>CM057458.1:1331312500-1334183750 GCA_016271365.2 Neoceratodus forsteri
TTTGTTCATTTCAAATCTTGTTGTCCCTTCCGTCTGATACATCTGTAAGCCAAAACTGTAAGTTCTAACACATTGTAGTACTCTCCTTATCCAGACACCGCTCATCCGGACTGTAGTTCATATTTTGACTGAGAGGTGTTCTATGTGGTTGGTTTAGCTTAATTTTTGTGAACCTACCAGCACCTACCTAGTTATTATCAAGTTGTGTAATAATCATTCCATTTAAAAACTGACATTTGATTAAGAACTACTTAAGTATTCTTTTCAGATTTACTGCAGAACCTTGTTGTGGTGGTATTTTCTGTCGGTTTTGTATTGAAAGTCTCTTACTTCGGTCCTCCTGTTACCCCATGTTACTTAACTCGTGTTTTTGTAATTGAAACAATTAAATAGTGTTTTCACACTTGAATAGGCTACAGTAGCAGTTGTAAGTAGTTATATACACTACAGTGCAGCTACCTGTTCTGATTTCTGTTTGCCCTTGTAGATAGCACTGCAGGTGTTAAATCACACTTATTTAATAGAAACACATAATAATATAGTTCCAGACTAAGGAAGCTAAACGAAACAAATATGCCTGCCAAGAGAAGTTCAACTTCGGGTAACGGTGCAAGGGTGGGAGGTGGCTCAAAGAAGTCTGTTGGAAAAAGCAAACCTATTTCTGAATCAGTGCCCTCAGTGGCCTCTGCTGCTGCTGTGGCAGCCAGTAGCAGCAAAATCGAAGTTAAAAGTGGCTTTAAGTCTGTGACTCATGTTTTTACTGCCCAGTCTGTAGCTAATATGCTTGTTGGGGATGATACTGGGAATAAGGGAGACACTCACACCAGTGGAGGCACAGAGGTCGAAGAGGAGGTTGAAAACATTGTCAGTGTGACTGTTATTCCTGCTCAAGGAGCAGCTGATGGTGGTGAGGGTGACAGTGTCCAGCTTCAGTCTGTTTCTTCTGGAGGAAATAAGGAAAGTCAGCCCACAGTGAGGAGATGCCAGAGAAGGTAAAGGTTTGTCTGGCAGTAGACAGTGATAGGGATGAGGAGGAGGCTATAACATGTTTTGCTACAGATGACAGTCAGGTGTTGGATCCCCTGTGGGAGCCAGAAGTGAAAAAGATGAAGGGTGATGGTGTAGACCAATTAGATGACAATACTGAAGGTGAGGATATCAGCAAGCCTACAACAAGCAGTCCAGTCACCCCACCTCCCAAACGTAGCATGGTGGATACCATGCAAGTGGCACAAAAAGCAAAACCTTCCACACCTTTGGATACACAGCCCAAGTCTCAGTCCCATGTGAAATTTAGAGGTGAAAAGTCCCTAGCTTGGGATTTTTTTGTGCTTAATGCAACTGATGACACCATGGCGATATGTCAGCTGTGTCAAGCACATGTAAGTCGTGGAAAAAAGGGCAGCCACATAGGCACTGGTGACCAGCATGCCCACTTGAAAAACAAGCACCCATTGCACTGACACCAATGCCAGAAAGATAACAGAGCTGTTGGTGGGACCTCCCTTGTCAAGCTTAATGTTGGTGACAGCAGTGCAATAGAGCAGGAGGAGGGAGGGAGGGTTGAGTGGGTTGGTGGGGGAGGAGTGTGAGGAATCATTTTCTATCTCGAACATGGCATAGTAGCAGTGGAGCTGCCATTCCCTCGAGTTATAAAGGTACACCACCATGCAACAAATCCACCAAAATAACCAGCTTTATACATGCTGCACATCCTAGGCCCCAAGAGTCACCTGGTATGCCAGCAAGAACAACACTGGTGGCACAAGTAAAGCATTTCTGTTGACCTGCTCCACAGATGCAGCCCACATTGAGGAGTGTGTTTGAGCGGCACTCAGAGTACCCTCCAATCATGCTGCTGCACATGAGCTGAATGCAGCCACAGCTGAAATGCTCACCATCGACCTGCTGCCCTTCTCCTTTGTGGAGAATCCAGGATTCTGCTGTTTGATGACCCATGCCTGTCCCAAATGGCAGGTGCCATCATGAACATATTTCTCCAAATGTGCCATGCCCAAACTCTACAGCAGACTTTCACAGTCTGTTCTACATGTCATGAAGCATTCTACCCCAAAATATATCCACCTTATCTTGGATATGTGGACAAGTGGGCAAATAGTGGGCAGCTCATATCTGTGCGTAACAGCACACTGGGCACAGGCACCTGGGGTGGTTGTTGATTTGGGCCCTGGCAAAAGCTGCATAAAGCAAAATTGTGGTGGTAGCAACATACTTGGTATTTGTCAGAATGCAACCATAACTATGCAAAGTGTTACAGGGTCTCACACTGGTGAGAAAATGCTGAATGTGCTGCTAAATCAGATTGATGAGTGGCTCAATGCACACTCACTCACAGAGGGATTTATTGCCAGTGCCAAAGGCTCCCATGTGGTTAAGTTCATTACTGATGGTGTTTTTTTCAGAGTTCCCTGCCTGGCACATTGCCTCAATCTAGTCGTACAGCAATTTCTGAACCATGATGAAATAAAGGAAACTGTGTCTGTCACCAGACGCATCTGTGTGCACTTTGCCTGTTCTGCAAAGGCCTGTGATCATCTGCATGAGCGCAGCACACTAACCATCTGCCTCAGCACCATATGTTGTTACCAGGTGAAACTCCACACTGTACATGCTGGACTGGCTTTATGAGCAGTATAAGGTGGGTTCAAATTACCAGCTGATGTACACTACCAGGGACAGTGCTGGAGTGTCTATCGCCCTAACAATGGAGCAGTGGTGACAAATGGATGGCATTATACGCACGCTGCATCCATTTGAGCATGCAACACAGGCTGTGAGTGGGGACACAGCCTGTATAAGTCCATCAATACCCCTTATATGTGTGCTGAGGCAGACACTGGTAAATGTCCATCACCAGATGGAGGCAAGTGATGATCACAGTTCTGTTGATGTAATGGGTCACATGTGCCATATACTGGACAGCAATACACATATCTGTGGCATTATACAGTCTAATGAGTTTGCTATTACTACCATGCTGGATCCATGGTAGAAAAGTGGCTTGCCTGCCATGATTGAAGGGTGTCATGTGCGAGTGGACAAATTGACCAATTATCTTGTCAGATGGGTACATGGGGCACAGAAGAAAAATGCAGAGACACAAAGGGCACATATAGATATACCAGGTGTTGCTACTACCACCACCATTAAATCATCAGAGGCCACCAAATCGGACAAAATGTCAAAGTCGCAGCACAGAATGGCCAGTAATCCCATTTGGGATGCTCTGTACCAGGTGGGTGTTGAAGAAATTGAAGACAAGGAGCATGATGAGGCAGCAGGAGTCAGGGCAGCACAACGTATGGTGGATGCCTACATGGGAGACACCAAGCATCTTGGCATCACTGATGAGCCATTGGTGTACTGGAGCAGCAGAGTGAGTGACTGGCCTGCACTGGCATCTGTTGCTTTTAAATACCTCAGCTGCCCACCATCCAATGTCAGTGTGGAATGGATGTTCAGTTCTGCTGGAGCCATTGTGTTCGACCGTAGGGCAAAATTGTCACTGAAAAATGTGTCCATCCTATCATTTATAAAAATGAATGAGGCTCATATTCCACATAACACAATTGTTTCAATGGGATGATGACAACAAAGACGTCCACAGTGGTAAGGTCTCTGCTAGCAGGGAGATAGAAGAAGCAGCAATGCTGACTGAATTTCCATCTGGTGATGACTTCAGTCTTGAAGACTGTGAGGGCTGCTTTATGGATGATGTGTCACTGGAAGAAGGCTAAAGGTGTTCTTTCCCAACCCCACAGCCACCACCAGCATCACCACTCACATTTCCACTGAATATGCTGTTTTATGTTATTGTTATGTATTTTAAATTTAATTTTGCTGGTTGCTCTGTGTTACACATCCAGTTAAACCATTTAATTTGATTACCCAACCTAGTCACAATGTTTACTTCGTTTCATTTTTGAAAATTTATGGGCTCCTGCTATGCTAACTGGAATGAATATGTCATCATCTCAGCAATACACAATGGCCCCATCTTGCAACAAATACTGAACATCTTCCCCATTTCCACATATACCTCCTCCATGACACCATGAATAAGTGTCTACTGAGTGTGCCATGATTGTATATATGAAAATGACTGCTTGGTCGGACCATGCACAGCCAGTACTATGTAACTCAATAATGCATGCATACTCCATCCCCATGTATAAAATGAATCATCATGTAAACTGCCCCTTGTCATCCATCCAGTTCCTAATTTGCATAACACAGACTTCGACAGTGTGGGCCATCACTGTCATACTGCCAAGAAATACAAGCCACCGCTGAAAATCTATGAAGGTGACAGATGCATGCTCCATCATAAACAGCAGTCTCAGACCAGTACATTAATGTTGACTCTGAGTCCAGCTAAGTTACTCCTCCTCCTCCTCCTCCTCCTCCAGCAGTCTTCCACCAAAAAAAACATGTTTTTAGTTGTCAGCAGTGGCCCACACCTCGCAGGTGCAGCACCTCGATCCAGCTTCCACACTCCAGGATGGAAGACCTCTATTTAGTCACCAATGCCATACAGAGATGGGATGCATCAGCAATGTCCATCAGAAAAGTAAGCCACCATTCCAAACGAAGTATTTTGTACCTGGCTGGCAGTAAGACAAAAGAAGACATTGTTACAACTGGGTGCCCCCCACCAACACCACCATCATTACATGAAGCTATACTTACATAAGGCAATGGCTGTTAAATTGGAACACTTGACATGAACAGACTATGTCTGATGAGCACAGCCAGCAGCCAGTTTGGGATGGAAGTAACAGATGCACCCCAGCAGCGGAAATCCTGAATATTGACAGACCCATCTAGAAGATAGTTACTGTCAAAGTCTGACATCTCTGTAGTGCAGTAACCACAAACTTAATACTTAACCATCTCCACCAACCCTACACCAACCTGGCCTCCACCACCTCCTCCACCACCCACCCACCCACCAAAGTCCATCACAAATTAAGAAATACTTACCACCAGTTAATGAATTGCACGCATACTGAACAGCAGCAGCAGCAGCGCACCTGGAGTTAACTGCTCTTGAATTCCTGCATGTGTTGAGAAAAGAAAAAATAATACAATTACAATCTGACTCAGATATCCAAGCTGCAGTCACCTATCCCTTCCAGTAATGAAAAACTCAGTACTTACCTTGTCCTTGTGCAATGTAAAATGTGGTGCATTCCAACATCCCATATCCCAGTCCTGGGTTGTCATGCATGTTGTCATGATAATGTACTCCTCAGCACACTAGATAAATATAAAATAAGTACAAACATATAAGAACTCATGATGTCCCAATATCAACCCACAGTAAACTTAAAACCACAGAGACGACAGAGCTAACAAAGGCATCATCATTGCGAAATGATAATTCCACAGTTCTCAATCAACTGAGAAAGCAGCAGCAGGAGGAAGTAAGTGTGATGTAGACAGCCAGCTCTGAGTGCTGTATCATTTTTTATATAAAATGTATGACTGACTGTCTCTGCTAAAAAAAATCTGATGCTCTTAGAATGACCTCACTCATCCCCCCTCAGATTTTAGCTAAAAGATGAAAGCCATAAGAAAAATGCTGACAGTATGTGAGTTCACACACACTCAGTTTTTAGAGACCATGTGTTACATGTAATGCCTTAATTAAGGATCCTGTCTGTCTGAGTTATTACAACCATAGTTGCTAGAACATAGCCATTTGATGACGTTGGAAGGAAAACCCAGGTTATTACATAGAAGTGCAAAAATCATAAATATGCTGTCATGTCCTGGAAGGAGGAAGCTTATTATGAGATCAAAAGAAGTGTCATTTGAAGGACATGAATTATGCTGAAGTTGCAGAATGTAACACTTTTGTATAATATATATATATATTTTTTTTATACATAATCTGACAGAGGAGGAGGAGGTAGCTGACCTAACACAAAAATGGGTTGTCCCATACAGTTGTTTAAGGAATACTCTGTTTTACTTACACACAATTTTTACCTAGACTCCGACTGAGAAAAGATCTTTGGAGCACTTGTAAACAGATATTTAGAAAGATTTCAAATCTAAGTACTGTAAGTAGGAATTTGCACTGTTTAAACCTTGTTTCTTTTAAAAGATTTGCATGTCTGGAAATATAAGAGTTCTGTATTTTGCATTTTACATATTTTTAACTATTTTAGTAAAATTCTATTTAGAACTTACTTGGTCTGTCTTTGACTTATTTTTAGTTGTAAGAAAAGTATATGGTTATTGCAGATACTAAACATAATCTTGAATGGTGGTACCAAACTGGAAAGAGAAACATTTTAAATCTGAGGTCTTTATTAAAGTTTTTAAGGGTTCATTTTTGTATACCTGGTTAAGTGCCTGAAGACAGAAATATCTGAGCCTGTACATTAGGTACACTAGCAAGAGATTCACAGCTGGAAACCCTCCAGAACCTGAGACCAAAGGTTGATCCAAACTCACGAAAACAGACAAGAGGGTTACCTTGTCTGTTACACTGTTCACAGGACTGCGCTCAGAGCTTGGCACTTTGGGAGTAGAGGTCCCAATCTGCTGAGTGGGTTTGTGAAAGATTTGATAGGCAGCAGTGGCATAATTTTGGTATCACAAGCTTTATTGTTCTGTGTCAGCTGAGACTGTAAGCTCTCTTACAAAGAAAGAAAAAGGCAGAGTTTCATTTTAAAAAAGGAAACAGAACTATGTATCACTTGGTGTACAGTCCAGTTCCTACCCGCTTTATTTTTTTTTCTGAAGTGCAAGTCGGAGTAGCCATAGTGAGGGAAGAAGAAATGGCTTCCAACTACAGCAGGCACACTGTATATTATTTGAAGCAGTTGTGCAGGGACAGAGGAGTCCCATTCGAGGTGACAGCCAAAAAGCAGAACCTCATAGAGGCCCTGATGGTAGCAGATACCCAGAGCAGCGAGTCACCGACCGTGACTGAAAAGGACAGCAGGGCCACTGTCAGTGAAGAGCCTCAGCAGCAGGGGATGGTCACCAGTATCCTGAATCCAGAGGTACTCAAACTGCAAATTGAGTTGCGAAGAATGGAACTGGAGGCAGAGCTAGAACAGAGGGAGGCAGACCTTTCATTTTTTATCCAGGCAGGCACCATTGAGCAAGGCTCAATGGTGCCCACCTGGATAGTTGTGAGTACCAGCGAGCTGCAGAAGAGAAGGCAGAGTGAGAACACAGAGAGGCAGAGAAGGAACAGCGAGAGGCAGAGTGACAACAGAGGGAGGCAGACTGTGAGGAGCATGAGCACCAGTGAGCTGCAGAGGAGAAGAGGGAGTGAGAGAAGCAAGAGGCAGAGGAAAAGAGAGAGGAGCACCAGTGGCAACACAAACTAGAGAAGCTATGAATCAAAACAGTGGCACCAGAGCAGGTAAGTGGCTTTTTTTTAACTGGGACTGCAGGACTGGGTTACAAATTGAACTCCAAATTAATGGCTGAGTTTAAGGAAGGGGAGGACATGGATGTCTTTTTAAATTCTTTTGAAAGAGTTTGTATTCAGGTTAAAATTCCTAGAGAGTCCTGGAGCTTCCAGCTATTCCTGCTACTTACCGGGAAAGCTCGAGATACATTAGGTCAAATGGACAATGAGGACAGCAATGATTAAGGCAGGCTAAAAGCTGCACTGTTAAAAAAGTTTTAATTAACTGCAGAATCACACAGATCTATATTCCATAAGCTCAGGAGAAGCCCTGATATGAGCTATGAGGAGCTAGCCACAAAACGACGCCAGTTTTTAAAATGTTGGTGGGAAGGAATTGAGGCAAACTCTGTAGGCAAAATTGAAAATGTGATTTTATTGGAACATTTTTATTGGACTTGCCCAGCCAAGCTAAAAACCTAGCTAGAGGACTGAGATCCAAAAACAGTGCAAGAAGCTGCTGAACTCTTGGACCGCTATGCCAAGAGCAGACCAGCTCTGAGAGTGAATGGGGCGGACGTGGCAGTACAGAAATGGAAAAGCGTGCCTTCAGGGAAGCTAAAACCCTCACTGCCTCCACCAAAACCAGTTAGCCCCAGGTTTCAAAGGAAAGATTTCTGTGAAGTAAGAAATGCCTGTTGGTTATGTAAAGAGATTGGGCATATTGCCAGACAGTGTCCCAAAAAGGCGAGCACTAATAAACAACAGGGTGCTAGAAAAGAAGTGGGTTGTTTGTGTGTCCCTGAAAGCATGCCAGTGAACATGAGGGAACACATGCACCCAGTCATGGTGAATGGGGTACAGATGCAGGGGTTAAGGGACACAGAGGCATGCCTGACATTGGTGAAAGAGGATCTGGTACAACCTGGTCAGCTTATACCCACTAAATACGTTACTGTCCAAGGGTTCACTGGTGAATAGAAAACATTGCCCCTCACTAGTGTTATCTTAGACTGGGGTGAAACAGGGGGAACTGTGCAATAGGTGGCTGTAGCCAAAACGTTAGCTGTGGATGTGATCCTGGGTAACAATCTCCAACAGGGGATGGTATGTGCAGTTACCTGTAGCCAAGCGGCAAGGGAAAATTGTAGTTCCCTGAACCCCACGAAGCCATTGTGGAAACCACTGAGATGCTGGTTCCCCAGCCTGTGTCTCCAGGTGGGGAGACTGATAAAAAGGGACTAGAAATTTCCCCAGTAGCAAGTGACCACACAGCTATGGAAGGTTACTCTGAAGAGGGAGGGGTGACCCATTGTCAGAGAGCTGGGGTTGACAGTGATCTGAGGTCCCTGATGCTAGTGCTAGGGACCATAGTTTAGCAACTGAAGGGGACCTGTCCCATGCCTTGGGACTGTGTGAGGGGTTTTCAGCTGCTCAGAGGGGTGATCCTAGTTTAGAGAAGCTGAGGGTTTGGGCAGACTCTGATGGAGCACAGGGAAGTGATGGCCGACATAAGGTTTATTGGGAAAATGGACTTATGTATACTCAGGCAGTGCAGACAGAGGGAGGGATGTTAGGCAGGCAGCTTGTCGTTCCCCAGAGGTATCGTGAGCAGTTGCTCAAAATTGCACATGATATTCCCTTGTCTAGTCATCTGGGAATCACATGCACAACACAGTGGTTATCCCAGAATTTCTACTGGCCTAACTTCACCCAGCAGGTGAAGGAGTATTGCAGGTCTTGTCACCGGTGCCAAGAAATAGGGAAGGCGGGCAAGAAAAACCAAGCTGCCCTGATCCCATTGCCCATAGTAGAAGAGCAATTCCAGAGGGTGGGAATGAATATTGTGGGGCATTTAAATACCCCCAGCTCCTTAGGGAAGAGATTCATCCTGACTGTGGTGGATTATGCCACACGGTACCCAGAGGCAGTCGCCCTATCCTCACTGAGGATGGACAAAGTGGCAGATGCCTTACTTGGGATTTTCTCCCATGTT
Organism: Neoceratodus forsteri; assembly: GCA_016271365.2. Taxonomy (NCBI): domain Eukaryota; kingdom Metazoa; phylum Chordata; order Ceratodontiformes; family Ceratodontidae; genus Neoceratodus; species Neoceratodus forsteri. Next base: position 1,331,321,893 of record CM057458.1, read on the forward strand.
GGGTTTCTGCAGGAGGTAATCACCGATCGAGGGGGTTCCTTCATGTCAGACCTGATGAAATGTTTATGGGAGAAGTGTGCAGTGGTGCAGAGATGCACAACACCGTAGTACCCACAAGCCAATGGACTTGTGGAACGATTCAATGATACTCTAAAGTCAATGCTCTGGAAGTTTGGAGAACAGCATGGGAGGGACTGGGAGAAATATCTTCCCCACCTGTTGTCTGCATACAGGGAGGTGCCCCAAGAGTCAACAGGACTTTCCCCCTTCAAACTCTTATATGGACACTGGGTATATGGGTCCCTAGACTTGATCTGGGAGGACTGGGAAGGCAAGCACACCACTCAGGAAACTCCCATTGTGGATTATGTCCTTAGGTTTAGGAAAAGGCTGAAGGAGCTTATGGGGACATCCCAGAGCAACCTCGCAGCTGTCCAACAGAAACAAAAGGTGTGGTATGACCACAGAGCCAGAGCTCGCTTGTACATGGTGGGTCAGAAAATCATGGTCCTTATTCCAGTCCGGAAAGACAAGCTGCAAGCTGAATGGGCAGGGCCGTACAAAGTGGTTAGGAAGGAAAATGATGTGAACTACATTGTGGAGTTACTGACAGAAGACAGACTGAAAAGATGTACCATGTCAACATGATGAAGCCATATGCAAAGAGGGCTGACATGGTGTTTGCAGTGTGTATTCATGGGAAGGGAATGGATGAAGGAGACCCCCTTATGGATCTGCTGGAAGAAAGTAAGCTAGAGTCCTCTGTGGAGGCAGTAAAATTGTATCCCCAGCTGGCCCCGGACCAGGTCCAGAAAGTAAGGGAGGTTTTAGCAGACTTTGCCCCCTTGTTCAGTGCCAAGCCTGGACTAACCCCCTTAGCGACTCACAATGTGGAGACAGGGACACAGACGCCCATAAGGCAGACAGCATATCGGGTGTCAGAGGCTGTCCAAAAGGACATTAGGAGGAAAGTGGAGGAGATGCTGGATTTAGGGGTAATCCAAAGATCCCACAGCCCCTGGGCCTCACCCATAGTCCTTGTGCCCAAGCCAGATGGCTCAACTCATTTCTGTGTGGACTATCATGGACTGAATGCAGTCACAAAGTCTGATGCCCACCCGATGCCCCGAACAGACAAACTCCTGGACAAGTTGGGAGGGGCGACCTACCTTATGACTATTGACCTGACCAAGGGTATTGGCAGGTAGAATTGACAGACAGAGCTAGGGAGAGGTCGGCCTTCATCACTCTGATAGGCTTATTTGAGTTTAAAGTAATGTCTTTTGGAATGAAGAACGCCTTGGCCATTTTCCAAAGGTTGGTGAATCAGATGGTAAATGGTGTTGAGGAGTATGCCGTAGTGTACCTGGTTGACATTGCCATCTTTAGCACCAGCTGGGAGGAAAACCTATCCCACCTTAGGGATGTGCTGGGCAGGATACAGAGGGCCAGGCTCACTGTCAAAGCTGAGAAGTGCCAGGTGGCCATGGGAGAAGTGGCATATCTCGGACATGTGGTAGGCTGGAGACAGCTGTGTACTGACCAAATAAAGACAGAGGTGATCCAGGCATGGCCCAGACCTGATACCCAGAAGCAGGTCAGGAGCTTTCTAGGGACAGCAGGGTACTTCAGGAAATTTGTACTAAATTACAGTGCCCTGGCTGCTCCCCTATCTGACCTGACAAAGAAAAAGATGCCAAAGAAAATTACCTGGGGCCCAGCCTGTGAAGAAGCCTTTACCAGACTGAAGGAGGCACTGTGCAGTGCTCCAGTTTTGACAAGTCCTGACTATAGCCAGGGCCCCGATTTTTCTGCGGCACTTTGGATCAAAGTTCTGTGGCAGGGTTCCCATTTGCCGTAGAACTTCTACGGTGGGGGACTGTTATTTCTGCGACAATTCTGTGGCAATGAACTGTTGCCCTATTTCCCTTATTTTTATTCTATGTTGCTTTTTTTCTTCATATTCGACATTTTCTTAGTAGAGTCAAATGCTTATATTGTAACATACACACTTAAAATTCAGTTAAGTGTTTAATTTTGTGTCAATTTGGGGTGTTGTGTGATATACTAAATATATATATGCATATATATATATATATATATATGTATATATATATATTTGCTCCTGACTTTTATACTATATTTCATACCCCTCGCCCACAGGACACATTTGGAAGCAAGCTGTTAACAGATCAGTATCCCTGGTAAAGGTTTTGAAGGACTTTTGACAGATAGATAGTTAGATAGACAGACAGAGAGAGACAGGCGGAGAGATAGATGTGTTTGCATATGTACAGTATGTATGTGTGTATGCCTGTATTATTCCACATTTGTTAAAAAATCTTTATGATTTCATTTCCTACTGTACATTTCAGGAAAACAAGAATTATGTTTTGGATGAAAGCATTAAAGAATGGGCTAAATCAGATTACCTTCTTATGATATGCTTTTATTACAGAAATTGAGAATGACTTAAGAGCAGGGAAATTAGTTTGATCACACACTGGAAAGGTTTTCTGTGGCTAATAAACCCTTTTCACAACAATGTGTCCTTGTTTTATTTGTTCTATGAAATTAAAGATGACAGATTCACTGCGCACCACCATCATGAGCCTAGAACACCAGACAAGCCTTACACAGCAACAGTATGTTTTTTATTTTCTAGCATTCAAAACACACACACACACACACACACAATCATTTATTTTTACATCACGGTGGGCATTCAGTTGGTTCATTACGTCTGCAGTGGGCAGACCCTGCAGACGTTTTGCATCAGAAAAGGACCTACATCATGTTTTCCGTCCGCACAACAGTATTTCTTCCACTGAGAGCCCAGCCCAAGTACTACGCTGACTGTATAAGGCATGGTAGTTAAACAGCCCTATTTCTCTTGCCGCTTCATGTCTCTAGAGGTGCCCTCCCCGACAGAGTATGTTTAACCCGCCCCCAACTCTGCCCCACATGGAGTTTACTATGGTTTACTATGGATTTAGTGAGCCTGAAATTACACCTGCTAACCTTGAAACTCTGAGTCAGTTTATGGTCCCCCTAGTGTGCCTGCACTGTGCACAGAAGCAAATCTATTTTATTTGACATACACCTTTTGTTTTATCCTATCTGTCTGCAGCATATCTACCCAAACAGGTAGTGGTGCTTGCACTATTTATTTTCAGTCAAAATCTGCTTAGGTTTGCAATTGCTTTATTTATCAATAACAATGCCCTCCATGGATGAGCCCAGCTCATAATAACTGTGGCTGAAGCCCCCTCCCCCCTCTATGTGGCACTCCAACCCATATTTTTATTTATTTATTTTTATTTCAGTCTTTGGTAACTGGGTAAGGCCCACTAGGCACAAGTGCCTGCTTTCAGAGGTGACCTGGGAGCACTGGGCCATTAAGTAACTTGCTTAGAGTCACACATTATGCAAGTGGAGGTTGTGAGAATCAAACTCAGGTCTGGTCTGCTGGATGAATCACGCTCATTCACACCTCATTCCTCTAACCTCTAGGCTATACTGCCAGCCTGGAGAAAAATGACATAAAAAATGATGGTCCCCTCCTAGGTGGCACCATCCCTGCAGGGACATGTTCTGTAAATGTAATTATTAAATAATCATCATGTCCTCCCAGGCTGAATTTTTTTTGAACAGTACTACTGTAATGCCCTTCTGGCCAGATACCCCATAGAAGTGGGAATTGTTATGTCAGTGTAAGCCCCTCCATGGCTCTCTAGGGGTTTGTCATGCTATTGGTGGGAAATATTTTGTATTTATTAGTAATTATTATATGTAATGCTTTGCAGATGTGCTGTAAGAGCCTGCACACGAAATAGGAAATATGTCTGCAAGGCAGTTGGACAAGAGGACATTACAATTTTAAAAATAATTAAGCCCAGAGGGCATAATTATTATTAAATTTGCAGGCGATGTCACCAGCAGGGATGGTTCCACACTACACAGATGACTGTGGTAGCCATATATAAATTAATTAAAGAAAATAATGTTCTGCACACTGAGCACAAATTGTTTCCATGACAATCACAGTGACTTTCACTGGTTTTAAATTGTTTAAACTGTTGAATGTTTAATGAATATCCAGTGGCAGTTGGTTTAATTTGCACAAAACAGAGTACCTGATACCTGCTGTTTTCAACTCCCATACTAAGTGCTTCCAAGGATGTATGCTGCATAAATTGTATACTACTTGTACAGTAGGAGAAAATAGCAAATAAAAATTAGACTTGACTGTGAGAGGGCAGGTACTGTCATAAAAAGTGAAAGTGAGTATACACTCATTTTGCAGTTTTTTGCCCATGCAATAAAGCTTCTGAAATATTATTTGAATCTACATGCATTCTGTCATCTGTCACAAAAGCTGTAACCACCCTGGTTGTGCTCATCCGTGGCTTAGCGGTGCTCCAATGGGGAGGGGTGCATAGCTTTTTTTTGTTACTCTAGGACTGGCCATTTTATTATGAATTATTAAATAAATGAAAAAATAAATAAGCAAGCTCAGCCCTGGGTGTCAGCATGGGGCTGGGGTTAAATGTAACCAATGTCTCCCTGACTCAGCTGGGTGGGGGCGGCGGCGCTTTTGTTATAATAACTGTAAAACTGGCTGTGTTATTATATTTTTTTATTGCAGCAGGACATTCACAAAAAGAGCCTGCAAATAAGCCTTGCATAGCCAGGGATAAACTGATCTCTGGGGCTCAGTGTGAAAAACAATCTTTAAGCAGAATCCTCCGTGGCTCAATGGAGATATAGCAACTGCTAAAGCAACAAATTAATAAATCACATCCACTACTTTCTGGCATCCTCCCAGCTGGGAATGTCTTACATCTGGCCCAACAGAATGTATTGAAGCAGGTCATTATGAATGATTAAATAAATGAAATTAATTAGCAAGCTCAGCCCGGGTGCCAGTATGGGGTTAAAATGTTACTGATGCCTCCGTGGCTCAGCTGGAGCGTGCTTGTTATATTTGTAAAATAGCACTGGCAGTTTTATTATTTTATTGCAGCAGGACATTCACAATTACTTTTGTCCTGAACTGCTTGCAAATAAGCAGTATTGGAGTGAAAAAAAAAGATTTTTAAACAGAATCCTCCCCAGTCTAGTATTGATGTTAATATTTTTTTCCTCAGCTTGGAGCGACTTGCAGAGATCAACATTTATCTGTCATCTTTAGTTGCAGTATGACTGTGGTATTAATACCCATGGACATGCTGAATTAGCTTAAAACTGGAAAACAGGTTCATTCTTAGCTGTAAAATCAAAGAACCAGTGTTTAGCAATAACTTTTAACTAATGTAATTAGTTGCAGCCACTCAGGATGTTTGTGGGTTTTACAGATCAGGTCATCCAAAGCACAAATTACGAACGTTATTGCTAATACCATAACAATTTTAAAACAGTAAATATAAATATAAAGCTTGACTACCATGGATACACTTCAACAAAAGACGACAGAAGCCATGTCAATAAATGTCCATCTCTACAATTTGCTCCAGCTGCGAAAAAAAAAAAAAACTTCAATATTAGACTATTGGCAGCACCAAGACACCCCAAATAAATGGTAGAAACTGGAGGGAGTCTCTTATTTTAAAAAGCTGTACCTTTTGGTGCCCACTAATGTCCCGGTAGTGCAGATAAATTTTTTAAAGCTCCTCAGTATAGAGCCATGGTCAGTGAATGACTCCTTCACTGCTAGTGCCACCCTGTACTTCAAGCAACTCCAACCCATGTTTTCTCGCTACACAGGACAGGTGCACCCCGGCCAGAATTACAGCCAACAAGACCTGAGCAAATATTACAGTTTGCATCCACTTTCCTGAAAATCAGAGATACCGTAGTTCTCACACAAGGAGATAGAAAGAGCAGTCCTTCAAGCCAGTAAATGAGATTGCCGATGTGACACACCACCATGAAAATAAAAGTACCATAAGTAAAAGGCTAGCCTATAAAACTGCTACAAAACAAAAATGTGCATGGTAAATATATACTGTATTTCAACAGAGCTACCCGACAGCAATACTTTCCAGTATCTATGAAGCAGGTTCTTTTTAATGTACAGCTATTTTGTAACCCTGCTCGCAGCACAGCTCTGCCCAGGATTCTATCATTTTTGGTGGGAGTTCCATGGCCCCCTTGACTTCCACAGGAGTTCTGTGGCTAGTTGTGACTTCCGCAGGTGAGGTGCAATTCTGTGATTTTCCGTGGATAGTTCCACGGCCGCGGAACCGTGGAAAACTCAGGGCCATGACTATAGCAAAACCTTTATAGTTCAGACGGATGCCTCAGACGTGGGTATTGGGGCAGTACTAAGCCAGACGTCCAGCCAAGGGACAGATCACCCAGCAGAATACCTGAGCAGAAAGCTGCTTCCCAGGGAGCAAGCGTACTGCACAGTGGAAAAGGAGTGTCTTGCCATAGTGTGGGCCCTAAAGAAGTTATAGCCATACTTGTAAGGGGGCGCATTTTGTGGTGCAGACTGACCACAACTCCCTGGTTTGGCTGATGCAGATGGGAAAGAACAATGGTAGATTACTAAGACGGTGTCTTACTTTACAAGGGTGTGATCTAAAAATCATACATAGGGCTGGAGCAAAGAACCAGAACTCAGATGGACTGTCTAGGGTCTATGAGGAGTGAACTGATTTGGGAAGCTCATCCCATGTAGGGGATAGATCCCCTAAATTCAGTCTAGGTGGGGAGGAGTGTGACATAGACAGCCAACTCTGAGTGCTGTATAATTTTTTTTATATAAAATGTATGACTGACTGTCTCTGCTAAAAAAAAAATCTGATGCTCTTAGAATGACCTCACTCACCCCCCAGATTTTAGCTAAAAGATGAAAGCTATAAAAAAAAATGCTGACAGCATGTGAGTTTACACACACTCAGTTTTTAGAGAACATGGCCCAGATATTCAAAAGTGTTGCACCCCAGCGCGATATTCAAATGGGAATTGTGCCTGGCACAAATCCCGATGCACCGGAGCGCACCAGTAATGTATGCAGGTGCAGGTGGGGGAGGGCATGCCAATGCATACTCTGCACATCCCGATATTCAGCCTGGGATGTGCTGAGCCATGCATGCGCAACCCCTACTTGCACTGCACAAAGTTGATCCCAAAAAAAAAGGAGCAACAGCCGGCCACCCACAGGTGAGCAGCTGTATTTCAGGGTGCAACACGGCAGCTGCCACCAGTGGATGGCCACCCAAGCTCCGGCTGCATCTCTGTGGTGGTACCCCCCATGCCCGATCACTGGCATTGGTATAAAAAATAGAATCCTATATCCCTGGTGGTCCAGTGGACAGCTGTCAGCCTGATCGTGGGCTTAAGTAAAATAATAATGATTCCTTTTTCCGTGGTGGTCCAGTGGACCACTGTCAGCCCGATCGCGGGCTTAAGTAAAATAATAATGATTACTTTTTCCCTGGTGATCCAGTGGACTGCTGTCAGCCCGATCGTGGGCTTAAGTAAAATAATAATGATTCCTAAAACCCTGGTGGTCCAGTGGACTGCTGTCAGCCTGATCATGGGCTTAAGTAAAATAGTAAAGATTCCTTTTTCCTTGGTGGTCCAGTGGACTGCTGTCAGCCCAATCACGGGCTTAAGTAAAGTAATAACAATTCCTAAAACCCTGGTGGTCCAGTGGACTGCTGTCAGCCTGCTCATGGGCTTAAGTAAAATTATAAAGATTCCTATATCCCTGGTGGTCCAGCGGACCCCCTCCCCACCTGCCCACTGATCACCACTGCCCCGTTCCCCCCGGTCAGTGGCGGACGGCATCACCCCACCTGCCTGCCACCCCGCTGCCTGCCGACTGACACCGTCAGTAGGGCTGTACGCCCATTGATCCACAGCGTGAACCAATGGGTGTGCAGCACACACCATACTACACATTCCAGATCACATATCTGGAATGTGTAGTACGGTATGGGATGCATGCCCATTGGCTTATGCTATGGACCAGTGGGCGTACAGCTCTACTGATGGTGTCAGTTGACGGGCAGCGGGGTTGCAGGCCGGGTGAGATTCTGCTGCCCGCCGCTGATGGGGGGGAGCGGGGTGTTGGTGATCAGTGGGCAGATGGGGAGGGGGTCCGCTGGACCACCAGGGATATAGAAATATTTATAATTTTACTTAAGCCCGCGATCGAGATGACAGCGGTCCGCTGGAACACCAGGGTTATAGGAATCATTATTATTTTACTTAAGCCCGCGATCAGGCTGAAGCAGTCCACTGGACCACCAGAGAAAACAGAATCATTATTATTTTACTTAAGCCTGTGATCAGGCTGACAGCGGTCCACTAGACCACCAGGGAAAAAGAAATGATTATTATTTTACTTAAGCCTGCAATTGGGCTGACAGCGGTCCACTGGACCACCAGGGAAAAAGGAATCATTATTATTTTACTTAAGCCTGCGATCAGGCTGACAGCGGTCCACTGGACCACCAGGGATATTGGATACTTTATTATTTTTCAAATGCCCACAGTCGGGCTGTGGGGCACATTGCCGTGCTGCAGGGGGCATTGGTCCCCAACAGCTGCTGCCTGGCAGGGTGCCAGGCGCAAATCACTGGAATTCAGCGCACCTGTATGCAAATGGGGCCATAATGACATGCAAATTGCCCCATTTTGTGCCTTGCATACATTATGGCCCCATTTGCATGTGCTCTTTTGAATATCACAGTTGTTGCACCTAGCGCAAAGGAACTTGTGCTAGCGCATCCCCCTGCTCCACTCTGGCCACTTGCGCTGGCACAGTGCCACTGCGCCATGTGCACTGCGGGTAGCCAGGGTGTGATATTCAACAATGCTGAGCCATGGCGCAGCTCTGTTGAATATCGCCCAGTCAATGCCCCTGCGCAGCCAAGTTGCGCTGCATCCAGGCTTGCACCACAGCCTGGCACAGTTTGAATATCTGGGCCCATGTGTTACATGTAAGGCCTTAATTAAGGATCCTGTCTTTCTGAGTTAATTACAACCATAGTTGCTAGAACATATCCATTTTATGATGTTGGAAGGAAAACCCAGGTTATTACATAGAAGTGCGAAAAACACAAAGATGCTGTCATGTCCTGTAAGGAGGAAGCTTATTATGAGATCAAAAGAAGTGTAATTTGAAGGACATGAATTATGCTGAAGTTGCAGAATGTAATACTTTTGTATAAGATATATATTTTTTTATACATAATGTGACAGAGAAGGAGCTAACTGACCTCACACAAAAATGGGCTGTCCCATACTCTGTTTTACTTACACACACTTTTTACCTAGACTGTGACTGAGGAAAGATCATTGGAGCACTTGTAAACAGATATTTAGAAAGATTTCAAATCTAAGTACTGTAAGTAGGAATTTGCACTGTTTAAACCTTGTTTCTTTTAAAAGATTTGTATGTCTGGGGATATAACAGTTCTGTATTTTGCATTTTACATATTTTTAACTATTTTAGTAAAATTCTTTTTAGAACTTACTTGGTCTGTCTTTGACTTCTTTTTAGTTGTAAGAAAAGTATATGGTTATTGTAGATACTAAACAGATATTTAGAAAGATTTCAAATCTAAGTACTGTAAGTAGGAATTTGCACTGTTTAAACCTTGTTTCTTTTAAAAGATTTGTATGTCTGGGGATATAACAGTTCTGTATTTTGCATTTTACATATTTTTAACTATTTTAGTAAAATTCTATTTAGAACTTACTTGGTCTGTCTTTGACTTCTTTTTAGTTGTAGGAAAAGTATATGGTTATTGTAGATACTAAACATAATTTTTAATGGTGGTACCAAACTGGAAAGAGAAGCGTTTTAAATCTGAGGTCTTTATTAAAGTTTTTAAGGGTTCATCTCTGTATACCTAGTTAGGTGCCCAAAGACTGAAATATCTGAGCTTGTGCATTGGGTACGCTAGCAAAAGGTTCACAGTTTGAATCCCTCTAGAACTTGAGACCAAAGGTTGATCCGAACTCACAAAAACAGACAAGATGGTTACCTTGTCTGTTACACTGTTCACAAGACTGCGCTCAGAGGTTGGCACTTTGGGAGTAGAGGGCCTGACCTGCTGAGTGGGTTCATGACAGTAAGTACAAGTTGAAGTTGCATGACCATTTTGTTGGAGGATTTATTTTTATCATCGTGGTAAACTGGCTGGTGCATGTTGGGCAGTGGCGGTACCATGGTTAGGCCTGAAAAGCATTTAAATGGTGCAGAAAACAGCACATTAGGGTCCTCATGGTGGATGTGAACCATGTAACTGCATGTCTGACAACTGATTTCTGTCTAAATGTACTGTGCAATTTTTTGGGAAACATTTCTGGACATGCAGTGTCTGTTCTGCACTCTCAGAAACAAGTTGTGTCATAAAATCAATTGTAAACGGTGGACCAGAAACCATTGTTTGGTCCAGGTGGTGGATTGGGCACCATAAAACATCATGGCTGAGACCAGATTTTTGTCTCAATTTAATCTACCATTTTTTAGAAAACATTTCTGGACATTTACTGTCTGTGCTACACTGGCAGAAACAAGATGTGGCTGAAAAGCAATTGTAAATAGTGGCCAAAACAGCTTTTTAATGTCTGGTTGCTGGTGGGGCACCATAAAACATCAGGACTGACAGCAGATTTCAGTCTCAGTTTGATGTAACATTTTTTGGTAAACATTTCTGGACTTGTGGGCCCTGTTTTGGTACCAGTAGCAATGAGTTTCAGGCAGAAATATTTGGCAAACAGGCCATAAAACAACTATTTAATGTCTGGGTGGTGGGAAGACACCCTAAAACATCAAGATTGACACCACATTTCAGTCTCAATTTGATATACCATTTTTCCTGTAATGTTTCTGGACATTTACTGTCCGTGCTGCACTGATGGTAGCAAGATGTGGCTGAAAAACAATTGTAAACAGTGGCCAAAACAGCATTTTAATGTCTGGTTGCTGGAAGGGCACCGTAAAACATCATGATGACAGCAGATTTCAGTCTCAGTTTGATGTAACATTTTTGGTAAAAATTTCTGGACTTGTAGGCCCTGTTTGGAACCAGCAGCAGTGAGTTTCAGGCAGAAATATTTGGCAAACAGGCCCTAAAACAGCTATTTAATGTCTGGGTGGTGGCAGAGCACTAAAGAAAACATCATGAGTGGAGGGGAGGGACACCAAGTGAATATTTGTGACAACTAAGCCCAGGGCCAGGGGACTGTTAAGCACAAAAAACATATCTATGTTTAACTTCACAATAAAATGCTACTTATTTAGGTTTCTATGTTGTGTACATATTCAAACTTATGCTGCAACTGCATACAGGAAAAAGAACTGCGACAGCATCACATAGGTTTGGGAAAAAAAATTGTTCATACGAACAAATTACAATACTTGACATTTGTGGTAGGAGAAGGAGTAACATAAAAAAGAAGAAAGATACACTGTTTATTATAGGTAACATACAGACTGACTGACAGTAACATACATTATGGGGGATATGCAGTGTACTAGGTGATAGGGTATTCATATCTGAGAGGAGAAAGAGAGGGATCATACACAACCCAAAACACACTAAACACTGGACAAGAAAAAGAAACAAGAGGATATAGAAAGAGGAAGAAGACTAAATATAGGTATATATATTTTTTAGTAATTTTTTTTTAATTTTTTTCGGGGTGCATCTGAGGGAAAAGTGATAGTGGTAAGGACAGGAAAAACAAAATAAAATTCTGGTGCTGTACTTGCTGTCTGCCTCACATGCAAGCACATTATGGTCCCCAGACCACGTCATTACAAGGTGCCTGCACCATGCCCCAATTCCAATCTGCCATCACCACCACCATGATGAAGCTCTGCAAGGAGGTCCAAAACTTTATGTTGGTTCTGCAACACTTTCCTTAAGTCCTCCCTGACCTCCTGGTGGAACTCGTCAAACTCCTGGCACAAAGATGTTACTTCTTGCCACACTGCTGCCAGGTCTTCTTGGCTCACAGGAGGAGGACCGGCTGGGGCTGATACAGGCTGTCAATGCTGACATCCAGCATGAACATGGTGCCACTGCTGCCTGTGGGGTGAGGTGGATGGGGGTACTGCTGCTGCCTGCTATCAATTTTGCTGCCACTGCCGGTGCCTTCTGGGCTGTTGTTGCTGAGCCCTGGCACCTTCCTCCTGCTAGCCCCCTTCTATTTAGGCCACACTGCCTCCTGCTGCTGCTGCTGCAAACTCCCTTTGCTTCTGGAGCCACTCTGCAGTGTCGTGGTGCTGCAGGTGGCTCCTTTGGCCACCAGTTCCAAAATGGCCCCCTTGCTTGCCCCTTCACACAAATCTGCCACACAACTTGCAGATAACAACACTGCTGTCAATGTTGTTTATGGTGAAAAAACACCACACGGTAGACACTTTATGCTGGAGGGAGGTGGGGGGCACATGCTCCTACTGGGGGCATTAATACACTGTGTTGGCTGTTTCTGGGGGCCACTTGCTCCTGCTGCTAGTCATGGGGGAGTAGGGGTAATATAGGAGCATTCTGCTTCTGGATGGTGGTGGTGGATGTGGAAGGGGCCACATCAACCTCACACTGCTGCTGATGGGTAGGGGCAATGAGCTCCTGCTGCTGCTGCTACTGCTGGGAAGTGGTGGCTACCAACTCTTGAAGGGCCTGGGAGGGGTCCTCTGCCTTAGCTACCCTGTCTCTAAATAACCGCCTGTCCAGATGGACAGTGGGTGCATTCCCACCAGTCCTCTTGCCCCTACTTTTCCCTTCCATCAGTTAAAAAAAAGGTTTCTTAGAAAGGAAGTCTCACACACACACACACACACACACACACACACACACACACACACACACACTGCATAGACACCTATCAGAAGTTATCAATAAACACTATCAAAACATATGTTAACTTAGGGCCAAAAACATGTATACAAAACACACACAATATAACACACTGCTGAGTTGACCAAAAAACTCTTTCTGTTGCTGGCTGCCTGCTTCCTACAAGTCTCCAGCTTCACAGAAGAGAAATGAATCACTCACTTCCTGGCTGTATACAGCCACCTATGTGACTTGCAGAGAGTAGGTCATGCGAAAAGCCCAGTTTTGTCGGATTTCACAGGATTTCGCTGAATAGAAATGCAAGGCTAAATCTAAGGTGAATGTATTCTGCCAAAATTTCGCCACAACAGTGTAATTACGTGAAATATTTCATGTGGCAAACTTTGTGATTTTGCCGACATTTCGCCGGTGAAATTAAATTTTGCAACATCTCTACTAGTATGTCTTACTACAATTACACAACTGTGGGATTTGTGAAAACATTGCGCTGCAGCATTTTCTGTATGTCCAACAATACCAACATGTATGTTCTTGGTTGCCATTGTTGTGATAGGAAAATTATCACCTTGTTTAATATCAGTAGAACATATTGCCTGTTGAAGCAGCAGTATTTGTAGTTGGCAAAAAATTTTATAATTTACCCTTTTAGCAAAAATGTATTTCTGACATCCTTCAATTCATCATTAAGAGTATTTTAAATGTTCTCACATATTTTTTAAAAACTTTATAGCTAATTTTTCAATTAATTACTCACATCATTGAGGATGCTACCATGTGCAGTTTTTAAAAATCTCATCCATTAGAAACATATAAACAAAAAATGACAGCAGAAAAAGACCGATGGTCCATCCAGTCTGCCCAACTTTCCCCTCTAACCCAAGGATCTACTGTGCATTGTGGTTACCTGCTGAATGTGAGCACTACATTCTTACTCTGGATCTGTTAGGATTGTGTTACCACATGTTTCTGATGGTAAACAGCTCAGCATGGGGTCAAGATATTTAATTTTTTCTTAGTGGTCTTGGCAAGGAAGCGGGAATCTTTTTAAAAGATCAAAATCCTGTATCTTTGTTTAGGAATGAAGGAAAGCAAAAAGATTACTAGATATATTGGCATTTCTTCCAGGAAATCATTATTCTTGGGGGAAAAAAATGAAATGCATGGTTACTAACAAATACTGCTGCGTTAAGATATTGAAGCACAGTATTTTTTCCTTCAAAAGCCAATACTAATCACTGTGATTCTGAGGTATAATGCAAGAATGTGTGTATTCACAGCCCCACCCCCCACCACCACCACCCTGCCAGATTGTCTCATTCATATTATGCTAGAAATAGCTTAAGTAAGGTTAGGCAGACATCCAGGTTTTTGAAACTTCCAGTTTAGTGTCCTTCATAAGTTGTGGCCTCTGAGCTGTAATGATCATTTGGAGCAGTTTGATTCTGTACATTTAGAAGTTACTGGGCTGAAACCAGTTTCCCAAATTAAGGTAGCAGCTGTGGGTATGAATTTGAAATAATTTGGGATTGATAGGGTATGATTATACCTGGACACTAATGTAAGAGAACATCTGTTTTTCAACTAAGGGCAAGATAATGCAAACACCATTTGTTTTTTTGAAACAATTTTGTTCCCATGGCTCTGAAGTCAGAATCAAACCCTACCATACCAAGCAGCAGAAAGACATTGCACTAATCAACTGTATGTGAGATGTATGTCTTGCTGAAATGCATGATATCAAAGTCCATGAAATGAGGTCCAGCCATCGTGACATGCAGTCCGCATCATTGTTTTTTACGAAACATCCAATTGGTCCACATATTCAGTTGGTATTACCAGTAAAATACAATTAATATTGCAACAAGGCACATAAATCTTACCAATCCCTTTGCTTAGCATCGGGTTTATATTTTTAGTAAACCATATGCTAAAAGACATGCTGTTCACATCTTATCTTTAATTAACCAGATAGTTAAAGATCAGCAGTCTATAGGCCTGGACCATGAAGGCTCTTGGAGGCCTACAGTATGTGACTGCACTGATGCAGTCCATCCATGCTAGAGTCATGTAAATCAGCTAGATGTCAATACATAGAGAATACTATGCACTTCCTGTAAATACATGATTTGATGTGTTGACTCTGATCCACAGCAAAAGATGGCCATCTGCATGTGCAGATCACTGTCCCAAAAACTATGCCACCTGGTGGCTTGCACATTCATTTCATAGAAGTCCACAGCAAATACAAATACAACCCTGTAACTGTATACTGAGCCAAATCAACATCCCTGTACAAGTCTCCACACGTGTGCTCCAGACCACATCGCTGTGGTCAGGTGTCCCAGTGCTGTGATGACATACACACCATCTGCCACAGTTTGGACATTGCAAGCTGCACAGATGCCAATAATCAATATATACAAAACAGATTTTTTCAGAACAAAAACATATATTTCATTTTGCTATGCTCAGCCCAGCGTTTTAAAGAGCAACAAGTATGTTGGGCCCAGGGATGTTTATCCTAGGCTTTGGCATGCATCAGACCTGTGCCTGCCCAATACTATAAAGGGACAACATTTAGTACACCAGGTGTTAGCCCCATTGACTGTGATGCAGCACAACATGGACTCTACTCTGCCTAGATGGTAACTGGGCCTAACAAGCTGGTACGTTTAGAATGCCTCTGCCGCCATTGCTGAGAAGGATGCCATCCCTCTAGCTGGATGTCCTCAACTTGGGCAATCTGACTGATGAAGGAGACTGAAGGACTCTCAGGTCATGCAGCAGCTCCTTCTAGGCCTCTACTTTCTCCTGCTGCTCCTGTTCCTCATCCTCCTTATTCTAGTGGTCCTTCCACTCCTGTACCCCTGTGGTGTCCCTCTGCAGCAAGATGGCCCTCTGATACAAATACAAACCTGTAACTGTACACTGAGCCAAATAAACATCTCTAACACACTGCTAGCTGCACAACTGAGCAGACTCAATAGACCTTGAGGCCTGTATTTGCTGGCATTTTTTCATGTGTTCATATGATGCTGCAAGCTGGTCTGTATTGATACTGTATACATAACAGCACATCAGTAAAATGGTAGCAAACCAACATGTACATTACACATGCAAATAATGTGATAGTGAACTTACTCAAGAGAGAGAAACCACCCTCCAGTCATTCCTCTCTTACTGTAGTAACCATTAGCCTCATAGGTAGGGGCACCATAGAAGTAGTAGGATGGCGAACATGAGTACATCTTGGGCAGCATCTTGTCAGTGCATCCCATGGTTGTGTGTGTGTATAAAGGATCCAGTGTGCATAGTGTCCACTATAGTGGGACCCTTCCTCCAACATTAACACTGTGAGGCCCTTTTCTGTTAGCCAGAACAGGAACACACCACAGCTTCCCTTAAATGGTACCATTGCCTTGCACACAGGTGCCTGTGTTCAGTGAGTGTAGTGCCCCGTGTGTGTCCTAGACACCATGAGCACTCATGTAAACCCCAGGGTCACCACTGTCACCTTCATGCATGATGTGTTATGAATACATTGCAAGCCCGTTATAATGGACACATCTGTGCACACAGTTTGTGTCTGTTATATCCAGTGTCCATTATATCCAGAGGAGGTAGAGTCTATGTATTAGGTGTGCCTGTGTGTGTGTGAACAGGGGCTCAGAGTGATTGAAAACCTATTGTAAAACTTCATAGCTTACTCAGTCAGAATCCTGTCTAGCATATACGTTTCTGTACTTTGTGTGTTGAGAGTTATTTAACTGTCAGGGAACATGATTTTTTCTTTATTAAGGTTTTTGCAGAAGGTATGAAGAAGATAGCAACTCTAATGGCTGGGTGTTGGGATTCCAGAACAGTACAATTAAAGGCAATTGTACTGTAAGGGTTTTATATAAAAAAATAAAATCACTTCCTTTTTAGTGTAATCATCTAATGAAAGTTTATGCAGCTTGTGGAGAATTATTTTATAAGAAATTTAGTCTCTGTAGCTCCTTCATCTAAATTCTACATTTGCCAAACCTCCTAACCAGCACTGCACCCCACCCCAAAATGCACTACAAATACCTATAAAAGCTTCAAAGTGTCCATTATAAGCAGAGTTTCTGTCCATTATAACCAGAGGAAAATGCATTGGATTTGATATATTTGGTTTGGGATTGTTGTCATTGCAGAGATGAACTGGGAGCTAGATTTGGCGAGGAAGATGCTTAGAATGGCCTACATGTATATGCAGTCCCAGAATAGATCCTGGAACGCTAACAGGGATGCATTGCATAGGCCATTTCAGATATGACCATGCCACCATAACCAAACTATGCATGTTCCTTGGACCATGACTAGAAACCCATACATGATGGAGCCATGCCTTGGGCATGCATACCAGGGTACTTACAGACCGGCATACTATGATGCAAGGTCCTTCCAGCACATAACAGGTGGCAGATCATAGAGGCACAATTAGCATATATGATGGACTACATAGTATTTCCAACTATAGAGATGAACAGAGGTACAGCAAGCCAGGTCCTTCATATTTGCTGGTATATCCAGTGTACTGCTATAGACTTCACTGTACCCATTTGTCCATTGTGCTACCATTAGAGCACAAAATATGAATAGAAAGGCTTCCTATAGCAAGAACATGCAGATGGAGTAAGATGCAACAGGACACATTACCCTGGTATGTGCCAAGTTCTCTCAGTTCACATGTGAAACTTACTGTATAAACATATATGTATATGTATATGTAGATGCATATGCATATATGTTTATACAGTAAGTTTCACATGTGAACTGGGGGAACTTGGCACATACCAGGGGTATATGTATATGTGTGTGTGTTAGTGTTAGTGTTAGTGTTAGTGTTAGTGTTAGTGTTAGTGTTACTGGCATGGTAGCACCACTATAGTAAAGGTTGAGTAGGCTGTTTAATGATAACCCCCTAACTTTGCACTTTTTTATAGCTTCACTACTGTTCAATAGATTTGCCCAAAATTTTGCATGCGCAGCCTTGGAGTCAAAGTCTATTGAATTGCCAAGTTTTGTTCTGGTCAGATGTGCAGATTGTAAGATCCAGATAGTGAAAAAAGTGAAAAATATCTGTATATTTTGCTGTTATTTTTTGTCATCTCGTAGCGCCCACACTGTTTGTAATTTTGCTCTGAAATTTGTGTTGTAAAGGGCTTGGGCAACAGTGGTACCTTTCACTGGTGTGGTAAAAAAATATTAATCCATTCCAGAGTTATAAGGATTTGAAATTTTGGTTCTGAGCATGATCAGTATGGTCTTTTGGATAGCTGTTTCACAGGAAAAAAGAATTTGGCCTATACGGAATAAGACTCCGTTTCATATTGGGGGGGAGAGTAATACTTTTTGGTGAGAAAAAAATATTTTTTCATATGGCTACCATCTTGTTCTCATTTTTTCAAAAAAGATTTTTTTGAAAAGCCATAAAAATGATATCCTACAGACACCAAATTATGTATCTTGCTAATAATGACCCCTTAGGTGGATTCTGCAGCTAGTTGTTGGAAAAATCACCCCAAAATGTGTTTTAACACTTTTTAAAATCTTTTTTGTGCCCCAAATTTCTTTTTCATATGGCCATATGAAAAAACAATATTGTCATACAAAAAAAAATTCCTTCATATGAAAAAAGAATTTGAACTTAGCATTTTTTCAGATTCTTTATTGTATGAAGGAATCTTTCATTGTATGAATGACACAACCTCATGAAAAATGATCCCTTCATACACTGAGAAATTTCTATGCCATTCTGGTGGCACAGGATAGCCAAGAACAGGAACCTGATATGGTGGATAGTGAAGATGTGGGGTTCTGACCAAATGGAGTCCTTGGGGGAAGGATGACCCTAGAGAAGGAGGAAACAACTTCTGGTGGGGGACTCTAGTGTTAGTGGAATATAGTTGGGGACAGGAAGGGGGATAGAGAGGGAGGTAAAGTGCCTACATGGTGCAACAGCTCAGATCATGAGGGCTATAATAAGGAAGGAGGAGTTGGATGTCATTGTCCAACTGGAAACAAATGACCTAGCTTTAGATGGGATGGGGTCAGTGTAGGTTGCAGTTTAGGGAACCGGGAAGGGTCTTAGGCAGATAGCATGCACTGCAGCCTTTATGGAAGTGCTGCCTGTCTACAACATGGGGAAGGAGAGTGAGCTCCGTACTAAAGCCTTCAACCAATGGTTGAAGGAATGGTACAGAGAGGAGGGGTATGGCTACACTGCAGACTGGGGTTTCACCTGGAGGGATCATAGCTTATACCCGGGGGATGGCTGGCATCCATTCAGGAATGTAACAGCAGTCCTCATTGGACAGTTTAAATGTTACTTCAGTGGACATTTAAACTTGCTGAGGGGGTGGCTGAAGTCAAATAGGAGGCAGTAACTGCCCACCCCACAAGCTGTGATAAAGGGTAGAGAAATCCCAAGAGGAGAGTTCCCCACCGGGTAGCAAAACAAGCAAGGTAGTAAAGGATCAGCAAGGGAGGAGAGTGGGAAGAGGAGCAGGCAAAATAAAAAGGTGATGAAGGGGGAACAGCTAGAAAAAGAAGAAAGGGACAAGAAAAGGTCTAAAAATCTGGACAACCATGTGTGCCAGTGCTAGAAGTCTGGGAAATAAGATACCAGACCTAGAGGCCACCATGCCAGAGGCAGACCTGGATATTATGGCCATTACTGAGTCATGGTGCACTGACAACCACATCTGGGAAATGGTCATACCTGGCTACTTGATGTTTAGAAGATGCAGGGTAGGAAGAAAAGGAGGGAGAGTGGTGCTTTATGTTAAGGAAAACATAAAAGCAAAGGAGGTACATGGAATTGAGGGGGGGGTGAGGTGCTGTGGGTCATTCTTGAGTCAGTAAATGGAGCCGCTCTTCAGATATGAGTGGTCTACAGGCCTCCAACAGAGGGGGAGAACCTAAACTAAGAAATGTTAGAAGCTATTGACAAAGTGGCTGAGAAGGGCGAGTTGGTGCTGGTGGGGGACTTTAATCTGCCAGATGTAGATTGGAGCCTCCCTGCTGCAGCATCAGCTAGAAGTAGAAACATCCTGGTCTCCCTGTAGGGGGCATTCCTCAGACAGCTAGTCAGTGAATCCACTCAGGGTAGGGCAATACTGGATCTGGTGCTTACTAACGGGGGCAGTGTTGCAGACATCAGGGTGGGATGTCATCTGGGGACCAATGATTATTGCACAGTGTGGTTTAATTTAAAAACAGCATCAGAAACCAACCACACAAGCGTGCTGGTCCTGGATTTCAGAAGGGCTGACTTTACAAAGATTGGGGAGTGCCTCCAAAAGGACCTGGTGGAGGGAGATGTCCTGGGTGGGGTGGAGGGCAGATGTGCCAGATTAAAAGAAGGCATAAGAAATGCAACAAATCTGTATGTCAAGCAAGTAAGCAAAATCAAAAGGAAGAGGCAACCATTATCCTGGCCCAGTGACACTGAGGGTTGAGGCACTGGACACCACACCTCACGCCACACCGGCAACCCAGGCTCAGGAAAGAGCCCTGGGCCACCCAGGGGTCGGCAGGAGAGAGAGGATTGAGCATCTGAGGACATCTCTCTCCTCGAGGAGGGGTCCAGGACCCACCCATCTCCGCAGGGCCTGTGGTGGAGACTGAGGTACTGTAATGCCCAGGGCACTAGTAGAGGGACGCTCAGCCATGGCAGATGTCCCTGGTGTCTGCATTTCTGGGCTCGGCATGGGGATGGGAAGGGGAGTGGGTGTAACTTAAGAAAAAAAAACCTGCCTCCTGATAGATGAAGGAGGGTCCAGGGGTGTCAGGTCCACCACGCCCAATGTCAGGCTCCACCTAGCACTTCCTCTGCTCTTTGCCTCCTCACAGCCCAACTAGATTATAGATAGAGTGCCAGGAGGCATGATCTCGCAGTCCCACCTCGGGGAACTCAGAGCCGGAGGGTCGGGTGGCTAGTGGGAGATGACGGAGAGGCCCTGCCCGGAGGAGAGGCTTCAGGTGGGCCGGACCAGGACATACACCAAGAGACCACCCCAGAAGGAGTTCAGGCAGGTAAGGGTGACAAATAAAGTTGTAAAAAATGAAAAGAGGGAACTGTTATGGTTCTCGAGGGAGGTGGCAGAGAAGGTAAAGGAAAAAAAGAGTGCCTTTCAGAAGGTATAAGGAGACCCAGAGAAAGGAAGACAGGGAAATGTACCTGGAGAAACAGAGGGAGGCAGCTAAAGCAGTAAGGAGAGCAAAGGTGCAAACTGAGGAAAGAATAGCCAAGGCAGTATCAAAAGGGGACAGAAAATTTTTCAGGTATGTTAGCGAGAAAAGAAAGACAAAGGGAAGGATTGCACGGTTAAAATGGGGGGGGGGGATGTAGGAGGAGGACCAAAAAAAGGCAAACATCTAAAATAAATATTTCTGCTCAGTGTTTACAGTACAAGGAGAAGGAAAGGGACCATGAATAGGCACCAGAAGGTTTGAGGGGAGGGCAGAGGACACCAGTCCCTTTTCTGAGGAGAGAATCATGAAATCTGACAGTGGACAAAGCCTTGGGGCCGGACAGGGTGCATCCAAGAGTGCTGAAGGAGCACAGGACCCCATCTCCGCAAAGACACAGACAGGATGCAGGCTGTTCAGAGGAGGGCAACCAAAATGGTGCAGAGTCTGCACCAGAAGACATACGGGTAGAGGCTAAAGCAGCTTTATATGTATACCCTTGAGGAAGGGGGGCATGATGGAAACTTTCAAGTATCTCAAGGGAATTAACAAAGTACAAGAGGGTAGCATCTTTCAGAAGAAGAGATGTGCAAGAACAAGGGGGCACAATTTGAAGATAGAGGAGGGATGGCTCAGAGGCAATGTTAGAAAGTATTTTTTCACAGATAGGGTTGTGGATGCATGGAACAGCCTTCCTGAGGAGATTGTGGAGTCAGGAACAGTGGGAGAATTCAAGAATGCATGGGACAGGCATAAGGCAATTCTAGTGGGGGGTAGGAGGAAGTAAGCTGTTGATTAACTAGAATCTGCAGCTTATCCATCAGGTAGGGAAATGGGTAGACTAGGTGGGCCAAGCTGTCCTTATCTGCTGTCAAATTCTATATTTCTATGTGTAACCATGTTGCTATGCAACTATGTAAGTATGTAAATATGTTAACCATGTAACCCTGTGAAGATCTGTACTGTAAGTGTAACTGTGTTGTTTATTTTTGTACTCTTTGACTAGGAGCCTTTGGAAATGAGTCTATGACTCAAAGGATTGTAATTCTGATATGTACAAATAAATAAAATAAATAAATAAACTGGGTGCTAAGGCAAGACAGCTATACTGTAGCCACCACTCCCATTCTCTGTTGCTGAAAAGTACATGCTCTCACAAGGAGCCTTTGGAAACCAGTCTATGACTCAAAGAATTGTAATTCCAATATGTACAAATAAATAAAATAAATAAATAAACTAGGTGCTAAGGCAAGGCAGCTATACCGTAGTCACCACTCCCATTCTCTGCTGCTGAAAAGTATATGCACTCACTGACAGCTCATACTGCGACTGGCCATGGAGGTGAAAGGATGGTTGTGCTGGTCACCTTATGTAGCTGTTGAGATACCAGACACATGGATAAGTGGGGAGTGCAGGGAGGAATACCTATGAAATCTAGAAACTCAGCATCCTAAACCCTACAAGACTGAGTGCAGGATGCTGAATCTCAAAATCCTGAAAGGTACATAGCTTTAATGCAGGGGGCTTAGCCCCCCTAAATAAAATAACCAACTCTGAGGAGGAGCAGCCCCCAGAGTAAAAAACAAAAGTTATGGGTGCGGAATAGCAGGGAGCAAAATAAGCTACCACCGGGAACAGAACCCGGGTCTATGAGGCCATGCTAGCCAAGCTGCTGGTGACTTAGCCCTCCATGTCACAGGAGCAGCTCAGCCAGCATCCATATTCTCAGGTTTGTTGTGGTTCCTCACAAGGGGTAGGGTAGCGTTTCAACACATCCACTACCATACCCCTGTCAGAATCAACTTTCGTGCTTTCAGGCATGTGGGTGTCAGGAGACTGTGCTCAGTCCTGTGAGGTTTCAAGATTCTGAGTTTAAGCCTTTTAAATGTATACCATGCAAGGAGATGGGATATGAGTCATCGGGTCAGTTGGGGAGCTGTTTGGGGTTCGGGGAACCACTGTACCACCAGGGAAAAGTAAACAGAGAGAATGGGTGATCGGGGATGGGGGAAACACTGGACCACCAGGGCATAATGTACATAGAGTAAATGGGTGATTGGGAGGTAGGGGAACCACTGGACCAGCAAGGCTCTCATTTACTCTTTGTAAGTGGCACAAAGGGGCTGCTATGCCCCATGCAAATGAGCCCATGATGGGCATGCAAATGACACCTTGCATGCCCAATGGGCTCATTTGTATGATCAACCTGAATATAGCCCACATGGGGACATGGTGCACTCTTGTTTTGGGAAACACTATTCTCTGTGGACCATATGCAGCCCTGTCTGTATCGGGGCAGCACAGCTCATCACTGCAGCTAGGGAGAGTACAGGGGCAAACACAGTGCAACCAATTGTGTTGCGCAAGCCCCATTTTCTGAATATGGGATCCAGTATACTATATCTGTAAGGCCGTAGGTAGAACCAAATTCTATTCTAAAAACACCTTGTATTAACAGTGTAGAAAGTGATATTTTTATTATGCAAGTAAACTAACATTTGCAGCTACAGTACTGTGCTCCACTTTCATGAATAGCGCAGGGTAGCTGTAAACATTGCATGCAGTACAATTTCTTGTACAGTTTCTTGATAATGTTTGTGCTGTGTCTCACATGTACACACTGCAAATTGTAGTTACTCACGTTACATTGCAATTTGTATATGTGCATTGATTTATTGATATTTGTTTGTATTCCTTTGTACCTCCCCCAAGGCATCTGGAAATAAACTGGTTCACAGCTCAGCAACTTGCTTTTCCTGGTCAGACATGTAACTGCAAGGGATATGATCAGCATTTCATAGCCTTTTTGGCAATTTTGAGTGCTTTTGTGCTCAGCTTCTTTGACTTTTAGATAACGTTCTTAATTTGGGCTCCACCATGACCCAAACCCCTAAGACCAAAATATATGACTGCTTCATCCTTCCCTTGGGCTGTTACAGATGAGGCACACTGATGAGTCCTGTGTAGGATGAAACCTGTGTCAGTGTGTTCTGTTTTCAGCCTTTGCAGAGTGTGTGAGACCATTTGGCATCATATACATTTGCTTAAAGTGGAACCAGTCTAAACTCTTTCATGGTGATCTGAATATACTCCCATTGGTATAAGTAGACTCCCCATGCATATACTTTTCTTGGGGACATGTGTAATTTTACATTTCTGTGAAGCCTGGCTTTATTGCCGATTCCCTTTCTGCAGTGCTTTTGTGCTGAGGTTCTTTGACTTGTAAGTTGCTTGGGAGAGTAATATATGCTACAGTCACTGTGTATCACTTAAGTGTATAGCTGAGATTGATGCCTGTGATGCTCTCGGCTAGAGCAATTTAAGTCCTATTTGAGCAAGCTGAACAGTTAGTTTTGTATCACTGTCAAACAAACAAACAAACAAACAAACGAGAAAGCAGTCCCCGCTTAACTTCTCAGTATTATAGTTCAAAGAAGTAAGTGTTCTTTGGAGATTATTGTACTGTATCATTATTAAATATTTTGGTGCAAACCCCTAAAGTGTACCACACAGAAACATTAATTTGTGAGACACTTGTAATATCATTTAACTGCAAACCATTGCATATCCTTGCTGTGAAACACAATCTGAACTGTTGTCTTTCCCTTGGAAAAGAAGATAATCTTCAACAGACAGGTTGCGAGCAATTGAAATGTCATAGTTTGCTTCAGTCAGCATATTGAAATCATCAGGGGCTTGCTGCTCTTATCCACCCCTTTTTCAGACAGCATTATTCATGGATCCTTCACTTTTTGAAGATGTCACATCTTTCTCATCTGAAATGACACTTTTGAACTTGAACATAGGCATTTGAGATATAAAGTTGACAATTGTTCTTAAAGCAGAAAGGATCAGTCATGTCCAGATGTTTGTTCTAGCCACACCATTGCACTTTGTTATTCTAATTCTGCCTGACTTGTGTTACATTGAAGATCGCCAGGATCAAGCCCAACTCTGCAGAATTCTGCAGTAGAGTTACTGCAGGGAACAATGCAGTTTCAGTGGGAGTTAATCCCTTTTGCCATGTAATAAACCTGTGACACTGCTCTTGATCCTAGCGGGCTTCTTTGTACATGACAGTATATAAATGTTTTGACCATTGTTTTCATTTGCAAGGGCATTGTTAATATACAAACAAGTTACTAGTGGAATTTTGTTAACTGAAACTATGCAACTATGTATACGTTAATATATTTTAATGCTATTATCACTGGTGTTTAAAGGTTGTACTCTGAATTGGTGAAGGTAGCCTTGCATTTCATGCTTTTTATTTCTAACCTTTCCCCCTATAGCTCTTGGAAAGTTGTCTCAACTGTGCTGGTGGATCAGTCCACCTACTGATTATATCTGCTTTACTCTTGTCTAACAGAACCAAATATCCAGGAGCCGGACTTTCAAAGATGGGGAACATTGTACATGTGTGCCAACACCTATTTACAAGGGAGGCTTCCCTGCACAGCCTCAGGTTTTGAAGCATGCACCATATGTTCATACATGGAGCTGGGTTGTGATCTTCTCCATGATTAAGGGCAGGTTGCAGATGTTTTTCCTGCACAGCTGTGTCAGAATGCAACACCAGGTAGTAACAGGTATAACATCCTATCCAGTTGTACCTGGCACCCATGCACACTATGGGCTGAAAATTGGAATGTCCACTGGTGCAGTGATTTTTTCCACACCAGTGGGCTGGGACACTGGACTTAGTTCCTGAGCCATCATCAGCCTTTTGAAAATCTGCCCCCAGGTCTTACTACCCATGCTGGGCCATCTTCTGCCTTTTGAAAATCCACCCACAGGTATTGCTACCCTTACAAAAAGAAGGGAAAAAGGGGGTGGAGTCTATTTCAACAAGTCCCAGAAATCCGCCACAGAAATTGGACCATGTCTCGCTCACCATCATTTCAAATTTTCTAAGTAATATCTATTAATCTACCAACAGAAATGAAGGAACTGTATCTAACAGGCCAATGTTTCAAGGGAACCCTCTTCCAGAGTGCAGCAGAAACTCAGCTCTGTGGTACTGGCCTTTGTATCATTCTCATTCAGAATGAGCTGTATTAATTCTTATTTTTTAGGTTCAAGCTGCACATTAGGCATTCCTGCTTACAGCTTTCTGTAAGTTCAGTATCTGAGAGTGATAAGGTTTGCACTTGTGGTATTGCATGCCAAATTACAATTAATCTAAGAATTCATGAATACAGCTCATTTTGATTTTTGAATGAAAATGATTCTACTGATCCTAAGGATGAGAATTGCCTTGAATCATTGGTCTGTTACATGATGTTCCTTTATTTCTGTTGGTACATTAATAAATATTACCTAGAACATGTTATGGTGAGTGAGTCATATTCCAATTTATGTTGCTGATTTTTCTTATCTAACTTCATAGTCTGTTAATCAAAAACAGTGCATTTTTACAGGGAACCTTGTCTTTGTTATAGTATCTGTTTAAGTATTCTATCTGTTGGGGGGGTGAAAACATTAGGTACATGTTCATTTGGTTTTTAAATTAATTCATTAATTTGTATTAAGTATTTGGCACAAATTGTATATTGCTGCACATCTGCTGGGCAACCCTGGATGGCTAGGGTTAGTTTCACATCTACCTCTCACCATCTGAGTCATCTCCCACACCTTCCCCTGTCTTGCATTCCATAAAATATTAATAACCACACAACTATGGGACGTGAGTAGCATCCAGTTTATCACTGAAGTGTGGCCTGGTCCTGTACAAAGCATTCCATGGGGAGGGGTATAAGGACATTGCCTTGGTGAGAATGGAACAGAAGATATACTGAAAGAAACTGCATGAGAATCAGTGAGAGAGGTGACTGCTCTCTAGACCCCAAGGGGTTCAATCTCTTACACAGTACTACCTTCGATTGGCTTTGGGGGGGGGCTTTCCAAACACATGAAGTTGCACTATGGGGAAACAGAAGTAACATCCAAGGCACAGTGAGGACCCATGCGGAGGTTCCCCCAGAGGAGTTCATTCAGACAGTTATACCATCTTCTCAATCCTGACAATGTTATTTATTTATTTTATTGAAATCTAGGATTACAAATACCTTTGATCAGGAACTACTCGTTTACAAAGGTTTCACGTTGAGGAAATGGAAGGCAAACATACATACATATAAAGATCAACAGGATTATACATAATTATATAGTAAAAATGTAGAAAAAAAAGAACAAGAGGCTGAGATGTAGTTAATTACAGTACCTCAAAATGTGCCAATGTTAGGTAGAAAGACACAACATCCAAGGGCAAACTTAGAGATAAACTTAGAAATAACCTTAGAAATAAGTGCTGTTGGTGAGAGGATAGGGAGGGTGGTGGTAAGCAGGCAAGAAGGCCATTGTCGTAAGGTAAGGGGTGATGGTAAGAGTACTCAAGGGAGGGAGGAAGGGAGGGAGGATAAATGTCAGTAAGTGCCAAGGAGGGGGGTGAGGAAGGGGAGTGGGGGGAGGAGGTGTGCAGGGAGAGGCAGGGGAGGGAAGGCATGGCAAGACGGGTAGCTGACCTGTCTAAGGCAGAGGTCAGTGGTCAGTGGCTCCTATTAGTTTGTGAGACAAGGCAGAGATTAAAATATGCAGGATTTCCCCCCATGCAGGAACCCAGATCATTGACATTAATGAGTGCACTATGATTAATATCGGGGACTGTAAAATGAGTGTTCATCTGAGCCCTTATTGCCCATATTCCAAGGTTTGCCCACCTGGTAAGCTGCCATGCCAAGGCCACTGTCAGGAAAAACACTCAATGAAGTGAGTATATATGTGCTTTTATTGTGTTTTACCAGGAAAAAGCTCAATTGAGAAATGCTCATTTCCAAGAAGGTCATGGAGAGGATAAACAAAATAGCAATAAATTGAATACAGATTTAGAACAGATATGGCGTATCTACTGCATGTCAGTTTTTCAGAAATAGCAAGGTAGTTATAGAGCTACTCAAATTCAACAGTGCTGTAATTGCTAATTACATGGCAAATTTGCAAAAATGATATCAAGGCAATTTCAAACAATTCAAGTTCAGCAAAGTCAGAGGATCAATCCAGCTCAGGAATAAATATGCTGTGCAATTATGTTACAATACAGGTGGTGGTTCCAAAATAGACCATGCTTGAATTGGATGAGTAAAAGTACTTATGGAGGTCATGAGATGCAGCACATTTTTTATCCACCAGTACACAGTAGTTGTTGCAAATTTGTGGAAATTCACAATTCGTGAAGCCCACAAATTCTGCAGCAGACACACCAGCATTGCTAGTGGATTTGTTTTTCAAACTAAAAAAAAAAAACACTCCCCATCCAAAAAAAAAAAAAAAAACTCCCCTTCCACTATGATGAAAAACCTCCCCCTTCCCCTCCCTCAAAGGAATGAAACCATGATGCCCCACTCCCACTCCCCCGCTGACACCCTCCTCCCCCCAGCCTCTGTTAATTGCATGCTGGTGGTATCCATTCTAGCTTCTCTGCTCCAAAAAGTAATCCTTTCCCCCCACTCATGTACCAAACACACTCCCTAAATCCCCCCACCTGAGTCCTGCTGTTTTTATTAAGCACACAAAGTCCACAAACCAATCCCCCTTTGGTCTCCACTGCTCTCCTCCTCCCACTTGCACCCACAAAATCAACCTCTAGGAATAATGAAAACAATCCCCAAGTGCTCCTGGTGAAATCTGATTTGTTGAAAATTCAACCAGTCAGGTTTTTGTAAGAGCAAAGATGTCACCATTCATTCATTGGCTCCATTATGAGATGAACACAGCAAAGCAGACTATTGCACTGTGGACCTTTTTCTTTATGCTAGGTTGATTTTGTGGGTGCTGGTAGGAGAAGGAGGGCAGTGGGGACAGAGAGGGTTGGGAGGGGCAGTGGGTGTGCTTAATAAAGACAGTGGGCCTTAGGGGGGAGGTGGGTGGAGCATATTTGGAATGTGGTAGAGGGAAGTGATTACTTTTTGCAGCAGAGCAGCCAGCATGCATGCCTACAGCATGTAGTTCAGCGGATGAGGAGGGAGGATGCCAGTGGTGGGTGGGAGGTGGGTACCATGATTTCTATCTTTGGGTGGGGAGGGCAGTGTAGTATGCCAATCACACTGATATTCACCTGTGAATTGGCCATTCACCACTCACAAATTTAGCCAATTTTCCTGGCAATTAAAAAAATGAATTTTGGTCCTCAGCTCTGCAAATTTGTTGAAATTCGCAGACTTTTTTGCAGAGTAAATTTTGACAACTTCACACACTACTAGTCATGACACTGTAGGATTATGAATAGAATCCTAATTTGCAGCTGCAACTGTCTGTATAATGGTTTTCAATAATTAATTGAAAGGTATCAAAACTAACTAGTGTTCCTAGTCTAAGGACACTCTGTAACTTATTCCAGAGAGCAGAATCAAGACAACTGAATTTGCATTTATTTATTTATTTAGTTTTTGTTTACTGGGTAAGTGCACTAGACAGAAACTGTCTATTTTCAGGCACAACCCGGGAGAAATACAACAATGTCAGATAACATAGGACAGTACAGCACAGTAGGACAGTAGAACAGAACAGAACTTCAAAAGAAGATGCAACAGCATCAGGTTACAAGGAATAGTACAGTGTATACAGTCAGTAGGACACTACGTAATTACTAAAAGACATTTTAGGGGTAAGCAGTGTTGTAGTAGGAAGCAGCTGATTAAGCAACCTTATAGCTAAAACAAGTGACTAAGTGCTAAGGTTTAAGTGGATGACTAGTAGAAAAAGTGCCCTTTATTCCCTTATAAGTGCCCTTTTGATTCTCAGCCCCCTCAGCTTTTACCATCTTCTGGCACCCTTGGACTCAGGGTATGGCACAGGAGCATTTGTCAGTAACTTGTAGGAATGAGTGGTGCTCTTTCTTAAAAGTCAGGTGAGACTCTGAGCTCCTGATGTGATCCAGAAGGGCATTCCAGAGCCTTGGTGCTGCTACAGCAAAAGCATGTTCCCCCATTTTTGTGTGCTTTGAGGGACGTGGAGTAAAGGTCTACCAGCACATCTCCGTGGTTATGGTTAAGATCTATGATGTAGCATACCAGCCAGGGATTCAGGTGCTCCAGCTCAGATAATGTTGTCTGTGAGGCATCCCTCTGTGTACTGACAAATGGATGAGGGAGACAGTCACCCTAGACTAGTGTAGAACATACTGTACAATGGTGGGTAAGTTTGGGGACAGTCAAGGCAAAACAATGGATATTGTTGTAGCAAGTGTCCCATTTTTGTAGAGCTCCTTTATTAGAGTCCTGAAAAGCCGTAAGGCCATAGGTTAGTCACAGCTTGAGAACCCCTTGAACAATGTCTAGTCTTGCAGTTGCCATTGGAGATGATCTGACTCTATATGCTATACCCAGTTTGGCGTTGACAGCTCTGCAGGTGTTGGTTATGTGAAGACTGAAGTCGAGCAATGGATCAAGAGTGACTCCCAGATACTTAAATGTGTCCGTTGCCTCCATGGTAGGGCCAGGAATCGCGAGAGGTATGACACAGGACTTGATTTGAGGGCAGAGCCAAACATCATGGCCACAGTTTTTGTTGCATTTAGCAGGAACTTATTTTGCTACAGCCAGGTATTCAGACAGTCAAAGTCAGTCTTTAGCATGGCATTTATGGATGCTGGGTCCTTGCTGCTGGTGTAAAGCACCATATTGTCTGCATTAAGGATAATAGAGGAGAAACCAGGGGGTTTAGGCAGGTTATTGATAAAAAAGGGAGAACAACAATGGTCCAAGAATGGATCCTTGGGGACACCAAGGCTGGCAGGAGCAAGATCTGATTTGATTTTGTTGATCTCCACAAACTGAGTATGACCAGAGAGACAGGAGGCAAACCAGGAGGTGGCATCTCATGAGAAACCAAATGAGGTTAGCTGCTCCAGCAGTAACAGATGGCTGACCAAATTGAAGGCCTTAGAGAGATCAACAAAAATAGCCCCAGTGAGGAGGTCCTTGTCCATTGCCTGTTTTATGTCATTGGTGAGCTGTAAGAGTGCTGTACTTGTGCTGTGGAGCTTTTTAAATCCATACTGGGCAGGGGTAAGTAGCTTGCTGTGATGAAGGTAGTCTGATACTTGTGCTGCAGCCAGTTTTTCTAAGATATTGCTTAGGACAGTAAGGATGGCTATAGGGCATTAATTCTCACACTTTGTGATAGAGAGCCTCCCCCAAGCCATGAAAAAGATTTTAAGCCTCCCTCATATTTAAAAAAAAATTGTGGATCTCTCCACAGAAAAAAATATAAATCCTACTTTGCACAGTACACCAGGAATAAAGTGAAATCAATAAAGTTGATTGAGTATATTATCTTTTTATTCAACTTATTGCTCCTCATCCCTGTCCCGGCACCTCAGGTTATACTTGTCACTCCTTTTTTCTGACTCTTGGGCCCTTGTTACTCTGTTTCCTCTCTATCTGGAACAGCCAAACCTAGCCATTTCATCTCTCCCTCTCTTACCCTGTTGTTAAGCAACTTCCTGTATGCTTGCCTCTGGTCACACCTGAAAACATGCATCGGATCACTGTGCCTTTCCCTGTCACTAATTTACATATGAATACCTACTATAGAAATGAGTCTTGACTCAATGTGCCTTTCCAAGTTACTAATTTGCATATAAATACCTATTGTAGAAGCAAGCCTTGACTCAGCATGCCTTCCCCAGGCATTAATTTACATATAAATACATACCTATAAACAAGATTTGGCTCAATGGGAACTTCTGGTCACAAATGTGTGCATAAGTAAAGAAATTCACCTGCAATTATCTATATTTAATTTGTTTTATCTTTTCACACAAAACAGCCAAAACATACAATTTAAATACTGTACATTCTCAGACTTGACTGGGCCTCCCCTGCAACAACTTGGGACCTCCCTTGGGAGGCTGGTCTCACCATTTGAGAACCACTGCTATAGGGCAGTAGTTATTTACACTTAGGGGATCACCTTTCTTATACACAGGTACCACCCTCACAATCTTCCAGACCACTGGTACCACTCCAGTGCTGATAGATAGGTTGAGGACTCTCATTAGAGGTGTGGTGAAGGCAGAGGCAGCTGTTTTTAGGAATTTTGGCAGTATTTCATCTGACCCCACAGATCCACAGGCTGGGATGGATTTTAAGCATTGTGGAACCTCCCCCGTAGTTATCATCCTTAGGTTGAAAGTGCATGGTCTATTATCCTTATTGGCAGCAAATG
Source organism: Neoceratodus forsteri (assembly GCA_016271365.2). Lineage (NCBI taxonomy): Eukaryota > Metazoa > Chordata > Ceratodontiformes > Ceratodontidae > Neoceratodus > Neoceratodus forsteri. The sequence goes on from CM057458.1 coordinate 1,331,354,169, forward strand.
GATCAAGGGAATTTCCTAGTAGGTTGGTGCATTCTGTAAGAAGTAAGGTATTTTCGGGGGTTTTACTTAAATTGCAGAGTTACTTCTCTGGCCAAACAAATCTATAGTTCTTTGAAAGACTTCTGTGATGTATGATGGTAAATTATTCAGCAGGACTTTGTAGAGCCACATATAGAGATGTTTTTAACCTCCTTGTACTCAGATAGGGCCTGCCTAGGGCATAACAGATGGTTCAAAGATGCGTTCTAGGGCTCAGGCCAGTTATAAAGAGAAAAACCACAGACTGTGGCAGTACTCAAAAACAAATCAAAACAAAAAATACAAGATACTCACAAAATTGCAGGTTCTTCTAACATTTATTCCAAAATGAGAGACTGGCACAAAAGACCCCGACACTTTTTATCAGTAGCATGAGGCTTTGTTGGAAGGGGTTATAAAGTGACAAGCCTTATTCTTTAACACAATTAATGTAGCAAGATGGCCAGAGGGGTACTCTCTATATATCAGGTCTTTGCAGTTCATGAATGTTAAGAATGTCATGTGTATCAGTCTTTTTTGTGTACCAGCTGCCAAGCAGCTCTTTTCCTAAAATAAAATTCTACTGTCAAGTTAAGTTTTTGAAAAGGGTACCAATGTGCTTGACAAAGGACAGCATACTATTAATCCACAGCCCCAAGTACTTTGATACAGTGACTATTTCAAGTTTGTCATCTATCATTGTGGAACTGGAGAAATCAGAGGGATCCACAGTAAAAATATCTATTGATCTTTTGGTGTGACTAACATAATAAAGCAATAAACATTACTTTATTTCTGAGTAGATTGCATTCCAAGATGTCAAAAGCAGATTGTAGATCAGATTTAGCCACATCAGTGGAAGGACTATTAGCATACAAGGCTGAATCATCTGCATAAAAAATGTAATTTAACTTGACCACCCCAGTGCTCCTGGGTCACCCCTGAAAACAGGCACTTGTGCCCAGTGGGACTTACACAGTTACCAAAACAATAAAATTAAAAATTTTTTTTTTAAAATGGCTCCATCTGTGGTTACACTAAGACCATGTATATACATCACAAAGTGCAGAGGTCAAAGCACTGATCCATGAGGTACCCCTTTGCACAAAACAGAAGAAGAGTAATTAAGACCTTCAGATTTTAACAACAAGTAATGCTATGGATGGTAATTAATGAATCAGCAGAGAGCCTGGAGAATAGAGGTGTGTTTTGTTGCCCAAATTCACTGTGTGAAAGAAATCCATGAATGTGGCAAATTCATGAAATTAAGGACCAAATTCATGTTGCTATTTGGAAGGAGGATTGGCCAAATTTGCACAGTGAATGTCCCATTTGCCAAGCAAATAGCAATGAGAATTTTGTGCTATACCCCATCCTCAATCAAAAAACAATAAAAACCACCCCCTTCCTCATTCAAAAAGAATAAAACCACCATGATATCCCTCCCACCCTTCTCAGCCCCCCATGCCCTGGCAAAATCTTGCTTCATGGGATCGTGACTGCAAAAGTAATCCCTTACCCAAACCTGCATGCCATACACACTACCCCCACCCATGTCCCACTGTCTTTTAATCTGTACAGACCAACTTCCTCAATCCCCATTCCCCACTCAACCCTTCTCTGGTCCCCACCACCCTCCATCCCCCTTTCCAGCACCCACAAATGAACCCGGTAAAAGGAAACAGTCCCCTTGTGCAGAGCATCTGCTCTGTTCAGTGTTCATAAGTGAAAGAATGGTGATGTTTTTGCTCTTACTAAAACCTGATTTGTTGAATTTTCAGCCAATCAGGTTTTCCTAGGAGCAAAGATGTCACTACTCATTCATTTCCCCATTATGACATGGACAATGAAAAGAGAAGATGCTCTGCACAGGGGATTGTTTTCTTTATTTCAAGCTGATTTTGTGGGTGTTGATGGAGGGAGAGGGTGGTGAGGACAAGAGCGGGGTTGGGTTGGGGTCAATTGACTAGGTCACTATGGATTAGTGGACAGTGAGACTTAGCTGAGGGGAGGTGGGTGGAGTATGTTTGGTATGCAGGTCTGTGGGGAAGGGATTACTTTTGCAAGCACTATCCACGGAGCAGCATTTCACAGGGTCGGATGGTGCCAGTGGGGGGTAAAAGGAGGTGCCACAGTTTAATCATTTTCGGATGGGGAGGGACTGGTTTCTGCAGCACAGTGGGTAGAAGGAGGTTTTGTTTAAGGTTGCACATTTTATGAATTTCTGCAGATTCACATCAACTTCACTGGTAGATTAAAAATTCACATCTCTGCTGGAGACTAATGTTTAGTTTGAGTTGAGAGTTTGGCTAATAACACATCAAGGTCAACTATATTGAATGTATTATTGCAGTCTAGGAAAATGGCACTGCAAAAGAGTTTCTGATCAAGTGAGGTCAGCCTATCATTAATGACTCTGACTACGAAATCCAGAACTATTACCGTGCACCAGCAAAAGCAGCTCCATATTGGAAATGGCTAATCTCCACAAGTAAGAACAAACCACAACATAATAAGGTGCACAAATAAAGGAAAACAAGGCAAACAAAGTTAAATATTAAACACCAGTGTGTTTCTTTTACTTTCTTGCCACAACAAAATCAGTCTCCAGGCAAACCCTAGTGCCTCAACTCCTCAACGAATCTTCAAAAGGGTCAAAATACTAGAGCAGGTCACATCTTTGAATACACTTGTTTTAGTTCAAAACAGCTGTATCTTGTTAGACCAAACAATTATGCAGTCATTTACTTTTGCAGCTACAATGTTTACTCAAATCAGTTAATACATATAGTTGACCATGATGTGTTATTAGCCAAACTCTCAACACAGAGGGTGGTAGTAAATGGCTGTCACTCCACAGAGGGAAGAGTGACCAGTGGGGTACCACAGGGATCAGTGCTGGGACCGGTCCTATTCAACATCTTCATCAGTGACATTGCACAGGACCTAGAAGGCAGAATTTCCCTGTTTGCCGATGACACAAAGCTCTGTAACAGAGTAGACACACCAGAGGGTATAGACAGAATGAGAAGGGACCTGCAGAAACTTGAAGAATTTTCCGGGGTTTGGCAGTTGAAATTCAATGCAAAGAAGTGCAAGATAATGCATCTGGGGCACAAAAACCCTGGCACAATATATCAGTTGTGGGGGTGAGGATATAGCATGCACCAAGCAGGAAAGGGATCTTGGGGTTATCGTTTCTGATGACCTCAAGGTAGGGAAACAGTGTGATAAGGCAGCAGGTAAAGCAAATATGATGCTGGGATGCATAGGCGGGGCATTACCATCAGGAAAAGGGAGGTCATAATTCCACTATACAAGACACTAGTGAGGCCCCACCTGGAGTACAGTGTACAGTTCTGGAGACCTTACTTATGTAAGGACATAGACAGGGTAGAGAAGGTTCGGGGGGGGGGGCAACAAAGATGGTACACGGGTTGCATCACAAGTCCTATGTAGACAGGTTGAAGGAATTGAATATGCACTCTCTGGAGGAGAGGAGGAAGAGAGGGGATATGATAAAGACATACAAGTATCTTACAGGGAGGAACATGGTGCAGAAATGCACTATTTTTAAGTGAAAAAGATGTTCCATGACTAGAGGGCATGGGATGAAGTTGGAAGGAGGACAATTCAGAGGAAACGTGAGGAAGAATTTCTTCACAGAACGGGTGGTGGACAAGTGGAACACCCTGCCAGAGGAAGTGATGGGGGCTGAAACATTCACGGGATTTAAGAATGCATGGGATAGACAAAAAGGAATTCTGAAGGTCAGGGTTAAGAGGCAACAGACTTTTAGGAAAACATAAAGTAAACTTACAAGCTCAAATGGGCAGACTGGGTGGGCTGTAGGCCCTTATCTGCTGACACTGTCTATGTATCTATGAAGTTAAAATATTTAAACAAATCTATATGAAAACCTCCACCTAATATGATATAGAAAAAGTATACAGCTTATCATACACACAATCTAATGATGAAAAAGGAAAATATATATATATGTATATCTCAAAGACAGTTATCAAAAGACTAAATCCTACAATTTCCTGTGATTTACTTTAGTAAATAGTCTATAAAAACTCAGAGCTCCATATGGTTATATTAACTAGAAAAAATAGATTACTAGAAATCTCACAAGCGACTAAATACAAAGTTGTGCAGGTTCTATAGTCACAATTCTTTAGCTTTTAGCTTTTAACTTTAAATTTTACTTGATTTGTACTGAAGTAGGAAGTCTGCCAGATTCAGATCTCCACATGGCTATGCCAACCGGGTAGGTAGGAGTCCAAAAAAGGAGGTGTTTCGCTTTAAATAAAGAATAAAAGGTAAATGACACATATGTGTACATATATATGCTCATATACACACACACACACATACAGGGTCTACTTATTGAACTGGGTAAACATAAACAATATAATAAAGAATTTAAATCAGAGCAGTCAATTTAGCACTCATTTCAAAAAAGGTTTGATATCCCAACTATTATTAAGACCACTAGGTTTAACACTGTTTAGTTTGAATATCCACATGCTCTCTTTCTGAAGCAGCCTGTTAGCTCTGTCACCCCCTGTAGTTTGTGGTGGTGTCCAATTAATACCCATAAATCTGAGACTGTCTGGTGAAGAACCATGATAGATGGCAAAATGTGTACCTACTGGTGTGCCATTCCTTGCATGTAAAATAGACCTCACATATTCCTGTAAGGGTCCGGCCCAGTGGTGCTGAGGGTTGAGGTGCTGGACGCCACACCTTGTGCCACACCGGTGACCTGAGTTCGGGAGCAAGCTCGGGTGTTGGGGGTCGGCAGGGGAGGGATTGGAGTGAGCGCCTGGTGGGCTGCTCTCCTGTCCTGGGGGGAGGGTATCAGGATGCCCAGCACTCCAGCGGCCCCTGGTGGAGATCGGGGGCACCGCAGAAGCGCCAGTGGCACATCACAGCATGCCTGACACTGGCAGGGTTGCTGTGTGCTAAGCGTCGGGGGGTGCACATGCAGAGTGGGGGAAGAGACAGAACAAGGAAAACCCCAGCTCGCTGGGATAGGTGACAGCACCTACCCTCCATGCCCAGCGCCAGGTTCAACTAGGATGGCCTCATCACTCCTCCACCCAGGCCCCACCTGCATGCCAGAGTCTGCCTTGCTAAGAAAGCCCAAGGAAGGAGTTGGGCTACCCTCCCAGGGCGGGTCATACCGGGGGTGCTGGCTGCAGGGGGGGAGAGAGGGCACAGACTGCAGAGAATCTCAGGTGGGCAGGTACAGGGAAATGTTTGCCTGAGAGAGTTCCCACAGCCATGACCATAGGGAAAAAGACCTTAAAAAAATGTTCCTGTAAGCACTGTTTTAATGGTCTCACTGTCTTGCCCACATATACAAGATTACAGCTGCACCATAGTGAATACACTACAAATGTGGTATCACAAGTTATGAGGCTGCACATTTGCATAGTGCAGTCCAGATAGCCAGGGTGGCTGAACATGTTGTTTTCATAGGCAAACTTAAAGACATGACATCTTTTGCATTTGTAAAAACATTTTGGTGTTTGTGGTAGTCAATTAGGCCCAATTCTTTTAGATATGGCAGGCAATCTAGAGTGTACCAATTTGTCCCGAATGTTTTTTGCTCTACAAAAAGTGACTCTGGGTTTGGGGCCTACTGCACTACCCACTGTTTCGTCACTAAGTAAAATTGGCCAGTTCTTGAAGATAATATTCCCAATCTGTCCTGCCAAATTATTGTACTCAGTGCTAAAAGTACATGGTGGTCTGTAGCCTACATCAGTGATTTTTGGACGGAGTAGGGAGTCTCTAGCAATTCTGTCTACTCTCATTTTGGTTTGTGTAAGGAGGCCAGAATCATAACCCCTGTTTTTGAATCTTTCTATGAGCTCATTAGCCTGTTGTTCGAAGTCTCTTTCTTTAGTACAGTTCCTCTTAAGCCTTAGTAATTGGCTATAGGGAATTGATTTTTTCAAACTAACAGGGTGGGCACTATCAGAATGAAGGACTGAATTAGTGGCGGTGGGTTTCCTAAAAGTCTTGGTATTCAATTTGGGGTCATTATCGCATTCAGTTTCTATAAATAAATTCAAGTCTAGAAAGTTCACTGACTGTGAGTCGAACTGATGGGTGAACCTGAGATTTAAGTTGTTAGACTGTAACCAGTTTACAAAAAAGACTCTGCCTCCTGTTCTGATCCATCCCAAATGAAAATAATATCATCGATAAAGCGAAACCAATGCTTTATTCTGCTAAAAAATGGATTTGTTGTGTTGTTTAGTACATACTCCTTTTCCCATTTACCAAGAAAAAGGTTGGCATAACTTGGTGCCATAGCTGCCCCATATTAGTTCCCCATGATTGCGGGAAGTGATTGCTTTCAAATTCAAAATTATTGTGAGTCAAAATGAAGTCCAAAGATGTCAAGATACGAACATACGAATATGCCAGCAGAAACAGACCACCAGGTCTATCTAAGTCTGCTCAGTGTGCAGCCAACACCCCTAGTCTGCAGCTGCCCCAACCCCCTTCCCTTTTGTCATCCCACTGCCACCCCCTACCCTCACCCCCCCATTCCCTGTCCCATGCCCTTTTGAAGCTGTTCACAGATTTACATGATACCATCCATTCTGGTAGGGCGTTCCATTTTGCTACCACCCTCTCTGTGAAATAGTGTCTCCTCATTTCCTTCCTAAATCTCCTCCATTCTTAGCCCGTGCCCCCTGGTGACCCTCCCCCTCCTTAATTTAAAGACCCCATCTGCCCCATCCTTATTGATTCCCCTCAGATACTTGAATGTCTCTATCATGTCCCCCCTGTCCCTTCTATCCTCCAGGGTGTACAGTACATATTTAGGTCTCCCAGCCTGCTGTCATAGTCTCTCCCCTCCATTCCACATATCATCTTTGTTGCCTTCCTCTGCACCCCCTCCAGCAGCCTGATATCACGTTTTAGGTATGGCCTCCAAAACTGCACACAGTACTCAAAGTGCAGCCTTACCAGCGACCTGAAGAGGGGCAAGATCACCTCACTTCGCCTGGATGAAAAACCCCTTGCTATGCACCCCAGCATTCTGTTCACTTTTTCAGCTGCTCTCCTGCACTGGGCAGTGTTGTTCATAGTCCCTGTTATCATTACCCAAAGTCCTTCTCCTCCTCAGTGATCCCCAGCTTAACCCCCCCCCCCCAAGCCAGTATTCTCTGCTTGGGTTCTTCACCCCAAAAGTGCATAACCTTACACTTCTTTGCATTGTACCCCAGCTGCCACCTCTCTGACCACTCCTCTAGCTTGCATAGGTCCCCCTGCAGCTGCTTCCACCCCTCTTCTCCATCCACCACTGCTCCGATTTTGGTGTCGTCAGCAAACAGACTTACCTTGCTCACCACCCCATTTCCAATGTCTGATATGAAGAGCTCAAACAATACTGGACCCAACACAGAGCCCTGTGGCACCCCACTCATCACTGGCCTTGGAGTTGAGAGCTCCCCTCTCACCACCACCCATTGCAGCCTTCCACTCAGCCAGCTTGTAATTCAGTTCATCATTTTTGCCCCTACTCCTACACCAGTTAGCTTCCCCCAAGCCACCCATGAGGCACCGAATCGAAGGCCTTGCTGAAGTCCAAGTAATGAACATCCACAGCATGATCCTTATCCAGTTCACCTGTCACCCAGTCATAATATTGTATCAGGTTGGTTTGGCAAGACTTCCCTGAAACAAACCTATGCTGCCTCACATCCTGGAGGCCATTGTCCTCCAGGTGCAACACCAGTCTTTCCTTTAGTATTAGTTCCATGAGTTTGCACACTCATCACATTATAGCTGCAAAAGTAAATGACTGCATAATTGTTTGGTCTAACAAGATACAGCTGTTTTGAACTAAATCAAGTGTATTTAAAGATGTGACTTGCTCTAGTACTTTGACCCCTTTGAAGACTCGTTGAGGAGTCAAGGCACTAGGGTTTGCCTGGAGACTGATTTTGTTGTGGCAAGACAGTAAAAGAAACACACTGGTGTTTAATATTTAACTTAATTTGCCTTGTTTTCCTTTATTTGTGCACTGTATTCTGTTGTAAGACTCTGAGTATGCTGGGGTGGCAAATACAAATCAATTCAATATACCTCTGTAGTTTTGTAAGTCAGATTTATCTCCAGCCTTGAAGAGTGGCATTATGTGAGCAATTTCCATAGAGTGGGTATTTTATCATTGGCTAGCGATAAACTGAATAACTGTTATGAGTGCTGTTAGAATTGGGCTAACCAGTTATAGGAAAAAAGGATCTACTGTATCAGGTCCTGCACTCTTATACAGTCAGTTTTCATGAGGGAATTTTGTAGCTACTTGTCTGTGATAGATCTGAAATTGAATGGATTACTGAGCTCCAAAATCTGAATCAGGATATTGAATATCAGGTGGGGTGATACTGTCAGCTGCAGATCTATCAAAAGACATGCAGCAGAGGTGAAGTGAACATTGCGTTCATCCACAGTTAATTTTTTTATTTGAGATGACCATATCACTGACCTAAATTTGTTTTGATAATGATTAGGTTATTGGCCCCCCCTCCAGCATCTTTACCATTTGCCAGAATTTGGAGAAGTCATTTATTTTCTCTTCCATCAGATTGAAGTAATAGTGAGATTTGTTTTACCTAGCAGATATTCCTTTTTATCAAAATATATCCCAGTCCAGATCAGCTTTTGTGAGCCTTACTTTGGCCCAGTGCCGATTTCCAACATGCAATGCTAACTGAGGATCTTGTGTGAAACAGTGACACAGCCTTCCTTTCACTCTTCTCTTTCCTAGAGGGGGCATTCTTATTGACATCATATTTCTTTTTCATAATAAATATCTTTAGTGTTTGACACAAGTACATTACAATTTACCATATGTACATTTAACACCAACATCCATTGCCTTATAATATTTCATTTTACATTTCTAAAATTATAAAAACAAAACAGCCTGTTCCTCTATATATAATCATAAAGAAGCTGAGAGGTGAAGTAATTGGTAGCATCATGCACTGTGGATATCAATTAATCAGTGTCAGTTGACAGCTGCCAGATCAAGGAACTATTCTTTGAAATGCTTATAACTCCTTTTATGTATGAATTAGGTTTTTAGTATTTTTTAGATCCTGAACACATGCAACAACATTATCATCCCTAAGATCATTGTCAAAGATGGCGGTACAGATGATTTTTGGAGATTATTTGTGAAAACAAGGTCAAGGAGCGATGACCGAGCGCATTTTTTGTGGTTTGCTCTAGTTGGTTCAGTTATTAGTTGAGCAAGGATAGGCTTATCACTAGGCAACTTTAAGTCTTCATATTTTGATGAAAGCCAATCATAATTTAGATCACCGAGAATAAAGATTTCATTTTTATGTGACTTTATGAATTTGGAGAGATGGTCCATGATGTTATCATTACCTATGGGAGCCTATAGCAGCCTGCAGTACTTATGGCCTTCCTGTTGGTAGTAGAGCAAGATATTATACATTCAACATGTAGACGACAAAAGAACACTGAGCTCTGGATCTATAGGGCCATCTCTAACAAGCTGCCTCAATATATTAAGGATTTCCTACCTTCTTGCATTCCTGGCAGCTATCTGCTAAGAAGCCAGACTTGTATCACCCTTTACATACCCAGAGTTAGGATGTGCTTTGGTCAGGCAGCGATTAGTGATGCCTTACCAGTCCTCTGGAATACTGCTCAAAATTTCCTGCAGCTCATTTCATCTATACCATTAGCTGCCTTCAAAAATCTTATTCAACGATCATTTATGGAGTCCTGCAACTGCTTCCGGCACTAAATCTCTGACTCTCTCTCCTACCTGTCTGCCACTTCCCCCTACTAATGGCACCCTTTCACCCCCATACCCTCCCCTTACCCTTAGATCTACTGCACCAACTAATGTAGCTATGTCAATCCTGAAGGTATTACAATTGCCCCCTCCCATCCCTCCAAACCTCTCCTCCCTCCACTATCCTTCGCTCATCCTGTGCCCTCAGTGCCCTTGCTTTATAGTCTTCTCCTAGGCCATGTAATGCTTTGCTGGTCTAGACCTCATCCAATATAAAATTGTACTCTACTGTGTATCATATTCCTTTCTTGTATAGAACTCACACATAGCGGTATGCTGATTGCCTTTGGTACCATGCCTGTAAATGATGCTGTCTTGTTCTATTCTCAGTGTCAAGCCTTACGTTATTATTTAAAAATTATTTGTACACCATCATGCCAAGCCACACCTTCCTCACTTGTAATGACTGTACATAGGCTGCTAATGTTGCTACACCTACTCCAAATTGTTGTATTGTGACTTGTTGTTGTTTAAACTACCAGGTCCATCTTGTAAATGAGCCCTGCTCAATGGTGTTCTGCCTGGCTAAATAAAGATATTGATTGATTGATTGATTGATTATAATGAAACAGAGAGAGAGAGAGAGAGAGAGACAGACAGAGGAGAGAGAGAGAGAGAGAGAGAGAGCTGCATAGTGTGAAGGACAGCCTGTTACTGATAGATAATCTCCACCCTATCCCTAGTAGGGTAATCAGGACTATAAAGGGTATAATCTGGCAGAGATATTTCACTGCTAGCAACCAAACTGATTAGCCAGGTTTCAGTTCTATGTGGTTCATAGCTCACTGCTTGTGCTACATACAGTAGAGCTGAATGATGTAGGTTGTGCTTGGATACATAGATCAGCAAGTAGGACCATGCCTGCATGAATAACAACTTGTTAGGACTTGATGTTTTGGCCTTTCTCTGTATCCCACCTTTGGAAGGATGCTTAGTTAAGTAAGATTGAGACCCCCCCCAGTGGGATAAGAGTGCCGGAGAAGGAGGAGGAGTCAGGGGAGGATGGAGGGTGAGTGCAACTCGCTCCAAGCAGAGCAGCGATGGCTTGATGGTTAAAGTAGGAGATGGGGGAGGAGCTAGTCCCTCATGGAACTACAGGCATACGTCTTTCAATTCTATGTGATTCATAGCTCAGTGCTTGTGCTATGTACAGTAGAGCTGAATGATATTGGTTGTGCTTGTATACATTGGAACTAGATCAGCAAGTAGGACCCTGCCTGCAGAATGTATGAGTTGGATGAAATGATTGGTGTTTAAATACATAAGCATGGATATGACATAGGTCAGTGATTGTAGCATATGAACTGGATTGGATATGCATAGTGCATAGGTGCTTGAACTGATGAATAACAACTTGATAGTACTTGATGTTTTGGCCTTTCTCTGTATCCCAACTTTGGAAAGATGCTTAGTTGAGTAGGATTGAGACCCCCCCAAAAGAAAGAATTATGATTACAGGTAAGATTATTTCCTCCAGCTCCAGAGAGTGCGGCTAGTAGCACGAAGGAGAGGAAACCCTCCTTGAGGAAACATCTGAGGACCCATGGCTACTGACCTTCTCATCCTTCTGGGCATACTAAAGGAGAGTAATCCTAAATGAACACATATTAAGTTGTCGGCTAGTCCGAAACCCAGTCAATGAAAATCTTAAGGTCAATAAAGAGCAAATGAAATCCAGTACTGATGTTGAATGTCCAGTGAGAAGATGGTAGCATATCCTTAGCAAATTCCCAGTCTGAGATGTCGATGTCCAGGGCAAAATATTGATAGAAGATAATTTTGAATCCAGTTGAATGCATAGTCAATCTTGAAGTGGTGGTCCGAGTTCCAATATACAAGTTTATAGAAGCATAAAGTCTTTGAAGGCGAGGCGAGTAAGCTGGATGCAGGTTGTAAAGCTAAAGAAAGTGGAGCAAATGAACCCTTGGTCCTGAGTGGGTGAAGCAGTAATTGTACATAAGGCTAGAAAGCCTGGAAAACCTCCAACCCATCCAGCAAAGCAAGTATGGTAAGGAACAGAACCTCCACATGCCGAGCTAGGTGGGCAGGTCACAGGTGCTATGAAAACCTCCACGGCCTGAGCTGGGTGAGGCTGGTGTAGAATAGAAATAGTCAAACCTCCAGGCCCCAATGTCGGGCAAGGCAGGTGTAGAGTAGAAATATTTGAACCTTCAGGCCCCGATGCTGGGTGAGGCAGTTGTACAGTAGAAATAGTCAAACCTCCAGGCCCCGATACTGGGCAGGGCAGGTGTAGAGTAGAAATATTCGAACCTCCATGCCCTGAATTGGCAAGGCCAGGGGAGAGGCTAAAAGGCAGACTTAGAGCAGTAAGATGGTCCTGTAGAAAAGTCATGTTCCTGATGATGATGAAAGGCAAAGACTGTGGTGGAGAGAACTGATTCGGATGAGTTGGCAACTCGAGCAGATTTAATAAGCCTCAAGGCACTGGAGTAGGTTAATATCTGAGGCCTAAGCCATGAGATAGGAATGGCACTATGGAATAGAGCTCTGCTGAGAGCCCTGGCAGGAAACGGTAGAAGTAGTAAATCCAAACAAACTGAAGCAGCATGGCAAGAGATATCCAAGGGAATTGATAGTGAATGTCCTGAGATGTAGTCTAGATGTAAGTCCATGGTGGAGTGAAGAAGGACATCCTGATGAGTGCAAATAGGTGCGAGCAGGTGAAGGTGGGAGCTGCATCATCCAGAACTCGAGTAGTTCGACTAAAGACAAGACATCTTGGCAGTGTGTCCAATCCTGATGGAAAAGTCGGAGATGAGTAAGTGACATGGAATGAAGGCTTCTGGCAGAAGGAGATCCAATAAAAATGCCCAAAAAGGATGAAAACAATCTGAATAGACAGGCAATGAAGCAGCAGGAGCAGACTGGGTCTAGGCCAGGGAGAAGGAGACATCGCAGAGGCACTGGGACAAGGTAGGCAGATGAAGGAAGGTCCAGACACAGTCCAGATCCAGAGAGCAGGCAAACAGCAGGAGGACATGACTGAAACAGATGGTCCACAGAAGAATATCCAACATGCTGCAAAGACAGTAAGGAATGAACCAGCTGATCCGGGATGAAGAAAACTGCAGGAGAAGGAAGCTTGCATGGAGTCAAAACCCAGTGCTCAGGGGAAGCACAAGACAGGAGAAACAATCGTCCAGAGCCAGGAATGAAGAACTACAGGAACGTCTCAGCAGAGACCAATGCTGGAGGGACACTGGAAGCAGGAACAAAGGACGCAGTAGATAAGCTCAGATGAGAGCCAGCAGGAAGGATCTAGAGCAGGCACTGAACACCATGATAGAGCACACAACTGGAGTGCATGTTGGGAGTCCAAAGGATGGAGGCAAAGTAACCAGCTAGGCCCCTAGATGGGGTACGATGAGTGGCTGGACCTCTACGTAGGTCAGCCAGAGGAAGGAGTAGACAGTGGCAGCTAGACTTCATGAAGGCTAGAAGAACTGCAAAACCCTCATGCTGGGCAGCAAAGAAGCAGTGAAAGCCTGCCAGGCTAGGCCCCCACTTGGCCAGCGGGAACGGCAAGACCCCACATAGGCCAGGTGGGAAGGAAAATGAGTGAGTCAAACTAGACCTCCAGAAAGGCTAGGCAAGATGGGAACACTGTCACGGAGGTCAGCCCTGTGCAGCAGACATCCCAGAGGCTGAAGCCAAGGGGATGGTAGTGGAATGTGTCACAAACCCACTCAGCAGGTCAGCCATTTACTCCCAAAGTGCCAACCTCCGAGCGCAGTCTTGTGAACAGTTAACAGAAACAGGTTAACCCTCCTGTCTGTTTTGTGAGTTTGGATCCACCTTTGGTCTCAGTTCTGGAGGGATTCAAACTGTGAACCTCTTGCTAGCATACCCAATGCACAGACTCAGATAAGTCTGTCTTTGGGGGGGCCAGATATCTTTGCCTATGGGCACCTGACAAGGTGTGCAGAAATGACCCTTAAAAACTGTAATAAAAGACCTCAGATTAAAACGCTTACCTTTTTCCAGTTTGGTATCACCATTCAAGCTTATGTTCAGTGTCTGATTTAACCATATATACTCCCTTGTAAAAGAAAATACATCAAAGATAGACCAAGTAGACTCTAAAAATAGAGTTTTACTAAAATAAATAAAAAATATGTAAAACATAAAATACAGAACTATTATATCACAAGAACCATGCAGTCTTTTAAAAGAACAAGGTTTTAACAGTGCAATTCCTACTACAGTACTTAGATTTTGTCTCTCTTTTATAAAGACCTACTTAAAGTGCTCAAAGATGTTTCTTTGCCAGAGTGTCGATAAAAGTGTCTCTGAAGGAAAAAAAAATATTGTTTAAAAAAACTGTCTTGGCCAACCCCTTTGTGTGAGGCCACCTAGCTCCTCCTCTGTCAGAATATATATAAAAAAATATATCTATACAAAAAGAGGATGTCTTTTCAAAGTATTAAATTCTGTAATCCTCAGCACAACTCATTTTCTTCAAATGATTTTCTTTGATCTTATGATCAGCTTCCCCCTTTCCAGGACATCAAAGCATCTTTTATGACTTTGCACTAAAAAGTCACAACCTGCTCTTCTTCCTCTAAGCGTTATAAATGTTTATGATCTATCTTGGTAGTTAGGTATCCTCTAGCCTGTAATTAGCTGCTGGCCTTCCAGGTAGCACCTTGTATCTAAAACCTGTGTGTGTGTGTGTGTGTGTGTGATCTCACATGCTGTTTCAGAATTTCTCATGAGAGACAGTCCATAACCCATTTTTTTATTACAAAAAATGATACAGTGATCAGAAGCAGCTGTCCAAGTGTCACAATTCCTCCCCACCTAGACTGAATTTGGGGGCTCTATCCCCTGCATGGGATGAGCTTCCCAAATCAGTTCACTCCTCATAGACCCTAGACAGCCCATCTGAGTTCTGATTTTTAACTCCGGCCCTATGTAATATTGTCATATACCCTTGCAAAGCAAGACTCCATCTTAGCAATCTACCATTGTTCTTTCCCATCTGTGTCAGCCAAACCAGGGGGTTGTGGTCAGTCTGCACCACAAATTGCTGCCCATATGAGTATGGCTCCAACTTCTTTAGGGCCCACACTATGGCAAGACATTCTTTTTCCACCATGGAGTACGCCCGCTGCCTGGGAAGTAACTTCCTACTCAGGTACACTAGTGGGTGATCTGTCACTTGGCTGGATGTCTGAATCAGTACTGCCCCAATACCCATGTCTGAGGCATCAGTCTGAACTATAAAGGTTTTGCTATAGTCAGAACTTGTCAAAACAGGAGCACTGCACAGTGCCTCTTTTAGTTTGGAAAAGGCTTCCTCACAGGCTGGGCCCCAGGTTATTTCCTTGGGCATTCTTTTCTTTGTCAGGTCAGATAGGGGAGCAGCCAGGGCACTGTAATTGGGTACAAATTTTCTGTAGTACCCTGCTGTCCATAGAAAACTCCTGACCTGCATCTGTGTTTCTGGTTTGGGCCATGCCTGGATTACTTCTATTTTTATCTGGTTAGGACAGAGCTGTCCCTGGCCTACCACATGCCCGAGGTATGCCACCTCTCCCATCGCCACCTGGCACTTCTCGGCTTTGACAGTGAGTCTGGCCCTCTGTATCCTGCCCAGCACATCCCTAAGGTGGGATAAGTGTTCCTCCCAGCTGGTACTAAAGATGGCAGTGTCATCCAGGTACACCACGGCCTACTCCTCAGCACCATTTAACACCTGGTTCACCAACCTTTGGAAAGTGGCTGGGGTGTTCTTCATTCCGGAAGGCATTACTTTAAACTCAAATAAGCCTATCGGAGTGATGAAGGCCAACCTCTTCCTAGCTTTGTCTGTCAGCTCTACCTGCCAATACCTGTTGGTCAGGTCAATAGTCATGAGATAGGTCACCCCTCCCAACTTGTCCAGGAGTTTGTCTGTCTGGGGCATCAGGTGGGTGTCTAACTTTGTGACTGCATTTGGTCCACGATAGTCCACACAGAAATGAGTTTAGCCATCTGGCTTGGGCACGAGGACTATGGGTGAGGCCCAGGGGCTGTGGGATCTCTGGATTACCCCTAAATCCAGCATCTCCTCCACTTCCCTCCTAATGTCCTTTTGGACAGCCTCTGATACCCAATATGCTGTCAGCTGTATGGGCGTCTGTGTCCCTGTCTCCACATCGTGAGTCACTAAGGGGGTTAGTCCAGGCTTGGCACTAAACAATGGGGCAAAGTCTGCTAAAACCTCCCTTACTTTCTGGATCTTGTCCAGGGTCAGCTGGGGAGACAATTTAACTGCCTCCACAGAGGACTCCCACTTACTTTCTTCCAGCAAGTCCAGAAGGGGGTCTCCTTAATCCGTCCCCTCCCCAGGACTACACACTGCAAACACCATGTCAGCCCTATTTGAATATGGCTTCATCATGTTGACATGGTACATCCTTTCTGTCTGTCTTCGGTCAGGTAACTCCACAATGTAGTTCATGTCATTTACCTTCCTAACCACATTGTACGGTCCTGCCCACTCAGCCTGCAGCTTGTCTTCCCAGACCGGAATAAGGACCATGACTTCCTGATCCACCATGTATGAGTGAGCTGTGGCTCTACGGTCATACCATACTTTTTATTTCTGTTGGGCAGCTGCTAGGTTGCTCTGGGCTGTCCACATAAGCTCCTTCACCCTTTTCCTAAACCTAAGGATGTAATCCACAATGGGAGTTCCCTGGGTGGTGTGCTTGCCTTCCCAGTCCTCCCGGATCAAGTCTAGGGGCCCACATACCTGGCACCCATATAAGAGTTCAAAGGGGGAAAATCCTGTTGACTCTTGGGGCACCTCCCTGCATGCAAACAACAGGTGGGAAAGGTATTTTTTCCAGTCCCTCCCATGCTGTTCAGCAAACACCTGGAGCATTGACTTTAGTGTACCCTTGAATCGTTCCACAAGTCCATTTGCTTGTGGGTGATATGGTGTCATGCATCTCTGCACCACCCCACATTTCTCCCATAAACCTTTCATCAGGTCCGACATGAATGAACCCCCTCGATTGGTGATTACCTCTTGCAGAAACCCAAAGTGGGAGAAAATCCCAAGTAAAGCATCTGCCACTTTGTCTGTCCTCAGTGAGGATAGGGTGACTGCCTCTGGGTACCGGGTGGCATAATCCACCACAGTCAGTATGAATCTCTTCCCTGAGGAGCTGGGGGTATTTAAAGACCCCACAATATCCATTCCCACCCTCTGGAATGGCTCCTCCACGATGGGCAATGGAATCAGGGTGGCTTGGGTTTTCTTGATCGCCTTCCCTATTTCTTGGCACCGGTGACAAGACCTGCAATACTCCTTCACCTGCTGGGTGAAGTTAGGCCAATAGAAATTCTGGGCCAACCGCTGCATAGTGCACGCGATTCCAAGATGACCAGACAAGGGAATATCATGTGCAATCTTGAGCAACTGTTCTCAATACCCCTAGGGAACAACAAGCTGCCTGCCTAGCATCCCTTCCTCTGTCTGTACTGCCTGAGTATACATAAGTCCATTTTCCCAATAAACCTTATGTCTGCCATCACCTCCCTGTGGGCCGTCTGAGTCTGCCCAAGCCCTCAGCTTCTCTAAACTAGGGTCATTCTGAGCAGCTGCAAACCCCTCACACATTCCCAAGGCATGGGACAGGTCCCCTTTAGATGGTAAACTAGGGTCCCTAGCACTAGCATCAGGGCACTCAGGATCACTGTCAATCCCAACCCTCTGACAAGGGGTCACCCCTCCCTTTTCACAGTAGCCCTCTGTAGCTGTGTGGTTACTTGCTACTGGGGAAATTTCTACCCCCTTTTTATCAGTCTCCCCCTCTTGGGATACAGGCTGGGGAACCAGCCTCTAAGTAGTTTCCACAATGGCTTCTGTGTGATTCAGGGAACTACAATTTTCCCTTGCCGCTTGGCTATGGGTAACTGCACATACCCTGTAGGAGATTGTTGCCCAGGATCACATCCACTGCTAATGTTTTGGCTACAGTCACCTGTTGCACAGTTCCCTCTGTTTCACCCCAGTCTAAGAGAACACTAATGAGGGGCAATGTTTTCTCCCCACCCGCAAAGCTCTGTACGGTGACATATTCATTGGGTATAAGCTGACCAGGGTCTACTAGATCCCCCTTTACCAAGGTCAGGGATGCCCCTGTGTCCCTTAACCCTTGCATCTGTACACCATTCACCATGACTGGGTACATGTGTTCCCTTATGTTCACTGGCATGCTTCCAGGGACACACAAACAACCCACTTATTTTCTAGCATCCGGTCGTGTATTATTGCTCACCTTTTTGGGACACTGTCTGGCAATATTCCCAGTTTCTTGATACAACCAACATTCATTTCTTCTCTCAGAGAAATCTTTTCTTTGAAACCTGGGGCCAACTGGTTTTGGTGGAGGCAGTGAGGGTTTTAGCTGCCCTGAAGGTGAGCTTTTCCCTTTCTGCACTGCCACGCCCACCCTGTTCGCTCTCAGAGCAGGTCTGCTCTTGGCACAGCGCTCCGAGAGTTCAGCAGCCTCTTGCACTGTTTTGGGATCTCAGTCCTCCAGCCAGATTTTCAGCTCTGCTGGACATGCCCAATAAAACTGTTCTAACAAAATCACATTTTCAATTTTATCAACAGAGTTTACCTCAATTCCTTCCCACCAACATTTTAAAAACTGATGTTGTTTCGTGGCTAGCTCCTCATAGCGCATATCAGCGCTTCTCCTGAGCTTACAGAATTTAGCTCTGTATGATTCAGCAGTTAATTCAAATTTTTTTAACAGGGCAGCTTTAAGTTTGAGGTAATCATCACTGTCCTCATTGCCCATTTGACCCAATGCATTCCGAGCTTTCCCGGTAAGTAGCAGGGATAGCTGGAAGCTCCAGGATGCTCTAGGAATTTTAGCCTGAATACAAACTTTATCAAAAGAATTTAAAAAGGCATCCATATCCTCCCCCTCTTTAAATTCAGCTATTAATTTGGAATTCAATTTATAACCCTGTCCTGTAGTCCCAGTTAAACCCAAGCCACTTACCTGCTGTGGTGCCACTGGTCAGAGTCATAGCTTCTCCAGTTCATGTTGTCTCTGGTGCTCCTGCTCCTCACGGTCTGCATCTCGGTGTTCTCATTCTCTCTTCTCCTCTGCAGCTCACTGGTGCTCATGCTCCTCACAGTCTGCATCTCTCTGTTCTTGCTCTGCCTCACGGAATTGTCGTTGTGCCTCGTGGTCTGCCTCATGTTTCTCTCATTCTCTCTTCTCTTGGAACTCCAGCTCCAATCTGCACAACTCAATTTGCAGCCTGAGTACCTCTAGATCCAGGATACTGGTGACTTTGCCCTGATGCTGGGGTCCTTCACTGACAGTGGCCCTGTTGCCCTCCTTTTCGGATCTGGACACTGCACTGGCCACTAGCCCTGCCACACTCAAGGTTGGGTCCTTTTCAGTCATGGTCTGTGACTCACTGCTCTGGGTATCTGCTACCATCAGGGCATCTATGAGGTTCTGCTTGCTGGCTTTCACCTTGAACAGGACTCCTCTGTCCCCACACAACTGCCTTAAGTAGTCTAGAGTGTGCCTGCTGTAGTTGGAAGCCATCTTCCCTCACTACTGCTACTCTGACTTGCACTTTAGAAAAAAAACCAAATGGGTAGGAACTTGACTGTATGCCAAGTGATATAGTTCTGTTTCCTTTTTAAAATAAATCACTGCCTTTTTCTTTCTTTGCAAGTGAGCTTATGGTCTCAAGCTGACACGCTGAACAATAAAAGCTTGTTATACCAAAATTATGTCACTGCTACCAACCAATCTGTCACAAACGCTCTCAGCAGGTCAGCCATTTACTCCCAAAGTGCCAAACTCTGAGCACAGTCTTGTGAACAGTTAACAGAAACAGGGTAACCCTCCTGTCTGTTTTGTGGGTTTGAATCAACCTTTGGTCTCAGTTCTGGAGGGATTCAAATGGTGAACCTCTTACTAGTGTACCCAATGCACGGCTCAGATAAGTCTGTCTTTGGGGGGCCAGATATTTTTGCCTACGGCCACCTAACCAGGTGTAGAGAAATGAACCCTTAAAAACTGTAATAAAAAACCTCAGATTAAAACGCTTACCTTTTTCCAGTTTGGTATCACCATTCATGCTTATGTACAGTGTCTGCTTTAACCATATATACTCCCCTTGTAAAAGAAAAGAAATCAAAGACAGACCAAGTAGGCTCTAAAAATAGAGTTTTACTAAAATAGATAAAATATATGCAAAACATAATATACAGAACTATTATATCACAAGAACCACACCATCTTTTAAAAGAACAAGGTTTTAACAGTACAATTCCTACTAAAGTACTTAGATGTTGTCTCTCTCTCTCTCTCTCTAAATACCTACTTAAAGTGCTCAAAGATGTTTCTTTGTCAGAGTGTAGATAAAAATGTCTCTGAAGGAAAACTTTTCAAAGTATTAAATTCTGTAATCCTCAGCACAACTCATTTTCTTCAAATGATTTTCTTTGATCTTATGATCAGCTTCCCTCTTTTCAGGACATCAAAGCATCTTTTATGACTTCTCACTAAAATGTCACAACCTGCTCTTCTTCCTCTAAGCATTATAAAAGTTTTTGATCTATCTTGGCAGTTAGGTAATTAGCTTGTAATTAACTTCTGTCCTTCCAGGTAACACCTTGTATCTAAAACCTGTGTGTGTGTATGTGTGTTTGTGTGTGTGTGTGTGATCTCACATGCTGTTTCAGCATTTCTCATGCGAGACAGTCCATAATCCATTTTTATATTACAAAAAAATGATACAGTGATCAGAACTAGCTGTCCAAGTGTCACAGTGTGCAGCAAAAATAGCATAAGCAAGAGGGGACTTGGACGTAGGCAGCAGCAGAATAGCAACAACTGGACTTGCATGGAGGGCTGCCAAACACAGGAGTAAAGAAGCAGGGGACTCTGACTCAGAGCAATGCTATGCAAGACGTCAGCACTGCTGGAGGCATAGAATGCAGCAGGAAGAGAGGGAGACTGTGAATGCCAAGTCACATAACTGTCATGTACTGGAAGACCCATAATAAACAGGCTTCTGGAGGCTAGTGTAGGAGCCGGCAGTCAGTGCCATCAGATACCAAACAGAAGACAGGAAGGGCGGTCACCCAAAACCAGAATCTGATGAATGAGTCCAAGATGGCAGGCAGGACCACTGCTGAAATATCCGAGCATGACACAAGTTAGTGGAAAAAAGGCAGCCAGAGGCTAGTTATTATCAGATGATAAGCATTAGAGAAGCAACTCACAGACATGGTAGCAGGAAGGGAAGTTAGGGGGAAATCCCAGGTCTGATGAAAACATGAGGCAGAATAGACCATATACCAACATCCTGTTGTGAGCCTGTGGGCAACCCTGCATGAGCATCCTTCAAGGGGAACTGATAGTCGATGGAACTGAATGAAAAGCAATCCTGAAATGTGCATGTTACACCGACAGGAAATCAGGATGATGACAAGTTGGTGTAGGTTCCAACAAGCAATTACTGCAAGGCTCTGAATGGAAAAGACTCATCGAGCAGCCATTGAAAATGCTGGAGAGGGGGCAAAATCATGTTTCAAAAGGGGGCTGAGCATACAGGCCACTGAGAGTCCAAGCGGTGCAGGAACGAAAATCAGGGAATGCAGCCGAGGAGGAGGAGGAGGCAGACATGCACTGGCAGCAGGCACAGAGAGCAGCAGAAATGTAGGCAGTCCAGCTCACAATGTGGCAACTAAGGAAGGAGAAGCCCAGCTGGTGGTGGCAGCGCTCAGCCATGAGGAAGGGTCTGGTGGAGCAGTGATGCATGGAGCAGGCGGTTTCCATTGCAGGAGCAATGAAGCATCAGAGGAATGCATACTAGGCGGTAGCATGGAGCGGCGGCTGCTGGATGAGAGGCAGAGAACTGAGGGAGAGAGCGAGCGGAATGGAGAGCAGTCCAGGAGGTAAGCAAGAATAGTGACAGAATGAGGCGCTGCAGACAACATGGCCCAGCAAGGAAAAGCAGCAGTGAGGGAACCCCAAAGGAAGGACTCTGAGAAGGAACGGAGGAGCAAGGAGACTGGGGGGGGTGAAACAAACCAAAAGACATGGGTGGGGTGGCCACTACCACAGCAACAGAAAATGAGAAGGGGGGACACAGCAAATGAATACATAAACAGAGCAGCAGGGCCCCAGCAGTGCTCCTCTAGCGAGTGCGACTCACTCCAAGCAGAGCGGCGATAGCCTGATGGTTAAAGTAGGAGATGGGGGAGAAGCTATTCCCCCATAGAACTACAGGCATATGCCTTTCAATTATGAGAAGTACTTCAGGTTTGCAGTGGGCTGCCCAGATTCTTATGTCATCCAGTTTCTTAAGCATGTATGACTTGGAACACAAGGATGAACTACTGTAGGTTCTATTTGTGCAATGTAATGGTACTATTAGAGCCAGTAAAGGGTTTACACTGCTTGATGCTTTTTGGGGGTCGTATATAAAGTAGGTAAATGAGATAGGTGACAGGCAAATATTACCACAAATGCCCTGAATCCCTCAAGAGATCTGAATAAAATAACTTTCTTTGGTCTCATTTTCAGAGAGGATATGCGACTACCCTGCATCTGATATCTGAGGTAGAGAGAGACTCTGTGTTTCCCCAAATTCCACCACAGCTTTCTGGCATTCATCACCATAGCTAAGAGTCATAGCCCATAACAAATAGTGATGATCACAAAAGTATATTTACTGTACAGATGAAAACAGTGAACCCCGAATACCTGCTGCAAGTCCACTATATGTAACATCGAATGTGAATAAAATCAACTTATCCTTTGTTAATTAAAACATGAAGTCTAGTGTGCCTTGGTTCTATGTGTCTAATGTGAGCAACAGCAAATCCGTATGACTGAGAGATGCACTGAAGATTGCAAGGTAAATTGGCAGCTGTTGTTCAATGGTGAATTGAGACAGTTGTCATACAGAGTGCCCAACGATAACTGCTGCAACAGAATTTATATCTGAAGCCACACACCCCCCTTGAAGGATTGAATGAGCTAAGTGACACCCTATGAACAGCACATTTCCCAATGTGCAGCTCCTGTAGGTTTCCCTAAAAGGAAGGTGTTATGCCATTATAAACAAACGTTTTATAAGAACTGTTACAATATCAATGTAGGCCATTCTGTCCATTGTTCAGGACACTACTATGTTATTAATCTATGTTTAGGCCAGCTTGTCCAGTGTTCAGAAACTACTGTGATATTACTGTAGGTTGAGGCCATCCAGACCATTTTCAAGAACTAGTATGAAATAACTCAAGCTTGAGGCCAGCCTCTACTATGTTCTGGAACTGGTATAATATCACTCAAGCTTGAGACCATCCCATGCTGTGTTCAAGAACCATTGCAACACTGTACTGTAGACTGATGCTGGCCTGTCCAGTGTTTTAGAAATGTTATATTACTATAAGATGAGAGGAACCTGTACTGTATTCAGGATCTGCTTTGCTGTTTTTTCAATTCAGAGTCAGGTCCAACATGTATTTATAAGTGCAATTACTATGCCTTTTACAGGTTATAACTTATTATAAACCCATAGAGCACTTCAGTCAGTTAAAATCATTATTTTGTCAGTGCAAGAGAAACTCTTATGAGCAAGTGTTCAGCTCCCCTTTGCGTGGTCATGAGGGCCAGCTCTGCCACATCCCTCCCCCGAGCTGCAGCGGATGCCAGAGCAAGTGTTCAGCTCCCCTTCATGTGGTCGTGAGGGCCAGCTTTGCCACGGCCCTCCCCCGAGCTGCAGCAGTCACCGGAGCAAGTGTTCATGTCGGGCAGTGAGTGAAACGGACAAATTATGAAACTGTAGCATTTTGGCACCTAAATATAAACAGAATCTTTCTCTGACTGCCATCTACCAATTTTTAACTCTGCTGAACAATTCTGCTCATTGTAATTTTGCACTGCAGTCTGGCTAGAATTTGGTAGCAGTCACCTGACTGTGTTACTTTACTTATGCTAACTTGTACCATGTATTCTGCGTTAGCTTTAGCCCTCTCCCCAGAATTTGGCTTAATGAATTTGTGACCTGCAGTGTGATTAGTACTGTAATACTGGTTAACTGGGACCCCGTTTCTGCAGCTATTGTAATTGTAAACCCTGCTCCTATTTAAATTTGCTTTGCTATTTTCTGCCAAGCTCCCCCCTTCTGCTTTCACTGCTGACCCATTCTCTGCTCAGCCCCTCCCTCCACGCACCTTACTTAATTCGTCCTCTCTGTCTCCTTCTTCACAGCTCCCCTTCATGTAGTCATGAGAGCCAGCTCTGCCACAGCCCTCCCCCGAGTTGCAGCAGTCTCCAGAGCAAGTGTTCAGGTAAGGCAGTGAGCGAAACGGACAAATTTTGAAACTGCAGCGTTTTGGCCCCGCCAATGCTTCGTGCCGGCTCCCCACCTCCCCCACCACTACCCTTGGCTGTCTATCTTACTTATAGTGGCACATGCGGTCATGTGCACATTTCAACCAATCAGCCCAGTTTTCCATTTGCTGGTTATCGCAGCCCACCACTAGAGGCAGTACTTCTCCTCCTGAGTAACCCCTTTGGAAATCATGATCACGACCTGGATGGCAGGGTTAGCAGCAATTTTATGTCTGGTCCCTCTCCTCTCATCCCCCCCCCTGCTTTGTTTCCAGTGATGCAGCCAATTCTACAAATATTTCACATCTTAGCCACTACATCTCCACCCTCCCATACCTCTAACATTCAACCACCCCTTACTGCACTGCAGTTAACTTTATTTGCTAGCCCTACTGTCCTCTCACCCTCCTTCCACATCGGCTTAATTGCCCTAAAGGTTCAGGCATTAGCCTTCTCAACAACCCCAGGACAGGCACTGCACTCAAGTCGTAAACTGCATGAGCATTTCCAAACAGCAGGGCCCTGTTAACCATTCTGCTCCTGCTTGCTGGCGATGTTGAACGCAACTCAGGTTCTCCCCCACCCAACTCCCACCCCTCCCTCTCACTGCCCCAGGGCCTAAAACTCATGCACCTAAATATTTGCAGCATTCTAACTAAGATCAGCCTGCTGTAACCAATTGCCCTCTCCCTAAAACCAGACATACTGACCATTACTGAAACATGGCTGAAACCACACAATCTCTATGCAAAGTTCATTATCCCGGGTTACACCCTTCTTCGTTAGGACCGACATGGCCCCAAAAGAGGGGAAGGTGTTGCCATGTTTATAAATTCTTCTCTGCAATTCACACTGGTCCCACTGCCTAGACCGTCGCAATCCATTGACGCCATCCTAATCAAACTTTCCCTAGCCCACACCTGCCCCATTTTCATGGCCGGGTCCTATTGTTCTCCTGACACATCCTCGCACTCCATTATAGAACACCTGAACAGCATCACATCACTGGCCATGGGGGTGAGTTGCACATCCTCAGGGATTTCAACCATAACTGGCTTTCCAGTAGCAGCTCCAGTTTGAGGCACCAGGTGGCCATGCTTAACCTAGCCCAATTAATCACAGAGCCCACACGCCTCAACCACAAATTCTCTAACCACTCTCTCTTGGACTGGTCCCTTACATCACACCCACATCGTATACTCACCTCTGACCTACTACTGGACTCCTTAAGTGATCATAACATGATTTACTCCATTAAAAAAATCCATCGCCACAAAGCTAGCCCACTCAGGACCATACTCACAAGATTCTACAAATCCCTGGACCTAGCATCCCCCCCCTGTGTGACTTGTCTAATTTGGACTGGTCTTTTATCCAAAGGGCCACATCTATTGACTCAGCCTGGGAGTACTTCAAATCAAGGCTTATAGCGGTCTGGAACTCTCACACACACCCCTGTTAAAAGGGCTCGTGTGAGGGGTACCCACCTGTCATGGATTTCCACAGACATCATGACACTTCTCAGAGACATGGATACAGCCTGGAAGGCTTTCAAGGTCTCCGGTTCTTAGACGGCCAAACTTAAATATTGTGCCCTCCGCAATGCCTGCACTACGCAGATCCGCAGGGCTAAGGCAAAGTACTTCAGCAACACCTTCAATGCTAACTTGGGCCAACCTTCCAAATTTTGGAAGGTGGTTAAATCCCTCTTTTCCCCCCACTCTCAATCCCCTACCCCATCCCTCAACACTGGCGGCCACACGATTACTGACCCCCTTAATGTGGCCTCTCATTTCAACGCCTTCTTTACAGACTGTACCTCCTCTCTCTTGGGTGCCCCCAATCCTCAAGGAACCCCAACCTCTCTGCCTTCCCACCCTCCTAAAGCCCCTCCAGAAGGCCACCCTTTCGCATTCTGGCAGATTACCCCTGCCAAAGTTCACAAAGCCCTACTTGCCCTAAAACCAGATAAAGGCAAATTTCCTACTGACCTTGACTCCAAACTACTATACCTGTCAGCCGCTGCCATCACCGCCCCCCAGACAGCTCTCTACAACCTCTCTTTCTCACTTGCCACTGTCCCCACTGAGTGGAAACATGCTACGGTCATCCTGCTGCCAAAAGGCTGTGACCCCTTGTTACCAGGTAACTACCGCCCCATTTCCCTGCTTCCTATCCTGGCCAAAATCCAAGAAAAACTAGTTCTCCATCCACTCTCCTTCCTTTTTCACATCCTACCAGTCTGGCTTCAGGAAGACCCACTCCACCACCACCTCCCTCCTAAGACTTACCAGCTCCATACTCACTGGTTTGAACAAGGACTTAATCACCTCAGCTGTTTTTGTTGACCTGGATAAAGCTTTCGACACTGTCTCCCAGACACTCTTGCTATTGAAACGCTCGCACTCCGGGCTGTCAGACATGGTCACCCAGTGGTTCCAATCATACCTACTAGACCACTCCCAAGCTGTCAGATTTGGCAATTTTACCTCTGCTTCTCTTCCTGTCACTTCTGGGGTTCCACGAGGCTCAGTCCTGGGCCCTCTCCTGTTCTCCGTCTTCCTCAACAACCTGCCTGCCGCTTGCCCCAGCACATCCATTCACTTGTACGTGGATGATACAGTTTTGCTCACATCTGGTGCCTCAGCTGCTGAAGTAGCAACCAGACACCAGCAGGACTTTAATGAAGTTCAGCACTGGTTTTGCTCAAATCAGCTTTTTCTCAATGCCAAGAAAACCATCTCCATGACCTTTGGCACCAGGCAGAGACTTTCAAGGCAACACCCCACCCCCCCTTTCCGCACCCTTGATGGGTCTGTGATTGAAAGTTGCCCCACTTTCAGGTACCTTGGAGTCTGGCTTGACCAGCACCTTAACTTCTCTGTACACATCAATGCCATCCACAAAAAGCTCCACCCCAAGCTTGGTGCACTGTAACGAAATCGTGGATGTATCCTTTTGCCAGCCAGACTAGCCATTGTACAGAGAATGATTCTCCCCACCTTCGACTACAGGGATGCAGTCTACAGCACTGCTCCAAAGTCCACCCTGGCCAGACTGGACCCCCTCTTCCACTTCTTCTGTCGCTTTGCTCTTGACTGCCCTCCTAGTATACATCACTGTGTCCTTTACTGGAATCTAGACCTTCCCTCCTTGCAGGGCCTGTGTCTCTCCCATTGTGCGAGTCTCAAAGCCAAATTCTGGTCATGGTTCCTCCCCTTGTATCTCACCAGAGTCCTCTCAGCCTTCACCCACCAGGGCTATGCACTGAGGAATAAAGACTCTCATGTACTGACCATCCCATGCATGTTAACTTCCACAGGCCAGTCAGCTATCAGATTTCACATGCCCAGCCTTTGGAACTCTCTCACATTGGACATCGGGCATGCCACAACTGGAAGGCACCTCAACTCTCTCCTCAAAACAAACTTCCACCCCACCTGCACTTGCACCCCCGGAAGTTCACTGACAGGGTGTCCCCACCTTTCCCAAAGGTCACTGCTCCTTTTACCTACCTGACGATGTAATCCTCACAAAAGTTTCCTGGCATATGGCTTGTCCTGCTTTTATCATACTACCTTGCTACCATGAACCTGACACCTTGTATGTATTCCTCTGGAGCCATACCTATTGTACCTGCCTGTAGTGATTGTACTCTACCTTACTTTTGTTTACTCTATGCTTATCACGTAATTGACAATTATTGTATATGTTTGTATGCCCTCCTATTCATTGAAGTACACTTGTAATGGACCTTACTGTTTATGTGTATGCTCTCCCACTTCCCCCTTCCTCCAGGGTGCATCTGGAATCGAGCAGTAGTCTGCTCAGCATGCCTCCCTGGTTAAACGCTTAAATAAATAAATAAATAGTGTCCTTCCCATTAAATCTACCTTTTTTCATATAGTTATTTCTTATCTGGCATCATCCCCCTAGTCCACAGGCCTGGGGACTTACTCTTATGGCAGCATAACCTACCCAATCCTCCAGAAACCCTCCTTTAGGGGTCCACTGTGGGGGAACAGAGTACCACTGAACATCATCTCTTTGGTGGTGTGTTTTTCCCCATTTTTCCCCAGTCACTGTCTCCTCATGATGTCTCTTTATGGCAAGCCATTCCACAAGTACTACTGTGATTCTGAAACTTGGTGTTATCCCCTCCCAACTGAAAGAGCTGACCCATGGCAAAGCACCTCGCCAGCCCCCCCCCCGGCCTTCTGGGCAGTTCGGTGTCTGCTCCCAATCCCTGGTTGCTTCTGTCTCAAGTTATTTCAAAAGTAATATTCTATATAAAAAAAACATTATTTAGCAATGTAGCTATGGCACAGTTTAGTAATATTTCTGTTTGCTCTTTTATGGATATGTGATTTTTCACTCACATTCTTTTGGTGTTAGAAAAGCTTAGCTTCACATCACAATTCTCACACCTCAGGTATGCACAAGAAACCCATTATATCCATAAGAGAGTCAGTGGGATAAGTGTTAGTACATAGAAGATTGTCTTCTCCAGTTCTCTGGGTAACAGAAATGAGAAGCAAAACTGAGCAGTTTTGGTACCCAAAGAACTGTAGAAAGCATTCTGTTTGACTCCCATCATCAATGCTGCCCTCTTCACCTCACCTAGCTCCAAGTCCCATGCAGACCATATCTGGCACTTACATCTTCACTTAGTGGGTCCACAGTGTACAGCTCCTGCAGCTGTTGTGAAATCCATTTAGGTGGCAAGGCTCTTCTTCAGTCCTGAAGCATGCAGTGAGGATTGGCCAGTAGGTTAACTGAGGCCTGAGAGGTGACAGCATCATCCAGCTTGCTCTGGAATGTTTCCTGATGTTTCTTCTGTTCCATATCAATACTGGCACTTAGATGCTGTGTGCGCATCTGCATGCAACTGCATGAATATGCATGGTACCAGGCAGTGTCTGCCTTCCCGTAAGCTGCTCCATTTGTACTTCCATCTGTGCTCACTTTGAGGGCAATATAGAAGTGGAGCCTGCTGCTCATTCTCCCTGGAGGGAGTGAGCATCATCTGGGATGCTCAGCCTTTCTCCTCCCAGCTGACCCCCAACATCCTAGGCTCGTCTACAAAATGAGGTCACTAAATTCCCAAGCTGTTACATTACTACTGTGCCAACAGACTGACAGTTTGTAAGACACTCTTGTAAATGGTAAAGCCACAGTAACTGCACATACTATAACAGATCTGCCTCTACCCTTCAAGAGCCCCAACGTTTCTACCCTGAGGATCTGAGTATGGATTGGTACACAAAGATCTATACAAACAGACCTTTATTGTAGCCATAGAGTGGCTGGCCAAAGATCTTGTGTGACAAAAGTCCCTGGGTTACCATTGTACACCTCAGTTAGAACTGGGATTTTGCTGGGCCCTGGTATTAGCCATCAAAGGAATACCTCTCAACTTTCTGCTTTGCAGGGATAAGTGACCAAAATCAAGGGCAAATCAGGAGAAATCCAATGTTCGACCAAGAAGCCTGTTATGATGCATGGCTTAGTTTGAAAAGCATTTTGTAATAGAGAACTGGACTACAACACCGGTGTCTCCTACAATGAAATGTTTTGAATCCATTCTCTTCAGTGAAAAAATGCTAAAGGCAGAAAGAGCAACTGAAGTTTCTGAAGCTAAAATCAGAGACATCCCTGAAAATTGGAGGGATGTTAGAGGTGCTGTATGTCTTAAGGTGCCTACTGAATCTGGTGCAGTTTTTTTTTTGGTGCTGTCCATCTCTGGAGCCAGCTAATTCTGGTGGTAGATTACTTTCGAGCTGAATGGCATTGGTGCTGGCTGCTTGTAGTGCTGACCGCCTCAGGAGCTGGCAGGTGCTCTACAGGCAATTAGAGTGCTTGGAAGAATACAGGTGCAACAAGACCCTGATCCTGGCTGCCCCTCATAAGCTGCTCTGGAATTCTCCCAGCATTTCCTGTGGGCTCTCCAGGCATATCAATGTGCTCTTCAAGCTGCTGGTCATTTCAGCCACTATCCAGTACATAGTCAGACTGCAGATGCCAGCTGGATCAGCTTGCACTGTTGCATTAAATGAGCAGGTGTTATCCACTCAACAACTTGATAGCAAACTCTGAAAGTATCCCACCACAGCATGATTTTAGTTCAGACTACATTATACCACAATAGGCGCTTTTACACACAGGTTTATAAAACAGAATCAGCAGTACCTGTGTGGCGCCGTTGTACTCTGTTGCGTTCAGGTTCCTTTCTACACACTGCGAGTATTCCAGCAACCCTGTCTACATTTGTTTCAGCTCCTCCAGAGTTTGTTGCTCTACAAATGTTGTTTTCTGCCTTTGTACCGGAATGGCTATTTTACACAGCACAACAAAATGGTACACAACGGTGCAAACCACAATAAACAGAGATTGCAGTTTGGACGAACGTTCGCCTAGGGACCGAAACAGATGCAATTTACACACAAGGGATGTAACGGAATACTGTTTCCATAACAGTTATTCCGTTATATAAACCTGTGTGTAAAAGCGCATAATGTAACAAAAGGTTGCTTGATGACACAATAGTCATGTCATTATAGACCCAATGGCACACTGCCCCCAATTTAATCAGCCATGTCAAACACTAGACCAAAGCTACTGATTACCTTATAGTTGGTTAACTTCTGAAATCACAGTGGTGTTGTGGCCTCATGCTGCATCCAGTTCAGCATCAATAAGTTACCTTATAATGCCTGTTAGTGCAGCTTGACAGGTAGCTTGATCACTTGTTCACTGGTGTTTGAAGGGATGTCTTGCATATACAGCAGCTCTGCTTTCTGGAAAAGACACATAAACCCCAGGTTCACTGCAATATAAGCTTTCATAAATCATGTTTTATTACTGTAGGGTAAGGTAAACCTAACGTCCTGAGTTTCTGAACAGTTGTGATATTACTACTAAAGGTTAAGTTTATGCCAGTCTCTGCTGTGTACAGGAACTTGTATGATATTTTTTGTAGGTTAAGGCCAAATCAGGCTGTACTGTGTTACAGGTACTATTATGATATTACCATAAGTTACATTCAGATCAGCTTGTACTGTGCACAGGCACTGTTAAGCTATTACTGTAGGTTAGAGGCAAATCAGCTTGTGCTGTGTACGGGAACTGTTATGTTATTACAGTACATTATAGTAAGGTTAGCCTGTACTGTGTAGAAGAACTGTTATAATATTACTGTAGGTTGGAGTCTCAGCCTGTGCTGTGTACAGAAACTGCTATTATATTACTTTCCGAGAGAGTCAGAGCAGCCTATGCTGTGTACAGGAACTGTAATGGTATTACTTTTGGTTTGAGTCAGCTCATCCTGTTCAGTGTCTTGGAACTGTTATGATATTATTGTGGTTCACTGTAAGGTCAGATGTTACTATTTTTAGGAAATATTATAGTACATATTGGGTCAGAGTCAGGTCAGCCAGTATTATGTTCCACAACTATGATATTACTGTAGATTGGTGTCAGGTTAGCCACTTCTGTGTTTAGGAACAATTATAATATTACTATACTGTAGATTAAAGACAGGTCAATTTGTGCTGTATTCAGCAACTATGATGTTACTGTTGTTTCTTTTATAGTTTACTTTTGCTGGATATCTTCATCTGAAATGCATCCTATTGCTATCACTGAAGATCTGTTTGTTCACAGCCTGATATCTGGGCAGATTAAAACACATAGCAGTCAAAAGACCTGTTCAGTGTCTTACAGTGAACAGGTGGCTGTGATGAGATTTGAACCTGGGATTTCCTAGTTCTACGACATGTGCCATACTACTCACAAGTGAGAAATTTAGCAAATTCTTGCAGTCCAGTGATGAAGTCCATTCAGTAATGTGGGAAGTCATACCTTTTTTTTATTCTGTAGACTACAGTGAGTACATGCTTCAGTACTGCTGGAGACTCACAGCATGACCCCAGACATGCATGCTGCAAAAGCAAGTTCATCCAAATATTATTTCAGTCTGTAGCCCATTAGTCAGGCTAGCCAACTATAAGTGGGTAAGGGGAACATTGCTTTCCAAGACATAGGTTTAGATGCTAAAACATGTTGCTGTTCCATAAGCAAGCAATAAGACACAACGAGGTGTGGGTTATTGCTTGTTAAGAGCATGCCCAGGTATGTTGTTAGGCACGAGGCGCTTGCACCATGTGCGTTATGCACCTGGGCGTGCTCTTATCAGGAGATAACTCACACCTCAGAGTGTCTTATTGCTCTTATAAAATGGGTTCATCAAGTCGCTATTTATGGAAAAAAATTAAAAATGAAAAGAGGGAAAACATTTTAAGAATTTAAGCTTTTAAAACATAAACTTGTAAAATTGTCCCCTTATTTAGGTACTTACTATGCCCCTCCATGTCCCCACCAGACAAACAGACATAATGGTTAGGTTGTCTTGTGTGGATATACTTTTAATTCCCCTTTGTGTTCCTCCTGTTCAGATACTATGAATTATTTACAGTGCTTGCCGTTTAAACGTAATGTTAATGTTGCACTGCCGCAGCGACCAGCTGCTTTGAGAGCGAGTAGAGGGCTGTTGCTTTTGTGTGTGTCTGCTGGTAACTGTATAAGTTCAGGAAGACAGAAACAGTTTTTAATTATTTTTTATTTATAGATTTTAGGGTTTGGTTGACTATTGATGCAAGCAGCTTGGTTTGTTTTGGAATGAACGTGTCCCATAGTGGCCGCCATATAAAGCTGTTTCCGGGTTTGTGCTTTTTTTCCCCCAAGTTTTTGTATTGCATGGTGCCATGGTAGTGTGTAGAAATACAAGCAGATTTTGTTGGATGAAATGTTTCAAGCAAAGTTTGTGAAGGGGACGGGGTAACGAGAGTGGAGGCAGCATGCTGTGAATGGTAAGACGTCGGCACCGAGCGCTTGCTGTTTTCATGGTGTCAGTGAGGTATTTATGTTTTTTTTCTGTGAGGAAAAAAAGGTCTGGATGGATTTCTTGCAGTGTTTTTGTGCCTATAGAGAGACAGACAGGCTACTGTTGCTCGATGCCTGCTGTTACAGCACGGCAATGTTTAGCTTTGGAGCTGCTCATTGTGTGGCTAGTTTTCAGAAACAGTGCGGGTAGATTACTGATTTGAGGTTGTTGTGAGGTCGCTGAGGAGACAATAGTGCCAGTTGGCATAGATACATGCTGATAAGGACACAGCTGGAATGTCCTTTCAGCCAATGAAATTGAGACTTTTTTAAAACCCATTTTATAAGAAACATTATTATATGTTTAGCTTATATTTTTGATCATTCATCCTCTGATTCTAAGAATAATAATCTTATTTCAAGTTAAAATTAACCTTCGGGTAAACAACCTAAGAAGAAAGCCATTTTATACTTACAGCATCTTTTTGTTTCAGTGATCCAGTAGTATGCACTGTTTTAACTCTTGTGTTTTCAGTTGTCATTAACTGCACTAGGTATTTCTCTGTGACTTTCCAGCTACTGTATTAAAAAAAATTCAGGGAGGAATACAGAGGGAAATTATTACCTCTAGTAAGACAACCCAAACCGTATTTTTAACAGCTAATTAAAAATAAATTTCTGTTACCTTTGAGTGACTTTAAGATGAGGTTAGCACCCCAATCCTGATACTAAAGCCATTCTCAGCCCAGTATATAGCTCTACAATCAAAAGGCCTGCTAACCGGTACCTGAAAAGGATTATAAAGCCTCTGAATTGAAAGGCTTACATGCAGTACTGACATGGAATTAAAACTAACCATCAGTATAATGTAAAGCATGCAAAATGATGTTACACTTCTGTTTTATCTTATTTCTGGGTCTTTACATGGACATAACAGTACAAGCATAAACAAAATCCATCTTTATTCAAATACACATAGAATGTCTGCATTAATTGTATCATTGATTAGTAGTCAATTTTCCTATAAGAAAACAGAAACTCCCAGGTCTTGCTAAAGCATCGATATGATGCCACAATGTGATGCAATTTCTAAGGCCTAGCTTTTGTACTGTATTTCACTGCCCCAATCTCACAACTACAAGTGATTACCCCTTCATGCCCCTCTACCTTGTTCATTGACAAATATATCTTGAGAGGACATCCCAATGCACCAGTGATGATCACAGAGAAACTCAGAAGTATACTCTACTAGTGGCCGATGTGTTTATGCAACACATTAGCCTATTCACGTTTTGTCAGCACAAAACTACCAGTAGAAAAATAGTCTTCTGTTTGTTGCCAAGATCATCATGAGACATTGGGATAAATCCCTGAGATAAATTAGTCCAGGAAGAAACTGATGAGGAAGGTGTGTGTGTGGGGGATTTCTGGCAGCTGTGAGGTAGTAGATGACCCAGGAATTTGAAACAAAGAAGTCAGTGAATTTTGTTCTTAAAAATAAAATAAACAATTGTGATTCGTTTATTTAATTAGTAGAAAATTGGTGACTGGGAAAGGCACACTGAGTCAAGGCTTATTTCTAGGTGCTACCCAGAGGAAGGGATCAATAAGTACAAAGTCAGAGCATACAAGGATTATAGAAAGTGCCCAATGAACAAACAGGTCATGAATACGCAACTGAACAAAATAGAAAGTGTATGGGGACAGCAGGAGCAATGGGGAAGGGAAGGAGTCTCAGCTGATATCTTAGGGAGGCAGGGGAGGTAGTAAAGCAGAAGGAAGAGGGGGGCTGGTTCCAAAGTGATGGGAGATGATATGTGATGACTAACTGGCCAGCCAAGGTGCAAGGATGTAGAAAAACAATTATGTGATTTTCCCTGGAGCAGAGGGAAAGAGGGAGCAGAAGGCAAAGGGAACAATGGAGAGAAGGGATAAGAGGTAGGACTGAAGGGACCCAAACCAGTGTTTAGATATGAAGGAGGCACAGTGCATCTGGTGATGGGATGGTAGAGGGAGAGTGGATAGTGATGAGTAATGTGAGCAGTGATGGGTTCAAGAGGATGAGTTGGTTGCAAAGTGACAGAAGAAGTCACAGAGAGTATCCAGTCTGGTCAGGGACATGGGGACATGGGGCACGGGGTCATACTGTCACAAGATATTATGCCACAGCAATATACTGCACTGCCAATACAGTGCAATATATTGCCAGTGGCACGTCTTTGTTTTGGGGCTGTGCCCTCATGCTCTGTACGGGGCTGTGCCCCGAAACCCTCAACTAAAATAAGTAATTCCAGGGGGAAGATTAACAGTGAAATATACACAAAGCATGAAAAATAAAAAAAATCCATGCATCTGGGACGGGAGTCGAAACCTGGTCCAAAACACACTGCCTGCCTCCCTTGCTGCCAATGGCTCATCCCATTGGGCCACGGCAGCTGCTCACTGGCCCCCCTGTCCCAGCAGAGCTTTTATCCTCTGCCTGGGAAGAGTGAGAGGGTGCACTACTGTGCATACACCCTTTTGCAGTTTTGCACCCTCTCGCTCTTGCCTGCTGCACTGTCCCTGTTAAGTGATTATGTTGTGCGCGATCAAGCGTACAACATATTGACCCAGTAGGGGGACATGGAGGGTCTGGAACCATAGACAACATCTGTACAGTCAAGGACTGGGAGCACCATTTTAACTGGTAGTAACTATGACACAGGAGAGACCTCTTTTGGCAACCGGGGCGGTGGTGAAGCTACAGGAAAAATTACTCCCCCATTTACAATAAGAAAAGGATTTTATCAACCATCTAAAATGTGGTCAATATCTCATCTTGGGATGTTGGTGACATTGTAAACTGCTCAGTCTTAATTCTTGTGGTTTATTATAATGGTAACAGAATCCCTGTTTGGGATAACCACCTTACATGGCTGCCTGTACTGTAAATTATTGTTTATTACATGATCAGCCATGATACAAGTAATATGTTGTATAGCATTTAGAACCAGTGGCTAAGAGGGAATTCCAGTTCATATGTGTAGGGTTGTCTTTTGCTTTCTGTTTCATACAGTACATTTGTGAGCTGTCATAACCATTTTTTTCTGTTTTCTCAGAAGTTGTCTAGGCAGCATGATTGTATTTCATTGATTCTGCATTGATGTAGATTGATTACAATGGTTGTTACAGCTGTTCTTTACATTTATTACCCAGCACTGAAGCAGATTATCGCAGTAATTGCTGAAAACCAGAAATTATCTTAGGACACTGCAACAAATTACTGATGCAAAGCTCATTAAATTGCAGGCTTGATGCCAATGGGTGGGTCCTTAAGTGGGTGAGGCTTAGGCAATGCATCACTTTTTTATCTTGTTAAGGTCACTGGGTGAATTCATATCCCCTGGCGCTCAATTATCTGGCTCCACAACTTGCATATAGGAATCCTTGTCTGAATAATCAAATCTGTACTGTTTTTGATAAGGATACTGTAGCCCTATTGGCTAAATTGGATATGTGTCAGAGGAACTGCATTTCATTATGCACTCATGCTGCATGATTGGATTGATAAGGTTCACTCTGGGCCAATAAACAACAGAGCCTGGTAATATTATGGCAAGTGCATGAGAAAGCAAGACAAAGAGAGGGAGAAAGGGGGAGAGTGTGAGAGAGAGAGAGAGAGAGAGAGAATGATGGGAAGGGAAAGGGAAAGAGACTGACCAGAAGTGATAATTGTAATCAGGGGCTGGCTATGGATACAATTTGGCAATCAAAATGATCCTCTAAGTGTTAGATAAAATGGAAGTCAAACAGTTTTTAAGATAATGAAAATGTCAAGCAAAAGATGTTTCTATTATGAAATTAACTATAGAGGCATTGAATACCAGATTTGTTATTATGCAGAACTCTGAAATGAATTTAACTGGTACAGTCCTTAGTGAGATATGGCTTGTGGAAAAATGGTCTCTTCTATAAAACTGTGAAAAGAAAGCTTTCCGGCAAGCAAAGCATTAAATGTCAACTTAATGGAAGAGCTGATAGCATAATTTGGAATGCCAGTGTACAAGGTGCTGATGGTCTGGGATGTGTGAAGAGAATAAAAACATTAATTACATTGTGGTGAACAATTCGGTCATGCTAAATAACAAGCATCATAGAGGAAGTGTGCCCAGCTTGGGAGTTTACCCTGGAAGGGAGAACTTGAATGTGAAATTTCATCATAAGAGGTCTTCTGTAGATGAAATACATGGAAGGAGCTCAGAATCTAGCCAGCGCAAGTGGCCATCCATACGTACTGCATTTAAATGGAGACACAGTTTAGCGGAGCGAATTCTGAAGAGTCGCAAAAACAGTTTTCAGGTAAAATTCACATGACTGTTGTTTTGAAGAATTATTTTACACTAAAAACAAATTACCAGCAAAGTGGCTAGGTAATAAAACTTTGTGCTGTGTCTTGGAAAGGAAGTTGGGCTATTTGGCATTGTTTTATTTGTGATGTACTCAGTACATTGGTTGGGTGTGTGTTGGTGGGGGGGGACCAGTGTCTCAGCATGCAAACTGTTTCAGGTCAATACATTAAGGAATGAAATACCCTTTGGATACACTAAGCTAAATAATATTGATCTTCTGTCTTATACAAAATGCATTGTGCAGCGTTTTTAGGAGGCTTGTTGGTGGCAAGGCCAGTAAATTCCACTTGTTCATATTATTATTAGGAAACCATGCTTAAACCCTGCTGGGAGCTAGTCTCAAGTCCATTCTTAAAAATGGTTTGATGAGGGAAAGTGTGTTACCCTGTAGTGTGGACGGGCATCTACATATTGCTCCTCTAGGAAGCGTGTTAAGGGTGGTGGATAAACCATTTTTAAAAACGTTACTGGAGGCAGATGCGGACGGGAGTCAGCTGTGGTATAACCACGTTAAAACTGTTGAAGACTGATCTTGACAGGCTGCTGTGGTGAGTTTAAAAATTGTTTTTTAAACCGGTACAAATCTTCAGCTCTAATGTGTACAGGGCCTTAATGTTCCTGTAGTTGTTAACATGTTGTACAAGGGCATAGGACATATCATTTAATTCTAAGTGTAGTAATTAAGATGTTTTAGTTTTATTTCCCCACACTCAAACTGAGATGCACCCTACCACTATATCTTCTTTTGTTTCATTGTTTAAAAAAAAAACAGAAACCAGTCTATACCCCAGGTAGGTTTTCAGGAGCTGATTGATGGTGGGTTTCTTTTTTTTTGTTTAAATGGAAGATTTCTTAGGAAGAAAGATACAACATTTTTCATTTTCCTTCAAGGGGCACGCTATACAAAATAACACATGGGAAACTGTCAAACAATTGGCTGTGCTATCATCTCAGGATTCTAATGACATCAAGGACCTTGCGAGCCCTATGTCACCAGAACCCCTTGATGGAAAAATAGCCTTGTTGTGCATGGTTGTCCATACAGTGCACCCTATACAAATGAAGATGGTCATCTACAACTTATACTGTTCTCTACAACTTACCTCAAAACAAGACTACTATAATCAGATCTTCTTTTATAACACTTTATTAATTTAACTGAATGTCCCTATCTCCAGAATTGATCTGTGTCTGCTCTTAGCCTGTAGCAGTCCTAGAAGCTACATCCTGCCTCTCACATGTTACTTAAGCTGTTGCCACTGTGAATACTAAATGAGATCAGTTTAAGGAGACAGAATCACTTTTCTTTAAACACTACCTATATCCCCCTTTTTTAACATTAACTTGGAATTTGTTCACAGCTGAAATGCAAGTGTAGCCTGCTTTATCTTTGCAATACTGAAAATAATGCCATGGCCCTGCCATGAAGTTTGTTTCACTTTTGTTGCCACACCATATATAACATCTAAACATCAGTCTTTAGTTTCAAAGTTCTTCAGTTAATCTTTCAGGAGGCTTTGCTGGCCTCTTTGGGTATCTTCTGTCTGGCACAGCTTCTGCAGACCTGTCATGTGGGTTTCTGAAGAAAATCCATTCATCCTCTGAGGTATCACCATTCTCTCCTTTTATCAGTGTTGTATCCTGGATCACTTTAAAATGTGATGCATTGCAAGTTATTCTGTGAGCAGCAGTTTCTTCAATAACCATAGTACCTTTCTTTTACAACATGATAGGGAGCTGAATTATAGGTTGATGAGGTGCTATTTGACTTTTTTGGAAA
Organism: Neoceratodus forsteri; assembly: GCA_016271365.2. Classification (NCBI taxonomy): domain Eukaryota; kingdom Metazoa; phylum Chordata; order Ceratodontiformes; family Ceratodontidae; genus Neoceratodus; species Neoceratodus forsteri. Next base: position 1,331,393,505 of record CM057458.1, read on the forward strand.
CACAATTACTTTGTTCCCTTTTTGTGTAGAAGAGACCTCAGCTTTTCTTATCGTGTCTGCATATTGCTTCATTTTGATCTTTTGCTTCTTTTCTCATTCTCTTATTGGACTGTCCTCCTGGGGTTTTTGAAAGGATATGTCAGGTAACTGTATGTGAATGGGTCTGTTGAAGACTAATACAGCTCAAGTTCTGTTAGTGGTTGTATGCAGAACATTTTGGTAGCTTCTTAAAAACATGTACAATTCTTGTTTAAAGGATTTCTTTTCGACTTGAACCATTATTAGTTATTTTCCCAGCATCCCCATAAACCATTCAGCTGTTCCATTAGCCTGTGGCCATCAAGCTGTGATTTCTTATGGCTGAACCCTAAGTAGTCTGCAAACCTTGTGAAATCAAACCCTTGAAATGGAGGTCCGTTTTCTGTTGTTACCACTCTTGGGATTCCATAAGCAAAAAATGTGCTGTCTAATGCCAGAAACAGTGCAGTGGCTGTAGTCAAGGCAATAAATTATATTTTAGGATATCTTCAATATTCATCTAAGCAATTAAGATATATTGCTGACTAAACAATGACCACAACAAGAGTGCCCTGCACAGTATCAAGTAATTGAGACATCAGTAGTGGTTTTGGGTGTGCATCATTTGTTGCTGCTTGGCAGGTAGAACACTTTTTATCATGGTCTCTGCAAGCTAGTCTAAGTTGGGAAACCGTGCTTTCTCTCTCAGTAATTGTTTCCTGCTTACTATGCCATGGTGTACAGTGTGTGCTATTGTAACTATTTTAACTCTTCATGAGAATGGTATTACTATTCTGTTACCTCTCAGAATTTGATGATTACCCAGAACAGACAATTCAGTTTTCTGTTGGGAATGCATTGTCAGCTCAGATATGTCAATTTCAGGGTCTGTGAACTCAATTCTTGTTATTTTGTACCACCTCTGTGCCCTTATTAGTTCTATTAGAGCCTGCAGAGTCTTGACAGTTTTTGTTGCTTCCTATATCTCTACTGTATAAGGCTTAGAGCTTTTGGAACCTTTTTCATAACTGCAAAGCAGATGTATTCTTCTGCAGGTGATGGTGTGTTAACTGATCTTTCCAATGGGTGCCTTGAAATATAGTCTGCTGGGTTATCTTTTCCTGGTTTGTACATAATTATGAAATTGTAACACTGAAGGCATAATCCCCACCTTTCAATGTGTGCTGGCATCTTGGATCATGGGTTGCCAAATATTGTTATGAGGGCCTTATGATTTGTAACTATTTTGAATGGTGCCCATTCACAAAACCGTGATGATGCTCACATGCCCAGACAATAAGTAGAGCTTCTTTCTCAGGTTTACAGTACTTTTGTTCATCCTCAGTTAAGCTGCAGCTTGCATAGGAGACTACCAGGGGAGGACTACCATCTGGCTTTTTCTGATTTAAAATTGCCCCATATCTGACCTGCCTTTCATCTACTACTAATTATGTTGTCAGGCTCGGATCAAAGTATGTCATGGTTATGTCTGAGGTCGATAAATCCTTTCTTGTGTCAAATGACTTTTGACAAGCAGATGACCAATGAAATTCTGTATTCTGCTTTAAGTTCCCTCTGTGCAGCACTTCCAGTAGAAAATGTTTCTGATATACCTTGCACAGTAGCCATTCATAAGAATGAATGCACTTCACTGATGTATTTTGATATTGCTACCCTCTTTATTGCCTCTATCTTTTTTAAATCAGGTTTCAGTTCTTGATGTGAAAATATGTGGATATAGAGCTCAGGTGTAGTCTTGCTAAATTTGCATTTAGCAAGATTCCATGTTAGGTGAGTAATTAACTAATTTATTGAAAATTTCCAAGCTTGCCTTTGAGCACAAGTGCACACTTACAAAGGTTCCATATCAAATACATAATCACAAGAATCATTACAAGAACAATAAATAGTTCCAGTGGAAATGCAGTGAAGACAGGCTCCAAGTGCTAAAGGCAAACAGCTAAACACTCAACACTGATCTGAGAAGTTGGTTATGTTCCTTCTGATGGTGGACAGGTGTGAGTTGTTGCTTGTGGGGGACTTCAATCTACCAGATGTGGACTGGTCCTCATACACAGCATCCTCAGACTGGAGCAAAGAGTTCCTTTTAGCACTACAGGGAGCAGGTTTGCATCAACTGGTGAACTCACCCACCAGAGACAAAGCAATATTAGATCTAGTGCTGATAGACAGTACAAGGATCCCAGAAGCAGAGGTGGGAGCCAGTCTAGGGACCAGTGATCACAGTTCAATCTGGTTTACCATGAACAATATGGAGGAAAATAGTCACACCAAAATCAAGGTGCTAGACTGCAGAAAAGTCAGCTTCCCCAAAATGAGAACTATGATCACATCCATGCTAAAAGGAGGAATCACAAGATATGTAGTGGACTGCTGGAATACTCTGAAGGCTGCTGTACATACAGTAACAACTGTATACACTAAGCAGATCAGCAAGTCCAAAAGAAGGAAAAGACCTCTCCGGTTCTCTCATGAAATGGCATTCAAAATCAAAGAGAAAAAAAGGTTTTTACACAATTCAAGCAAACAAAACACAAAGCAGACATGGAAGAATACAAGAACAGGTTAAAGGAGGTGTGGAAAGCTGTTAGCAGGGCAAATGCACAAACAGAAGAGAAAATAGTACAGGGTGTTAAGAAGGGAGACAAAACATTCTATAGATATATAAGAGATGAAAGAAAAACTAAGGGAGGAATAGTCCGAATAGCAACCAAGGAAGGTAAGATGGCAGAGAGTGATGAGGACAAGGCAGAAGTGCTAAATGAGTTCTTTTGCTCTGTCTTCACCATAGAAGACAGTGGCAAATGTCCAACATGGAGCAGGACAAAATAAGATATACAGGGAGCAGATACTAGCCCCTTCACAAGGGAGAGTGTCCTAAAAGAGCTTAATAAGCTGAAAGCGGAAAAAAGTCATGGGACTGGAGGGCATATACTCTAGGATATTAAAGTAACTCTGAAAGGAACTGGCCGAACCACTGGCTGAGCTCTTCAACAAGTCACTAGGCAGTAGGAAAATACCTTAGGACTGGAAACAGGCAACTGTTGTGCCCTTACACAAGACCGGAAACAAGGAAGAGGCAGGAAATTACTGCCCTATCAGTTTGACCTCACTTGTGGGGAAAATGATGGAGTCACTACTAAAAGGGAGGATTGTGGCATACCTAACAGATACTGGAAAAAGGGACCCAAAGCAACATGACTTCACAGCAGGACACTCTTGTCAAACCAACTTGATCGACTTCTTCGACTGGGTCACCAGAACATTGGATCAGGGAGGTGCAATGGACTTTGTATACATAGATTTCAGCAAGGCCTTTGACACCATCCCTCACAGAAGGCTAACCAACAAGCTGGAACATACAGTAGTTGGCCAGAAGATGGTCAACTGGATCAGTAACTGGCTGAATGACAGGACCCAGAGAGTGCTAGTCAATGGATCATTGTCAAGGGAAGGTAGGGTGACCAGTGGCGTCCCACAGGGATTGATTGGTACTGGGACCAATCCTATTCAACATATTTATGGCAGACATAGCGAATGGACTAACAGGGAAGGTTTGCCTGTTTGCAGATGATACAAAACAGAGTGGACACAAGGGAAGGAGCAGACAACATGGAAGCTGACCTTAGAAGGCTAGAGAACTGGTCCAGGGACTGGCAGTTACAATTTAATGCCAAAAAGTGTAAAGTAATGCACTTGGGAAAGAGGAACCATGGAAAAAAGTACACACTGGGAGGACATCAACTTGAGGAGACACAACAGGAGCGAGATCTCGGCATAATCATCACTGACAAATTAAAGGTAGGAAAACAATGTGAGAAAGCAGCACAGAAAGCAGGTGGTACCCTCAGATGTATAAGTAGAGGTATTTATAGTAGAAAGAGAGGGGTTATCATGCCCCTATACAGGTCTTTAGTGAGACCACACTTTGAGTACTGAATTTAGTTCTGGAGACCTCACCTCAAGAAGGACATTGACCATTTGGAAACAGTGCAGAGAAGGGCTACTAAGATGGTGCATGGACTGCATCACAGGTCATATGAAGCAAGACTCGGGGAGCAGAGGAGAAATAGAGGGGAATATGATTGAAACATTTAAGTACGTGAGGGGATTTAATGAAGCTCAGACAGGCAATCTGTGCAGCAGAACACAGCATCACACGCAAGAAGGCATGATATGAGACTGGTAGGAGGAAGGTTCAAAAGCAACCTCAGGAAGTAGTTCTTCACAAAGAGAGTGATAGACTTGCGGAACAGCCTACCTCAGGAGGTGGTAGCATCACAGACAGTCATGGAGTTCAAACCTGCATGGGACATACATAAAGGACAAGTTAGGATGAAGGTTGCATAGGGAAGGGGGTAGTTTCTAGGGCAAACTAGATGGATCGTACAGTCCCCATCTGCCAACACTTCTCTTATGTTCTTCTGAGTTTTACCAAATACTAAAATAACATCACTGTAAATAAGTACATTGGGAATATTTTGTATTACCCTTTTGATTTCATTTTGAAAAGTATCAGCTGCTGGGCACACTATGAATGTGAGTGGCTCTGCCTTACAAGGGTAGAAAATGGTGTCAGACAGTGAGAATCTGGTAATAATTATAACTGATGGTAACTTTTGTTTAAATTTTAGAAAAAAATAGTTGCACAATTTAAAGAATGAATGCTATAGTTCACAGTAGGCGAAGTATGTCTTTCTCTCTGCATTGATGTATTTGTAAGTCTCATGTTTAGGCAAATTCTTATTTGCTTGATACTTGTCCTAAAGTTTGTTCTGATAAACGTGCATAGTCTGATCAACAAGCTAGACCAATTAAAAGTACGGGCCACTCACACTAATCCAGACAAGGTCATTATCACTGAATCCTGGCTTAAGAGTACAATCTCTGATCAGCAGATCTCTCTTCCCTCATATAACCTGCTAAAGGCTAACAGGCCCATGAGGGGTAGGGGAGTGGTTATCTACACTAAAGATTTCTTAAACATCATCATCATCATCATTATCATCATCATCATCATCATCAAAGCCGTGTCCATGCCCAAAGAATTTGAATGCATGACAGTCAAAATCCAAATATCCCCAGTAGAAGCTCTTATCATCACAGGCTGCTACAGGCCCACCCTCCAGAGGGTCTCAAGCTAGTCTCGACCCTCAAAAACTTGGTAGCACCCATCAACAATGAGGTCATCATTTTAGGTGATCTCAACCTCGATTGGCTCTCACCTAAGGCACGCATCTTAAAAGATCTCTGCAATAAGTTTGGACTGTCCCAGCTCGTAATGGAGCCAACAAGGATCAATGCCAAAAACTGCACAAACAGCTCCATTCTGGACGTAGTTTTCACAAAACGTCCTCATAAAATTCAGCATACTGCTGTATTCCATAATGATCTCAGTGATCATAACATAGAAACATAGACACATAGAAGTTGATGGCAGATAAGGACCGCAAGGCCCATCCAGTCTGCCCATTTCTTTTTTTACCATACGAATGTGCCATCGGCCTTTTCTCTGTCAATGGCCTATCTATTCATATTCATTTGTATTGTTCCCTAATGCCTGTCCCATACCTGTTTGAATCCCTGCACTGTATTCATATCCACCACTTCCTGAGGTAGGTAATTCCATGCATCCACCACCCTTTCTGTGAAAAATAATTTCCTCACATTACTCCTTAATCAGCCTCCCTCTAATCTCAGGCTGTGTCCCCTTGTCCTGCTATTTTTCCTATATTGAAACATGTTAGACTCTTTCACCTTGTTAATGCCCTTAATGTGTTTGAATGTTTTGATCATATCACCTCTTTCCCTCCTTTGCTGTAGGGTATACATATTGAGCTCCGTTAATCTGTCCTTATATGTTTTCTGATGCACTCCCTGCACCATTTTGGTTGCCTTTCTCTGGACTGCCTCAATTTGGTTAATGTCCTTGTGCAGATGTGGCCTCCAGTACTGAATGCAGTACTCCAGATGGGGCCTAACCAGTGTCTTGTAAAGAGGGATTATTACCTCCATCTTACGACTTGTGATACCCCTACTAATACACCCCAACATCCCCCTAGCCTTACCTACTGCTTTAGTGGTCTGCTTGGATGATTTCAGGTCATTGATGATGATGATGATGTTGCCAAGTCTCTTTTCTTCTCTTGTGACTGCCAGCAACTCCCCTCCCAGCCTATAGGTGACTTCAGGGTTTCTCTTCCCTATGTGCATGATCTTGCACTTCTTTGCGTTAAACCCCAGTTGCCACTCTTCCGACCATTTTGCCAGTTTATCCAGATCTCTTCTCATTCTGCCCACCCCATCTGGATCATCCACTCTGTTGCAGATCTTAGTGTCATCTGCAAACAGACAAACCTTACCCACCAGTCCATCTGCAATGTTACTGATGAAGATATTGAAGAGGATTGGCCCCAGGACTGATCCCTGAGGTACCCCACTTGTGACTTGCATCTCTTCTTACTGTATACCATTTACCACCACTCTCTGTTTTCTGCCCGTTAACCAGTTTGCCACCCAGTTGACCAACTTCTGACCCACACCGAGCCTACCTAGCTTATTAATCAATCTTCTATGTGGAACAGTATCGAAAGCATTGCTGGAGACAAGGTAGGCGACATCAACTGTTCCGCCTTAGTCCACCACTCTGGTTACCCAGTCAAAGAAATCTATGAGATTAGTTTGACAAGATCTTCCTGCTGTAAACCCATGCTGTCTTGGATCCTGTGCTCCAATGGATTCCAGGTGTTGCACTATCCTTTCCTTAAGGAATGCCTCCATAATCTTGCCCACTACTAAGGTAAGACTGACTGGTCTGTAGTTCCTTGCATCCTCCCTGCTACCACTCTTCTGGAGCAGGATCACATAAGCCCTTCTCCAGTCTTCTTGGATCTCTCCTGTGCTCAGAGACTCACTAAACAGTTCTGATAATGGCTGTGCTAGTTCCACCCTTAGCTCTTTAGTACCCTGGGATGTATGCCATCAGGTCCCATTGCCTTGTCCACCCTGAGCATATTGAGTTCTTGTAGGACCCTTTCTTTTGTGAAGGGACTTGTGCACACACCTCCCTCCCCCCTGTGTCTGTGGTGCTGAGCTGTGGGCCCTACCCTACCTTGTCTTCAGTAAATAATGAGCAGAAGTATTTATTTAGGATAGATGCTTTTACATGGTCCTCCTCTTCACACTCCCCGTTATCCCTTTTGATCTTAGCAATACCCCCCACTGGACTTTCTTCTTTCACTAATGTATCTATAGAAAGTCTTGTCACCTTCTTTTACTGTTTGTGCTAGTGTTTTCTCGGTTTGGGCCTTTGTCTGCCTTACTGCCTTCCCTTCTTCCCTTAGGCAAGTTTGGTATGCCTTCCTATCTTCATCCTGCTGCATTCCTTTATATTTCCTGAAGGCCAGCCTTTTGGCTCTGACCTTTTCTGCTACTGTTTCTGAGAACCATAGTGGTTTCCTTCTTCTTTTGCACTTCCTTTTCTCTCTAACACAATGGGATGTTGCTTCAAATACTGCATCCTTAATGCTTGTCCACTTTGCCTGTGCCATCTCACCTGTATTTCTTTTTGCCAGGGTTAGCTTAACTCTTTTGGTCATCTTATCAAAGTAAGCTCCTCTGAAGTCCCATATTTTTGCCTTGGAATGGGATGATTTAGTTCTAGTGGCCAAATTGAAACATTCCATGTGATGGCCACTGACCCCCAGGTGACCTTCTACCTGGAGATCTGTGTTCCTTTCCCTATTAGTCAGTACTAGATCTAGGATAGCTCTGTCTCTTGTTGGTTGTTGTACCTGTTGTTTAAGGCCCTCCCCCTGCAAGGAATCCACTATGTGTCTAGTTCTGGCAGATGTTCCTGCTGGTATTGACCAATCGGTATCTGGCATGTTGAAGTCTCCCATTATCAGAACCTTCCCTTTAGCTGTCATGTTTTGTATATCTTCTAACAGTAATGTGTCTATGTCCTCCTCCTGGTCTGGAGGCCTGTAGACAACCCCAGTTCGTATAGCTGTCCCATTTCCTGTTTACAGCGTGACTCACAGTTCTACTGGCTCCTTATGTATATTCTGAATTTCTGTAGCTTTGACATTTTCATTGGCATAAAGAGCCACTCCACCCCTCCTTTTTGCACCTCGGTTTCTTCTGAACAGTACATAGCCAGGTACTGAAGTCTCCCAAATGTGGTTACTGGTAAACCATGTCTCGCTAATGGCTACTATGTCCAGTTTAGCCTGTCATTATTGCCTGCAGGTCTGGGATCTTGTTTCCCAGACTGCGAGCATTTGTGTACATGATTTTCCATTGGCCAGATTTCGGTGTGTTAGTTGTTGGGCGAGGTCTGGCATTTCTCCTGTGCATCATAGGGGGAGCTGGACCTTTTTCCTTACCTGGTGACTCAGATGAACTACAAACATGCTGAACTCCTGTTGGACCACTAGCTGAGGGGGGAGAGTTGTTCTTCCCATTCGATGTATTGCGTGCTGCACCCCTCTCCCCATTTGCTAGTTTAAATATTCTGCAAAGACGTCAAACTTCTGCCCCAATGCACTGACTCCCTCCATAGTCAGATGCGGTCCATCAAATTTAAAGAACTTTCACTCCCAAAACTACAATTTTTTTTTCCTTTTTCCTGGCACCAGCCCTTGAGTCACATGTTTAGCTCCCTTATCTGCCCTTCTGTGACCTTCCAACCATCTTCCCCTCCCCAGACTGGCAGGATATCAGAGAAAGAGATGCCAGATGAAATGTATGATAGTTTGTCACCCAGCCTAGTCTGTTCCTTAGTCTCCCAAACTGACCAGCTGGTGAGATCATTAGTCCTTATGTGTACCATGACATCAATGTTTCTCCTGCTTCCTGTACAATTTTAGCAATGTGGTCAGTGTCTCTCCACACTTTTGTACCTGGGAGACATCTGACCATTACCCCTGGCTGGAGATAGGTATCAACTTCCCGAATCATGGAGTCTCCTATGAGCAGAAGTTTTTTGGATTTTCTTTTTGCATTATTTTGGTTCCTGTTTTGGGCAAGTTTTGTTGTGTTTTGAGGCATGCAGTCTCTGCCCATGCTGCCTGGAGCTGAGCCCTTATATCTCCAATGGTCCGGCTTGTAGGACAATGTCCTAAATCCTGTAAAACCGCCCTTCTGAAAAAGTGTCCCACAATACTTGCTGTTAATAATATCCATTCCAGATAAGTTACTGGGGTTATAACCTGGTCAGAGTAATTAGAAGGAGGAAAATGAAAGCAAACATTTGATTTTGTGTTTTGTTTGTTTGTGTATAACTTGTTATAACAAGTTAAATGACTTGTGCCCCTGTAAATGAAGTCACTGTGTGGATACCCATCTGATCCGCCTCTTCCTGCTTTGCTACAGGAAATGTCATGACTGTGCTACCCTATAAAAGGAGTGTACCAGAAACCAAGTTAAGCACACCTCTTCCTCTACATTTGTCACCAAACGTAGCCTCCACAAATTCAATGCCGACAACTTCATCTCGAACCTCCAATATGTAAGTTGGCAAAGATCTCTATCTTGCCAAATCAGTTGATGAGGCTGTCACCTATCTCAATGACACATTGACACAGCTCACCAACAAGCATGCTCCTTACATTAGATCCAGGGTCTGTAAGCATTCCCATCCTTGGTTCATGGCAAACCTAAAAGCTATGGTAAAAAAGCAAGATAAACTGTGGGCTAGAGCAAGGTACACAAAGAATGCGACTGATTGGCAGACATTCAGAACTGCCAGGAATGTTTGTGTCAAACTAATATATTCCACCAAAGCTAACTTTTATGTGGATTCCCTAGAAAATGCCAAGGGCAACTCTGCCAAGATCTGGCAAACTCTGAAGACAGTTGAAGGTCACAAAGCAGGCCCATCCATCCCCACTAAGATAGTCATTAATGGAATTGAATATGTCAAGTGTGACCTCATCCTAGAAAAATTGAATACCCACTTTGCTACTGCTGCTTCAACTCCTCTCCCTGTGCTGTGCTTCCCACCCCCAATGAGTCCCTGCCTTCTCATCCCTTCCAGCTCCAACCTGTGACATACAAACATGTAGAGAACCTTCTTAGTAAAGTTTATATAAAAAAAGGGGACAGAGCTGATGGCATCGAACCCATCTTCCTTAAGCTAGGTTACTATTACCTAGCTGCACCAATCCACCACATCATAAATCTCTCAGTCTCCTCAGGCATGGTCCCTCCCTGTTGGAAATCCACCCACATCTTGTCTCTGTTCCAATCGGGTGACCCCCTTTGACCTAAACAACTACAGTTCCATCTCCATCCTCCCTGTCATATCCAAAATGTTGGACAAAGTCATCCACCTTCAGCTTACAGACCACGTAGAAAAGTTCTCACTTCTCAACCCTGTCCAATCTGGGTTCAAACAAAAACACAGCACCACTTCAGCCCTAGCAAAAGTCACCAATGACTGGCTGACTGTGCATGATTCTAAACAACTTACAGGTGCCATATTCCTTGACCTCAGGAAGGCATTCAACACCATCGACCATAATCTCATCCTCAGTGGTCTCAGTAAAATTGGAAGGGTTGACACCACATAACAGTGTTTCTCAGTTACCTATTAGATAGATAGATGATAATCAAAGCAAGTGGTCTTGTTTCTGACTCCTTTCCCATTAAGCAAGGTGTCCTGCAAGGCTCCATTTTGGGCACCATATTATTTTCCATCTACATCGGCTCTCTAGATTCTAGTATCCTCAGTTCCAAAATACATCTCTTCGCAGACAATACCGTTATATATACTTCAAAGTGAACTTTAGCTGAAGTACGTGACGAACTCCAAGATGACTTCATACAGAGTGCAACCTTATTAACTACAAGCAGCTACTGAAAGTGAAAAAAACAAGGTACTGTATTTTGCACCCAGTAACAACAGCCTTCCCATCACAGCAGCACACCTGCGCCTATAGTGACTATTCTAGGTGATTCGCTAGATGTGGTAGATTACTTCAAATACTTAGGCATATGGATAGACAGCAAATTCTCCTTCAACTTGCACAATGACCACATTTCTAGTAAGCTGAAAGCTAGACTTGACATTTTCTTTAGGGATAGAGCCCTCTTTCCCCCAAACATTAGACACAGACTAGTCCAGGCCACATTCCTCCCACTCCTAGACTATGGCGACTTCATCTACAATTGTGGGTCTGGCTCCAGACTTCGCAAGCTTGATATGCTGTTCCATCGAGCCTTGCATTTTATTACTAAAGCACCTTTCCAGATGCACCACTGTGACCTGTATAAACAAGTTGGCTGGCAAACCCTGGCCTCCAGGCGGTTACTCCACCTAGGAACCTGAACTCTCAAAAGCTTTCTAAACAAACTACCTACCTACATCGCCACACATTTTAAAATTTCTCACTGCTCCTACTTACTTAGAAAATCTGATTACATCCTTCTCGATGTACCTTGGATAAGTACCTCCCTCAGCAGGGTACCATTAGCCATGCCATCCCATTACCATGGAATCTAATCCATTCATAGCTCAGACTCACCAACATTGTCTCACTACATACATTCAAATCAATGACAAATTTTTTTCCAGTGGACTGTCATTACCATAGGCCCTAGTACACATGCCAGTTCTTCGCCAATGCCAGTAGGTGTAGTACCTTGATCTTCTTATTTTTCTCCACCTCTAGATGCCATATTCCACCTGCCCCTGTCTCCCCCAGTCCATTATCCACCTTATTGGTTGAGATCTCTTATATACCCTTCATCTCTGCTCCCTGCCCAGCTCCCTCCCTTAATCCTCCCTTATCCTATCATAACTTCCTAGCACTTATCCTTTACTGCCATACCAGTGGCAGTCATTACCATGCCTTCCCCTCAGTCAGCCTCCTTCATTGCCGGATATTATTAATATATTTTACCTTTACCCTTTTCTTCATGCTACCAGCCCACCTCTGGAAACTGCCATCTATCCCATAGCAATCACTGTTATTATTTGCATTCACTTGCACTTGCGCAAGGAATGTCTTGGGACTATACAGCAAATGAGAGGTGTGTCACTGCTAAGCCAATTACAGCTGAAACTGCAATGGGTTTTGCAATGTACACCAATGACCAGGCACTCTGGTCATGACAGCAGCTCAGCTTTGCTGACATGGTGCATGCTGGACCTGCAAGAAATGAACTGCTCCAATGAGAGTGCTTCATTTTTTTCTGTAGCCCAAACTCCAGCCATGTGCATTAGAGTGGACAATAATGCACATGGCCAGAGTTATGGCCGCTATATTCTTTCTCCCTGTCTTCACTCCTCTGACCCACTCAAAGCTTCAATGTTAGCTGTGGTACAGATTTCTCACCCAGTGCTCACTTCTTGGCCCCCCCACCTCAACACTAGCCACAGTACGGCGTTCTCTCTCCTCTCCCGGTGCTCGCTTCTCTGTCCCCCCACCTCATCATTAGCAGTGATGCGGCTTTCTGTTAAAGCCAATATTGGGGTGCCCAATCTCTGTGTTGGCAATAAAAAAAAACAGTGTTGCCACTGAGGTACACTGGAAAGCCCACTCCCAATGTCTCCATATCTGTACCCCACCAATATTCCGGGATACTGGGGAGCCCACTCACAGTATCTCCATATCCATAACCCCCCCCTTTACAAATGACCAGACTGGGTGGGCCAAGCAGTCCTTATCTGTTGTCAAAGTCTATGTTTATGTTTCCTTGTAAAAAAGAAAATGGTCCCCAGATGTTTTTTTATGCCCGAGAAAAAGAAAACAGTCCCTCATCGTCTCCCTGTCCCCCTCCCCATCCCAGAACTCCCACTGTGCACCCACCTCCCCACACCCTCCTTACCCCATACTTACCTCTGGAGGTCAGTGGCTGCAATCTTCTTTTGACTGGGACACGTCTGCATTCTTTAAAGCTGAACCACGAACTGAAGAATCAAGGTAGGCGCTGTATAATGGCTGCCAGTGGGGGGGGGGGGTTCAACTTATGTTGATATCTCAGCCATTTTTTGGAATATTTGCCCCAGATTTTTAACATAGCCTTTTTTGGACCCCACCTCATGAACACTGGCACTGCCATTTCGTTACTCTAAAAGTGATTTCACGGTAACTGCACGGATTCACCTTTTGGGACCTATTAATGAAATAATAATGCCAGTGTTCATGAGAGGAGGTCCCAAAAATCCCATGTTGAAAATTTGGTGAAAAAATCCAAAAAATGCTGCATTACGAGAGTACATTGTGCACTTTCTATGCACACTCAAAACTTCACCAGTTTTTAATATTTGCACTCTAGATTTTACACATTGCCATTTTTTCACATGCCCTCATGAACAATACAGCTGTCATTTTTCACATGCTGCCCAAAATATGTTCTTGCACCTGTGGCACAGAATGGCATGGTTGCTGTACAAAATCAACTTTTGGGATGGATTAATGAAATCACAGTGTCACTGTTCATGATGTTGGGTCACAAGAAGGCCGTGCTGAAAATGTGGTATAAAAATACTCAACGCCCATGTTAAATGTGGTCATTGAAATTTCAATATGCATGTGTGTAACTTTGGCACATTTTTATATTTTCACTCCAAATATTCAGCATTGACAGTTTTTCACACCACCTCATCAACAGTATAGCTGTCTTTTTTCACATCCCACCTGAATTGTGTTTTCACACCTGTGGCACCGAATGGTGCAGTCGCTGCGGAAAATCACCTTTCGGGATTCAGTAACAAAATGATAGTGCCACTGTTCATGAGGTGGGGTCCAAAAAGCCCATGTTGAAAATTTGGAGTAAAAATACCAACAAACACCCAAGGCATTAGGGTTTTCAACCGTAGTGCCCCACCACCCACCCTGCAGAGACCGACAGGCATCGGGGTGCGCCTTGGGGTCATTGGCCATAATGCTTTTGCCATTCCACCTCCACCCCCACTCTCACCTTGCAGCCAGCGACAGGCATCAGGGTGTGCCTGGGGTCTTCCCACTAATGTTCCCCCATTCTACTATACTGTACCCATCTCAGCTTATTTCCTTATGGAATGGAGTGAGCGTTAGGGCTGAAGACCCCAAGGCATACCATGATGCCTGTCAGTGTCTGCAGGGTGGGGTTGGGGGTGGAATGGCATGAACATTATGGTCAATGACACAAAGGCACACCCACAATGCTTGTCAGTCTCTGCAAGGTGGGGGTGGGGTGGGGCGTTAGGGTTGGAAACCCTAATGCCTCATTCAGGAAGTAAATCAAGGAGGGATGGTTGACATCACCTACCTTGATTTCAGAAAAGCCTTTGACAACGTCCAACATAGAAAGCTGATTAACAAGATGGGTAGTCTGGCCATGGGGCACAACCTGATAAACTGGGTTAGAAACTGGTTCATGGACAGGAGGCAGAGGGTAGTGTTAATGGGATACAATCTGGGGAGAGGGGAGCCAGAATTAAGATATATATAAGGGATACTGAATGAATATTTCTGCTCAGTATTCACAAAAGAGGAGGGGGAAGTGCCTAATCCAATTAACAGAAGCACTCTTGATGGGGGGGGGGGGTCAATCCCAGTCCTTTCACAGAAGAAAGGGTTCTGCAAGAACTCCTAAAACTGAAGGTGGACAAAGCAATGGGTCCTGATGGAATTCACCCCAGAATTCTAACTCTGACCAGCTGGTACCTCAGGGATCAGTCCTGGGACCGTTTAGGGTGCAGCTTCCATCATGTGGTACCCATCACTCTCACTGCTGCCTCCTCTCTCCTTTGAAGCCAGTACCCCTACCAAACATCACTGCAAATGAATGTTCAGAATTGACAAATGCTTGTTTACTCTTTCTCGCTTGATACATGGATTTGGTGCTGTATTGTTTTTTTCTTTACTGTTTCACTGACCCTGTATGTATATCCTTTTATCAGTTGTTGCAGTTGTTTTGTATGTCACCATTGTATATTGTACACTACTGTATAATGTTGTCCTCACAGACCTTCTTGCAAATGTGCATGCTTAATAGAGTCTTCCTACCAATAAACTTGAACTTCAACTTTTGCTTTTGGGACAACATTTATACAGTAGGTGATGCCCATGGTGTGGGACCAGAAACCTTCTCTGTTACATTTTGGTCCTGTAGGTTATGTAGTTCCTCCACTACTAGTTTCCTGAGATGAAATGGGACTTGCTTCTGTGGCTGTGCCACTGGTCATACTGACTGATCTACATGCATTTGTATCCAATAGGCTTTTAGTTTACCTATTCCCTCAAATATGAAAGGATTGTTCTATATCATGCTTTCAATTTCTGGAGAGTTTTTATCAGTGACAGCCTGCACAAGAGTGATGAGCTCCAGCATTTTAGCTGTTGTGTAATTCAGCAAGCATCCCACTTTACCATGTCACAAAGAAAGTTGCAGAGCACAGTTTGCTTAATACTCCTTTTAATGCATCAACTTTTCCTGCTACTTTCAGAGGTAAGTTGGAACCGTAAGCATAAATATTTGTTTTGACTTTTGCCAGTTTAAGTTTAGTTTGTACTTTGCCATAGGCATCCTTAACCACACAGTAATGTTTGCTGAGGCACAGAATCAACAGTAAACTGAAGTTTGGTGTTTAGCATATCAATTACAGTGGTGGGGCTGCCTGTCACTGAATCATTTACTTTACATGACATCACAAACACATAATCTTCTGTGGGATCTTCTTGTTCAACACAGCTGATTTTACTGCTGACCCTTTTATCACTTTGCTTTATAGGGAATTGCTGATGATAAGGAGTAGTTTGTGTAGAGTGGTACATAACAGCAAAATGTTTATGGCTGCCACACTTACAACACATTTGGCCATTTGCTGGGCAGTCATCTTCATTAGGATAGTTCATGCCACATTTATGGCAGTGGGATGTGGACTCAAGAGTGGGGTCTGACAATTTTCTGTTGGACTTTGCACACTAGATGTTGTTCCACACCCTGTTCGGTATTTTAGCTTGACGATCTCAGGTCTCTAATGTCCTTGCCATATTTAACAGCTCAGGCAGAGAAGGAATCTTCCCCTGTTTCTCTTTTCCTGATTGAGGAAGAACTGCATGAAACAACGATCTGTGTTTTGATCTCATTGTTCACATCTGCAAAATCACAGGTGCTTGCTAGATCCCATAAGCGAATGACACACGCATCCATGGATTCACTTGTTAGCTGTTTAGCTGTCCGAAATTTGCATCTCTCAAATTCACTATTTTGCTTGGAATTAAAGTAGTCTGGCTGAGACCTTTTGCAAGCATCATAGTCTTGTGTTACACTGGTAGGGAGTGCATCATATATATTGTGCACTTCACTGCCAGCATAATGGAGTAGTAAGATACTAAGGCTATTTGTCTTTTTGGGTCAGCAAAGTTCATTGCAGTTATAAAGTTTTCAAACTGGTCTGTCAATTTCCTCCAGTTGTATGCAAGGTTATTGGTACCTGAAGTATCAAATTTGAGAAAGACCTATAACACATCTACCATTTTGTCCACATGCTCTTGTTATTTCGCTTCTGAATTCACTCGGCTTATTACTGTACACTTCTATATATTTTGGTTACTCGTACTTACAGCTATTTCTGACAGCACTAAGCTGAGACAATGTAATCAAAACAGTTTTACACTTGTGTCGTCATATAGGACAGCAGCCCATCAGGTCTTCCTTTTGACTTTCACTCTGCAGAATACTGTTTGGTGCCAGTTAGTAGATATGTAGGCAAGGTTGCATGCAGGCTCTGTCAGCCTGGAGCACTGGAATTTTCCTCAAGGGTTTAGTAGCTTCTGCATATGTCATTGTTGCTGGTTGTACTGTTCTCTGCTGTTTTCCTCAAAACAAGACTACTGGACACATGCCTTCATTTATAACACATTATGAATGTAACTAAATGTCCCGGCCTCCAGCATTGGTCTGTGTCTGCCCCTAACTTGCAGCAGTTCCAGAAGCTACATCCTGTGCAGGGATACTGAATGAATATTTCTGCTCAGTATTCACAAAAGAGGAGGGGGAAGTGCCTAATCCAATTAACAGAAGCACTCTTGATAGGGGGGTCAGTCCCTGTCCTTTCACAGAAGAAAGGGTTCTGCAAGAACTCCTAAAACTGAAGGTGGACAAAGCAATGGGTCCTGATGGAATTCACCCCAGAATTCTAAAATAATTAAGGGAGGAACTAGTGAAACCACTGGCTACTCTTTTTAATGAATCATGGGAGGATGGCGTGGTACCTGAGGACTGGAGGAAGGCGGATGTGATTCCCCTTCACAAAAGTGGGACCAAGACAGAGGCAGGAAACTACAGACCTGTCAGTCTGACCTCTGTGGTAGGGAAAGTGATGGAGTCACTTCTGAAGGAAAGAATAGTTGAGTACCTAGAGGCCAGTGGGGCACAGGACCCAAGGCAGCATGGGTTCATAGCAGGAAGGTCATGTCAGATGAATCTAATAGATTTCTTTGGCTGGGTGACCAAAGTAGTAGACCAGGGAAGGGCTGTGGACATGGCCTACCTAGACTTTAGCAAGGCATTTGACACAGTCCCACACAAAAGATTAATAATCAAATTAACCAGCCTGGGAGTGGGTCCCAGGGTGGTAGCCTGGGTAAAAGATTGGCTACACAACAGGACACAGAAGGTAACTGTAAATGGAGTCCACTCTGAAGAAAGAGGGGTTACTAGTGGGGTACCGCAGGGTTCAGTATTGGGTCCAGTCCTTTTTAATGTCTTCATCAGTGACATTGTAGAGGGACTGGAAGGAAAAGTATGCCTTTTTGCAGATGACACAAAGATCTGCAACAGGGTTGATACACAAGGAGGTGTGGAAAGGATGAGAAGGGACTTGACAAGGTTGGAGGAATGGTCAGAAGTATGGCAGCTAGGATTCAATGCAAAGAAGTGCAAAATAATGCACCTGGGAAACAAGAACCCAGGGAAAGAATACACAATGGGGGGGGGGTAGTAACAACAACAAAAAAGGAAAGGGACCTGGGGATAATCATATCAGATGACCTTAAAGTTAGCAAGCAATGTGAGGAGGCAGTAGGGAGGGCTGGGTGTATACTGGGATGCATAGGGAGAGGCATCAGCAGCAGAAAACAGGAAGTTGTTATCCCTCTGTACAGGCAGTTGGTGAGACCCCATCTGGAGTACTGCATCCAGTTCTGGAGACCCCTTCTCCACAAGAACATAGACAGGATAGAGGCAGTCCAGAGGAGGGCAACTAAAATGGTGCAGGGTCTGCAACAGAAGCCGTATGAGGAGAGACTAAAGGAGCTTAATATGTATACCCTTGAGGAAAGAAGGGAGAGGGGGGACATGATAGAAACTTTTAAGTACCTCAGTGGAATCAACAAAGTCCAAGAGGGTAGCATCTTTCAGAAAAAGAGGCGTGCAAGAACAAGGGGACACAATTTAAAGATAGAAGGGGGCGTTCAGGGGCAATGTGAGGAAGTATTATTTCACAGAGAGGGTAGTGGATGCATGGAACAGCCTTCCTGAGGAGGTTGTGGAGTCTAAAACTGTGGGAGAATTCAAGAATGCATGGGACAGACATAAGGCAATTCTTGTGGGGGGTAGGAAGAAATAGGCTGTTGGTTAACTAGGATCTGCGGCCTATCCTGTAGGTAGGGAAATGGGCAGACTAGATGGGCCAAGCGGTCCTTATCTGCCATCAAAGTCTATGTTTCTATGTTTCTGTCTCTCACTTGTTACTTAAGCTGCTGCCACTGTGAATATTGAATGAGACCAGTTAATGGAGACAGAACCACATTTCTCTAAACACTACGCAGCTGATGTGTTGTACCACAGAAAGAAGCTGACCATTGGCAAATTCAGTTTGGCTTAAATTCAGTACACCCTGATTTTGGTTCAGCTTCAATATTTCAGTCAAAGCACTTCATGTTCTTGGTATGGTGATCGAAAAGGCTACAAATAAGGGTCTGTGACACCCCTCCAGCACACTGCTCCCACCTCAGTAACTTCCCAATCTTCACCATTCCTCCAGACTGTTTTTGTTTTGTTTTTTTGCAAACACAAAATGCCTTCTGCTGGGCTGGCTCTGTGACAGGAGCTGTCTCTTTTTTTTTTTTTTACAAAAAACAGTCTAGGGGAACAGGGGATGAGGTTGGATGTGAGAAGGGATTGCGGTGGGGGAAGGGTGGCCACAGTACTAGCCCTGGTCACTGAAAATGGACTAGAGATTGTTTTTATCAATTTTCCAAAGGAGTGAAGTGACTCAAAATGACACAAAGCTTCAAAAGTTCCAAACTGAACATAAAACAGCTGAATATTGGCACTGCAACCACATTCGGAGTCTAACATCAGCTCAAATTTAGCCTCTTGCTGCAATTATTTTCCCTTGAGCTTCAGAACAGAGACAGACTGACTGCTTCAAACACATCTTATGTAGAATTAGTCAAAACACTCTTGAGTATAGTAGACAATCCTTTTAGATCTGTTTTATTTATATTATTATAATTTTACCTTTTTTTCCTGAACAACCGTCTTTAAAATGATTTTCCAGTTTTGTGAAAAACAATGACAACCAGCACTGACTGTTTTTTTATATTATTGATTTTTTCCTGAGCAGGCCTCTTTAAAGTGATTTTCAAGTTTTGTGTAAAAGAATAACAGCCAACAAGGGTCAAATCTGATGACATTTAAGTGATAATATACACTAAACCAGAGCATAAAAAGGAATAACAGGCTGATGTGGGTGATTAAGTACCCAAGGCTGAAGTGTTATTATTATTATTATAAGATTAGGAATTATGAAACCTGGATTTTAAAAGCCCTGTGGTAGTTGAAGTGGACAAAATCAGTGATGCCTTTTGCCCGTTTTTCTGAGATACAGCTATAGATAAGAAATCATGGACACATGTCGAATGTGGATAAACTATTGTGTCATATCTAAAATGTGGATAATCGACTGAGGGAGGGGTTTTAGTACTGTAGTTGCAGGGTATTAAAAAGAGAATAATGGACAGGACACTGGGCATCGAGAGGTTCCTTCGTGTCCAGAACCTTGAGATGGTATGCCACCGGTAATGCCCAGTGACCTATTCATTGTTTTTTTTAATATACGGATCTGAGTTGGGATTTTTTTGGTTCATTTTGTGGGCAGTCGGCCCCTGCAGTGAAGGAGTCTCTGTGCTGGCTGACCGCTGCAGTGTCTCGGAGCCTGTGTGCCTCATGTGCCCTCCGTCCCCTCCCTCCTGCTCCCCAGTCAGTCCTATCAGCCATCCAAAACTAAATAGAAACATAGAACATAGAAACACAGAAACAGAATTTGACAGCAGATAAGGACCGCTTGGCCCACCTAGTCTGTTCATTTCCCTACCTAATGGATAAGCTGCAGATCCTAGTTAACCAACAGCCTACTTCCTCCTACCCTCCACTAGAATTGCTTTATGCCTGTCCCACGCATTCTTGAAATCCCCCACTGTTTTTGACTCAGTGACCTTCTCAGGAAGGTCATTTCATGAATCCACAACCCTCTCCATGAAAAAAATACTTCCTCACATTATCACTGAGCCATCCCCCATCTTCAAATTGTGACCTCTTGTTCTTGCACATCTCTTTTCTGAAAGGTGTTACCCTCTTGGACTTTGTTGATTCCCTTGAGGTACTTGAAAGTTTCTATCATGCCCCCCCTCCTTTCCACAAGGGTATACATATTAAGCTCCTTTGGTCTCTCTTTATATGTCTTTTGGTGCAGATCCTGCACCATTTTAGTTGCCCTCCTCTGGACAGCCTCCATCCTGTCTGTGTCCTTAGTGGAGATGGGGTCTACAGAACTGTATGCAGTACTCCAGATGGGGTCTCACCAACTGTCTGTACAGAGGGATAACAACTTCTTGTTTTCTACTGGTGGTGCCTCTCCCTGTGTATCCCAGTATCCCTCAGCCCTCCTTACTGCCTCCTCATATTGCTTGCCCACTTTTAGGTTATCTGATATGACTACCCTCAGGTCCCGTTCCATTTTCTTTATTGTTAGTATCTCACCCCTCATTGTGTACTCTTCCCCTGGGTTTCTGTTTCCCAGGTGCATTACTTTTCACTTCTTTGTCTTGAATCTAAGCTGCCATACATTTGACCATTCCTACACAGAGAAGCACATGAAGCACTGGGAAAAAATGCACTGGTGGTCTCCGATGTGAATGCAAAAAAGAAGAGTATGTAGCACCCACTGCCCAGAAAACATAAGCAGGCTGGACACACACACACTAGCATGTGTTAATGAAAAAGTTTATAAATGTGTGGCCATCAGTACAAAAAGGCAACAAGAGCCCCAAGTGGTGGCAGTGCAGAAAAAAACGTATGTTTCACCTAGCTCTCTGCTAGGCTTCATCAGAGTGAACAATACAGACAAACTGAAGTGCTTAAATATAGTGGAGTCATGTGATCTCAATCAACTGGTTGCCAATTACAACCCAACCTTGACAAAACGATGTTGGTTTTATAACCTATACTGAAATTAAAGACCCAATAAAAAAGGGGATAGAATCAGTAATGCTAAAACATGGGCACAAATGGGATCTCTATGTCTGGTTCCTGTCTTTTTACACTAGAGATGGCTCGAAATCCATTTAATGTGAGCTACTCTAAATATACATGTAAAAGACTTATAAATTAGTAACTAGCCACAATTATGTAAGCATTGTGACTATACCCTACCCCTATGGTGGAAAAAGAGATCACTTAAGCCCAGGCACTTTAAACGTTAAAGATCTCCAATTCTCCGTAATTCTCAAATGCAGAGAGCAAGCAACAATCTCCCTGTTCAAATATCAGATGCTGTCACGTCATGGTAAAACTCATCACCACTAACATTTTACATGTTGATATATGAAATAAAACAATATGCATATTTTAACATATCAATCAGCATAAAACAAAAAATGGGCCTCTCCACCAAGGGACCTATTTAAGGACCTACTGTATTATAGTCCAATAATTTTGTAGTGTTCTGCACCTATATTTTTTTATTAATGCTGCCAGGTCTATGCTGTCATTAAGGCCCAAATGAGTGCATGCACCTAACTCATAAATCCAATACCTCTCCCTTTGTCTAATTTGTTTTCTGAGATCATCCCCCCCCCCCAGGCCTGCACTAGCCAGTTCTATGCCCAAAAACCAGAAATTGTGTGTTCTGCCAGGATTAGATTTAATGTGCCTGACAATGACATTAGAAATGTCCCCCCTCTGCACTGCTCTAGCATATTCCCCACCATTTCCTTAAATGCTCTGGTGGTGCGGCCTACATAATAGGCTCCACATTCACACTTGAGCAAATATACCACTCCTTCACTATCACAATTGATAAGGTCCCCGGATAGCAATCATTTTGCCATTAATTGGGTGGGTGAATTGTTTGCATGTGTTTAGATATTTGCAATACATGCATCGTCCACATCGATGGGTCCCTGTGGGGAAGGGGCCAGGAACAGCTGTCTAGACTGTGCTGGTCCAGGGACAATATCTCTTATTACCATGTCTTTAATACTCTTGCATTTCCTGAACATTACTTGTGGACCTGTTCTAACTAAATCCTCTAAACCTGGTTCTAGTTCAAAAATGGACCAATTGCTGTGATTAATCTCCCTAATCTGGTGGGCTCTAACTGAATAGGTGGTAACAAAGGGGCAGTTTCTAGTCATCACCTGGTCTACTTGGTTTTCAGAGTACCTAAGTGTTTCAGCCCTCTCCATCCTGGCCACCATATCTATGGCTCTGGCTATGCTATGCGTGCTGTAGTCTCGCTCCACAAAGCTATTAACCTGCTGTGCTCTCTTTGCAACAAATTCCTGAGGTTCTGTGCAGTTCCTCAAAGTCCTCACAATTGTCCCTTGGATATACTGAATTTTATATGTGGGGGATGGCAACTCTTATACCTCAGGAGGCAATTTCTATTAGTTACCTTCTGGTATAGAGTGGTGCACACATCACCAGCCTCAGTTCTGTAAATTCTCAAATCTAAATAGTAGTCTGACCTAATTCAAACTTTTACCTGAGGCAGGTGCTAGTTTCCTCCATCCATTCCACAATTTTTTCAAATTCAGTGACAGCTCAGGATGAACAAGGCAATGGGACCTGATGGCATACATCCCAGAGTACTAAAGGAGCTAAGGGTGGAACTAGCAGAGCCATTATCAGAACTGTTTAGTGAGTCTCTGAGCACAACAGAGGTCCCAGAAGACTGGAGAAGTGTTCATGTGATCCAGCTGTACAAGAGTGGTAGCAGGGAGGAGGCAAGGAACTACAGATCAGTCAGTCTTACCTCAGTAGTGGGCAAGATTATGGAGGCACTCCTTAAGCAAAGGATAGTGCAACACCTGGAATCCATAGGAGCACAGGATCCAAGACAGCATGGGTTTACAACAGGAAGGTCCTCTCAAACTAATCTCATAGATTTCTTTGAGTGGGTAACCAGAGTGGTGGACCAAGGGGGAGCAGTTGATGTTGCCTACCTTGACTTCAGCAAATCTTTCGATACTGTTCCACATAAAAGATTGATTAATACGCTGGGTAGGCTCGGGTGGGTCAGAAGTTGGTCAACTGGGTGGCAAACTGATTGGTGGGCAGAAAATAGAGAGTAGTGGTTAACGGTATACAGTCAGAAGAGATGCAAGTCACAAGTGGGATACCTCAGGGATCAGTCCTGGGGCCAGTCCTCTTCAATGTCTTCATCAGTAACATTGCAGATGGACTGGAGGGTAAGGTTTGTCTGTTTGCAGATGACACCAAGATCTGCAACAGAGTAGATGATCCAGATGGGGTGGACAGAATGAGAAGAGATCTGGATAAACCAGCAAAATGGTCAGAAGAGTGGCAACTGGGGTTTAATGCAAAGAAGTGCAAGATCATGCACTTAGTTAAGAGAAACCCTGAAGCCACCTCTAGGCTGGGAGGGGAGTTACTAGCAGTCACAAGGGAAGAAAGAGACTTGGGCATCATCATCATCATTAATGACCTGAAATCATCCAAGGAGACCACTAAAGTAGTAGGTAAGGCTAGGGGGATGTTAGGGTGTATTAGTAGGGGTATCACAAGTTGTAAGAGGGAGGTAATAATCCCTTTTTACAAGACACTGGTTAGGCCCCATCTGGAGTACTGCGTGCAGTACTGAAGTCCACACCTTCACAAGGACATTAACCAAATTGAGGCAGTCCAGAGAAAGGCAACCAAAATGGTGCAGGCACTGCATCAGAAAACGTATGAGGACAGATTAATGGAGCTCAAAATGTATACCCTAGAGCAAAGGAGGGAGAGAGGTGATATGATCGAAACATTCAAACACCTTAAGGACATTAACAAGGTGAAAGAGTCTAACATGTTTCAGTATAAGAAAAATAGCAGGACAAGAGGACACAGCATGAGATTAGAGGGAGGCCAATAAAGGGGTAATGTGAGGAAGTTCTTTTTCACAGAAAGGGTGGTGGATGCATGGAACGGCCTACCTCAGGAAGTAATGGATTTGAATACAGTGCAGGACCTCAGATATGCATGGGATAGGCATAAGGGAACAATACAGATGAGTATGAATAGATAGGCCATTGACAGAGCAAAGGCCGATGGCACATTTATAAGGTAGAAAAAGAAATGGGCAGACTGGATGGGCCTTGCGGTCCTTATCTGCCATCAGCTTCTATGTTTCTATGTTTAGTGCCCTTCCAAATGATGGAATATCATCAATAAAGCACTGCCACAAATCCACCAGATGAAAAAATGGATTTGGGGCAGTGCTGTAGAGATAATCTACCTCCTATTTCCCAACAAACAAGCTGGCAAAACTGTGGGCCATAGTGGCCCTTATGGAGGTGTCCCGTATCTGCAAGTACAGCTGATCTTGGAACCAAAATATATTTTTTATCAAATTTTCCTCAGCCAGCTGTAAAAGAAAGGCAGTAGGCACTTCAACCTCTGAACGCTCAGGTCTGGTATCTAGAGAAAAACGCATGGCCTCTAAACCCTCTTGATGAGGTATAACTGTGTACAGGGGGTTAACATCAATGGTGTAATAAAAAACATTCTGGCTCCATTTGTATATTCTCCATGATGTTAACAATCTCTGTTGTATCACGCACGTATGACCTGCGATTTGTCACAAGGGGTAGGAGATGTTTATCCACAAACATGGACAAAGGCTATGTTTGCCACCCTCTGCTAGATATTATGGGTCTGCCTGGTGGGTTATTTAATTCCTTATGTATTTTGGGAAGCATATAAATAATGGGTACCACTGGGTAATTAACCATCAAGGTTTTAAACAAAATTTCTGTAATGTACCCCTCAACAAACCCATGGCTCAGAACAGCGCAAACTTCTTCTTTGAATTTATTAATCACCTGACCAGTTACGTTTCTATAAAAAGAGGTGTCCCCTAACTGATGGCATATCTCTCTAATATAAGCATCTTTATCCATAATGATGATGGCACCACCTTTGTCTATGGGTTTAATCACTAAGTTCAGGTTCTCACCCAGGGCTTTTAAAGCTCCTTTCTCTTGAACAGTACAGTTGTGTCTAATTTGTTGAAATGGGGTATTTCTAAGGTTGTCCAGATCTTTCTCACATTTGCAGATGAACATGGAGACTAGATGGTTAATGGGTGGGCAGTATTCAGATTGAGGCTTTAATCTGGTACCCCCCATAACCCTCAGAATCCTGGTTACCACTGTACATGCATTTAAATGTAAGATTTCAGGAGAATTTGTGAAAATCAACACGTGTTAAAAAAATGTATGTCATTTGTTGGACAAAAAGATAGACCTTTACTCAATGCATTGTTCTCACAGATACTTAGACTGTGGCTAGAAAGATTAACAGTTGGTGTAATAGAAGTCTCTGTATCATAATGAGGAGTAGTTTGAAACTGGGCAGGAGGAGGGGAGACAATGTGATCCACTACCTGAAGGCATTGTGCCACTGGTAGTCTCTCCTGCCTCTTCCTCCACACTGCCCCCCCCCCAGCCTTGTTTTCTTTGTGAATAATAAGCTTGTTGAAAACATGTTTTCTTCTGGCACTGACTGAACCTGGTTCCCTGGTTGTACCTGGGGACCTTCTGTGACTTGGATTACCCCGACTCCCTCTCCACAGCTGGATCAGAGTCTTCAGTGTCAGAAGGACTGGTGGTATAATCCAAAACTGTATGGCTAGTCTGATCTCTACTACTGGAGTTCTCATTTCTTTTCAAAATGGATTTCAAACTCCCAGCAGGTGATTTGCCCTCTGTTTTATCCCCCAGGTCAAAAACTCTGTTGTTAGCATAGTCCCGTTCATCTCTTGAAAATGTCTTCTGTTTCTGTTTTTTGAGTGTGGCATCATAATGTGTGACTTTGTCTAACAACATTCCTCCAGCCTTGCCAAGTCCCTTCTCATCCTTTCCACCCCACCTTGTGTATCAACCCTGTTGCAGATCTTTGTGTGGTCTACAAAGAGACATACTTTTCCTTCCAGTCCCTCTGCAATGTCACTTATAAAGACATTAAAGAGGACCGGTCCCAGTACTGAAGCCTTCAGTACCCTGTTAGTAACCCCCCTTTCTTCAGAGTGGACTCCATTTACTATTACCCTTTGTGTCTTGTTGTCCAGCCCATTGTTTACCCAGGCTACCACCTTGAGACCCACTCCAGGGCTGGCTAACTTGTACAGCAATCTTTTGTGTGGGACTGTGTCAAATGCCTTGCTAAAGTCTAGGTAGGCCATGTCCCCAGCCTCTCCCTGGTCTACCGTTTTGGTCACCCAGTCAAAGAAATCTATTAGATTCTTCTGACACGACCTTCCCACTGTGAATCCATGCTGCCTTGGGTCCTGTGTCCCAATGGCCTCTAGGTACTCAACAGTTCTTTCCTTCAAAAGTGATTCCATCAATTTCCCTACCACTGAGGTCAAACTAACTGGTCTGTAGTTTCCTGCCTTTGCCTTGCTCCAACTTTTGTGAAGTGGAATCACATCCACCCTCCTCCAGTCCTCAGGTACCACGTCATCCTCCCCTGATTTGTTAAAGAGAGTAGTCAGTGGTGTCACTAGTTTTACCCTTAGTTCTTTTAGAATTTTGGGGCGAATTCCATCAGGCCCCATTGCTTTGTCAACCTTCAGTTTTAAGAGTTCTTTCAGAACCCGTTCTTCTGTGAATGGACTGGTATCGATCACTCTAGCCAGAATATTTCTGTTCTTTGGTTTAGGTACCTCCCCCTCCTCTTCTTTTGTGAATACTGAGCAGAAGTATTCGTTCAGTATCCCTGTTTTTTCACTGTCACCCTCTGGCCCCATTCCCTCCCCTTTATTAAGCCTCAGTATCCCTCCCTTTTTCTTTCTTCACTCCCTAATGTACCTACAAAAGGTTTTATCCTCCTTCTTAACAGAGCTGGCTATCTTTCCCTCAGTTTCAGCCTTTGCTATTCTGACTGCCTTCCATGCCTCCTTCTGTTTTAACTGATATAGTTCTCTGTCCTGCTCCTTCTGTGTTTCCTTATATTTTCTGAATGCTATCCTTTACTCCTTAACCTTCCCTGCCACCTCTTTTGAGAACCATAGTGGCTTTTTCCTCTATTTTGTTTTGTTGATTTGCTTTAAACAACCGCTTATTGCCTCTGTGATGGCAGTTTTGATTTTTCCCTATTGTTCTTCCACCCCTCCTTCTTGCCTGTTTGCTAGTGCTTTTCTGAGGCACTCTCCTATTTTGCAAGTCAGCCTCCTAAAGTCCAACACCCTTGCTTTTGTATGGCTTGACTGTACAGCTGTGTTTATTGTGAACCACACTGTTTGGTGGTCACTTGTTCCCAGATGGCTACCCACTTCTAAATTTGAGATCCTCTTTCCATCCCTGTTTGAGAGTACCAGATCTAAGATTGATCTCTCCCAAGTGGGTTCCAACACTAGCTGTCTGAGGCATGCCCCCTGTATGGCATTGAGAATGACCCTGCTCTTGGATGTGGCTGCAGTAAAGGTGCTACAGTTTACATCTGGCATATTCAAGTCCCCCATCAACAATATATTTCCTTTTTCTGCCATTTTAAGAATTCCTTCTATCATTTCCTTGTCCATTGCATCCCCCAAGACGGGGGTCTGGAACCTCTGTGTGGATTGTGGTGCCATTTCCTGTCTCCAGGGAGACCCACAGTGCCTCTTCCCCTCCCTGTTTACCCTTTAGTTCTGTTGCTTTGATTCCTTCCCTTATGTAGAAAGCTCCTCCTCCTCCTCCTCCTCTTTTACCCTCCTTGTCCCTCCCATAGAATGTGTACCCTGGTATGCTGACACCCAGTCATGGTTGTCTCTGTACCATGTTTCTGTGACTGCCACAATATCCAGGTGGTCCTCTTTCATCAAGGCCACTAATTCAGGGAGCTTGTTACCCAGACTATGGGCATTGGTACTCATCACCCTCCATTTTTTGATGGCCTTACCCCTTTTAGGCCCATCCCTGTCCTTACTGCCTTTGTCTTTTTTCTGGATTTATCCCTGTCCTGCCCCCTATTGACTTCTCTACCTTTCTGTCTACTTCGCTAACTACCCTGGTGTGGGGACTGGGATTTCCATGCTTCTCTTCAGTGTCTCCTCCCTTTGCTAGTTTAAATGCTTGCCAGTGAAGCATTTAAACCTATCACCTAGGATCCTGGTTCCCCTCTCGGACTTTATGTCAGTATAGGCATGCATCCCTCCTGGTAGACACCCAGTCCCCAATGAAGCCAAATCCCCAAGCTCTGCACCAGTTTTTCAACCAGTCATTGAATCCTATGGTGTGGAGTACCCTAGCCTCACCCATAGCATAGACAGGTAGCACTTCTGAGAATGTTACCATGCATATTATTTGTCTAAGGTCCCTCCCCAACTCTACTAACTCCTGCTGCACTGCCCTCATCCCATTCCCAGGCAAGTCATTTGTCCCTTGGTGGACAATGACATCCAGCTCCCTCCCCCATGCAGCTGCTCTCACGATCCTGAGGATTTGCTTCCTGTCCCTCTAAGCCATGGTGCTGGGCAGGCACCTTACCTCTCTCACCCCTCCCTCCCTCAGTTCTACCCCTCTAATGATTGAGTCCCCCACCAGGAATTGTTTCCTTCCCCTGTGGGGTCCCATGTCACCTCCTGTGGGTCTCCTTTGTGGAGGTTCCCAGAAACCACCTTGGTCTCCACTGTGGGTGCCTCCATAGAGGAATCACTCTCCACCAGAATGGCAAATGAATTGTGGAGAGGCACAACTGGAGGGATGTGCCTCTGTTCCACCACCCTCACCCTCCCTGAGCCCACTGTGGTCCAACCACTCCTCTTTCTTGACAACCTCTGAGGTAGTGGTGGTGGTGGTGTCCTGGGTGGTCCCTGGATGGGGGAGGAGGTTTCCTGAATCCTTGCCAGGTCAGCATGGAAACAGGCAGCCTCCTCCCTCAGACCAGAGAGGTGTCTGCAGATAGGGCAGCAACATAGCCTCCAGAATGTCTCCCGGAAGACTGCCGCTCCACAGCCAGTGCATTGCACCACTTCCCACATGTCTGTCTCCCTTCCCGTTTAAGATGTTTTCTTTTTTTTTTTTAAGTATGTGCAAGTGTGTGAGTGTGTTTACCCCTATTCAGTGTACTGTGCTGTTAAGGATATGAACAGGTGTATGTCCGTTGCACTTTTGAGGAAGTGTTGTCAGAACCCCTGATATAAAGGAAATTATGTGCTTGGGGTGGGTGGGATGAGGTGCAGGGTGGGTGGGACTAAGTCTGTGCCCTCCAGAAACAACTGACTACAACTCTGACCCACCACCCCAGTGACTGCCTTCCTTCCTTTCAGACACCTGTTCCACAGAGTTTAAGTAACAGGCCTAGTTGCAAATGACTGCAAATATTCTCCCAGCTAGAGTTCCTCCCTGGCAAATAAAAGTTACACTAAGAAAGGTCAACCCCAAAAACAGAGAATCAAAACATTGACCTCTACCTACTTACACAGGCCCCAAAATTAAGAATTCAATTCAGTGTACTCTATTAAATCACCTCCTTACTTTAAGGAAGCTGGTGGCTGCTCTCTGTTTTTATTTGTTTGTTCGCTGGTCAGATCCTACCTTTTCTGTGTTCTTGGAATGTAGGATCCTACCTATATTCCTACCTTTTCTGTGTTCTTGGAATGTAGGCTTGACCAGATGTTTTCATTTTTCAAATGAAGTGCTCCACAGGACAAACTCTCTCACTTATCAAGAGACTGGTCGCCATGTTTTTAAAACTGTTCTGCCCACCACACAGGAAAGTGGCCAATTGGAAGGCATGCTTTGGAAGATGTGGGGGAGACAGACTAGTGCATGCACTGTTGTCATTCAGTGATAATACTATCGTTCAGGTCCCGAACGATAGTAATATGAGACCTGAAAGATAGTATTATCACTATTGAAGTGTAGTATTATCACTACAGGAGTGATAATATTGCTGAGAATTTTTTATATACTTTTGTGCCCTATTAAAATACAAATCCATGTATTAAATGGCAGTTCTCTTCTGATTGGCATTTAATAGATGTCTGTCATATAATCCATAATAAATTAGAATTTCTGGGCATTCCATTCTTTATTACTGCAAAAATTTGCATTAAAAACAGCTCTTTGGACCTCAGCCTACATCTGTTCCTACAGTTCTTCTGGCCCTGAAATCATAGTCTACAACTTGTGACATCAGAATCATGTATGAGGCAACAGGTTGTATTGGCATAAGCAGAGTATTACAACATTATGGTAGGAAGAAACAAAATGAACAGGTGTCGTATAAGGGGAAAATCCTGTTATAACAAAAATGTATGAAGCAATATAAAATGCAAAGTCCTGAAATTAATTTTTTTTGGGGGGGGGGGGATTTGGTTCTACTGATGCAAATGGGGACATTTTTGTTGGTGGTCAGAAAATGTAATTAAGGTAAGAAATGATCTTGACAGTTAATCTCTGAAGCAAGCAGGGGTGTGTGAGTACCTTTTATTAATAGTTAGCAAGTATTCCTACTTTGTGCAGTCAGATGCTCGGTATTCAGTATTCTTGTCCACAATTACATTAAAACTAAAGCATTTAAAAACCTCTACCCCTTTCCAGGTGGCCAGGACTAGTCCCATGATAACCCTCCCTCTTCATTCAGTCATCTTCCTCTCTCCACCCTCTGCACAAGTAGTTATTTATTTATCAAATCTAGTGACTGCAGTAGCATATGGCATACAGTGACAGAGAGCGGGAGAGTGGTCTTCCTCATAACTTACACTGCAGAGCAGTTTGAGGGGTATTCTGAACTGTTAACATGCTGTCTTTTGGATGAGACATTGGACCAGGGCTGTTTCTGCTCATCTCTAGTCATTGTCCAGGTGGAAGATAAGTATCCTATGGCACTTATCAAACAAGAGTAAGGAAAAGTTCCCCAATGTCATGGCAAACATTCCCCATCATACAGCCTACCCCCAGGATATACATGGAAGCAAACTATCACAGCTTAGTGTGCCTTTCCCAGTAAAAAATTACAAAGAAATAAAAGACTGATTCATTTGCCTAACATAATCAATGATGCGTATTGTTCCTAACTCTAGTAGTCACCCTCACCATGCTTCTACAGCCACTTGATAAACTGTTTACAATACAGAATGTTGTGCTGCAGCTTGGGGGAGGGGTGGATTGAATTAGCAGGATTTGATTACTTTTAGACACCACTCATAGATAGTGTCAGAAGATGAGCAGAACTTCCTATAGAGTATATGGCCGTTTGGGGCCTAGGTGGGTTGGACTACAGAAAAGAGGATAATCACAGAAGATGCCATTGGCTTCTGACACATTGCCAGAAGCCTGGTAATTAAAAAAAATCTGAAATCTGTGTGGGAAATAGTGGATGGAGGGTGGAAGATGACTGGGTGAGGATGAGGGTTTAGCCCTGACCACTTAGGGAGGGTGTTGATGTCTTCAATAATTACAAAATAAATACCCTCCAAATAATTAAAAAATAGCCAGTATTCAGATCGAAGTACTATATTATTCAGGTTATTTGCACATGAATATTTATTACTTGCATGCCCCTAGTTGCAGGTGTCTTGAGGTGAAGGGATCTCACAAAGGCCATGAAGAGTGATGTGTGCTGGGAAAGGAGAGCAGGACCATAAGCAACATGGCCAAGGCTGAGGGCAGTTGTGTGTGGTGGTGATGGTGGTGAGGTTTGCTCAGAGAGTAACATCATGCTGTTCTACACTGGAAGAAATCTGTGACATTACCTGGAACTGATTTTGTAGAACTCTACAATAACAGACATTGAAAATATTTCAAGCTTATGATATATTGTCAAACTGGAGAGAGGCACCATTTCTGCAAACCCTAATCCAAACAGTAATATGGAGCTTCTTGACAAGAAGTGAATTTTTATGTTTATACGGTAATGAAAGTGAAACCTTCTATTTAAGCTTTTTGCCTTTTGGGAACCATCAGGTTAATGATAGTTTTTCACACAAATTGATTCTTTTTTAATTTTTGTGGTCTCCTTACCTCCCAAGCATGAGGGTTCAGGCCCCCACCCCACTCGCTGCTTTCCTATGCTCAGGCTTTACACCCCTAGATGAGGCCACCCGGCGGACACCCATTCCACAAGGAATTTGGTCTTTTGCCCCTGGCTTACCCCCCAGGGTGGGGCCACAGGAGTGGGACTCCCCGTGGGCATTAGTCTCAGCGGGAGCAGCAGCAGAGGTGGAGGCCATCATTAATGGAGCCAGCATTTTTTTTTTATGCTGGATTCCTGGGGGCAGGGACCTGCAATGATGTCAGAGTCCGCCCCACCCATGAACGTGTGGCACCAGCACCAGCAGTACCCCTAGCCTCCACCAGAGGTCCGCAAAGCACTGGACATTCTTTGTGCTATTTCAAGGCCAGCCTCCAGAAAAACCTTAATTCTCCTGTTAAATTCTGTAAGGTTCTCCATTCTGTTTTTGAATCTGCTGCCAGCCACTCCCCCCATCCTCATGGTTAATGATTCACCTGTGTTTGATCATACTTTTTTGCTGCTCACTTCAGTGAGTTCTTCACAACCTGTGCCATCCCTTCTTCTCCCCCATTAGCTCCTCTCCTTCCCCCTGTTCCTCCTCCCTCCCCACCACTCCATAGATGTTCATGTCCTCCCTGTCACCATCCAGGAAACCCAGCTTGCCCCCTCCTCCCTCAGCCTGGCTTAGTCCAGCCCTGATAGCCTAGATCCCAAGCCCCTCCACCTCTCTGCTCCTGCCACTGCAGCTCCCCTTACCCACCTACTCAAATTTTCCTTCTGCCTCTATGCTGTTACTCAGTCCTGGAGGTTAGCCAAAGTTATTGCACTTCACAAAGGGGGTGAACCCTCCTCTCTTGGCAACCTCCATCCCATCTCCCTCCTCCCCTTCCCCTCTAATCTGCAAGAGAAACTGGTCCACTTCGGCTCCTCGACTTCGTTTCATCCTCCAACTTCCTCTTACCATTCCAGTCTGGTTTCTGGAAGCACCATTCCACCACATTCTCACTACTGTGTGTCACAGATTCCATTTTTGCTGGGATGGATCGGGGGAACATACCTCCTCGATGAGTTGAGCTCTGCTAGACTTTCAGCTGCTGCTGTTGATTGGTTCCATTCCTACCTCATGGGATGTCAACAATCAGTATAGGTCAAAAGTGTCCTTTCGCTCCCACTGCCCATCAAGGTTGGGGTCCTGCAGGGCTCCATCCTGGGTCCCATCCTCTTGTCCATTTTCTTGAATGACCTACCCTTCACCTGTGTCAGCTCACATAGTCAAATATATGTTGGTGACAAAGTCATCATTACGTTCAGTCTCTCTACCACCATTATAGAAGTCCTGCTCTAGCAGGATTTCAACAACATTCTGCACTGGTTCCAATCCAACCAATTCCAGGTAAAAACTAACAACAACAACAAAAAAAAGATATCCATGACCTTTGGTACCAGTCAGAAACTGGCCAGACTCATGACACCCCAGTGTTCACTGCACTGGATAGCACCCCTCTTGAAGCAGTTCAGTCCTTCAAGTAACTTGGCATGTGGCTTGACAATTAACTTGTCTTCTCAGCCCACATTGATGCCATCCAAGCTTAACTCCTTCCCAAGCTTGGTGCCCTGTACTGAAACAAAGACTGCTTATCTCTGCAGGTCCGCAGGGCACTTGTTACAATCATGGTGCTTCCTCTCTTCAACTATGCGGGTGTGGTCTATGGCACTACCCCATCCACTTCCCTCCTCTCCAGACTGGACACCCTCTGCATCTCTTTCTGCCATTTTGCCACTAACTCCCCTCCTTGCACCCAGCATTGTTCCCTCTATTCCTCTTTATTCATCCTCCCTCTGATCTCATGTCACCAGGCTCATTCCACCTCCTTCATATCCAAATTTTGGTTCAGTTCACTTCCCTTTTCCCTCTCCACCCTCCTCTCTCAACCTCCCAAACTCCCTCTGCCTCATTTTCCCTCCAATCCAGAGATCATGGCACTTTTGCCACCCCTCACGCTCACTGTTCTGCTAGGCAGTCTGCCTTCTCCTATCAACTTCCTTCACTCTAGACCCACTCCCCTCTTCCAGGCACCCTCTCCTCATCCTCTGACTCCCTCAGGCACCACTTAAAACTCCAGTCCCTCTCCTTCTGTTCCTGTTACCCCTGCTCCTAACACTCCATGTGACCTGAGCACATTGGTCCATGATAAGGCACCTGGCTTGGTCTCCACTTTGTTTCTGGTTGAACTACCTCTTTACCTTTGTTCTTCCCTCCTCCAGAAGTAAGGCATAAGCTCATCCTCCAGACCTCGTCTCAGTATAGGATATGAACACCTTGTTTTGTTGACATTTTCTCAGTTGCACTTGTTTGGATACATCTACTTGAAATGTGACCGCACTTTGCCCTGAGTACTAATCTAAATTATTTATGTTAATTCACTGTTGTAGCAATTTATATACAAATGTTTGTTAAATCTGACATGTTACTGTGTGTTGTACTGCTTCTTCCTTTTGTTCCTCTCCCCCAGCTTGCACCTGAAAACAAACCTTGGCTCAGCGTGCCTGTCAAGTGCTTGTCTGAGATCCAGTCATGGATGTCATCAGATTGGTTGGGGCTCAGCCTGGGGAAGACCGAATTATTGGTGATTGAGCCAGGCTGGGGGGGAGTGGGGGCCTCTGGAGAGGATTTAGGGTGTTTTATTGGCTTAACCATACTAGAGGCCTCCACCAAGGTGAGAAATATGGGTGTCCTTCTGGACAGCGAGCTGACACTTGATGCTCAGGTGTCTGCTGCTGTCTGGAATGGTTTTTACCATCTTTGAAATATTGCCCAAATTAATCCCTTCATTTTCCCTGATGGTCTGGCCACACTAGTACATGCATTTGTTACTTCAAGGCTCGACTACTGTAACCCACTCTATCTCGAGATCAGAGGAAGTGTGATGCAGTTCCTGCAGCTGTTGCAGAATGCTGCAGCATGGCTATTGATGGGCCTTTTGAGGTCCTGTCATATTATGCAAGTATTGCATGAACTGTGCTGGCACATTTCCTTTAAAATAGGTCTGCTAATCTATAAGGCCCTGCATGGGCTGCGTCCAGATTACCTGAGGGAGCTTCTACATCCCTACACCCCAGATCCCTCTCTCCAATCAGTGGGAGAGGCCCTCCTGGAGGTCCCCAGAGCAAGATTAAAGTCTTCGAGGGATTGGGCTTTTGAAGTGGCCGCCTGGATCCTCTGGAATTCACTGCTGGGGTACCTGTGGGAGGTGTCCTCCTTAGAGATATATAAATAAAAATTTAAATATTTTTTCTTTCAACAAGCATTTGGTGTCTAAGAAATAACTGAGTATGACAAGCAGTGTTACTGTTTTGATTAGTAGGATTTATTTATGTATTAGTGGATGTTATTTATCCTTATTTTATATTGGTATTTTGTTTATATTTATATGCTGTCTGTCAGTTTTTACCATCTGTAAGGGCACCCGGAGCCTTCGGGGAAGGGCGCCCAAAAGAAATAAAATCTACTACTACTACTACCACTACTACTACTACTGCTACTACTACTGTACTACTGTCCTGGTTAAATCTTTTTGACCCAGATGTCACACAACACTCAAGATTTCAAAGATTTGGGGGGATTAAAAGCAGCGGCCAAACAGGCAGAGTGATGGGGCAAGATGAATTATGAACAATTGGTATCTCTTCATGAACTCTCCCCTAGAATCCTCTGTCAGACCTCTCATTGTTCAATTAAGGTCTCACTGGCAACTACTGCATTGTTATTGCTGTGAACGTTGTTGCTGGTCTACACAATTCTTGAGGATAGCTGTCTGGATAACAACAATAATTTCTTGTCCATACCAAACAGGCTAAACAGTACTGTAAGTGATTACTGATAACTCTTGCTAAGTGTTTGGTGGCTTTAACAGTCAATCATTGACTATTCTGTCATCTCAGCGTAAGGTATTATTAATACCATTACACTACTGTATATGTATGTTTTTTATCATTAATGCTGTGTGTCTACAGATACAGACATTAACTAGGTATTCTGGCTGACTGGAAATATTTACATAATATCATTATATTGAAAAAAGAAACAACCCAGGAAATCCACATTCAAGGTATTTTCTCACTATCTTCAGTTCTGAATTTACTTTAAAACCAATGACAATATTGTAGGTGTTAGCCTTTTTGAAAGTGTGCATTGTTTTGAAACACCATGGGATATACAATCAGATGAGAAAGTAATCTGCAAGGGAAAAATGAGCTCAGGAATGCATATGATTCTTCAAGAGAATTTTAGATCACTGTCAGTGCATTCTGAAGGTTTGGCAGGATATCTTTGTGGCTCATATGTAGAGCACTAGTGATGTGGAAGAATATGTTTTCAGTTAGCATTGTTGTTAAAAACCTGCAGCATGCAAGAATATCCATACTAGAACTGAGGAAGTCAAACTAAAGGATTCTTTTTTGAATGTGTGTTTCAAAGGCACAGAAATGTCTGTAATTAATGTAGTCTCGGCAACCATTAGCCATAAGTATGACATGACCTTAGAGTAAAAGAGAACTCAAGCACTGGTAATGTGCTATAAATCTAGACTGACAGTCCTGTGCTGCCATGTGCAGATTGATTTTAGTCTTGTAACTGATGTGCCTTTTGATGCTAGCATGTGTGCATAATGTCAATGAAGTGTAGGCCACTTTAGACAGCACATAAACCACAATATATAAATGTCTTACAAATCAAACAAATGCAAGTTAAGGTTCACTTTGTAGTTCCTGAGCTAACCTGTTATGTTGTGAGTCTTCAGCTCTGATGGTCATGGTTTCAATGACAGGACTTGTTAACTTTAATAATTAGACCAGAGGAGGCAGCAGTATGTGTGATGAAGCATGAATTCCACCCCTCACCCAAATACACAATAGCCTGTTCCCACACCACATCCCAACCTGTTACTGCCTACACCATTGACCTGTTCCACCCCCTAAAATCTCACCCTGTTATGCCACCAACTGGCTGTACCTCACATCCCAACTTATTCCCCCCTCACACTCTAAACCTGTTTCACCACCTTCTGCTACTTTGAAGGAAGAATTGCAAATATGTCATCCTTACCTCAGCCTGTCCTGTCTAAGTTTGTTGTGGCTTGAAG
Organism: Neoceratodus forsteri; assembly: GCA_016271365.2. Taxonomy (NCBI): domain Eukaryota; kingdom Metazoa; phylum Chordata; order Ceratodontiformes; family Ceratodontidae; genus Neoceratodus; species Neoceratodus forsteri. The sequence continues at coordinate 1,331,431,130 of CM057458.1, forward strand.
AAAGCGCTAACTAGTGTGTGGTGGTTGGATTCATGAAACCTGGTAAAGTATGACACACAATTAATTTATGGTTTAAACATGCTAGTCAGGGAACAGGAGTTGGCAGAAGACAGCTATTATCATCTTATATAGTTGTCTTTTAAGCCCAATGAAGCAATTGTGGATATACAGTACTAAAGTGGAAATGAAAATGCCATCATAGGCAGCATCAGTTAGCACAGGAATGTACAGTATATTGTTCAGTAACAGCATGCAGTCTGTCACTTGCTTTCTGCATGGACATGTTTGTGTGATTTTTATACTGTAAAAATATTTCTAAAAAGTGTTGTGGGGTAACTGCAGTTGCAGAGTTTGGAGATTTTATTTTTTAGGTAGCCAGGTAGGGCCCACTAGTCACAGGTGCCTGTTTTCAGGGGTGACCCAGGGGCACTGGGTGGTTAAGCAGGGTTTTAAATAATTGACTAGCAGTTTTTTTCTTGGAACAATACTAACTGTACAGAAAGCATTTATATAGGTTTTCTAGAAGTATTACATTTGTTAAACACAGTGAGGCAAGTGCTGTGCATTTTCACAATGTTTTAGAACTTTTATGAGCAAAACGCTAATCAATTTTTAGAGTTAAATAAAACCCTGATAAGTGACTTGCTCAGAGTTAAACAGTATGCAAATTGAGTTTGTGGGAAGCAAACCCAGGTCTGCTGGATGTACCAAGCTAATTCACAGCTTATTACTCTAACCTCTAGGTTATACTGCCAGCAATGAATCTTTTGTAGGAGGACTGAGACCAACTAGCAGTCACTATACTTAGTTGTTTGCTTCATTTGGAAACTGTATTTTCAGGGTATATGCAGTAACATTGATTGAACAATATAAGCCCTTTCAATTTATAAAAGCTTGCTCTTCTTAATGCCCTACCTGACATGTCTTGATGGGGGTGGGGCTGGAGTTTTGACAGTACAGTCCAACCCCATTTATCCGACACCCCATAAACTGAACCTCCCTATCTAACGAACTGGCTGCTTGTCCCCCAATGTTCCCATTGAAATTAGCACCTTACAAGTAGCTATTGTTAAAGCTGTAGATTGCTCCCATTGTGATTGCAGGTAGTTGTGATCAGCCATTAACAAGATCGATTGTAGCTACTCATAATCACGATGGGACGATCAACAGCTTTAAAAATTGCTAATTACAATATAGCAGTTTTTCTCCTCTGTGCTTCTTTTTCCTCATTTTGTGCAACATTTTTTCTTAAACCTGGTCCACTTTCAATCACATTTTCAATCACATTTAGAGTGCTCCACATCTGTTTTCTATGCCCTGGTCGACTTTCTGACCGTATTTAGAGTGCGCCACATCTAAATTTGTTTTTCTGTGCCCTAGTCAGCTTTCCGACCATATTTACAGTGCTCCACATCTAAATTTGTTTTTCTATGCTCTGGTTTTTCGGTGTCCCTGGTTAGCTTTCTGACCACACAGCTCTTACCTCAATCAAACAGCAAAAATGTTTTTTTAGTATCCCTGAACAATGACACCAGCAACACCAATGGTAGAAAAATTGTGCTCTGAATAGGAACTGTGAGGTCTGCATTCTCTTTACTGTATTAGTCCAGTTATGGTTATGCTAAAGGTGACAGGGGAGGCTTAATTCTGGGCTCGGGACTGGAATGCATGCTTATTGTTCCGTACGCTGTTAACAGTTTAGGTACAGTCCAAGGATGTAACCCGAGATTTAATGATACAGTATTAGTAGTGAACAGCATATAGGCAATCTTGACTATCTGAACTCCCGTTTATCTGAACGGATCGGATGTCCCCCAGGTGGTTCAGATAAACGGGGTTGTACTGTAGTCTTGAATGACTATCCTAGTTTGAAAAGTGGCTATGAAAACATATCAAAGCCTTACTTCACTACTGTGTCTTGATTCAACAAAGAAAGTGTGATGTTAGTGGTTCTGTTGATATTTTTGTCTCTAGGGCTAGAAGATAGGAAGGTCGTGGGTCCTAGTCCCACACCAGAAACTTAGGCTACTACCCAGTATTGACACTGTAGTGCGCTATTATGTGGCATTAAACTGTTGAGAAACAAACCTTAGCTTAATGTGCCTTTCTTGCCACCCAAATGAAAATTAATAATGTGCAACATTCTGTTTATAGTAATGTGTGATATTTTATATAAACAAACTTTTCTAAGATGCCTTTCCCTGTTCTGACTTTGTCAGATGTTACCGAGTCAATACTGATAACTCTGTTTGTATTGGGGCATATCATGATTCTCCATAAATTTAGGGCCCTAGAGTCATCAGTTCACTGGGGGCCTACAAAACTGTAAAGCTGGCCCTGCTTGGGGGGGGATGGACTTGATGGACTTCCTGGTCAGTTGTTTGGAAGGTGGAGTGAAGAGCGGGGGGGGAAGGGGCTTGAAGCAAAAGGAGCTGACCTGCTTTGGGAATATGGCCTGTTGGTGTGGCTTGTGAGAAAAGTGGAGTGATGGGCCTCCTGGTCTGTTTGGTGGTGAGGGTTTGGAGTGAAGGGCATATTGGTGTGGCTGGGGGGGTTGTGTTGTTGGGGGGTGTTGTCAAAGTAATGGTGCCTGTTTGCACTGTGTGCTGGGGGGTTGGAGCTAAAGGGAAGGTAAGGTTAAGGAGACAAGGATAGCATTCAGAAAGTATAAGGAAACACAGAAGGAGCAGGACAGAGAACTTTATCAGTTAAAGCACAAGGAGGCAGGGAAGACAGTCAGAATAGCAAAGGCACAAACTGAGGAAAAGATAGCCAACTCTGTTAAGAAGGGGGCTAAAACCTTTTATAGGTACATTAGGGAGCGAAGAAAGACCAAGGGAGGGATACAGAGACTTAATAAAGGGGAAGGAATGTGGGCAGAGGGTGACAGAGAAAAAGCAGGGATACTGAACGAATATTTCTTCTCAGTATTCACAATGGGAGAGGAGGGGGAGGTACCTAAACCAAACAAGAGAAACACTCTGAATAGGGGGGTCGATACCAGTCCATTCACAGAAGAAAAGGTTTTGAAAGAACTCTTGAAACTGAGGGTAGACAAAGCAATGGGGCCTGATGGGATTCACCCCAGAATTCTAAAAGAACTAAGGGTAGAACTAGTAATGCCACTGACTACTCTCTTTAACAAATCATGGAAGGATGGAGTGGTACCTGAGGACTGGAGAAGGGCAGATGTGATTCCACTTCACAAAGGTGGGAGCAGGGCAGAGGCAGGAAACTACAAACCAGTTAGTTTGACCTCAGCGATAGGGAAAATGATGGAATCACTTCTGAAGGAAATAATTGTTGAGTACCTAGAGGCCAATGGGGCGCAGGACCCAAATCGGCATGGTTTCACAGCAGGAAGATCATGTCAGATGAACCTAATAGATTTTTTTGACTGGGTGACCAAAGTAGTAGACCAGGGAGGGGCTGTGGATATGGCCTACTTAAATTTTAGCAAGGCATTTAACACAGTCTCACACAAAAGATTAATATACAAGTTAGCCAGCCTTGGAGTGGGTCCCAAGGTAGTAGCCTGGATAAAAAACTGGCTGGACAACAGGATACAAAGGGCAATAGTAAATGGAGTCCACAGTGAAGAAAGGAAGGTATCTAGTGTGGTACTGCAGGGTTCGGTACTGGGACCAATCCTCTTTAATGTCTTTATAAGTGACATTGGAGAGCACCTGGAAGGAAAGGTATGTCTCTTTACAGACGACACAAAGATCTGCAACAGGGTTGATACACAAGGTGTGGTGGAAAGGATGAAAAGGGACTTGGCAAGATTGGAGGACTGGTCAAATATATGGCAGCTCAGATTCAATGCAAAGAAGTGCAAGGTAATGCATATGGGAAACAAAAACCCAGGAGAAGAGTACACAATGGGGGGTGAGATAATAACAATAACAAAAACTGAAAGAGACCTAGGAGTAATTAAATCAGATGACCTAAAGGTGGGCAAGCAATGTGAGAAGGCAGTAAGGCAGGCTGGGGGGATACTGGGATGCATAGGGAGAGGCATCAACAGTAGAAAACAGGAAGTTGTTATCCCTCTGTACAGACAGTTGGTGAGACCCCATCTGGAATACTACGTGCAATTCTGGAGACCCCATCTCTGCAAAGACATAGACAGAGTGGAGGCTGTTCAGAGGAGGACAACTAAAATGGTGCAGGGTCTGCACCAGAAGACATATGAGGAGAGACTAAAGCAGCTTAATATGTACACCCTTGAGGAAAGGAAGGAGAGGGGGAACATGATAGAAACTTTCAAGTATCTCAAGGGAATTAAAGTACAAGAGGGTAGCATCTTTCAGAAAAAGAGATGTGCAAGAACAAGGGGGCACAATTTGAAGATAGAGGGGGGACAGATTAGAGTTAATGTTAGAAAGTATTTTTTCACAGAAAGGGTTGTGGATGCATGGAACAGCCTTCCTGAGGAGGTTGTGGAGTCAAGAACAGTGGGAGAATTCAAGAATGCATGGGACAGACATAAGGCAATTCTAGTGGAGGGGGATAGGAGGAAGTAAGCTGTTGATTAACTAGAATCTACAGCTTCTCCATCAGGTAGGGAAATGGGCAGACTAGGTGGGCCAAGCGGTCCTTATCTGCCATCAGATTCTATGTTTCTATGAAGCCAGGCATGCTGGTCTGACTTTGGGAAATGGCCTGAGTGTGGCTTGGGGGGGGGTTGGGATTGGATTGCTGGACCTCCTGGTTGATTGGAGGGGAGGTGGAGTGAAGGTCCTACTTGGGGAGGGGGAGCTTGAAGCAAAAGGAGCCAGTCTGGCTTGGGAATCTGGCCTGTTGGTGTGGCTTGTGGAGGAAGTGGAGCACTTCCCTCATGATCTGTCTTGGGGAGGAGTGTTAGTGAAGGGTTACTGGTGTGGCTGGGGTTTCTGTTGTGGGGGTGTAGTGGAAGTAATGGCGCCTGCTGGTGTTTTGTGTGTATGTGTGTGTATGTCTGTGTGTGTGTGTGTGTGTCAGTGTCTGGGGGCTTGGAACTTAAGGCTTGCTGCTGTGGTTTTGGGATCCTGCCTGTCAGTATGGCTTGGGGGGAAGGGATTTGGATTGATGAACCTCCTGATCAGCTGAGTGGTGGAGTGAAGGGGTCCTACTGGTGTGGCTGAAGGGGGTACTTGGAGAGAAAGGACTACTGGTGTGGCTTTGTGGGGTATTTTGGAGTAAAGAGTCTGTTGGTTTGGCTTGAGGAGCAACCAAGACAGAACAGCAGGCTATCCACTATAAGCCTCCCATCAACCATGTCCCTTCACTTCAAAAGCCTGGTGGGGTTGAAATAATATATGAGTGTGTTTGTGTGAAGGGGGAATCGAGATTCAAAAATTATGTTTGGGGTCTTAAAATGTATGTGGACCTTGTGTGGTCATGGAGGTTGAGATTAATAGTTCAGTTTAAAATGGAGCTTTTTGGGGGGTAGATGTCCATAGTCTTGGAAGTGTCTTTGATTGAAGGGTACGTTGCAGTGTGTATTCCAGACAGGGTTTGACAAATCATGCAGCCAATGGCCAGTAAAAAAATTGGTTCAGCTACCAGATTTCAAAAGTTACCTAGCCAACTGGCTACCTGCCCATGGAAGTGATTTTTGAGTCTTTAACAGTGATGAACCTTAAAAAATATTGATTTGGCTATCAGTTTTTAAAAGCTAGGGTCCAAGATGACCACCAGCTCACAAACTGATTTGTCCCACTCTGGTTCCACACTAAGGGTACTACTTCTTGTGGTGACCGAGGTGAGGAGGGATTGGAACAAATGACCTGCTGGTCTGGCTTGGGGCCCAACCCTGACCAGCAGACTCTTTGCTCCAAACCCTCCACCTCCTGCTCTTAACTTCAAAAGTCAGATCATCTTGGTCTGAATCTAACTCTTTAAGATTGTTTAAAAAGTGATACGCTGTCCAAATATTGTCTGAAACATGTGCTTTTAATAGTTTGTAGTGCAACACTTTGTTTTCTTATTTTTTTGCTTGCATCCTATTTATCATCCTTGTCTCTGTCTGTGTTTGGAAACTGGTTTGCTCCAACCTCACCTTCCAGCCCTTTAATTCAACAGCCAGAAGAGCTGACTTGAGTTTGCACAGCCCGCTAGTGTGGTTTGGTTGAGGGGGAGGTGGACTGATGGGCTTCTTGATCTGGCTTGTATGTGGAGGGGTATTTGGAGCAAATAGACTGCTTGTGTCACTGGGCAGGAGGATTTGGAGTGAAGGGTCTGTGGTCTAGCTTGGGGAGTACATGTTCTTCTTTCTCTACAGATCCCCTCCTCTAAACAATAGGTCCTTCACTCCCCAAGTCAGAGCAGCATGCCCTTTGCTCCAAAAGCTAGAAGTCTTGGCTTTGAGCGAATGGTATGCTGGTCTGGCTTGGGCTGGTGGAGGGCTGGAGTGAAGCACAGGATTGTCTAACTTGGGAACTGTGGATGATGCCGTGATGGCCTGGGCTGGCATGACAAAGTGGCAAAAACAGGAATGTTTGGTTCCACTGATGCAAATTAATAACTAATTCTGAAATATGATTCTTTCTTTAAAAATCCCATTTATGGGGCACTTATGGTGCTTTTGGTCTCCCGGATTCACATTGAATCACATGGTTAATCCCAATACCACTTAAAAGGTTAACTCCTGAAGCAAAGTACTAACTCTTTAAGAGTCTTAACAAAAAAGATAGTTTGTCCAAATATTATTGGAAACAAATGCTTTTAATAATAATAGCAATGCAGAGTGCTTTTATTTATTTATTTTTATTCTCTGTTAACTGGGTAAGGCCCACTAGGCACAAGTGCCTGTTTTCAGGGATAACCCAGGAGCTTTGGGCTGTTTAAGTGACTTGGTCAGAGTCACACAGTATAGAAGTGAGAATCAAACCCAGGTCTGCAGATACCAAACTCATTCACAGCTCATTACTCTAACCTCTAGGCTATATTGCATCCTGCTGTCATCCTTGTCTCATTTTGAATTCAGAACAGTGGTTTGCTGCTGCTCTTGCTCAAAATGATTTGGGCCTGCACCAAAGTAGCATTGCCCTTGTGCCAAGAGAGTGCACATGTTTGCTGTTAAAGAGGAGGCACTAAAGGTTTAATATTGATGTTGTTTCAGTTTTGTTTTAAGCAATACATTTTAATACAGTGTTGTGTGTTTGACTGCCATGCTGCTTGTGGGAACATGTGCAGTAATTCTTTTTGTGACTGTTTGTATTAGTGTGTCATATGTCAGGATGTCATGTAGTTTGAAAGGAGCTGCATTTTCCTTTGTGATTGTGTTTGTATTTTTGGAATACCCTTTCGTTGTTGAACATTAGCTGTTCTGACTATTTAACAGCTCTCCTGCTGCTAGGTCCAGCTATCCATCATGCAGCTGGCTATATGCAGAGTTGCTCCCTGCTTAAATGCCTGGACTACAGGGCACTGGAACATCATCAAACTGAGCCATGCAAGGCACAAGATAGGCTCATACTAAGTCATGAGCTGGAATACAGCCATATTGACATCCGTCCTAGTCCTACACCTTACTGTCAGGGACCATGTGCATGTATCCAACAGTACTGCAGCAGCACTATGTTTATTTGTACCCTCAGCATACATAGGAATTAATTTATTGCAATTTGACATAACTAATCCTCTCTTTTTCTGGCATTTGTACATTAGACATTATACAGTAGCTACAGATGTTTTACAGATGTTTTAGTTGTACAGAATGTTGTATATCTGAAGTAAATGTCTGTAACTTTTGGAAATGTAACTGCAATGGATGCCTCCTTCCACCAGGGCTTCCACAGAAAGGAAATAAGTAAGCAAAAACTCACTACAGGGCATGGACTTATGGGGAATTAATGCATGCCCCAGGTGCTTTGTGAGTCACAGCACCCAGGAAGTGCATTCATTACCATAACCCCATGGCCTGTCATGGGTTATTGCACTTACAAAATGGGTTATTTGATTAAGGAAATAAAAATAAGGAAAAGTTTTTTTTTTTGTTTGACTATGACAAATTTATGTCTATCCTGCCGCATTTCAAAGTAGTTCCCTTAAATATATATAATTATTTCATTACTTTCATACCAACAGCTATTTTAGTATTTCTGTAACAAACTGACCTGTGAAGTTTGTTTCAAATGCAAGCATTTTAAACATTTGATTTCTGTCTTTACATCTGTGTGATGGCCACTGTTCTCTCTGTCTTTCTTTCTCTCCCTCCCTCTACTGACACTGATTGTTCCCTACTGCACAAAATGGGTGAAGAGAAAGGGGGCAAAGCCAGGCTCGGTGCATGCCTATACAATTTGATGTTAAAACTAGCTCCCCCCACCTGACCCACCATCACCAGTGTCTGTCGCTCTATTCCTATGTGTGTCTTTCCATGTCTTGGCTCCAGGCAGGTCTCAACTCCGGGATGACTGAAGCTGCAAATGCTCTGCTACACAGTTCCATGTTAAAACTGCACCCCCTGCCTAACTGACCATTGGCATCCTTCTGGAACACACTTTTCCCGATCCTTTGTACCCAGTGTCTATACCTCTGTGCCAATAATCACCCTGTGGGAAGCACTCGGGAGTGTTTGTGGGTGAGAAGGTGGAGGTGGCATTGAACTGGATTGTTGTCCTGGCCTGAAAAAGGGTGACATTTCTTAGGAAGAAGGGGGAAAATGTTTATGGAACAAAATTTAAAATGAAAACAGTAAATAGTTCATTGGGTTAGTGTGACATAGAAACACAGAATTTGCCAGCAGATAAGTACCGTATGGCCCACGTAGTCTGCCCATTTTTCCCTGCCTATAGTATAACTGCAGATCCTACTTGATCTCCAGCCCATTCACCCACCCACCCCCCTTCCCTTTCCTTTCTTTTCCTTTCCTTTCCTTTCCTTTCCTTCCTTTCCTTTCCTTTCCTTTCCTTTCCTTTCCTTCCTTTCCTTTCCTTTCCTTTCGATTCCCTTATGCCAATCTCATGCATTCTTGAACCCTAACATTGTTTTCACTCCCATCACCTCTGGTAAGGTAGAGGACTGTTTCAGGAATCCACCACTCTTTCTGGGAAGAGGTACTTCTTCACATCTCTCCTGTTTCCACCCTCCTCAAGCTTTTTATCAAGTTTCCTTGTCCTGGAACACCTTTTTATCTGAAAAAATACTTCCCTCCTGTACCTTATTTACTCCCTTAAGATATTTAAAGGTCCCTGTTATATCCTCCCTCTCACTCCTCTCTTCCAGGGTGTGCATATTTATATCCTTAAGTCTCTCCTCATAGGACTTCTAATGTAGACCCTGCACCATTTTAGTTGCTGTTCTCTGGACTTCCTCGTCTGTTGATGTCCTTCTGGAGATATGGTCCACAGAACTTGGCACAGTACTCTAGCTGGAGTCTTACTAATGATTTCTGCAGAGGCAATACTACCTCCCTCTTTTCTGCTGGTGCTACCCCTCCCTATCCATCCCAGTATCCCACTAACCCTCCCAAGTGCCCTGTTGCACTGTCTGGCCACCTTTAGGTCATCCAATATGATTACATCCAGTTTTTTTTTTCTGCTTGGTGGTTGTCAGAACCACTCTTTCCATTTTGTGCTCTGTCCCTGGATTTCTGTGCCCCAAGTACATTACTTTGTCCTTTTCACATGGAAACCCAGCTGCCATACCCTTGACCACTCCTCAGGGCTGCAGCTAAGAATTTTGGGGTCCAGAACAAGTAATTTGATTTGCACCCCTATATCCCAAACCAGCTAAAGCCAGGAGTCTGGGGTTCACCAGGCCCCACAAAGCTGTAGGGGTTTAGATACTCTTCGGTGAGTTTGGGGGCTTTTACTGAAGATAAAAAAAGCACACTTTTGTTGCATTTGAGCCATGGAGAGAGCTATGTGAACTAGACTGAGAAAACAACATGGTTTATAGCCAGTAACCAATACAGCTGAAAGGCCTTAGGCATGGGCACATATTGAAGTTATGGCTGGATAAAAGACATCCCACCCAAATAGATTTTATCCAGTCATAACTTCAATATCTGCCCATGCCTAAGGCCTTCTGGCTGTATTGGCTACTGGCTGTAAACCATGTTTTCTCAGTCTGGTTCAGATAGAGCTCTCCATAGCTCAGAAGGTAGTTTTTAGATTTTATCTCTTTTGCCATTGCCCAAATGTTTTTGAATGAACAACACTGCACATCACGAAGTCAAAAACAAACAGTGTGTGTGTGTGTGTGCGCATGTGTTTTTGAGGGGGTGAGGGGGTCTAAAGCATTTTTAAAATAATAATCCCAAAATGGTACTGGGTGCTTCCTGTTCTCAGGGAACAATTCTGAAGCAGAGATCAATGGATCTCTGATGTCCCCGTATTTAGCAGTAAAAATGGCATCAGGCTGTTTTCATACTAAGATAAACTTAACTAGCAAGAGCCGCATGTGTCACTGATATGCAAAGAAAAAAATCAGCCATGTAAAACAGTGTTCCTGGACTGTGGTAATCAAATCTCCTCACCCTACCACATCCCACTGCTTTTTTTATAAAATGTTTTTTTTTTTGTTTTGTTTTGTTTTTAATTACAATACTCCCGCTCACCTGCCTCATTTTAATCTGCCCCCCCAAATGATTGTGGAAAGGAAGGTCATAAAAGCTGTCTTTTCCTCCTAACATTCCCAAGAGTACCACTTTAAAAAAAACTTATTTTTTAAATCTCTTTTCCATCCAGTGAAAAACTGGAGTTCCACTACTGTGCTCTGCTGATTTTGCTAGTGTTTCAGTTGATCGACAATCCTGACCTTACATCTGCCTCTTCAAAATGTTATTCCCTTCCTGGATCACTCAGGGAACAATCAGAAAGGGAGCATCACTTCTGAAGGAGGCTTCCCCATGCAAACTCACCACCATAGACCAGTCCCGCTGAGTCCCACTCTTAGGCCAGAGTTACCCAACTTGCCCCCGTCCATCATGTTTCCTCAAAGATTACACTACAGCAGAGCAGGGCTGTGCAAGGAATCCTCTCCAGTTAAGCTTTTTTAAGTGTCACGCATCTGATCTTGGCTCTCAATGTCATCTGTCTCTGACTACTTTTGGAAAGAATCCTCATGGTTGGATGCAGCGACTACAAGAAAGATCAGAGCTAACCATCCACAGCAGCACGTGCTACTAGATCTCCTCACCTCACATGACTGTGATGTGCATGCGGTCTTTCTCCTCCTGGGCTTGGCTCCATCTCCATTCCTCAGTCTTTTTGGTCGGCCTGGCTGTCCCTCCCATTCCTCCAGCTCCTATAAGGCTGCAATGCTGCATTATGCATATGAAGGCAACTAAAGGGGTGCTGGCGTGTGTGCCCTGATTTGAAGCAAGTAGCAACTAAGGATTAGAATCCTCATTCAGAGTCCCATCCTGAGTCTCGAGCCTAGTAGGGCACCAGGCAATAAAGCAGGCAGCCAGCCCAGAATTGAAGAAACAAAAACCCAAAAAATGGAACAGGCTTCTTGGGTGGGCCCCCCCCCCCCGAGCTCGGGGCCTGAGACAGAAGACCCAGTTGTGGCTTCATAACGGCAGCCCTTCCACTCCTCAAGTTTTCTCAGATCGCCACTCATCCTTTCCACTCCCCTCAGAAGGGTCCACCCTATTACAGATTTTGGTGTCTTCCAGAAAGAGGCATACCTTCCCTTCTAGCTCTTCTGCAATGTCACTTATAAAGACATAAATGAAGACCAGTCCTAGCACTGATCCCTGAGGCATCACTCTGGTCATTCTCCTTTCCTCAGAGGGAACTCCATTTATCACTGCCCTCTGTCGCCTATCCCCTAAACAATTTCTTGCCCCGCTTACTACTTTGGACCCATTCCTGAGTACCAAGCTTGCTTACTAGCCTCCAATGTGGAACGGTGTTGAAAGTCTTACTGAAATCTAGGTAGGCCATGTCCACTGTTCCACCTTGAGCTAATTCCTTGGTGACCCAGTCAAAGAAATCTGTCACATTCATTTGACATGACCATCCCCCCTATGAATCTATGCTGCTTCAGGTCTTGTAACACAATGGATTCAAGATATTCCACAATCCTTTCTTTTAGTAGTGACTCCATTAACTTGCCCACCACTGATGTCAAGCTGACTGGCATATAATTGCTGCTTCTTCCTCGCTACCATAGAAACAGAGAAACATAGAATGAGATGGCAGTTAAGAACAGCTTGGCCCACCTAGTCTGGCCATTTTCCTACCTAACAGATAAGCTGCAGATGCTAGTTAACCAACATCTTACTTCCCCCTACCCTCCACTAGGACTGCCTTATGTCTGTCCCATGCATTCTTGAATTCCCCCACTGTTCTTGACTCCACGACCTCCTCAGGGTGGCTGTTCCATGCATCCACAACCCTATCCATGAAAAAATACTTCCTCACATTACCTCTGAGCTGTCCTCCCTCTATCTTCAAATTGTGCCCCCTTGTTCTTGCACATCTCTTTTTCTGAAAGATGCTACCCTCTTGGACTTTGTTGATATCCTTGAGGTACTTGATAGTTTCTATCTTGTCCCCTCTCTCCCTTCTTTCCTCAAGGGTATACATATTAAGCTCCTTTAGTCTTTCTTCATATATCTTCTGGTGTAGACCCTGCACCATTTTGGTTGCCCTCCTCTGGACAGCCTCCACTCCACTGTCTATGTCTTTGCGGAGATGGGGTCTCCAGAACTGCACACAGTACTCCAGATGGGGTCTCACCAACTGTCTGTACAGAGGGATAACAGCTTCCTGTTTTCTACTATTGATGCTTATCACTATGCATCCCAGTATCCCCCAGCCTTCCTTACTGCCTTCTCACATTACTTGCCCACCTTTAGGTCATCTGATATAATTACCCCCAGGTCCCTTTCCATTTTTACTGTTGTCAGTATCTCAACCCCCATTGTGTACTCTTCCCCTGGGTTTTTGTTTCCCAGATGCATTACTTTGCATTTCTTCGCATTGAGTCTCAGCTGCCACACATCTGACCATTCCTCCAACCTTGCCAAGTCCCTTCTCATCCTTTCCACTCCATCTTGTGTTTCAACCCTGTTGCAGATCTTTGTGTCATCTGCAAAGAGACATACTTTTCCTTCCAGTTCCTCTGTAATGTCACTTATAAAGACATTAAAAAGTACTGAACCCTGCGGTACCCCACTAGTAACCCTCCTTTCCTCACTGTGGACACCATTTACTACTACCCTTTGCATCCTGTTGTGTAGCCAATTTTTTATCCAGGCTACCACCTTGGGACCCACTCCAAGGCTGGCTAACTTGTGTATTAATCTTTTGTGTGGGACTGTATCAAATGCCTTGCTAAAATCTAGGTAGGCCATGTCCACAGCCCTCCCTAGTCTACTACTTTGGTCACCCAGTCAACGAAAATCTATTAGATTCATCTGACATAATCATCTCCATCATGAATCCATGCTGCCTTGGGTCCTGTGCCCCACTGGCCCCTAGTACTCAACAATTCTTTCCTTCAAGTGATTCCATCATTTTCCCTACCACTGAGGTCAAACTAACTGATCTGTAGTTTCCTGCCTCTGTCCTGCTCCCACTTTTGTGAAGAGGAATCACATCCACCCTACTCCAGTCCTCAGGTACCACCCCATCCTCCCATGATTTGTTAGGGAGTAGTCAGCAGTGTCATTAGTTTTACCCTTAGTTCCTTTAGAATTCTTGGGTGAATTCCATCAGGCCCCATTGCTTTGTCCACCTTCAATTTTATTAGTTCTTTCAGAACCCTTTCTTCTGTAAATGGACTGGTATCGACCCTTGCCTTCAGAGTGTTTCTGTTGTTTGGTTTAGGTACCTCACCTCCTCTTTCTTTGTGAATACTGAGAAGAAATATTCATTCAGTATCCCTGCTTTTTCACTGTCACCCTCTACCCACATTCTCTTCCCTTTATTAAGCCTCAGTATCCCTCCTTTGGTCTTTCTGCACTCCCTAATGTACCTATAAAAGGTTTTATTCCCCTTCTTAACAAAGTTGGCTATCCTTTCCTCAGTTTGGGCCTTTGCTATTCTGATTGCCTTCCCAGCCTCTTTCTGTTTTAACTGATAAAGTTCTCTGTCCTGTTCCTTCTGTGTTTCCTTATATTTCCTGAATGCTATCCTTTTCTCCTTAACCTTCCCTGCCACCTCTTTTGAGAACCATAGCGTTTTTTTCCTTCATTGTGTTTTGTTGATTTGCTTTACACAAAAGCTTGTTGCCTCTGTGATGGCTGTTTTGATTACTCCCCATTGTTCCTCCACCCCTCTTTCTTGACTGTTTGCTAGTGCTTTTCTGAGGCACTCTCTCATTTTTCCAAAGTCAGCCCTCCTAAAGTCCAATACTCTTGCCTTTGTATGGCTTGATTGTATGGCTGTGTTTATCGTGAACCACACTGTTTGGTGGTCGCTTGTTTCCAGATGGCTACCCACTTCTAAATCTGAGATTCTTTCTCCATCCCCATTTGAGAGTATCAAGTCAAAGATTGCTCCCTCCCGAGTGGGTTCCAATACTAGCTGTCTGAGGCATACCCCCTTTAGGGCATCAAGAATGACCATGCTCTTGGATGTGCCTGCAGAAAAGGTGTTCCAATTAACATCTGGCATATGCAGGTCCCCCATCAACAATATCTCCCCTTTTTCTGCCATTCTAAGGAAGCCTTCTACTATTTCCTTGTCCATTTCCTCCCCCTGAGATGGGAGTCTGTATGCAACCCCCATGCAGATTGTGGTGCCATTTCCTGTCTCCAGGATGACCCAGAGTGCATCATCAGCTCCCTGTTTACTCTTTAGTTCTGTTGCTTTGATCCCTTCCTTTACATAGAGAGCTACTCCTCCTCCTCTTTCCCTCCCTGTCCCTCCTGTAGATTGTGTATCCTGGTATGTTGACATCCCAGTCATGGTTCTCTGTGTACCATGTTTCTGTGACTGCCACAATATCCAGGCAACCCTCTGCCATCAAGTCCACTAGTTCAGGGAGCTTGTTACACAGACTACGGGCATTAGTACTCATCACCCTCCACTTTTTGATGGCCTTACTCTTTTTAGCCCCATTCCTGTCCTTACTGCCTTTGCCTTTTTTTACATTTACCTCTGTCCTTCTCCCTAATGACTTCTCTACCTTGGTGTTTACCTCACTAATTACCTTGTTTTGTGGGGGGAGGCTGGGATTTCCATGCTCATTTTCAGTGTCTCCCCCATTGGCTAGTTTAAATGCTTGCCAATGAAGCATTTAAACCTCTCACCCAAGATCCTGGTTCCCCCCTGGACAGATGCAGACCGTTGCGCCAGTATAGGTCTGCATCCCTCTAGGTGGCTCCCCAGTCCCCAATGAAGCCAAAACCCTGAGCTCCATACCAGTTTTTCAACCATTTATTGAATTCCCTGGTGAGGAGTACCCTAGCATCACCCATGCCCTGGACAGGCAGCACCTCCGAGAAGGTTACCATATGCACTACTTGTCTAAGGCCCCTCCCCAACTCTACAAACTCCTCTTGCACTGCTCTGATCCCATTCCTAGCCAGGTCATTTGTCCCTAGGTGGACAATGACATCCAGCTCCCTCTCTCACATAGCTGCTCCCACAATCCTGAGGATTTGCTTCCTGTCCCTCCTAGCCATGGCGCCAGGCAGGCACCTTACCTCCCTCTCTCCTTCCTCCCCCATTTCTACCCTCCTAATGATTGAGTCCCCCTCCAGGAGTTGTTTCCTTCCCCTGTAGGGTCTTATGCCACCCTCCTATAGGTCTCCTTTGTGAAGGTTCCCAGCATCCTCCTTGGTCTCCACTGCAGATGCCTCCATAGAGGAACTACTATCCACCAGAAGAGTGAATGATTTGTGGAGAGTTACAGCTGGAGGGATGCAACTCTGTTCCACCACCCTCTCCCTCCCTGAGCCCACCCTGGTCCAGCGTCTCCTCTTTCTTGGCAACCTCTGAGGTAGTGGCATTGGCCCTGGTTGTCCCTGGGTGATGGAGGAGGTTTCACGAATCCTAGCCAGGTCAGCCAGGAGACAGCAACCTCCTCCCTCAGACCAGAAAGGTGCCTGCAAATAGGGCAGCACTGCAGCCTCCAGAATGTCTCCCAGAACACTGCTGCCCTGCAGCCATTGCACTGCACCTCTCCTATCATGTCTTATTTTGGGTCCCGTCTCCTGTTTCTCTGTATGCTTACTCTCTCCTCTCCTTGCAATTCTCACCCTTCCTTTTCTGGGACAGCAACTTCCTATATTCTTCAGTAGCCTCCTTCTTCCTTGCTCAGTGTCAGACCACCTCCAGCTGGGGGGAGAGTGAACTACTTTTTTCCTTTAGGGTTGACAAAACCAATATTTCTCTATGATCCTTCCCTTCCTGCTGCCAAACAGGAAGTTCCTGTTGACAGTCAAATCCAGTGGCTATAAAAGTAGAACTGGCTTTTGTGAAGTGGGATTACATCTACTTTGCCAACATTTTATGACTAAAGATTCTGAAAACTTCTTGACCAAGTGGTGCATTGGGCCACAGTGTAGAACATAGGGGTTAATATCCTGAGTCCAACTGTCTTACCTGGTTTGATGGAGGTTGGGAAGCTCTGTGGAGGCAGTGCACTGTGATTTCAGTTGGGCGGCCAAATCCATCCTACCACCCAACTACTGTACCTCCTATGTTCTGACTTGAAGTAGCATTTTTTTCTAAAAACAATGGGTAGGATTTTCAAAAAGACCTACCAAGGATCTGTCTATTTCTGTCATAAGAATGAACAACAGTCCAACTGTTAGAGCATCTGTTGGATGAATTGTGATAAAAAGTAATGCAAATTGCAGTTGTTTCAGTTTTTGCTGCAAGACTTTATGTTGCAAAAGATGCATCTTTTAAAATAGCAGCAGGGTTGCTAAGTCAAGTAAGCATTAACCCAGGAGACAGTGTCGGTCTACTGTAGAATAAATCCATGTCTGCAGGGCGGGAGTGGGGAGGGGGCACAGGGTCACAGGCCGAGTGCCTCAACCACCCAGACATGGATTCATTCTACAGTAGACCCACGCTGTCGAGTGTGTTAATGCACCTGTAACATGGCAAGTGTGAGCCCTGACACAACATCAAGCCAGAGTCCTTACAATGCTGTGTACCATGGCAGGTGGGAGCTGTTAAAAAAGAATTTACTACTGCAGTGAGTTTATACAAGTGGGAGCCTTGACATTGCAGAGAGGCCGAGCACAGTCATAGCACTGACTTCTGCAGGGATGGCAAGGTGTAGCCATGACATAACAGCACTGCTGACTCCTATGGAAGTGGTGCCTGCTCAGGCCCTGATGTGGTGGATGAGAGGAAAGAATGGCAAGGACATCCTGTGTGCTCTGTGTGAGTGTCGCTCACTCTCAATCTGAACTCTGTCACTGACTGGAGACCCCCCACACACACACAAGCACTCCTGATCTGGTTCCCCTGGTCTCTTCTGTGTTTGCTGCCAATAGACCTTCCCCCGGGACACAGTGCTGACACCCCTGCGCTCCCGCCTTACTCTCTTATGGGCTTCGTGCAACTCCTCCTGCTCCTGTCCCTTGGGTTTCTTTGTGTGTGTCATTCACTCTTGCTCGCTCTCTGTCACTGACCAGAGACACCCCACACACAAGTGCTCCCAATCCAGTCCCCTGTGTCTCTTCAGTGTTTGCTGCCAATAGCCCTGCCCCCAAGACACAGTGCTGACACTTCTCCGCCCCCCCGGCTCTCTTCTGGGTTTCCTGTAACCACTCCCACTCCAGTCCCTTTGGTCTCTTCTGTGTTTGCTGCTCAACTTCAGTACTTTAGTAATTATGGCATTGCTCATGTACTGCCAATTCAAAATGATCATACATCTATTGCATATTTTGGAAAAACAGGGGTTTGTGAAGAAGTACAGTAATTACGGAAGAGCTGTACAATGGGGGGTGAATAAGAAAGGAAAGATCGACTGTACAAAAACAATCATGGCACTTGTAAGCCATATACAGCTGGTAGATGATGAAAATGAAATCATATAGATAGGGATTTTAAGTTTTTGGGGAATGTGCAGCTCTGCATAGTATTACAGCATGATCCACACACCACTGGGCATGCTCCCAATATTGAATCCATCTGCGCTCGCTCTGGAGGGCAACCATGGATTAATTGAGAATCAATCCATGGTAAGATGACCTATGTTGCCCAATAAGTTCAAGTTCAAGTTCAAGTTTATTGCAGGAAAGACTCCGTTGAGCAAGCCATTCACAAGGAGGTCCTGAGGCACATACACATACAGTTTGCAATTACATAGACAGGAGATATATAATGTAGAAGAAAAAACAAAACATATATAATACAAGAGGTATACACAATAGAAGTCCTTATGCTATATATGCAGTACATTCCAGCTTTAACCTTGCCCTAAATTATGCAACACATTTGAGCTTAATAAGTAGAGGGCCAGTTGGTACCTAGGAAGTTGACTTGGCGTTGGGGGCCTAGTAGCACCTACATATGTCTTTTAATTTAGAGATAGCTAGTGTTTTGTAGGAGTTACTTGATACGATGCTGGTTAGCTTCAGCATGGCTTGTAGCTGGTTCCAGATGTTTGGGAGGCCATATGAGACAGCTCTTTGGCCAGCTGTGGTACGTGTCCTGGGAACATCCAGTAGGATAAGGTCGGATTTCCTTAGGGAGTAGGTGCTATGCGAGATGTGTATGAGAGACGTTAAATAGACAGGCAGTTTGTGGAGTAGTAATTTGGGGGTCCAAATGCCAGCATGCAGGAGGCGTCTGGTAGCAAGAGAGGTCCACCCAACTGCTGCATAAAGATCACAGTAGTGGGTCCTGTACGCAGAGTTAGTAATGAAGCAAAGAGCATGGTGATAGAGTACGTCCAGTTTAGATGGGCTCAAGGTTGGGGAAGAGATAAAGATAATGTCTCTGAAGTCAAGCAAGGGAAGGAATGTTGCTTGGACAAGTCCTTTGCAGGTCGTGAGAGAAAAGAGGGTCCTCTTTCTAAAGAAGAAACCCAAGCATGCTTTAAGCCTCTTTGATAGATCTTCAATGTGGTCATTGAAGGAAAGCTTGTTGTCTATCCACATACCTAGATATTTAAATTTAGGTACGACTTCCAAGGGTTCACCTAGGGAGGTAACTATGAAGTTTTTAGGTGGGGTAGGTAGGGCACCAGACAAGGCAAGTTTCGATAAAATCATTGTCTTGGTTTTTTTGGCATTTAAGAGAAGCTTGGCATTGATAAGGTTGCTTTCTAACTGGATAAAGCCAGCTTGGAGTGCTTCCCTGACTTCAGTTAAGGACGAGCCTGATGCGTACAAAACCGTATCGTCCGAAAAGAAATGTATGCTAGAGTTCTTTATGTGGGAGTCAAGGTTGTTGATGTACAGGGAAAAAAGGAGTGGTCCTAGGATGGAGCCTTGAGGGACTTCTCTGGCAATTGAAAGTAGGGCAGATAGAAGGCCATCAGCTTTGACTTTTTGTATCCTTCCCATGAGATAACTGTTAAACCACTGTAAGGTAAGTGGAGTGGCACCTATGTAGGCAAGAGAGGTGATTAGGAGGTGATGGTCTACAGCGTCGAAGGCCTTACTGAGATCTAGAAAGACTGCACCGTAACCTTCTTGGTGTCCATAGCATGGATCCACTCATTAGAGACTTTAGCCAAGGCTGAGATGGTACTGTGCTTTGACCTGGAGCCAGATTGGGCTGAGTTTAGGAGTGAGTGCGTGTCAAGGTGATTTTTTAGTTGGTTGTATATAAGTTTTTCCAACATTTTGGAGAGAATGGGCAAGATAGAGATAGGAAGGTAGTTGTTTAAGTCACAAGGATCTCCTGATTTGAAGAGAGGAAGAACATGGGCAGATTTCCAGCAGGATGGAACAGTGGCTGTGGTAATAGAGAGGTTGAAGATATGAAGGATGGGGGCTGTGAGCTGGGCATAGCCTAACCGCAAGAAAAATGATTCAAGGCTATCATCTCCTGCACTTTTCTTGGTATCAAGGCTAAGAATTATGTCTTCAACTTCTTTGTAGCTAAACAGGCACAACTGGAAGGGATGAGGTGGAGTAGCATGTGTAGAATCTGGGCTAGTTTTGCTATTCACTTGGCTAGCATATGGGGAGGAGTCGAATGCCAACCCAGCAGTGGCAAAGTGAAGGTTAAGTTCTTCGAGGATTCGCAGTTTATTTTCAACCATCCCGTCCTTGGCCAGAATCTTGGTAGGAAGGGAGGAAGCAGCAGGCTGGCCTTCAATGGATCTCAGTGTCTTCCAGATTTTTTGGGAGTTCCCTTTGGCCTGCTCCAGAGTGGAGATGTAGAAGTTTGCTTTAGTAGCACATACACTTTTAACACAGGCATTTCTGGCAGTTCTAAATGCCTGCCAGTCTGCTGGGTTCTTTGTGTGCCTGGCCCTAGCCCATAGCTTGTCTCTATTGGTAAGTGCAGATTTGAGCTCTTGGGTGAACCACGGATGCAAGATTTTCCGCACCCTCATTTTAATAAGAGGAGCATGCTTGTTAATTAGGGTGGTGAGGTTGTCATTTAGGACAGAGACAGTGGCATCAGCAGATTTGGCAAGATATAGGTCTTGCCACCTGATCGTAGCTAGATCGGTTAGGAAGTTTACTGAGTTGAATTTACAGAATGAGCGTTTGATTCTGAATTTAGGGTGCTGCTAGGTTTTAGATTGGAATCTTGTACATACAATGATACTGTGGTTGCTCATGTCATTATGGAAAACTGCAGAATGTGAGATTTTATGGGGATACGAAGTTAAGATGACATCTAAGAGTGAGCTGTTGGCAGAGTTAGAAGCATTGATTCTTGTGAGTTCAGTTACTATCTGTGTAAGACCCAGCTCAACACAGATGGCTTTTAAAGAGTGGGATTTAGCAGTGAGCCAATCCATATTGAAGTCCCCTAAGATTATTGTTTCTGTGTTATCAGCCAAAGTTATGGATTTCAACACGTTAAGAATTTCTGTGCCTCCTGACAGGGGTCTATAGCCACCAATGATTGTGATGCACTCTGAGGATGGAAGGTGAAGTTTAAGCAAGACAATCTCATATTACTTGGGCTTAGGTTTACAGGAAATGTTGCTAACATCAAATTTTGATTTGGCCTATACAACCCCCCCTCGAATCCCTATCAGCCCTAAAGAGCTTGAAGCCCGGTATAGTAATTTGCGGATCAGTGTTGGTCTTTTTTAGCCATGACTCGGTAATTATAATCAGATCTGGGTCAGTGTGGGCTGCCCAAACTTGAGGATGATCAAGTTTTTTGAGCAGGCTTAGAATATTGACCATCATCAGTTTCCTCCCAGGAGCAGCTGCAAACTCCGACGGAGAAGTGATTTGAGTTAGGGGACCTGGATTTAGTTCAACATTGCCTGAACAGAAAAGGAGACTTAGAAACATTTTCTTGAGGGCATTTATCAGGTAGAAGTGGGATATTTTCTTATGGGTTCTTGTGTCGTGTTCAGTCATTGAGGTACATCTAGCCAGGGCATAGGAGATGCTGACATGGCCATTCAAGGCTAGCAGGGGAAGTGCACAGAAAGACATTGGTGAAGGGAGCAGAGCCAGAGGAGAGGGATGAGAATTAAAATGAAAACCCGACAGATTAAGAGTACGGAAGCAATATGAAGATTCAGCAGGAACTATGATTGTGGGTTCCCAGGCTGGGATGACTTCTGACTTAGCATGGATCAGTGCTTTATGAGTCATACTTTTTGCCAGGATTAGAAGTAGAATGTTAATGCAGGCCATACTGCCCATGACTGAGTACAGTGATTTGTGTAGAAAGACCAAGAATCCCTCTAGTGGCAAGTCTGTATAACCAGCTAATGGAAAACTAGCCACTTAAAAAAAAAAAACAACTTCTATTACACACTTTAAATGTGCCTAGTTCTATCTAAAATCTATTTGTAAAAAGTGCCAGGTGGCAGAAGCAGGGGAAAAGTCTTGGCCAATCAGAGCGGGTTTGCTGGAAACGCCCATGTTCTGATTGGCTGTGCTGTCCCGTACCTTCCAAGGAGTTGTAGGCGGGCATCCTGGTCTCAGTCGTTGGCAGGCTGGGTGCCGGCCGACCGTGGGGGAGCTGAAGCAGCCCCATTCAAGGGCAGGCAGCTGGGGAGAAGAAAAAAGAGCAGGTCTTAAATAGCATAGAGGTTGGGATGGGTTTAGATTTGAGCAGTTTAGCAAGACAAAAGGGAGTTAGACTTTTCGGCGCCAAGGCAGAGTGCTTGGATGGGGGGGGTGCAGGAGGAGCACTGAAACAGAAGAGGTGTTAGCACTTTAAAACACTACCAGAAATTACAATCCAGCTATTACAGTTGAAACACTTCTATTACACACTTGAAATGTGCCTAGTTCCATCTAAAATCTATTTGTAAAAAGTGCCAGGTGGCAGAAGCAGGGAAAAAGTCCTTGCCAATCAGAGTGGGTTTGCTGGAAGCGCCTGTGTTCCAATTGGCTGTGCTGTCCCATACCTTCCAAGGAGCTGCAGGCGGGTGGGCATCCTGGTCTCGGTTGGTGACTGGCTTTGTGCTGGCCAACCGTGGGGGAGCTGAAGCAGCCCCGTTCAAGGGCAGGCAGCTTCCAAGGAGCTGCAGGTGGGCATCCTGGTCTCGGTTCGTGGCTGGCTGGGTGCTGGCCAACCGTGGGGGAGCTGAAGCAGCCCCGTTCAAGGGCAGGCAGCTTCCAAGGAGCTGCAAGTGGGCATACTGTAGTGCTTTTGGTAATCGTATCACTCTCAGTACCCTTATCTTAGTAACAGCAACAGTTACTGTATTCCAACATAGTACAGTACATACCGAGAGCTCCTTACTGAAAAAAAAACTACCGGCTTCGAGAACACTGTGTTTCTTTCTCTATCTTTAGTAAATGTCATCTGCCATGTAACCATGTTCAAGATGGGGGCTCTTTTCTGTCCCCTCTAATACCAGTGGTACTGTACTTTAGCAGGCAGAAAAAACAAAAAGCTGACATGGAGAATGGATGTGGTCATCAGCAGGCATGTGTAAAATGCATTTGGCTGGATGGCTTTCTATGTACAGGAATGAAATAATGTAAAATGCGCCTTAAAATGCACCTTAAATCAGTTGCCACCACTATGATCTGAGGGAACAGACAGAATTATAGAAAAAGATTGAAAGTCTGAAATGTGAAAATGAAAGACAGCACATCAGCTGGTTGTCAGACTGCAGTTCACACACTATCTATCAGTTTTGTTCCATGGTGGGAGTTTGAATTGGACCCCCCTTCCCCAAGGTAAATGTGCTTGTTATTAGGTGAGAAGAGCTGCTAATTGTGGTGGTTAAACCCTGGTGGAGTCAGCAAGGTATGACCAAAATCATCCCACTAAACCATTGTGCCTCTATAGGGGTCTCAATTAACAATCAGAACAGTGCATTCAGTTTTATTGTTAAAAAAAACTGTTCCCTGAAGGATGTCCCACTTAAGCTGCTGTCCCGCTTAAGCATGTCCCACTTATTTGGTTTAGACTGTACAGGAATTACACAATGAAGTGGCACAAGCAAACTGTGTTCCCTTTGGTGACCCTAAAACAGTGATCCAGGAGAGAGGTGCCAAAGAGAGTAGGAGCAGTGGTTTCGGGGGGGAAGGGGCTCTTGCTTCTTGGAAGGGGGATACATTACAAATGTACAAATTAAGTTAACCCTTCCTTTTTTATTACTCTTTTCCCTTATGCACTGCAAATTTGCTCACACATTTAAAACTCACTTTTCAAGTGAGGGCTATATGCCAATTAAAAAGGCAGGGCAGAAGATTTTGTCTCCATCTCACCAAATGAGCCATTTGGCCTGAAGATTTGCTGCTATGAGTCAACTATGATTATGACCGAATACATGGGGAGAGTCTGAAGCAAGCATTCCCTAACACAAATATCCAGGAGAAATGGGAGATGGTGATACCTCGAACTTTCTAGAAATCCAGGATAACCCCTTTAACACAAATAAACAATTATATTGTTGCTGTTTAATTTGTAATGAAAATTTACTGGTAAAGGAAACTAAAGAAACAACATCTTTAATGGCACTTATGGGTCTTCAATCCAAATTAGGAAACAGGATTACAGGTGACAATATGCTAACTGGTGGTGTAGGTACACAGACCCGAACCCAGAGGTATCCTGTTTCCATTCAGGCAATTTTGCCAAATTACATAAGCAGAATAATTTCTTTAGTTTTCTAATACTACCATACAAATAGTTGTTATAGTTCACTTAGTTATCCTGGTCCTAAGATACAACTAATGCGATATGATAATATGAGCATATTTAACCCAAATACAATAAGAAATAAGGGAAATATTTTGCTAACAGTTCCATGTCAAGACAATGATTACAAAGTCTGTGTAGGGAAAAAGCATACCATCCACGCAGTCCAAACAAGCACGGTGCAGAACCGTGTAGATACTAATAAACCTTTCTGGTTTCTCTGTGTGCTTAGATGAGAGCTTGGTTTTTGACCATGCTGTATCTGTAGCTCAGTCTTGACATGATACCTTATGAACTGTGTTTTAACTGGAAAAGTGAAATGTAAGTGCAGTGCAAAAATGTGTTAAAACATTTATCTATTTAGTTTTTCTTTTTGTAACATGTTGTAATGTACTAGTAATGACATACATTTGTTGACAGTGGCATGCTAATGCTTTAATACAGTTAGCTAACTGGAACAATAATATATGATTCTGTGAGGATTTCTAAAGTTTGCTTATCAAATGTACCTGTTGATTACATGAAAGGGGGTCCTGCCTGTTAGAGATTTTACCCTAGTGTGGCAAACTAATGTTTTCGTACAATTTATTAGCAGACTGAAAGGTTAAAGCAAATTCTGGAAGGTCATCCAGGTCAAATTCTAAAAATTAGCACAAATGGTGAAACGGTCCTGTTGTTTATTAAACAGTTTATAAGGAGGGTCATTTGAGTGTTAAGATTTCTCTGTTCTTGGGGGGCATACTGGCAGGAGGACATTATGGAGAAAGTAATACTATTGACAGTGTTTACATTTGTTTTTGTTTTGTGATAATGCAGGAACTCATTTATCATCTTTGTTCAGACATAATGGGTTCTGTTCTCAAAGGGCTTGGATTGCTGCAAGCACTGGATGCGCCCAACACACAGTACAAGGGGCTTCCAGCAATCCCTGGGCTGTGATTGACATTCTCAACCCCCCCAGTCCTCCATGTGCAAAATGCAGTGAGTTAGACCAGCTTGTCATGGGTTAACATTGCCAACCTTTTTATTGGGCTTGCACCAGGTACTTGGCAGAAGCCAATGTAAAAAGGGTGTAGTGTCACTAAAGCACATGACCGACAAGAATTGAGTGCACCATGCACCAAAGAGTTCAGGGCAACTATGCCATTGGCATAGGCCTTATGTAAGCACTGCACCAACTTTTGAAAATAGAACCCAATGTTTTTTATGTGCAAGAGGCATGGCTGAGATGTAAGTGCTGTCTCTATAAAAGGAGCTTGCTTCATGGAGAGAAAGAGAGAGAGAGAGAAGGGGAGTGCAATGTGTAGTCTGCTACACAACTGCTCATTGGTTTAAAAGAAAAAGAGTGAGACCTCTGAGTGTAGCCAAGTTTCTCCAAAGACGGAGACGTTTTCTTTTTCTTTTCCATGTGTTCATCTTTAAGTGTAGTTATAAGAAAGCTAAGTTTGTGTTTTATGGTTTAATTCACTTTCTTGTCAGTGTTTTCTCCTGTAAACACTTTTGTTCTGTTTTGGCCAATGAGAAAATACTTTGTGTAAATAGAGTACAGTAGAAGCCATTTAAACAGGATGACCTGGTGGCAGGAAATTTCTCCTGTTTAAGCATCTGTCCTGTCTATCAGAAGTTACATTGTTTTACACTGCAGTCAGTTCATGGGCACACTAAGTCCACCCTGATGTGCCTTTTCACTTCTCCCTTTGTTACAAACTTCCAAAAGATGTTGACTGCGAACTTTTGGTGCAGGGCTGGTGCAATGAATGAGTGGCTAGCCCACCTGAAACAAACACAGTCAAAGAACCTGCACTGGGAAGCAAAGAACGCCCAAACTCTTGTGTTGAAGTTTTAATGCTTTAAGGCATAAGTTCAGTAGAGATAAAATGCATAGACATATTCATAGTCCACAGACCCAGTGGGCAGTGTGTGGACTGTGGCTGTGTCTGTGTACCTTATCTCCACTGAATGTGTGCATTATGCCATTTAAAACTTCAGTGCAGGAGTTTAGTGCATTCTTTGCTCCTGAGTACAGGTTCATTAACTGAGTTTCCCTTCTATATAATGCTGTGCCACACATGTACAATATACAGAATGTTGTGAGTGGGTGTTGTCAGAGGCAACAACAAGGAACATCAGCAGCCAAATTTTGGCAGGGTTCAGTGTTTTCAGCCTTCAGTGTGATTGCAATCAAGGTCAGCAGCAAATGCAAAGTAATATGCCACAGAGTAAAGCAATTAGGACTGCAACATGTAAAAAGAAAGGCACAGAAGTTACAGTAGGTGGTGGGAGAGTAGATTAAAGAAATGAGAATGTGTGTGTTGGTTTTGCTGGTGGCTAGAAGCATAGAAAGAGAAGGACTGAGAGTACAGGAACTCCAGGAGGTGGGGAGAATAAACACAAAATTAAATTCACACATACTCAGGTGTGAAGAAAGGATTAGTAAGGGATAAATAAGGGACACATAATGACACATTTGGGCATTTCTGTGCAAATTGCCCCAATTAAGCATCAGGGACCAACAGGAATGTCCCATTTAAGCAGTCCCAGCTTCTACAGATTAACATAGCCACTGAATCAGTTCCCTCTGGGATGTCCCAATAAAGTGAACATCCTGATTATCTGTGTCACATTTCAGTGGTTTGTACTGTAGTTATTGTTTAGCACACTATACAGTCTGGTTGTGATTTTGAATAAAAAATGTATAGTTCATGAATTTCTGGGGTGCCCATTATTCTGAAGAAGCATGCTAAATATGGTTTAAGCAATTTGAAAAGCATTTTCCTTTCTAATACAGGGAAAGAGTCATGTGAAGTTAGAAAAGACAGAACCCACACTTCACCTGGGGTTCGAGCAGTTGGCCTTGGCTTGATCCAGGAGGACTGGTGACTGGGTTCAGAAGGTCCTGGTGTCCAGATTGCACCTTCTTTGCACAGGATTAAGCATGGGCACAAGGACATGGTGAGGGGTGAAAACAGGTGAAGGTCTATGACAACCAGCTGCAAGAGGAACACTGGTTTGGGAGTAAATGAGTGGGTCTGTCACATTAACGAATACATTTTTGAAATGGATTGAATTGATAACCCCTGACCCAAAATGATATAGTTTAGAAACATTCCAATGTATATGGGTGATATAGCCCTGGTCCTGGTTGTAGCACCTACACCAGACATCGTGAAGTACCCCCAAGGACTGAAGATCTGTTTGTACCCTGTACCATCTATGGATGAACATTTTGATAATTCTACTTTTGGAATCTGTGAATCTAATGTGTGCCATGCTGAGGTAGTCACTCCATGCTTCCTTAGGAATGGGATGACCAAGTCCAACTTCTAAGCTAAGTGGCTGCATTAGTAGGGGATAGGAGTGCAGCATTTAGATAGCTATAAACGTACATGCTATTCCTTAGGTTTAATAAGCCTGAACTTGACGGTGGTTCATCACTCAGTCTGGATGGTGGAGTGAGACAAGATTACAAGACACTTCAAATCTATAAAAACCTACAAAAATCTGTTTTAGGGAGGTAGATTTTGGATATATATTTCTATAGAAACATAGAAGGCGATGGCAGGAGACCGCTAGATCCATCTAGTCTGCCCGGTGTATTTGTCTTTTCCTACACCCCTAGCTCCCCTTTGGTATGAGAGCTCCCTTGTGTGTATCCCACGCATTCTTGAATCTCACAACTGTGTTTTACCCCACCACATCCAGGGGCAGGCTATTCCAGGCATCCACCACCCTTTCTTTGAAGAAAAACTTCCTGATGTTAGTAGCGTACCTCCCTCCTTTCAGCCTTAGATCATGTCCCCTGAATCTGCTGCTCTCCTTGAAGTTAAAAAGTTCCTGAGTCTGCACCTTGTTTATGCCATTTATGTGTTTGAATGTTTCAATCATGTCACCCTCTCCCTTCTCTGTTCCAGGGAATACATCTTCAACTCTCTCAGTCTTTCTCCATAGGGCATCTCATGCAATCCCCAAATCATTTTTGTCACCTTTCTATAATGAAAATAGTGCTCCACTGGGAGGCATCTAGGATATTCCTAACCCAGTTCATGGTCTGGTGCTACCATGTGTTCCAGTGGATCATTCTACCACATCTTGGAGAGGTTTCTTCAACAGTAGCAGTGGGAAACATTAGAGGTATGTTATCCATGTTTAGGGACACAAGCTTTTGAAGGATCTCTTCTGAGGCTTTGTGCATGACATTATGGTTGGTTGATCTCTGGGAAGTATGTTAGATTTCCAGCATAGAAAGGTGCCTAGGTAGCCCTGCTATGCCTTGATTACTGCATCATCTTCACGCAGTGCTTATCCTGTGGTCAGAGGTAATGGTTCAGCTATTGTAGAATGTAGCAATTGGAAGGCTTAAGCCTATGGTTCAATGAGCTGAGGCAACAGCCACACCCTTCAAGCCCGACCTATTTAAACTCTGCCTTCCTGCTCCGTTCAGAAGTATTTTTTTCTTTTCAGCCGGAGGCTCTGCCTGACCTCTCCCTGAGCTCTGCCCCCTCCCCCCTGCTGGGTTTGTCTCCTATCTTCCCTTTGCTTGGATTTCTGCTGGTTTATGCTGGACTCTTTGCCTGGTTTGTGCTCCTCCTGCTTCTATGTCAGTATTTGCCTCTGGCTGCAGTCTATCTGTGCTTCTCTCTCAGTTGTTTGTTTTTGCTCCTTCCAACTCCTGTGCTTGTGTTTGCTTTTGTTTACATAGAAACATAGAATTTGACGGCAGATAAGGACCGCTTGGCCCACCCAGTCTGCCCATTTCCCTACCTGATGGATAAGTTGCAGATCCTAGTTAACCAGCAGCCTACTTCTTCCTACCCCCACCCCCTAGAATTGCCTTATGACTGTCCCATGCTTGCTTGAATTCCACCACTGTTTTTGACTCCACAACCTCCTCTGGAAGGCCGTTCCATACATCCACAACCCTCTCTGTGAAAAAATACTTCCTTAAATTACCTCTGAGCCACCCCCTTCTATCTTCAACAGCCTCTCTTGTTCTTGCACACCTCTTTTTGAAAGATGCTACCTCTTGGACTTTGTTGATTCCATTGAGGTACTTGAAAGTTTCTATCATGTCCCCTCTCCTCCTTTCCTCAAGGCTATACATATTAAGCTCCTTAAGTCTCTCTTCATATGTCTTCCATTGCAGACCCTGCACCATTTTAGTTGCCCTCCTCTGGATAGCTTCCATCCTGTCTATGTCTTTGCGGAGACTGGGTCTCCAGAACTGCACGCAGTACTCCAGATGTGGTCTCATCAGCTGTCTGTACAGAGGGATAATAACTTGTTTTCTACTGGTGATGCCTCTCCCTATGCATCCCAGTATTCCCCAGCCCTCCTTGCTGCCCTCTCATATTGCTTGCCCACCTTTGGGTCATCTGATATGACTACCCCCAGGTCCCTTTCCATTTTTGTTGTTGTTAGTATCTCACCCCCCATTGTGTACTCTTCCCCTGGGTTTTTGTTTCCCAGGTGCATTACCTTGCACTTCTTAGCATTGAATCTAAGCTGCCATACATTTGACCATTCCTCTAACCTTGCCAAGTCCCTTCTCATCCTTTCCACCCCACCTTGTGCATCAACTCTGTTCTTTGTGTCATCTGCAAAAAGACATACTTTTCCTTCCAGTCCCTCTGCAATGTCACTTATAAAGACATTGAAGAGGACCGGTCCTAATACTGAACCCTGCGGTACCCCACTACTAACCCCCTTTTTCAGAGTGGACTCCATTTACTATTACTCTCTGTGTCCTATTCTCCAGCCAATTCTTTACCCAGGCTGTCATCTTGGGACCCACTCCCAGGCTGGCTAACTTGTATATTAATCTTTGTGTGGGACTGTGTCAAATGCCTTGCTAAGAGTCTAGGTAGGCCATGTCCACAGCCCCTCCTGATCAACTACTTTGGTCACCCAGTCAAAGAAATCTATCAGATTTGTCTGGCATGACCTTCCGCTGTGAATCCATGCTGCCTTGGGTCCTGTGCCCCTCTGGCCTCTAGATACTCAACAATTCTTTCCTTCAGAAGTGATTCCATCATTTTCCCTACCACTGAGGTTAAACTAACAGGTCTGTAGTTTTCTGCTTCTGCCTTGCTCCCACTTTTGTGAAGGAGAATCACATCTGCCCTCCTCCAGTCCTCAGGTACCACCCCATCCTCCCATGATTTGTTAAAGAGGGTAGTCAGTGGTGTCACTAGTTCTACCCTTAGTTCTTTTAGAATTCTGGGATGAATCCCATCAGGCCCCATTGCTTTGTCCACCTTCAGTTTTAAGAGCTCTTTCAGAACCCTTTCTTCTGTAAATGGGCTGGTATCAACTTCTGTATCCAGAGTGTTTCTACTGTTTGTTTTAGGTACCTCCCCCTCTTCCTTTGTAAATACTGAGCAAAAATATTTGTTTAGTATCTCTGCCTTTTCACAGTCACCCTCTGCCCACCCTCCCTCCCCTTTATTAAGCCTCACTATCCCTCCCTTGGTCTTCCTTCACTCCCTGATGTACCTATAAAGGTTTTATCCCCTTCTTAATTGAGTTGGCTATCTTTTCCTCGGTTTGGGCCTTTGCTGTTCTGACTGCCTTCCAGCTTCCTTTTGCTTTAACTGATACAGTTCTCTGTCCTGTTCCTTCTGTGATTCCTTGTACTTCCTGAATGCTTTTTTTCTCTTGAACCTTCACTGCCACTTCCTTTGAGAACCATAGTGGTTTCTTACCTCGTTTCATTTTGTTTATTTGCTTTACACAAAGGCTTGTTACCTCTGTGATGGCAGTTTTATTATTCCCATTGTTCTTCCACCCCTCCTTCCTGCCCATTTGCTAGTGCATTCCTTAGGCACTCACCCATTTTAGCAAAGTCAGCCCTCCTAAAATCCAGTACCTTTGTCTTTGTATGGCTTGACTCTATTACTGTGTTTATTGTGAACCATACTGTTCGATGGTCGCTAGTTCCCAGATGGCTACCCACTTCTACATCTGTGATCCTCTCTTCATCTCCATTTGAGAGAACCAGATCTAAGATTGCTCCCTCTCGAGTGGGCTCCCTCTTGAGTTGTCTAAGGCATGCCCCCTGTAGGGCATCTAGAATAACCCCACTCTTAGAAGTGGCTGCTGCAACTGCACTCCAGTTAACATCTGGCATATTCAGATCACCCATCAGCAATATCTCCCCTTTATCCTGCATTCTAAGTATACTTTCTATCATTTCCTTGTCCATTTTCTCCCCCTGAGAGGGGGGTCTGTATACAACCCCTGTGCGGATTGTGGTGCCATTGCTTGCCTCCAAATTGACCCACAGTGCTTCTTCTCCTCCCTGTTTAACCCTTTTGTTCTGTTGCTTTGATTTCTTCTCTTATGTAGAGAGCTACTCCTCCTCCCCTTTTAACCTCCCTGTCCCTCCTATAGATAGTGTATCCTGGTATGTTTATGTCCCAGTCATGGTTCTGTGTGTACCATGTTTCTGTGACTGCCATGATATCAGATCTTCCTCCTCCATCAAGGCCACTAATTCAGGAAGCTTGTTACCCAGACTACGGGCATTGGTACTCATTGCTCTCCATTTTTGATGGCTTTACCTTCTGTAGCGGCATCCCCACTGACCTTTCTACCTTGGTCTTTTCTCATTTAGTACCCTGTTTTGTAGGGAGGCTGGGATTTTCCTGCTGCTTATCAATGCCTCCCCTTGACTAGTTTAAAAGCTTGCCAATGAAGCATTTAAACTGATTGCTAAAAAGACTTGTTCCCTTCCTGGACAGATGCAGACCATCCTGCCAGTATAGGCTGGTGTCCCTCCAGGTGGAACCCCAGTCCCCAATGAAGCCAAACCCCTGTGCTCCACACCATTTTTTCAACCATTTGTTAAACTGCATGGTGCAAAGTACCCTCGCCTCACCCATTCCACTGACAGGCAGTACCTCTGAGAAGGATACTGTGTGTGCTACTTGTCTTAAGCCCCTTCCCAACTCTACAAAGTCCTTCTGCACTGCTCTAATCTCATGATGAGCTATGTCATTTGTCCTTAGGTGGACAATGACGTCCAGCTCAGACTCCTGTGCAACTGTTCTCATGATCCTAAGGATGTGCTTCCTGTCCCTCCCAAGCCATGGCACCAGGCAGGCACCTTACTTCAGTTTTCCCTGCTTCCCCCAGTTCTATCCCCCTAATAATTGAGTCCCCCACCAGGAGCTGTTTTCTTTCCCTGTGGTGCCCTCTGCCTCCTTCCTGAGGGCCTCCCTTGTGACAGTTATCTGCACTCTCCTTAGTCTCCTCTGCGGGTGTATCCATAGGGGAGCTATGCTTCCCCCAGAATGGTGTATGGATTGTGGTGTGGAACAACTGACTGGGTGTGCCTCTGTTCCACCATCCTCACCCTCCCTGAGCCCACTGTGGTCCATCTGCTGTGCTTTCTTTGCAACCTCTGAGGAAGTGGTTGTGGCTCTGGTGCTCCCTGTATGGGGGAGGTTCCCTTCCTACTGTCCAGTGTGGCCTGGGGGAAGGTCCCCATACTACTGTCCAGTGTGGCCTGAAGACGGGCAACTTCCTCCCTCATGGCAGAGATTTGTCTGCAAATAGGGCAGCATCTCAGCCTCCAGAAAGACTCCTGGAAGACTGCTGCCCCACAGCCATTACATTGCACTACTCCCGACATTTTTTTTAATTTTGTGTGTGTGTGTGTGTGTGTGTGTGTGTGATTGGTTTGTAATATAGAAATAAATATATATTTATATTATACAATGTGTATGCTTATATTGTCAGTGCAGTGTGCTAGAGAGGATATGACAGTGACATGCACCTTGCACTCTTGGGGAAATGATGTCGGAACCCCAGGTATAAAGGAACTATTTCCAGGGGTGGGTGGGGTGAGGGTGGGAAGGGGTTGGGCCTAAACTGTGCCCTTGCAAAACAATCAGCTAAAAGCTCTGACCCACTGCTGCAATGAGTGCCTTCCTGTCAGCAAGATGCCCTACACAACAATTTGATAGAGAAATACCCTGCTAATCAGACAGAGAAAAATCCACACATCCAAGTCAGACACAGGTAAACCTGCCCAGCCCCAAAACAGTCTGGTGGTTTGTGCTCTGAGAGAGCTGTCAGCCCCAAAATAAGTCAGCTGTGCTTTAAACTCTTCTTGCACTGAAAATCTTAAGAATTGTAACAAACAAATGTAAACCTAGATCCACCACCCTCTGTTGCTTGAAAGACTGTCTTTTCCTGTTTCACACTGCAGGTTTTTCTGTGACCACTCCTTAACCCCAGTAACTTTGTTAAAAAGAGTTTAACTATCACAAACTCCTACGCACCAGTAAATTATTTAAAAATAGTTTCTGTCCCAAAATCCTAGTAGTCAATCCAGCTACCCCCAAGGGACAACCAGAATGCAGTATTCAAACACTTATGAGGTTACTTCCAAGATAAGCAGAGTTTGCAAGTTTCTTTTTCAACTCCTCAGCCACCTTTAATTCATTTAAAAATAGTTTAACTGTCAGCAAATCCTAGTAGACAATCTAGCTACCTCCAAGGACCTACCCAAATGCAGTATTTAAATCTTTCTGAAGTTACTAACAAGATAAACAGAGTTTTCAAGCCCCTTCTTGGTTAAACACTAAATAAATATGTGAATAAAAAGCAATTAAAAAGCAATTACCAAGGGTAGTTAGTTCCACCCCCCACAGAATTAAGCAAAAGTGCACGTTTGTTGCAGATATCAAGTGCAATATAGAATTTCTCACACAGCTCAGTTGAAGAAAGTAGTGTCCTTCCAGCTCCAGAAAATGTGCTTTGTGTCTTTGAAAATTGCAGCCTTCAGTGACTTATAGTAATCTGATCTAGTCTGGATATCTCCACCCAGGGCAATTTGTTGCCAATGGTTATGATGTAGCCCTTCCTGTTCCAATACAACCTGTTTGGTCTGAAAACAATGTCCTGCCCCCTAAGGCTGTCTGTGTTTCAATTCAGACTGCAGGTTTTTCTGTGACCACTCCTTAACCCCAGTAACTTTGTTAAAAAGAGTTTAACTATCACAAACTCCTACACACCAGTAAATTATTTAAAATAGTTTCTGTCCCAAAATCCTAGTAGTCAATCCAGCTACCCCCAAGGGACAACCAGAATGCAGTATTCAAACACTTATGAAGTTGCTTCCAAGATAAGCAGAGTTTGCACATTTCTTTTTCAACTCCTCAGCCACCTTTAATTCATTTAAAAATAGTTCAACTGTCAGCAAATCCTAGTAGACAATCTAGCTACCTCCAAGGACCTACCCAAATGCAGTATTTAAATCTTTCTGAAGTTACTAACAAGATAAACAGAGTTTGCAAGCCCCTTCTTGGTTAAACACTAAATAAATATGTGAATAAAAAGCAATTACCAAGGGTAGTTAGTTTCACCTCCCACAGAATTAAGCAAAAGTGCACGTTTGTTGCAGATATCAAGTGCAATATAGAATTTCTCACACAGCTCAGTTGAAGAAAATAGTGTCCTTCCAGCTCCAGAAAAAGTGTTTGTTGCTTTTGGGCTGTTCTAATGTTTTCTAGTGTCCTATTTATTTTTATACTTTTAACAATACCTTAGTTTACCTGCAATTATCCATATGTTTCGGCTCAAACTGCTGTTTCCTCAACTCTGCTGTCTCCTGTGCTTTTCCACTGTAGTTGTTTGCAGCTTGTCTGGGCCTCATCCTGCTCTCAGTTAGTTTCCACTCCCTGCTGTGCTGTGTTTGTTGCTGAGCAGCTCTGCTCTTAATTCATTCAATGCTAGCTCCACTCAGGCAGCTGCATCTCCTTACTTTTGTGCTCTGCTGCATTACTATGCAAAAATTCATCTATTACTTTAGCATTTCATAATTTTACTGAACCATACTGTTACCAAAACAACAGCAGTTCATTTCTGTCTTCTAGTCATACTGAAAAGCCATGTTGGAAAAAGGGAGCACCTCTACAATTTTTTTGGGGTGGAGCAGGGGTTCTTGTCCAACCATCTGAATTATACTCTATAATAAATTTAATGTTGTCCTTGTCCTATGTGCAGTACTTGTATGCATTTGCAATTATAATTCAAACTCTCATTACTTTTGATTATGTATTCAGTCCAAGGTATGGCAGTCTGGCTTACAGCTGCAGGCATTTAAACAGTATGTTTCTAATTTCTGTCTATACTGAAACTTTCATCACTAAATTAACTGGTTGGTCTCATGGTGCTCAGCTTGTGGTCTCCCTGTTATTCCCACAGTGGGGGCTGTGATGTCATAGTGAGGCATTGTGGCTCCAAGTAGAAAGAACATGCTTTTATGTAAGTTAAATGAATTTTGCTCTGATCCTTTGCCATATTCCTGCATATTCCTCATCAATGTTTTTACCAGCTCTAATCCTACTACTGCTCCCGTGCAGCCTAAATGGCATTTAAGGTAATTATACAGAAACCATATCAATTCAATTACCTAAACCTTATTGATTCAATTACTGACATTTGCAGCCTCCTTCTACCTAACCAATGGCTGCTGGCTTCACCCAACCTTCTACCACCTACTCACATCA
This sequence comes from Neoceratodus forsteri, assembly GCA_016271365.2. Taxonomy (NCBI): domain Eukaryota; kingdom Metazoa; phylum Chordata; order Ceratodontiformes; family Ceratodontidae; genus Neoceratodus; species Neoceratodus forsteri. Next base: position 1,331,466,810 of record CM057458.1, read on the forward strand.
GTATTACCTACTGCCATTGAGTATTTTCAGTGTCTTCAATATTAGGCTTCCTTAATGGAATTGGTTGGCTTGCTTTTCACTGACTTTGCTCTTATTTCTGACTTCCAGCCACTGGCTTTGCCTGGCATCCTCCTACCTATCCATGGCTGCTGGCTTCACCCAGCCACCTCCATACTAACCACTACCTAACATCTGGTCTCTGGCTTTACCCGGCTCAATATCTAACCATTAGCTGCTGGCTTCATCAGACCTCCTCCCATCTGATGCTTCACAGTTGCCTGTATGCTGTTAATCATAAATTGGAGGCATACTGATCGTGGCCATTACTTTCTATGGCTCACAGCCTGCCCTACAGCCAATGGTTTTGCTCTGCACCCATGAAGTCCACATCTTGAACATGAAAAACTCAGGATGGGATCCTTCTCATCTGGCTCATAGTGGGAATGTCCTTGCTCTGGGCAAAGCTTTAGCCATGTAGATGTATCAATGGCACCTCTTGATGTAGAATAAAGACTTCAGCTATGAGGGATGGGGCCCTTACACCCAAGAGAGTGCCTTTAGCTTACCAAATCAGGTTTGATTATGCCTTCTATGCAGTTCATCCTACGACCACCTCTGGTTAATATGGTATGCTTCTAGCCTTTAGGCTGGCTGAGTGCCTCAGCAGTTGTTTTCTCCTCCTCCCACCTGGGAGTCCCACTCACTCTTCAGATTATCCAGTGTTGCAGAGTGTGCTCACAACCCTTCAGGTTGTTCCCATTAGAGGGATCATGACAGCTTTCCACAAAATTGGAATATTTTCCTCTCCTTGGATTAGATTTCTAAATTACAGCAGCAGAGCTGTCACTAAATAAAACATCCCAAGCCTGGAGGCAAGGTGAGCCTGGAGGGAAGGCAACCTAGGCCTTGGATCCCCAGAGGTTTCCTCCTCAAATGGGGTCCTTCCTCTCCTCGGTGCCAAAGGTCATAATATCTAGTTAATTTATTCATATTTCCCGAGGTTACTTAGGTAGGTTTCTGTAGTTATTTAGGTAGGCTTCTACTGTTGGATGGAGGTGAATGGTAACCCTCCTTTGTCATTCCTTCTCTCTTTGGGAAGTCATGCCCTGTCTGTCATAGGGTGACCCGTTCCAGTATTAGGACCTTATTGCTATAAGCCCCTTGTCTCTGCTGTTTTCTTTTCATGTGTTGTTCATTCAATAATCTTCACTTTTTCTAGCAAAATATGGTGCAACAGTACTTCTCTTCTCTTTTCTTCTCATGTTACTGTACTATTTTTTTCATAACTGTTAGGCTGGTCACCTACAGTGTTTTCTAGTATCTTTTTTCACATATACATCGGTCCTAAGTGTTAAAATTGCAGGGCAGCATTCATTTCCATTATACGCAATGCCTGCCCCTTTAAACATGCTCAGTGTTTGTATTTCGTATGGAACTTGTAAGAGTTTTTTCAGAATGTAAAAGAGAGATGTTAAAAATTATTTAAATTGGGCAGCAATGAAAGAAATTGAAAGGCTACTTAAAAGAGGGGCTCCATAGCCACTTAGCGTTTTGCCAGACTGTTCATTTATGAAAGCATGAGGCCAAAATGCATGAGAAGCCTAAACAATTGAAAAAAGATAAGACTTGGCTGTAGTTGAATTCTCCCCCTTCTAAAAAATATCAGCTTAAAAGTACATTTCTGTTAGAAACTGCAAATATTTAGCCTGCAAGTGAAAGAATTTGTAGAGAGCAGGCTATAGGTCGAGAGTATGCCTAAATGAAAGCTTCTCTTGCAAACTCACAGAAACCTTCCCTGTGTAAATGTAACAACATATTTTGCTTTAAAAACCAAATGTTAAGAGTTTGTTACAAAAGAAACACAAAAAGGGAACTCAGAGCTTTAAAATATATATTAATTCCTTGCCTGGGAGTTGCAAGCTGTATGTATATAGAGTCTCTCTAAGGGCTGCCAGCCCGCAAACTGAACATTGTTATACTCTTTCAGAGAGTGATGTCACAGTAAAGGGTGAAGCTAGACCCCTTCGTTATTACCTATTTCATATGCACATAGAAATACAGTGTTTTCTCATGGGTATGATGTAGAGAAAGGATACTGTGTAAATGTTATCTGTGTTTATCTCTAATTCATGTTATTTGATAAAAAGCAATAGTATCAAAAAAATTATAAATATTTTTCTAAAAAGGGGTCAATCACATGTCTGTGATGTCACTCCATGCTGTGTATATAAGCCCTCCACTAGGACAGAACAGATCAGATCAGTTTTGCCTTCAGTTCAGTGAAGTCAGTTGCCTGCTGACTGGTGAGATGGGTTTCCAGTTCATTGCAGTTTGTCTGAGAAAGAAGTTACTAGGAGACTGTGTTTGCTTTCATGTCTCCTAATGATGCTGATTCCAAGTTTATTTTTCCTGACAAAGAAAACTGCTGGAACCAGCTAACTTTGAAGTCTGGCACCCTTTGCAGACTGTGTCAGAGGCCTTTCAGCACCATGCATTTTTGCTTAATGCTGAACCAGTATAATGTTTTGTGGTGATTTGCATATACAACCCATGATACTTTGCATTATTGGGGTATGTGTGATTTTGTATTTATTTGAAACTTTGCTTCCTGGCCAATGCCCTTTGGGGTAACCCTTGCCTCAGTGCTTGTGCAGTAAGGTTCTTTGTTTTTTAGTTTATTTTTTGTTTTATTGGACTCACCACCACCCAACCCAGATAGATCAACTTAGAGAAGCTAATTCATCCCACTGGGGTGTCATACAGATGAGGCACACTGATGAGTCCTGGTAGGACAAAACACGTGTCTGTGTCTTCTGTTGGCACCATTTGCAGACTGTGTGAGAGGCCTTTCGGCGCCATGCACTTTTGTTTAAAGTTGAACCAGCATAATATTTTGTGGTGATTTGCATATACAGCCCATGATAGTTTGCATTATGGGGGCATGTGTGATTTTGTATTTCTTTGAAATTTGTCTTCCCGGCCTAATCCCTTTGGGGTAACCCTTGCCTCAGTGCTTGCGCACTGAGGTTCTTTGTCTTTTAGTTTGTTTTTATTGAGCTCACCACAGCCCATCCCAGATAGACCAACTTAGGGTAGCTGGTTCATTCCATTGGGGTGTCATACAGCCGAGGCACACTGATGATTCCTGGAAGGACAAAACACATGTCTGTGTCTTCTGTTGGCACCCTTTGCAGACCATGTGAGAGGCCTTTTGGCACCATGCATTTTTGCTTAAAGTTGAACCAGCATAATATTTTGTAGTGATTTGCATATACAGCCCATGATGCTTTGCAGTATGGGGGTATGTGTGATTTTATATTTCTTTGAAACATGTCTTCCTGAAACATGCAACCCTTGCCTCAGTGCTTGTGCAACAAGGTTCTTTGTTTTTTAGTTTGTTTTTATTTTTGTTTTTATTGGGCTCACTACAACCCAACCCAGATAGACCAACTTAGAGTAGTTGGTTCATTCCACTGGGGTATCACACAGGTGAGGCACACTGATGAGTCCTTGTATGATGAAATACATGTCTGTATCTTCTGTTGTCACCCTTTGCAGACTTTGTGAGATGCCTTTTGGCACCATGTATTTTTGCTTAAGTTGAACCAGCATAATATTTTGTGGTGATTTCCATATATAGCCCATGATGTTTTGCATTATGGGGGTATGTGTGATTTTGTATAACCTTGAAGATGTTTCTTTTCTGTGTAAGTATTGTTTTTTCATTTTTGTTTTTGTTTTGTATTACCTAAATAAAAAGAACACCACATATCTTGCATTTTTATGCACCTTTTCTGCTGTTGTTGCGTCTGTCTATTCCCTCACTTTCACAGATGGTGTTAACAGTGGGATATAAAGTGGTTAACTGCAGATATCCAGGCAGATACAGAAAGGTGCTAGTGCAGGAGTTAAGACTCAGATTCTGACCAGAACCATGGCAGAAAAGCAAAGAGCAATCCCTCTGCCAGGATTGGAGCCAAGAGCCAGGAAGAAGGATACATGTTTTATTGTTGACATCCAAGAAGACATCAGAGAGGAGAATGGAGAAGATGTCAGAGAGGAAACCCTCACCATAGGGACACCCGAAAAAAATGTGAGTGACCTCCTCAAATGGTTATGTATGAAGCAGTTGGAAGCTGAGAAGCAGAGAGAGCTGGATTGACAATGGCAAATACCTAATGGATGGATACTGTCAGAGCCATACAAAACCTCAGTCCAAAACCCTCTGAAAGAAGTGTCCCTAGAAACATTAAGTTAACCAAATTCATGAGAATGATGACATAGTTGTGTATTTAACAACATTTGAATGTATTGCCCAAACATGTGCTTGGCCTAAAGAACAATGGGTCATAAGACTGGTACCTTATTTGTTTGGTCATGCACAACTTGTCCTTAGTCATTTAAGTGTGAATGATGCTGAAGATTTTGACCAAGTCAAAAAAGAAATCCTGAGAAGATACGATATAAGCACAGAAACTTACCGACAAATATTTCGTAACCAGATAATGACTGCTCAAGACACCCCAAGAGAAATTTTTTGCTAAGTCCAAAGAATTCTGTTGCAACTGTCCACAGCCTACAGTTAATCCTTTGGCTGCCAGAAGATTTCTAATGCATATGTTTTAGGATGTGTATACACATTGGTGGCACAACAATGGTAAAGACTGCAGATGAAATCATCAAGTTGATTATCATTGAATAATTCATTTGAGTCCTACCCCCAGATGTTCAACTTTGGGTCAAAGAACACAAACTTGAATCAGCTGAGAAAACAATTACACTGGCAGAAGACTATCTAGCTGCAAGACCTTCCAAGCAGAAGGGATACCAAGGTCCATGTCCACAACCACATACTCGGGTACAACATTTTAATTACTCTAAACTAAATAACCAGAACACTGCCAGAACTGAGTGGAGAAAAGAAAGAGGGAGAAAAGTAATCAAGCAGATATAATATGTTACAATTGCTTAGGAAAAGGACACAATGCCAGGAACTGTACTAATAAAAGAGATCCACCACATTTGTCACTATCTAATTTGGAGTATGTGACCACTGTAGAAATTGGAATCAAGCAAATGCTGGGACTGTTGGATTCAGGAAGTTGGCAGACTTTAATAAGAGAAGATTTGTTCCAGGACATTGCTAGAAAAGACCCGGATACCTCAGTAATTTGTGTACATGGGGATGTACACTAGTACCCAGCCACAACTGTTACTATGACTGCTGAAAATGAACATTAATCCATAACAGTTGGCCTGGTTCCACAACTTCCAGTCCCCATCATAACTGGGTAAGACCACCCTAATTTCGATCAGTTGATAAAAAAGCAACAATCCCATAAGAACGTGGTTGCTGTAACAACAAGGGCCCAGGCTAAAGGTGAACAGTGGCCAAATATTTTTCCTTTTGAAGAGTATTTAATTGAGAAACCAGGGAACAGCAGGAAGACCAGAGCAGAAAAAGAGGACATTAAAAAGACAATGGGGAGACTCACATCAAGGTACTTTATCACAACACCAATCCACTACACCATCACCTTTGGGATCTGTGTTACAGGGAGAAGAAATCAAGCAAGAGCAAATGTTGGACACTACCCTAACTCCCTTTTTTTTCAGAGTGGACCAGAAAAATGTACATGACCAACCACAGTATTCAGTTATTAATGGTATATTGTACAGAATATGTACAAGTCCAAAAGCTGGTAAAACTGTTGAACAAATGATGGTACCCCAGAAATTTAGGGAAAAGCTAATTCACCTACATAATATCCATATGGCAGGACATGAAGGGAGGGACTGCACCTTAAGTCAACTTCTAACCAGATCTGTCTGGCCTCCCATCCATGAGGATGTGGCAGAGCACTGCCGCACCTTACCCAGAGTGTCAAAAAGTGGAACAAGGAGGAAAGAAGGACAGGGTCCCTCCTCCAACACATTCCCAGTGTTACCACTCCATTCAAGACAGTAGCAATGGATATAGTGGGTCTGCTACAGAAAAGTTCAAAGGGAAACAGGTTTATCCTGGTGTTGTGTGATTATGACACCCATCACCCTGAAGCAGTACCCTTATGTACTGTAACAGCTCCAAGAATAGTTGAAGAACTGGCTAAGATTTTTAGCAGAATGGGTATTCCACAAGAGATATTGACTGATAGCGGTAACAATTTCACTTCGGTCATGTTACAGGAATTGCATCAGTTGTTGGGTGTGACAGCTGTAAGGATATCCTCCTATCACCCACAAACCAATGGGTTAGTAGAAAGGTTTAACAAAACCCTCAAACACATGTTACGGAAGTATGTACGCTGTGCAACTTTGGTTCAAATCTAATCAGCTTTTCTTAAATGCTAAAAAAACAATCTCCCTAAAGTTTGGCTCACAACCTCGGCTCTCCCGATTCACTAACCACCCCCCTTTCCTAACCCTTGACCAAACCCTCTTAGATTCCTGCACCTCTTACCGCTACCTTGGCGTCTGGCTTGACCAACATCTCGACTACTCAATTCACATAGACTCCCTTCACAAAAAATTGCTTCCTAAACTGGGTGCCCTTTATTGCAACAAAGACTGCCTGCCTACCCTAGTCAGGCGTGAACTAGTGCAAAAAATGATACTTCCAATCTTTGATTACGGGGACGTAGTCTACGGCACTGCCTCACCCTCCACTCTGACCAGCTTGGACACACTCTTTCATTCCTTCTGCCGTTTCATACTGGAATGTCCTAAACTTACGCACCACTGTGACCTCTATAGCTCTCTGGCCTTTCCCTCACTCTCAGCCCACAGACAAATCCACTGCTCACGTGTTGCTGCTAAATTCTGGTCCCATACCCTCCCGCCCTACCTAAATTCCTCCTTGACTACTCAACCCATGACGTCCTACTCACTGCGACACTCAGATAATAGGCGCTTCCATATCCCGTGCATGCGTACTACTATGGGTCAGGCTGCTTTTAGTTACTGCATGCCTAAACTATGGAATGACCTCCCAGCAGAAATCCGCCATATCACTAATTCAAGCCACCTCAACTCCTGCCTCCATGAACACTTTCACACTGTCTGCTCCTGCAACCGGTCTCCACATTAATAGCCCCAAAGGCCTCCTGGGCCTCAATACCTTACTTTATGGACTATGAACCCTTTTCTGTTAGTGTCTACAAATGACTAAAGATTTTAATATTAACTTATTTTATTGTGTACATTGAAATATCTTTTCTATGCATTATCTCCATGCTTGCCTATTTCTTTAAGCTACATGGCTACCTTATCTACAAACGTGTATAGCCCTTCACTGTTGTGCCTCTCTACTGTATATAAACCTGTATGTCTTTTTTGCCTGTATGTTTCCCCATTGTTTCCTCCAGGTCGCATCTGGAAACGAGTGGTTAGTCGCTCAGTATGCCTGCCTGGTTAAACTCTTAAATAAATAAATAAATGTACAGGATGAAGGAAAAGACTGGGATAAATACCTCCCCTATTTACTATTTGCTTACCGGGAAGTGCCTCAGGCCACTACAGGTTTTTCCCCTTTCGCATTACTTTATGGTAGAAATCCCAGGGGATCCCTTGGTGTTGTATGAGAGCTTTTGAAAGAAGGGAGAAATGTGGGTCATGTAAATGTGTTGGATTATATGCCTAATCTCAGAAAGAGACTAGTGAAATATGTGGAACTGGCTCACCAAAATGTGACTCAGAGACAGAAAAAGCAAAAAAGTAACATATGGCATGGGTCTGAAGGGACCGGTATTTCAACTCGGAGAGAAAGTGTTGCTGTTATTACCCTCATCTGATACAAAACTGCTTATGAAATGGCAAAGCCCATTTACTGTTCTTGGAGAATCAGCCCTGTCAACTATGAGATTGAAATTTCAGGAAAAAGGCCTAAAATATATAATGCAAACTTGTTACGGAAATGATTTGAGAAACCTACCCCTGCCCCTACATTTTTATACATCCAGAGCAATAGGATACTGAACTGGTCATAGCCTATGGAAGGTTGGAAAATGGTGAGGAAGTACAGGAAGTTCAAATTAGCTCAAAGTTAGATAGAAAACAAAAGAAAGAGATTCAACAGCTTTTATAACATTTTTCCAAGACATTCAATAGTATTCCAGGTAAAGCCAAGGGAGTAGTACACACAATCAATGTGACACAAGGGAAACCTATACACCAAAAACCTTACCAATTGCCTGAGAAGGTTAGGCAGGCGGTCATACAGAAAGTGCACAAGATGGAACAGTTAGGGATCATTACCCCATCAAGTAGTGCATGGTCATCACCTATGGTTGTGGTGAATAAAAAAGAAGGAGGGATCAGAATTTGTCTAGATTTCCACAGGCTGAATGCTGTTTCTACATTTGATGACTATCCCATGCCACACAGTGAAGGTATTTTAGACAAAATTGGAAATGGACATTACAACACTGTTCTTGATCTCACTAAAGGATACTGGCAGATCCCTCTAGCAATACATGCATAGGAGAAAACAACTTTTTGCACACCCATTGAATTGTATCAGGTCACCACTATGCCCTTTGGTTTGCATGGTGCCCCTGCCACTTTTCAGTGATACATGGATAGAATTCTGAGACCAAACACACAGTATTATGCAGCTTATTTGGATGATGTAGTCATCTTTAGTGAAGACTAGAAAACACACCGAGCACACCTCAAAGCAGTGATTCAGTCCATTACAGATGCTGGTATGATCATTAACCCTACAAAATGTGCTGTGGCTAGAACAGAAACCAAATACTTAGGTTTTGTTCTGGGTAACATAGAGGATAATGTATGATCATCGATGGTTAACCTGTTTGTTAACCATTGAGAGGTTGGCAGGGCGACCATGTAAACCTCAAGAGCAAAGCTCGAGAGGTTTACGTCACCATGGCAACCTTGAGATTGGTTAACAAAACAGTTAACCATCGATTTACCATTCATTAGCTTTTATAGTATGGTACAATTTTGTTTTTTTAGAAAAGAAAGCAGTTCCTTACTGCTGTTTTTTTTTATGTCCCCACTGCTCTGCCCTCACCGCCGTGGCCATTTCAAGGCCATCCAATCCAGCTGCGCACATGACCAGACTGATCCCGGTTGTTAACCCATCGATGTGACATACCATCGATGGGTTAACAACATCGTGATGTCACATCGATGGTAAAACGTTGTTATAAAAAGGTCGATTTCTACCTATAACAGTGTTCTGCCATACATTTATAGCAAGGTTAAACTAGATGTGGGAAAAGTAGAATCTGTTGCTAATAGCCCAATTCCTAGTACAAAGAAACATGCACATGCTTTTCTTGGATTAGCCAATTATTACAGAAGATTTATTCCTAATTTTGCTTCAATAGCCTGAACTCTCACTGACCTTACAAAGACCAAGTGTCCCAATAAAGTAAAATTGTGTCCAGAATGTGACAAAGCTTTTATGAAAATTAAAGCCATTCTGTGTTCCTCCCCTGTGCTAGCTAGTCCAAACTTTGATGTTCCTTTTGAGGTACACACACAGATGCCTCTGAAACTGACACTGGAGCTGTGCTGTTTCAAAAGATTAAAGGAGAAGAACACCCAGTGATTTTCATAAATAGAAAGTTACATGAAAGAGAACTAAAGTATTCAACCATTGAAAAGGAAAGCTTAGCCTTACGTTGGGCCATTGAAGCCTTAAAGTATTACTTGTGGGGAAATTAATTTACAGTAGTAACTGTTCACAATCCATTGTGTTAGTTGAACCAAATGAAAGATAAAAACATGAGGATTATAAGATGATACTTAGCACTGCAGCCTTACTGTTTTTCTGTTGTACACAGAGCTGGGTCACTGAATAAAAATGCTTATTTCTTGTACTGATATGGAGCAAGCATTACTGCTGGATAAAATATGATGTTTTGTGAAAGTATAATTGCTATGCTGAAGCTTTGCTGTCTTGTACTGTATAGGGAATATAAATGTTTGAAGATGTTATGATGATGTGTTGAAAAACAAATATTGTTTTCTTCTTAGGCAGGGGGGTAAGTCATAGGGTGACCCCTATTATTAGGACCATATTGCTATAAGCCCCTTGTTTCTGCTATTTTAATTTTGTGTGTTATTCTTTCAATAATCTTCACTTTTCCTAACAAAATCTGTTGCAACAGTACTTCTCTTCTATTTTCTTCTCATGTTACTGTACTATTTTTCTTTCATAACTTTTAGTCTGGCCACCTACAGTGTTTTCTAGTATCTTTTGCAACTATAAATTGGTCCTAAGTGTTAAAATAGCAGAGTAGCATTCATGTCCATTATCAGTGATGCCTGTACCTTTAAATATACTCAGTGTTTATATTTCTTATGGAACTTGTAAGAGTTTTTCCAAAATGTAAAAGAGAGATGTTAAAAATTATTTAAATTGTGCAGCAATGAAACAAATTGAAAGGCTACTTAAAAGTGGGGCTCCATAACCACTTAGATTTTTGCCCAACTGTTTGTTTGTGAAAGCACGAGGCCTACAAGCCTAAGTCCTAAAATGCATAAGAAGTCTAAGCACTTGAACAACAATAAAGTCTTGGCTGTAGTTGAATCCCCCTCCCCCCCAAAAAAAATATCAGCTTAGAAGTACATTTGTGTTGGAAACTGCAAATATTTAACCTGCAATTAAAACATTTGTAAAGGTGGGGGTGGAGGAGGCCAGGGGGAGGGTGGAGGAGAGTTTCAACATGGGTTTGATTGTATCATGCTTGTTTCTATTATGTGTATGTGCTTTCTTCATGTTGGAACCTCTATGTGAAAAATTAATAACGGTTTGAAATAAAAAAAAAAAATTGAAATGAGCAAGCTATAGGCTGAGAGTAGGTTCAAATGAAAAGTTTTCCTTGCAAACTCACAGAAACCTTCCCTGTGTACTCATAACAACATATTTTGCCTTAAAAACCAAATGTTAAGAGTTTGTTACAAATGAAATACATAAAGGGAACTCAGAGCTTTAAAATACATATTAATTCCTTACCTGGGAGTTGCAAGCTGTATGTTTATAGAGTCTCTCTAAGGGCTGCCAGTCCACAAACTGAACTTTTTCATACCCTTTCAGAGAGTGATGTCACAGTAAAGGGTGAAGCTAGACCCCTTCATTAATCTGTATTTCATATGCACATAAAAATAAAGTGCTTTCTCATTGGTATTACGTAGTGAAAGGATACTGTGTAAACGTTATCTGTGTTTTTCTCTAATTCATGTTATTTGATAAAGAGCAATAGTATCAAAGAAATATAGGATAGTGCATGAGGCGGTTGACAACAGGCTATTCTTCCACCGAGTTGGCACTATGACAGCGGCTTACCTCAAGGCGCGGCTTCGAGGTAAACGTTAATCTATACTGCTAACAATGGAAAAACTTCGTGCAATCAACAGATTCTACTATCTATAGTGTATGGTGGAACTGCGTTTTCTGACAAAAAAAATCAATGCCCTGTGCTCGTCGTTGTCTCTGAGGAAGCTATGGATCACCGAATGTCATTCGAGTTTTTGCCGTTTTTTTTTTATTCTCCTGCTCAAGGATGAATGTATCCCGTTCAGAAAGTGGCTTTGAAAGTACCTCCGCGGACGTTGCGCTAACACTATCTGTAATGTCAAATCATTGAACTCTAACAGTCAAATTGTGCTCGAGGACATGGTTTGTGACGTACGCAGTGCAGTGAGACTAATAGTTCTGCTGCTCTGTGATCGTCACTACTGTGTGACTACAAGGTTTAGAAAACGATCGATTTCGGTGGAGAACGACGTTCCACCATACACTATATCATAAATATTTTTCTATAAAGGGGTGGATCACATGTCTGTGATGTCACTCCATGCTGTGTATATAAACCCTCCACTAGCACAGAACTGAGCAGATCAGTTTTTCTTTCAGTTCAGTGAAGTGAGCTGCCTGCTGACTGGTGAGATGGGTTTCCAGTTCATTGCAGTTTGCCTGAGAAAGAAGTTACTGGGAGATTGTGTTTGCTTTCATGTCTCCTGTTGATGCTGATGCTGTGCTTATTTATCCTGGCAAAGAAAGCTGCTGGAACCAACTAACCTTGAAGATGTTTCTTTTCTGTATAAGTAACTTTTTTTGTTTTGGATTACCTAAATAAAAAGAACAATTCATATCCTGTGTTTTTATGCACCTTATCTACTGTTATTGCATCTGTCTATTCCCATACCTTCACACTCTCATTATAATTAATTTGTCCTACATTAAGGTTGTAACTGTTATCAATTACCTGCTGACTGTTACCATTATCTCTGACCTATGTGAAGGTCCAAATACTCAATTCTAATTCAATAGCTCTGCAATGCTTCCTGATCTACACTCTTTTTGGGCTTTCTCCTAAGCTGCCTTTAGCTTAAGGGAATCCTACCCACAGAACCTCTAGGGGTGGAACCCTCCTCCAGGGTTCCTTGCCTTCAGCATCCCTACTAGGTGGTATTCCTGAGGCGCAGAGAAGCAAACAACTATAACAAAGTTTATTCAACAAGTTGCATAAGCACAACCCCACACCAATTTATGTAAGCACATTGAATTAAAAGGCTTAAGTTTATGGTTCAATGGACTTAAGCAACAGCCATGCCTCCCCCTTGCGTGACGTATTTAAACTCTGCCTTCATTAAGAAGCATTTTTTTCTTTGGCCCACTATCATCCCCTTCTCCTCCAGCAGCTAGCTCCTCTCCTCAGAGCTTTTCCCTAAGCTACCTTTAGCCTAATGGAATCCTGAGCTGGTCTGCCAGTACAAAGGTACAGTGTCTTTTGCGACACCAACGTCCTGGGTTCTGGAATGGACCCGAGAATTTGGATGGCTGGCCAGGAACAGAAGATTTGTGCATCCTAGGGGCAGCTGTCCTCTGGGGTGAGGGGTGGCTGTGTGTTTGGTGCAAGTCAGACCCCTAGTGGAGGCTGGGGATCTCCCAGTGACCGGTGCCTAGATTACTTAGGAGGCATGTAGATGCTGGCATCATTGCATGTCATGCTGCCTCCTTCAAAGGGACAAATTAGCAGCCAACATATATGATGCCCCACTCTCTTCCCCAGCCCTGATCATCTACTCTGGGACTCCCAAACAGATGGTCTATCCAGTCATCTGCTGTATCCAGTGGGCTCTATGCCCCACCCTGGGGGGGCAAGCCAAGGAGGCAATGCTGGTTGGGACCCCTGTCAGCACATTTCTCCTATTATCATGTATCACGCAGGTAAGGTGGCCCCACCCTGGGGGCATTCCAGGGGGTATTGCCTGCCTTGTAAGTACCTGGGCGGGGCAAGGACAGGGTCTGAGGGTTGGCGAGGGCTGAGGAACAAAGGTGGCACTGACAAAAAAGCATACTAAAATAAAAAAAGATATTCCAATTAAATCCTTCCCCCAGTACCTCTAGGGATGAAACTCTCCTCCAGGGATCCTTGCCTTTGGCATCCTTACAGGGGTAGTATTCCTGAGGCACAGAGAGGTGAATGGCCACAGCAAAGTTTATTCAACAAGTTGCATAAGCACAACACCACACCACCACCAAGTTGCATAAGCACATTGAACTTTGTTTTTAAGTTCCTTTTGGACATCAGACCACATCACTTTCATGCTCCATGAATTGCAATAGCTGCTAGCAAAGCAGTGAATTAACTTCAGGGACTAAGTCATTATATTGAGATTTTAAGTCCTTAATGGTCTGGGTACAGCCCATTTCTGCAAGCTTTGGATCCCCTCTGGCTCCCTTCACCCTGAGAGAATTCACCATTTAAGGGTTATTTATTTATTTTATTTGTTTGTACATATCAGAATTACAATTCTTTGAGTCATGGACTCCTTTCTAAAGGTTCCTTGTCGGAGAATACAGAGACAATCACAGGGTTACATAGTTCCATGAACAAACACAGAGTTACATAGTTTCATAGAATACATTGTTACACAATTACAGTGCAAACAATTTGTACAGACAGGTTGTAATAAAAGTGTACTTTTACATGAGTTAATGCCATTGGCCTATACAAGGTGGTAGCTAGACAATTAGTGTGAGAAATGTAAGTGAAGAACTAGAATGATGTAGAAATTAGCAGTCCCAGGGACATTGTCAAGTAGGTTGCAGACTAGCAGTTGTACCCACAAGTAGGAGGGCCAGTAAGGGATGGGAATCAAGAATGGTTATGCACACCTACAGCAGCGAGTGAAAATAAGTGGTTCCTGAGAGCAATTCTGAAGGGACCAATTTTAGGGAGGTTGGTGATAGTGGTAAGGAGGGAGTTGAACCAGGATGGGGTTCTGTAGCAAAAAGACCACTGTGCAAGTGTGGTCCTGGCTCTAGCTACCAGGAGGGTAGCCTTACAGGCACTGTGGGTAGAAATGACAGGGGTGGCACAGTGGAGGGAGGAAGTCACCCCGGAGGGAGAGATCAAGGAGTATTTTGTTGGTCAGCAGACATGACTAGTAGAGGATCCTCTCCTCAAAGTTAAGCATGTTGGCAATGGAGTATAGTGAGCAGGTGTGTGTGCATCTGCTAGCACCAGTCAGAAGCCTGCAGGCCTTGTTGATGGACAATTGGATTTTATTAAGCACAGTATTGTCTGCAGCTGCATAGATTGGATGGCCATAGTCCACAAGGGACAGAACTGACAAGGCGATAGCCAGTCGGAGCGCCTCGGGGGGTAGACAGTCCATGTGGTGGTATAGTAGGCCAATCTGTGAGTTTGTGGCAGAAGAGAGGGTGCAAATGTGGGAGTGGAAGGTAAGGGCTGGATCGAAGGTAATGCCCAGGTATTTATAAGAGGACACTTGTTGAAGGGGGTGCTGAGTGCTAGGAAGTATCTGGAGGGGGGGTGTTTCTGGCCCTGCTTTGGTGATGGATGAAAAGCATAGCTTTTGTTTTGTTTTTAGAATAATGACCAACCTGTGGTCTATGAACCATTGCTCTATCTGGTTGAAAGAGAGCTGGAGAGAGACCTGAAGGGTGGCAGGGTTTGGGTGTGAAGCAAATAGGACTGCATCATCTGCATAGAGAAGTACCCTACCAACACAGGAGCTGGATAGCATGTTAAGGTAGATGCTGAAGATAAAAAGGCCCAGAATGGAGCCCTGGGGGATGCCAGAGCGGACAGGCTGGGTGTTGGACAGGGTGCTGTGGATGTTTACACACTTGGATCTGGAGGACAATTAGCTGTTAAACCAGGAGAGGGGCCCTGGGCAGAGGTCAAGTTGGAGGAGGGAGTCAAGCAAGAGAGGATGGCAGACTGTGTCAAAGGTCTTGGAGAGGTCGATGAAAATAGCTCCAGCAAGGTTGCCAGAGTCTAAGGCAGAGTGCAGGAAATTGGAGAACTCCAGGACAGCAGTGGTGGTGCTGTGGCCTGAGCAGAATTCATGCTGCTCCCTGCACATAATATCATGTTTGGTCAGGTATTCTGTGAGCTGATCTGCCACTGTTTTTTCCAATGCTTTTGCGAGTGGGAGGAGGATGGAGATTGGCCTGTAGTTACTGGGGAGGAGCAGTCTCCACTTCTGAGTATGGGTGTGATGACTACCATTTTCCAGGCAAGGGGGAACTGACCCAGACACAGTGAGCGACTGTGCAAGTCAGTGAGTGGGGCAAATACTGCATCCAGTACCTGGTGAAGGAGCCTGATATCCAGTTGGTCATTGCAGGGACTGGTGCCATTGAGGGCTTTAGTTAAATATGGCCTGGCTTCTTGTGGGGTTATAGTGCAGAAGTAGAAAGGTGGACCATGGAGCATGGGAGGCTGTGGGGGGGGGACTGGGTCAAAGAAGTTGTTGTGGAGGACTGAGCTGAGGTTGGAGAAAGTGGTGTTTAGACAGTCAGTGATACTTTGGGGGTCCGAGGTGATGGAGCCATTGACAGTGAGTTGGGATGGAGGGGGGGGGGAGCATGACTTCCCATTCAGTTCTTTTATGTTATCAAATCAAATCAAATCATATTTTATTTATAAATAGTGCCTTTCTTACAACCAAGGCACTTGTACAAAATAAAACAAATATAATAAATAATCCCAACAATAATCAATAAAATCATACAGTTTAAAACTCTAGCAATTACAATACAACATTAAAAATCTGGATATGCCAGTTCAAATAAATGGATCTTTAGAGCAGTTTTAAACTCCTGGATGGTCAGACAATCTTGCACCTGGTGAGGTAGAGAATTCCACAGGGTCAGGGCCACAAAGCTAAAAGACTGGGCCTCTGATGTCTTTAAATGGACCCCTGGGAATCTCTAGCAATCCGTCATTGGCAAATCGGAGAGGGCGGAGGGGACAGTAAGGGCAAAGGAGATCTTGTAAATAATTAGGTCCCTGGTTGTGTATGGCTTTATAGTTCAGCAAACTGACCTTGAAGGTGATTCTTCACCTCACTGGCAGCCAGTGCAGTCTGCGGAGCACAGGTGTTATATGACTGGTTCTAGATGTACCAGTCAACAGCTTGACTGCCGCATTCTGCACTGGCTGAAGGCAGCGGACATCAACCCCCAGCAGTCACAGGTAAAGGTCATTGCAGAAGTCAAGGTGAGAGGTAACAAAGGTGTGGACCAGCGTTGAAAGATCCTCAGGAGGAACCAGGTGTTTCACCTGGGTGATATTCCTCAGATGGTAAAAAGAGGTCTTGACAACTGCAGACACCTGCGATTTTAGGGTCAAGCCATCGTCAACAATAATGCCCAGGTTCAGCACCCAGTCTGAGGTAGTCAGCTCAACACCCCCAAGACAGTCCCAAGAGTGAACCTGCTGACAAACCTGCCTCCCGACGATCAGGGTCCACAACCAGCACTTATCCCCGAACTTCCGGGCTGTGCCACAGGAGGAGGCAAGGGTGGCTCGGTAATATTCAGCCTTGGCCTTGTGAATGGCCCAGGTACACTTATTGCACTCTGTATTTTATGCTTGTCTATCTGCTAGCTTACCAGATTCAATAGTTCTGTGCCACAGGCAGGGCCCCTAGTGCTCTGCGGCAGGATTTTTTAATTTCTGCAGCAGGACTCCTTGGTTTCTGTGACAACATTTTCTGATTTCTGAGGTATGATTTATTAAGTTCTCTGGCAGAATGCAGTCTTGTCATTGGCTATATATGTTGTGATGTCATCCATGACATCATATGCTGAAAATAGAGGAGGGGTTTCAGGATAAACGAGATAGGAAAGAAAGTCTGGCATCATGGAAAAACAGTATATCTGAATGAAAATTCCCCCAAAACAATGAATTCTGTGGCACTATATATATTCTGTGGCATGATGAAAATTCTGCAGAACATTCTGCAACTGCAGAATCACATATTTCCAGAGGTCTTGGTCTCAGTTGCCGAATGAGAGAAGGGGTAACCCATGGCACATTCTGTTTCTTGGTATGGGTCTTGAAGATGGGTGCAAAAATGTCACAGGCCTTGTTAAAGGAGCAAGTGAAGAAGTCAAGCACCAGGTCAGTATTTAGAGTGAGGTTGATGAGGGACCAATCCAGTTGGGTGAAATACAGTTAGAGTTTTTCAAGGCTACCGGGGTGAAGGCGCCAGTGGAGGACTATACTGGGCACTAGTTTGTGAGTGAGGACAGACCATGTGAAACAAATTGGGGGAATGGTCACTAAGAGTTTGGGAGGACATTGATATCCAGGACTTTATGGGGGGGTGATTGGCTAGAATAATGTCCAAAAGGGTATTGGTCCCATTAGAGGGGTTGTACCTGGTTGGCTGAGATTAGTTGGGACATATCAAGGGCAGAGAAGGTGT
The DNA here is from genome assembly GCA_016271365.2 of Neoceratodus forsteri. Lineage (NCBI taxonomy): Eukaryota > Metazoa > Chordata > Ceratodontiformes > Ceratodontidae > Neoceratodus > Neoceratodus forsteri. The sequence goes on from CM057458.1 coordinate 1,331,484,534, forward strand.
CTGTGGTTTGTGAAGCTAAATTGGCAAGCCAGTTGATGTTGAGGTCTCCCAGAAGGATCTGCTCAGACTTATGTGGCAGGTTAACGAGGTAGTCAGAGAGCAAGAGAATGGCTGGGGTTGGGTTTCCTTGGGGGAACATAGACAACAGTGAGGATAAGTGGGGCCCTGGAGGGGTCTGGGGTGATTTTGAGGGAGATGGCTTGTGCTCCGTGGTCCAGCTTGGGCTCCGGGAGGGCATGACCCAGCAGTATGTCACTTATATAGAAAGCACACCTACCCCTGCACTTGCCCACTAGATCCTCCCTGAAAAGAGTGTTCCTGGGGAAGGTGATGAAAGAGTCTAGGGTCAATTTTGAGAGCCAGGTTTCCACAAGAGCTAAGATATCAAATTGGTGCTCTATGATCCAGCACTGGAGGGCTGCCAATTTTTTCAGGAGACTGCAGATATTCATTGAAGCAATGTGTAAGCCAAACGCAGATGGTGACTGAGCTTGGCTTGGGGACACGGGGCCCAGGGTTTGGGTGACTATTCCCAGATAGTATGAGGAGCAAGGAGATTGCCCTTATCAGGGCAAGATGGCTTCTTGTACCTTTTGAGGTGTTCTCTGGTTCCTCACTTACAAGTGATAGAGCTTTCTGTATTGTAGCCACAGTTCTCTGGAGTTCCACCCTGGCCACTCTTAGTACCATCAAAAGAAAGAGAGAGAGACACATTAAGACTGAAGTCAAAAAGAGGCTCCTGAACTCATCCTACCCTAGTGCCTTCACCTAAATCTTCACTTAGATGTTATACATATTCTTTTATATGAACATACAAAGAGACCAGCAGAAGAAAGCCATTCATTTTATCCAGTCTACTTATATTGCAGGTCCTCAGCTTATGCTACTAGTCTTACACTACCTGGTGCCACTGACTATTTTATGTTTTTTGTTGTATTTTTTGGCATATTTATTATATTTATTGTGCATACAGTAAGTGTTTAATATTGTCCTGCCTACAACTTAAAGCACTTAGATTTCAAAGAATGATGCTGAACAAAAGCTAAAACCTAAACCTAATTATATGAACCTTCTAAAGATTCCCAACTGAGGTATGTAAATTTGGAGGGCTCATCGTCTTCAATCAATCAATCAATCACTTTATTTTACCAGGCATAAACACCATTGAGCAAGCTCATTTTCAAAGTGGCCCTGGACATATAACAATACAATAAGTACATGTGCACAGATGAATGCAGTATTTTACAGTATATGCACAAATGGTCAACATCAGCTGACCTGTCAGGATTACAAGCAAATGCAGTTCAAGAATAATAATATTATAAGAAGGTGTGGAAAGTCACCAGTCCTAAACAACCTCCTACTGTTGGTAGTAATCAGAAAAGGGAAGGCAAAGGAGCAGCTGTGAAAAGGAGAGGAGGGGAGAGGATATGAATAGTCAGGGTAGATGAAAGTATGCAATGGGTGCTAGAAGTCTCCTATGAGGAAGGGCCTTGATAAATGTTCTAATTGTGGAAATAGTGAAAAAGGTAGGGAAGATCATCTTTGTCTGAAACAATTGCAATTCAAGGCCTGCTGCATACTGAAAGTAACTTTTGAACCAGGGGAAACTGCAGCCACCTCTATCCCCTTGATGTTGCAGTTTTCTGCAACTAAACTGAGGTTGTTTGCCTTCCAATATAGAGTGTCTCACATTAGTCAATACCCTAAAAGAGTTGTTCATCTATGAATCAAGGTAAGTGTCTGATTTATAATGATGCTTGCAGTAGCTGTGATACTGCAGGTGACCAATAACCAATGGAATCTGCCCATCCTCCCCAAATACAGGAGTTAGACACAATGCAGTGGCCCTAAAATGAAAGGGGGAAGATGGATAAAGTGGGCCAAAATTGATTGTGCACTGGGATGATGCTGGCCATCTCCCCATGCACCAACAGTCAACCAATGTATGCAGGCATCAGAGGTGGGGACGGAATGCCATGTTACAAGGAGAACCTTGTTACAGGGATGGAACCAAGGGTAGAGTAAACTAAAGGACAGATGAACTCTGCAGAAAGAGGTAAGACAGAGACTGGGAGGGGGAGAAAACAGATAGACAGACATAGGTTGGAGTTAAGCAATGGGAATTAATGTGACTTGCTCATGGTGACACACTGAAAAAGGAGTAGTGGTGGGTATCAAACTGGATTTCCAAATTTACAGATTTTTGTTCCAAACACTACACTGCATTCCCTCAATGTATAGCAGTATTATATTAGAAATACTATAAAGAAAGGTCCACATGTGGCAGGAGTCAGATCACCATATTGGAAGGGCTAATGCTTAGTGGTATTGGCTATATGTACTGTAGTTAATACCACAACTCAGTTCTTTTTCCTTTTCTGCTAAAGGTGTATTACTAAAGATATGGAAGACTCTGCAGAACAAGAGGTGGATAAGAAGTGATACCTAAAAAAGACTTGGACAATTTTTTTTTGTGTGTGTGTGTGTTTGTTCAACTTCTTAGCAGCAGATGAATAAGTTAGTGACTCTGAAGTAGGTTAACAATAATTTAACCCTCTACTATTTTAAAATTCCTCAGACTCCAATTTAACTCTACAATATAGTATCAGAATCTAATTAAGTATTCTGAAGTTATGTAGGCTTCACTTTCTATTTCGCTCTGAAATAGTCTGTTATCTTGTTGAAACAACTGCTAAAACTTTCATTCATGTGGTAGTGATGTCAAAATAAGATGCCTGTTTTGTCTCCTCTTTCTTCTGAGCAATGACTCCAAGCCATGTTAAAGTACTGCAGCTGAATGAAAAATATAAGGTTCAAAATCTGCACATGTAGTGCCACTGTTGAAAGGTCTGTTATAGTCAACAGTATATGAAAATTATCTGTGCTTTGTTATATACTGCATAATTGTGTTTGCAGAGACAGTATCTGTTTGATTTCTCCAAAAGGGTTTTGTTAGAAGCCACCTTCTCAATGCGCTCATGCTAAATTCACAGCGCCAAAGCATTTATATTACAATGACCTGCTGGGTCACAGTCTTTGTTTCATGGGTAACTGGTCTGGGACAAATATCTAGATATAATTATTATTGCTGGAGGTACACTCATTGGTTAGTCTTCCTAATTAAAAGTCATTGTATTTTCACATTAGGCTAGAAATTAAAGAAACGAATGCAAAGGGACACAAAATATGCAGTATATAACATTTTACAACATTTGTTGCTCATATGGTGCTTAGGTTGCAAAAGTTTAATATGCAGTTTATAACAAGCAAAACATATTTTTTCATATTCCATACCAAGAAAAATTTCTTATCCCTTTATCAGAATTCAGATTGTAGTGTCTATGATTTCCCTTCTCTTTTCTGGTAGATCAGATCAGTAAACATGTCTTTTTAGGCAAGTGTTATGTGCTGGTACATCGATGTTCAAAGGGCCACAGATTACCACAGGGTGGGAAACTTGTGGCAGTTTTAAACGTTTTTATGCATTTTTTTCACATACTTATCATGTATGTGGACATCCTAAAACCCTAATTATATAATACATTTAGTTTTTTTGTAGTTCATAATACATTCCTGTGTTTTGCAAAAATTAGTCTTAAAGATTTTATATAAAACATTTGAATGCCCTTGTCTCGCAACAGATCACCTTCATATTACAAATATTTAGAAAAGGGTGTGTTTGTTCCTTAATGTAACAACTAGTGCTTCATTGTATAACCACACATATTATATATCTACAATCTTATGTAATATCAGTATATTCTTTTTCTGTTTTGTCACCAGCAATATTTTTTATCAATATATATCAACAATACTCTGTCATCTTGTAGTGATGCACATTGTTGCTATCAAGATATCTTATCATTACTTCATTTGTGTTTCAGTACATGGACAATAATTTTTATTTTTTTAAATGCTAGGAATACATTGTCAAACATTTTCTGAATTTTTGTTTCACGTCAGCCTGTTTCAAGATGGTCTAGGTCTTGTTTCACCATCTATATCACATGCATACATAGAAGCTGTCTGCAGATAAAGAACATGTCATCCACCCAGTCTTCCCATTACCTACCTGATTCTCTTAGTCCATCCACCATGTTATACCTTTAATTGGATTGTAAACATTTCACTCTGCTCAAGTAATCACTAGTATCTTCACATTTGCTGGCTACATCTACAAAAGCATTGGAAGATACACATCCATATATTGTATCAAAACAGTTCATTTTTAATTAATTGTTTATGTATCCATTCAGTAACCAGATCCCCAGTCTGATTCTCCCATCAGTGAATTTCCACCATGGATCTCCAATACTTGTCTGGGGGCCTTCATACATGGTCAGCATCAAATACACTGTCTAGCTCCTTCAGATTAATCAGAGACTGGGCTAATCCTGCTTGTGTGGTCACTACAGTTGGGGGAGTTTGTAGGATGCAGTGGCAGAGCAGTGATGGGGAAGGAGCTGGTGTGACAGGTTCATATGTCTTAGGAACATGGGTCATAATTGGGGCTAACAACTTATTCTGTGACAATGCATGGCTATTTTAAGCCTTGCAGATTCCCCCATCTCCTTGCATTGCATGTTCACAAGTGTCCTAGGGAGTGCCCAGCACAGCATGTTCACCTGTACCTCCGTTCACCTTGACCATACCACCTCTAAGTGTCACTTTGTAAGTAGCGCACTGAGCCACCCACACACTGTGAGGAAAGTGTCCACACAGATGCTCTTCATCCTCCATACTAGCTTCTGCTTCTCATTTTCCAAACTGAAGACACAAACCAGTATTGCCAGCATGTAAGAGATGTCCTCTTTAGCATTTGGCACACAGAGCCAGATCATAAAAGCACATTAACCATAAAATAGGCTGGCACTTGACTAAAGTTCATATAAAGCGTAAAACTATTTTTTTAAATGTCATATGTTTTGTATATTGATATATGAACATTGTAACAGCATGATACAGTATATAGAAATATCAGTAGACCTGACTCCAAGATTTCATGTATAAAAATGTAAATTTGTAGCCCAAAAGGATGCAAGCCATTTTCAGTAAATTATCATTTGAAAGGGTTAAGATCCGAATTGCTAGAGTGAGACATTTCTCACACCTGCAATTGCCACTAACCTTGCACTTTCTCACTACCCCATCCATGCCTGTTGTCCATTCCACGGGTGCACTCTGCCTCATTAGCCCCCATTGCTACTCAGTCAATCTCCCTCCCTCAATGACTACTGTTTTACCTCCTGTCCTACTACTGCTATATTTTGCCATTACTGTGCTTCAATCAAGCTAGGCATATTTGTGATGCTCAACTACCTCTGCATGTTTTATTTATTATATGCAATTGTTCTAATTCTGTTGTTTTGTCTGTATGATTTTTAAGTTATTATTTATACCGTCATGACTGTTGAATGTATTTGGTTAAGAACTGTTGTAATTTTATTTGCACTCTCCACCCTTCCCACCCCCTTATACACACCACCCCCCAGAAACAACTGGAAAAGAGCTTGTAGCTTAGTATGTTCTTCCTGGTAAAACTATTGAAACAAATAATTAATTAATTAAAATAAATAAATATGAGGAGCAATGCAGAAAAAATGGCTATTAAATTTCAATTATTCTAGACATATTATAGTCTTTTAGAAAAATGCTAGATTTTTTAGCCCATCAGCTAGTGCAAAAATCATATCTCCACTAATATTATTTCATTTTATGTTCTACATCAGATATATCAACCGGCATAACACAGGAAAACAATCCAGAAAACATTTCAAGAATGGTTCATTCAAAATCACTTCCGGTATTTTCAGGATAAATTTGTTCCGCATCTTGCTCTAATTTTTGTTTATGCAGTCAGACCCAAGGGGTCGCATCTGATTCAAAATGAACCTGGCACAGAGTTTGAACTACTGCAGAGATTTCACACACATTTTGATGACTTATCCCTGAGGAACATTTGCTTTGATTTCCATGAGGTTCAAGGTAGTAGACCCTATTTTGCCATGCTGCTGCCAGTCAGTGAAATAATCTCAGTACTACTGTAATATATAATCAGCTACTCCCAGTTTTAGCAACATGTCCAAATTAATTTTGCGGTCTACTAAATCAAATGCCATGATCTGGCCTATGAATAAGGATCCAGAGATGAGACACTGGTGAAATGATAGATAACTTGCCAGCCTGGCCAAGGCCGCCATACTGTTACTTTTTATTTATTTATATTTATATCAAGTCTTGAAATTACAACCCTTTGAGTCAGGGACTCATTTACAAAGGCTCCATGTCATACAGAGAATGAAGACAGATACAGAATAGACTATATTACAGTGACTAAGTACAGAGATAGCAATGGTTAATACATACATCAAGCAACACCAAAGGTGTGAAACAGCAAATCATATATTAGAATCAGATACAGATGGAAACATTGCCCTTGTTTGAGTGGTTTAACTGCAATCACATATAAAGCTGGACATAATGTGGCCACGTAGCTCAGATTTAAAAGGCCCCAACCTGGGAATAGATAGGGTAGGATCAAGGAAAGAGTTCATCCAGAGTAGAGCCCTGTAGTGAAAGGACCTTTGGCCAGTTGTGGTCCTTGCAAAAGGGATATGAAAGGTAGTAGAGTCAGAGTGTCTTGTAGCCCATGTCAGCAAGCTTGTTTGGAGGAGGGAGAGACAGCCAGAAGGAGCTAGCACCAGTTGGATTTTTTTGGAAAATAAGCAGGTCTGATAACGTAGATGATCCTGAAAGTTTAGCCATGATGAGTGTCAATAGATGTCACAGGTATGCGTGTGCCGATTGCAGCCTGTTGCCAGCTGGCAGGCTTTGTTTAGGGTGCATTTTATACTGGTTAGAGCAGTGTCAGAGGCAGAGCCATATATGATTATCCCATAGTCCACTAGGGAAAGGATGGATCTGGAAATGGCTAGACAGAGGGCATCAGGTGGGAGATGGGGTCTAAATTTATACATGAGGCCAATTCTGATATTAATAGCAGAGCATGTCAAAGCTATATGATCATGGAAGGTAAGGGCTGAGTCAAGGGTGACCCCTAGATATTTAAAGCTGGTGATTGATTCCAACGTGGTACCTTGAGAATTTAATATAGCTAATTTGGCCACGTTATGCTTATGTTGGGGGTGGGTGAATAGCATGACCTTTGTTTTTTTGTAGTTTAGGACAAGCTTGTGGGAGGTAAACCATGATTCTGTTTCAGCAAAGGAGTCCTAAAAGGATTTTTGGAGCTGCGTAGTGTCAACGTGTTAAATAAAGATCACGGCATCATCAGCATAAAGGAGCAGGTACCCATAGGAGGCCAAGGGTAGGGAGTTTAAATATAAAGAGAAAAGGAGCAGGCCTAGGATAAACCCCTGTGGGACACCTGAGTGGACAGGGAGGGTTGTGGAAAGGATGGTATTTATTTTTATTTGCTAGGTACGGCCATGGAGGTAGTTGGAGACCCAGTCAGCTGTCTCTTGAGAGACAACAGAGTGGAGGAAATTTATCAGCATACTGTGACTGACAGTATCAAAAGCCTTGGAGAGATCAATATAAACAGACCCAGCCAGGGCTTCCTGATCAAGGGCATCATGGATAAAGGAGGTAAACTCAAGCAGGGTGGTGGTAGTGCTATGCCCTTTCCTGAAACCATGCTGCTGCTGGCATAGTAGGTGGTATGAGTCTAGATAATCGGAAAGTTGATCTGCAATAATTTTTTTCAATGCTCTTGAGAGGGGAGAAAGTATGGAGATGGGCCTTTAGTTATTACAAGAGGTACCACTTCTATGAACTAAGGTAATGACCGCCCTTTTCCACTGTGAAGGGAACTGCCATAGGCACAGAGACACGATGAGTACTTTTGTTAAGGGTGTTAGAACTGCATCAAGGGCTAAGGGGAACAGCTTTGCATCAAGAGATTCACCACTCTGCCTTGTCCTTCCAAGGAACATGACAAGATACAGGTGGGTGGCACAAGGGGAGATGGTTTTGAAATGAAAATGTGGAGCACAGGGGGGTGGTGGGAACTGTCCAGTAGATGCAGTAAAGAAGTTGTGGGAAGGATAGAACTGAGGTCAGAAAATGAAGCATTGAATGCATCTGCTATCCTACTAGGGTCTTGTGTGGAAACACCGCCGATGATAAGCATTGTGGGAGATGGGGAGGCAGACTCGCCACTAAGTTCTTTCATATTTTCCCAGAACCTCTTTCCATTTCTCCAAGTGGCAGTAAGGTTTGCCTGATAAAAAGCAGCCTTTGCCTTGCAGACAGCACAGGTGCATGAGTTTTGGGCAGCCCAATACAGTTGGCAATCAGAAGGGTGTCCAGATTCAAGGGCATGGTGCCATAGGTAATTACGGGCCTTCATTAGATTGAGCAATGACCGATTTACCCATGGTGAGGACTTAGTTTTTTCTATTTGCTAAACAAAGGGGGTGAAGATTGGCAGCTTGGAAGGAGCTAATGAAGAAGGACTCTATGATCTTGACTGGTGATCAAGTGGGGACCAGTCAAAGTGAAAGATATGGTTATGGAGTTATGCTAGGGACCCTTTCTTTAGCTGGTGACCATGGAGCTCCTCGGAGGGGCTTCCAGCTATTTGTCCATTGGCAGGTAATGGGGGAGTGATCACTGAGTGAGTCTGGGAGGACCTGGACATCCTGTATAAACTCAGGGTGGTTCATGAGGATGAGATCAATGAGGGAACTAGTGCCCCTGAGTTGGTTTACTTGAGTAGGGGTATGAACCATTTGAGAAAGATTTTGAGCAGTGGCTACATCCCCGAGGGAGGAAGTTTGGGGGGCAAGCCAGTTTGTATTAAAGTCACCTAGGGCAATGATTTCAGAGCTATTTGGTTGCTGGGCAATGATATTTAGGATGGATGTGAAAACCTCCTTCTGGTTGCGAGGGGGAATGTAGACTGACATAAGATAGAGGGATTTACCCGAGTTGCCAACAGCCACCCTAATGGTGAGGGATTGGGCACCAGCCATAGGGTGCATTGTGGTAATTTTAATATCTTACAGGTGAGCCCAAAGGTACAGCTCACTCCCTCCACCCTGCCTGTTCAGCCAGTCAGATCTGAACAATGAGTAGCCCTGTATGTAAACAGCCAAGTCTGGGGTGTTCTGGGACAGCCATGTTTCAGTTACAGCAAGTGCATTGGGGTTGTGTAGGCAGACCCAGACTTGGAGTGGGGCAAGATTCTTTTGGAGGCTACATATGTTTACAGCGGCCAGACGTAGTCCTTTGGAATGTGCTGACAGGCAAGGGGTGGGGATAGTAGGGCCGGGACTGGGGTAAATATTGCCCATTAAGGAGCAGCAGGATAATGAAGACCTTGGATAGGGCACTTATTAGGATCTTTTTGTGATTGCACAGTACTGGTCCTACATGTTGGGTTCAATTACTGATAACATGAGAGCAGGCGAAGCACAATAATTCTGGGCAATATAGGAAGGGGGTAATCATGGCTTCAGGGAGCAGGTGGTTTGGAGCAAGTGGGAGGTTGGGGGGTGGGTCATGGTTACTGAGGGGGAGTTATCACCAGGGTGGGCAGCAGAAAAGGTGTATGGGGGCAGGAGTAGGAGTAGTGACTGTTAGAGCAGGGAAGAGGCATGGGGGTGGTACACTGGGAGGGAGTGTTGTCGAGAGGAGAGTTAGCCATATCAACATTTTGTATGACAGACAGAGGAAGAAATATAGCATTGATGCCTAGTAGATATGGGATGGACCTGCATTTAAATTCTATAGAAATGTTATGCATAAAATCCATAATTGTTTTACAGAATCAGTGTTGGTTTTGTTTCAATAAATTATTGGCTTGCTTCAATAAAACAGGTCCATGTAACCCACTCTCTAGGATGTACCTGGCAACAAGCTATTACAGCTTAGTGTGCCTTTTCTGGTCAGATATTAAATATAACTCACTGGTTTCATGATGGTTTGCATCTCTCATAATTCTGCCAGGGCTGCGAGAAGACATGTAGCTCTGTAATATGTAAGATTAGGCTTGTTTCTGGCTTTGTATATTTTGGAGACAATTGCTATTTTCTATATCTGAGGTACTGTATAGTATTTGTCATCAAAGAGAGGTTAAAAATGTATGTGATTTATTCAATTATTTGTTCTATTATTCATTTCTTTATTTAGGGTAGAGCCCATTTGGATCTGGACATTTATTTTCATTTAATTGATCAGGTGTTTGTGAATAAGATATTCATGGGCCTGATACACAGTCATAGTTGAGGGTTCTGGACTTCAGGGGTTCAAGCAGTCTCCCTTTCTGTTTCTCCCAAAAAGTACCTACACCATGGTAAGGCATACCTATCAGAAATGGAAACCATCCATCTACTAATTCCTAATGCAAATTATGGGTGCCAAATATTTGTTGTTACACACAGAGTATTTGACCACAAATATATAAATGGTAATGTCATCCCTAAATGCCATGGCATGTGGTGCTGCCATCTAATTCTTCATCCCCCATCCCTATTCCTTCAGGCCAACTTGTATGCTGTGGCATTTTCTATTTTAAACAACCCTCGCTAGTCATCACTGGTGGTCTATTGATTCCCCCAACTGCTCTTGAAATTTTAGTTTCTCCCTGGTATCCAGTGTAATCCCTCTTCCTAGCCCTTGTTCTGTACCTGTGCACATGTACATCAAAGTACTACTAGTACTGACAGGCATCAAGCTGTCCCAAGTAGAAGCAGGATCCCACAGGTACTGAAATTTGGCATCTCAGCTAGACTATTAGGTATAAATAAATTGTTTGTAAATAACCGGTTTGGTATATGAAAATCACTATATAACATATAAAATCACAAAAAAAATGTAAATTAAATACTGTTCTACATTACCTGCACTACAAGTATCAATGCCACTGACAGGTGTCAAGCTGTTCTTCAGAAAATGTCTTAATTTCTTCAATCTCCTCAATGCTTTCTTTCAAGACTTTTATCTATTCCATTTCCCAGATTGTAGGACCACACTAAGTGTCAGTTTGCTTGATCATCAACAAGGGATTGCATTGAGCAATTAGTTTATTAGCAGTACCAGCCACACACATAGGTCCAAGACAGTTTTTTGACAATGCATTTGCTCCTTCAATAAAGCTTCTGGATCACTAAAAAATCAATGCATGAGACACCCATTAGAGCCACTGTAATATTCTTGAGAATCAGCCTTTCACAAATGCAGTTTGCAGAGTAGGGCAATATGTAGAATAGCACCAGAACAGAGGTCACCTACAGCAAGGTAATGTATAAGGCTTGAAAATATTACAGTGCAATTGAAGAGAGCCTCACAAAACTCCTCCAACCTCTTGGCACATGTAAAATGACTCTGAACAAACAAGTAAAGCCAGAATAATTTTTATTCAAGTCCTTAGTTACAGTACATGCTCCGTAAATGTGCTAAGCAGCTGTATGTAGAAGATGCTTCCCCCGCAACCCACTACAAATCACCTAATAGTGTTTCATTCCCTGAAAGGACCTTTATCAAGGGTGATGTACAGAATGCATAAGAATACAAGAAAACTGCTAATTTCCAATTTATTTGGTTTTAGTAAGTCTCTATGAAGCACATGTGTGCATTTTAAAGCACTAAACCTAAAAAGCATCATGGGTATGAAAATCCATGTATGAAAATAAGCTGTATAGGAAATATCTTAACTGCCACTATATTTTGCTGACCATGTCACTACTCAGACCTTACAGAAGAACTCACACACACTTAAAGGTAACAATAATATTTCAAATCTGCACACAAAATTACACATGCCAGCTAGAGGCATTGCAAGTTATTGCCTGATTCTCTAAAACAGTTCCTGGTTGACCTTGGTATCCCCACTACACTTAGTGGTCCTGTCACATGTCTACCCACCACAAATAATTGCTTTTAACTGGTGGCACTGCAGCATGCAAAAAGGCTGAGAGGAGGCCAGCAAGCATCTGAGCATAACTAAGCACATCATTAGCATGCCAGCCCCTACCCTTTCCTTGTTCTGGCACAATGCCCTTTTCAGTATGAAGGGAAAGGCTTGTGAACCTTCCTGTATAACATAAATGGGTGCAAGTTTGAAAAGTGATACAAAATGGTTCTTGCAACCACTTTGCATAACCAAAGTTTGTCTGTGTACAGGGCCCCAGGAATCAGAAAAAGAAAAACTGAGTTACACAATAGCCCATTTTGTCTCCTTTGAAGGTAGGGCAGGAATAACTGTAGGGTTGCTTTGGCAGTTGCCCAGGGCCCTGAGTTTGAGGGGGGCCTAAGTAATGTGAAAAGTTAATTTTTTTTTTTTTTCAGTCAAGCAGTGTGCTGCCATGCTTTGCCTGAAATCAGTTGGTTAGATTGCCTGTGGAGGGGGGGGGTGGGGTCTGGAGAGAGACACACACACTGATTGTTCCACACCCACCAAAGCATTCACCCTCATTGTCTCTTGTCCTCTAACTGGGGCTGTGCCAGCCCATGGACTATCCCCTCCTGCCCACTAGAGATTTTGTGTCTGATGTGACTCTGACTACAAGTCCTATTGATACTTGTAAGTGACTATCACTGGTCAGATACAGTGTCAGAATTGACAGCAATGACTGACCTGACCTCCACCCCTTACTTCAGAGGAAATCAAGCCCTCACTGAGGCATGTACACCCTGCTACAGTACTTGACTGGTACACTGTGGTGAGGGGAGACGATGCACTATGCTTATTGTAATGGTAACATGCACTCACTGTTTCTGATGCAGCTGTTCCTGTCTATGAATGTCATACACTTCCTTCTCAGGCTCCAGTGAACATACAGACTCACAGCAACAGCAGGCAGCACATGGGCTAAGCCAGGGCATCGGCTTTTACTGCTGATTTTTTTTTGTGCAAATAAGAGAAAAAGTCACAGAAGTGGTGTACTAGCTGTAGTCACGTAGAGTCTGCCACACTCACTGCACATACATGATTGAGAGGAGGGGGTGTTCAAGACTGCTGGGTCGAGCAGGCTGCAGAACCTTCTTGTGTCACACAGTTACTCCTGATCATCATCCAGTTTTAGATCAGACATTAACCACCACCTGGAGGGACCTAATAGAGGTATAACAGACAATGACTCATTCACTCACACAGTCAGGTAGGTGAAAACATAAATGTTACATATTTGTTATCCACATTTCTACAGCATGTTTTTTTGGGGAAAAAGTTTTGTGGCAATAATATGAGTTTTAAATCCCAGCCCATGACTAGCAGTGGGTTAGGGCCTGGGACCCAGCCAGATTGCAGGGACCCAATACCAGGTTTCATTATGCAACACTGTCTTGGGCACTGGCAGTCTGTCTAGGCCCAGACCCTGGCCTGTAGCTGGCTGTTGACTTTCTGCTTCTTATCTAACTAAATTCAGTGAGATCATCAGAGTAGTCATAGTCCAGTGGTGACTCATGCTAGCTGGCCAAGACTGGGCAGCAGACTAGAGGTACTAGGTTACACTCTGAGGTTCTCACTAAGTTTTAGGTAGGTAAAAAAAATCTGTTAACTAGTCATAAGTCATACAACATTCATTTGGGTAGCTGCAAACCCCCTCAAAATGCATTTTAAGTCACAAAAACCCTTTAGCTTTCATGGGTCTAGGTGGCACCTGAACCCCCAGCCTATTGATGAAGTCACAGGGGGCACCACCACCATTATACATTGCCCATGGCCCCAGAACTAGCCAATCTGGCCCTGTCTGCAAGTGGATATGGTATCACCACTCCATTTCAGAGCAGTAGGTCAGTTAATTAAAAGGATCTTTCCCTGAAAGAATTTGGGAAAGAATGAGTTGAAAGTGTTCAACTGCAGTGCTTGAATTTCACAGTTAACTGATGTGCCATTGACCACAACCAAGACTAAAGTTAATGGTGCTTAAGATTTTAAGAGATTATTAGATTCCAGATAACTACAGGATTATTCTTTTTCAGAATTATAATCATGCCAGTTTCAATTCCTTTTTTTTTTAATTACAAATATGGAATAATCTACAGAGTTGATTCCTTGCCTTCAGTTTACGATTGAAATCTAAAGTAAGCTATGGCACATTGCTTCCCTTTATTGATCTTTTAGTTAACGTGGTATGTTTTACAGATTGTAAGAAATTGACATTAAGGTACAATTTAGTCACTTCCACATTATTTATGTTTTAATTTGGGCTCATTTTACATGTCTAAGATCATGGAAAAATTTACTATCTATTAATATGGCTATAAATTAGATCTATTTTTTTCAATGACAGTACTTATAGTTTACCAACTTTCCTCCAGGAAAAGAACAGACAATAATCAAGCCAAGGTCACTGATTTAGTGACTGAAGTAAGAAAATTCTGTTTTCAAGATTTGAAAATCTGGATTGCACCAGTGACAACTGGCTTAATTAGGGGCTTTTCTGAGATTCTACTATCAATCAATTAGTATGTGTATAAATAATCATAATAATAGAAGGCTTAATATATAGCTGTGCATATAAAGCAAAATTGAAATAGCAAGGAAGGAGTTGGAAGAAAAATACAAATTATGCAGATTCATTGATTTGGTATAAAAGACAAATTCCCTCAAATCCTTTTTTTTTTTTTTAACCATTGTGCAGTCAGTCTAGATTCCAGAGTTTTACATGGTTGCCAATAAAACTGAAAAACAGTAGCCTTGAAAAGATCAGTAATGGAATCTGGTAGTGATGATTCAGTCAGAAGCTCTGTTTGAATTTTATAAAGCCCAATCAATATTTCTTTCTCTGTCATTCATGTGATTTATTCTTGTTGGAGATTGTATCAATTGACGTAAATTATGATCTGACAGTATGCTCCAGATCTTGGGCTGTAAGTCCTTGTGCCTCCAGTTTAAGATAAATTCCCCTGTTATATACTCTGTTCTTTACCAGCAGAACTGGATTTCCTTAAAGTGTCCAGTATTGTCAAATTTGTGGAGGTTTGCTTGTAGGAATATCAGTACTGGAGGTGTAAATTCGCTTTACAGCATGCCCCATAAAAGTTCATTTTAAAGTAATTAAGTCAGTTAATGAGTTATAATTCCTCAGTTTGACCAAGGTAATGGCCAAGCTGTTTTTGTACAAATTACTATTCCTTCCATAAACTCTTCTTTCATAAGCACTGGCAGAATAAATACAGTTGCAATGACACTGTACATTTCAATACCTAGGACCAGGTTGCAGGTAAGCATTAATCCCCGATGAAGGTGGCATCTAATGGGGAGTTAATGCATGGTTGGGACCATTGTGGCACGAGGCTGGAGGCTGAGTGCGTACAAAGGTTCAACCATGCATTAACTCCCCATTAATACCACCATCATCGAGGATATACACTCTTTATGGCACCTCGACTACTACTTCTCAGATGGTCTTTTCTGTGTTGTTCAACAGTAATCACCAAAAACACTTAGGTAGCGCTTCCAATTATGGTACATCTCTTGTTACTTTTCCTGCCTTTCTGCTGCTGGATCCGTGCGCATGCATGTTGATCGCCTCACCTCGAATAATACAGTGGTGACTACTTTTTTTACTGTTTGAACTCTGGTGTATGTTTCACTATTCACATGCAGCTCTGTTTGCACCTGTGACTTTGGTACTTCTGCTGCCTACTACAGTTGACTACCCTCGTCTGTTTTTTTCATCCGTGCTCTACTGCATGCTGGGCAATATGTCCGTGCATACCCTGATGATCTCCCAAACTTGACAGTTGTCTTCTCCGCTCCCTGTTCACCTGTCGATTATGACCAATAGGTGGCGCTTTCAGAGCAGCACTGCAGTTCTCCATTTCCCTCTTCATGCATTTTTTCACACGCCTTCTGTTAGTGATCACACCTGCTGCCACTACCGTTATGTGCCTTGCACTATTCTGCACACACAGTTTGTCCTTCTATGCTTCTTTTCTCCCACCCATTCCTCTCTCCACTATTTCCCACTTCACACGCTTGCCCACACAGCTAATTTTCCCTCACCTCTCCATCCTGCGTCCAACCTACAGGTGGCGCTTTCTCACCTGTTGAGAGCTTCATATCTCCCTAGCGTGGATCTCTTACTCAGCTCTGCTGTCATGTGCTCTTTTCCATCCCTCGGCAACTTCCACAATATTCCCTCACTCGCTCACTACCTCCAATACTGCACACTTCTTCATTGTCTGCTTTTTCCTGTTTTCTATGGTGCCCGCACCGACACAGGCATTTCTGCTGTTCCTCTTTTCCCCTGCCGATACCCTTTCCTGCTGTGTTACTCATGCCACCTATTGGTGGACATATTTCTAACAGATTCACTGCTTCCATACTTCGGTGAGTGCGTTCACACTCTGACAGTGGATTGTTCAACTAAGCGTTCTAAACCAACACGGCATTATCGTGCCATAATGCCGTCTTGCTCTTGTGACACCTGACCCTGTTAGAACTATCACCTTCCCTCCCTGGAGTCCTCATATTTCTGCCATGTTACAATAAATAATAATGAATGATGGTATCTTGTGAGGGGCAGGTAACATGGTAAGCACAGTAGATTGTACTGGGTGCATACCTTCTGGCCCAGTTTGATCACTGAGCCTAGATTTGGTGGCTGCTGAAGGAAACAGACTTTATGTGGTTTCACCATTGTCAAATGCCAAACAGCAGTCATGCTGCAGATGCCTGTTATTAAAATGAAATCCTAAAATAAATACATAAAAAAACATTTTCTCATACTGGTCTCTGTAAAAAAATGTTTACTTGTATCAAAACTTAATGCTGTAAACTGTTTTAGACCTTGCCATGCTAGCTGTCAGAAAACGCTGAAAACAAATTGGAAACACTTTCCAGTACAATTCTATTGCTTCCATTAGTAAGCTTTTTTTCCACACATTGATATGACAATGTGAGTCATCATATATCCTGATAAATTCTATGGTGCTTTTAAAATTACTTTATGTGTGATACCATGTAGAAATCTGTTTCAATATTAGAATATAATTGAATTTAGTTCTATTTAATCCATTTTCTTATACTGTAAAAGTGCTTTATGACAAATGGAATTAGATGTCAGTGAATGTGCACTGAATACTTGGAAGAAAATGGAGAAGCCATTTTATGCTCATCAACATCCCCATGATCTCATGCAGAACTACATAAGTGCCTGTTTTATTGAGAAAGAAATGCTGGCCAATACATTGGGTATCCCATAATCTTTTAGAAAAGTGCCATGTGATCTTTAACTTCTACGAAGGTAACCACCGGAAAGTGTTGTCAGCAGAGACCTCAGTAAAACATTTTATCCAAAGTAAGGTACCACCATTTAAGCAGTACCCCCCCATACTACACTGCACATTGGGCAGAGCCCACAGCTACCCAATGTAGAACATACATCCATGGCCTTCTAACCCAGAGCTAGAAGGACTACCAAATAATCCACATTAGCAGTAGTAAAACTGCAGACTAGTCTGCTTTCAGGGGATGCTGCCGCATTCATTCCCGGGAGCAGCTCCATAAACCCGGCCGCTTATTAGTACCCTAAGCTGCCACCGCCGTACTCCGAGCGGTATAGCTGTCTTAAACCGTGATCCTACCCATGGTCTTAAAAACCTCCCCCTTCACTCCTTCCCTCCTTCTCCCACCTCCTGAACCATGTCCTCCCGGGGTGGAAATACTCTGTCCTTGTACCAGTACCCACTCTCCTTGTAAATTCCAGTCAAAGTTTTTGCTTAGACTAGAAGACACTATGTTAGCCTAGCCTAATTAGCTTCTCTGTATGTACATTGTACTGCCTCGCTAATTGTATGGTTTATGTTGTACATTCCTTAGTATGTATCTTGTCTTGTACTCTCTCGGGTCGTGCCTGAAAATAGTCACCTGCTGGCTAGTGCAACTACACGGTAAACAAAAGCTAAATAAATAAATAAATAAAAGGAAATGAGTACTGAAGTTACTTTAGGTGATTAAAGGGTTCATCTCCATTCTGTGAAATAAAGTATCTCTACATCCCAGAAATGCTGTTTCAGTGTCATGTAAACCAGCCTCATGGATGGTACAGGAGCTCTTAAAGCAGCAGTGCAACGAGAAAGGTTTTTTCCAATAAGCTAGTTTCAGTTACAGTTAAAAAAAGATACTACATGCCTGGTGAATCTACTTTTCTAGGTACCTGCTTTGCTGCTCACCATGAGTAGTTTCTTCATTTCTTTATTTACACTAGCCTAACCCTTGCCAGATCTACAATACTATTTCTAAGCCAAGTGTGGTGGCCATCTTTTTTTCCTGACAAAAAAACTAAATTAAAACATGTATAAAAAATACTCAGATTTTAGTTGCACTCAAAACTTTCGTAACACTTTAAGTTCCCTTAAAGTGGCACTGTCAGCCTTGCCCCTCGTTTTGTTTCAGGATTACATCTGTGTGCCTCTATGCACATATTGATTACATGTGGTGCGCAGAATATACCTAGATATACTTTACAGCAGAATTCTTACCAATTTATGTTATTTACATGAATTTCCACTTTCCGTTGGTCCGCCTGTAAGTACCCTGTCCACTGGAAGCATAAGTTAGCCAAGAGCGCATGTCTAACACTGAGCACCGGCATGAACCCCAATGTTACACATGTCCATGATGAAGAGCTAAATACAGCGTGTATCTTCCATTGCTGTGCTACATCTGCCCTTTTTTAAATGAAACTGAGCACTGGGAAAGTAAAATAAAATGCTTTTGAAAGCAGGTGCTGAAATCTCACGCATGCACGAAAGCGGGATGAAGCACAAATCCTACGCATGCACATGAGCATCCTGCTTTTGCACATTCGCGAGATTTCGGACCTTGCTTAGAAAAGCATTTTTTTTACTTTCCCAGCACTCAGTTTCATTTAAAAAAGGGCAGATGTAGCACAGCAATGGGAGATACATGCTGTATTTAGCTCTTCATCATGGGCATGTGTAACATTGGAGTTCATGCCAGTGCTCAGTGTTAGACATGCGCTCTTGGCTAACTTATGCTTCCAGTGGACAGGGTACTTACAGTATGGACTAATGGAAAGTGGAAATTCATGTAAATAATATAAATTGGTAAGAATTCTGCTGAAAAGCATATCTAGGTATATTCTGCGCACCACATGTAATCAGTATGTGCATAGAGGCGCACTGATGTAATCCTGAAATAAAACGAGGGGCAAAGCTGACAGTGCCCCTTTAACTACACTTTAGTGTAACTGTGTAACTATACTGTAACTGCATTGTAATTGTGATGTAGTTGCATACAACACACTTGTAACTTTAGCATAATTACACTTGTTGCATGTAAGTAATGATTTCCTACCTTGCAGTTACATTGAAGCCAACACTTGAAATAAAATATGACTGAAACATTTATCACCAAATTAAATGGGAAGAAGTCTGGAATCACATACAGTGAAAAAAGATAGGGTCAAAATGTTTGCACAAATTCATTGCACTTCTGATTTGAAATGCATTTACACCTAGGGGAGCACCGTTACATTGGTACATCTTTGAACAGCATACTTATTCATGCCTGCTTATGAAACAGGGGGCAGACAACATGGCCGTAGAGTACCTCCTTGTCTTAAATTTCTCTGTTACTATGTTACCCACATGCTGTATTGTTGCAGAGTTGCAGTTCTTGTGTGTGTAGCACAGCACTGCAGCTGTTTGTTGTACATCTACGCAGGTAGTGTGGCACACTGCAGGTGGGATGACTCCCATTCCCTACCAGGATAATGGTCCCACTTGTTTTTTTTTTCTGATTCTCTCCTGAT
The DNA here is from genome assembly GCA_016271365.2 of Neoceratodus forsteri. NCBI lineage: Eukaryota > Metazoa > Chordata > Ceratodontiformes > Ceratodontidae > Neoceratodus > Neoceratodus forsteri. Next base: position 1,331,504,288 of record CM057458.1, read on the forward strand.
CCCAGTCCCTCTCCCTTACTCTGCTGACAAGTTCTAGGAGATATTTTATTATGCTTGCAAAATAGTGTTAAACTGCCAGTTTCAAATGCATGCAACTTTCATGGCATGGCACAAGACTCTGACAATATTGCAAATGCTTTTTTATTCTAATAATGCCATTTGTTCTCCACATTTTGCATTTTTTAAAGTATGAGTTCTAAAAAATGTGCAGTTTCAAGAAACAGCACATTTTTTCTGAACTGCACATAGTTTTACATGGTGATTTTGTTTTTGAAAAAAGGTGCAATTTCAACCAAAATTGCCAATTTTAAACATACTGTTGTAGATCATGAAATTGCATGACATTGGCACACCTATGTGAAAAGTGTGCAAAACAGATTTTTCTGATGTCTCACAGCACTATTGCTGGCTCCATCTCTACAGTTCAGTATGGGGGTTGTCTGTGTTTCACCATGGTTACTGGTGGTGCTGCTGGTGCCCCTTGACCATCAGTCATACCTGAGCCCAATTTTCCATCCATGGGGCCGTTTGAAGCAACTGACACCTGTGTTTACATGCAAGCAGCCCCAAAATTCATGGATTTGGCCCAGACAGTGACATATTCTAGATCCAAAAAGTGTGGTCTAGCAGTTGTCCCTTTGATGTTGAGATTTAAAATCCTGATGTTTTAATGCAAGTCCCATGTGTCTAATATCTGATGCAGCAGGGACTGCCCTGATAGCCATATACTGCCACATAGGTGACCCAGGTTCAGGAGCAGAGTAAAATACAGGGAGGCAGACCAGGGCTTGGGCACATGCTGATGGCATTGTGCCTCAATTTGAGGATGGCCAGTAAAGGGTCCCAGCACCACAACCGCTCATGTAAATGAACCAGGCAGATTGTTCCACAGCATGAGCATGCCTCTAAACCAATGGACTAAGCAGACTGGTGTGGGGAGAAAAATCTGTATTAAATGAAGACCTGTGGAAAAAAATATGGATTAAAAAATATTTCCCCTGCTCCTGCATTAATTCTATCAACTGGAATCAATCAGTGATATCTGATACACAAAACATCAATCTCCAGAGTGTGTTGCCTCAGAGTTAGAATTGTATACAAATTAAAGAATTTAGAATGAAGTTTGAAATTCCCCCCACACCACCACTCCCCCCAGAGGCCCACTGGTCCAGGGTATGAAGAGTGGTTGGGATGGGGAGGGGGAAGAGAGGCATGGTTAGCCACAAGGAGAGTGTCCAGCCCAGCAACATCCAAATGGTGAACTGCTTCACACCCCTGGAGGAGGCGCAGGTACCTGACACTATTGGTGGTGACTCTGAGTCAGTTCTAGGAAAAGGCTAGGACATTATGATGGCAGTCAAGGTGATGAGCAGGAACAAGTCCACCTGGAGAGTCTTAGTGGCCAGGGACTCAATGATTAGGGGAATGGAGAGGGTGGAAGATGGGGAGGTTGTGTGGGAGGGGGATGGGCAGGTGCCTTCCTGGTGCATACACCATCCAGGACAAAATTTAGACAAGATAGGGCCAGCCTGGTGGTGCTGAGGGTTGAGGCACTGGACCCCACACCTTACTCCATGCCAGTGACTGGTGTTTGGGTGTGAATGCGAATTGCTGGAGGTCAGCCAGAGGAGTGATGGATTGAGCATCTGAAGGACTGCTCTCCTAACCTGAGTAGGAGGGTTGCCACTTCCCACTAAATGACTGACCCCAGGTGGTGGCCTGAGGAGTAGTGCAGGATGGGGAGGAACATGAAGGGTGGGCATTGTGGGTGGCAGCGTGCGCATGCCTCCACAAATTGAAACAAAAGAAAAAAATACTATGGTTCTCAAAAGAGGAAGTGGGGAAGGTTAGGGAGAAAAAGATAGCATTCAGGAAGTATAAGGAAATACAGAATGAGCAGGACAGACAACTGTACCAGTTAATGCAGAAGGAAACAGGGAAGGCAGTCAGAATAGCAAAGGCCCAAACCAAAGAAAAGATAGTCAACTCGGTTAAAAAGGGAGATAAAACCTTTTATAGGTACATTAGGGAGCGAAGAAAGACAAAGGGAGGGATACTGAGACTGAAAAAGAGGAGGGAGGGTGGTGGCAGAGAGGGACAGTGAAAAGCAGGATACTGAAAGAATACTTCTGCTCAGTATTCACAAAAGAAGAGGAGGGGGAGGTATCTAATCCAGTCAATAGAAGAACTCTATATAGTGGGGTTGATATCAGTCCTTTCACAGAAGAAAGAGTTCTGAAAGAACTCCTAAACCTGAAGGTGGACAAAGTAATTGGGACCTGATAGGATTGACCCCAGAATTATAAAAGAACTAAGGGGAGAACTAGTAACATCTGACTATCCTTTTTTAACAAATCATGGGAGGATGGTGTGCTACCTGAGGACTGTAGGAGGGCAGATGTGATTCCCCTTCACAAAAGTGGGAGCAAGGCAGAGGCAGGAAACTACAGACCTGTCAGTTTGATCTCAGTGGTAAGAAAAATGAAGGAATCACGTCTGTAGGAAAGAACTGTTGAGTACCTAGAGGCCAGTGAGGCACAGAACCCAAGGCAGCATAGATTCACAGAGGGAAGGTCATGTAAGATGAATTTAATTGATTTCTTTGACTAGGTGATCAAAGTAGTAGACCAGGAAGGGGCTGTGGACATGGCCTACCTAGACTTTAGCAACGCATTTGACACAGTCCCACACAAAAGATTATTAAACAAATTAGCCAGCCTGGGAGTGGGTCCCAAGGTGGTAACCTGTGTAAAACATTGGCTGGACAACAGGATGCAGAGGGTAATAGTAAATGGAGTTCACAGTGAAGAAAGTGGGGTTACTAGTGGGGTACCACAGGGTTCAGTACTGGGTCCGGTCCATTTTAATGTCTTTATAAGTGACATTACAGAGGGACTGGAAGGAAAAGTACATCTCTTTGCAGATGACACAAAGATCTGCAGCAGGGTTGATTCACAAGGTAGGGTGGAAAGGTTGAGAAAGGACTTGGCAAGGTTGGAGAAATGGTCAAATGTATCGCAGCTTAGATTCAATGCGAAGAAGTTCAAAGTAATGCACCTGGGAAACAAAAATCGAGGGGAAGAGTACACAATGGGGATGAGATACTGACAACAACAAAAATGGAAAGGGACCTGGGGGTATTTATATCAGATGACCTAAAGGTGGACAAGTAATGTGAGAAGGCAGTAAGGAGTGCTGGGGGGATACTGGGATGCATAGGGAGAGACATCAACAGTAGAAAACAAGAAGTTATTATCCCTCTGTACAGACAGCTGGTGAGACCCCATCTGGAGTACTGCATGCAGTTCTGGAGACCCCATCTCCACAAAGACATAGACAGGGTGGAGGCTGTCCAGAGGAGGGCAACCAAAATTGTGCACGATCTGCACCAGACGACATATGAAGAGAGAGAATAAAGCAGCTTAATCTGTGTACACTCAAGGAAAGAAGGGAGAGGGGGACATGATAGAAACTTTCAAGTACCTCAAGGGAATCAACAAAGTCCAAGAGAGTAGCATCTTTCAGAAAAAGAGATGTGCAAGAACAAGGGAGTACAATTTGAAGATAGAGGGAGGACAGCTCAGAGGTAATGTGAGGAAGTATTTTTTCACAGAGATGGCTGTGGATGCAAGGAACAGCCTTCCTGAGGAGGTTGTGGAGTCATAAACAGTGGGGGAATTCAAGAATGCATGGGACAGGCATAAGGCAATTCTAGTGGGGGGTAGGAGGAAGTAGTCTGTTGGTTAACTAGGACCTGCAGCTTAGCCATTAGGTAGTGAAATGGAAAAACTAGGTGGGGCAAGCGTTCCTTATCTGCCATCAAATTCTATGTTTCTATATTAACCCAACATTCTATTTCCTTTTTTCAAGACATCCCTGCACTGCCCTTCAAATTTTAGTTTGTTGCTAATGTTTACACACAACTCTTTTTCTTTCTCACTAACCTTAAGTTCCATTCCATTTAAGTAGTACTTGGCTTTTATATTTCCTGACCCAAAATGCATTACTTTACATTTATCTGCATTAAAATGTATAGTAATCTCTTATTATTAGCCCAAGTTGCTAATCTATCAATCTCATCTTGGAACCCCTCTACATCTTCAATGGAATTAACCAGGGCTCCCATTTTTACATCATCTGTAGATTTACTTAACCATGCTTTACTACTGCAGTGTAGAGATGCAACAAATATGTTACATGGTAGAGGTCCCAACATCAAGCCTTGTGGTACCCCACTTGTCACATCAGCCCATTTAGACTGATGTCCTCTCACTATGACACATTGTCTCCTGTTTCCCAGCCAGGAGCCAATCCAATTTAAGAGCTTTAGGTTTATTCCAGCATTAGCCAGTGTCACCTATAACTCAGCATGTGACACACAGTCAAAAGCCTTTGAGAAGTCCATATAGATGACATCCACAGGGACTAATTGATCCAATGCCCGACTCACAGATTCAAAGAAACTCACCAGATCCGTAAGGCATGACCTGCTCTCAATAAATCCATGCTGCAGTATGTCAATTTGACCATTGTTTTTCCAAAACAATTCTATATTGTCTTTAATTATGGATGTATAGACCACCAGGGCAGGGAAGAGGAGGGGCAGACAGCTCAAGGAAAAACTATAAAGGGGAATGGCAAAGGGGAAGTAATGGTAGGGGGGGATCTGAACCTCCCAGAAATTGATTGGGATGTCCTAGTGGCCAGGGGCACCAGAAGTCAAGCCTTGCTGGGCACATTCCAAGACTGTCTCTCTGTGCAGCTAATTAAGGAACCCACCAGGCACATGGCCTTTCTCGATGTGGTGCTTACCAATTCAGAGGTGGTGGGAGCTATGATAGTTGGGGAGCCACTAGGGAACAATGGCCACAACTCCATTTATTTCAAATGGGCCCTTGGGTCAGAAAACCACAGTCAAGAGTTGAGATCCTGGATTTTGGAAGAGTGGTCCTCAACAGTTTGAGGGATTTGGTCTGCGACAAACTGGTCAGGGTTGAAAGCATAGGAGGAATGGAAGAGAAGTGGGGGGCAATAAAAGGGACCATTCTCAAGGCATCAACATTATGCACGATAACTCAGAGGAACAAGTTCAAGAGACAATTGTGGTTCATGGCAAAGGTCAGGGATGCAGTGAGGACCAAGTAAAAGGCTTCCTAAAGATACAAAGCAAAGCAAGGAGGGGAAGAATAGGTAGAATATTTATTAAAAAATAAGGAGGCAAAGCTGGTGGGTAGGGATGCCAAAGCAGACACGGAGCTACATAATGCTAAGGGTGTCAAGGGTGGAGAAAAACATTTCTTTTGGTCTATTAGGGAAAAAAGAAAAGGGGGAAGTTGTGTGGTTATCATTGGGGGTAGGGTAATAGAGGAAGATGTGCAAAAGGCTGCCATCCTAAACAATTAATTTTACTTTGTCTTCACTTGAGAGAATAGTGGGCCCTTGCCAGAGAGTCACATCAGAGTGGCCACAAATTGGGTCCCAGAGATGAGGTAGCCAGTATTTGTAAGTGAAAGGGTCTGAAAAGGGCTAGCTGTCCTTAATATTGATAAGGCCCCAGGACCAGATAGGATGCACTTGAGGGTGCTCATGCAAATTGCAGCAGACCTGGTGAAGCCACTGGTAGGGTTAATCAATAGCTCATTTCATATGGAGGTAGTATCAAATAGTTCCACCAAGTCACTTCGACAAGAAATTTCTTGAAGGACTTCACAGTGACAGCACTTCGCCAATGGCGATCACATCGCTGCGGCAAAGTGCTTATGGACCCAGCAGTGGCTAGAGTCATGCACTCCCCACACCCCTGGAACTTTTAGATTCTTAACTCCGGAGGGGATGGCAGATGTCGGGGGATAGCGGCCAAACCCGGGAGTCGATGAATCCGTTCATCACTCCCACAACCAGTTCGACACTGCGGGTATAGAACGGGTTGAGTTGCTATGGAGAATTTATTGTAACAACATCACTGTTACAATGGTATATGATACCGAAGGACTGGAGGATGGCAGACACAGTCCCGATCCATAAAGAGTGGACAAGGAACAGGTAGGAAACTGTAGACCTGTCAGTCTTACCTCAGTTGTAGGGAATCTGATGGAGTCAGTGGTCAAGGAGCACATCATGGACTACCTGGAGATCAACATGAGTTCTTGGCAGGCAAGGAAGTCCTGTCAAACTAACCAGATAGTCTTCTTTGATGGGGTGGTCAGGTCACTGGATCCAGGGACCATGCCGTGAATTTATTTTACTTTGAATTCAATAAGGCTTTCAATTTGGTGCCTCACAGATGCAGCACGAGTTTTTGGCAGGGAAGTCATGTCAAACTAGCCAGATAGTCTTCTTTGACTGGGTGATGAGGTCACTGGATCCAGGGACCATGCCGTGGATTTACTTTACTTTGAATTCAACAAGGCTTTCGACTTGGTGCCTCACATATGCTTGCTGAAGAAGATGGAGGATCTGAGCTGGGCTAGGGACATAGTAAGATGGGTAGGTAACTGGCTAAAAGTGAGGCAACAGAGGGTGCTGGTGAATGGGGTCAAGTTAGTAGAGAGGGAGGTCATGAGTGGGTTACTTTAGGGATCTGTCATGAGCCTGGTTCTCTTTAATATGTACATCAGTGGCATTGGAGAAGGAATCTGAGGCAGGTTGAGTTTCTTCACAGATCACATTGTGCTCTGGGGAGAGTGGATAGTGAAGAGGGATTTGCAGAGTGACCCACAAAGACTAGAAACATGGTGTAAGGTTTGCAGTTGAAAATCAACACCAAAAAACTGCAAGGTGATGCAGCTAGAAAACAAGAACCCCAGGAATGAGTATTGGATGAGTGGGTTAAGATTCAGCATTACAGCTGAAGAAAGGGACCTAGGAGTTATAATCAGTGATGCCCTCAAAAAAATATGCCTGTGCAGCAAGGCCTGTAGTAAGATAAATAATACCCTTTTATAAATCTTTGGTGAGGCCTCACCTGTAGTACTGTGCCCAGTGAATTGAAGGGTGACAAAGATGATTCAGGGCCAACAGAGCAGGTCTTATGAGGAATGCCTTAAGGTACTGAACACATACTCACTGGAGACCAGAATAATGAGTTGAGGATAAGATAGTGACCTTCAAGTTCCTGCAAGCAAAATAAAAAAGTGGACTGCAGGGAATTATTTAGCATAACTGTTCAAGGTCACGAGGGCATGAGAGGAAACTGTCAGGAGGGAGGTTCAGAAAGTATTATCTTACAGAAAGGGTGGTGGAACTGTTGAACAATTTACCAGCCGAGGTGGTGGGTGCTAAAACCATAAGTGATTTCGGTCACAGCTGGGACAGGGTGAAGAGTAAAGTGGTCGTTCAGGGTGAGAGACACTTGGAAGGGGATAGGGAAGTGGATGAGGAGAGCTATTTCTGTGGAGGAACAATTGATCCCAGGATCACATAGGTTAGAGTAGATGGACCAATGGTCTTTTTCTGCTGTCATAGTCTATGTTTCTATGAACTCTGCTTTGTAATGTTTCCCCTTCTGGCCCTTATGTAAATACTTAAAGGACTGTCATACAGTATGTAATACATTTAGTGTTCCTACTTGCTCTTTTGCTTGCAGTCCCATCACATATGCATCCTGTTTTAAATTTTCCTTCATACAGTTATACTTTTTGCATGTTGTTTGCTGTGCAGTTTAATTCCAGTTTTCATTACACATTTTCTGCTTTGGATTTGGTGTAAGGTATATTGTAAATGTTGCTTTTGTCATTGTAATGCAGCACTCTTCCTGGCCATGTCTGAAAATAGACAATGTATCTCTAGTGCACTTGCCAGGTAAACAAAACTAAATAAATATTAATGTACTTGTTCAGCATTTTCACTGGAGTATTGATTTACCTGGCCCTGTATTTTGCTGCATTCTATTCATAGAACAGATAGTGGACATTACCAATAGACTTGTCAGGGAGGAGAAAATTAAAATGTTCATAACAATGTATAGAAACAAGCATTTGTAAATGCCAGATGCTTGCCACGGGTATTAATGTTGCATCGAGTCAAGGTGCAGATCCTGTGCTGTGCTGGAAGAGTAAGGGTTGGACCCAGGGGTGGGGTGGGGGGCAATTATGGTGGGGCAACAACTGACAAACTGAAGGGAATTTAAAAGAATAGTAAATAGTGTTTTCATCATTCTCTGCTTGGAGTGGGGGCTGGGTTCTCAGTGTAGAGGTTCCTCTGCAGCTGAGCTGGTGTAGTCTGTTGTACGTGGGTGACTTTAGAAAGGAATGTGGCTTCTATTTCCACCAGTCTGGTGTGAGAACATGATAAAGCTGAACTGCAGGCTGTGGTAGAGCTGTGTTCTATGTTAGAAATAATTAGAGCACCCAGGGACATATTTATCTAACCTTTCCCCTTTTCTGTCTTAGTAGTCTGCTGAAACAATGCCATTTTCCTATCCTATTTATTTCTCATTTTATGCCTCGGTATATTGCCTACCTACAGTGCCTAGGTAGTCTCCCCTCTCGCTATTCTTTCTCTTACATTTGTTTTCTTTTCTGTCCATATGTGGTGCTAATGTGCCTGCTTTGCTGAATAAACTGCTTGACATGCATATGAATAAGAAAAACAGGTTAAGAAAGTGCTCATAGTGCTTTAGCAATCATAAAGTACCAAGCAAGTTTGATAGCTGTTGATATAAATAATGTGCAGAGGGTACTTTATATGTTTAAAATCCTGATTCTAAAAAAGCCTGCAGTGCTTGAATTTAGGACAGAAGCAGTCTAGCTGGAAGAAGGCTGGAACTTAATGAAAAGAATGTGCATGGTAAAAAATAAGCCATTGTATGACACAGACATTAACCTTTCCCTGCTCTGACACAAAGAGAAATGCAAGACCAGCTGTGCTTGCTGAAAAAGCTGATTTATAAATGTGTCTGTTGGCTCAGTGTATTGAAGTCTACGCACTTCGTGCCGTAAACAGTGTCATGGTCTGGCTTGTAGATTATTGGTCAAGCTCCTTCTAAACTCTCTTGCACAACACACATCTCAAAGTCCTCTACTATACCAAAATGCTTTTCCTGTGGCAAGCATAAAAAGACAAGAAACAACTTAAATCATCTTTTTTGTTGTTGTTTAATGCCTTTCCTGGTGAAACAAGTAATGAGCCGTGGCTCCTGCCACGTGCCACTCACTCCAAAAAAAGCCAACATCGGGGTGTCCAACCCCCGTGTCGACAAGTACCCCCCTTCCTCCATTAATGTGGAACACTGGGAGCCCACCCCAGTGTGCCAAAATATTTCCGGCACTGGGATGCCCACTCCAGTGTCAGATGCACCCCCTCAAAACCCATCTGAAATCTGCCAACATCAAGATGCCAAATCCCAGTGTCAGCATCCCCCCCCCACCACCACCACCATTACTGTGGCACACTGGGAGCCCAAACCAGTGTGCCAAAATGTGAAGTTTTTTAAACCTGTAAAAGAAAGAAAACCATGCCCCCGGCATTTTCTTTTCTACCTGTAAAAAAGAAAACAGTGCACCGCCTTTTCCACAGTCCCCTCCTCACTGAGCACCCACCTCCCTGCACCGCCCCCGCACCCACACTTATGCTCTGGAGGTTGGGAGCCATGATCTTCTCTGGATCAGGACACATCTGCTCTCTTCAAACCTGAACTACAAACTGAAGAATCGGGTAAGTGCTGTATAATGGGAGTCAATGGGGGTTTCAACTTAGGTTGATATCTCAGCCATTTTTAGGAATTGTGGCCCAAAACTTTCAACATGGGATTCTTGGGATCCCACCTCATGAACATGTCGCTGTCATTTTGTTACTCAGTCCCAAAAGGTAATTTCACTGTCACTGCATGGAATCACCTTTTGGCACCAATTAACAAAATGACAGTGCCACTGTTCATAAGGTGGTGTCCCAAAAAACCCACATTGCAAATTTGGTGAAAAGATTCCAAGAAATGACCACGGTATACACTTGAGTTGCCCAGTTTCTACACACACACCCGTAACTTCACCAATTCATAATATTTTCACTCCAGATTTTCAACATTGCCATTTTTTCTCACCTCCTTATGAACAGTACAGCTGTCATTTTTCACGTCCTGCACAAAATGTGTTTTCGCACCTGTGGCGCAGAATGGCATGGTTGCTGTAGGAAATTGACTTTTGGGACAGATTAACAAAATCATATTGCCACTGTTCATGAGGGGAGGTCCCAAAATGCCCATGTTGAAAATTTGATGAAGAAATTCATAAAAATGATTGCGTTACGGGCGTGCATTGTGCAGTTTCTACACAAGCTCTTAACTTCACCAATTTTTCATATTTTCACTCCAGAATTTCAACATTGCCATTTTTTCACACCTCCTCATGAACAGTACTGCTGACATTTTTCACATCCAGCCTGAAATGTGTTTTCCTACCTGTGGTGCAGAATGGCAGAGTTGCATTGTGAAATCCCCTTTCGCGACTGAGTAACAAAATGATAGTGCCACTGTTCAAGAGGTGGGGTCCCAAAAAGCCCATGTTGAACTCTGGAGTGAAAAAGCCAACAAACACCCTGGGCATTAGGGTTTCCAACTGTCATGCCCCACCCTGTAGAGCCTGACAGTCGTCAGGCGTGTGACTTGTGGTTGTCATCCATAATGCTCATGCCTTTATACCCCCATCCCCACCCTGCAGCCAGTGACAGGCATCGAGGTGTACCTTGGGGTCTTCAGCCCCAGTGTTCACCCCATTCTTCTATACTGCACCCATCTCAACTTATTTCCTTATGGAATGGGGTGAGTGTAAGGGCTGAAGACCCCAAGGCAAACTGTGACACCTGTTGGTGTCTGCAGGGAATGGTGGAATGGTGTGAGCATTATGGCTGATGACACAAAGGCACACCCCCAACTCCCGTTAGTCACTGCAGGGTGGGGGTGGAGGTTGGCATTAGTTCAGTACTTCACTACCATTCCTATTATGCATCTCTCTAACTCCTGCACTACCAATGGCAATGCCAGCAAGCAAAAATTTGACATTGACAAATGCTTGTTACTATTATTGCCCCTGCCTATACACCCCAGCATCTTGTTTGCCTTATTACAAGCTTTGAGGGTTTGACCAGCCTGTTTAGGGGTGTTGCTGATGATGACGCCTAGATCCCATTACTCAGCTGTGGTGCTAAATTTAACCCTCCTATCCAGTGTTCTGTCCATGGGTTCTTTTTTTCCTAGGTACATCATTTTGCACTTTTTGGCATTGAATTTCAGCTTCCAGACATTTGACCACCTCTCTAACCTTTGCAGGTCACCCTGTAATTCTCTACTTCACTCGGCGCGCTAACTACCTTTTCGCAGAGTTTAGTGTCCTCTGCAAAGAGGCTTGTCATACCCTGGATCCCTACTCTGATACCACTGATGAACATGTTAAAAAGGACCTGAGCCACGAACAGACCCCTGTAATACCCTACTCATGACCTCTTTCTCCTCTGATTTAATTCTGTTTTCCACAACCAACTGCTGTCTCTCTTTTAGCCAGTTTTCTACCCATCTAACTATATCCCTAGTCATCCCAGATCCTCCAACTTCCTCAGCAGGTGTATGTGAGGCACAGAGTCAAACACCTTGCTGAAGCTGAAGTAAAGTAGAGCCATGGATGGCTTATACTCAGTTCCTTTATTACGAACAGACCCCTCAGTCAAAGAAGACTATTAGGTTAGTGTGACAGAACCCCCTGACACAGAGCCATTCTGTCTACTATCCTGTGAGTGCCATGCAAAGTGGCATGGTGAGGGACAGGAGATGGTGTTGTGCTGAACCATGGGCACCCAGTTGGATGCCTGGGGCAGCCAACTACAAGACCCTTGCTTTGTACAGAGCACACGCCTGCAAGATATATAGCAGTTGTCCAAAGACTTCTATATCCCAATCTGCAACAAAACATATACAATCAGCACTGGCTGGTGGAAGTGCAGCCACCAGCCCACCATGGAGACTCTGAGGGCTAGGGCTGGTAAGGGGGGCAGTCAAGCCCCCAAGGACTTGCCTGTGACCATGCAGAGTGGAGGGGGTAACTACTACTACTGCTGCCCCTATTGCCACATAGCTTCTGCTGACCCACTGGTATACAGAATACTGTTCTTGAATGAGGCACATGTTCACCACCATTCCTTTGCCTTGCACTGCCATGTGTATTGGAGCAGCAGCAGCAAGGAATTGGGTGAAGAGGGGCCATTATCCTGGGGCTGGGGATGTGCAGAGGTCACCACTTGGGCAGAGTGGGACCTCCAAGCTCCACTTGCCCACACATGTACCATCTGTATGTGTGGAGTGGGTGCAGACCATCTATGGATTGGGTCCAAATTAAGCAAGGGCTTGATCATCAAAGGCACCCAAGGTATGTATAAACCACTCTTATTTTAATGTGTGTTCATCTGCTTCTGTGGAGCCTTCACACCTTTGTTTATTTATTTGAAAACTGGTAACCAGGAGAAGTACACTGAGCCAAGGCTCGTTTCCCGGTGTAACCTGAGGAAGAGGAACAGTGTGAGAACAGCAACACAATACATAATAACAAATCAGATGAAACATCATTAGGTAAATGTTTGTGCAAAATTAGAATAAACACAAAAATTGTATGTGCAGAGAATGAGGTGTGGTACAGCTCAATAAGGAACTCCTAATAAGTGTAAATGCAGAAGTGGCAGCAATAAGTAGTGAACAAGAACAATACTGACAGCCGGTGAATAACTTGTAGGATGAGTTTTTGCCTGACCTTGGAGAAAATGGTAGCAGTGAGGAAGTGAAACTAAGTCAGGAGCTGGGACCTAGCTGGCTGCTTCACCAGGACAACTAAAGCTTGGTTGAGGAGGTATCAGGAGAAATGGAAACAAGAACAGGTGAGGTGAGTTGGAGTTTCAACTGGTGCTTGATGGAGCCAGGGGATGGGGAGAGTTGTATGGAAGAAGGGAGTTTATTCCACAGTGAGGGAAGTCAATAGGAGAAGACAGATTGCCCAGCAGAGGAGTGGGGGGTGAAGACATAATGGTAATTCTGGCCCGGTGGTGCTGAGGGTTGAGGCGCTGGATGCCACACCTCATGCCACGCTGGCGACCCGGGTTTGGGAGTGGGCCCGGGTTGCTGGGGGTTGCAGGGGAAGGAGAGGATAGAGGGTCCAGAGGACAGCTTTCCTCTCCCGGGGAGGGACATATGGCTGCCCCTACTGTGTTCACTCCCTATTGTGCATATAGCCTCACATGTGGCTTGAAATTGGGTGCAGGAGGTCACACATTCTGCATCATGAATGCCCCAGAGTGCCCTGTACAAGCACATCATCTGTGAAGGGGCATGTCACAGATATTTCTGGCCCTCCATAAGTGCAGAAAAGATGGGAGCCTTCTATGAACTCAGCCCTAAACATGGCAGAAAATTATTGCATAGTCATGAATACACACTCAATAAGATCAGCGTTGAGCAAGAGAACAGTTTCCACATCATGCCAGGGACAGGCTGTATTGCATAAATTCAGGCTGGAATGAATTCTGCACTTTATATTACAAAAGAACTGTAGTTATTTTTTTCAATCACCAAATTTAATAATAACAGTTAGACATTTCCAGGTGATATGTTAATGGTCATTCAGTCACCCTCTAGGGGCAATTGACATGAGGCTGCACCTACTGCCACTTTTTGCACCCAGAGAGTGATTAGCAGACCATTAACATCATCTAGGCATGCCACACTGCTGTTTAATTACTGCACTGTGTTTTACTCCACTTCGATGCATTCCTTGATTTTTACTGTAGAGTAATAGGAAATGGCAGAGTCTTTGCAATGCCTTATTGAAATATCTTATTAGAAAGGCTAAATAATTCAAATGACTAAGTTTGGTATCCTGGAAGCTAAAAGTTAAACCACGTAATGTATAGTATTTTGAGATTGTGTATTGCTGCAAACAGTTTGGAGTTTGTTCCTTCGTTTTTTGTTTTTTTTTGGCCGGGAATGGAGGGCAAGATAATACTGCCTATTTTCAGCCTCTACCCAAGGGTGGTGATGGATGTGGGATACAGATGCAAACCAATTTAAATTAAAACAGATTAATCTGTTGGTGGGATTTTAATGAATCAGAGAAGTTTAGCCATGACACCAAGAAAATTCTCCTACTCTTTCTGAATAGTGCCGTGGGATCTTTATTGTCCACCTGAACTGCCACCAACCAGCAAAATCAGAGTGAACCACAATTTAACATCTTTTATTTTATTTATTTACTTCAAATAATCAGATTTACAGCCTTTGAGTCAGAGACTCGATTACAAAGGTACCTTGTTGCAGGGAGGGTGGACAAACAATCGTGAATTTTAAACAGAGGTAACAATACAAGTGCGATACAAGCATAGATAAACAAACACAAGTTCTTTTAACTATACAAGGCAAAATCATACTCTGCAGTAGAACCAGTGCTTAGAAGTCTGTGGGATCCCAGGAAAGTCTGGGAGGTACTATTTGGGACAGAATACAACTAATGGCAGTTACAGCTCTAACTATTGACAATGTATTTTCGAAGGGCTATTTTGAACTGGCCAATTCTGGGAATGCCTGTTATGTTCACTGGAAGAGAGTTATACCAGACCTGTGCTCTATGGTGAAAGGATTTTTGGCAGAGTGAGGTCCTGGCTTTAGGTACTAGGAAGGTGGCTTTAGTGGAATTACGCTTGAGTGCAGGCCGGGTGGCCTGTTGCAGGGATGTAGTGACCCCTTGGGGGCATAGCCCAGATAGTGTCTTTTTAGCCAGCAGGCAGGTGTGGTATTTCATTCGTTCCTCAAATGTGAGTATGTTCAAGGCAGAGTATAGCAGGCATGTGTGGGTTCTGCTATGGGCACCAGTCAGGAGCCTGCAGGCTTTGTTAATTGAGGTCTGGACTTTAGTAGGGGTGGTATGGTCTGCAGCTGCATAGGTCGGGAGTCCGTAGTCTGTGACAGCAGAGATGAGGTGATGGCCCGTTTTAAGGCAAATTCAGGGATGCAGTTTTTGTGGCAATAGAGGAGACCAATCCTGGAATTCATGGCCGATGACAGAGTTTTTAAATGGGTGTGGAAGGTAAAGCCTGAGTCAAAGGTGATGCCCAGGTACTTGTAGGTTGTTACCTGTTCAAGTGGGTGGAGTGAGCTGGGGGTGATGAGAAGGGGAGAGTCACTGGCGCTGTTTTGTCGGTGTGCAAAAAGCATTGATTTTGTTTCTTTCAGGTTTAAGACTAGCCGATGGCTGTTGAACCATTTTTCTGCTTGGCTGAAGGTGCGTTGCAGGGTGCTTTGGAGCGAGAGTGGGTCCGAATGTGATGCGATGATGACAGTGTCATCAGCATAAAGAAGTATTTTGTCCATGCAGGAGCTTGGGAGGGTGTTTAGGAAGAGACTAAAAAGGGTAGGCCCAAGGATGGAGCCTTGATGGACCCCAGAGTGTACTGGTAGGTTAGTAGAAAAGGTCCCATTCAGCTTAACTCTTTGGGATCTATTTTGTAGGTAGCTTGAGAACCAGTTCAGTGGGCCAGGTGAGAAATCCAGTTGGCTAAGGGAGTTTAGCAGCAGAGGGTGACACACAGTGTCAAAGACCTTAGATAGGTCGATGAATACTGCACTTGCAGGTTTCCCAGCATCAAGCGTAGAGTGGATTTGGTGGGAGAATTCCAGAAGGGCTGTGGATGTGCTGTGACCCGGGCAGGATCCATGTTGCTCAGGGCATAATATGTCATATTTGATAGTTATTCTATGACCTGCTTGGATACTATTTTCTCCAGGGCTTTGGGGGGGCTGGAGATGGGCCTGTAGTTATTTGGTAGTGTTCGGTCTCCAGACTTAAGGATAGGGGTGATTTCAGCCAGTTTCCATGCATCCAGCAATTGGCCAAGGCATAGGGATTGGTTGATGACATTCGTGAGGGGGATTAGCATGACATCCAGCATGAGGCAGAGTATCCTGGAGTCAAGGCGATCACTGCTCAGGTTGTGGGAGATGAAGGCTTTTAAGATGAAAGGTTTGGTGTCAAGGGGTGAGATTGTTCTGAAGTGGAATAGGGGCTGGGAGGTAGTGGTGTGGGTGGATGGGGGGACAGGGTCAAAGAACTGGGCAGGAAGAACTGCACTTAGGTCAGAGAAAGTTTTGTTTAGGCGGTCTGCAATGCACGTTTGGTCCGTCGAAACAGCCCCGTTGATAACGATCTGGGGGGGAGCAGGTATTGCCATTCAGTTCTTTTATATTATCCCAGAAAGCTCTGGCTAAGCCTCATGAAGATGTTAAAGCTGCCTGATAATGTCTGGCTTTTGCTTGTTTGTTGGCCCAGGTGCATTGGTTACGGGCTGTTCTATAGGCTTGCCTATCTGCCATTCTGCTGGACTTGGCTGCAGTGTGCCATAGATTGTCCCTCTATTTTAGTTGCCGGATCAGTGTGGGGGAAATCCATGCAGCAGCCCGTCTTTTTGGGTGAGATATAGTGATGGGAGCAAATAGGTCAAAGGCATTGCTGAAGACACTAGTGAGGTAGGTTAGGGTAGTATTTATGTCTGATGTAAGGGTGGTTGGGATCCAGTCAAGTTGTACAAGGTGCTGCTTGAGGTTGTCAAGGCCTCTGGGGTGGAAACAACGATGAGGGGTGCTACTATACTCAGGGTTGAGTGTGGGGGAGGACCAGAAACATAGAACAGGGGAATGGTCACTGAGTGAGTCCGCTAGGATGTTAACCAATTTCCATTTGTGTGGTTGATTAGAGAGTACTATGTCTAGGTGGGAGCTGGTCCCCTTTGCTTGGTTAAGTCTAGTGGGCTGGATGACCAATTGAGATAGGTCAAGGGCCGCGAGGTCGTCCTTTATGTTTTCTGATGAGGGGCTGAGCCAATTGGTGTTAAGGTCTCCCAGAATTAGCTGTTCAGCCATGTGTGGCAGGGTAGAGAGATAGTCTATGAGGGAGTAGATAGATATGCTTTTCGTTCTTGGGGGTATGTAGGTGGTGGTAAGGTATGGGGGCCACGACCGGGATGCGGGGTGATTTTCAAGGTAATAGCTTGTGCCCCATGGCCAAGCTCAGGGGTTGGTAATGCATGGCCTAGGATGGAGTAGCACAGGTAGATTGCACACACCCCTCCACACTTACCCACCCGATCAGCCCTGAAGGCATTCCCCCACAGTACAGCATCCCTTTAGTATTATACTTGGGTGCCACTGTTTATGGTATGTGCCATGTTACAGTGTGCAACTAGAACCAATGACCTTCTTGTCAGAAATGGATGTTCTACCAGCTGAACCATGCTGACACCTCCCACCGGCACTAAGGCAGATGTGCTACTAGTTGTATCTGTACTCTATCTGCTGGGTCAACTATGAATAGCTCACATAATTACTATGGCTGTAGAATGTTGGTTTCCAACAA
Source organism: Neoceratodus forsteri (assembly GCA_016271365.2). Classification (NCBI taxonomy): domain Eukaryota; kingdom Metazoa; phylum Chordata; order Ceratodontiformes; family Ceratodontidae; genus Neoceratodus; species Neoceratodus forsteri. Next base: position 1,331,521,663 of record CM057458.1, read on the forward strand.
CAGAATGGACCAAAAGCAGTGGTCAGGATTTGAGAAAATGAACAAGGAAGGAAGGAAGGAAGGAAGGAATCAATCAATCCCTGGACCTTTCTGGCTTGGATGATCTGCCCCCATAACTACATTTAACCTTGTTTATTCTTCGGTGTATTATTTTTGTTTACATTGGTGGTGATTTGGATGCAAGAATAGCTTACATTTTTCTTTCTTAAAATGTATTTGTGTTTGCTTCTGCAGGTACAGATTAAGTTTAACCTGTTATCCAACCTCTTCTTATTTGGTAATTATGACTGGCCAGGTTAAGGTAAATCCTCCATTGTTATTATAGGAATAGATAAGGTGGCTTAGACTCAGTTTACCATCTGGCCTGCATCTCCATAAGCTTGGCCCCGAAGATCTGAAGAAATCCGAGGCTACCTGCTTTCATGGATGGGTACTGAATCTGAGGTGGGATAAATGTGAGGTTAGTAGATTCCTCTGTGGCCAAGACTGGATTCCAACTCTGATTCTGACTGGAATCACCCAGGCTTTAACCTAGATGATCTGAACCAATTCAAAGCAGCCTTTAAGGGAATTGTAGTGAGGATCTGAATCCAAGCTGGACCAAATGTTAGGGTATATCCCTCAGAGGCCTAGGTCAGAGTCCAACTAGGATTTTGACTCAGATCTCCAAGAATTTGACCAATATGATCTGAACTGATCCAAAGCAGCCCACATCATCAAAGGGAGTAGTAATGGTGGTGGGAGAGCTGTACCAGCTCCTGATCCTCCTATCCTTAGCTTAAAATGATTTTCTTGTTTCATGCAAAACAAATTATAGTTGGAATATATAGGGCTCAAATGGTAGATACCTGTAGGTAACATTTTATTTAATACTGGTAATGATATCAAGGACAAATGGTCCATATGAAAGTTGTCCTGTGTAATCTTGTAACAGTCCCCCACAAAATACAGATTTAAAGAACATTAATGACTCTCAAGAGGCAATCAGACTGAGGCTGCACCTGCTACCTTTTTTTGTATAATTGTTTTCACCCCCACCTGGTTGCTCTTCATTCCTCCTTCCACTTTGTCTGGCTTGCTGGTCCTAAAATAAGGGCAGAAAATCAAGTACTCATTAGCCCTATCCTCCTTGCCAGATAGATTCAAGGACTCATTTCATTTCAGTACAAATATGTCTTCACTTCATATTAATACATAAAAAGGCTTTTAATGTACAAGCAGCAGTGACTGCAGTAAAATGCAAAATTGAGCAGCAATCCCAACAACACTTGGGCTCTGCCCTTCACCTCTCAGCACACTCTTCTGCACTCCACACAGTCTAATCCAGCAATGCCATCCCATAGGGAAAGCCCTTCCTCAACATGAGTCCAAAAGCTGGAGCTCAATCTAGGTTGATGCTGTTTGATGAGTCCAAGACTGGGAGAGAAGCTAAGGCAGGTGATGCAGGACCCGTCACAGCTTCATCCACCAATCAGGGTGTTCTCTTCATAGTCATCCCTCCCACCTCTCAACCCAGCCAGTCAATCTCTGGGATAAGTTGTGGAAGAGGCAGAAAGAGGCTGTATGGTGACCCATGACACCCAATTGTCATTCCAAGCCCAGCCACTGGAGTTGCTGCAGCACTGAAAGGGCTCTGTCCTTCCTTCTGGAGTCAATGAATTCTGCCTCTGCACTACTCTCTAGACTCCATTAGCTAGAAGTGGTGGGAGGAGTTTGTGCCACAAACCCAGATTGCCTACATGAGAGCACAGAGCACGAAAGATATTTGTATGAAATAGGGTTTTTGACCCTTGGACATCATCTATTCCTGAAACTTTTCCTGCCCTGATGTACGATGCCAATGTTTAAGCAGTGCCTGATTCCTGGAACAAGTTGCCAACTCCCCTTAACAGTGTTCCTATACATTTTTCACTTAAGATGAAACTTTTTAGACGGCCTGTCATCACAGCAGTAATGTTACCACTCATGATGCCAGTGAATCTGGTTGGGGAACAAGGTCCGAGTCATCGAAGGGCAGCCAGGGGAAGAGGATGAAGGGACTGCTCTCCTCCTCTGGGGTAGGATGGTTGTAGTTCCTGGCATCAGCCTGACACCTAGAGGTGGCTGGTTGTAAGGAGGCCTGGGACCACAAGACAAGGGAAGAACACTGGGGAACATCAATGTGCCATGCATGACAGCATACGTGGCAACATCATGATGTCATTGCATGTCAAGACCTCCAGGGGACAGTAAATAGGAGGAAAAATTATCTCGTTGACTACCCCCTTCTCCTTGCAAACCTGCTATCTCTGGGTTTCTCGCCACAAGTAGTGGACTGGTGGTTTGATAGCTACCTATCAAACTGGCAACAGGTTGTGAAATTTAACTCTGCCACTTCAAATCCAGCAGCTATTAATACAGGAGTTCCTCAAGGGTCCATTCTTGGTGCTCTCCTATTCTCCATTTTTATCAACAAGGTCTTTCTGTCTACCCCTTCATGCTTGTCCCTGCTGTATGCCGATGTCCTGGTTCTATATTACAGCTTCAGGAATGTAGCAGACATCAACCAAACCCTGTCATCTGATTTCAGGTCCATTCAGACCTGGCTTTCCAATAACAAGCTCATCTTAACTGCTAGCAAAACTCAAGCTATGCTTTTTAGGTCTGATGTCAAGCTCAGAAACAGTAACAACAAATTAAAAATCCACTATGATAATAGCTCTTTGTCAGAGAGGGTTAGCTCTTTCAAATACCTAGATATGTTGCTCAATGGATTGTTGAACTTTGACCAGCACATCTCATCCATCTGTAAATCCATAAATGTCAAAATTGGGTGTCTTATAAAGCAAACTATGCTCTTACCCCCTCTGCTAGATTGTCTGTTACCCATGGCATCCTACTCCTGGTCCTCACCTATGCTGCTGTTACATTCTTAGGGGTCTAAATAAACTATTTTCAAAGGGGAGCACAACTTACAATAATATCTGCCACTACACCTCTGCGTCTTCTCATCGTAAACACCATTGTCAGCTCTATGCTGGCCTAAAATAGCCCTTCCTATCCACTCATCGACTCCTCTCTTTTGGCTTTCTGACCAATGGCATTATCAGATCTGGGACCCATGCTTCCTTAGCCTCTATGCTGTCCTGGCAAAAACTCTCACATGGACTAAGGTCGGCTGACCAAACCTTCTTACATATACCGAGGTGTAAAACAGTAAAAGGTGCCCACGTCTTCTCCCATGCTGTCCTTCGTTACTGGAACTCCATTCCCTTAGATGTCTGGCTAGCACCTAATCATGACCTCTTTAAAAAGAAACACCTGGATTACCTAACTAAATTAGCCCAATGTACATGCTTCCAACCACCATAAGCCCCATATGCCCACTAATGTTTATTTTCTCCCACTTACATTATTTCACCCTTCCACTATTCCCAACTCTTGTCTTCCTAGTTCCCTTACACTTATCTGATTGCCTTCTACCGAATAGGTCTTAGCCACTTCTCTACCCTCCTTTTGCTCTCTTGCTCAGTTTTGCTACTAGTTCCAATTGCTTTTATGTAGGTTCTCTACTACTGTGTGGCACTTATTTACTTTACTGTAATACCATTATTTTATCTTATACATAATGTTCCTGTAACTCTGGTGTGATTGCTGCCCTAGTTGAAAGCTAATCTTGTACTGACTGTTGACCAGCTGTATTATATTTCTTACCTCAGCTAAATGTTGTACTGTATTTTCCTCCAATGTCATGTAATCACTCTGTTGTAACCTCCCGGGTAGTGCTAGAAAATAGGCATTTCTATCTAGTGCACCCTACCTGGTACCAAAAACAAAATAAAATAAATAAAAAATGCTGTCAGGTGAGAAGGTGATGCTGTTCCTACTCACCCTGTCCTCCCCCAGTTCCTCTGGTGTACCATCTGCACAACCACTATTTTATAGAGAACACTACCACAGTGACAAATTTCACCAGGTCATTGGTGTGGTCCGCTGTAAGCCGGCACCATGGTTCCTGGTGTTTTTGCCCCCACCTGAACCAACTCCAGCTTGGAAATGGTTATTTAGAGATGGGAAGGTGCAGGTGGCACAGCCCCCAAAAACTCTTTGTACCAATGAGAACAATGGCAACAGTTGGCTTTGTTCCCGATGCTGTTGGGGATGTCGACAACATTGTTGAGAACATTGTTGACAATATCTTGACATGGAACCAGTTCCTCCTGCTCATGCCTGGCAGCTTTTGGGTTTCACCTCTGCCAGTGGTCAAACAGAAATTAGGGGGAGGTTAACTGGGGCAAAGAAGACAACTGCTTCTTGATAGGTAAGCCAAGTGGACCATGCCATTGTGTGTGTCATGGGTGGACTGGGGGACCCAGTGTCCTGAGAAAAGAGTGTCTTAGTCAGCCAGGATAAGGGTGCTGGATTCAGCTGTAAGGGTCCCAACTGGCAGTACGAAAGAGGGGGTAGAAAGAGTTAAAAAAAGATTAAATTTTTTGCCCATGTATACAGGACTTACAGTAACAACATTTGTAGTCAAAATCACATCTGCCTTTCTGCCTCACAAGAAATAATCAAGTATGCTCTGCCGTGACCACATATATACTGTAGCTACTGGTATAGTGTGCTCACTTTCATTTTGACACTGTATAATGCTGACTGTTGTATTTTCATGTATTATGAGTTTACTGCCTTCATGAAACTGTATTCTTTGTAACAATTTGAATCTGTGGTCTTAATGTAATTAGAGCTAGCATGTTTTTTTATTTTCTATTATCTCATCAGATCTCCATGCAGGTGGGATCTCACGTATTGTAGTGCTATTCTTCTTGGAGAAAAATTACAATAAATAAACAATCCTCTTCTCTTTTTTTCATTATTTGTTTATCCTTCTTCCAAACTTGGGTTGCCACAATTGGTCCAGAAATATAGAAACATAGACTTTTACAGCAGATAAAGACAGCTTCACCCACTCAGTTTGCAATCTTTTTCCTACCTGTTACGACTACACTACTTGATGTCTGTCACTTTTTCTCACCCTCTTCCTTTCCTGTCCCATGCATTCTTGAAACCCATCACTATTTTCACCCCACCACCTCAGCTGGAAGACTATTCAAGGCATCCAATATGTTTCTTTGAAGAAACATTTATTCATATCTTTCCTGCATTTTCCACCTTCCAGCTACATTTCATGACCATATGTTCTTGAGCATCTTTTTTTTCAGAAAAATACTCCCCTCCTGTATCTCATTTTCTCTTGTGAGGTATTCAAATATCTCTTTCATATCCCCCTTCTCTCTCCCAGGATGTACATACTCAAGATAAACCTATCTGCAGCCCATCATTCTCACTCCAGCCCATAACCCTGAAAGAAGTTGAAGACCTCCTCCTTCAATTAGACTCCAAAAAAAGCACTGGAGCAGAACTTATGGACCCCTACTTCTTAAAGGTCAGTTACCATGTCCCAGCAGTCCCAATTACACATCTCTTTAATCTGTCCCTGCCTCAGGGTGAACTTCCACCCATTTGGAAGACTGCTCTTGTGGTCCTGTTGTTTAAATGAGGTGATCCCAGGGTTCTTAATAATTACAGGCCAATCTCATCACTTCCAATCCTGTCTAAATTGCTAGAGAAAATAGTAAGTGTTCAGCTACGAAACTATCTGGAATCAGAAAACCTGCTTAATCCTCTATAGTCTGGCTTCAGAGTACAGCATAGCACAATATTTGCTCTTGCTAAAGTGACCAATGACTGGCAAACAGAGTTGGATAATAAGAACTTTATCTGTGTGGTGTTCTTGTATCTAAGCAAGGGATTTGACACCGTGGACCATAGCCTGCTTCTTTCATCCCTCCAGAATATGGGCCTAGACCCCCTTTCCTTAAGATGGTTCACAAACTACCTCTCTGGCTGATTTCAGCAAGTAAAGGCTGAGGGAGAAGTCTCTCCTTTAAAACCATTGCTGAGGGGCGTACCTCAAGGTTCCATTCTTGGACCCTTGCTTTTCACTATCTATGTTAACAACATCAACGCTACCATCAATGAAGCTAAAATACATTTATTTGCAGATGACACAGTGATTTATGTCAGCAAGCCTTCCACTGATGCTGCACAGAAAACCCTTCAAAGTGAATTCAACCTGCTACAGCTACAGCTACTAAACTAAAAGTTACTTCTTAATACCAAAAAAACTAAAGCATGGCTCATCTCTTTCTCATGCATCTAATCCTGTGACTGATGGAATGCTTCCACTTATCACCACCATCCTTGGGGAGCAGTTGGACTATGTAACAAAATTAAAATACTTGGGAGTCTGGTTAGACAATAAACTCTCATTCACTGATCATGTTGATGAGTTGTTAAAGAAATTTGGACAGAGACTTGGTCTTTTCTTTAGGATAAACAACCTACTTACTAGAGATGCAAAACTGAAGTTGGTTCAAACCACCTTTCTTTCTTTACTCAACTATGCGGACTTCTTATATGGCCAGGGTACTGCTGGTGCTCTAGCAAAACTAGACACACTCTATCACCATGCCTTTGGATTTGATACAGGTTTACCGTATTCTACCCATCACTGCTCCCTGTACATGGCAGTTGGATGGACATCCCTTAGCTGTAGACAAAAGAGGAGTGCTGCATTCTGGACTTATAAAGCGATTATAGGAATGCTGCCTCAGTACATCTCCATCTGCCACCAATATGTACTCTCGGCAAGTATGCCCTGAGAAGTGCTTCCTTCATTGCTCTGTATGTATATAAGGCAAAATCATGTTTTGGCAGAGCAGCCATAAGCTATGTACTACCTCAGATGTGGAATAAGTTGCAAAGGACCCTGAAACTAACCCATCCTATTCCCCTTTCTACCTTCAAATCTCTTTACCTAAGCCATAAGAAGGAGCCATGCATCTGCTTTACTTGATTCCAATAATCCTATAACCCTAGCCAGGAGAGTCCTGCCTCCACAGTTATACTGTATCTGATGTTTATATTTTGGGGCTCCCCCTTTGCCTTCCACTATCCGCTTCCCCTGCTGTTGCCTCTTTAGTTTACTTGCCATCCTCCTAACCCCCCTGTCTCTCTCCTCCTCCTCTGGAATCCTTTTGTTTGCTGAACCTGGATTCCCTGCTACTGCAGCGGTTCACATATCAACAATGTGTTTTTTCCTTTCTTCATTCAATTCCCCTATGTCCCTGTTCCTGACTGTAGCCTTATTCTGTTGTTATTACCTCCTCACAAATACCATCTAGAGTAGCCTTTTAACCCTCACCCCTACCCTGGACCTTTACTTATAGTGTATATTGGTCACTTTTTAATCTGCTGTACCCATAGATTGTTATATCTATTTATATATATTTTCATATATACTTGTATGGTGTGTTACCAGTTTAGTTCTCTGACCCAAATCCCAACTGTCTTTCATTAATGTACATGCCTCTTGTTGTTATCACTGTATATATTTTTCTTTATATTGTATTTTATTCCTGCCTTGTATATTGTTCATTGCATCTTTCTGACCTGTTTTATCCTGTATACCCCAGGTCCACCCCGAAAATGAGTTATGTTCAACGGTGATCGCCTGGTTAAATAAATATTTTGATTGATTGATTGACTGATATTGAAGTGTTTTAGTCTCTCCTTGTAAGGCTTCTGATACAGACCCTGCCCCATTTTAGTTACCCTCCTCTGGAATGCCTTCATTCTGTCTATGTCCTTCCAGAGGTGTGGTCTCCAGAACTGGACACACTACTCTAGGTGGAGTCTCACCAGTCTTCTATACAGAAGCAACACCATCTCATTCCTTCTGTTGGTGATACCCTTCACTATGCACCCCAGCGTCCCACTGCCCCTCCCAACTGCCTTATCACACAGCCTGGCCACCTTTAGGTCATCCAGTATGATTAGCCCCAAGTCTCTTTTCTGTTTGGTGATTATCACTACCTCTTCTCCCATTTTGTACTTCACTCTTGGATTATGTTTCCCACGTGCATAATTTTACACTCTTTCACACTGAAGCCCAGTGCCATACATTTGACCACTCCTTGAGTTTTCTCATATCTCTGCATGTTCATTCCATCTTCCTGGAGTGTCCACCCTATTGCAGATATTGGTGTCATCCACAAAGAAACAGGCCTTCCCTTCCGGTCCCTTATTTGTGTGAAGCAAACAAACAAATCAAAATGAAAGAAAAAAACACCATGGTTCTCAAAAGAGGTGGTGGGTAAGGTAAGGGAGAAAAAGATAGCATTCAGGAAGCATAAGGAAACACAGAAGGTGCAGGACAGAGAACTGTACCAGTTAAAGCAGAAGGAAGTGGGGAAGGCAGTCAGAATAGCAAAGTCCCAAACTGAGGAAAAGATAGCCAACTTGGTTAAGGAGGAGGACAAAACCTTTTATAGGTACATTAGGGAGTGAAGAAAGACCAAGGGAGGGATAGTGAGGCTTAATAAAGGAGAGGGAGGGTGGGCAGAGAGGGACAGTGAAAAAGGAGTGATACAGAATGAATACTTCTGCTCAGTATTCACAAAAGAAGAGGAGGGGAGGGGTCACAAATGCACTCTGCAGGTGAGCCCTCTGCTCCCACAGTTCCAACCTCAAGGTGCAATAGTGTGAACAGGAGACAGACAGGGTAACCCTTCTGTCTGTTTTGGGTCTGAATCACCTACTTGTCTCGAGTACTCGGGGTCAAATGTGAACATTATGCTAGCTTACCCAGTTAACAGGCTTGGATATATATATTCTCTTCATGGAACTGCAATATAATCCTTCACCTAGTGGCACCCAGCCAGGTTCCCAATATGTTCCCTTATGACTCAATATGAGACCTAGGTATATTCTTACCTTTAGCAAGATTAGTAACACAATCAAGCCCTTAACAACTGTCAGAATTAAACATTGGTTCAGCATTCAGATGCAAAAGAAAACTTGGTAGACACAGGCAGTACTTCAAGGAAAATATTGTTTACTAAAAATTGTAAAATAGGTAAAATATCAAACACAGAACAAATATGTTAATAACTTACAGTCACGTAAAATAATTGGGAAATTACAGAACACAAAGACGCCTACCAAAATACTTAAAAGTTCTTGCCTAGCTAGATGTTACCATAAAGTGCCTTGTCTTGAGTCCAGAATTAAAAAAGCAATGTTTTCCTCAGATGCCTGACCATTACAAAATTTATCTCCCCACTCCTTGGTGAGGTCACAGTTAGATCCTCCTATAACTTTAACTTCTTAGCATAAATATCCACAAGGATGTATGTTATTACTGTGAAAATCAACAACCAGCAATTTCCCAAAATATGAGTCTCATTGATCAAAACATTCCATATGAGGTTTCATAACCCCACAATCTGTCACTAGTTCTTTGCTAGGTGAGAAAACCATAAAGGATCAGCCAAATGACTTCCAGTCCTGCTAGGGTGATAAAATTCATATTTAGGTCCCAGCTTCAAGAGCAGGAGCAGGTTATAAGGGTTAATAAACTGTCCATCTAGAAGGAAGGCTTTAATTAGTGGTTTCACTGGTCTGTTTATCACATCCTGCTGTTTCCTCACACTGACACTTTTCAGGTCAAAGGTCAAGTCTTTTACACACTAGCTGACTTGAGTGCCAGGCAGAAAATCACATACATATACCATTTATTTATAATACAAATATCATACAATGTAACAATAAGCAGGTGGCAGAGCATCACAGGAGGTACCTAATCAAATCAATAGAAGCACTCTGGATGGGGGGGTCAATACCAGTCCTTTCACAGAAGAAAGGGCTCTCAAAGAACTCGAAAAACTGAAGGTGGACAAAACAATGAGGCCTGATGGGATTCACTCCAGAATTCTAAAAGAACTAAGGGGAGAACTAGTGTCCCCAGTGACTACCCTTTTTAACAAATCATGGGAGGATGGTGTGGTACCTAAGGACTGGAGGAGGGCAGATGTGATTCCCCTTCACAAAAGTGGGAGCAAAGCAGAGGCAGGAAACTATAGACCTGTTAGCTTGACCTCAGTGGTAGGGGAAAAAGATGGAATCACTTCTGAAAGAAAGAATTGTTGAGTACCTAGAGGTCAGAGGTGCACAGGACCCAGGGCAGCATGGATTCACAGCAAGAAGGTCATTTTAAATGAGTCTAATAGATTTCTTTGACTGGGTGACCAAAATAGTAGACCAGGGAGTGTCTGTGGACATGGCCTATATAGATTTTAGCAAGGCATTTGACACAGTCCCACACAAAAGATTAATAAACAAATTAGCCAGCCTGGGAGTGGGTCCCAAGGTGGTAGCCTGAGTAAAACATTGGCTGGACAACAGGACACAGAGGGTAATAGCAAATGGAGTCCACTCCAAAGAAAGTGGGGTTACTAGTGGGGTACCACAGGGTTCAGTACTGAATCCTGTCCTTTTTAATGTCTGTATAAGTGACATTGCAGATGGACTGGAAGGAAAAGTATGCCTCTTTGCAGACGACACAAAGATCTGCAAGAGGGTTGATACACAAGTGGGGGTGGAAATGATGAGAAGGGACTTAGCAAAGCTGAAGGAATGGTCAGAAGTATGGCAGCTTAGATTCAATGCAAAGAAGAGCAAAGTAATGCACATGGGAAACAAAAACCCAGGGGAAGAATACACAATGGGGGGGGGAGTATTAACATCAACAAAAAATGGAAAGGGACCTGGGAGTAGTCATATCAGATGACCTAAAGGTAAGCAAGCAATGTGAGAAAGTAGTAAGGATGGCTGGGGGGATACTGGGATGTATGGGGAGAGGCATCACCAGTAAAAAACAGGAAGTTGTTATCCCTCTGTACAGACAGTTGGTGAGAGCCATCTGGAGTACTGCATGCAGTTCTGGAGACCACATCTCCGCAAGGACATAGACAGGATGGAGGCAGTCCAGAGGAGGGCAACCAAAATGGTGCAGGTTCTGCAACAGAAGCCATATGAAGAAAGACTAAAGGAGCTTAATATGTATACCCTTGAGGAAAGGAGGTGGGGGGGCAAGGAATCAACAAAGTCCAAGAGGGTAGCATCTTTCAGAAAAAAAGATGTGCAAGAACAAGGGGACACAATCTGAAGATAGAGTGGGGACTGCTCAGGGGCAATGTGAGGAAGTATTTTTTCACAGAGAAGGTGGTAGATAGATGGAACGGCCTTCCTAAGGAGGTCATGGGATAAAAAACAGTGGGGGAATTCAAGAAGCATGGGACAGACATAAGGTAATTCAGGTGGGGGTAGGAAGAAGTAGACTGTTGGTTAACTAGGATCTGCAGCTTATTCAATAGGTAGAGAAATTTGCAGACTAGGTGGGCCAAGTGGTCCTTATCTGTTGTCAAAGTCTATGCTTCCATGTTTCTATGATCCTCTGTGATGTCACTTATAAAGACATTAAAGGGGATTGGGCCCAGTACTGTTCACTGTGGTACCCCGCTGGTCACTCTGCCTCGTCCAGAGTGGACTCCATTTACCACCATCCTCTGTTGCCTATCTCTTAATCTATTTCTTACCCTGTGTACCACCTTTAAACACACCCCTGCACTGCCCAGCATCCTTACAAGTCTCCTATATGGAACAGTGTTGAAAGTCTTACTGAAATCTATGTAGGCCACATCCACAACTCCACCCTGATCTAATTCCTCTGTACCCAGCCAAAGAAATCTATCAGATTCATTTGACATGCTCTCACCCCGTGAATTCATGCTACCTTGGGTCCTGTAACCCATTGGGTTCAAGATATTCCACAATCCATTCCTTCAGCAGTGTCTTTATTACCTTTCCCACCATTGATGTCTGGCTGACTGGCCAATTGGTGCCAGCCTCACCCCTGCTACCCTCTTCTCCTTGAGGTGGGGGGGGAGAGCAACTGGTGTGTGACTGATCACTGATGGAGGTTGGGGGGAATACAGGTGCTGACACCGAGCTGTCAGGGAGGCATGTCAGACATCACGCATAACGAGGAGCCCATTGTTAATTATAAAAAAAATATATGGCTGCCAGTTTTATTCATGATGCCCTGCCTTTCCAGTCCCCACCACCCTCTGTGACACTTGGGCAGTGACTGAGCGAGAGTTTCTATCAGTGTGATCTGGTTCCCCAGTCCTGCCCTGGGGAGTAAGCCATGGAGACCATCCTGGTGGTCTCCTGTTGGGTTCCTTATTCAGTCATGAGTGGGGATCATGCCTGCCCAATGGCACTGTCCAGAGGGGGGGATGCCTGGGTGGATCACCATGCCAGGTAATTCCTGAATGTGGATGAAGATCGGTTGAGTCAGGGACTGAACTCTCGGAGGTCTGGCACCCCGAAAAATCATAGTCAATGAAAAAAAATGCTATGTGTTCAAACAAATTGTAAAATGTTTAAGCTATACAGCACACAACAAACATTTTCCTCATGTAAAAGCTGAAACAGTACTGGCCAACTGGGTGACCATATATGTAAAGGGACACTGACAGTGTAAAATGCTCATTTTTTATGTTTGCTTGCACGCATGTGCAAGAAACATAGTGCCACCATACAAGTTTTCGTAGGTGTGTCACCCCCTCTTCCAATGCCCTGATCATTTTTGCAGGCACGGGAGCAGGGCACCAATGAATGTCCAAGCTGTCTATGACAGCAGTTCTGATGCAGTAGTGTGTGGTTGGAAGAGAAAGACCACTACAATCAGCAGTGGTAATGTGTAAGCAATTTGCATACTACTGTGCCATCAGTAGTATGCAAATTGCCTACATGTCACCACCTTAGCAGTCATTCTCTTTCAGCTGTAGGCCACTGCATCTCCTGGCATGATGTGCCCCCTCCCAATTTGTTGTGTGCTGAGGGGGTGCCCAATCCCCCATGCACATGTACACTCCCCCCTCAAACACACTGTATGTCCGACAGGGTGTCCAATCCCCGTCGGCTCCAGTGCCCCCCGAGAAGCAAACTTCAAGGTGCCAGACTGGGAGCCCACCTCAGCATGGCAAAAGTCCCCAGTCATCATATGCTCCCTTCACACTGTGTGGCCAATGGGTGTGCCCAGTCCCCTGTTGGCTCCACTGCCCCCCCAAACAAACTTTAAGGTGCCACACTGGGAGCCCACCCCAGCATGGAAAAGGTCCTGCGTCATCTTTTAAAAAAACCTGTAACAAAAGAAAACAGTGCCTCATTGACACTCTTGCCCCCCAACCCACAGCCACCCTCTGCACACCCCACCTACACACACCCCCCACACCCCATACTTACCTCCGGAACCCGGCGCGATGATCTTCAGTGGACCGGAAACACATCTGCACTCTTTAAAGCTGACCACGAACTGAAGAAATGCTGGTAAGCTGTATAATAGCATAAATAGGGGTTTTTCAACTTTGGGTCATATCTTGGTCATTTTTCTTAGTTTTTGCAGCACATTTTCAACATGGGGTTCTTCGGACCCCATCTCATGAATTCAGTCACTGTCATCTGGTTATTCAGTCCCGAAAGGTGATTTCATGGTCACTGCATGGAACCACATTTCAGGACCAAGTAATGAATAGACATTGTCATAGTTCATGAGGTAGGCCCCCCAAAACCCTATGTTGAAAATTTGGTGAAAAAATTCCCCAAAATGACTTTTTTACTAACGTGCATTGCGCAGTTCCTATGCACACTCGTAACTTTGAGAATGTTTAATATTTTCACTCAAGATTTTCAACATTTCTATTTTACCACACCTCCTTATGAACAGTATAGCTGTCATTGTTCACATCTAGCCCAAAATGTGTTTTCACATATGTAGGGCACAATGGCATGGTCGGTGAGAGAAATCAATGTTCGGGACAGATTAAGAAAATCACAGTGACACCATTCATGAGCAGAGGTTTTAAAATGGCTATGTTGAAAATTTGGTGACAAAAGTCTATAAAATGACATTGTTACAAGTGTGCATTGCGCAGATTCAAAACACCCTCATAGGTTCACAAATTTTTAATCTTTTCAGTCCAGGTTTTCAACATTGGCATTTTTCCACACCTCCTTATGAACAGTAAAGCTGTCATTTTTCACACCTTGGCTGAAATGTGTTTTCGCACTTCAGGCACAGAATAGTGCAGTCACTGTGGGAAATCAGTGTTCAGGACACATTAAGAAAAATCACAGTGACTCTGTTCATGAGTGGAGGTCCCAAAATGCCTGTGTTGAAAAATTTGCTGTAAAAAATCCCTAAACTAATTACATTACGGGTGTGCGTTGTTCAGTTTCTATGCACACTTGTTTCTGCACCAGTTTTTTTATATTTTCACTCCAGATTTTTAACATTGCCATTTTTTACACCTCCTCATGAAGAGTAAAGCTGTCATTTTTCACATCCTGTTTGAAAAGTGGTTTCACACCTGTGGCACCAAATGGTGCAGTCGCTGAGCAAAATCACTTTTCAGCTAATGAACTGGTAGTGTCACTGTTCATACGGTGGGGTCACAAAAAGCCCATGTTGAAAACAAGAGTAAAAATACCAAGAAACACCCTGGTCATTAGGGTTTTTGACCATAATGCCCTACCCTGTAGGGACTGACAGGCATCAGGGGTGTGACTTGGGATTGTCGACAGTAATGCTCATGCCATTCCACCCTCATCCTGCAGCCACTGACAAGCATTGAAGTGTGCCTTAGACCCTTTGTCCCCAGAGTTCACCCCAGTCTCCTATACTGCACCCATTTTAGCATGTTTCCTTATGGAATGAGGTTCATGTAAAGCCCAAACACCCAAGGCACACCTCGACACTTGTCAGTGTCTGAAGGGTAGGGTGAGGTGAAATGTCATGACCACCATGGGCGATGACCCAATGCCTGTCCATCTCTGCAGGGTGGGGGTGGAGCTGGGGTCAGTTCAGTACTTCACTGCCATTCCTATACTGCATCTGTCTAACTCCTGCACTTCCACTGCTAATGCTAGCAAGCAAAAATTCGGCATTGACAAATGTTTGTTTATATGTTGAAGTTGATTAAAGTCTCTTTGATAATTTGACAGAATGTCCCTTTCTGTTAATATCTGTGTGATTATTTTCTAACACAGCACCCAGATTGACAGTTTAAAACTATTTTTATTTTCAGAGGGGGTAACACGAAAATTGCAGACTGTCTGACGTGTGCTTGTCCCCATAGCTAAAGTGATGCTATATAATAGGGGATGAGCAAGTGCGCTCTTGCAAGCACCAGCTGTTGTCACAGGGCAAGCGTACAGAAAGCTGTGCATCTGTACATGAACTGATAGGCAGTGCTCGTAAACAAGAAATGGCAATGAATAACAGACTGTGAGGTGAGACTTGTCAGTTAGAAATGGCATTTCTTTTCATATTGACTGACTATTCACTAAAGCCATTTCTTACATCGTTAGTAACAGTAAGCAAGGCTTCAAAACTGAAACTGATTTCAGTTACAATAGCTCACACGTGTGCTGGAGATTCCCAAGAGCTGCTGTAACACTTTCAAATGTCAAAGAGCAAAACAGTTTTTCAGGCACTCTCACATCATTATCGTACAGACAGTTTCTGTCACAGCTAAAAAAAGGTTAGCCTGCATGATGACACCTCACATAAACCGATATAGCATCTAATTTGTGTCAGAAGGATTTACTACCAGCAGCAGTGACACTGAACTAATACACCAGCTTACAGTATGCAGCTGGTATTTGTTTTATGCAAATATCTACTTCTTGCTGCTGTAATAATACTATATGGCTGAAAGTAACAGAAACGGCATTGATTTGCTTGCTGCTGTTTCTACCGTTGAATCTGTTTCTGTCACCATTCTCACTCAATCCATCATTCTTCACTGAATGCCTTGCAGCATGGTAACTAACATAAGATGAAGAGCCTGTCAACCTATAGGCTACCGTTGGTAAGAAGTTTTCCTTTTGTTTTTTATACTTTATCTATTGGTGGGGGGGGGGAATCATGCAGAGCTTAACAGAAAAGGAAAATCTTTCATATTATCAACCAGTCTTTAAAGAGCTACTGATGCCTCAAAGAAAACTTTAAAAAACATAATAATTAGGTACAATCCTGCTTGCATTCCATTTATGTTATATATATATATATATATATATATATATATATATATATATATACACACACACACACATATATTTCTCCTCCCCATAATTTATTACTAAGGAAATTTGCAGGAATATATGTTTTTGTCCCTTTGAGTTTATTTGGAGCTCATCTGCCTCTGTAGTTTACTTGCTCGATTCTTTGCATCTAATGTGGCTGACATCAGGGCGGTACTCCAGCCTGCACACTCTGTGGGTGTTGCTGTGGATCAGCTCAAGGCCACCACTTCTCAGCTTTACTGGAGTACCTTTGACTGACCGGAATTCATGGATGTGATGCGGATTGTCCAGGGTGCTCACGCCACGTGCTGTAGTTTGGATCCAGGACCAACTTCCCTAATTTTGGGTTGTATTGATTCCATTGGTCCGGTCCTAGCACAGATAGTCTGGTGCTCCTTGGAAACAGGTACGTTTCCTAGATCCCTGAAGGAAACTGTGGTAACACCCTTCTTAAAGAAAGCTTCTTTGGACCCATACTGCCATGCAAACTACAGACCAATCTCTAACCTTCCCTTTCTAGGGAAGGTGATTGAGAAAGTAGTGGCTGTGCAGCTGAAGAACCATTTAACCATCCATGACATCTATGAACCCCTCCAGTTCAGATTTTGAAAGAGACATAGTACTGAGACAGCGTTGGTTCAGGTGCTCAATCATCCCCTGATGGCTAGAGATTGGAAAAAATGTTACATCTTGGTTCTTCTAGATCTCTCATCAGCATTTGACACTGTGGACCATGGGGTTCTGCTTGACTGCCTGAGGTACATCTCTGGATTGTCAGGTATAGTCCTCAGGTGGTTTACATCTTTTTTCACCAGAAGACCTCAGAGTGGTGTCCAAGGGTTTATTCCTCGAACCCAGTTTTTTCTGTCTTGTGGGGTCCCTCAGGGTTCAGTGCTGTCCCCCATGTTGTTTGCAGTGTACATGCTGCCCCTCAGAGACATTGTAAGAAGGTATGGGCTGAGGTTTCACTGCCATGCTGATGATACCCAGTTCTACCTTTTTTTCGCACCTGACGGAGATGGAGTTCTCTCAGTCTTTAATAACTGCCTCACAGAAATCAAGGAGTGGATGGATTCCAGTTGGCTAAAGTTGAACTTGGAAAAGACTGAGGTGTTGGTTGTGGATCCGGCACACTGGATGGAGGGGTCGGGGGCAGGTTCACCCTCAGGACTTTTTCTTGGGGGTGTATCACTCCCGACCTCTGAATGGGTGAGAAACCTGGTGGTAATTTTAAACAAAGGGCTGACTCTGCCTTCGCAGGTGTCAGCCGTCATAAAATCCTCCTTTTACCATCTTAGGAATATCTCCAGGAGTAAGCACCTTGTTTCATCTGGTGATTTTCCTACACTGGTCCACGCCATTATGTCCTCGCGCCTTGATTACTGCAATTCCCTTTACGTAGGGCTATCTGGGGTGGAAATCTACCACTTGCAGCTAGTGCAGAACGAGAGGTCCAGCTTTTGACAGGACCCTGTAGCTCCTGTCATAATATGCTGATGCTGCGTGGACTGCACTGGCAGCCGATACAGTGGTGGATCACCTTTAAAGTCAGTTTACTGATTTTTAAAGCCCTACATGGACTTGGCCCGGACTACCTGAAGGAGCTCCTGGTCCCCTACTGCCCTGGGCAATTGCTCCGCTTGGCTGATGAGGGATTGCTAGAGATTCTGAGGGTGTTCTTGAAATCTTCAGGGGCCCATGCATTTATGCACGCAGCCCCAACCCTCTGGAATTCTCTACCCTGTCGGTTACGGGAGTGCACAGCTGTGGAGGGATTTAAGCAAGCTTTAAAAACACATTTATGAGTTCAAGCTTTTGGTGAATAGATGATCTTGTGTTTGGTTTATTTGTTTATAATATTTTAATGATCTGGATGTCTGATGTGTTTTAAATTTGTTAGGCACATTGATACTTTGAAAGGCACTTTAAAAATAAAGCTATTATTATTATTATTATTATTATTATTATATTATTGCTGTTACATAGAAAAGGGGGGCTCCGAAAGCATGTGTTTTGATACCGAACACACCACAGCTGGCTCCTTACATGGAGTGGAGTTGATACACATCTCTTTGTGTCCTCTCCATTCACTACAGTGCACTTTCTTCTTTACCCTCCTCTGCATTATTTTTTTGCTTCTGACCCCACTCCATGTGCTGTGATTGACAGCCCCACTCTCTTCCCCCTCCATGTGGCTGTCCCCAGTGCTGCAGGAAAAATGCCACTTCTAGTGTAACTTAGGTCAAACAGTTTCACACTTGGGGAAAAATCTATTCGTAATGTAAATGCAATGCATTTCCTTTCCATGGGTGCCTCTTTCTCTTACTAACCCAAGGCCACATTACCCTAATTCCATACAACTAGCCTTTTGAGTGAATGTACAAAAAAAAAAACTCACCTACCATTTATGAGACACTGAAATAAAGGCCAATCATTTGTTACAGCTAACAACTGTTGCTATTTCTAACCCTTCTATACCAATGGTCTGCATACTGGGCTAAGTGCTTTTCTCAGGCAGTAATCATCAAGACCCACTCTCAGTGCCCTGTATTCATGTTTTGTCATCAGGGGAGCACTGGTCCTTCTTATTGTAACTTGACTTCAGGTGGACTAATGGTCTGTGAAGGAGACTGACATTGAAAGACAGAGCCAGGCCAGTCAGACCATTTGGCAGATGGGAGAGAGAGTTGGATTTCACACACACAGTGAGCTCTTTGGAAACATGGCAACAGCAGTGGCACCAGTGAGTATGGGGTTCCTGCTGGAGTTGGAGGCTATGGCTGGGAGTCAGCAGGGATGGGAGGCTACAGCAGGTAGCAGAGGAGAGACACAGCCTCTAGAGTGCTGAAGCCGTGTATGTGCAGTCTGAAGCTGTGCTGAGAGTTTAGTGTAGACATGGTTCTGAGTGCAGCCCTTGGGTCTGGCAGAAGGTGCCTGGGGAGAGATGCAGCAATAGCCATGCAGCGCTTTAGCCAACATTAAGTAATATTCTTTTTTTCATAATGTCTTAATTAACCATGGCACTGATTGTAAATGAGTTATGCCAGAGAGCATCGTTTAATACAGAAACACTCAAGAAAGTAGATTGCAGGTTTTGTTGCAGTTCAGCCTGCAATCTATGGTGTACTTCAAGCAAAATGTGTGCTGTGCTTTTTCAAATAATTGCCCTTGAGTTATTTCACTGATCTAAATGTGTGGGAAGCTGGTAGTGAGTCTCTAGTGAAGCATCTAGTTTAGGTCACATCAGCAATAGTAGGCATCAAGCTTGAGTTCTGTGTGACTTGTTTTTGGGATGGCTAGTATCAGTTTACTGAACTGGATGAACATTTTGTTATTTAAAAAAAATTACTAGGAAACCCCCACTTGTGATAAAACATTTTGTTTGCAATTATTTTGTAGGGAGGATAATTAGCAGATACCCAGTGGTAACATTTGAAATGTTTAGGTGGGGGAACTGTCATTTCTAGATGTTGGAACTCTACTATAGTAGTCAATGGGGAAAGAAGACAGAGGAGGTGGAACTGTCATGCAATTTCTATGGCTGCATAGCAAAAGATATGCTAAAGTCTTGCTGAAGTATACAGAAAAAGGGGGGTCTGAGGGTACAGCTATGACTGGATACTGAATGCACCACAGCTATACCCTTCCGAGTGGAGTTGAAGCACATCATTGTGTGAATCTGTCCATGTTCTCTCCACTCAGTAGAGTGTGCTTCTTTCCTCTCCTCCAGTGCACGATTTTCTTTCTCCCAACCCTGCTGCCTGCCCAAACATTAATTCTATATCCCTTGTCAGATTAATGCATTAGCAGCCATTTTGGCTCTTACCAGATGTTGTTATTCTTTCAATCCCTTTCCTGGTATTCCTTTTCTCACTTATATGTCTAATAAATGTCTTGTCTCCTTTTGTTACCGGCTGGGCTGTTCTCTCCTCAGGGTTGTACCTTCATGCTGCTTATTGCTTTTCCTTCCTCCCTCTGCCTCTTCTTATACATTTCCCAACCTCATCCCTCCTCATCTCCTTATACCTTCAGAATGTTACCCTTTTAGATTTTACCTTTTCAGTCACTTCTTTCAAGAACTATAGTGGTCTCTTTTTCTCTTGCTTTTGATCACTTGCTTTGCACAGAGGTTTGTCGCCTTCACTATGCCCTACTTTAACTTCACCTACTATTCCTGCACCCACCCAGGTTGTTCCCCCACTTGCTAGGTCATCACTAAGGCATTCACTCATCCTTTTTAGAAATCTGCCCACTTGATGTCCAGTGCTTTGCCATTGTGTGGTTTGATTCCACTGCTGTCCTTATGATGAACCACATTGTATGGTGATCACTGGTCCCCAGGTGGCCTCCCACCTTGACATCTGCAATACTGTCCCCGTTAGTGAGCCCAGTCCAATATTTCCCCATCATGACAGGGCTCCCAGACTAGTTGCCTGAGTGATGCCCCCTACAGTGAGTTCAAGATGTCCTCGCTTCTAGCAGAAGCTACAGCTGGGAGGTTCCAATCTACATTCACCTTATTTAAGTCTTCCATCAGCAGTACCTACTCATTTTCTGCCATTTTGCCACTGGCTTCCATCAGTTGCTTATCTAAATCCTCCCCCTGTGCTAGAGGTTTGTAGCTCACACTAGTGTGAATAGGCTTTTCACTGGTTGAGAGACTGCACGCTGTTCATTCTGTGGAGTAGATGAGCAGCAGGGATGCTGATATGCTTTTCCCCTTCTAAAAACAGTGTGGTTAAAGATATTCAGTGGGTGTGCCCTAGCAGAGGAGATGCACCAAAGAACCAAAGAACTGAGTAATTGCAGAACTAAAGCAGTGGAAGAAAGAGAAAAGAACTTCAAGGACATATTGCAACATAAATTATTGGGACAGATTAATGTACTCGTGCAGAGAGGAACAAATGGCCAGATTTCTGAAGCTGCCAAAAGCCACAGGAGCTGCTGGGGACTCAGAAAGGCAAAGAAAGGTGACTGTGTGGAAATTCTTTTTTGTCCTTGTTAAGGAGATTGCCTTTTTGGTCAGGATTGTGTGGACATTTACATCTCGGACATTTTAAGTGTGTATATACTTATCTTGCATAGATACTGTATTATTGTCCATTCTCTTTTCATTAATAGCAGATATTTATATGTTTGCACTTTATAGTATTTATTGAACTTTACGGATATACAGAGACTATAGCACTTTATTACTTTTGGGGTTTAAGTGCTCCTAAGTGCCAAGTCCTGTTGATATTAGAATATACAGTGGGATAGTGGTAATTATTGTATATTAGTCTCACTTGTCTCACGTATTAAGATAAAGGATGTCAGAGCATATTGAGAAAAAGAAGCAAGAGATTTATAGTAAGAAAAAACAAAAGCAAATAAGAAACAAGAGACTAGTAACGTTAAACAAAAGGACAAAAATGAAAACAGTAAAATTATTCAGTTTCTGAAGCCAGTAGATAATCTATTAGAATTAAGGGGGAATAAGATTATCATAGAAAATAACTTTAAGCCAACTTTGACCTCCTCACCTATGACTTATGAAAAAGGGGAACAAAGAGATCTAACCCACACTTTACTGACAAAAATTAGAAACCTTGAAGAAAGTGATGATGGGGAGATTGGGGTCCAATTAGAGACCCCTCTTGATAAAACTGAGCCAAGGTTAAGCATCTATGATTTAATGGTGCTTCCCAACAGTACAAAAAATGATGGGAGAAATATTGTGAATCAAAAGGAAGCTAGCCCAAGAAGAAGTACTGAAAATGAGGTTCAGGGTGGTGATGCAATTGAAGTGAATGATGAAAGTTTATCTGATGCAGAAATTGTCATAGATAATTCCAAAGAGGAACCACAAGGAACAGGAAATGTGCATAGTCAAAATAAGTTACGTAATAAAACTTCTGTAAAAAGCTCTTTAGCTAACAGAGACGCATATTTTAAAAACTTTTAATCTTTTTTGACTCCATATATGAATAAACAAAATGGACACAAAATAGGAAATACAGTGGGACATAAAGATAGGGCAGTGGAAAAGTCTATATTTAATGATGGGACTCCAAAACAAGGCACTCAAGAAATTGATAACAAGCTATTAAATAAAATTGAGGAATTAAAAAAAGTAATCAAAACTGGAAATGCACAACTCTTTCAACTTGTGGTCCTCTTCCAAACATTTATTACATTTTGTACAAAGGATTTGGTTAATCAAGTGAAGCTATTTCATATGGAACCGAATTGCGATATCCAGCTTTCAAACCAAGCTACATACGTAGATTTACAGAAGCAAATAATAGGAAAAGGGGATGAAAATGAAAAGGTGGATAATATAGTTGAGGAACTAACAACAAAAGAAAATGATAAAATAGAAACATGTTCAAAATTAAAGGTACATGGAAAAACAAATGGTAATCAAAAGAGAAAGTTATAAGAGAAATTACTGAAGATACTGGGAATAAAGAAATTGAAGAAATAAACACATTAAAAAAAGAACTTAAACAAAGGAAATCTGATTTAATAAATAAAGCAAACAAAAAAAAATAACAGTAAAAAGGAAGAAAAAAGTAAAAACATTTCTACCACACAGAAGCAAAATGGAATAAATAATTCAGGAAAGAGAACATTTACCTAGCAAAAGGAAAAAGTAGTAAATATATACAAAAAAGGGAAAAAAGTAAAATTGACACAGAGGTAGATAAAATAATTAATGATAAAAAAGACCATTTGATTAAATCAGATAACATGCTTCCCACGGTATTTCTCTAGGGCTACCAAAGACAAAGAAGGAAAGCCCATATTTGCTTAAACTGGCACACCAGGCACTTGGGTTAATATCCCAATACTGACACTGTAGTGCAGCATGAGGAGGGTGCTGCACTCCTGAGGTGCTGTCTTTCCGATGAGACATTAAACTGAGGTCCCGTCTGCCTGTTCTGGTGGTTGTTCAGGTGGACGTTAAAGATCCCATGGCACTTCTCAAAAAGAGTAGGGGAATATTTATTAAGCGATGGAACAAACCATACATGACAGCAGAAAAGAACAACAAACAAAATACAAAATAGGCCTTTATGGCCATGCAGAGAAAATAAGGACATGTACTAGAATTCTAAATGGTACTGTAGTATTGATCAATATGTGCTAGAGGAGCTGAACACTAGCTAACTGGACAGATATCAAACAAGTATATATAGTAAAACTATAATATACATATTACAACAACAAGGCAATAAGGAATACAGCCTATATACTGATGCAAAGCCATGCATGTGGTATCATTTCTAGACAAGACTTCCACCTCTTTTTCCATGCTGGGTCTGGCAACAGTGATTTATCATATAAACGTTGCATACATATTTCCTTTCCTATGTTAGTAATAATCAACAATGGGGGGTATATTAACGTGCTGCAGCACAAATTTACACCTTGTCTGCCAACAAAAAAATCTGATATACATAAAAAGTAGTCATAGAGTTCCTTCTTCAGTAGCTGGGAGTGTACTTACATATCCCAATATCACCTGCTCGTATGTGAAGGAATTCCACACCAGATTCTGCCATCTGAAGGCCAGTAAGGTCCAGAATAATGACACATAGGAACAATCCACTAGAAAGTGGATTAATGACTCCTCCACATTATGACAGTCCTATCTCAGACACATCCTATCCTCCACTTTTTGTGCTTGTGGTTCCCCTTAACAGCCCGTCTACCATGTTATCATAACCACACAGCATCCCACATACATGGAGGTGTTTGTTTGTCCAATAGGTACTGTTCAATTCATACCAGGGCCCCTTGGCTGATATCTTTGTAAGCAATTGGGGTATCATAGGCCTGGGTTTGTGTGGTGGTGTACAACAGTTTTCTATAAGTAATTAAAACTTGGGGTTTCTCAAGCGTCCCTAATCGGATCTTCCCAATTACTAGGTTAACATAGATCAATAGCTAAGAGATTTTTTAAGGGCCACAGAAGAGTGGGACCAGGTCTCTAACAGGAGGTCTAGTCATACACTAGCTATAAC
Source organism: Neoceratodus forsteri (assembly GCA_016271365.2). NCBI lineage: Eukaryota > Metazoa > Chordata > Ceratodontiformes > Ceratodontidae > Neoceratodus > Neoceratodus forsteri. The sequence continues at coordinate 1,331,545,707 of CM057458.1, forward strand.
CTTATGCACTGAACTCCCCTGATACAAATACATACTCTGGATCTCATGATTTTGTTGAAGCAGACGCAAAACAGGGTCTATACAAAACACATACAATATGGGGCTCATGGGGCAACCCTGTGTAATACCTCTATTTCTTTTAACAGTGGGACCTACTTGCCCATTAATCAATGGTTTTGTAGCTGAGATGTGGTATAATGACATTATCCATTGTATGAATAAATCTGGTAGGTTGTATTTAATCAAAATGTTTGTAAGTAAATATGGGCAATTTTGTCAAACACCCTGCTCCTAATCGAGACTGACTACCATGCCATTCATTCAGTTCTGATCACCCAGGGCCACTATTTCTCGTATAAGCAGTAGGTTGTCCTGGATGTGTCTTCCTTTGACAGAACATATTTGACCAGGGTCAATTAGCTGGGGTGCAACACTCACTAACCTATTGGTAAGGATTTTCATTAAGATTTTTATGTCAGTGTTCAACATACTTAAGGGCCTCCAATTCTTGAGCTCCTGCCTATCATGTTTTTATAGATTAATATCTGTATTGAAAGTCCAGGCTGGGGGTGCTATATCTCCTGTCATCAACATGCAATTAAAAACCTTCTCCAAGATAAGTGCAACCTCAGCCTGTATGGATTTATAAAATTCTGGAGGTAGGCCATCCGGGCCTGGGGTTGTATTTTTATTGAGGGAGCGAATAACCTCCTCAATTTCCTGAACCATGATGGACGACACCAAATGAGCTGCTTCCTCACGCAACACCTTTGGGGTGTCCAAATCTCTAAGGAGCAAATCTAGAGCTTCTACATCCAAGCCAGGGTCTTGATATATGGAGGTGAGGTGGGTTACCACCGCTTGCATGACATCCCCCCTGTAGGTGAATATCGTGTTTTGAGGTGTATGTACCGCATCCATGTGTCTTTTTTCCTGACGAGCTTTGCAGCTCTCAAAAATGTTCCACACTCTCAGAAAATTCTAGAGGTGTCTTTACCCAGATCCTTTGAGGCCCTCTGTTTAGGACTCCAAAATAAGGAGCAGTTAAAACTTTCTAGACCTCAGAGGAAACTATACCACACCTTTAGATTGGCGGCCTTAAAAAGCATCACAATCTGTTGGAGGTCCATGAGCCCACCTACCGTTCAAATCTGGAGAGATAAGGTAAATGAGCTAGAGCAAATGGAAAAAATTACAGCATCTCTAAAGCTTAATATGGTGAGATTTGGGCTGGTGTGGAGGGACTGGTATGAGAAAGGCTCCCCGCCTGACAACCAGAATGGGGGGGATATAGATATAGATATAGATTTAGATCCGGTTCTTAGCCAAGATACATTGGCCTAGTCTAGGGGGATGCTACTTGTAATTAAGATTAGGTAAGGGGATTACCATCTTCCTTGGCCTGAACAAACATGAAGGGGGCAGGGGGAGACAAGAAAAATCCATTGTTCGCTCTATCCTCCATCTGTCATATATGCTGGATTACTTTCTAATTGAGTATTTACCTTGGGGACTCCTCTGGCCAGCGGAGGGAGGGGAGGACATAGGGTTAGGGGAAAGAGAAGAGAAGTAAAGAACAGAGATACAAAAGGGAAGGGGGGGTAAATAGTAAACAGTAAACAGCGGATGAAATCGTCACACACACACCACTAGTTAATAATTTATTTAAGTATCTTTGGTCTTTTTATGGTTTATTGTTATGATTTATCAAATGTGTATATAGTTCCTTAAATTAGAGGTTTTTAGCAAGGGTTGGTCTAAGAATGGGTTAAACTGATTAGCTATGCGTGAACAGAGGAAATGAACTAATGGAACACATTTGGATTACATGGACATGGACTTTTGATGTCCCAAATGGGGACCCTGTTCACATTATATAGAAGGGACACTATCAGAGCTCCTCTAGTAGTATTAGATTATTAACATTAATTGTAATTACAATTGAAAGTTGTAATGGATTAACTGTTGTCATGTCAACTTGGTGTATTTCCTGTGCATCAATAAAAATTATGTAGCAAAAAAAAAAAAAAATGTTCCACACGCCCGTCTTCCCTGGTGTTGCAATAGTGTGCTCATAGAGTAGAGAAGCTGCCCTATCATAGCGTAATAGTTCCATTTTCATTTTTAATGTGTGGATCTGAGATTCCAGTCCCCTATACCCTTCATGACTCCTGCTAAGAACCCTATAATACTGAGCTGGGAACACTAAATACTTTTTATAAGTCATAATAGACTAAGATTTTGCAGCATGCTGGAAGAACTTCCTAATGTTGTTCTTCGTCCCTACCCACCATCTGCTATAGCTGTCCTCTAAACACATCAGGGATTCTCTTGCCCCTATGAGTCCTTTCAGGGGGAGTATGGTCTCCTGACATGTTTAGTGGGTCTGATTAAGTTTCCAGAACCCCCTGCCAACCGTGAGGGCCTCATTCCGGCTAATAATAACTTGTACCATGAGATGGTCTGAAGTTTCAGTGGGTATCACATGTGCTGAGTTTATTTTCAGGGATTTAGAAATTAACAAATAATCAATCTTGGTAGCAATATTTGGTCTATAGAACGTGTATCTCCCTGTCTTGTGAATCTCTCTATAGGCGTCCACAAGGTCACAATCAGTTAATACTTTCATAAGGGCATGAGAATCCCAATATGTTTTCTCTGCCTTACCTTCATTCATCACTGCACAGTTAAAATTCCCAGGCCAGATTAATTATCTTGTAGTCATCAGGTAAGGTTTGATCAAATAAAACAGCTCAACCCTATCTTTTTTAGTCTGTGGGGCATACATAGTGATCACCCTCCACACCATGGAGTTGTATGTAAAATTTAGGAGCAAAGCCCATCCCAGTACTATGTTTACTAACTTCATAACCATATAACAATAACCTGTAAAAATAATCCCCACACCATCACAGCGGTCTGACCCCATAGAGTAATTTGAGGGGCCCCAGACCCACGCCCTGGTTGCCGCTGCCACTGCTGAAGTGGTGTGCAGCCTGGTGTCCTGTAGGAGGCAAATGTCAAGATTAAGATCTTTTAATGATGAAAAAAGGACAGCCTTTTTCCTGTTATTATAAATACTGTTAGCATTAAGCGTACATATTTTTAAGGAGTACAGGGTATGCATGAAGGGTGATCAAATGTGTAAAACAAGAAAACAGCATCAGCCACAGTCATCATCTTTGTGCAAATGGAGACTCCTCTGAGTTCGACATCCAAGTTGTTTCTTTTGTTTCCTTCCTTCTTTAACCTGGAGAGAAAGGGGCTCTTCTTCTGAGTGTGTAGTGACACCCTGCTGAGAGGATATGGTGGTGGAATGTTCAGACTCGGAATCCTGCTCAGGCTCAGACTGTTGCAAGGCCCCAAATTTATTGTGGGTGACAATAGATTTTGATAGTTTGGCTGCAGGTTATTGCCTTCTACTCAGAGGCCATATTCTAATGACTGTCTTAAAAGGCATTGGAGGTGGCATGACCCTGTCTGTGTCCAGCCCCTGCTCAGGTTCCTGAAGTGGGTCTGGATTCTGGGGTTCATCACACATATGTTGTTCCTGTGTCAGCGACTTCTGACTAGGGGGGGGTGCCATTGTCTTGCACTACCTCAGCTTTCTCGGGAGGTTGGGGGAGATCTGCAGCCTGCACGAGGTCCTGCTCAGGTGGATCCAGAGTGGGAGAAGCACTGGGTGGTTCCTGTGCATTTTTCCTCGCTGCAATACTAACTTTCTAGGCATTCTTAAAAATGCTGTCCTGGTCAGGTCTATCCTGTCTGTTGTGAGTGGCTCATGGGCAGGAGACATACAGTATGCATGACCCAGTTCCTCAGATAAGTTACATTTAACCACATTCATGCATTGGGAGCTGTGGTGGCTGTATTCTAAGCACAGGTTACATTTGATGCAGTCACACGCATTACTAAAATGCAAGAGTGAGCCACACTTAATGCAAGTCCTCGGTTGTCCAGGATAGAAGCAATGCCCCCAATCCCTCTCCAAAAATAAAAAAAACTAGGCAAATGATGAATTCCATAAGGGGTCATCCTCAGCTTTACTTGATATTTCCACCCCTCAGTCCATAGATATTCTTCATCAAGAATGGGGTGAGGCTGCCCCAGTACATCACATTTCTGGCTTAACCAATGCATAATATCATAAACATTGACATCCTCATTGCAAAATAATACAATGATATTCTTAATAGCAGGTTTTGTCAATGGAATTGCCTTAAATGGTAACCATAGTTCAGAGTACTTCTTCTCATACGAACTCCAAAATCTGTCTAGGCCCATTGGGATTTGAAAGCTAACATCAAAGTTGTGGTCTCCTCCAGCTTGAATAAGGGCATAAATTTTATTTGAAAAAATTCTCATTGATTCTTTCACCAATTTATTTTCCACATAGATACGATCTGGTGAGATGTCCAATCCCCCTTGATAATGAAGACTGACTGCATTTTTCCTCTGTGCTGGTAAAACAGTACATGCAGTCCTGTCTTGTTGTCTAAATCCAGCCCAAACCCGAGAAGGCCGCCATTCAGCATTCTCTCAGGGTACCGGTTCAAGTTCCACCCTCTCTCCCCAGCTGCCCCCGCAGCTCAAGATGGTCATGAGGGGAGTCAAATGTCACATCCTCTGCCTATAGGTTAAGGTCAATATTATCAGGGCCAGTGTTTTCAGGTGGAATTATCTGGGGCTGTAGGCCCAGAATTGGTCAAGTGGTGTTCCAGTAATTGGAATACCCACCCCATCTATGACTGAAACCCCTTCTTTATTTTGTGTCCAGCCTGCAGCGGACAAAGCCTTGGACACAGTCCATGGTATGGGGTTGGTGCCCTTCCCACTGGGGCATGAGTCAGCTTTCCTGCTAGAGTGAAGTTGCGGGGGGTTAGAAAACATTTCAGTAGCTAAATGTAATTCAGGAGCACAGTCATTAGCACTTACTGCTTCCTGCGGATGCGTCTGCACATCAGGAGTCCTGTCACCAGCAATTTCCACTGTCACTGTGGGCATTTGCATTTGAGTTGCCAGCTGCTTTGATGCTACTGCATCATCCTCAACTGCTGGTATGATAGGCATTGTTAAGTTTGCATCAGTGTTATCAACCTCAGTGGGTGCAACATCTACACCAGCATCCAGCTTTGATCTGTTCAGGCTTATTAAAGCTTGCATTAGCCATTGTCACTGCTGCTGAGATAATTGATCTGAAAAAGCAGTTTCAGTACTAAAATCCTCGGACTCGTCCATGCCAACTGTCTCCTGAGTATGTACAGTTGCTGCAATCGCTTGCTGAGGATCACACTCACTTGGTTCTCCAATCTCCATTGTTGGACCTGCAGAGGTGGTGATCAAGTCCCCCACAGGTACACCAGCCATGTCCATTCTCTCCAGAAACTCCACCATTGTGACCATTCAACTGGCCAAAGGTCCCCCCTACAGGTCAGTTGGGGAATTTCCTAGATGTCCTTGCCAAATTTCCTCCATTCGCTAGAAATATCACCAACAGCTTAATCTGTTTCAGTTTCAGTTGGTTACCATCTGTATCCCCACCCTGGTCACCACTGAAAAAGGGACTTCTAGTCTCAATGAGCTTACCCAGTCAACAAAATTCAATAAATAAATAAATATAATTTAATAAAGGACATGACAGGAGGCAAAGTAAGTTGGGTGGACATTGTCAACATAGAAATATAAAGTAGAATCTTATAAAGGCTGGATATGTGTGGTATTGAGTAATGCCGAAAAAGGAAAAAACTGTTACACATCAGAGGGGAATTTTATGATATTGGCATAACTTTGAATGACACAATGATGTGTGAAAATATAGATGAACAAACAAGGTGTATGGGGATGCAAAATAACGGTACAGAAAAGGTAAATAAAAATGATACACCTAAACAACCATGCATTACAGCATATTTAAAACCCAAAGATATGGAAGCTGAGCATACCCTAGAAGGAGATGACCAAGTTGAAGCATACATATGAGGTAGGAAAAAACAGGAGACATGTTTAAATAGTAGTACTCTATAATATTAGGACGTGAATGATTCTCGATTTTGAATAATCATATTGAAACAACAGGGGAAGATACTTTTAGTTTGGATAGTACCTTAAGCATTTCAGATTTATCCAATTGACAATCCAAAGAAGATAATATTGAAACAGCTACATAGATTTCAAGTTGGAATATTGCAGGTCTAATGAACAAATTAGCAGATAGAGGCGTTAGAGCATGGATATCTACATTCTTGATAATCCTGATACAAGAAAAGTGGTTTAGGAAAAGTGAACTAGATATTCTAGATGGTTACAGGATTTGGACAGTCCCAGCTTCAAAAGTAAGCAAATATGGCAGAGCACAGGGAGGATTAGCAATCTTGGTAAAAAGCACTTTGGATACATGTTGTAAGGAGTCTAGCTTATATAAAAGCTTTTACATGCATTTAATTTTAGTTAATAAAAACACTGTATTTGCCCTTTTCAATATTTATATACCTCCCTCTACTATTTCAAATGACTTCGAAATTATATTATGTAAATTAAGTCATGATCTTGCTTCAATAAAGAATAGATATCCTAGTGCCATAAATCTTTTGGCTGGGGGTTTTAATGCTAGGGTGGCAGCAGAAGTAGAAGAAAAAACAAAGGAATGATGTATAGATGATACAATAAATATCCTTTTAAGGTATTTTATGGATAAATTATTAAATAATAAAGGGAAAAGTTTATTAGGGTTCCTGGATAAAAATATAATAAGAATTTTAAATGGAAGAACAAAAAATGATTGGCATGGTGGAATAACTTTCTCTACACTTGTTGGTGGTAGTATTATAGATTTATGCATTAATGCAGTAGATTACAGGAAGGTAACTAGTTTAGAAGTTCTTAACATATGGGAGAGTGGTAATTTCCCAATATACATCAAAATAAATCTACATTTAAAAGTAACATATAGGAATTAATTAGCTGAAGAAGAAGCTAATAATAATATGTATATGTATTATGGAAAGAAAACAAAATGGAATCCAGATACCAAAAACATTTTGGATATTGTTACAGTTTGTGATGAGGCAAATGATCTTAAAAATAAATTAAACAACTTAAATGACACAAATACAGTTAAACTAATAGAGGTTTTCTCTGAATTTATGTATACACTAAACAAGAATCTACTTAACAGGAGGTCACATGATGGCAGCCTGAGCTAAAGCAGCAGTTCCTCGGAGTTCCGTTCCCTGTCCTTTGATTCTAACTTAATAACTGGTTTTAAAAGTGAGAATTACCCTACCGGAAAAGCCACCAGCAAGATAACTGTAGTAGGATCTGCGGGATCAAATGCTGAATGGAGGTATACATGAAAAAAGCATTACCCAGACAATCCTCACCGCTGACCCTGGAGAAAGACAAGGCCGCAAAACGCCCACGGCAGCAAGCACCGAACTTGCCAATAATGGCTACGATTACTACCGCACTTTTGGAGGAGAAATTTATGGAAATAATGCAGCCACTGCAGACAGCAATTACAACGATATCTGAGGACCTTCAAGTAATTAAAACTACTGTTGAATCCTTGTCACGGAGGGTTGAGGACTCGGAAACCAGAATTGCATCATTGGAAAGAAGGCAGGATATGGCTGACCTAGACGTTGTGAACATCGGATGCAGATTTAAAAAATTAGAGGAGAAGATAGAGGACCTGGAGGGGCGTAGTAGACAGAACAACCTGGTTGTAATTGGCATTTCTGAGAAAGAGGAAGGGAATGCAGCAATCACCTTCATGCAAAAGTTTTGTGCTAAAATAGCCGCCCCCCCGAATGGAGGAGACTATGTGATTGAAAGGGCCCCCCCCAGTCCCTGGTCAGCCCCCAAAACCAATGATTTTTAAGCTCTTAAATTTCATCAACAAGCAGCATATATTAAATAAAGTAAAAGAAATCCAAGAAGTGACCTGGGAGGGCAGGAGAATCCAAATTGCGCAGGACCTTCCTCACTCAGTGCGACTAAAAAGGCAGGAGCTCCATTCGATTGTGTCTAAATTGATCACAGCAGCAAAGCAGTTTAGGGTCAAGTACCCCGCAATTCTGATGGTTCAATGTGGTGACAACTGGGTCTCCTTTGACTCCCCTGTGCAAGCCTTACAAGGTTTAAAAGAGCTCCTTCCAGGCCTGTTCAAGTGAGGGCAAGTTCGAATGTAAGAACAGCAATACATGTCCCTATAGCTATGGAGTGTTTCCTTGAACACTGTGTGAAGACTCCCTGAATATATGACAGCTAAGTATGATCCCATATATTAGACATAAATTGACAGGACAGAGGATATTTGTGTTGTTCTTATATGCGATCCCATGATGTTCTGCACATATACCCAGGTTCATCTGGAAGTCTTGTTTCTGGAGCCCGAAGTGATATCAGTAGGGTAAGAGAGTTTTGACATGCCCAGGAGTTCGTGAGTGCATTGCACTAGACCAGTTTGTTTAAGTCCATCACACCTGTCAGACAACCGCAGCTCTTTACATCCGCCCGGCATTGCGGTTTGAAGTGGGAGAGAAATGGCGAATCATTAAATGGTTAATGGTGTAAGTGAACATGAAGACTCGCTGCTACTACAGTAGCCTATTTCCCACCTGTTAACCGAAAACTAAGGTGTTAACGTAGATGGTGACAAGGCAATATAAACAAATACACCAACTTCACCTGGATTGTAAATGCAGTATGCGGGAATAGAACTCGGTGAGACCAGATATGGGGAACTAGACCGCACTGAAATGACTTTAGTTTAATCCTGGTTACGGACACTCTCTTTTGCCAGACAACTGAGTAAATCTACATCTTTTATCACTATTAATCCCATCTTAGAGGTTTGATAGCGCTCTAGTGAGGGCAGTCAGACTATGCGATGTTGTCCCAGATATAAATCAATGCGGTATTTGAAACAGTCCTCTTACAGACTTCAGGGAAAGTTTAATGTTTCTGAACTGCTTAGAAGTTAACATTTTGGTATTTAGTAATGGTAGATTTATGGATTTCACTCCTCTTCCTTTCTTTAAAATGTAGAGCTGCACCGAGTAGCTGAATAGTGATAATAAAGTTTAGACAAACTATCTATTTCCAGGTTGGTTGTATAATAACTAAACTCTCCGTTCTAGATAGAGATAGTGAACATATATATAGTTGTTTGTTATTCTTACCCTTTGATAATTATAGTTTCATCTATGGGCTTTAATAGATGTATGTTAGACTTAGGAAATGCATTGAATTTTAAGATGCCTGTGGGTATTGTAAACAAACGGTACCCCCCCTTTTTTTTTCTTCTTTCTTTCTGAACAGTTGTCAGCGGGGGGACACGAAGAGGGAGAGGAGCTCCGGGGAGCAATGTTGTTAAGCTAGATTCTGCTTTGTCATTTAATCATGTGGCATAGTAGGGGTAGGAGTACAGTCTGTTGGTACTGGGGGTATTGTATTAAGTTATGGGTTATAATTTGTAATGTTAGATATTTAGGGATGGGCAGTAATGTTGTTATTGTGGGAGGGAAAAGGACTACACACTTTCAACTGCGAAGGTTCAAAATGTTGTCAGAATGCCTCCTCACTTTTCAGTTACAGTTGTTATGTTTCCTAGATGGCTTGGTGCATAGGGCCAGGAGGACAACCTCTACATAGGTTTGGTTTGGCTAACCCGCCCATTTTTATCTCTTCACAATTACTATAGAAAATTAGTAATAGTTATCATTTTGTGAGCTGGAATGTTAAAGGAAACAAGGATAGGGTCAAAAGACAGGCTATTTTAAAACATTTACAACAGATGCAAGCACAAATAGCTTTTCTACAGGAAACACACTTAAAAAGAGAGGATGTGCCCCTCTTTAGAAGACTTTGGGTGGGTCAGGTATTTAGTGCTGGAGCCTCCACGAGTAAAGGGGGAGTAGTAATATTATTGGCTAAGAGTGTCCCATTTAAATTAGCCCAAGAAATATCAGACCCAGAAGACAGGTACATAATTGTACATGGATCCTTGAAGTTTTGCCCTGTTCTCCTTGGTTCAATATACGGGCCAAATAGTGACTCTCCCTCTTTCTTTGTGAACTTATTAAACCTAGTAGTAACTAATCCACCCAAACTCACAATATTGGGAGGGAACTAGAATCTAATTCCTCAGACAGACCTAGACAGGTCTGAGTGCATGCGAAGAGGCCTATCCCCAGCGCAGAGAGCGTTGAAAGATTTAATGTATAGTGCGGCATTAGTGGATGCGTGGAGAGTTTTTAACCCTTCTGAAAGACAATATACTTTTTTTTCTGCGGCGCACAAAACATATTCCCGGATTGATTACCTACTCGTAAGCACCACTGTAATCCCTGAGGTTATGCAGATAGGAATTTCAGCTAGGGTACTATCTGACCATGCTCTGGTTGACATGGAATATAGGTTAGGGACAGGGGGCAAACGCTCCCCACAATGGCGCCTAAATACTCAACTATTAAAAGATCCGGCTTCCGTGGGATATGTCAAGGAACACATTGCCTTCTTTCTTAACTGTAACCAGGGGACAGTAGATAAATATGACTTAATTTGGGCTGCCTTAAAATGCTCCTTGAGGGGGGAATTTATTAAAATGGCCTCCAAAAGGGTTAAGAATCAAAGAGCCCAGTTAGATGCTCTTCTAGCATTTATTAAAAATTTAGAACATAGCTTATCATGTACCGCCCCTGCAGAGATGTGGACTAGATTATACCAACTGCAAGCCCAGTATGCAGGGCTAATATCCCAGAGGGCAGAGTTATCCTTACACAGAACCAAAATGAAATATCTAGATATGGGAGAGAGGGCGAGCAAGATGCTGGCAATGTGTATTCACCAATTGGATACCTCTTATTTTATTGCTGGCATCTGCTCTAAAGAAAATGGACAAATTTGCACCGACCCCCAAAAAATAACAGAAATGTTTGGATCTTATTATCGGGATTTATATACAGTGGCCCCATCCTCATGGCCCATGGATGCGAATATAAATTCATATCTCAGTTCTGTGAATTTGCCCAAGGTCACTGTCCCAGAAGCAGCCATTTTAAGTGCCCCAATTACACTAGGTAAAATCCAACAGGCTATCCAACAGATGCCATTGGATAAATCCCCCGGACCTGATGGCTTGCCAAGTAATTTTTATAAAACTTTTCAGGCGGAGATCGTACCTATATTAAAGGATCTCTTTACTTATTGGTACAATAATGGGGTATCAGATCCTAGCTTTCAAGAGGCTGTGGTAACCTTAATTCTAAAGCCTGGGAGGGACCCACAAAACCTTAGTAGCTACCACCCTATATCCTTGCTAAATTCGGACATAAAAATATTGGCTAAAGTCCTGGCAAATAGACTCACTAAAATCATAGGCAGTCTAATAGGACATGAATAGGTCAGATTCATGGCCGGTAGGTCATCTCAAGACCATATGAGGAAACTGTTGCATCTCATTGCGAATGCCAGAGACTCCGAGGTCCCAATGGTGCTGATCTCTCTGGATGCCGAATAAGCATTCGATAGAGTCTCCTGGGACTTTTTGTTTGCCACCTTAACTTCCTTTGGTTTTCCGGAGGAATTCATAAAGTGGATTAAGGTTATGTACTCTTGCCCATCGGCTAGAGTTAAATGTAATGGGCTATTGTCTCCCCCTTTCAAGCTAGCTTGGGGCACCAGACAAGGATGCCCCCTTTCTCCCCTGCTCTTTAATATATACTTAGAACCCTTGCTTCTTAGATTGGCAAGCAACAACAATACAGCAAGTATTCAAATAGGAGAAAAGAAGTATGCCTATTCGGTATATGCAGATGACATCTTATTGCACTTAGAGAGGCCAGTTGTCTCAGTTCCAGCTGTTCTAGAGGAAATCGAGGAATACTCCAGGATATCCTATTATAAGATAAATTGAATAAAAACAAAGGTAATGCCCTTAAATTATAGAGTGAATAAAGAGGAGTTATCCATGTTGGGCCTTGCTTGGGAAACAAAGTCTATTGACTATCTAGGAATTAAGATCTTCAGGGAACTGAGGACCATAATGTGAAACAATATTGATAAAATAATTAAAACAATAGTTTTGGACCTGGAGAGATGATGATTACTTCCTATCTCTCTCTGGGGTAGACTAAGTATAATTAAAATGAATCTGCTTCCGAGGATATTATACCCTTTAGGAATGCTGGGGGTATACCTTCCAAAAATGTGGTTTTCCAGGCTGCAAAGCATACTAAACTCCTTTATGTGGAACAAAAAGAAAGTCCGAAGGTCTTATCTTAAATTGACAGCTCCGAAATTAAGGGGAGGACTTGCAGCCCCCTCCTTTTTTCTATACTATGTTGTGCAGCACATTAGCAAACTCTCCTTCTGGCACAGAGAGTCAGAACATGTAGTATACTCCCCGCTCTGGTTACCTATAGAAAGATATTTGGCAACCCTAGTTGTGGGCCCTTTTATATGTTTCCCCATCTCACATTCCCAAACCTCTCAGAAATAATCCAGTGGGCTGGTCAATAAAGGCTTTGCACCAGGCTCAAAAATACTTTGCTGTGAACTGGTCACAGTCCGTTGACCAGCCAATCTTTAATAGCCCACATTTCAAGATTGGTGGCACTCCAATACCATCCACCTTTTGGCCTCGGCTGAGCAAGTGCAAAGTCTCAGATTTTATGGAGGAGTGGGAAACTGGTCTCCTTTGGTCAGCTGCAACTTACTATGGGTGCTGCAGATAATGAAGTCTTTAAATACTTCCAAGTTTGCAAGGCCCTCACTTCGTTTCCCTTGGCGACCCCATTAGTTGGCACAGGGGACAGAAATCTAAATACGCTCATGCAGGTTGCTTCCCAATCACATGCAGTGTCTAATATATATAAAACTTTGATTTCTATATGATTAGTAACTGTGTGTAGTCTGGGGGGGTGGGTTGGAGGGAAGGGTAGTTTTGTTTTTGGGGTTTTGTACATGTTGTCTCATTTGTTGATTAACCTATGTATCTCTTTTTGGTGCTTAAAATTAATAAAGCTTTCTTTAATAAAAAAAAAAGAATCTACTTAACAATCCAAGGAAAAAACAAAAGACAAATACAGAACAAAAAAATCTTTGGTATGATTCAGATTGCAATAAGTTAAAAAGAGAAATAAACAAAGCAATTAGATTATTGTGTGAAAAAAGCAGTATTGGGTTATTATTGGCCTTAAAAATGTAAAATCAGAATATAAAAAAATGATAATTAAAAAATGAATATAAAGAGACACTTTGGGAAACTCTTCAAGAAGCTATATGGGTAGGGACATGCAGACATTCTGGACAATGGTCATATATGGATGCAATGAAAACAATCTTAGGTATAATATACAAAGTTGTATCAGTGCTAATGAATGGGTTTCTCACGTTAGAGAAATATATGGAGGTTATTGCAAAATGAGGACTAAGAAAGAAAATTTGATTAAGCAAGGCCATAATACAAAAGTTTATATTATAACTGAACAAGAAGTTATATGAGCTATTAGACAATAAAAAAAATAATAAGGCAGCAGGTGTTGATGGAGCCCCAGCTGAAATCTATCAATATAAACTTGAATTCTGGGCCAGTTTATTAGCACCAATATTTACAATTAATAATACACATCTAATCTTACCCCTGATTAGAATAAAAGTATAATTGTGCCTTTATTTAAAAAGGGAATGAGACAAGATACAAAATGCTGGAGACCTATCTCACTTCTTCCAATAATGCAAAAAATATGTATAACAATAATCTTGGAGGAAATACAAGACTGGGTTACTAAAAACAATATAATTTCCAAATTTCAATGTGGTTTTAAAAAACATATTATACAACGGCAAGGAAATTTCCTTTGATCTGATTGGCTACCACCAGCTAGAGACAGTGATGATATTGAGCAATAACATCACTGTATCTAGGACAGGCAGCAAAATTACCACATAACCATTAAAATAATTACTGCCCATGTCATGTGCACTCAGGGAAACATGAAAGTTTTAAACCTCTTGTCTTCATTCCCAACCTCCCCGGCCCTCAAACAAATGAACAGCTCACAGAAAACAAAACAGTACTCATATAGTCTCATGCCCTGTGTTTTTTTCTTTCTTGTTTTACCACTCGCTTTCCCACTCTGATACCACTCGCTTTCACTGACCAGTGCAGATCATAACGGCCGTGCACTTCAAAATTCACCATCCACGTCCTACATCAATCCCAAAACAATAACAAAGTGTCCAGAAAAATGTAGGTTTTCACCTCATGTTTCATTTCTTCTGTTTCTTCTGATTTTTATTTTCCCCCAAAGTGAGAGACTTCACACACCGTAACTGCCGGTCACGTGAGTCAGTGAAGCCATTCACTTCAAATGCCCATACCGTGTTCTACCGATCGCTCCCACAACAACAGAAACACAAAACCTGCTGAATTAAATTACCTGGCCACTAAGAATTCTGTCTGTGTGTAGTAGTTTTGGGGAGGCACAGAATACAAAGTACCACAGAAACACTGGAGTGGACAATTGAGTCATGAAGCAGCAACCCCACCTAATGGACTATTTTTTCTCCTTACTTACTTACATGTCTTCCACAGAAAAAATACAAACCTCATTAAAAAAAATTGTAAAAAGCTTTTTTATTGCTATTAACAAAATGAGCCATTGTATAATAGCAATAAGGCACTCCAGGGATGTGTGTTAGTGTGTAATAACATCACTCCTGGGATGGTGGAAGCACTTGGCTTCACCTCGTGCTTCAACCCACCCCAGGAGTGACGTTATTACACAATAACACATGCCCTGTCATGCCTTATTTCTTAAATAGCACATTGGATTTGATTTTTTCTTTACAGTTTATTCTGAACAAATATGTTATTGGAAGAAATGATAAGATCTATGCATGTTTTACTGATATAAAGTCAGCTTTTGACTCTGTGAACAGGGATATATTATGGAATATGCTTTTTGAGTTACAGGCGGAGAATAAAATTCTATCTATATTAAAAATGTTGTGCAACAATACTACAGCACAGGATAGGTTTGGTATGGACGGTGCCTTAACAGAATAAATACCCATATATAATGGTGCCAATTCTATTTAATATTTATGTAGATTCTCTTCTGAAAGGTTTACAAGAGGTTGAAATGTATCCATCACAAATTAATAATGAGAAAATAAGACTTATGTTATATGCATATGATGCTATACTTTTATCTCAAACACCACTGGGACTTAAAAAGGGATTAATTCAAATTATGACCACATTGAAAAATATCAATTTAGAGTTAAACATTGACAAAGCAAAAATTATGGTCTTTGATAGTAAAGAAAAAAATCCCAAACCATTGAGTATAAAGGAAAATAAATTTGAAGTGGTAATGGCGTATAAGTATCTTGGGGTGGCCTTTGAAAGAAACCTTGTATGGAATTAACATAAGAGAAATAAAAGATAAAGCATATAAAACAACAAATTCCATAATATCATTTGCATATAAATTTGCTAGTAACCCTTTTGAAGCTCAGAAGCTTATCTTTGAGGCAAAAACTATAAGTCAGACATTATACAGATCTGAAGTTTGGGGATTAAACATTATAAAAAAATAACAGTATGGACAAAATTCAAAACTGTTTTATTAAAACAACTCTGGGATTACCAAGTGATTGTCCAACAGCATTTTTGAGACTAGAAACAGGTATGCCATCAATTAGATCAAGAATTATGATAAGGATAGTCAGTTTTTGGAAAAGAATGATGAAATTGGAAGATACACAATTACCAAAAATGTGTTGGTTTGAATTTCTGAATTACAGAAAAGCAAAACAACATGAACAATGCTGGTTTATGGTGCTAAATCAAAAAATAAAGATGTGGGGACTAGAAAACTTAAGTTAAAAAAGGCAAAAGTAAATATTGATATGTATATTAGCAAACTGATTGAAAGAATTTATGATATAGAGAGACCAAAAGATTTGGAAAACGTTCGCACCTTAGACTCTCATAATTTATACAGAAATGTGAAGTTATCAACAGAAGGTGAAAAGTATCTAATGTTGTGCTATAACAAAATGCATACAAATGTATTGTGTAACCTCGGACTTCATATGATGTACAGATTCCATTCATGGCAAAATAAATAGTATAAAAAAGTTTTATGTACCTGTTGTGTAACTACAGGGAAATTATCTATTATGCATATCCTCCTAGAATGTGATAAACTGATATCTGAAAGGGAAAAGTGGATATATCCATTATTAAAAGGAAAAATGTACATGTAGAATTTGGAAAAATGCATTTTCTTGTTGAATGTAAACAGTTTAAAAAAATGTATTGCCTGTCAAAATTTCTGCTTGCCATAAAATATAAAAGTTAGGTATGATACTTTTAATGAAAGATTTTGATAAGTGAGGGAGAAATATAATTCAGTATAATATAAATATTGCAATACAATATAACAGTGAAATAGTATTATAAAAATCTGTTATTGAAAATGTATGGAATTAAATGATACATGTTTTTAAACTAAATATGTGTTTAAACATGAAACTGTTGTTCCAGCTGGTAAATGTTTTAAATTATTGAATGTAACAAAGTCTTTGTAATTTTAATACCTTGTTTCAATAAAAACTGAAAAAAAGCTGAAACTGAATAGTGTCTCCATTTCCTGTCTTCAGGGTGACCTGTACCTCCACCCCCCCCAAAATTCCATGTATCTCTGTCACTTTTATACCTTCCCATAGATATAGCACCACCCCTTTCCTTGTCTTCCCACTGTATCTTTCCAGAACTGAGTATAACCTGTTATGACCATGTTCCAGTCATGGTTTTCTGTGCACCATGACTTGATTATTGCCACAATATGCAGGTCAGCCTCTGCCATGCCATGATGGCCTCTATGTTCAGAATTTTATTTCCTAGACTTCTTACATTTGCACACATGACCTTCCAGATTTTGTAACCACTCTGCTTGCTACCCCCTTTTTTGGTTTTGCCCTCCCTCCTTCCCGGTCTCTCTGTAATGCTTTCATTCCCATCCCCCTTCATCTCTACCACCCTGCTTCTTTTATTAATTTGCACTCTGTGGATTCATCTCCTCTTGGGTTCTCCCAATTCTCTATTTCAGTCTGTGGGAGGTGGGCAGTTCACGCCTCCCTGATTCCTTCTGCCAGCCAGTTTAAATATTCATCAAAGTAACATATAAACTGTTCAGTAAGGACTGTGGTTCCCCTCCCGGATGGATGCAGACCATCACCATTGTAGAGGTCCTTATCCCACCATGTTGGTTCCCACTCCCCAATGCAGCCGACCCCTCATCTCTGCACCATTCCTTCAACCATGAGTTAAAGCTCCTGGTGTGGAGAACCTTTTTCCCTCCCTGTCATAGACAGGCAGCACTTCACTGAAAGTCACTGATCATGCTACCTAAGACCTCTCCCCAGCTATCTAAACTCTCCCTGCACTATCCCATCCTTATTCCTAGGAAGGTCATTAGTCCCCAGGTGGACAATGACATTCAACTGTCCCTCCCACCATGCTGCCCTTGCAATCCTCAGGATTTGCTTTCCCTCTCTCCAGGTCATGTCTCCATGTAGGCAACTTCTCCCCCTCTGTTATTCTCTTCCTATTCCCAAATCTGTCCTTCTCCCAGTTGAGTCCCCCATCAAAAGTTGATTCCTCCTTCTTTGAGGTCCTCTCCATGCTCCTTGGGTTCTCCACAGTGGAGAGCCCCAATATCCTTCCTGGCCACTACCACCAGTGTCTCCTCCCAGCACTCCTGCCCCACCACAGTGACATAAGAATTACTCAGTGATACTGGCTGAGGAATGTGCCCCTGACCCACCACCCCCTCCCTTCTACTATAGTCTTTGATCTACAGTAACAATCAGTTTTCTGGTCCACAGTAGCTCACTATGAGTCACTCAGGAACACTCACCCTTGCCACAGTAAACATTTTCAGTCTCCTGCCAAAACTGGCAACTCATAGATTGGAAGGACGAATCCTGCTTCTGGTACTGCTATTATGCTTTCATGGGGTATCTACTTCTGTTCCAGTCAACAACCACCATAGAGAGAATACCTCACAACACAATGACTACTTTCTCCAACCAAATTGCCGAAACACAACATGTGCGTGCCTATACCACCCTTATCCTTCTGAAGGGTTCTACCTACAACTAGTTTCATATGCTCAGAAAATACAAAATGACACAACTGATTCATCTCCCATTCCACACTATTAAACTGTGGTTTCTCCTACTCCTTATCATCCTATCGTCAGGGGATGTAGAACTTAGCCCTGGCCCCTCTGTACATCATTCTCCCACTGACCTATCGGCTGTCTCAGGAAAAGGACTTCTCATTGCCCATATGAATATTAGGAGCATTACCAGACACTTTGCTGATCTTGAGGCATGGATGAAAGTGTACAATCCTGATCTACTGTGCCTATCTGAAACATGGCTCAAGCCCCACATTCCAGACTCCTTGTGTTCCTTGCCCAATTGCTCCTTGATATGGAGAGGTAGGCCTTCACCAACACGTGGAGGGGGGTCACTCTCCTCTATAAAAGCCATCTTGATGTTACGGTCTGCCCACCCACCAGCTCACCCTCAGTCTGTGAGCTCCTACACACAACCATTGCCCATGGCGCAAAATAACTCCCCATTATCTGCACCTACAACCCACCCACTGGAGGTATCACAGGTCTTCAGGATTTATTTAATCAGACCATCACAAACACCAAGCAAAATGAGGTCATTATCTTAGGTGACTTTAAACCAAACTGGCTGGGACCAACTCACGACACACTGCTGACACGAACGCAGAGCAATAACCTGCACCAGATCTTAACTGAACCCACTATAACCACCCCTTCTCTAACTACCTCCACCCTCATAGACTGGGTACTGGTGAATCCCCTTGACCATGTGCAAACTGTAGACATCTTGGCAGATTCTGTCACAGACCACTCCCCCACTTTCTGTGTATGGAGCCCGGAGACTTCACCCCCACCCCCTCCATGCCACATCACAATTACCAACTTTGCCAAACTGGACGTGGAAGCTTTCCTCTATGATGTATCCTGTATCAACTGGTCTAGCATCTATCACTCCCATGATGTTCAAATAGCCCTTGATATCTTCATTGATAATTTCACAGCACTTCAGGATAAACATAACCCGAAGGTCACCAGAAGGGTCAGGGGTAAACAAACAAGATGGCTACACAAGGAACTGTTGGCTAACCTGTGCACATGGGACAAACTCTGGAAGAAGTATGAGGTGTCAAGACTACCAGAGGATTAAAATACCTACAGGGCCTCTCGGAGCACCTGTAAAAAACAAATAAGAACAGCAAAGAGCATCTACTGCAAGGAACTGCTCACAAACTCTGCTGGTGACCCTAGAATATTCTGGACACACATCAAGACCTTTCTTGGGGCCACCCAGTCATCAACCCCAGGGGATATGATCCTAAATGGTGTGCATTGCAATGACTTGAACACTATACTGAATACCTTTAACAGATTATTCACGGACCTGTCTCAGTATATCTTGTCCTTCGCTTCACCTCCCACAGTATCTCAGCCTTACTGCACAACCCGGAGATCTGCATCTGGTGCTGACCACTGCCAACTAACTACTACCCCCTCTTTCCACTTTAAAGCTATATCTAGATCTGAGGTCCAAAGGCTATTGCAAAACATATCTGACAACACTAGCCCTGGCTCAGATTCACTCGAGCCATGACTCTTGAAGCCAGCGGCACCATTGATTGCCTCGCTACTGGCCAAGATTTTCACTCTGTCTCTCTCTCTCTCTCTCTCTCTCTCGGCATTTTCCCAGATCTCTGGAAGATTGCCCGAGTTACGCCTATCCTTAAAAAAGGAGACCCAAACGATATGAACAAGTACAGGCCCATAACCATCCCCTCTGTGCTAAGCAAGCTACTGGAGAAGCTTGTTGCAACCCAAACCATTGACTATCTCATAAAGAACAACCTTCTCTCAGACACTCAGCATGGTTTCAGAAAAGGACACAGTACCTCAACCGCTCTTCTCAAATTCTCCACCAATGTACTCTGCAACATGGACAAAGGCCTACTCACTGGAGCAGTATTTATCGATCTTACCAAAGCTTTCAATCTTGTTGATCATCCCCCGCTCCTCTCAACCTTGCATAGACTGAACTTCTCATCCTCAGTAGTTGGCTGGTTTAACAACTACCTATGAAACAGATTACAACTTGTTAAATTCAACTCTGCTTTCTTGGATGTGACCAGCACTGACACCGGAGTACCCCAGGGCTCCATCTTGGGACCCCTTCTTTTCTCGCCATACATCAACAACATAGATTATGCCATACTCTCCTGTTCAACTGTCCTATACACTGATGATTTCATCCTCTACTCCAGCGCTGACAAAGTTAAAATCATTAACAAAAACCTCTCCTCGAATTTCAGGAATGTGCAACCATGATTAAATGCTAATAAACTCATCCTCAACACAAAAAAGACCCAAGCCATGCTATTTGGCACTGCCCCCAAACTCAGGGCCTGTAAGGAACCCCTCCTAGTACATGACTCTGGGGGAGTCTGTCATCAACTGTGTCACATCCTTCAAATACCTGGGAGTCCTCCTTGATAAATCCCTTGATTTCAGTCTGCACATCCAGGCAACATGTAAAGCAACAAATGCCAAACTTGGAATCGCCTATAAGACTTGCCACCTGCTAACACCATCCGCCAAGTTGGCAATTGCCAAGGGTATTCTGCTTCCAGTGCTGACATATGCTGTATCCACTTTTTGCAATGCCCATAAGACTGGTCCCCATAAATGGGATGTCGCAGATAACAACATATGTCAGTATGCCTCCTCTTCCCATCGCCTCAAGCACCACTGCATACTGTATAGCAACCTAGTCTGGCTCTCCTCAACTGCCTACTGACTATACTACCTAGGAACCCTCACAGACTCTGTAATCCATAACCAAACCCCCTCCTCCCTTGCAGCTGTACTCATACCACAGACACCTGCCCATGGACTATGTTCGGCAAACAAATTTCTACTTACCGTACCCAGATGTCTTACTTCAGAAAGCTCTGGAGCATTTCACTGCACTGCCCCAATCACCTGAAACTCCCTTCCTCCTGCCCTGAGGCAGGCTAACTCCCACCCAATCTTCAAAAAAGAACTGTATCACCACCTATCCCGGTACCCCAGCACATGCTTTGATCACACTTAATGCCTCACAGCTAACCACCCTATTTCACCCATGACACTGCTGCACTTCTAAACAAGTTTTGCTATAAAATGTCTTTATAGCTGCCACTTAGCCCAGTTTCAGTTATTTGCATGTACTAATGTCACTTTTGTCATCTCTGCATAGCTATATGTATTATCTCGAGTACTGTCTGACTTGATCTATATTCTAACCTACCTGTACTATATACTATGTACCTGTACTATATACTATTTATTGTATAATCTCATCTCATTTTATGTATGTATTCTCATGAGTCGTGCCTGAAAATAGTCAACTTTGGTTAGCGCACCTAACCCGGTTAACAAAAACTAAATAAATAGTCCAGCTGTTCCTACTTCCTGGCATCTTCTAAGGTCCCAGCAGCAGATTTGGTCACCCCTGGGTGGGGGAAGAGGTCCCTGACTACTAGCCAATGCAGCTTAGTGTCTAACAACCTCATCCCACAGCCCACAGAGGTGCATGCAGATGGGTCAGCACTGCGGTCTCCAGAAGGTGTCTCTGAAAACTGACACCCCACAGCCACTGTATTCCACCACACCCAGTAATAACACAATAATTCACATTTTGGAGGAATTGCATGTACAGTAACTGAGTTTTATTGATGTCAAACGTAGATTTTTATGCAGAAAAGTGCCTGTAACATTGGAAATTGTTGGTGCTCTATCTGCTTGCAGTTTACAATATCTAATCATCTCTCAGTAAACTTAAAAATATTTTTTTGCTTAAAGTGGAATACAAAAATTTACATAAGTCTACATTTAAAAAGACAGTTTATTTGTTTGATTGAGAGAGAGAGAGAGAGAGAGAGAGAGTGTTCTCAAAAGATCAGGAAATGAAAATAATATGGTACAGAGCTATAGAAATACAAAGAGGCATGAAGTACTGTATATGGTAAATAGGGGCCTCTTGGTTATATACAATATTAAAAATTGACTCAACAAGAAAAACATATTACATATTAAATCAATAATTATGACTTGACTGTAAACAAAGCAAAAGAATTGAGCCACGCTGTAATGAAAGGGAAAGGGGAAATTGTTTAACCAGGAAAAGTACACTAAGCCAGACCTTGTTTTCAGGTGTCACCTGGGAGCACGAGGAAGTTAAAGGGACACTGTCAACCCCCTAGGCCTCAAAATGTCTCGAGTTCAAAAAATACATTTTGTGATTGGCCACATTATGTACAGATTGTTTATATAAATGGTAGTTTGATTTTGATTCCTTTTTTCTTTTAAAAAGTGAAAAACAGACTGCTCACTATACTGGTGTTATCACATCAAAACATGTTTGTTTACATTTCCTTGATAAACTCCCACTGCATCTTTCCTGGATTTGAGAACACTCACAACACAAACTAGCCATTCATGATGCAGTGGGAGGAGAGAAACCTACAAAATCATCAGGGACTGCACTGTTTAAAGGTTTTCCCCATGTTCTGGTAGTACATAATAACAGGAAATTAAGGCTTTTAAACAAAACAAGGTTGGGTATAATGACACCATTAGCATGCATTTCAGTTCTACTAAGAAAAGAAGCAAATAAAACAACAAGCAACGTCAATGAATTTTAGAGAACATAAGCAATCATAAAATGTGGGTTTTTACCTAGGAGTAACATGATGCAAAAAAGGTTGATGTTGTCCATTAAAGTGACTTGCTCAGGGTCACACAATATGCAAGTGGGGGCTGATGGGATTCAAACCCAGGCCTCCAGGTTCGCAGCTCAGTACCCTTAACCACTACACTATACTGCTACCCTGAATAGGAAGGGGTTGTCAACCAGGCTGAAGAAATTTCCTAAACAATAAAAAAATACATGAATGTTATCAATTACTTTATGGAGTGGGCTGATTTGGAAGGGTGAGTGGTGGCTTCCATGTGGGAGGCTTCACCAAGCGTCAGCAGAGAAGAGTTGATAAAATGGTTGTTTCAGTATGTGGAAAATTAGAAAACAACTTCGTAAAATATTACACAACATACAGCATAATTAATTTTATTTTATTTCGCATGTTTCTTACAAAAGTATTGCTAAAATGCTTTACATTGGAGAAAATACAGTAACATCACAAAGAAATTACACAAGTTTTATAATATTAGAGCAGTTAATAAATGGAGAGCAGAAAGACTGGAATCTGAACAATCGATACTATTTGTGCTGGAAATAATGATAAGAGTAACTGAGAAAATTATCATGTTTTGATGAAGTACACTTGATCGATCAAAGTTCTCCTTTCCCCTGCACCTGAGGAAACCTTTTTACTGACTCACGTGCAGGCCACTGGAAACATACACATCCAGGGGGAGGAGTTTTACATTTTTTAAATATTATTAATTGCCTTAAACAATCATATATGAATACATCCCAGGAGATCACGCTTACAGTTAAGTGGTCTCACATATATTTGTAGGGTATCAGAATTGCTCACCTACAGTTTCGGCCCTCATGCCCTAAGAATGTGCTTGAGACCACACTTACAATCACATAAGTGGTCTCCAAGGATATAGTAACATACAGTTAATCATCAGTATTTGGGATTACTATTGTCAGTGAACACTTTAAGGAACCATTGTATACAACAATCAAAGAAAGCTGAGAGCCCAGGAATTATAGGTAAGGGAAAAGAAATGGGTTTTGATGAGTGATGGGAAACAAAATATAGTCATCTGCAGATTTTAACTTTTATAAACTGGACTTATGCCAATGGGACGCCATACTGGGTGATACTGAAGATTTATAGCAACAAAAAAAAAAAGGCGTTAAAGGGGAACTGTCAACTCCCAAGGAACAAAACAATGGGATCTATAGGATCCAATTAACAAAAAAGCACACTATTCAATTTTTTTAAACTTACATGTAGTTTACTGGACTCTGTATTTTTATCTGATTGATCCTGCACCCCCCGGCTTGCAATTATTTTCCCAGAGTTTCCTGCATCCAGTCCTCCGATAATGCGACTGACTAGCTAAGCCAAGGGGGCTCCTATGTGTCAGTATATCTTACAGAACAGATCAATATAGATATAGCATGTGTTTGTGCTTCTAATGCCAGTACCTATCTGTCACAAATTCACTCAGCAGGTCAGGCCCTTTACTCCCAAAGTGCCAACCTCTGAGCGCAGTCTTGTGAACAGTATAACAGACAAGGTAACCCTTTTGTCTGTTTTTGTGAGTTCGGATCAACCTTTGGTCTCAGTTCTGGAGGGATTCAAATTGTTATCCTCTTGCTAGCATACCCAATGCACAGGCTCAGAGATATCTGCCTTTGGGGGGCCAGTTATCCTTGGCTACAGGCACCTAACCAGGTATTCAGAGAGGAACCCTTAAAACTTAATAAAGACCTCAGATTTAAAACTCTTCTCTTTCCAGTTTGACACCACCATGCAAGCTATATGTCTGCTGAACCATAAATATTCCTTAGCAAAAGAAAAGCAATTCAAAGACAGACCAGGTTTTCTCTAAAATTAGAGATTTTACTAAAATATATAATAATATGTCAAACATACAATACAGAACTCTTACATCAGAAGACATACATATCTTTAAATAAAACAAGGTTTAAAACAGTGCAATTCCTACAACTATATTTAGATTTGTCTAGCTTTCTAAATACCTCTTTTCAGTGCTCAGATGTTTTCTTGGTCAGTGTCAGATACAAAATGCCTATCTATAGTGAAAGAGAACAATCTTTTCAAGCAGTATTGGCCAACCCCTTTTGGACGAAGTCATCCAGCCCCTCCTCTGGTCAAATATCTAACAAAAATATATTTTTATACAACCACAGGATGTAATTACAAAGTATTAATTCTGCAACCCTAGCATAACTCCAGTTTCCACGACACCTCTTTTGATCTCATGCTGTACCCTCTTCACACAGGCTTCATAGGGTCATTTACAACCTTACACCTCTATGTAACATCCTAGCTTCCCTTATTTAACATCATAAACTTAGTTTATGATTTCTTTCTTAACAAAATTAACTTAAACAAGTCTGTAATTAGCTCAGGGAAACAGGATCCTTAATAAAAGTCTTCCAGTAACACACTGTCTCTAAAAACTGAGTGTGTGATACAATGCTGTCAGCAGTTCTCTTGACCTGCATCTGTCAGCTGGAATCTAGGGGAGGGGGAATGAGTGAGGTCATTCCTAGAGCATTTGAATTTTCAGCTGAGACATTAATATATTTTATATTAAAAAATATATTACAGCACTCAGAACTGGCTGTCTACATCACACTATCAACCAAGGAAAGCACTTTCCTCGGTTGATTGGTATCAGCATTACTAGCACAAACATGCACTGTATATCTGTTAATGTTTTCTGTAAAATATGTCCTCCATGACTTAGCCCATTGGTTGCATCATCAAAGGGCTTGCCGTGGAGGACTCTTGGAAAATAATGGCCAGCGGGGGAGGGGGTCATCAGATCAGCCAAATAAAATACAGATTCCTGCAAAATAAATTGTTTAAAAAATTCAAACACTATGCATTTTTGCTAATCAGGACCTATAGGTCCTGCTTTGGTTTTTGCTCTGGGGCTGACTGTTCCTCTGAAGGTTGGGGAGCCAGAGTCAATACCAGCTTGGTTCTTATGGCCAAGATTTTCTATTATCCCTCCTGGGGAAACTGTGAGGCACACTAATCAAAACATCATAATTTGATGCCACAAGCACCTATCATATTTCCCTAATGAAAAGGCAGCTGCAGCTGCATGCTGGGCTACCAAAGGTCAGCAGTGCATTGACTCACAACCCACTCAAGTGTCCTGGAGGTGGAGACTGTCTATGTTCACACTCCTGCAAACTACTGGAAACTCTTGGATTTTGTTGTTAATAGGAGTGGGCAAAGCTACTAAAATTTATGATTTTTGGCAACTTCGCTCCACTGACAACCACAATTGACATAGTTGTTATCCTGGAAAATTGGCCAAATTCATGTGGCAAATCTATACAAATTTCCAATTAGTGGGCAAATTAGGCAGTTTGAATAGTTTACTGTATGCATTTGGTAGATTCACCAGTGAAAAAAACTACACCAATTGAATATCTATACCTCCCTCCACCCTCTGTGCTGTATAATACTGAGCCATGCCCCCTCTCACCTCCCAAAATCTTTCTTTTCATCTTATACTCCTCTCCTGTCCTGCTGGTACCCTACTCTCTCTTCTCCTTTCCCTTTGCCCTGGAAAACTGCGAGAAAAATTAGGTAGGAGGAGTCAGTCTGAGTCACAAAGTGACATAAAAGTTCAATACTGTACCCTTCCCCCCACCCGCACACCAAACACACACACACACACACCCACTTCCCCCCACCACAATCCCACCACAATCCAACCACCAGGTGAAGAGTAAGTCATAAGCCCCCTACCCAAACCCCTACGGTCCCAACCACCAACCTCCACTCACCAACACCCTGAAAAGAACTGTAACAAGAAAAGAGTCCCCCAGTATAGAGTGTCTGCTCTGTTCAGTGTCTATTTCAGTAATGACATGACTGAATGAATGGTGACTCTTTGCTCATAGCAAAACCTGATTGGCTGAAAATTCCATTTTATGTACTTCATTATGCACTGCTTTGCAACCCCTGATTTTGAGCCGTCATGTTCAGTTTTGTTCCTTTAACCGATTACATGGTACTATATTTAAATTTATGTCCATCATGTCAGAGTTTGCATTTTGGAGCTGGAGTTTGCCCTGGGGTCCCCAGTGTTCAATCAGGTCAAAAAGCACCCCCTGCTAGACACTAGTTTAAGAAAAGTGAAGTTAAACTATAGGCGTTCAAGTAACGCTGAGAAACAATATTTGTATAAACCTCAAAGCTGCCATATATAATAGTGTTCACCAATAATAATTTCAAATCTGTAAATATGCTCAAGCAAACTCAAAATGTTGAAAACAGGCATTTTATCAGACAGAAGGAAAAGTGTGTTCTAAAAGGGAGTGAAAAGGTGTGGGAACAAAATGTTATTAAGCATATGAACTCCTGTTTAACATGGTCTTAAATGTGATCACCAAGTTTTAATAAACAGCTTGAACCTCTTGTCATTTTTTAAGAATTTTCAAAATTATTTATAAACTCATTTATTAAAATAAGTGGGCAAGCCTGCTCCATGGCACTGAGTGAAGGGGTTCGCTCGGCACACTGGAAACCTGGGTTCACACCCTGAGCCCAGGTACCAAGAGCAGTGACCAGCAGGGAGGGGATCCAGAGCATTCATTGGATGTTTCCCTCCCAGGGGGATCAGTAGGGCCCTGGCACCTGCTGGCAATTGGAGATGAGCTTGGGGGATATGTAGCCTCACAAGGCCCAATCAGGGTGGAATGGGCGGCTGAAGAAAAGCAGAAAAATGCCCCTGGCCAACCACATGATGGCTACAGGTCCATGGCACACCATGAACCTGGGATAGTCCTGTGCTGACCACACCACCCACTGATCCCAGGGCTAATAAAGATGTGCCTATGGGCACTTCTCCACCGGAGGGGGAACCCAACCAATGAAGGGTTACGTTGAGTCACCCAGGGGATTAATAGGTAGTTGTGAGGGGCAACAGGATGGTGACCAGTGGAGGAGGATGGCCATGGGGCCCAGGTGGCCTGAAAGAGTGGCCGGCCAAGGAGAGAGGGAGGAGCAAATAAAATTAATAAATAAGTGGGCATAAAACAGGTGAATTGAGCCAACGCTCATTTCCAAGGGTAACTCAAAGGATTATGCAGTTACAAAATGAAAATATAAATAGAATAATAGATTGGTTCTGGTGTATTACAAGGTAATAATTCCACTGAGAGGTTCTGGAGATGCAGAAAACCTCGAAAGCAAATCTGAAGAGGTTTTCTGTGTCCCCAGAACCTCGAGATGGAATTACTACCTTGTTATGCCAGAACCTATTTGTTATTTGTTTTAATATATGGATATGAGGTGAATTGACTCACCTCCGTTTGAACAGTGCAGTCAGCCAGTCCATGTGCATACTGTCAGGGCACAATGAGTCCAAAAATATGGTGGCATGGTCACTCACTTAGCAAGCGAATGGTCAGGAGCAGCATCCATTTTTCTTTCCTTTGGAAAACAATTTTTTATTTATGAATAATTCAACTCTGTCCGTGGCCCCTCTGCTCACCCGATATCACTGCTGACAAACAGTTTAAAAAAAAGTAGAGCTAAATGAAGCCCACAGCACCCACTCCTCCACACAGCACTGGGACTCATTGTGCCCACCCACAGAGCAAAAGCAGCCAATCAGAAGGCATGCTTTCTAAGACATCAGGGATAGACTTGCACATGTGCTTTTCAGCTTTCTTAATAATACTATTGTTCGGGTGCCGAACGATACTATTACAGCACCCGAATGATAGTATTATCGCTCCAGGAGCGATGGTGTTACAAGAATTTGTTTGTATGCTTTTCAACCCTATTATTTTAACAAGCCATATATTAAATCAAACTATAATGGTGCTCAGATAGTTCATTTGTGGCTCCTACTGTCCTCTGATGGATAGTGCTAGTATCCATCTCATAATCAGACCAAATTCATATTTCAGATCTGAGGTTGGATTTGGATCAGATTTTTCTTGGATCTGGGATCAGATCCTTAGATTCGAGGTTAGTTTCACAGGTTGGATCCATGAATTTGATTATAGGCTCCATTGATCTGACTGCCGAATTAAATGGATCTGTATATTCTGATCAGATTCATCAGATCTGTTTTTGGGATGGGAGGTTTTTTTATATTCATCATCTGATGTCATTCCTATTTGATGACATCCGAAATCTGACACTTTGCTCACTACCTGTTATTATCTTTTTCTGATTAAATCCAAGCACCAATGCAAAATAGCAATAAATTATAATTATTATATGAATATTGACATAAATAATTAAAACAAAGGATTTTAAGGACTAGTAACCACAGTTAAGAAATGATGCTTAGACCCAGAGCAGCTTATATTTCATAGACAGGTATTTGTTACTGTCCTCTTCTCTCTTTTCATTGTTTAATGAAAACATTTATATGAAAACTGGATCTTGGACAATTAAAATACATCTGGTCCTACTGCGTGTTCTCTGCTTAAAGTCATAATGCTCTGCATTTTGATATCACCATCCATTTCTGTTGGAATTAAATGTGATGTTATAAGCAGGTGATTGTGAACTCAAGAAATAAGCAGCTAGAATAGATTAATTCTAAAGGGGAGGGACTTATTTTCATGTAAATGTCCTAAAGAATGGAAGATGCAAGATATAGAAAGGATAACTGTGAAATGCAAACTGAGCTGTGTCTAAATATTAGGTTTCTAAAAACTCATATAGAGGAAACAGTTGTTCAGTGGATGTTCCTGTAAACTGTTGAGGAGACAGTTATCTTCCCAAGAAAGCATTTAAAATATCAGGGCAAATGAAGTGTGTTACACAATGTGAAAATTGTTTAGAAAACTTAACCCAGTATACTTTCACTGAAAATAACACACTTGAAATTAGAAAAAGTACATTTCAATTGCAATGTGGCTGTGAGATTGTGACTAGGGGTGTTGTGAATGTACAATTCCCATGTCAATTCAATCACTTTGCATACCTTGAGAAAGCCTAATGTGTGAAACTGATGAGGGCCATGTCCTTTTGCAATTCTTTCCACCACTAAGTTGCTAGGCTTTATGTTGTCTCTTATGAATTAAAGTGCTGGAGTTTTGTACTGAAACCTAGTGCTGGTATTCTTTGCTGTTTTACGGTCTCAGACTGGAGGATGTCAAGGCATCCCCCAAAGTGTTGCTGACTGGGTTAAAGAGGGGTGACATGCTTGACCCAGACCTGGCTGGCACAGGATAAAATACTAGATAGTAAAACGACAAAGTAACATGCCTAAATATAGATTTTCAATGTTTCCCATTGTGTCAGGTGCTGTTTAACCTGTAACACTTTAGCAAAAGCATCTGTAATTGTAGTGCAGCGCTCTCAGAATCATCACTTTGTACTGTAAATACAGGACATGCATAAGTGCAGGGCTTTTTTTACATGCATACAAACAGCAATACTAAAGGTGTATTTTCATTATACCAGATATGTAACTAATATTTTGCATGTGATATGACCAGACACAGAATCATTATGCCTATAAAATTTAAACCAGTTGGTACCAGTGGAGAGGAAACTGTGATTTTTCTGCCTACACCTAACTTTGCTTGATGTAGCGAAAAATACAGCAAGATTCAGCACTCTGTGAAGTTTTTTTACAAGGTGCAGATGGTTCTAAACAAATCTACAAAAAAATGTGCAAGATGACCAAAACGTCCTGCAATGTGGGTAAATGGTAATATGCAAACTTGTTTTCTTAAGTTCTAACAGGAAAAGTGGAGGGAGGGGTGTTAAAATTCAACTTACAATTGAGCCATCAAGTGATAGTGTTCTGGGACTTACCACACAGTTCCTTGGTGTCTGTTTAAATATAACTTGGTTCTCAGACAGAGAGGTTTTGTTAGAGACTCACTTAGGTGTGTATTTTCAAAGAATTGGGATGGATGCAACAGCAATTTGTGTCACTTCTGCATCACAGATCACAGCTGTGTCTACATAAAAAGGGTGTGTTATTGTTAGAAGACTGTTGCACCACAATCTGCTGTGCCCATGATTGCATCCAGATTGGTGATGCAAAAGTGGTGCAAATATGATTCAGGCATATCTTGCATTGCAAATATGACACAGGCATATCTTGTGGTACAAATATGACACAACTATGACTCGGGCATATCTCATGTTGCATATACATATATATATACGTATATATATATTTTGTCTTTTGGTAACTAGGTAAGGCTCACTAGGCACAAGTGCCTGTTTTCAGGGCAACCTGGGAGCATGGGGAGGTTAAATGACTTGCTCAGAATCACACAGTATGCAAGTGGAGGTTGTGGGGATCAAATCCAGCCTGCTGGATTTACTAAGCTCATTCATAGCTCATTACTCTAACCTCTAGGCTATACTGCTAGACCATATTTGATGCAACTATTTGTCAAGCATGTTTCACACTGCAAATACTGTATGATGCAACAGTGTTGCATATACAAGTGTTGGTTTTGATACAGATAGGTAAATATGGCTCAGTTATATGTCAGTTATATCTTGCAAATTTACATATCTTGACACAACTGTCTCATTTTTGAGCACTTTTGAAAAAAACACCCACTGAGTTATTTAACATCAAAAAAAAAAAATCATTGTAAAATCTCTGTGAAAATTGTGCAGAACACCCACGAGTGGAACTAAGTTACTGGGGGAACTTATTTTTGAACATACTTCATATTATTTTCATAGAGTTTGTGTTTTCTTGTAACTTCAGTGTTTTTAAGAGCTGAAAATTTGGAGGAGAGAGTGTGCAGGCCCTGCGGCCTACAGAAGTGTGACTGTTACAGCATAGAGTGAATCTTGGTAGCTGTTTAAATGCCATATTTAAGTCTCCTAAAATTTTCTGACTCCACATACTCTGTCTACGTGTGTTTTGCCCTATCCCAGTAGCATAAAGGGAATTTATGTACCTGTTAAAATACCAGATTTACATCACTCAGATGTTTCTGACTCCACATATGGGTGTTTTGCTGTGTTGGGCATCTATATATAGCTACATATCAGCTTTTCAGTCAGCAGTAGAGGAAATTGTTGTACCTGTTTAAACACCAGACAGGATAAGTGTCTTAAAATTTTCTGACTACACATTCTCTATCTACTTGTGTTTTGCCCTGTCCCAGTATTACAGAAGGACTCTGTATACCTGTTAAAATACCTGATTTAAAGAGCTTCTGACACCATTAGAAACATTTGGAAAAATGTGAGATTTAGATAGTTCACTTTATATTTCAGGTATTTTCTACAATTATTTACCTTTTTTCTTTATTACCAAGGACAGCTGTATGAAAGAGGCCTACTGTCCCTTAGACTTTATCTGCTCTTTCTGCTATCCTACATATGACATCATAATTCTGGTTGCACCTGGGAAGGAGCTTCTGGTCATGATGCTTTTCCCAGTTACCAACTTTTAAATAAATAAATAAAATAATCCCCTGTTTATGGCATCGTAATTATCCCCACAGCAACAGACTGTGATGTCATAAACAGAACTGTGATGCCATATGCAGGCAAGCAGCCAGAACAGATAGGGCACTGATCCTGTTTACATGCAAATGTCCTTAGTAATAAAGAAGAATGAGAAACACACAAACAATATTAAAACATAAGCTCACTTGTGCTAAACATAACATTTTCTCAAAGTTGTCACAACGGTGTCAGGGGCTCTTTAAGTCTACTAAAAAGTTATGACTCCACATATGGCCATTTGGCCCCCTCCCAGAAGCATTGAGGAGAAGTCCTTACCTGTTTGAACCATTTTAACAGTCTCATCCACACTTCAAAAATCACAATGCATGGTTTCTGAAAAACATCTGCTTATTTCTTGCTCCCTGTCTTCTCTCAAGTCTGCAATGCTAGGCTTAGAGTTAGGGTTATATCTACAAAAGCCCAGCACCTCCTTCCACACCTGCAGAAGGGAGGTTATGAGAACTTGTGGTGGTCAGAGGTCCCACGCTGCACATGTGGGGACCACTGCATATCCGCAGTCCTGGCAGCTGACACCTCTGCACCTGATCCCAAGAGGCACATGTGGCTGAAGTGGAGCAGACATGGGCTGGGTGGAATAAAATGTCCACATTGTGGAGTTCCACAGAGTGGGCAGCTGCTATGTCTGTGACATCATAGTCATCTGGACCAAATCAGCACCCCTCATCCAACCCCCAGACCAATGTGGGCTGGGAGCATCACAGGCACTATCCAGAGTGCTTACATGAAAATCACAGATCCTGGTAAGGATACAGAAGTCCTTTTAAGACTACCATATTCCATTATTCCATTCACCCTGCATAGGAAGGGATCCACTGATGGTCCAACATGGGCAATTCGTTGGATGCCCATTATTGGGACCATCTTCACCCACCACTGCTACTCTCTGCCCCAGTTAGCATCTTTGCACTGATGGAGTGTGGTGGGAGTGTCTCTGGATACCGTACAGTGCAAACCAGCATTGGGGTACATAGAGCCATGGATGGAATACAGCCAATTTGAGTGTATCCTAGCCCCAAATGTGGATCAGGCCCGTAGTCAGTTTCTCTGTTTCTAAAACATCCCAGAAGAACCTTTGGAGAAACCGAAGTGCATTATAAGACTTGTGGGCATTTTTTCCATTAGATGGAGTATTTCTATGTGGAACATGATGTTTCCTAAGCAAACTACTTTTTCTCAGTGAGCTATCCCCAAAATAACACAACATGACATTTTTTTCCTGTGATGTTTTCATGGATTTTCATGAAAGCTTCAGGAATTTAGCAAAGAAATGGTCACTAACCAAGATAGAACATAGAAACATAGAAGATTATGGCAGATAAGAACCGCAAGGCCCATCCAGTCTGCCCACTTCTTTTTCTACCTTATGAATGTGCCATTGGCCTTTGCTCTGTCAATGGCCTATCTATTCATACTCATCTGTATTGCTCCCTTATGCCTATCCCATGCCTGTTTGAAGCCCTGCACTGTATTCATATCCACCACTTCCTGAGGTAGGCCGTTCCATGCATCCACCACCCTTTCTGTGAAAAAGAACTTCCTCACATTACACTTTAATTGGCCTCCCTCTAATCTCATGCTGTGTCCTCTTGTCCTGCTTTTTTTCTTATATTGAAACATGTTAGACTCTTTCACCTTGTTAATGCCCTTAAGGTGTTTGAATGTTTCAATCATATCACCTCTCTTCCTCCTTTGCTCTAGGGTATACATATTGAGCTCAGTTAATCTGTTACCATATGTTTTCTGATGCAGTCCCTGCACCATTTTGGTTGCCCTTCTCCGGACTGCCTCAATTTGGTTAATGTCCTTGTGAAGGTGTGGCCTCCAGTACTGTATGCAGTACTCCAGATGGGGCCTAACCAATGTCTTGTAAAGAGGGATTATTACCTCCCTCTTCCAACTTGTGATTCCCCTACTAATACACCCCAACATCCCTCTAGCCTTACCTACTGCTTTGGTGGTCTGCTTGGGTGATTTCAGGTCATCGGTGATGATGACGCCTAAGTCTCTTTCTTCCCTTGTGACTGCCAGCAACTCCTCTCCCAGCATATAGGTGGCTTCAGGTTTTCTCTTCCCTATGTGCATGATCTTGCACTTCTTTGCTTTAAACCCCAGTTGCCACTCTTCCGACCATTTTGCTAGTTTATCCAGATCTTTTCTCATTTTGCCCACCCCATCTGGATTATCTACTCTGTTGCAGATCTTGGTATCATCTGCAAACAGACAAACCTTTCCCTCCAGTCCATCTGCAATGTCACTGATGAAGATATTGAAGAGGACTGGCCCCAGGACTGATTCCTGAGGTACCCCACTTGTGACTTGCATCTCTTCTGACTGTATACTGTTTACCACCACTCTCTGTTTTCTGCCCAACAACCAGTTTGCCACCCAGTTGACCAACGTTTGACCCACCCCGAGCCTACCCAGCTCATTAATCAGTCTTCCATGTGGAACGGTATCGAAAGCTTTGCTGAAGTCAAGGTAGGTGACATCAACTGCTCCCCTTGGTCCACCACTCTGGTTACCCAGTCAAAGAAATCTATGAGATTAGTTTGACAGGACCTTCATTTTGTAAACCCATGCTGTCTTGGATCCTGTGCTCCTATGGATTCCAGGTGTTGCACTATCCTTTCCTTAAGGAGTATCTCCATAATCTTGCCCACTACTAAGCCAAGACTGACTGGTCTGTAGTTCCCTGCCTCCTCCCTGCTACCACCCTCATGGAGTAGGATCACATGATCCCCTCTACAGTCTTCTGGGACCTCTCCTGTGCTCAGAGACTCACTAAACAGTTCTGATAATGGCTCTGCTAGTTCCACCCTTAGCTCCTTCGGTACCCTGGGATGTATTGCCATCAGGTCCCATTGCCTTGTCCACCTACCTCCCTCCCCACTGTGTCCATGGTGCTGAGTTGTGGGCCCTGCCCTACCTTCTTTTCAGTAAATACTGAGCAGAAGTATCTATTTAGGATAGATGCTTTTACATGGTCCTCCTCCTCCTCACATGCCCCCCTTATCCCCTTTGATCTTAGCAATATCCCCTGTGGACTTTCTCCTTTCACTAATGTATCTATAGAAAGTCTTGTCACCTTCTTTTACTGCTCATGCTAGTGTTTCCTCGGTTTGGACCTTTGCCTGCCTTACTGCCTTCCCTGCTTCCCTTAGGGAAGTTTGGTATGCCTCCCTATCTTCATCCTGCGGCGTTCCCTTATATTTCCTGAAGGCCAGGTCTGACCTTTTCTGCTACTGTGTTTGAGAACCAAAGTGGTTTCCTTCTTCTTTTTCACTTCCTCTTCTCACTAGCACAATGGGATGTTGCTTCAAGTATTGCATCTTTAATGCTTGCCCAATTTGCCTGTACCCCCCTCACCTGTATTTCTTTTTGCCAGGGCTAACTTCACTCTGTTGGCCATCTTATCAAAGTCAGCTCCTCTGAAGTCCCATATTTTTGCCTTGGAATGCGATGATTTTGTTCTAGTGGCCAAATTGAACCATACCATGTGATGGTTACTGTCACTCAGGTGACCTTCTACCTGGAGATCTGTGATCCTTTCCCTGTTAGTCAGTACTAGAGCCAGGATAGCCCTGTCTCTTATGGGTTATTGTACCAGTTGTTTGAGGCCCTCCCCCTGCAGGGAATCTACCATGTGTCTAGTTCTGGCAGATGTCCCTGCTGGTATTGACCAATCTGTATCTGGCATGTTGAAGTCTCCCATTATCAGAACCTCACCTTTAGCTGTCATGTTTTGTATATCTTCTAACAGTAATGTGTCTATGTCCTCCCCCTGGTCTGGAGGCCTGTACACAAACCCAGTTTGTATGGCTGTCCCATTTCCTGTTTCCAGTGTGACCCATAGTTCTTCTGGCTCCATATGTGTATTCTGAATTTCTGTAGCTTTGATATTTTCTTTGACATACAGGGCCACTCCACGCCCCCTTTTTTGCACTTCGGTCTCTTCTGAAGAGTACCTAGCCAGGTACTGAAGTCTCCCAAGTGTGGTTACTGGTAAACCATGTCTCACTAATGGCTACTATGTCCAGTTTAGCCTCTATCGTTATTGCCTGCAGGTCTGGGATCTTGTTTCCCAGACTGCCGAAAAAGAACAACCATGGATGAAAGAAACAAGGAGGTAAGAGCAGAAACAATCAGCCAGCAACTAATGCAGTAACCCTGAAAGCTTATCCAAATGACAGATAAAAATGTAAAACAAGTAAAGTACCACCTGTAATAATTTCACAGAAGATATACCCTGTAAGAAATATTTAGCTACAGAGAAAAATAAGGCAGTAACAGAAGATATACCTTGCAAAAGACAATTTGAATCAGAGTACAGCAGTAATCTGTAAGCACACAACTGTATGCACACCCTGTAATAATGCAGCAGCAGATATACCCAGCAACAACAATTTGAATCAGAGAAAATAAAGCAATAAAATGTTAGCAACAAACCGTAACAATCCCTGTGAGTACAAAATAAAAATAACACACAGTAAATCTGTCTGGCCAAAAAAAGTCTTACTCCTTATCCTTGTTCTGTCCTTTCAAGCAAGCTAGAAGAAAAGAGCTCAGGTGAAGCTAGGTGCCTTGGCAAGCATACCTAGTCTTTTACAGGCAGAAAAAAGTATCCTGCACATCTCCAGTAAGTACTGTACATGTAGGGACTAACTTTAGCAAACAACCATGTCTATTAAACATGCACTGTAGGTATGCCTTTAACAGGGTGGAACAAATTGCATTGTCAATCTATTGGTAATTATTTTACATATAGTAGGATCTCACAGATTGTTACACACTATACATTGTTAGTCCACACAGTCACTTGAAACTATGGATGCTTTTCCAAATCAGTTTCACTGTGAGATCATTTGTTAATTTCTACTGAATGAGAAAACCATTTCCAGTTCCAATTAGAATGCATAAGAGTTTAAATGGTTCAATTTCTCGAGCATTTTTGACATAGCAATTTGCACACATTTACACTGCATGTATTGCAAATAAATGGAAAATAAATACATAATTGAATGTCAGTTCTTTATAAGGGTCTTTATTATTTTCAATTATACATTTTATATCCAGCCTAAGTCAGGGGGAAGAATGGGGAATCTGCAGTCTTTTACAAGCCAGTTCAGCCTATGGCTACCCACTAGTTTGCTCCTCTCCTAATTAGGTAGGTGCCTAGTTCATGTGACTTGATTCAAGTCAGGGCCTTAGGGCAAGATGTTTAGTAGACCCAAGCTGTCACATTATGGATCCAAAACAACTATTTTTATCCTGCTGCAGTTTTTCTGCTTAGCAGAGCTCATTGTAAAACATTTGCTGTTCATCTGACATTTCAGGCCCCCTTTTCATCTATTTAATGATAATACAGTAGCTTCTGCTCACAGTAAAAGGGCAAACATTAACACAATTGGACTGTACGAGAACCATTTCCATTGAATACTCACACACTTACCTGTAGGTGAAAGACAAATGGACTATATATTGGGTCTACACTTTTTTATTTTAATTATTTCATTGTTACACTCCAGGAAACCACTATTTAAGAGTAATACCCACATTCTAAGAGGGTACTGGGTGTGCAAGGAATGTCTGCATTATGTGTTACACAAGGGTACACAAAGTCAATGAGCAGTGCTTAATGTATAGCTTAACCACCATAAAACTAAATGTCTACATCTCTGTATATATTTTACATACAGAGTGTACAAAATAAATCAGTGAGGACATCTTGTTCATAGTCTGTAGGCCCCATATTTGCCTTCTTTTTCTCAGATAACATACTATTTTTATCCTGCTGCAGTTTTTCTGCATATTTGAAGTAAAGGAGGGGAATGGGGGGGGGGAGGAGAGAGTGAAAGTAAATTTTTGCAGCATCTGTGAGAGGAGTGGTGTGTGTCACACGAGTACGGGTGAAATAAAGGATGTGTACAGGTGTAGCTTGGCTAAGTAATACACTAGTGACATTTATTGTTTATTCAGAACATGACCACAAGGTCCAAATCTATTTAAAAAGCCATTCAAAGGCAAGTCTATTGGCGTATACACATAACAAGTCATACCGATGGAAGAGAGTAATTCCAATTGGATAGCACCTAGTAATATAAGGGACACTAAAATGAAGCATAGCCATTCAAGCTAAGACCAGTCCAGGAAATGAAATACACCATATCCTTTGGCAAAAGAAGCATATCTGGTACAACACAGGAGCCCACATAACTAGGGCAGCAAGCACAGGGAAAACAAAAGATTTAACATTTGTGTTTTTTTTTCATTTGGACAGTAAAAGGTTAAGGGAAGCGTGAATGGCGTTGTATCTACTATACAAAATTAAACCCCTAAAGCTGCAGTGGTGAAAGCCAAAACAGTCTGATTTACTGGAGTTGCAATGCAGGGCTCCCAGATTTCCCATGATTGCAATATTTACAGGGAAATGGCACCTGCTACAGGGAACTTGTTCCCATAGACTTGCATTGGTTATACAGAAAAACACAGCAAATTGACTTCTATAAAAAATAATGTAATCTACAAGAAAACACAGGAAAACTGCACAGAGTTATAGGTAAATAAACTGATCAAGGTACCTGACTGTGCTGTACCAGATAGTTGCTCTGTCATTGTTATGTGCGTACAGAATGTATCCTTTTTTTATTGACAGTACTAAACTGGAGAGGAGGTTATTTTTTACATACAGTAAGAATGCTGGTGCAGTATTAGTTCACAGTATAGTATAGTATAGTATAGTATGGTATGGTATGGTATGGTAAGGTATGGTATGGTATGGTATGGCATGGCATGGCATGGCAGGGCATGGCATGGCATGGCATAGCATAGCTTAGTATTATATTATAGTGGCATGGTAAGCCCCACTATAGTTAGGGTTGAGTAGACTGTTTAATGTTAAACTCCTAACTTTGCAATTTAATAGCATCACCACCAGTCAACAGATTTGCACAAAAGCTTGCTTGCCTGGTCTCGGGGCCAAGGTCTCCTGATTTGCAAAGTTTTATACTGGTTGGATGTGTAGATTCCAAGATCAGGATAGCTAACAAAAAGTGAAAAAATCAGGGCTTTTTGCTGCTTTTTTTTGTCATCCTCTAGTGCCTAGAATGCTTGGAATTTTGCTCTGAAATTTTCTGAGTAGAAAGGGCATTGACCACAGTGGTGCCATTTGCTGGTTTGATGAAAAATTCATTCCAGCATTATGAGAATTTGAAATTTCAGTTCTGAGCATTCTCAGTACACTGTTTCTGTTTTGTATGGGGGTAATCTTTTTATGTGAGAAAAAAATTCTTTTTTCATATGGCTGCCATCTTTTTCTTTTTAAAGTCATAAAAAATGTCATATTGCAGAGACACCAACAGATGTACCTTGTTAAGTGGGACACCTTTAAGTGGATTCTGCAGTTAGTTTTTGGAAACGTCACCCAGAAATGTGTTTTTAACACATTTTAAAATCTTTTTCATTATCTGAATTTCTTTTTTTCATATGGCCATGTGAAAAAGAATAGGGTCATATGACAAAAGAGTACATTCATATGAAAATAGAATTTGGGCTTAGTTTTTCTTTTCAGATTCTTTTTTCATATGAAGGAATCTTTTTTTCTATGAATGACACAACCTCACAAGAAAAGATCCCTTCGTATGAAAAACAATTCTGAACTTAGTTTTTTTACATTCTCTTTTCATATGAAGCAATCTTTCTCCATGTGAATGACACAACCTCACAAAGAAAAGATTCATTTATGCAAAAAAAGAATGTGGACTTAGTTTTTATCACATTCTTGTTTTTGTATGAAGGAATCTTTTCTCATATGAATGACACAACCTCATGAAAAAAGATCCCTTCATACGGAAAAATAATTTGGACATAGTGTTTTCCCTAAGTTTCAACTTTAACAGGCCATGACACCATCAATGTATCCAGTTTTGGGAAAATCTATATATCAAAATTAAGGTCTTAATTAGTACTACAACACTAACAAATAACACCCACCCCAAAAGATTAGTGGCAACATAGCAAAACGTAAAAATTTAAACAAAATACAGTTCCCATAGGATAACATTGCAGAGTTAACAAGGGGCACCTTTGTCAGTCTTTGGAGTTAAGGGATAATGAATATACCAATAGAAAGGTCTTTATGACTAGTACAGCCATAAACCCCTAAGAAATAAGAACTGGAAAGGGTCTATCCCTACAAAATAAAAAATTATAAGAAAGCACAGAAATTACTTTTCTGGAGGAACAGAAATGCTGGGCCCTCTGAGCTTCTACACTCACATACACATGGATGTGTTCACACAGGTCCTGATGGGACCTGCTTGATTGATGATACGATTCTACTATCTAAAAAGGTAAGGAAATTCATTGCACAAAATGTCATTAATGCACCAGTTAGGATTAAACCGACAAAAGTAGGTGAACGTGTTGCTAGGGTTTCCAACCCTAACACCTCACCCCTACCCTGCAAGCAGCTAAAAGAAAAACTTTACAGTTTTGGATATCCAGAGTCTTGGCAAATCAAGCCTGGGGACTTTCTTGGGGTTCTCAACCTTAACGCTCACCCCGTTCTCATATAGTCTGCACATCTGCGCTTATTTGCTCATGGAATTGGAGAGTGTTAGGGTTGATAACACCAAAGAAGACCGCAGCCTTAATTTGCCAAGACTCAGAACAGCCAAAATCATAAAGATTTTTATGTTTTTGCTGCTTGCAGGGTGGGGGTTGGGTGTTAGAGTTGGAAACTCTAACATCACATTTGCCTACTTTTGTCGGTTTAACCCTAACTGGTGCATTAACAACATTTTTTTTGCAATGAATATTATAGTATAGTATTTCATACACATGGGTGTAATGTACTTTTAATGAGAGACATACCAATAGATGAGAGAAAGAAGTAAGTGCCTCAGCTGGGACTTGAACTCAGGCCACCCAAAATACAGTTCCGATTATACTACCAGCTGCACCACCAAGTAAGCTGGACATAGGGCTGTCCCTGAGCACATTACTCTTCCTCAGATATACACACCAGTGACTGCACAGATAAATACATTATTTCAAACATATGGGTGTGATATGCATTTAATGAGAGACATACAAACAGATGAGAAACAGAAGTAAGTGCCTCAGCTGGGACTTGAACCCAGACCACCCAGAATACTCTTCTGACTGTACTACCAGCTGTGCCACTGAGGCTGGTGGACATTGGGCTGTCCCTGAGCACATTATTTATTCTAGTATAGTATAGTATAGTACAGTACATAGAAAATAGCACTGTAGTGTGTGGAAGAGGGCTATTACTGATGGAATTCAATGAATTCCTAGCATTGTTGTACCATTGTAGTGATGTCAAGAGGGTGTTGTACCCTCTTGAGTATGTCACAATGATAGTACAACAACACAGAACATCTTTGCGCATGAACGTACCACAAAGCTTTGCTCTTCAAGAAACAAATGCATTGGTGAGTGCTGGCCCCAAAAGAGAGCAGCACTGAACAAAACAGCAAAAGTAAGGACACATTCCTGAATGTATTGTTGTCGTTAACGTTTAACTGTTGCCCATACACTATAAAAGACAATGGATAGGCAACAGTAAACAACACCGCTGAGTTAAATTCTCAAGGTTTCATGACAACGATAAACCTCTTGAGGTTTACTTGGTTGTCATGACAACCTCTTGAAGTGAACACAGTGTTGTTCTTCATTGTTGCCTATCCATTATCCTCTATGTATATACTAGCAATCTATGCACAACAGGTCTGCTGATCCATCGAGTAATTCTAATCATGTTATAAACCGTAAGAGCAAAGTTTCATTGGTTTGAGACATCATCAGAAAACCCAGAGGTAGCTCTACAGTCCACTGTGCACATGGTTTAACAGA
Organism: Neoceratodus forsteri; assembly: GCA_016271365.2. Taxonomy (NCBI): domain Eukaryota; kingdom Metazoa; phylum Chordata; order Ceratodontiformes; family Ceratodontidae; genus Neoceratodus; species Neoceratodus forsteri. The sequence continues at coordinate 1,331,587,945 of CM057458.1, forward strand.
TACTATTTTGTATAGTATAGAGTTTTAGATTAGAAAATTAAAAAATTAAAAATAATAATCCTACCTCACGCTTACAGTACACATACTGTAGATTCATGCATTGAGAAATCCACTGTAGCTGAATATGTGGAAACACACAAAAGTAGGGTTACTGAATCTACTCACACCTGATCCCCACCTTACACACACACACACTCCTACCAACTGTCAGATAGTCGTTTGGATTAATACTCCTTAAAACAGAACTTCAATTAAAATGATGTATTCTCTAAAGATATCAGTGGTAATGAATGATTCAATTAATTTAACAATAGGAAACCAATGGGAATTATTAAAATGGCAAAACTGAAATAGAGTGTATCAGGTTGATTCCAGCATTAAAAAAAAAAAAACAATTGCATGCAGGCCCAAGGCACAGAGAGTTGAGGCATCTCTGCCTGACCTTGCACCATGCCAGTGACATGGGTTCGAGAATGACCTCAGGTTGTTTGTTGAAGTGGCATGGGGGATGGGTGGGAGCAAGATTGAGCTGCCTAGTGGTGGTTCTCCTCACCAAGGGAGGGAGGGAGGGTTACCTCCTGTAGTCCCGCCACCACCGGGTGGAGGTCCGCGACAGTGCAGGTGGGTAGATGGGTGACCAGTAGGGTGAGGCATCTTGCAGCATAGTGACACGTGGTGCCCCCACACGCGTATGCCTGCATTCATGACATGAGGTGGGGGCCAGAAAATGGGGACAAAATGGATAAAAAACCCAATTATCTACACTCATCATTTCATTTTACAGAATCTCCAAAAAATCATTTTACAGTAGTCAATTAGCAACGGGTTTGAAAAATTCAGGAAGGGGTCCCTTACTTTGCGTTAGTTTCTCTGTATTTCTAATGAGGTCAACAATGGATAGTTATTGTGCCTGATACCTCTACATTGTTCGTGTCTGTGATGTTTACTGACGCTGACTGGAACTGCAAATGTGCCAAGCTGAGAGACTTCAAACTCAGTTGTTCATGGTTCTGGGTGCTGATCATTATCTGAATACATCATGAGGCTTTGTTTACTCAGAATGCTGTTGTACAATTAATGTGACATCAGAATAATGGTACAATGACATTTTGATTAGAGATGTGCAAAGTTTGAAAACATTGTTTTGCATTGCACTTTGCAAAGTGTGCCAGCATTGCATAGTTTGAAGTGCTGTCTGCTGCCTTTGCAAAGTTTTGGGTCGGCAAAATACCATGTTTACCAATGAAGTCTACATCTAGTGGCAACTCTGCTTGGCAATTTGCTGGCAAAATTGCCACAATTCATAGACTTTACTAGAAAAGTACCACATCATCTGGCAACATTTTTCAAAGCAATAAAGTGTGGCATTGGGGCTGGAGAAGGGAACTTTGTGAAGCTTTGCAAAGGTGAAGTTAGCCCATCTTGCACCATACTTCACCAGTAAAGTTTAAATTCACTGCATTTCTTATTTTGACATCACATAAATGGTACAAGAGTATTCAAAAAGGCCAACTCTTTAATGCAGAAAACATATCAGTAATATGGTGTAGTGTAGTATTAGTATAGTATAGTTGAATATGTGCCTTTGATCCATTTGTTCACCAGGCTTTTAAAGAGCAGCTGACACCTTTAAAAAAAACTTTGGAAAATATTAGGTGGACACAATTCAACTTGTATTTCACATATCTTCTATAGATTTCTCCTCTCCATTACTTGTTACTGAAGAAATTCCCACAAAAACAGGATCTTTATCCCTTAGAGCTCATCTGTCTCTATAACTTACTCCCTACTTGACATCGTAATGCTCTGTTGTGACATCACAGTCTGGTGCTGTGGGAATAACTGTGATGTCACAAGCACAGTATTATGACATCAGGGTGGGAAGAAGCAATAGGAGCTGATGAACCATCAGGGAACAACTATTTTGTTTTCATGCATCTGATCTCAGTAATTGCTTTAATTAGTGTATCCTTGTATAATACTTACTGTAATCCACGTAAATTACTACTGTAATCCATCTTGTACATATTGTGGAATTTGCTCATGCCTGCACTTAAGCTCACACAGAATGTTTGTATCTTACCCGCTGCTTGGTTGTATCTCTACTGATTGTATGACTTTATTGTACTAATATTTGTTTGCCTGCCACATCTGTGGCCCGGGTTATGACTGAAAACGGTTCTTTAGATCAGCTTGTTTACCCGGTTACCAAATATATTAATAAATAAATAAAGTAATAAATAATGGAGGTAAGAAATACAGAGCTAATGAGAAATATAAGGTGCTTTGTGTCCAAATATTATGTTCTTCAGAGTTCTTCTTGAGGCGTTAGTGGCTCTTTAAGTGACACCGACTTGTGAAGTATGTCTATTTATTATACCATATATGTTATTTTTCACTCAGATTTGTACAGTTATACTACATATAAACTTCAGCTGTGTTTGCAGGTGCAGTCAATAAAGTAACCTAAGGAAAATGCTGCTAATTAACTCTGTTGGGGGGACATCAAAAAAAGTCTGTTGTGGCATAAAAGAAATGCCTCACAGCCATAGTGCAGTTTCATTTTCAGTCAGTACTAAAGTTTTGATAATTTTGCCCCTGTTCTCACATAAAAAAACAAAGACCTCACACATTTTGCTTGTCTTTACTAAATATTCGAACTACAAACTAAATAAACAGTGCTATGTTAGCATGTGGGCTGCAAACAAATTTGCAGTGTAGCATTTAAACTAACATTGAAAATAGAAAATACGGTTAGGATGCCTGTTCTGAATATTAGGGGCCCCGTCCTGAATTGCAAAGGGAGGTGATTAAATAATGTGTGGGGCTGTAAAGAGACATCCAGTTGCACCTGCACCCTTTTGGGGCTACACACACAATTAGTTTCTGGGGGGGGGGGTGGTGGCTCTGTTGTGATCTGAGGCAGTGCAAACATGCAAGTCTGTTAGACATGTTACTGAGCAAAAACAGAGTTTGCACCTTACTAACATGCTGATGTGGAACTCTCATGGAGTCACAGCATTTCATTGCACCAGTCACATGGCATATCTCCAGTAGTATGGCATTACATCAGTTGCTTGGCATAACACCAGTGGCATTGCACTAGTGGCAAGGCATAACACCAGCCTCATGGCATCACTCCAATCCTATGGCATAGCAACACTAACATGGCATTGCACCAGCTGCATAGCATAGCATCAGTGGCATGGCACATAGAAACATAGAAACATAGAATTTGATGGCAGATAAGGACCGCTTGGCCCACCCAGTCTGCCCATTTCCCTACCTAATGGATAAGCTGCAGGTCCTAGTTAACCAGCAGCCTACTTCTTCCTACCCCCAACCCCTAGAATTGCCTTATGACTGTCCCATGCATGCTTGAATTCCACCACTGTTTTTGACTCCACAACCTCCTCTGGAAGGCCATTCCATACATCCACAACCCTCTCTGTGAAAAATACTTCCTTAAATTACCTCTGAGCCCCCTTCTATCTTCAAATTATGCCCCTTGTTCTTGCACACCTCTTTTTGAAAGATGCTACCCTCTTGGACTTTGTTGATTCCTTGAGGTACTTGAAAGTTTCTATCATGTCTCCCTCTCCCTTCTTTCCTCGAGGCTATACATATTAAGCTCCTTAGGCCTCTCTTCATATGTCTTCCGGTGCAGACCCTGCACCATTTTAGTTGCCCTCCTCTGGACAGCTTCCATCCTGTCTATGTCTTTGCGGAGATTGGGTCTCCAGAACTGCACGCAGTACTCCAGATGGGGTCTCACTAGCTGTCTGTACAGAGGATAATAACTTCCTGTTTTCTACTGTTGATGCCTCTTCCTATGCATCCCAGTATCCCCCAGCCCTCCTTGCTGCCTCTCACATTGCTTGCCCACCTTTAGGTCATCTGATATGACTACCCCCAGGTCCCTTTCCATTTTTGTTGTTGTTAGTATCTCACCCCCCATTGTGTACTCTTCCCCTCGGTTTTTGTTTCCCAGGTGCATTACCTTGCACTTCTTAGCATTGAATCTAAGCTGCCATACATTTGACCATTCCTCTAACCTTGCCAAGTCCCTTCTCATCCTTTCCACTCCACCTTGTGCATCAACTCTGTTGCAGATCTTTGTGTCATCTGCAAAGAGACATATTTTCCTTCCAGTCCCTCTGCAATGTCACTTATAAAGACATTGAAGAGGACCGTCCTATTACTGAACCTCATGGGTACCCCACTACTAACCCCTTTTTTCAGAGTGGACCCATTTACTATTACTGTCTGTGTCCTATTCTCCAGCCAATTCTTTACCCAGGCTGTCATCTTGGGACCCACTCCCAGGCTGGCTAACTTGTATATTAATCTTTGTGTGGGACTGTGTCAAATGCCTTGCTAAAGTCTAGGTAGGCCATGTCCACAGCCCTCCCTGATCAACTACTTTGGTCACCCAGTCAAAGAAATCTATCAGATTTGTCTGGCATGACCTTCCCACTGTGAATCCATGCTGCCTTGGGTCCTGTGCCCTCTGGCCTCTAGATGCTCAACAATTCTTTCCTTCAGAAGTGATTCCATCATTTTCCCTACCACTGAGGTTAAACTAACAGGTCTGTAGTTTCCTGCTTCTGCCTTGCTCCCACTTTTGTGAAGGGGAATCACATCTGCCCTCCTCCAGTCCTCGGGTACCACTCCATCCTCCCATGATTTGTTAAAGATGGTAGTCAGTGGTGTCACTAGTTCTACCCTTAGTTCTTTTAGAATTCTGGGATGAATCCCATCAGGCCCCATTGCTTTGTCCACCTTCAGTTTTAAGAGTTCTTTCAGAACCCTTTCTTCTGTAAATGGGCTGGTATCAACTTCTGTATCCAGAGTGTTTCTACTGTTTGTTTTAGGTACCTCCCCCTCTTCCTTTGTAAATACTGAGCAAAAATATTTGTTTAGTATCTCTGCCTTTTCACAGTCACCCTCTGCCCACCCTCCTCCCCTTTATTAAGCCTCACTATCCCTCCCTTGGTCTTACTTCACTCCCTGATGTACCTATAAAAGGTTTTATCCCCCTTCTTAACTGAGTTGGCTATCTTTTCCTTGGTTTGGGCCTTTGCTGTTCTGACTGCCTTCCCAGCTTCCTTTTGCTTTAACTGATACAGTTCTCTGTCCTGTTCCTTCTGTGATTCCTTGTACTTCCTGAATGCTTTCTTTTCTCTTGAACCTTCACTGCCACTTCCTTTGAGAACCATAGTGGTTTCTACTCGCTTCTGCTTTTGTTTATTTGCTTTACACAAAGGCTTGTTACCTTGTGATGGCAGTTTTATTATTCCCCATTGTTCTTCCACCTCATTCCTGCCCATTTGCTAGTGCATTCCTTAGACTCACCCATTTTGACAAAGTCAGCCCTCCTGAAGTCCAGTACTTTTGCCTTTGTATGGCTTGACTTTATTGCTGTGTTTATTGTGAACCATACTGTTTGATGGTCGCTAGTTCCCAGATGGCTACCCACTTACATCTGTGATCCTCTTCATCTCCATTTGAGAGAACCAGGTCTAAGATTGTTCCCTCTCGAGTGGGCTCCAATACTAGTTGCTAAGGCATGCCCCCTGTAGGGCATCTAGAATAACTCCACTCTTAGAAGTGGCTGCTGCAACTGCACTCCAGTTAACATCTGGCATATTCAGATCACCCATCAGCAATATCTCCCCTTTTTCTGCCATATCTAAGTATACTTTCTATCATTTCCTTGTCCATTTCCTCCCCCTGAGAAGGGGGTCTGTATACAACCCCTGTGCGGATTGTGGTGCCATTGCCGGTCTCCAAATTTACTCACAGTGCTTCTTCTCCTCCCTGTTTACCCTTTTGTTCTGTTGCTTTGATTCCTTCCCTTATGTAAAGAGCTACTCCTCCTCCTCTTTTACCCTCCCTGTCCCTCCTGTAGATAGTGTATCCTGGTATGTTTACATCCCAGTCATGGTTTTGTGTGTACCATGTTTCTGTGACTGCCACGATATCCAGATGTTCCTCCTCCATCAAGGCCACTAATTCAGGAAGCTTGTTACTCAGACTACGGGCATTGGTACTCATTGCTCTCCATTTTTTGATGGCTTTACTTTCTGTTGCAGCATCCCCCACTGACCTTTCTACCTCGGTCTTTTTCCCATTTAGTACACTGTTTTGTAGGGAGAGGCTGGGATTTTTCTGCTGCTTATCAGTGCCTCCCCCCTTGACTAGTTTAAAAGCTTGCCAATGAAGCATTTAAACCGATTGCTCAAAAGACTTGTTCCCTTCCTGGACAGATGCAGACCATCCTGCCAGTATAGGCTGGTGTCCCTCCAGGTGGACCCCAGTCCACAATGAAGCCAAACCCCTGTGCTCCACACCATTTTTTCAACCACTCATTAAACTGCATGGTGCAAAGTACCCTTGCCTCACTCATGCCATTTACAGGCAGCACCTCTGAGAAGGATACTGTGTGTGCTACTTGTCTTAGACCTCTCCCCAGTTCTACAAAGTCCTTCTGCACTGCTCTAAGCTCATGTTGAGCCAAGTCATTTGTCCCTAGGTGGACAATGACATCCAGCTCAGACTCCCGTGCAGCTGTTCTCGTGATCCTGAGGATGTGCTTCCTGTCCCTACAAGCCATGGCACCAGGCAGGCACTTTACTTCAGTTTTCCCTGCTCCCCCCAGTTCTATCCCCCTAATAATTGAGTCCCCCACCAGGAGCTGCTTCCTTTCCTTGTGGCATCCTCTGCCTCTTTCCTTTGGGCCTCCCTTGTGACAGGTGTCCTCAGCCTCCTTAATCTCCTCCGTGGGTGCATCCATAGGGGAGCTGTGCTCCCCCAGAATGGTGTATGGATTGTGGAGTGGAACAACTGACTGGGTGTGCCTCTGTTCCACCCTCCTCACCCTCCCTGAGCCCACTGTGGTCCAACTGCTGTGTTTTCTTTGCAACCTCTGAGGTAGTGGTGGTGGCTCTGGTGCTCCCTGGATGGGGGGGGGTTCCCTTCCTACCATCCAGTCTGGCCTGGGGGAAGGTTTTCTTACTGCTGTCCAGTGTGGCCTGAAGACAGGCAACTTCCTCCCTCAGGGCAGAGAGTTGTCTGCAAATAGGGCAGCATCTCAGCCTCCAGAAAGACTCCCGGAAGACTGCTGCCCCACAGCCGTTACATTGCACTACTCCCCATATGAGTATGTACTTTTTTTGTTTGTTTGTTTTTTTTTTTTTTTGTGTGTGTGCTTGTGTGAATGATTGGTTTGTTATATAGAAATATATATATATATTATACAATGTGTATGCGTATATTTTCAGTGCTGTGTGCTAGAGAGGATATGACATTGATATGCACCTTGCACTCTTTGAGGAAATGATGTCAGAACCCCAGGTATAAAGGAACTATTTCCAGGGGTGGGTGAGGGTGGGAAGGGTGGGCCCAAACTATGCCCTCACAAAACAATCAGCTAAGAGCTCTGACCCACCGCTGCGATGAGTGCCTTCCTGTCTGCAAGATACTATACACAACAATTTGACAGAGAAAATCCCCTGCTAATCAAACAGAGAAAAATCCAGACATCCAAGTCAGACACAGGTAAACCTCCCCAGCCCCAAAACAGCCTGGTGGTTTGTGCTCTGAAAGCAGTCAGCCCCAAAATAAGTCAGCTGTGCTTTGAACTCTTCCTGCACTGAAAATCTTAAGAATTGTAACAAGACTGTCTTTTCCTGATAATTGTAAATTCCTTATTTCACCTTTCAGTTAGAAGCAGCCTCCACCTGCAGTATATCTGCTACAAAGCAAAGACAATTGAAAGGTTCCCCTCCCTCTGTTGTGAGCACAACTCGCTTTCTTGCAAATCCTATGTTCAGTATTGCAGCTCCCAACAAGAGATAGTTTGACTAGGAAAAATATTAGCTGTTCTATTCATATTATGGGCCAAAGGAGACCAGTAGTGCTGCCCAAAACCCCAACCACTCCCTGTATCTAAGGATTAACCTCTTAGCTGGTGTCAGTTTCAAATTTTGATCCCATCTGGAGAATCTCACTCATGTTCCTGTGCCCCCTGCCTGTTCTCCACATCCAAAGTACTACCTGGTGTCCTGTGGACCCCTGTCCCTAGCTCCATTCCCCCATGTGGTGCCTTTGACTTGAGTTTCAAGTAATACTCTCTACCCTCCACTGTCTGCTTAGCACTTTGACACAGGGTTGCAACATGACCACTGCTTACATGTAATAGCTCTACATGCCAGTGGGTATCACAAAATACATAGAATGAAGTTTCTGGGGCTTGCATTTCTTTGTGATTGGCCATGTAGGCCATTTGTAAGGTGCCCCCTCCACTTCCCTATATAATCACAATTTGTTTAGTGACATAGGAAGCTTATTATAATAACCACCGTTGTGCCACTCCCATTACTAAGTGGCACTGTGACCATATAGTGATTGTCCCTTGAAAATGTATATGTGGCCCTGCAGTCTTCTAGAAATGAGCATTAGGAAAGTGAACATACTAAGCGTATTAAAGACTACTGACATCTTATTTTTACCCTGAAATGTAAAAGTGTACATGTTCTCCATAATACCAGGCATTATGGGTAATATATGCAAATAACCAATATTCAGTTTAAGCTGACTTGGCTTAAAGCAGGGCTGTAAAGTGCCAAAAAGCTTTATAAACCTGCCTCTAAAGTTTTTTTTAGCTTGACTCTTAGCTTTTCCTTAATGTTTGCACCTGTGCATAATACTCAGATGCTGTTTCTTTTGTACTAGGTGTAGATTTATTACATTGTGTTATGATGCATTTTATTTTCTGTACTGCTGTGTTGCTATTTTGTGCACTGCTGTGGTATTCTGTATTACTGCAAGTTAAATCATATGTAATCTCTGTTCTTACTCTTCTACTTACTGCCACACATGTGGATTTACTTGTACAATCTTGGGTTCAGCTTGAAAATAGGCATTTTACGTTTGATACATGTACTTAGTAATAAAAAAAAAATCTACAAAAAAAAACAATCTTTAAAGACTGGAAGCAGCAAACAACAGGTTTAGTCCTTGTTATGACTCATTGGTGTGCTATAACTGTTGCCTAGTTTGCCTGTAGTTGTTTTTTGTAACCTTCATCAGGCAAGTCATACCAGGGTTCAACTGCCTCAGGGTGTGAATAAATAAACTAGAATGCATTAGAACTCTCAAATGATATATCTGTCTGTGGCACAGCAAGGTTAAAAAAACAGAGTAATCATTATAAAAACCTTTTCTGGGCCTGCTTGTATTGAAAAAAATTCCACACAGCTTTGGAACTCAAGCTATTACTAACTAGGTCTATTTAACCGAATTTAACTTTGGCCCGAACTTTACCACATAACATTTTCAGTTCATGCTATTGCCTTGTAAGGCAAAGCAATGAGCAAAAGTCTCTAGAAATGGGCAACAGTTGAAAAACCATTGAATGCTGATGTCACACAGCACAAATATTCTGGACTCTCTCCTCACCTCTGGGCAGCAATGAACAGTCATAAATGTCAATTGTTTTTCCAGATATTGTATGTTTCCCCTGGTGCCCACTCAACAGCAGCTGTCTTGGTTGGTGGCGCTGGTAAATGAGAAGTGGCATCAAAGTATGCTGCAGTCTGTCAAACTGTTTTACAATTTTTTTTCTTCATACAAACATATGAACATGCCAGCAGATAAAGGCCTTATGGTCTGTCTAGTCTGCTTGAGTGTGCATGTCCCCCCATGTTTACAAAGGGGCCCGTCCCATCACCAAATCCCCCTGACCCCATCAGGTTCCCCCTCCCCTCATCCACCAGAAACTTTCCCTTCATTCTGATCCATCCTCTCTTGAGACTATCAACCAATTTCAGGAAGACCACTTCCTCTAGCAACCCGTTCCACTTGATCACCACCCTCTCAGTGAAAAGGTATCTCCTCAACCCTCTTTTGAATCTTCTGTCTACCAGCTTTAGGCTGTGCCCCCTAGTGGACTTGCTCCCTCTAGGACTGAAGATGTCCTCTGTATTTACCCTGTTAATACCTTTAAGGTATTTGAAGGTCTCAATCATATCCCTCTCCCCCATTCTGTCATCAAGGGAGTACATGCTGAGCCCCTTGAGCCTCTCTTTGTAGGTGTTGCCCCACTGGCCCTACATCATCTTGGCCATCCTTCTCTGGACCATCTCTAACAAGTTAATATCCTTCTTAAGATAAGGACACCAATACTACACACTGCACTGAGGGTGTGGACTTATCAGTGATCTATACAGTGCTTGTATGACCTCAGCATTCTTGATGGTAATCCCCCTGGCTCTGTAGCCCAGCATCCAATTTGCTTTTGTTGCTGCTCTCCTGTAGTGTGCCGAGTGCTCTAGGTCAGTTGTGATGATTACTCCCAGGTTCTTTTTCCTCTGACTTGGTAACCTACCACCACTCAACCAGTATTTGGTCTCTGGGTTTTCTGCCACCAAGTGCATAACTTTGCACATTTTTGCATTAAGTCATAGGTGCCAAATGCCAGACCACTTCAGTAACCTAGTCAGGTCTTCTCTAAGTTTCTTTCTCCCTTCTTCCATGTCCACCATCCCACAAAGCTTTGTGTCATCCATGAACAGGCAGATTTTACCCTTGATCCCATCCTCTATGTCAGTGATGAAGATATTAAACAACACTGGACTGAGTACCGAGCCCTGTGGGACCCTACTGGTCACTGGCTAGCTTCTGAGAATTTCCCTCCCAACCACCACCTTTTGGCTTCTGCTCTGCAATTATTTTTTGACCCATTTAGTCAGCTTGGCCCCATCCCTGGTCTTCCAGCTTCCTGACTAGTCTCCTGTGTGGCACAGAGTCAAAGGCCTTGCTGAAGTCCGGGTATAGGACATCAATCACTCGTACTGACCAGGTCAGCCAATCAATAAAGTCAAAGAGACTAGTCTGGCAGGATCTCCCTGCCACAAACCCATGTTGCCTCTTGTCTTGCAGCCCATTTTCCTTGAGAAAGCTTAACAGTCTTTTCTTCAGGATACTCTCCATCAGTTTCCCCACTATTGAAATTAGACTGACCAGCCTGTAATTCCCTGGTTCAATCCTTGGATCACTTTTATGGACAGGCACCACATGTGCAGTTCTCCAGTCCTGGGGCACACTCATGGACTCCAGAGAGGTGTTAAACAGATCTGCCAGGGGTCTGTCCACACTTCTTCAAGTATCCTTAGGAGCCTTGGGTGCACGCTGTCTGGTCCTAGGGACTTGTCCACTTTCAGGGCCTCTAGGCCCTTATGCACCCTGTCTACCTCTCTTATGCGATCCATAACCCCCCTTCCTCATCCCCACCCCCTGCTTCCTTGTGGAACTAGTCTATCCTTCTTTTTTAGTGAACGCAGAGCACAAGAACTTGTTAAGTACCTCCACTTTCCCTTCACATCCTTCTGCCCAACCTCCCTTCTTTTCTAAATCTGACAAACTCATATTTATTATCTCTGTTCATCCATGTATTAAATCTTTATAAATGCACAGTCATCCTGGTTCTAAACCACATCACACAATGAGCAAATCAGTCCTTCTACAACCTGAACTATCTTCCATCAGTCCTCCTACAACCAGAATTGATCTTCCATCACAAACATGGCTGCTACCTTTACATTGTAAATTCTTAACTGGGCCCTAAAAACAAAACTACCTTAAATAAAGAAAAAAATAAAACAAATTAAATTAATGCTGTTTCCCCAGTCATCACACTCCTTACACATATAAACAAATTAGAAACATTAATTATTGTTTGTAATTTTCATTACAACTGTTTCTTTGCTGACAATGAAAAATCCCCCTTCTATTTTTATCTGCTCAAAAGTGAAATATCTTCTGCTTGCCCTGAGATAATTGAGTCGCTGACTCTAGAACAGGCCTTTGGGTGGGGGTGTGTGTGTGTGCGTGTGTACGATATGTTAGGAGAGGAACATTCTGCCAGTGGAACTGAGCAGAATTTTGAATCCCTGTATTCCATATCTTGAATATGTGAAAAAGCATAGAAACAAAAAACAGGATGAAGAAAGTAGGCAATAATACTTTATCAACAAAGAGAAAAGGTAAGAAAATACAGTTACATAGGCAGAGGCAGACCCAAACTGCTCAAATACATTCCTGAAGGTTATAAAAGCACGTACACTTGAATCATATATGGATGTTTTCAGGCGAAATCTATCAACCCCCCCAAAAGAAAAAAAAAGGCAACCTGGCAGATTTAAAGTTTTAAACACATATCCATTAAGAGACAGTACTTGTATTGATTTGAAATGCAAGGTAACATGTCTTTTTCTTACTAACCTTATACCTCAATCCTATAGCAGTTTTCCTCTTAAGTACTATATCACGACACATAAGTAAACAAGCATTTGTCAATGCCAAATGTTTGCTTGCTGGCATTGGCATTGGTAGTGTAGAAGTTACAGAGCTGCATAATAGAAATGGCAGTGAAGTATTGAACTGAAGCCAACCCCACCACCACCCTGCAGAGAGTGACAGGCATTGGGGTGTGCCTTTGGGTCATCAGGCATAACGACCACACCATTTCACCACACCCTACCGACACTGACAAGTGTCATGGCATGCCTTGGGGTCTTTGGCCCTTATGCGCACCCCATTCCATCTGGAAATACGGTGAGATGGGTGTGGTATAGGAGAATGGGGTGAACTTTGGGGCCGAAGAGTCCAAGGCATACCTCGATGCCTCTCACTGGCTGCAGGATGTGGAATAGTATGAGCATTACAGTCAAGAATACCAAGTCACACCCCTGATGCCTGTCATTCTCTACAGGGTGGGGCGTTATGGTTGGAAACCCTAACACCTCAGGCATTCGTTGGTATTTTCACTCCAAATTTTCAACATGCTTTTTTTGTGACTCCCACCTCATGAACAGTGGCAATATCAGTTTGTTAGCCGAAAGCTGCTTATGCACAGCGACTACAGCATTTAGCACCACAGGTGCAAAACACATTCCAAACAGGATGTGAAAATGATAGCTGTACTGTTCATGGGAGGTGTAAAATAGCAATGTTGCAAATCTGCAGTAAAATGTTAAAAAACTGGTGAAGTCACGGCGTGCGTATAGAAACTGTGCAACACACACTCGTAATGTAATTAGGTTGGGATTTTTCAGCAGATTGTCAACACAGGCATTTTGGGACCTCCGATCATGAACAGTGTCACTGTGATTTTCTTTATCTGTCCCGAACAATGATTTCCCACAGCGACCACGCATCTCTGCGCTGAAAGTGTGAAAACACATTTCACCATGTTGTGAAAAATGACAGCTGTACTGTTCATAAGGAAGTGTGGAAAAATGCCACTGGTGAAAATCTGGACTGAAAATATTACAAAGTCATGAACTTACGAGGGTGCGTGGAAACTGCACAATGCTCACTCGTAACACAAGTCATTTTATGGACTTTTGTCACCAAATTTTCAACATAGCCATTTTAAGACCTCTGCTCATGAACAGTGTAACTGATTTCCTTAATCTGTCCCAAACATTGCTTTCGCACACCGACTGCACCATTGTGTGCTACACGTGCAGAAACACATTTGGGGTGACGTGAAAAATGGCAGCTCTACTGTTCATAAGGAAGTGTAATAAAATGGCAATGTGGAAAATCTGGAGTGAAAATATAAAAAATTCGCAAACTTATGAGCGTGCGTAGGAACTGCCCAATGCACACTCGTAAAACAGTCATTTTTAGGAATTTTTTCACCAAATTTTCAACACAGCCACTTTAAGACCTCTGCTCATAAACAGTGTCACTGTGATTTTCTTAATGTGTCCCATACATTGATTTCACACACTGACTGCGCCATTGGGTGTGCTCATTACAGGGTCAACGAACAACTCAGCACAATGTAGGAAGGCAGCTGCAAAGGCCAACAAAATGCTGGGTTGTATTTCAAGGGGTATATCCTCAAGGAGGGAGGAGGTGATTCTGCCGCTGTATAGGTCATTAGTTAGACCACACCTGGAGTACTGCGTGCAGTACTGGCGTCCATATCTGAAGAGGGACATTAAGTTACTGGAGGGGGTGCAGCACAGAGCGACAAAGATGATCAAGGGCTGGGGGACTTATCATACAAGAGGAGGTTGAAGGAGTTGAACATGTACTCACTGGAGGAGAGGAGAGACAGGGTGACATGATTGAAACCTAAATACATGAAAGGATAAACAAGATGGGTACAGAGGGGCTGTTCAAAGTAAGAGAGAGGGGAGGCCACCAGGGGCCATGATATGAGACTGGAGTGAGGAAGGTTCAAGAGGAGATGAGGAGACACTTTTTACAGAGGGTGGTGGCTGGGTAGAATGCGTTACCTGCTGAAGTGGTATGCAGTAGAACAGTGGACTGCTTCAAACGAGGATGGGACAGGACAAGGGGGAGGGTTAATGAAGGGGAAGGGTGGAAGGGAAGGGCAGCTGCAGAATAAGGGGTGCTAGCTGCACATTCGAGCAGACTTGATAGACCTCTAGGCTTTTATCTGCTGACCAATATCCTATGTTCGTATGTTCGTATTGTGTGCTACATGGGCAGAAACACGTTTTGGGCAAGATGTGAAAAATGACAGCTGCACTGCTCATAAGGAAGTGTGGTAAAATGGCAATGTTGAAAATCTGGAGTGAAAATATTGAAAATTCGCGAACTTATGAGCGTGCGTAGGAACTGCACAACTCACGCTCATAAAACAGTCATTTATAGGAATTTTTCCACCAAATTTTCAACATAGGCCTTTTGAGAGCCCACCTTATGAACAGTGGCAGTGTCGTTTCATTACTCAGTCCTGAAAGGTGATTTTGCGCAGTGACTGCAAAATCACCCTTCGAACCTGATTAATGCCATGACAGTGAGAGCATTCATGAGAGGGGTCCCAAAACCCCATGTTGAAAATTTGGTGCAAAAATTCTAAAAAATGGCTGAGATATGCAGCAAAGTTGAAAACCTTATCTATCCCATTATACAGCTTACCAGCATTTCCTCAGTTCATGGTCGGCTTTGAAGAGTGCAGACGTGTTCTTGGTCCACCGAAGATCGTCGTGCCATACTCTGGAGGTAAGTATGGGGTGAGGGGAGGCGGGGTGCGCAGTTGGTAGGCGCGGGTGGGGGCAGAGACAGCAAGGGACCGTTTTTAAGTTTCAGGTATTTTTTTTTTATTAAATGACGACGCGGGACGTTTGCCATGCTGGGGTGGGCTCCCAGTGTGGCACAAGGATGGCTGGTGGGGGGGCATGGACCCGGACGGGGATTGGGCACCCTGTCGGCAATAGCATCTGTTGCCATGCTGGGGTGGGCTCCCAGCGTGGCACCCTGTACTGGGGGACCAGTGGAGCCGATGGGGATTGGGCACCCCGTCGGCCTATACAATGTGCGCGTATGAGGCACCCAACTTGGCATATGTAACTCTGCTTTGGGGAGTGCAGCACAGCTGGCGGGGATTAGGCACCCCGTCAGCTACGAATGTGTGTGGGGAGGCGGCATGCAGTATCGATGGTATTATTGTGTCTTAGAGGGGGCGCTTACATGAGCAGAGGCGATATCTTATCGCTGCTCACTGAAGCGTAGCTCCCCTTTCAATTGTACCCACTGCATTTTGAGGCTGTCATGACAGCTCCAGCAAGCATTGGAGAACTGCGGCCGTGCCTGCAAACGCACTGACTGAATTGGAAGAGGGCTGCCACACCTCCGAAAACTCGGATGATGGCACTATGTTTCTTGCACATGCGTGCAAGCAAACATAAAAAACAGAAATAAAGAGAATGTTGCCTTCAATTAAACTATATTACTACAGTGTAATGAAAATAAAATGCTACAGTGCATCTATATGAGAATTTACATGTTACAGAGAAAATATATATTTTCAACTAACACTATTAATAAATACTTGTGGCATATTACTTACATATATGAAGGCCAATCAATTATATACTGAAGAAAGCCTTCTCATCAGAGTTTACTCCCTTTGCCAGCCGTACATCTTTTGTAGCCCATGCCTCTCTAAATGTTCTGCTCGCTTCCCTGGATTCTGAACAATAGTCCTCCTTATCCTCTTCATTCTAAGTACATTTGTACTTCCTGAAGGCTGCCTTCTTTTCTTTTGTCACATCTGTCATTTTCTTTCTGAACCAGCTGGGCTTTCTGGGCTTGTTTTTTTTGCTTCTGATTTTGGCATACTCACTAATGGCCTACATTAGTCCCTCCTTATTTATAGCCTATTTCCATTCCAACTCCACCTCCTTTCTGATCCCAGCAAGGTGTTCTACTGTATCAGAATGTCTTCAGTCTTATTAAAGTCAGCTTTCCTGAAGTCCAGAACCCTTGTCTTGGTCCTGACAATCCCACTGCCCATGTCCAGGTGGTACCACACTGGATGGTGGTCACTTCCTTCAAGTGGTGCTTCCAACTTTACATCCTGAACATGGTCACAGTTGGACAGGACCAGGTCTAGTACAGCCTTCTCCTTAGTAGGCTCCATGACACCATGTGTCAGGAATCCACTCTGAAATGTGTCCGGAAGTACTTGTTCCCTGATGTTGAAGGTTGTAGGGGTTGTCGAATCCACCCCAGGCAGACTGAAGTCCACCATTATTACTACTTCCCTCTTGCCTTCCATTTCTATGATTTGGTCCCCTGTACCTTGTCTAGCTGCTCATCCTGCAAAGGTGATCTGTAAACCACCTTCAACCTTAGTTTCCTCCCTTTAGCAGATTGTACCTGCACCCATAACACTTCTGTCTTTCTCACCGCCCTTTCATCTCTGATACAGGTTATCTGCTCCTTCACATACAGAGCCACTCCCCCCTTTCCTGTTTCCCAATCTCTCCAATACATATTATACCTGGGGACTGCAAGGTCCCAGTCATGGTTTGGTGTGGCCCATGTCTTTGTGATGGCTGCTATGTTCACCTCTCCTTCGTCACCTACATCTCAGACATTTTTGTTTCCCAGGCTTCTGGCATTTGGAGACACCACACTCCACTGTGACTCAGGCCCCCCTTTAGCCCTATCTTGCCCTCTCCACCCCCTCCTTCTGTCCCCCCTTTTGTTTTCCCTCACTTCACGAGTTATTCTGTTCTGCTTGTGCAGAGGCCTGTTGGCCTCCTCCACCAGGTGCCTGAGGATACTTTGCACCCAACTGTTCCTGCCATCAGTGTAAATTAGTTTTTTATTTTCCCCCATAAGATTCTCCAACTTCCCCTTAAGGACCCCTGAGCCCTTTTTATTTAGATGTATCCCATCAGGTGCACACAGGTCCTTGTTCTCCCAAGTCTCTCCCCAGTCAAAAACTATCCCATACCCCTCCACCTCACACCACCTTCTGAGCCATATAATGAATTACTCAGTTCTAACATTCCTTGCAGTGCTAATCCTTGGGACTAGTAGCACCTCTAAGAAGGCTACCAAACTCCCTACCTCGCTACTGATTTCCCCTTCCTCCCTGAACCTCTCTTGCATCACCCTCACCTCACATCCTGTAAGGTTGTTTGTATTCAGGTGCACAATTATGTGAGGCTTCCCACCTTCCTGCCCCATGCGCTTGGCTATCAGAGATTCTACTCTCCCCACCATCATCCCTGGCATACATTTTACCTTCCTATGATCTGTCCTGTACTCTTTGCCCCAACCTCATCTCTTTACTATTAAATCCCACAAGACTGTCTCCCTCTCCCCATCTTCCTGGGCCCATCCTCCCTCCACCCCTGCTGCTACCTACTTCTACCAGCACCCTCCTTCCACTCCTTCTTATCCTGAACTCTCCCTTGACTCCTTGCACCATATACTGCCATCCCAACCCCCTCCACTTGACCCTCAGCACCCTCTGACACTCCATCTACCTTCCTTTCCCTTTCTGCTCTCCCATTGGCCTGACCTCTCTCTCACCCTTCCCCACACCCTTTCCCTACTTCACTTGCCTGCCCCCTCTTGTCTGAACTTTGTACCTCTTGCACCTTCTACTTACCATCACTGAAATCCTCCTTCTTACTGCCTCCTTCCCATCCCATCTTGCTGTCTATAACCATCTCTCCAAGTTCCACTTCTTCCCCTCTGTCAAACATGAGGAACATGTTCTGCACTGGCACCTCTGGAGGTGCTTCCACTGGACACCCTCCCCACCCTGCCTTGCCCATTCCCCTTACCATTATCCGCTCCCCTCACTCTGCACCTTCTTGCACGCTGGGGGAGATGGACTCTGGGGACCTGTCTACTTTCTTCCTCCTTCCTTTCCCACTTTCCATGACCCCTTCCCACCCTGGCTTCCCTCCTTTCTCCCCCCAGCCTACTTCCAGGCCATGCAGCTCCTTTGCCCCTCCCACCATTACACTAAAAATCTCCCCCCACTAGCGCACTTATCTTCTGTCTCAGGTGGCACACCTCCACCCTCAGCTATCCAATATGCCTGCAAGCAAGGCATCTGCTATCTCCCAGACAACTCCCAGAAAAGCTGATTGCACATTCCCACTACACCCTACAAACCTACTTATCTCTCCTGGCTCCCACTGAATGTTCCCTCTCCATATAGTATGTTCTAGGTACTCCTTATTACTGCAGCAGCTACCCCCTTTCTCCTCATAATGCTTAAACTCTGGACCTGGATAAGGTCCCCTTTAATCAGTTAGGACCTGGATGGAGTGATGAAGAGCTGCACCCCTCTTCATTTCCAGTTGACTACCACAGTAATAGCTTTGATGCCTTCCTGCCTAGTTGTCCCTAGGTATGCACTGTTAGCCTTCCTACTGAGTTTCTTGCCTGCTAACTCCCCCTTAGGCTGACCCCCGATAGTGAGTAACCGAGACCTATTACTAACCTAGGAGTGAACTCTATGCCTTCTGACTGAAATTTCTACCTGCTGACTCCCCTGTGGGCTTACCTCAAGATAAAGAATAGCTGTAGTCCACTAGCAATGCTGCTATCTACTTCTAGGTGAGAGATAGCTGCCTTCTGCTGGACTTACCTTACTGTTAGACTAGTTGTAGGCCTTCCCTAGATAGGGAATAGTTGGAGACCCTACCAGAGTCCCCTCTGCAGACAGACCCCAGCTAGGTAATAGCTGCAGTTCCTATCATGGCTTACTTACACCCCACTTTTCCCCTTGCCTTACCTTCCCTCCTTTGAGCAGTGTGACCCAGATCATTAAAGCTGCAATTCCTGTCAAACTCCTGTTTACTTTTCCCTTTCCCCCTTGCTTTATCTGCCCTCCTTTGAGCAGCCTGGCCTGTGGCCCATGGTCCTCCCTGCCAAAGCCCCAGATGTCACTGAGTTGGACACCACGCTTCTGCTTTATGGCACTCACACTTCTGGGTTGCTCACTTGAGGGGTCGCTAGGGATTGTAGATATTTCATATGAACTTCAGGGCCCCTATTGGGCTTTAGCAGACATGTGGTTTGGCGTTCTTGCCAGTGGCTCCAGTAATTCCTCCCTCAGCTCCTTCCCTCTGCAGCTCACCTCCCTCCTACCAAATCCCCAGCCCACATCACCATTTCAATTAACAACTGAACTCCATCACATTCCCCCACAGATAGCTGAAACTGCACAATTATGCCACTTAGCTGAATGGAAAGTCCAATGCATGTCCTCTCTGATTCCCTCTGATTGCTCATCAGCAAGTGCAGTGAGAGAAGGAGTGAACTTCTGGACTCTGAACATAACCCCTGAAGTACAAGGCCTCTACTGGGCTCTTGCAGCCATGTAGTTTGGTGTTCTCACCAGTGGTTCCAGCAGTCTCCCCCCCTCAACTCCCTCCCTGTGCAGCTCACCTCCCCCCTCCCAAATCCCAGCACACAACACTGTTTCAAGTTAACAGCTGAGCATCCATCACATTCTCCCACAGACAGCTGAAAATGTACAATTATGCTACACCTACACACTTAGCTGATGCAAAATAATGCAGCTGATAGTGGCTCCATGCTCCCCTGAGACACACACAGGCCCTGTAAGGATACAAAACACTTACAGAATAGCTTAGAGACTTAAAGAAAGGATTATGGAACACCTTGAATCCAGCGAAGCACAGGATCTGAGACAGCATTGCATTCACAGCAGGAAGGTCATGTCAAACAAATCTAATTGATTTATTTGACTGGGTGACTAGGGTCATGGATTGGGGGGAAGTGGAGGATGTGGCCTACCTGGATTTCACTAAAGCCTCTGATTCTGTTTCACATAGAAGACTGGAGAACAAGCTGTGCAGCCTGGGAGTGGGTCACAAGATGATAAACTGGGTTAGGAACTGGTTGAGTGATAGAAGACAGAGGGTCGTGATAAATGGAGCTCAGTTTGAGGAAAGGAGGGTAACCAGCGGTGTGCCATAGGGATCAATCCTGGGGTTAGTCCTGTTTAATGTCTTCATAAGTGACATTGTGGAGGGGCTGGAAGGGAAGGTGTGTCTCTTTGTGGATGACACTATCTGCAACAGGGTGGACACGCCAGGAGGGGTGGAAGAAATGAGGAGGGACCTAGGTGAAATGGAAGAATGGTCTAGAGTGTGGCCACTGAGATTCAATATGAAAAAGTGCCAAATCATGCATTTGGGGCACAAGAACCAAGGTAAGGACTACATGATGGGAGGGAGATACTGATGGTCACCAAACAGGAAAGGGATATGCAGGTGATCATATCTGATGACCTAAAGGTGGCCAAACAATGTGCAAGGCTGTGGGAGGAGCCAGTGGGATGCTGGGGTACAGAGAGAGAGAGGTATCACCAGCAGAAGAAAGGAGATGGTGATGCCACTGTACAGATCACTGGTGAGGCCTCATTTGGAATACTGTGTCCAGTTCTAGAGGCTGCATCTCTATAAGGACATAGACAGGGTGGAGGCAGTTCAAAGAAGGGCAACAAAGATGGTGCAGGGCCTGCACCAAAAGTCATATGAGGAGAGACTGGGAGACCTCAATATGTATACCCTGGAGGAGAGGAGAGGAGAGGAGAGACAGGGGAGATATGATAAAAACCTACAAATATCTAAAAGACACAAATAGGGTAACAAAGAGTAGCATCTTTCAGAAAGGAGATGTCCAGGAACGAGGGGGCATACCATGAGGTTGGAAGGGGGTAGACTAAGGGGTAGCATGAAGAAATATTTCTTCATGGAAAAGGTGGTGGATGCATGGAATAGTCTCCCAGTGGAGGTGGTGAGGGCAAACACAGTGGGGGGGGGGATTCAAGCATGCATGGGACAGGCATAGGGGAACCCTAGCAACTGGAACGAGGAGGTAAAGCTGGAGGTCAAGTAAGGTCTGCAGCTTTTACAGTAGGCAAGGAAAACGGGCAGACTGGATGGGTCTAGCAGTCTTTATTTGCTATCAGTTTCTATGTTTCTTTGTTTAAAAAATTGGATAATGGCCTGATTATTGGCGATATACTGTAGTAGATAATAACTGACCCCTCCCAATGATCTATGGATCTTCAGTAGGAATGTGATCCTCAGCCTTTGACTTTGGGCAATATAATCCACTGTCAGTCCAGAGATCATGCCTTGGAGTCAATAGTTTTCCACTTTATTTCTACACTTCCATCAATATATGTATAATATTCACCATAGGGTGCTTCTTATCTCTAGCTGCCTTTTCTGCTTTAATAGCTTGTTTTTCATTAGGGGTCTCTAGATAGTCCAGTAATCACTCCACCACATTACACACATAAAATAATGTATTGACAACCATGCACAAGGCTGTGTTTCTGCTGAGGGGTTAAGATGACACCATAGGGACGGTTCTCTGGCACAGTGGTAGCACTACCACCTGTGGCACTGACAACCCATGTTTGGGAGCGAATACAGTGCATCATAGGCTCAGCCGGGGGGGGGTAGGATGAGTGTCCCATGGACAGCGCACAGTTGCGGGGGGTTGGGTTGTGGTTCCCCAGCAAGTCAGCAACACCCAGTGAAGGCTGGGTGTGCAACAGCCAGGGCCACATTTCAATGGGGAGGAGACGGCGGATGTCTGTAGGCCGGGTGCAGGAACGCTCCCTACCCACACTGATGTCATTGCATGTCCATGCCTCCAGGGAACCCACATGAAAACCAATGGGCTGGCAGCACTGTGATGCTCCCTGGACCTCTGCCTAAATGATGCTCCAGGAGCAAGCCTTGGCTGGGGCGACTGGAGGATTTCAGTCTCTCCCTCCTTCCCACTGGGGAGAGCCACCACTGGAGGAAGCTGTGGGCCTCCTCAGACTAGGCAGACTTGGGGAGTGCCAGATATGAGGTCCAGGTGCTGAGAAGGGGTTGATCCCCCATATCCCCTAGGATCCTAAAAGAGAACTGAAAAAAATAAAGATGACATCATAGGGACCTTGAGAGTAAAGCTTGAGAGATCCTTGATGTAATCTTAACTCTAAGTTGGAATCATAATCCAGGTTGGGCATGGTTGGCCATACATTATTTTTACATTATGTGGTTTACCACATTTGTATTTGCAAAAACTGGTGCAGTTTTGAGTGGTGATTTCTTTTTGTACACAGGTCCATCAGGTTGGTTGGGTTTAAGATGCCTCATTCACTGTTCTGCTGCCATTAAGGTGTGTTGTGGGGGAATTCTCTTTATGACATAGATACTGTGGTAAAACAACAAGTTGTTGTACCACAGTAGTCATGTCCCTAAAAGGGCAGAACAGAGTTTTTGGGTGTATGGAAATCCAGACACAACAAATGTTAACCATATACTATGTCCTTATCTGCTCAATTTAAACTGCATGCACAAATGTAGACAGTATAGGGATAGTGAAATCAGGTTTGGGAGACTTAACATAATAAATAATGGTGGCCCAAGTGACTGGGTGCAGCCCAGTAATTCCACTTCTTGGGCTGTTTTAGTATTTTAATTTTATTCTATTAGTCTGTTTCTGGGCTCCATGTCGGTGACAATCATCAGCCCAAACACCCAGCCCTGTCACTTGCGACACTGGTCAGAACCTGCTGGTGAGTACTCCCAGGCTTGCCTCCCTTGGCAGGGTTGGCAGTACCCCCCTTATATCCCTCTATGCACTGGATCCAGTGGCTGGCTGCCCAATCTGTCAGGTGTGGGGCCCTGGGGCCAGGCGACATCCTGACACCGGCATCGGGTTTTTCCTGTTATTCCCCCCCATCCAAGCAGTGGATGTGCAGTGATGCCATGATGCATAGATCAGGGTTGGCCCACCCTTCCCCCTGCATGTGCTCCGGCATTCCACCCCCCAGCCTTCGCTAGGGGTCAGGCAAGCACTAGCAGTGAACCCTACCGTCCCCTTGGAGTAGGAGAGCAGTCCCTGGGTGCTAAATCCTCCTCCTCCCAGGCCAGTCCTCAGACTGTTGGGTCCATTCCTGAACCCAGGTCATCAGTGTCACAGGCAGATGCCTTGCAACTACGTTGGCAGGTCATCTGTAGTATTTTGTTAACTCCCCCCTCCTCAAACAAATCAGCACGGATGAAAACCTTTCACCTAATCACTTATTCCACCCTCCCTGATTGGTACCAGCTCTCCAATTAGTTATTCATCTCACCCTTCATGATTTGTGTCAACCCATCTGCACAGTTACTCCCCCCAGAATAGCACCAACTTCTTCACCCAGTGACACACCCCACCTACTAGTTAGCACTAACTCCCTCAACCAGTAGCTCATCCTACTCTCCCAGATTAGCGCTTAAACTCTCAACCCAGTCATTCATTTTGCCCTCCCAGATTAGCACCTAGCCCCTCCACCCAGTCACCATCTCTACCCCCTAGATTAGCACCCAGACTCACTACTCAATCACCATCCAACCCCCTAAAATTTGTACTAATCCCTCCACCCAGACACTCATCCCACCCTCCTAGATTAGTACTAAACCCTCCACCAGTCATTCATTTCACCCTCCCTGATAAGCACCAATTCCTCCATACAGTCACTCATCCCACTCCCATTAGCACCGCAAACCATCCACCCAGATGCTCGCCCCATGGTTCCAAATTAGCACCAACACTTCCACCTTGTCAGCCATCCCACTCTCCCAGATAAGCACCCAAGCCCCTCTAACCAATCCCTCATCCCACCCTTCCAGATTGGCACCTAACACTCACCCATTCACCATCCTACCACCCTAGATTAGCACCAAACCCTCCACACATTTACTTATCTCTGTTTCCAAAATTAACACCAGTCCTTCCACCTAGTCACTCATACCCCAATTAGCAGTAACCCCTCCTTCTAGTCACTCATCTCACTCTCACAAATTAGTCCTCAAACCCACCACCCAGTCCCTCATCTCACCCTTCCTGATTGGTACCAATCAATCAATCTACCTAGCCAGTCATTCCACTCTTCCTGACTAGCACCAACCCCTCCGCCCAGCCACTCATTCCACCCTCCCATATTAGCTTCCCAAACTTTCCTTCAGTGGTAGAATATACTTGTTGAGAAGTGTTGGGAGGCCGATAGGCTCATGAATAACTGGGGTACAAATGGTGTTACCCGATTCACCTAAGGCAAAAGCTGCAGTACAGATAGCAACATACTGGATCCATGAATTACCCGATTTGTTGGATAGGTGTGATATCACAACTATCCAAACCTCAGTGGAGACTTTCATTATATCCTTAGCTCTCATCAGCAGAGTGTAGTCCAAAAATCATGTCAAGGGTGGAAATAAACCAGAATTTCACATTTAATATGCAATTTAAAAAAGGTGGAGGTGGGGGCATTACCCTGGACTCCTTCATCTCAGATCACCTACCCCTGTGAGTTCAGTTGTTTGAGACCTGGTAACTCCCATGAGTCTGAAAAGTCTGATCTTGCACTGCCTGCAATTCCTTGCTTCTGTACTGCTGTGTTCTTCAAAAAGGCTGCCACTTCCCAGACTTCAAAGATTTGCTTTTCTCTTCCATTCACTTTCAACTGTCTAACAGAAGCTGTTAGCACAGAGCTATATTTTGGTGAAAAAAGGAACACAGAAAGCTGGGTCTTTTTTGCGCTGTGAAGCAGCATCACAGATATGAAGAGCCAGCAGGCCCTTCACATTTGAGTATTGAAGAAAGCTCTAATCAGTTCACATTTCTTTACTTCCTAAGTTCTGAGAATGCTAATTACATTGAAACATTGGATCTGCAAGAAAAAACTGGGTTAATAGCCCATCCAGTTTATCCTCTGCACTCATGGCATTTGCAACCATACTATTTTAACATTCCACTGGGAACTAAGCCCTCCTCTTACTTGTTCAAATCTATATCCAACAATACTCTGGTCAGATAGAAACACATTCTTTTTCATTTCAGAAGATTTTCCAAGGCACTGCTAGCTCATTTTCTATTACGTAACGTTATACATTATATTTTGATACTGTAAGCTAATTTCAAAGAGGACAAAAAATGATTTCTAATTTGCAGCTGCTTATAATGTTTCTGTTTTCAGAACTATTATTCATCCCTAAATGATCCATATATAGCAGAACCTGAATAAAACATGCTGTAAAAACAATATTTTGTATTATTTTGTTTATAGACCACTTTCTGTTACAGTTCTCATCATGGAACCAGTAATTTGGCATTTTAACTACAGCACGTCATGGTTTGTGTACAGAACTCTGAACATGATTCTGATAGGTCAGCAGCTCATGCTCAGCATGCTTTATTCAAACTATGACTTATTGTACTAAAAACTTCAAGTTGCTGGGTTTGGGAAGAGAATTGTGCAGCATGTTGTACCTAACAGAAAACAACTGAAAACACAGTTTTTCAAATCAGCATTTATTTAGGTGATTCAATATATGGTGATATAGCGTAATATACAGTAATGGTTCCCTTTCATGCAGAGAGGAAAATAGCTCCTAACTAGAGAAACAAATTTGCAAATCCAGACCAGATAAGTTACTAAGTCAAGCCCTGTTGAAACAAAGGTGCACAGGAGCATAAGCAGACAATTGAGAACAATCAGGTATGGGTGCAAGCTGCTGAGCCCAACAAATGTATGTTCGATGCTCCCTTGAAAGTCACATGGGAGGGTGAGCTGTGTAATGTTCCAGAATCTTGGTGCAAAGATGGAGAAATGCTTGTTTACCCATTTTGTGGAGCATTGGAAACAAGTAGGAGGGATGATTTAGAGGACCTGAGCACATAGGACTCCTGAGGAGCATAAGGAAGAAATATAGAAAGGGCCTGGGAGGAGGATCTGAGAGGTTTATCAAGAAAGCAGCTGAGAGAATAGGAACATGCTGCTGCTGGAGAGAGCCAGCCCAGAAGAGAGCCAGAGGCATGTAAAGAGTACAGTGGTGCGTGTGTGTGTGAGGGAAGAGGAGGCCAAAGATAAGGGGCAGTTATCGTTATAGGACACATCCCACTTATGAGTTACAGATTTGGAGGCTTGAGAGAAGATAAGTATGCTGTACTGGATTCAAGGGAAGAGGACACCTTGATTGGTGGCAAGTCTAGCCTTGGAGTGAGAGTGTGGCAAATCTGCTAAGTAGAACAAAGCCAGGAGTTAACATCTTTACTAGCCAAGGTGTTATGGACAGAGATGACCAGAGCAGTGTTTAAAGTAATGCCTAGATATTTAAATTCTTCCAAGAGGGAAAGAAGGGAATCATCCAGGCATTGAATGAACACGGGCTGTATGCAGGATCTCAGTTTGGCCTGGGGCTCAGAAAGCATGACCAGGGTTTTAAATATTTTAAGGACAAGCTTATTATTAACAAGCAAAGGTTTGACCAGGGTGAAGTCCTTGTTTAGCTTGGAGATATTAAGTTTTGGGAAAGGGAGTTGAAGTAAAGCCCAATGTCATCTGTGTACATGATTGTGGCGCAGGATGAGGGAACCGAGAAAATGTCATTGATGAAGATGGAGAAGAGGAGGGGGATTAAGTATAGATCCCGAAGAGATACCAAGTCTGATGGGGCCAAAAAGCAGGTGGCATTATTAAATTAGACAAACTGCTGCCCATCGGACAGGAAGCTTATGAATCTGGAGGTCTCGTGGGTGGAGAGGCCAATAGATATGAGTTTGGAATGTAGAAGAGCATGGTCAACATAATCAAATGCTTTAGAAAAGTCAATAAAAACAGCACCAGTAAATAAGTCTCTGTCCATGAAGGATTTAATAACATTACATAATTGGGTCAGGGTGGTGGTGATATCATGTTTCTTGCAGAAACCATGTTGATTGGGGGCAAGAAAATTATAAATCTGAAAGAAGACAGTAAGGCCACCACCTTTTATAGAAGCTATTTGTCCCTCCACAGCAGCTGAGTTGTTGGAGTCCCACTCCCTCTGAAGACATATCCAGTGTGGCAGAAGGCTGTGTGGTATAGGGCGAGAGTGTAGAATACTGATACTTCTTCCTAATGGCATATGGGATATTTCTCCCCCTTTATGACCCATGACCCTTGCTACTCATTAGTGGCACCACTCATGGGCCTCTCATAGACCTCATGCTCATGCAGCATTGGCACCAGGGCCTACCCCTCAATCTAAGCTGCCATACATTTGACCATTCCTCCAACCTTGCCAAGTCCCTTTTCATCCTTTCCACCCCACCTTGTGTATCAACCCTATTGCAGAGCTTTGTGTCATCTGCAAAGAGACATACTTTCCCTTCCAGTCCCTCTGCAATGTCACTTATAATGACATTAAAAAGGACCGCCCCAGTACTGAACCCTGGGGTACCTGAGTAGTAACCCTCCTTTCTTCACTGTGGACTCCATTTAATATTATCCACTGTGTCCTGTTGTCCAACCAGTGTTTTACCCAGGCTACCACACTAGGACCCACTCCCAGGCCGGCTAATTTGTTTATTAATCTTTTGTGTGGGACTGTGTCAAATGCCTTGCTAAAGTCTAGGTAGACCATGTCCGGCAGCCCTTCCCTGGTCTACTGCTTTGGTCACCCAGTCAAAGAAATCAATTAGATTTGTCTGACATGACCTTAAAGCTTTGAATCTATGCTGCCTTGGGTCCTGTGCCCCACTGGCCTCTAGGTACTCAACAATTCTTTCCTTCAGAAGTG
Organism: Neoceratodus forsteri; assembly: GCA_016271365.2. Taxonomy (NCBI): domain Eukaryota; kingdom Metazoa; phylum Chordata; order Ceratodontiformes; family Ceratodontidae; genus Neoceratodus; species Neoceratodus forsteri. The sequence continues at coordinate 1,331,615,886 of CM057458.1, forward strand.
ATTCCATCATTTTCCCTACCACTGAGGTCAAATTGACAGGTCTGTAGTTTCCTGCCTCTGTCTTGCTCCCACTTTTGTGAAGGGGAATCACATTCACCCTCCTCCAGTCCTCAGGTACTACCCCGTCCTCCCATGATTTATTAAAAAGGGTAGTCAGTGGTGTTACTAGTTCGTCACTTAGTTCTTTTAAAATTCTGGGGTGAATCACATCAGGCCCCATTGCTTTATCCACCTTCAGTTTTAAGAGTTCTTTCAGAACCCTTTCTTCTGTGAAAGGACTAATATTAAACCCCCATCCAGAGTGCTTCTATTGACCAGATTAGGTATTTCCCCCTGCTTTTCCATTGTGAATACTGAGCAGAAGTATTCGTTCAGTATCCCTGCTTTTTCACTGTCTCTGTCTGCCCAACCACCTTCCTCTTTGTTCAGCATCAGTATCCCTACCTTAGTCTTTATTTGTTCCCTAATGTACCTATAAAAGGTTTTATCCCCCTTCTTAACCGAGTTGGCTATCTTTTCCTTGGTTTGGGCCTTTGCTATTCTGATTGCCTTACCCACTTCCTTCTGCTTTAACTGGTACAGTTCTCTGTCCTGCTCCTTCTGGGTTTCCTTATACTTCCTGAATGCTATCTTTTTTTCCCTTACCTTCCCCACCACTTCTTTTGAGAACCATAGTGTTTTTTTCTTTCTTTTTGATTTGTTTATTTGCTTCACTCAAAGACTTGTTGCCTCTGTAATGGCAGTTTTGATGTTTCCCCATTGTTGCTCCACCCCACCTTCTTGCCTGTTTGCTAGTGCTTCTCTGAGGCACTCTCCAATTTTGACAAAATCAGCCATCCTGAAGTCCAGTACCTTCACTTTTGTGTGGCTTGACTCTACAGCTAAGTTTTTCATGAACCACACTGTTTGGTGGTCCCTTGTTCCCAGATGGCTACCCACTTCAAGATCAGAGATCCTCTCTCCATCCCCATTTGAGAGTACCAGGTCTAAGATTGCTCTCTCCCAAGTGGGTTCCAAAACTAGCTGTCTGAGGCATGCCAGTGTAGGACATCGAGAATGGCCCTGCTCTTGGATGTGGCTGCAGCAAAGGTGCTCCAGTCAACATCTGGCATATTCAGGTCCCCCATCAGCAATATCTCCCATTTCTCTGCCATCCCAAGGATGCCTTCTATCATTTCCTTGTCCATTTCCTCCCCTGAGATGGGTGTCTGTATACAACCCCGTGTGGATTGTGGAGCCATTTCCAGTCTCCAGGGTGACCCACAGTGCCTCCTCTCCTTCCTGTTTACCCTTTAGTTCTGATGCTTTTATCCCTTCCCTTACATAGAGAGCTACTCCTCCTCCTCTTCTTCCCTCCCTGTCCCTCCTGTAGATTGTGTACCCTGGTATGTTGACATCCTAGTCATGGTTTTCTGTGTACCATGTTTCTGTGACTGCCACAATATCCATGCATCCCTCTTGCATCAAGGCCACCATTTCAGGGAGCATTTTACCTAGACTACGGGCATTGGTACTCATTACCCTCCATTTTTTTATGGCTTTATTTCTTTTTGACCCATCCCTGTCCCTACTGCTTTTGTCTTTTTCTCCATTTACCCCTGCCCTTCTCCCTATCGACTGCTCTATTTTGGTGTTTACCTCACTAATTACCCTGATTTTTATGGGAGGGGCTAGGATTTCCCTTCTCCTCTTCAGTGCCTCCCCCCTTGGCTAGTTTAAATGCTTGCCACTGAAGCATTTAAATCTATCACCTAGGATCCTGGTTCCCCTCCAGGATAGATGCAGACTACCGTGCCTGTATAGGCCTGCATCCCTCCAGGTGGAGCCCCAGTCCCCAATGAAGCCAAATCCCTGAGCTCTTCACCAGCTTTTCAATCAGTCGTTGAATCCCATGGTGCGGAGTGCCCTAGTCTCATCCATTTCATAGACAGGTAGCACTTCCGAGAAAGTTACTGTGTGTGCTAGTTGTCTAAGGCCCCCCCCAACTTCACAAACTCCTGTTGCACTGCTCTGATCCCATTCTCAGCCAGGTCATTCGTCCCTAGGTGGATAATGACATCCAGCTCCCTCCCCCTTGCAGCTGCTCCAGTGATCCTGAGGATTCATTTCCTGTCCCTCCAAGCCTTGGTGCTGGGCAAGCACCTTACCTCCCTTTCCCCTCCATCCCCTAGTTCTACCCCCCCTAACAATTGAGTCCCCCACCAGGAGTTGTTTCCTTCCCCTGTGGGGTCCTGGGTCACTCTCCTGTGGGTCTCCATTGTGGAGGTTTCCAGCGTCTTCCTTGGTCTCCACTGCAGGTGCCTCCATAGAGGAACCATGCTTCACCATAGTGGTGAATGAATTGTAGAGAGGCACAACTGGAGCGATGCACCTCTGTTCTACCACCCTCACCCTCCCTGAGCCCACCGTGGTCCAACCCTCCTCTTTCTTGGCAACCTCTGAGGTAGTGGTAGTGGCAGTGGCCTGGGTGGTCCCTGGGTGGGGGAGCAGGATTCCCAAATCCTTGCCAGGTCAGCATGGAGATGAACAACCTCCTCCCTCAGACCAGAGAGGTGCCTGCAAATAGGGCAGCAACGCAGTTTCCAGAATGTCTCCCGGAAGACTGCTGCTTCACAGCCAGTGCATTGCACCACTCCCCACATGTTTGTGTCCCTTCCAGTTGCAGAAGCTATTCTGTTTTTTCTTCTTGTTTTAGTGTGTGCAAGCTTGTGAGTATCTCCACCCCCATTCAGTGTACTGTGCCTTTAAGGATATGAACAGGTATTGTATGTTGTTAGCAGTTTTGAGGAAGTGATGTCAGAGCCCTGCTATAAGGAAGTTATGCGCTTGGGGTGGGTGAGGGAGGGTGGGTGGGAGTAAATCTGTGCTGTCCAGAAACAATCACCTACAACTCTTACCCTCCACCCCGGGAGTGCCTTTCTTCCTTTCGGACACCTATTTCACAAAGGCTAAGTAACAGGTCTAGTCACAACTAACTGCAAATATCTCCCAACTACAGTTCCTCCCAGGCAAATTAAAGTTGAAACTAAGAAAAGATCACCCCATAAACAGAATCAATACTAGTTACTTACACAGGCCCAAAAAGTAATAATTCGATTCAGTGTAGTCTAGAAAATAACCTCCTTGATTCAAGGAAGCTGTGGCTGCTTTCCTACTCTCCCTGTCTTCAATGTGAGAAGGAGACCGCAACACCTCTGAGACAAAAAACCTTTTCAGCAAAAAAGAAAGAAAGAAATAAAATAGGGGCAAACAGTAATTTTGCTTAGCCTAATGATAAAAAGTCACAAAAATTTAAGCACCACATGTAATAATTTCACAGAAGATATACCCTGTAAGAAACACTTTGATACAGAGAAAAATAAAGCAGTAACAGAAGATATACCTTGCAAAAGACAATTTGAATCAGAAGATTATAGCAGTAATCTGTTAGCACACACCTATAGGCACACCTTGTAATAATGCAGCAGAAGGTATACTCAGTAACAGCAATGTGAATCAGAGAAAAATAAAGCAATAACATGTTAGCAACAAACAGTAACAATCCCTGTGAATACAAAATAAAACAACAACACACAGTAAATCTGCCTGGCCAAAAGTCTTAATCCTTTCCCTTACTCTGGTAAGGTTCTTAGTTCTGTCCTTTCAAGCAAGTTAGAAGGAAAAGCTCAGGTGAAGCTAGGTACCTTGCCCAGCAAACCTAGCCATAGAAATGTGTCCTTTCATGTTTAGAAAGTGTGACGTTTACTGAGTAACAGATTTTCCACACTCATTATTATGAATATTTATGAATGAATTAAAATCTTAGTCCTGGTTTCACAAAACAGCCCTATATGTGTGTGAATTGTACAAATCTGAGATAGGGATTTCTGCACCGGCAGATGGCAGCACTCCTGCCAACATCAGCAACTCCCCAAGCCCTGATGCATACTACTAGAGAAGCACACAGGTGCTGGGGATGTGCCAGTCCATGGAACTGGCTGGGACACCAGACATCCAATTTGATGCACATGTTGTCTTGAGTGGATTCCCTTATCTGCATGGAGCAGAGTGTTGTAGCATACAGCAGTAATCCACGGATAGCTGTATCCTTACATGGGATGGATTTTTTTGAATACAAAAATTGAAAGTTAAGCACTCCCCCTTCAGCCTGCCATGCCAGCTTGGAGGACCTCAGAGTAGCTGGTTGGAGGAGGTGTATAGATGGTACTTTAGGATTCCAGGATTTGTAGCTTTTACCCCTTCACCAGCCATCTTAACTGCGGATATTTCATTATGGGTTATGTGTAAGTGTGTTTCTGCACTATGCCCACTCAATCTGACTGCTCATATAGGAAGTCTAGGCAGCATAGGATCAGGTATGATGGGATACATATCCATATTTGTGGATGACATGGAAAGCCTGCATGGGAGGGGTACTATACGGCCACACTTGGCCCTTTGTTCCTGCAGACAAGACATGTTTTTGTGAATCTGGCACAAAGTGTATAATGTGGGACAATGGCCTGTTAATATAGGTCAGAGGTAAAAAGAGGGTCTGTCCCTTGAAATGTAGGTTATTTGAGAGATGAATATGCTTTTCAAAGGATCAGCAGTACACTAGTTCCTCCCTGTGGTTCTTATGGTCATTGCAGTTTATTGGTGCAGCTTTCTTGCACTGCAAATGGGAAGCAATCTCCTTTACTACAGTATCTATGTATGCAATTTTTCCACTGTAAATTGCAAGCAATCTTCTTTACTATAGCATGTAATCAGTTTTTCCAATGTAAACTGAAAACAATTTCCCATACTTACTGTATGTACACAAAGCATCCATCTTGAGCTCCATGTTTTTGCTTTGGAGTAAAATGGATTAGCAAAAAGTGATAGGAATGAAGTGTATGAAACACTTCCTGCCTTGCGGTCTGCTGCAAGAGGATGGAACAACTGTACTTTTGGTTAGGTGACCCTTCAACCACTGCGCATTGTCTAACTATTAGTTTAACTTGCTTGTTTAAATGCACTTTGAGTCGCCTTTTATAAATATGCCTCTTAACCAAAGTACAGTGTTAGAAAATTTTAATATTTATTTAAGCAACTTGCAATGTACTTGCTGCTCCCCCCACCCCCACCCTGGCGCTCATGTAAATGAGATCTGACACCAAAATGAGGCTATCCTAATGCAGGAAGAAAAAAAATACGTAAGCCAAGAACCAGCAATTGGGCTACTCAGATTTACTGTTACCTTTCTCATGAATAGACAATTTTCTGCACAATCCCTTCGCATCCTGAGTTGTTGATTACACAGTACTGTATACCTCATTTTTATTCAGGAGCTCTTTTACACTGAAATGCAATAGAAATCCAGCAGGTTGTAAGCTGCTATGGTTAGTGTGCACAGGGTGCAGCCACTGGGTTACTTTGAAAGGGCTAAGAATTGATTGTCATGGAACTCATTTGCTTGGCATTTTTTTAAAGAGGCACTGTCATATTTTTCTTAACCTTTTTGGCTTCCAACTATATCCTGATTGGCTTTAGCACAGGGAGCATGTACTGCCATCTAGAGAAGCTGTAATAGTGCTATGATAGAACACTCTGGTTTGATAGTCAGTGCTTGGCACAAGTGCAGAGCATTCATTTACACTACATTTGTGCTTGGGCTCACCTGGCTGTGGTGATATTCAGACAGATGGTGCTCTCTGATGTGTGGCACTATCTCACTGAACATTGGTCATTGCTGGTGCAGTGCTAAGTGGATCTGTGCTGTACCAGCATGGGCGAGGTCTGCGTATGGCTCAGAGGAGATAGCGCTGCCTGAAATGGAATAGTGCTGTGTCCCCTGTAGGCCATATTCAGTCTGAGCATGCAGATAAGCCCACTGTGCATGCAAGGTACTAAGAGGCCACCTTTATGCTCATTATGGGGTCATTTGCATGCAGCAGTGCATCCCCTTAGCATCCATTCCTGTGGAAATTAAAAAGCCCTGTTGGCATAGTGGTCCCCCTGATCTCTCTTTGACAGTTATCATAGTACCCTCAGTGGCATAGTGGTCCCCCCAATCTGACATTGACAGTTATTATAGTATTCCTAGTATTCCCTGGAGTGTGTGCAGGTGGGGAGTCAGTATACAGTCAGGGGTGGAGGAACTGCTGGATCACCAGTGGTACTATGTTAAATGTCAACAGGAAATGGGTAGGGGAACCACTGGACCACTAGGGATACTTTGATAACCGTCAATGGGAGATGAAAAGGGGAACTGCTGCCAGGGATACTTAGATAACTGTCAACATGAGATCAGGGGGGAGACCATTGGGCCACCAGGAATACTAATATAACTGTAAATGGGAGATCATGGTGAGAACACAGGACCACTAGGGATAATATGATAACTGTCAATGGGAGATTGAGGGAGGGACTGCTGGACCATCAAGGATACTATGATAACTGTTAATGGAAGATTGGGGGACAGCTTGACACAGGAGTGGGTGGGAGTGGGTGGCTGCAGTACCACTGCCCTGCCCTTGGGAGGTGGAAACATTGGTTTAGTGCCAGGTTAAAAGGTGGCTTTCAGCAGTGGTAAACACCACCACTCTGGGGGTTGTTTACTGCCACCACAAACCTTTGAATATGCTGCTGCATTAGTATGAATGAGGGGACACCATCATTTGAATAGCCACAGTGGTATATTTAGCACCTTAGCAATGCCGGGTACAGTAGGCAATCCAGGGGCCTCTGAATATGGCCCCACCTGGAGCACAGCTGCAAACCTGGGTGAGTGCCAGTGACAACCATGTTCATGCCCATGCTATCTTTTAACCATCTATCTCCATGCAAGGAGAAAATCACATCTCTCTGGAGGTGGAGTTGGCATCACTCACTCTCTCACTCACATGTCACTTGATGAGGAAAGATTGTGTACCAAAAGTGGGGCAGTTAGGGACATGTTGCTTTTTTAAAAATATTATATTTTTAATAGATACTGTACTTGGGGTAGTAGCCATAACTGACACTGTACTGCAGTACAAAGTGGGCACTGCACTGTTCAAGGGCAACCCTTCAGACGAAATGATAAACCAAGGTCCCTTTCCCATCTCTGGTCACTCTTCTGGTGGAAGTAAAAGATCCCCTTGCATTTACTGATGAAGAGTAAGGGACTTTTTTATGAGAAGAATAAACCAAAACAATCCTATTATAGAACGCAAAATCAGGAAATAAAAAGAAACAGAAAAATTAAACTGTCTTGCAAGGTAAATTAATAATTAATAGCTCACAGCAGGATGAAGAAACACATACTGTTAACAAATAAAGAAGCAGGTAACCAATGAAAACCAATGTCACCAAAATAACATGGCCCCGACACTTGTTCTATTTACATGGGTAGTAATTCTCTGGGAAAATTTCTCCAAAAATAGACCACTTTTGATTTGAAACAGAAGAGACATCTTTAGCACAAACCTATGCAATACAGATTTAGCCATGACAAACAACTCCTGGTACAGTATTACTTTCTGTTGAAGAGAGAATGCACACCTGGCTTACCAGAAGTAGAATTTTAAAATGGTGGACAGTGTTCATAAAAGGTCTGCCATTCTGGAGAAATGCCTAACACCAGAGTCTAGTAAGTGAAATGCAAAAATGAAAGTAGATGGCATTGCGTAAGCTAAAAAACTTCAAAACCCCTTGTCCTATGGCAAGCCAAAAATAAATGGTCTTCCATTTCCAGTACAGTGGTGAATTCTGGTAGAGAGCCACAATGCTCTGCCAGACTCTTATGCTTAGGGAGCCTTTCAGCCATCCCCCCCCCCCCAATACTCCAGTGTATACTGAACCAAAGGCATCCCATGCTTGTGGGGGTACCCTCTTGTTAGAGAGGTATTTCTGTACCACCAAAAGTGCACCTGTTGGAAAATCAGGAAAAGTCGGGGTCTGCATAAATAAAGAATACTGAACCTGGTCATATATATGTTTCCTTGAAAATATTCTAATTTGTTCAGGGGACAGTTTCCACTGTCTATATTTTGATATGGCCAGAAAAAATATACACCCAGATACTGTGTACCTGTGCCTTTCATTGGGATTCATATCCTGCCACAACCCTATGTATGGAAGGTGTTTGGTGTGTCATTGGTGCATCAATGATAATGAAGGCACAGGACACAAAGGAGGACAATAAACTTCCTTATGTTGCAAGTTACACACAACTAGCAATGCAAAGTATGGTGCAGTATCTTAGGCAGACATTGCATAGCAGTTAGCACACAGAGAAATAAGTAAAACAGGCCATGAATTGCCCTCTCTGGTAGATGAGATGCAGATGGAGGTATCTTCAAGATGGATTCCCCCGTCTCAAGTTCCTAGATCTCTGGAAGTATGGATTTCCGCTTGCAACACTGGCTACCCGGGTTCGGGAATGGACCCGGGTCATCGGAGGGCTGGCCAGGGGAGAAGGATGGAGCGTCCCATGGATGGCTCTCCTTCTCCAGGGGGGAGGGTGGGGTAGTGTCCGGTGCAATGAGGGCCCCTGGCGGAGGCCAGGAGTCACTCATGCTACCGACGCTCGATATACAGGGAGGCGGGGCAGACGTTGGTGTCATTGCACATCCCTGCCTCCGAGAAAAGTTGAAGAAGGAACAGGAGGGGTGAGCCCTCTGTCTCAGTGAAGCCCTCCCTGGGGCTTCAATTAGCCTGCCATCGCCGCACTCCCTGACCAGATACAATCCCGCGGCTCGGATATGGGGGTCCGGTGCCATGGGGGGCAAGCCAGGAGTAACTGGGGAGAAAAGTGGCAATGGAAGGCAGGTGGAAGTCCCAGGGGCTGTGATCAGTATGGAAGAATTGACAGAAGGACTCACTGGGATAAAGAATAGAAAATATAAAAAAAAAAAAAGATCTCTGGAAGTACCTATTATACCCAGTTTCGTGTGTAGTTACATGATACATACAATAAATAAGGTGTCTTAGTTCCAAGGATTGCTTGTTATTTGGCTTTAGATGCTCAGTACTTCTGATGGTATGCCCCACGTACGGCAACACCAACACAGCGAACTACAACCCTATTGGCAAAGTCAACACTTTGCCGACAGGTTTGCTGTGTTGGTGTGCCCAGGACAGGGGCACACTGTCTCCAGTCCTGCCCTCTGCTCCAAAATCAACTCCAACTGGAGTTGACAATCCTAAAGATGGGTGGGGGGTGGGCGAGCCCCTGATTAAAAAAAAATGGACCGGGAGACACACAAGACCCATGTTAACCGGAGCCAAAGGAAGTGAGCCTAGGAGTCCCCCAGGGATCTATCCTCAGCCCTCTACTCTTTAGTCTGTTCATAAATAACCTCCCCTCTGCCTGCCCTGATACTCATTGTACTCTACGCTGATGACACTGTCATATCTGTCCCAGGCAGAGACCTGCATACCATTACTACTGAACTGCAGGACAGCTACCATAAGCTCAAATCCTGGTTCTGCAAGAACAAGATCCTGCTCAACCACAAAAAAAAACAAGAGCATGCTGTTCATAGTACCCCAAAACAAAAAGAAGTTCAGCCCACTGCAAATTCTGAGCCCTAAGGGAGACCCTCTTGAACAAGTCTCCATATTTAAATACCTAGGAATTTACCTCAGTGACACTCTCAATTTCTCCAGTCATACTGACCATGTCATCAAGACCTCCAACATAAAACTGGGTGTTCTGCACTACCACAGGTGCTCCCTACCACCTGTGGCTCTGAAATTAGCCATAAGTAGCTTGGTACTAGCCACCACTGACTATGGGCTCCCAATCTATGGAGCAGGCTCTGACACTGCCCTCAAGAGAGTCAGCACTCTCCTAAACAAGGCCTGTCACTTAACCTTGGGTGCTGATCTCTCTACCCACACTTGCACCCTCTTCAATGAGACAGGTTGGCTCCCACTCCACCTCTGAGCTCAACTCCAAACTTGCATGCTTACCAAAAAAGCCTTGCTAGGGCTTATGCCCAAATCCACTAACAGGCTTTTCACAAAGGCATTACCCCTTAAGCAGTCTAGGTGCACTGCAAAAGGGGGACTCAGGGTACCATTCAAGCGTACTAAACTGGCACAGAAATCACTCACCTTCCTAGGCCCAAAGTGGTTCAATGAGCTACCTACCACACTCTTAGAATGCACCAAGCTCAGACAATTCAAAATTGAGCTTTGTTTCCAGCTAGCACTAAAAAAAAAGCTGTGTCTGCTGCACTTGGCCCATGCTCAGGGCCTCAGGCTATCCCACCCACCTCTTGGCTCTAACCACCCAACCACTACCCCTGCACTCTCCCCCCACTCACTTTAACAAATCCCCCTACCCACAAAATACCTACCTTGCATAGTCTACACTACAATAAACTGTCAACCTCCCTCCCCCACAGATTGCCCCTCCATCAACTACATATGTGAATATCTGACAATGCCTCCCTTGGGCTGCTTCCCACCCCCATTCTCACCCCTGGCCACCACTGGTGAGCTCAGCTTACCACTCTGGCAACTGTCCATGCCCCACCCCCATTTGTCCCTTGTACTACCCAGTGGAGACTCACTCCCTGGCCTCTCCCTCTCGGCAAAGGCTCTTCAGCCTCTGATGTCCACACTCCAGACAACAGACCCACTCTTCCTCTCCACGGCTGACTCGTTTGCCTGGCACTCTATACTTAGATAGAGTACCCTGGGCGGGTAGGGCGGCCCTTCCTCTGAGGGGTGCAGATCAGGGGATTGTGTCGGGCGCATGAGGGAGAGGACAGCCAGTGGAATTATCCTGGATGGATCTACCCAAAACAGAGCAGGACTGCTGTGGGGAAATCAGGCATACTGCTGCCTATTCTAACCATTTGGAAAAGATTTTGGACAATATTTTTACATCCACATTCAGTAGGCTTACCAGTCTCAAATTTTGTAAGTTCTATTCACTTGTTTTGTTGAGTTTAATCTTGTTTGATATTTTGCCTAAATTGCTGAGAAGTTGCCTGACCAGAGGCTTCAAATTTTCTGCCTGCCCTCTACAGTTTTCATACTGTACAGAATATTAAATTATACCTGTGCTGAAAGAGACTAACACAGAAACTGGCACAGTTCTGTTCTTGTGTGACTGTCAGTGACCAGAAGATGGCAGCAGAGTGCGGCAAGTCTGAGGAAGCCTGTAGTTGCTTCACCCTGCTCTTATGAAGCTTTCTCAGAGATATCCTAAAGTCACAATTTCTAATTTGGCTTTTCTGATTATTACTAGTTTGATAGGCACTGCAGTTGTAAGAAATAAACACTGGAAATTGGTGTCAAACTGTGAATTATGTAGATCTTGCATATGGAATACTTCATCATGATAACCAGTGAGTTTACAAGGATTTCATTTTGTTTCTGTTATTTCTCCTATAATTTAGAATTTTGCATTGTGGTTTTTGTTGTCAGTTTCCATAATTGCAAAGCTTGTTCTAAATCTAAAATACTGCAACATGGTTAGCAGGTCATTGTGCCTTGTAATTAGGTGTGGTTAGAGAATCCATTATCTGCTCTGTGACTACTCAGTGAATACAGTGCAGTTCACATTAAACTGTCACACCACTGAGCTGATCAAACATTTTATTAAAGTTAGCAATACATTGGCAACTCACATTGCATTTTCAGCACTTATTCAGCACAAAAGTAACTTCTGTGAAATTTGTTTTTTAACTTAACTGCATCTGCAGTTGTGTCACAAAGAAATGCATAACTAAGTTGAAGCTCTTGTGCAACATTTTTTGTAAGCAGGGCAACCTGCTAAGATACTACTAGGTATCCACAAAGATCATAACTCCTCTAGGTGGGTCCAGAGGCATACGAATGCTTCCAGGAACCTTTGGAAATGTAGGTGCAATAGAGTGCATTTTAGGCTCCTGCTTCTGGGTCGTAAAATGCACCAGACTCCACTGCCTCCTAATGGTAACCTCCAATTCTCTCAGTCATCTATTCTACCTGACCACTACCCACCACCAGTTCTACCTCTCAACTATTCCACATTATGAGGGTTGTCCCCTCAATTCATCTCCCCAGAATTCTTCTCTTCCACATCATCCAACATGGAAAAGGTGTTGCCCACATCAAGAAGGGCTGTCTCACATTCAAAACTTAGACTTTTAAGCAGCAATTCAAAATATTCTGATGCTAAAGCAAAATTAATGTGCTCTGATAAAGTAGTAGTAGTAGTGGCAGTAGTATGTTTATTTAATATAGCACCCTTTTTCAGAGGTGCAGGGTGTATTACAACAGACACAATTGGGTAAGTAAAGAGAGCAATAGTTTGTTTGATCCAGCTTTTTGCTCCCCTTTCACCACCTATGTCTTTCATCAAGTACTGATGGTCAACCTCCCAGTCCCAACTGCCACTCCTCACGCTGCCACACCAGTGGTGATTCACATGGTTTGAGCCCACGAGTGCCAATGACCATCATTCTTGGAGGCAGGGAGATATGGGGTTTCCCCATTTATTTTCCTTCCCCTCCCTTGGTGTCCTGGCAAAGCATGCCTGTCCCTACACATATATTCTGACATGCATGTTGTGATACCCTGTTGGAAAGCAAGCTACCTCAGGCCATCTTAGAGGACACTGTAGTGGTAAAATCTGGATGCCTCCCTCCCCTGACTGGAAATGCTGCAATGTGGCAGTGCCCTCACTGCCCTCTGGCAGCTGACTAAACTCCAAGTGTGCTCCCAAACCCAGGTCACTGTCATGGAAGAGCATGGCTGCTCAGTGATGCCGCCCGCATTTCACTGTCCCCTGCTGTCTTTTATTGATCAGGCCTGGCATCTACCATAACAGCGTCCCCAAGAGCACCAGTTATCAGTGTTGGCTCAGTGGTGGTGCTGCTGATTTCTTGTCTCTGCGGAAGGCTGAGAGGTCTTCTTTATGCATTTATCTGTTCCCCACCATTCCCTGGTGATGGTGATCCACCCTCACTCAATAGGTAGGTAGAAAAAATGTTATTGTTCATTGTAAGACATTACAATTTTAGATAATTTCTCAGATATAAATACACATATAGATTAAAAAGTTGAACTATACAAAGAGGGTAACAGCAAAATTATGCAGATATGATAGTTATCCATTATTATATATGAAAGAATATGTGATGGAGACAATATATTGTTATGTATAATAATTATGTTTGATAGGGCATATGCACTAAGAAGGCCTGGGTACTTGTGATAGCCACATACCTGGCCTGCACAGTTCTGCACACATGAAAAAGTGCACAGTGGCTGGCATTCATGATCGCCAGTCACTGCAGGGTGCTTGTCTATGGTCCCACCCCCAAATATGTTGGTGTGTGGGAGGCAGACTGGTAGACACAGATGAGCATCCAGTTGGATGCTTATCCTGGTCCAAGAGTAGAACACTTGGTCCACACAGAGCAGGGGACTGTGGGATGACACGGGTCCCTAGATTTAACATTTTCAGGTGGGTGCCCACATGGCTGACCCAAGTACTCCTGGACTAACCAGAGGGATGCGTAGCATGTTGGTGTGTTCCGGCTTTCCCGCGGCTGGTTGGGGAATACTCTGTGGGGAACACACAACAGATACAAGCAGGGTCCATGCTGTTGTATCTTGCACCACCCCTTGCCTGGCACTCCACACTTTCATGAATTCTATGGAGTGCATGCCCGCCCCCTGGGACTCTCCTTGATCATCCACACAGGTAGCTGCATGACCAGCAGGGGACTGAGTGCAGAAGGAGCATGCGTCCCTTCCAGGAATGACACCAGGGGTCTGTGGAACCTTGGTGTATGGCAGTCCAACTTATGGTTGCCTATGCACTGCGGGTATATGGCACATAGGCAGTTCCTTGTTTTGTACATAAGGCCTATTATGTACAGTAATTGCACCTTTCCTTTTAATTTTTAAAATATCTTTCAAAGATAACCTAGTCAGGTAAGGATATCTTTAGTCTTTGTTGTAAATAAAAACACAATTATTGATTCTAAATCACATTTTTGATTCTGTAATAATTTACCAATCCACATCCTTCTTTGATTTTTCTTAAAAGGACACATCAGTGCCACATGAACAAGATCTAGCAGTTCATGACCGCAGTCATAGTAAGCTGTACATGTAATACTTTAATTCTTATTATATCTTTGGTTCCATGATATTACTTGGAAACATACTAAAATGAAATTTTGTGAGAATAGTTCTGATCTGAGGATTCATGAAGAAGTTTAGATATTTTTCCATTGATGAATATAATATGGCCCAGATATTCAAAGGGGTTGTTTATGGTGCAGCACAGTTGCACTGGTGCAACCCTGCATTGCTCCCCAGTGGGATATTGAAAAGGCTGCCTGGCGGAGCGCAAATCCCGATGTGCCGGGGCACAATGTTAATGTATGTGGCGCAGATGCAGGGGGCGTGCCCATGCATATGCAGCACATCCCGATATTCAGCCCAGGATGTGTGGTGCATATGCTGGCACAACCTTGCACTGTGCCGTATAGGGGGGCTCACAGTTGAGCCCGTGAATTGGTGGAACAATTCCTGGCCACCCACAGGCAGGCTGCTGTATTGCAGGGTGCAACACAGCAGCCGCGCACCCAGAACACCATCCACAAGCACCCACATCTCCATGGTAGTTTAGTGGTACCCCCTCCCTCCCGTTACCCTGATCATGGGTAATTGTACTTTTATTCCATTCCCTGGTAGTCCAGTGGTACCCCCCCCCATTACACTGATCACTGGTAAATGTACTTTAAATCAGTCCTTGGTAGTCTAGTGGTACCCCCTACCCCTAGCCCCGATCGTGATACATCACCATAAAAAATGTCCCTGGTAATCCAATGGCTACCACCCTTCCCACCCACAGGACCCCTGCCCACCTTCCCCCCCATCATTGGCAGGTGGCTGCAACCGCCCGCCACCACCCAGCCACCCCAGCCACCTGATCGATAGTAAGGGCTTGCAGGAATATGTGGACAGATAGTTCCCAAATATGGAATGAAGTCATTCACATATTTGGGACTATCTAGTACTAATATATACCTACATACCTCATTGGTCATGGTGGCCAGGGAGTGGGGGGTGGAGTTGCAACTTCCGACCGATGATGAGGGGGCAGGGGGGCAAGGGTCCTGTGTGAGTGGGAAGTGACACTGGATCACCAGGGATGTTTTTTACGGTGATGTACTGCGATCGGGGCTGGGGCAGGGGAGTACCACTGGACTACCAGGGAATGCATTAAAGTACATTTACCAGTGATCAGGGTAATGGGAAGGAGGGGGGTACCACCAGACTACCAGGGAATGAATTAAAGTACATTTACCAATGGTACTGCACCATGGCACATCACCGTTGAATATCACCTGGTCCTGGCCCAGGCACATCCCAGTTGTGCTGTGCCCATGCTTGTGCCACTGCCAGGTGCGGTCTGAATATCTGGGCCTATATATTCACTTAATATTGAATTACATCAGTTTTGCTTTAGTCTGGATACAGTAGATTGCCTGTTCATAAGACAAGTTTTTAACAATGAGTTATATGTTTGAGCAATTAATAATTTTTTGTGCTGCCTAATACCCCAGATATCCCTTCCCAATACTATGCAATGTTTGTCTTTCAAACACAAGCCAGGGAATGCCGTATTTCGTGTTCAGTAAAATATGCATTTTCTCATCCAGGCATGCTTTTACCAGTCCATTGGTGTTTTTTTAAATATGACCAGTAATTCAGCACTCTCCATGTGGCCAGACATCTAGCTAAAGGTTGGCCTAGTTCAAGCCTATGTATGTGTCCTGGTCTTGATTTGGGCCAGTTTAATAATATTTTTGTAACCTGCATCAAGAGATTGTTCTCATTTTTTGCCTGCCTCATATCTCTATATTCCGGTACCATACAATAATTGTGCCATTGCCTTTGCATTTATTACAGTTAAGGCAGCTTCCCCTATTTTGCCACCAAACAGGTTATTTATTCTTAATATGCCATTGTTTGACAGTTTTGCCTTTTTATGCACATTTAATAACTGATGTCTCCAAGAGAGAATACTACAAAAATAAGTCCAAAATAGGTATATACTTTTACTATTCCCAGCTTTATGTTATCTATCCAAAAATATTATATATTTTTTTAATTTTCAGTATTTGTTTGTACTATCATGATTTTGCTTTTGTCAGTATTTATGATCAAGTAAATGGACCCACCACCCAGTTCCCCCCATCTCGTAACAGAGCCAGCGCAGGCACAGCCCTCTTCTTACCATCATGCTAGCTCAACTGAACTGTTATTTGAGTGCGGTACTGCAGCAGTATGCAAAGCTCACATGCACTATACAGTATTGCACTGAATGGACAGTTCAGTCAGCACTGGCTGCAGAGGTCAGAGGAGGGCTGTGCCAGTTCCAGCTCTGTTATGGGATGGGGGAGCTGGGTGGTGGGCACTACCTGTTGGGATGGGATGGGGTGGAGGGTGGAGGGCCACTATACCACCATGAGAGGGGATGTGGTCTTAACTATCAATAAGGGCAGCATCGGGGATGGGGGGGGGCATTATATTTATAAATTATTATGCCTGCATTGGGATCGGAGATTGGGGTCATTGTATTCAAAAATGATTATGGCTCCATTGGGGATCAGAGATTGGGGACTTTTTATTAATAAATGGTTATGGCTTCATTCAGGATTAGAGTTTGAGGGCATGTCATTAATAAATTTATTTTATTTTAATTTTTTATTTAATAAATCATTGATGTAAATATTGAATAATACTACCTCTAATATACACCCTTGCATAACACCAACATTCATACTGATTTTTTCAGTAAGACACCCTTAAGTTTTTTGTCAAATCTAATTTGATACACCAGTTATCCAAATACAAGTTACATATAAGAGTAATCAACCCACCATCAGAAGATGAAACCTGTTACTCTACGTTGAGTTAATTGACGTGCCGTTGCTCTGGTAAGTATGAGGGAGAGTACAAGCGACATTGTTGCTGGACAAATAGCACATTAAGTATGATAGACACAACCTTTGAAATGTAAAAGCCCAAAGACCTGTAACAAATTTCAAATAAGAATATTTATTCTGGAAATACATAAAAAGCCACCAACTGTGTACAAAAATACTTAAACTTAAGAAAACACCACAACAGCATTTTGTGGTTGCAGTCTCTGTTGCTGGGCCTGGCAGCAGTGGTGAAGAGAGAGGTTAGGCAGCAGCCCATCCATACTGTCCACTATCAGCAATGATGTGCATGCAGTCAGTAAGTACTAAAAAGTTAACTTACCTGACCCTGGCCAGGGCTGCATGGAGAGGCAACAGGTGAGGTGTAGACCTTAGACTGGCAAGGCAAGAGCAGCAATTAAGTGGACTGCATTAAAACAAGGCACACATGACCCATCTTTGAGTGGCATAATATCTCTCAAACACACCAGCCCTGTACAGTGTGCACTTCACTCTTCACTCTGCCACTGCCCACCATATTATTCATTTGCTTTTCACCCAGGTCTCAGGCACATTTAAAAACAAAAACCCTGCATCAAGCAAAAATAAAAGAACCGATTAAAGGAATATCTGGTGGAGCACATAAACCCAAAAACATAATGGCAAGAGACCACTGTTTGTAACATTTTGTGATGGATCAAGCAACCTTATGCAACTCATTGAGGAACAGAAATAAAACTAGTTGGTGTGATAGCTTAATGTAAACTATATCGCACAATGAACTAATAATAGCTAACAATGAATAATATGAAGTAAGGACTCAGAACAGATCTGATGGACTTAGAGACTTTTGCTGTTCTTACTTTTTATTTTTCTGTGTAACTAGCCACTGAATTATCTGTTTGCTATCTGACCTAAGTGGGCAGTTAATTGGTATTGTATATGGGAATTATCCCCTTTTTTCAAACAGCCTAGATTGTGGCTCTGCTAGATAAGCCTCCATGTACTCCAGTGAGATGTTACTACCTCTGTATAGATCACTGGTGAGGCCCCTCCTGGAGTCCTGTGCCCAGTTCTGGAGTCCTTGCCTGAAGAAAGATAAGAACAGGTTGGAGACAGTGAAGCATAGGGTGATCAAAATGATTCAGAGCAACCAGAAGGACAGATCTTATGAGGATCAGCTCAAGGCACTGAACATGTACTCTGGAGGCCAGATAAGTGAGGAGAGAGATGACAAAGATCCATCTTCCTGAAAGGAATAAACAAGGTAAACTGCAAGGAACTAGTTAACAGTACTAGTGGATCAATAAACATGGGGACGTAAGTGGAAACTGTTAGGGGAGGCATTCAGAATGAATGTGAGAACATTTTATTTTACAGAAAGGGTGGTGGAGCCATGGAACAATCTGCCAGCTGATGTGGTGGGTGCAAAAACTATCAGTAGTTTCAAACACAGATTCGACAGAGTGAAATACTTAGTGGTTGTTCAAGAAGGTAGAGGTAGAGCAGGGAGTATGAGGTTGGATAGTGTGGGATAGAACCCTGTATGGACAATAGTTCACAGGTTTATTGGGGCTTTATGGGCAGACTGAATGGACCAAAGATCTTTGACTGTAGTCACTGTCTGTTCTTCTGTTTCTTTCTTGCTATGTTTCTATGGCAGGCTCATGCTGGCAGTCAGTGTCAAAATGCTCCCAAATGTCCTTTGTTGTCTCTGGATCATACTATCCAAGTTGTCTTCCATGTCATGTTGATGCCTGGCATTGGAAGTATGCAAAGTCACCCAAGGAGAAGGAGCAGTATGAGGCGGAGGCAGTGAATTCTTGTTTTTTTTTTTTATGTTGGCTGTGCTGCTCCATTTGAAGTGCACAGTACACAACAGATTCTGCTTGATATATTGTAATTGATGTGACCAGGAGAAATACACATATAATTATATCTGTGATCAATTAGTCTTGCCTTGCCAAATTGTGTGCTGAGCTAATGCTTATAAACCTGTTTGCAGTTTGTGTTAGAAACATCTCTGCCACTTCCTTAATAAGTGATGCATCCTACTTCTGCTGCTGCTGAGATGACAGAGAATAACTGTGTCACCACCTCCTCCATCCCTGTCATCATTGCTGTCATTCTCACCATACCATATGTGCTATTGCCTTAGTGACCACCACTTTAATGTCTACCAGCTTCACATCAGAAACCTTCCTTTTAGTCAAGGTGCTAGACTGACTTTTGTTCTCACCAAGGAAAGGACCATTCTAATGGTTGCTGATTCAGCACATACACCTTTGATGGCCTGTTCATACGGTCTCAGAAGTGGAACAAGTTTTTGCAACACACATTGTTGCACCCAGTAAATATATCTCCATCTGTACACTTTGTGGAATTCCATAGCCTGGAACACAGCTTTCTGTCCCACCAGTCTCACCCTCTATAACAGTTGAAGTTCCATCCTGTCATGTCTTTAATTAAGCAATGCTGTGTAACATTGTGCTTCTGCTGGTGCTGGAAGAAGAACTTAGCATGTTTGGTGGAATGATAAAAATATCTAGTGACAGCTCTTTCTTTTACTTGTATATGTTTGTCAAGCATGATTCCCCATCAGATTCAGTGCATGTACGAAACCGTATACCGTTGCTGCAGCGATAGAAAAACAGTGAAGATCATCACAACGACAGAATTGACTGTTCACTGTGATGGTCCACAGGTTTTCCAACACTGCTGTCTCTGGGGAGTTCGCCCCCACCCTGAAGCAACTACAACTCAGAGTTGATTATCTATAGTGCGTGGGGTGTAGGGGCAGAGTCCCCTGCTTTCCATCGACGGCACAATGCCGGTTGTCGGCATTGTGCTGTCACAGTAATGCCGATCAACTGAATTCCTGTCGATGTGGCTTGGTGGAACTGTGCAAAACAAGGGGCATGACACAAATCCCTGTCATTCATGGACCTCAGCATGTTACACCCTCTGTATATCATGATTATTCTTACTATCAGATTGTGAGGCAGTATCCAGATCTCCGTCAGTGATTAGGTGAACTGCAGAATGTTTTCCTCAATGTATTTCCCCTCCATCACTGACACATTATGTAAAGCAGTTCACCTATTGCTGTGACTCTTAGATGCTGTCTGCTTCAGTATAACTCTTGCAGGGGCTGGTGATGGTGAAGGTTTGGCAGGTATGTGCGAGATTCTGGTTCATATGGATACAGCTCAATGGGCAGTGGGATTAGGAAACTTTGGTTTTCATAAGTGTTTCTCAAATCACTAGTAAAATGTACATAACCCCCTTCCCCATTCAGAATGTTCAATATCTGTGTGCATACTGAGTAGTTTATACTAGTGGGAAAGAGGCTTGGTAAATGTG
The DNA here is from genome assembly GCA_016271365.2 of Neoceratodus forsteri. Lineage (NCBI taxonomy): Eukaryota > Metazoa > Chordata > Ceratodontiformes > Ceratodontidae > Neoceratodus > Neoceratodus forsteri. The sequence goes on from CM057458.1 coordinate 1,331,636,141, forward strand.
ATGCTGGATGGAATATTGTATTGGGCTTCAGTTCATGCTACAGTTTTAAAAGTGGGTGTCCTCCACGTCCACAAAGGAAAATAACTGAAGATCAAGGAGCATCATCTCCCTACTCAGTTGTGCGACTTGGAAAGAGTTTGGGTGATTCGGAGGCAGTTTTGTTAAGGCATGTTATGACTTGGACACTGTAGTTTGTGTTGTTGCCACAAATTCTAGACTTATGCTGGTGGTATATAAACTGCTGGGTAGTGCTTGGAGTGATTCTTTTGAAGTAGTGTCAGTATGTGCATTAGTTGACTGCTCTGGCTGCTGCTGCCATGGTGGCTTCATGTGCTGAACAAACTGTCTAATCCTACCACCCATTTCCAACAGTCCCTGCTGTTACTGCTGGCCCATGTGACCTCAGTGGGGATTTGGGATTTATATGACTGTTAGGAAGATGCCAGGCTTATTCTTTAGATGATCGGTCAGAAGACCTGTTACCAAAGTCTGAGCAGAATGACCCCGGCTGATTGTTTTTGCCACACAGACTGCAACATGCTCAGTGGATTTTTGGGGTCATCGGTACAATACTTCAACCCTGCAGAAGATATCATTGTTATTCTAGCTGCATGACTGGATTACAGGTGTTCTTTGAGAACAATACAGAGTCTTCTGCATGATGATTTTGTTTTTTCTGCCATGGTAGAATGATGTGGCTTGGCTAGATGCCTGGGTAGGGCAGCACTGGCAGCAGCACTATGGTTTATAATGAGGCTGATCATCTGTGGGCTTGGCATGGGCCTTGTTAATAAATTTCCCTGCTTGACCAACTTGCTTCCCTGTTTATTTTTTATTATTTGGCCATTTCCTCCCATGATGGCATATACTTCTCTGTATCACAGTCACCATCAGAACTTATTGGCATAACTGACAGTATACTTTCAACCGTCCCTGCTTCATCTTTATCATCTCCTGCATTTGCATCTTCATTGCCTGCTTCCTCTTCTACTGCTTCTTTCCCATTCTTCTTTGACTTCTTCCCCTTCCCCATGCCCCCAAATCTCATTCCTATGTGATTCTTTATCTTTCCTACAGCAGAAGAAGGCTGACAGCCATTGAGTCTGCCCTTCCTTCACTTCATTACACCCCCAATCTACTGTACTGGTGGGTTGTCTCCCTCTTCCTGCACTTGTTTTGCCTCTTAACCCAGTGTTGCCCACTTTACTGTACCTGAAGCCTCCAGCCCACAGATGATCATCCTTACTATAACAGTAGCATTGCTACAAGTGCTGCCATGCCAGGGCATTTGATTCCTCCTTCTCATGTGCTTCTGTTTCCTTCTTTTCTTCCTTCTCAATCTCATGCCCCCCCACACACTCTAACACCCCTATGTCTGTATCCTTTTAACTGACACTCTCTTCTACTATAAATTGCTTTGGCAGTGGTGCTTCTGGCTTGCTTTTATTAAATTGCAGGGTTGTTATACTTCACTTAACACCAAACAATTTCACTTTTTCTTCAGGTAACAAAGTAACAGTGCAGAACTCGGTGTCAACATCGTCACACAATGACTAGGCAGCAGCTCTGGGCATGGTAGTGCTGATGATGCAGATGCCTGATTTGGGGGCTATGGGAAGAGGTAGTCATTATATAGTGCCTCAGGATGAAAAGGCAGAAGTGGCTGTGGTGTTGGTGATGCTGATATTGTGTTGTTGATACAATGAAAGGGGGATTTCCTTTACAGACTGAGGTAGATCTCTTATATCCTCATGGGTAGGGAACCTCAGAGTATTTGAAAGAGGAACACTGGGAGACCTGTGTGCTTCTGGTTTGCTCAGTGTTCCTTCACCAGATGCATTTAACAGTTTGGATTGCCTCGGAAAGTGGCTACTTTCACTGGGCTTGGAACCAGTTGACTTCTGGGGACTAAAAAATACATAATTTCTTTAGACTGACTATCACATGCCCAGCCCTAGTCCTTTTCTCAGGCATAGCCCCTTCTCACCACTACGACTCCCAATCACTTTCCCAACTCCTTCTCCCCCACCAGCACTTACAAAACTGTACTTGGTGGAACTGGTATGGTGGAACCATTTCTGTTTCTTCCCTCCCTACCCTCACATCCCTTTTTCATTCATTTCTTTTCCTCATGGTTTCTACACCACATCTTGGTAGATACACACACACACACACACACACACACACACACACACACATCAGGTCACAAACTGACACACCCTCCTCCTCATCCTCACCGAGAGACATGCCTACTTCACTTAGTTTTCACCTACAGGCAAATTAAATAAAAACAAATAAATAAAAATGGATTTCTGTGCTGCATAGCAACACCTAAATTATTTGTTAAATAAATCCTTCAGTGTCCCCCTCCCACCTTTCCCAGTCTACAGAATTCACTCTGCCCTTCTCCTGTTGAAGGTGGGCAAAATAATAAAATAAAATTGGATTCATGTTCTCTCTACAGCACTATCAGTCAGTAAAAAATATATGTCAAATAAATCTTTTACAAATCCACCCTGCACCTTTTCCAATTCACACTATCTGCTCTTGGCACATAGCCTGTAACTGCCAGTGCAGGTTCACATTGTGCATTCTCTCCTCTGCAGCACAATTTTACTAGCATGCCGGCCTGAAACAATAGTTTATTGTACTATCATTACTGAGTTTTGTTTACTCCTTAGGGAAACTCAGTTATTATTTACCGTTATAACCTGTGGGTTATAACGGCAAACATGCACCATGCTTCCCTTGTTCTGCGCATTCGCATTCTCTTTGCCGTCTGCACACACTATCTCTCCACTATCACAGGGACTCTGCCATTTTTACTTTCGGTAAAACAAAATCAGGAAATAAGTGAAAGGGTTACTTAAATGTTAATAGGGACAGGGTTTAGTGAACTAAGATGCAGTTTAATCCTGCACCCATCTCCTTCTTTGTCAGCTCTGTTCTCTTTGTTTCATGGCAGTTGACATGACCACGTTTCAAATAATCCTATGGGTACCGCAAGAAACACACATAGACAGAGTACTGAAACAGAGAGAAGAGAGCTGATAAAGAAAGAGAGGGTGCAGTGATCACAAAAAGTATGCAATAAAACTTGGCTGGGGGGCTTTAAACTACAGCTCCAATCCTGATGTAATGATTTAAACAGCAGCACCATTTACTGACCATACTACTTTCTGTAATTGCTGTGTAGTGTTTTCAAGGTGAGAAAATGCTGCCCAGCAATTATATAAAACAAAATATAGGGGAGTGAAAACTCAAATTTAATGCACATCCTTGGTGTGGGATGTAAACCCCTCGAGCTTTGCCTTCTGGGTTTATGTAGCATCCCACACCTGAGCTGTGCCTTAAATTCTCATTATTTACTCCCCATGTATTATGTAAGCAATAATACCCAATAGGGTGGGCGGTATTGGGAAATACTGGACCACGCAGGGGCATAATGAGGCCCAAAGCTGCAGGCGGAGAGCCATATAGCCCCTTGAAGGTCTGGTATTTCACAATACTGCCCACCCTGGAGGGTATTATTGCTCTTAGAAAATGGGCACTGTAAAAAAAAAAGTTTGATAAGAAAATTAGTGATAAAATAGAGAATAAAGTATGGGTCAGTGTGTTTAATGAGAATTTTACATACACCTGAGGGGTTTATGAATAACATCTAACCCTGAAGGTGTGCGTAAATTTTGAGTTTACACACATCAACCCATATTTTATTTTATATAATTGCTGGGTTTCCCTTTTTTCACCTCAGCAATTATATAAAATAAAGTGAAGTTGCCGGCTGCCATGGTCCAGTTTCAGCGCAGTGCATGGGTGCCCTTTCATTTTTGTAGTTCTTTGGCATTGGCAGCAACAAGGTTAAGATTTATTTTTTCTCTCTCTGTGGCAGCAGTTTGACTTGACTTACCACTGAGTCCGAGAGTGGCAGTTTACTCTCCCAGGAAAAGATGAGGAAAAAGTCCAGAGGAAGAGCTGAGGCCGAGGCAGGCACATACGCAGAGTGAGGGAAACGGTGCGTGTGTTTGCCATAATGAACAGTCCTTCATTACAACAAATTACACCATGGTTTCCTTATGGGGAAAAGGGAAACCAGTTATTATTACCTAATTTTAAATATGTTTTATAATTAAATAGTTCCTCTGCCTTCATTAGAACCATGGCATTTTGTCCTACTACAGACCCCATAGTTAGTAAGCTGGTTGTATGCAGTAAGCTCCCCCAACCCCATCATACAACAGTTTTGTTCCATTTTCATTTTGTATTTGACAGGCTATATATGTTATTCTGTCCTGCTACCTTTTTATTTTTGTAACACTGACTGGAGCCACAAGATGTTGCTATCAGGAGAAGGAAGCGTGGTTTGGGAGTGTGAGCATAGTCAGGAGCCAGCTCAGCCTGTATTTTTTTTACAGTTTCCTGGTCCCTGCTGCCTGCTGTGAATACTGGGACTGAAGTCTTCTGCCTTTTTTTTTTGTTTGTTTTATGAGTTCCTGGTCCTCACTGCCTTCCATGAGGACTGGGAGTGTGAAGAGGAGCGTCCAGTTTGTCTAGCGTAGCAAGTGAGTTTGCGCCGAGGTACCAAGTGGGAGGAGCTGTAAAATGTAAGAAATCAGTCAGCGTACAAGAACCCTAAGGTACTGTTGTCGTGGATCTGCATGCTGTGGGTATATATTAGGAATGGGATCATTGTGCTGTGACTGTTTTTTTCCTTTTGTTGATGGGTCAGAGAGAACGAGGGCTCAGCACAGTGCAGTGGTGAAGGACTGTACCAGGGAGCTGGCACGCCTCGTCATTTGATGGTACTGTACATAAAAAAAAAAGAAAAAGGAAATGTTAGGAGCAGCAGCTTCCACTGAATTAAGGAGTGTTGGGGTGCACTGTACATACTGTAAAAAAGAAAAAGAAATAAAAGGAAATGTAAGGAGCAGCAACTTCCACTGAACTAGGGAATGTTGGGGGGGTCAGTAGCTCTCACTAAGCGAGAGAGAAAAAATGGCAAAGATCTGAAATTCAGTTGGGTACTTTCTGCCAATGGAAAATCAGGCTGGGCACAATGATAGGTGACTGAGTGAAGTGGCTGGCACTTGTTATCTGCTGGGTTCTACTATCACACAGACCAGGGTTTTGAGTAGAGAACTGGCCAATCAGAAGCCAGGATTTTATAAGCCCATTTTCTAATCTATTTGAATTAACCAAGTGCAATGATAATGGACAATTCTCTAACACTATCCTAAGTTGTCTGATTAATATCTAGCTTGGTAGTGCAATGGTTAGACTGCCACTCACTATGCCAGTGACCCAGGTTTGGGAATGGACTTAGTCGACTTGGGAGCAGGAAGGGGGAAGGTGACAGGATTGAGCATCCCTTGGTCAGCTTTCCTCCCTTGAAGAGGGAACTTACCGTGTCACACTGGTCAACAGCAAGCAGAAAGAATCTGGGAGGCAGTGCCACAAGACTGTATGCAGGGGTAGGGATCCAACACTCAGACACTAGAGGTATCTCTGTGGAGGCAGTGCATGCATATTGTGTCATTGCATGCTTGTGGACTGGATGGGGGCCAGGTCCTTGCAGGCCCCACACTGATGACTGGGTGCTTTCCTCAAGTGATGAGGCTGGAGGAACCAGCCCAGATGGGGACAGTTTGACTGCCAGGAGCAGAAAATACAGGCAAAAAGAAAGTTGTTTGATCAAAACTCATTCTTTTTACATAAAAGGAGCACCTTTTTGTTGCCAGGTCCTTCTTCTGTTAAAGCACTAGAAATAATATAAGATGACAACAGCAGATGGGGACCTTGTGATCCATCTAGTCTGCCAATGAATTCTACCCCAGTCCCTATAGGTTGCATGTTTTACTTTTACCATAGTGTCAGTCCCATGTGTGTTTAAATTCATTCACCATCTTTGCTGCAATCATCTCTGGGGGAAGGCTGTTCCATGGGTCTATCACCCTCTCTGTGAAAAAGTGCTTCCTGATATTATTTCTTAGCCTTCCCCCTCTCAGGCATAAGTTGTACCCTTTAGTTATGCGCCTCTTTTTGACCTAGAAGAGGTTGTCTGCCTGAACAATGTTTATACCTTTGAAGAATTTGAATGTTTCCATCATGTCCCAGCTGTCCCTTCTTGGTTCCATATCATAATACCGATCGCAAAACAGTGATTGCTATTATGGTGAGTGTGTATTGACGAAAAGCAAATCACCAGTATACTCATGCCAGAGAATGCACATCTGGCAAATACAGTGTTTATGGGGGGGGGGCTTTGCCTCCCGCACTCCCCTGCTTTTGGATTTCCAGCTCCAGGGGGTGCATGTCAGGGAGGGGGCAACACTTGGGAATGCAGCACAAAAATAAACATTCGCAAGCAGCGGCAAAAATGTCTCCCTGATCTAGTCCGAGCCCAGTGCCTACTGCACTAGAGCCAGCCACTGTCACCACCACACCATGCAGCTGGCTCAGCTGCAGCAGTCAAACTCCCCAGTGAAAACCCTTTTCCCTATCCCTCCTCTTCTCCTGCCTATCCCTCCCCTTCCAGTCGCCGTCCCTCGCTGTTCTGTCGCTACCCTTGCAGGGTAGCCCAACATGATAGAGCTGAAAATGAGTCTGTTTTTACAATCACTCATTTTCAGTCACTGTCACCACTGGTTACCCCCCTTTCTGTTCCAGGGAGTTCAAGTTCAAGTCCCTGAGTCTAGGTTCATATGGCTTGAGATGGAAGCCCTGCGCCATCTTAGTGGCCCTTCTCTGAATAGTCTCCAAGTGCTCCTTATTGTCTTCAGGTGGGGCCTCCAGAACCGGACACAGTATTCCAGGTGTGGTCTTACCAAGGATCTAAAGAGTGGGATGATTACTTCTTGTTCCCTGCACATAATTTCCCTGCCTATGCATCCGATGATACTGCTTGCCTTTTGTGCTGTTTTTTCACATTGTTTTCCTACTTCATGGTCATCTGATATTTATTTATTTAGTTTTTGTTAACCGGGTAAGTGCGCTAGTCAGCAAGTGACTGTTTTCAGGCACGACCCGGGAGGTACAATTACAATACACAAAGAGTACAGCCAGATTATTAAGACAACGAGTACAAAAAATGCAGAGAGAAATACATATGGCAATGTAACATACATTAGTAAACAAAAATATACTTTAGCACTTGATCATGGAACATACTCAAAAATGTGAATAGTAGAAGGCAGAAAATAAGAGAGGATAGGCATCAGTAGAAAAGACACAAGGAAGGAAAACTGGCAAAAGGATGGGAGGAGAGATTAAGTGGAAAGGAGGTGCCGTCAGATACGGCAACAGCGGGGTGAGGTACCAACCTGCGGCCGGGCCTATGGAGCCGAAAGACGGCAGGCGAAGAGAGGGTGGTGGGGGGAGTGGCAGTAGATGGCAACAGCGGTAGGAGGTAGGAAAATACAGCTGGTCTGGTAGAACCGATAGACGGCAGGGCGAGAGTGAGGATGCCGGTGAGAGGGGGATAGAGGCGGAGGAGTTACGGCAATAGCGGCAAAAGTGTCAAAGTCAAGCTGAGCCAGTGGAACCAAGAGACGGCAGGGCAGGGAAGGGGGTCGGTAGACGGTGGAGAAAGTGGTAGGTGGAGAGAGGTGACTAAGCACAGCCAGGAGGGTGGGGACTAAGGAGGGCATGATGAGGTAGGAACAGGTAAAGGTGAGTTTGGTGGGAGGCAAAAGGGGGAAGAGGATATAACAGAAGGAGGGGGGAAGAGAGCAGCAGGGTTATGAGGAGAGGCTGTGAAGTGAAGATAAGAATGTCATGGAGAGAATAGCAACTTACAATTGTCAACAGCCAACATTAGGCTTATAAAGAAACAGGTTAAGGCAACATTAATTACAAGGCACAAAATAAAACATTAATTACAAGGCACAGTATAGAACACCCATTTGACAGGCAAAAAGTGCTAGCAATGAGGAAACAGTACAAATGCAGCGGATCAGGTAGGGTCAAAGCAAACACATTTGTCCATAGTAGTGAGGAAAGTCCTGAGTTTGCTCTTAAAAGTCACATGAGTGGAGACATCTCTTAGATCCTGAGGTAGTAGGTTCCATAGGTGGGGGGCAGCATGATGGAAGGAGCCCATGCCCTTTTTAGTCCGACAAAAGGGGATGGATAGTAAGGTCTGATCAGCCGATCTAAGATTCCTTGTGGGAATGGCCAGCCTGAGGAGATCAAACAGGATAGCAGGCTTGGACATCCTTAGGATGGAATCAACTAAATTGTACAAGTAGTACTGCCTGGTAGAGAAAGGAGAGAGCCAACCAAGGTCCTGATATAAGAGACAATGATGCTGCAGCCGAGGTGCTTTGGTTGCATACCTGCACACATTATTGAAGGTAGTATCCCATAGTTGCAGTGAAGATTTGGTGGCCAAGGACAGGATGGGACACCCATATGTAAGGGTTGGCAATAGAATGCCTCTGGCTATCGCCAATTTAGCAGCAGGGTGAGCACGTATTTGGTTCTATAGGCAGCCCCCAATTTGCAAGTTAATTGACTTGCAGGTTTCTGTATATGTGCTTTCAGGTCCAAGGTTTGATCCAGGTGGATGCCAAGGTAACGAAAGGAAGTGACAGTTTCTATAGGGTCCCATCGATATCAGAGACAGAGATGGTCAGAGGACAGGATCTAAGCTTGTGATTGAGCCAAACATCATAACTTTTGTTTTATTTGTATTTAAAACCAGGCGTTGAGAGTTCAACCAGTGTTGTACAGCACGAAAATCTGCAGTGAGGGCAGCATTTAGATCCAGGACCTTATCAGAGTGATAATAAATTACCAGGTCATCCGTGATAAAGAAGTGAGTGACCTGTGGTGACCAGCTCAGGAAGTTTATTGACGAATAATGAGAATAGAAGAGGGCCAAGTATAGACCCTGAGGGACCCCAATGTTGATAACAGCACTGCCTGACATGGATGAATTAAACTTAACAGCTTGTGTTCTGTTGGAGAGGTAGCTTTTGAACCAGGTAGTGACTGGGAGAGAAGCCCAAGGTACTGAGGGCGGATAGTAGCAGAGAATGGTCAACCAGATCGAAAGCTTTGTTAAGTCAATGAAGACTGCCCTGCTAACTTTCTTCTATCCATATTGGTAACGATATCTGAAGTGAATTTTGCAAGTGCTGTCATGGTGCTGTGATGCTTTCTAAAACCATGTTGTGCTGAGCTTAGTAAATTGAATTTCTCAAGGTATTCAGTGATTTGCATGGATACTACTTTTTCCAGGATTTTATTCAGAACAGACAAAATAGCAATAGGCGGTAATTTGATATGTCATTTTACTGCCTTTCTTAAATACAGGAGTGACTCTGGCTGCCTTCCAGACTTCAGGGACAATGCCATTGGAGAGAGATAGGGTGAAGATGTGTGCCAGGGGCCAGAGATGTAGTAAGAAGCCCTTTTAGTAGTCTTGGTTCTAGGCCATCTGAGCCAGTACTGGTGTTTTCAGAGAGTGACCTGAGCAGCTTTAGGACCTGATGCCTAGACACTTCCTGAAATAGAAGGGGTTGGTTAAGTTTGGGAGTCCTTCAGATGCTGTGGGGTTAAACTGTGAAGCAGAGGATTGTGATGGGAGGGAAGCTGTGTAGGCAGATAAGTCAGAAAATTGTTGGTTAAAAGCATTTGCAATGGTAGTAGAATCATACCTTTCAGTCTTGGTCACTTTTAGTGTATGCTCATCTAGGATATACCATACAGAGATGTGTGCAGCATGAGGAGTTCTTACCCTACAGTGTCACTTATTGACTGTTGTACGTCATGTTGCTAGCCAAAATGGTGAACATGCTCAGTCTGTGCTCCCTGTAAAAAGGACTGCTTCATGATATTTTTTTTTGCCATAAAGGTGTTTCTTCTTGGGTTCAGAAGGGCAGTTATAATCTATATCTCCATCCCCCCCCATCATCACTCACCTCCTTTGGCCACCCTGAGTCCTCTACAGATTGCCCCCAGTGGTAGGGTCAGAAGAGGAAGAGACATTCTCTCTCTCCCCCCCCCCACAGACATAGCCAGATTCTGTTGGCCAGGTGACAGTGTGGGCCAATGGACAGAGGGCATGGCTTCATGATGCCCACCCCAAACTCTTTTCCATGTTCTGGTCCCTCCACATAGGTGGAGCATGCGCATCAGTGAGTGCATGTGGAGGCATGCATGCACCATAGAAGTCCCACAGATACCTCCCTACTGTTCTGCTCCTTTCCCATCCAGCCACCAGGCCTCCACCTGGGAGCAGTCTTACAGTGAAGCCAGCAACCCTCCCTCCATGGGACAGGAGAAAAGTCCAGAGGACATGGAATCCTCCTCTTTCAAGTACACCCCCAGCAACCCAAGACCATTCCTGATCCCGGGTCACTTGTGTGATGGGTGGTAGTGCTACTGCAGCGTCACTTGGGCCAGTTATGACATCATGACATTAAAGTGTTGATAACTGCCAAAGGGAAACTGAACTCCTTTAGACCTGCTTGACCAGTGTCTGAAACATCGGAGTTTGGCATGTTCACCAGATGCAAATTCTGCATCAACACATCCTTCATTGCATTCCGGTTTCTGTAGTAATCAAGAAATGTAGCTCAGCATGGTAAAACCTGTGCTTGCACTACACCCCAGTCTCCTTGATAAACAGTATATTGAAATCTAATTCATTAAAGAAAGTTCAATGTGTAGTCCCAGGCAAAAATGAGCAACATTCCTTTGAAATTAGGGTTATAAGAGTCCAAATTTTCTTTGACCATCTCCCTCAGTCACTGGTTCAGGCAGCTTGCTTGTAAGCAGTGTGTCTTAGGGGATAACATTCAGCTCTCTGAACTTTGAGACCCAGGTTTAAATCCCACAACCATCATGTATTAGTGGAATAGCAAGCATGGCCCTCAACAAATCACTTGGCATCCCTATGCTTAACTTCTCTGCAGTCTTTAATTTCTTTCTGTGTTGTTTGAATCTCTTTGTGTGCTTCAAATGGCTATAACATTTTCTCTCCTTTCTTCTCCTGGATCATTAAGTGTTTCTGGATGTATGTTGAGTAAAAAGTGCTATACAGTACAAGTCAAATCAATCTTCCTTCCTTCCTTCCTTCCTTCCTTCCTTTCCTCACTCTACATCTGGCCAGGGTGTGTACTCCTTTGAGGAGTGGAACAAACTTCAGGAGGACTTGAACAAGGTGAGCAATTGATTAGACTCTTGCAGACTCCATTTCTGTATATCCAAACTCAACATGCTACTCATTGTGAAAAAAAAACAGAGCTAAGGCATAAACACTGTGAGGGTCTCCTCTTGCTTTACTGAAAGAGAGAATAGACTAGAGACATAGTGAATGTTATATTTTCAGATGCAGTTTCCAGGAATTAGGATACTTTGCATTTCACATAGTTTTCTCGAAATATTTATTTTCCATATAAATCACATAAAAACTCTGATAAATGCTTACTTCACTTTTCACAAAAATCTGCATTTTGCCACTTGTTTCTAAAAAGTGAGCAATTTGTGTCTTTTTTATCTTCTATTTGTACACTTCCCAGTGCAAAAATCTCCACAACTTGCAGAAAATTCACAAACAATATCCACATTTTAGCCACACTTCGCCTATCTTTTAAAGGGTCCTGGGGTTATAGCATATAAGGGGCTGAAGCATGACAAGCAAGGTGATGCTGTCAAGGGGGCTGGCAAAATGCTAGGATGCATCAAAAGAGGCATAACCAACAGAGCAGAGGCCATACTCTTGCCACTTGATAAGACCCTAGGTTTTACATGCCACTAGGGGATCACGACAGATCAACTCTCTCCTCTACCTCCCTTGATGCCTTGACCAACTTTTTATGGCTGTTCCACCCTTCTTAAAGCCCTCCATCATTTCTGGACTGACCAGTGTTTCAGGCAAATGTTCCCACCCTCCATTACCCTATTCATGAAATAGTATTTCTTCTTGACTTTCACAAACACCCCCCACCAGTTTGTTACTATTCCCCCCTTGTATTTGTTTTGCTGCTGGTTGTAAATGGCTCACTGGAGTCTACTTTGTTAATATCCAGCATGTATTTAAACATATCAGTTTAATCAATCTACCGTCTGGCCCCTTAGGCTTTATCTGGACTGCTATGTGCAGTTCTGGTCTCCTTAATACTAAAATGACTTTGAGGCAGTCAATGGCCAATGGGCTATGCACCCAACCATTCTTTAATGTCTAGTGGGCCAGGATGATTAATCAGTTGATAGGCAGTTGGCCAGCAGTGATAGCACACAGCAATACCCCCCAAACAGTCTGTATCTAGATAAACAAAAAACAAAAAAGAGGGGGACATGCCACAAACACACTCAACAGGTCAGGCCCTCTGCTCCCACAGTGCCAACCTCCGCTCACAATATTGTGAACAGGTAACAGACAGAGTAACCCTCCTGTCTGCTTTTGGGTCCAAACCACCTATAGTCTCAAGTTCTGGGGGGATTCAAACTGTGAAACTTATGCTAGCGTACCCAATGTACAGGCTCAGATACGTACCCTCTTCGGGGATTGTGGTACAATCTTTTGCCAGGGGCACCAAGCCAGGCTTCCAAAATGTTAAACTTAACCACATATACATCACATGCAAAAAGAACTTGGAAGACACACCCAGGCAGCGTCTTGAAAAAAACATTTTACTAAAAGATGATAAAAATATGAAAAATGTAAGCACAGAACAATATATCAAAAAGCATGCAATCACTTAAAAGAATAAGGGAAGATTTCAAAGCAAAAACTCCTACCACAATACTTTCTATCTAATGCATTACCTCTGTATAGTGCTTAAGTTATATCAGAGAGCCCTGTCTCTCGAGTACCAAAATAATATGTCATATTCCCCAGTTACAAGGATACATTTCAACTCCATCTCCCCAACCCCTTTGTGAGTTATCTTGCTCCTCCTTTTTAGAATTAAAAAAATATAAACAATGATTTCCTGTCAGGAGATATTTTAAATAATGTGACATCAGCAAAAACTCATTTCCCAAATTATGAGACTTTAATTAGCTAGTTCCTTTGAAGATTCACAACCCTGCAATCCATCACCTACGTGTGATGTAGCCAACAGGAATCAGCTAAATGATGTCCTGTCCTGTAATAAAATACATATTTAGTTTCCCAACTTCAAAGCAGCAACAGGTCATAAAAAGGCCATAAAATGCAGTTCTGAAGTAAGTCAGTTAATTAAATGGTTCCTGCTTCACTGAAACCTGGAGGGGGGGTACCCATAAGCACAGGCTGTGAGTCAATCACCTGCTATATTTTTATATTACAAATATCATATAACAATCATAACCAGCTGGCCAAGCATCACAATTCTCCCCACCTAGACTGAATTTGGGTTCTCTATCCCCTGCATGGGATGAGCTTCCCAAGTCAGTTCACTCCTCATATAGACTCAACAAGCCATCTGTGTTCTGATTGGTCACTCCAGCCCTATGTAAGATCATCATGTCATACCCTTGCAAGGCAAGACTCCATCTTAATAGTCTACCATTAGTTTTTCCCATTTGTGTCAACCAAACCAGGGGGTTATGGTCAGTTTGCACCTCAAAATGCTGCCCATATAAGTATGACTCTAACTTTTGTAGGGCCCACACTATGGCAAGAGACTCTTTTTTCACAGTAGAGTAAGCCTGTTCCCTGGGAAGTAACATTTTACTCAGGCACACTACAAGGTGATCTTTCCCTAGGTTGGAAGTCTGACTCAGTACTGCCCCAATACCCATGTCTGAGGCAGCAGTCTGGACTATAAAGGGCTTGCTATAGTCAGAACTTGTCAATATAGGAACACTGCACAGTGCCTTCTTCAGTCTGGTAAAGGCTTTTTCACTGGCTGGTTCCCAGGTAATTTTCTTAGGCATCTTTTTCTTTACTAGGTCAGACAGGGGAGCAGCCAGAGCACTGTAATTGGGTACACATTTTCTATAGTACCCTGCTGTCCCTAGAAAACTCCTGACCTGCTTCTACATTTCTGGTCTGGGCCATGCCTTGATCACTTCTATTTTTACTTGGTTAGGACAGAGCTGTTCCCGGCCTACAACATGCCTAAGGTATGCCACTTCAGCCATGGCCACCTGGCACTTCTCAGTTTTGACAGTGAGCCCGGCCCTCTGTATCCTGCCAAGCACTTCCCTAAGGTGGGGCAGGTTTTCCTCCCAGCTGGCACAAAAGATGGCAATGTCATCCAGGTACACTACGGTGTACTCCTCAGCACCATTTAACACCTGGTTCACCAACCTTTGGAAAGTGGCCGGGGCGTTCTTCATTCTGAAAGGCATTACTTTAAATTCAAATAAGCCTATCAGAGTGATGAAGGCTGACCTCTCCCTGGCTCTGTCAGTTAACTCTACCTGCCAATACCCATTTGTCAGGTCAATAGTCATAAGGTATGTTGCCCCTCCTAACTTGTCCAGGAGTTCATCCATCCAGGGCATTGGGTGGGCATATGAATTTGTGACTGCATTCAGTCCATGACAGTCCACACAGAAATGAGTAGAGCCATCTGGCTTGGGCACAAGGACTATGGGAGAGGCCCAGGGGCTGTGGGATCTCTGGATTACCCCTAAATCCAGCATTTCTTCCATTTCCCTTCTAATGTACTTTTGGACAGCCTCTGACACTGATATGCTGTCCGGCATATGGGCGTCTGTGTCCCTGTCTCTACATTGTGCATCACTAAGGGGGTTAGTCCAGGCTTGGTGCTAAACAGTGGGGCAAAGTCTGCTAAAACCTCCCTCACTCCCTGGATCTGGTCCAGGGCCAGCTGCGGTGACAATTTAACTGCCTCCATAGCAGACTCCCACTTGCTATCTTCCAGCAAGTCCAAAAGGGGGTCTCCTTCATCTGTCCCCTCCCCAGGACTACATACTGCAAACACCATGTCAGCCCTATTAGCATATGGCTTCATCATGTTGACTTTGATGATTGTGGCTGTTGCCAATACTCCTCCCCCTTGTCTGTGTCCCAAAAGAAGGCATAGTTAAGAATAAAGGTCTAGCTCATCCCCTGACTACATCCATAGGTCCCACAATCCTGCTGTAAATAAACTCTGACTCAGGTCCCTGCTAATGACCCTCCGAATCTGTAACCAGACTTGTCTCACAACTATGACACAGGGCCTTCTTAGGCCCTTGAGGCGGTAACTAATATGTAATGTAAAAACACTGTGCTTTGTGACCAATGTATAACTGTTATTAAATGTAATGTTTGTGTTTTCCTATACTGATGTGGAGCCTTTGCAAAGGAGTCTATGACTCAAAGGATGGTAATTCTGATTCTCTCAATAAATAAATAAAATAAATTGTACATTCTCTCTGTATGTCTTCTGTCAGTTAATTCTATGATATAGTTCACATCATTTACCTTTCTAACTACTTTGTACAGTCCTGCCCACTAAGCCTGCAGCATGTCTTTCCAGACCGGAATAAGGACCATGACTTCGTGACCCACCATGTATGAGCAAGCTCTGGCTCTGTGGTCATACCACACTTTTTGTTTCTGTTGGAAAGCTGCCAGATTGCTCTGGGCTGTCCCCATAAGCTCCTTCAGCCTTTTCCTAAACCTAAGGACATAATCCACTATAGGAGTTCCCTTCTCTGGGTGGCGTGCTTGCCTTCCCAGTCCTCCTGGATCAAGACTAGGGGCCCATGTACCTGGTGTCCATATAAGAGCTTGAAGGGGGAAAATCCTGTTGATTCTTGGGGCATCTCCCTGTATGCAAACAATAGGTGGGGAAGGTATTTCTCCCAGTTCCTCCCATGCTGTTCAGCAAATGCTTGAAGCATTGACTTCAGGGTATCATTAAATCTTTCCACAAGCCCATTGGCTTGTGGGTTATAAGGTGTCATGCGCCTCTGCACCACCTCACACTTCTCCCACAAACATTTCATCAGGTCCGACATGAAGGAACCCCCTCGATCGGTAATAACCTCCTGCAGAAACCCAACATGGGAGAAAATCCCTAGTAAGGCATCTGCTACTTTGTGTGTCCTCAGTGAGGATAGGGCAACTGCCTCTGGATACCGAGTGGCATAATCCACCACAGTTAGGATGAACCCCTTCCCGGAGGAGCTGGGGGTATTTAAAGGCCCCACAATATCCATTCCCACCCTCTGGAACCGCTCCTCCATTATGGGCCATGGAATTAGGGCGGCTTGGATTTTCTTACCCACCTTCCTTATTTATTGGCACCGGTGACAACACCTGCAATACTGTTTCATCTTTTGGGTGAAGCTGGGCCAATAGAAATTCTGAGCCAACCGCTGCATAGAGCACATGATTCCCATATGACCAGACAAGGGAATATCATGTGCAATCTTGATCAACTGCCCATGATACCCCTGGGGAACTACAAGCTGCCTGCCTATCACTCCTCCCTCTGTCTTTACAGCCTGAGTACACATCAGTCCATTTTCCCAGTAAACCTTATGTTTACCGTCACCTCCCTGTGCTCTGTCAGAGTCTGCCCAAGCCCTCAGCTTCTGTAGACTATGGTCACTTTTCTGAGCAGCTGCAAACTCCTTACACATTTTCAAAGCATGGGACAGGTCCCCTTCAGTCTCTAAACTAGGGTCCCTAGCACTAGCATCAGGGCACTCAGGATCACTGTCATCCCTAACCCTCTGACAATGGGCCACCCCTCCTTCTTCGGAGTAACCCTCCATAGCTGTGTGGTTAACTGCTAGTGGGGAAATTTCTACCCCCTTTTCATTAGTCTCCATATCAGGAGACACAGGCTGGGAACCAGCCTCCCAATGGTTTCCACAATGGCTTCTGTGGGGTCCAGGGAACTGAAATGTTCCCTTGCCACTTGGCTATGGGTAACTGCACACACCATCGCATGTTTGAGATTGTTGTCAAGGATGATGTCAACTGCTAATGTTTTGGCTGCAGCCACCGGTTGCACAGTTTCCTCTGTTTCACCCCAGTCTAGTAGAACACTAGTGAGTGGCAATGTGATCTCCTTTCCAGTGAACCCTTGTACAGTTACAAATTTATTGGGTATTAGTTGACCAGGCTCTACCAGATCCCCTTTTACCAACATCAGCGATGCCCCTGTGTCTCTTAACCTTGTGTCTGTACACCATTCTCCCTGACTGGGTGCATGTGTTCCCTCATGTTCACCGGCATGCTTCCAGGGACACACAAATAACCCACTTCTTTCTTAGTCCCATGTTGCATATTGCTCGTCCTTTTGGGACACTGTCTGGCAATATGCCCAGTTTCTTTACAAACCCAACATTTGTTTCTTTTCTCAGAAGAATCTTTTCTTTGAAACCTGGGGCCAACTGGTTTCGGTGGAGGTAGTGAGGGTTTTAGCTGCCCTAAAGATGCACTTTTCCCTTTCTGCACTGCCATGCCCACCCCATTCGCTCTCAGAGCAGATCTGTTCTTGGCATAGTGGTCCGAGAGTTCAACAGCCTCTTGCACTGTTTTGGGATCTCGGTCTTCCAGCCAGGTTTTCAGCTCTGCTGGACATGTCCAATAAAACTGTTTTAACAATATAACATTTTCAATTTTATCTACAGAGTTTGCTTCAATTCCTTCCCATCAACATTTTAAACACTGGCATTGTTTCATGGCTAGCTCCTCATAGGTCATGTCAGATCTTCTCCTGAGCTTACAAAATTTTGCTCTGTATGTTTCTGCAGTTAAATCAAACTTTTTTTAAAGTGCAGCTTTAAGTTTGCTGTAATCATTACTGTCCTCGTTGTCTATTTGACCCAATGCATCCCGAGCTTTCCTGGTAAGTAATGGGGATAGCTGGAAGCTCCAGGACCCTCTAGGAATTTTGCCTGAATACAAACTTTTTCAAAGGAATTAAAAAGGCATCCATATCTTCCCCCTCTTTAAATTCAGCTATCAATTTCGAATTTAATTTGTAACCCAGTCCTTTAGTTCCAGTTACACTCAAGCCACTTACCTGTTCTGGTGCTGGTGGTTGGAGTCTTAAATTCTCCAGTTAATGTCGCCTCTGGTGCTCATGCTCTTCATGTTCAGCCTCCCACTGTTCCTGGTCAGCCTTTCACTGTTCTCACTCCCTCTTCTCCTCTGTGGCTCATTTCTCTTGTTAGGCTTCTTGCCATTCTCATTCAGCCTCCTTCTGGAACTCCAGCTTCATTCTGCACAACTCAGTCTGCAGCCTGATTGCTTCCGGCCCCAGAATGCTGGTGACCTTCCTCTGCTGCTGTGGCCCTTGGCTTGCACTGGTCCTGCTGTCCTCCTCACCAGATCTGGACACTGCACTGGCTGCTGGCCTCTCCATGCCCAAGGTTTGGTCCTTTACAGTCAGAGTCTGTGACTCAATGCTCTGGGCATCTGCTGCCATCAGGGCATCCACGAGATTCTGCTTGGTGGCTCTCACCTCATGCAGGACTCCTCTGTCCTGGCACAACTGCCTCAAGTAGTCTGCAGTGTACCCGCTGTAGTTGGAAGCCATCTTCTTCCCTAACTACAGCTACTCTAACTTGCACTTTAGAAAAAAAAAACAGGTAGGAACTTGTCTGTAAGCAAAATGATACAGTTCTATTTCCTTTTTAAAAAATAAATCACTGCCTTATTTTGCAAGTGAGCTGTACAGTATTAAGCTGACACACTGAACAGTTAAAGCTTGTGTTACCAATTATTTCGCACTGCTGCTAACCAAATCTGTCACAAACACACTCAGCAGGTCAGGCCCTCTGCTCCCACAGTGCCAACCTCTGAGCGCAATAGTGTGAACAGGTAACAGAAAGGGTAACCCTCCTGTCTGTTTTTGGGTCTGAATCACCTTTAGTCTCAAGTTCTGGGGGGATTCAAACTGTGAACCTTATGCTAGCATACCCAATGTACAGGATCAGATACGTACCCTCTTCAGGGATTGTGGTACAATCTTTTGCCAGGGGCAACAAGCCAGGCTTCAAAAATGAACCCTTAAAACTCTATAAAAGACCTTAGGTACATTCTTACCTTTTCCCAGTTTAGTAACACCATCAAGCGCTCCAGAACAGCTGTCAAACTTAACCATGTATACATCACATGCAAAAAGAACTTGGAAGACACACCCAGGCAGTATCTTGGGAAAAAAAGATGTTACTAAAAGATGATAAAAATATGAAAAATGTAAACACATAACAATATATCAAAAAGCATACAATCACTTAAACGAACAGCGAAAGATTACAAAACAAAAACTCCTACAGCAGTACAATTTGACTTTTTCTATCTAATGCATTACCTCTGTACAGAGCTTAAGTTATATCAGAGAGCCCTGTCTCTCTTGAGTCCCAAAATATTCCCCAGTTACAAGGATACATTTCAACTCCATCTCCCCATCCCCTTGGTGAGTCACTTAGCTCCTCCTTTTTAGAATTTAAAACATACAAACAATGATTTCCTTTCAGAAGATATATTAAATAAAGTGACATCAGCAAAAACGTATTTCCCAAATTATGAGTCTTTGATCAGCCAGTTCCTTTGAAGATTCACAATCCTGTAATCTATCACCTACATGAGATATAGCCAACAGGAATCAGCTAAATGATGTCCTGTCCTGTAATAAAATGCATATTTAGTTTCCCAACTTCAAAGCAGCAACAGGTCATAAAAAGGCCATAAAATGCAGTTCTGAAGTAAGTCAGTTAATTAAATGGTTCCTGCTTCACTGAAACTGGGGGGGAGGGGCACCCATGAGCACAGGCTGTCTTATGTGAGACAATCACTTGCTATATTTTTGTATCACAAATATCATACAACAATCATAACCAGCTGGCCAAGCATCACAGGGCACACACCATAATAATCATAATTTTCCAGTTTATTGTAGAGCCATCAAGTGCTATAGTGAAGGGTTTTGCACTGTTTTCTCTATCGTTCTTTATGACTCTAAAATACTCTAGTAAGTTAGGGCTACAATGATGTGTACTCTGCTTTTTTGGTTTTTTCTGAGTCAATACATTGCTATGACAATGGTGAGCACATTTAGAAGTAAGAGTGCTTGAAACCCTAGTTTTGTTTTGCATGTAGATAAATCTCATATATCCAAACTACTGTAAACCTTGAAATCTTTACTGTCAAATAAAGTTTATTATTATTACTGACGCATTAATTGGTTTGAAAATAATTCTGCATTAATTAATGCTCTTAGCAGTTTTACCTTTATAGTAAGTGCGGCACTAATGACTTAGCACTAAATTAAATTTGCGCAATTATGGTTGCCTTTGTGGTTGTGCTAAAATAATGTTGTGTGAAAGTAACCGTTTTTACAGTATATCCAGGTGAAACCTCTATCCCTAGTCTGCCTGCAGAAAAATGCAAATAATCTCTGCTCCCCAGCAATGCAACAGCCACACACCTTTAAAAATATCATATGGTAAAATGCCATCTAATATGACACTGATAAACATTAAAAGATGTCTGTAGTCAGTAGCCGAGCCTGGGAGAGGGAGAGCCCTATCAGTGTTACAGCTGTGTCAATCAAGCAAGTCAAGTGATTTGCTCAAGTCTATAGTGAATTTTAAATGGAGGACCTTGATTTTCACAGACCAGTGCAATAAACACTAGTTCACTCTACCATCAAAAAGCTTTATGTTGAAGAATACACACATTACTGCACATATTACATTACATAAAAAAAAAAACCTTGAATTTAGCATGTGACATTTTGGGAGGGAACTAAGCTTGTTAACAGAATGTCTGCAATACATTTATTAAAAATGTCCAGTTATAGCCAGCCTCTTAGAAGTGCTGCCAGGTCTCCAATCCAAGAACCACCCAGCCCTCTTGAAAATAACAGGAGTTGATGCTGCTAGGATTAAGGTAGTTTACTGGCTTATTTAGCAACCGTCAGTTTCAATGTCAGCCACTGCATGAGCTGTGACAGTGCAATAAAGAGCAGAAGCAACATTTAAGAAGTGGGATATGGGAAGTAAATTACCTGTCAGTACATGAGATCTTGTCTGTGCTGACTGCATTATCCAGGGAGAAGCTGTGGTCTCTGGGCATGATACAGCAGATGCACTTGAATGGGTTTAAGTGAAGTTACAACCCATCTCATTGGCAGCTCAGTACATTCCAGTCCACATATAATGAAGAAAAGTAATGCAATGGCAAATGGCTGGTGAGGGAGGAAGCCTCTCGTTTCCTTTGCAGCAGTTTAGCTATTTCTCTGAAGGAAAGGTTTCCAATGTCAGTCTCTAGGTTTAAAGGAAGGTAGGTACTTGAGTTGTTGTAAACTGAAGTACACATTCATTTTGATTTGGGCTGCTGAATTTTAAAGTGTGGGTCCAATTAAATTTTTTATCTACAAGGAGTGAAGAGTATATAGATTTGAAATACAATTTAGAAATGAGAAAGGAACAAGCACTTTAGCTGAGATTTGACCCCAGGCTCACTTGGAATGCCATACTGCTGCACTACCAAGACAAGTCAGGATCCCAACAACACTCATCTTTTCCCATTGCACACCTTGAAGGCACACAGATTAGGAGTGTGATGTTCATATATTTGAAATACAGTTTAGAAGTGATAAAGAAAGAAATGCCCTAGCTGGGATCCATCAATGTGTATTAATTTTTAAAACTTTAACAGGGTATAACAATACAACATAACAGGACAGCAATCAATCCATGCACCAAAAAATGCATCAAATGAAAAAAACAGAAGACAGACCTATTCGTAATTCTAATTTGTGTGTCTGTGAGGTTTTCTTTGAGAAAAAAATTAGTGCCTTTGGTAGCCCTAGGTTTCCAGTTGTCCAGGTAGTACAGCTGGTAATGCTGCAGAATGATATTTCGAGCAGGTTGGGTTCAAATCCCAGGCAGGGCACTTATTCTCTCTCACTTTTAAATTGTATTTAAAATATATGCACTCAGCTCTCCTTGTAAATAAAATTGTACTTCTAATATGTGTGGCTCTACTGTGTGGGCATTAAGAAAGGCTAAGGCCCTTTCCACACTATGCCTCTGTAACGTTACAGAGGGTTCAAACCGTTACCGTAACGGTTTGCGTTTACATCTGTAACATTACAGAAGGCGTTTTCAAAACCGTTATAGAAACCTGTTTGTATGTGGTTTCTACAGCGGTTATAGTACCGTTACAGATCCTGTAACGTTACAGCCTGCAGTTATGGGCCGCGTGGCGCGTGGCTCAGTATTCCCCAGTGCAGCATGAACTGTATTGTGGGATAGGGTGCAGCTGTAACGTTACAGAGCACCCATAAATGTGGACTGGCTGTAACGCTTCCAAACCGTTATCGAGACTGTTTGCCGGCAGTGTGGACACACTGTAACGGTTCCGGTCTGTAATGGTTTGGAACCGTTACAGACTATAAGTGGTGTAGTGTGGACAGGGCCTTAGTGTCTTTGGGATTCCCAGTTGCACAGGTAACACAACTATTAGTGCTGTGGAATGGTATTCCAAGCAGGGTGTGCTTAGAGAAAGACTGAGTTTCTTTGGGATACCCAGATCATCAGTTATTCAATATGGCTTCAATTTCTCACTTCTAAACTGTAGGTCTAAATATCAGATGGATATTCACAGGTTCTGATTACCTGGGTGTGTGTGTGCTCAATCACTCCCTAGGGTTCACTTGATCACCTTCTGTGTTATGGTGAAAGCCATGAAAACCTGATTTGCCCTGCACTCTGAGATAACTATCACATTTTCTGTCAGTAGTGAGCACACTCAAATATTTTTTAAAATTCATTGCATATCTACAATATAAAGTGCAGTATGTCTTGTAAAAATGCTACTTCAAGTTATACCATCTTTCAACTGCATTCTGTCTAAACTTGGAAAGGCACCCTATTTTTGTGGTTATGGCACTGAACGTTCGACCAGCAGATCAAAGTTTAACCCCCCCCCCGTAGCCACTGACTCGCTGTGTGTGGATATCGGCAAGTCCTTGGCTTTCCTGTTCTTTAGTCCACTTAGCTGCAGAACTGAATAGAGACAGGAAGTAAAACTGGGTTTAAACAGCAGCCCACTGAAAATGAGGTGTTGTATCTCAGTTTCCCCCTCCTGAATAAGTACTCTGTACAGCAAAAATAACTAGAACCTGCTGAAAAGTGGCCCAGTAGACTTAGTATTTCTTTTCCACCAAAATGTGATATATATTGCATGCGGGGGGGATTGTTTAACCAGGAAAGGCACATTAAGCTGATGCTTGTTTCCAAGTGCGAGCTGGGAGCACAAGGAAATTAAGTGACTTGTTCAGGGTCACACAGTATGCAAGTGGGGGCTGTGGAATTCAAAACCTTACCCAGATCTTCATCTCAGAGTCTTTAACCACTGTGCTATACTGCCTCCATAAGCAGACATGCAACTCTGACCTGTAGCTGTGAGTTCTAAATGGCGGCATCATTGGGTTGAACCAGACTCATCAGGTTTCTGGAACTGCATTGTGATGGCTAAGGGGAGAGGCATTCTTTTGAGTGATTTTTTTCAATCATTTGCTTCTCAGGTATGAAGCAAAGTTGGAGCCCACACTGCTTTCAAGCATACGGGCATTTTAGCTTGTGGTCTCCCTGCAAGAGCAGCTCTAGGCAGAAATATTGGACTGTTGATAAAGAGATTATACATAGAAGAATAGATAATGTATATCAAAACTACAATCATGTTTTGAGGCAGAAATAAATTATAACACCCAATACACAGAGCATTATCACAGAGTATAAAATAGCAAGAAAAATTCTAGAAATCAGATTGGTCAGTGGCCACCATGAACTATAATGTTATCACAGCACATCATCATTGTATCAAGACCAGACAGTCACATGACTTTTTTTTGTATTTACTCAATAATTACAGATTTCTACACTGTAATACCTAAAATGATAGTTAATCCCTAAAATGAGAAATCTCCCTGCTACAATGTCACACAATCCCCCACAAAAGCACAACTGCCAGTTTCACTTCATTTAATTTACTGAAGGACTTACAAATGGTTTTCAGTAAATTAAAAAAAAAGAGTGAGCAAAGCAGCTCTTCATGAAAGTGATAACACGTGCTGTCCATTTCTTGCACACCTCACTCCATTCAATCTCATCCTCTGATCACCATGCACTTAAAAAGAAACCAACAGCAGTTTTAAATTATGAAAATAATGTACTTTCTAAGTAATTATTAGGCAAAACCAACCTCTAAGATTTCCTCTGATCCAAAATAGCCTATAATCCCCTGTGATTATGAGTTCAAACTCTGTTGCTGTAACTGCATCATTAAATCTTGGCTACTGTCTGATGGAAGGCACATTTCTCCCAATAACAAACCAATATTTTAGAGTATAGTACTGGAAGAAACACTCATAAAGTGGACTGAGCAGGGCTGTAGGGACAGAGAAGCAGACCTGTGAAGGGGAGGGGGAGAGGGGACCAAGAAACACCCACACGAGGACCTACAGCAGCACACAACTTTGTGATATCAGCTACACTCAGAGGATAAACAGTAAAAGGAACTCTTTTATAACAACATAAGCTTCCATAGTGAAAATGATAAAAGAAATTAAAAACACTATTTAGTCTGTTATTTGTTTAGTCTGTATGTAAATTAGCTGTTGCATAATAGCAATAATCTTCAGGGGTGTGTGAAATCTGCGATAACAACACTTCTCAGGTGTTGAATGTACTCAGCCTGCAGCCTCATTCCCAACCACGCAAGGCACAACATTATCACAGCCTGACACACACCCCTGTTGTGCATTATTGCTTAATTATTGACTTGTTGGATAATGACTGGGCCACAGGTGAAGCCAGGTGTAAAAAAAAATGAGGTCCATTATAATGCCTGTCATGGATGGACTTCTTGATTTAATTTGTCAGAATAAACATTTAGAATTGTGTTTTAATGTTGCTTTGTTACACATTATCTTACTGTGCAAAGGTGCGTACCTTTTTACAGCAGGTACTCACTAAATTTAGCAAGTCTGTTTATAAAAAAATAAATCATTATTGGTTTATTTCTTTGTTTATTTTTATGCCGCTATAGAAACTACTCTAATTCCAGCAGTTAAAAAAAACAAGCTTTTTACTCTTCAGTTTTATGGATAAAAAAATCATAGTTTAAAACAGTAGTGCTCTGTGTAAAACCCTGGAATTGAAGTTCAAATTGACAAACATAACAAGTTAAAAAAGGTGTAGTGGAGCTCTTAGTAGATCTATTCTCATGCAAATTTTTTCTGCCATAGAAACAGAAATTGTTGGCAGATAAGGACTGCTAGGCCCATCCAGTCTACCAGTAAGCATTACAATTGTTTTTTGTCCTCTGACCTTACTTGGTCATTGGCTTTTCACTGCTTCTTCCCACCTCTAAAGTTCCCTCATGCTTGTCCCAGGCATGTTTAAATCCCTCCACTGTGCTCGCTCCCATCACCTCCTGTGGCAGACTATTCCATGCATCCACCACCCTCTATATGAAGAAAAACTTCCTTACATTTCGCCTTAATCTGCCACCTTCCAATTTCATATCATGCCTTCTTGTACTTCTCCTATATTGGAAGATGTCTTCTCCCTGCACCTTGTTTATGCCCCTAAGGTATTTGGATGTTTCTATCATGTCCCCTGATACCTCCTTTCCTCCACTGAGCACAAATTGAGGTCCTTCAATCTCTCATATGTTTTCTGGTGCAAGCCCTGTACCATCTTTGTCACCCTCCTCCTCCAGACCGCCTCCACCCTGTTAATGTCCTTACAAAGGTATGGCCACCATAATTGCATGCAGTACTCCAGGTGTGGCCTCATCAGTGTTTTATATAAAGGCATCATTACCTCCCGCCTTCTGCTTGTGATATCTCAGCCTATGCACCCCAGCATGCCACTGGGCCTCCCTGCAGCCTTTGTACTCTGCTTAGTCATCTTTTGGTTGTCTGAAATGACAACCCACAGGCCCCTTTCTTCCTTAGTGATCATCAGCAATCCCCCCATTCTGTAGCTCCCCGCTAAACTTACTTCATCTCAGGTGCATTATTTTGCACTTCTTTGCATTGAACCTCAGTTGCTACACCTTTGACCATTTTTCAAGCTTCCCCAGGTCTCTCCTCATTCTGTCCACCCCATCGGGAGTATCCACTCTGTTACAGATCTTGGTATCATCAGCAAACAGGCAGACCTTTCCCTCCAGTCCATCTGCAATGTCACTAATGAAGACATTGAACAAGACTAGCCCAAGGACTGATCCCTGAGTTACCTAGCTGGCCACGCCCCCTCCCCAAATTGGATCACATTTACCACCATCCTCTGCCTCCTGGCCATTAGCCAGTTCCTAACCCAGTTTACCACGTAGCGCCCCATGTACAGATTATTCATCTTATTAAGCAGCCTTTTATTTGAGATGGTGTCGAAAGCCTTCCTGAAATTGAGGTAGGCGATGTATGCCACCCCCCCCAACGTTACTTCATCATCAACCAGTCAAAAAAATCTACCAGTTTCATTTGACATGACCTTCCTGCTGTGAATCCATGATGTCTTGGGTTCTGGGCACTGATTGATTCCAAGTGTGCCACTACAAATCTTTCTTTAAGCTGTGCCTCCTTGATCTTATCCACCATTGAGGTGAGGCTGACTGGCCTATAGTTCCCTACCTCCTCCCTACTACCACTTTTGTGTAGAGGGACTACATGTGCCCTCCTCCAGTCCTCTGGTACCACTCCTGTGCTGAGCGACTCAGTGAACATGGCTGCCAAGAGGTGCTGTTAGCTCCCTTCGCAGCTCACTTAATACGCTTGGGTGTATGCAATCTGACCCCATTGCTTTGTCCACCCTCAGCTTTTTGGGCTCCTTCAGTACTCTTTTCACTGTGAATAGACTGGTGTTCACCTTCCCCCCCCCCATTCATGTCTGATTTTCAGCTGTTGTCCCTGACCCACTCCCTGTTTAGTAAATATTAAACAGAAGTATTTGTTCAGTATTTCTGCCTTTTCCAGGTCTCCTTCTTGCACTTCCCTGTATCCCCCGAGCCTTACAATCCCCCCAGTTTTCCTTCTTTCACTGATGTACCTATTGAACATCTTGTCCTCATTCTTCCCTGTCTGTGCTAGTCTTTCCTCGGTTCACACCTTCCTACTCCTTACAACCTTCCCTGCTTCTCTTAGATTCTTTAGGTATACCTCCCTGTCTTCCTCCCTTGGAGTCTACTTGTATTTTCTGAAACCCACCCTTTTGGCCCTTACCTTGTCTGACACCTCTCTCGAGAACCATAGTGGTTTCCTCCTTCTCTTGCCTTTGTTTACCATCTTGATGCATTGTTTTCTTACCTCCTCTATGGATCTCTTCAGATGTTCCCACTTTTCCTCAACTCCCCCTCCTATTTCCCTCCTCACCAAGGCCTCTTTGATACACTTCCCCATTTTAGCAAAATCCGCCATATAATCTAAGACCTCTGCCCTCGTGTGACTAGACTGCGTCTCTGTCCCCATGCTAAACATACTATGTAGTGGTCACTGATCCCAGTTGCCCTTCCACCTTCACATCTGTGACTCTGGCCCTGTTGGTCAGTACTAGGTCCAGAATCACCCAGTCTCTGGTGGCACGGGGTCATAATGTTGCAAACAAAAACAGCGTAGCAATGTGTCATGTTGACAATACAGCGGGTACATTGCCACCACTTGCTGATCACAGTGAAAGGAAAGATTGGTGAAAAACAGATCATTTCTTCCCCCATAATGGGGAGCTGTGCCCCTTGAACTGCCATCCCTTTTAAAATAATCAGCTCCATGGGTACATAATACTGGGATGGGGAGAAACACGGGTTGGGGAAAGAACGTGTTGCACAAGTCAAAACAAAAAAAAGAAACACAAAAAAACACTAGTAGTCTGGGACCGGGATTCAAGCCCCTGTTCACAGATGCAGTGTTTCCCTCCACTGCCTGTGGCTTATGCCACTGAGCCACAGCAGCTGCTCGGCAGACTCTCTGGCCCAGCAGAGGTCTTCCCCTCTGTATCACTGCCTCTCAACCAGTAGCTCCAGGGTAGAAAACTGTGCCTACAGCATTTCCTTCTTGCGGTGATTCTATGGTCCCCTACACTCTCTCTGTTGCATGGATTTGACTGTGCTCAAAAGAAAATGACATATTAACCCGGTGCCATCTCTGGTGGGGTCAACCACTAGGTGTCTGAGGCCCGTCCCTTGTAGGGAATCTAGGATGTTCTGGCTCCTGGGTGAAGCAGCTGCTGGGATGGTCCAATCCACATCTGGGATATTGAAGTCACCCAGCAGCAATACCTCACCTCTTATTGCCATCTCTTGAATTTGATCCACTAGATCCCTATCCACCTCCTACCCTTGCACTGGAGGTCTGTAGATCACCCCTGTGTGGACTGCTGTGCCATTGCCTGGCTCAAGGGTGACCCACAGTGTGTCAGCCTCCCCCTGTCTACCTTGCACCTCTGTTGCCTTTATACCCTCTTATGTGCGAGGCCACCCCCCTTTTACCCCCATCTCTCCGGAATAGAGCATATCCTGGAACATTTGCATCCCAGTCATGATTTGCTGTGTACCAGGTCTCTGTTATTGCTGCTATGTCCAGATCTGCTTCTACCATCAAGGCCTCTAGATCTGGGATTTTATTTCCCAGGCTGCAGGAATTTGTGACCATGGCCTTCCTTGTTTTACTGCCTGTCCTTCCTCCAGTTCTGTGTTTACCCTGCTGCTTCCTTCTCCCACCCCCCTATTCCATTTTACGCTGCCTTCCCCCACCTGCCTTTCCCTTTGTATCTGGTACTGATGTCCCTACCTGCATCCTACATACATGCTCATTACTGACTACTCTAGCCTGTCGGGGTGGGCTACTTGAGTCTCCCTGCACCCGTTGATCCCCCCAGGCTAGTTTAAACACTCAGCCAGGAAGCATTTAAACTTTTCACTGAGGACTGCTGTCCCCCTTCAGGAAGGATACAGTCCATCCCCCTTCAGGAAGGATACAGTCCTTCCTCCTTGAACAGGATTGCATTGTTCCGGGGGGGGCCACAGTCTCCAGTGAAGCCATAACCCTTCTCACTGCATCAGCCCTTCAACCACTTGTTGAAGCTGCTGACACAGAGATTCCTATCTTCACTGATACCGTGGACTGGCAGCACCTCTGAAAGAGTCTCGGAGTTTGCTCCCTTCTCCAGGCTCCCTCCCAACTCTCTGATGTCCTCCTGCACTTGCTCTATGCTTGTCCTGTAATTGGATAGGTCATTTGTTCCCAGGTGGACAATGACATCCAGACCCCCCTTTTCTTGCCACTGCATGAGCGATCTTCAGGATCTTCTCCCCCTCCCTCCAAGCAATGCCTCCTGGAAGGCACTTAACCTCTCTCTCCTCTCTGCTTACTTTGCCCAGAATCATCCCTTGGAAAATTGAGTCCCCCAGCAGGAGTAACTTCTTCTTCCTCTGGGGGACTCTTCCTCCGGCCACTGGGTATCTGTCTTGCAGGACCCTCACCTCCTCCCTGGTTACAGTCTCAGATTTCCTTATGGGACACTCTCACTCTTTCAGAACATCCAAGAAGTTCTTAAGCTGAACTGGATGGGATATGTCCTTCTGACCACCCTGCATGAACCTCCCTGAGCCCACCATAGTCCATCCGGTACTCTACCCCAGGCAGTCATTGTGGCAGTGGCTGGGGACATGGTGGCCTTTGAGTGGGAAGCAAAGGTTCCCAGTACTCCTGCCAGCTCATCCCAGAGACTGGCAATCTCTGCCCTCAGCCCATAAGGGTGCCTGTAAATGGGGAAGCTCCACAGTACTCAGAAAGTGCTCCTGAAAATTGGTGCCCCGCACCACTCCTTACATCTTCCTGATCTGGTGTATTCCTTCCCCTTTTACCTTGCTGTTAGTGCACTATCTAAACTATATAGTTTTTTTTTTCCTTTTCTACTTCTCTGTTCCAGTTTGTACTTTGCTGTTATGGAATCCCAAGTTTGAGTCCTATGTAATGTTATGAAGTGGCTGTAGTTCCACCTGTCTGGAACTTAACAGGAGGCAGTAATCCATGTCCTGAGTGCCCACCTATAAAGGTGGACTAGGAAAGGTGCCAATCTCTCCTAAAGTTGCACTACCCATTATAAGCAGTCACAAAGGGCCACAGACTCAGGAGCAGCCTGGTGCAAGCCTGAATACTTGAACCTGCAAAAAAAAAAAAAAAAAAAGAATAAGGCAACACTCCAGGAGAAACAAATTTACAGTTTATATCACATAATGTGAAAAATCAAAGCCAGAAGTAAAGTAGCAATAAAGCCTTAGAGTTTATTTCATCGCTATAGAGAGCGCTAACACTAGCCCCTGTGCTTCGACGCAAGTCTATGGTCAGGGCAATATTTTATTTATATGCATTTCATGGGGCTAGACTGAGAAATTTAAGCACAGAATGGTGAAAAGAAAAGATCTCAGGTTCGAATCCCATCCCAGCTTCTTGCTCACTGTGTGACTTTGAGCATGTAACTTGCCTCCCCATGTTTGATTCCATCCAGATGCAAAACTAAACTGAAGTAGGACACCACTGATAAAATGTTGTACTGCAGCTGAGTTCTCCTGGGCAAGTTACACTGTGAACTAGTTTATAGTTTAGCTGTAATTATATATTTGTAACAAGCCTCTCACTTCTTGCTCAAATCTGAATCCAGTTACTAAAGAGTTAAAGGAGTGCATTAGAGAATCTGAGTTTGGAGGGGTCCAGGCTTCAGCATGTGTGCTACCAGACTGCTGAGGTCTTTGATTGATATGCCATGCATCTGTGTAAATGATAATGAGAGCTGATTAGCATTGGTGCTGCCTCCTCCATCTTTTAAGGGGTAAGACAGAAAGTTCAGAGGAATCTCTGGGCCCATCCTGCACTTTGGGAAACGGAGGGAGCCACTTCCCCTGGAACAGTAGTAGTCCTGCAGATATGGAAAAAGGAAGAGAGACAAAAGTCACCCTTATAGTCCTGCACAACAATTAAGAGAAGAGTCTTGAGAGGACTGGGGGTTCCCCTCAGGTTCACAGAGAAAGCAGGAGGTGTCCAATAGGAGTAATTGAGTGAAGGGGGAGTGAAACAAAATATCATTCTCTGCAGCCATCACGTTTTTCCAGTTGTGAGGTTCACATACAGTATGTGTACTGGTTCTGCCAGTAAGGTATGTTTCTGTTGCCCAGGAGGCCAAACAAAGTTTGCCCTAGTGTGAATTGGAACCAATGGCAGGAGGAATGTGGAGGTCTGGTTAACACAGCATAAGAAATAACATTATGCCTCTCCAGAACAGTGACAGGTAAACCTCTGTGACAGGAAGAAGAGTGGGTGACTGTAACTCTGTGGCACATAGCTCATAAAGTTTATGTTTAATGCTTGTGACGCAAAAGTTATATTCCTGTAAAAAGGAAGCTGTCCCACTGAGCCCACATAGTTAGCAAAATAAATAAAAATAAATAAATTGATATATGAAATGTTATGCTTTGGAAGAAGGGGAGAGGTTTTTGTGTAATGTAGGTGCTCTAGCTAAGAGAGCCATAGAGCCCAGTATGTATGTATGTATGTGTGGATTCTCTGTGGAGACACCAGAAGGACACTGGCAACCCTTTTGCATTATTTCTAGTTAAAAATATGCATTTTGTGATTGCTCACTGTCTCTAAAATTAACTGATAATGTTGGTTGTTATGTCTGCCTCCTTGCTCAATAGAACTGAAATGCATGCTAATGTATAATTATACCCAAACTTGTTTTGTTTCAAATCCTGGATCTACAGTACTTCTATTGCACACATCCTGTACTTTAGAACCCCCCAAACAGTGTAGCCACTCAAGATGCAATTGTCTCCTCTACTCACCATGCAGAATTATTGTCTAGACTGTGTTGAGGTTGTTCCCAAGACCATGAAAGATGCAGTGGGAGTTGATGAAGGAATGTAATTTTGTGTGGTAACACCGGTATGCTGGGCTGCCTGATTTTCACTTTTTAAAAGAAAAAAAAATCAGCATCAAATTATGAGCTACATCAGCAGTATCTACAGAATGCTGAAAAATCATATTGTGTTTTTTTAAACTACAGACTCTCAGAGGCATAAAGGGGTTGACATTGTCCCTTTAAGTATGATGAAAAAAGAGCTAATACATTTCCTTTGCTGCTTGAGTTTAAAGATTGGTGTGGACAATAGGTTAGTAATGGCTAAGATGTGTTATATCGAGCACAGTGCCTGAAGGGACCTTTCTTCCCATGCTCAAGTTCCCAGATGCTGTGTACTATAAAACCCATGCTGCTTCCCCTCCTGTGTGGAGAGCCTATAGTACCTGGCATCCATATTGTTGTTCACTAGATAAGTTAGGCTAGGACATGCATCTTGTTTTCAGCCATGGGTCAGAGCAGGAAAAAGATGGTTTAGAAAGCAGCAGTGAATACATATCTGATAGAGTTTGCAGATAAAATGCATAGGCTTAGGAAATTCAAAGTAAGAATTCTCCAATTGATACCCAACTATTTCTTTGCTTTTAACATGTGTGGCCATTCCCTGGAATCTAGTTACTATAGGTCCCACCTCACAAAGGTGGGAGCCTGACAGGATTCTTAGATGTATCTGGGCACAGCGGCATGCTTGGGGTCCCTTACAACTGCTACTGATATGCGCTCTAAGGGTCTGCTGGTCTACTGTCTCATAGGAAAGGCCAAACTTACTGGATAACTCTCCCAGGCTCCATACAGCCTATCCTCAGCTGCAATGCACTGTGGTGTACACTTTCTTGAAACCACTGGGCATAGACACAAATATGATGGACCAAGTTAAGCACACATGTGTGACCCCTAGTCCTGGAGCAGATACTTTGACAGAATGGACAGAGGACTTCTCCTGGGCTACAAGTCATGCTGGTCATGTTGTTGCATGACAACTTGCCCAGACTCCTAGCTCTGGTGTGAATTGGCACCCTGAACAATTCATCTCTGGACAATTCGCCCCTCATGTAAATATTATAACACACACTCATCCATGGACAAATTGCATGATTCACACTAGAGCTAAGATTCTGGGGCAAGGTGTCATGCAGTGAGATGACTGGGATGACTTCATGTTTCCCCCTTCTTCTGGACTACCCCATGGCTCCACATATTATATGTGTATGTCCTGATGCTGCTGTCCTCTATTACCTAAGAGCCTGGAGTGGGATTGTAAGAACCCTAGTCAACTTCCTTGAGGGAAGACCCTGACTACACTCTTCAGCTCCTAGAGACATTAAGGCTTCCTCTCTCCCACAGACCTCCTTTTCTCTGTTCTCATTATTTTCTTCTCCTTATTCTCAGGTCACAGGCACCAGTTCTAAGTTCTAGCTCTCAGGATCTCAAATTCAGGCAGGGTGGCAGCCTCTGACCTACTGTTCCCTCATGGGGGGGGAAGATGCTGATACTCTTTGTGTGTAGTCTGTCTCATCTCATGCCAGTTTCTGCACTCCTCTGAGCTAAGTGGTTGAACTCACCATAGGTGCAACTGAATGTGCAGTGCCTTACCTCCTTTTATTTTGGATGGGATGGTAGGCTGCAGTCAAACAGACACCAGCTACTGACTGAGCACACACACTGGAAGTTGCAGTGAGTGCACATTCCTGTACTGTTTACAAGAAGGAAACTTGAAATGTCACAGCTGCAGGAGCATTTGGTAAAATAACTATAGTACCTAGTAACTAGTCTTGAACAGATAGTGGGTGAGATCTGGGTAACACTTGGATTTTCTGACTTTCATGAATCATAATATATAGAATGATACATGGGGTGGTGTGCATTACAAGAATTTAATATACACCTCATGTGTGTGATGCCACATAAAGACTGAGAGAGAAGCTCAAGAAGTTTATTCAAGCATCACACATTGAGGCTGCATATTAAATCTGACTAACCACACCACCTTACAGTATGCTTTATTTTATATAATCACTGGTCATCAATTTGTTCCTCCCTGTCCTTCAGTTTTTATGCAAGTCTGAAAAAAAATGTTAAACACTCACTCTGAAGGTGACTGTTACACCTTTTTCAGAATTGCATTTAAATGGGGATTGATGGCTAGTGATTTTACCCCCCAGAGAGAATTGTATATCCATAATTTCTTTTAAAACAAATCTGCCCCATAAACATTGTCAGTGAATGTCGATATTTTCTGCATGCAAAAATCAAATGCCGTTGGATTAATGTTCCATTAGTGAAGAAGGTTTGTTTTTAAATTTAAAGTTTACGTTGCGAGGTGCTTTGTTGTACAGTACAGCTCTGGTGGGCAGAAACAGATGAAAAGTCATTGTTTGACAGTAGGCAACGCTCGAGAGACAGAGTCAGAGTGAGCATTGAGTGTAGCTGCTACCTTTGTCCTCATGTCTGCCATAATAACTGGCCACCTATTATTGCAAATTATAACTGGCCATCACCATTGAATACAGTGGTGGCCAGTTATTATATTACATTAACTATTTATGATAAATGTCCAGACCATTTCAAAAAGCCACCTACCCAAAATAATTGATTTTACTCCAAGAGCCCATATCCATAACCCATGTCCAGTGGCACTCCAATCATTTCACATCTCATTCTGAGCCCATGTTCAGTTTCACCAAGCCTTCCCTGATGCCCAGTGGATCACCTTCTCTTACACTGCCTATTCTAAGCTATCCCTGGTGTCCAGTGATACCATCTCCCTTTATCCTTACAACTCCCTAAGCACTACCTGATGTCCACTGACACAAATTCCTCTCATAGTCTTTCTCCAGATACTCCCTGTTGTTTAGTTGTACACCCTTCCCACCCTCCCTGTCCAATTCCATACACTCTTTGGTGTCCAATTCCCTTTTCCTCTCTTTTTGCACTACCCAATGATGACTGGAACAGCTCCTTCCCTCACCTACATGGCCAGACACATATCTGATTAAATATACCACAAACCACACATCATCATATTGAAAGACTTTGGTGCCAGCACTAAGCCTTTCAGTAAATGAGCTCTTCAAGACTGGTATGGGACAAATCCTTGTTTGGGAAGATTGTTTCCATCAATATGGAGTTGTGTACTGGGAATGGGGACTTGAAAAATCTGTTGTGGCTGTCTTTTCCAGCAACAAGAATGGGTTCCCACTGCCAGAGACATCACTAGAGATGGGTTCCTGGTGTTGGTGGGATTGTGAATGCATGTGTAGTAATGGTGGTTGGGGGTACTCATAGGAAAAACATACTGTATGGATATATGGCTACGCATTTAGCAACGCGTTCTCAGTGACTGCTTCATCAAAAATCTGTCTGAACTTTGACATACATGGCAGGCATTCCATGAACAGTATTTTAAAACCTAATCAATGGAAAACTTGAAAATGCTTTGAAACGGTACTACCAAAAGCATGTACAGGGAGGTAAGAACTGCTACCCTGCCAACTCATATGATTTAATGGTTTGCAGTTTGTGTTGTAGACCATTCCCCCCAAAAAAAGTAAAAAGCGGCAGTCATTTAATTAAAAGATTTACATTCCTATAAAGTTTGTTTCTTGGTTCTCAGACACTGTATTGGACTAAATGTTTCAGGATTTCTGATACAATCTATACCCCTAAACATTTTAGCTCATTCTGCAGTTGTTCAAGATGCAAGTGGGTTAAAATCAGGGTTTTATATAGATGTTATGAATTAACCCAAACCAGTCTATCTGATTGATTTCTGTTTTAGACTAGATGACCAGGGAAATAAATTAGGGAAGGGCAGTGGATGTGGTCTGTGTAGACTTTAGTAAGGCTTTCGACACTGTGCTGCACAGGAGACTGATACTGATATTAAGCATCCTAGGGGAGGGATCCAAAGTCATGAACTGAATTAGGAACTGGTAAATGGATAGGCAACTGAGGGTGGAAATTGACAGTACTCACTGTCGGTATTGGAGACTGACCAGCAGGGTGCTGCAGGGCTCAGCACTAGGACCAGTCCTCTTCAATGTCTTTATAAGTAATATTGCAGAAGAACTGGAGGGGAATGTATGCCTTTTTGCAGATAATACCAGAATTGGTAATAGGCTGAGCACTCAGGAGGTGGTGGAGAGAAAGCATAGGGATCTGGGAGAATCTGAGGCATCAGCAAGAGTATGGCAGTTGGGATTAAGTGCCAAACAGTGTGAAATCATGCATCTAGGGCATATGAATCCAGAAGTGGCATACAGGAATGGGGGAGGTAAAGACATTCAGTAGGCAGGAAAGAGATCTTGGAGTTATCACATCTGATGAGTTAAAAGTGCAGGGCAGTATGCCAAAGCAGTGGGTAGATCCAATGAGTTGTTTGGATGCAGAGGGTGAGGTATCATCAGCAAGAGGGGATGAGGTTTTGTTGCCACTCTGTCACTCACTTGTGTGACCCCACCTGGAGTATTTTGCCTAGTTCTGGAGGCCGCACCTCAGAAAGAATATAGACAGGGTGGAGGCAGTCCAGATGAAGGCAACTAAATTGGTACAGTTGTTACACCAAAAGTCCTATGTGGAGAAACTGAGGGATCTCAACATGTGCACCCTGGAAGAGAATGAGATGTGATGTGATAGACACTATAAGTACTTCATGGGGATAAACAGGCTGCAGGAAGAGAATCTAATTCAAATATGGAGGAAACGCACCAGGATCCAAGGGCATGTGGTGAAACTGGAAGAGGGAAGTTTAAGAGGGATGTGAGGAAGTACTACATCACTGAAAAAGCAGTGGATGCATGGAATAGACTGCCAGCAGAAGTGGTGGGGGTGAAAACAGTAGGGGGCTTCAACTATGCATGGCATAGGTATAGGAGAATATTAGTAAATAGGCAGGAAGGAGGAAGGGTTGCTGGAGACCAGTTATGGTTTTTGGAGACACATTAGGCAAGGACCATCAGGACAGACTGTGTGGGCCACTGGATCCCTTTTTTTACCATAAAATGCCATGGTTCTATGTTTTATGGGACCATGACTGTTCCCCCACAATAAAAATACAGATAATAAAAGCCATTACCAATGGATACAGACAAATACTAATGCTAGTGTCAGTGGCTCAGCAGGTAACACACTCGCCTCTGAGGCTGGGAGATCAGAGGGCTGTGGGTTCAGTTCCCACATCTGGCACTTGGGTTAATATCCCAGTACTGACACTGTAGTGCAGCATGAGAGGGGTGCTGCACTTCTGAGGTGCCGTCCTTCGGATGAGACGTTAAACCGAGGTCCCATCTGCCTGGATTGGTGGTAGTTCAGGTGGATGTTAAAGATCCCATGGCACTTATCGAAAAGAGTAGAGGAATTTCCCCGGTGTCCTGGCCAAATTTCCCTCATTCACTAAAAAATACCACCAAGACCTTAATCTGGTTCAAGGTCAGTTGGCATTCATCTGTATCCCCCTCCCCCGGGTCGTGCCTGAAAATAGGCAGGATTTGTCTAGTGCACTTACCCGGTCAACAAAAACTAAATAAATAAATAAAAATGCACCTCCTCACTGGTCAAAATCCTGTCACATTGGTATGCTAACTGATAGGTAACATTCTACTTTACCATAATAACACACCCAAATGCATATTATAGAAAAGACTAATGCAGTGGTCAAAGACCAATGGCATTAAGCAAATGGCAGAAGAGAACCACATCTAATAACATCACAACCCCTCACCATGACCATGCCCTACCCTGTCCTGGGACATAGAAGATCACTCATACTATCTAATTTTCACAAAATATAACATTGCCAGACAACACAGCACAAAAATGCAACTGAAAAAAATGAAATACCTAATGTAAATACAGCAAGCATTCATTTCAGACACACAAAACAAATTATCATGCCGAGCCTCAAACTAAACCGCACATAAACACACATATTTAATTTCAAATACATTTATGTAAATAAGTTGTATACACTTTATGACCTACAGAGTAAACTTTTAAATCCCCCCCCCAACAGAGCTGATTGCTTAAAATGCATAAAGCAGCACAGCTTTCTCTCTCTAGTCACAAACTGCATGGTGAAATCAAACAGCAGGTGAACTGACCCTGTGCTGCCATGTGATCAAGGAGCAAGTTTTAGAGACTGTTTTAAAGCAACAGTACAATGCAAGCCATGCATCACTGGCACAGGCCTTAAAAACGTAATGCATTATTAAAACGCCAGACCAGTTGGTAAGTAGAATAAGGCATGACAGAACTGGTATACCTTGGAACATGCCTTGTAATGATTTAAATCCTCTGCCTTCAGCTTTTATCAGCTGCTGGTGCTGTCATACTGCCCCCACCCTCATGAGGATGCTTAACACTGAATCACAAAAACAGCCATCAGTAGAATTTAATACAAAGGAAAACTGCTCAGCTGTATAAGGTGATCAGATATTGGTGAGTAAATAACATGAGGTTACACTATTGGTTGTTTAAGGGCTCAGTCTGACCTCACCTAGATAGCAGTATATCATTCTGAACCCAGAATTCCAAAAGGGTCCTACTGGAGGTGGAAAAGGTTCCACTCAGGGGTGCAACCATGACAAAAACTTGGGGAAGACATCTATGGAATCTGTTATAGGAAAAAAGGAGATTGGGAGAGGGGGCTTATAGAGGTGTTTAAAATAATAGAGGGCTATATGAAAGCAGACTGCAAATGGATATTTTGAAAAGGTACAGAGCAGTAGAAAAAGAGGACAACTGCTTACAGTGAGAGATGTAGGGGCCCACCCAGTCTGCCAAGATGGTTCCTGCCTAGTCTGTCTCCACAGACCATAACTGGTCTCCAGCAACCCTTCCTCCTCCCTGCTTATTTGCCAATATTTCCCTATATCTATGCCATGCCTATATGAATTCCCATACTGTTTTCACCTCTGCCACTTCATCTGGCAGTCTAGTCATACATCCACCGCTCTTTCAATGAAGTAGTACTTCCTTACATCCCTCTTGAACTTGCCCCTCCAGCTTCACACATGCTATCTGATCCTGTAAGACAGGGTTTTTCAACCAGGGGTCCTTGGCCCACTGTGGGCCCCTGAGCAAGGCACATGGGATCCTTGGAGTGAGTAGGAAAAATGTTAAATATGAAAATGTAGAAATGGTGTTTAATACTGTCTCACTGTTTTGAACAGTGTTTCCATGCTCTGTCACAGCAGCCCAAGCTGCGTTCATGCTCCTCTTCATACAATAAGTACTTGGAGGCAAGCAGTTGTAAAGAAAAGTCCAGTTAAAACTGGTTATTTGTTGTAACTTGAGCTGCGTTTCAATTGTAGTACCTTGTATGTATCAGTGGTGAGCAGAGCAACGTCTTTCACTACATTTCTTTTTCTCCTTCACTCAGTTACAGGTATAAAAGGTGTCATAAAAATGTATTTAACCCATGTAGAAATACGTTATTCAGACTTATTACACCAAATTACACAAAAGGGGAATATTTCTGACCTGCAGGACTATCTAGACTAGCATCTACAGCCTCCTGGTGGCCATCTTGGATTGTCGCTATACGATTCAGATTGGGATATTTTATTCACAACTCTCCACTCTTAAAAACTCCCACACCTTCATTTCCTTAGTGCCACATAGTGAATATGGGATTCAAATCTGGTCTCTGGCCAAAAGTTCTGTGCTCAAACTCCATAGCCCCAACTCCATTTATGTAAGAAACTTAACCTCCTTCCCGTCCGCACCCTCTCCGCCATTGCAGGTATGGGGTCCCTGCCACTACTGACATTTGCTCTGGGGGTCCTTGCACACAAAGTTGAAAACCCCTTCTGTAAGAGACATACAGAATGTGGGTTAATAGTGCTTAGACCTATAAGGCTTTGTACCCCTAGGGAAGGAAAGACGACATCCTCCACAGTAGAAGAGATGCCATTTTCTGAAAGTCCAAATTTTCATTACTAATTAAGGGATTGACTGTGCCATATTGGGGATCTTACAGGGGATCTGAGGACTCTGAAGAGAAGCATGATACTAACTGCCCCACCCATAATATACTGACTCTTCCTGTCAGCAAAGCCTTCTATGACATTCTATGCAGGGTTCAAGTATATCTGGGTCACCTTGAGGCCAGTACTACAGACTTCTGAGTTGGGAGGCACTATAGTGTATAAATCAAAGTACTGATTTGGGAACTGCGAGATCTCAAGTTAAAACCCAGCCAGAGCCAGAATACTCACTGTTTGACCTTGAGTAACTTACTTAACCTCTTAGTGTGCAAGTCCATCCAGCTATAGAAATGGGTAGAAGCAAGACCCAACTGGAAATGAGATGTTGCATATCTGCTGGGCTAAAGAAGTTGTAAATCAAAAATACCTCAGAGCCCATGTACCAGGTCACTTTTAGGTAGAACCTCAGATGTTTCTCCACTCCTGTTATTGATTGGGAATAAGTTGGCGGGTGGGGGTGGGGTGGAGGGAAGATTTAGGATGTAACTATATAACGTTATTTTTTTATTATTGTTTTGAATTACTTGTTGTTGTTACTTTGTTTAAATTATTGTTGCATTGTTTTAATAAAGTGATAAAAAAAGTTTATGTTTCTCATTGTTGGATACCTTACTCCACACATAAACCTTAGCATTAGTGCTGTACGGAATGTGGAATTCCACCCACAAAATTAACACAGAATGACCATTCCACTGGCTGAATTTCCACCAGAATTTCACTGATTTTTCTGACAAATTCTACCTGCTGTGATCTGTGGAATATTATTTTGTGTAACAGCATTTTTCCATGGAAAATCATTCTGCCAACATTTCCATAGAAAATGTTGTGATCCATGGAATAAAATTCAGTGGAAATATTGTGGAAAACTCATTTCACATTTTTCTCCTGTGGAATTCCACTATTCTGTTTCCGGTGAAATTTAAAAAAATCTGCGAAATTCCATTCTACTGGAATCTGAAAATTTTGCACAGCACTACTTAACATTAATCACAAAAAAAACTATAATTTTTCTGTGTGTGTTTTGCAGTGCATATAATTATGTTACCACTTGGGTACTATTGCTTGCAGTAGTGTTGGCATACTGTTTTTAGTCAGTAGTTATCTCATGTCTTATAGATAAGGATGAGGTACCATCAGTGTTATCACAGATATTGTAGCCACACTGTTTGTTAGTCATCATGTAGTTTTTTCAGCCATGTTGTATTGCGAAAAACAATATTACCCAAGTTTTACTTAATTTTCTTTTTTTCAGAACTGAGATACATGATTTGGACATTTTCTAAAGTCTCTGCCACCTTCTTACACTCACCATGAATAATTAAAATTCTTGATGTGGTGCTGTGCAGTTTACCATCAAAAACGTCTGCTAGCATCATTCTAATATATTCACATATGACTCTAGCATGTACAATTAAAAGATTACCATAGCAGAAGAGATTTAAAAAAATGTAAGTGGGGGCCATATTTGATTACTTGAGTCATTGTTACAAAATTAGTTAAAAAATATTAGTTTTTAATTGAGAACAATAAAAATACACTGATGAATTTTAGGATGTCAGAAATACATTGTTTGCTAGAGAAACTATATGATCACATGCTTGCTGACTAACAAACTCTGCTTTTTATTTATTATGCAAGTTATTTGAACATGGTGAAGCTTTTACATCTTTAGGAGTACATCCATGCTATTATATTTATTAATTTATTTTATTTAAAACATTTCCTGTATTTGTTAGAGTTATACAGGAAAACTGAGTACTCTACCAGGGAAATTGTTCCCATAGACTTAAATTGGTTATATAGGTAAAAAGTGGACTTCATGTTCCTTAGGAAGTATTGACATGTACAGGAAAATATTGTGTGTGTGTGTGTGTGTGTGTGTGGTGGGGGGGGGCAGTATAGCATAGGGATTAAGAGCACTAAACTGGAATCCTAGAGAACAGGGATTGAATCCAACAGTCACCACTTGCATACTGTATGACCTTGAGTAAGTCACTTCTCTTCCCTGTGTTCCCAGGATGCACCTGTAAACAAGCCTTGGCTTTCCTGGCAAAATATTGTGAAATAAAAAAAGAAAATTCTTCTGGGGTTACAGGGAAAATACCAAACTGACCCAGGAGCCTTGTAATGTAATTTTTTTAGTCATAATCTTAAATTAAAATGGCATACAGTTATCATTTCATACATGCTAGGCCTGTTCTTTCATTTTCGAATTACCTTCCTACAATCCACATGTGAGTGAAAATACATTACTGGGGAGGAGCTTTGGGGAAGTCCTTTGTGAGTGGTTAATGTTTGAAACAAAATACAGTATCAGGATCTTGGAGAGTGAGGGTGGGGTTTTCAGATGGGTGGACACAGCATTGGGGTCCATATTTCTGACCAGCACTTAAGCAATAATGACCAAAGAGCCAGTCATTTCCAAGAGATTAATGACCAGCTGGGGGAAGGGAGGCCTGAGGTGCAGCCAAGGGCCGCCCCATCCATCCGGTCATTATTTTCAAAGAAATGACTGGCTCTGAGGTCATTATTGTGATTATAAGTCTAATCACAATAATGGCTTCTTTTTAAAGACATTTACTTACTTTTTCCTGTGGCAGCAGTGGGAGCATGACAGCAGGAAGTGCAGAGTGGGTACAGTGTCGGTCACATCTTAGAGATTTCAGACCAGCGCGGCAACCAATTACAGATGGTGCTGCTATCATGAATAATTAATTAGACTTATAATGTGTCTTCACAGGTGCATCTTGATATCTGCATCCTATTCACAGACATATGGATGCATTTGCAACAGTTTTGCCAGTTTATGGCAATTTCTGCCACAACTGCGGGACTTGTTCCATTTTTTTCAACACAACTGCAGAATTCTGTCCTGAGAGTTAGAACAACTTTTTATAGGCTAACTTCTATGACAGAATCCCACACTTGTATTCAAGAAACAGCTGCATAGCTTTAAAATATCACCCTGAGCATTTAGGTTTTCATGTTGGAGTTGCTTTATGAGGCACTAATCTTAAACATTCATTTGGGGGCCGGGGCGCTGTGGAGCAAAAGCAGAGAAGTCATGTTGACAAGAGCTCCTCAGACAGTAATATTGCAAATGCTATAATTACATTACCTAAAGATTTTTTTGATATAAAATCCATATCTACCAAGAGAGTTAAGGTTCTAGAACAGGATGGGCAAATCCAACCAGAACAAGCCACAAGGTGAAGGGAGA
This sequence comes from Neoceratodus forsteri, assembly GCA_016271365.2. Classification (NCBI taxonomy): domain Eukaryota; kingdom Metazoa; phylum Chordata; order Ceratodontiformes; family Ceratodontidae; genus Neoceratodus; species Neoceratodus forsteri. The sequence continues at coordinate 1,331,679,185 of CM057458.1, forward strand.
AAAGACAGAGGAAAGGGCAGGCTGCAGGCCCAAGTACTCAATCAACGGCCAAGACTCACTCAAGGGAGAAGGTACCGAGGAAACATTACAGTCATTAGGCCACAAGATGCACCAGTTACTGGCCTCATTCAACACAGTGAACCAGAAGCTTGATCTGATTACAGGCCGACTGGCTACCATAGAAAAGACTGTAGACCTAATGCAGGGGGAGATGGAGGAGGTCCACTGGCACTTGGAAACATACAAGAGCACCATGGTCCAGTGTGCCAAGGAGGCTCAACACTCTCACAGTCACTTAGAGATACTGGAGAACCAGATTAAGAGCCATAACATGCAATTGGTTGGCCTAACAGAAAGAGCCGAGGGTGACCACATGGTACTTTTTAAGGACTAGCTGAAGGAACAATTTTGGGAACACCTTCCAGAACTGGAAGTGACAGTTGTAAAAGCCTACAGAATACAGCAGTGTGCAACACCTCCTTCCGACTTACCCAGAGCTGTGATCGTACAGTAGTACTGGATAATCTGGGCACCTGAGATAGTCTTCTAAATCTAGTCAAATGCTACAGTCCTCTCAGTGCAGAGGGGGGTAACATTCCATATGTTTCTGGACTAGAGATGAGCAAAATTGTTCAATTTCATTACACAAAATATTTCATGAAATTTTTGCATTTCACAAAATGCTAAATTTCTCTGATGGAATGTGAAATTTTGCCCATGAAATGCAAAATTTCACCCATGGAATGGCGAAATGCAGCCTGTGAGTGGGTGAAATTCTGCTGTTTCAGGTGAAATTGTGTATTTTGTGTCAAAATTTTGTGTTCTGTAGGTGAAATTTCTCAACTCTGCAATCTGCAAAGAATTTCACAGAACTGGAGAGTTTCTCGAAATGTTTCACACAGTGAAATTGCCAATTTCATGGCAATTTCACTGGCAAAATTTAATTTCACAACATCTCTATTCTGGACATTGCATATGCCACTCATGGAGAAAAAAAATTGATGGAGTCAGAGGGTACCTTGCGTGAACTAAATATCCCTCACGTCATCCAGTTCCCTGCAAAATTGTGTGTCGTCCATGACAGCAAGATATATGTTTTTTATGATCCTCTAGACATGGGGAAATGGGCAGTTAAGATGGTGGTAACCAGGAAATCCCAGGACCAGACCTCCAATGAGGAAATTTAGAGACTGCCACACGCTATAAATCTTGGAGACATTACCTGTTCTGGTAGCTAGTAATGAGGCTTGATTTCGTGGCTTGTCTATTGTGATGCATATTTCTGTTCAACAGTAAGAGGAGGCAATATAGAGTTTGCAAGACTTTGGATTTTACTCTTGTCAGGGAGGTAAGAGCACATGTTGAGATTAGAACTGCATAGTGGTTCAACATTTAGTTAGTGGCAGCTCTCATTTAATGTGGCACTGTTCCCCTTTAGCACTTATTGTATATGTTGTAAACACATAATTAAAAGAGCTGCCAATGTTTCTTTTATTGCTGATGAGACTACTTAAAAATCAGGAAGTTAATAAAAGAAATAATGGAGTATCAATGGCTCATTAGTGTGTAACTGTACCTTGAGATGTTTTATCATCGGGTGAATTACCTGCCTGAGAGGAGATAGAAAATACAACTAATAAAATATATGTTGAAAGAGTTAACATATAGTTAATGCATGATACCCGCAGCCCACAAGGGCATATGATTGTTGTAAGCAGTTTAGATATAATAAGTAATGGGATGATCATGCACTCACGGGCTATAGTTCTACAGCATATAGTAGTTATTTAGCATGACTGAAACATGTTATTGGATAGCCCCTTGAAATAGTGTAAAAGTAAGAGATATGAAATCCTACCTAATAAGGGACTTAAGCCCTTTATGTATTGTAATGCAGTATGTTTCTTACAAGGATGTACATGTATATTTCATTTTAAAATGAATAAAAAAACAAATCAAAAAAACAAACAAAAAAAAACATTAAATTCAAAAGAATCTGTGAAGCCACAGACTCCATTTTTTTTTTTTCAAAATTTGCTTTGTGTGTAACTGTGATTCAGCATTTCTCTTGTTTTCTTGGATTTTGAAATGTTTTTAATTATTTATTGATCAAATCTGTTTGTGAGCATACAAAGCATGGGTTAATATGTCACCTGTTAGATGAGTTTTAACTATCCTAATGTGGGGGCTCATGGGTTGGTATCTCTTCTTTTGTATAAGCTAAAATCACTATCATGCACAAAACAAGATATATTTTCCACTGCCCCAACTGTTCTTTTTATCTAGATATGACACATTCTATAGTAACTGGAAACAAGCATAACATGTCAGTAGTAACTACAATGAAATACATTTAGCAGCCTAGAGTTTCTGATATAATTGCTGGTGCTGGAGAAATTAATCCTATCTAACGCTAAAGATGTGTGAGGGTACCGCAGGCTGTCAGTGATGGACATGTCATTAAGAGGACGGGAGGCCCAATGATGTACTGGCTAAATGCCCAGTGTTAGACTGAGATTTTACAGCTGTTAATAGCAGAATGTTGAGCAGAGAAACGGGCAAGATCACTCAGCCAGGAGCAAGGCTGTGAAGGTTAGCATCTCTTTATGTGTCTGTAAATGTGCTGTCAGCCTTCGTAGCACCATCACTATTGCAAATAATCTGGACCTTCTTGGTGGTCAATGTTTCCCACAATATGATTTGATTATGTATTATCATTTTGTGTGTGCAAATTCTCAATTAATGTGCTTTTCATGATATATCTTGTGGAAGATATACTTTATTTATTTGATGGCCACAGAAAGAGACTGTATTAAAAAAAAATTCAGAGTTGTCAGATTTGGTATTATATCTCAGCTGACGAATGTCTCTTCTAAAAAGACCAGAAAATGTAACTGGTTGAGCATCTCTTCCTACTGTACCAACTTTCATACTCAGTGTGCAATCATTCCATGCAGTGTTGCAAACATCCTAATCTGAAACTAACAAACTGAAATTGATAAAACATTAATTATTTCTGTGGTCTCCTAGTACATCTAATACTATACTGGATGTAACATAGACACATATATGTAACATAGATGGGGACTACGAGTGATTTGCAGTAGTTGGCAAATATGTCTGATACATTCCTCCCAAGTGGTTAAAGTCACAAAGGTTGTGTGAGTTTTAGCAATGACACAGGCATTCAGGTCCTCTACACATGACCCATGTGGTGAACAGATTTCCTTTGGGAGTGGGCACAGAATTAACTGTGCCTGAGGGCTCTTACTTATTATATCAAACAAGACTGATGAAGATTCCTGCTTCTGAGGGGCCCCCTGTTATTTTGGATCCTTGGCTGGAACACAAAGGCAGATGTGTAACTGGTTGAGCATCTCTTCCTACTGTACTGTAGTTACTGTAAATCACTGACTCTATATTGTAATATTTTAATGTAAATATTAAATATTTATATAGTTATATGTGTAATGTCCAATGTGTCTGTTGTGGATAACCACCTGTCAGCTAGTGTTAAGTGTGCTAACTGAAAACAAGTTTGGCCTGCTTCCTGTGCAAGGGGACAAAGGGAGGCTAACCATTCTGACAGGACAATATGATAGGTGGGCAGACACCTTGAGAGGTTTAAACTGGGAGCACAAGTCTCAGGTCTTTCAGATTCAGTTTGGTAGCAGAACATATCAGAGGTCCACAGTAAGATAATGTATAGTTCTGTGCCAGCTGGAGCATAGGCATTAGTGACAATCTGATTCCTAAGTGAGGGAAAAAAAAAACATAAGTTGGGTAAGATCTTTTGGATTTTAGTCTAGACTACAGAGAGTTTTCTTTGTGTAAACTATCTGTCTATACTGTTTTGTTTAGCATTCCCCCATGTGTTTAATACCTTTCATATTTTACTCTATATTATAATATTTTAATGTACTAACATACTAACATGCCAGCAGAATAGGCCTAATGGTCTTTCGTGTCTGCTCGTTTGGTCAGCCCCCACCCTGGGTGCTGACCTTGCTGTCCCCCTCGCCTTCTCTGGCTTCTCCCTTCCCAGTTCCGGATATTCTTGCTGCATTGGATTTTGCTTCCTGAACCCTTCCCCTGTACCTGTCCCACCCCCTCTTGAACCCCTCCACTGTCTCTGCCTCCACCAGCCCCTAGGTAGTGCATTCCATGGCTCCACCACCCTCTCAGTGAAGTAGCACCTCCTCCTTTCTCCCTGAATCTTCCCCCTCCAGCTTCCACCCATGACCTCTAGTGGCCCCTCCTCCTTCCTCGAAGCACCCTCACTGTTCCTCCCTATTTACCCTCTTCATGTACCCGAAGACCCTCTATCATGTTCCCCGGTCCCTTCTCTCTCCAAAGTGTACTTATTTAGCTCTTCGAGCCTCTCCTCATAGGTCCTGTCCCCAAGCCCCAAATCATTTTGGTTGCCTCCTCTGGACCCTCTCCAGGAGGTTAATGTCCCTCTTTGTCAGGGCTCCAAAACTGCACGCAGTACTCCAGGTGCGGCCTCACCAAGCAGCTATACAGAGGGAGTATCACTTCCTCCTTCTGGAGGTGATCCCTAGCGATGCATCCCAGCATCCTGTGGCCTTGGCTGCTGCCCTCCCACAAGTCTCAGAGTTGTTCATCTTGACATCCACCACCACCTCCAGGTCCCTCTCAGCCATTGAGACTTGTAGTATTCCCCAGGTGTACACTTGGCCTGGGTTTCTGGCCCCCAGGTGGAGTACCTTGCATTTCCCTGCATTAAACCTCAGCTTCCACTTTCTAGACCATCTTTCCAGAGTCTCCAGGTCCCCCTGCAGGGACACCCTCCCCTCCTCCCCATCCACCACCGCCCCCAGTTTTGAGTCATCTGCAAAGAGAATCATCTCACTCCTGATTCCTGTCCTTATGTCAGATACGTAGGCGTTGAACAGAAGGGGCCCAAGGACTGATCCCTGTGGGACCCCACTAATGACCCTCCTTGGGGAAGAGACTATCCCACCAACTATGACCCTCTGGGTCCGGTCCTGGAGCCAATTGCCTATCCATCAGATCATCTGGTTTCCCACCCCCATTTCTCCTAGTTTATCCAACAGGCCCACGTGAGGAACAGAGTCAAATGCCTTGCTGAAGTCTAGAAAGAGGACATCCACTGGTCTACCCAGGTCCAAGGCACTTGTCACCCAGTCATAGAACTCCACCAGGTTTGTCTGACATGATTTCCCCGGGATGAATCCATGCTGTCTATCGTCCAGGCACCCTGACTTATCCAGGTCCCCCGCCTCTCCTTGACAATGCCCTCCATCTGCCCACCACTGATGTCAGGCTGACAGGTCTGTAGTTCCCTGCCACCTCCTTGATCCCCCTTGTGGATAGGCACACATGCGCCACCTTCCAGTCTTGGGGCACCCACCCTGTCCTCAGAGAGATGGTGAAAAGCTCTGCCAGGGGTTTCGCCAGGACATCTGCAAGTTCATGCACTCTAGGATGTAATTTATCCGGCCCGGTGCTTTCTCAGTCTTAAGGGAGCTGAGGGCTTCCTTCACTCTCTCTCTGCTGTGATTTCCACTTCCAGTACCTCTTCTCCCTGCTTAGCCCTCCCCCCACCTGCCAGTGATGCCCTCCCCTCTCCCCAGACCTGCCGATTGGTAAGGGGCCTCCCCTCCTCATTATCTCTGTCTCCTCCCATGTATGATGCAGCATCCCCATTTTTCCTGTTGAAAACTGAGGTGAAGTACTCATTTAGTACCTCAGCCTGCTCCTCTGGGTCTTGTGCCCATCTCTTCCCTGATTTAATCCTGCTAATCTGCCCCTTCACCCTTCGTCTTTCCCCAATGTATCTAAAGAACCCCTTTTTCCCTCTCCTAATTTCCCTGGCCAGGTTCTGCTCCTTCCTTGCCTTAGCCACCCTCACCACTCTAGTGGCCCTTCTAGCCATCAGCTCATACTCCCCTCGATCCCTTTCACTCCTTGAGCACTTGAATTTCTTATAGCTGCTTTCTTTCCCCGCACCACCTCCTGGACCTCCCTGGTCCACCAACAGGGTTTTTGGGCCCTACCGCATTTTCGTCTTACTCTTGCACAGGTGCTGGTAGCATCCTGCACCCCTCTCCTGATGATTTCCCACCTACTATCAGCGTCCATGTCTGACCCAATCCCATCCAAATGCTCCTTAAGGATCCTTCCCATTTCCTTAAAATCCACCCCTGAAGTCGGTTACTTCTGTCTTTGTGCAGCCTTCTACCCCTCCTAGGTCCAAGCAGAACCAGACCGTGGCATGGTCACTCCCCGCCAATGGGTCCCTTACCTCCAGGCCCCCAATCTGGTCACTGTCTGCCAGGACCACATCCAGTACCCGTGCCTCCCTGGTCGGTTCCCTCACCTGCTGAGTTAGGAACATGTCTTGAAAGACATCCAACAACCTCTGTTCCCTGGTCACAGAGGATGTCATAGTCTCCCAGTCTGTTCCTGGCATGTTTAAGTCCCCCAACACCACCACCGTTCCTCTGCCCAGTCTGCAGTGTCTCCTAACATCTGCCACCAGACTGTCCTCCAGCTCCTCCGCCAGGGCAGGGGGTCTATACACCACTCTATTTTTACTCTTGCCCCCTTGTTATCAGGTGACCCAAATCGCCTCCACGGTTCCCTCCGCCTCCTCTACTCCCCCTATGCCAATGCAGTTTTTTACTATCATTGCTACCCCTCCTCCCCTTCCCTCCCCCCTGTCCTTCCTGAACATAGTGTAACCCTCCAGGTTATAAATATATAATATATATATATACTTATGGTTAATTAACAAAACCTTTATGTAATTAAGCCACAATGATTAATTTAAAGTGACTGGATGTTACCAGTATTGTGATCCTGTTCTGTTTAATTTTGTTTTACTGGCTGAAACAACTTCACAAAAAAAAAAAAATTGTAATAGTGATTACTATGAAGGGTCTACTGAGATATGAACAGGAACAACCATTCCTGTTGCTCAACAATAGATGTTCTTTATAAGTATTCCATACAAGAACAGTAGATACTTGATCAAAGTAAGAGAGACACATACAGCAGACTCTGTCTTCCAACTAAAGTCACTTACTGATGATTACAATCACAGGTAAATTAAAAAAGATTTTTTAATCAATAGCGTTTATTAAATAACACTGTGATTTCAAAATAAGAAAAGAAAACGTCATAATATTACACTATATCATTATGTTCTATTATGTTTATTACTATGGAGTTATATGAGAGACTTATTTCTGTTCACCAGTCCTAGATGTTTTTCTAAGTATGAGTTGATATAATAAGGTTTTTTTTTTTTTTTTTTTTTTTTTATCATACTCTGCTGGTTATCCCTATAAATTTAAAAACCACAGATAAGATCTTTGCAGCTCATGACTGCCTAAGAAGTATTAATATGAATGTTACAAACAGACACCAAAATGCTTGAAATACCATTCTACTGACAATGAAAGCAGACTATGTGGGATGTGAATTTAGTAGTGAGGGAAAGGATAAATGGGGGAAAAAACAAAGATGAAAAATAGGATGAAAATTATAAAAACCATCACACTGGTCTAGATATGGTTCAGTCGGTTACTTGAATTTACAGAAGATATACCAAACACTGAAGACATCAAACACCAAAGACATTGGACATTTCATTGGAGTGATCTGTTCTATTGTATAATCTCACCATTTTTAATTAGTCTAGAAATGCCATTATCACAGCAACAGTAACAGGAAACAACCTAGCAGTTATAGCATTGAACTGGTGGGTATTTGCGACCTATAACTTTCAGGAGAGGAGAAGAGCTGGCAGTCACTAAAACAGAACTTTTTAATGCTCTGAATTACATTTCCTTGCACCAAATCTCTTGTGGCCGAGTACCATCCATATGTTATCTAAGGAGGATTCTGGGAAGCTGATTGAGCAGCTTTTTATTCAAAGTGTTGGGGTGGAGAAGCCAGTGGGATCAACCAGATAAATGACACTTAAGAAAAACAAGTTAGTAAAAAAATTTCTTTATGCACTAAAAGTGCAAATTGGTGGCTGCAGCACACCATAGATGCGAGGCTAGTACTTGTTCATTCCCCTTTAATCCTACTCCCTGCAATGTTTACTATGGAATTTCAGTGCCAGTCGGGGAGATGTATGGCTGCTGTGATGTGAATAGCATTGCTCTGAAATGTAGACACTGTACTGTATAGGCTATAAACTAGGCAGGAAGCAGCCTTGTGTTATTCTTGAGAAAAAAGTAAAATAAAACATTTAAAAAATACCCAGCTAAAAAGATGATGCTTTTGACATGATGCACAGTATCATACATTTTCATTATCAGGTATGTTCAAAGATCATGTCCACTCTTCAAAAACCATCTTGATTATGGACAAGAGTTATTCAACATGATTGCTAAATGTTTGCCAATCATACTAACATACTAAGAAGCCAGCAGAGTAGGCCCTATGGTCTATTGAGTCTGCTCAGAATCAGCACCTTCTCAGGGTACCATTTGCTACCCCCTTCCTCCCACAAAGGCCCCCACCTCCTTCCACTAACTGGGCCACCCCCAATGCTGACCCTGCTAAGATGCACAATCCCCCTATACCTATCCCAGTAACTCTTGAACCCCTTCACATTACCTACAGCCACCAGTTCTGCAGGCAGAGTGTTTCAGGGTTCCACCACTGTCTCAGTGAAGTAGCACCTCCTCATCTCCCCCCTGAGTCTCCCACCTACCAGTCTCATTGGGTGCCCCCTTGTGACCCCCACCTCCTTCAGCTGGAACACCCTATCCTGGCTTACCCTATTTATCCCCTTATGATATTTGGACCTCTATCATATCCACTCTGTCCCTCCTCTCCTTCAGGGAGTATAGGTTGAGCTCCTCAAGTCTCTCCCCATAGGACTTTTCCCCCCAGACCCTGTATCATCTTGGTTGCCCTCCTCTGGACCCTCTCCAGAAGTTCAACATCCCTTTATAAGTATGGACACCAAAACTGCACGCAGTATTCAAGGTGCAGTCTAACCAAGCAATTGTATAGCAGCAGGAGTACCTTCTGGCTTCTCGAGGTTATCCCCCTAGCTATGCATCCCAGCATTTTATTCACTCTTGCCACAGCCCTTCTGCACTGCTCTGAGTTGTTCATTCTGGCATCCACTACCACACCAAGGTCCGTCTCCCCATTTGAAGCCTGCAGTGTTGCCCCTCCCAAAGTGTATACATGAGCTGGGTCCCTGGCCACCAGGAGGAGGACCTTGCACTTCTCAGTATTAAATCTTAGTTTCCAGATGTGTGACCACCCCTCCAGAACCTCCAGGTCCAGCTGTAGTGCTAACCTACCCTCCTTCCTGTCCACCACCAACCCCAGGTTCGAGTCTTCAGCAAAGAAGCTCATCTCACCCCTGATACCATATTTGATATCTGAGATATAAGCTTTAAATGAGAGTGGTCCCAGCACTGAACCCTGTGGAACCCCGCTAATGACCCTCCTGGGAGATGAAAGCTCCCCCCTGACCACTACCTTCTGAAAATGCCTACCTAACCAGCTTCTGATCCACCTGACTTTCTGGTCCCCAACCGCCATGCCCCTCAGCTTCTCCAGGAGCCCAGGATGTGGCACCGAGTCAAATGCTTTGCTGAAGTCTAGAAAGAGGACATCCACTGGCCTACCTGGTCTAGTGCACTCATCCCCAATCATAGAACTCCACAAAGTTGTTCTGACATTATCTGCCCTTAATAAAACCATGCTGGCAATCATCCAGGTAGCCCCTTGCCTCCAAAAAACCCTCCAGCCTCTCCTTCAAGATGATCTCCATCACCTTGCCCACCACCAATGTCAGGCTTACTGGCCTGCAGTTTTGCAGCTCCTCTCTTGAGCCACCCTTTTGGATAAGTATGATGTGGGCCATCCTCCAATCCTGAGGCACCCATCCAGTTTGGCAGGAGGCGTTAAAGAGGTGCAGCCAGGACATCCGCCGGCTGAAGGATGAAGGCCATCTGGGCCCGGTGCCTTCTCCACTCTTGGGGCCTTGAGGGCTTCCCACATTCTGCTGATGGGGATTTCATCATCCATGGCACCCCCCACACCAGCAGGACCCCTCTGCCTCACCATCCTCCCTAGTGAAGACCAAGGCAAAGTAGTCATCATAAGCTATCATACTCTATCATAAGCTATAAGGTTATGGAAATGAGGATTGCTTATCATGATTTCATAACATAAAGATTGACTGTGGTCATTGTTACTGCAATAAATTCATTTTTTTACCTTTGTCATTCATCCTGTTAACTACTTAGGCATCTAAATTTGATTATCAGTTACAATGAATATTCTATTCAAGCACATTGCTTTCATTAATATTTGCTATTAGGATTTTCTTATGAGTTCTGGTGAGTTCCTACAGGTTCTTGGTTTGTGCCGATAACCATTCCTTAACAGTCTTGAAACTAACATTGTCAATTCAGTTTCAGTTTATTAAACATTGTTAAGACATTTCTTACACACAAATATAAATGATGGCAACATACTACATTAATGCTCATTAGAGTTGCTATTGCACAAAACGCAAGCCCCACAAATGTTGGAAATAAATTATTAGGATTGTTAACCAAATGCCCACAAAGTCTGGAAATGTTCTACGAGTGTTGTTATGTCTAAGTCCTACACACCATACTATGCCCCCTACTCTCATCACTCAAGGACAGTCTACAAGTACAGGGCTATGCATCAGTGGTGTGGTATTTTACATGGTGCCAGCACATTCAAAATATTTAAATAGCAACCCAAATCTCCACCCCATAAAGCATCTGATTGTTCCCATGGTATTGCTTTGATAATAGTTTCAACCCACAGCATAATCGTAACCTAGGATTGTAATCATGTCAGCAAGATATTGTATCCAAAGCAATGCAAAAATGGATATCTGCCATCGGACAATCAAAGGTGTCATGACCTGGAGTTAGTGAACACACTGTAAGTCGACCAGAAAAACAAATGCCATTAGCCACCAAATATAATATATACTTGGGTGAATTATCTAAAATGCCATAATGATAAGTCAAGCATTGAATCACGTGGCTGCTACACATGAGTGGAATCATATACTGTACATGCTAGATCAATTATTATCATGAAACATCATAAACAGGTGTAAAGATCATTAAATATTGCTGAGCATGGACAATCTAAAAAATGAATCCCATGGTTATACCATTACTTTTCAAAAGTGGTTTTGTAATTGCTGGACAAAATAGCAGTCAGTGAGTAAGTTGCAATAGGTAAACTCCTCAGTCCTGAAGTGCAGGACCTGCGATTGTGATCACCACACAATGCCAGCCTGTAGTATTTGGATCATAGTAAATACAGAGACTGCTACAGTGTCTGATTAAATACTTTCCCCCAAAAATAACAGAACTACTTGTTTCTATAAATCAGAATTCATAATAATTTGGGGATGAAGAAATGGGGGTGGGAAAATAAATTACCATAACTGAGGGACGTAACCTATTGAAATTCATGCACTGACTGCTATTTTGTCCTGCAATTACAGAACCACTTTTAAAAAGTACTGATATAACAGCATTTAAGGAATTCATTTTTTGGATTGCGCATTGTCAGCAGTATTTAAAGGGGCACTGTCTCCTTAAATCTGCCATGACGAGTTGTCAGTACTTTTAAAACATAAACATTTTTAAATCAAGCTCTTGAATACATGTATAACATTTAAAAATGTTTTGGGCTTGGCTGTAGTTTGTTTACATTTGTTTCATTAGAGCAGTCTGCCTGATGTTTATTTATGTCTATGTGGATAAGCACACCCACAATCAGCTCCTTGCTATGGTGATGCGCACACTCATGCTTGACCAAGCTGACTGTCACTCTCATGCCTTTATAATATATTTCAAGAATGAAAAGCAGACAGTTGGCCCAGTGGCACTGAGGGTCGAGGCACCGGATGCAACAGCTCGTGCCATGCTGAAGATCCGAGTTAGGTTGAGAGCTTGGGCCACCAGGGGTCAACAGGGAGGAGGGCTAGGAGAGGATTGTAGTGGCCACTGGGCTGCTCTCTTCTCCTGGATTGGAGAGGCTAGTTACCTCTCTCTTGCCCGATACCTGGTGGAGGCCCGATGCCAGAGCAAGGGAGTTGGGACACTGATGAACATCAGGAAGGTGGAAGGAGCACACAGTTTCCAGGAGCGTGCACATGCCTCCTTGAACATGGGCTCACCTGTGCATGTTGCTGTTCCAGGGGGGATGGGGGAACAATTACTAAATCATATGTCTCCCTGTGGCCATGAGTGAAGGTCCCAAAGCCCTGTAACCCACTCCTTGTGGATCCCCGATGGGGGGAGAGTATGATGGAGTCAGGAGCTGGGGGCCTGATGAAAGGTGCAGGTGGCCATCAGAGGCAAAAGCTATATAGAAGAAGAAAAAAAAAAGGAAAAAAGAATGACAAGCAGAGGTATTTTTGTCCCTGAATCCTTTCTATATATGTACATAAAACTATGGGCTTAATTTTGTAAGAATCTGGACTGGCACAAGGGACTTGCATCAAGAAGAAATGGTACAAGGGACTCCTTGTGCCACACTTTGTGCCAGTCCTGATTTTCAGATGCCCCCTGTGGCAACTGGGGGGGCCACCTGTGCCAGCCGAATTTGCACCATCATTGCAATGGACATACCAGTGTGGCAAGGCAGAGGGGGGCTTGCACCAGGACAGTGCTGCAGTATCCCTTTAGTAAGGATTCTGCAAACCCCAGCAATGGGCACACAGGCCACCAGAGTTAGACAAGCTAGGAGCTGTGCCCACGTGCCACTCCAAGTGTCCTGCTATGGTGGGGGGGGTGGTCTGTGCCCCCTTTTGTGACTGCTATCAGGGGATGTCTTCTGCCCTCCTGCACCCAGCCAAGTGTCATAGCAGTGGTGGGGACACAGCTGGTTAATTACACAGCCATCCCTCCCCACCACAAGTCATAGTACCACCCTCCCACCTACTACCTGCCATGCCAATGCCATATACCGGGATCTGTCACCACCCTCAAGCCGGCCCTGGCCTGCCATCCATGGACCCTACCAGCTGCTGGCTTCATGGCCAGCAGTTCCAACCCATGGCTGCCAATGCTGCCCAAAACTTAACTGTAGTCTGCAGCATTCCCCACCTATGCACCAGTTGTTTGGCACATAGGACAACTTGCGGCAAACTCGGGGAGTTTGACACCAGGACCCCTATTTTTACAGAATCAGACACAGGGTAGGGACTTGCACCTGAGCTTGCCTCGATTGGGGTGTCAGCACAAGGCACACCAATCTAACAGGGCTCTGCAAGTCAAGCCATGTATGTCTAGACCCTACTTTAGTAATCTTTGTTTCATGTTTTCAAATTTCTCAAATTTCTTGAATGGAATTATATTTGTCTGTTGATGTATTTTGTAGTTGTAAACTTTTTTTTCTCATCTGACACGTGCTGATTTGATTTGAGAGTTATTTTGGCTACATAAATATGCTGTGTATGTTTACTAATAGCAGTACTAGAAAAACAAAGTTTTCATACAGTAGATAGCTAGCTCCTTCTTGGTTGTCAGGATCTTGCAAATTTCCATCTTTTGCATTTCAGAATGTTAGATTATGGCATCTATCAACATAGAAACTGTAATTTCTAATTATTCTGATTCAAACTCTATTGATGGTGCTACTGTGTTAGAGTTTTGTACAACGGTTACAAGCCTGTTTGAGATGTCTGATCTTTTCACATCAAAGAAGTCCATGATTATAGCTAACATTTTCAGTGTTTTTTTTTTGCATTTCTAATTTCATGTTTTCTGCTTGATTATTTATTTTCTTGTTGAAGTTAGTGTATAGACCTTCAGAGTAACATGCCGTTACAAAACATGTTCTGTAAAATTGACAGCTCTACATCCAATTTGCAATATCCACAAAGATGGCTCCCAGCTCTTCTTGTGGACTTTATTGACTGCAGTTTAAAACCATTACATTCATTCAATAAAAAGTACTGAAAATTGAAAGTTTATCCTATTGGGCTCCATAGCAATTTCATTTTTAGTATTAGTGTACTCTGTGTAATTTTCCTTTACATAAATAATAGACTGTTTTGCAAAATTAGCTTGAATAAACTCAATGACTGCAAATGTCCACCTGAATTTACTTTGACAATGTGGAGAGTCTTCATTTGTACATGTAGCCTTTTAAACTTTTATCTGACCAGACTGGACAATGATCATGATTTATTCTGAACTGTTTTATGGATTGAGGTGGTGTTCATTGAGGCTTTAAGTTAAGGGTTTCTAGCAGGCAACCATCTGTACCAATTATCTGCTTCTCACATTACACTCAAAGCAGATGTTACATTTAGTCAAAGCAGAGGTTCACATAGAGTGTGGCTCTAGTGTGCCAGTGACAGTCTCTGTACAATCAATGGGCATGTACTGTATATAGTACAGTGCTCATTGAGAGCTCTGTTGGAGGCTGGCCATGGTGGTGAGCTGTGGGTTGTTTCAGTTGCCAGCTTGGTTTTTGGATGGGGGAGTGGAATGGTGGGACCCTGCCTGCTGGGGTGGGGGTTCACTAGACCACAAATGATTTTTAATATTTCATAATGGAGGAGTGGGGCTTGGGGGGGACACGCTGTATCACCAGGGAATATAAATATAATTATTTCATAGGGACATTGGGGAAGGGGTCCACTAGACCACCAATATTTTTTTTTAAATATCTCATAATGAAGGATCAGGACTTGGTGGGGTAGGGGTGAGTGGGGTGGTGGGGCACTGCCAACTGTGGTGGGGGGATGGAGGGACCACTAGACTACTAGGGAAAACGTTTCTTTATGATATAGGATAGGGGCTGGGGAGGTTTTCCAGGCTACAAGGGCAATTTTTATTTACAATTGGGGATCAGAGCTGGGGGTGTTCCCCAAACTACAAGATCAATTTTTATATGAGGTTTCGGGGCGGAGGGGGTACGCCACACATTGGTGCACATACGGAATCCTCCATGAGTATTTCTAAGTACCGTTAGACCAGCCCTTGGCTGGTCTAATGGTACTTAGAACATTGCCCTCTGGGAGGGTTTTGGAATGCCCAAGTAGGGGACATGGCAGCCTGCATCTGCTGTAAGACCCTAGTGCCATGCAGCAGCCCATTTTGTGGTACATGGCTCGTGCAAGCCCCTTTTGGTGCATGCAGCCTGCGTTTGATAATAGTTCAGGGTGCATTTCTTGATGCAAGGGGGCCACTTACTTCATTTATGTTTGATGCAGGCATCTTGTGTTAATTTAAGGGCTGTTATAATAGGGCCCCAAGGGTCTAAGAAGACTGATATACAATGCTCTGAAAATGCTACTTTTAATGAAACCCCAACACAACCCTAATATACAGACGCTACTGCACCTGTGTAATTAGACAAGCAATTAAAATTTGAAGCCAATAATAGATAACATGATTACATAAGAAATCAGTCAATCTAGAGAAGAGGCATCATGAATTCAATACAGTGGAATAATGTCTCCGATATCACATAATTAGTATTGGTCTGATTGGAAGTTACCTATTAGTTACTGCCATTAAATCTCTTTGGGAGGAAACTAGATACTAGACATGATCAGGCCTGGATACCTACACTCTCAAAGAGAAGAGCTGGTAGTTTCAAACTACTACAGATGCACAAACATACTGGGTGCCAAAAAAGGATATTTATAATGTGGTCTCGTATTACCTTCTGATCTGTGATTTTTGATTTCCTATTTGTAAACAGATTTTAAAAAACAGAGCAACATTTTGCATGGTCAAAAAATTCTCTGCAGTTAACGTGTTTAATATTAATCTAGGAGCTGGGAGAATCCCTCTTTTTTAATTGTGGAGAGAATCATGGTATTGCCATGGTCAAAATGGCAGAAATCCTGAAAATCATAGTAAAACTCATGAAAAGTCATGGATCCCTTTGGCCAGATATTTCAAGATTCCTGTTTGGGTCCACAAACATTTTACTCCAGGGGTAAATTAGTGTCTGTAACAAACTAGTGGTATATCAGATCATGCTTGAAACACATAGTGAGCACTGATGACATGCTCTGATATACCAACCGAGATAGGCAGTATCCCAATTGCACTCACAAACCGGTATCATGTCATAATAGTGACCCAAAATGAGTGACTAGAAAAATACGACTCATTTTGGGTGCTATTACCGTGGGCTACCCTGCAGAATAGCGAGGGTATGGGATAGTGACCAGGGAAAAGGGTGAACTGAAAGGGGGAATAGCGAGGGACAGGGAAGGGGTTTTCAGGCACTGGTATACCTTCTGCCACCGAGCTAGCCATGTGGCATGGTGGTGTGGGGTGGCTAGCTCTGGCACAGCAGGTACTGGGTTCAGGAACGGGAGTGTGTACATTTTGCCGCAGCTGCAAGCTGTGGCACTTAAATTTTGCTGACATCCAGATTTTTGCCCCCTCCTCAATATGCAACCCTCTGGAGTTAAGAATCCTAATTGAGGGGGGCGTAGCCCCCCACTACAAAAACACTTTTTTGAAATCTGGATGTCGGGTCACCTTGAAGTGGGAATTGCCGATTTGCTTATAGATGATATACACTTGACATAATAGCGATCACTGTTTTGAATTCACTATTATGACATGGAACCCACAAACCATGACCTCCTACTGGCCACATCAGGTACATGTCCAATAGGGAGCTATGGGGCTTGCAGGAGCAAACGGGGCTGTAAGCAATCACTAATGGCAATTCCTCCTGTGGAGCAGTTTGCGATATTCATTTGTCCCTATGCAAATTACCCCATAGCACTAGCAAGGCAATATGGGGTCATTTGCATCCCATTAGGGCCTCATCACAGGTACATAGCAAACAGTCTTCCAATATCCTAGCCATTGTGTTAAGCCAATTACCTCTATTTTGACATATTCTTATACAAACAAAACCACAAAGATTTAAATTTTGTTAATAATTAATTGGTTTGCTGGTCTAGTATCAGATGGCAGCACATTCACAAACAAGCCCTCAAATCCCACACTGAGGCTGACTGGGAAACCAAGTGTACTGTGGTGGTCAGGGATAAAATGATAGATCTATCATTGGCAAACACAGTAAAATGATGGCGTTTTCATGGAAAATGCTAAAAATCAAGGTGTTGTCATGGAAAATGCCCCAAATCATGGGGTTGCATGGCAAAATGCCAGAAATCATGGAGTTTTCATAGCAATGGGGAAAATCATAAAATCCATGACTTCTATGAGAAAGGTTCAATGATATATTAATTTGCCTGGGTACATATGGGTACCCTAGTGCATTACATTGCCATTTGGGAGCCCATGGTTTACCTTGTTTCATTTGTGAGCCTTAAACTCCCATATTGTGGCCAGCTGGGACAAGGCACATTGAGAAGGTAAGCTGCTTGTTGCCTAGTAATGGAGTGTTGGCCACCTGACATTTCTGCATCCCCTGCTAGCAGACAAAGGAGCAGCAGTAGCACTGACTGTTGAAGCAGCTCCTTGACCACCTTCCTGGTAGGGGATGCTCTTGACCTAAACAGCAGGGATTGCTCAGCTCATAAAACAATGCCATCATTGGTCCAGACCAATGGGATACAATAAAAAATATAGGATTATAGGGGGCTTCAGTGCCCCCAACCCCAGAGTTGCCCCGTCTCCATAAGGTAGAGAGCAGTCACTCCAGCCCTGTACATGAATGTGTAGGACAGGGGCAATCAGTGGAACAAGTGGAAAGAAAAATAATAATTACAATTATATATATTTTACTTCTGTGGGTTTGGAGTGTTGTATCATAAAGTTACTGAAAGACAAGGATGTCTGTAATCCAGCAAAAAGACATCAAGGTCAGAAATGTTTTCTTTGTAAAGTTACACTGCTGCTGTAATAACAGTCATTTGTTTCTTGACAGTATGGAAAGAACTTACTTTTAGATTAAGGATCCATACTGTTCCTCAGTACACTCCTTGTTACCCATCTTAAAGGTAAGACACTCCACTTCTATAATCACCCTAGCCTGAGTGGCATAACACTCTAAACCCCCATTATCTATAAGGGGATTTCTCCAAAGGGGGAACAACTTACTGCATTTAGATGCTGCTACAGTATATACTTTCCTGAACATTCAGAATAGAGTCTTGATTGAGATTTGAGACACTTCCATTGGATAGGAAGCACTATCCCCCGCCCATCAATGGTTTGATTTTGACTTTTTTGTTTTTTTACATAAACTAGGGAATTGAAAATGTTTTGAACAATCATTTTTATTTCAGTAATTACAACATCTAAGCAATTTCTATTTTTAATTAAAAAAAGGTACACAGCTTCATATTGGTTTGGTGACACAACACATATTAAGTTGTATTAAGTGTGCTTCCGCTATGTAGGGAGTACAGATGGTGCTATTATAGTACAATGTACTGTATATATTTTTTTAAATCTTGGTCTCTTTCAGAGGGCTTAGACACAGAATTAAAATCTATGTTTGAAACACTTTGAGAGGCTCAAGTTTAACCACTTAGTAATACTGTGCACATACCACTAACCACTTCTCAAAGTCCACAGCTACTAGAACTGCCCCCCCCCATTCTGATATCTCCCTGCTACCTTATTCAGACTATCCACCTAACCCTTATTTAAGTGCTGCATAGACTTTCATACCTTGATGTTTGTTTGTATCTCTGGTGTGTCTGTATTGCATTAAACACTGGATTTTGTTTCATTTGCAATGTTATACTAGATAAATGTATTGCAATTTACTAATTCATTTTGTAACACCTCTGCTGCCGTTCTCACTCCAGGACCCTCATGGAAGCTGCTGTATGTGTATTACCTTAATGAGGCTACCCTGGTGTTCTCAAATCCTAAATAAAAAAAATAAAACTCCTCGTCCCACTACCATCACCACTTTAGTTTGAAATTGCCAGCATTTGCTTGTGGAGGGATGACAGCATCCCTTTAAGTGTGTGAGTTCTTATTCAGTTTATTTACCCAGACTCGCCCTGCCAAGATGTAACTTCTGGTTTCCAGTGAGGGTTCTGCTTTTGCAGTTTTTTTACACCTGGGTTGATGGAAGCACAGAAATGTCAGATGAGCTGCTCAAGGTCACACATTGAGAAGGTGGCTCTGGTGGGATTTGAACCTGGGGATTCTGCTTCCTGAGCATGTACTTCAGCTGCTAGATCATTTTAAATAATATAAATAGTATACATCCTGATAATGCTAACACTGTCCCTCCCAAACTTGTGGTTTATCACATTTAAACAATAAACTACTACAATTCATTTAAACTAGTGCCACATGACCAGCATCACATACGGAGCATCCGTGAACTGGCTCCTAAGTTCTTTTGCTAATGATTTCTTGAGGTCTGGATTTTGTTACTTCTTACAAAAATTCAAGGGCCTCTGTCCAATATTTTGGTGATGAAAAGCTGAGAGGTATTCTGGGAAATTTATTTTGTATCCTTTTAGTAATTTTGGTTTCTGTAAGAAGAAATGCAGAAAAAGATACATTACACAAATTTAAAACAGATGTCAGCAGATGAATAGCTGTACTCTTACACTAAACGTTCAAATCTGATAATAATACCATGTGGTAATATTATATTTCTTAAATTAAGTACAGTGTGCCTTACTCGAAAATGTGAGGAGGCACTTTTTATATGCAAAAATTATCTTCACAGGAAAGGCATGCTTTTCCTTGTGAATTGCCATACCATACCATATAGTATGCTCTGTTATTTTCTAATATGCATTATTAGGTTCTTTAGGGGAGTGTAGTAATAGGGCTTTTCTCTATGACTGCATACAGGGGTGGATTTAGAATGTTTTATGGGGTAGCAATTTTGTCAAAGGGATAGCACTTTCTCTGAATAATGTAGCATGTTCCCTTTTAAAACTAAGGTTAAACTAAAACAGCCAATGTTCGCTGGCGTAAGGGAGTAGTGGGTGATACTTTGCTATATAGCTAAGACTGCTAGAGACTGGATAGTACATATTGTACTAACTAAAGATGCCAGTGACTATGTTTTTGTATCCACCAGACTAACATTAGGGGAGGACGGGCCTCATGTCAATAACAGTGTCAGTGGATCAGCAGGTTGCACACTCACATCTGA
This sequence comes from Neoceratodus forsteri, assembly GCA_016271365.2. NCBI lineage: Eukaryota > Metazoa > Chordata > Ceratodontiformes > Ceratodontidae > Neoceratodus > Neoceratodus forsteri. The sequence goes on from CM057458.1 coordinate 1,331,699,300, forward strand.
GGTCAGACGATCAGAAGGCTGTGGGTTCCAGTCCCCCATTAGGAACTTGGGGTAAAAATCCCAATACTGACACTGTAGTGCAGCATGAGGGGGTTGCTGCACTTCTGTGGTGCCTTCTTTCAGATGAGACATTAAACCGAGTTCCCATCTATCTTTTCTGGTGGTTGTTCAGGTGGACATTAATGATACTATGGCACTTCTCAACAACAGTAAAGGAATTTGTATTACACAGAAACTATAATGCAAAACCTTACATACAAATCATATTAAACTCAAAATAAACCTCAGTATTCAGGGGAAAAGGGGGGAAAAACACAAAAATGTAGTAAATAAGCGTAACTTCTCTTCTACTCTCTTACTCCTATTACTTGTTGCATTTCACTTAACCCATCACCGTTATTATATACTACTCACCCAACTCAAACCACCGACACGATAACCCAAAACAGCCGAAACCCACCGATAAATGTGACATACTTTGAGGAGTCAACCATGGAAAGTGTCTCCACCATATCCACGACACTTTATTAGGTAATTCCTGCCTATCTTTTTGAAAGGCTATTTGAACTTCCCTATTGATCATATTAAAGAGACCTGCAACAGAAATATATTTTTGTTGTAAACTATAAAGACATCTAACTTGCCATATGCTGCATTTAATACATATTAAAATGATTCTCAGTGTACCAGGATGAAACCTTTGCCACCCATCCTGAAAACCTCCATAAACTAATGCCTCATCATAAGTCATCTGCAGAAATTCAGTGATGTGCCAAGTCTTGCTAATTCTGGCCATAATTCCTCAATAAATGGACACTGTAAAAATAAATTTACCATCGTTCCCTCTTGTTGAAGACATTCCTCCCTTAAATAATGTCATTCCTCAACAGGTTTGTGGTGATAATTACTATGGAAATTTAATTTTTCATGGCAACTTAACCATACTATGTCCCACATTTTAGAAGGTACCCGAGGTTCCAAAATCTGGTCCAATAAACATTTCTCCAGTATTAATGGTTGGCATTTAAAACATGGATCACAGTTAAAATATGTAGATACTATATATTTATAGAATTCTTTCCTATTCATAAGTACAACAGATTGTACAATGAGTCTCCATGTTTTTAGTTTCCAGAATTGTGAAACCAAATCATCCTCCACCCCCTTGGTAAATTTCTAAACACTCCTCAATGTCCCATATCCCATTTTGAAAAGAAAAAACAACATCTGTCCTGAAACAGTGGAATCCATGCTTTTTGTTGGTTTTTCAGAATAGGCACAACATTTGCATAAGCATAAATGGCAAAGAAAAAGTACAATTAGATTTATCATAGTAAGGCCACCTGATTTGATGGGACTATATGTAACTGCTCTTTTAATAGGGTTAGGTCTACTGCCCCAAAAGAGCATAAAAAGTATTGCTTACCCTTGTTTCCAATCTTAGAAGTAAAACATAACTTGCATTAAAAAAAAATGGGTAAAATAAAAGTTTTTGCCAGAAACATTGTTTTCTTTTTGGTCATAGGCCAATTCTTCCATTTTTCTGCCTTGGATTCTGCTATTCTCAGGGCATCTTCCCAGTTCTGTGCAGCCAAATTGCCATCCCCAAATAATATTCCCAGTACCTTTGCCAGGCTTGGCACAATAGTAACCCCTTTAATGGCACCTCTTGGAGAGTCTAAGGTATATTTTAACACCAAACACTGACTTTTTTCTTTATTTAATGCTGCACCTGAAATATGTGAGAAGTCAGAAATATCTAATTTCTCTCTGGCAGAGTGTTTGTTAGCCACCATAAGACAAATATTGTCCGCATTGGCCATTACACAAGGAAACATAGAGCATAGCCCCCCTTCCCCACATGCTGCATCTCTGCACACTGCTCAGTCTTTCTAAGGAGGGGGTCAATACTAAAAACTTGTAACAGGGGGCTTAAAGGGCATCCCTGTCTCACACCCGTCTCAAGCAAAACTGCAGCTCCTGGGAGACTATTCACTACCAGCCTAGTGGTAATACCCCTGTATATCAGTCTAATCCAGCTTACAAACATCAAAGGTATACCATAATGAAGAAGCACAGAAAACAGAAACTCAAGGATCACCACATCATAGGCCTTTGCTTGGTCTAAAGTGACAATGCACCCTTGAGCATCTGATCTTGCACATACTTCTCAAAGAAGAAATAAATTGTCCTGCACAGTACACTTTGGAATCACACATGCCTGTGTAGGTGAAATTAATATGTGAGCCGCATCTAGTAACCCGTTACCTAGGATTTTATACAATATTTTCCAGTCCACGTTTAATAAACTAATTGGCCTCCAATTGTGTCAATCAGTTTAATTACCCCTTTTAAATAAATAAATAAATCAAAAAGCTTTCTGCCATTTCTGTTGGAATGCTTATTTTTCCCTGCACTGTGTAATTGAAGAGGGGAACCAAATAGTCAACTAGGTCTTCCAACAATTTTTTTTATAAAGCTCGATAGGTAACCCATCAGTTCCAGGGGCCGTACCCCCTGTACACGATGTCACTATCTGTCAAATTTCCCCTGCTGCTATAGGGACCACTGAACCATCCATTATCTCCTGTGGCACCTTCGGGATGAGAAGATCATGTAGAAAATTTGATGTTCCATCCAAAGCCCTCTCCAATTTAGAAAACTGTTTCTCTGTATGCTTGTATACAAAGTTTCCCATTTCCAAATTATGTGATGTTACAGAAATATCTGGTCTTTCCAGATGGGACATATATTTTGTCTCAATGCATTCTTTACAGGTGTCATATGGATTAACTTGTTCTCTCTTACCCTGTGTCTCATGATTTTCTTCTGCTGCTAACGAGGCAGCTCAGTTGTACTGAACTTCACACATTTCCTTTTGTACATTCTCAATCTGTGTCTTAAAATCATATCCAGTATCCAACGATCTGGAACTCAATGACTGTAAATGTCAGTGTAGTTCCAGGTATCATACGTACTTTGTTGTATGCTGATATTTCACCCATACATGAAACAGACTTTTAAAATCAAATTTCGTATCCACCAATCATTGCATAGACATGTCATATAACATGTACGCCAAGTGTCTGGCTGCCAGAAGTTCCTGGACAGCTGTCCAAATAGACTGGTTTTCCAAAAGGGAAACATTAAGATGCCACATATAGTGGGTAGTTGGTTTGTTAAATGCAGCTCCTGTATTAAGTGTGAGCATACCATGGTCTGTGGTTTCTATTGGTGTTACCTTATATCCCAAACACACCACCCATCGTGAAATGAAGAAAAAATCAATCTGAGAGGATAGTATTCCTTTATAAAAGGTGTGGCCTGGAGGTTGGGGACCCTCCTCTGACCCATCTTTAAGTGTTGCTCCAGTGATCACTTTATTTAAAAAATTTGAATCACTGTATAGTTTTCGTGTCTTCCCCATCTTATCTTTTAAGGCCAGTATACAGTTGAAGTCCCCAGCAAAAACCATGGTTTTTGTGGTGTAAACATATGATTGTATGGTATGCAGAACCTAAGTCGGTAAGGATTTGGTCTGGGGGCATAAATATTTATGAGCCGGGATTCATGTTGCTGATAAAAAATACCTAGCGTCAGTACTCTGCCTGGCACTATATCCAAGAGTGTATTAACAACAATGCCCTGAGTGTTAAACAAAATACCCACACCCAAACAGGGATTTTCCCCCCAAGGACCAAAAGGAGGGTCCTCCAAACCATTCCTCAGCAGCTTGCAACATATCAGAAATGGTATGCAAATAGGTATCCTGAAGAAAATATACATGGTAGTTAAAGTCCCGTAATATGGAAAACATGGTATGATGTCTTTTTGGATTTTTAATGTTATTTGCATTCAAAGACGCAATGAAAAAAAACCCACACTTAATGTTTAGTCAATATATGCAGTCCCCTTTAGGTCTGCCCTTTGGATGACTTCTTAATTTTCGCTTTTTTCTTGCTGGACATATGAGAGTCCATTGATGCCATGTCTGTGTCTGTGGCCACAGACAATGTAATGGATGAAGTATCTGACTCATCCTCACTGTCACCTCAAGCCTTACATTTTGCTAAAACAGTGAATTTGTTCTCTGTTGAGAGAGGCTCTCATCTCACTACTTTTTCAGGAGGTAGGTCTTTAGGCCCCTTATTCCTCAAACTTCTGCGTGGAAGGACTTGATTCCATTGCTGCAGTGGAGGGATAGGGGGCATCGCCTTTCCTGGAGAAATCAAGTTTTGATCATCCAGAGATGTGAGTAATGCTGGTAGAGGAGACAGGGGGTTTGACGCACTATTGACTCCTTTTTCTGCTGGTATGTCCCTTTTCCCTGCCTCTGAAGCTGCAGGTACAGGTTTCATACTGAGAGAAGGAGTGCTGGATTCAGTTCCTACAGATGGAACATGTGGAACAAATACCGGGGCATTCATGTACTGTTCTTGTGCTCGTGTCACAAGGTCCTCTTGGTCCTCTTGTTCAGCTGAGAGTCTGTTATGGGTGGCCCACAGGCAGGCTGTAAAGGAATGTCCTGTTTCCCCACACAAATTACAACACACTGGTGTGGGGCACGCCACACTAGAATGACCAATACCACCACACAGGGAGCATTTCAGTTTGTCGCAGGCACTGCTTAGGTGGGTGTAAGCCCCGTAGCGAAAACAAAACTTTGGTTGTCCTGGATAAAATATAAAGCCTCTGTCATGTCCAAGATGAAAACAACTAGGAAGATGTTGAATAGTCCCATTCATGCTTGGTAGGTGAACCCTGATCTGCCATCCCCCATCCAAAATAGTTCAGCATCCATGATGGGGTCTGGGTTGCCCAGCAGGGTACATTTTGACTGTAGCCAGTGTAAAATGTAATTCACGCAAACTCCTTCATTCTTGAACAACACTGTGATGACCTTAACTGCAGGCTTCATGAGGGGAACACCGGAAAGGGGGACCACAGGGGTGTGTACCTCACTTGTTGGTATTTCATCCAAAAGTTTTCTAAACTACCAGCTGTTTTAAAACTCCGGTCTAATGTTGTGTCACCCGCTATATAAATGAGGGCGTACACTTCACTAGCTTTGAACTGCAAACTTTGCTCTATCAATTTTTTTCCCATATAAATACAATCCAGAAAAAACCTCCAGACCCACTGTATATTTGATTCTCACAGCATTCCTTCACTTTGCAGATGCATATGTGCAGAAGGACGGGAGCTCTTGGCCTGTGGACTCAGGGCCAGTCTTTGTCCCAGAGTAACGTCTCTCCCTGTTTGGGGGGGTCATATTTCCATTCATTTGAACATCAGCAGGCCCACTCTGAGAAGAGGGAGTACTTAATTCTGGGTTTCACACTGTTGCCGATCCAGTTTACTTCTTACCTCTTCAACATTCAAATGGAGGGCTGGATTTTGAGTGAGTTTCAGTGCTGCATGACTATGTAGGGGGCTTTCTCCCTCAGAGTCACCCACTGGTGAGCCCAATTGACTAGCTGATACAGGGCCCAGAGGCATCCAAGGTTTATTACTCTGAGGGCTCCTCACCCAGCCTGCCTACTCCAAAGCCTCCGCTATTGTCAGACCAGATGGAGACATGTTTCTTCAAAAGACTGATGTAATACAGTGTCTATGTCTGCTAATACTGTTACACAGTCTTCCTCTCCATTATCAGATTCTCTGGAGTTAGGATACCCAAAAATCCCTTGTGCTATAATTCTCTGTGCACTGTTTTTGTAAGCTCTGGTCCCACACCAGCAGCACTTGTTATGTCCATACATGTAATATCATCAGTCACAATTTCTACAACTTATTTAGACATTTCCCTTGTTACAGAGTTACTTGCAGTCCCCAGTAGTGAGAACAGCCCCTTTGGTCCTACCTGACCCTTCCATAACATCCCGTTCTGTAGGTTGAATTCATTCCTGGGTAGATTGCCCCAGTGGCAGCTCTCTACACTCACCATCCTCCATGGTCCTGGAAAACTCCACACCCTCCACATCCTGTACAGTGAAACTGCCTTCCATACTGTCTTCTTCCAGGTCCCTGTTTCCAGTGGGACCAGAATCCTGGTGCACTGATTCTGATCCGTCCACTTTACTGCTCCCCTTCACTTCAAACTTCAGTGAAATCTCCATCTGTTTGCCTAAAAGAAGGCACTCCTGGCATGCAAGTCACCTCTAGCAACTGCCTCTTAGTGCTCTCCAGTTCAAGAAATATATCATCCGCTTCATCCTGCGCTGACCTCCGTGACATCAAGACAGACTGTTGCTACTCCTGCTGCATCGGAGTTATGTTATCCATTGCCATCTCAAATGATCCTCTGGGATAAAATCCTCAGTTTTTGCCTGCACCATTTCTGGGCCTGTACTCTGTATCTCCTGCACCTCCCTTGAGGTGCATCCATCACTATCCACTGCTTCAATCAAAATGAGCTCCTCCATCCTCTCCCTGAGAGACAAAGCCCCCTGCAGGAGAGTAGGGAATATTCCCTGGTGCTCTGATCAGAGTTCCCTAAGTCACTAAAAAGAAAAAAAAAAAAAAAGAAAATACCAACAGTATAATCTGGTTTAATTTCAGTTGGCTTCCATCTGTATCTCCCTCTCCCCAGGATGAGGCTAAAAATAGGCAGAACTGTCTAGTCCTTTCCTGCCCCCCCCCACAAACAAGAAATAAATAAATAAAATATTAATGTCTCTGTAAGAGTTTAGACTAGAGATATCAGGATAGTGCTTTATATGATCTGGACCCCCTTCTGCAGACAGGACCATTATTTACATCTAGGCAGCTACCCAGTTATTACAGATTATTTAAGTGGATTGTGATCTCGCTAGTATATCATACTGTTTGATACTGGCAAAATAATCGGGCCTCAAAAGCATTGTTTAGGTACAAAAGCAACAACAGAGCTATAATGATTTTCCAGTTCCTTCTGAAGCACAGCACCCATCAATTTCATTATTTGATCTAGTTCAAGTACTGATGAAATGTGAAGCTAAAGGTTGCACACCCCAAGCCCTGATGACTATCTGGGCTACTAAAGCTCTTTGCTTGACTGGTTTCATGCCATTAGTAACATTTTTTTGTCAAAACCAACAGTACCTTAAAGAAGGTAGGTAGCTTGACATAGTTACTAAAGTGTAGGGCAGTGAACCTGGCGAGCAGGGTATGAATCCCACAACCACCACTTATTTATTCAATGTGTGACCCACAGTAAGGACTGCATCAACAGCATGACTAGATTAGCTAATAATGAAAGACTATCTTATTTAATCTTAAACCTACTTTAGTGATATAAAGAGATATAGGATCCCTTCCTACAGACTCAGAACAAATGGTTTGATACCTTATATTAGACCAACAAGGATGTTACAAAGAGCTTTAGCTTTCAGACCAACAAGTCCTTCTTCAGAAGCCTAACGAGAGTTATTTAGAAAATCCCATATTATCAACACTTGGAACATGCAGAAAAAAAAAACAAAATAATTCTTATTGGTTTAAAACAGGCCTTCAGAAATAATTAAAGTGATGTTGGAGAGCATGAATATCTAAGTGTGATTTCAATTGAACCAAACTTAAAGGTTAAAGGTTGTCCAGAGGTAACAGCAGGCAGAGTTTTCAACCCACATATATTATACCATGTACAGTAGCAGTCTAATGTATAAAAATACCTTAAAATTCTCTGCAGACTAAATCACATGTCAAGTGAAGAAACCTCCCGAAGACACATACTTCACGAGTGAGGTAACAGCCCATCAGTAAACTCCAGCTTCAACTCTGCTCAAAACTCTGTTTGTGGATAGAGCCTATGATAATAAAATGACCCTAAAGAAAACAACTGAATAAAATGTAACATATTACCAAGTAAAAAAATAATAAAAAATAAGCCTCACAATTAAACACAGAAATTATCTTTACATGGCATATATAATGATGAAAGTGATGTTTATCCAAAGTAAGTACATGTACCCCTGGGGTCCACAATGCCATCCCCCCCCCCCACAAGATACCGGAGCAGCCCCATTCCCTCCTCTACACTGCTAAACAGATGAGTAAATCACCATAAGTTGTCAATGAATGTGCGTGTGCTTATACAAGCACATGCTCATTCATTGAACTCAGTTGGGCAGGCTGCCTGCCATGGAGGTGAGTGAAGGGCTGTGCCGGTGGCCCACTCTGGTAGGGGATGGGGCAGAGTGGGGTTGATGAACTACTGGAGAGGGTGGGGAGTGTGGGCCACTAGACACCTGGGGAGTGATAAATGATTTTGAATTTTTTTTATTTTTAAATGAATCAGATTCAGGGTTGGGGGGGGAGCTGGAGGGAATACTACCTGCCAGGGTTGGGGATGGGGAGTTCACTAGACACCAGGGAATGTTTGTTTACAGATATGGGCTGTGGGCTGCCTGAGGCTGTGCCTGACTGGCCAGAAATTCTATGGGTGTTTGGGGGTGGGAGGGTGATTGTGGTTGTGACTGTCTGGTGGGGGAGGGGTCCGCTACACCTTGTAGTCAGAGTTGGTCTGTTAAGTGTGGAATTTCAAGGGTGAAATTCCACACTTCACATTTGATCTGGCCACAGTGAATTAGGCAAATTTCACATATCATGCTCCTTGTATCGAGTGCAATATGCAAAATATTTCACTGAGCGAAGTTTCTCCACTTCACCCACCTCTACTGGAGAGGTGAAGCCAAAGAAGGAGTGATGCAGTCTTTGGCTTGGCACACCATTAGGGAAAACTGCACCATACCACACATCAATGCGGCTGCTGCCACTGACAGAACAAGCAATTGGTGCTTGCAATGAAAGCAAGAATTCATCGATGATGACCCAAATGGATCTGGACACTCCGTGCAACCACACACAATAACATGACTGTTTCCATAGCTGTACACAGATCTCCCATCTTCTTCAGAAGCCCTTGGTGTGGCATTGAGTCAAATGGCTTGTTGAAGTCAAAGTGAAGTAAGTCTACTGTTCCCTTTGTCAACTACCCTGGTGACTTAAAGCGTATTATCAGATTGGTCTGACAAGAACTCCCTGTCATAAACCTGTGATGTTTACTATCCTGAAGCCCATTGTTCTCCAGGTATTCCACTAGGTCCTCTTTGACTAGTGTCTCCATCAGTTTCCCTACCATGGACGTATGACTGACAGGTGAATAGTTTTCCAGCTGCTCCTTGTCGTCTCCCTTGTGTGCTAGAACTACATCTGCCATCCTCCCATTCTTGGAAACCACCCCTTGATTTAAAGAGCTATTGAATAGCCCTGCCAGAGGTATCACTAAGTTAGCCATGCACTGCAGCACTACGAGCACAGTTTAGGGTTGGGGTAGAAGGACTGAGGTGTTGAGGAACTACCAGATTAATTCAATAATTTGTCCCCTTATCCACTTCCTTTGTTTTAGAGGCAGTGCAATGGCCTCACTCAAAATATGCAGCTGCTTTTCATGTGTGTGGGGTAGGGCGACAACACATGAGTAACAGCTACACGAGTGAGTTATGAAAGTCCTGCCCTCTCACAAGCAATAATTAACTGTGTATTTTGAGTATGGCCATTGCTAATTCAATTTACATGTTAGTTTACAGATTATGGCTTTTAAATCTGATGTTTTGTTTAAGATTTAACTGATTCTCTTTTATTTCAACTACTTTTGTTTGACTGAATTTGATTGATGTGAGCAACGTTGTTAAATCAGCTAATGGATGCAGTATTCCACACTGTGGATACTGACCTTCAAGATATCAATTATGACAACACTTACAGCAACATATCTTGCTGTTAGTGTTTTCATCAGCTAAGACATCACTTTTTATATTTTAATATTTACCCCATACTCTTGTTAAATAAAATAAATGTATCCCTGGAGTAACTTTTACTCCCACTTTTCAGACTAAAGTTATACCATGGCACTTGACAATATACAGTGGAAAGGTAAAAGTTATTAGAAATGACTGTAAATGAGCTACAGCAAGAATGACTGGTAGCTATGTAACATGTATTTACATAGCACCTTACAGGCAACATATTAAGTCAAATGCTACAAATTATATGGGACATTCTCCCCCAGTATTCTTACTGCTCAAAGGCAGCATGACATTTCATGAGTATCTGCAGCTGCAGTATCATGGTGGGGGGAGGGATACACTGCCCTTATCCCTATAATGTAGATTTTAATTTGTAATGTCAACCCTTAGAAGTGAAATGCTTTGGATGCTTAATAAAGGGACACTCTTAGTTGCCATCATAAACCCATAAAGTGCTTTCTTTATGAACCAAACTATGATGGGATTGTTTGCATTTTTAAATTACTTATCACAATGAGTTGAGCAACCACACTGCTTCCAGAACACACAGTTCTGCTTGTTAGATGTGATAGACTGCAGCCAAATGCCCTCAAGTGTTAGTCCTAATTAGTAATAGTGAGAATAAGGTACAGTCAGTAGCATCTAATAAGTTTTTTTTTTTTTCACACCCAAGACACAAGATTGAGAAGTTTGTCATGGTATGACATAGTGGGAATGTGTATAAATTATGAGTTTTCCTGTTTCCCATGATTCAGTTTATATTATTACTGATTTAAAGAGTGATGGTCAGCAGGAAGCAGTAGAGGGCACAGAAAATGAAAATGGATTGGAGGATTAAAGATTGGAGGATGGGAGAAGGGTGGACGTAGTGCCTTTGCACAAGAGAGTTAACAGGGAGCTGAAGAACTACCTCCCGGTCAGCCTCACGTCTGTGGTGGGAAAGGTAATGGAGGTATTGATCAAGGAGAGGGTGGTTAATTACCTGGAGGAGTGTGGTTTGCAGGGCAACAGACAGAATGGAATCACCAAGAGAAAATCATGCCAGACCAGCCTAACTGAGTTCTATGACTGGATGGTTCAGTCCAGGAAGGGGCAGTGGATGTGGCCTATTTGGACTTCAGCAAGGCCTTCGACACTGTCCCTCATAGAAGTTGGTAAGCAAGCTGGAAGGCATAGGGCTGGGAGGGAAGATAGCAAAATGGGTGGAGGCCTGGCTAGAGTGGCGAATGCAGAGGATAGTGCTCAATGGGGTGCACTCCAAGATGGCAGGGGTAAGAAGTAAAATACCACAGGGATCTGTTTTGGGTCCACTCCTCTTTAATATCTACATAAGTGATATTGCAGAGGGTTTGAGATGGAGGGTGTGTCTGTTTGCCAATGACACAAATATCTGCAATAGGGTGGACACCCCGGATGGGGTGGAGGACATCAGGAGAGACCTCAAACTGCTTGAGGAGTGGGCCAGAAAATGGCAGCTGAAATTTAATGTCATGAAGTGTGCTGTGATGTACATAGGGAAGAAAAACACTTGGGCAGGGTACACATTGGGTGGGGAGGAAATCAAAAAATCGGAGCAGGAAAGGGATCTTGGGATCATAGCCTCCTCTAACCCTAAGGTGAGTTTCCAGTGTATTAGGGCAGCAGGAGAGGGCCAATGGAATACTGGCATGCATAGGTAGGGGCATTACTAGCAGGAGAAGGGAGGTAATAATGCCCCTCTACAAAGCCATGGTGAGGCTGCAGTTAGATTACAGGGTTTAGTTCTGGAGACCACACCTCCACGAGGGTATAGATGCATTGGAGAGGGTTCAGAGAAAAGCAACAAGAATGGTGCAAGGTATGCAGGGGAAGACATATGAGTAGAGGTGTGAGGAGCTACATCTGTACACACTGGAAACAAGGAGGGAAAGGGAGGACATGATTGAAATCTTTAAATATGTAAGGGGGATCAATAAAGTAGGTGAAGGGAATCTGCTGAAGAGGAAGGATGGAACCAGAATTAGAGGACACAGCCTCAGATTAAAAGGTAATAGATTCAGGGGCAATGTAAGGAGGTGCTTTTTCCCAGAGAGGGTGGTGGAACCCTGGAACAGACTGCATGACAGAGTGGTGGGGGCAGATACAGTGGAGACATTTTTAGAGGGCATGGAACAGGCATATGGAACTAAGTATTGGGGGAGGGTAGTGCCAGGTGGTGAGGGGGTATGTGATAGGGGAGGGCTGGGCAGACTTGATGGGCTGAAAGGGTCCTTTTCTGCCATCAAATGTCTATGATTCTATGGATTTTTTATTCAGCCTTTGTGACTCATGTTTAGTGTTTATATGGATGATTAAGGCAATTCTCCATTACACACATATGTGTGTAACCAAGGATGTGTAATGGGAAAACCTAGGTGGTGGTTCCATGTATAAGTGTGCATAACAAGTAATTTACTTAGTTTATTTACTTAAATCACTGCATATTGTAACATTCAGAAATGTGGACTTTTCCACCATAGTGATTTTTTTCCCCAAGAAATGCTCTTCCATCAAAATGTCAGTCTCACTGTTTTGTGTGTCTCCTGCATGCTAAGAAACCTTATGCGTATGGTTTATAAAAAGGTTGGACTTAATCAATAAACATGATTGGCTGAAACATCACATGACAAAGCATTGATCAGACTCATTGCAGGGTCATTATGGTGTTAACTTCATTTAAGATGTGTGTGCCATCTCAGAATGTTTTAACATATCAGGCAGTTATCTATTCTTCATTTTTTTCTGGGTAACACATCGCATCAAACCACAACCAAAGTAGTAGCTTTGTAGTCACTCCCTCCCCTTCCCTTCCTGCATAGATGCCAACATTTATACTTCAGTACTTACTTTCTCACAGCTGCCCCAGTTTTCTTTTCTTTTCTAAAAAGTTTGCAGTTTCATTTTCCATCCAGCTCATCCATATTCATCAAGCATTTCAAACATAGCCTTCATACTGACACTGTTCATAACTCCTTCCCAAACCTCTCACAGCCACAGACTTAAAAAAAAAATAGAAAGAAACTTACAAACAGCAGCAGTTCACACACTTGGAGCTGTCACTCTCTGGACTGTGGTGTCAATGCTCCTGGCCATCTCACTTTCTGTTTCTCCCTGCCACACACATCATGACTTGCTCTCTCTGTCTCTCTCTCTCTCTCTCCAAACTGCATTGAATATAGTATTTAAAGTGATTTTATCAGGTTTCGCAAATGCCTTATTCATGTAGTATGCCATTGCCACCCATGCTTCAGATGTTGAAGTTGCAATTTGTTATGTAAAAAAATCTGTCATAGTCATTTTATGTTATGTTTTATCAACACTTTGTCCTCCAGTGTTCTTTGTGTGGCCACACCACCAGAATGATGTCATGCAAGGGGAACTATCAATGTTTTACATAAAGCACCAAGTAATTCTAGGCAAATTATAACAGTGATTTAAATGTTAGTTAGTCAGAGGTGCAGTCCCTTATTTTGCTGGTGGGGACTGTACTTAATATGTAGATATGCATAGCAAAGCATTGTGGGTACAAACAAACGAATATAATCCCTGATATGATTATCCTTTGGTTATGCTTTATGAATAACTCACTATGGGCATGTAATAGCAGGGTATGGCAAATACGGCACTGGAAAGTTCAGAACAGGAAAGTTTAGTAAAGGAAAACAAATTAAACAGCTGGAAATATGGCTACACATTTCACTGGTGTGGTGATCCATGGTGGCGTGGTGTTGTAATAGTAAATCTATGCTTATACCTCAAATTTCACTTGCGTGGTGATCCATGGCAGCATGGACCAAATTTCCGTCCGTTTAATTTTTTTTGTGCTGAAGTTTCTTTTGTTGAACTTTCCTGCGGTGTTCTTTCCTGTTCTGAACTTTCCATTGCAGTATTTACCTACACCTGTAATAGCATTGTAGCAAGTCAAGACTTTTGGGGGAACCCTCAGAAAAGAGACTCCAGGCAGACAAAGCTGAATGAAAGAAAAAGTTGTTTTACTTCAGCACAAATGGTACAAAAGTAGTTTACTTTGGCAAAGCAAAAAAAGGCTTTCATTTTGGCTTGATTCAGCATTCCAAGTCACAGCAGCACTGTTGCTCTCTTAATCTCCTAAATTTTGCCTCTTGCTCTATCTGGTTTCCTTTTTTGTTCAGGGTGAGACTGATTTGTGCCCTTCCCCCACAGGGACTTCTAGGCCTGCATACAGCCAATGCAGTCCAGGCTAGAAATTAGCAGGGTTGGGTTTCAATTCACCCTGTTCTCTTGCTAGTATATTTGTGGAGGAGGAGCCTTGGTGAAGTGGCTCTAGGAAAAAAAGTCCCTGGAAAAAAGACAACACACAGAAAAAAGGGCACACAGGAAAAAAGCACCAAATACAAAGAAGGAAAAAAATGGCACCATTCAAGGGAAGTGCAGATTTACTATTACGACACCACACTGCCATGGATCACCACCCCAGAGCAGTTCGAGGGAAGTACAGATTTATTAACACTACACCACGCCACAATAGATCACTACCTCTGCACAATTCAAGGGAAGTGCAGATTTACTATTACAACACCATGCCGCCATGGATCACCACCCCAGTGCAATTCAAGGGAAGTACAGATTTTTTATCACCACAGCACGCCACCATGTATCACCACCCAAGTGGAATTCAAAGGAAGTGCAGATTTACTATTACAACACCATGCCGCCATGGTCACCACTCCAATGCAATTTGAGGGAAGCGCAGATTTACTGTTACAACACCATGCAGCTGTGGTCACCACCTTTGTGTAATTCAAGGGAAGTGCATATTTACTATTACAACACCACGCCACCATGGATCACCATCACAGTGTAATTCTAGGGAAGTGGAGATTTACTATTACAACACCATGTCACCATGGATCACCACTCCAGCACAATTCAAAGGAAGCACAGATTTACTATTACAACACCATGCTGCCATGGATCATCACCCCAGTGCAATTTGAGGGAAGTACAGCTCTACTATTACAACACCACACCACTGTGGATGACCACCCCAGTGCAATTCAAAGGAAGCACAGATTTACTATTACAACATCATGCCACCATGGTCACCACTCCAGTGCAATTCAAGGGAAGTGCAGATTTACTGTTACAGCACCATGCAACTGTGGTCATCACCTCAGTGTAATTCAAGGGAAGTGCAGATTTACTGTTACAGCACCATGCAACTGTGGTCATCACCTCAGTGTAATTCAAGGGAAGTGCAGATTTACTATTACAACACCATACCACCATGGATCACCACCTCAGTGCAATTCAAGGGAAGTGCAGATTTACTATTGCAACACCACGCCACTGTGGGTCACCAGTCCAGTACAATTCGAGGTAAGTGCAGATTTACTATTACAACACCATGCCACTGTGGGTCACCAGTCCTGTGCAATATGAGGGAAGTGCAGATTTACTATTACAACACCACAATGCTATGGATCTCCACTCCAGTGCAATTTGAGGGAAGTGCAGATTTACTGTTACAACATCATGCCACTGTGGGTCACCAGTCCAGTGCAATTCGAGGGAAGTGCAGATTTATTATTACAACACCACACCGCCATACATCACTACCCCAGTGCAATTCAAGGAATGTGCAGATTTACTATTACAACACCACACCGCTGTGGGTCACCAGTCCAGTGCAATTCGAGGGAAGTGCAGATTTACTTTTACAACACCACACTGCTATGGATCACCACTCCAGTGCAATTCGAGGGAAGTGCAGATTTACTATTATAGCACCATGCTACTGTGGGTCACCAGTCCAGAGCAATTTGAGGGAAGTGCAGATTTACTATTACAACACCACACTGCCGTGGATCACCACTCCAGTGCAATTCGAGGGAAGTGCAGATTTGCTATTACAACACCACACTGTCGTGGATCACCATTCCGGTAAAATATGTCTCGCACCATATCAGAGTCTTTTTTCCTGTGCCCTTTTTCCACATGCCCTTTTTTGTGTGTGCAGTTTTTTTTCCAGAGACTTTTTTCCAGAGCTTTTTTTTCCAGTGACTTCCTATCCAGGTACAGGGTGAAGATTGTATAGATTCCTTCTCAGACAAAACAAATGGTAAAACATAAACATTTTTAAGGTTGAAGGAAATTAATGGTAAATATGGAGGTAGTTCAGTAGTATCTAGAAGACAATAAATACAAAATTTAATATGCAGGCTTTTTATGCAGTCAAAATCTAGGGGTTGTTTTTATTATCAAAGATACAGACATTTTACAGTCAGCTGTATAAATCTGTACTTAAAGCACTAATATCTTCCCCAGCAGTGGCTACTAGAGCAGAATTGTGCATGTTGAGGTTGGCAACACTAGCCGAAACCAGGACAATCCAGTAATTGTTGAAATGTACTAAAATGTCAAATAATCATCTTCCTCACTTATGTTTAGAAGAAAAAAGAGATTTATGAAATTGCAATGTAAGATCCTGTGGTTATTTTATGTTGAAACACACTGGGCTCAATTTTTAAAGCCCTCATAGTCAATTCAAGATGTGCCAAACCTCTACTTGTGCTAAACTTCTGTGTGCCAGGGATTCTACGCAGATTTTTGTAGAAGCTGGATCCCATTGCCAAAGTCCCCTTAAGTGCAGCAAGGGGTCCTGTGCATTAAAAAGATGGTGCACAGGAGGGGTTTGTTGGATGTGCTGTCATCCCCTGGCCTGAGACAATCTGGCCCAATGAGCAAGTGACTGGACAGTACAGTGTCTGTCAGAGAGTGTCCTGCCACATAGTAAGCAAAGGGCAGAAAGCAGCTGTGTCAGACATCACTGGGCACTGGAACCACAGTGAAGAAAATCAGGTTAGCACAGAACACATGCTGTGTAGGTGTGGTACACTGCATGTCACCAATCCTGGATGTATGACCACCGCAGACTGTGGCTGTAGTGGACCTGCAGCTTCCAGGTCTGCAACAGAGACAGTGGAACTGGGGCCACATGGTCACTGGAAAAGTCTCTTGGCGTGCTTGTCAGCAGTCATCCCTGTAAATGCATTGCAGCAATGTCAGGAGTCAAATAACTAAGAATCTTCTTCATGTCAGTGGTAAACCTCACATCATACAAATCCAATATGAGCCAGGTCAAGGGCATTATGTACCACAGATCCTGACATGATCATGAGCATGTTCATGAAGCTTAGTGGTCCAGTCCCCAGTGACGCACAGGCACAGAACCGCAAGAGGACTTGTGGCAGAGCGTACCTAGTGGTGTACGATGAGTACCAGCCTGCATCCACATCTGTGACAGCTTGCCCATCAAAGAGAAACAGAACCACAGATCCAGGATGACAGGATATGGGGAAGGGGAACTATACAGTACATCCTGCCACACCTGTCCTGAGGTGACTGTACACATGGCCACCATGAGCACAGACACATTGCTATAGATGAGGGTACTACAGACAGTAGTACACTATTGCTCAACTGGCACACAGGGGACATGATGCCACACTATCCCCCCATTGGTAATGTGCCATCACACACTGTACATCTATATTGTGAGGTTGAGGGATATAGCAGATTGATGTTTGCTACTCTGTCATGAAACAGTGTATGAGTCCCACTGCACTATAACAGAGGGTGTCTATGTGTTATATTAAGGTGTTATAGGCTCATGTTGCATTTATAAAGCTCAGGTACACAGTGGACATAACTGCATCACCCACCCCACTCCCACAGGACACAACTGTATCTGAACCATCTGCCAATCGGTGTGTGTCTTCTAGTGCTACTGTAACTAATATGGACCCATCCATGATGTGCTGCCATACCACAAGTGTATCTCTGCAACACAGTTTGAGGGACACTGTAGCACATGAGGTTGGGAATGGTTGTGATACATGGACCAGTGCTCCTGTAGTAGCTGCACTAGTACATGAACAGTAACACGCACACAGTAACTGCATTAGTACCGGTGGACAGCCACATTACATAGAAACATAGACTTTGACAGCAGATAAGGACCGCTTGGCCCACCTAGTATGCCCATTTCCCTACCTACAGGATTAGCTGCATATCCTAGTTAACCAACAGCCTATTTCTTCCTATCCCCCACAAGAATTGCCTTATGTCTGTCACATGCATTCTTGAATTCTCCCACAGTTTTAGACCCCACAACCTCCTCAGAAGGCAGTTCCATGTGTCTACCACCCTCTCTGTGGAAAAAATACTTCTCTTCCTCACATTACCCCTGAGCTGTCCCCCCTCTGTCTTCAAATTGTGTCCCCTTGTTCTTGCACATCTTTTTCTGGAAGATGCTACCCTCTTGGACATTGTTGATTCCACTGAGATACTTAAAAGTTTCTATCATGTCCCCCCTCTCCCTCCTTTCCTCAAGGGTATACATATTAAGCCCCTTTAGTCTCTCCTCGTATGGCTTCTATTGCAGACCCTGCACCATTTTAGTTGCCTTTCTCTGGACTACCTCTATCCTGTCTATGTCCTTGCAGAGATGGGGTCTCCAGAACTGGATGCAGTACTCCAGATGGGGTCTCACCAACTGTCTCTACAGAGGGATAACAACTTCCTGTTTTCTTCTGGTGATGCCTCTCCCTATACATCCCAGTATCCCCCCAGCCCTCCCTACTGTCTTCTCACATTGCTTGCTAACCTTAAGGTCATCAAGGTCATTGTACATGTGGCAACACCTTCTGTGCATAGCAGCTGTGTTGCCAGGGAATGGATACATTGCAGGTGGATATGTGAATTGGCTGCAGACACGTGGGGTACTACTGTATATGATGACTATTGTGGTATGGCGATGGTGTGGCTGATATGGCACGGGACATTGCAGATGTACAGCATATTATAGTGGCAATGTTCAATTTACCTGTTCTCGTACTACAATGGTACATACCATATCTGTGACCTTACTCTGGGTTCCATGTGCCGTACTTACGAACAGGTGAACAGGTATCACACAGTGTGCCAGTCAACAGGTCAGACACATACTGGCAGGACACATGAACATGTAGGTTGTAGTACATACATGAGTGCATGTCTAGGGCAACTGGCAATAGTGTATATACGGTTTGACAGACCACACACAATTCACGTTTGGCCACAACACTACATGGGCTGGTGGTATGAGGGTACAGGCTGTGGTAGTTGGGACAGCAGTGCCTTGTCCACGCATCCTTAAGTGCCATCCCATGGCCCTAGGGCAGTCTGTCTGTCAGCTCTAGTTCCCTGGAATAGCACCACTGCAATGCACGATCTCATGTGTTGTGACCACCACATATCCATATGAGGTTGGGTACGTGCTCCATGGGGTCCCACTCTACAGTTTCTGGGGGGTGCTTCTTCTTTGTGGAGCCATGGTATTGGCCAGCCTGCCTGCTGTGGGAGACTTGGTGCACATGGCAGGTAGACTAGCTCTGACTGGTCTAAGCAGCAGTACAACTTCTGGCCCTTGGGGGACTTTGTGAATCCCACAGAAGGGGATGTTGCAGACGTGCTGTGGCACAAGTCCCCTGTTCACTATGGCACAATCTATGGTTTGGTGCAAAGCTGGTCTGGTGCATGCAGCCCTGCTGGGGACGTAGGCTGCATTTAAAAAATCAGGTCTGTTGCAAGGTCCAGTGCAATGTGCCCCTTGAATCATAGAATTTTGTCAGCAGAAAAGGACCCATTGGCCCATCTAGTCTGCTCTTGTTTCCTCCCCATAGGTAGCTCTGACTCTGCTATGCTGCACCCCACTTCCTTGCCCCCCGTATATTCCTGGTCCCTTTTTGCTGTCCGGGTATCTATCCCTCCCTCCCTCTCTAGTTTAAACCCATGTAGTTATCCCATGCACTCTCGAATACTCAATTGTTGATGCCTCAGCCACTCCCTCTGGTAGCCCATTCCAGGAACCCACCACCCTTTCAGTGAAGTAGTGCCCTCTCTTATTACCCCTGAATTGCCTGCCATCCAATTTCAAGCTCTGCTTCCTGGTTCTAGGATTGTCCTTTCTTGAAGATACCAACCACCCCTCTCGGATCACGAAAACCTCAGTCCTCCCTGATTCACTCAGTGACCACTCTCCCATCAGCTGTACCTGGTCAAACAAATTCTATAAGCCCCCTCCAAAAAACATCACCAGCAGAGTCCTACCCCATGGTCAACTACCCCACCTCAAATCACACCTCAGTCTGCAGGACTGGTCCCCCATCTTCAAGGCAACAGATACTAATACTGCACTGGAGCAATTTATTCACATTTTCAATGAAGCCTGTAATAAATTTGCCCCCCTCAAAAAGCGTAAAGTTAAATCGCTCAGTAACCCTTGGCTGTCAGGAGACCTCCTAAAAAACCTTAAATCCAGGGACCACCTCTGGGAACTGGCTAGAAACTCCGGTAAGCAACTTGACATCCAGAATTATAAACGGGCACGGAACGACTGCACCAAATCCATTCGGCAACAGAAATCTGACTACTATAAAAATGCCCTCACTAACTCCTGGGGAAATGGGAGAGATTTCTGGAAAAACATTAAAGATGTCACTGGGAAGCAGTCAAAATCTTCACCGAACATACTCAACATAAATGGGCACACTACACTCGACTCTAAAACTACTGCGAACACTTTTAACATCGCTTTCACTGACCTTAGCAGTGTTCTCCCCTTCAACTTCTTCCAAGACGTGTCAACTCCCATCCCCCCAACTCCTCCACCCACGCCTGTCACCCACCTTTCTACTTTAAAGCACTAAAGAAACATCAAGTCCGAAACTACATTGCCAAAGCCATCAGCAAATCTAGAACAAGCAATGACACACTTGACCTCAAGCTACTGGCCCTAACGCTTGATGAGGTACTTGGGCCCCTCACCAAGATCTTTAGTCTCTCTCTTTCCTCTAGCCAATTCCCAGACAAATGGAAAATGGCCACTGTTACCCCAATTCACAAAAGTGGTGATAAGGCTGACCATGCGAATCTTCTGCCCTATCTCCATTCTGCCTCCCCTAGCGAAGGCACTGGAACGTATAGTAGCGGACCAACTTATCGAGCATCTGGACAATTATAATATTCTCTGTAAACAGCAACATGGCTTTAGAAAAGGTCATAGTACATCCTCTGCCTTACTCAGATTCACCAGCTCCATTCACAGCTCCCTTGACAATGGACAACTAACTGGTGCTATTTTCATCGACCTGACCAAAGCCTTCGATACTGTCCACCACTCCCTCCTGCTGAGCCAACTAAAAAATGCTGGTCTCTCCAATGATTCAATCTCTTGGTTCAAAAGCTATCTTGAAAACCGCACCCAGCGTGTAAAAATTGGAGATGTGCACTCTGATTCCAGATCTGTCCTCTCTGGAGTCCCCCAAGGTTCAATACTGGGCCCCCTACTCTTCAGCCTGTTCCTTAACACCCTACCGGACTCCTGCACTGAACATATCACCCTGTGTGCCGATGATGCAGTAATTCTTGCCACACACCAGGACTCAAAGAAATTGCAAGAAAATCTCCAACTAGGCTTCTCCTCAGTTGAGAATTGGCTCACAAAGCACACATTCATCCTTAATCAAAAAAAAACAAAGGCCATGATCTTCAGCAGTGCCCATAATAAACATGAACACTGCCAACTCTCCATTATCACCAGACAAGGTGCCGCACTAGAACAGGTCAAAAACTTTAAATACCTCGGGATCACCCTTGACCCTCACCTCTCCTACACTGCCCACATTGACCATGTCGCCAAAGTTGCTAGGCCTGCTATTCCATCATAGGAAACACCTGACACCTGAAGCCCTCACTGTCGCTGTCCAGAGCTCCATCATATCCATCATTGATTATGGTATTATCATTTACGGCTCTGCTACAACCAACGCACTCAAACGTGTATCCACCGCCCTCAACAAGGCCTGTCGACTTGTCACTGGCTCCCAATGCCTAACTCACACCTGTGACCTCTATTCTCAAACTGGATGGTTGAATCTTGCCAATCAAATAAAACACCAAACTTGTATTACTACTAAGAAAATCTTGCTGGGCCATGCCCCCCCTGGAGTCTGTGCCCTCATACAACCGAGAATCCACACCCGACATACCAGGGGATCGAAACCTCCAGCTTCTGCAAGTCCCGCGTGCCAACAACACAAGGCCAAAGATCCTTTGCTTACCGGGCCACTAGTTGGGCTTACAGGTCTTCCCAGCAACTTCTCATCTTCACTATCGCTCAGCACTTTTAAGACTCGTCTCTGCCTAACACTGACTGCCTCCAACCTCTGTGACTGTTGTGGCTAAACATATCTTTTGGTTCCATAGCTGAAGATGCCCTTTTGGACCCACATCTACTCCTGCACTTTGCCAGCACCCCCCCTTCCTATCTTCACCTCCCCTGCTGGCCCATGACAAATGCCACCTGGCTGCACTACCTCTGTTCTTATCCGCCTTCCACCTCTCCTCTCCTCTCTCTGTCTCCCCCAACCTACCTCCCCTTCTCTCCCATCCACTTAGTCTCCCTGATTTCACCCTCCTCCTTTCCCTTTCCCTTCCCCAAAGTTTCACCTTATTGTTCTTTTTTTCATCTACAAGACTATGTGTTTTTTTTTTTAATTTTATTAACTGTTATCTTTGCTTATGATTGTCTCAATTGTACCAATGACGTGGAACCTTTGTAAAAGAGCCTTGGCTCAAAGGTATTTGTAATCCTAGAAAAAATAAATAAATAAAATAAATAAATACTCCATTTCCTCAACTTGTTAATTCCTTTCAGGTATTTAATGTTTCAATCATATCACCCTCTCTCCTGGTTTCCATTGGCTACAGGTCAAGCTCCTCCAACCTCTCTTCATAAGTCTTCTGATGCATACCATGCACCATTTTTGTCACCCTCCGCTGGACTCTCTCCACCCTATTAATATCACTCTTGAGGTGAGGTCTCCAGAACTGTACCCCATACTCTAGGTGGGGATGGACCTTTGAATTGCATAGGGGCATTATCACCTCCCTTCTCCTGGTTGTGATCCCCCTCCCTATGCATGCTAGCATACCGCTTACCTTTCCAGATACTTTGTTGCACTGGTTAGCCAATTTAAGGTTGTTTGAAATAATAATTCCCAGATCCCTCTCTTGCTGTGTTACCATGACAACCTCTCCTAATGTGTATGTGGCCCTTGGGTTTGTATGGCCTATGTGCATTATTCTACACCTTTTGGCATTAATTCTCAGTTGCCAAGTCTCCAACCCCTCCAGCTTCATTAGGTCCTCTCTCATGCTCTACAACCCCCCCCCGATATATCCACTCTATTGCAGATCTTTGTATCGTCTACAGACAGACACACCTTACCATTCAGACTCTGTTTAATATCACTAAAGTAAATGTAAATATTATATAATATTGGCCCCAGTACTGACCCCGGGGTATACCACTTGTCACTTTTTCCTCCCTGGAATGAACCCCATTCACAACCACCCTGTGGCTCTTGTTCCCTAGTCAGATTTCCACCCAGGTTGTTATCTTTTCCCCTACCACTAGATTTTTAATCTTGCTCACTAGCGTCCTGTGAGGGATTTTGTCAAAGGCCTTGCTGAAGTCCAGATAGGCCACATCCACCCTCCCCTCCCTGATCGCACTCCCTTGTCACCAAATCAAAGAATTCAATAAGGTTTGTCTGGCATTGCCTACCCTCCATGAACCAATGCTGTCTGTTATCTTACAGCCCATTTTCTACAAGATATGCCACCATTCTTTCCTTTTGGATTGCATCCATTATCTTTCCCACCAGTGATGTGACATTGACTGATCGATAGTTACTCAGCTATTCCTTTCTTCCACTGTTATGTATTGGTACCACAGCCACCTTTCTCCAGTCCCCTGGTACCCTCCCTATGTCTAAAGATAGGTTGAACAGTCTAATTAGAGGTACTACCAGCTCTTCCCTAAGCACTCGAAGCACCCTGGGATGAAGGGACTCCAGATCCATTGCCTTATCCACCCTTATTTTCCTCAATTCCTTCAATACCCTTCACTCCTTTATTGGGCTATTGTCCACCTCCCTACCCCCATTACCTCCCCCCTTCAACACCAGTCTGTATCCCTCCCTTTTAACCGTAAACACTAAACAAAAATATGTATATAATAAGTCTGCTTTTTCTAAGTCCCTCTGTATGAGATCTCCCCCCTTCCCTCTAAGTCTAATGACACTCTGCTTGTTTTCCTTCTCTCACTGATGTATCTAAAGAATCTTTTGTCTCCTCTTCTGGCCTCTTTTGCTGTCCTCTCCTCTGTAATTGCCTTCATCAATTCTTTTTGATGCAAGCACCTTGCATCAGTCCCAACCCTTTGAAAATTTAGCCCATTGTCTCAAAGTGCTTTACTTTACCAATTGGAATAACACAACAGAGATGGCAATTGGATGACAGTATAAAGAAAATAATTTTTTTAAGGGTCCACCTTGGTTAGCCCAAACAACTCTTCATCATTCCTTAAAACCCATTTGGAAAAATTGAGATCTAACCAATGAGCTATTTTAAGTTCCTATTGTTTTGAAATGTTTCCCAGTAATATCCTATACACAGGTATAAAATTGACTGCTCTCAGTATTGTAGTTGCAATTTGTGTGTGCTGAGAATGTTACATAGACAGCCCAAACTTGCCCTTGGTATGGTAAAATTAGAAGGTATTGGTTAGGTGACATTTTAGCTAACTTTTTTTTCCATGTATCTTTATTCATTTTCACATATGTAACATTTACACACTTAGAAACGCAGAATTTGATGGCAGATAAGGACCACTTAGCCCACCTAGTCTGCTCATGTTCCCTACCTGTTGTCACACCATAGGCCTACTTGATCTTTGGCTTTACCCCTCCCCCCCTTGCTTCTAAGGTTCCCTTATACCTATCCCATGCCTTTTTAAATACCTTTACAGATTTTGCTCCCACTAACTCCTGGGGAGGCTCTTCCAGGCATCTGCTATCCTTTCTGTGAAGAAGTGTTCCTACTGGTGTTAATTAGCTTCTCTGATATAATCTTCTGTTATGTTTTAAATGTATATGTTAAACCAATGAAAATTATTTCTGATTTTTCAACGTAATCTGGTGTTAATAGTATGGGATTTTCAAAATAACTGCCACGAAGCTTCTGAAGAAGGACCGGGTAGTTTTGAAAGCTAGAGTACTTTGTTCTTTTCTGTAACATCCATGTTGATCCAATAAAAGGTATCAAATCATTTGTTTCTGGATCTGTTCTTAAAAGGACCAATACAGCACCTACAACATCTTTTTATAAAATAAACTTCATTTTAAAAACAAGATGCTTTAAATACCTAATTTCTGACTAGCAACATTCCTCAGAAATAGGGTTTATATGTTTGATCTATGCTGTTAAACACAATTAAAAGATATTTATATTTTAAAGAGCATAATTTGTTGCATTTTCACATAAATTGATTCTGTAAAAACAATAATGATAATTACTGCAAATTAGTTAGTGTGTGACTGAAAAATGTTTATGCTTTCAACCTTCTGATTGGTGTGATAAAGTCCAATATGGGGGCTGAAAAAGAACTAGTAAGTGGCCTGTACTAGGTACTTTTATACCTACAAATGTCTGATTGGTACAATAAAAAATTCATAATTCCAATACTGGGGGGAAAAAGACAGCTGTAAATGTACTGGCAGTGACCTTAAATAAGTTCACAGTTCCTGTACTTGGTGCTTTTTCACCGACTTCAAAAAACTGTACATGTGTGTGTTTTTTTTTTTTACTGCATTTCACAAAACATGTGTAATGCAGGTCACTGCTGCCTTGGATAACACTTGAAAATTATGTACTGTATGTTGCTGTACAATGGTGTGGACTTAGGCTCCAGCAGTTATAGTATTAATATGGTTGTAAGTACTCTTAATGGTAGGATGAATTATGCCTTTAAATGTTACTTTCCCCCACTCTGAACAACTAGAAAAAGAGACTTACAGTGCTCATTAGGGTAACTCCTGGTGTGAACAATTATCAATAAGTACTGTAAGTAAGTAATAAATATGCTTCAATATCTATAGATCTATAGATTGATGTAGATATAATATATACTGTAGACAGAAAGGGAGAAAGAGATTTAACTGAACACTGAATAGTACTGTGAGTTGGACAAAGATTCAGAAGCATATTCCATTAAAAAAAAAAAGATTAACAAGTCCGTATAAGAGCATTACCTGCATTGTGAATCCGGCCTGGCTGCTGAGGTTTGTTGTTTTCTGAACAGTATTGGCAAAGAAACCACTGTAGTTTTGAATTTCCATTCAAACCTTTACGCATAATGGCTCATTTATGCAGCATGTTGTATACCTTTTAAATCTGTGAACCAAACTGGGAAGTCTTGGCTGAGTGGGTGGTATCACTGAACACTGCCTAAAGGCAGAGGAAAATATTCTTTTGAATATAATCGTAGGGCAATACTATTGGACATAACACCCCAGTTACTTAATGCAGTGCTGCCCTTCAGCAGATAGTCTGATGGCTTTAATAAAGAGGAAAACAAGATTTAGTGGCATATGCTGTTAACTGAAAGTTAGTGGGCTAATTTTCACAACAGTGCCTTCAGAATGCAACTTTTACTGGTGCTGCTGTCCGACTGCATCCTAGCCTGGAATGCAGATAGGATTATATAATTCAAATCCTGACTATGCATGAGTGAACCTCTCCAACCTAAAACTATACTTCAGGAAGGTTAATTATTTTTGTCATATGAAGTTTGTTTTATTAATGCATTACCCATAAGGTAGAAGGGGTTAAAAAGTTTTCACAATCATGTCTCCTCTTGGGGAGGAGTGTTAGCTACAGGATGGTCTGTATTACCTCTGTAGAAAAACAAGTAAACAGGGACTTCACTAGGCCTGGCAGTATAGCCTAGAAGTTACATCAGTGAGCTGTGAATGAGTCTCGTATATCCAGCACATCTGGGATTGATTGCCACAGCATCCACTTGCATGCTGTGTCACCCTGAGCAAGTCATTTAACCTTCACGGTGTTCCCGGACTGCCCCTCGAAACAGCCCTTTTACCTAGTGGGCCTTACCCAGTTACAAAAATAATTAAAAAAATGGGTTGCCTTGACCCAGCCAGGGTTGCTATGACAAGGGAAATAGCATACATAGAGACCAGGAAAAGACTGCAGGACTGGGGAGTAGAGAACTAACTCACAGGGCAAGGAAGGCATGTCCTACCAGTGCCCTTCAGGACTCATCCCTGTCCATTGCTCCAGCTGAGAAAGGACAGAGGTACATGCCAGGCTGAGGATGTGGCAAAATGTTTTTTGTCTGGTACATGCCACATGTATTCCATTGACTCAGTCCCTGGGTCGTTGTCATGTACACCAAGAAAAACAAGGAGGGATGGTGAGGGATGTGTTCTAGGCTACCACTCAAGGGGTTTATCCTGATGGTTCCTAGCCTGTGTCCCACTCCTGACATTAGAGACATCAGAAGGTCGATGGCTACAGTTACTGGGTGGATATCAAAGTATAAGAGCTCTCCTCTTATACAGGAGTCCAGACCCTAGATATAAATAAGTAAGCTAAGGTTGAAGCAGGAAAAAGCTGAGTGAGTCAAGCCTAGCCTACATTTACCTGTCTGGTTAACTACCAGATTAAAGACCATGCTTATTTGGAAACCTCCTTAGGGATTATAGATATCATGACTTGGGAGGAAGGCATAGACTAGATACATTGCTACCATGCACATAAGGGTCCTCTGAAGAAAATAAAAGAAGGGTTATGCCCAAAATCTCACCTGCAGGTTGTTAAAGATCTGTGTAGGGGTGCAATATACAGTGTCAGGCAGGAGAGGATCATGGGATGTGTAAATAGTAACTAAAGAGCTCTGTAATAGTGAAAATCTGTCTTTCC
Source organism: Neoceratodus forsteri (assembly GCA_016271365.2). Classification (NCBI taxonomy): domain Eukaryota; kingdom Metazoa; phylum Chordata; order Ceratodontiformes; family Ceratodontidae; genus Neoceratodus; species Neoceratodus forsteri. The sequence goes on from CM057458.1 coordinate 1,331,726,974, forward strand.
TGAAATAGTGTGTCATGTTTGAAGCCCCACATGGATGTCTGGTTTCACCACTGCTGCTGCAGTTTATAGTCCCTAACAGGAGTTTTGATTCCTAGATCGCACCTGATACCGCTCCACTACATGGAGATGTTATCCTGAAATAACATCTGTGTCAACCAGGTTACCATTGCACAAGTGATCACCTGTCCAGGACTGTGTATGCAAACTAAATAAACCACCCAAGCCAACAGCTAATGCCAAGACCCATTATACCAGCAATACAATTTCCTGAGGGGCAGCACCTCTATGCCCATGCTGAGAATGGTGCCCCCTTGTGTGGAGGCACTGTGCACCAATGGAACCTTTAACTTTCTCCATCTTGAACCATGGGCCTTTCACCCACAGCAGAGACCCACCAAGTCCCTAAAGATGGCCACTGTGCTTAGGCTTAAGCCACTCTATTGGGCAGAGGGTTATGTTAATTATTTTCAAATGACATGATAATTACTGATTTATATTTCAAACTACCATTTCAGGTTTTTTTTCTTTCAGTAGAAGATATTACAGGCTTTAAAATTTAAAGCATACTGGAGATGGGGGTGGATGGGACTTTTTTTTTTTTTAGAATGGTTTTTGCCCATTCTTAATTCTTCGGGACTTTCTCTGGCTCCCTTCATTCCTTAAAGCATTTTGTATTAGGGAAATATTTTAAAATATAACTTACAGATAGCTGTTTTTTGTGTGTATGTATGTCACCATGTCACCTCATTATTCATTGCTGACGACATTTCCTTGTAAACATCATCTTTGCCCAAGATTTAATCTCATCATCCTAACCCCCCCCCCGTCATAGTTTTGTGATGACATAAATCTAGGCTGTTAACATAATAATGGTCTCGTACACAGTGGATTGAGAGCTGGGAGAAGCAGGAGGAAGAAAAACAGTCAGAGACACAAGGATCCTGTTTTTATGCAACTGTCCTAAGTAATAAAGAATGAGGGGATACACATTACTGTTCAGTTTTGTCTATATCCTTGAATACTGTGTGGAAAACTGAGATCATGTTCCCCTCAGCCTTCTTTTCAGCGAGGAGAATATATTTTGGACTACCAGGCTCTACACATAGCTTTTGTTCCCATACCCCTGATAATTTTGGTGACTGCTCATTGTACTCGCTTAACTGTCACTTTTGATTATTTTTGTATTGGGGAGCCCAGAATTGCATACTGCTTGTCATGATTCAGTAACTTTTTTTTATTATGTCCTCTAGGTCATGTTTCCTCATGCACTGCAGCAAGAAGAACCCCACACAGTGTGTAGGTTAGGAGAGTAGCCAGGATTTAAAAAACTGAAGGACCAAGGATTGGTATGTAGAAACATAAAAACATAGACTACGACAGCAGAAGGAGACCAACAGCCCATCAAGTCTGCCCATGGTTGTTAATGCCACCTGCATGCTGTGTGAGGCAGTTTGGTATCTATGGCCAGCTGACACTAGGCATCGTTGGTCAAAATATTTGATTCCAAATGAAGGCCTAGGTCTTCAAGCTACTGCCTGGCTACTCCCCTCTTGTTGCCCAGTGTAACACCTTGTATTTGGCTACATTGAATCTGAGTCTTCAGGAGTCTAGCCAATCGCCCAGCTAGTTCTGGTCCTTCTGCACTTTGTCACCATCCTCAAGAGAGTCCACCACTCTGGCGATCTTAGTATCACAACACCCCTTAAGCAATCTGCTGAAGATCTCAGCTTTCAGATCATTACTGAATGTGTTGAACAGTAGTGTCACCAGCACTGATTTCTGAGCGATTCCACTGAGTACCCCTCTGCACTTGGAATAGTGCTTGACCACCACAAACATTTTCTTCCTGCCTAAGGCAGTTAGCAATCCATTGTGTTTTCCAAGGTAAGTTCCTCAGTATTTGAACAATTTGATCAATGCAGTATTGGTGTTACCCTGATGTCAGCACCCTCTCCTAAAGTAGTATTGTGTGAACTATAAAATTTAGGGTAACACCAACTCTGACTTGAGCAATCGATCAAACCCTAAGAACAGTACACCACATAATCATTTAGATTTAGAGACTTTGTACCCTAATGTTGCATTTCCCTTCATCTGTTGCTTTCTGCTTCAGCCCTCACTAATGCCTAAATATAGTTATTTTTACAATTAGTCTAATATAAAGTTGATCTTCTCACACCAACCCCTACATGGTCTTTCACCTTCCTTTCTCCCGGCCTCCTACACTTTCTCTCTCTTTTGTTCAGCCAGAAGTTACTGTACAATATCCCCTTTTATTTCCAGCCACCAGTCTCTCCTTTCTCTGGTGGTGGTTTCTTTTCTCTGCCCCATCTAATTATAACTATATTCAAGCCAGTACCTCCATCCACTTCAAATTCCTCCTTAAGATCTCCTCGCTATCACTTTCTGTGTCTCATGGTCCCTAGCATCCTCCTTGCCGATCTACGTCCATCTATGTCCAGTTCAACACTGAATCTTTCTTTGCCCTTTGTCCTCTTCCTCTTCTAGTCTCAGTGCCATTTCTGTATTTACTTGCTGTACTGTCATCCTTCTAATGATGTAAAGCATTTTCGGTTACCTCATTTGGAAGTCACTATATTAAATCTGTTCATTGTGTGGCTGTATTGAATCAGCATGTGATAGCGCTTATACAAAATTGTCAGTAATTCTACCATTGTGAAATTGCTAGCACAAATGGCAATCCTTTGTCATATCATAAAAAAGCTGATGTTTTATCATGTTGCTGTGCTATGAAAATGCTACAACCCCATAGTTTAGCTCATAGTGCCTGTTCACGAGTGGGGCATAGACATCTACCAGTATCTACTATGGGATAAGAAGGTCAGCAACTCCTGCTTGGCATGAATGGCTCCCTGGAGTTAATGCAGTAAACTAACTTGAAATATTTTGCTGGATAAGACCATTAATTCCAGATGAGAATAATTACATTGCTCTTAGGGAACTGAACAGAATGGAAATTGTTTACTGGAGAAGGCATTGTGAAAAAGTGTGATTTAGCTTTCTGAAAGCTTATGCACAAATATTATTAGTGGTGCTTGTACATAAGAATTAATTGGTAGTATGCAGCAGAAAATATCATGACTTGTCATGTAATGTCTTTTTCTGATAATGCAACAATAGATCACGAAATTATTATCAGACTTAGTTTTGATATTTTCATGTACTTCACTCTTAGGAAGCAGGAATGCAGTGGAACTAGATTTGTGCAGTACGAGTGTAGATCAATCATGGTTTTGATTAGAAAATGTGGCTTGATAAGTAGTAAAATGAAATGCATTATAGCAATTAAAGTACAGTGGTTGAGTTTTACAAGGAACTGTAATAACATCTGTGATAACATAAACTCAGCCTAGGGACACGAGCCGAGGTGTTTATGAGGGCTCAGTTACAGTTATTACAGAGTTTAACCTGCACCATTATAGATTACAGAGCTATTATATAGAAACAATAAATTTTAATTAGAAAAAAAATGTATTTAAAGAAATGTTGAGATATTAAAATGAGCTTCCCACTGCCAGTTTCACTGTACAGCTTCATGACAGAATGATGCCAGTAAAGAGCAGTTTGTAGCCAATCAGAATGCAAGGATTAGCACACAGTCCTATAACTGTATCTACCAACCAGTTGCCACAAAATAACAGGACAATAATTTTGCATTGTGATTGACTGACGGGGAACTTTTTAAGTAGAATTTGATCTAATTTCATTATAAATATGTAGCTGAAACAAAAACATTTATTAAATGAAAACAATGCAAGCAATAATTCATGAAAGTGTGTGTAGTAAAATATATTTTTCTCCATGCCAGTGGTGCAGCCCAGTGCTTTCAACCACCTGGGAAGTGTGAAAAATCTGCCTTACCAGACACACTAGAGTGGGTTATTGGACTTTTAAAGTGACTTGTTTAGGCAGAAAAATGTCTGAGCAAAAGGATTTACAAATTAAAAAAATGACTGCTAATTTGACAGCTAGCCATGCGGTAGGATGAATCTTCCACAATGTCATGAGTATGATTCTGACAATCAAGTTATTCTTTTTAACACTGAAGTTTTATAAACTGAGTTATAGCATGGCAAGACAAATTCCTGGCTCTGATTGGTCAGTGTGGACCTTCAACAGTAATGTTATTCCAGCACATCACGTTGCTTCAAAAAGCAACAAAAAATGTTTTTAAAAAATGTGTTTTTTCATCTTTTTTCTTTCTTTTTTTTTTTTGGAATCAAGCCATTTCTTAATTGCTATAATGCACTGCAGGGTATGTGCCATGCAGATGACATCACTTCTCAGGTGTTGGATGCACTTGGCCTGCTGCCCTCTGCCAACCACATGAGGCATGACATTATCCCAGCAAAACACATGCCCTGTCATACATTATTGCTTAAATATGTAGTACCACTGCAGTGTGTTTTGTGTGCTAAGGTCTCTGTTCCAAGTTCTCCAAGCCACAACACTCAGTGGGGAGCGGCATAGTGCCCCCTTAATCATAACACTGTTTTCTTCCTCCTAAAAATGAGGAAAATTAAATCAGTTGGTATCTCAGAGACTGCATCTGTTAGTATAAAATTCTCACTATAATCTTGAAAAGAATAAGCTTTCCTAACAGAATGAGGTGAAGCTAATCAGAAACTATAGAAAGAATATTTAATGACACATATCTCATTTGTTATTTAACTGTGTCCAATGTATTTCTTCTGGTAGACCATATTATACATGGTCTAGCAGTATTGAAACATCAGGTGCAGCCATGTCCAAGCATGCAGTGCTTGCATCAAACATGTTATAATGTGTCATTTCTTTATGCAAGCTGCAGCAAATCACAAATGCTGCATAAACAACTCAGGACTCTTTGAGAATAGGCCAACTATGTTTTTGGCACCATCAGGTGGATGCAGATACAGGCGTAACATGCTCCTGCACTTGTGTCTGTTCCTGCCTGTTTTTAAAACACTGACGTAAATACCATGGCAGGAAGGACATAATGAGAATGTCATGGACCTAAGAGAGCAGCACAGTTCAAAAGTTCAGCACATCAAAATAAGCTGGATGAAGGGAACCAAAAGAGTGAGATCTTTACCTGTTCCATCCAAATACATTGTACTGTATAGCTGTTGACATTAAAGTGAGACAACAACAACAAACAAAAATAGTTATATGCTTATTGCAATGGGTTGTTAATGTTTTGAGTGAGATCTGGGTCTGAAAAAGTCATTTTCACTCTCATGATGTTAGACTTAATAGCACTAAATCATAAATAAGGCAACAAGAAAGAAAGCATATTGGCACAACCCTGTGATAGGTTCAGAAAGCATGTTTAAAAAAATAAAAATAAAAACAGTATTTATTTATCAGTATGTTACATAAGGAATACCCTCAACAGGCTGTGGATTTCTTGAGAATTAGTCCATGAGCATTGTTATGCACAAAGCCTAGGGCTGAGTGCCTTTAAATGCAACCCAGGTGTATAATAATTCTCCAGAAATGCATGCCCTGGAATGGGTTATTTCACTTATGAAATGGTTAACAATAGACATTTAATATGAAAAATGAGCAAAATGTTTTACATAACATTTATGTGCTGCTGTTTATGAACTGGAGTGCAAGTGCGCAATCCCCCACCTCATTTATCTGCAGCTATTTATTGTTCTCCTACTTGCTTCAGAGTAATTCTCCAGGTGTATTGATAGTTTTAGAAATGTCCTCCCCCACCATGTTTTCTCAAGTCACTCCCTTCCAATCTACAAGGTTTAATTCCCTTCCCACATGTTAGAGGAGACATTGACTGTGAGCCATTACACAGTGATGTGAGGAGTCTTAGCACAGCCAGGGGACAGAATCAGGCCTGTGGAACACTAGCTGTGTGTTTGGATTGTGAGCACAGTTCAGGAAGCAAAATGGCCCCTATGCGCAGAGGGATAGATTGCCCATGCATCACGGAACTACAGCACATAAACAACCCAACCCTAAGACAGAATGACAAGAACTGGGGGGCCAGCAGACTCCAGACAGTATTCATGGGAGGGTTGCGTGCCCCTTTTGCACTCAGTCCTCCCATGCAGAATGTACAGCTGTGCAAGCAGCTGTTGTAGGGGCATGTCTGGGTAATGTCCGCTCTATGCACCATTCACAAAGGTGTGGAGTGCCAGGCAAGGGGGGGTGCAGAATACAGCAGTGATGATCCTGACATATATTTTCCACCCCCCATGACACATGTTGACTGCGGCAGGACAGAGAATCCCTCCCACTATGCTTCCACAGCCCACTGGGCTGACAGGGAGGACTGGGGCATCCATTTGGGCACTCACCTATACTTTAAAAAAAAAAAGAGCAGACACACACCTTCCCAGAATCCTCTGCTCACACAGAGCAGAGGATCCACTTCAGGATGGGCATCTGACTGGATGCCCACCTGTGTCCCTCAATTCACCCCCCGAAGCAGCGCGCTGGGTGTGGTGTCACAGACAGGTGCCCTGTAGAGGAGCACAGTTGTGTATACCATGCAACCTGCTCCTGTCCATAGGTGCAGAACTACACAGGCCGAGTACAGGTAAATTGCACGTACCCCACCTGCAACAGTGCATAGCCCCCACAGTGAAGGTGCATACTGGAGTTTTCTGTTTGTACCTGTGGGAGGAGATAGTACTGGTGTCAGGTATCTCTGGGAGGTGGCTGCTGGTGTTAGTAGAGCAAACCCACAGAAGTTAATAATGGTGGGCAGTGGTGTGAGATTTCTGGCAAGGCTGCTGGCATTGGTAACTGGAACTGTGGGAGAAGAGACTGTTTCTGCAACATGCACACGCAATCAAGGTAATACATACAGTAACATGTACAGACAGACACCAATACACACAAACAGTGATACTCACATAGACACACTAATGTGTACTGTGGAATGCAAACCTGCGTAGACACTAATACACACAAGCAGCACAAGACAGGCAGACACTAAAATACATAAATGCAAACACAGAGTTACACTAAAGCACACACTTCAAAATGTGCACTGATACATGGAAAGACAGACAGACACACACACACACACAGAGTGACATGCATGCACACAGACATGCACACACATTAATACATGTACATGTACATGGACATGCACAGACTCTAATGTGTACACACCAACATGCACATATACTAGCATGGTTGATATTCCAAGGCCAGAGAACAGAATATCAGCAGTGCTGAAAATCTTTATCCACAGCATAAGCCAAATTAATAAAACAAATGATTTTGAAGGAAAGAATTGCTGAGTGCCTAGAGGCCAGTTGGGCACAGAACCCAAGGCAGCATGTTTTCACAGCAGGAAGGTCATGTCAGACAAACCTAATAGATTTCTTTGACTGGGTGACTAAAGTAGAAGACCAGGGAGGGGCTGTGGATATGGCCTACCTAGATTTTAGCAAGGCATTCGACACAGTCTCACACAAAAGATTAATATACAAGTTAGCCAGCCTTGGAGTGGGTCCCAAGGTGGTAGCCTGGATAAAAACTGGCTGGACAACAGGACGCAAAGGGTAATAGTAAACGGAGTCCACAGTGAAGAAAGGAGGGTAACTAGTGGGGTACCGCAGGGTTTGGTACTGGGACCGGTCCTCTTTAATATCTTTATAAGTGACATTGGAGAGCACCTGGAAGGAAAGGTATGCCTCTTTGCAGATGACACAAAGATCTGCAATAGGGTTGATACACAAGGTGGGGTGGAAAGAATGAAAAGGGACTTAGCAAGGTTGGAGGAATGGTCAAATACATGGCAGCTCAGATTCAATGCAAAGAAGTACAAGGTAATGCATCTGGGAAACAAAAACCCAGGGGAAGAGTACACAATGGGGGGTGAGTTAATAACAACAACAAAAATCGAAACAGACCTAGAGTAATTATATCAGATGACCTAAATGTGGGCAAGCAATGTGAGAAGGCAGTAAGGAAGGCTGGGGGGATACTGGGATGCATAGGGAGAGGCATCAACAGTAGAAAACAGGAAGTTGTTATCCCTCTCTACAGACAGTTAGTGAGACCCCATCTGGAGTACTGCGTGCAATTCTGGAGACCCCATCTCCGCAAAGACATAGACAGAGTGGAGGCTGTTCAGAGGAGGGCAACCAAAATGGTGCAAGGTCTGCACCAGAAGACATACGAGGAGAGACTAAAGCAGCCTAATGTGTATACCCTTGAGGAAAGGAGGGAGAGGGGGGGCATGATAGAAACTTTCAAGTATCTCAAGGGAATTAACAAGGTACAAAAGGGTAGTATCTTTCAGAAGAAGAGATATGCAAGAACAAGGGGGCACAATTTGAAGATAGAGGGGGGACGGCTCAGAGGTAATGTTAGAAAGTATTTTTTCACAGCGAGTTGTGAATACATGGAACAGCTTTGCTGAGGAGGTTGTGGAGTCAGGTACAGTGGGGGAATTCAAGAATGCATGGGACAGGCATAAGGCAATTCTAGTGGGGGGCAGGAGGAAGTAAGCTGTTGATTAACTAAAATCTGCAGCTTATCCATCAGGTAGGGAAATGGGCAGACTGGGTGGGCCAAGCAATCCTTATCTGCCATCAAATTCAATGTTTCTATGATAGTTTGAAAGAGTCACGGGTGAGGTGCTAGGGCTGGTATAATGCACAATAAGTGAGGCAATTGCTTTGACTGGGAGTTTGGTCTCCATGGTGAGGCAGTTTGGTCTGTATGGTGAGACAGCAGAGGTAATCAGGATTAAAATGACACAGCTGGGGCCTGGTTTGGTGGAGGGAGCAAGGAAATGCAAGAGTAAGAGAAATTAAAGAAATAAAAATTGTTATTCCATTCATACACACTGTCACCCCCCTCACATACACACACAAACAAATCATCTTGTGGAAGCATAGGAGTCATACTATACAACCCGTGTACGAACACAAATACTGTTAAGTGGTTCCATGTGATAACTGCAAATACAGAGGGTGCAAATGGACAAAAACCCAAATGGCTATCAGCATTACACCAGAGTGAACACAGCAATGGCTCCATACTCTCTCTACAGGGGGGTAATCTGAAGTTACTTTTTATGCTGCTGGCTATGGCACCTGTGTTCCCCTTTGTGGGGGTGAGCCCCTGCACCCGCATGCACAATATAATCAACTCTGGGGGGATGACAAGGGGGGAAAATTCAGGAGTGGGGCTATTCCATGGTTGGATACCAATCTGCAGGGGAAGAATGTTTGGGGGGGCAACCTGCTGGTGGAGGGAACAAAGTCAGGGGAACAGAAGGTCGTCAACAAAAAAATAAGAATTAAACAACTAAAGACGACAACAACAACAAACAAAGACCCATATTCAGTCCCAAACCCGGGTCCATCAACTTCAGAGGTGGTGACTGTAACCACCATGCCAGGTGGCCAGCTGGGAACTGTTTTGCTGAAAGAAGCATAATAACCTGATGTAGCTGGCTCTGCCCTGCTTTTCACTGACTCAATATTTATTACACTCACTATTCAGTACTACTCGCTATTTTGTAACGATCACCATTTCCTGAAGCACTGCTCAATTTGATTTGCCCATATCAAGGGGTACCCTGTCAAGTGGGCCACCAACACCCACAACTAGAGAAGGATTATTTATTTTATTTCATTTTTGTTAACCGGGTAGGTGAACTAGCCAAGAAATTACTATTTTCAGGCATGACCCAGGAGAGTACACAATTAAGAGACAAATACATCGCATAAGTACAGGAAAATTACATATGGGTCAAATCAGACAGTCTTAGAGATTATACATACAGCCAAGCAACATAACATAAGGTAAACCATTACGAAAAATTACATAAAGTGTAGAACTAACAGTCAGTGAAAGATACATTCAACCAAAGATACATAACATAGTGAAAATCCTATCATGGGGGTCAGCAAACAAATATGTGTGGTAGGAGGGTAGCAACAGGGCACAGAAAGGTGGGCTGGGTAAGATTAGATGGGAGGTGAGAAGTAGCAGCAGGATGGGGAAGGATAGAGTGAAAGAGAGGGGAGACAAGTGGTGGAAAGTAAAAAGGAAAGTACATGGAGGCAAAAGGGGAAGTTAAGTGGGGTCAAAGCAAGTGCAGGGGTCCAGAGATAGATGATGGCATAGTTCCCTTTTAAAGATAAAATGGGAGCTGGCCTGCCTACAGTGGCCCTGCTGGAACAACCAGGGGGAAGGTCATGTTGTGTCCTTTGCTTACGGGAGCTGGGGTGCTGTTTGGACCAGAATACCCTATCCTTGGTGAGACTGGGGTGCTCCTCAATGCATGGGTGGCAGTGATAACTATGGCAATAGTACAGGCATTCATGGCCAGCCAGGTCAAATTCCTGCTAACCAAAGAAATCATGCCAGGTAGTAGGGAGGGTGGGGATGGGGAAGCCCTCAAAATGTATATATGTTTACTCCTCTTACTTATTAATTGCAGCTTATGATGTCAAGAGGACCATGGACAGGTGATGGATGGCACAAAGAAACATAAATTGACAGTTTTAATATTCCTATGCCCAATCCCACCCCTAAAGGTGGGGGGTGGGTGGGCAGAAACAACTACAGGATTTAAGAATGCATGGGATAGGCATATGGGGATACTGGCCATGGGGAAAGGGACAAACTAGTTCCAAGGAAGCTTGAAGAAGCACAGTTTATTAGCATTCAAAATGGGATGACTAGGTGGGCCAGAGGCCCTTATCTGCAAACAACGTCTATGTGTCTGTGTATTTATGTATCTAAACCTTCCTGGCAAAATGTTTAAAAGTCTTGGTCCTCCAATCACTATCTACAGAGAGACTGAATATATTAGTGTCTGCTGCTATGCCTCACACTTTCCAGATCTTCTCAATATGAATCATTCCAAATGTTATTCTCCTGAGACAGCCATCATCCCAACCCCCACCCTAATCTTGTTCATAGCTCTTAAGTTTCAGCAGTAGCCCCCTAACTACAGATGATCATTATCATTATTATACAATTTATTTTATAATTTGTTAGCCCTTTCCCTCAAGCCTGTTAACTCCATCCTCTGAGTTCTAAAGTTCCATATCTTGCCATTGCCAGGCCATCACATCAAATGCAGCTGTGCCTGGGTGGTTGTAATGGCTCTTTTTTTTTTAGGTTGCTATAACCTTTTTCTTGCTTTTTTGTTGTGTGTGACTAGTATTGTGGATCTTGTCAGTGGGTCTTTCAGTCATCTTCACTGTCTCTCTCTTACATGACCTCCTCTCTGAAACACCTCTGTTTTTCATCTATCACACTCTTGGCTCCGAGGGGACACCAGATGGATTATGGGCTTGTGTGGTTGTCAATGTTTGCTTTGCCTGGTCTGTGGCTGATGGTCACGATCTTGGTGTGGCATGGCTGGCAGTCAGCAGTGGAATGGGTTGTGTGTGAGTGGGCCTGGCCTAAGATCTTGCATATTCCTTCAGGGGGTGGGCATGGGGACAATTAATGTGTAAGTCAGCCAGAGTGGAACCATAAGTGGAATCCAGCTCCTGCATGTTTTGTAGTCATTAATGGTGAGTGATTTAGCAGTGTACAGGAATCACATGGACTGCATGCTGCCTGAAGGCTAGAGAGACTTGCAGTGATGCACATGGTCAATGGGTGATCAGAGACATGATCATGAGCTAGTACTCTAGAACCAGGGGGCTTCTGAAAGACAGATTAGTCTACTGAAGCCTACAGGCCTAGCAACATTTTATAAACCATCTGCGGGATATGAAGGACTGCACAATTTCTCTTATTCACCAATAGGTTGGGTGTAGTGCAGTGGCTGACTCACCCGCTACTCCCTCTGTTTGTCGCTGCAGTGATTAAGTGTTTGTTGAGTTGGGGAAAAGAAGAGAAAAGGAGAGAGACACTTAAACCATCTGAGTGCTGCCACTACATATAGGGTTCTGGTGGTGATGGTCAGAACACTGCTCAGGTATGTGTTACAGCCATGAATGCAAATAAGGACTATGTCACATGCATACTAAGCTGAACTGCCACTCAGGCTAGAGCCACTAGAGACCTGTGCTAAGAAATGCCAGGATCAAGACATCAGACAGAGTTGGGAGACTACAGGTTTATGAGTGTGTAATTTTGGGATGGAGTTGTTAAATCTGCCTCCCTCTTAGTCCTGGAGGGCTCCCTGTCTTGTCGCTATCTGGTGTGACTCTTCCAGGACTGTTTTCTCTCTCCATGTCTTGCCAAACTTGCATTTCCATATATATTACTTATGTGGAAGGACAGTGATAGGAAATACTGTAAAGTCAGTTTAGAAATAAGGTTGTCACAGGCTGGTTCTCTCACAAAACTACTGTAAATCTGCATTGTACTATTTGTTTTCACAACACTTCAGAGGCCTGAATGATCACCTTTGTATGCTGCCACTATTCAGCTTGACTGTGACTTTTGGTATCTTTGGGTTCAATCCCACCAGAAACACTGTTCACATAGCACAGTGCCCTTTCCCAAAGGGCAAATAACCAACCCCTTTAGTCATAGCTAGGAACATGTTGCTTTAGATATAAGGCAACATGTTGCTTTAGTAGCCTGTCCCTTTGGCAGTGGATCACAGACTGTCCAATTTATGCCAGGTTACCCATGCCACTAAAACCTCAGTCACAGAAAACATGAAGTATATAAAAATGACATTTAAAACTCCATATTTACATAGATTACAGGATTATGCACACTAAAGACTATGGGGAATACAGTATTCTACAGAGATGAAAAACAGATGACAAGATAGAGATCACATTAAAAAAATCACTAAGAACTACCGTATATAAATTTCTAAGGAGAATAGACTGTTATCCCTACTGGGATTTCATGTGAGCTATGGCAGTCTCACCCACATGATGGTACTGATCCAACCTCCCAACACAGCTGAACCTTCCCAGAACAAAATAAGACAGAAGTGTAGTTTGCAGGCCAGCCCACTTTGTCTGCCTCATTGGCCATGCCTCTCTGAAATCACATCCTGAACCTTCTATGATCTCAGAGCCCAGCTCCACTACAAAACTAGATTAAACTGGATTTATGTATTCACTTTGGCTTGAACTGTTCTTCCAGCTCATGGCCTAACATGGTGTTGTCTAGATGGACCAGTCATATCTTTATGACCAAAACATAGCCTTTTTATACAGAAAAGGGCTCAGCGTTTGATTAAGTAAAACAATGAATCTTTAAAGCACAGGAACTGCTGCTGTCACCACCCAACCTGCTTGCTTTCTGAGGAGAAAGGACTGCTTAAACAAAAGCCACACACAGCTAAATGTTCAGAAGCTTGAGCTACAAAAGAATTGAATTTTCAATTGACACAGACCTCCCACCTCAGCTAAGATACGTTGTAGAGGAATAGAAGATAATGCAAATAAAAACAAATTACACACTTTTCACACCTCCATCACTTGGATAAATGAAAGGGCATCTTTTAGTGACCCAAAATTATGTTTACCATGTTAGCAGGCTTGCTCTACCAGCTACACCCCAGTTCTATCTCTTCTTTAATAGTTCATTAATTCTTTAAGGCACCTCCCTTTCTTTACTGAGCCACTGGTTATTGCTGATCCAAACCATTTGCATGGCCATGCTTTGACCCACTGCCATGCCTAATGCCCATGCTATAGGACTTCAGCACCAACTACTCTTAACAAATTGGGGTTTACACACTGGTGCTGTGGAGCCTTGTAAGGCGGATGTTGTTGGTGACCAGTGTGAATGCCCTCCCATACAAATATGACTGCAACTTCTGCAGAACCCACACTATAAAAAGACACTTCTTTTCAAATATGGCATAGGTATCATCCTTTCTGAGCAGCAGCTTCTTGCTCAGCTATGACTGGGTATTCCTCCCCATGTGAGAGACATGGTTCAGAACTGCCACTAGCCTATGATCAGATTCATCCATATGTGCAATGAACTTCACTGACTAGTCAGAGCTCATGAACACAGGGGCCCTACTTCAGTTGATGGAATGCTATCTCACAGTAATCCAACTCCTGAACTTTTTGTGGCATATTCCTCCATGTGAGATTGGACAGAGGTTTCATCATATCTCTAGGAAGACCCATACTTTCCTCTTTGTGGTGAGCATGGCCCATCCCCTCTATGGCCTCAATATTTACTGGCCCAGGCTGGATGTACCCACTCCTGACTCTGTACCCAATGTATGACATCTCTGTTTTCCCTATTTGACACTTCTCTGCCTTGTCTGTCAGCCCTGCAGTCTTCAGTCAGCACAGCATCTCGGGCATGTGCTTGATATGATTCTCCCATGTCTGGCTGTAGATGGAAATGTCATTCATATATGCCATAGCACAGTCTCCAACTCTAGGCAGAATGCAGTCCATCAGCCATGCAAAGTTGTCTGGCACATTCTTCATCTCAAATGGCATTACTCATAACTCGAATAGGCCAAATGAAGCGATGAAGAATGTTCTCTCTCAGGCTTCAGCAATCAGGTCTACCTTCCAATAGTCCATTGACAAGTCTGTGGTGATCAGATACATGGTTTCCCCTAACTTCTGTAGAACCTCATCCATCCTGGTCATGGAGTATGCATCTGACTTTGTACAACTGTTGAGCTTGTGGTAGTAAGTGCAGAATCTTGTGTTCCTATCCCTTGCAGGGATCAGTACCGCTGGGGAGGACCAGAGACTACTAGACTCCTAGATTACCCTTTAACTCATTCTATCCTATTGTCACTTAGAATGTGCAGGTACCCTCTGCCTGCTGCTAGAACACCTGTGTGCCTGAAGGGGTTTTAGATCTGTAGCATTCATACAAACACACTGTGCTTAAACCTACATATCTTAAAAAACATACATCCAATTTTAAAACTGTAAAAAGAAAAGTTTTTCAGGACAAAAAATTTTTGAAAATGAGTGAGGTTTGGTAATGTCTATTTAACTGGATTTAATGTTGTTTAAGGTTGTTTTTATATTTTAATAAATTCTGATGATTTATCTAAATATAATTATGCTCTGTTTACTTAGTCATGCAAAAATATTAAATTTCTGTAAAATTGTTGATTAAAATTGTTAAAAATATACAATAAATATCTGTCATTGTCTAAATATAAATTTTGCAAGTTTTTTACCATTTTTTTTGTCAGAAATCAATATCTGAATCTCCTGTTATTACAGTTTGAGTTTTTTGTTCCACTCCACTGGTTGGAATGTTTGCAGTGTTTAATTCTTCTTACCCACTGATTTTAGTTTATGAATCTGATTATCAATTTTTTTGTTTTTCCCCTAGTTTAGTAAGAACATATTTACACATTACCTTAGAAGTACATATCAGGAAGTGATGCAGGAAGGAAGTGCTTTGTGAGGTCAAGTGATGTAAATAGGAAGAACACTTCCAGTGTAGGTCAGTGAGCTGACACAGGAAATGGATACATTTGTTAGTGCTGGAGGTCTCTCTATGATTAATTGCATATCTGCTGTAGTTAAAATGTGTAATTTCATTGAAATAAACTATTTTATTTTATTTTTGTAATAAAATCCCATAATAAGTATAGGAAACTGTATTTTATTTGTGCTGTTTGCTTTATCAAACTGTAAATGAAACATGTTGTTGTTCATGTAATGGTTCACAGTCTTTCAGTAAACATCATGTTACATAAATCTGTGTATTATTTAATTTCCTGGCATAGTTTATTTTTTGGGGGTTGTATTATAGGATGGTTTAAGGTGAGGGAATGACTGTATGATGAAGCACTGCGTGTTAGTGGCGGGGGGGTTCTGCATTCATAATACAGGCTCAGATGCACTTCATATGTTCTGGGGAAATGAGAGAGGCTGTATGCATGTAATAATGGTGCTAACAGACACTGTAGATACATTATGGGTATACTTATAGGATGATGAAATTGCTGAAAAGGCACTGGTAATTGGGAGTATACTGTGCCATGGGGAAGGGGATGGGTGTGCCTGTACCAAGGAATGATGCTCATAGGCACCGCAGTCATTTTGTGTCATGAATTGGCACCCGTCCTTGGGGTATACTCAGTTGTAGGGAAGCAGGTGGGGCTGCCTGCACCTGGTAATGGTGTTCATATGCCATGCAGAAACATTGTGGGTACACATACAGGGTGATGACATAGGCACCTGTAAAGGTTATTACTAGCTGCGTGTCACATGGTTTTGCCTGCACACACATGTGATATGTTGCAACATTCAGTATGGCGCATTGTGTGGGTGGGAAGGAGTGTGGGTATGCCTGCACCATGCAGTGATGCTCATTGGTGCAGATGTGTACTGTGTGCTATGTTTCATTTGAATGGACTGCATAAGTCATACACTGGCACTGATCACATCACAGTGCATCAGAGGTAAGGGATGGTCTGAAGCATTATGAGCACAAGGGACTAAAGTGGTTGTAGAGTGATTCAAACTTGAATAGAACATTACAGTGCATCTGAGGGTAGTGTTGGAATGAATCTTGATGTGCACAATGGACTACACCATGGTGACTGAGGAGGGATCCATATCAGTAATGCACATCGCAGTGTGTCAGAGATAAAGGTTGGACTGAAGACTGATGAACAGATGGACTAAATCAGTGACTCTGGTGGGATTTGAACCTGAACAGCACTTTACAGTGCAGTAGAGGTTGGGGCTGGACTGATACCGGATTAGTCAATGGACAACACCATTGGCTGTGGCGGGATCTGAACCTGAAATGCACTTCACTGTTCACTACAGTTTGGAGCTCGATGGATGCATGATAAGGAGATAGATTTTACAAGTGGCTGTGGAGGGATTTGAGCCTGAGATTTTACAAGTGGCTGTGGAGGGATTTGAGCCTGAAGAATACTTTACAGTGCATCAGAGATTGGGGCTGAACTGATGTCATATGAATTGATGGGCTACACCAGTGGATGTGGAGGGTTTTGAACATCAAATGCACTTCGCAGTGCATTATGGGATTGGTCTGGACTGATACATGGTAAGTCAATGGACAACACCATCGGCTGTGGAGGGATCTGAACCTGAAATGCACATCACTGTTCACTACAGTTTGGGGCTCGACTGACACGTGATAAGGAGACAGATCTTACAAGTGGCTGTGGAGGGATTTGAACCTGAAGAATACTTTACAGTGCATCACAGATTGGGGCTGAACTGATGTCATATGAATTAATGGACTACACCAGTGGATGTGGATGGTTTTGAACATGAAATGCACTTCACACTGCATTATGGGATTGGTCTGGACTGATGCATGGTAAGTCGATGGACAACACCATCAGTTGAGGAGGGATCTGACCCTGAAATGCACTTCACTGTTCACTACAGTTTGGGGCTCGACTGATGCATGGTAAGGAGCTAGTTCTTACAAGTGGCTGTGGAGGGATTTTAACCTGAAGAACACTTTACAGTGCATCAGAGGTTGAGTCTGGACTGATGTCATAGGAGTCGATGGACAACACCAGTGACTGTGGAGGGATTCAAAACTGATTTGGCCTTTACAATGCATCAGAGATTGGGGCTGGACTGATGCCAGATAAGTTGAAGGCAACACCATTATTTTTCCATTTTAAACAATCACCAACTGCGTATTAGGGAGAAAACTCAAGTGCAGAGCTTGAGACAAACATGCTACTGACCCTAAGCAACTTATCATCCATAACGCAGGGAGCAACATGCCACATAGATTTTAACATAGCCATAATCCGAACATAAACTCTTTAAAAAGTAACAAAAGGTGCTGAATTCATGTGACCTCATCTAGTACATGCACAAGAAACACTCTCTCCCATCAGGAAAGCCAGCCGGATCCGTAAGATGTGCACACAGGATGACCAGAAATTATCCCAAAATGAACAAAGTAACACTATGAAAGCTTTTATCATAAATAAAAATAAAAACAAATAAAGTAAATACAGATTACAAATCGAGGTTTTGGCACTGAAATGAAGTGAGTATTTTAGGATAAGAGCAGCACCTCCATCTTGAAACTAAGTTTCCAGCCACCATGCTCTTCCTGCACCAGTGTGTGCTCTGACTGGTTAATGGAAATAGTGACGTGTACAATAAGCATAGAGCAAGCATGGCAACAGTGAGGATAAATATGACTAAATGGCAACGCACTACAGAGCTAGGGCAGGTGCAGGTGAGGGCTGCGACCCCTAACTGAAACATCAAAAAAATAAAATCACTGTACACTCCAGAGCCCAGAGAGCCACTTTCCCTCCAGTGATGGTTGTAAAAAAATATACGAGTCCTTGCTTGAATGTTAAATAAGGATTTAGCCTAATGTTTCAGGCACACATATTGAATAGAATAGTGGAAGGCACAACAAAAGAGCTGCGTGCAGGTTCCCTGGTGCTTCGAAACTAAGGCTTCATCAGGGGTTGGTGCCTGCATCTAAGACAATCCCTTTATACCAATTAAATTCAGAATTGATGTCAGAAAATCCAACCAATCACAGAGCTCAATTTTTAAATACAGAAATATTCAACTCACTTAGTGGTATAAATGGACTAATAGTTATAACATTCATGATGTCAGTGACAACATGTTATTGTGGAAAAATACCCCAAAAGACAAAAAAATACACCAAAGTGGTGACAGCCAATCGGATTGCTCGAATAAAAAAAATATAAGTTATAAAATTAAATATAGTGTCAACCTGATCAGCTTAACATGTTACACTAAAACAAGATGATTTGTTGTTACAATACAAACTAATGGCAGAATGAACATAATAAATTTTTCACAGCACATGCAAAAAATAGTAAATTTATTTGTTTATGTATTAAGGCTTGATTTCTCAAAAATAGCCAATGGGACCGCATATTATATTAGGTAAAATCAGTAAGGGTACGATGTCCCCTATTAGCTGGTACAACTCAATTCATCAAATGTAAACAAATGCTTGAGCTGCACCAAGAGAAAGATATGGACACCAATTGGTGTCATCAGGCACTACATCACATGATTTAGGACGCCATATGGCATAATCAGGAAAAAGACGTATGTTTTTTTTATGACTCCATATGGCGTCATCAGGAAGGAATGAGTTTTAAGTCAGCATTTCCTTGATCTCTCCCTCAGCAACATGTTTTACTCCGTTGGGGACATTGTGGGGTAGTTGCATCAGTGGGGCCTGGGACCCTGTCAGCATGGTATACCCTAGTTTCTCAGTGAATATTTCCCCAAATGTATGCAGCACCCCACGCATTTTGGCAGCTTGGGCCAGTGTCAGCCACTCCAACAGGGTGACGGAATTCACTAAGAATTCTCCCTTAATCCCTCCCAGGAGATCCATCAGTGGGTCTGCTTCTGCCTCCTCCTCTGGATAGCCAGACACAGCCAGAACCATCTCTTCCCTGTTGTAGTAGGGCGTAATCATTTATATGTGGCAAACTCACAGCTTGTGCATCTTGTTGGGAAGCTCCACCATGTAATTAACATCATTTACCCTTCTGACCACAGAGTACAGACAGTCCCAAACTACCTGTAATTTTCTCTGCCATTTAGGGATGAGTACCATCACCCGGACTCTGGCCCCATGGTTGTACCTCATCTTCTGTCTCAGTTGTGCACTGGATATGTGCTCCTGGGTGAACTCCAAGAGCTATCTGATCTGTGACCTGAAATTTAGGACATATTCTATGATAGATTTCCCTTAGGGGCCAAACTCACCCTCTTATTCGTCCCATATCAAACTGAGAGGACAACTTACCCTTTGGCCAAACAGCATCTGAAAAGTTGAGAACCCTTTGTGCTACTGAGGGAGTTCTCTACATGTGAATAAGGGATGGGGTAAGTACAGTACTTGCCTTACTCTCCCACATGTTGATTGGTGAATGCCCTTAACATGGACTTAAGCAATGCATTTAAAGGCTCCACCAGATCATTAGCTTGGTGTTGGCATGGGGAGGCACTAAGCTGTCAAATCCCACACTTCTCCCATACACGAGCCATTAATGTAGACATGAACTTGGTGCCTGGTCCAACAGAATCTCCTGGGGAAAACACACCCAGCTGAATATCCCCAGTAGTTTGTTGGTCACTTTTTCTGCCTCAGTGGAGGACAAGATCAAGGCCCCCGTGTATCATGTGGCACAATCCTCCATAACTATAAAAATGCATATCTTGCCTGTGTGATATGGGATGCTGAGTGGCCCCACAATGTCCTCAGCAACTTGTCAAAAGGGATCTTCAATTATAAGCAGGGGAATCAAAGCCACCATAACCTTTTTTCCAACTGTTCCTACCCTCTGGCACTGCAGACAAATCCGGTAGTTGTTTGCGATGTCCTTAAAGACACTGTGTCAGTAAAAATTGTTAATCAGCTGCCTTTTTGTACAGCCAACCACTAAATGTCTGGAAAAGGGTATATCATAGGCAAAGGCCAGTAATGGCTTTATATACAAGGTGAAAGAGTCTAACATGTTTCAATATAAGAAAAACAGCAGGACAAGAGGACACACCATGAGATTAGAGGAGGCTGATTAATGGGTAATGTGAGGAAGTTATTTTTCACAGAAAGGGTGGTGGATGCATGGAACAGCCTACCTCAGGATGTGGTGGATATTAATACAGTGCAGGGCTTCAAACAGGCATGGGATAGGCATAAGGAAGCAATGCAGATGAGTATGAATAAATAAGCTATTGACAGAGTAGAGGCCGATGGCACATTCATAAGGTAGAAAAAGTGGGCAGGCTGGATGGGCCTTGTTGTCCTTATCTGCTGTCAACTTCTATGTTTCTATGTGTCCATACTCCTTAGGAACTACTATCTGCCAGAGTGCCCTTTCATCTGCTCCTCCCTTCATAAACAACTCTCATTACAGTACCCCATTCCCCTTTTGCTATATTTTTTGATTGTCATTTGACACGTGTCCCAGTTTTTGTCTGCATTCTCCTAACCTCTTACTTTTAAAACCATTTGGCTTTTCTTTTTATTTGGGCACAGGCTAGCACCCGTTAGGTTACCCCCTCCCCCGGTTCTCTTAAAACCACTGAATGCCCCAACCCAATTATTTTTGCACAGAGTGAATGGTTGGCTGGATGTGAACTTATCATGAACAGGGCTGCCTCCTTCATGAAGCTAGGAGTCCTATTGAGCAACCATATTCTCTACTCCTCTGGTACAGTCTTGAGGAACTGCTCCATGAGGAACAAATCTTTTCCATCTGTTCCATGGTGCTAGTCTTTACCACCTCTAACCATTGTTCTAATAGATTGCCTAGACACAAATTTCAGAAGAGCTTTCTCCCAGTGCCTCCCTTAACCCTCTAAATGTTTGCCTATACGCCACTGGGGTCAATTCAAAATATTTTAACAAGACATTTTCACTTTATTGTAGTCTGTGCAGTTCTCATTGCCCATCTTGGCAAAGGCTTTAAATACCCTGCCCATAAGAAGAGGCAAAAGGTGAATTGTCCAAGAAGCCCTGTCCTCTTGAAATTGTCCAAATATTCTCTCTAAATATATTAAAAAGAAATCAAGATCATCTCCTGATACTTGGGGAAACAGTTTGGAGTAAATTTTAGCTTCTTGGATCGAACCCCTGATGCCAGTACTTATGGTTTGTGGTGCTGCCTTCTGGTGTAGAATATCCATCTCCTTCTCATGTCCATGCTCTCCCTCTCATTCCTCTCTCATCTTGATCTCATGCTCTCTCTCAGCTGAATCTTATGCTGGTGCTACCTTTCTCTTGCCCCTCTGCCTCCAGCCTCAATTTTTGCAGCTGTGCCTCCAATTTCACCTTCTGCAATTTAGCATCTCTCTTTTACCTCTAAGTAGTCTCTGCCTTTTGTCGCTCAGTATCTTTATTTAGTTTTTGTTTACCGGGTAAGTGCACTAGCCAACATCATGACTATTTTCAGGCACAACCTGGGAGAGTACTGAGCAAAATTGGGTAAAAACACAAGTACATTTTAAATAAGGTAGGAGGCAATCAATACACTTTTCAAGGTAAAAGGCAATGTACATAGATGCAGGAGCAGAAAAATGGAGGGGGGGGGTACAAAAGAACAAATGGGGAAGGCTCCAGCAGCAAAATTCACTAAGTGCAGAAACAATATTACAGATGGGAAACACTATAAGGAACTTAGGTAATTACAGTAGACATCAGTGAACAAGCAATCAAGAACATATAGTAAAATGTCAAGGGAATATATCAAAACATAATTCAAGTAGGAATACATTATTCGGAAAGCTCAGCTATAATAATTATATTTGCAATAAAGTTGAGAGATAGAGGAAGAGGAGGAGGAGGAGGAGGGCAGAAAGGAGAGACCATGAGGACGCAAGGTGATGAAAAGGTAAAGGAAGGGATAGAGACATGTACAGAGATAGAAGGAGGATAATAGGATATAGAAGAAGAATAAGTATAACCAAATGTATCAGGTGGTGACAAGACAGGTGCAGAGATAGGAGCTGATAGTAAGGGATCCAGCAGACAGGTTAGACCTATGTATCAGGTAGGATCAAAACAAGTGCAGTGGTAAACATGCAGTAGGTAATGTCAAAATTCATTTTTGAATCACTGATGGGAACCTGACAGTCTACGTTCCAGGGGAAGTGAATTCCAAAGCTGAGGAGCCATGAATTTGAAAGCCCCAGTGCCCTTGGAGGTGTTGCATCTGGGGACATTTAATATCGATTTGTCAGAAGACCTCAGTCCATGAGGGGGCTGTGTGAGAAGTTAACAGCTCAGCAAGTGATTTTGGGGTTTTGAACCTAACAATTGTGTCAGTAAGGGAACCGAGATGATATTGTCTCAGTGCAGCAGGAGAGAGCCATCCAAGGTTGGCATAAAGCTGACAATGATGTTTTTGTCGAGGAGGAGGAGGAGGAGGCACAGCGACATATGTTATTGAATGCGACATCCCATTTCTGAAGGACTGCTTTCTTTACCCCCACAAGAAGGGGGGCACAGTAAGTAAGGGAGGAAAGCAGTATCTCTCTGGCAATGGCATGTTTAGCAGATGACGTTAGCATGAAGCCCGACTTGTAAGCAGCACCAAGTTTACTGTTTACGGACTTGCAGGTGGATTGAACATGAAGGTTAAGGTCCAAGAATTGGTCAAGAACAACCCCAAGATAATTAAAAGACGAGACAATTTCAAGTTCAGTACCATCAAGGTCCTGCACCGCAAGGGAGGTAGAACAGTTACGAAGTTTGGGGGCCGAGCCAAAGAGCATGACCTTAGTTTTCTTTGCATTGAGCACAAGTTTATGCTTATGGAGCCAGTTTTGTACATTTTTGAAATTGGTTGAGAGGTCAGAGTTTAAGTTCTCCACTTTGTTATCAGTTGCAAAGATTACAAGATCATCTGCGTATAGGAGAGATGAGCAGCATTGCAGTGCACTAGGGAGATTATTTACAAAGAGCGAGAAGAGGAGTGGCCTCAGGATGGAGCCCTGAGGCACACCTACACTTATTGAGGCAACCCCAGATATAGCTGCGTTAAATTTCACCACTTGTGATCTGCAGGACAAGTAACTGCTAAACCAATGAACAACTGGTGTAGAGAAACCAATGCTGCAAAGGCAGGATAGAAGTAGGGGGTGATCCACTAGGTTAAAGGCTTTGTAAGGTCAATGAAAACAGCCCCAGTGAGTCTACCCACATCAGTGTTAGATAGAATATCAGAGGTAAGTTTTAGTAGAGCAGTGGATGTGCTATGATTTTTTCCTAAAACATGCTGAGCATTAGAGAGAATACCATATTTTGACAGGAAGTTCAGTGTTTGGGTGGCAACAGCCTTCTCAAGTAGCTTGGACAAGACCGAGAGAATAGCAGTGGGACGATAATTACCAATATCCTTTTTGTCCCCTTTTTTGAAGACAGGTCTTATACAAGCCTCTTTCCACAAGGCTGGAACTATGCCACTAGACAGAGACAATGTAAATATTTTTGCCAAAGGAGAGGCAATAGAGGAGACAGCAAGTCTGAGGAGGCGAGGTTCAAGGAGATCTGATCCTACACTAGTATTATCAGATATAGTTAAGAGGAGTTTAAAGATATCCAGGGCAGTTATAGCCTTACAGTAGAAAAATGGTGAGTGAGATGCTGTTTGGGAGAATGTAGACGGGCCAGGTGATCCGAGTTCTCCCAGAGACTGAGGTCAGAAGGTCAGAACATGGAAGACAGAGGTTTAATTGGATAGATCCAAGAACATTTGGTTGAAAGCATTGGCTATAGTCTTCAGGTCATTGCAGTGAGTCCCATTTAGTATCATATCAGATGGAGTGTATGACTGGGAGGATCCTAGAAAAGTCTTGATATAAGACCAGAATTTTCTAGAGTCCAACGCTGAGCTCACCAGCAGGTCCTTGCAGTATTTACTTATGGCTAATTATATTTTCTTTTTGCAGAGATTTCTGTGATGCCTATAGGTGTTGAAATCAGACAGCTGCCCAGTTGGTTTAAAGTGTTTCCAGTGTTTGTCTCTCACATGTAGCTCAGTTAGGAGGTTCTTATGTAGCCATCTAGTAGGTTTGCCTCTGACTCTCCTAGTGATCTGCCTCTGCCTTAACCAGGGTGAGTTCCAGCTGCATCGTTTGCATCCAGTGTGCTTATGCAGCTGCCCCAGTTATAGGATGTAGCTCATTTGCACTCTCCCTAGCCACTGTCTCATGACTTGGCTAGTTGTGACTAACTTTGTGCCACTTTCCTGGTCACTTTTCTCATTGAAGTCTAAAAGGTCTGTTCATGGCTCACAATCCTTAAAGACAAGCCCTCTCCATGTACACAGCTCCCCAAGATGTGCTCACTTTAATTTTTTGTAAAGTCCACACATTAGTGTCTTCTGTTGTAGCTATTCTACTCTTACTGATAACAAAATAAAATGGTAGTATGTACCGAATCACCTTTGTACATTCTGTTCTGTGACTGGTCAGATAAAATTTGTATTGTTGTTATTAATTTTTTAAATTTAAATAAAAATAAACAGTATACATCTAATTAAATAATTAGCAATTGAACAGTACAGGCATACTTTCAAACCCTAATAACTATAATAAATATGACATATAAATAGGTATTAACTAAATGTTTACACAGTTATAAATATTCCCCCATAGTAAACATGAGAAGTTAATTATCCTACATGGAGATCAAGCAAAAGTAAATATGTAGCAATATCAATAATATTTTAAAGCTAGATTAAAAAGGGAAAGAAAAGGAAAAAGAAAAGAGAATTAAAATATAATCTACCATTACCAAACCATAGTCATTTCCTCAATTATTCCTAAACTCTCCCCTTTAGCAGGTCCATTTGAAGTGTCTCCCATATGTCCCAGAATTTTGAAATTCGTTTATTGGTTAAATTATGATTTTTTCCCCAACATCATGGTGTCTAGAAAAATATGTTTCCATAATCCAGTATTAGGAATGTATACCTCTTTCCAATGTATTGTAATACTCTCTTTGACATCTAATAAAACCAGATGAATTAACTGCATAGTGTTACCTTTCAGTAAGTCTTGAAATTAGGAGATACTTAGTAAACATAATTCAGATTCATGAATTAAGTTAGTATTTCCCATTGCCATTAGTGTGTATAATCCTGTAACATATGTAAATATAATGGAGTATTAAATGTTATTTTTATGTACTTCAAAACAATATTACATAAAATTATCAGTATTTATAAAATTGGGTCTGGTCATTTCTGGATCCTCATTAGTCAGGGTCCCATTACATCCCTTGCAGAAATATAAGCATGCTGCGTACATGCAGAATGCATATCACATGCTTAATTGTGCAATGTTTGCAGGTGGTTCACATACACAAAGTGAATCTAAGCAAACCAGGTCTAAAAAGCAAATCAGGTTTGCATGCTGCAAGCTTGACATGAGTGCAGCAGTTAAGCTGGTGTAAACATCATTTAAAAATCACATTAGGTTCACATGTTGCATACTTGCCATGTGTTCAGCAACTAAGCTGGTGCAAATCTCATCTAAAAAACACCAGTTTATATTTCTCATACTACTGCTGGTAACAATTAGAGCCATTAAAATGCACTTTTCACTGAGTTACCATTAAAATTAGGTAAACTCATTAATTCTGATCCTTTTGCAAGTTGCTTAATGGCTTTTAATTTGTGTCATTAAATTTCCATTAATTTGTACAGTATTGTTTGCATGATGCATTAAATGTTTAGGATATAGTCAGCCAACATCCCCCATTCCAGATGTGTGAAGAGGGGCCTCTCTGTTGTGAAGAATGACTTTTCTTGTTTTGGGCCATGCAAATCCCCTTGTTCATATTTAGTGCTACAAATGTTGTTTCTCCATGACTGTTTCAGCTCACCTACTTTACCTTTGTCATTCTGAATGGAGCATATACACTATGGCCATGCTCGGCACTCTTTGTGCTGAGTAGGATCTTGGACACATGCACCATACCTAAAATATTCTGTCACTAAAAATAGGAAATGGACACTCAAAATGAGGGACACTAACCCTCACAATGATCGGGACACGTTCTGAAACATGGAGAATACAGTACCTCAGAACACAGTGGAAACCATTGTATTTACTTGTACTGATATTAGCACCTGAGAATGAATTTCTACCATAAAGTAGGGGTGCCATTTAGGTAGGGCAGAGAGAGGCAGTTGCCCACCCACCCCACATTTGTGCCTAGGTTGCTCTTATGGTGTGGCAATAATGGCATTAAATTTGGATTTAATCTTTTGCGCAATAAGTGCCCCCTTGGCCTATGTGCGCTCATGCTGCAGGTGCACTCCTGACTTGATTGTGTCTGTATTGTGTTGTCCACTCTCTCCACCTATTAGCAGTGGCAGCATTACACATTACATGGAAGAGATTCAGCCAAGCAAGAGCACATGAGTGCGACACTGTCTTTTCCACCATAGAGTAGACAGATTGCTCTACTACAGCTTGGAGGAGTTGGTGAGAAATGAAGTCTCAATAGCAGTTTTGTGGAGGCATATTTTTGTTGGTCTACTCTTAGTGAGTCTGAGTCTCCCCTGGTGGCAGAAGGGGCTGTGGTGAGCTAGAAGCTAACTTGAGAGTAGGCTACCTACTTACTCTACTATGCTCACCTTGAAAAAAAGAAAAAAAAACAGCATCCCCCCATGGCAGCAATCTAGGACTAGCAGCAGTGATAGTGTTGTGGGCAGCCTTCATAGGCCTCGATCAGTGCAGTATATCAGCAGCTATGGCAGCAGCCAAGCAAGAAGCATGCAACACAGGTTGGGTGGGTTCGGTTGGTGAAGTGACTTGGTCACAGGCTAATTTGGGGACCTTAGATGGTCAGTTCTAGTGTCTAGCTTCTAGCAGAGAGATGGAGGAGGAGCAGACTGAAAACTGGGCCTGTGGCACACTGGGTTAGGCTGCAGGTTCAGGCTAGATGACTGGGTATGTAAAACTAAATAACATGTTTTAAGGGGATTGGGAAAGGAGAAAGGGCAAAAATATTGATGTGTTTTTCACATTTCTATGCCTTTGGGTGGCTTCACAATCCATAAGGGATGGGTATTGAATGGAATGGACTTAGGAAGAGAAATCAGGACACAGTTTCTTTTTTTGAGGGGGAGATTCAGAACTTCAGCCAAAAAAAAATTGGTTAGTAAGAGAGTGGGTTTATAGCCCAAATCTGATGCACTGCTCCAGCGTATAGACAGATGAATCTTACACATTTTAATTTTTCCTGATTTTCATATCACTTTTCAGTCACAACAAATACATTTTACCTGTTTGAGAAGTTCCAGAGATTCTAGAGCTTTACACGTGGGGCCGGATATTCAAACTGCGCCCAAAATGTACGCAATAGCAGGAGCAAGCACAAGTCCATTGCGCACATGCGCAATAGACGCAATATTCAAACACGGAGCACGGCAAATTGCGCACCAGCCACTGTCTGAATATTGCACAACCCGTGCCATAGTGCAACCAGGAAGGGGAAGCTAAGCAGATATGATGAGCTATAGCGCAACAAGGCCAGCCCAGCTAAGCAGTCCAGAGGCACCATAGCGCAAGCAGAGAGCCCCCCAGCAACAGAGCAATGGAACTGCACAACCAGGGAGGTAGGCAGGGGCCCACCACCCATGCCACAGATAGGCACAGGAACACACTGCAGAACTAACAATGCACCCCCACACCCCAAGCACAGCATAAGTGGGGGAGGGACGGACTATCCACCGGCCCATGGGGACAAGCCAACAAAGCACAGCCAGTCCATGTTGCCCCAGCACACCCACTGGCAAGCTGAGACTGCCACACAAAGCGGGTGGACCACCCCAGTGCACATCAGCCCCCCTTGTGCACAGCACACCCTGCACTGTGACCCCAAGACACCACCCATGAGCAGTGACCATCACTGCAGGAATCCCCATGCATCCCTCCATCACATTGCAACCTCGTGTACCACAGAACCATACAAGCCAGACCCACCATGAGCACCCAGCAGTGGGTGGCAGCACACGGCAAGACCGACTGAAAGCCACTCCCACTCCAGAGACACCTCCCCACGCACACACACATACCCATGACAATACCACCCCAGATGCCATGCACACCACTGCAACTGAGCACCTATAGCCAGCTGCAAATCAGAGACCACCACAGTATTCATAACAAAATATATATTTCTAATTAATGTAACAACAATAACAATATGAACAACCAGAACTATATACAAATATATACAATACAGGGGTGAGGAATGCAGTGTACAAGGTAGGGGGTGGGTAAGGGGCAGGGTGAACAACTGGGAGAGGGAAGGCAGGGTGTGAAGGATGGGTAAAGGGGGAGGTGATGGGCAGCTACTGCCTGCCAGCCCGCTCTCCATCCGCCTATTGCTGGTCCCGGGGCCTCCTCCTGCGCCTAACGCCATGGCTATGCAGGTCCCTCAGGATGGCAAGGGAATCCATGGCCACCTGAATGAGCTGCTGGACCGACCTCTCAATCCTCCACAGGATCCGGACACCTAGGACAAGGGATCAGAATCAATGGCTGTGACTGTCCATATTCTTGAAGCCCAACCAACATGCATGGCATACAGCCAAGTGCCCCGCTCCTGTGATGGACTACACCCACCCACAGTGACCATGCACAAGACATGCCCAACCAGGCAGCAACAGCCATGTGTGCCACTGCACACACACACCACCCATGTCCAGCACAGCACAACCAAGGCTGTACAGTGATGTGGCTATGCGGTAGGAAGGCAGTGCCACAGCCATGTGCCCAGTGCATGCATGGACCACCATTGACACACTCCCAGACATGCAGTGCCACTGGACAGTGCTGACTGTCACATGTCGCGTGCATGGCAGTGTTGTCCATGGATGGTGGCCATGCCCTGCCCCTCCCCACAGCATGCAATAGCATTCATAATGTCATGTCACTCACCCTCATCGTGCTGCTGCTGCTGTCATGATTCGTCACCACCACTACCACCACCACCACCAACACTATGCACAGCCACCACTGCCACCCTTTGCTGCACCTCAGCCCGGGCCCTCTCTGCTCCGCCATGCCTGTGGGAAACAAAAGGTGAGAAACACATCAGTGAAATCCCAAAGCAGACATCCCCCTGCCTCAATGAGTGTGCCTGCCCACCCAGCCAGACCCATACATCACATATCCTGCAAACACCGCCACAGCCAACCATAGACCAACCCTCCCCCATGTGCTGGACACAATACACAGTGTTACCCATACTGACCATACAGGTGCATAGATGGCTCACCCACCTGGCCGAGGCACCATGCCCCTCCTGGCATGTGACCGAAGTCATGCCAGTAGTGCCGGCTCCCTCCTCCGAAGGTCACCGTACCGGTGCCTGCACTGCTCTGCAGACCGCCACTGGCCAGTGGCCTCCTCAAGGGCAGTGGCCACCTGCTGCCACACATGGGTTCTTGCCATGTTGAGGGGTTCATCCCCAAATAGTGGGCCATGGTGAGGCTCCACTATGGCCACCAGGTTTGTGAGTTCCACTGCACTCCATTGTGGGGCTCTCCTGCGTGCCATCCCTGCATGTATATAGTAGGCAATATGGCACTCCGCAGCACGGCAACCCCACGTGGAATTGTTGTGCAATACAACTCCGCTATTCCATATTGCGCTGTTGGTATAGCGCCGCCAGTCCCTATTGCGCTGTTACCGAACAGTGTGATAGAGCTGCAGACATGCCATACGTACAGCGCCAAGGGGGCAAAGGTCGGGCACAGGGTCATGGGTCTCTGGCGCAAGGCCACGCACAGCGCCATCAGACGTCTATGCGTCCAGCGCGATTGGTTGCCTGTGTGCCATTGCCACAGTGGACTATTGTGCAGTTGTGCCACAGCGCCATGTAGTGACCGTCGCTGTAGCGCCACTGGCACAATGGTGGCCGTGTCCTGAATTGCCTATCGTGCACAGCACGTCATCAGCACGGCAGATGCCTGTGTAAGCTACCTGGGCATCTGCAGTGTGGTGTACTGCGCAGTCACAGAACTGCACCATTGGCTCAGCCGGTTCAACCATATTGCGAAAAGTGCAACAGTGTGATATTCAGCCGTCATAAGCAAATCATCCGATCAGCCATTCAATGGCACAGCGGCACGATTTGCATCTCATTAAAGTTGCTCCAGTCCTAATTTGCATGCATTGCGCTATAAATATGCGGCACTGTTCTGCAGTGGCCATATTCGGTTACTACAGTTGATAGGTGAGTTGCATGCATTGTGCTGTTCTGGACCATGGCCTCAGAGAATTGCTGTGTACTGCACAGTCACAGGTGACCACTCTCACCCATACAGGCTGTGAAATGACCGAGCAAGGACTGGGTGAGGAGGATGATGATGGTGGGTGGAAGAGGAGGCCCAACTTTATGAAGGCGGAGACAGAGGCATTGTTTGAGGCCTACCTGGATGAGGAGCCACTTCTCAGTGGATGGCGGGGCACCCCTCAGGCCCATGCTGCTGCATGGGAGGGGATGGCATGTGCCGTCAACCTGCATGGCAGCCACCAGCGCTCTGTGCAGGAGTGTAAAAAGAAGATGGGGACCGACAGGAGGAGGGTGAAGGAGAAGGTTGCAGCCATCAGGGCGGCACATACTGCAACAGGCGGGGGACAGCCGGAGATGGTGCAGCTGACTCCGGCAGAGGACATGCTCACTGCAAGCATGCAGCGCAGTGCCATTGAGGGTGTTCCTGGAGGTGGCTTCCAGACAGGTGGTAGCCCATCACTGCATGGTATGGTTGGGGGGAAGGTAGTTCACATGCACTAACGTGTCCTTCCTTTCTGTTACAGATCCTGTGCGTCTGCAGGGGTCAGCAGTGGAGGGTCTGTCCACTGCGGACAGCCATCCGGAGTTGGAAGAGGGACCATCCACCTCTGCAGATTGCCGACGTGCACTGTGCCAGTGTGCACACCTGGCTACCTTCACTGATGTTGAGACAGGTGTGGGGAGTGCCCTTCCTGTGTCTTAGCAGTCTGGCATGCAAGCATGCCAGCACACTGAGGCTGTGACTGTGGCACAGACCTGCACCATCGATGATGCACCGACCACTATGGGCATTGACATGTGTGTGTCACAGAATGGACACACAGCAGGACAGCTCACGCCCATGGATCTAGCTGGTTCCAACGTGTGTGCCAGCATGTCATCACAGTCCCAGGCTGTGCCTGTCAGCACCGGTGGGGCAGCACCGGTGGCTGTGCATGTCACTGGCACTGTTGCGGCCACAGCAGTGGAACCACTGATCCCGTGGGCACAGCAGGTGGAGGGGCAGCAGCAGCAGTCACCCACCGGGACTGGGGGTACAGGGCTCAGCGGTGATGTAGGTGCACCACCTGTGGACATGCCCATATCTGGTCCTGGTGAGCAGCGCCCACCCTTAAGGGGTGCTGTACATCAGGCCCTTCCAGACCCTGAGGGACAGGTCGTCGATGTGGCAGACCTCTTTGATGAGCACACCCACCTGCTGCAGGCATCAGTACAGCAGCAGATGCGGGTTGCAACATCTGTGAAGGCACTGTGTGTGGCTCTGGAGTGGCACAGCAGGGACACCGAGAGGATCCTTTCCCGGATTGACCATTTGCGGGTGGATGTGACCGCCGCTATTGACAGGCTGACACATGCAGTGGTCAGTGTCATGGCCACAATGGGCACACAGTCAGGTGCCCCTGTGCCACTCACACCACGCAGTACGCTCTCCACTCCCCATTCCCGGTGTCGTTCGACACCCACCCTGTCGATGCAGGTTCAGCTGTGGGTATCCCAAGCACCCCTGGTGGAGGTATGTTCGGTATGCTGCAGACCCCTGTGCGGACAAGGTCACGTTTGCGCAGTGGGACCCCTGGTGGTCCATCGGTGCCACCCCATGTGGCCCGTGCTCAGTCTGCCAGTGCTGCTGGGTCTCGGTGGGGCTGCCCATGCATCCGAGGTGGCCGTGGCACTGTGCCGCATGCCTGAGCTGTCTCCCAGTGCGGGCCCTGTCTGGTGCTGCCCTGTGTGCAATGTGTGTTTCAGTGGGCAGTGCACCAGTGGGTGTCCTGCCCTACACGCAGACACACAGGCCACCTGCACACCCTCCCGACTGCTGTTCACAGGTGTGTGTGCATGATGATGCCTGCATTGCGCTGTACACCAAAGTGCAAGGGTGCCCAGCATCTGACATACATACATGGACAGTACAGGTGGTGGTGGTGGCCTGTGGATGTGTGTGTTTTTAGTGTCTGTGTTCCTGCTCTGTTGTGCACCTGACCCCTGTGCACTTTGTGCCTGTTGTGTGTGTGTGTGTGTGTGTGTGTGTGTGTGTGTCCATGTGGCTTGTTACTGTTCACCCCTCCCTGGTTGTGTGTGTGTGCTTCTGTACCCTGTCACTTCTCTTGCCGTCATGCACCCCTGGTATGTTTCCCTGTGTGTATGTGGGTTGTGCCCTAGCCACTGTTGGTTGCACATGGCCCCATGACTTACCTGTGTTGGGCGAAGTGCTCCTCTGTGATGGTGTCCCGGTGCAGCTGGGCCAGCTGGATCAGTCGGGGGTCATGCTGTCCAAGGGGGGGCTGCTCATCCCCATCATCACCGGCGTCACCAGCATCCCCATCGCTGTCCCCCTCCTTGACCTGTACAGCTATCCCACAGTCTTTGGCCATGTTGTGCAGGATACAACAGGCCAGGAATATCCCACAGGCCTTTGAGGGGCTATACTGTAGGGCACCACTGGAGGTGTCTAGGCATCGGAAGCGTGCCTTCAGCATCCCAAACACCTGCTCGATGATGTTGCGTGTGGTGGTGTGTGCCTCATTGAAGCATTGCTGCGATGGGGTCGTGGGTCACCGGTATGGTGTGAGCAGCCAGGGACGGAGTGGGTATCCACTGTCACCTGTGTGGAGATAGTGGAGGTTAGTGTCATGTTCAGGCTCATATTGCCCCTAACCCTGTGTGCCACTCCCATGGCACCTGTGGCTTAACCACCCTTGCCCCCGATTTGCCAATCCTACATGCATACTCAACCACTAGATGTCCTGTGGGGATGTCCCCACTCTTGAATCAATGGCACAGTGCTGATTGGTACCATATGAATGAATTGTGTGCTCCACCAGGGTGCGTGGCACAGACATT
Organism: Neoceratodus forsteri; assembly: GCA_016271365.2. Taxonomy (NCBI): domain Eukaryota; kingdom Metazoa; phylum Chordata; order Ceratodontiformes; family Ceratodontidae; genus Neoceratodus; species Neoceratodus forsteri. Next base: position 1,331,760,523 of record CM057458.1, read on the forward strand.
GATGATGCGCCCACTGGCATCACACACCACCTGGCAGTTGACACTGGAAAATCCCTTCCGATTCCGATAGGCAGCCCCATCGGGGCCAGGTGGCATGCAAATGGCCACATGGGTGCAGTCTATTGCCCCTAGCATGCCAGGCATATGTGCTACCCTGTGGAACTCCTGTATGTTTGCTGTACGCTGTGCCGCGGTGCTGAGGAGATGGATGTACTCCGCAGCATGTGGCAGCAGTGCTCTGAGGAATTGGGTGAGGATGCGTGATGTGGCCGACTGTGTTATGCCTGTGGTGTCCTCTGTTGGTCTCTGGAAGGTACCCGTGGCGAGCAAGCACATGCAGGCTGTTACCTTTGTCTCCACTGACAGAGCTTGACTCCGTCGTGAGGGTGCCTGCATCACATCACGGCACAGCTCACAGAGCCACCTCAGTATTGCCCTGTTCAGGCAGTACTGGCCCACAATCTCGACATCTGAATAGAGTTCAAAGCTGATGCGGGCTCGGTACTGCCTGTTGAGGGCGTACCGCCAATGGTCCCTTCCACAGCCACTCCCCCTGCAGCATGCCTTCTCACCCCACTCATTACAGCTTCCATGTGGAAGCTGGCACTGTCCATGTCCCTGGCTTGTGTTCCCCCCGGCTGTTGTTGCTCTGTTACCCCCGCTGTCCTGACTGCTACCTCCACTGCACCGGGTACACCTACTGGCCTCTGTACTCTGTGGCCTCACACACCTTCCCTTGCCCATCTTCTGTCCTGTGCACTCCCTGGCCTGCACTGTTTGTTACTCTGGCCTTCTCTGTCTCCCTGCCTCACGTGGCTTCCCTGTCACGTTCTTGCACCTCTTCCTTGAGCCTTTTTATTTTGGCTCATTTCCGCTATGGTGCAACTTCTGCCTGATCCACTGTTGCACTTTGCTCAAGCCTTTGAATATCGCATTGCACACTTTATGCATGGTTCCACCCCCTTCGGTTGCACATACCTTCATTAGCATTGTGCTGTTGCTCAGAATGTTTTCTGTGGTGCAACTGCCTCCTGCTGAATATTGCAGAATGGTGCAATTTCGGACTTGCCCTGGCACAACCCTATTGCGCATGGCGCAACCCTTTTGAATATCCCACCCATAGGGTCTAACTAGAATCTGGCCTCCACTGGTTGTTGGCTCCCCCCTGCTGAAATCTGAAATGCTGCCCCTGCCATGAAGTCTAAATTTCCAGGACATTCTCTGTGTGAGTAGCATGGTTTCCTTGAGGGATGGATGAGGAGCAGAGCAGTTTTCAGGGATAAAATGAGGCTGTCCATTGCATTCAGGGACAGTTGAGTGGTATGGTATGCACAGACTATTGGAACCCCTCTATAGTCAGAATCATGACACCCCCCCAGTGAAGCTGACCTCCATATCCCCATGCTAAGGCATGTTATAACATAGGGCAAGGAAGACTGCAGGGTTGTGCACCATTGAAATGAATAGGAGTATTTTTTTTGTTACTATTTTGTACATTATTGATTGCAAGCTGGAAATTAATGAAGGCCACCACTTGACTAAGAAGGGCCTTGTTAGTAGAACACTGTTTGTCATTATTCTCCAACTCACCATTATACTGTGTAAAATAGTAATAGAAATAACTCCATTCATTTCAAGGGGGTGCACCCCAGCATTCTGACCCATGGACATCATCTCTTAAAGACTTCTGCCTCTGGCTACTTAGTACTCAGTTAAGAGGCTCTCAACTGATATCTATACTTGGTGGGTTGTCTTTAGCAGAATTATCACACCTGCTGCAGTGTGTGTGCATGGGGAGGGACTAGCCATGTGGGTGGATGTTGAGTTATTGCTACTTTTGTGTTTGCCCCTTAAAGTATGTTTGCATGGAAACATTCAAAACTGTGGAGAGAAAATAGTAGGAGTACATGCCAGACAGAAGTAATTAAGTATTTTTTGGGGTAACTGTGTGTATTAGGGGGTGGGAAGAATCACATATGTTTCCATTAGAATGTGAGGTACAGTTCAGCTGTGCAGCTGAGATGAGATGGGGCAAGAAAATTTAAAATATAACAGTGGCTACAAGCATGCTGCATGCGTGCAGATGTACAGTATGCAGATTTGTATTGAAGTATAAGCAAGCCATATGCATGCAGGCAGTGGAGCTTAGTGGTTAAAGACGCTGAATGCAAACCAGGAGACCTGGAGACCTGAAGACCTAGGCTTGAATCTTATTGACCTCTGCATGCATAGGGTGTGGTCCTGAGCAAGTCACTTAACTTTGGTGTGTGTAGTTATCAGTGACCACTTGCTTTTTGCATGCATGCCACATGCATACAGTCTGTTCCAATTTAACATAAAAAGTATGCTTCCCACACTTTCTTGCTGCACGCATGCTATATGCATGCAATTGGTTCCATTTTAACATCTAAATCATGCTTGCAGCATGCATATCATGGGTGTAGCATGAAAGCATTTCATATAATTATTTCTGTAAGGGATGATGCTGCATTAACCCAGCACATACCCCTGCTAAAATGACATGTTAGGGGTGCATTAATTGAAAGAACAAACTGTTGGGGTTAAAAAGGTAAATATGCTAATTACAGATCCATTGGGTCAAAAAGGTCAAAATTCAGATGAAACAGCCAATCAGATCAAAAAGAAGTCATTTAAAATAAAATGACTCCCTACAATTACACACAATATTTTGGCGAATGGAGGTATTAACCCACTAGTGGTCCTTCATATTGGCATGAATGATTTTATGATTTCCAGCATTTTGGAAATAAAAAAAGGATCTTGTTGCCCTTTCAAATATCCTGGTGGACACTGGGTATGAGATAGCCTTCTCTGAAGTCCTGCCCATTCCAAGAACCTCTACTGAATATAATAAAACAATATGTATGTTTAATAACTGGCTCCGTGTGAGATGCCTCAAACAAAATCAGATGTTCCTCACCCATTGGGAAGATTTTTTCAGTAGATCAGACCTGTACTGTAGAGATGGACTACATTTGAGCCATAACGGGAATCAAGTATTAAGTAAACACATTTTGAACTATATCAACAATCATATAAACTGCTTGATTTGGGGGAAAGAATAGCCCCTCCCCCAAGGAGGTCTTCTGCCAAAAATAAATATTCTGGAAACTTAAAATGGCTATATTTTAATGCCAGGAGCCTTTACAGCAAATTTGATGAGTAGAAAGTCACCTTAACTACTGGTGAAGTGGATATTGTTCTTATCACTGAAACATGGGGGGATGATAAATCCAGTTGGGACTTTTCTCTTCCTGGGTATATGCTGTATAATTACATTTGGCAGGATAAAAAGAAGGTGGTGTTGCCATCTTTTAAAGAAATTCACTACGAGCTGTTGATATCTCAAATAAGATCAAAAATCCTGATAGAATTACTGAATCCATATGGGTAAAACTGATGGTAAACATGCATCAACATATTATCTTAGGGGTTTGTTATTGTCCCCCAAGTGCCCCTAGTGAATATCCTGACATTATTATACAGGAAATTGAATCAGCCTGCTCACTCAGTGATATTATTCTCACTGAAGATTTTAACCTGCCAGATATTGATTGGAACAGGATGGTGGCAGTGTCCAGTTTTGGAAAAAAGTTAGTAAATACCTGTGAACAATGCAACCTTATACAGAGGGTAAAACAACCCACCAGGAGTACAAATCTTCTTGATCTTGTCTTTTACAGTAGATGCTTGATGTTATAGAATGTTTCTGTATTGTCACCTGTTGGAAATAGCGACCACAGCTCAATTAGCTTTGTTTTAGTGTATACAGTCTCCCTGGTATCTAATACTTCAAAGATCTACTTGTATGAGAAGGCTGATTTGAAATCATACAAAATAATTTGGATAGTGTTGATTGGTCATATATGTTTAACACTGTGGGTGTCGTAGACTATTATGATGCATTACTCGCTAAAATGATTGATCTGAGGAACAGCTCTGTACCATCTAAGGAAAAAAACACATTCAATAAACCCAAACCAAAATGGATGACAAAGGAACAAATCAAACTTATAAAGAAAAAAGATAAGTGTTACAATGCCTATTTGAAGTCTCAAACACATTCAAATTGGAGTTCTTATTTACATATTCAGAAAATATGTAAATACAACATTAGAAGGGTAAAAAGGAAGTGGGCACTCAAATTGGCATCAAATGCATGCAAAGATAATAGTAAATCATTCTTCACATATATAAATTCTCTAAAAAAAAAAATCTACCTGTTAGGTATGTCCCTCTAGATAAATGAAGCCCTAATTTATGATCCACTTAATATGGCCAGCATATTTAACATACATTTTTGTAACATCTTTCAAAAAAATCAGGCAAATATTTTTATAAATCATTCTCCAGGTAGTCACATTTCAGTTTCCAAATGAGATGTCTATACTAAACATCTTGATCTTAAGGATAAACTTAGCACGTATCCTGATGATGTACCTAGTCACCTTTAATACTTACTAGCTGACAGTTTGTCCATGCCTCTGAAATTATTGTATGAACATTGCTTAAACTATAATTTTGTCCCAGAATCTTGGAAAATTGCGTATGTAATTCCCATTTATAAAAAAAAGTCCAAGGAATCAATGGGAAAACTATAGACCAATGGGCCTTACCTCCCCTATGGGGAAAATATTGGAAAGTTTAATTAAAGATCTGATTACCTCATCTCTTGTAAATATTGACACTGAGCAACATGGTTTCAAAAAGGGCAGAAGTTGTCTGACTAACCTGTTGTATTTTTATGAAGATCTAAGTATACAATTGGACAATTGACTCTCTTATGATGTAATTTACATTGATTTCAGTAAGGCTTTTGACCTTCTCCCACATTGGCCATTAATACAAAAACTTTATTGTTTTAACATTAATTCCTAATCTTGTAAAATGGATAGCAAATTGGTTAGGCAAACAATCACAACACATTTTGATCAATGGTCAGCTCTCTAGTATGGGGTCAGTCACAAGTGGTGTACCCCAAGGTTCTGTTCTGGGCCCCTGTCTTTTTCACTTTTTTATTGCTGACATAACTAAAAATAGTTACTCAAATACAGTTAAATATGCTGATGATATAAAAATAGGTGGACTATGTGCTAACCTAGATCAAATGGCATTAATTCAAAATGACCTAGTTAAACTGTCTCAATGGGTTAAAACCTGAGGGATGAAATTAATTTGCACTAAGTGTAGAATCATGCATTTTGTTGCAGGAAATCCTAAGCATGTTTATATTCTGGATAGCAAAATGTTAGAACAGACACTGAGAAGGATTTGGAAGTCTTGATATCTTATGATTTCCTCCCTAATTTACAGATAAATGAGGTTATTCTTAGAGCCAATTGGATCATTTGGTCTATCAAACTAAATATTAAATCCAGGGACAGTAGTGCATTGATGCCACTCTTTAATGCTTATGTCCTCCCTCATTTGGATTTTTCATCTCAGTTGTGGTGTCCGTTCAAAAAACAGGACATCGCTCAATTAGAAAAGGTGCAAAGGGGATACACCAAAATAGTGAGTGGCTTAAGAGATGTCCCATATGAAAATAGACTAACCCTACTAAATCTGATGTCTTTATCTATTAGATGATTAAGAGGTGATCTCCTCCTTATGTATGATGTCATAAATGATCAGTATCTAATAACCAATTTAGGATTCTGCTTTAAGGAGGACACCTACAATTTCAGAGGTCATCCACTACATTTGCAAATTAGGAGATTTAATTTTATCCCTCTGAAGATTTTTTACACACTATGCATTATTAAGTCCTGGAATGCGTTGTGTATTGAAGTGATTGTCAGTAGCTCTAAATTAATATTCAAAACATGGCTAGATAAGTTTATTCTTTCTGGCTCCCTTTCTAGTTATTACTAGTACATAGAAGCAATTTATGGACCTCATGGTTCTCTAGCTCCTTATACATCCTAATATGATTCCTAGTATGAAACATGGCAAGAATCACAAATTGCAAAAAAATCCATCTAGCAGCTCTGAAAAAAAACAAACCTCTGCACAAAAATCCAAACCCCCAAAACCTCTGTGCTGCTCACACAAGAAACAGTCTTAAACACCTAAGAACACAAAACATATTCCCAAATTACATTTCTAAACAACTGCAGAAACATATATAGTATCTACATCACTAACTCATGGTAGACTGTTACCGCAGCAACTACATTAGGATGCTGCAATTAAGGTGCCACAACAAGGGTGACAGTGACAAGGGTGATCTTGATTTTAGATCACTCCTTACTCATGCAGTCTTTTGCGCCCTTACAATTTCTGCCCCCTCAAGGGCATGCCCACCTCAGAGGAGGTTATCTCTAGTTTTGGGGAGTGTGAAGGGTGAAACCCCCCTTAAAAAGGACTGTTTTCTGGGATAGCACTTTGGAGCTATATGTCCCGGGAGCCACAATGACTGGCATCATAATATTAGGTGGCATATTGCCTTCGCCCATATCAGCTTTGACAAAATGACTCTCACTGATAGGGGTGAATCCTAACACATCAACAGAACGTCTATAAACATTTCTTTTAAAGTGTTCTTCTTTACCACCTTAGAAGTGAATCTTCACAAAAAGGGCTGAAAAGCTATTTATTTAAGCTTGTAATTTAGAAATTTAATATATGACAGTCTCAGGGTGTTATATAGTTATATTTAGAGTATTTCTTATATTGTATTTTAGTTTCAGCTGTGGCTTAATGATGTCTTTCTATGTCTTAATTTGTAAAGTGCCCTGAACCATGGTGATAAGCTGCTATGTAGAAGGAAATGCCATTGCCTTACCTTGCCTTGCCCTGACCTGCCTTTCCTTTCCTTACCTACTAAAATACCCACTTATCTATATGAAATGTAGAAACAAACACAGACAGGACAGACCCAGACTTGGCTTCCACTTCATCAACTACACTTTAATGCAGCTGGGTTACATCAAATGGTATCTAATCAACAACCTTGTCTTCCAGGTCTGACTCAGATCACATGAAAAGTACAGGAAGCTCAGCCCAGCTGATCACATGTAAAGTAGATAAAGTTAAAACTCAAGAATACTTATTTAAAGCAGTGGGACCAGCCATAACACCTGCAACCATGACTCATTCCCTGCAGTGCAACCACATCCAACTAGTGAAGCATTGCAGCTGCAACCTAATCACTACTTCACATGTAATTTTTGTTAATCTCCTCCTGAAACCAACCATTACTGCACTGCTTAAAAAAAAACATTATTAAACATTTTGTAAGTGTAATAAGACAATTCCATGGTGGGGGGGATTATGCTTGTCAATGTATTGCACCTTATGGTGGTTGAAGTCCATCACCCTTCTGACTCGGGACTCCAACTCACTCCTCAGTACATTAACATTGCAAAATTCCCCGTCATGCCTTATTCCTTATGTAACATTCATAGTCAGAAGACACTAGTGTTTTTTTCTATTAAAGAATAAACACACCCTTTTTTAGTTTTAGTAGAAACATGTCTGCTCTTTAAATGTACAGTGGCTTTTAGATATACAGTAGCTTGAAACAGTTTAAGATAGAATCTGCTTCATGTTTTTTCTAATCATTTGTGATCAGGAGTTATAGTATGTAGTACTGATGTGTTTGTGTAGTTACCATTATGACCATCTTTCACTCAGCTATTAACTCCCAATGTCTTTCTTTCTTGGGTGCCCTTGGTGATTGAGAGAGGTGATTATTTTGACATGGGTTCTATGTGTGGAGCTGTATACCTTATTCTGTTGCAATGACCATTTGGTCACAATGATACACTTGCTTATGAGGGAGAAAATGGCAGCCTGAAGCTCTGGACTTTGATTTTAAACTTCTTAGACAAGTAGGTTGATTTCTACACCCCTTGCAATTTATGTCTGTCTCCCATGAAAGTATGAAGCTTAGAGCAGAGTTTTGTAATCTGGGCTAAAGGTAGGCCCACAGAATACTAAGTTGAAGAGATACAACTGCAAGGACATGCAGCTGAAAAGCAACGAGTCTCTGCCATTCTTGTTTCTTCTTTACTAGAACATGAATAGGAAAATGTTACATTGCAGATTCCAGGGTTCCTTAAAGAGGACAGGAAATTATTTCCAATTGGCATCTGTTTATAATATGCCCAGTCTCAGCAATGCTATTCATAACTATGTTATGGTTTGTGTGCAGAACTCTAAATATAGTTCTGATAGATTAACAGCTCATGCTTAGCATTCAGTACACAAACTGTGGCAGTGTAAAAAAAGAATCTTGTTTCATGAAGAATACTGTAAGGAATGTTTATCCATAGAAAGAAAACAACTGAACAGAATAAAGTTTTTCACATCAGTGTTTATTCAGATACAGATAAATATGGCCCATTTGGAGGTATGCATTCCATTTCTGTAAATAGAAACATTCCTAAATGCTGCTAAGCAATACTAATTTTCTGTCCCCTTTAAATGGCTGGGGTCCAAAGGACTGAAACTCTGTTAGCCATTAAATGATATTCTGTAGGATTAGATGTCAAGAAAATCTAAAATTTCTGTTTTTTGATGACGTTATGTTAGAAAGGCAGAAATGTCAAGCTCACAACACTTTGGAAACTGTTGTATTTACCTGAACAGCATTTGTCTTTAATTTAGCATAATATATATTCAGTTTTTCTTTAAAATCTGAATTTATAGTACATTCTCTGTGTGGGCAATACCTCTTCCATGAGGGATGGATGAGGAGAAGAGCAGTTTTAGAAGCGTAAAATAAGGGACGTCCCTTGTAATCAGGGACCATTGAGATATATGTTTCTTAGGGCCCTGCACTTCCAGGGCTTCTGCTCAATTACAAAGCAGTAACAAGTCAGAAAGCAACATCTGACAGAAAGACAGGAAAGTATAAGAAAAGGAAGTAAGGACATACAGCCCCGACGGTGGCCATCCTCCAGGGTAGAAACAGAAAAGTGCTTTTTATTTTTGATAATACACTTCCTAGGCACATTTACAACGTATTTTTTATTTCTTTCACTGCCTTGTTCTGGCAGTGTTGCTTAACACTAATAAACAGCAAACTAGTAACAGGCCTTAAACCTTTCACAGGGGGAAGGGAACCTGTGGAGTGATATCCATGAATGCCAGGAGTCTGAGTAACAAAATGAATGCCTTCCAGGGCATAATGATGGAAGGCTGAACAGATCAGGTGGTGGTCACTGAAACCTGGTGGCAACCCTAAACTATGGCTGGGATCTGCCTCTTACTGCTTACACCCTCTATAGGAAAGACAAAACAAAAGATGGGGGGGAAGGGTAGCAGTCTATGTTAGAGAAGGAATTAAAGATCAAATGTACATATTTCAAAAAAAGCTTGAATTCACTGGAATTCACGTCCCTGTGTCATGATTAGTGTTTCCTGAAAATATTTTATGAAATATGTGCATTTCTTCTTTAAGGTCACAAGGGAAGACCGTGCTCAATGCAGACTGAGGCATTCCACAGGCCAACAGCAGCAGAAGCCAATAGATCCTAGATGCATTTCAGGATTTTTTTTTCTTTTAATTCAGCTTTATTCAAACAATCATTACATATTTCAGACATGAAAAAGTACTCTGTTTTTTTGGTTGAACAATCAATAAACTACATAAAGTAAAACCCGAAAACATTATAACCAAATTTTGCAAGAAAGCGATGCATTTGATAGATATGCATACAGATAACTTGATATATCTATCTGTATCTACTTGTCTGTCTGTCTGTCTGTCTGTCTGTCTGTCTGTCTGTCTGTCTATCTATCTAACTATCTATCTATCTATCTATCTATCTACTGTATATGTCCTTTATTCTTTCTACCAGATATTTTCTTTGGGAGTGGGGTTTATAAATATGGTTACATAAGTCATAAATTCAATCAATATTAGAACCCCAGTTGTCTTCAAGAGTCCAAAAGAGTTCCATTGTGGTACTGTAGGTATCCCATGGTAGCCATAACCCTAGGAAGTATTCCCTCCTGAGACTGAGATCTGCTGTTAATGATTCCAACTATTGAATGTGACACCTTCTTCTTCCAAAAGGCTATGATGTCACATCAGACAGACAATTTAACACTGCATTTCAAGGCAGCACTGAACAGAATCTGTGCAAGTATGTACTTTCATTTGTCTTTGGCCAGACCCCTATTTTTTCTGCAGTACTTTAGGACCAGGTTTTGTGGCAGAATTATCATTTGCTGCAGAATATCTGCGATGGTGGTTTGTAATTTCTGCTGAAGTTCTGCATCACTAATGAACTGCCATTTCAGAGTGTCAGCCTGTCATCCAGGCATCACTTCCATGGCAATTGCTATAGTAAATGGGATTGAGGAACATACAGTATCACTAGTTAAAAAAATAAACATACAAACTTTTATAAATAATATTGTTTTAAAAAAGCTAAAAACAAATCTAGCACTTAAGATCTTATCCTATTGTATAAATGAAATATGTAGAGGGGACCTTGTGTGATAAATGATTTATCTACACTCATCCTGTTTATGCCACTCATGAGTTCCCCAGTGCATTTCACTTATATATTAATATTGAATCTGTAACATAATTTAAAAAAAATTCCCCTTTTGTGATCATGAAATTGTATCCTCATCTGTACAGGTCCTTTTGGAAATGGAATAAACAGAATGGTGGAGACATTTCAAAACTCATTTTTCATGCAAAACCACTTCTACTGACACACTATGTCACCCCAACAGGTCACAACCTGCACATGAACCCCTTGTGAGGGAAGACTCACAGACCTGTCACAAGTTGTCACCAGTCCAATTGAACACTGTGCCAAAACCTCCCAGGCTCAGAGTGGTGGTGTGCAACAGCACTGGCCCCCCCTCCTTGTGCTTCCCAGCCAGCTCCCCAAGCCCATCCCTGAACTTGAGTCACCAGCACAGGGACACAAAATGCTACCCACTGGCCCAACAGCTGGCTCTGCAAACAACTTTTCTTCATAACATTTTGGTAATTTTATAAATCCATAATAAAATGTAAGCAATAACCCTGGCAAAAATGTGTACAGCACAATTATTCATTAAACAGGCCTGTTCTTTCAACTGGTCAACACATCATTATATTTCACCAGCAGAGGCAGTATAGTATAGTGGCTAGGAGCACTGAGCTGCAAACATGAAAACCTGGGTTTGAATCCCACAGCCCCCACTATCGGCTCAGTGTGCCTTTCCTGGTTAAACAGCCCACCCCCCACCTTTCTGAGCATAATTATTTTATTTTTTAAAAGACAAGTTAATTCTTTTTTCCTGTTATTCATTTCAGAGGGCTTCCCTATACCTCAATAGCACAAGTAAATCTGTACAAAGCAAGCTATTCAGTTAACAGGTCCATGCTATTGTTAAGAGTTTTGTTTAATTGGCCCCAGTGTAATAACTTAAGACTGAAAGTATTATTAGGCTGTAGTAGAGATTGAGCAAATATCACAGTCCGTGATGTGCTGTTCCACTTCCTCAGAGAGTGGGAACAGTGGTTGATAAAGGAGTTTGCCCATTGAAGGGGGCAGACCAAGTTGCCCTGGTGCACCCCTACTAATGGTAGGTGCTCAGTAAATGGAAGTGGAAAAAGAGAGGGGGAAGGTGGGAGGGAGGAGCCCTAGGAATTTATGAAGTCACTGGTGGGAGGAGTCAGCTTAGGGAAAAGGAAGGGGGAAGGTGAGGAGGTATGCAGAGCTCATAGGGCAGAAGAATGGGGGGGCTTGTGCCCATAATATAAGGGGCTGCAGAGGATGAGACAGCCTCTTTATGCTGCAAAAATGTTGCGAGAAAACAGCACTTCAGATTGGCTCAGATTTGTTGGCTGGATCCATAGAACAAGGACGGGGTAAAGTATTTTAATTAAAAGGGTAATGGATAAGAATCCCAGAAAGCGTGGACCACCTCATTAGCTGGAGGTATGACTTAAAAAAAAAAAAAAAAATTTAGGTACAGAAGCTAGAATAGGGTTTAGCATGGATATGTCCCACGGAAGAGGGGATCAGCTACAGGAAAGGCTAAAGTTTAGGGAAGGCAGCATTAGCGTCCATTCACGAGGGTTTAAATGGCAACTTAGGCCCACTGTTACTTTGGAATGGCATAGTTGGGTCTAGAGCAGAACAACCCATGAGATGGCTTTTAGTTGATTGATATGCTTTGGCAAACATTTGTGGAAGTTGTAGGTTTTAAGGGACGGCAGGTTGTCTGTGGAAGAGAGAAGGCAAAAGGAGGCCGATGGAGATGGCCAAGGCACAGGGGTATTTTCGAGCTGCCGAAAGTGGACGGCCGCGAGGCATTCGCAGGTGTAGGGGGGCTCTGTTTCCCAGATGGTGATGAAACCAGACGGCCTTTAGTTAAGAACAGCTGGTGCCTTTCAGAAAATAAGTTTTGGTAAGAAACTTCAAGGAAGAAATGTGCTTGTAGTTGAGCACTAGGCCTGGTTGAAGTGGGGGATAGATGATGTCTGACGTCATGGCCATGAGGGGAAGGGAACAGGGGAAGGAGCATTGAGAGGATAGCCAGACAGTGGAACACAAAAACTAGAGGGAGGCATAGGTGGATTTTTGGCTATGCTTCCATGTTTGTGTATTTGTTCATTTTGTGGAAGGAATAAGCAAACTGAAAACAACCAATGTAAAAGAAAGTACTCGCAGTCGAAGGATAGACCAAGTGTGTATGATGCAGGGACCACATGGTTTGCAGCGTCTGACATCATGGCCACGAGGAGAAGGCTTGGAGGTAGGGGGTACTATATGTGGAAACTTGCACGTTGCAAATCTTGCTCATGGAGCAATGGACAGATAAAATAAAAAATGAAACTTAAATGCATTGTGCTTTGGACAGCAGGAAGAGCAAAAGCTTGGGGCACAGGACAGTATCTGTGACCCAAGCCAGCAGGAAGAGCAAAAGCTTGGGGCACAGGACAGTATCTGTTTCCATGACTGGGCAATTTGAAGAACGTGGATAAGGGGAGGTCAGCTTTATTTTTTATTTTATTTTAGTTATTTAGACCGACTAAGTGCACTAGACAAATTCTGCCTATTTTCAGGCACGACCCAGGGGAAGGGGGATGCAGATGAAATCCAACTGACCTTGAACCAGATTAAGCTGTTGGTGGTATTTTTGTGAATGGGGAGAAATTTGGCCAGGGCACCGGGGAAAATTCCCTAGTCTTTTCGAGAAGTGCCATGGGATCTTTAACATCCACCTGAACTACCACCAGAACAGGCAGATGGGACCTCAGTTTAGTGTCTCATCTGAAAGACGGCACCTCAGGAGTGCAGCACCCCCCCTCCCATGCTACACTACTGTTTCAGTTAATAGCCTGGAAGCCATAACAGGCCAGCTGGAGGTGGGGTGTTAGCTTAATAGCCTAGAAGCCATAACAGGCCAGCTGGAGGTGGGGTGGCCTCCTCCTCCACACAGTAGCACAGACAACATAAGGAAATGCCTGATGGTAGCCAGCATAGCCCAGGGTGTACATGATGGGATAGCCAGTGGGGTAATGGGTGAAGGCTGAAGCCCATGGCAGGAGCCAGATTCATGGGTCAAAAGACAAGTCATATATATATATATATATATATATATATATATATATATATATATATATATATATAGTGCATAGGGGGCCTGGGGGCAGGCAGGGGACAAAGTATCAGAAGGGAGGTTCCGAAGCTCCAGAAAGAGGAAGAGGAGTGGACATTCGATCAGCCTAAGGCCCAGGATAGGATGTTACAAGGGGGGGGGGGAGAATTAAAAAAAAAGGAGAGGAAAAAGGAGGAACAACCAAGGATGTGGGAAAGCCTGGGGCAGAAGCCAGGAATACAGACAGTATGGCAGCAGACAAGAGCCAGCTAACACATTTTTTGTTTCTTCCAGTTCCTTGCAAATTTTATAGGGTTGCGAATGAGATGGCTGCAAGAAAAACTAGATCATCCAAAGAAGAGGCCTACAAGGTGATAATGGAGCTGGCCAAGAAGGCCAACAAGATGTGGGAGCTGGTTGAGGGATCGGAACCCCGAAAGCCAGGGGACAAGAGAAAGGCTGAAAATGGCAAAGGTGGGGCAGGAAAACACCCCCTTCTAGGCCGCGTTCCCCAGATGGGGAGGGAACTGGCACCTGCCAGGGAACCCACAGCCAAGCAGCCCACAAGGCCACTGCCCACTCCAGAACAGCCACAGCTGGTTCTAATCCCAGTACCGGAGGCAATACTTGAGAGAGTACTGGAACCAGTCTACCACTGCCAGTATACGACCCCAAAGATGAGCTATTGCCAGTAGAACCAAACACCTGCAGGACCAAGTGGAGCTGCAGGGGCATCAGGCAAAGTGGCAAGAACTGTAGGGGGTAGCATTAAAGAATACGTGGAGCAGTTGATATCATCTCTGGGGGACGGTGGGGTAGGCCAGTTGAGCAAGCTCTGGCAGAGATCAAAGTGGACAAATAGGTGGGGGGTGAGGGAGACAAAAGGGAGAAGTAGTGGGAACAGGAAAAGGGACACGGGATATAGGTGCCCCAGGTATGAGAATAGACAAGCACATTCCACAAGTCTCAAAGGAGAAAATTTGGAAGGGTGAATACATGGTTATATTTGCTTTGGTGAATAGGGAGGCAGAAATCAAATATGAAGAAACTGAGAACATAGGCAAGAGTGAAATGGCAGTCATGGTAGTGCTATTGGGCAAGAAAGAGGAGGACAAATTTAGCCAGGGAAAGACCTGGGATGGGTGGTTTGTAGGATTCACCACATATTCAGCCATAGTAAAGGAGAAAAATCCTGAATTAGGCATCTCACTGATCACGTAGTTGCTGATCATAAGGTGGGAAAAAGCAAAAGGGGGGCTTTGGGTGGTTATATTATGATGAATATTTTTAGCAAAAGATGGCTACATATGGGGATGTCAGGTGGGATACAAAGCACTTAGATTTATGGAGGGACTATGTGACAGATCAGTCCACTCCTGAGGGAGACGGGGGGAAGGAAAGTGATGACACTGCAAAAGTGCTGTTGGGGATACAACAGAGCGTTTTGCAACTGGCTGTAATGTAAATTTAGGCATGCCTGCTCAAAGTGTGGGGGCAGTCATCCAGCATCAAGATGCTGCACAACCTAGAATCAAGGGCAGCAAGGAACCGTACAGGGGAATACCAACCAGCCCTTTAGGGGGGCAAGGGTATGGGGTGCAGCGTGGAATAGGGGAACCAGAGGTAGGGGGTACATGGGAAGAGGGGGACAAATGTTTTAGGGTAATGGAGAAAAAGGGTGAGGCTAAAGAGGAGGGGAGTGGGACAGACTTGGGGGGGGAGTTTATGAAGGATCGGACACCCATTAAGAGCGAAGTTTTTCTGTACTGGTTAAGTCGGTACCCAGATAAGAGGGCAGCTACTCGGATAATCAGGGGTTTTGAAAATGGTTTCCAACTACAATTCACAGGCCCCAGAGTCCCAAGGGAAGCAAAATATTTGGGGTCAGTAAAGGTTAAAGAGGAGATCTTGCAAGCCAAATTGCTCAAGGAGAAAGAAGCAGGGAGGATAGAAGGGCCATTCGAACTTCCACCTTATCCAAATTTAAGGGTCACCCCACTAGGCCTGGTACCAAAGAAGCAGGCAGGGGAGTTTCAGGTTATACACCACCTGTCTTTCCTGAAAGGGTAGTCAGTCAACAATTTCATAGGGGAGAAACATAGTCGGGTGTCATATGCCACCTTAGAAGAGGCAATGCAAATAATCAGGGCCATTCCAGAGGTGTGGATGGCTAAGACAGACATAGAGGATGCTTTTCGTTTGTTACCAGTTCAGGCAGAAGACTGGGAACTGCTGGGGTTTAAAATGGAAGGGCAATATTATTTTGACAAAGCAATACCCATGGTGTCCTCTACAGCTTATGCAAACACTTGAACTATTTAGCACCCACCTACAATGGATTTTTCAACAGAAAATAGGCTATAAGGGAGTAATATATTATTGAGATGATTTTCTGTTGATAGGCAATGAGAAAGAAGAGGTAGAGCGCATGTTAGCGTGTTTTCAGGAGTTGTGTAAATAACTAGGGGTGCCTTTGGCAGCAGACAAGATGGAGGGTCTTAGCAGAATGTTAGAATTTTTGGGCATTGAGGTGGCTGCACAAACAGGGGTATTTTGGCTTCCTGATAAGAAAGTGAAAAAATTGAAAGAATTCATACACATCCACACAAGCAGAAGGAGGGTTCAGTTAAAACTGGTACAGCAGGTTTTAGGACACCTGAATTTTGCCTGCAGGGCAGTAGGGCCAGGGAGGACATTTACCCACCAGCTGGCTAGGGCAACAGCAGGGGTGACAAGACCTCACCATTGGGTTGATATCTCCAAGGGGGTGAGGGAGGACTTCACATCTGGGAAGAATTTCTGTGGAACTATAATGGGAGATCATTATGGCAGGAAGAATGGGTAGGCAACACCGACTTAGAGTTATACACGGATGCAGCAGGAGGGCTGGGAAGGGGGGGTATTTTTGAGGGAGATGGTTTTCTGAACCATGGGCAGCAGACTGGATAACCCAAGGGCTGACCCGTGATATCACATTGTTGGAAACATTGCCAATATGGGTAGCCACCTTAGTATGGGGCGAGGATCTGAGGAACCAGCAAGTGACATTTTGGTGTGATAACCAGACTGTGGTCGAAATTCTCAACAACAGTGGGGAAAGGTTGGAGACAGTGATGAGGGTACTGATGAGGTTAGTATTAAAGGGTTTGGTGCTCAACATGTCATTTAGAGCCAGGCACATAGGAGGGGTACAGAACATACTGGCTGACAGCCTTTCCCATCTGCAGCTGGAACAGGTCCAGGCTCTGGCACTGAAAGTGGAGGAAAAAAGCACACTTATCCCAATGAACATCTGAGACATTGGCAAGAAGGTGCAGAGCTGCTGTTTTGCAACTCTTAGGTGCCCAGGACCCTAAAGGCATATGAAGGGTCTTGAAGGTCATGTCAGTCATTCAGGACAAAGCATAACAAGGAGGTAAATGGGGCAGTTGGGAAAATGTATAGTTTGGCAGTGGGAAAGAGGGATGGCTCACACCACAATGGGAGTGCATGTAGCTGGTATCAGCATAGTGTGCAATTTGAAGGGTTGGCAGGATCCCACAAAATCCTTGTTGATAAAACAGATGGTACAAGGGTGCGGCAGACTGAAGCAAGAGCCAGTAGATACAAGATGCCCAATAGCTGACCAATTACTTGGGAGGTTAGTGGCGGTATTACCACAAATTTGTAAATCACATGTCAAAGCACAGCTGTTTCGGGTGATATCCATAATCATGTTTGCAGGAGCGTTGCGGGTGAGTGAGGCGGTAGGACATGGAGGCAGAGCACATAATGGGGGTTTAGAGTGGGGAGACATTACTTGGGACAAGACAAAAATAGGCATGCTGATTAGGAGATCCAAGATAGATCAAGGAAGAAAAGGAAATTTGGTGACCCTCAGGGAGGACCTTAATCAGGTAGTCTGTCCAGTTAGAACTCTGTGGGCCTACGCTGCAGGTAGACAAACCAGAACAGGGCCATTGCTTGTATTTGGGGGTGGGAAGAGGGTGACAAGTTACCAAGTTACAGCAGTATTGAAAAAAGGTATGGCATTTATAGGTGAAGACCCAACCAGGTACTCCTCTCATTCCTTCAGAATAGAGGCAGCATCCACAATGGTTGCTGAGGGTGAATCAATAACCCGAGTACAAGAAAAAGGCCGTTGGAAGTCCAATAGTTACAAAAGATACATTCAAACCATGGCTACAGTAAACTAACCTGTTTCGCTTTTGTTACAGGTACAAAAGGGAGAAAGTTAGATGCGGGGGAGGGAGTAATAAGAAAAAGGGGCAGGGGGAAGGAAGTAATCAGATTCGCTTATTGAAGCATGTGCTTAAATTAATAGGTTGCAGCAGAAGGACAGAGGTGTGGATCTGCAGGCATTCCTACATGTATTGGGCCGAACAGAGAACTGAGCGAAAAGATGGGGGGAAACAGCTTTATCAGGATATCAGACAATGTAGGTTGACGTGGAAAGGAATATGGGGAAGGAGATGGGTGCAGTTACTTCAGGCCCTGCGAGAGATGAGAGAAAAAAGACTGGAGATGGGCTTAATTATCATACACTTGGGGGGTAATGATATTAGAAGAAGACCTTGGCTGGACAGTTATCTACAGATTAAACATGATATTAAAGCACTAAAGGAATGGTGGCCCAGGACTAGCCTGGCATGGTCAGACATGATACCTGGGACAGTATGGAGAAGGGGAGCACAGTCACAGAGTGGTGGAAAGCGGTAGGCGCAAAATAAATATGAGGGTAGGCATATTATTATGGAACATGGGAGGTCAAGTCATTTTGCAGGGAGTAGAAGAATGGGTAGATGACTTTTACCAGTCAGATGGGGTACATTTGTCAGACTTGGCTATTGACGTGTTCAATGCGGAAATTATGGTTTTCATCGAAACATGGATCTGGTAAGGGCAGGGGGCCTAAAGGGAATGGGGGAAAGGCCATCCATCCAATGCAAGCTGGAGACTGGCTGTGGGAAAAATGAGAGGGGGAAAGGGGGAGGGGGGTCAGGGAGGAGAATGAAACAAGGAATAAAACAATAGACAAACAATGAATAAATAAGATAATACGGAGAGGAAACAACTTTAAGCAGAAAAGTGGTTTCAGTTTTCACTGTCACCTAGAAGAGAAGAAATTATAGACAAGAGAGGAGACAAAAGGCACTCAGGTTTTCACCTGGGGGAGTGAGAAGAAGAAGAAAAAATAATAGGCATTGATAAGAGGAATGATTCTATAGTTATGAAAATAATAAGAATGGTGAACAAAGTGAATTTTGAAATTGAATATCGAGATAAAGAAATGGTTAGATTATAAGGAATGTGGAATAACATAGTGTGTTACATGAAAATAAATTGATTGACAATCTGAGCACCACCAAATAAAGTTATTTGTCATTATTGGGGGGTGGGATCCAGGATAAATGACCATTCACTTCTGTGGCAGAATGCAGCACTATTGTTAGTTAATTTATGATGTGATGTCATTGATAACATTACATACTGAGCACAGAGGGAGTTTTGGATATAAAAGGAGCGGAAGGGAACCAGGTGCTGTGGAAAAACTGTAAATATTAAAACACGAATCACCAAGAACAGTGCATTCTGTGGCACTGCAGATATTCTGCAGTAGGGTACAAGTTCTGCACAAAATTCTGTGGCCACAGAATTCTAGAGGCCTTGGTCTTTGGTAATTCATTAGGTAAATGTAGTACTATCACCGTGAAGTTAAAAAGTATGCCCAGCACTTTCTGTACTTCTGTATGAATGCCATCCTTATAGTTATATATTCTGGGACAGTCCCAAGTGGCATGATAGTGAGATCCCATCTAATCATAAAGTCTTCAGCATTTATCTGAGCCAGTCATGCCAAAATATTTGGTTACGAATGGTGCTCTAAAATAATTCATTTACCATAAAAATTCCCTTTAAGAGGCTGAAGCAGTGATCCTCCAACTCCTCTGTAAGCTGCCTTTCTAGACTACAACTGGGGTAATCACCCCCCCTTCCTGTTCCTACTTCCCCTTACATCTTCTAGTTGAAGGGGTCCTCAGAGCACTTAAGATTTTATTCACTTCTGAGATGGCACTAGAGCTAGTCTGCAACAGATTAATCTGGTTCAATATCAGTTGGCATCCATCTGTATCCCTCTCCCCCTGGACAAGGCTGAAAATAAGCAGAATTGTCTAATCCTCCTTTCCCAGTCAGCAAAAACAAAATAAAATAAATAAAATATTACTAGTAGTAGAAGCCCTCTAAGTAGGGGCTCTCTGAAAATATTAGAGATGATCCAGTGACTCCAGAAATTTTCAAACCTGAATTTACCTGAAAAACTCTGATGAAGGGAGATGAATGGTTTCCTGTAATTGGGTGAATGACAACACTCTGCCTTGTGCAACATGTTGTAGAAATCCAGTTAGTCTCCTATTTTCCCACTCCCTCACGCCTAGACTCATGGATGGGGGGGGAGCAATTAAAGCAGCATCTGAGTAATGTCATAGGACCAAACTTAGGACTGGTTTTAGTCTTATACAATGCTTTAAAATTCTTACAGGGTGTGAGACCCAGGGATTCTGCACTTCAGTTTGGGGTGATATGCAAGTAGCGAGGGTAAATAATAATGGAGCTGTGTCACCCATATCATTTTCCACATCATACCATTGGAAATCTCTTAGCTGTCTGGCCCAAGTTATCACGACTGTAGCCTGGGCTGCGAGTAGAGACGCTGTGAAGTTTTATTTTGTCTTCGAAGTTCTTACTAAGCTGTGAAATTCACCTTTATGAATAACTTTGCAAATTGCCCACTTCACCAGTTTGCCACCTTACATTGAGTTTTCCTGGGGAAATAGCATTTTTTCAGGCACACTCAGGCAAAGTTAAGGTGAAGTTACAACTTCACCAGTAAATTTGCATAATGATCATGAAAAAGTGCCACATCTACAAAAAAAAAAAAAAACTTCTTAAAGTCAGCACATTGCACTTCTTGGATTTGGCAATATTCATAAATTATTTCATGGAGCGATGTTTGCCAACTTCAGACATCTCTAGCTGTGAGATAGTATTTCCGTAAGTTTGGCATCAGCCACTCCTGATCATGGAGAGCCATCAAGGTTCCCCTCTAAATCCTTGGCTTAACCCCTTCCCGCACAAACTTTAGTATCACTTTCTCCACTCTGTGCCAATATGCAGTATTATTTCACAGAGAGGGTAGTGGATGCATGGAACAGCCTTCCTGAGGAGGTTGTGGGGTCTAAAACTATGGGACAATTCAAAAATGCATGGGACAGACATAAGGCAATTCTTGTGGGGGGTAGGAAGAAATAGGCTGTTGGTTACCTAGGATCTGTGTCCTATCCTGTAGGTAGGGAAATGGGCAGACTAGATGGGCCAAGTGGTCTTTATCTGCCGTCAAAGTCTATGTTTCTATGTAAAAGCTTATTACCTGGACCTGCAATATTTCCGCTCACAATCCTTATTGGATTGTCCCCCTGTGGCTTGATGGCCCCTGTTGCTGTTCATGGTGAATTGTACATTATTACATTGGTGTCCCTTGTTTCCGTAGAGTTATCCACCAATGTGTCATATCTATTATGTACCGATACATTTATTTCATATTACCCCTATTTCTTATCATGCAAATATCTGTTTCTGATTCATCCAAAACCACATCCCTATTTATTCTTTGAACCCTATGTTTTCACCTTCTTATCCATTTTTTCTATTCTGAGTCAACCAGCCAGTTCTTGTTCTATGACTGATGGTTTTGATAAATAGTTTACTGTTTTCACTATATTTGTTCCTTCCTTTGTTTCCCAGATTGCTTTTGTCATTTATCAAATATGAAATTCTCTAGAGTAACATTCATTTGGACCCGTATGTCATTCATTTCATCTGCCATAGATATCAGTTCCTTTCTTATTTCTCTGTTTTTAGTCACTGTACAGATATTCCCTTCATTTGGTTTTACTCTATACCTGTATACTGAGCTAATATCCTCCTAAGTTATACTCTGTTTCAATACTGCTTTTAAGATGTGGTATACCATAATCCTTACTAAAAATGGGGTCTCTTGTTTTGCTTTCAGGAACCCTTTGAGGTAAATAGTTGGTAGCATTTCCTCTTTCTCATTTTCTTTGCTCTGAATTTTATTTCTATGTCTCATCATTCGCTCTTCTTTTTTCTCTTTCTCTTTTATATGTCTGTCATTTTCTTTCTTTTGCACTCTTTCTGAAAATTTCAATTTAGATGGATCTGTTTTAGTGCACCTGTCTTTTGTTTTTTTAACTGACATCCTATCCTGTTTTTGATTTTTATCCTTTAATCCTTTTTCAATTTTATGTCCTGTCTATATATTTTCCTAAAAGCAGTAATTTCTCTGTATTCTCAATCAGCCACTTCCTCAGTAATTAGTTTAATTGTCTTTGATTTCTCTTTGAAACTCTGAGATTCCATGTTTCTCATTTATATCTGTTCTTGTTGTTGTTCTATGTTTTCTAGCTGTTCCTGTTGTTTTTCTAATTGATTACAGATTTTACCCATCAACATATTTGTAGCTACCAATACTGATTTAATTTGCTGAAGTTGTTTGCTAATCAGCATGTTATCTTGAGCCACATATTTATCCATTAGGTTTAAATCAGTTTCAGTTAAATTCTGTTTCTCTGATACTGCTATCATTTCTTGGAAGCTCAATTCCATTTTTTTTCTCAATACTGCTTATCTCCCTTTGTCCTCCCTTATTTCCAAACTCTTTCTTTTTCCATATAAGGTGTTAAAAAATTGTTAAATTATTTTAAATAGTTATTATTGTCTCTCTTATTTATTAAATTATTTCCTACTATGATCTCAGAATCAGTTTCCTTAGAGACCATAGTACAATGTTCATGAGATATTTGTTCATGATCAGTTTCCGTTGTTTTTATTTCCACTATTGTTTTTTGTGATTCAAGGTCCTTAATTGCCTTTAGCAAGAAATTATCATTGTCATTTCCGTGCACTACTGCATTATTTGTATTTCCCTTTGGTGTTGATGTTATAGGAATCATTTCATATTATTCACTTTTCCCTTTTACAGCTACATATTCCGTGATCTTTCTGTTTCCTGTTTTATTTCTAACCTTACTTTTCAAAATTACTTTTGAATTTCTTAGTTTTAATCTCATATCTTGTGTATATAGAGAATAATCATTTCTTTCCAATTTGTCTCCCTCCATCTTACTCTATTAACCAATGTATATTCTAGGAACAAGGATATGTAAATAAATATAAGGAAGGTGTAATTCCTTTCCTTAGGTCAGCAACTTAATTACTGTAGAGGAAATAGGAAACAACACTTACGCTTTAAACAGAGCACAATCTGGCAAAAACAATAATATAACATGCAACGATGTTAGGTGCAATATAAATACCCAGAAAAATGCTTAAATTCCATTAAAAAAACAAGAATATTAAGTTTTGTAAATTCTGTACTACAGTCCTTTGTCACAGTCTGTTAGTTGACTTCCGGCTTCTTTTAAATCTTCTTCAGCTGAGTAGTATCCTTATTTCTTGCTGACTGTCTCCTGGAGATCTTTGTTTCAGCCTTTGGGAATACACATAACAATTCCTCCACTCATTTATCCATTAGCTGATACCAGTCCTGTGCTGGAAGTCTCCTGTTGAAGCTGCTATGGAAAAAATACATCCAGTTGAACAATGTATTAATCCAATTTCAAAAGGAGCCTATGCCTTTACTTATTGTGCTAAAAACATTTTTTTGATATATCATAAAACCCCACAAAAACATCTGAGAATTTAAAAAGGAAATGGTGTGTGCAGTTTAATTTAATTACTAATATAGACAGCTACCTACATCCTCATGGCACTATTAACTGCACCGGTGATACTACTCTGTGCTTAAATACCAGAGCTGAGCACTTTTGCTACTCCAGTTGCATTTTTTAAAAAGCTACTGAAATTCCTCCTTATAGAAAAGATAAAGATTCTGGTCTCTGTTATATTGGCCTTTAAGCATAACAAGACAACAACAAAATCTACGCTGTCTTTGTCTGCATGAAGCAAGTACCCTCTAAAGATGGCACATCTAATGCTCAGATGTCAGTGCCTGCACTTTATGCAGCCAGATCACGTGACTGTCCAGCGTGAATTTAAAAACTTGTTTTTCTAGTATTTAATCCAATGTTTTTAAATAAAAAAGAAGTGTTACCATCTAAATGGATGCTATGACTATCCTTACAGGATAATTTCATAATTAACTATGGGGCTCAATGATACTAGTCCCAACCCATTCAAACACAGCAGACTCAAAATATATAATTATTCTGAATCCTTCCTTTCCAGATTCTTTCTTAGAGTGTAATTACTCATTTTTGTAATCCTGCAACTGCCACAGCAGTGTCCTGAGCCAGAGCTTGCTTTTGTGTTCATTTTTGGAGAAAGAGAAATATAACAATCAAATTTAGAGGTCCAACAACGTTAGCTGGATACAGGCTCTTCCTGTTAAAGTGAGTTTCCACCTTTTACTCACTTTTTACTCTTTAACTCCCTTCTTTGTTGCCTGTTGCCTGTCTCCCTCTAGTGCCACATCACTCTTCTAGAGGTCCTGGCAGTTCTGATGGGCCTCTTGCTACTCTCTCCTCAGGGTGATTGCTTCTACAGTCTGATTCTAGACAGTGTTGAGAGAGAAAAAAGCAAAGCCAAGAATTGGAGTGTAGAGTTTCTGAAGGCACAAGATATTCTGAGTTTGCCAGATTTAAATGACTGATAACTAGAAAGTATCACTTCTGTTAGACAATGGTGGCATACCTGCTATAGGGAAAAGAGAGCATTTCCAATATCCTGCTATGGTTGTTCCTTACAGTCCAGTGTGCAGTCTCCTCTCTCAATGTGTTGCTCCATCCCAGAATAAATAAAAGCAATAGCCTCCTGGTGGCTACAGATTATAACTAAGAGGCCCATGCTTATTCAGGAACAGTTTATCCAACTTGGGAGTGACCTATATACCTAGGTAATTGATGTGATTCTTCCTGGCCCATGGAAGAGGGAGAGGACATAAATTTTGATATACAATGGTCAGTAATTATCAAAACTTCAGATTTTAAATAATTAATCTTGTAACCAAAAGGGTGCCAGATGGCCCTGATAAACTGAACACTTTTAATACCAAGACTGAGACATTAGAAAGAAAAAAATGGAGTGATTAGTTCATAAGGACATCTTCCATTCCTGCTGTTGTGCCCCTATACCTGATATATGGGGATTATGAAGTACAGACTGTGTCAAGGGTTCCAGGCTCTGGGCAAATAAGTAAAGGGAAGAGGCGGCACCCCTGTCAGGTTTCCCTCTCCTAAAAAAGTCTCTTTGAAATAAGGCCACTAACTTTCATCATTGCCTCTGGTATGATGTAAAGAGCTTTGATACTTTAAATAAATTTGGGGTTGAATTAGAAGAAATGCAGAGTATAATTAGAAACTTCCACTTAACCCTATCAGATGCCTTCGCTGCATTAATTGAAATCATCAACTAAAGGTGTGGTCTGGAATTTTGAGCAGAAAAATGTTAAGAAGGAGTCTAATGTTATCATGTAAAAATCATCATTTGTTATAGTCTGCCTGCCAAAATGACCATGAATAATTTAAAGTCTACACTGAATAAGGATATAGACCTATATAAGTACACTCTGTGGGATAATTTCCTGGCTTTGGCAGGATCGCAATTTGAACTTGCCTTCTTGTTGGCAGACGTGCTCCCCCTCAAGGATTTCAATAAATGCCTGCATCAATAAAGGTGTGTCTACAGGTAGTTAGGTTTTGTGCTACTTGGCTGGCAGGCCATCCAATTCTGGGGACTTTTTTGTTGAAATTTAACAAACTTTATTGAATTTTGCATAAAGAGCAGAACAAAACAAGACACTACAATAAAACTAACAATAATACAACAACAAAAAAACACAGATACAGTTCTATCACTAACCCCCTCACTCCTGCCTCAGAAGATATATACTGTATATTAGATAAGCTAATAAACAAGCAGCACAAGATGATGAAGTTTAGATTAATACATCCCAGGGTAAAACACAAATATATTGGATAGAAAGAGGGAGGCGAGGGGGATAGAGGTGGGAAAGAGAAAAGGTAGTGCAGGCCCCCAGTGGGCATCAATGGCCTGTTGATAAGATGCTAAGTAGACTTACCAGACAATGAGAGGTGAATTAGTGAAAGTAAAGCATTCAACTTATTCCATCTTTTGTTATAGACTGGGATACAGGCATGCATACTGGCAATTATCTTTTCAAGTGTAAGATTATGCAGGAACTTAAGGTAGGGGATATTCGTTTGACCTTTCCAGTGGCAAAGCATAACTCGCTTTACTGAAAGAGATATCATGGACATGTTGTACCACCTCTCTTTAACTGGTAGCCTGGAGTAATCTTCCAATATACATATCTCGGGAGTGAAAAAATCCTCTAGGCCAATCCTGGGGACTTCATCCTGCACTTCTTCTCCACTAACATGCCTGTCTATCTCTCCTCTGGCCTGGTCCCATATAGCTAGTAACTGCAATCCTCAAAAGAATTATTCTGGTGTCCCTGCAGATCGTCCTTATAAAATGTGCTGTAATATCTTTCATATACTTCAAAGGTTACTCAAGGGTCTCCCATAAGGTATTCCCCTTGGGCAAATCCTTGATTTGTACAGTTGTTCTATTTAACATTTGGTTTTACAGCTGTAGTGTAGGCCAGCTACCTGCTCTATCCCTCCCCATAATATTGTTGCTTACTAGAATGCATCTGACTTGCAATAGCTTACCCCAATACCTTGGTTAGTATTTCCCTTTTTTTCACCAGGATACCTTTAATTTCTTCATTTAATGTTATTTTATGCTCTGCTTCTAAGTTAAAAATAGCTTGCTCTAATTTCAGTCTGTGTTTTGCCTTTTCCCTTTTCATCCTGGATACATTCTGTATGCTCAAAGCCCTTACAACAGCTTTCAAGCAGTCCCATCTATTAGCAGCCAAGCAATCTTGATCCTTATTCATGGCTAAGCCTCTAGATATTAAGACTGTTTCTACATCTAAGACAACAGGAGGATGGATGATCTGATGCTATGAAATTCTGGATCTGGCACCCAACTACCTCTTGTACCCATTCAAAGAGAACAACATTTGTTCTGGAGTACGAGTTATGCCTGTCTGAAAAATATGTGTAATCTTTTTCTTGAGGATGTAGGAAATGCCATACCTCTGTTAAACTCAATTATCTCCCAAATCTCAATAGCAATTTACCTGCCCTTTTGTCTTCTATTTCCCCCTGCCCCTTCTGCCCAACATTTTAGAGAGAATTCAATTAAAATTTTCCCCTATGATATGCAGGTGCTGGGGAAGATTGACCATCTCCATAATCACTTTCTAAAGAAATGTCAGCCTATCTGACACTGGTTGGGGCATAGATATTGAGTAAAGTACACTCAACATATAGATTGCTTGTGAGGCCCCACTTGAAGAACTGTGTCCAGTTCTAGAGACCTCATCTCTTATGACCCTATCTCATGAACCCGATAGGTGAAGATTTTGAGAACCCAGCCTGAAAGGCAATTGTGTGGTGCAACAGCAAAATCACCTTTCAGACTGGATTTGAAATGTCACCTGCCTTGTTTCTGAGGTAGAGTCCTAAAAAGGCTATGTTGAAAGCTTGGTGAAAAGATATTGAAAAATAGCAAAGTTCTGAGTGAAAGCTGAAATATTGCAATGTTCACTCATAACTTGGTTATTTTACTATATTTTCCACCAAATTTTCAGTATACTTTTCTTATGACCCCACCTCATGAACCTGGTAAATGAAACTTTTAAAATTCTGTCCATAAGGTGATTTCACAGAACAACTGCCAACTCACACTTTGAGCCGAATTTAACACATTTCATGAGATTGTGTTCCAAAAAAATGCCATGTTAACAATTTGGTGCAAGAAATATTTAAAAATGACAAAGCTATAAGTAAAAGTTCAAAACATTATCTTGTTCTGATAGATTTAGATTTAGGTTATTAATTTTTCTACATAAGATCCATCTGGGTTTTTCCTCAAATATTATTGTCAACTTGTTCCCAAGAATGTGCAATACTATCTCCACTAGGTCACAATACAGGTTCTCTTTCCAAGTTCCACTTTTTCACACCTCAGTGGCTCAAAATTCTATACAATATACAGCTATAAAACTGTTCAATACATTACCAATCTCTGTTATTAACTGGGTCAGTATTTCATCTTTCAAGAGTTCACTCAAAAATGTTATTCTTTCTAACTCTGACTGTATTTTTCTTATGCTTGCTTTATTGAATAAAAAGTGCAACTGACATCTGTGTACAGTCCATACATCTTTTTAAAAACTGTGGCTACAAGAGCATTAAATTTGTGTACACAGATACATTTATACATTGTAAATGTTAAAAAATAAATACTGCAAAATTTCCTATTCTGGTTCAAAGAGAAGAACTACTAAACTTTGGGCTACTAAAAAATAAGGAATCAATACTTATGCGAACATTAGTTTCCTGTTTAAAAAACTATAAAGGGCACCAAGAACTCTTTCAGAAAATTACTTCATTTGTAGGCTGTATGGGCAAATGCTGGATCTGTTGCCCCAGCATTGTCCATCTGTGGAGGAAAGGATAGTTGTTTGACTGTTTATTTAGGTATCTTCCTCCCAGGATGTGTCCCTTAAAATCTCTAGCCTATTTACTCCTGAGAGCTGTTACAGCAAACTTCCCTTGGTTGTATTTACTGGATCTGGTCTTGGTAGAGTTCCCACTTAGTCCATCATGAAACAAAGGACTCCATCCTATTGTGAAGAGCAAATGATAACAGCTCACTATGTTGAGTAGTGGAAATTAATGTTTTTCCATTCTGATGTCGTGGGGGGGTCTTCTTGGAGTCATGTTTTAGTTATTGATTTGTAGGTGACACACAACATGATAGACCACAGATATAGAATGTCTTTACCCTTCATGCTCCCTGATGGAATACCCAGAAGACAGTGCCTGCTTGTCAGTACACGTGGGGTATCTACCATATTAGAGATGTGTAGGGAGACCTGGGACCAAAATCTGAATAGTTTAGAACAATCATAAAAGATGTGGTTATGTGAAGCCCATCGATGCACCACATCCCCGTCAGCAACCCACTGTGGATCCTGGGACTCTGCGTGCTACTACTGAGGGGACCAGGAAAAACCTACTCCGCACTTTCCACATAAATTTCCTCCAAGTGGGGAGGTGGAGATAGACCAAGTCCCCCTCCATACACTCACCCAATCCCACTTGTTTACTGTAAGATCAAGCTCCCTCTCCTAACTTGCTTTAACTGATTCAGTGTGGTGAGACAGCAGTAGGATCAGGGATCTGTATATTTTAGAAATGGTCTGTTCCCCCTGTGTTGAGTTCCATATTAAGACATAAGGTGTAGGGTCATCTGGGAACAACAAAGTGAGCTCCTGTTGCTTGATTTGCTTAGCAATATAGTCTTTCATCTGAAAATAATACAGTCTGTCTCCTGCTTTCTGACCACATTTATTCTGTCCCTCCTCAAAGCTTATCTCATCTTTCCCTCACATCAATTGCCAGGATGTTGTCAGGCCTCTAACTACCTGCCTTGTGTACCAGGGGTTTATATTGTTTAGGAAAGAATTGAGGGGAATCTATGAACCATTGATATTTCCAGAGATGTTTCTGGATTGGTCTACTGTGCATGTCCCTCTGCCATCCCTCTAGAACCGTGGCTGTGGCATTAGATACCTGTTGCATAACTTGCATTAGTGAAGAGATGGTGAACAGAGAGGCAGGCAACCCAGATGATGTTGGCCTTGCAGTGCAGTGTAAGCACTGTGTCCCCATAATAATGCTAGTCTCATTTGAGTTGCTATCCAGTAAGAATGAAGGGAAGGTAACCCCCCCCCCCAGTTCCTTCTGTAGAAAGAACTTGTTTTGGCTAATCCTGGGTTTCTTACCATTCCATAGAAAGGCAAGAAAGTATTTTTGCCAGGACAGAATTTCCTTTGGTGTTATTGAGCAGGGGACACATTGGAAAAGATATAGAAGCCTGGGCATGGCATTCATTTTTAGGGAAAGAGTGCGAGTATAGAAAGACAGAGGGAGGATATTCCACCTCTTCATATGCTGTTATAGCTGTGTAGTTAAGAGTTGGGCTAAATTCCTAGGGCTTATTATCCCTAAGCATCTGAGAGCCTGCTGATCCCACTTAACATTAAATTGGTTTCTTAATGTGTGGGAGGGTGAAAAATTGAAGGGGCTGGTCTCTGATTTATTCATATTAAGGGAGTAGCCTGATAGCTCAGCAAAGTCTTGAATTCTTTTACGTAATTGTGACATAGAGGTTTTGGGGTCAGAAAGATAAACTAAAATATAATCTGCAAACAATGCCAGTTTGTGTTCATTGTTTGCCAACTGTACACCTTTTATAGCTGGGGAGACTCTTATATACTGTGTTAGGGGCTCTATATAGAGAGCAAACAGCAAGGTAGACCAAGGACATCCCTGTCGTGTGCCCCTATGAAAAGAGAAGCTCTCAGAAATATGTCCATTGGACCTAATATATCCCCTAGGGACTTTGAAGAATTTTAATATAGTATCTATGAATTGCTCTAGGAAACCAAAACAGGCAAGGACCCCCACAGAAAATCCTATGATACCATGTTGAACACTTTTTCAGCCTCTAAACTTAACAAGAGGGCTAGTTGTTGTTGTTTCTGTATGTGTTCAATCAAGTATATAGTGCGTCTAATATTGTCTTGGGCCTGTCTTCCCGGTATAAACCCACATTGGTCTTGGTGAATTATATTAAGGATAAACTGAATTAAACGTCTGGCTAAAGTAGAGGAAAATATTTTGTAGTTCATATTTAAAACAGGGTTATGTCTATAGGATGGACATAGAGTGGAGTCCCTGCCTGAATTAGGCATAACAGAAATTTTAGCTTCATTCTGGGGGGGGGGGTTGTTCCTTCTTTAATAGTTATATATAAGAATACCTTTTCTAATAAGGGGACTATGGTTTATGGGAACCTTTGTTGTGAGAGTAGGAAGGTGAAAAGGGGAAAGGAAGTCTGCAATAGCTTGTTTAGAGGCCATGGGTCCAGGGGAGTATAATTGGGTATAGTAGGCTAGGAAAGCATCAGATATACCCGAAAATGTAGCTTTTTACTCATTAGAGGAAGGATTTCTGATCTTTAGAATTGTAGCTTTAGCCCTATGTGCCCTTAACTGCCCAGCTAGTACTTCTAAATATCTAGGCCCTTCATCGTAATATTTTTGTCTCGAGTAAATTAACTTTTGTTCAATGGAGTAGTCTAGAATACTACTGAGTTCTTTAAGTTTTTCTAGCTGCTGATTTCTATCTTTACTAACATGCTTACATTGTTGTTCTTCTAAATCTTCAATTGCAGCTTCTAAGGAGTTTCTTCAAGCCTCTTACTGTTTCTTTTTGTGGGCTGAAATCCCTATCAGTTTCCCTCGCAGGATAGCTTTTTTTTTTCCTTTTTTGTAAACCATCTTTATTCATTTTCCATGAACAATATTCACAGATAAACAAACACACATACAGATACCTGGCTAGCCAGGGTGCACAGCCTCAAACTGACTGCGCAAACTAAGTACAACCCCTCTATTTACAGTCACAGCGCGTAGCCACCCCCAAGACAGGCTAAAATTCTCACATATTCTGTACTTTATCACAGTGAGTATATATATCTAATTACCCTAACTGCCATACCTTTGAATCCCAATACATTAATAGTCTCCAAGCAGCCTTGAAGCTGCTCCTGACATCCATAGCCCTCTTCTTACGGGTGGCACCCGTCTGTGTCCCCCGGAAAGAGATAGAGTCCCCCATCCCCCCTCTATACTCAGCAGACCTTTACCTAGCGTTTGACTATCACTTTACATAGGTCGGAATTGTGTCTTCATATTTCCAGTTAAAATCAAAAAATAGAAAGGCTTCTTCACAATCGAAAATAACTATCATCTGCTCTTCACCGTCTGACAGACAGCCTGTGCTTACCCATTTATGATCTGCACAGAATAAACTGCATCTAACGCCGCCCAGCGTTTGAGGTATAAGTCACCTCTCCCTGCCATATACAAATATCTCTTTATTTTATTCAGCATCCCCAATAAATCTTTTACCCATTGACCATAATGGTAAATTTGGTCATCTTTCCAATGTTTTAATAGATAACCCTTAACTACTGCTATCATCAAGGAGAGATGATACTTAGGCATAACACCCGAGATTTGGGAGTAGTCACCCAGCACACATATTTCTGGTATTATAAATTCCGAGTAATCCAACATTGGGTCCATACGCCTTTTAATTTCCCCCCAAAGTGGGGATATTTTACTACAGCCCCAGATCACACGTAACAAATCTCCTACTCCCGCCTCACACCTAAAACACAGGGCTGTCTGTCTCAGGTTTCTATCACATAGCTTCACAGGGGTAAAGTACAGATTAGACACAATAAAAAATGCATACTTTTATACTTGGGTATAATATTGTACTTGCTGCTTTCTCCCAGATATTATCCCAATCTAGTTGCCGAGGAGCCATCAATTTTTCCCAATATATAACCCTCCTAGCAAAACTTGGGCTAAGGAAATCCAGTACCACTTTGTAAATTTGTGAAAGAGGGTGAACTCTTGGATCAACCTCCTTGAGCAACCCCCAGGAGAAAAAGGTATCCGCAATACCCCCCAGCTTCTTTAATGCTTTCTCCACCATATGCTTAATTTGCGATCTCTGAAAAAAGGGCATTCCATCACATCGTGCAGGTAAGACCACTCTGTTGCCCTGAAGAACTTCCCTAAGGTTCAAGCCTGACATCTGAGCAGCCCACCGCTGTTTAACTACCCGATTCCCGATTACAAAATTAGGGTTGCCTAGAAGAGGCTGGTCTCCAGCCCTCATTTGGGCCCTTCTCTGCACAGGGGATAGGAAGGACCACCACGCCTCCACCGTCTTCGCCATTGGGTTCCCATAAGTCTTTTTGAAAATATTCTCCAGATTAGCATACAACATTGCTTCCGGATCAAGGCCTAAGTCTCTCAACTTTTGCCTCTCCAATTGAAGCCAAGTTGGAATATAGCTCTTGTCTTCTAGCTCTTTAACCCACTGACTCATCAAGCTCAACTGGCCCGCCACATAATACAAGTGAAGATCAGGAAGCTGGGCCCCTCCCTTTTTGTTCGGTTAACGCAGATTGTTATATTTCAATCTAGGGGGCCTGCCCTTCCATAGAAAACCCGAGATTACTCTCTTGATTGTATTAAACCATTTATGGGGGATGCTATATGGGGGCCAGATACACCGAGTATAACAGACGGGGTAAGATATTCATCTTGATAAGGCTCAATCGGGCAGTAACGTTTAAGGGCAATTTGTTCCACCTTAGTATGTCCCCTTCGAGTGCTGATATAATTCCCCCCATATTAATTTCCGCCCCCCCTTTCTAAATCCGCCGCAATCCAGATACCCAAGTATTTGATTTTATCTATCTGCCATTGTATTTGTAGCAGTGAAAAATCTTCCCTGGTAACGTGTGGGGTCAGGGGGAGGACTTGAGTCTTATTCAAATTAAGCTTATAGTTGGAGACCTTAGAAAAAGACTCTATAACCTCTGCTACTCTCTTAAAACAAACAGCGGGCTCCTCTAAATGCAGCAATATATCATCCACAAAGACCGAAAGTTTCAGTTCCCTCCCCCCTAATTTAATTCCTTTAATATGGACATCTTTATTGATGGCCCTCAAGAGGGGTTCCAGGTAGATATTGAAGAGTATCAGCGAAAGAGGACACCCCTGTCGAGTCCCATTTTCTAATTGTATTTCCCTTGAGAGATACCCATTACATAGTACCCTAGCGGTTGGCACGGCATATAGATTCCTAATGCCCTTAAGGATACCCTCCGGGAAACCCATCCGCTTCATAATAGCAAAAAGGAAAGGGTGAGAGACCCTGTAGAAAGCCTTCTCTGCATCTAACGATATCAGTGCTAAGGGTAACTGGGAGTCGGGCGCGTATCTCAATATGTGATGTAACTTCCTAAGGGCATCATGTGCCCCTCTCCCCGGCATAAACCCCACTTGTTCATGACTAATTAAGCTAGGGGCAACTAGCAGCAACCTATTTGCTAGAATTCTTATAAGAATCTTAATATCTTGATTCATTAAAGCTATAGGTCTATAACTACTGGGGGCATCCC
This sequence comes from Neoceratodus forsteri, assembly GCA_016271365.2. Classification (NCBI taxonomy): domain Eukaryota; kingdom Metazoa; phylum Chordata; order Ceratodontiformes; family Ceratodontidae; genus Neoceratodus; species Neoceratodus forsteri. The sequence goes on from CM057458.1 coordinate 1,331,794,360, forward strand.
TAGGTTTGTCTGGTTTAGGAATCAATGTAATATATGCCTGGTACATCGGAAGGTGGAATACCTCTTCTTGCATAATAGCTCGGAACAGCTCCTGAAGCATAGGAAGTATAGTTTGTAAATGTACTTGATAAAATTTAGCGGTAAGACCATCGGACCCCGGTGTTTTACCCGTAGGTAGCGATTGCACTAACTCCATAATCTCCGACACCCTAATCAGAGCCGCCAACTCCTTAGCTTGTATTGGGTCCAAAGTTGGCATGGGGATCTCTTCCAGGAAACTCTCAATCTCCCTCTCTCCTGCTAGATCTCCAACCCGGTAAATTCCCTGATAATATGAGTCGAATGCCTCCGCCATCTCCTGTGAGTCAGTTAAGAGTTTTCCCTCCCAATGGATGGAGGAAATCATTCTACTAGCTTCCCACTCCCTAACTCTAGCCGCCAACAGCCGCCCCGGAACCTCTCCCTGCATCAGATATCTGGCATTGATTTTTATCTAGCCAGAATTCTACTTTACTATTAGCAATATCCCCTAGCTCCTCCCTTAAATCTTTAAGTTCCTTATCAACCTCCCCAGAAGACCCTTCCAATGGTGACAGTGAATCGATTGCCCCCAGTAAAAACTCATCCTTTGCTCTTCTCTGTCTGCGTCGCTGTAGCGCAATACCCTGGGCCACCCCCACATATACTACCTTACAGGCAGGCCACACTAATGCTTTGTTTTGCATTGTAGGCACTTGTTGATGCATGAATTCCAGCAGCACCTCCTCCAACCTATCACGCACCAGGGGCTCTACCAGCAAAGCATCATTTAGCCTCCACCTATATGGTCTAGGTGGAGCAGTTCTGGGTTCCCACACTATTTGAATGGGAGAGTGATCCGAGTAAATTCTACCCCCTGTTATCATTTCTTTAATCTCCCCAATCACCTCTCTATTTACTAGAAAAAAATAAATTTGGGATTGACTCTTGTGAGCTGCCGAATAATAAGTCATACTCATGCCCCCCTTCGAGTAACTCTTAAAAGGATCTACCAATGCCATCACCTCAAGGAGTCTGTTCAAGGCTACCTGGGCCTTGGACATAGGACCTCCGGACAGCGGCACTCTATCCTCCCGATTATTTAGGCATACATTCCAATCCCCCGGCAAAATTAGTGAAGGCGAGGGGAGAGCCGTTATATCCCCTTCAATAGAGGCAAAGAACCCCGGGTCCGAAGGTGTTGGGCCATATATAGAAGCCACTGTAATAGACTTGCCCATTAATATACCCAAAATGTATATTCCTCTACTATCTTCCCTTGAGTTGACTTGCACCACCTCATACGGACATGATTTCCTTATTAATATCACTACCCCTCCTGCAGCTCTATCTACCTACCCCATCTACCTGCCCCACCCATCTCTCTTAAGCCCGTTCAGCTCCTCGGTCAACAAGTGGGTCTCTTGCAAGGCAGCAATATGCGCCCCCAATAATTCAATATGCCTCAAAATTAACATTCTTTTTCTTTTACCCCTGAGTCACTTAACATTCCAAGAAATTATTTTAATACCGGACATTGAAAGAAGTTCCAGTTTAATTATATCAGGTTTACCTATCTGCTCTAGGTCTGCTCTTAAATTACTCTCCGTAGGGGACTCTCTCTCTCTTTCCTACCCCCCCAACCCCCGATCCAAAGATCGATCACCTACCAAATATTGAATCATGGAATCATGGATGAACCCATTCCCGCACTGTCCCCCATCCCTCCCTTGCCTAAGTAGCTCCAAAAACCTAACTCACCGCCCACCATGCCTATAATATCAAAAACGCTCTTCTCTCCAGTGCCTTTGTTTCCCATTGTCTAATACAGCCCCTCCCATAACTCATAGTTTGCTCCCCCCTAATAATAACTATGGCCCATTTCCTCCCCCTACCCATTAGGGCAGATCAAAGTTCTCACTCCCCCACCTCCTAATATCCCGAAACCTAAATGACCCTTCTTCTCTAGTTACAAAACTCCCTAGAAATCCCCTCATATCCAGCAGTGAGAAATTGGCTACCACCCAACCCGATTTCCAGGCTCAATTCTCCCCCCATTTCTTCACCCCAGAGATCGTGCCCCGAGATGTCAATTGCTTGTACCTTATGCAGCCATGTTATAATGTCTCACCCCAATCAGGGCTGCTTTCCTCTGTCAGGAAACCCTGACATTTCTACTCACCCCTGCAAAGAGGGGAGTTCTCTCTCCAGACCCATTATTAGTCCCCCAGATAGCCCCTTCCCAGTAACCACCGCTATTGGGTTATTACACCAGTCTGGTGATCTCTGCTCCCACTCTTACCAAATCCCATCCAGAAAAGCGTGGTCCTCCCTATTAGATTAACTTACCTACAGCAACCCCCCTCCCCCCACCTCACTGCTCCCCCACAAAGCCTGCCTCTCTCTACTTATCTACCTTTATTACCTAACCCCACCCCAATACGATATCAAAGCACCCAGTCTAAACCTCCAGCAGGTAGTTCCCCGTCATGTGCCATCTTTAATTGCACCTCTTTCCTTTCCCCCTCTCAATATCATCTACATTTTACCCTAACATCACTAAGCAAGTAATAATCTTTCACTTATAGACACAACGTCAAAACATCCAGTACCCCCACCCCAACTGTGTTACTCCCCCAAACTTTTAAACACCCTCTATAATCAAAGAACGTATTCAAATCCGATGCCCCAGAGTAACAGACAAGCCCCCTAAATTATGGAATTGTTGTTATTTCCCAATCTCAGTCCTTTAAATTACACCATCTCTTGTCCGAAAGGGTATCCTCAAGTTATAGCCTTGAACAGGTCCGGGAGTTCCACTCTCAACCCCTCGAGAGCATCTTTTGCAGTTCAAAATCTCTTCTCCTCAGAGTGCAACTGCACCACCAAGGTCACTGGATATTGCAATCGAAATTTTATTCCTGCCAAATAAAGTTTCTTCTTGATTTCAGCATATGCTTTCTGCTTCTCTCTAATCACTGGCGTTTGGTCTTGAAATATCCAAAGCGATGCTCCATTCCACTGTAAGATTTTCTTCTGCCTAGCAGTAAGCAATACATGTGATTTCTCTTTATAGTTGAGGAAACACATAATTATCACTCGGGGCCTGGCTCCCGGTGGTGGCATCTCCCTTAATGCTCGGTGGGCTCTCTCCAAGTTATACGCCTCGCCGAAGGGCATAGGGCCCAGCAGCTTAAATCAAATATCCTGCATAAATGCCATACAATCTTGCCCCTCCATCCTCTCTGGTAATCCTGCAATAATCAGGTTATTGTGCCTACTTCTCAACTCCTGATCCTCCATTCTTTCTTCCAATTTCTTTATCTGCCTTTTAGCCTCCACCAGTTCTTGCACCAGCACTATTGTTTTTCTTTCTTGCGAGGAGATCCAAGCCTCCGCATCACCCATTCTCTGGGCTAGAGAATGTAAAACTGGCTTCATCGCTGCGAAATCTGACACTAGTCCCTGCAACATTGCCTTAATGTCCTGGAGGTCCGTATTAGTCGAACTCGAACCCCCTTCTTTCCCGGGCTCCTCCTCTTGTTCGTTTGGAGTGGGGGAGTGGGGCTTTGGCCGCTTAGTAGCAGGAGATCTCACTGCCAAAGGCTCAGCAACTTCTGCATCCATCCCGTGCTTTCAAGTGGCCTACTGTCTTGGCCAAACACTCGTTATCTAGGGGGGCTACCCCTGCTCCTTTCTGCGAACCTCTTCCACTAAACCTCCTTGTAACACACCTGCAGAGCTTCTCGACTCACTTACAGTTATTTAAGTGCAGAAAAAGGAGGTTTTTAACCTTTTTTTTTTTTTACTTTTAATGATAGCAGGGCCTCGGAGCAGCACAGGAAATGTCCAAACGGCTTCAGCTCATCACATGACCCCCCAGGATAGCTTTAATAGTATCCCACAAAATGGCAGGGCCCAGGGGTCATATCTTGAGTATCGTTGTCTATTAAGGCCTGTTTTATTGTCTCCTCTAGATCCTATCGTGTCTCTTCATCTCTTAGGAGGGACAAGTTTACTCTCCAGAAAGTATTTTTCCTTGGTGCTTCTGTTTGGATGTTAAGAAATACTGGGGAATGGTCAGAGAGAATAAAGTTCCCAGACTAGGTTTTCTGGAGCATCTCCATATGCTCTCAGGATACGAGAAAAAAATCTAAGCAGGAATAGGTGCCATGTGCCTGGGAAAAGAAGGTATGTCTTGTTGCTGAGCCACTTAGGTAGGCACAGGCATCCTCATATCCAAGTTCTTTAAGTATTTTCCCAACCCCTCTAGTAGTTTTAGTAGCCCTGCCTTGAGAGGTCGGTGATCTCACCCCTGCTGATATGTTGAGGTGTAAGTCCCTACCTGAGATGACCTGTCCCTCTGCCCACTGTGCCAATTGTATAAAAAAGATTTATAAACTGGCATTTCTGTGGCTGGAGGGAAGTATGTAGAGGGTAGTGTCACTTTCTGGCCATCTAGGGTACCTTTGAGCATAACATAACGTCCCTCTTTGTCAACTATCTTATCTAGCAGTTCAAATGGTATCCATCGACTGATTAGTATTACTGTCCCTCTTTGACGCCCTCCCCTGTAGGAGGAGGCCACTACATGGGAGAACCCATATTTTTCAAACTTTTTGTGTTCGGTCTGTGATAGGTGCATCTCTTGGAGAAGCACAATATCCACACCTTCTCATTTTAAATATTAAAACAGTTTACTTTGCTTTATTGGGTTAGTAATTCCATGCACATTATACATGCATATTGTATATGTTTGTGTCATCATTTATACCAGTGATAACTCCTAATGTGACAACCCCCCCATCTCTCCGGGAGTGAAAACATCCTCTCCCCACAAACCCAGAAATACTCCTCCATTTCTTAGGTGCATAGTACCCACATGTGGATTCCTTTAGCCCACAACATCTCAATACTACGAAAATTGCTAACTGTGCAATTAGAAGACTGGCAACTAGCGAAAAAAAACCTTAATAAATGCCAAAGAATTTTGCTTCCAAGGCTGGAGGCTAACAAACCTAGTTAGTCTGTGTGTCTTCTCTGTGAGGAGAAGATCAAGGAGGCATGCTTGTGCTTCCATCTCTGGAAGACCACCTCCAGAGCTTACTTGGAGAAAAGCTCCCAATAAAAGGTACCATTAGGTACTGTTTGTCATGGAGTGCATGGCAAGTTACCCCAAGCCCAACTTTACTATACTTATTGTGTTGTTTAATAGGCAGAGAAAAAGGAAAAACTGCTAGGCAGATAGTTTACAAATCTTTTAGGTTTATAGCCTCATTAGCCTCCTGACATGCCCTCCCCCACCCCCACCCCGTGCTTGGGCTGGGAAAGCGGTGCACATCATGATCATCAGTTCATGCTCAGGAGGTCACATCTTGTAAGACAAAATGCCCAAGGCAGAACATTTCAGTTAGCTCCCCCACCCATTCTCATGTCTACATTCATAATCAGACATTAACATTCTGTGACTGAGCAAATAGCATTTTAAACTGTAGAAGTCTGTCATGATAGTTCTTCAGGATGTCTCTTGACACTCAAAGCCTGTTTGAATTATATCCAGACTCTTGTTCCAAATTGTATGGTGGTCAGTATTTACTTAGTTATTAGCCGACCGGGTAGAGAACAAGTTCTCCCCCCCCCCCATCCAGCTTTGAAGCAAGTCTCGCACATCAGGAATACTAGCAAAATGCACACTTAGCTGGTAACTGGGAGCAGGAGGAATCAGGGAACCTGATCAGTTCACTGGGTCTCAAAGATAACGTTTCAGTCCAAGTCTCTTCATGCTGGTTTACCCTTCACAGAGTTCTTCTGAGTTAGGAGCTGCTGCATCTGGTTCAAGGCCTCTGCATGCTCCAATATTTTGGCTCCAGGTCTTTTCCTTCCTGCTGCATGCTGCCATTGCTGTCCCCTCTTTCCCTAATTTTGGTTCCTAGTGTCTAATACAGGAATTTGTTTTTCTTTAAGAGCTGCAAGCGCTTCTTCCACCATTGAGTATAATTTTGCTCCTTCCTCCCAAAAAACCCTGAGTTGAGCTGGACAGGGTGTGTGAAATCTGACAGTTTTTTCCTTTAGGACATGTACAATCGGGAGGTACCTCAGTCGTTGTTGCTGGACTTCCTGGGGATAGTGGTGATCAAGAAACAGCCGGTGAGTTAAATAAGTGACATCCTTTTTGGCCCAAGCTTGTTGCAATAAATCTTAGTACTGTAGGAGCTGACTTTGAAAACTATTGACCACAGACGAGCTGTTGGCCTGGCTTGTAGGGAGTGGTGCATCCTTTTTACATTTAGTGAGTAGGTGGCGGGAAGCTCCAGGACATCCTTGGGGAGATTTTCTATGAAAGGGGCCACTGGTGTTACCTCCATCCCCTCTGGTAAGCCATACAATCACAAGTTTGTCTCTTCATGACCTACCCTCAAGGTCCAGACATTTAGCTTAGAGTTTACCCATCTGCACCACCAGGGAATGCACTATTTGTGAGAGCTGGACAGTCGTGTCTTCTAACTCTGCCACCTGGTCCTCTATTTGGCTGATTTGGGTCTCCATGGAAAAAAGTTGCTTCTGTACTGTACAAAATTCTTGTTTGTTCTCTTTGCAAGACTCTCATTTCTTTTAATAATATTTCAAATCAAGATCTTGAGAGGTGTTTATTCTCTCCCTCCGTGTCATAGTCCACTGCGTGTGAGCTGGTGGGGGAGACCAGCCGGCTAGGAGATTCTACTAATCTCGAGCCATCCACCAACTTAAATTTGCTTTTATTCTGGTTTCTGCCTCTATGTTGTTCCATGAGCCCACCTCCTGATTTTAGTGACATTTTGACTGAAGATATATTGCTTTTAGAAGTGTTTAGTCGCAGTTCGGTTCTGGGCGATAAGGTTCAGGCTCCAAGGCGCTCCGTTACATCACCAGAAGTCCCAGTCTAAATAATAATCGACTGTAAATGTTTTAATGGATTTTATTAATGCTGCTAATGTTGTTTTTGTTTATGTATCTTGTATATTGTTGTTTTTTGTAACTGAACACAGGTGAAAATGAGCATTTTTTGCTCACTGGCTACTCAGTATAAAAAATAAACAAACTAACAAGCACAATGCATGGAAATATATTAACTGAACTGACTTTATTTCCTAATATTGCAGTTGTGGTTCTGAGGGAGGGCTTCTTTCAGGTTGGAAACTGTATCTATGACATGGAACCCTCTTTGGGTGAGGGAGGGGGTGGGGCGTGTGGGGTGGTGATGCTGAGTGGGTGGTTGGGTGGATGGATGAGGGATGGATTTTTTAAAGGTCAATGAGGGACCCTTTTTTTCTTTTCAGACTGCATTAGAAAAATAAAAGATCTTCATGAGACAGTCTTCTTTATTTCAACAAGGATGACAACACTGTGGATTGGGCATGGCACCCCAGCATTGGTGGATAGTTTAGAGGGAAACCTGGGGTGGACACCCTGATTTTGCACTGAATAGGGGGATAAGAAAACTTCTTGGAGACTGGGACAGTGAGGAATTTTTTGTGCACAATGGTACAGATGATGGGCACCCAGTGTTACTTATTCTGGAGAGGACATTAGCTGACACCAGGGGTTTGACACCAGTGTCAGAAAACATTTAATAAAATATGTTATTTAATAACAGCAGTGGGATTAAGCACCCATCATCCTTCTGAATTAATACTAGGTTCAGGAGGGATGGTGAATACTGGCAGTGGGACTGAGCACCCACGTCCAGTTAGTGTGCTTAGCAATGGGGGTCAGGAGGGAGGAATATTACAGTAGTTTTCTCTGTAACATAAGATCAGTTGTGACTCCAGGCATGCACATCAGTGCTTTTGAAACTGCTTTCCTTTCTGAGCTTGGCACTCAGGATTTAGGGGTGCCCAGAAAATGTATTTAAAACAAACAAGCACCAGAATCTGTCCAAAGTAATAGGCAGCACTCACCCAGACTGAGATCCATAACAGATACAAAAGTTGAAGTAAATGCATTGATCCAAACTAGGTGCCTCAAACAGTATTTTTATTGTTGTGTAGTTATAGCTTTTAACTGAAAGTGACATTCCAACACTCAGTTCATTGAGAAACTAAAAGCATATTGAGCATTGAGGCCTCAGGTGAGATGGTGAAGCCATCTCCCTCTCACATCTAATGTTTTGATTCACCCCTCGGAGCTTCTCTGTCAAAACTTCAGGGAGGGGGGGAGCAAAGCAAAATGTTTGGTGTGAGAGGGAGACAGTTTCACCATCTCACATGAGGCCCTTGTGTTCAATACATTTAGTTTCTTAATGAACTGCATGTTGGAATGTCCCTTAAAGGTTTTTGCTGCTCTACAATAAAAATGCTGCTGGAGGCAAATAGTTTGCACTGGTGCATTTTCTTCAACTTTTGAATCTGTTATGGACTTCAGTCTGGGGAAGTACTGTCTATTACTTTGGGCAATTATAATTTTATTTTGTGTGAGGTGCCTCCATTCTCAATAGTGCACTTTTACAAGAAAACACCAGATTCTAGGTAAATAGGTTCTAATTACCTAGAATCAGATGTTTGTTTTTGGAAAATATATCATTTTTATGTATTTTCCATCTTGCAGCAGTCAAGGCCCCATTTTTTTTTCAAGTAAAAGGCAAAGCACCAATTTTGTAAAAAGTAAATGCTCATGAAAGGTAAATTTCTATCAGCTCATGAAAGGTAAATTTCTTTCATATCAGAGGGCTATCCTAAAACAGCACTGATTATGTTCAGAACTAAACAATTAAAGTCCTTATAACTCTGGAACTGATTAATATTTTTTTCACAACACCTTTGAAAGGCATTACCTTGGCACAGTCCACATTGACCCTGAAAGGTTTGGAACAAAATTCTGTACCATCTATACTGTAGGTGAAAGCAAAAAAAAAATGAATAAAGGCCTAAATAAAATTAGACTTTTCTGTAAATGCAAAACATTTGGATCTCAGAACCAAATAAGAGACCATCACAAAATTTCCCAAGTCTCAAACCTCCCAGACAATGCATGCTGCATTAGGGGCAATTTAATCCAACACCACCAAAGTTATTAATATGACAGTGCCACCAGTATAATATGTATGTGTATACAGTATATAACATTCTTTGCAGAAAACTTCATTAATGCATCAGTTTGGGTTCCAACAACAAAAGTCTGGAAATGTGGTGTTAGGGTTTCCAGCCCTAACACCCCAACCCCACCTTGCACACACCTACAGGCATTGAGAGTGTGCCTTGGGGTCATCAGCCTTAACACCTACCCCATTCCATAAGTAAATAAGCTGAGATGGGTACAGTATAGGAGAATGGGGTGAGCATTAGGGCAGATGACTCCCAAGCCTACCAATGCCTGTTGGTGTGTGCAGGAAATGAGATAGAATGTTAGGGTTGGAAGACTATAACACCACATTTCCAAACCTATGTCATTGGAACCTAAGTGATGAACTGATAGTTTTTGCAAAGGATCACTACACGAGAAACTATAATTGTAGCCTTTTTTGCTTGTGGAAGTCCAGGGCCATGACGGCCCTGCACTCCCATCCCTCTATAGATGCATATATGTAAATTGCTGTGGAAACATTTGAGCCAAAACAGCAACCAAAATGAGGCTAGGTAAATGGTGGTGGGGGGGGGTGTAGTGCTGTTACTGTGCAGACTGCTATAGTTTGGACCTGGGCCCAACATGCCTTCTTGTAGGGTGTGTTGAAAAAATAAGTCTGGTCCTGGCCGAGATAGTCTAGAGGTCATTGGAGAGGGGGTTCTTTCCCAACCCCCTAAAGGAGACAGTTGTATGACCACTCCTTAAAAAGTCCACCCTTGACCTAGACTGTCTGACCTACTACAGACCTATCTCTAACCTTCCCTTTGTGGATAAGGTTATTGAGAAAGTGGTTGTGCTGCAATTGGATGATCATTTATCTTCCCATGATGTCTATGATTCTTTCCAGTCTGGATATAGGAAGAGACATAGTACTGAGATGGCCCTTGTTCGGGTGCTAAATGATCTCCTACTAGAGAGAGATCGGAGGACTCATTTCATCTTAATCCTCCTTGATCTCTCTACAGTGTTTGACACCATGGACCATGGTGTGCTATTGTAGTGCCTATGGTTCATCTGCGGACTGGTACAGTCCTCAGGTGGTTTTGATCATTCTTCAAGGGTAAGACTTAGAGAGTGGTGTCTCAGATTTATTCCTCAGCCCCTCTCCCCCTATCCTGCAGGGTACCACAGGGCTCTATTCTATCACCCATGTTGTTTGCAGTGTATATGCTGCCATTGGGAGATATCATTAGGTGGTACAATCTGAGGTTTCACTGCTAAGCAGATGACAATCAGCTGTACATGTCCTTTGTGCCCGAACAGGATGGTATCCCTTCAGTCTTTAACAACTGCCTCTCCAAGATCCAGGACGGGATGAGTGCCAGCTGGCTATGATTGAACCCAGCTAAAACTGAGATGCTGGTGTGGACTCAGATCATTGGGAGGCAAGTTTGTCAGTGGGACAACCTTCCGGGCTTTGGCTTGGGGGTGTTCAGTTGACTACCTCAGATCAGGTGTGGAACCTGGGCATTATTTTTGATGACGGCCTGACCCTTAAAATCCCAGGTGTCGACCGTTGTCAAGACCTCATTTTACCATCTGAGGAGTATCGCCCAGGTTAAACACCTGGTTTCTCCTGATGATCTTCCAACATTGGTCCTTACCTTCATGACCTCTCGCCTTCAGTATTACAATGCCCTCTACCTAGAGCTACCAGGGGTTGATATCTGCTACTTGCTGCTGTTACTGAATGCAGCAGCCAGTTTATTGACTGGCACTTTTAGGGCCAGTCATATCATGCCTGTGGTCTGTGGACTGCACTGGCTGCCAGTACAGTGGCGGATCACCTACAACGTTTGGTTACTGACCTACAAAGCCCAACACAAGCAGGGACCCCGCTATTTGCAAGATCTTCTTCACCCTTATTGCCCTCTCCGTCCGCTCTGCTCCACCAATGAGGGATTGCTAGAGATTCCCAGGGTTCAATTAAAAACATCTGGGGCCTGTTTTTTTTGTGGCCCCTACCCTGTGGAGTTCTTTACCTTGTTGTGTACAAGAGTGCCTGACCGTCCAGAGCTTTAAAATGTCACTTAAAACACATTTGTTTAGCTTGGCGTTTCTAGACTTTCTTTAATTTTGAAGCTGATATTTATTAGGACACAGACTTTATGAGAGTCTTCGATGTACTGACTTGCTTGTGAGTTGATTTTAATTACTGTATGCTTGTGTTGTAATTATGTACAAGCACCTTGATCTTTGGAAAGGTGCTTTTTATAAATAAAGTATGATGATGATGACTAGATGGAGCCACAGATTCCCATCTGCTGTCACATTCTATGTTTCATTCTATGTAAATTGTCAGCATAGCCTTGTAATTATCCCACCTCATGAACGCTGGGTTGAGAATTTTCAAATGTCCACCAAAACATCATTCTGTGCCACCTCAACATGATTCCATGCCACAGGTGAGAAAACACATTTTGGCCAGGAATTGAACACTGACAGCTGTCATGTTCATGAGGTGATGTAAATAAATGGCTATGTTGAAAATTTGGGTGAAAATATTGAAAATTATGAAAGTTGGGAGCGAGCATAGCAAAATGTCAAAAGATGCACAGAACTTTGCCATTTTAACATATTTTGACCCCACATTTTCAAGGTAACATTCTAATGACCCCACCTCATGAACAAGTATGGTGAAAATATTGAGACCTGGCTCGAAAGGTGATTTTACCATCTGACTGCAAAAGCAGCTTTTGGGCAGGATTTGCAAAATGACACCAACATTGTTCATGAGGAGGGGTCTCAGAAAGGGTAAGTTGAAAATTTGGTGTCAAAATCTTTAAAAATGAGAAAGTTAGGAACCAAAGTTGAAAACCCCATTGAAATACATTGAGCTGCATTTACCTTACTTTCTCAATTCCCTGGTAGTCTAATGGTCCTCCCTTCACCCGTCTCTCTCACTGTCCCGTATCAGAAAATATATTTCTCTTATAGTCTAGTGGTCCCTCCCCCTTGTCCAATCACTGCTGCCGTACAAAAATATATATTTCTCTGGTACTATACTGGCCCCTACCCCCTCACCCGATGTCCGATTGCCATACCCATATAAAAATATATATTTCGCTTTTAGTCTAGTGGTGCATTCCCCCTTCCCCATTCACCGTTTGTCATCCCTATATAAAATCATGTCTTTTCCTGATATTTTAGTGGTCCATCCCTCCCTCCCCTGATGTCCAGTTGCTGTCCCCATATATAAAAATATATATTTCCCGGGTAGTCTAGTGGTCCCGATCCCATTCACTGATCACCATCTCTGTATAAAAAAATGTATTTTCCTGGTAGTCTAGTGGTACCCACTCCCCCGATGTCCGATCACTGTTCCTGTATACAAAAATATTAAATTTCCCTGGTGGTCTAGTGCACCCACCACCCCACTCATCCCCATCCTGACTCCCAGCTAGTGACCAGCACTGTCACCCTCTCACTACCACAGCTGGCTGCCAACTGAGCTGTGAATGAGCGTGTAATGTATAGTGCATGCTCATTCACAGCTCAGTAACCAGCCATGGTGGTGAGAGGAGACAGTGCTGATCACTACTGAGGAAATCAGAGATGAGAAGGCAGGTTGTGGTGACTCATACTATAGAGTGGGGGTCCACAAGCCCACCAGAAATTAAATATTTTATATGGAATATCAATCAGACATTGGTGAGGAGGAACCACTAGACTACCAGAGAAATTGATATCTTTGTATATGGGGACAGTGATTGGACATCAGTAAGAGGGGAGAGACCACTAGACTATCAAGGACAGACTTTTTTATATGAGGATGGTGATCCACGTATAGGGGAGGGGGGAGCGATCACTAGACTGCCAGGGAAATATATATTTTTATATGTGTATGGTGATCAGAGATCAGGGGAAGGACCACTAGACTACCAGGGAAATACTTATTTTTATACTGGGATGGCAATCGGGACGTCGGTGGGGGGGGGCCACCTGGGCAGTCATTTTTTCACAAATTGTGAAAAAGAATCCTTTTCCTGGTTCCTTTTTTGCAATTTGCAAAAAAGAACCCTTCTCCATGGCTCAGAATACTTTTCCATGGCTGTTTTTTTGCAGTCCACAGGAGAAGAACTAATCCTTTTTTGCAACTTGTGAAAAAGGATCCTGTTTTGCAATTCCTTTTCACAATTTGTGAAAAAGGATTTTGGCATGTTAAGAAAACACATTTCTAACTAACTTTTGAAAAAACTAAGCCCAGAATCAGACTCTATGGCCCCAATTAGGTAGACACAACTATAGGTGTTTACTAAAGTCCTTTATTTTTTTAGTTGTTGCATTCTGTTGCCACCACTAACTGAAAACAAGATGACAGCAGCACGTAAAAGGATTTCCTATTTGTGAGAAAGGATTACCCATTTGTGACAAAGGACTCCCAATGTACGGCATAGAATCCTTTTTCAAGGTGAACATCTAACTTTTCCCATTGAAAATAATAGGACATTTTAAAATTGAATTACTTTTGAACAGATTAATATTTTTCACCCAATCTTCAAAGAACACATCTGTGACACAAGACCTCTCTACCCTCAAAATTTCAGACCAAAATTCCTAGTCACTTTTGCACAGCAGCATGACAAAGGATTTTACAAAAAATGGTTATTTCCACATTTCTTGACATGCCATTTCTCCACAACCACATATCCAATTGGAAGGTAACTTGCCAGATCAATAGATAATTGATCCCTGATGGCACATGGGAAATTTCATGTGAATCGCTTGAATGATTGTGAAGTTATTAAAGTGCATAAATTTGAGTTTAACAAAGAAGTGAAAAATGAACCTTAACTACAGGGGTGCGACAATGCCCCTATAATATAATATGTTATATATAAATATATATTTATATGGTAGAAGACACTTAATTGGCATGTCCTGGTGGTGGCTTATTATCCCATCCTGAACAGCTGTCACAGTTATCAAAATTGCAGTGCTTGCATTCATTTTGTGAAGCTGACTGTACCTTATGTCAGTACTCTTCTGTGTCCCAGAATCTAACATCAATAACACTAACACCGCTTACTAACAGTCAAGGAAGAAAGGGATACACATCTAATAAATGTTTTCTTGTGCTTTACTTGCATTCCTTGTTTTTATCTCACTCGGCAGTGGCAAAGCACTAGACCGAATAACACACTGACATGCTCTTTGTTCACAGTGTTCAAGTGGCATTCAGTCTAGTGGTTTGCAGCTCCTGAGCAACAGTGTAGCAACAAAGAATGTAAGTAAAGTAAAATGGAGACATAGTTTTCTGGATCTGCATTTATCTTCCTACGGTCTTTCAGTGCTGTATACCTATGTAATTCATAGCCATGAACAATGGTTCCCTCTCTTACACTCCCGTAATTTCATCCTAATTTAAATTTAAATGGAGTTGCTTCACCCTATTCTGCCCTGGTATAAAAACCTTTTTGATACCATTGCAAAGATCATGACCCCACTCATGCAAGACATCATGGGAGCTGATGCCTACATGCACAAGTCAGCAGAAGTGGTATTGTCAGTCAGCTCTGTTGTATATCTTCTGAAGTCCTTGTATTCTTGCCTTGTGCTGGCCATCAGACTTTTCAGTGTAAGTTCCAGAATGCTTTCTGTTATTTCAAGTGTCTGAGTTGGAAAAATGCAGTTTGAAGGATGCTGGTGCTTGTGAAGTTTTGTTATTCAACTGATTAATTCCTGTGTGCTAGGAGCTCTTTGTTTACTCCCAGTCCCTTTGATGTGCAAATATGCATTATCAACTCCCATGTTTCCTTTTATTAGTGGAGTCATGTCCTTTGCAATGGTGTCAAACAGGTTTTCCCACTAGAGCAGACCAGAGTGAAGTAACTTTATTTAATTTTTAGTAAGTATGAAATTATGAGGACATAAGAGAGAGAATCATTCTTCATGCCTGGCAAACAGAAAAAAAAAGTAGAGGGGAAATTTCCCTTCTGCAGGAAACTGACCTCATTAGATAACATTGCTGCTTAATTAATTACCAGGGGATCATCCCAGTTAACCAGATGTCCCCTTTAAGTGCATCCTGATGAAGTGGTTTATACTATATACTGTATATATTTATATGTATGTAGATTGATTTTGTTCTAGTGCAAAACACTGTTGTAGGACACTTCAAAGGTCAAAAAAGTTGTACTATAATAGTTACGTCCCCTCTATGGGGCAGCCATCCCAATTAACAAGAAACTGGCCCGATTAAATAACATTGCTGCCCAATTGATGGCCAGGATATCATCCCAATTATCCAGACATTCCCTTTAAGAACATCCCAATTAAGTGGTTTATGCTGTGTGTATATATATATATACGTAGATAGACAGAGTAGATAGCTATTATAGGGGTGCAGTCATGACCCTATAGTTAGGGTTCATTCTTCACTTCTATGTTAAACTTAACATTTTGCACTAATAATTTTGCAACCATTCAAATGATTTGCATGAAACTGTGCATGTGCCATCAGGGGCCAAGGATCTCTTGATGTGACAAGTTTTGTTAAGGTTGGATTTATATGTGCAGAGATACTGAGTGTCAAAAACACATAAATTGTCATTTTCTATAAAATTCTCTATCATGCTGCTGCACACAAATGGTGTGGAATTTAGGTCTGAAATTTTCAGGGTAGAAAGATCTTAAGCCACAGGTGTGCCTTTTAAAGATTTGGTGAAGACATATTAATCCATTCAAAAGTTATTCAATTTCAGAATTTCCCATTATTTGCAATGGGAAAAGTTAGATATTCACTGCAAAAAAGATTCTGTGTCGCAGACGGGGAATCCTTTGTCACAAATGGGTAATCATTTGTCACAAATGTGAAATCCTTTTTTGTGCATTTTGTACATTAATAACTTCACAATTGTTCAACTGAGTTGCATGAAATATTGCACACACCATCAGGGAATGAAGATCTCTTGATGTGCCACGTTTCATTCTGGTCGAATGTGTGGGCGCAGAGAAATGGAGCGTGAACAAATGTAAAAATTTGTATCTTTTGTGAAACTTTTTGTCACACTGTGCAAAAACGACTTGGGATTTTGGTCTGCAATATTTAGGGTAGAAAATTCTTGGGTCAGAGATGTGCCTTTTGAAGATTTTGAAAAAAAAATATTCAGTTCAAAAGTAATTAAATTTAAACATTTCCCATTATTTTCAATGGGAAAAGTTAAATGTGAGCCTTGAAACAGGATTGTGTGTCACAAATGCACAGTCCTGTGTCACAAATGAGTAATCCTTTGTTACAAATGGGGAATCTTTTTTGTGTTGCCACCATTTTGTTTTTTCTTAGCTAGGCAAACAAAGTTAAAAAACAGAAAAAAATAATTATTTTTGAAGTAACCAACATGTGTTCTGCTACTTGGGACCTGTTCTATTGGATTCTGGTGTTAGCTTTTTCATAACTCACCTGAAAATGTGTTTCTTTAACATGTTGAAATCATTTTTGTGAAAAGAGAATTGCAAAACAGGATCCCAAAAAGGAATTTTCTTTTTTGGAAATTGTAAAAAAAAAAAAAAGGAACGTGAAATAGGATTCTGTTTCACAGTTTGCGAAAAATAATTTTTCTTTTTTTTTTGCAAATTGTGAAAAAAGCTCAAAATAGGATGCTGTTTTGCAATTTGTGAAAAAATAATTTTTAGACAGTTGCTTTTCTTTGTCACTTCACACTGAAAAAAATGGTTTGGAATTTTGGTCTGAAATTTTCAGGGTACAAAGGGCTTGCTCAACAGATGTGCCTTTTGCTGGTTTGGTGAAAGCAGATTACTTTACTCTGGAGTCCTGGGAGTTTAAATTTTCCTTTGTTTCCCTTAGGATAACATTGTAATGTGAGGTGTATGCAGTCATTTCTTTGTCACTCCACTGTGAAGACATGGATTTCAATTTGTGTATTAAATTTTCAGAGTACAAAGAGCTTGCCCTACAAATGTGTCTTTTTTGTTGGTTTCGTGAAAAGATATTCATTTGGTGTGGTGTTATGTAGGTTTCAAATATTCCTTTGATTCCCATAGGACAACACTGCAATGTGAGAGCTTTCTTTGGTGCTGCACAGCATGGGATGGAAGATGACTACAGTATCTTTAAAATCATGGATGGATGGATGGGAGTGCAGGCCATACAGGGTAGTGCACTCCCATATGCAAATATGGATACTTTTGTCGACCACAGGGAAATAAGGATGCAATTACAATATCTCAAAAATCCAACTCTGCACTCCCGCAGGCAAATAGGGAAATGATTGAACTATCTCAAAAAGAAAGAAAATTCTTTGTAAAAAACTTTGTTAATGCACTAGTTAGGGTTCCAGGAAATGTCATGTTAGGGTTTCCAACCCTAACACCCCACCCCCACTCTACAGGCAGCAACATGTGTGGTATGCTTTGAGGTTGTCAGCCTTAACACTCACCCCATTCTCATATGCTGTACCCATCTTAGCTTATTTAGTCATGGAATGGGGTGAGCATTAGGGTTAACAACCCAGAGGCTACCCGCACCTGTTTTACCTGTAGGGTGGGGTAGATATTAGGGTTGAAATTAACACGCATTTCCTACGCCGCTCAATGCCTGGAACCCTAACTAGTGCATTAACAAAGATTTTTTTTTCAAAGAATATATATATATATAGTTATATGTATGTAGATGTATTTTGTTCTAGTGCAAAAAGCTGTTGTAGGACACTTCAAAGGTCAAAAAAGTTGTCCTATAGTAACACAGAAACATAGACTATGATGGCAGATAAAGACCAACCGGTCCACCTAGTCTGCCCATTTCCGTACTTGGTTTGGCAATCCCTACCCTTAGTTGGACTGCCGTTCCCACTTTCTGCTGCAGAGCAAGGTGTCTTTATGCTTATTCCATACACTTTTCAATCCCTGTACTGTTTTCACCTCCGTCAGCTCTGCTGGTAGGCTGTTCCACAGATTCACCACCCTCTCTGTGAAAAAATACTTCCTAGCATTCCCCCTAAGCCTCCCTCCGTACAGTCTCATGTTATGTCCCCTTGTCTTTGTGCACTTTCTTCTCCGAAATATGTTCCTCTCCTGTACCCTGTTTATTCCTCTAAGATATTTGAAAGTCTCTATCATATCCCCTCTCTCCCTTCCAGTGAAAAGATGTTAAGTTCCCTGAGTCTTTCCTCATAAGGCTTGTGGTGTAGTGCATGTATCATTTTTGTTCTCTTCTCTGGACTGCATCCATTCTGCCTATGTCCTTCCTGAGATGCAGCTCCAGAACTGAACACAGTATTCCAGATGAGGCCTGACCAGTGATCTACACAGTGGCATCACTACTTTGCTCCTCCTACTGGTTATGCTCATTCCTGTGCACCCCAGCATTCTGTTTGCTTTCCCCACTGCTTTTTGACATTGTTTGGATGACTTCAGGTCATTGGATATGATAACCCCCTGGGTCTCTCTCTTGACTTGTGGGGCTAGAGAGCCTATGCCCTCATCCTGTATTCCTCTCTTAGGTATCTGTGTCCCAGGCGCATACTCTTGAACTTCTTAGTATTAAAGCACAACTGCCAAACCCTTGACCATTCCACAAGTAGACTTAGGTCATTTTTCATTTTATCTGGCCCCTCCTGTGTGTTGACTCTGTTGTAGATCTTGGTGTCATCTGTGAACAGGCATACTTTCCCCTCCAGTCCCTCTCCAATGTCTCTTATGAAGACATTGAATAGGACTGGACCTAGCACTGATCCCTGTGGCACCCCACTGGTCACCTCCCCCTCTTTTGATTTTGTGCCGTTTACTACCACCCTCTGGGTCCTGCCTTTTAGCCAGTTTCCAACTCATTTTACCACTTCAGAGCTCATACCCATATTCCCCATTTTTTAAAGCAACCTTCTATGCAGAACTGTATTGAAAGCCTTGCTGAAATCCAGTTAGGCCACATCCACTGCCCCTCCCTGATCCACCATCCTGGTCACCCAGTCAAGGAAATTGATAAGATTAGTCTGACAGGACCTTCTCTCAGTGAATCCATGCTGCCTTGGGTCTTTTGCACTACTTGACTCCAGGAACTTCACTACCCTCTCCTTAAGCAGGGACTCCATCAGCTTCCCTAAAACTGAGGTCAGACATACAGGTCTGTAATTGCCTGCCTCCTCCCTACTTCCACTCTTGTGCAGGGGGACCACCTCTGCCCTCCTCCAGTCCCCAGGCATCTCCTCCATCTCTAGTGATTGGTTGAAAAAGATTCTCAGTGGTCCTGCTAGCATTTCTCTGAGTTCCTTCAAAACTGTGGTGAATCCAGTCTGGCCCCATTGTCTTGTCCTGTCTTGTCTGTCTTTACTTTCCCTAGTTCCTCCAAGACTCTAGCCACCATAAGTGGGCTGGTGTCCACCTTTTCCCTCTATAACCTTTCCTCTTGAGTCTTGGCCCCTCCCCTGCCTCTTCCTTGATAAATACTGAGCAACAATACTTGTTCAGTATCTCTGCTTTTTCAGGGTTGTCCTCCACCCACTCACTCTCTCCCTTCTTTAGCCTAACAATACCATTTCTGATCTTCATCCTTTTAACTACTATAACAAAAGAAGGTCTTGTCTCCCTTTTTAAGCTACATCCCTTCTATGGTAATTCCAAGCTACATCCCTTCTATGGTAAACAACTTTTGCATTCTGTGTTCAATTGCTGTCTCCCTTGCATTGCCTCCAGCCTGTCAGCACTAAGTACAGGGGTGCGGCTGCACAGTTATAGTTATTTCAGCAATTCTTTTTCTGAAGTCCATCAATGACAGGTAAGTTGTTTAAATAGGGGAGCGACAAATCACAGTGGGGCACAGGTTCTTCAGGCTCTTTATTACAATAAAATACTTCATGTCTTATGAAGCACTTGCAAGCCTTTGAACTCCTGAGTGCAGTGATTTATTTCTCTCGTATACTCTGGGTGGGATCACCTCTCTCTGTACCACTACGGTTTTCTGGATGTGCTGCTTTTCTAATTCCAAGTTAGTTTAAATAACCTGCTACAGTACCTGCTAAAAAATAATATTTTCCAGGATTTTCTGGAAAAGGTAAGATTCTAAGTGGGTGGTAGGCAGGTATGGCAGGTGGAGTGGAGAAGTGAGCACTGGGGAGAGTTACCATATGATTTAAAACAAAATGGCCCCAAAACACACATTTGTTCAGTTTTTTTTTTTAAAAACAAAGCCATATACAATACTATATTGAAAGACTGAAAAAAGTCCATAGATAAGGATGTGTTTTCCTTTGGGTGAGGTCCATGACATAATATGGTCCTCTCGAGCTTCGCCTTTGAGGTCTATGAAGTCATTGACCCACCTTGTGGTAAACACAGCCTTGTTTGTTTATATATAATTATAAAATGGATAGAAAATTTCCTGGATTTTTATTGGTTAAGAGGTACCATTTGCTATGTCCTTATCAGGACATACTCTGGGACTGCTACTACTTGTGCCAACCAAAATGCAGCGCACTAAGATATCATTGCCTGCAATGGCTCTCCTGCTGTAGCTCCACACCTAGCATCTGACAGAACCCCAACAGTTGCACCCTCTTCCTGCACAGGAGCTAAAGTTTCAGTCCTTTGTACCAGTTTTTTCTTTTCAACGCTGCCTGTTTGTCCAGTGTCAGGCCCACAACTCTCGCTACCACTGTTCAAACTGTACACACTAAGCAGTGTTTGTTTGTGCCATCTCCAGACTCTAGTCTTCCCCCTTGATCTCTGGTCTCCAGTCCTCCTGCATCCTACTATCCATAAAACTGCAAACTGTAACATTGCAAATATTTTTGCAACAATTTGGGAACTGCAAGGAAAGAAACCTCTCTCTACAGTGGCCGCTGAGGGACATATTTGCTCACAGACAAGGTGGCTGCTTACTTTAATTGAAAATAACATGGGTTAATGCTACAAAGGTGAACAAAAATATAAAAAGACCTAGAAGGACAAAACAAAAAGCTTATTGCATGTGCGTGTTGGGGGGGGGTTGAAAAAATTAGACACACAACTCACACTGAAACTGGTCAGTCTAAAAGAAACACCCAAGGTGAAAGACAACCTGAAACAGAAACAAAATCAAAATCAAAAACCTGCCATCAGTGTGTGTGTGTGGAGGGGGGGAGGGGGCAGAGATAGGCAAACATCACTGCCCTAAAATTTTAATAACATTATGCAGTTCTACTGCTTTCTGCATTAAAAGAGACTGTTTTTCAAGCCTAGAATATGTGCAAGAGAAGGATAAATAAATTACTTTTTACTTTTAAAACTGTATTAACTAGTTCATACTGTATTTTGAAAATGTTCTACCTATTTTAAAAGCAGAATAAGACACTCCAAGTTGTGGTTTATGGCTGGTGAAATCACTTCTCAGGTGCTAAAGGCACTCTGTGCAAGTGTCTTGTGCCTCATTACACACCTAGGGTGTGCTCTTACGTCATGTTTTATTCCTTACATGCACACAAACACACGCACACACACACACACACATATGTTTATATATATATATATATATACATATATATATATATATATATATATATATATATATATATATATATATATATCATTACAAAAAGCTCTGTTAATGTATCAGTTTGGGTTCCCATTACAAGGACAAAAGTATTGAAATTCAGTGTTAGGGTTCCCAACCCTCCACCCCACCAACCCCTTCCACACTCCATACACCAACAGGCATCAGAGTGTGCCTTGGGGTCATTAGGCCTAACTCTCATCCTATTCCATGTGTAAGGAAGCTGAGACAGTACAGTATAGGAGAACGGGGTGAGTGTTAGGCCTGATGAACCCAAGACACGATCAGATGCCTGTTGGTGTGTGGAGGGCAGGTGAGTTGGGTGGGGTGGTAGGGTTGGAACCCTAACATTGAATTTCCATACTTTTGTTGCTTTAATAAGAACCCTAGCTGATGCATTAACTGAGTTTTTTGCAATTAATTTTCTTACTTTTTGAGATAGTATAATAGTATCCTTATTTTACTGCTGGGGCGAAGGGTCCTTTGGACTCTGCTCCAATCCCTCCACAGATGTGCATATTTGTGTAGGTGTGAAAATGTAGGGCCCTCTGGGCCCTGCTCTTCTTAGGTCAAATAACAGCGACCAAATTGTTAGCATAGCCATCTTATTACTGTAGAAGGCTGTGCATGATAGACCTTAATACCAAGTAAGCCATTAACAATGTGGATTTATTTTTAGTCTTTACGGAAAACAACCAAAAATAAAAATAAGCAAATCAAAATAATTCAAGACAAGAAGGCAGCATGTCTTCTGCTTCTCTTAATTAGGACAGATCCACTGAGCAGGAAGCCATTTCTCTTCAGGTACATACATACAGCAGCATGTCCTGGCTCTTTTTCCAGGTAAGTCTCCAAAGGACTGACCAGTTCAGTCAAGGGCAGCAAATTATAATGACAACATTGAAACATAGAAGTTGATGACAGATAAGGACCGCAAGGCCCATCCAGTCTGTCCATTTTTTTTCTACCTTATGAATGTGCCATCGGCCTTTGCTCTGTCAAACACCTAACACTGAATTTTCAGACTTTTATTACTGTAATAATAACCCTAGCTGATGCATTAACTGAGTTTTTAGCAATTAATTTTCTTACTTGATGTCCCACAGCATGATGTCACAATTAGTATGACATCACAACCAGCATTGTTACAGACACAGCTGCTGAGCAGTAGCTTTGTCCACATGGTTGCTGCTTGTCTTTAGCAGTCAATAAGATATTTTAGCAACTATAACCCCTTACCTGTGATAGGTCACCTACTGACTCTATCACATATCCCCTGCTTAAGAGGAAAACCATAAGGGAAGTGTTGGTTTTCCTTTCTCTAACCAACTCCTAACCTTAACCTTCTAAACAAACATTTGACAAATACACAGGGTCTCGCCCTGAAAAATCAATGTGTACCTGCAACAGGTAGCACATTTACCAGGGGTGGCTAATTGCCCTAGCCATCCCCACCAGATATGTCGGTACTAAGTATGGACCCTCTCCCTTTCCTTAGGTTCAACCCACTACTTAAACCCACAATATCTTTTATCTCCTTTACAGATTCAGACACCTTAGGGTAAACAGTGGTGTTACCCCAATGCAGGGTCTAAAATCCCCACCTACTTATTCCTAAGTAGGTGTTTCCTTATAAATATGAAAAAACACTTAATATATTTTACCTTGAACTCATTGCCATTTAGCATATATCAGTTTCATAAACTCTTGCCATTCGATTTTCATTTCAGCCTTTCAACCTAGTAAGTTAAGAAGTGGTTTTATTTTTATACACCACTCAGCCTAGGAGGACGGTTACCCTTCATTTTCTAGGGCCTCCATTCTTTTCCCCAGTTGGCTTTATCCCTTGGGTATGCCACCTCCACCCTCTTAGTTAGTATATGGGCACCTTTTCTACCCTGGGACACTTTTTGAAGGGCCAACCTGGAAGTCACCAACAAAGACTGGCAGACAGAACAGGTCTTGCAGTAGGCAGTAACCTATTTGTACATGTCTGGCCAGTAAAAGTAGGGAAACAAATTAGCCAGTGTCCCTCATCTGCCTAAGTGCCTTCCACAGGTGCTGAAGTTTGTAGCCTCCATGACCCACTGCCAGTAGGTCTGTAGCACTACTACCTAGACATCTACACTCTGGGTATGGGGATTGGGCCTCATATGGTAACGAACACCCCCTTGCACTTCATACCATAAGGACTGTCTCATGCCCACCCCACCATTAATATGTACATATTTTTAAGCCTTTACATATTGCATTACTTTCCCAGTAGCAGCTTACTCAGCTTGAAACCAATGCCAGTCAGCACTATTTTGCATAACATTACTGTGACTAGAAAGAGATGGCATAAAACAAGCAAAAGTCCCTTCAGCCTTTATATAGGCCTCTTCTTTCTTAATTGTTACCCCAAATATTGTATCCCTAATCACAGTCTAATCAGGGGTCTTGCTCACATCTATGCTGACATCTCTCTCCTCCAGCAGATAGCAACCTAGGAACTCAGGCAGTAGTGGAAGGTCCTGCTCCACCGTGGGCTCCTCCTCCAGCTGTGTCTGGGAACTGTCCTCCTCTGATTCTTCTTCCAAGCCTTCTGACTGGGACCTCTCCATCAACTCCTGGCACTGGAGTTCTGCCTCTCGATGGTGTTGCTTTGCCTCAAGCCATCGACCACTCAGCCACTGAACTAGTCTTACAAGGATCTCCACCATCTTGGTGTCATCTTGCACCTCTGGCCTGCCTTGCCCATTCTTTAGTTCCTGTGTTGAACTCATGGACTGCCATGCATTGCCCTGGGTACAGCTCAGCATCTTTGTAAAAAGGGCCTGCACAAATCCCTGCATGCTTGTCTCAAAGACAGTGTCCATTTTCATTTTTCCCTGAGCACCTGGAGCATGTTCTTGAGGTAATTGGTACATTGGTCTATCTGGACATCAGGTCTGAGATCCACTGAGAGTATCTCTTTTACTTCTAACACCATGTGTAGGAGGCTGTGAGTGATAGACTTTGATACCAAGTAAGCCACTAACAATGTGGATTTATTTTCAGTCTTTACAGAAAACAATAAAAAATTAAAATAAACAAATCAAAATAATTCAAGACATGAAGGCAGCATGCCTTCTGCATTTTTTCATTAGATCAGGTCCACTGAGCAGAAAACCATTTCTTTTCAGGTACATACATACATACATACAGAAACATGTCCTGGCTCTCTCTCCAGGTGAGTCTCCCACAGACTTACCAATGTGAAAAATGACAGCTGTACTGTTTATGAGGCAGTGTGGAAAAATGGCTATGTTGAAAACTTGGCGGCAAAATATTGAAAAGTACCAACGTTATGCGCATGTGTAGAATAAATTCAAGTACCCATGTAACTCTGGTATTTTTAGGAATTTTTTCACCAAATTTTTAATATGGCCTTTTGGAACCCCAACTCATGAACACTGGCACTGTCATTCCATTCATTACTCCTGAAAGATGATTTCACATAGTGACAACGTCATTCTGTGCCAGTGGTGTGAAAACATGTTTCAGGCAGAATATGAAAAAAGACAACTATACTGTTCATGCAGAGGTGTGGAAAAATAGCAATGTTGAAAATTTGGAGTAAAAAATATAAAAAAATTGCCGAAGTTACGAGCGTGCATAGAAAAATTTCAGTGACCGTGTGCAACTCAGGCATTTTTTGGTATTTTTGTACCAAATATTCAACATGGGCTTTTTGGGACCCTACCTCATGAACACTGGCACTGTCATTTTGTTAATTGGTCCCGAAAGGTGATTCCTCGCAGTGACCACAAAATCACCTTACGGGACAATTAATGAAACACAGTGCCAGTGTTCATGAGGTGGGGTTCCAAAAAGCCCATGTTGAAAATTTGGTGCAAAAATACCATAAAATAGCCAAGATATCAATATAAGTTCAAAATGCCACTGACAGTCATTGTACAGTACTTACTTTGATTCTTCAGTTTGTGGTTTGGCTTTGAAGAGTGCAGATGTGTTCCAGTCCACAGAAGATGACAGCCAACAATCTGGGGTGGGAAGTACAGGGCAAGGGGGTGTGGGGTGGTGGGTTGCTCAGTGGGAGGGTCAGGATGGGGAGGGGGACAGGGAGATGACGAGAGACCGTTTTCCTTATTTTTTAGGGAAAAAAGATGGGGAACTGTTTTCTTTTTTCACAGGTACATTTTTAGGAGTATTTTGGGACACTGGGGGTGGGCTCCCCAGTGTCCAACAGTATGGGGGCATAACTAGGGACACTAGGAATGGGCACCCCAGTGTCCCACACTTTTGGGGGAAGGGTTGTAGTGCCGACATGAGGATTGGGCACCCCAATGTTGGCAAAAGCATTTTAAAAACATTTATATCAAACAATATTTCGGGACACTGGCTGGGGGGTCTAGCACCAACATGGGGGTTGGGCATCCCGATGTTGGCAGAAACATTACAAAAAATAAATACATTTGAAACAATATTTAGGGATGCTTGGGTGGGCTCCCCAGTGTCTCACAGTATGAGGGGTGTAGGACATAACTGGAGACACTGGGAGTGGACTCCCCTGTGTCCCATACTGTTGGGGTGGTGGTGCTAGCGCCAACATGGGGATTGGGCACCCCATGTTGGCAAACCTGTTTTTTTTTACAAATATTTTGGGAAACTGGAAGTGGGCTCTCCAGTGTCCACACTGGGGGGGGACCTCTACTGCCGACATGGGGATTTGGCACCCCGATGTTGGCAGAAACGTTTTCTCTTAATTAAAACAAGCCTCAGCTCCCTTGCAGGCAATACAAGGATAAAATATCCTTTTATTAGGTAAACACCTACCTAAACAGAGGCCAAGGAATCCAATCACAGTGTTTTTTTGTTTTTTTTTAAATGTCCAGAAATTGTTTTTGGCTATTACAGGGGCCAATTTTTTTATTGTCGTAGTGCCACAAATTTGTGGTAGTTTTTGCATAAAGTGCCACAAATTTGCAGCAGTTTCATAAAATAGAGCAGCAAATTTGCAACACTACCAATTGCCAAATGCTAACAACATATTTCTGGCCACTGTTTAAAAAAAAAAAATAACACCAAGATCATGTTCCTCGGGCCCCAATTAGGTAAACACAACTGTTTGTGTTTACAAAGGGGCAGTATTTTTTGAATTATAGCATTTTGTACCAGTCACTAACTGAAAACAAGGTGGCAGCAGCATGACACTACTGAACCCATTTGCAGCAGTAAAAAGTGCTATATTTTTCCCCATAGGCTATAATGCAAAACTTTAAACTTTAATAACTTAAATAACTTTTGAACAGATTAATATGTTTTCACCAAACCTTCAAAATACACATCAGTGACCCAGACCTCATATACCATGACAATTTCAGATCATATCCCCAAGCTGTTTCAGACTTACGGCCGAACAAAGAATTTGCACCTAAATGGTAAATTTCAAATTTTTTGGCACTCCGCAGCTCTGCAACCGCAAAGCTCACTGGAAAGAAACTTGCCAGAGGCAGAGATTTATGGTACCAGATGGAACAATTTGGGGCACATCAGTCATATGGTTGCAAAGTTATTAAAGTGCAGAATTCTGAGTTTAACATAGAAGTGGCCTGGCAACCCTAACTGCACTGGCACGCAATGCCAGTAGAATATGTGTGTGTGTATATGTGTGTGTGTGTGTGTGTGTATATATATATATATATATATATATATATATATATATATATATATATATATATATATATATAGATATATAGATATGAGATAGATATATAATATACAGAGAGAGATTATATATATTATGGGCTGGCAGTATAGCCTAGCGGTTAGAGGAACGAGGTGTGAACGAGCTTGGTTCATCCAGCAGACCAGACCTGAGTTTAATTCTCACAACCTCCACTTGCATACTGTGTGACTCTGAGCAAGTTACTTAACCGCCCAGTGCTCTCAGGTCACCCCTGAAAACAGGCACTTGTGCCTAGTGGGCCTTACCCGGTTACCAAAGACTAAAATACATATATATATATATATTTATAAAATTAGGATGAGACATAGTCCAGTGAGATAAAACAAGTTATTTTCACAGAAGTGACATAAATCCTGATGACATCAGCAGAGTTAAAATAAATTACCATTTATTACAGCCCCAGAACCCTTTTTGTAACAATGAGGCCCCCATTGTATAAATAGGATACATGATGTGCACTCATGTGATATGGGAAATATGTTCAGTCCTGTACAGTGACCTCTGAAACCTCACTCATGGTTTTGCCACTCGTGAGTATTCAGAGGTCACTCTAGAGGAGTGAAAATATTTTCCATATCACCTACTCCATCATGTATCCACTATATATATATACATATACATACATATATATACAGTATACACACACACACATATATATATATATATATATAGAGAGAGAGAGAATCTATTATTTACTGCAGGAATTAAAGCTATATATCGCTCAAATTAGAGCTGTATGTCACCAGAATTAAAGTTGTATACCTCTCAATTAAGGCTGTCTACCACAGGGCAAATACATGTTAGACACCAGTAAGCACAGCAAAATACGTAAACAAATAACCAATTATACAATTACCAATTAACATTCAATTAGCAAATCAATTGATCAGTTAACACAGTACTGTAATTATCAACCTACCAAACTAATGAAAGAAATTCTCACAAAATCCAACACCTGGAAAAATCACTTCCCACACAAGCAAAAACAGTAGCTGCAGCTCAACAAAATCACTGCTCCTCCTCTTGCCTCAAAACGACAGGCCATCCATGCTCCAACCAACATGTCCCTTGATGCCAGAACCTCCATGCTGCTGCCACTGCCATGTATGTCAAAGACATCCTCTCCATGTTGCTCCCAACTGCAGAATCACACATCTCTAGACCATAGATGCTCCTCCTGTCTGCAGAATCTCACAGCACCTAACTGAGATGGTGCACATGACTGCAGAATCACACAGCCCATGACTGCAGATGTGGCTCATGACTTCAAACATCACTCCACATGATAACTCCAGCCACTCAACACTAGTAAACAAAAGGATAACTTGAGGCAGCCACACCTCCCTATATACTAGGATAATACACTACAGAAAAACACGAAGGCCTAAAGATGGTTGTACTAAAAATATGCCACTACACTATGGACGCTAAGCAGGACAAAAGAAAGAAAAGGGCAAATCCAAAAATTATTGCAAATGCCATTTATAGGTAAATGTCTCATTCTTATGTATTATATAAAATAAAGCATGAATAAGCCTGGTATACTTGAAAATATATCCCTTGAGGGATCTAATGTGATAATAAAGCTGCTCACTCTTCAGTCTCAATTGAGTTCTTTCTTTGTATACCAGACTTATTCATTATCTATTTTATGTGTGCATAGATAAATAGAGAGAGAGAAAAAGAAATAGAGAGACAGACAGATATAGATATAGATATAGATATAGATATAGATATCCATTATAGATCAACCTTAGATATATCATAAGGCTCACAAAAAGAACTTTCAATCAAATCAGGAAGCCAAAAGCCTGATTAGTGGGTCTGACATTTTTATGTTGATTGCGCGCATGCACAAGAAACATGTTGCGGCAGGTTTCTGCAGAAGCAGGTTGTGGAGGCATGGCACTGTTGTGCCCAATACCCCCACAGCCTGCAAAGGCTTGTCCCTTATCCCCCAATGCCAGGGCATGCTGCTGCTGACACTAGTTCAGCCAGCGTGCCACAACTTTCAAACAAATTAGCCGCTGCAGTCAGGGGCCCCTTCGTCATGCAGCGTCAGCCATCCGCTGCAATGAGGCGACTCCGTCATTGCAAGCGGGATATAACATCTGTGGTATTGTTTGTGAACATGGCGGCAGCTTGCGCTGTATTCTAAACAATATGTACCCAATGTTTATTTGCCCACAGAGCCCTCCGATCGGCAGAAATGAACCCCTTTTGTTGTTGCGGCCGGAGATGCCCAGTCCCCATCGGCAGAAAGAATCCCCACCCGTTTGTTGTTTGCCCGTGGGGTGCCCAGTCCTCCGTCGGCTACAGCTGTCCCCAGACTCTGGTGGCATGCTGGGAGCCCACCCAAGCGTGACTGCCCAATGTGGGACGTCCATGACGTTTTCTTGTACCTGAAAGACAGGAAGCGGTCCCTCGTAGTCTCCCAGCACCCCCACAACCCGCACCAGCCCACTCCGCACCAAGCCTCCCCACCCCCTCACCCCATACTTACCTCTGGAGCATGGCACCGATCTTAGCTGGACTGGGAACACGTCTGCACTCTTCAAAGCTGACTGCGAACTGAGGAAATGCCGGTAAGCTGTATAATGTAATGAATAGGGTTTTTCAACTTTAGTGCATATCTCGGGCATTTTTGGGAATTTTTTTCACCAAATTTTCAACATGGGGTTTTTGGGACCCCTCCTCATGAATTCTTGAACTGTCATGGCGTTAATCGGCCCTGAAAGGTGGTTTCACGGTCACTGTGTGGAATCACCCTTCAGGGATGATTAACAAAACAACAGTGCCAGAGTTCATAGTGTGGAACTCTCAAAAACCTATGTTGCAAATTGGTGGAAAAATCTAAAATGACTGTTTCTGATGTGCGTTCGCGCGGTTGCTATATGCGCTCGTAACCTCGTGAATGTACAATATTTTCATGCCAGATTTTCAACATTGGCATTTTGTCACACCTTCTTGTGAGTAGTATAGCTGTCATTGTTCACATCCTGGCTGAAATGTGTTTTCGCACTTCCAGCGCAGAATAGCGTGGTTGCTGTGGGAAATCAGTGATCAGGACAGATTAAGAAAATGACAGTGACACTGTTCATGAGTAGAGGTCCTAAAATGCCTATGTTGAAAATTTGGTAATGATACTCCATAAAATGACTGTGTTACGAGCGTGCATTGTGCAGTTGGCAGGCACGCTCGTAACTTCACGAATTTCTAATATTTTCACTCCAGATTTGCAACATTGCATTTTCCCAGACCTTCTTATGAACAGTACAGCTGCCATTTTTTCCATCCTGGCCAAAATGTGTTTTCGCACTTCCAGCGCAGAATAGAGCGGTCGCTGTGGGAAATCACTGTTCGGGACAGATTAAGAAAATGACAATGGTGCTGTTCATGAGCAGAGGTCCTAAAATGGCTATGTTGAAAATTTGCTGATGATAGCCCATCAATTGACTGTGTTACAAGTGTGCATTACTTTCCACACCCTTGTAACCATGAATTTGTAATATTGTCACACCACATTTCCAACAGTGCCATTTTTTCACACCTCCTTATAAGCAGTACAGCTGTCATTTTTCACATCCTGACCGAAATGTGTTTTCACAGTTCCGGAGCAGAATAACATGGTCACTGTGGGAAGTCAGTGTTCGGGACAGATTAAGAAAATGACAGTGGCATTGTTCAGGAGCAGAGGTCCAAAAATCCCTATGTTGAAAGTTTGGTGACGAAACTCCATAACATGACTGTGTTACAAGCGTGCATTGAACTGTTTCCACGCACCCTTGTAACTCCGCAAATTTGTACTACCCTCACGCCACATTTTCAACAGCGGCATTTTTTCAACTCCTTATGAACACTGCAGCTGTCATTTTTCACATCCTGGCTACAATATGTTTTTTTATACTCCTGCGGACAATAGCACAGTCACTCTGGGAAATCAGTGTTTAGGACAGATTAAGATCAACCGAGTGAGAGAGGGGGGGTGACCGAGCTCAACTGAGCTCTGTCAGGACTGCTGCGGATTGTTTGTGGCAGACAAAGGCCCCAACACAAGAGCCCAGAACAAAGGGCAGCCTGCAGCACTGGGAGAAACAGAGCGGAGGCGAGTGAGGGAGGGTGGG
Organism: Neoceratodus forsteri; assembly: GCA_016271365.2. Classification (NCBI taxonomy): domain Eukaryota; kingdom Metazoa; phylum Chordata; order Ceratodontiformes; family Ceratodontidae; genus Neoceratodus; species Neoceratodus forsteri. The sequence goes on from CM057458.1 coordinate 1,331,825,816, forward strand.
CAGACTCACTGAAGCACTGTCAGGACTGCTGCAGATTTCTTTGTGGGCAGAAAAAGGTGTCGATACAGGCATAGGGGCCCAGTACAAAAAGCCAGCCTGCAGCAGTGGGAGAAACAGTATGAGCGAGTGAGACAAGGGGACTTAGTGAGCTCAACAGAGCTCTGTCAGAGCTGCTGGGATTTCTTTGTGGGCAGAAAAAGGTGCCAATGCAGGCAGGAGCCCCATATAAAAGGGCAGCTTGCAGTGCCAGGACAAACAGAATGAGCAATGAGAGCTCTGTCGGGACAGCTACGGATTTCTTTGTGGACAGACAAAGTTGCCAACACAGCCAGGAACTCCATGCAAAAGCGCAGTCTGCGGCGCCAAGAGAAACAGAACGAGCGAGTGACAGAGCGGTAGTGAGTGAGCTCAGCGGGGCTCTAGTGTGACTGCTGCAGATTTCTTTGTGGGCAGAAAATGCGCAACGCAGGCAGAAGCCCAGTACAAAAGGCCAGCTTGCAGCGCCAGCAGAAACGGAATGCGAGAGTGACAGAGGGGGAGTGAGCGAGCTCAGTGGAGCTGTGTCGGGACTGCTTCAGATTTCCTTCTGGCCAGAAAAAGCCACCAATGCAGGCAGGAGCCAAGTACAAAAGGGTAGCCTGCAGTGCCAGGAGACACAGAAGGACCACATGAGGGAGAGGGAGTCGGTGAGCTCAACGGGGCTTTGTTGGGACTGCTGCAGATTTGTTTGTGGGCAGGAAAAGGCAGCAATGCATGCAGGGGCCCAGTACAGAAGGGCAGCCTGCAGTGGCAGGAAAACCAGAATAGCGGTGAGTGAGCTCAACAGGGCTGTATTGTAACTGCTGCAAAGTTCTTTGTGGGCATAAGAGGCAGCAACGAGCGCAGGAAGGAGCCCAGTAGAAAGGGCAGCCTGCAGTGCCAGCACAACAGAATGAGCAGTGAGAGAAGTGGAGTGAGTGAGCTCAATGGAGCTCTGTTGGGACTGCCATAACATGACTGTGTTACAAGCGTCGTTGAACTGTTTCACGCACCCTTCTAATTCGCAAATTTGTAATACTGTCCGCCATTTTCAACTGTGGCATTTTCTAATTCTTATGAACACTACAGCTGTCATTTTGCACATTCTGGCTAAAATATGTTTCTGCACTTCTGCGCTTTGTGTACGGTCCTCTCTGAAATCAGTGTTTGGGACAGATTAAGATAGACCGAGTGAAGGGTGGCCGAGCTCAACTGAGCTCTGTCGGGACTGCTGTGGATTTGTTTGTGGGCAGACAAAGGCCCCAACACAAGAGCCCAGTACAAAAGGGCAGCCTGCAGCACTGGAAGAAACAGAACGAGAGAGCAAGTGAGGGAGGAGGAGTGAGCGAACTCAGCAAAGCGCTGTCAGGACTGCTGCAGATTTCTTTGTGGGCAGAAAAAGCCATCAATACAGGCAGGGGCCCAGTACAAAAGGGCAGCCTGCAGTGGTGGGACAAACAGTGCAAGCGAGTGACACAAGGAGACTTAGTGAGCTCAATGGAGCTCTGTCAGGACTGCTGGGATTGCTTTGTGGGCAGAAACAGGGGCCAATGCAGGCAGGAACCCCGTACAAAAGGGCAGCTTGCAGCGCCAGGACAAACAGAATGAGCGATGAGAGAGGGAGACTGAGCGACCTCAACGCAGCTATGTCAGGACAGCATGGATTTCTTTGTGAGTGAAGACAAAGGTGCCAATGCAGCCAGAAGCCCCATACAAAAGCGCAGTCTACGGCGCCAAGACAAACAGAACGAGCAAGTGACAGAGTGGTACTGAGCGAGCTCAAGCGGAGCTGTAGTGTGACTGCTGCAGATTTCTTTGTTGGGCAGAAAATGCGACTAGCGAACGGAGCCCAGTACAAAAGGCCAGTTTGCAGCGCCGGCGAAATGGAATTCAAAGTGACAGACGGGCAGTGGCGAGCTCGGTTAGGCTGTGTCAGGACTGCTTCAGATTTCTTTCTGGCCAGAAAAAGCCGCCATTGCAGGCAGGAGCCCAGTACAAAAGGGCAGCCTGCAGTGGCACGAAAACCAGAATGAGCGGTGAGTGGAGCTCAACAGAGCTGTATTGCAACTGCTACAAATTTCTTTATGGGCATAAGAAGGCAGCAAGCAGAGCAGGGCCCAGTGAAAAGGGTGGCCTGCAGCGCCGGCAGAACAGAATGAGTGAGTGAGAGAAGGGGAGTGAGCGAGCTCAATGGAGCTTTGTCAGGACTGCTGCAGATTTCTTTGTTGGCAGAAAAAGGCACCAACAGAGACAGGAGCCCAGTACAAAAGGGCAGCCTGCAGCGCCAGGAGAACTGGAATGAGTGAGTGAGACAGGCGGACTGAGTGACCTCAACAGACTTCTGCCAGGACAGCTGTGGATTTCTTCATGGGTAGAAAAAGCCACCAACACAGGCAGGAGCCCAGTACAAAAAGGCATCCTGCAGTGCCGGGAGACACAGAATGAGTGAGTGACACAGGGGGAGTGAGCCACCTCAATGGAGCTCTCTCGGGACAGCTGCGTATTCCTTCCTTGGCAGAACAAGGTGCCAACGCACGCACCAGCCCAGTACAAAAGAGCAGCCTGCAGCACTGGGACTAACAGACTGAGCCACTGACAGAGGCCCCCTGCGCGAGCTCAACAGACCAACGCAATCAACATTTGGCATTGACAAATGCTTGTTGTTACTATGTCCAAATGGACTAAATCCGAACACTGAAGAAAAAGACACAGTATTACATTAAAGGAAAACTACACCCAAAACTTGAAAAAATACATGTTGTACAGAGTGTTTTAATTTGTATGTGAAGTTCTAGTGTTTCCTTCCCTCTGACTGGTATTAGGAGTTTTTCCCAAATTAGCTTGCTAGCTTTATGATAGTTTTACGACCCCTGGGGATCTTCATACCTGATAGTGTAATTGTATTTCTTGTTCCCACAATGCATCTTGTCTCACGTGACTGTGATGTAAGAGAGACCCAGCATTCAGCACACACATGCCAAACAAGCTAAATATCTTGGAAGCTTTACAAGCTGCACAAAAATTACCAGCAGCAAAGTATTTCAGGACAGTAAAACCTTCAGGATGGTGGTGGTCACCAAGCTGAATTCTACAGATTTAAAATATAGCCATCTCTATTGTTGTGAACTGATTGTAATGCAATGCTTTCTGCTGGATTTATGGGCTCTGCTACATCACCATTACATGAAACAAGTTGCATTGTAGGACAAAGAAATGCAATAAACCTATTTGATATGGAGATCTCCAGGGGTCGTAAAACTACCCTAAAGCTAGCAGGCTAATTTAGGATAAATTCCTAATACCAGTCAGAGGGAAGGAAACACTAGAACTTCACATACAAATTAAAACACTCTGCACAGCATATATTTTTTCAAGTTTTGGGTGTAGTTTTCCTTTAACTGATTCACTGGAAGCTCATAATTATGGAGGGGGATTATAAGGCTGCCTAGCCTAGTGGTTATAATACATGGCTATGAACCACAAGATCTAGATTTAACACCCACCAATGCCATTTACTCAATGTGTGACACTCTTGTGATATTGTACAATATTTCCTTAGCATATTCATGGAGCTTTTGTCCCTGCTTTTGTGCTTTTTTTTAGGAGGAAATTGTTGTTTTGATATGTTAGATAGGGGATTAATTTCAGTGCAATGAATGGTTCATGATAAATACAGTTTCAGTAGTCCAGTTTCCTTATTTCTCTGGAAACGTATTACTTACAGTAGTATGGCTGGCCACAGTACCAGGGTTATGCTATCATTTTGAATATTTTTTCATTATAAATAACTCCTAAAGAAGACTTTCATACAACATATGAACATATGAAAATCCCAGCAGATACAAGCCTCTCGGTCTATCGAGTTTGCTCGACTGTGCAGCTAGCCCCTCACCGTGCAGCTGCCCCACCCACCCCTCCTCTCTTCATACTTACCCCACCTCTCACCACTCTATCCCAACCCCTCTTAAAGCCGTCCACCATGCTACAGACTACTACCTCCTCAGGCAGAGTATTCCACTTGTCCACCACCCTCTCTGTGAAATACTGTCTCCTGACTTCCTTCCTGAACCTTCCCCCCCAGCCTCAGCTGATGCCCCCTCGTGACCCTTGCCCATCTTATCTGGAAGATCCCTTCTGTACTAGTTTTGTTCATCCCCTTTAAGTATTTAAAGGTTTTGATCATGTCCCCCTATCCCTTCTTTCCTCCAAGGAATACATGTTCAGCTCACCCAGCCTCTCTTCATAGGAATATCCCACTAATCTTTGGATCATCTTTGTTGCCCTATGCTGTACACCCTCCAGCAGTTTGATGTCCTTCTTCAGGAATGGGCACCAGAACTGCATGCAGTATTCCAGGCACGGCCTGACCAGTGACCTGTAGAATGACAGGATCACCTCCCTATTTCTAGAGGAGATTCCCCTCACTATGCACCCCAGCACTCTGTTGGCTTTTGCTGTTGCTTTTCTGCACTGAGCTGAGTTGTTCATGCTTCCCATTATGAGCACCCCTTAATCCTTCTTCTCTTCTGTGCATACAAGCTGTACCCCTCAGCTGATAGCTCGTCCCTGGGTTCTTAGCCCCGAAGTACTGTACTTGCACTTTTGGCATTAAACCCCAACTTCCATGCTTCTGACCACTCCTGTAGTTTGGTCAGGTCCTCCTGTAGTCACCTACACCCTTCAATTTCATCTACCACCGCTCTCATCTTTGTGTCATCTACAAAGAGACTGATCTTATTCCAGACCCTGTGGGAGATATCAGAAATGAAAATCCAGAACAACACCGGTCCTAACACTGATCCCTGTGGCACCCTGCTTGTCACATCCCTCAGTGATGAGAGTTCCCCACCACCATCACCCTTTGCTCCCTACCCTTCAGCCAATTAGTGATCCAGTTCACCGCCTTTGTTCCCATCACTATATATTCCAGTTACCCCCCCAGCCTCCCATGTGGCACTGAATCAAAGGTCTTGCTGAAATCCAAATACAGGACATCCGCCGCATGGCCTTTGTCTAGTTCTCTTGTCACCCAATCGTAGTACTCAATCAGGTTTGTCTGACAGGATCTTCCTGAGACAAACCCATGCTGTTGACCATCCTAGAGACCATTGTTCTCCAAAAAGGTCACCAGCATCTCCTTTAGGATTGTCCCCATCAGTTTTCCCACAACTGATGTGAGGCTCACTGGTTGGTAATTGCCTGGTTCATCCTTGGGTCCACTTTTGTGAATGGGCACCACATGGGCTATCCTACAATACAGTGATATGCATCCTGTGTCCAAGGAGGTATTGAACTGGTCTGCTATGGTCCCACCAGTATCTCAGCTAGTTCCTTATGTACCCTAGGGTAAATGCCATCTGGACTTGGTGCCTTATCCCTTCTCAGTGCCCTTAATCCTTCCAGCACCCTGTCCTCTGTGATCCCTGCATCTGTCACCTCCCCCTCGCCCACCCCTCCTCTCACAGTTGGTGCCTGCCCCCTCTCTCCTTTGTGAACACAGAGCAGAAGTCATCATTAGTGTCTCTGTGTGGTCTTTCCCCTTCTCCACCTAGCTCCCGTCCTTCTTTATCCTCACTATCTGATCTTTGTTATTCCACCTTTCTCTGATATATCTGAAGAAGTCCCTCTCTCTGTTCTTAAGGCCCTGCACCAGTCTCAGCTCCATGGAGGCATTGGCCACTCTGACCAGCCTGGTAACCTCCTTGGACTTTGCCATAAGATCTCTCTGTTTTCCTCCCCTCTCACTTTCTTGAGTCTCTGTAATGCCTTTTTCTTTGCCCTCACCCCCTCCATGACCTCCTGCTTCAGTCAGCTGGGTTTTTTCACCCTCCCCTTCTTAATCTTTGTTCTTGCACATGTCCCAGTAGACTCCACCAGCGCCTTCTTAATAATATCCTTTTTCTGGCTAGCATCCATGTGTGATTGAATACCCGCCAGATGCCTGCCCCCAATAACCCCCATCATATTAAAGTCTGGCCCCTTAAATTCAACCACTCTGGTACTTGATCCTCCTGATTCCCTGCCCATACTGAGCATGAACCATACCATGTGATGGACACTCCCAGCCAGAGGGTCCTCTGCTTCCAAATCCCTTACAACCTCCTCATTTGACAGGACTAGATCTAGAGTCCTATCCAGTCTAGTTGGTTTCTGGGCTAACTGCACTAGAAAGCTGTCCGGGAATGCCTCTAATATCACATGCTCCTTCGCACTTGTGGTGGCTTGGGTGCTCCATTCGACCTCCCAGTAGGATGAAGTCTCCCACTACCACAGTGTTGCCTTTCGTACAGACCCATCTGATTTGCTCAGCTAACTCCCTATCCAAGTCAACCCCTTGGGTTGGTGGCCTGTACACCACCCTCATCCTCAATGTTCTACTTTTTAAGTCTTGGAACTGCATCCATAGGGTCTCTGTTCTGCTTTCCTCCCCCTCCTCCCTTATGCACCTTATCCCCTCCTGTACATATATTGCCACACCTCGTCCTTTTCCCTTGACTTGCCATTCCAGAACATCTTATAACCCGGGACCGTCAAATCCCAATCCTGGTACTGGGTGGCCCACGTTTCAGTGATGGCTACTATGTCCACCCTCCCTATTGCCAATAGAGCTTGTAGTTCTGCTGCTTTATTTCCAAGGCTCCTCATATTCAGTGAGACCACCCTCCAACTTGACTCTGCTCCATCCCCTCTCAGGGAGACCCCCTTTTTAATTCCCCCCCATGCCACTGCTCCAAGCACCTTCCTGCCAGCCTGGGGGCTAAACTTGTTTGGCTCCCCTTTCTGAGAGCTATACATACCATCTGTCTTCTCACCAACCCCCACCTAGTTTAAATCTTCCTTTGTGGCTATGTATACCCCCACCCTCCATTTTAATACCTTATGGTTGAAACCTTAATTCTATTTTCCATTTTCCCATGTCGTAGTTGAAAATAAGCATTTATTTGTATAGCGTATTGACCTGGATAACAGATACTTTCAGCATGCATTGAATCAAACTATTTTTAATTTGCAGCCCTCATGCTGATGCAGCACTCTACTTTTTTATGCTGTATATTTTTTTTTCTGTACATGGGTGCATCAGTCATTTAAGTTTGGGTGATACATATGGATTAACTCTTGCTCGCTCCCTGTGGTCATACAAAAGGGAACATCTTGTCAGAATTTCTGCATTTTACTTGTTCTGTATTGCTGTTAATCATTACGTGGATATTACATTATCTGTATTATCAGGCTATGTATCTTAACCTGATATATGTACATCTCTGCATGGATTAGTAATATGATCAATACAGAGAATATTGCAAAATAGTATAAATACTCTTTTTATCATTTAATTGGTTGCTAATCTGTCTACTCTATCCCGCTCTGGTTTGCGTTACTCAGTTCAGATCAAACATCGTTAATTGCACTGTCTGTCAACCAGTTATTACTGAATACATTAGTGATCCTTATCTAATTAGCATGATATATAGATATATTTACTACACAAAATTGCACTCATCCTAATTCAGTTAGAAGTGAACATCATCCCAGGATGTGCTTGATACTTCAATTACATTTGCAAAAATCAAATTATGCTTGATTAGCATGGTCATCTGGTGGCCAAGTGGTTAAGTTGTTGGCTGCAGAGAGTGATCACTTTATGTTGAGTAGTGCGACCCCAGTAATCCAGCACTGTGTCATGTGTGTGAGTAGGAGCCCACTTTTGCTAACTGTGTCACAGCATGAATGCAGAGATACCAGAATAAATGTAATAAGGAAAAACTCTGACAGTGACATAGGATAGGCTAAATTTATTAAATTGTCATCTCTGCTGACCTGAAACTGAAAATAGGATATCCTTGCTTCCCTGTTCACACACAGTAAGCATTCCCTGCAGACGTAGCTACATCTTGGGAATTTCAAAATCTGAGAAGATATGCGAGAAATAGATATGAAGTAAATGGAACTGCTCTACAAGAAACCATATATAGCAGGTAGTTGTTTCTGCCACACAACATCATGATGGCTCATTGCAGAGTTTAGGTTTTATTTTTAGTAGAGTGCATTTTTTAAAGGAAAACAGCACCAAGAGCACCACACTCAAGTGTAGAGCTGGTCTTTATTTGCACTTTGTGTACAAAATAAATTGTTTCTTTTTACTGTTAACTGTAGTTACAGTCCACTATCCTACAGTAAACAGTATCAGACTAATTTTGTTTACTTCCAGGCTGACATGTTCTGTAACTGCAAACTCCCAAATCCCCTGCAGCTAACATCTGAGCAGGGCTGCAACAGTGGGAGAGTCAATAACCTGCAGTACGTGTTAGAGCTAGCACACCTGTGAGTGCCATTTATTGCCACTGTGCCCGTAGGCAGGGGGACCCCCTCATTTGCATGGGTGCAGAGTTACAATAGTGCTCAGGTGCTTATGGGTTTTGCCCACACTAGGGGTCTCTGAATATAGGCCACATCGTAGAACCAGGTGCAAAACCTAGTTAGTGTGGGCAAACAACTCTTAGTGCCCATGCCAACTTTTGAATATCTGGCCCCAGATGTTTTCCTGTGCCACTTTTCTCCTGGTACTAAGTACAGTTCTCCATGACTCTGCTTCACCCAGGGAGGACAGTGGGACCAGCTAAAAAAGATTAGAACTTATATAAGCTCTAACATTCACTGTAGGCTATTGAATTTCCCACTACTACAGCCCTGCTCTGATGTCAGCTGCAGGGGAATCTGAGATTTGTAGTTACAAAAAATGACAGCCTGGAAGCAAACAATATTAGTCTGATGCAATCTACTTTTCTACAGTGAACAATAAATAAATAAAATGTTCTGGGACCTGTTTTGCACTTGGGTGTGGAGCTCTTAGTACTGCCTGTTCCTCTTAAACAATGCTATTCACTTTACATATACAGTAATATAGCAAGAAAAGCCTTATTAAATACAGTAACACAGAAATAAAATGGACTCAGAAGCAAGACACAGGTAACACTTAAAGAAACAGAATCACAGGTAAGGCTCAGGTGATATGGCCAGGGTAGGTTGGTTCAATGAGTCACTTGTGGATCTCCATCCCAAAGTCATTCTCTGAGGTGATCCACTGGATGTATGTATGATTGAAGGAATTCTCAGGGATTGGGGTTCCTAAGGAAAATGTAATGTCCTATTTCTGGCAGATTTTAGCCTGGAATGGGGAACACAACAACCCCAGGTCCCTGGATCAGAGGTGTACCAGAGTGGTAGAAGCTAACACAAAGTTTGCAGCCAAGGTGTTTCCTCTGGTACTAAACTGTAAGGAGGCAGTGAAATGTGAGAAAAACAAGATTTTTACTGTAGTTCTTCCTCAGATACCAGTGATAAACACTTGTGTATTATTTTTAATTTTACAGTCAACATACACAGCAGCTCTTGTACCAAAATACTGGTATAGATTTTTGTTGTGGTGTTTCAGTGCATCCTGTCAGACCTAATATTATCCAGTGGATATGTGGCGCATGCTCAAAAAAAAGTAAAGCTAAAAAGCTACACAAGAGCATTCAACGATTGTCACTATCATATAACCATGAAAGTCAGTGTTGTAAATTCTGTGTTTTCAGTTATGTGGTCCCTCATTACTATACGTTATTGGTAGAAACTATCAGCCAATGGCTAGAGTGCTGATCTGTGAAACAGGGGACCAGGTGTGCACCCCATAGCTGCGACTTACCCACTCTGTGATCCTGAGAATGGCAACCTCTTTGCCGTCTCTCACATCTATCTCTGTGTTGTTTAAATTATCGATGGTCGATGTGGCTGTGAGCTTATTCAGCTTCTGACCAAGAAAGATCTCCAGGAATGCAACCTGGAAGGTTTGGGACAATTCCGCTTCAGCCCACTTTGAATGGAATCTGCATCTGAACTGGAGCATATGCTAAGGTACAGACAACCTCTCAGTGTCGCATCGCCAAGTCTAAGCTGGAGCACATTGCAACATTGAAAATTTGACTTGGACGATCAGCACTGAACTGAGGTTAACTGCCTTTGAGGGTGGAGTTCAGAAGTGACTATGAACTGAGTCACTAATCCCTAGCTTAAATCTTCCTGTGCACTTAATGGCAGAATCTTATTTTCCTCTCCAACTTCACTGTTATTTAATCTGCTTTGAGATTCATTTTGCATAAAAGTAGGAACAGTATATAAACAAGCATTTGTCAATGCCGAATGTTTGCTTGCTGGTATTAGCATTGGAAATGCAGGAGTTAGACAGATGCAGAGTAGGAATGGCATTGAAGTACTGAACATAACACCAACCCCACCTCCACCCTGCAGAGATGGACAGGCATTGGGGCATGTGTTTGGGTTGTCACCCATAAAGTTCATGTAATTTCACCTCACCCTATCCTGCAGACACTGACATGTTGAGATGTGCCTTGGGGTGTTCAGCTTCACAGTCACCCCACTCCATAAGGACATAGGCTGAAATGGGTGCAATATAGAATTGGGTGAACTGTGAGGCCGAAGAGTCCAAGGCACAGCTTGATGCCTGTCAGTGGCTGCAGGGTGGAGTTGGGGTTGGAATGGCATGAGCATTACAGTCGACAATCCAAAGGCACACCCCTGATGCCTGTCAGTCTATACAGAGTGGGACGGTATGGTTAGAAACCGTAACGCTCTGGACATATGTTGGTATTTGCAGTACAAATTTTCAACATGGACATTTTGTGGCCCCCACCTCGTGAAAGCCTTTGGTTCCTCTTCTCATGAACAATGGCAGTGTGATTTTGTCAATGTATCCCAAACTTTGAGTTTCCACAGCAATTGTTCCATTGTGCGCCAGTTGTACGAAAACACTGATTGGGAAGGATGTGAAGAATGACAGCTGTACCATTCATAGGGAGGTGTGGAGAGATGACAATGTTGAAAATCTGTAGTGAAAGTATTAAAAATGCTCAAAGTTCCCAGAGTACATGGAAACTGTGCAACGCATGCATGTAACACTGTCATTTAGTGGAATTATTTCACCAACTTTTCAACATAGGCATTTTGTGACCTCTGCTCATGAACACTGCCACTATGATTTTCTTAATCTGTACCAAACATTAATTTCCCAAAGCAACCGTGGTATTCTGTGCCTAATGTGTAAATGCATATTTTGGGCAGGATGTGAAAAATGACAGCTGTACTATTCATAAGGAGGTCTGAAAAAATACCAATGTTGAAAATCTGTAGTGAAAATACTACAAATTTGCAAAGGTTACAAGGGTGCATGGAAACTGCATCATGCACGCTTGTAACATTTTATGGACATTTGTTACCAAATTTTCAACATGGGCATTTTAGGACCTCTGCTCATGAACAGTCACTGTGATTTTACATACAAACATACATACGAACATATGAATCTGCCAGCAGAACACACCAATCAGTCTATGTAAGTCTGCCCGAGTGTGCAGCTAGCACCCTAGATTGCAGCTGCCCCAGTCTCCTCCCCCTCAGTTCCTCCCCCACTTGTCCCAGCCCCTGCCCCCCGACTCTTCCTCTTGCTTTATCCCACTGCTCCTTAAAGCTATTGACTGTCTTACATGTTACCACCCCGTCTGGTAGCGCATTCCAACTAGACACCACCCTCTCAGAGAAGTAGTGCCTCCTCATTTCCCTCTTGAAATGTCCCCCTTTCAATCTCAGTCCATGCCCCCTCGTCTCTCTTCCACTACTCAGTTTAAACACCCCCTCGGTGCTAGGTTTATTTACCCCCTCAGGTATTTAAATGCTTCAATCATATCTCCCCTATCCCTCCTCTCCTCCAGTGTGTACATGTTCAGCTCCTTCAGCCTAACTTCATATTCCTTTTCTTCCATCCCCTTTAACATTTTTGTTGCCCTCCTTTGCACCCCTCCAGTAACTTTATATCTCTCCTTAGGTATGGCCTCCAGTATTGCACATAGTACTCTAGGTGTGGTCTGACCAATGATCTGTAGAGAGAGGTAGGATCACATCCCTGTGTCTGGATGAGAACTCCCTTGCAGTGCACCCCAGCATCCTGTTTGCCTTCACTGCTGCTCTTGTGCAGTGGGCTGAGTTGTTTATGCTCCCAGTTATCAACACCCCTATGTCTTTCTCCTCCTCCTCTCTGATCCTCAACCAATAGCCCCTCTTCTGGTTCTTAGCCCTGAAGTGCATCACCTTACACTTCTTTGCATTGGATCCTAGCTGCCACTCCACCAACCATGTCTTTAGTTTGGTTAGGTCTCACTGCAGTGTTTCCCATCCATCCTCTTTGTCCAGCACTGCTCCCAATTTGATATAATGTGTGAAAAGACTAACCCTGCTCCCCACTCTGTGTGCTAAATCAGAGATAAAGAGCCCAAATAGCACCGGGCCCAGCACTGACCCCTGTGGCACCCCACTTGTCACTGCTCTGGGTGCAGAGAGCTCCTCCACCACCCTCTGCACCCTTCCCTGTAACCAGTTCTCTAACCATTTAGTCAGCATTTTTCCCACCTCAACTGTCGTCAGCTTCCCCCCCAAGTCTCCCATGAGGCACTGCACCAAAGGCCTTACTGAAGTCCAAGTACAGGACATGTACCGCATGGCCCCTGTCCAATTCCCTCATCACCTTAGGTTGGTTTGACAAGACCTCCCTGAGACGAACCCATGTTGCCACCTATCTTGGAAGCCATTACTGTCTAGGAATGCCACCACCCTCTCCTTCAGTATTGCCTCCATAAGCTTACCCACTATGTATGTGAGACTTACTGGAAGATAATTTCCTGGCTTCTCCCAAGGCCCACGCTTGTGTATGGGCACCACATGGGTCACCCTCCAGTCCTGGGGCACACTCCCCATTTCCAGGGAGGTGTTGAACAGATCTGCCAGCAGCTCAGCAAACAGCTCCACCATCTCCCTCAGCACCCTGGGGTGGATGCCATCGGGACTTGGTGCCTTATCCACCCTTACTGCCCTCAGCCTCTCTAGCACCCTACTTCCTGTGAGCACTTTGTCCGTCACCTCCTCCCCCCCCTTCCCTACCCCCCAGCCCATTTTGGTAGTGGGCCATCCCTCTCCTTAGTGAAAACAGAGCAGAAGTACTCATTTAGAATTTCCACTTGCTTCTTCCCCTTTTCCACCCAATCCCCTCCCCGCTTTATCCTCACAATATGCTCCTTGCACTTCCTTTTTTCCCTGACATACCTAAAAAAGTCCTTTTCCCCTCCCTTTATGCCCTGTGCTGAACTTAATTGTCTGGTGGCCTTAGCTTTTTTTTACCCTCCTGACAACCTCCCTTGACCAACTCCTGAAAGCCTCTTTATCATCTCCCTTCCCTGTTCACCTGTACTTGCAGTATGCAGCCGTCTTTGCCCTCACCCCTTGCAGCACTTCCTTGTTCAGTCAGCATGGTTTCCTGCCTCTGCTCTTCTTACTCCTGGCCCTGGTGCAGGCTACTGTGGCCTCTGTTAGCCTAGTCTTTATGACTCCCCACTTTTGCTCTGCATTCATCCCCTGCCTTATATCCTGGAGTCTCCCTTGCAGTATTGCTCCTATCCCCCCAAAGTCAACCCTAATAAAGTCCACCACCTTAGTGCCTGTGCCTCCTGTCTCCCTGCCCAGCATGACAATGAGCCACACTGTTTTTTGGTCACTACCTCTAGTGGGTCCTCCACCCTTACCTTCCTCACCACCTCCCCATTTGCCAGTACTAGGTCCAGAGTGCTATCAAGCCTTGTAGACCCACTTACCAATTGCATCAGAAGGCCGTCCTGGAATGCATCAAGGAGCACCTGCTCCCTGATACTGCTAGTGGCCGGGGTACTCCAGTCAACCCGTGGGAGGTTAAAATCCCCCACTATCACCACACTCCCCCTTCAACACACCCTCCTTATCTGCTCTGCCAACTCCCCATCCAGTTCCCCGGATTGGACTGGTGGTCTGTACACCACTCCCAGCCTCAGCGCTCTGCCCTTGGAGTCCAGGAGCTGCACCGAAAGCGCCTCTGTCCTCTCCTCTTCTCCCTTATCCCATATGCATTTAATCCCTCCCCTGACAGAGTGCAACCCCCCCACTTCCAGCCCCCCAGTCCCTGCTGTATATCCTGTATTCTGGGATTGCCAAGCCCCAATCATTGTACTCTGTGGCCCAAGTCTCTCTCACTGCCGCAATGTGCACCTTCCCCTCTTAAAGGAGAGCCCGAAGCTCTGCAGTTTTGTTCCCCAGGCCTCTTGCGTTGAGAGAGACCACCTTCCACCCATATCCCTCCTTCTCCTCACTCTTCTCCTCTTTGGCCTGTGTCCCTCCTCCCGGTAGTCCACACCCTTTCTTCTCCTTATTCTTACTGGGTGGTGGTGGTGCCTTCTGTATTACACCCAGACTACTCTGCCTGCCCCCTCCCAGGGTTACGATGCCATTGCCTTTACCTATATCTATGGGGGTGAGCTCATTAGGCTCCCCCTGTCTGGACCTTTCTACTGACCTCAGTCTTTTAGCAACCCCTCCCCACTAGTTTAAATCCACCTTAACAGAGATACACCCCTCTAATCCTGCCTTTAATACTGTCCCCGGCGTACAAGTCACTATTTCCCCAGACCCTACTCCAGTTAGTCACTAACCCATAATTTTTGGTATGGCACCAATCCCTCAGCCACTCATTGAACTCCTCAATCCTACCCTTCTTCCCCATGCTTGCACATGGTACCGGGAGTACTGGACTTCCGGTGTGATGGCTGCCAGCTAAGACATCCTTCCAGATGGCTCCCTTAGCCTTCCTTCTGGTTTAACACATACAGCCCATTGACCTTGCATCGTGTCAGCATAGTAGTAGCTAATGGTCCTCTGCTTGCCTTGAAAAGGTATCCTCCTTGTTAAGCCACAGATTGTCCAAGAGATGGACATGGATATGAGGACGTCACCACTCAGGCATACACCGCTGACAACCCCAGCCAAGGAGAAGGCCTCTAAGAGATCCAAAGTGAGTAGTGCTGAAATCTCCCCTACTACCAAGCCACAAACAGCACTAATGGAGGAGAGGTTTCTCAAGGAGCTGGCACCAATGAAATAAACCTTTTTGGCACTGGTATCTGAATTTAGGGGCATGAAAGCATCACTCGACCAGCTTTCTATCCACACTAAAGATAATGAGGCCCATATATCTTCCTTAGATGACTGGAGGGGGCAGCTGGATCCAGAGCTGGTTGCTTTGCGCCAGGACCTTAAAAAAACTAAAGATCGTTTAGAGGACCTAGAAGGGCACTCAAGACGCAATAACCTAGTGGTACTAGGTTTCCCTGAAGGGGAAGAAGGGTCTTCAGCCAAGGTATTTGTCCAAAAGCTGTGTGAAAAATTAGTGGGGCCTTCACCCAGTGGCCCAACATACATTATAGAATATGCACATTGGTCCCTTCACCCCATGCTTCCCACTGGATCACCTCCCCAACCTTTCTTTTTCAGGATGCTAAACTTTCTCGAAAAATAGCATGTCCTGGCTCGACTGAAAGAGGTTGCAGAAATGCAGTGGGCAGGCAAGAGATTGCGCATTGCACAAGACTTACCATTTTCTGTACGCCAGAAGCGCTCAGCTCTTCACTCCCTGGTATCTAAATTCATCTCTGCTAGCATTAAATTCCGAGTTCGCTATCCTGCAACCTTACAAATAAGTAGAGATGGACAGTGAAACTCTTTTGAAACCCTGGAAGCTGCCAGAGAGGCCTGCAAGATATGGTACCCAGATTTAATTAAGTCAAGGCTTCCAGCTCACACTCTGGGCCGAGAGTGACACCCAGTGGTTGATCCTTGAACTGCGAGTTTGCCACCACCATTGTATATTTGATACCTCGTGAGGAAGATCCCTTTATGTTTTTGCCATGTACTTTATTAGCAGAGAAATATCATCAATCTACATGGACTTTGAGGTTCCAATTGGTTTATGTTGTTAACACTCAGAATTCTAAGTTTACATGGCAGAGTTCACTACATTGATTTATTGTGTGTGTGTGTGTGTGTGTGTGTGTGTTGGGTGGGGGGTTCTCCTGCCCTTAACAGGCACGCTGTTTCTATTCCCTCACCGGACCTGCACTAGGACATTAACCAATCCTGTTTTGGACTTGTTTGAAGTCCCCTCTTAGTTTGATATATTGACTTGAAATGCGTGCATTCTTCTCTGGCTGTCTTAGTAGTTATAAGATTTTTCTGATCTGCACTACACTGCCATTTTCAATACAGCCCTACCTTGTGTAAGGATCTCTAACCCTGGAGTTCTGTGATCATATTGTGAATAGTTAGACTACTGTTTTCCTTATTTTCTTGTGGTTACAGCAAGGTTTGTTCAGATGTTAACCTATGTCTATACTGGGATAGAGGGGGAGGGTGGGGGAGTGGGAAGTGGACTTGGTGGGTAGCATGATCATCATCACACTGACTGAAATAAAAGGAGTTCAGTCATTAGGACTGGGGGTGTTAAATATCCTAGACACTTTCTGGGACATTCCTGTAGGAATTATAAATATGTCCACTGTGGGGTCAATGGGAGGGTGTGGTTTTTCATTTTGGTTGTTAATTAAGAATTCTGAGCTTAGTTGGGGGTTGGGGAAGGGGTGGGTTGAGCTAGCCATTGAGACCCTTAGTATATATGCTTCCTCAGAGGTTCCACATGCTTAAAAACAAACCTGTCATATTAGTTTGCCTACCTTATCTGTCCTGCTATGAAAATTGTCTTGTGGAATATTAAAGGTGCCCGCTCCAGGGTGAAACGGCATCAAATTCATAAGCATCTGGCCCTGACACACACAGGAGTTGCACTGCTGCAGGAGACACACTTGATGACTGCTGAAAACAATTTACTTTGCAGGGAGCAAATTGGGTGTGCCTATGCAGCGAGCAATTCCACTGCGCAGAGAGGGGTTGCGATCCTAATTACTAAAGGGGTCCAATTCCAGGAACTGCAAGCAACTGCCGATCCTCAGGGTAGGTTCTTAATTCTAAAGGGCCTTTTAGACCATAGAGAATTAATCCTGGGTACTGTTTATGGTCCTAATCAATCTTTCCCTGAATTTTTTTCCAAACTAGTCCTTGTATTAGCCCCCTTCAAACAATTGCCTATTATTTTAGCTGGGGATTGGAACCTCACTTACAATAATAGCTTAGATAGAACTACCCAGAAAGGTCACAATCTCTCCCTGCCCAGCGATCACTGCATGAGATGATGGAAGTTTTAGGGTTATGTGACCCCTGGTGTCTTCCTTATCCTCATTCAAGGGAGTATACCTTCTACTCATCCTATCATAAGTCCCATTCATGCATTGACTTCTTCCTGACAAACCACATAACATTAGCAGGCCCTACAAGCTGCGGTATCTCTCCCAGAGTACTATCAGATCACTCTCTGATATGATTTGACAGTATTATACCACAAGGGATGCTCAAAGATACCCCATGGAAACTGAATGTTCACTTATTGTCTCAAGATGAGATAGTTGAAAGGATCAAAACACTAATTGTCCAGTTCATGGATCAAAATGTTGGTACCATATCAGCATATGATCAAATTTTGAGCTCTCTGAAATGTTTTTTGATGGGAGAATTTATCAGAATAGTTGCTACTAGGAAGCACAAAAGGGAGGAAACAACTCAAGCTCTATTAAAATCTATCACAGAGCTTGAACTGTCTGTTTCCGCATACCCCGCTGAAGCGGATCAAGAGCGGCTCATGGTTCTCAAAGACCAATACACAGGGGCCATCAGAGAAAAAACTGAATATGCCCTTTTTAAGACACACACTGTCTACATAGATCAAGGAAATAAAGTTAGCCATCTCTTGGCTCTTAGGCTGTAGAAATAGGAGGGGTCTAGACTGGTCACCTCTATCTCTCCCCTTGATGGCAGTGGGCCCATAGCAACCCCTAAAGATATCGTGAAGAAGTTTGAAACATTTTATTGGCAGCTTTATGGTCTTCCTGATCGTAGTCCCACACAGACTGAAATACAGGAGTACTTATCTAACATCCCCCTTCCAACTCTTAGCAAGAATCAGCAAGCCCAGCTATCTACCTCTATAACAGTATCTGAAGTTGTGTCAGTCATTCAATCCCTCCCAATAAACAAAGCTCTGGGACTGGATGGTTTTCCATCTGACTTCTATAAAACATTTGAAAAAGAGCTCACTCCCATACTCCACCAACTATTTAACTATATCTGTGCAAATGGGCTCATAGACTTTACTCTACTGGAAGCTATTATCGTGGTTCTGCCAAAGCCTGGTAAGGCCAGGGACAAAGTATGAAACTATCGGCCAATCTCGCTGATGAATTATGACATTAAGCTGTTGGTTAAAACTTTGGCCTCCCATATCGCCAATGTTTGGGAGAACCTAATTAGCCCTGAACAAATTGGGTTTGTTGATGGCAGGAATCCCTCTGACAATTTCCAAAAACTGACCCATATCTTCTCTGTATTCAGGGAGGCAGACCTTCCGATGGTACTTGTCTCCCTGGATGTGGAGAAGGCCTTTGATAGGGTCAGCTGGCCCTTCCTCTTTGAAACACTGGCTAGATTTGTTTTCCCCTTTAAATTTATTTCCTGGATCAGATCTCTTTACTAAAAGCCAAGAGCCATGGTTTATTGTAACGGGATTTTCTCCACCACTTTCCCATTAAAGTCTGAAATGAGACAGGGCTGCCCAATGTCACCCTTACTGTTCAATCTGTATTTAGAATCATTGCTCTGACAATTGCATCTATCCCCTAGCCTAACCAGTATTCCAGTCAGCCCATTTGACTTAAAGTTGTCCATTTATGCAGACAACATTTTACTGCATGTCACTGATCCGATCAAGTCTATCCTACATGTTCTGGAGATAATAAAAGAGTTTGGCCTATTCTCTAACTATAAGTTGAACCTAAGTAAGACTGAAGTCATGCCTTTAAATCCTCACATGAACAAAATAAATATAGAGAGCCTGCTATGACTTGGTCCACCAAACCTAAATATTTAGGAATTATCCTTGCGCCCTCAAATTATGTTTTGAGGAAGCTCAATTTGGACATCCTCCTTACAGTTATCCAACAAGACCTAATTAGATGGACTCCCCTTTTTCTTTCTCTGCAGGGAAGAATTAATGTTATTAAAATTAATGTTTTACCCAGATTATTTTATCCATTTAATATGCTGAACATTCACCTCCCTCTGACCTGGTTCCCTAGACTCCACTGTCTTATTTCTAAATTTACATGGAGTAATAAATCTCCAAGGAAAGCATACAATCATCTCTGTGCCCCGAAATCCAAGAGGGGACTTAAACTTCCTAATTTTTACAAATATTATCTGGCCAGTCACATGGCTAAGTACCTGCAATGTGAAACACTCTCTCCTGCCCAGGATGATCCCCAATATATTCCTATTTAGTTAGAACTTGAATGCCACATCATTAAAGATATGGGGTTGTCACCCTCTAGCCTTTGGTATACACTCCTTCAAAAACTGCTGGCCTCTCTGCAAAAAACGGTTCTATATATACATCAATTAAGGTCCATAATCAGTTCTGTAAGTCTCTCAAATATGAAAATCTTAAGAGACATTTCACAACCACTGTTTGGTAACACAGACCTCATGGTGGGGGGTAAATTCTTGCTTCCGCATAAATTAAATATAGCTAGGCAGAATGCTGTAAGAGACTTAATGCGGTGGGGTCAGTATCAGAGATACTGGGCTGATTTCACTTGCCATTGAAATATTCCTTTTTCATTTACCAAATCAGACATATGTTAATCAAATGGTTTGGAACAGGTCCATTGGACAGTACCTGTGGGAATACCTTGTGTGAACTCCAAGCATTGGTTCAACAGCCTCATGCTGTATCTTGCCTAGTTGCAACCTTGCACTCTAAACTTAACTCCGACTGGGTGGCTGCTCCCAGTTTTGGTTGGAGACCCTTCCGAATGCCTGTTTTAACTAGGAGAAATTGTGGCAAGGCATCTATCAATATACTGCAAACAATAAACTTCGACTGATACAGTTCTATATATTGCACAGTATGCATCTTACCACCGTGAAACTGTATCTAATGGGCAGGCTCCCAAGCACGGATTGTTCTAGGTGCAGGCAATATCAAGGATCCCCGCTGCATATATTTTGGGAATGCCCCATGGTTGCCCCCTTGTGGTCCTTAATAAAATCCAAGGAGGAACCCTTATTGGGGATATAAAATCTATTCACTCCACAAATTTGTATTGTTGGGGACTATTCTGAAGTAGAAGTGAAGGAAAGACGTTACTATATTAATCTTATATCACTTACACTGAAAAACCTAGTTCTAAGGCACTGGAAGGACCAGAATATTATTACTTATCAGGAATGGGTCAATGATTTGCTTTGTAACTTGAGGGTAGAGAAAACCATTGCTAGTCTTAGAAATACAATGTCCCGATATCAGACAAGATGGGAGAAATTCCATACTTTATGGTCAATCGCTTCTATGCCCTGAATCAGGCTGTGATGGCCCTTTATTTTGTTAAAGGTAGGAGTATGTTCCCACTGCTAAGGCGTCTGGCCCAGTGGGATCTACCCATGTAAGGATATCTAGCTTTTGGTAACTGACATTCAAGAAGCACATGATTTCTTGAATAGTACAATCTCTTGGTTCTGGCTCCTAGGAGGGAGGCTTGATGGGGGGACTGGGGGGAGGGTTTTGGGGGATTATTGGGAGGGGATATGAGGGGCTGGGGTGGGAATAGCTGTTTAATTCCTTGCAATATGTACTGACCTACCTATTGTGATACCTTTTGTATTATGTACTGCATTATGTGACTATGTGAAAGTTAAATAAAATATATTAAATTTCAAAAAAATGGTACTGGGAGTACCTCTGAGAATGCCACTGACTCCTCCACCCCCCCACACTGCTTGGCCAACTACTCGAATCTCCCCCTCACTACTTCCACAGTCTCCCCTGCCAAGTCGTTTGCACCCAGAGGCAACAGTAAATGAGGTTTCTTCCTCCCCCTCGCTGCACACTTGAGCAGTGCCTGCCCTGCCCCTTCTGCAGTCAACCTGGGGATAGCTTCAACCCAAATACGGCTGTGCCTTCCCCCCTTCCGCCCCATCTCACCCCTTTCAGTATAGAATCCCCTAGGATGAGTACCCCCTGTCCCTTAGCCCCTTTCCCTTCTAATGCCCCTTCCACTACCCCAGTATTCATTCTTCCCTGCCCCTTACCCCTGCCAGCTGCACCCTCTGTGACTTCTGATTCTGTACCCCTACTTCTGCCTCACCCCTTTTCTCTGCCTTATTCCAGCCGCCTTATTCCAGCCATCCCCCTTAAACCTCTTCCCAGCCTGACTACTTCCTACTGGGCTTCCCATGTTGACCTCCCCTTCTCCCCTGCTGATTTCCAACCCCTCTCCTATCCCTGCTGTTGTCGATTTAGAGCCCCCAGTCCCTTCTACCTCAATAGTGATGCCCCTCCCATCCTTCCCCCTTCCCGTAGCCTTCTCTCCTCCAGTCACCAACCCTTCTTCCTTACTAGCCCCCCTTCTAACCTTTCATCCTCACTATCTCTTCCCTTAGCTGTTGCCATCCTTCTCATGCCCCACTTGTCCTCCCCTCTTCGGTATGTTCCTGCTCCCCCTCTCTCTCCCATAGCAGAGGCTCGAATCTATTCCTAGTCAATACCCCTCCTACATCTCTTCCCCCTATCGGATCCCCCCCTTCTACTTGTTCCCCTCCATGCCACCCCTGGTCCCACCCCATGTCCTTCCCTACCCACAGCCATCTGCTCTCTCCCTGGTACCTCGTGATCTCTTTCCTCCCAACAGGCCGCCTGCCCTTGCCCCTGGGCACCCTCCCTTCTCTCCTCTCTTTCTGCTACTGCCTCTGATGCTGGGGTCAGTTTCAGTACCTAGTTGTTCTTCCTTCATCCCCCCTTGCCATCCCCTATCCCCACCCCAGCCAGGATGCCTACCATACTCATCTGCCATGCCACTTAGTCTCCTTCCTAACCTCCTCAGTTCCTCCCACAAACTAGCCAGTCATCTACAGACCATACACCCCCCATCCTCCAAGTCCAGTCCAGGATCATGGTGGACCCACACCCTGTACACCCCACCACCCTTCCAAAGATGCCCACCCTATTGACATGTGGCACCTGCTCCATTTTGGCCCCCATCTTATGTTACGGGCTCTTACTCCCAGTTTCTGTATCCTACTACAATTGTTAGGCCCCTATTTAGTCATATTCCTGTTCCCCACCCCACACTAATCTCCCTACTGGCCCCTTGCCGACTGGGGTAATTCAGTCTCAAATCTCATCTGTTAGATACTGTATTACTGTAGCAATCCTAAAGCATCCTTGTCCATTTTTCACCCCTCAGCTACCATACTTTTTGTTCTCAACTCTCATATAGTTTCACATAGCCCAGTTAGAAATCCTATTGCACTCCAAGTATTACTCAGCTCAGTTAGAGAAATAAACAGAACAAATAAATATGTATTACTACAGCAATCATGACAGTATAGCTCAGTACTTAGCTCAGTTAGAGAAATAAGCAGAACAACTAAATTTGTATTATTACAGCAATCCTCAAAGTATCCAGTCATTGTTTTGTCTCTACCCCAGAGACCCTGCTGTAATATAGGACCACAAAGGACACTGGGCGGGAGGGTGGGCAACTTTAAAGCCCTGGAAGAGCTCCCTTGAGCTTGCTCACCCCCCCCACTCACTGTTCTGTTTCTGCCAGCGCTGCAGGCTGCCCTTTTGTACTGGGCTCCTGCCTGCATTGACGCCTTTTTCTGCCCACAAATAAATCTGCAGCAGTCCTAACAGAGCTCCATTGAGCTTGCTCACTGCCCCTCTCTCACTCACTCATTCTGTTTCTCCCGGCGTTGCAGGCTGCCCATTTATACTGGGCTCCTGCCTGCATTGGCACCTTTATCTCCCCACAAACAAATCCGTAGCAGTCCTGACAGAGCTCCATTGAGCTTGCTCACTCCCGTTCTCTCATTCTGTTTCTCCCGGCACTGCAGGCTGCCCTTTTGTACTGGGCCCCTGCCTGCGTTGATGCCTTTTTCTGCCCACAAAGAAATCTGCAGCAGTCCCGACAGAGCTCCATTAAGCTTGCTCACTCCTCCTCTCTCACTCACTCGTTCTGTTTCTCCCGGCACTGCAGGCTGCCCTTTTGTACTGGGCTCCTGCCTGTGCTGACACCTTTTTCTGCCCACAAACAAATTCGCAGCAGTCCCGACAGAGCTCCGTTGAGCTTGCTCACTCCCATTCTCTCATTCTGTTTCTCCCGGCACTGCAGGCTGCCCTTTTGTACTGGGCCCCTG
The DNA here is from genome assembly GCA_016271365.2 of Neoceratodus forsteri. Classification (NCBI taxonomy): domain Eukaryota; kingdom Metazoa; phylum Chordata; order Ceratodontiformes; family Ceratodontidae; genus Neoceratodus; species Neoceratodus forsteri. The sequence goes on from CM057458.1 coordinate 1,331,849,102, forward strand.
CCTGCATTGATGCCTTTTTCTGCCCACAAAGAAATCTGCAGCAGTCCTGACAGAGCTCAGTTGAGCTCGGTCACTCCCCCTCTCTCACTCACTCAATCTTAATCTGTCCCAAACACCGATTTTCCACAGGGACCATGCTATTCTGTGCCAAAAGTGCAAAAACACATTTCGGCCAGGATGTGAAAAATGACAGCTGTACTGTTCATAAGGAGGTGTGACAAACATTTCAGTGTTCAAAATCTGGCATGAAAATATTACAAATTTGTGAAGTTACAAGGGTGCATGGAAACTGCACAATGCACACTTGTATCACAGTCATTTTATGGACTTTTGTCACCAAAGTTTCAACATAGGCATTTTAGGACCTCTGCTTATGAACAGTGTCACTGTAATTTTCTCAGTCTATCCTGAAAACTGATTTCCCACAGCGACCGCGTTATTCTGCGCTGGAAATGTGAAAACATATTTTGTCCAGGATGTGTAAAATGACAGCTGTACTGTTCATAAGGAGGTGTGGAAACATGCCAATGTTGAAAATCTGGAGTGAAAATATTATAAATTTGTGAAGTTACGAGCGTTCGGGAAAACTGAGCAACGCACACTTGTAAAGCAGTCATTTTTTTTTTTTTTCACTAGATTTGCAGCATAGGCTTTTTAAGAGCCCACCTCATGAACAGTGGCACTGTCATTTCATTAATCAGTTCCAGAAGGTGATTCCATGCAGTGACTGTAAAATCACCTTTCAGGATGAACAACGCCATGACAGTGACTGAATTCATGAGGAGGGGTTCCAAAAACCTCATCTTGAAAATTTGGTACCAAAATTCCCCAAAATGCCCGAGATATGCACCAAAGTTGAAAAAACCCTACTTATGCCATCATACTGCTTACCGGCATTTCTTCAGTTCGCGGTCAACTTTGAAGAGTGCAGACGTGTTCCAGGTCCACCAAAGATCATCGCATTGGGCTCCGGAGGTAAGTATGGGGTGAGGGGGGGTTGGGAGGTGGGGTGCACAGAGGGTGGGCATGGGTTGCGGGAAAGGCCACAGAACTCAACGAGGGACCATTTTCTGTTTTATAGGTTTTTTAAAAAGGAAAAATATCGCAGGATTTTTTTTTTTTTTACAGGGACATTTGGCACGCTGGTGTGTGCTTCCAGAATGTCACCTGAGTGGTTTGAGGGGACTGTAGCTGACAGGGGATTGGGCACCCCATCGGCACATACTGAGTGGGGGGAATCAAGGGGGATTGGCCACCCCACTCAGCACACAACAAATTGGGGGGTGGGGGACATTATGCCGATGGGGAGTGGGCTTCCCCATTGGCAAACTGAACTGGGAAGGGGGAACTGAAGCCGATGGGGATTGGGTCCCCATTGGGAAAGAAAGATTGTTGGAGGGTGCATGTTGCCGATGGGGATTGGGCACCCCCCCTCAGCAAACAACAAATGGGGAGGGGGTTACAGTACGCTGACAGGGAGTGGGCTCCCCCATCGGCAAATGTACTGGGTCGGGGGCATGCAGATGGCAAGGTACTGCCCTGTAGTGACGGGTCACTTCCTCATTGCAGCGAAATGGCTGACGTTGCAATGACGAGGCGGTCCCTGATTGCAGTGGTGCAAATGTTTCAACTTGGTTGCACTTCTGCAGAACCAATGTCATCAGGACACTGGGCCTGCATTGGTCCACCAGTACCAAGCCCCCAAATGCAGTGCTGCAGTTGGCTGCCACAGTGCCACACCTCCACAACCGGCTTCTCTCCTAAGCTGCCACATAATGTTTCTTGTGCATGAGCACAAGCAAACATAAAAATGAGTTCCATTTCTTTCCTTTATTGACTAGGGGATGGAGGAAATGGCTTGGGTCACATACTGTATGTTGTGTAGTGATAGAAAAAGAATAATAATAGCACAGATTACTTTTTTTATTTTTGTTAGTTAGCTGACAAGGCTTTTTCTTGTGTGTGAAGTAAACATTCATCACTGTCAGGCCATTGTTTACCCTAAATAATTTGATCACACCAGGTAGTGACGTCACACTGAGCACGTACAATACCTTGCTCAGAAGCTACCCTTTTGTTGTCAGAAGAGTGGATGACAGTGTTTTATTTAGAACTGAAATGTTCTGCAATACAATAGGAAGGTGTGTTCTTTTTATCTGTGCCCATCTTTCCTGTTCAGGCACAAAAACTGCTCCATCCAGGCTACAGTACTCTCTAGAGGATATGCTGTAAAAGTAGGTCTTTCATGCCAGGGTCAGCAGGGCTGAAACGCCACAGTAACAAAGAGTCATTCTATGTACAGTATCTCATGCAGAGCTATACTGTTTATTCTTTATGCATTTGTTTCTTTCCAGTGTTGCCATTTAAAAAAGTTACAGTGAAAAAGGAGACAGCATGAATCAGACATTATAATGTTTTGGGTTGATTATTAGGACTGGCAACACATACAGGAGGAAGTCAATGCTGTGAATTATGAAAAATAATTTTACTGCTGTGAATTGTCATTTTTCTCAGTCATTGAAGTACTATTACCATATGCCAAGTAGCAGTATTGGCTTTATTCCCGAATCTTAGAATTATATTATTCATGGAAGCATAGGAAAAGGAGAGGGGGGCTGAGAATCAAAGCTGAGCCACATATGATTCATTAATCAAGCACTGAAAAAGTGCTAAAAACCAAGAAAATGACCTGTTTTAAACAAAATGAAACATTGCATCTCATTTTCTTTCTCTTCACCTGCGAAACCATTCCTCACATGCACCTTCTATAGGCAAAACTGTATCATCTTAGATATTTGAAGATTTTTCTTTGTTGTTGGAGTTATCCACACAGTATTGTGAAAGCAGAGAATATGGACATCTATGGTAACTTGACTCTCAGTTCCTTTTTTTTTTAAAGTAAATCCCCCAAACAGAAAAACAGAAGGCAGTACATTAGCTGCAGTAGTATTGCTAACTAATAAAATGCTACAAGCAGCTACAAATGTATAGCTGCCAGTAACAGAATATAAAGTATAGTTTTGCCGTGCCATATCAGGTTCTGAGGTTCTAAAGCATGTCTGTTTTACTAACAAAAACCAAAACAAAACAGTGGCCTGTATACAGTTCAGGGCCAGTCCCCAGTTTCTATAACCCTTCTACACACGAGGAAATATTGCTTGTATGTGGTCAGCAGCACAAGAAATGGACTAACTGGGTGGGTATGAGTTACACATTTTTCAATACAACATAAATGACTTTAAATTTAAACCAGTGCTGTTTTAAATGTACCGATTTTAAAATATAGGAGCATTGATCATATTAACAATTAACCCCCCAAGGTTTTTTGTTTGTTTGTTTTATTATTGATAGTTTCATTTGATATTACATCTGATGTGATTAATACCTTTTTAATATATGAACTGTTCCCTTCAATACTATTTCCAGTAATGTAAGTTATTGCCTTTTGTGCTGCACTGTCTATTGAGGCACAGAGTACCTTGGGTATTCTGCCTTTTAAAGGTTGCTGCTGATTTATTGAATTTATGAAGTCAATAAACAGTCTTTTAGGAAATGTTGCAGTTTAGCAGCGCTGGTATAGCAGTTGCACTTTAAATATATGTATTTTTGAGTCTTTGAAAGATTTCCCTTGCTTTACCAAAAAGGAGTACAACTGCCACAGGGTTGTGTTCTGTTATTGATGATCTCATACACAAATCTATCAGATTCCATATGTTGTTGCTCTGTATTTCCCTGTGCCAAGGAGGGATTAATTGCTAGCAAAATACAGCAAGAGTGTTTTGCATTGTGTTCTTTTAAGTTGAAATGGGTTAGTTACACAGCATACAACCTCATAGCCCAGCTGCGTGGAGCATTGATTACTTCTGCCTAGAGCAGGGACGCTGTCAAGTTGCTCTGTGAGTTGAGTCATCTACTGACAAAGAGCTACCAGCCAGAAGATAATGCTATTCAGTCCTGCTTGCCCTGCTCCCACGATGCATTGCTTATAGCAGCAGTCAAAGGTACTAGAGGCTAGGCAGGAGAGGGCTCAGCATCTTCTCAGAAGAGAAAAGCTTTTATCAACGCCAGCCAAAGAAAGGCAACATCAGCATAGCATGACTGCTTACCTTAGTAAACAACACAGCTGCTGCAGGGGTTCTGATGGCATGGACACCGGAAGAGACATGGCTGCAGTAATGAGTGATGCCCACTGTACCTGCAGTTGGCAGCATGATCCCCATGGATTTCATTGCAGTTCCCAGACTTTGCCCTCTTCTGGGGCCACTGTCTCAACCCAGAACAGGGCTAGGGTCATAACTTTGCGGGATAGTGTTCGAAAAAGCCCTGGCAAAGCTCCAGCTAAGGTGAAGGGGATCACAGGTGAATGGTGGTCAGAATGCGCCTGCCCTCACAGTTGGTATGACTCAATACAGGTACATGCATTTTTACAACTACTTGACTTTGGAATGGCATATCTGATCTTAGGCAAAACTATGTTATGGGATCTGGAACTAGATTTATGTATATCTGCTATTTCATCACTCAGTACAACATTGGACTACTTTTATTCTAATTGTAAACTGCAGGAACATGACAATATAAATCTGGAATACTGTTTGCATAAGCAACCAGTCAGATGCTGGCGTTTCAGTGCTAAATTCTGATTCCGTATTTCCTAAGTAAACAAACAAAAACAAACCTATCTAACTGTAATGTTCCTAAGATGGATTTTCTTTGCTTAAACTTATTATTTCTTAAAAGCTGTGTGATTCAGAATAATTCATTCCTAGAATGTGCTCTTGCACAAGTTAAATTACTATCTTCATACTGTATATGCATTTATTTTTTTTTTGTAATTGAGTATTTAGCATTATGATTTGCAAGCAGCTGGTTATTGCTGCTTGTGGATATGACATATAAGGGAGAGATGCATATTTAATGATCATTAATTTAATAGTGGCTAGTGCTGCCTTCTGTCACTTTCTTTGCAAATAAGGTGGGTCATGAAGGATAGAAAATTACGTGAAGACCCAGAACCGTGCTGAATATTTTGCCTTTGTGACTGTAAACTAGAATTTATTTGACTGAAACTTTTAGATTCTTTTGCAGTTTAGAAAGTTAATGAGGCTACAGCTGTAATGATTCTTTAGAACCAAACACAAACTTGTTTAAAAGTGTGGCATCCCTTAAATAAAATAGTAAGGGTAATTCTTTGCCAAAGAGGTTAAGCAGCTTCCTGCATGACCTAATGCTTCACATGTAAATTTACCATATGTCATTGATGCATGATGATGGGTTGGCCATTTCTCAGTTTCTTGTCCTAGTTCCAAGCAAAACTAAACCACTGTTTATTAAAGCAGCTGTGCATTTTATCCTGAACATTTTGTACTGCACCGATGTCATTTTATTTTATTTTTGTGTGCCCTTTGTCTCTTATCTTGTAAGATGAACATGAAATAAAAATACCCCATAACACATGGCATCATGGGCATAATACTAAAATCCCCAACAAGGAAGTTTGGCAATTGTATATATTTCCCATTATGTCTTGCATTACAGGGATAGGTGTAATTTTACATTTTCTTAGTAACACGTGGTTTTTCAGCTACACTGCACTGTATATGCTCTCAATGTAACCCTTGGTTTAGCACATGTAATTAGATTCTTGTCTTAGTAGATGCCTTTTTATCCACATTGTGAGTCTGATTTAGCCATTGTTGTAAGATCTGAAATAATTAAAGGTCCGATATACTGTCAGAAATTAATACTAACTTGTAAAAGTAGTCAACGGATACTTTTATCTGATATATCTTATGTAAATTATTTTCTTTTCCCACTTGCCAACTGAAAAATGTTCTATCTGAAAATACATGGTGTGATGAGTGGAACAGTACTCTGACACATCTAGAGCTGTTCTTCTTTGTACCTCATTAGTTGTATGACCTCACAGTCCATGACAGCACAACTGACCAAGAAGAGTCAGCCACCTGCTGCCACATAGGTCACGTGTAATGGCACAGTTTGTAAGTCAGAATGTTGATGAAGTATGAAGAGGGGGAAAAAAAAAACTATTGTATGTCAACCTCCAGGTAAAGTACTGCTCTTCACATCTCATCTAATGCTTATAGATAAAAGACCTTGTAATGAGCAAATGGCAAATGGCAACAAATCAGAAACAGAAAGTAGCAACTGGCTATTTTTAAAAATTATTAACATTTTCTTCCTGCTATTATTGATGGTACTAGCTCTTTAAAGGAGAACTTCTAATCAGGACATTCCAGGATGTTCTTATTATTCCCAACTGTATTTACAATTTGTTGTCCCATTAGGACATGCCACTATGTCTGTTGCATGCTACATTACCTCAGTCATAGGAAAAGTGATGTTCTGCAATATGCATTAAAAAAGTGGGTATAGCCATATTAAAAGGAGCACTCCTTTAATTAATAAACATCTCTAAAAAATGCCAAAGAAGATTCAAAATGAGGGAAAAAAGCCATATTACAAAAAAGGAGAAACAAGGCGATCTAAAATGTTAGCAGTGTCAGTGGCTCAGTAGGTAGCATACTCGTCTCTGAGGCCGGGAGATCTGAGGGCTGTGGGTTCAGTTCCCATATCTGGCACTTGGGTTAATATCCCAGTACTGACACTGTAGTGCAGCATGAGAGGGGTGCTGCACTTCTGAGGTGCCATCTTTCGGATGAGACATTAAACCGAGGCCCATCTGCCTGGATTGGTGGTAGTTCAGGTGGATGTTAAAGATCCCATGGCACTTATTGAAAAGGGTAGGGGAATTTCCCCGGTGTCCTGGCCAAATTTCCCTCATTCACTAAAAATACAACCAACAGCTTCATGTGGTTCAAGGTCAGTTGGCATTCATCTGTATCCCTCTCCCACAAGTCGTGCCTGAAAATAGGCAGGATTTGTCTAGTGCACGAACCCGGTCAACAAAAACTAAATAAATAAATAAAATAGAATAAGAGCATGGGTGCAATATTTTTACCATAATTTGCAGTGCTGAGTTAAGTAAAACCCTTAGTTTGAACACAGACAATATTCTGCAGTTCTGAAGTTAAGTTACTACTGTGGCAAATCAGCCTCTCTTTATGCAAGTATGCAGAAGACATGGGGGTTGTGCTGCTGTATCAAGGTGTTGTGACACCTTTAATCCCCATACTATATGTTTTCAAACAATAATGCCTGCTTAAGAGCAGAAGATTTCATATTCTGCAGTTTTAGATTAGAAGCACATTTCTCTTATAACACAAGTGAGTATTTTCATAAAAGGATTTTTTTCCATTTTCAGCAAAGCACGGAGAGTTGCCATCAGCAGCATGCCATCTGATAACATCAGCATTCTCCTAAAACTTTGAATTTCAGGATATTCCATTCTTTGTCACAAAATAAATTTGTGTTAAAACATGGTCTTTCCCTGTAGGTTTCATCTGTTGTAGCCACTTGTTTCCTGCCTCAAATCATAATCCTCATCTTGTAAAACAGAATAATCTGTAATGAAGCAGACTCTGATGTCACAAGGAGAGGTTAATGGCTGCAGGGCAGGTGCAAGCCACAGTGATAAACAAAGTCTAGGGATTTGAGTTCATGAAAATATATTGTGTAATAAAAAATGGAATGTCCTGAAATTCCAATTTTGGGGGAATATTGTAAAACTTAGATTTGCTGATGCCGGCCACTGTATATATTTTCTGCTGGAAACTGGAAAATCTCTTTAGGTTTTTGGTGGCATAATCGTCTTCAGAGGGACCTGCTGCTGTGCCGGGCATTGCTTTTGTTCCCACCCCAAATCATGGTGATCTCAAATGTGTTCTTACCATAGAAAATAATGTTTAAACACACTTAAAAAGTACTTACTCCTCTGTCTGAAACATGTATGCAACTGTTGATAACTAATCATGGGACAGAGCTTTAAAAATTTAATACTTTTCTTGCAGCTGGCTCTTTATTAAATGTTTAAAATCAAGCATTAAGGGTTATAGCAGGCAATAACCTGATGCTAATCCTTTTGCATGGAGTTGTAAATGGCAATTGTTTGTTTTTAAGTTTAATGTTAGCTGCCTGTGTGATACACATTGTATGCCAGATATACATCATTAAACATTGGCAGATTATATATTTAAGTTTTCATACCATCCAGTCCAAGAGAAATTATCTGGAGTCATATTGGTTCTGGAAAGACTAGATTTGTTGGGTAGCAAAATGCCTCTTATTTGACCCAGATACTGCAGTTAGTGTGCATAGATGCTGAAGTTAGAGATAGGCAAAGTTTGAAAACTTCCCTTCACGTAGCACAATGTACAGACATTGCAAATATTTACCTGGAAAAGTACAACTTTTACCAACAAAGTCTACAAGTAGTGTAAAATTCACTAGTGAATTTGCAAACATACACACACTTTGTTAGGAAAAGTACCACTTTGCCTGGTAAAACTTTGCAAAGTGACAAAGTGCAGTGAAATGCAAAGTTGCTGCTGAAGGTTGGAACTTCACAAAGCTTTGCAAAGACAAAGTTACCCCACCTCACACCAAATTCACTAGTGAAGTTTAAACTTGCTGCATCTCTAGTTGAAATACACAGCATACTTATTTCAGCCCTGCTGATGAAGCAGGGGTGTGGAGCAGACATGATGGACCTAGAGTCCCTGCCGACCTTAATTTACTTTGTAACCATCATATTATATTGCAAGCTTTTAGGTGATGATATGACCACCTGTGTGGTCCTAATAGCTTGTGCCCTGCACAGTGATATTCACCAGGATTAGTCACTCTTATCACTGGGATATCTTGCAGGATATTCCATGAACTCAATGTAATCCAATGGAAATTACTCCGATTTGGCACACAGTAGCTGTGCAGTCTCACACAAAGCACTAGATCCTACTGGATGGCAGTGTACCTATGTATAGTATTTATGATGGACTAACTGACGGCATCATACTATTCGAGTCAGGTGTACCAGATGAAATCCCATATTGTTCACTAACATAATGTATTTGCCATAACAACCCACCACCTTGGTAGTAGCACTGCCACTTGTGGCACTGACAACCTGGGTTCAGGAGCCAACTCAAGTTTCAGAGGGTCAGCTATGGGGAAGAGGATCAAGTGTCCATAAGACTGTTCTCCTCCTCCCCCTCCTCATCGTGAAAGAGATGGCTACAGCACTGGGTGCAGCATTGACCTCTACTGCTGACTGGGGATCCGGCACCCAGAGATGGCACATCAGGGAGGGGGTAGGAGCAGTGGTCACTGACATCCTGCATGCAGATGCATGCATGGTCACATCTGGGTGGCATTGCACATCCGCTGTCTGGGGACCATATGAGCAGAAAGGAAAAGTATGGCCAGCCAGCATGATGATCCCTTGCAGGCTCCACACCCAACTCAGTGGCACGTCTCTAGTCTGAGAATCCTGTTTGTGGCCCTGGAAGGCACCCCTGCCATGGAGATGACTGGAGTTGGATGATAGGTCCATTTGGGGGCAGTGTAATGGGGAGGTGGGGGTCAGTCCCTGATGATGGGGCCAGTCTGAGTGGTAATAAACAGCACTAGCTGCAACAAAATGCATTTGCCACATCTGTGCCTTAAAATTCTACAGTGTTATTTCAGTAATTGTGACCCCATCAGTTACAAATCTTAAACTGCAGTTACATCTAACATATCATCATGGCAAGTACACAATTTAGATTCCTGCATCCCTGCACTAGAACACATTATTCATGTTTTAAAAATGCTAAGCATACAGTGGTCTTAGTACAGGTAACACAAGAAACTAAGTATAAGAGTTACAGTACTTTTATGATACATGTTTGTATGTGCAGATACTGTTCCTCTTATGGTTATAAGAGTGCATTTTCGAGTTATTTGGGTGAAAGAACAATAAAGTGAAGCTGAACAGTTCTGACACACAAAGGAATTGGAAAGACACTCTTATAACCATATGAGACACAAGAACTGTACATATAAACCTAAAGCATGCTAATCCATTGCTTCCAATAACTCTGTATGAAGTCCAAACCGCCCATTGCTTAACATGATGCAAAATGGCAACCCCGGTGAAAGTGAGTTCATCTTGCTTAAAAAAAAAAAAAGCTGAATTTTAATTAAAAATCAAAATGTTTCAGTTTACAGAATGTTACACATTCTCCTTTGAGGGAACTGAACTGTGCCAACTGAACATAGAACTACAGTAAGTGCATGAGACAAACTCTTACAGCTGTAAGAATGCCTGGAATTTTTTGGGCTGGCTAATAATAATGCCATGATTTATAATGTGTTAAACATTACCATGATTTCACTTGGGAAGAAGGCTTCCTAAAGAGGATTTCTAGGGAAGTCAGCTTTAGGTGACGTATAAGGCAGTATTCTTTTTTGTGCTTTTTAAAAAAATATAATTATGTAAAACATGATGACCACAATTAAAATGTGACTAGGGCAATAACAAAAGTTTGCCACTTTCTCAGACAAGACATGACAGTGACAGTCAGATTAGAACATATCTATTACTAGCCATGAACAAAAAAATGCAACTAAAAATGGATGCTACCTCTTTAACAGCCACATCAAGGATGCTTAGTGACCCATGTAACATTGTTCTCAGTTGCTGAAAGTGCTGCTGGGTTTGCGTATTATTTTTTGCTCTGTGATATCCCCTTTAGATTTGCTGCACCGCTAAGGAATGAAACATAGTCATTAGTGCAGGTCACAGAAACAGCTCACTGTTCACTGATGGCTACCTCCTGAAATGCTCAGTATTTTGGAAACATATGTCATATATACATTAAAACCTGTGAGCCATCACACTGGATCTGTTTCTTAGACTTAGGAGACAGGCACATTAAATTTCTCCTCAGAGGCACACACATATTTTTTTAGCCTCTTCAACTTGACTGTTGAGTCCAAATGGAAGCACAATAATCACAAAATAAAGATCGCCCTGAATAAATTGATGCCAGCTAGGAAGACCAGAAATGACCTTCGATGAAAACGTTTGAATAGCAATTGACTCTCCTACAAGAGTTTTAGCCCAGGGGGTTTCTACCATTTGTAATGACCAGCTGCAGATTTTAAAGGACAGAAATATTTGATAGTTGTGAAACCAGAAAACCTCAAGGAATCATAATGTCTTGGTGACAGATATCTGCATTTAGGCCCCTAGAAAGGGCTAGTATCTTCTTAAAAGATCATGAGTTCTATTATTCCAGCAAATGTTACCAGCTGAACAACCATACTATATAACAAATTGTAACGGTCAGCATGCGGGGTAACTGTAGGATCAGAAAATAATTTATTAAGGGCCGTATGCAATAGCACCAACAGTATGCATAATTTATGCACTCATTTTCTCTTAGAATGCAACGAGGATATGCACACAAGCCTTTCTGGTAAAGTCCTTACATTCTTCCTAGTGATACTGCTTGCAGTCTATTAGGATTGTTTGGCAGAATAGCGCAAATCTGCTGTAAAGTAAAAATATTGTAAATACTACATTTATTGAGGCTTCAATGATGGAACAAAACCTTTCAAAATAACAAAATGTACCTTAGCCAGCATAAAAATAAAATTAATAAGTAGCCATAAATACACTCGCAATGATAAATTATGTACCTTTCACTGTGAAGTACTCTGTGGACATAATTCTGTGGGAGGGTCTATTTCATCATGTTTGTTAGCAAATACCAATGGTGACCCATTTGTGAAGTTATTCCCATCCAGATTGGATTTTTTATTATTCTACTAATGTCTTTAGTCCCTTTCTCTACAGTGACATTGCTTTAACTCAATCTTAAACTGGAGGTGTTGCTTTTGTGGAGGGGGGGGAGTGTGAGAATGTTACATAGTAGTCTGCTCTTACTTTGTTTGAGAAACGTGTAGGTGTATGTGTGGTTTTGTAATGTGAGCTACTCTCTTCCCTGGGAATGAGGCTCAGACTGTCTAGCTGAAGATTTAATTGAGATATTGACTTGACTCACCAGAGATGAAAGCCCAAACCCCAGACATATACATTTATGCATTGTATCTCTACTATTAATGGACAGAACCCCAGAGAGACTGGGTGTGGGGGAATTCCACTCCTGGAACCAGTGGAATGACTTTGAAAATACAGAGCACTTTGTTTTTGGCTTTAGCCCAGATGCATAAATCGGTTGCCATTCCTTTTATCTTTGCTGTGTGCTTATCATTTTTTATCAGTATATCTCATTTTAAAATGTAGACGTGGGGAACATGACTTTGCATTATATTATGGGGGAGGGATTGAAGTGCATGAGGTGCTGGCCGCCTCCTCCAAAAGGTTTCTGCAAATCAGTACAGAATGATGTTTCTGTTGTCATTAAAATATCACCACAGCTGTGCCAGACTCATTGGTTATACTGTATGTTTGCTGCATTCTGGTGGACAGCTACTGTTTCCAAATCTGTTAGTGACATGAGCTATTCAAAGTTACAAACTGAAAAGAAGTAACCATCATAACACCTCCTATCTGGCCTGTGAGGTAAAATGTGTTTAGTGTGAGGTAATCTACCTGGAAACATAAGGATGTTCTAAATGTAACACTGAACTATTTAATGCTCATGATATTTGCATAAACTGTTCATCTTGGTCTGCAAGTAACAGCAGGTAGAGTGTGTAGTAGAATCATTACTTATACACGTTTTTCAGTAGTTATTACCTCCACAGGTAGCCATGATTATCTGCCCTGGGCAACCTTCCAGTCCTATCACCTTAGCCTGTACCCCTCCTTCCCATTCTGTTGGGAGCAATTCTCCATAGTGGGACTGAAGAAGGGCAGGTTCTCCACCATCTACAACACTGGCAAGCAGTGTGGTGCAAGAGGCCATGCAGAGCCTGAAGGTACTTGGCTTCACTCTGCTAAGTCAGATGTTTTCCCTCTCTGTTTTCTTTCCTGTACAGATTGTCAATGACAATAGCTTCAGTGCATAAACATGCACACACTTATGGTCAACATGTACAGCCAGCCAATGTCCTTCCTCCCTGCACAACAGCCTGCAGTTTCTCCTGTAGTCACCCAGAAGGCAGTGCTGCAGCAGAGATTGATGTCAGCCTTCTACAGTGAAGGAAAGTTTCCTCTATGTTACTAAATCCTTCCCCCCAATACTCCATCAGCACTGGCTTGTTCCCACCCCTGGTTCACCAGAATTGTATGTGGCAATTCTGCCACTGTGCCTATAGACCATTTTCTTTCCTCATATAATTAAAGTAATGGTACACTGGGGGAGGTGGTAAACTTATTTTCTGAACAATTCATAGAAAATATGTAATATTTTTAGTCAGGTTTCTGTTACACTCTGAAAACAATTTGATACTTGCATTTACAGTATATATGAACACAAATTTTTGGTAGTGCATCAGCATGTGTTCTGCAAAAAGGCAAAACTTGTTTAGAGCTGAGGTGCTAGAATTTATATAATACAAATTGTTTAGGCAGCATCAGAGCAGGTATGCTATGTAACTAATACTATAATATATAGATGAAGATAACTCGTAAAAAACTGCCCCAGATATTCTGGTAACCCTCATCTTGTATCACACAGTAAAGTTATAATGCTGACATGTTTTTGTCATTCAGGTGATTAACTCTCATATGTCATCACAGTTGTTATACCTGCATGCTGTAGGTCATTAAATAGAATAATAGATTGGCAACAATGTATTATGAAGGTATAACGCAATTAAGAGGTTCTAATGATATGATAATGAGAATAAAGCATGTATAATACCATTGTGAGGCAGCAAAAACCACTCCAACCCGCACTGAGTGTGCACGGTGTAACAGTAAATTGAGAAAAAACTAATACCAGCACACATCACTGCAAAAAAAGGCTATTAAAATACGCTGTTTTTGCAGTCAAGTGTGCTGGTATTTTTTTTCCCCCTCATAATACCATTGAGAGGTTCTAATGATATGATAATCTTGAGATTGAAGCTGAAGAGGTCTTTATGTCATCAAAACCTCAAAATAGTATAATACCTGCATGAAACATAGCTCCTGTATCTTTTAGTTCTTGCACTCTATGGATCCAAGTTTTTTTTTTTTTTATATATACTCTTTTTACCTCCCCTCACACTCCAGCGTCCACCTCTCCTTCATGCCACCTAGTGCTTTCTTGCCTCGGCTGTCCTGTTCTGGAGCTCCTCCCACACACACATTGCAGCCAACCCCTGATTTATCCCGACATATCCCATCGCTGGGTGGGTCCCCCTCCTCTGAGGGGGAAAGGCAGCGGGTGGCAGAGGACCCTGGCACACTATTTTTCTATGGTCTGGAGGTGCTGCTGTGGTGAAGGATGCTCCTGGAGGTTTTGAGGGACATGGAGCATGGAGGCTGTCATCCGGTGGCGCCAAAGCTGTTTTCCAGCTTTCTGGTTGTCCCACCTGTGCCGCTGCATGTAGTATCCCTGGTCTCCACCGGAGGCCACTACTAGAGTGGGGCTTACCACCCACCCTCCCCAGGAGAGGAGAGCAGTCCTATGGACGCTCAATCCTCTCCTTCCCCAGCCAGCCCCCTTCGACCTGAGTCCGTTTCCGAACCCAGGTCACCAGCATGGTTCGAGGAGTGGCATCCAGTGCTTCAATACTCTGTGTCACTGGGCTGGCTTTTTGTTGTTTTTTTTAAAGAAAAAAAATCACTTGTACTTGCAGTAGCTTGGGCCCATCAGCTGTGGCACTATTGGAGCCATGCTGTGGTAGTGAAGGAGTAGCAGGTTATGCCAGTTGGGCAGAGTAAAAAAAGAGCCTTGACTGGCAGCAGTTGTGAAAACACTGTAGTATCTGTCCAGTCAGGAGAGGACTAAAGGGAGGCCATAACAGATGCAGAACCAGTGATGGTAGTAGTGGTTTAGGTAGACCAATTGAATCTAAGGTGCTGTTCAGGTGCTATAAAGGAGGTGGTAGGAGCTTTTTGTCCTGCCTAATAGGGGAGGGGCTGAAGAACACACTGTGACATTAGCACCAGTCCACAGTAAAGATTAGGAGACAACTGGGGCTGTAGAGGCCAGGGCCAGAGAGCAGAGGATATACTGTAAAAGTATGAGGAAAATATTCTAGGTGATAATACTATTGTTGGGACTTTGAATGATGGTATTACAAGATCTCAACAGTAATATTATGGGAATAATGATGTCTCCAGACCTAGATCAAACTGGCTTTGTGCTGACCAGAGAAGCACAGGATAATGTGAAAAGGACCCTACATCCCATAAAAGAAGCTCTAAAAAAAAAAAAAAAAAAATGCTCCTTCTCAGCCTGGATGCTGAGTTGGCATTTGATAGCGTCAACAGGATTTCGCGCTGTATTTGTGACACTAAAAGCCTTCGGTATCCCAGACAGAGTAGTAAGCTTGATCCAGTGCTTATATACAGCCCCAGCAGCTACAGTCTGGTTGAATGGTTTGCTCTTACGCTCCTTTCCCCTGAAACATGGCACTAGATGGGTCTGCACTACTTTTTATATGTCTCCCTCGGTTCCCTTTTGTGAAATTTGTTTCTTTATAGTGTGCCACTATTGGATACATTCCAGAAAAGTTAAAAGTACTGTGATCTTCTACCCCAAGAAAAAAAAGGAAACGGATTTCAAAATAAAGTTTCATAGATTCCAGGCAGCTCTGACAGTCTGATGAAGGGTCCTGAAACGTAACTTATTTTGGAGAATGAAATATGAGAGAGTCTGAAAATATAAACTTTGGGAAATTAAATACGAGTGATTGTATGCAACATAAAACTGAAATGGAAAAAGAGAAAAGCAATAAGAAACAAATATAAGAGGACATACCACCAGGCACTTGGGTTACTATCCCAATACTGACACTGTAGTGCAGCATGAGGGGGAGTGCTGCACTCCTGAGGTGCCGTCTTTCAGATGAGATGTTAAACTGAGGTCTCATCTGCCTGTTCTGGTGGTAGTTCAGGTGGATGTTAAAGATCCCATGGCACTTCTTGAAAAGAGTAGGGGATATTTTTTATTATAGGGGGACTTCATTACCATACAATCAAAGTACAACAGTTTGATATACAAACTTTAAATGTCACAAATAATAAAGCAAAAAAATGACAAAAACCATGCATACTTCTGCATAACAGTAAAGAAACTTTTCTAACAAATACCCACATGAAAACACTTCATATTATACTTAAAACTGTAGTCCCACCAGAAAAATATATTTCCCTAAGTTACCCGTTTCACACAGTTTAACCATAAATTTTGTGATTTCTCCCAAGGGTATCTCTTAATATCTGCCGTCTGTATGGTCTGCAGAGAAAGACATATATTGTTTAACAATTCCTGATATGAGACATATTTTTGTTGCAAAACTAACATACACCTTGATTGCCACAAAACATACCTGATTACTACCAAGGCAATATACAATGTGTCTCTATGATATTTACCCGACTTATTTCCCTCAGGTCCATACATGATTGCCTGATATGTCAGATCTTTTAGCCCTGGCTCTTCCCAGGATTGGGAAAGATTCCTCCAAAAGGAAGAGGCATAAGGGCACACCAGAAGAAGGTGTTGCTATGTCTCCAATATCTGGGTACAAGTTGACCGAGGACAGTAACTTTCAGATAACTGTTTGTGCCTGCTATTCCCCTTTACCCCAGCCTGCCAGAATTACTTAACCAAGTAACATCCCAAGCATGTGCAGGAATCCTATCATTACTCAGCTGTTTCATAACGTATGGTAATTTAGCCCTCTGACATCCTGGGAATTCTACTTCTGAGGTATGTTCAGCCATTAAATGGCTGTATATACAGTTTTCCTATCCATGGTAACCATGTGTGTAGGCGTAACTCCCCATCTGATAACATTCTTAATACAATCCTTCCCATACCCTGTTGTTCTTGAGGGAAGGGACCTTACTTTTTTATTCTCCCATGCTAACAAACAGGGAGAGAGACACTCCTTGACCAAGGCCACCAAATATCTTGTATTGGGCCACATAGCAGGACCAATGTTATAGACAATAAACAGACTAAAGTAAAAGGCGATGGGATGTATCATTCCCACCCCACCTTCCTTAACCGAGAGATATGTGAATTCTCTTTTAATAGGGTTCACTTTTGAGCCCCAAAAGGCCTGAAAAAAACACTCCATATAGACTTGTAATGATAGATTGAGGGGGAAGGAAAACATAACTAAGGTACAAAAATTGAGGGACCAACAGGGTTTTAACAAGCAAAACCCTCTTTTTCTTGAATATCTGCTGTCCCTTCCAATCGGCCACCATCCTGTTCGCATTCTATATCTTGCCCCGCCCCAATTCGTTTCCGCCATGTCTCCTGGTCCAAATTGAATTCCCAAAATATCAAGTGGTATCGCTGTCACTGTGATTCCTGCACAAAACCCTGATGGTGGTACTAGGGTACTGCCTAGAATCACCCCCTTACTTTTTCCAAGGTTTATCTTGGAGCCTGACATGTATGAGAATTGCACCAAGACCGCTGTCCATGTCAATTCTGCTGAGTCTGCATCAAGAATTAAAACAAGGTCATCAGCATAGGCTAAAGCCTTAACTTGTAGTGTGTCTGTAAGTGCTATTCCTATTGATTCCTCCCAGGCCAAACCTAACCTGATTAATATATCTATACAAATGCATACTGTAGGGGGCTAAGGGGGCATCCTTGCTTGACCCCTCTACAAAATGTAACCTTCCTCCCAAACCACCCATTAACATTAGGGCATAAAAAGGATGCTTTGTACATTCCCTGAATCCAGTTGACAAAAGTATCTGGTATCCCAAACCCTTTCAAAGTGGAAAATAAAAATTTATGTGAGAGCCTATCAAAGGTCTTCTCCTGATCCATACTAAGAACATAGCCTGTCTTGTTTTCTGTTTTCCCTATATGGAAAGTTTCTCTTAATGTGACTAAATTGTCCTGCTGTTTTCTACCTTCTAGTGCACATGTTTGAAAGGGGCTTATTAAATATTGACCCACCTTCGAGAGTCTTGCCAATAGCACTTTGCTCAGAATCTTCATGTCTGAGTTTAAAAGACTCAGTGATTTCTAGTTGCCAATATCTTGACAATACCCTGTTTTATGTATCAATACCAACATTGCTTCCATGTCTTATAAAATCCAGAACTGAGTCCATCAGATCCTGGAACAGTATTTGTGGATAGCTGTTTTATAGCAGCCTTCACCTCATCTAGTGTGACATTAGCTGTGAGCATGTCAGCATCTACGTCAGACACCTGGGGCAAGTCTAATGTGTCAAAAATATCTTATACCTCGGGTTCTGGGGGGGATCCAAAGGTATGCCTCACTTGGTCTTCAACCACCCTTAATAACTTTCTCAGGGAATTAACTAGTTCCCCTGAGGGAGTATTTAGTTCTACTATGACTCTTTTTTCTATTCTATGCCTACTTTCTTTATATGGGTCCAGTAAGCCTTTTGAAACTTGAGTCCCGAACCTAAGCTCTTGCTTGAGGAGTCCTGGCCCTATCATACTGCAAGGACCTCCTTTGTTTCTTTAGGCTGCTTACCTGTGTACTAAGGTCTGCACCAGAAACTTCCATCTGGGAAATTACCCTCTGCAATTGGTGACATAATTGCAAATATTTTAAGTACTCTTTGGTGGTTTTAGCTTGGGCCCACCTCTGAAAAAACTGTTGCCAAGATTGCTTAGTGTCTTCCCACCATTCCAAAATATCTGTGTAACAAGATGCTACTGAGAGCCTAGCTGTCCACTCCCTCTGCCATGCCTTTTGAAGAGAGGGGTTATCTAATCCTGACTCATTCAACTTCCAATATGGTTTATTACACTGTGTGCTTGTTCCACTTTTAGTTTTAACCTGGAGAACCATATGGTCTGTGAACACACAAGGAAAAACAGTGGCTTCTTGTATGGTCAATGTAGATGGTATAAATACAAAGTCATTCCTAGTTTTTAAGGGGCCTCTGTAGTATGTAAACCCCTCTTTGGTATGCATTGCTCTATATGGATCCACTAACCCTGCAGTATAAATAATATTTTTAATGCAGTTTTATCCAAGAACAATTTGTCAGTTTGCAGGCCCCTGCCATGTTTTGCTAGACCACAATTAAAATCACCCAACCAATATACAATTCTGGATGTGTGTAGGAATGGCTGTACCTCCTTGAACAGATAGACTCTCTGGGCTTTTGTTTGAGGAGCATAAAGTGCCCTGATCCGAACTATAAGGGAACCACAGGAGACATCCAGTAACGTGGCTCTCCCTGGGTGTATGTCCACCGATCTAGATACCTTAAACTGTGGATTAGTTGAATAATATACGCATCCCATCACATGTCTCTGTTCCAGTGGACCAAATTGAAGGACCTAGGGGCCAGGCCCTTGAGGCCTGCTGCAGTTCATAATTTGTTTCTAACCTAGTGTCAAATATACAGATGATGTCACTGTGTAGGTTTTGTAGGTACAACATTGCCCCTGCACGTTTCCTTTCTTTTTTTTTTATGCTATTGATGTTAATAGTACTGATAGTGAACAGTTCCATTTACTGGAAAATGAAAGGGGGAGAGCAATTCATCAAACCTTGAAAAGAAGGAGGTCCTTAAGGCGTCTTAGATACTGTATGCTGCCTTGTTCTTTTTGGTATAGAGCCCTCTCCACCACCTTCAGTGTCTGTATTAGAACTGATGGAGGAGGAGAAGTCTGATTCTTCACCCTCTGAATATTTTTCTGTGCTCTCCATGGGCAGTGCTGCATATTTGTTTCCACTTTTCCAGGAATTTGAGCTATTATTACTCTTAGCCTGATTCTACTTAGCCCTCTGAGCCCCTGCCCTTCCCTGCCGATGCCTCTTCTTCTGTAAGACTACCTTAACGTGCCCTCAGGGTCCCCTGGAAGGGGGCGCATTACTCTGTTCTTTTCATTTGCTATCTCCTGGAGATTTTCTTTCTCAGAGCTAGGGGTTTCCTGAACTGATACAGGTTCTTGTGTGTCTCCCACTACTTCTTCTTAAGCTACCTGTACTGGTTCTACCTGTTGGAGGGGAGCCTGAGGGCCTGCAGCCACCGAGGTCTGCAGATCCTGAGCTGCTACCCTCTTAGCCTGTTGATGCTGGGCAACATTTATCAATCCTTCTTGAGAAGGGCAATCTTCCCTATTGTGTGACACCCATGGAGTAGGAGTGTCCTGTGTGCTCGCACAAATTACATTTGAACAAGTTAAGGTAGGCTGAGGAAGCATGTCCAAACCCTAAACAATGGCTGCAACATGGAGAGTCACAGGCCTAACTAAGGTGGGCTCTAGAGTTGCATTTAAAACACGATCTTGGCTGCCCATTATAAAAAATGGAGCCCCTGTCTCTGCCCCCAAAAAAGGAACTAGGGAGATGTGAAGACCCAAAATCTATTGAGTGCAGATTGATTCTTATACACCACCCCCATCCCATATTTGCTCACTATCCAAAGTGGTCACAGGTTTCCCCAGAATATCACATCTCTGACAAAGCCAGAACAGGATGTCTTTGACGTGTACCCCCTTGTTCTTAAACATTACTGTGATGGTCTTAATTAGGGGTTTGGTGAGGGCTATAGCATGGAAAAGGATCCAGACTGGGTATTTCTTAAGGTCAGGTACTGTGACCAAAAACATTCTCAACTTGTCACACTTTTAAAACTTACGTTGAGGTTCCCATTTCCCAAACTGATGAGGGCAAATATTTCTGATGAAAAATACCCCATAGACATTTTCAGCAATGTATTCGCAATATAGAACCTGTTTGGAGGCTCCTCCAGACCCCCCCCCATACAGTAATCGGACCGCATGGGCCAAGGGGCCGGCTCACTCTTGGTCACAAACAGGTCCAATAACTTAAAAACAGGGTTTGTATTTCCTTCAATATTATTCTGTACATTTCACTCCTGCCTAGCCCCCTCAGAGTCAACTACCCTGGGGGGCATTTTAGTTACTTCAGCATTTACAACAACATTTTCCACATCAGTATTTTCAATAGTCAAATCAGTGGCTATAGCATTATTAGAGTTACCCTGGGGTTTTGTTGGTGGCCACTGGTAAACCAGAGTTCTGTAGTAAACCTGAAAGGAGGGGTCTCTAGGTTTGGGTGACCACCTCCCTGACGAACCCTGTGTCCATCCAGCCCCTTCCAGAGATGTTTTAGGGGACCAATCAAATTCCTCTACTTCTTTCTTCATTATTTCACTCCAGTCCTTTGTTTTGCCCTATCCTTAAATGAATAAGTCCGTTCTGTGCTGCCAGATGAAGCTCTGGAGCCTGCTGTGATAATGCAGCCCTCCCCTGGGCCTTTCCAACTGACCCAGTTCCCAGGAGATGTCATTGTGCTTTACTCATTGTTGCATAGAATTGATCCTAGGCTCTGGGCACACAGGGAGAGTCCTGTCTTTGCTGCCAGCCCCTACACTCTCCACATAGACATCTGCCTCAACCGGAGCTCCTACCTGTTCACTCACTGAGCTGTTCAGGAGGGTGAGTCATCGCAATTGCTTCCTGCAAATTGGCTCTGACAGGGCTGTTGGACATACTGACAGCCGCATGCGAATTCTGCATCCCTGCAAGCACTGTGTCGTGGACAAAGCAATGGGGCCTGATGGGATTCACCCAAGAATCCTAAAAGAACTAAGGGAGGACCTAGTGACATCACTGACCATGCTTTTTAATGGATCATGGCAGGATGGGGTGGTACCTGAGGACTGGAGGAGGGCAGATGTGATTCCCCTTCACAAAAGTGGGAGCAAGGCAGAAGCGGGAAACTACAGACCTGTAAGTTTGACCTCAGTGGTAGGGAAAATGATGGAATCATTTCTGAAAGAAAGAATTGTTGAGTGCCTAGAGGCCAGCGGGGCACAGGACCCAAAGCAGCGTGGATTTACAGCAGGAAGGTCATGTCAGACGAATCTAATTGATTTCTTTGACTGGGTGACCAAAGTAATAGACCAGGGAGGGGCTGTGGATGGCCTACCTAGACTTTAGCAAGGCATTTGACACAGTCCCGCACAAAAGATTAATAATCAAGTTAGCCAGCCTGGGAGTGGGTCCCAGGGTGGTAGCCTGGGTAGCAAACTGGCTGCACAACAGGACACAGAAGGTAATAGTGAATGGAACACATTCCGAAGAAAGGGGGGTTACTAGTGGAGTACCTCAGGGCTCAGTACTGGGTCCAGTCCTCTTTAACATCTTTATTGGTGACATTGCAGAGGATCTGGAGGGAAAGGTTTGCCTCTTTGCAGATGACACAAAGATCTGTAACAGAGTTGATACACAAGGGGGTAGAAAAGATGAGAAGGGACTTGGCAAGGTTGGAGGAATGGTCAGACATGTGGCAACTTAGATTCAATACAAAGAAGTGCAAAGTAATGCACCTGGGAAACAAAAACCCAGGAGAAGAGTACACAATAGCAGGGGAGGTACTAACAACAACAAAATTGAAAGAGACCTGGGGAAGTCATATCAGATGACCTAAAGGTGGGTAAGCAATGTGAAAAGTCGGTAAGGAGAGCCAGGGGATACTGGGATGCATAGGAAGGGTATCACAAGTAGAAAAGGAAGTGGTTATCCCTCTGTACAGACAGTTGGTGAGACCCCATCTGGAGTACTGCGTGCAGTTTTGGAGACCTCATCTACGCAAGGACATAGACAGGATGGAAGCAGTCCAGAGGAGGGCAACTAAAATGGTGCAGGGTCTGCAGCAGAAGTCATATGAAGAGAGACTGAGAGAGCTTAATATGTATACTCTTGATGAAAGGAGGGACGGAGGACATGATAGAAACGTTCAAGTACCTCAAGGGAATCAACAAAGTCCAGGAGGGTAGCATCTTTCAGAAAAAGAGATGTGTAAGAACAAGGGGGCACAATTTAAAGATAGAGGGGGGATGGCTCAGGGGTAATGTGAGGAAATTTTTTTTCACAGAGAGAGTGGTGGATGCATGGAACAGCCTTCCTGAGGAGGTCATTGGGTCTAAAACAGTGAGGGAGTTCAAACATGCATGGGACAGACACAAGGCAATTATAGTTGGGGGTTGCAGGAAGTAGGCTGTTGGTTAACTAGAATCTGCAGCTTATCCAGTAGGTAGGGAAATGGGCAGACTGGGTGGGCCAAGTGGTCCTTATCTGCCGTCAAAGTCTATGTTTCTTTTTCTTTTTTCTGATTGCAAAAACAACAGCTTACTTTGCACCAGAATTGCCTGCTCCTGCTCTGTCTCAGTGAAATAAATGCAAGGCCCAACCTGCTCGTTTCCATTTTCTGTAGTTTATGACCCGATTATAATGTCCATATTCTCTAGCACAACCGTTTCTTCATTTACAGGCAGATTCCATGTAAAAACAGTACCTTCCATTGATTCTTCCATCTCCCTTGCCACATCAGCACTTCCTCCTTCTCCTCTGTCTGGCTGTAAACTGGGCTCCTCCATTCCACTCCCAGAAAGACAGGCCCCCTGCAGGCAGAGTAGGGGAATTTTCCCGGTGTTCTGGCCAAATTTCCCCCCATTCACGAAAAATACCACCAACAGCTTAATCTGGTTCAAGGTCAGTTGGGATTCATCTGTATCCCCGGGTCATGCCTCGATATAGGTAGAATTTGTCTAGTGCACTTACCCGGTCAACAAAAATGAACTAACTAACATAATAAATGTAATCTATGAAATTTTATTTTGGAATCTGTTCTCCTTTTTTCTTGGAGTAGAGGACCTCAGTACTTTTAACTTTACTAGATAGGTATGCTCCATATCCCCTGTGCTATTCACACTGTGCAGTGTACATAGAACCTCTAACACAATCCCTGAGAAATAACCTGCATATGAAGGGTATAGGAAAACAAGACCAATACCACAACCCTATCTGCTATCCATTTCTCCCAAACAAGACCGGCACCAGCACACTGCTAGACTGGGTGCTCACCAACTGTCCTGTTCATATCTCCAATCTCACCATTCTGCCCAACTCTTTGAGTGACCACTCCCCTGTAAAATGCAACTGGAACAACAACTACTGTGAACCTCTCCACCAGAACTATAAAAAAAATGGCTGCTACTAAAAAGTCACCTCCCACAACTACAATTGGACCTAAAACTCCTTGAATGGATGGACTTCCATAAAACCAATGATGTGGACACTGAACTTGGCGTCTTTGTGTCCAAATTTAATGCTGTCTGTGACAAACACGCACCAGTTACTACAAGAAAACCCAAAGGGACTTTTAACCCCCTGGATTACCCCTGAACTCCTGGAGCAACTTGCCTTAAGAGATCATATCTGACAAACAGCATGAGTACAGGGGGCTACAGCAAACATTCAATGATATAAAAAGGCCCACAATGACTGTACAAAAGCTATCAGTCATGCAAAAAGTACATATTACAAAGAAATCCACACTAACTCATGGAAGAGCAGCAAGTCTTTCTCCGCCAACCTTAATGTCATCACAGGAAAATACCCCCAAACTGCCCCTGCTATCCTTACAGATGAGGGGGTTCCAACATTGGACCCTCTGCTTATTGCCAACTCACTGAATCATGCTTTTACTGACCTCAGTAGTGTGATCCCCAGAGACTTCTTCAATACCCCCGACCCAAGGGACAATAAAAGGTCTCCTGCACTACCACATAACCAGCTGGTATTCTGCTTCAAAATGGTCTTTAAAGTAGATGCTAGGAACCTTAAAAAAGGTTCTTGGAAATCTAGGCACAGTGGGGACTCCTTGGATCTCAAATTTGTTTACTTGGCACTGGATGAAATACTTGGACCACTAACCAGAACACTTGAGCTATCCCTCTTCCACTCCCAATACCCCAAAGATGAAGTCTGCTACAGTAACCCCCATATACAAAAGTGGGGACAGGTCCTTACATAATAACTACAGACCGATTTCCATATTTCCACCACTCTCCAAGGCACTCGAGCAGATTGTGGCTGACCAGATGGTGGAATACTTTAATCAATACCAACTCCTATGCCCAGAGCAACACGGGTTCCAGGGTGGCCCTACTCAGATTTACTTAATTCATCCATAATGCCTTAGACCAAGACAACCTTGTAGGGGCAGTCTTCATTGACCTATCAAAGGCATTTGATACAGTTCATCATGCACTCCTCCACGAGCAGCTATCTGACATTGGACTTGTACCTGAAACTGTGAACTGGTTTAGCAGTTACTTGAGCCGGTGCTCCCAGCAAGTCAGGATTGGGGAAGTCCTATCAGACAGCCGATCTGTCATATCTGGTGTACCACAAGGGTCCATTCTGGGACCGTTGCTGTTCAGTGTTTTGTTAAATAATCTCCTGACCTCCTGCCATTGCTGCACTCTCCTATATGCTGATGATGCAGTGATTTTTACCAGCAACCTGTGCCCTGAACTCCTTGAAACTGATCTCCAAAATGGCTTCGCATCTGTGAAAAAGTGGTTTAAAGAGCAAAGACTGGTCATGAACTATAAAAAACAAAGACCATGCTCTGCTCCACAGCCCAAAACAAGGTAAAAAGTTATCCCCTGGCAATAAGGAATGACAGCGGTGACACTGGAGCTCATCCCACATTTCATGTACCTGGTGGTTACAATAGACGCCTCCGTGTCCTTCTCCCAGCATATTGATATTACTGCAAGAACTATTAATAACAGAATTGGGATCCTCTACCCCCACAGGCATTGCTTAACCCATGAGCTTTTAACCTGACATTCAGCAGCTCAGTTGTCTCCCTCATAGACTATGGGCTGGCCATATATGGTTCTGCTACCGACCTAGTACTCCAGTGGATCTCAGTTACATTAAGCAAAGCCTGCCGCCTACTCACAAATGCACCAAGACTCACATACACCTGTGAACTTAATGCCAGGGCTGGCTGGCTTCAACTGAATGACAGAATCAGATATCAAACCTGCCTTCTCACCACAAAAGTCGCATTAAATCTGCTTCCAACAGGGGGTGCAGAACCTGCTGTCACTGTCTATGAATACCAGACAAACCAGAAGCTTCACCACTTAAATTCCCAAGTGCCCAGATGCCACACTACCATGGCACAGCATGCGTTCTCACATCATGCACCCCTCTTGGTAAATGCACTGCCCCTTGACATCTATGGCTCCACAAAGACTGGCTTTTTTTCTTTTGTTTCTGCTTATTTTTTTCTCATTTGGGTCCCCACCAGTTGGCCTCTATCATTCAGCCACCCATCCAGCCCTGCACCCCAACATCAGGCAGCTAACCCCTTCTTCCCCCACAGTTTACCCTTTGTGGCAGGGCGGTGAGGAGCCCACCTTGCTCAACTCACCTCGTCTAGGATCCAGATTCTGGGGAACACTATTCAGCGTCAGGGCCTGCAGCGGGTGGCTGTCATCATCCTGCTTGACCTGGGGCCTCATTTCCTTGTTCTATGTTTCCTCCTAGGTGGAGCGTGCAATGTTGGCAATGGCCGTGCTGTGCTCCTTTTCACCCAAGGCACACCAACTGACTGCTCCACCCCACTCTCTGGTGACATGCTCAGGTGTGCTGGCACCCAGCCTCCACTAGATGTCAGGGAAGTGCCAAGCCTGTACTCTTCCCCCTTTCAAGGAGAGGAGAGTTTTCTGAGGATGCTTGATCCTCACCCTCCCTGGTCAACCCCCAGTGACCCGCTTCGCACCATGAACATGAGTCACTGACATGGCAGGAAGTAAGGAACAGATGCCTTAGCCCTCCACGCCACTGGGCTGGCCTCGATTGGCTCTTTTAAACATAGACTGTGCCAGAACCTCACTGATACAGGCAACTGCATGTGCCCCCTCTAAGGCTTTGCACACAGCAGCAATCTGTCTCTAGCATTTATCTTTGCCTCTGTCATGACAGGATAGTCAAACTGCAGGACTTCGCCCATGTCCCTATCCCTCCCTGGCCTTGCCCCTTGCCCCCCCCCGCCCTTAACCCATCTCTACCCTCCTCCCTCCCTGCTCTCTGCGCTCTGCTCACCTAGACATTCCAC
Source organism: Neoceratodus forsteri (assembly GCA_016271365.2). Classification (NCBI taxonomy): domain Eukaryota; kingdom Metazoa; phylum Chordata; order Ceratodontiformes; family Ceratodontidae; genus Neoceratodus; species Neoceratodus forsteri. The sequence goes on from CM057458.1 coordinate 1,331,876,038, forward strand.
TCCCAATGTGCCCTTCCCTATCCTGTCTGCTTAGCTTCTTGACACGGGCATGCTTTGTACAATGCCTCAGCATATCTGATGCTTTATGTTTGAATTCTGTAACCTACATGTACTTTTTTCTCAGTATTTGTATATTTGTCCACAGTATTGTACCTTGTTGTCTAATGTACCTGATGTGGACCATATCAACAAGCATCCACTCACAGGTATTATCCAAGATCTCAATAAATGAATTAAATAAACAAGCTGGCACTAGACATGATTTCCCGCTGTATGTCCAGCAACTGGAGTTCTCCCTACCAACCATATTCCAAAACCTTAAAAGCCCTTCCAAAGATTGCTGTCTACAAACTGAACCTAAATAAAACAGAGTTGCTTTCAATAAACTACAAGCCCCCACAACACCTCAAATACCAAGACACCTTCAAATTGGATATACCCTCCCTCAAATACCTGAGCATTAAATTAACACAGGAGACAAATAATCTAGTACTAGAAAATTTCTCCCCACTCAATGTACAGAATGAGCAGGATCTGAAGATATGGAAAACCCTCCCAATATGTATCATGAAGACAGTAGATATTGTCAGAATGAACATCTTGATATGCCTCCTGTGCCTATTTCAATGTCTCCCACCCCCAACAACACAACTCTTCTCGCAGTGAAACAAAACCATCACCTGATTTTTATGGTCTTGTAAGGAACGTAGGAACATAGAGGTTAACAGCAGAAAAGGACCATGGCCCATCCAGTCTGCCTATTTTTTCCAGGGTAATATAAAGCTGCATACCCTACATGGTCTCCCGCCTCTACCGTCCTGTCCCCTTCCCCCTTAAATGGTGTGTCCAGCTCCTGTTCGGACTCTGGGTTACCTTCCCTATCAGTTTTTATGATAATCATATGTCTATTCCATGCTTTCTTAAATCCTATTACAGTTGTAGCCCCTACCACTTCTGCTGGGAGGCTGTTCCAGGAATCTACCACCCTTTTGTGAAGAAATATTTTTAATTGTTCCCTCTGATCCTTCCCCACTCCAACTTCATATTGTGGTCTCTATTCCTTGGACAGCTTTTTCTTTGAAACATGCTCTCTTCCCGTACCTTGTTTTTTCCCTGTAATTATCTGAATGTCGCAGTCATGTCTCCTGTCTCTCTCCTCATCTCCAGGGCATACATATCTAGATCCCTTAGCCTTTTCACATAGGGTTCTGAAGTAGACCCTGCACCATTTTGGTCACCCTCCTTTGTATTCTCTCCATCCTGGTTATATCTTTATGCAGATGAGGTCTCCAGAATTCTATACTGTACTCGAGGTGGGGTCTCTCCAGTCATTTATAGAGCAGCAGTATTACCTCCCTCCACCTACTGGTTATACCCCTCTCTATGCAGCCCCATATATGCTTTGCCTTTCTCACTGCCTCATCACATTTTTTCACCAACTTTAGGTCATCCAATATGATAATCCCCAGGTCCCTTTCTCACCCTGTTACTGTGATTACTTCCCCCCAGTTCATACGTGGTTTTTGTGCCCTAAGTGCATGATTTTGCACTTCTTTGCGTTGAATCTCAGATGTCAAGTTCTCGACCAGTACTCCAACTTCCCAGGTCCTTCTTCATCTTTTCCACCACCCTGATGCATCCACTCTATTGCAGATTTTTGTATCATTCGCAAATAGGTACACCTTCATATCCAATCCTACCATAATGTCACCAATGTAGATATAAAAGAGGACTGGGCCCAATGCGGACCCATGTGGCACCCCAATTGCCCTCCACCCCTCCCCACAAATAAACTCAGTTTACTACCACCCTCTGACTTCTACTGCTAAGCTGGCTTTCCACCCATCTTACTATTTTATGACCCACTCCCAGAATGCTCAGTTTGTTCACCAGCCTTGTGTGAGGGATGGTGTTAAAAGCCTTGCTGAAGTCCAGATAGGCCACATCCACTGCCCCTTCCTGGTCTACCACCCTTGTCACCCAATTAAAAAACTTGATTAGATTTGTCTGGCAGGATCTCCTCTCTGTGAATCCATGTAGTCTCTGGTCCTGGAGCCCATTGGCTACAAGGTATTCAACAATTCTCTCTTTAAAGAGTGACTCCATTATATTTCCTGCTGCTGAGGTCCGGCTGATCGGTCTGTAATTACCTGCCTCTTCTCTACTACCACTCTCGTGGAGGGGCACTACATCAACCCTCCTCCAGTCCCCCAGAGCCTCCCAAGTGTCCAACAACAAGCTAAATAGTGATGCCAAAGGTGCTACCAGCATCTCCCTGAGCTCCCGTAGCACACTAGGATGAACTGCATCTGGACTTATTGCCTTGCCTACCCATAATCTGGACAGTTCCTTAAGGACACTTTCCTTTGCGAACAGACTGTAGTCTACTGCCTGACCCTTCATGCTTTTTTTCTGCAACACTAGACGATTTCCTCCCCCCCTTTCCATGGAAACTGAATAGAAGTAATTGTTCAATTTGTCTGTCTTCGGGCTATCCCCTTCTACTGTAACCCCCCCCTTCCCCTACCAGTGCCACTATTCCTGCCCTCGACTTACTTTTCTTACTAATATATCTGAAGAATGTCTTATCCCCCTTCCTCAATGACTTGGCTATCCATTCTTTGGTATCTGGCTTTGGCTTCCTAACTATCTGCCCTGCCACCCTCTGTTTCTCTTTGTATTTCAGTCTGACCTCTTCTGTCTGTGTACATTTGTACCTCTGGAAGGCTATTTTTTTTTCCTTTATTGATCTTGCTACTTCCCTGGAGAAACAAAGTGTACTCTTACTTTTCTTACCTTTGCTGACATGTCTTATGTAACGTTCTGTGGCCCTTTCAATTTCCCCTCTGATTACTACCCAATGCTCCTCAACTCTACCCATTTTTTCAATCCCTACTGGGGCATTCTTGATAACTTCCCTCATTTTAATAAAGTCTGTGTGCCTGAAGTTCATAACCCTTGTCCTTGTGTGACTCATCTCTTCCCCAGTTCTGATTCTGAGATCTGGACTTATGTTTAAAACCCTGCAGCTACCCTACCCACAAGTTGGTCTCTCCTTACTTAATTTAAAATTATAGTTCCGTGCAGCACAAACACACACTGTCATATCCTGGTTAACACCCAGATACCGGATGCACTGGATGAAGTTAGAATCAGTACAAGAAGATCTACTTTAAGTTGGAGGTACCTATTAAGGCAACCACTGCAACCCGTGGGACAGAAGACAGAGAACCCATTCACTCTCCCATCCCTGAAAAGTCTTCTCTGGGCCTTAAAGTTCAAAGTGGCGATATACCAGTATTGCAAAACAGCAGTGCTCAGCACCAGTAAAAACTTTCAACCAGCAACACTGGACCCTAATTATAGAAACTGGGAGAGACTGGGACTACAATATGTCTTCCAGTTCCTACAAGAGGGCACAGTGGTCCCCTTTCAACACTTGATGGATAAATACCAGGTCCCTAGGAAAGATTTTTTCTAGTACCCACAGGTGAGAAGGTACATCCAAAAATATCTCAGCCATCAAGATGTAAAGGACCAAAATGCATCTTTTTCAGTTAAGCTAATATACCAGTCAATAACAGGACCCATACCGAACACCCAATTGAAATATACTGTATAATACTGCCTTAGGAAAACTATCCATACACAGCTTAAATGGCAACAGGGCAAAATGTACCGTAGAACTTAAACTACCCATAACACCAGAGGAATGTGACATAGTGCTCCAGAATATACACAAAGTTACAACATCACACATCCTAAAATAATTTGCCTGGAAGGTGGAGAACAGAGACTTCAAAACCCAGCATATTGCAGCCAAATACCAATATACAGTGAATGCCTACTGGTGGCAAAATGATGGGGAGAGAAGAGCCACTCACTCCCACATCTTCTGACAATGTCCATTGCTACAGCCCTATTAGAATCAAACTGACCTGGCAATAAAAGAGTCAATAAAGGCTTCTGCTTCCCCAACAGCAAAAAAAGCCATATTACTGCACCTCCTGGGAAATATCAAGGACAAGCATAAAAAATACCTATTGAGAGCAGCTCTCACTGTGGCCAATAAGGCAATAACCAAGTTACGGCTATTTCTAAACATGCCTCCATTGTATACAGCAGAAAATTCAGTTTTGTTTTTAATTTTTTTGACAAACAAATGCAAACAACTTTAAAATGCAAAATGATAACATGGTACCGTGAGCACAACGTTTGTCCAGCACAAAAATATCTACAAAATGAGTGGTGTTTTATTTCTAGATATGTTTTAGATTTTTTATGATCAGCAAAAAATGGCAGGAAACTAAATTGTATTCAGTTTTTTGATGAACAAATGCCTCCTCCCCTACCGACGCAAGGACGTTGGGCTATGCCTTCTGACCCATACTGCCCTCTAGCCACTGCCACAGGGCAGCCAACGAGTGGGACAACAAGTCTCCCTTCCCTCAGGAGAGGAGAGCAATCCCCTGGATGGTCAATCCCCTTTTCCTCCTGCTGACCCCCAGTAGCCTGGGCTCATTCCTGAACCCAGGTCACGGACATGGCATGAGGTGCAGCAACCAGCTCCTCAACTGCCAGCACCACCAGGCTGGCTACAATGAAAACTTTTTAGATGAACAATTATGCTATAAAGATTTTTAAGAGTACCTGTCTTCCTCCTCTTTCTACCCTTCTATCTTATCTATTTAATTCCTGAAATGATGTATATTTATTGTGAAGGTATCAGAATGATTAATATGTTTATATAAGTACAAAATACAATAACATTGGCTTTTAAAAAGGGAATGATATCTCAAGTGTGATATTGCAAGATTTTTTTTTGTATGGTGTTTCTATTGATAACAAGGCTTATCCATGTATTACAAATAGAGTAATACATGGTGGTGGTGCATAACGAGAATTTAATGCACCCCCAAGGAGTGGGATGCTACATAAATACCCAAGGGGCTTATCAAAGCATCCCATGCAAGAGTGTGCATTAAATTTGAGTTGTTGTGCACCCCTCCCCCCATGTATTGTCGTATGTAATTGCTGGGGGACATCTTTTCTGCATCCAGATTTACTGAAATAAATTCTGTTTTGGTAAAGTCTTGTGTCTGTTTTTTTTTTTTTTTTAACGTAAGTGCAGAAAATACCTACAGTGGCTATTATTGTGAGGCATTTAAAATATTGTGAAAACAAGTTTTAAAATTGTGTTGTCAAGTGTTTTTATTTACTATTTTGAAGATTTTGTTTAGGTCTCAGTGGTTGTTGGCATGGCACATGCAAGTGAAGTTCAAAGTTCCATGTTCAGTTTGTATATCACCTTGACAAGGAGGAACCAGACCTAAAATAAAATCTTGAACTATATAAGTAAATAGATCTCGGCGCTGCATATTTTTTTTAAATAGTTTATTCTCTCTTGAGTCAAGGGAATACTGGAGAGTGACCGCAGGTTTTGTCAGACCAGCACGGCTGACTGATGCAAGTGGGGCAGAGCAGAAGCTGGGTCTGTGAAACTGTCATATCCTAAACTGCTCAATAGTCATCCCAAAGGTTACAGACTTTTTTGCTGCTTTTTACATCTTTGAGCAATTTTTAGTAACTGGTGTTTCCACAAACTGTTTCTGTGTGGTTGCTATTTGACAGCAATGCAGGCCGCAGTGTGAGAGCTGTACTGAATGAGCACAACTGGGGCTGAGGAGAAGCTGGCGTGTGTTCACCATTATAACCTGTGGGTTATAATGGTGAATTATAACCAGTTTCTCCTATGAGAGAAAACATCCCCCAGTTATTACAAAGTGGTTATGGTTTCTTCTTTTGTCATCAAAGTTAACATACTGTACTTCCATACTGTATGACATCAAAGTGCTTGAAAATAAGCAGCTTATTGTGCAAAGCACTTGCCTAGTAACAAAAACTAAATGAATGAATTAAAGAATGAATGAATGAATGAATATACACACTTGCCTAGGATATCAAACTGATTTCATCATCTGCCAGAGCTCATATTTAAAGCAGTGTTCTGGTTACAAGTAAAAAAGTCCACAGTTGCCATTAGCAGAACTAAGTTACACAAAATTCCACCCAAATTAAAATTTCTGGACTTTCCTTTTTTTATTACTGAGGTCATATTCACGATCAGTTTCTCTTAGATGTTATCTGTTCTTATTATGTTTGCTATTAAGTCCTTATCTTTGCTTATGACATCACAATCAGTTACCATGGAAATTATTCTGCTGTCACAAGCAGAAGATTATAAATATGATTACATGGTTGGAAAAATAACAAGAACAGATGAAGTCAAAGGGATAAGAAGCTTGCATGTATGTAAATGTCTTTGGGAATAAATAATGGGATTGTCTGAAATGTTTCATTTTTGTGGAATCTTAGAAGATTTTGAGTCCTGGTAGTGCCAGTGTTGTAGTAGTTTATATGCAAGAACCCGGAAAATCATTTTAATGATTTCTTTATCTAACATCTGCCATGTTTTAACTTCCACATTGATTTGTTATCATCTGTATATTATTTAGAAAAAGGTAGGGTAAAGGGTTGATACAGGGGCTATTTAGGTATCTTGGGATCAGTTTACATACAGTGGAGCCCACCAAGATGCAACACATTGTCACAGATTCAGGTATGACAAAATGGTTAACTGCCATTAAAATTACGTTCTTTCCTACAATAACCCTACAAAATTCTTTAGCTTCCTACATTGCATCCTGGTATGCCGTATTGTAGGTAAAACACTCAGGCTTTGCTCTCTTGGTTTACTAGCATCAACAGAACTTGTAGATACTGCCACAGTTCAAGTATATAGAGGGTAATGCATGGTCCTGTATTGGTAACTGGTTTGTTAACCATGGAGAAGTGGCCAGGGTGACCGAGTAAACTTTAAGAGCAAAGAGCGAAAGGTTTATGTTTCCATGGCAACCTCGAAACATTTAATCAAACTGGTTACCGATAGAGGCACCGTACATTATATTTTATAGTGTATGGTCCCCATAACAAGTGTCAAAAATTAAGCAGGCTCCTTACTGTTGTGGTTTCAGTCACTGCCGTGGCCATTCCGGGTCATGCTCTCACTGCTGCTGCCATTTCTGGAAGGCCGTCGGCTAAGAACTAAAAAGGTGTGCGCATGTGCAGGCCAGCTATGATTGTAATCCCATCGCTATGACATACTCAAGAGATGTTAACAACCCCTGATGTCATAGCAATGGGATTGCAAAGAAACAATCTTGATACTTTTTAGCCGTAATAAGGGCTCCCCATACATTATAAACACATTACCATACATTGTCCTTTGTGTTATTCATTGGCCAGCTGTATTAACTACTGGCCTAAAATATGTTATACTTTTAATTTAAATGGGCAATATCAACTCCTTTCTGACTCTCATTTTTTATAAGTTTTTTTAAAATGCATTTTCTAATTGTTGATCCTCAGTAGAGTTTTTTGATAGAGGTGTCTCTTTCGTATCTGCTTTCTTTTTTCAATAAAAGCAAAGACTGACCATCCACCATATTAGTGTTACTGACTAAACTAAAACTGCTTTGTTTACAGTCCTTGATCAACTCTTACTGCATACTTGCTGAAACTAGGAAATACCACCCACATAACATGGTCACTCATGATGCAGTGGGAAGAGCCTGCTGCAATCGGAATGTTTAGATTATGTGGATATTCCGAAAGTTTAGAAAATATGCAAAGAAAAATCTGAAAGAATAGACATTTTGTTATAATATATTACAGTTCATTATGGAAACCTAAAGGCTTTGATACAGTTTAATAAGTAGTGTACACATAGAAAGCAGCCTGGGTTATAATTACTTTCTGTGGTTTTCACATTGCTCTTGCAAAGCTTAGTATTACAGTTACTAGTCAATGCACCATTTTAAATGATCCTCATAAATATTTTGATAGTTTACAAAAATTGTAACATTATATCCTATCTATTTGAGGGGGAAAGATGCAAGACTTTTCTTTTTGAATATTGAGATTACTTATATCTCCAAATATTTATTGCCTCTTCTGTATGAGGCAACGGTGGATTGTGTATGAAAACAAGGACAACCAATACAGAATGCTGAAAACATGATATCTTTGTCCCATCTCCCCACCATATTAAAATGTTTATCAAGTATATAGGGGACGTGCAATGGCCTGGCTCAGAATGTGCCATTTATCTTCATGAAAGAGTGGGCAGGATGATACCATGAGAGTGGCAAAGTCGTGAGTGAGTTGTGACATTCCTGCTCTTCCACACAAAAAGGGGTAATAAAATGCTCTTTCTGAGTTAAGCCTTTATACTGTATGTCTGCTTTATGCCACACATTTTCAAATATAAACCATGCCAATCACATTTTTTTGAGCGCTGCACTGTTGATTTTGACTTCAGCACTCTGATACATAAAGTAGCATCCATCAGGGTTACACACATGATCCTGCAGAATTCTGAGAGAAGTTGGGGGGATACCATAGAACATGTAATTATATAGCAAGAGGAGTCAATCTTATGAGTTTATTTCTAGTGACTGAGAATGCTCAGTGAAATCTACATAAGGATGACATCATTTAGCCCTTTTTACTTAATTACATTTTATTAGTACTGAAAATCTTACCTTGTTACATGCTTTTTAAGTGTTTTAGCTTTTTTTATAATTATACATCCAGTTTTATCCCTTGTATTTTTTTTAATATGATCACTGTCTGTGATAAGAGCAAGTGAGAGCTCTCCAAGGCGGATCACTTTATTATAAAATAGTTTCACACCTGATAAATAATCTTTATTCATGACATTGCAAAGTCTGTCAGTGTTCTGGTGTTTGTGTATAAAAAAACAAGTACATACCTATTACAAACAATTTTACTGCCAACTAGAATCACTCGATAGTTTGATACCTTTTATAGTACCAACATATGTCTTGTATATTGGTTCAATAAAATATATCAAACTATCCAGCAACTCCAGTTTTTCAAGGACCAGAATGGCTAAAATCTCTTTTTACTAAGTTACTGCTAACTATGTCCTTTCTGCAGGTTTCTTCCTACTGTTATTTAGTCGGGCTACTCTAGCAAATACATTTTAAAATGCTGTATTACTATTACACTGCATAAACTACTGGTATTACTATACCGTTGTGGATATTACTTGACAAGTGAATCCAGGAAAATTGCTGCTGAGTCATTTTTACTGTTATCTATTGATTTTGGCATTATGGTTTATGCAGCTGCCTCAGTCAGTGCACTGTCAAGGGAGCAGACCCTAATGAACAATATTGGTAGATTTATTTTAAACATTGCTAAGAGAACACATCATTGTGATGTCTACAATTCCCCAAATTGACTAACATTATCTCAGTGTATTCAGTATCATCATGAAAATATGCTCTTGGAATCGGTGCATGGCTTAATCTCTTCTGTTATTAGTGATATGCTTAAATTCAAATTCAAATGGTATGATGTAGACTAATACGAGTTCAAACTTAGTATTCCCCTTAGATATAAAAAATATGCCCGCAGTGTGTTTTCATTTCAGTCTGTTAAAATTTTGAACCTGCTTAATCCATAATTTGCTTCCCTAAGTATATTTGTAACGACCTTTTCCCAGAAAGGGGTGGATTGTTACTAATATATCCCGCAAAGCACTAGGTGCAAATGCACTAATCTCTGTGTCCTTCAGAATGGGGAGTGGAGGTGGAGTTTTTAACCAAGCTATTAATAGGAGGTTTTTGCAGGAAGGAAGCAGTTCTAGTTGGGCCTGAAGTTGAAGGAGGTGGTCAAAGGAGGAGGCACCATCTGTGTCAGTGCCATCATGAATGTTTGGGTTCTGGGTGCTCCTGGGATCCTTCCACTCTTGGTATAGCATCAGGGCACCAGGACTAGTGTGGCATGGGATTTTGCCAGGCCCCAGATCACCACTGGAAGATGGAAGAGGACTGCTGATCTTGGCTGAGTGGCAGGGTGCCTGGTTTAAAGTGGCATGGCATCCAATGCAAGGCTCTTCCTGCCTATGTCAGCAGGGGTTAGAAAGGTACTGGGCTCAGTATTCTGGCAGTCTTACAGAGAATCTGAAGGGGAACTGGTAGCTATACATCTGAGGGACCTTGTTGGGGTACAGACAACTCTTTGAGGGGAGGTGGACCCACAGTAAGAAGCAACACTCTCAGGTTCCTCTGGGGGTTGCTGGGTGCTCAGTTCAAAGACCTGGAAGCCTCTGACATATCACGTGTCTAAACAGGGAGTAGCTGAGGGTTTACATGTTGGGGGACATCTCATGGATGCAGCAATGGGTTCCCAGTTGGGCATCCTCTTAAGGGATGTGCATCAATGATTTCTGGCCTGAAGAGTTCCATGAAGATGCCATGGAAGAAATGTAACTAAAGCTGATGTGTAGACATACAGGGCACAGGACAACATACAGAAGGGTCAGAAGATGTAATGTCATTTGTTGTACTAGAAGTAGCTTCCAGACTAAGGTGAACAGAACACTTCTTATTTCGTTAAGAATGAGATGAGACTTTTTCAGGAGTGAACTTGTCACATAAAGGGTGCCAGAACCAGAGCTACTGTATATACAGTGCTCCTTTGAATATACATATGGAGTGCAGTAGTTCCTGTAATGGTAGAATTGGCACACTGAAGCACTAAGCTAATTGGAAGCGGATACAAATCTAGTGTACATGCATAAATATCTAGTGTACATGTCAGTGCATGAATAGCACCAAAGTGAAATAGGGTCTAAGATCAATGAACTGTACTGCGAGTCCTGACCCCAAAAATGTGCTCAGCAATGAACTGAGAGATGCATGAGCTGAACTAACACTGAACCCCTATCCCCTAAGTAAAAGGATCACACATTTGGACTATCTGTCTGGTGTGAGGAGTGATCATTTATTGTGTCATCATGACTGGTTCCATAGTTGAACTGAATGGAGAAAGGCTGTGAATGCTAACAGTGATTTTGCAAGGGGACTTCCAGTGAGCCATGCCACCAGATACCACAGATGTCACCTTGGGCCATGTCCAACCTCAGCTGGGCAGTTAGACACTCAGCTGGACAGGCTGAAGGAGGGGTTGCACATTATTTATAAAGGTAACCTGAAGCTGTATTTGCTACTTCAAAATATTTGTGATTGTTCTATCAAATAATTTACTTAAATCTAATTGCTACTTCAAAATACTTGTGATTGTTTTTATCGAATAATTTACTTAAATCTATTTGTATTTTTGCTTTTATTGTATTCTGTATATGTATGTGCTGTTGCACCTGGGTCATCCCTGGAAAAGGGCATTTGTGCTCAGTGGATTGACCTGGTTGTCAAGTAAAATGAAATAAATAACAATAACATATTCATGTGTATGGGAAGGGAGGACTAGGAGTTATATTCCAATTTTCAGCTACATCCTGTGGGGTGGGGGTTGGGGCAGATACAAATGCATACTGACTGATATTGAACCAGTGAATTGGGATCTGTGGACAGAATACCAAGAAATTCACCTACTCTTTCTATGAAATGCTTTTGAATTTTTCAAATTCGTGAGTCACGTGATGCAGTCCTCCAGGTAACAGCCTTCCACCGCAGCTCCAGCTCTCCAACCCAATTAATCAACTATTCTAGTGAATTACCTAACAGCTTGCATTCTGATTAGAGCTCTACATGTCCAAGAAAGGGCTGAGTTCATGATATGAAGCCTACATCTCTCAGAGGAGATGCAATCTAAGAAAAATCCTTCAAAACATACTCCTCCAGTCTCACCCAAAAAGGCCCCGAAGAAAGCCAGGGCCTCGGGGAGTGAAGATGAGCCGACGTCGGAAGCTTCTGTAGCTGATCAACAACCTCTCACCCTACAACGCTTTCTTCTGGAGTTCTCCCCTTTCAAGGAAAGTATGGTCGAGATAACAGCCGAACTTATATCACTTACCCATGCAGTAGAAGATCTGCAGCAAAGATCTTTGGACGCTGATGCCAGAATCAAATCGGTGGAAAAGCGAACTGACAAAATGGAGCCTGAAATTGTGATGATCCGTCAGAAGCTCACCAGAATGGAAATGAAAATTGAAGACCTTGAGGGTCGCAGCCACAGGAACAATGCAGTCCTCATAGGTCTCCCAGAAGGTGCTGAAGGAATGGATGTGATCAGCTTTATCCAAAAAACTGATCGAAAAGATAACTGGACCGTCCCCTTTCCGCCCAACATACATCATTGAACGCGCACATAGGGTCCTCCGCCCTAAGCCATTATCCGGTGCCCCCCATCTGCTGATTTTTAAATTTCTGAATTTTCTCGAGCGCCAGCATTTGTTCTCTAAAATTAAAGAACTGCAAGAGGTGCGCTAGGAAGGCACGAAGATTAGAATCGCGCAAGATCTACCTGCTTCGTGTCAGACAGAGGAGATCACAATTCCACCCTTTGGTCTCCAAGTTGATTGCTGCCAGCGTAAGGTTCCGAATGACCTACCCTGCTAAGTTGGGGGTCCTGATCTCGGGATCTTGGGCTTCCTTCGAGGATCTGGATACCGCCGAAAGAGCTCTCAAAAATGCTTTCCCTGACTTTTTCAGAGACACCTGAGTGTCATGATACATCGAGAGGTCTGCTATTACTCCACTAACACCTACATATTTCTCGAGATGTTAATCTTTGCCCACCTGTAATGGTCCTCCCATTTCTTGCTTCAACCCAGCTGTTTTCTGCGCTAAGAGAGAGCAAGCACAGTCACTGCTATTTCCCTTCCCGCCAACTCAATATTCTACCTGTGGCACAAACTTTAAGCTTCCTGGATCTTCATTCCCCACTATAGCTCCATATTAATACCTTCTTCCAGCAAATCTCTTCAGAAGGTGCTGGATCCCAACGTTTGTCAAGCCACCCTGTTTGCTGCCACTAGAGGGTGCATGATACCGTGTGATGCAGGTATGTAGTTACTCGTAGAAGTTCATCATAACAGTGGTGTCGTTCAGTTTAATTCAAGGGTGAATCCTGTTCGGTATGCAAGAGGGGCAAGTAGCAACCAATTCTCTCTGTCAATGCCCCTCAAGCTCAACTTCGTCAACTGTGATTCATCACTTTTGTGGGGAGTTTATAAATCCTGCAGCTCTTACTACACTCCTTTCTCAATAAGACTAACTCTCCCTGTTGGCCCGATTCAATCCCCCATTTGAGACACAAGGCAACAGCCCCAACTAGCCTAAATTACGTGGGTGATATGGCATTGTTAAGCTCCTGATGAAGCTGCCTATACACTGCGGGTTGGTCCCACTTACTGGTCCTCTTACTTTTTGGAATGGACACTATCCATCAGCATGTCTATTTGTGACCTGTTTTATTATTCTCATTAGAAATGCTGTTTTTCTTCTTCATTGGCATAAGTGTTTTAATTTCTCTGTCTTTGATCATAGTAATCTCATGAGGATATGTTACTACTTCATATGCCATGTAAGGTTGAAAATGGCCACACTGTTAACCAATAAGATTGGATCACGCTGATCACTTAGATCTATACTTATGTAAAACCGTATGGAATGATGTTTCTCTGACAAGTTCTGTATTTAGCAAAGTTGATAATTGAAGCTGTTTGGACTTCATTTTGGACCTTCTTGATGATGCATTCCATTATACCATAGCCCCCCCAGCTGTTTACAATGGAGTCTCGCTAATACTTCAGGTTGGTGGGGTTGTAGATGGGTTTAGAGGGCTGGGGGATGGGAGGGTATAGCTAGGGGTTCTGTTGTTCAGTGCCCATAGTTGTGATGGGGAGGGGGTGGGTCGGGGTGTAATTCAGATGCTATTACAAATAATCTCAAGTGTTAAATGGGGGTATTTAGGGGGGGAGAGGGGAAGGGAGGTAGATGCTCGGACCAGGTTCTTCCAGACAAACTCAATGAGGTTGTGGCTAAGTTTAGACCACTGTTTGGTGGCCCAAAGTGTCTTGTACGAGTAGCCCTAATTAAGAATGAGTAGTTTAATTTTCTCTTCATGGAATGTCAAGGGAGTTAGGCAGAAAACTAAACAATATCAGGACTGTAAACATCTTCGGCTTCTGAGATCAGATGTCTCATTTATACAGGAGTCTCACCTACTGATCTCGGAAGAACTAAACATGAGGAAGCAACAAGTAGGGCAAGTATTCACAGCTCAGGGTACAAGGCAGAGCTGTGGAGTCATGATACTGATAAGTAGCAAAGTCCCTTTTGTCTCAAGCAAGGTTATCAGGGATCCCCACGGGAGATATATTCTTGTTCAGGGAAGAATATTTAACGTGGAAGTATTACTGGGAAGTATTTATGGATCAAACTCCGATTCTCCTGAGTTTTTTGTAGAACTTATAAATACATTAGTGCCCTTTATCAATATCCCGATGATCCTGAGAGGGGACCTCAATGTGGTTTCTGATCCAAGCATAGACCACACAGAAAACAGGCCCAGAGGCTTGACACTGGCTCAAAGAGCCCTTAGGGAATTATGGGATAAGGTAGGATTATGCGATGTGTGGCACATTTTGCACCCCACTGAGAAGGGTTTCACATTCACTTCCCCCATTCAGAAGACATCTTCTAGGATTGACTACATATGGATTTCGCACTGTCTGGTTCCCGGAATTGTTGACTCTGCCATACATCCTGGACCGCCCTCTGACCACTTGTTGTTCACATGTCAACTTTCCCTATCTGGTATCCCCAAGAGGAATGGTCATTGGAAAATTACTAACCAACTTCTAAAAGACCCAGTAATATTAAAATACATCAATAATCATATTTCCCAATACATGTCAGTTAACTCTAATTCCATGGGTAAGCCTGATATGGAATTGGGGGACCCTCAAAGGTTACCTAAGGGGTCTATTAATCAGGGTGACATCAAGAAGGAAAAAATCGAGGGAGCAAGAATCAATACAACTAGTCAGACAGATTAGAGATATTGAAAAGAATCTGTCCCCCCACACACCAGAACGGATGCTACTAGACCTGACCAAACTCAAAAGCTACTACTTGTAGCTTCTCAGAGAGAGGGCAGAATATTTGATTCTGAAAACGAAAGCCACTTATGCTGATCAGGGGGAGAAGGCGGGCCATCTCCTTGCTGCTCGAGTCAAGCAACAGGAGTCCGCCAGATTCATCCCTGCAATCCGATCACATAATGGACCCCTACTGGTTGACCCCAAAGAAATCACCTCAGAATTCCAGAAATTTTATCAATCTCTATATTTACCAATGGCGACCCCCCCCCAGTATGGAGCTGGATCGTTATCTAAAGGAGTCACACCTCCCCACTCTCAAAACAGAGCAGCGTGCTGCTCTATGTGCTCCTTTAACTGAAGCGGAGATTCTGGGAGTGATAGACAGCCTCCCCAATGACAAGTCTCCAGGGCCTGATGGGTTTTCCCCGAACTTCTACAAAATATTTGCGAAGAATCTCGACCCATTACTTCTCCCCGTCTTCCAGCAGATTTTAGCTGGAAAGAGTACAGATACTTCATTATTTGAAGCGATAATCGTTCTCATTCTAAAACCAGGTAAAGCCCCAGAAGATGTGGCAAGTTATAGGCCGATTTCATTATTCAATCAGGATATCAAGATTCTGAGTAAGCTGCTATCAAATCGATTGAGTACTGTTCTCCCAGACTTGATAGGATTAGAGCAGGTGGGCTTCATGATGGGTAGGTTGGCTAGTGATCATATTAGAACTCTGGACCATGCTTTCTCGGCATCCAGAGATGCTGGGTTCCCAGTGGCTTTGGTCTCTCTGGATGCTGAGAAGACATTTGATAGAGTTGATTGGAATTTCCTTTTCTGGGCATTGCATGCCTTCGGCATCCCCCTTGAATTCCAGAACTGGGTACAAGCCCTATACACCTCTCCGACAGCCGGAGTTTTCTGCAACGGGTGCTGTTCTGATAGGTTCCCTGTCCTTTCTAGTACAAGACAAGGATGTCCCCTATCCCCACTGCTTTTTAACCTATACCTTGAACCTCTTATCCGTAGACTAGTGGCTGACCCCAAGATCCAAGGTATAGTGGTACAGGACATTGAAATCAAGGTATTGGCCTATGCAGACGATCTACTTCTCTGCACTTCATATCCTGAAAAAGGTATCCCACGCCTCTTAGAGGTTATCAGAGAATATAGCCTATTATCAAATTATAAACTAAACGTGGGGAAAACGGTGGTGTTCCCCCTCAACCAAAGAGTGATGAGGAGTGAGGTCAATGCTCTAGGCCTATTCTGGGAAAGGAAATCATTGAAGTACTTAGGCATTACCTTCTCGAGAAGCACCTCCCTTATGCGCAAACATAATATAGACTCCTTATTAAACACCATTGTTCAAGATCTGAATAGATGGTCCCTTCTTCCTCTGACGATTTGGGGCAGGGTCAACCTCATCAAAATGAACATCTTCCCATGGCTGCTCTACCCACTCAGCCTCCTGAATATCTGGCTACCCCAATCATGGTTCAAAAGACTGCATAACATCTTTGCCAATTTTATTTGGGCAGGTAAAGGGCTCAGACTAGCCTTTCATAAGCTAGCTGCCCCTAAACTCAAAGGGGGCCTTCGGGTACCACATGTCGGCCTTTATTATTGGGCCAGCCATGCGAGTAAATACTTAAGATGGCTTACCCCTCCTGACCCCTGCCATCCCGATGTATACATACCCCTCTGGGTCCAAATAGAGTCCACACAATTCTGCCATCATAATCTTTCCCCAGCGGTGCTTCTCTTTGTGCTACCTAAGAGCCTCCCTAAGCCTTGGCTTGGATCACCAATCGCCACATCGGTGAAGGTCCACTCCCAGTTCTGTTCGATTATTAAATATAATCGTCGTGGGGACTTGGAGCAACCTCTTATGGGCAACCCCAATATCAGATTAGACAGGAAAACTCTTTCCCCCTCATGGATCCCACAACTTCGGGAGGTCAAGCTCAGTTATTTTTGGGTGGGAGCGGAACAAAAATGGGCTTCTTCCACCAATATCTTAAGAAAGTCAGGGTTGCCAACCTCCAACATATTTAAATTATTCCAATTGCGGCATATCATAGCGAAAACTATTGGAGCGCACCCCCCAATGCTAGAAACTACCCCTTTCTGGGTGGAACTGGCTCAATTTGCAGGCCTCCCCCATGCAGTCTCTAAAATATTCAAAGTTTTATACAACAGAATGCATCCTGGGCCTTTTGGACCCACAGACTATTGGGAAACTCTCCTGCTGGAGACGCCTATCAACTGGGAGATACTCTGGCGGGGATGCCATAAATTTATCACTCAGGATAGGCTCTGACTTATGCAGTTCCGGATCTTACACAATTTATTCTACACCCTCCAGAAAATAGCCAGGTTCGACAGGGAACATTCTGCCACTTGTTTGAGGTGTGGTCAAGGCAAGGATAATTTAGCACATATTTTCTGGCATTGTCCTAAAGTAGCCCCCCTTTGGTCACAGATCAAGCAGAGGGCAGCTCCCCTGTTAGGACTTGACGAGTTGTTCTCGGTTGATATCTGCCTGTTAGGAAATTACTCAGAAATCCCAGTAAACTCATGGAAATATCACATTGCTCTTATAGCTATGACTGTTAAAACGCTGGTACTTAGACATTGGAAGGACAATGAAGCATTGATGTACAATGAATGGTTGACTGAGTTGCTAAACAGTATCAGAATGGAGAAGATGATTTCCAGCTTACAAAACAGATTGAGCAAATTCAACAAAATCTGGGCCCCACTCCTTGCTTTATACTCTTAACAAATGCCACAACCATAGCAAACTCGGAGTACCGAAATTTATAGTAATCTATGACCTCTGTAGTTGTGCCTGGGACAGGCGGAGATTTGGGGAGGGATGGGGGGTAGGGATTGGTTCGTTTTTTATATTTATTTTGTTTTATTTTATATGCCGAATGCACATGTTTCCACTGAATGTACCATGACTATGATGTATCATATGTTAGAAACTGCAATAAAGATTTAATTGAAAAAAAAATAAATTCACCTGTACAAGCAATGAAACATATAACTAAGGGGAGCGTGCCACCTGCAAAGCTATTACATAGAAACATAGAATTTGACGGCAGATAAGGACCGGTTGGCCCACCAGTCTGCCCATTTCCATACCTAATGGATAAGCTGCAGATCCTAGTTAACCAGCAGCCTACTTCTTTCTACCCCCCAACCCCTAGAATTGCCTTATGGCTGTCCCATGCATGCTTGAATTCAACCACTGTTTTTGACTCCACAACCTCCTCTGGAAGGCTGTTCCATGCATCCACAACCCTTTTTGTGAAACTATACTTCCTTACATTACCTCTGAGCCTCCCCCCTCTATCTTCAAATTGTGCCCCCTTGTTCTTACACACCTCTTTTTTTGAAAGATGCTACCCTCTTGGACTTTGTTGATTCCCTTGAGGTACTTGAATGTTTCTATCATGTCTCCCTCTCTCCCTCCTTTCCTCGAGGCTATACATATTAAGCTCCTTCAGTCTATCTCTTCATATGTCTTCTGGTGCAGACCCTGCACCATTTTAGTTGCCCTCCTCTGGACAGCTTCCATCTTGTCTATGTCCTTGTGGAGATTGGGTCTCCAGAACTGCACACAGTCCTCCAGATGGGGTCTCACCAGTTGTCTGTACAGAGGGATAACAACTTCCTGTTTTCTACTAGTGATGTCTCTCCCTATGCATCCCAGTATCCCCCAGCCCTTCTTACTGCCCTCTAACATTGCTTGCTCACCTTTAAGTCATCTGATATGACTACCCCCCAGGTCTCTTTCCATTTTTGTTGTAGTTAGTATCTCACCCCCAATTGTGTACTCTTCCCCTGGGTTTTTGTTTCCCAGGTGCATTACCTTGCACTTCTTAGCATTAAATCTAAGCTGCCATACATTTGACCATTCCTCTAACCTTCCCAAGTCCCTTCTCATCCTTTCCACCCCACTTGTGCATTAACTCTGTTGCAGATCTTTGTGTCATCTGCAAAGAGACATACTTTTCCTTCCAGTCCTCTGCAATGTCGCTACAAAGACATTGAAGAGGAACGTCCTAATACTGAACCTCATGCACCCCACTAGTAACCCCCTTTCTTCTGAGTGGACTCCATTTACTATTACCTCTGTGTCCTATTCTCCAGCCATTCTTTACCAAGGCTATCATCTTGGGACCCACCCCAGGCTGGCTAACTTGTATATTAATCTTTTGTGTGGGACTGAGTCAAATGCCTTGCTAAAGTCTAGGTAGGCTATGTCCACAACCCCTCCCTGATCTACTACTTTGGTCACCCAGTGAAAGAAATCTATTAGATTCATCTGGCATGACCTTCCTGCTGTGAATCCATGCTGCCTTGGGTCCTGTGCCCCTCTGGCCTCTAGGTACTCGACAATTCTTTCCTTCAGAAGTGATTCCATCATTTTCCCTGTCACTGAGGTTAAACAAACTGGTCTGTAGTTTCCTGCTTCTGCCCTGCTCCCACTTTTGTGAAGGGGAATCACATCTGCCCTCCTTCAGTCCTCAGGTACCACCCCATCCTCCCATGATTTGTTAAAGAGGGTAGTCAGTGGTGTCACTAGTTCTACCCTTAGTTCTTTTAGAATTCTGGGATGAATCCCATCAGGCCCCATTGCTTTGTCCACTTTAAGTTTTAAGAGTTCTTCAGAACCCTTTTCTTCTAAATGGGCTGGTATCAACTTCTGTATCCAGAGTGTTTCTATTGTTTGTTTTAGGTACCTCTCTTCATGTGTAAATACTGAGCAAAAATATTTGTTTAGTATCTCTGCCTTTTCACAGTCACCCTCTGCCCACCCCTCCCTTTATTAAGCCTCACTATCCCTCCCTTAGTCTTTCTTTGCTCCCTGATGTACCTAAAAGGATTTATCCCCTTCTTAACTGAGTTGACTATCTTTTCCTCAGTTCGGCCTTTGCTGTTCTGACTGCCTTCCAGCTTCCTTTTGCTTTAACTGATACAAGTCTCTGTCCTGCTCCTTTTGTGATTCCTTGTACTTTCTGAATGCTTTCTTTTTCTCTTGAACCTTCACTGCCACCTCCTTTGAAAACCATAGTGGTTTCTTACATCGTTTTTTTTTTTTTATTTGCTTCACACAAAGGCTTGTTACCTCTGTGATGGCAGTTTTTATTATTCCCCATTATTCTTCCACCCCTCCTTCCTGCCCATTTGCTAGTGCATTCCTTAGGCACGCACCCATTTTGGCAAAGTCAGCCCTCCTGAAGTCCAGTACTTTTGCCTTTGTATGGCTTGACTCTATTGCTATGTTTATTGTGAACCATACTGTTCGATGGTTGCTAGTTTCCAGATGGCTACCCACTTCTACATCTGTGATCCTCTCCATCTCCATTTGAGAGGACCAGGTCTAAGATTGCTCCCTCTCGAGTGGGTTCCAATACTAGTTGTCTAAGGCATGCCCCCTGTAGGGCATCTAGAATAACCCCACTCTTAGAAGTGGCTGCTGCATCTGCACTCCAGTTAACATCTGGCATATTCAGATCACCCATCAGCAATATCTCCCCTTTTTCTGCCATTCTAAGTATACTTTCTATCATTTCCTTGTCCATTTCCTCCTTCAGACAGGGGGGTTTGTATACAACCTCTGTGCAGATTGTGATGCCATTGCCTGCCTCCAAATTGACTGACAGTGCTTCTTCTCCTCCCTGTTTACCCTTTTGTTCTGTTGCTTTGATTCCTTCTCTTATGTAGAGAGCTAGTTCTCTTCCTTTTTTACCCTCCCTGTCCCTCCTGTAGATAGTGTATCCTGGTAAGTTTATGTCCCAGTCATGGTTCTGTGTGTACCATGTTTCTGTGACTGCCATGATATCCAGATGTTCCTCCTCTATCAAGGCCACTAATTCAGGAAGCTTGTTACCCAGACTATGGGCATTGGTACTCATTGCTCTCCATTTTTTGATGGCTTTACCTTCTGCAGCAGCACCCCCCTCTGACCTTTCTACCTTGGTCTTTTTCTCATTCAGTACCCTGTTTTGTAGGGGGAGGCTGGGATTTTCCTGCTGCTTATCAGTGCCTCCCCCCTTGACTAGTTTAAAAGCTTGCCAATGAAGCATTTAAATCGATTGCCTGAAAGACTTGTTCCCTTCCTGGACAGATGCAGACCATCCTGCCAGTATAGGCTGGTGTCCTTCCAAGTGGAACCCCTGTCCCCAATGAACCCAAACCCCTGTGCTCCACACCATTTTTTCAATCATTCATTAAACTGCATGGTGCAAAGTACCCTCGACTCACCCATGCCACTGACAGGTAGCACCTCTGAGAAGGATAGTGTGTTTACTACTTGTCTTAAGTCCCTTCCCAGCTCTACAAAGTCCTTCTGCACTGCTCTAATCTCATGATGAGCCAAGTCATTTGTCCCTAGGTGGACAATGATGTCCAGCTCAGACTCCCGTGCAACTGTTCTCATGATCCTAAGGATGCACTTCCTGTCCCTCCAAGCCATGGCACCAGGCAGGCACCTTACTTCAGTTTTCCCTGCTCCCCCCAGTTCTAGCCCCTAATAATTGAGTCCCCCACTAGGAGCTGCTTCCTTTCCCTGTGGTGCCCTCTGCCTCGTTCCTGAGGGCCTCCCTTGTGACAGTTGTCTGCACCCTCCTTAGTCTCCTCTGCTGGTGCATCCATAGGGGAACTATGCACCCCCAGAATGGTGTATGGATTGTGGAGTGGAACAACTGACTGGGTGTGCCTCTGTTCCACCATGCTTACCCTTCCTGAGCCCACTGTGGTCCAACTGCTGTGCTTTATTTGCAACCTCTGAGGTAGTGGTGGTAGCTCTGGTGCTCCCTGGATGGGGAAGGTTCCCTTGCTACTGTCCAGTGCAGCCTGAAGATGGGCAACTTCCTCCCTCAGGGTAGATAGTTGTCTGCAAACAGGGCAGCATCTCAGCCTCCAGAAAGACTCCCGGAAGACTGCTGCCCCACAGCCATTACATTGCACTACTCCCCACATAACTGTCTACCTTGTTTTTTTTTTGTTTTTTTTGTGTGTGTGATTGGTGTGTTATATATAAATATATGTATTTATATAATGTGTATGCTTATATTGTCAGTGCAGTGTGCTAGAGAGGATATGACCGTGATATGCACCTTGCCCTCTTGAGGAAATGATGTCAGAACCCCAGGTATAAATAAACTATTTCCAGGGGTGCGTGGGGTGAGGGGTGGGAAGGGTTTGGGCCTAAACTGTGCCATCATGAAACAATCAGCTAAAATCTCTGACCTACCGCTGTGATGAGTGCCTTCCTGTCAGCAAGTTGCCGTACACGCCAATTTGACAGAGAGAATAACCTGCTAATCAAACAGAGAAAAATCCAAACATCCAAGGAGGTTTTCCTCTCTTCTGTGCATGGTATTAGTACCATTTCCTTCAACACCTGGTGTTTGTTAGAGTCCTTACATCTGACTATTGACCTGGTCTGATCCTGATTAACTTCTGAGATCTGATGGGATCAGGCTGCATGCTAAATAAAACACAATTAAAAGTGGCATGGCATTGTAAGTGTCAGTATTGCGTTGTGGCAGCATTACTGCCTCTAGCTATAATACTGCAATGCAGGTTCATGTCCCACACTGGAGGATTTGAGTTCATACCCAACACTGACACAGCAGTGCAGTACTAGAATGATGCTGCCATACTGGAGATGATGCCCTTCGGATATGATTTCTGGTTCTGTTCTAGCTGACAGTTACAGATTCCAAGGCATGTTTTGAAAAGATTAGGAGATTTCACTAGTGTCCTGCACAAAAATTCCTCTTTAAATAAAATAGGTTCAAATTGACAGCTGATAACAAGTCCTTGTGTCACTTAATTTTGGCCTTTCCCCTCTTACATAAGTTTCCAGCACTAGTAGACATGTCAGGCAATGAAACTCACAAGAATAAAGAAAAATACTGATTTGTAGAAGGCTACTAGGGTATAACAGTGTGCTCGAGGAAGAAGAAGGGAGGATGGAAGTCACAAAGCTACTAGGTAGGGTGGACAGTGAATTAACCCTTTCATATGGTGTTAGGGGGAGGAATTATTAGCTGTCTCACTGAACCACAGGCAAGCCTTTCAATTCAGTGTGACAACATTAATGAGTGCTTGTGTGACTTACTTTTGGCTTTGCTCTCTTACAAAAATTTCCATTCTTGTTAGAGGTGCCAGGCAATGGACATTGTGAAGCTAAAGGCAACTGACAATTTATAAAAGGGCTAAAAAGCTGATGTAATGGATTATACCTAGTCCTGCTTACAGAGTAATGACTGCATGCACAGAAGAGAGGAAAATCTCCTTTGGAGGAAACCTATGAGGATCCAAGGCAACTGTCATCCCTCTCAACAACCTTAATTTGGAGGCCAAGGATACATGAGCTTGGTGGAGTTCAGTTACAGGTGCTCAAATGTAAAGCTCAAAACAAGAAGATGATCATCTTCCAAAGATTTCAATAATATGGGCTATAATATTCTTTCTTGTTCTTGTGGTAAAAACTCCAGTTCTCAATGAATGGCTTTAACGTTGGCTAGAGATGTTGCCAATCTGAGGTAATACAAGTCCTATGTGAGAAGTAACTCAGAAATTGTCATGATCAAGTTCCTTGCTGTGAGCCTGGACTAGGAGTTGCATTGGTTTAGGAGAACTGCTGCTTGCAGTACTGTAAGTTGATTGAATTTGGCAATGGGGCACTATATCTGATATAGGTTCGAAAAGACAGACTGTTCACTCCTCGAGAGAGATGGTCAGTTTATGAAGATTATAGAACAGTTTTGCAAGTGTGATTTGAAGTTTTCTTTAGGCTTGATATTGTTAGATGACATTCTGGGCCAAAGAAAGGCACAGGTGATGAAAATTCTCTAGGGCACAAAATAACAAAGAATGCCAGGTGCATGGCAATTTGTAAAGTGAGGTAAGGTTGGACTCAAAACTGAATATGCCTGACCATAATATGGAAATCACTTCACTGAGTATCTCAAAACCAATGAGTTTTTTATATGTGCTGATTTGTATGATATTATTTCTGAAGATTTTGAATTAAAACTTTAATCAAATTGCTTGGTAGGAATGATTGACAGTCCAGTAAAATCACCAATAGATAATGTAAAACTCATTTCCAGAAACATATTGCTTGATGGAGGAAGACCTTTCTTGATGACACAGGAAGATGAAATGTGAGAATTTGATGTATATAGTATCTGAGTTCTGTGCTGTATAATAGTCTGCTCTGGTATTGGGGACTAGAGCTTACCAAATTATAAGACTTAGGGCATCCGTAAAGTGCCTCATATCATCTGGAGTTTATAAAATTCTGGTGGAGTAGTCATCTGGAGATACGTTTAAGGTGCTAGAGTTCTGAATTTCTAAAAATTGAAATGAGAGAGCCAGTCAGCTAATAGTTGTCATACCAGGAGTGTTACTAGAACTGATTTGGAAATAGTACTACAGGGAGACCCATGTCAATTTCCAAAGGAAGTTAGTGATATTATGAGAAGAGGAACATTCTTTATTTTATGATAGTTATGGTTGTTTGGTTGTTGCAGTAGAAAGAGCAAGACATTGTCCAGGAGCTGGATTATTGATACATCTGTAAATGTTTTTGAGTAATCAGCATAAAGATTTAGAAAAGAAGTCAAATAGCTTGTAGCTGTTTCTACATCTAAAACTTAATCTACTTGTAAAGTAGGTAGAATAAAGTCTCCCATTGGATACCATAGAGATGCCACAGGGATGGGTGGATTTGTATTAATTAGAAAGCATCAGAAATATTGGCATTAGAAGCCAAATACTTTTACTGCCTTGTTTCATAAAATTGATGCATCTTCCATTCATGTATAGTCATGGGAACAGTCTTCTGCTGGGTTTAGGGAGTTAATACCAGAACGTTAGTGAAATAGGGAGTTGAGAATTGAATTATAAGATGATTCTTACTGAAGAATTTCTGAGTGGCCGTACCAATGGGGTTTACACTGAAGTACAGGAATAGAGATTACTGGTAGAGTCCTATGATGAACTCATTGAGTAATTCCTTGGATAAAAGGATGTCTATAGCTTCAGGCTCATTAGTAGCCAACCAACATGCAGAAAAAGGAGGAAGTAGGAGATGTGTGAATGCCAGTAATAAATCCTTTGGAGAGGCCATTGATGAAAAAAGAATACTGTAGAAAAGGAAGGATGAGCAATTAGAAGTTGGTTTAACAGGATCACATCCACTGGTATGGATAGATGAAAAATAAATGACATCCTGAAATCCTTGCACCAGTGGCTGAGGTTGATGTTTTTGATAGCAGACAATTTTAGTTTGTGCTCCACAGATGCTATATATGTGAAGGAAGATGCAAAAGGGGGATAGACAGAAAGATTAACTAAAAGGTTTCATATAAGTTGACCTGAAGAGAATAGAGAAAATTATTTGCTGTCTCCAGCGATCCATCAGGTTCCTGGAGGCATAGAAAACATTCAAAGATATTGAGGGAAATTGAAAATAAAATGATGATGGTAAAGATTCAGTGATGGTGGGTGGACATAGTGATGCATGGTGAGAAAAGAAAGCACATATGGAATAGGATATAGCCCACTGACTGGAAAATAGTATGCAACATAAATTATTATCAAAGTTGACCAGGAGAGTCATATGTTAAACTGGGATAGGTAGGCTGCAGACTTTTCTGATTTAAGGCAGTCAAAAAAGAAAGTGCCCCAATATGTATTAAATACCTTATTGTGGGAAGCTAAAGCTTAGCACAGTATGACCCTGTATAGGCTAAAGGTCACATAAACTCAGGAACTGTAAGCTTTTTGAGAAGTTTGAGGTCTTTGGCTTTGAGAATAAATGAGACTTGCTGCAATATATGATTCTCTTTTTGACTGTATCATGAGAGGACACAAGGAAGGCTACAGGATTAAAGACTTTCTTCAATTAACTCCTTTTGTGTGTATGCTGGCAGCAAATGTAAAGGACTTTTAGCAGGACATATAGAAGAGGATGGAACTGTGCCTACAGTACTTGGAAGAGAAAAGACAATATGATTTGGCATAGGAGCTGGCTGGTCTGGGATTGGAGCAGACACTTGGAGAGGTGCAGGTTGAGAGGGTAGTGGAATAAGATCAGGTCCCAGCACAGTTGACACCACAGGAGCCTGAGAAGGTAAGGAAGATACCGGTACAGCTGGAACAGACAGCAGATGTTTCTGAAGGGTGGAGACCTTTTATTTCAGATGTGAGACTAACTTCTAGACTTTAAGTATGATGTCCCAAAATGTCCTCAAACTGAGAATGAGCTGAAGGCATGAGAGGAGGAGGAGGAACAGGTTCAGGATTAGTATTTGGAACTCTGAGAGGAAGCAGCAATGAAAAGATCAAACAGCTGCTGTTTTTTGTTTTTCAGAGACAGAGAATGGAGCTGTCCTTGCACTTAGTGATTTTGTTTGTTTATATTGTCAGTCTGCTCTTTAATGTCATAATTGGATTCTGACTGGGATTTCTTGGGACACAGGCTGATTTCAAAAGAAGAGATTTTATGTCAACAGTGTCTGAGATCTTAGATCTGGTTGCCTTTCAGAGGAAGTGGCCATGATGGTGGGCTGAAATGACAGAGGAAAAATGTCTAGGGGAATAGTTAACACTAGTTGAATAGTTTACGAGGGATTTCCGAAAGCTAATCACTTGGAGGTTTCCACTAGATCAAATGACCCCCTGTGTCCAGGTGTGTGTGCTGGGAAACATTAGCAGTACCATTATGGAGTGAAGCTCTATGATGTCTGTGGGGGAGACCTGGGATGGCATCTGGTTGATAGTAGTTGAAACTTCAGGATGCTGAAAGAATAGGATTTATTTTTATTTATTTATTTTATTTGGAATTCAGAAACACCTTTGAGTCATAGACTCATTTACAAAGGATCCACGTCACAGAGATAAGAATACAGCCTGACAGTACTAACAATAGATCAGTGTGTAATTTTTAAGTAAATATACAGTGAGCAGTAGGCAAACATTCAGTTACAGTGAGCAGTAAAAAACATTCAAATACTAGGAATTGCTTAGTGATGGTCATTACAAGACAGGTATTACAGTTTGGAAACAATTTCTGATGTTGACTGCTTAGGCTGAGAAGCAGGTGGGGGAGTGGGTAAACTCAAGCCAGGGGCCATCGTCAAGGCTATCATCAGATCATGAGCAGTCGCAGGCACTTGAGGACATGAGATGTTCCCTAAGGTGGGTTTTGTAAGGCCCAAGTCTAGGTTCATTTGCCAAAGGGCCAGGTAGACTATTCATCCATCGAGGGACCCTATATTTAAAGGATCTTTGGAACAGGGAGGTTCAGCAGCCGGGTGCTGAGAAGAGGGGCTTGTCAGAGCTACGAGTGTGATGCACCTTGGGTTCAGGGTTGACTAAAGAGGCTAGTCCAGAGGTGGAGAGAACAAGGGCAATGTTTTTAGCCAAGAAGCAGGTGTGGAACTGGATTCTGTTGTCGAGGTTTAGCCAGCTGGTATCATTATAAAGTATGCAGGTGTGTGTGAGCCAGTCACATCCCAGGATGAGGTGGCAGGCTTTATTTAGGGAGCGACGGAGACTATATTGGGCAGTGGTATTTGCCGCTCCATATATCAGTAAGCCGTAATCCAACAGCGAGAGAACCGAGGAGGAGACAGCAAGCCTGAGGGCATCCAAGGTGAGACAGTGTTTGAAGCGATATAACAGTCCCAAACTGACACTTAAGGACTTGGATAGGTGGCAGATATGAAGGTGAAAGCTAAGTGCAGGATCCAAAGTGATGCCCAGGTATTTAAAAGAGCACACTTGCTCAAGGGGGGGGGCTGGTTTACAGTTAGAATTAGAGGGCAACGTTGCTTTCTTGCATTCTGCGGATGGGAGAACAGCATAAATTTGGTTTCAGAATAGTTAATAGTAAGTCACTGAGTGGCAAACTAGTTCTCAGCATAGCTGAAGGTGGCCTGGAGGCTGCAGTGGAGTTGAAAGGGATCAGGGTTGGAGGAGAAGAGGACAGTATTGTCCGCGTACAGTAAAAGATTGCTGGGGCAGGACATGGGGAGGGAGTTGAGGAATAGGCTGAAAAGCAGCGGACTGAAAATGGAACCCTAGGGAATGTCTGAGAGGACAGGCAAACTTTTGGATAAGGTGTTCCCTATTTTGACCTGCTGGGACCGGTTCATGAGGTAGTACATAAACCAGCCCATTGCATCATGGGAGAAGCCCAGGTTGGTCAAGGTGGTTAGCAGAAGGGCGTGGTTTATGGTTTCAAATGCCTTTGTGAGGTCTATGTAGACCGCACCAGTGATGTGACCCTTATCCAACGCAGAGTGTATGTGGGTGGTAAACTCAAGAAGGGCAGTGGTGGTACTGTGCCCTTTGCAGAAGCCATGTTGTTGTTTGCAGAGTAGATTATATTTGGAGAGGTGATCAGTGAGCTGGCTGACACAATCCACTCCAAGGCCTTGGATAGGGGTGGGAGTATGGAGATGGGGCGGTAACTATTTGTATCGGATCAATCCCCATTTTTAAAGATTGGGGTAATGGCAGCAGATTTCCACCTGGAGGGGAATTTACCTAGACACAGGGAGTGGTTTTAAATGTGAGTAAGCAGGTTTAGGACCTCCTGGAGGGTGGGTCAAAGGAGCTTCAAATCAAGGGATTCACTGCTGAAGGAGGAGTGGCTCAGAGCTTTCATGAGATACGTTGCCGCAAAATTGGGTGTAATTTGGTGTAGGTAAAAGGGGGGGCTTCTGAGGGGGTAGGGGCACAGGAAGAAGGTGGATTGAAGAAATTAGGGGGGAGAACATGGTTGAGGTTTGAGAAGGCATGATTGAAGGCCTCAGCAATTTGGGTAGGGTCAGCGGTCAAAGACCTGTTGACCAGGACCTGAGTGGGAACAGGTTTAGGGTCTTTTCCACAGATTTCCTTTAATGTTGTTCCAGAACATACGCCCTGTGCCCCAGGAGGTGGTTAAGGAGGATTTATAATAATCTGCTTTTGCCATGCACACAGCCCAGATGCACTTGTTCCATGCCTCTCTGTACTTTTGCCTATCAAGCAAAAGGCCAGACTCTTTGGAGAGTTGCCACAATTAATCCCTCGCCCACATCAAGGCTAGGAGGCGATCGGAGACCCAAGACACCGTGTTGCCTCTGACCATTCTTTTGGTGAGAGGGGCATATTTGCCACATATATTGTTGAAGGCCAGGAAGAAGAGGTCAAGTGCTCTATCAGGGTCGAGGGAGTTCATAACGAAAGACCAGTCCAGTGCGCCGAGGTGTACTCTAAGAAGTGTCAGCTTACCAGGGCCTAGTTTGCACTGCAATATTAATTTTGGAGGAGATCTAGGAGCTTTGCAAGTCCAGGAACAGAGGACGGGGGAGTGGTAACCAAGTACATTCCTTGGGAGGACTGTACACAACAGTGATCAGGAGCGGGGTTTGGGAGCATCCCAAGGTTACTTTAAGTGTGAGAGCTTGTGGTCCTGGACCCAGTATGGGTGTGGGGAGCAGCTGCTCGTGTAATATAGCCTTGCTGTAAATAGCACATCCACCCCCATGCTTTATCTTCTGGTCCATGCGGTAGAGGTTGTAGTGAGTCCCACATACTCCTTCAGCTGGTCTACTAGCAAGCCATTAGTCCACAACATCAAATGCTGAAGAGAGATCAAAGAGAATGAGAATTTAACATTTTCTTCTATCTTTCACCATGAGTAGGTCATTGTATACCCTAACTATTGCAGTCTATGTGCTATGTCTGAACCTGAACCCATGCAATATCAAATGCAGTGAGGTGTGCTTCAAGCTGTAGTGCAACTACCTTCTCAATGACCTTGGCTAAAAAGGGCAGATAAGAGACAGGTCAGTAATTCACCAATATATCCAGGTCCAGAGATGGCTTCTTCAGAAGTGGTTTCACCAAAACTTTTTTCTGCAACACAGGGAACACCCCCTCTATCCATGAGCACCAGTCAATCTCTGCGAATACCAGGCCCAGCTGCCATACAGAACTCATAAGTAGACATGACAGTCCTCAGTCTAGATTACAAAATGTTGGCCACAACTCTGAAATTACCCTATTCACCTCTTTCCTCTTTACTGGATGAAATTCTCCTCAGGACCACTGAATGCATTCTAGACTCATAGGCTCAACCTTGCTGGGCTGTTATGGCTCACTTGGAGGGATCATGGCCCTGACAGAGGATGCTTTGTCTTTGTCTGAGGAGAACTGAACTAACGCCTTGAATCTCACAGGTTTAAATGCTCTCATGGGCTCTAGACAGGCTGGATGAAGTAGGAGAGTCACATGATGGCTGCTTGAGACAGATGTGCTCTACGGTTGCTCCCATCTTTTCCATCAAAAATCTACCAAATTTAACCACTTGCTTTAGCTATTTTTGCTGTATTGGCAAAGTCTGGGCTTCTCTATATCATACTGCTACTACCGGTGCTGTTTTTGCCTGACACTGGATGCAGATATGAAGGCTGCACCTCCTCGACACACACAGCTGCCTACTCCAGAACGGGACAAAAACTCCAAGCGGTCCAAGGCTCAGGTTACTGAGGCCTACAACAAATCTGCATCCCAGGCTGCACTCATAGAGGTGAAATTCCTGGAAGAGCTGTTGCCCATTAAGGACACACTTCAATTAATTATGGCTGACCTGCAATCCATGCTGACCTCTGTTGACAGCCTTGCACAGCGGACTGGCAATGATGAAGCATGGATCTCCTCCCTTGAAGACTGGCATGCCAGGCTAGACCCTGAAGTCGTCACTTTGCACCAAAGACAAAATGGAGGATCAACTTGAAGACCTCGAGGGACTTTTCAGGAGGAACAATCTCATTGTACTGGGTCTTCTGGAGGGTGAGGAAGGCTCTGCAGTGATCCTTTTTGTTCAAAAATTATGTGAACAGATTGTGGGCCACTCTCCGAATGGGTCTGGCTATGCCATAGAAAGGGCCCATAGGTCTCTTCACACAGCAAGGATTTCCACCTTGACCTCTGATCTTTTGGTTCCTCAACTTTCTCGATAAGCAACAAATCCTGGAGAAGATCAGAGTCACACAGGAGCTGCAAAGGGAGGGAAGGACGATCCGAATCATTTAGGACCTCCCATACTCTGTCCGCCAAAGGAGAACCGCACTCCATCCCATGGTATCTAAACAGATAATGGCAGGAGTATAGTATAGGGTCTGCTACTCATCTACCCTGCAACTTCACCACAGCAGGCAATGGATCAGCAGTGATACACCTGAAAAGGTGAGTTTATAACTAAAGAATATTTTCCCAGACTTGTTTAAATAATCAGGAAATTGCTCCTGGGTTTTACAGCTTGGTTTTTTTCACCTGAAGACTGTTGGGAAGGACTGTTCCTGCTAGCTTGTTCCAGGGCTGGATCATTTGACCTGTGTAGCCCTGAGATTAATGCGTGATGGCTCACCCCTCTTTTCTCCTAACTCCTGCACCCTTTTCCCCTACTTGCCTGTCTCTGCTTATTTCCAGCACATTGGTGTTCAGCCTGTAGTGCCGCTCCAATTCTACATCCCAGTTATGTGGCTTACCTCCCTGTGCTGGAGGTAGAGCAGGCTTGCTTACCCCCTGTACAATATGTGGAAGATTTTTTTTTATGACCTATAACATAGAGGGGTCCTGTTTTTAATCTTTTCACATGATTCCTGTGGACTTCTTCTGGCACTGAAGTCCTGGTGCAGATTATAATTACTCTTCTCTTTTCAGTTTTCTATGCCACATATTGTGCTGGAGAGCATCAAGGATTCACAGGTAGGACTCCATTTTCATTACTGTTGCTCCTTTCCCATGATATTGCTAATGTGCTGATGGAGATGCTGTGGAGCAGACTGGTAAGACTGCTTTCTACTTTCTGGGTGGTTTGGACTACAGGACGTTCCCTCTAAGACTGTTTTGGTGGCAGGTACGCAGTTGATTAAAGGGGACAGGAAATCTGTGATAATTAACAGCTGTTAGTAATGTTACTACTAACAGACATGAAACACTTACCTTCAAATGAGTCATACTCAACTGTATCTGAATAACCACTAATGTGATAAATTGTGTTTTCAGTTGTTTCCTTTTTATGGACAACATTCTGCACAGTTCCCTTCACGGAACCAGTAATTTGGAGTTTTTACCATGCCATGGTTTGAGTACAGAATGCTAAACATGAGCTATTGTCCTATCAGAACCATTTTTTAGAGTTCTGTGCTCAAACTGTGACATAGTTAAAATTCCAGATCACAGGTAACGTGAAGAGAACTGTAACAGAATGCTCACCATAAAAACAAAACAATGCAAAATGCAGTTTTTCACATCACTTTTTATGCAGGTACAGTTACATATAGATCATTTAGGCTTATAGATATCATTTTTACAAATGGGAACATCATAAACAGCTTAAGATCAGAAATCATTTCAGGACTCTGCATGTAGAGATTTATTTTCTGTGGATCTGCATTTTAGTATCACTCTCTGTGGAAGGCTATGAAGCCTGTAACACTTAATAGCTTGTAGGGATTTTTCAATTTGTTTTTCCTTGTTCTCTCAATCTGGTGCTTGGAATAGGATGCACGTAAGGAGCCTGGGACATTCATCACAATGGACTACTGTTACAATTACAATATTTGTATTGTTAAGGTGGTTTTACTTTTGTGGTTTTAATTGGCTTTGGTGGAGGGCAGGGGTGGGAGTGGATGTTTCGGGTGACAATGGGCTACATCACGGCCCAACAGGGCTTTGGAGTGCAGTCGTTAGGACTGGGGATGTGGATGTTTATATTGGGGGTTGCGTAGTATTGGTTTGGTTTAGTAGGCGGTTTTAAGGGAGAGGGCTATAATCTTTCTATTGCTGTTTCAGAGTTATTTCCACTGTGCTGTAAGTGGGGTTTATAGTTTTGGGGGGGTGGGACTTGGGATCATTCCTCGCTTCCTGGTTTCTGGGGTGCAGACTTTATTGTTCTAGTTATTTTTATTCAAATGTTACAGCTCTCCGCTCCAGTAGTATGTACTTCTTACATTCAAATTGGGGAAGGGGTCAATTTGCTTGGGATTTATAAGGGTATATTATCAACAGTGATATATTTCTTTTCTTTTCTGTTTAGTCTATTTTATCTGATGGGGATATGTTTGTGGTGCATCAGATGTGCTCCAACTGAATAACATGAAATATGTCACTTGGAATGTTAAGGGTGCTCGCTCTAAGGTGAAGCGCTACCAAATTTAAAGCATCTAAAATTGTTACATTGTCAAATAGCATTCCTTCAGGAGACTCACCTAGTCATTTTGGAAGAGGTTCTTTTCCGAAGACAGGCCATAAGCCAGGTTTATGCAGCTGGGAATTCCACCACCCTTACAGGAGTGGCTATCTTAAATATCAGAGAGGTCCAGTTCCAAATAATGCAGTGTGTTACAGATCTGCAAGAGCATTACCTCCTGGTAAAAGGGGTTTTGGACTATTCAGAGAGGTCCTATTGGGAAGTTTTCATGGTCCTAACAAGGACACTCCAGAATTTTTCTCCAATTTGATTACCTTGCTAGCCTCATTTGTTCATAT
Organism: Neoceratodus forsteri; assembly: GCA_016271365.2. Lineage (NCBI taxonomy): Eukaryota > Metazoa > Chordata > Ceratodontiformes > Ceratodontidae > Neoceratodus > Neoceratodus forsteri. The sequence continues at coordinate 1,331,909,559 of CM057458.1, forward strand.
TCCCATCATTCTGGCTGATGATTGGAACTTGACACTTACCTTTCACTTGGATAGGTCCAGTCGGAGAGGCCTTGGACTGTCCCTCACTCAGAGATTCCTCCACAATCTGATGGACACGGCGGGCCTGTGTGACCCGTGGCATATTTTACACCCTTTTACATGGGAATATACCTTTTATTCAGCAGCCCACGAGTCCTATTCCTGTTTGGATTATTTTTTAACCACTCAAAATGTATTGTCTGGGGTTGCAAGTGGTGGGATGGCTCTGAGAGTGCTCTCTGATCATTCCCCTACCTGGTTAGAGTGTACCTTATTACCTAATATCCACAGAGATACCATGTGGAAACTGAACACTCAGTTGCTTAAAGATATGGGGGTTACAGTTAAAATCAAAGACCTAATAGTCCAGTTTGTGGCCCATAATGCTCACTCTATGCTGGAGGTGGATAAGGTATGGTGTACCCTGAAATGTGTTTTGTGGGGCAAATTTATTAGAATGGCTTCCACAAAGAAGCATAAACAGGAGGCCTCCCTGCATCTCCCTCTAAATCATATCAAAGACTTAGAGGAGACTCTTTCTCCTGATGATTCTGAAGATGATCAGCTTTAATAGTCCTGAGACACAACTATGTGGACAGCATGAGGGAACGGGCTGAATATGACCATTTAAAACAACAATCCCATTATGCCGATCAAGGTGAGAAGGTGAGCCATCTTCTTGCCTTGCACCTGTGGAAGCAGGAGGCATCCCGTATCATATTAGCTATCTCTTCCTTGACAGGCCACTCCCCTCAAAACATCTTGTAGAAAAAAAAAATCAGGAATTTGAGACCTACTATCATCAGTTATATAGCCCCCCCAGTTAGTGCACCTTCCACTGATGAAACTTCAGATTATTTATCCGACATCCTTCTTCCTAAGTCAACCTTGAAGCAGCAGTCCTTCCTCAATAGGCCATCCCACAATTGGAAATCATAGAAGCCATTAACTTCCTTCCATTAGGCAAGTAAAATTTTGGCAAGGTACTAGTGCCACTTCTCCAGCAGCTTTTCTCCTATTTCTGTGAATCTGGAATTTCAGCCCCTCCTTATTAGAAACCGTGATTATAGTTCTACCTAAGTTGGACAAATCTGCAGAGAAAGGCAAGGCAAATTTTATTTTTCAGGCTCCCAATCCCAGAGGCTCTGTGCACCGTACAATAAATACATCAGAAACAAATTAAAACACAATGAATAAAATATCAACATTCCAGTTAAATACTTAAAATCAAAACATTAAAACTGGGGTCTAATTTACCAGGTGAATTCTAATGTTCCATTATAAAATATCTCAGAGACATTCTTTACAGAACAGTGTCTGGGAATGCCCGGCTGAATAAAAAAGTCTTGAGGCAGGCTTTGAATGTCTCAACTGAAGGGCCTCCCTTACTGTTGGAGGAAGCGAATTCCACAGAATGGGGCCAATGACACTAAAGACTCTGTCACAGACAGTTTTTAACCTTGTCCTTGGAATCGCAAGGAGGCCCCTAGAGGAGGATTGGAGGGAGTAGACCAGGGCAGCAGGTGTTAGAAGCTCAAACAGGTAGCCATGGCCCAGTCCATGCAGGTCCTTAAAGGTGAGCAAGTCCACTTTAAGAGAACCCTCCATTGAACAGGCAGCCAGTGCAGTTCACACAGCACCAGGGTGATGTGACAGTATTTAGGCTATTCCGTCAACAACCTAGCAGCTGCATTCTGCACTAGCTGCAATTGACAGAGGGTACCTCCAGAGACCACATGGTAGAGTGCATTACAGTAGTCAAGCCTAGATGTCAAGAATGCATGTATTCAAGGTGGGGAGGTCCAAGGGTGGAACCAGATGTTTGATCCTAGTACTATTCCTCAGGTGGAAAAGCTGGACGGGACAATGGACAACACCTGAGATTCAAATGTCAATCTGCTGTTGAGGGTAACACCAAGACTGCACACCCTAGAGGAGGCCTTCAATGGCACAGATCCCAGAAACAATCCAGTCTCTGTGCCAAAGGCCATCCTACCATGCCTCCTGTTCGACTCCACCACCAGTACCTCCATCTTATTGGGGTTCAGCTGCAACCAGCTAAAGGCCATCCAGTCATTAATCTCAGCCAGGCAGCTGTTCAGTACGTCCACCACATTGGATGTCCCAGGGGCAAAGGATAGATACAGCTAGGTGTCATCAGCATAGCAATGAAAATCCAGACTGTACTTCCTAATGATCCCGCCCAAGGGCAGCATATACATAGCAAACAACATTGGTGACAAGACTGAACCCTGAGGTATCCACAAGACAGAAGGCTAGGGGTGGAGGAGAAATTCCCCATCACAACCCTTTGCTTCCTGTTCATGAGATAGGACTCAAACCAGTGGATGACAGTGCCGGTGAGTCCACAAAATTCCCTCAGGCAGTTGAGTAACACACAATAGTACACCGTGTCAAAAGCTGAGGAGAGATCAAGGAATTGTCCCCTCTCCTCGATCTCTCACCCTGAGGGGATCATTATGCACCTGAACTAATGCATTTTCCATACAGTGCCTGGCACGAAACCCAGACTGGAGCGGTTCATAGATATCAAAGGCCACGAGGTGTTCTCCAAGCTGCTGTGCCACAATCTTCTCTACAACTTTTCCCAAAAATGGAAGGTTGGAGACAGGACTGTAATTTGCCTTGATGTCAGGGTCTAAAGATGGTTTCTTCAGAAGGGGTCTCACTAGTGCCTTTTTCAAGGCATCTGGGAAGACCCCCTCCAACAAAGAACACCGGACAATCAATGCGAACACTGGACCTACAGTGTCAACACATCCCATTAAGAAACAAGTTGGCACTGGGTACAGTTTGCAATATGTGTGCTTCAGCCTTGAGACAACCTCAATGACCTCGATCACCTCCACTGGTTTAAACTCCCCCCAACCAGGCGGAGTGCACCCCGGACAATCCGGGCAACCACTGTCGACCGCAGTGTATCTAACTATCACCCTATCTGCCTTATGAACTATGATATAAAAATTTTTGCAAAGATTTTGGCCACCAGAATCACACAAGTTTGGGAGAGCCTGATTAACCCTGAGCAGAAGGGTTTCTTGAAGGGTCAGTCCTAGGTGGATCACCTGAGTAAATTCTCATATTTTCTCCGTATCCAAGGAGGCTGACCATCCTATGGCTTTGGTCTCCCTGGATGTGGAGAAAGCCTTTGACAGGGTGAATTGGGCCTTTATGTTCCTTGTTCTAAATAAATTTGGTTTCCCCCCGCTTTTATTGGGTGGATGCAGGTCTTGTATTCGAAGCCTAGTACAAAAATATACTGCAACGGGGTGCTATCCTCTTCATTCCTGTTAAGTTCTGGAACCCAACAGGGCTGCCCGCTGTCCCTGTTGATGTTCAATTTATATTTGGAACCCCTGTTACTCCATCTTAAAATGTCTCCTCTTATAAAGGGCATTCCAATAGGTCCCTTTGACCTCAAGCTCTCCACATATGCAGATTACATTTTGCTCCATGTTTCTGACCCTACCACCTCCATTCATGCTGTGTTGACTGTTATAAAGGATGTTAGTAATTTTTCAAATTATAACCTTAATTTGGATAAGACAGTGGCAATAACCTTAAATTCCAGGGTATTTAAATTGGATATTGTTGACTTGCACCTCACCTGGGTTACTTAGCTCAAATATTTGGGGATAGTCCTTGCCCAATCTGCCACCTTAATGAAAAAACTGAACCTTTATGAGTTGCTTGTCATAATTCAGAAGGACCAGGACAGATGGACCTCCCTTTATTTTTCTCTCCAGGGTAAGATAAGTATTATTAAAATAAATGTTCTTCCCTAGTTGTTTTACCCTCTGAATTTGCTGAACCTTCAGCTTAGGAAGGCCCATAGATTTGTCTCCACTTTTATTTGGGGAAGGAAACCCCTATGGTGCACCTATGCTCATCTAGAGGTGACGAAATAGTTGGGAGGGCTTAAATTGCCTAATTGTTTCCTATATTATTTAGCCAGTCACATTGCTAAATATGCCAGATGGGCAATCCCATCTCTTGTCACAGAAAAAACCTGATTATATACCACTGTGGCTCCAAATTGAAGGGACACTTATTAGAGACGCTGCCCTTTCTCCAGATAGTCTCCTTTTTATTTCCCCTAAACTCCTTCCATCTCAGATTTGTGACTTGGTTATTTTTACCTCTTTGAAAGTTCACACGCTGTTATGTAGAGCTCCGCATTATAATAACCTAACTGATGTCTCCCAACCGCTATGTAATAACCCCAGTTTTAGGCTAGGGGAAAATGCTGACTCTTGAAAGATTTCTTCAATTAGTGGGGGAAAAAGTAGGCAATCTCCTCTCCGATGGCCAACTCAGTACTGGCCATGACATGTTAATGATGCTTAATTTTCTAGCTAAATTTATCTTCAAGGTCTACCAAATTCGACATTTACTGATTGGCTGGCTTGGCACAGCCTCCTGGTCTAATAACCAGGGAGACTTTCTCCATACATTACAGTCCCTGGCTTGGTAACCCCATTCAGTAGCTCAAATTACTTCTACCCTATTCCCCAAACTTTACCCAGATAGTATGGGGTGCTCCCAATATTGGTCCGCATCATTCCCTACTATTCTCCTTAATTGGGAGTGTATTTGGACAGACCTTTACCTTTACATGATTAATGATAAACTCCATCTTACCCAGTTTTATATTTTACACATCATTTATTTTACTCCAGTTAAACTGGCTAAGATGGGTAAATTAACTGCCCCACTGTGCACCAGGTGTGGGCAAGGGACTGGGTCTTTACTTCATATTTTGTGGGACTGCCCTAGGATAGCCCCCTTGTGGGATAAAGTTAAACAGAAGGCAGACCCTCTTTTGGGTTTGGAAGACTACTTTACTCCCAAAATCTGTATTGTTGGAGATTACTCGGGTGTCGGGGATAAAGAGCGGAGATATTTTTTATCCATGATTTCTTTATCTGTGAAGAGAGTGGTGCTTTGTCACTGGAAAGATCAGGTGGATATGTCTTGTACAGTGTGGCTCAATGATCTTTTGAGCAATCTCCACCTTGAAAAGATGATAGCCAGCCTCCATAACAGGATGGCTGACTACAATAAGAAATGGGGTACGCTGGATGCCTTGTTTTCTCTTCCATCTTCACCTTGAGCGAGTTGTTGGAGCATTGCCTTTAGCTTGTTTCCCCCTTTTATTTAGTGGTGCAACACACTTACATATAGAATTATGTTTTGCTATTATGATAAAGCATTGTGTACCTTGTTATTTATGGAAAGTGATTTTGGTTTTATTGGGTAGACTTGCATCCTTGAGTTGGATAGTTCTCCATTTTGGGGGTGGAGGGAGGGGTTATTGTGTGGGGTTTGCTTGTTACTGGTTAATATTGTTCTTTGTTATTTGTTGTTTGTGTATTTAAACTTCAATAAAGTACAGTATATTACATTTTAAAAAAGGGTGGTTGAAGTAGCTTGTCCACAGTTTGAAAAAGCTGAGCCAGTCGGAGCTTCCCAGCAGCAATCTCACTATACAATAAATCTGCCTTTTTCTGAGTGACTGCCCTTTGATTCTCACTGTGGTGAGACATCAAAACCAGTTTGTCCTCCTGGGACCCGTATCTTCTCCAACAATGTTCCAATCTCTGCCTATTTGCTATAAACTCCCTCAGCTTGCCATCAAACCATGATTGTCAGTGTCAGTGACTCAGTAGGTAGCACACTCACCTCTGAGGCCGGGAGATCAGAGGGTTGTGGGTTCAGTTCTCACATCTGGCACTTGGGTTAAAATCCCAGTACTGACACTGTAGTGCAGCATGAGGGGGGTGCTGCACTTCTGAGCTGCCGTCTTTCAGATGAGACGTTAAACCGAGGTCCCATCTACCTGGATTGGTGGTAGTTCAGGTGGATGTTAAAGATCCCATGGCACTTATCAAAAAGAGTAGGGGTAGTTTTATTAAAGAAAAACATAACATCACACAAAATAAAGTACAGGCAAGATTACAAACAATAAAATTAAAGACTTTCTAAGTTTTTCATCTATTTCATCTTTAACATAAACAAACAAAGCAACATTTAGAACAAATGAAATGTCCTTCCCCCCCCTTTTTTTTTTAAACCAGTATAAAGTTTTGCCAGAAAAAATTAACTTTCAAGATGGAGAACTTATTCATATCTCTAACTTTTACAGAAGCTAAACATTTTCAATTTGTATAAACATAGTAGTAGATAACATTGTTTGTTGCTGAAAGATAAATTGACAACGTGCTTGCCAAAGATAATATTGAATAAAGGCAAAGAAAACATTGAGGGTACTTCTATGATATTTCCGCCATATCCCAGTACAATTACCTAAAAACTATGGTCTGATAAGTAGCATTAGCCAAAAGGGAAGATTCAATGTATAGCAGCATCCTGCCAAAAGTTTTACTAAAAGGACATGTAACAAAAAAAATGAACCATAGTTTCTTCGCAATTGATAGAGGTTGGTCTTAAACAAAATCTTTCCGTCACAGGTTTATATTTTAAATTTCCTCAGACTCCTAACCTACCCTGTATTGAAAGCCATACAATATCCCATATATATAGGGGAATCCTAAAATCTGTCAATGTCCTAAGAGCAAAGATTTGTTTTGAGGGTATACATTCTGGAAATTGAAAAACACTTTTTTGTACATCAAATACAATGAAATTATAAAAAGGTTTTCTAGACAGAGTAAGCAAATGTGGAAACGATACCTTCCACTGATGTAATTTTTTAAAAGTACCTATACCATAAGATGGCAAATCGTGTGATGATAATAGTTTAGGGGGTAATAATGTCCATTTCTTCAAATATGTAGACCATAAGAATTTGGACCAAATCTGCCAAGACATAGTAGTGGCAGACCAAAAAAAAGAAAATGAATTAAAGAAAAACAAAGAATGATAAAACACAATGGGATTAATCATATTAAGTCCTCCTTTATTAATGGGAAGATAAGTTATATGTCTACTTACTGGATTTAGCCTATTGCCCCATAACATTTGAAAAAAAATACTTAATAATCTTGTTTCTAAATGGAGGGGAGGTGGAAATACATAACTTAAATAAAGAAAAACTGGCAACAGGAATTTTTTTATGATTGCGACTCTCTTTTTTTTCCCAAATTTCCATCCCTTCCATCGATGAATTTTAAATTCTCCTATATATAATTGTTTTTCCCAATTATAAGTAGCTAGATTCCCTGCTCCAAACCAGATGCCTAAAATTTTATGAGGGGAGTCAGCTATTGGAATACCTGCAATATCAGAGGGGTACGATGGTTCAGAATGTAAAATAAAAATGAAACTCTTATGTGTATTAAGCTGAGCTCCAGATAATTCCTCAAAAGAAGAAAAAATGTGTAATGTTTTAACTATAGACGGCACATCCTTTAGTAGTAAGTTATATCATCTGCATAAGCAGTAATTTTCTCATTTGGTAAGGTAGAAGAGGAGATATTCTAATAATATTTGTGTCCCAAATAATCTGCCTAATAACAGGATCTAAAACAAAACGTATAGAAGTGGACTCAAAGGACACCCTTGTCGTACTCCAATTGATATCGGTATCTCTGTACCAAAATATCCATTCACCATAGGAATGCAACAAGCACTTCTATACAAATTAGCTATCCAATTAATAAATGGTTTTGGGATACCATATCTTAACAATACCGAGAATAAATAATCATGTCTAACCCTATCAAAAGCTTTAGCCTGGTCTAAAGCAACAACATATCCTGATATTTGTCCTTTGTTACTAAGGTCAAAAATCTCTCTTAATAAATATAAATTGTGCTGGATACGTCTACGAGGAATGGCACATGTTTGAGCAGGGTGAATTAAATTCTCAGCTATTGTTACTAATCTATTATTAAGAATTTTAGTTAGTATTTTATAATCACTGTTTAATAAACTCAAGGGCCTCCAATTAGACAGCATAGCTTTATCTCCAGATTTGTGTAAAAAGAAAAGTAATGAGGTACAAAAATCAGAATATACCTTTGTTGAAAATAACAGAAAATGAAATACTTTTGGTAAAAAATGAATCATGTGTGACACAAAAAGTTTATAAAATTCATTAGGGATACCATCCCATCCTGGAGAAGTCCCTTTACTTAATTGCTTTATGGCTTGTTCTACTTCTTGAGAAGAAATAGGTTGTATTAATGAAATTTTTTGAGTAATAGATAACTGTGGTAATGGAGCAGTGAAAGTAGAAAAATCAGACGGCGCATGTGGATGTTTATCTTGGAAGGAGGCTTCAATATATTCCTGGATCATGGTTAATTTATCCATGTCTTTAGTAATTATACGGCCTGTAGACGAAACCAGTTGTGACATAACCGTACTTTCTATCCTTTGTTTACATGCCACAAAGGGATCAGAAGTTGGTGTGTTTTTAATACCATATTTAAACTCTAATTCTAAAGATTTAGCTCTATCATATTGATATTTCTTCATTAATTCTTTTAAAACCTTAATTTGGGGAAGCACATCTCGTGCATTTTCAGAAAGGGACATCAGTTTATATAATTGGTTACCATGAAGTAAATATTGTATATACTTGGAATTGGCTTTAGTTTTACCAAAAGAAAGAAGAAATTGTTTTAATTCTTGCTTAGTTTCCATCCACCAATCTACAGGGTCTGAATAAGCACAAAAAAATGATTCCCTATATGCAAAATTAGGTCTATCTGGGAGTTTAAGGAAGGAGTTTCAAAAAGACATATTTAGTCTCCATCTATTGTATTTAGAAAACATTTTAGGTGGTAAGAGGTGTAAACTAAAAGAACAAAAAGTATATTATGGTCAGAAAATTCTGAAGGTTCAGATTTACAAATATAAGGGTGTAAATGTTTGGGAAAAAACATATCAATCCTTGTGGCATAAATGAAACGATGATATGTAGTACCAGGTCCTTTAGGGTGTAATGCACGGAAGGCATCCTGCATGCTAGAATCTATAAGAATTTGTTTTAAAGCATTGGTGTCACAATATATTTTCTTCTTTGGGGTAGTCCCACTTAAGGAACATCTAAGTACAATTAAAATCCCCTCCCCAAATCACATGCTTTTTAGTGAAAAGAAATGGTTTAATATCTTCGAATAATGAAATTCTAGCAGATTTTGTTTGTGAGGCGTAGATATTAATAAGCCGAAAAACAAAATCACCTATAAAACCATCCAAAATTAAAGCTCTACCAGGGCATACATCTATTAATCTTGTAATGTGAAATTTGGTGGATTTAAATAAGACACCAATTCCATCTGCAGGTTCTATCCCAAAAGACCAAAATGAAGGACCCCAATGCCATCTGTTTTTGATATTATTTACTTCAGTTAATGAGGAAAGACGACTCTCCTGGATTAAAATAATATCCACAGAAAGTGTTGCAAAAAAAGCAAAAACAGAAATTTGTTTTTTATGTTTTTAAGCTACAAACATTAAAAGATAGTAGATGCAAAGAGGCCATAGGTAAATACTGTTTCAACTAATTCCCCCTTTTAGACCATTACTTGCTTTTCTTTTTTTACCTTTTTTCCTTTTTGTTCTTTCATCAACTCTGTTGTTTTACTTTCTTCATCTTCGGTAATCTGCTCTGACCTGTGAGATGTGTCTGACTCTAAATCTGAGTCCCTCGTGTCTTCTTGTAAAGGCAAGAAAATGTTTGAGACCGGAATAGGGCATGAGATTGGTGGTTTTAAAGAGGATCGGGTTACTCTTCGAGTTTTAACAGTCTCAAAAGTGTTGGGGGGGGGGCATTATGGGTTCACTAAATGCACCCTCTAAGTCAGAAGTTTGGGAGCTATTGGGTGCAGTATGTGAATTATTCACTAATGATACATTTTTTTCAAAAGCTTGTTTTTTATCTTGTGCTTGTAAGACTAGATTGTCATGATCCCAACCTTCAGCCTTATTTCTTTTTGCCCATGGACATTGATGAAAGGCATGTCCTTTTTCGTCGCATAAATTGCATTGAAAGATGTTTGGACATAGATCCACTGAATGTCCATACCCCCTGCAAAGACAGCACCTCATTACATCACAAGAGCTACTAATATGTGTGCGAGATCCACATTTATAACAGGCTCTAGGCTGTCCACTATAAAAACATACCCCCCTATCTTTCCCTAAAAAGAAACTATTTGGGATATGGATTATGTCAGAGTTTATTTGAAAAAGTTTAACTTTAAATTTCCAGCCCCGTCCAAATGCCTTCCAGATCTAATAAGGCCTCAGGAGGCCCAAGAATATCATAGCGTTTCTGCAGCCAGTGATAAATATCACTGACATTAACCCCTCATTCCTAAACATAATGGTAATGTACCGTATCTGTGGCCGGTTAGAGGGATAGCTATAAATAGGAGCCATAAAGGGGTAGATTTTAGGAAGAATATTTTCCCAGAATCTCTCCAAATTCTGGTTAGTCCTAAAACTTATATCAAAAGAGTCCTCCCCTGAAACATGAATTAATGCGAACAAATCTGATGGAAAAAAAGACATGGACCCTTTAAGTAAAGTATTAGATATATAGTATCTGTCAGGATGGGTTTGTAAACCTCCTTTATATCTTAAACGAACTGCGTTCCTTCTGGGAGCCTGTTCCAGTTTGTTTTTGAACAGGTCTGCTATAGGAATATGCGGATTTTCCTCAGTTTCCTTGCAAGGTTTATTGTCTGCAGACAAATTCTTATACTTTTCTCCCCCCGCAAAAGACACGCTGGGACTAAAAGTGTCCTCTGTGTCTTTCAAATGTGCACTGAAATCACCAGAAGTAGTAGCTACATTATCAGTACCTGGGCCCAGTGCGTTGGCATGCTGTGGTGAAAAAAGCAAAACTGGCTTCCATGTAGGGTCAGCGACCATGTCCCTGAAAGAGTCCTGTGTCCAACCAAGCGCTTCGAAGTGAATTTTCTTCTGACCAGTCTATATTTTCGACCAAGTTCTGAGTTCCCAGCTTAAATCTGTGTTTTAACATTTGCAATGTAGTGGGGACTTCCTGCGGCATAACGTGGGACTGCTCTGTCGGACCTTCTGTTCTCGAATCCGGAAACGTGCTTTGCTGAAAAACGTCCGTTTTATGTTCCTGAAAGTTAAGTTCCCCTGGTTGCAGCTCCGTTGTGGCACAAGTTGAAATTTGCACAGCCTCTGGATTATGCTCCCGAATCGGCAATGAACCGATTACCTCTGGTGTCTCCAGTATCTTGTTCAGGTCTGTTTCTACCTGATTTTGCCTGATTCTCATTTTTCCACCTTCATCCATGTAAAGCTCGCTAGCGGGAGCGTCCACACTAGCATCCATCTCCTCCTGAGTTTGCAGAGCTTCTGCCATGTCGAGGAATTTTTTCTCAGCCCTCTGCTGGCCATAGAGCACCAGCAGAGTAGGGGAATTTCCCCGGTGTCCTGGCCAAATTTCCCTCATTCACTAAAAATACCACTAACAGCTTAATCTGGTTCCAGGTCAGTTGGCATTCATCTGTATTCCCTTCCCCCGGGTCGTGCCTGAAAATAGGCAGGATTTATCTAGTGCATTTACCCAGTCAACAAAAACTAAATAAATAAATGAGCCAAGGTGCAAAACCAATGGGTGTACACAGATTGGCATTATGAGATTGAAAGCTGCCATGACAGCTCTGTTACATAGAAGCATAGACTGTGCCTGCAGATTAGGAGCACTTGACCCACTTGGTCTGCTCATTTTTCACTTCCTATAGTTATCACTGCAGATCCTACTTAATCTCTGTCCCATTAATTTTATAGGCTGCCACAGTTACTTCTGGTCCCTCAGCACATGCTGTCAACACATCCATGGTGTTCAGAACTGGCAAGAATCATTGTGGTAGAAGCTCTTGCGAATTGCAGTGATGGACAATCTCCACAAGGGGTAGACTACAAGGGGAGCCCTGAAAGTGAACCTAATGGGACAGTGATCTGACCAACTGACTGGAAAAATATAAAGATTCCCAATGTCGAACCTCAATGAAAATACCAAGTCCAAGGCTGCTAGCTGCAAAATCAAGCAGACTCTTCAGACCAAGAGGCCTTTTTCTGCTGGCAGTTTTCATATGTTCATATGTTCGTAAGGCATGGTCATGTTGATGGGTCATGGTTGTACAAGGCTCAGGCATTCCATACCCTGGAGGAAATCATGTATTTTTTTTAAGTCTATGTTTCTGCCCTCTCCAGCACTACTGCCTTGAGTTTCCCTCTAGGCTCCCTAGGTACCTGGCTTTACCAGAGCCGGTCCCCCATCCACTGCCTACCCCCACACTCCCTCAGTTTACTTCCTGGGTAGGAAGTGTGGAAAATACATCTACTCATGTTGTTTCATTTGATGGGACAGTGGAGGAGTTCAGCCCTGATCTCCTTTAGTCCACCGGGGTCTGTCAGTCAAGCAGTGGGGTCTCTTCCTGGTTTCTCCCCGTGCCCATAGATGTAGGCAAGCAAGGAAGGAAGGTTCTAGGTGCATGTGCATATGGAGCGTACTGCCTTACCAAACCCCTGTCCTGCATCCATTCCTCCCTCAGAGTCCCCTACTGCACTGCCACCTGTGGTCACCCAGGTGGCAGTATTGCAACAGAGATGCCTACCCAGCCTCCCCGAAGGAAGAGAATGTCCTCTGGGATGCTTCATCTTCCTCCCCTGGCCAGCCCCGACAATTAAGGTTTACTACCAAACATGGGTAACCAGCTTCACAAGCATTAGCAGTACCTCTGCATCAATGGGCCAACCCACTTGAATGAAATCTTGATCAAAGTGTGAGAGTTCATCATAAGAGAGGTATCTGAGAGACTGAGTAATAGTAAGCAGGCAAGGAAATGAGAAGGGGGAGCTGGAGGAAAGTCAAAAATTGAGTGTTCAGCGATAGCATGGAGAACACAAATGTACTGCTTTGTCAGTTGCTGAACTGCTTGGAAAGTAAAAGGAGAGATGCACTGAGTAATGCTGAAGTGAAACAAATTTACAGCACAAGGAAAGAATGTAAGTTGGCAGCAATGGCATGCAAAAGCTGATGAAGTGAGCCAGTTAGACTGAAGTGGTGAAAACAACACTGCTTAGAGCATGCTCAGAACTTAGCAGCAGCTGGGTGTCTAGGGTAACAGGCAGGCAAGCTGATAGGAATGACCAAAAACAAAATGAAACAACAAAGGAGGGAACCAATGTTAAAAGGAAAGCACCAGAGCTAACAAAATATGGAGAGACAGGAACAGGAAGGCACAAAGGGGAATGGAAATTAAACAACCTAGGCAGAACAAGTAGGCCAGAAAGGCAGGCCAATCAGCTGATGAGCGCATACACAGAGTGAAGCTACTAGGTTGGGAAAGCAATTAGTTTTATACTGTGATATTTTGTTGGGGGAAAGAGTTACCAACTGTCGGATGCAACCCAGAGCAAGCCTTTCAGTTCTAAGGTAATTATTTGCATGGCTGTTTTTCCTTTTATAATCGCTGCTTAGGGTGTCTACATACAGTCTCTGCACACTTGGAAACATATTCTGTCCGCAAAAAAAGATCATTGGTCCATCCCGCCTGCCCTGCTTTTCCCTACCCTAAGTCATGACTGTCTAGACATGGTTTTGCTCTCATCTCCCCCCTCCCATTCCCTGCCTTACTGCTATCCTCCTGCATAGATATCAAAGCCCTTATTCTGTCCTAGCCATGCTTGAACCCATCTATGGTTTTTGCTCCAACCACCTCAGCTGGCAGGCTGTTCCATGGCTCAATGACCCTCTCCTTAAAGTAAACTTTTCTTACATCCCTCCTGAATTTCTCCTCTTCCAGCATCCATTCATGCCTCCTGTACTTAAGTTATTGCTTTGTAAAGTTCTTTATAATCTTTTGTATTTAAAAGATATTATATTGAGATAAGTTTACTTTTGCTGAATAACTACATTTTCAACTCCAGTGTGTCAGTATTGGGGCTTTCTGCAGTTTGAAAACTATTTAACAGTTTAATCCCATGCAACACACTCCATTAGTTGATATTATGTCCTTCTAGTATGGATTACTATCCTACAGACAGACAGGCACACACATACACCTTGATTCTCTAATATTTGCCTTGCCCTTTTTTTTTCAACTGCTTCACGCCCAGTAGAAAAAATCCACTGTATCTATTTAGTTTTACAGATCACGCTGTCTGTGAATAATACATTAAAGTCTAATTAATGTTTAAGTTTCTCTCACTAGTGAGAGGAAAATGAGGTCATGGAATTCAGTGGTTATAAAAAATAAATATAAGATTGGAGGTTTCAAGCTCAAATTCTGCCTTAGGCACTGGCTTAATATACAACACTCACCACATAACCTGACTGTCTTTTTCAGGCTTCCCAGCAGTAATCATTCCCAGAAGACGTGCTTCAGTATATACAATACATTGAATCTTAGTTGGATTGCCATAGGCAGATATATTATTAAAATACCTGGAAGTAAGTCTGAGCTGAGGACAACCTAAATGCTTGAATCTGTGTTGTAGTTAGTTTTGGCACACAATGGGTGCTTTGTGACTTCCCCCTTGTGCTGCCATCGAGAATCAGTGTACAAAAAGATGGTCTGCTTCATACAAGAGAATGGGTTCCCTCCTTGTGAGTGCAACACAGTAGAAATCAACATTCTAGATTTCACTCATGGACAGCTCGGCTCCTTAGGACCAAACTTTACAGAAAGCACCAGTGGTTTGTTTCAGGATAATGCTATTTTTTCTTAAAAGTAAAATTCAGCAGAAGGGTCTGACACTCTTCTCCAAAAATGGTTGAATGTTTTTGTGCCAAACTGATGCTTTCTCAAGATCTTGATGTCTGAATTTTACTTCTTCCGGTAACTGAGGCACTGAGGTTACGAGTAGAGATTAATTTTGGGATGAAGTCTAGGACAATATTGACATTACAGACATACATAACAAGGGAGCAATCTATATTAGCTAAGGTATGAAGGAAGATGATAAGAGAGAACGTGGAAAAATTACAGCACTGATTATTTAGATAGAGGAAAGATGGTCAGTTAGTCACTGTACAGTATGTGCAGTATACTGTATATTAGTTTGTCTAATGTCAGACACAAATTTATGGATCTTAATAACTGTGGCACCATTTGTTGGAATTGAATGAACATTTGCATGTGCAGTCATGGTGGTAAGTTGTTATGATTTGGCAAGTTTTGTGATAGTTGCTTGTCTGAATTCTGAGATCCAGAAAGAGAAAAAAACTGTAAAAATGCATTTTGTGGTTGTGTATCTGCTCACCTGTAGAGCAAAAAAAGTTTCAAATTTTGTTTGGAAATTTTCAAGATTGAGGTAGCATGACTCAAGAGTGTGCCCAAATATCATTCGATTCTTGAGTTATAAGGTTTTGAAATTATGCATCTGAGCAATCTCGGTAGGGTTTTCAGGATAGGTGGATTGCAGTCAGTTATGACCAAAGAAGGGTCACAATCTGATTTTTATTTTGTGATAATTGATTTTTTATGTTTGCAAGAACATATTTTAGGTTATAAGCACTACCATCCTGTTTTTTTTTCTAGAAACTCATACAAAACAATTTTTTTTTTTTTTTTGAAAAACACCTAAACCTAGCTATACAGGACCCATGTAGCTAACTTCTGGAGTTTTTCTGATGGAAAATTACCAAGAAATATGTTATCTGGGCACCCCCAAAAATCTCAGGCCACCAGGTTAGCAATGGTTGCCATGTCTTATGTCATGAATCAAGAAGTTTTGGTCATGAGAATTTGCAAAGAATACTGGCTTGTAACATAAAAATTAGAATTCATGACAATTAAGAATTTTTATGTTACAAACAAAGAATATTTACTGTAGGTTGTCACAAAACTGTGAACAAAGGATTATTGGCTCATGACAAAAAATGTGTACTTACTACTGGTTATCGATATTTTTTAGTTTGCAGAAGCTGGGGCCAAAGATTATAGTGACATAAAAATGTGGACTTTGTACCCATTATCAACTGTTACCCATAACTCAGAAATTTCTATTATTTTTCACCAAATTTTCAACAATTATTTTACGTACCAGAATGAGAAAAGCAAGTGTTTGTAGATTAACTGTGTGACTCTCTATCAGATTAACCATGTGTGACTGTCGGTCTGTCTGTCTATCTATCTTTCTCTCTATATATAGATACAGTAAATTAATTGCAAAAAACGACATTTATGAATAAATTACTGGTAGGTTTACAAAGCCATTAAAAGAGGAACATAAGATGTAAAATTAATGTCAACCAACCTCACCCAGCCTCTTCTGTCATGACCAAAGGGTAATCTACAAGTCTGCAATCATTTCCCATGGGTCTGCAGCTTCAAGCTACAGATCTGGGGCCCTGAGCTAAGAAAGCTATGACTTGTATGGTTGTGTGGCAGGAGGTGAGTAATAACATCTTTTTTTTTTACATTTTTGGCCAGGAAGGACACACTGAGCCAGGCTTGTTTCCAGGTGTGTCCAGGAAGCACAGGGATGTTGAGTGACTTGCTCATGATCACACACTATGCAAGGGGTGTCTGTGGGATTTCAACCCAGTTCTCCAGGTTTGCAGCTCTGTGCTCTTAACCACTATGCTATACTGCCTCCCAACTTGCTTAGCACAGGGCATGTTGGGCCCTGCATGAAACAAGATGCAGAGGGACATATGAGACTTTTGTGATGCTGGAGGTGAGTCCTAATTTGCATTGTGCAGAACACTATTAAAGAGTTCTTACTGTTTATTGCACAAAGTTGGAGATGAGACACATTTTAATATTTTGATGTGTATGATTTTAATTGTAGTAAAAATGTACACAGAGGGTTGTTTGGTTGTGTATTTTTTATTTTTGTATTTTGCAGCATTCAACATTTTGTTTATGTAAGACTTAATTTTTACAGCAGTTTTTACAATATCCTAATAAACTCATCAATTGAACACAGAATATGTTTCTACTTTTTACCTGTGCTTGCAAATATTTTTATCACAGTGTTTTTTATCATGTCTTAATAAGTGCATGTACTAGCTGTTATGCACTTGCTGGGTGCATTAAAATTTGTCTTGATGATTGTTCGACATAATCACAAACATGTTATATTGCTAATACTAATTTATTTTGTTTATAGTCAGTTCTGACTTGTTGTTAGACTATCTTCTAGCATTCTATATATCTTCCAACATTCCACTGAAGTCAGCCTTTAGATTAAGAATTTTTTATGTTGTTAAATTCTAATATTTTTGTCTGTGACCAACAGCTTCATGTTTTTTTTGGCTATTTTTCAAAACTGGAAAAACTGACAGCAAATGCACAATCTGTAAAATATTAAATAACTTTAAATGAAATGAAATTTTGTTTTAAAACTCAACCAAAGAACTTCCATTGATCAGACACTAAAAGAACTATATTTTTATAACATAACTGTTACTAGATTTTACACTAGCTGTGAACAAAAATAGTTATACAAATATAAAAATTCACAAGATAACTGAAATCAACCAAAGTGATTCCAGTGAAGCATGCTAAAAGCCAAACTTTGCAATCCTAGGGGCTGATTGCTGAGATATAAGCCATTTAAACACCATTTTGGACACAAATGCTACCCAAATCCTAACATACAGGTGGGACTGCAACTGCAGTTTATATAATTATCTATGTCTGTCTATCTATCTGTCTATCAATCTAGTCACACACACACACACACACACATACACACTAGCACCTGTACATTGGGGTTGTGTTGGTGGTTTAATAGAAGTGGCCATTGTCAGAGGGACATATCTTGGCTGTTTTAGACTCTAGGACTGTGAAATTCTCTGCTTCTTCTCAGTCCTAGAGTATCTTAACCACACATATTTCAGGAGTATTTGTTTGGACTTCTGAAGCTATCAAGTGCTGAATTTATGTATTTTTGCTCAATTTGCTAGCTAAATTTTTGTGCTTAGATAACTATAAATCAGCTTAGAGTTGAGTTATGAAACTTACAATGTTTGTAGATATCATATGTGAATAGGTTCTTTTGGGGATTTTGTTGAAAAAAATGTTTTCATGTAAATTGTGATTAATTGGTCATGCATGTACATTAAGCAAGCAATAATACCCAACATGATGGGTGGTATTGGGCTATACCCGCCCACCCAGTGGTGTAATGAGGCCCAACACTGCAGGTAGAGGGCCTTATAGTCCCGGGAAGGGTGGGTATAGCCCATACCGACACCCTGAAGGGTATTATTGTGCATAGAAAATGGGCGACATGTGTAATTTTTTTTATAGGCTTGAAAAAAAAAATAATTCTGTAAAAAATGACAATGATTAAAATGTTTGCCTTACTTTAGTAAAATAGTCCCTCTGTTTGTTGGCATTCATAGTACAGAGGGTGGATTTTGTATAATTACCAGTAGAGGGCACTCATCATTTTGCGTTTCTGCTTGTCTGTGGGTTTATGTACCGGTCTGAGTAATTTGTTTTTGTCACTCTGTTTTTTGTTAAGTGTTGTGAGGGACAGTCAGTAGGAAGAGTGCCGCTGTTGAACAAAGGTGTTTTTATTAAGCCAGGAGATGGGACGCTAGTATGGTGCTGTTGTGAAGCACTGGAGAAGATGGAGCAAGTTTGTGATCAAGCGTGTTGTGGTCAGGCAGCCATGAGGAGAGAGATGTACACTCATGCAGGAGCATTTAGTGGCACAAATGATCATTGTAAGTGCTGTGAAATACAGTTCACTTATAAATGACGGTTATGTATGATGGCCGGCGGGGGTGGTGGGCATGGAGTCAAGCTGACTCAGAGGGGGAGCAGCAGGGTACGAAAGTGTAAGCACGGTGAAGTTTTACATAATAATTTCACTCGGAGGAGCAGTTTTTTTGGGAAAAGTGAATTTTGTATGAAAACGGTCACATTTGCTTTACACTGGATTTTATGTTTTTTTAATTTACGACTCTCCCTGTCAGCCACTCCATTTCTTACCTGCTAAGTAAGGAAAAAAATGGCAGACATTTGAAATCGAAATGACTGTGTTTTAGCCAATTAGGGAGCAGTGTGGGCACCAGGATTCTGGTGATGGGGCAGGCTGGGCTGGTACTTTTAATAGCCAGGCATCTGTTGTCTGATAGATGCCCAGCTAGAGATGTTCCTCAGCCAATCAGAAGCCTCAAATAGTTTTACCCATTTTCTAAAAATAAATAACCAAGAAAAATAGCTAAAATGACATGGACACTTTTTCCATGTTAAAGTTCTATGCAAACAAAAACTCTAAGCTAATGTCACTTTTTAAAAGCACAAGCAGAGGTAACAGTTAAGTGCTTGTGAGGGAGGGATGCTATGAGGTACACAATGTAGTTGTTTAATTAGTTACAATTAATTAAAACTAAAAATGTTCATAAAGCAATACTTTTTTTATAGAATGTACTCAAAGGAGTTGCAGTATAATAGTTTTCCAACTTGGCATGTTCTTTAAAATGTATTAGTAATTGCACACAGCACACTCAGAATAAAAATATTTTTAAGATTTGGAGTAGGTTTTTTTGTTTTTTTTTACTTTGCATGCACTTTGAAAAGTGCTCATAATTTTACAGAATGTTGTCAAAAAATTAATATTTTTAATCCTAGCAGTAGGATGATTTTCCTATGTTGTATGTACTTTGGAATATGTTCATAACTTTACCAAATACATTAAAAATACAAATGGTTTTATGATGTGCAGTATGATGTTTTATGTCTACTTTGCATACACTTTGAAAAGTGCTCCTAAGGGATGCTACAGTGGTGGGAGAGATGGGATGACAAATGAAGGCTTTTACCAATGCATATTAGTCGATCACAACATCTAAACTATTATTTTAGGAGGAGGAATGAGGGAGGTGAGGGCTAGTTGCTGTGTTGGGTTGTTTGTCTTTTTGTTCCTTTTATCCTGGGATGGAGCACTTGATTATAGTGTGCAAGGGAAGAAGGATGTAGGATTTTGGGAAGGGGTGGCAGGTCTAGAGACATACCCTGCATCAATTTCTACACTTCTTTTATTATTGCTTTATTATAAAGAGGAGGAGAGGAGGGACATGGAGCTAGTGGGTGTGTTGGGTGTTTTTTTTTATTGTCTGATCTCAGGACAGAGGGCTTGTTATATATTGTAGAAGGGTGGGGAAGTTGAATTTGTTGGGGTAGGTGGCAGGCATCAATTATTTTATTATGATTGGTGAGAGATTTCAGATTTTAGGATATCAGATGTCAGATACTCTAGTAACTTACATCTGATCTGACATATGGAT
Organism: Neoceratodus forsteri; assembly: GCA_016271365.2. NCBI lineage: Eukaryota > Metazoa > Chordata > Ceratodontiformes > Ceratodontidae > Neoceratodus > Neoceratodus forsteri. The sequence goes on from CM057458.1 coordinate 1,331,929,828, forward strand.
TTTGTGGACCAATATCCTAATATCCAAATATCCCAAAAAACACCTAGTATCCTAACTATCTGTTTTAAAAACAGATTTTCTGAGCAATACTACTTCTGGTTACTGTAAGTCACATGCATTCTGTACCATTTTAACTACATCAGCCAGATATCATCTGAAAATATTTTTTCAAATGGATGAAATACATATCATACAAGGAAATGTGTTAGGGCACTAGGCTTTCAGTTCAAATGCCCAGGTGGTCCCATAACCCATGAGAGCAGATAATTATGGTACATAACAGCCCATGGATGGACTGCTGTGTCTTCCTCAACAGAAGTCCTTCTGGCTTTTTCCTTTACAGGGTTTCGAAGGGTATGAGTTAATGAAAATACTACACACATTTCTTAAAATGTAAGGAAAATTATAGCAAAACAATTATGTTAATTCTCATTAAGGTTTCTCCTACACAAAACCCAAACTGCACAGAGTTTGAAAATAAACTATTAGGGTTGAAAACAAAATGTTCACAAAATTTTGAAAAGTCCCATTAGGGTTCTTTTGTCTAACTCCCACACATCCTATCATGTCCTCTACCATTATGACCCAAGGACAGTCTACAGGTACAAGGTCATACATCAATTGTATAGTATCTCATACATATTCAACGTATTAAAACTTGTAAATAGCAACCCTAATCCCACTGCTCCCACTCCTGACTAGAAAAAGCTGGTGATATTACTACTACATTTTGGTACATACTATTAACTGAGTACTGGCCCATGAAATGACCTTTGAGCCCTCGAAAATGAAGGCCAGTATAACTATTGAGTTGACTAACACATTTTGAAGCCTACTGGCTGAACTGACCTTCAGTTCACAAGCTGATTTCTTCCAGAATGGTACTGACAAAAGGCCAAGTGATATGTCTAGCACTGTCCTACAATGCTGTGCTGGGGGTTTGCTTATTCAGCTATAACAAGATCCTGTATAAACTAGTATACATGCTCCAAACAAATAACCTGCTTTGACTATTTGAAAGTACTGTAGATATCCTGAAGAATGCAATTCACAACTATGCAATATGTATAGTAGTTTCACATTTGTAACAGTTCCATTGCTTTGTGGAGGGTGTACAATATTGTGTGCCAAGTAAAGCACAGGTTGTAATGGATGTAATCCTTCAAAGGTATGCACCCAAAAAGTGTTCTATTTTATTTATTTGAAAATGAGTGATCCAAAAAGGCCCGCCAAGTCAAGTAAATTACAATAACCGTGGAGTACAGACTACATAATGCAGCAGCAGTACAGAGGTGAGTGCAAATCTAGAACACAAATATGACAGAACTTAAAAAGGGTGGGGTTAGGTGTACAACCGGCAGGTGCAGACTGGGGGATGGAGGAGTTTTAGCTAGTGCTTAAAGGAAAGGTGGAGGGACAGAGATGGTTAGTGGAGGGGAGTGAGTTCCAGAAGGAGGAAAGGCAGCAGGAAAACGTAGACTGCCCAGCAGAGGAATGTGGGTAGGGAATTGAGAAGGTGAGTCCCTGGAGTGAAGGGAGTTAGAGAGAGGGGTGTGTGAAAGAGGAGTGAGCATAAGTATGGAGGAAGGGACCTGAAGAAGAATTTGGAGATGAAGGCTGTACAGTGGGACTGGTGATGTGAGGGGTGAGGGGAAAGATATGGAGGAGGAAAGTAAGTAGTGGTGAGTCTGAGAGTGGGAGTTTTATTTTTTTTTTTTTATTTAAGTTTAGGATTAATACCTTTGAGTTCAGGACTCTTTTTCAAAGGTTCCAAGTCAGTCAGAGACAATGTACAGGACATTAAAATCAACGTACAAACATAGTTTCACAAATGATACATTGTACAGATAGATGCATCAGGTTTATATTAGGCTAGAGATACTTTAAAACACAGTTCTACCACTCTAGCCTAGCAGCACTATTAGAGTACGATATTATTTAGTCTGAATTGCTGAGGACAGTCAGTAGGGAAAACTCTAGCTGCCAGGAGAAGTGCAGTAAAGACCATCAGATACCACGGAGATCTCTATGAGGAGGCAAAGAATTGAGCGGGGGTGGGGGGGAGCGACCTGAAATAGGCTTTGTCAGTAGTATATGGCAGGAAATAAGCAGTGGGGAGGTGAGTAGAGTACAGGGTGGGGAGGGTGTGATGGGTGGGGTATTCTCAAGTGGACTTACAGGGTGGGGGTGAGGGAGAGTGGTTTTGCAGGGTAGAAGTGGGAGGGGGAGGGAGTAGGTGGAGATGGAGGAGGTTGGAGCTGGTGGTATCCATTGTGGTGTGTTAGATAAGGCATCCTCAGACCTTTTTAGATTCTAAGTGGGAGCAAAGCCCTGCTTTGAACTGTCTAAGCTTGGAGCACTCAGTGAGGATGGTCGGCAGTTCACTGTACCATTTTGGACCCTGGAAGGAGAGGGATTTCTGGGCCAAACTTGTGCACTTAAACGGCACCAGGAATCCTACTTTGGCCATGTTTCTAATATGTATTGTGGGTTGTGCTTTCAAGAGGTGTCTGTTTATGGACTCAGGCATAAGCTGTAGTGTGGCTTTTTTTTTTACCAGCATGCAGGTCTGGTAACGAATTCTAAGTTGGAGTGGGAGGCACCTTGTATCAGCGTAGAGAGCACTGGTGTGGGTTAGTAAACTGGTTCCTAGGGTCAGTCAGCAGGCCTTTCTTAAGAGAGTATTTACTCTTTTGAGAGCTGACTCTGAGCCTGCCCCATATATCGGTAGGCCGTAGTCTACTGAGGCCAGGACTGAGCAGTTTGTGGCGAGTTTCTGCACAGCAGGCTTGATGGGTTGTCTATGATGGTATAGAACCCCCATTTTCATGTTAGCTGTCTTGACAACATGGTCAGTATGATGGGAGAAAGTGAGAGTGTCATCCAGGTGTATGCCTAGTTATTTAAAAGGGGACACCTGTTCGAGAACGTCTCTCCTAAGGCTCAGTATTTGCAGTGAGAGGAACTTCTTTTTCTTCAGGGAGACTGTGAACAGCATGCTCTTTGTCTTTTTATGGTTGACCAGGAGTTTTTTCTAGCAGAGCCATGTTTTAAGCATATGGAAGGTATGCCTTAGTTCGGTGGAGATGGTGGATAGGTCTCTGCCTGCAGCTGATATGACGGCATCATCCACGTACAGTATGATGTGTGCCGGACAGATAGAGGGTAGGGTCTTAATGAAGAGGCTAAATAGGTGTGGACTACGGATGGAGCCTTGTGGCACTCGTAGGCTCATTTCCCTAGATTCTGAGAGTGTGTTGCCTATATGGACCTGTTGGGTTCTCTGAGAGAGGTAGCGACCAAACCAAGCCACTGTGTCAGGGGTCAGGCCAGTGGATAGCAGATTGTTCAGGAGGAGGTAATGATTGACAGTATTGAATGCTTTGGTGAGGTCTATAAATATAGACCCTACCGCCATCCCTTTGTCAATGGCATCATAGAGCTTGGAGGCATATTTGACTAGAGTGGTAAGTGTAGAGTGTTTTTTCCGGAAACCATGCTGTTGCGGGCAGAGTAGCTTGTACTTTTGTAAGTACTCGGTGAACTGATCAGAGACCATCCTTTCGAGTGCTTTTGATGGGGGGAAGGATAGAGATCTTCCTGTAGTTTGATGTTTTAGTTCTGTCACCGGATTTGAAAACAGGGGTAACAAGTGCTGACTTCCAAGCATCAGGGAGCACATCCAATCTTAGTGATGCATTAAAAACCTTAGTGAGTGGATCTGCAACCTCATTCAGAGTTAAGGAGACTAGCTTCATGTCCACTAAGTCACTCCCCATCCTTTTTTTGCCAAGAACCCATCTGACATATCCTATAGCCTCAGATCTTGTGATTTGTCTGAAATAGAAAGGCAGAATCCTATTTCTCAAAGGAGTGTGGGTATTCATCCCAGAAGGTGAGTCAGTCCTTGGCATGAGATAATCTCCCGGTAGCACAGTGGAGAGGTCGGTGAAGGCAGTGTTGAATTAATTTGCTATATTGAGGGGTTCTTGGAGAGTCCCTGCTGCTGTTGTGATCAAGTCAGGTGGAACTCTAGGGGCCCTTCCTGTTAGTGATTTCATTGAGTTCCAAAACTCTTTTCCAGATCCCCAAGATTTGTTTAGGAGATCATTATAATAGCTGGCTTTAGCTAGACGAATGGCCTTCATGCAGTTGTTTCTGTCTGCACTGTAGGCTGTTATGTCAGCCTGTTTTCCAGTTTCCTTTGCCTTATGCCATAGATTATCTCTGTGATGCATCTCTTCGATGAGAGGACCAGAGAGCCACAGTTTAGTGGATCCCTTAACATTTTTAGTTTTCTACGGAGTGAAGATGTCACAGGCCTGGGTAAAGGTCTCAAGGAAGTACTTCAGAGCCTGATTGCTGTTTTTGGCTCTATCAAGCAGAGACCAGTCAGTCTATTTAAGGTGCAGTCTGAAGGTGTCCAGGAGCCGGGTGTCAGACTTCAATTTTGAAGATCTTAGGGGGGGCAGGTACTTGGGAAACTTGTTTGTCCAGGTGCACATGATTGGGAAGTGATCACTGAGGCTGTCTGGGAGAACTGCTACTTCAGTGACATGTTCCGGGTGGGTGGAGAGAAGCCAGTCAATGAGTGTGCTGGTCCCTATTTCGTAGTTTTGTATAGTAGTTTGGGTGACCATTTGGGTTGGGTATAGGCCTGCAGGATGGTCTTTAGCTTAAGTTGTACCCTGGGAGTGCCAGCTGATGTTAAAGTCACTGACAATAACCTGTTCCCATTTCTTACACATCAGCTGTATGTTGCCTAAGAAGTGCTGTAGGCCAGTGGTCTGTAGACCAGTGGGTATGTAAACATTGGTCAGCTGAAGGACTTTGTTCTGCTGTCCTATAGTGAGCTTTAAATTTAGAATTTGGGCCTCTTTGGTGTGTATGCTGCTCAGCAAAGCTTGGGCTTTAATATCACTTCTGATGTACACTAGGCAGCCACCAACCCATTTGGAAAGCCTGTCCTGGCAGAAAGAGGTATATCCATCAAGGTTGATGGAGGTGTCTGTGTTTTTGGGGGATAGCCAGGACTCCATGAGGGCTATGATGCCAGGACTGATTATTGCTACCCATGCCTGAAATTGTGCAAACTTAGGGAGGAGGCCACCTATGTTAAGGGAGACTATCTTGAGATGTCCTACCCCAGAGGTGGTTCCTGAGTGAGGAGGGGCATGAGTTGGGGTAAACATTGCCTGATATCAGTAGCAGCATGAGGATCAGTTTACGAAGGAAGCATGACCAGAGTACCCAGTAGGAGCAACTGGGCTTCAACCCTTGGTGATTGTGGCCATCTGAGTTCAGTATTTGGGAGTGACTATATAGCAGTGCAGCTACAGGGGTGGCAGGAGGGGCCTGCTCCATGTAGATTTGTGGGGGTACTATAAAGATTATGAGCCAGGTGTTGTTAGCAAGTGTACCCTTTCTATTATCTACCTCCTGTCGGTGCATCACCATGGAGGTGGAGGTAGTTGAGGTAGCTCCTACACACTCCATGTGTATGTCTATCAAGAGGCAGACCATAGTTGCCAATACTAGGATTAGTTTCCAGAGCCGCTTCATTGTGGGTGGTATCTCAGAGCTAGCGGATGCAGTTGCAGGTATCTGCAGGGCAAGAATGTAGATGCTATGCTCCGGGAGAGAGAGAGAGAGTCTTAGTTTTCAGGTTCTGTATTGCTGCTATTAGGATCCTTCAGTGCCGCCAGACTTTATTGTTTTGGGCACTGCACTAATAAGTGGCAGCCAATGGAAGAGGGTGTGGGGGGAGGAGGGTGGAGCTTGAGTGTATTTAACATTGGTGGGAGGTGGGGGTGAGGTGGGCAGGACAAAAAGCTGGCTTGAGAGAGGCCAAGAAAAAGTGCTAAGCAGCACTGTTCAAAACAGCAGCCAATAGGCATGCTGTGTAGAAGGAGAACATCCAGTCAGATTCCCAGCATAGAAGCCGTAGAAGCTCCGTTCTGTAGTTCAGGAGCGTACCTGGGTGTTTGGCTTTGGGTGCAAGTGACTCAGACAGCCGTGCTCAGCCGGAGTCTGGAAGGTCCCTTGCCTGATCTGGTGGTCACAATCTGGGTGCAGATGGTCCTGGAAGTGGCCAGTTCTGCTACTGCTGCTGTTGAGCCCACTGGGGCAGAGCTAAAAGAGAGGGAAGAGAGAGACAAGGCTTAAAATAGTGTTTGGGGAGATTGCTTGAAGCTAAATGGCAGGGTGGGACAGAACAGGGACACAAAAGAGAGTTAGAAGAGGTGCTAACATGGGTAGGATGAGGGAGATAGATTTACAGGGAGGGGATGGGTAAGCTCCGTGGCGCCGATAAACACTTCAGGAACAAAAGGAATGTAGGGGGTTGAGAGGTTGGAGAAGTGGGGGTGACATGGAAAAAGCAGCAGTGGAAACACAAGTCAGAGCAGGGTTAGAAAAAAGGTTTAAGTACAAGAGACAAGAAAATAAGTTTGTTCAGCAGTAATTCAATTTTAAACCTAATTGTGAGCGGTTACTATAAGCTAGTAATCGGCAAATCACATTCTAAAAATTGCAGGCACTTTGCATATCAAATTAAGCTACACACATCATTAAAAAACAAAAATTGCAGGCAGTTTTCATCAATAGAGGTTCAGCCGCTAATAATTACAAGCACTTAGACTTCCAACCTCCAATAACACTTTTAAAATCAAAAGCTGGCTTGAGAGCGGGCCGAGAAAAAACGCTAAGCAGCACTGTTTAAAACAGCAGCCCAATAGGTGAGCTGTGTGGAAGGAGAATGTCCAGTCAGATTTCCGGCTTAGAAGCTGTAGAAGCTCCATTCTGCAGTGCAGAGGCGTACTTGGGTGTTTGGCTTCTGGTGCGAGTGACTCAGAGAGCCGTGCACGGCTGGAGTCTGAAGGGTCCCTTGCCTGGGCTGGTGGTCACAATCTAAGGGTGTAGCTGGCCCTGGAAGTGGCTGGTTCTGCTGCTGCTGCTGTCTAGCCCTCTGGGGGCAGAGCTGGGTGTTTGGCTTCAGGTGCGAGCGACTCAGAGAGCCGTACATGGCCAGAGTCCAGAGGGTCCCTTCCCTGGGCTGGTGGTCACAATCCGAGGGTGCAGCTGGCCCTGGAAGGAGTTAGTAGCAAAGTGACAGAAAGCATAGTGGAGGGTGTCCAGTATGGCAAGAGAAAAAAAAGGGGCAGTGCCATAGACCACATCCACAGTCAAACACCAGAAGAACCATTTTAGTGACCAACTGCCAGCCGACTTGGGGAGAAGGCAGTCCTTGTTACAGTACAGAGCACCAAGTTTGAGACAGAGCTTGTAGTGAATGGCATTGATGTTAGCAGAGAAATCAAGCCTTCTATTCAGCCACACAACAAAGTACTTGAAGGGGGAAACCACTTCATGAGGGTTGCTGTATCCAGAGTAGTGAATATAAGGGAACGGAAAGGAAGAGCCTGGGCAGTTTTCTGGCTGGTGCCAAAGGTCATGGACATATATATTTTAATAGGCAGCAGGTTAGTAAACAACAAAAAATTGGCACTACTTACCAATGTAGAAACATCATATGCTAGGCTTCAGTCTGCAGTTGCATATTGCTTTATTCGAGAAGTGGGTGCACAGCAAGAATGAGACAGGCTAGAGTGAGGGACCTGCAGTGATGTCCCAGTTTTTCACGCACATACTTTAATGAGAGAACATCAAACTGTACCATACAATGCACTTATAAAGACATTTCTTAAAGTTGCAGGGACAGCTTTCATTAGTGCTCAGAAAAATTGTGATAACCAAGTGAGACCATATATCTTAATGGTACAGAAAGTATGCCAATGTTGATGGGCTAGAGGCATAGATGTCTGTGTCATCTGTAGACATATGAATATGGAAGTTGGCACAGGCAGAAAGAAGGTCATTTAGGAAGATGGAGAAAAAGGATGAGACCCAGGATGGAGCCCTGTGGGAGCCCAGCCTGAATATGAAGGGGAAGGGACAGGGCACCTCTTACCTGTACCGACTGCTGATGGCCTGAGAGGTAGGTGGAGAACAAGTCAACAGCAGAAACTGAGAGGCTGACAGAGCTCATCTTTTCTTGGAGGATAGGGTGGTCCACTGAGTCAAAAGTTTTGGCCCAGTCGATGAAAATTGACACTGTGATGTGCCACTGATGCATCCCAGTGAAGACTAAGTAAGTGACCCACAGCAGGGAAGAGACAGTGAAGTGGCACATCCAAAAAGAAGACTGGAATGGAGAGAGGTACAGTAGTTGGAGGAGTACAAGAAATCAACAGACCTTGCGTAAACAGGTTTCTCCTGCAGCTTGGCAAGAGTAGGTAAAAGGGAGATATGACACAAGTTACCTATGGAGGGGGGCATTGCTCCCTTTATGAAGGGGAAGAATGTTTGCAGTTTTGCAAGACTGAGGAACAACACAGAGAGAGGAGAGGTTGAAAAGGCGAGTAAAGGCAGAGACAATGTCATGTACAGAGAGATAGAGAAGTTTAGCGTCCAGCCTGTTAGCACTCAATTTAGACAAGTTAAGTGAGGAAAGGGCAAAAAAATTTTCCAGAGGAGTTACAGGAGGAAGTTAAACCCTGGGATGGGTGGAATGGAGAGGAAGAAGGAAGAGAGGTGAGAGTAGAGGTGCCAGGAGGTGGGGATAAGGGACACAAGTAGTAAAAATTAATTGAAGTGAGTGGTAACAGAAGGAGCATCAGAAACAAGTGAGACATTTACCGTAAGTATGAGAAAAGCAGGCTGAGTGGAAGGGTCTAAAAGATAGTGAATAACCTTTCAGAATTTAGCAGCGGAGTTAAGAGTGAAATAGAGTGATTTAGAGGTGCTGACAATCTTTGTGTAGAAATGCATGAGCTTCCTGCAGGACAGGAAGTGAGGTAGGGAGCAGTATAATTTGAAGCGGACTCAAGCTTCAGAATGGGATTTGCACTGGTCAGTGAGGCCAGCTGTGATCCAGGGGTGGTGGGAACCCTTAACCCTAGATTTTCTAGGGGGAGCATACTTGTCCTAGATGTGTTTAAATTTAGTATTGTACAATGAGAAGGCTAAATCAATGACAGGGATGAAATGGATGTGGGATCAGTAGGTAGCAGCAAGACTTTGAAGGAGGGAATCAGTATTGAGTGACTGGAGGGACATGGACCAAATGTGGTATTTAGGGGAGGATGGAGGGGGTCAAAGTTTCCTAACACAGATGGTCATACAGTGGTCATGGAAGGTGTCCAGCAGAATACTAGTTGCAATAATTCCATGGATATGAAAGGAAAAACCCAGTCCAGGAGGGTGTGGTTGGGGGAGTGAGGATTAAGTTTGGTGGGCTCGGTAATAAGTTCGGTGAAAGTACACATCTACAATGTGTATGAAACATCACACCTGGGTGGCATGACTCCAGATATGTACATTGCCCATTAGTCACAAGGGAAGGGGGAATGGAGGGGGTGGATTAGGGTTTCAATACACCAATTTTATCATGATGATCCTATATGAGGTACCATAATATTGATGCATAGCTTTGTACCTGTCCTTGGGTCTTAAGGGTAGGGGGCATGGTAAGATGGGTGGGTGTTAGACACAAAAGCCCTGATAGGACATTTCCAAACGTTGTGGGCATCATGTTTGCAACCCTAACAGTTAATTTGCAGCCTTTGCACATTTTGCATTTGTGTGGTTGCAACTCAGGAGCATTAATGTAGTATTTGCCATCTATCTATCTATCTATCTATCTATCTATCTATCTATCTATCTATCTATCTCTATCTATCTATCTATCTATCACACAGATAAATATACTACGTGTGCTGTAATGCTCTGCTATATGCATGCCTTGGGTGAATTGTGAGGTACAAGACTAGAAACATAGAAGATGATGGCAGATAAGGACCGCAAGGCCCATCCAGTCTGCCCATTTCTTTTTCTACCTTATAAATGTGCCATCGGCGTTTGCTCTGTTAGTGGCCTATCTAGTCATACTCATCTGTATTGCTCCCTTATGCCTATCCCATGCCTGTTTGAAGCCCTGCACTGTATTCATAGCCACCACTTCCTGAGGTAGGCCATTCCATGCATCCACCACTTTCTGTGAAAAAGAATTTCACATTCCCCTTAATCGGCCTCCCTCTAATCTCATGCTGTGTCCTCTTGTCCTGCTATTTTTCTTATATTTAAACATGTTAGACTCTTTCACCTTGTTAATGCCCTTAAGGTGTTTGAATGTCTCGATCATATCACCTCTCTACCTCCTTTGCTCAAGGGTATACATATTGAGCTCTGTTAATCTGTCCTCATATGTCTTCTGATGCAGTCCCTGCACTATTTTGGTTGCCCTTCTCTGGACTACCTCAATTTGGTTAATGTCCTTGTGAAGGTGTGGCCTCCAGTACTGTACGCAGTACCAGTGTCTTGTAAAGAGGGATTATTACCTCCCTCTTGCGACTTATGATACCCCTACTAATATACCCTAACATCCCCCTAGCCTTACCTACTGATTTAGAGGTCTGCTTGGATGATTTCAGGTCATCGGTGATGATGATGCCCAAGTCTCTTTCTTCCTTTGTGACTGCCAGAAACTCCCCTCCCAGCCTATAGGTGGCTTCAGGGTTTCTCTTCCCTATGTGCATGATCTTGCACTTCTTTGCATTAAATCCCAGTTGCCACTCTTTTGACCATTTTGCTAGTTTATCCAGATCTCTTCTCATTCTGCCCACCCCATCTGGATCATCTACTCTGTTGCAGATCTTGGTGTCATCTGCAAACAGACAAGCCTTGCCCTTTAGTCCATCTGCAAGGTCACTAATGAAGATATTGAAGAGGAATGGCCCCAGAACTGATCCCTGAGGTACCCCACTTATGACTTGCATCTCTTCTGACTGTATACCATTTACCACCACTCTCTGTTTTCCGCCCATCAACCAGTTTGCCACCCAGTTGACCAACTTCTAACCCACCCCAAGCCTACCCATCTTATTTATCAATCTTCTATGAGGAACAGTGTAGAAAGCTTTCCTGAAGTCAAGGTAGGCAACATCAACTGCTCCCTCTTGGTTCACCACTCTGGTTACCCAGTCAAAGAAATCTATGAGATTAGTTTGACAGAACCTTCCTTTTGTAAACCCGTGCTGTCTTGGATCCTGTGTCCCATGGATTCCAGGTGTTGCACTATCCTTTCCTTAAGGAGTGCCTCCATAATCTTGCCCATTACTGAGGTAAGACCGACTGGTCTGTAGTTCCCTGCCTCCTCCCTGCTACCACTCTTGTGGAGCGGGATCACGTGAGACCTTCTCCAGTCTTCTGGGATCTCTCCTGTGCTCAGAGACTCACTAAACAGTTCTGATAATGGCTCTGCTAGTTCCACCCTTAGCTTCTTAAGTACCCTGGGATGTATGCCATCAGGTCCCATCTCCTTATCCACCCTGAGCTTAGCGAGCTCTTGTAGGACCCTTTCTTTTGTGAAGGGAGTAGTGCTCACCTCCCTCCCCCTGTGTCGATGGTGCTGAGCTGTGGGCCATGCCCTACCTTCTCTTCAGTAAATACTGAGCAAAAGTATCTATTTAGGATAGATGCTTTTACAGGGTCCTCCTCCTCACATGCCCCCTTTTCTCCATTGAGCTTAGCAATACCCCCTCTGGACTTTCTCCTTTCACTAATGTATCTATAGAAAGTCTTGTCACCTTCTTTTACTGTTTGTGCTAGTGTTTTCTCAGTTTGGGACTTTGCCTGCCTTACTGCCTTCCCTGCTTCCCTTAGGGCAGTTTGGTATGCCTCCCTATCTTCATCCCGCTGTGTTCCCTTATATTTCCTGAAGGCCAGCCTTTTGACTGTGACCTTTTCTGCTACTGTATTTGAGAACCAAAGTGGATTCCTTCTTCTTTTGCACTTTCTTTTCTGTCTAACACAATGGGATGTTGCTTCAAGTATTATCCTTAATGCTTGCCACTTTGCCTGTACTCCCTCACCTGTGTTTCTTTTTGCCAGGGCTAGCTTAACTCTGTTGGCCATCTTATCAAAGTCAGCTCCTCTGAAGTCCCATATTTTTGCCTTAGAATGGGATGATTTAGATGTAGTGGCCAAAGTGAATCATACCATGTGATGGTCACTGGCCCCCAGGTGACCTTCTACCTGGAGGTCTGTGATCCCTTCCCTGTTAGTCAGTACTAGATCTAGGATAGCCCTGTCTCTTGTGGGTTGTTGTACCAGTTGTTTGAGGCCCTTCCCCTGCAGGGAGTCCACCATGTGTCTAGTTCTGGCAGACAGGCCAAGTGTGTTCAACCGCCCAGTGCATGCACATTTTAGATCATCAGAGCATGAGTGCACACCCCATAGTATACTCCTTTTATAAAATGGAAACTTTGGGGGGGTGTAAAATAGTGCTAAAAAGAAGCCTTTTATCTGTATTACTGTTTATTTGCTGTTGTTTGTGATGCTTATCAGTTTGCTGACTTATCTGGTTGATACTGCAGTTTATTTTGTTCCCTTGCTCGGGTGCTTCATTTCAGTTTCACTTTAATTAGCCTGATTGCACAGATATCCATTTGTGAAAAAGAGTTAAAAAATACTTTGCAAAAGTTCTTTGTCTGTGAATTAGATAAAAATCCAACTTGTTTTGTGTTCCAAATAACTGTAATAGTAGTAAAGTGCCACTAACTCTTTAGTTTAACTATAACAAATTGTCAGCAACTGTAGTAGTGTACATTGAAGCAGGAGAATTCTATAGCAACCCTCTCTCTCTCTCTCTCGTCCTTCAATGACTGCATATATACTAGGTCTGACACTGTGCAAACCAAAAGTTGCAATGCTAGGGGCTCCACTCACTGGGATATAATATGTTATCTGGAAACTTGGTATCCTGGCACTCAGGATACCGAGCACAAATAACCAACACTGGCAATCCCGATGGCACCACTGTCCTGACCAACTGCCAGGGAACACGGCAATGAATACAGTAATTTTTAATGTGGAGGGCTGTGTCCCCCGCACCCCCCTGTAACTAAAATAACTAACTCTGAGGGGGAGCGGACCCCGGAGTTAAAATGTAACAGTTACGGGGGATGGCAAAAGTGAAAGGCCGGATGAGTACCCGGACCATGTGGAGCATACTGGCTGAGCTACCTGTGCTCCAGCCCTCCACACCATGGGGCAGCTTGGCCAGCTTCCGGCTCTGATGGTGTTTACAGGGTAAGGTAGCAAGCCATCACATTGGCTACCTTACCCCTTCCTGTAGCACCGTCGGGCATGTCTCCATCGGCACAATTACTATCGGGACACTGCACCTGTCAGGCAATAGTGCCCAGGCAGGTGTGTGTTGGGATAGTGAGCCATGGGAGACCATAAGGGTACCTTATACCTGAGATGCCAGCTGTCAAAAAAACCCTTTTTGACATAAATATTAACTCAAACATTTATATAGATATACTAAATGGTAGGCCTGATTCAGATCCATAAAGTAGACTTATCAATTCTAATATTATAAATACACTAATTTTTAAGTTATGACATCATCAGCTGACAGCTTTTTAAAATGTTCTTCCCCAACCTAAGAGACAGAATTTCATGAACAATGGATTCTTACTGTTTTAATATGCTCACCCCACCCACCTTCGTAGATGAAATGCAAGACCTGTCATTTAACAAAAAATTAAAACAGCTATCCTACAACAGCACCGATTCATTTTTGCACCATGTGGCCCCATTTAACATAGAAACATAGAATCTGATGGTAGATAAGGACAGCTAGGCCCACCTAGTCTGCCCATTTACCTACCTAATGGATAAGCTGCAGATCCTAGTTAATTAACAGCCTACTTCCTCCTACCCCCACTAGAATTGCCTTATGTCTGTCCCATGCATTCTTGAAATCCCCCACTGTTTTTGACTCTACGACCTCCTCAGGAAGGCTGTTCCATGCCTCTACAACCCTCTCTGTAAAATACTTCCTCACATTACCTCTGAGCCATCCCCCTCTCTTCAAATTGTGCCCCTTGTTCTTGCACATCTCTTTTTCCAAAGATGCTACCCTCTTGGACATTGTTGATTCCTTGAGGTATTTGAAAGTTTCTATCATGTCCCCCCTCTCCCTCCTTTCCTCTAGGATATACATCTTAAGCTCCTTTAGTCTTTCTTCGTATGTCTTCTGGTGCAGACCCTGCACCATTTTGGTTGCCCTCCTCTGGACAGCCTCCACCCTGTCTATGTCTCTGCAGAGATGGGGTCTCCAAAACTGTACACAATACTCCAGATGTGGTCTTACCAACTGTCTGTACAGAGGGACAACAACTTCCTGTTTTCTACTGGAGATGCCTCTCCCTATGCATTCCAGAATCCCCCCAGCCCTCCTTACTGCCTTCTCACATTGCTGGCCCACCTTTATGTCATCTGATATGGCTACCCTGAGGTCCTTTTCCATTTTTGTTGTTGTCAGTATCTCATCCCCCATTGTGTACTCTTCCCCTGGGTTTTTGTTTCCCAGGTGCATTACTTTGCTCTTCTTTGTGTTGAATCTAAGCTGCCATACATTTGACCATTCCTCCAACCTTGCCAAGTTCTTTTTCATCCTTTCCACCCCACCTTGCATATCAACCCTGTTGCAGATCTTTGTGTCCTCTGCAAAGAGACATACTTTTCCTTCCAGTCCCTCTGCAATGTCACTTTTTTTTTTTTTTTCCTATTTTATCCCCATGCCTCTCGTCGACCATCGACTCTGGTCACGGACCCCTGGAGCCCTAGCCACGGAAGTGCCGTCTCCCGGTCATCCCTGGCTTACCCCCAGAGAGTGGAGCGCGATTCAACCCCCATATCGGATCGCGGAACTGTAACTAGTTGGGGAATGGCTCCAGTGGCCAATCAGGGCTTCCTGAGGGCAGAGCATCACCGAGACGCAGGCATGAGATTTTATTCCTCCCATATGCCCTCCCGAGGGGCGGGGCGTGCAATGATGCCAGCATCGCCCGCCTCCGCCCCCATTTGAGCGTCAGCAGTGCAGAGTTCTCCCGGCCTCCGCCAGGAGTCCCCAGGCGCGAGATGTTGCCCGCACCCTCCCCGGAGGAAGGAGGCTGCCCATGGACGCTCAATCCTTCTCCCCGGCCGGCCCTCCGATGATCCGGGTCCATTCCCGAATCCGGGTCACCGGTGTCACTGCAATGTCACTTATAAAGACATTAAAAAGGACCATCCCCAGTACTGAACCCTGCGGTACCCCACTAGTAACCCCCCTTTCTTCAGAGTGGACTCCATTTACTATTACCCTCTGTGTCCTGTTGTCCAGCCAGTGTTTTACCCTGGCTACCACCCTGGGACCCACTCCCAGGCTGACTAAATTCTTTATTATTCTTTTGTGCAGGACTGTGTCAAATGCCTTGCTAAAGTCTAGGTAGGCCATGTCCACAGCCCCTCCCTGGTCTACTACTTTGGTCACCCAGTCAAAGAAATCATTTAGATTTGTCTGACATGACCTTCCCACTGTGAATCCATGCTGCCTCAGGTCCTGTGTGCCACTGGCCTCTAGGTAGTCAACAGTTCTTTCCTTCAGAAGTGATTCCATTATTTTCCCTACCACTGAGGTCAAACTGACAAGTCTGTAGTTTCCTATGAACATACAAAATTTGCCAGCAGATAAAGGCCTAGAGGTCTATCAAGTCTGCATAAATGTGCAGCAAGCACCCCTTATTATGCAGCTGCCCCTCTCTTGAACCCTTCCCCTTCATTGACCCTCTCCCTTGTCCTGTCCCATCCCCTTTTGAAGCAGTCCACTGTTCTACTGGATACCACTTCTGCAGGTAAAGCATTCCACCCAGCTACCACCCTCTCTGTAAAAAAAGTCTCTCCTCATCTCCCTCCTGAACCTTCCTCCTCATATCATGGCTCCTGGTGTCCCTCCCCTTCCATACTTTGAACAGCCCCTTTGTACCTGTCTTGTTTATTCCTTTCATGTACTTAAAGGTTTCAATCATGTGCCCCCGTCCCTCCTCTCCTCCAGCGAGTACATGTTCAGCTCCCTCGTATGATAAGTCCCCCAGCCCCTTGATCATCTTTGTTGCCCTGTGCTGCACTCCCTCCAGTAACTCAATGTCCTTCTTCAGATACGGGTGTCAGTACTGCATGCAGTACTCCAGGTGTGGTCTAACTAATGACCTATACAGTGGCAGAACTACCTCCTCCCTCTGCGAGGATACCTCTTGCAATACAACCCAGCATTTTGTTGGCCTTTGCAGCTGCCTTCCTACATTGTGCTGAGTTGTTCATTGACCCTGTAATGAGCACCCCCAGATCCTTCTCCTCCTCTGTCAGGGCTAGCTGCACTCCCCCCAGCTGGTAACTCCTCCTTGGGTTCTTCACCCCAAAATGCAGCACCTTGCACTTTTTGGCATTAAATCCCAGTTGCCATATGTCTGACCAGGTTTCAAGCTTTGCCAGAACATTCTGCAACCCCTGCCATCCCCCTAGGTCGTATACCACTGCTTCCATCTTGGTATCATCAGCAAACAGACTGATCTTGCTCTTGATGTCCAATGATATGTCTGCAATGAATATCCCAAACAACACTGGTCCCAACACCAAGCCCTGTGGAACACCACTCGTCACCACCCTTGGGTGTGAGAGCTCCCCATCCAACACCACCCTCTGTTGCCTTCCCTGAACCAAATTCCCTACCCATCCAACCAGATTTGCACCCACCCCTGTGACTTCTAACTTACTTCCCAGCCTCCTATGCAGCACCGAGTTGAATGCCTTACTGAAGTCCAGATTCCTGCCTCTGTCTTGCTCCCACTTTTGTGAAGGGGGATATCATCCACCCTCCTCCAGTCCTCAGGTACCACACCATTCTCCCATGATTTATTAAAAAGGGTAATCAGTGGTGTTACTAGTTCTTCCCTTAGTTCTTTTAGAATTCTGATGTGAATCCCATCAGGCCCCATTGCTTTATCCATCTTCAGTTTCAAGAGTTCTTTCTGAACCCTTTCTTCTGTGAAAGGACTAATATCAACCCTGCTATCCAGAGTGCTTCTATTGACTGGATTAGATAACCTCCCCCTGCTCTTCCATTGTGAATACTGAGCAGAAGTATTCCTGCTTTTTCACAGTCGCTCTCTGCCCAACCATTCTCCTCTTTATTCAGCTTCAGTATCCTTGCCTTAGTCTTTCTTTGCTCCCTAATGTACCTAATAAAGGTTTTATCCCCCTTCTTAACTGAGTTGGCTATCTTTTCCTCAGTCTGGGCCTTTGCCATTCTGACTGCCTTTCCCGCTTTCTTCTGCTTTAACTGGTACAGTTCTCGGTCCTGCTCCTTCTGTGTTTCCTTATACTTCCTGAATGCTATCTTTTTCTCCCTAACCTTCCCCGCCACTTCTTTTGAGAATCATAGTGTTTTTTTCCTTCGTTTTGATTTGTTTATTTGCTTCACACAAAGGCTTGTTGCCTCTGTGATGGCAGTTTTGATGTTCCCCCATTGTTTCTCCACTCCATCTTCTTGCCTGTTTGCTAGTGCTTTTCTAAGGCACTCTCCCATTTTGCCAAAATCAGCCCTCCTGAAGTCCAGTACCTTCACTTTTGTATGGCTTGACTCTACAGCTAAGTTTATCGTAAACCACACTGTTTGGTGGTCACTTGTTCCCAGATGGCTACCCACTTCAAGATCGGAGATCCTGTCTCCGTCCCCATTTGAGAGTATCAGGTCTAAGACTGCTCCCTCCTGAGTGGGTTCCAACACTAGCTGTCTGAGGCATGCCATCTGTAGGGCATCGAGAATGGCCCTGCTCCTGGATGTGGCTGCAGCAAAGGTGCTCCAGTTAACATCAGGCATATTCAGATCCCCCATCAGCAATATGTCCCCTTTCTCTGCTAAGGATGCCTTCTATAATTTCCTTGTCCATTCCCTCCCCCTGAGATGGGGGTCTGTATACAACCCCTGTGTGGATTGTGGTGCCATTTCCAGTCTCCAGGGTGACCCTCAGTGCCTCCTCTTCTCCCTGTTTACTTTTTAGTTCTGTTGCTTTGATCCCTTCCCTTACATAGAGAGCTACTCCTCCTCCTTTTCTTCCTCCCTGTGTCCCTCCTGTAGATTGTGTACCCTGGAATGTTGACATCCCAGTCATGGTTCTCTGTGTACCATGTTTCTGTGACTGCCATGATATCCAGGCATCCCTCTTCCATCAAGGCCACCATTTTAGGGAGCTTTTTACCTAGACTATGGGCATTGGTACTCATTACCCTCCATTTTTTCATGGCTTTATTTTTTGCCACATCCCTGCCTTTACTGCCTTTGTGTTTTTCTCCATTTACCCCTGCCCTTCTCCCTGTCAACTGCTCTATCTTGGTTTTTACCTCACTAACTACCCTGATTTTTCTTTTGGGGGGCTAGGATTTCCCTTTTCCTTTTCAGTGCCTCCCCCCTTGGCTAGTTTAAATGCTTGCAAATGAAGCATTTAAACCTATCACCTAGGATCCTGGTTTCCCTTCTGGATAGATGCAGACCATTTTAAACTATCTTTTAAACATTGAATGAAACTTTAGCAACAAACATTAAAACAAATGTGCAAGCTTTTTTTAAACACAACAAACTTTTGTGTGATTTGTTCACCCTGTGTTCCTTGTTTGAAACACTTGATCTTCTTACTGAAGTCTGAAGTAAAACAAACATAGACAGTAGTGTCATCTCAGGGGGGAAATGAGGTCATAATGCCACTCACTCTTGAACATAAATATTCATTGCACAAAACATTGTTAATGCACCATTTACAGTTAAGGTGACAAAAGTAGGGAAATGTGGTGTTAAGGTTCCCAACCCTAACATCCCACCCCCATGCTGCAGGCAGCAACAGGAAAAACAATTACGGTTTCACCTCTCCTGAGTATTAGCAAATCAGGCATGGAGTGTACCTTGGAGTTATCAGCCCTAACACTCACCCAATTCCATCAGTAAAGAAGCTGAGATTTGTAGAGTATATGAGAATGGGGTGAGCGTTAGGGTTGTCAACCCCAAGGTACACCCCACGCCTGATCTGAGAAGACTCAGGAGAGGTGAAACTAATAGTTTTTCCTGTTGCTGCCTGCATGGTGAAGGGTGGGGTGTTAGGGTTGGGAACCCTAACACCACATTTCCCTACTTTTGCCACTTTAACCCTAACTGGTGCATTAACCGAGTCTTCTGCAATGGATTTTCTTACTCTTTGAGACAGTATAATCGTATCCTCATTCTGGCATGAACATATCCATTTGCCTGAGAAATGCAGGACCATACAGGCCCTGTGCTTTCATTTCTTCCAAAAAGCAATTTATTTGAATCATTGTTTGGCTTGTTAAACTTTCAAGGTTATCTTATGGGAAGTTTGATGTTTTAATGTTTTTGTGTTTTTTTTTTCTATGCCCCCTAAATTGTTGGAGGAGTATTGGGCTCTATGCACTATTGGGGTGAAGTGGCTACACACGTACCTGGGGTGTGTGTGCCACTGTTCTCTCACCTACACCCCCCCCAAGGCGTGATGCCACCGGGGGGGCAAGCAGCAACTACATGCCTGATCCCCGGCCATGCAAAGAAAAAAGTGCAGGGCAGGCGAGGGTGTGCCAGCAGTACATGCCATGCACCAAGGCATGTAGTGCTGGCCACAAGGATGTGCAGGGGTGCAGGTTATGCCAGGGAGAACCCTGCCATAAGCCCTTTATGCACCTCATGCAACCATTGGGACTCAGCTGGGACAGGGCAGATAGCTCACCCACCTGGACCACTGCCATCTGCCCCTCTACACAATGGTGTGGGGTCCCTACCAGGCACCCCACCCCACACACAGGCACAGACTATGGATGCTGCCCCCCTCACCACAAAGGTACCACTGGGCCACCCCTGTCACCGGCCACCATTGCCTTGCGTGGTAGTTGGATATGGGGCACACTCCCACACCACCAACAGACCCCCTTCCCATCCCTATGCACCACTCCAGTGCCGCATTGGAGGGCTCGTGGCTTTACCCTCCTCTTGCCACCACAGCCACTGGCTGCTGCTTATCCATGGGATGCACTGCTAATGTGTGCCCTGCCGCAGAAGGGATCCACTGAGCTGCTCAGTCCGGGCATGATCTGCCCCCGGCTGCACTGCGGCATCCAGTGCACCAGGGGGCAGGATCACAGACAGGTGGTCAGTGGTCATAAATGCCATATATGCACACCTGTCCACAGGTGTAGAGCTCTGCAGGTGGGCAACGTGCCTCTGGCATGTATTACCTGCCCATTGGTTCATAGCACCCTATTATGTGTTATTCTTGTAGTACTTATTAAGACATTTGTTTTGATATATACTGTAAATTGGCCCTGAACTGCAAAGACTAAGGAAGTTATGGCTTGTTGAAGTTGAAATGTGAGGGAAAAAAACTAAGTCCAAATTCTTTTTTCATATGAAGGCATCCTTTTTTGTATGAACAAAAACCCATACGAAAAAGGATGCCTTCATACCAAAAAAGAATTGGAAAAAATACTGTGCCCAAAATCTTTTTTCATACAAGAGCATCCTTGTTCATATGAATGTAAAAAAAACATATGAAAAGGATCCCTTCATATGAGAAAAAAGAATTTGGACTTTTTTTTTTGTAATTCTTTTTTAACATGATGGCATCCTTTAATGTATGTTTTTTTTATTCATATGAAAAAGGATGCTGCCATATAAAAAAAGAATCTGAAAAAATCGAAGTTCAAATGTATTTTTCATATGAAGGGATCCTTTTTTGTATGACCAAATTCCTTTTTTGTATGGCCATATGAAAAAAGGAAATAGAGTCCTGAAAAAGGATTTTAAAATGCATAAAAAACACATTTCTGGGTCATGTTTCAAAAACATAAATGCAGAATCCACCTAATGGGATCCTGATTAGCAAGATGCACATGTTTTTGTGTGGGCAGGATATCATTTTTTTATACTCTTTATTTTGATTTCTCATAGACACATTTCATGTTTACATTGAAACAGCAAATGACAAGTCATACCAGAAATAAAGATATAAATAGTCATAAAAGAAAAATCAGCTATGTAACATATCACAGAATTAAAAGCCAGTAATTAATGAACCCAATGAATACATTTCCCAGAAACACAGCAAAGAGAGTGGAAGCATAAAAAGGAACAGGGACAACCTGCCAATTTGTTCTCACATTATGTAGAAAAGGGGGAGGGGGGCTGTATAAACAGTTATAACTTGCTATTATCAACAGCTTGATACCAAACTCTAATTGTACATATCCTCCTATATGTAACTCCCCATGTTTACCCACAGAGTTATTGGAGTCGTCCTAAAAGGGTGCCAGTGCAAGTGGGGTTGCACTGTAGTTTGCAATGGAAAGAGAGTCAGTTTTAAACTAAAACAAAGTAAAGCATTATTAAAAGCATTTGAAATCGTGAGGTGCAGCAGACGTAAAACACATGAGGCCTGAATGGATATGGCTGCTTGACATCTGCCCAGATAGTTAGACCACCTACAAGGTGGTCTAACTATTGAGGTGGGGTCGACCCAACATGGGTCCAGAAAATGACGCATGCGACTAAATTAGATGCATGAGTCATTTATTTTTCTTGGAAAAAGTGGCAGGTGTCACAAATGCATTGGGATGTTTGTAAATATGCTGCAAGCACCCCAATGCATTTGCCTGGAAGCAGCAAGATTTGAAATACAGACACCATTGCTACACCATATCTATGAAAATTCTGACCATAATTGTTTTTTGTGGAATTACACATTTATTCATAACTAACTCGTGGCTTCACTACTTGTAACTGATACTGTAGGTCTTACTAGTGGAGATAAATTGTCATTCCACTGTAATCCATTATGTTTTCCCTATGGAGTGGTAAGCAATGGCATGATGCAGAATCTCCATATACGTATATCGTGATATATCACAGGAATTCCTCACTCATTTCAGTTGGATTTCTGTAATATTTTTCAATATATCCAGATACAGTGGAACTAGCCATGATGCAATGCAGAAACTTGTGATAAGTGACATGTCACAACATACTGCATGACAGAAGGGCTTGATTGCCTTTGAATTACACTGTTACCAGCAATATACTGCGGCATTATGAGATATACTGCAGTATTACTATATTGCATCCTGGCTGGCACTGTAGTATATAGTGCACCTTGTCACTAGCTACCACTATGTTATTATCAAAATGATTTATGAATCCTTTAAATGTGAAACAAAGTTCTTGTTTAGCTGCTGTTGTGTGGTACTAGAGATACTTAAACCTATTCTCTCTCTCTCTTTCTCTGCTCTCTTGCTGCCTGTTTTTGTCCTAAGGGGCTAGCATATTTAATGTATGTTCTGCCAGTTCTTGTTTCATCATATTACCTCCTGTTTCCAAGGCCTTGCAAATTTGACATTACAGCAGGAAGAGAAACAGAATTACCAAGTCAAAAGCATGTTATTTTTACTGCCTTTGTCAGAAAATGAAAGCTTATGAAGTGCTAATGCTTTGCTTTGGTTACAGAAAATTCTTTGTTTTGTATATTTCAGCTAATTTTAGAAGAATAAAAATAAGGCCTTCTGTATGTTTCTCATATGAGCATGTTTATAGACGTAGACTTAAGACAGACTATTTCTTGCTGTATTTTAAACTTTATGAAAAGCAAAATATTAATTATCATTCAAGTCTTTCTTCAATAGACAAACTGGGTTTGGCGCTGTTTTTCTGTTCTGAGACTAGATGACATCCATCTGTTTTTGTAACCTCATTTCAGAGAGAGTCTCATACCTGAGGTAATGCATTTGATGCCTTCCAATAATGAAGCCAAATAATTAATTCCCAGATTATGCCCTTTTCAATACCATATGTATCACTATTGTTTTCCCATTCCCTTGGGTGGTCCATATTAAATTCCCAATAGATTTTATCATACTGTTCATTCTGGCTAGCATTAGTCTACTTTGATCCTCATGGCTTTCAGATAATGGGTTGATCACTCACTTTCATCTGCAATTTAATTTCTGGCCTTGTGTTGTTATCTGTTATCCAGGCATTGCTTTGGGCAACAATTGAAAGTGGGTTTCCAGATGGTATTGTTGTGTTTCTGACATCTTGCAATACCTTGATTCTTATTGGTATCCAACAGAGTAGTGGATAATGACATTCTCTCCATACAGAATGCATGGGGCTGGGACATGGTTCTTGTTTATTGCTGCCATCTGACCCATCACTCACCACAGAAACAATTTTTTTGGTGCTCCATTTTCAAGGGTCTGCTTTCATTCTCACTCCATCCCCCTCCCACACCCAGTCTCTTACCAAATATTTCCTAGTGTCTAGTTGCACCACCTCCTTTGCTGAGTCCTATGACACACATTCCCTAGTATCTAGTGGCACCCCCTTCCTTTCCCAGTACCTTAAAATACAGTTTTCCATGTTGTCTGATAGCACCCCCTGATGCACCCATACCCACTTTCCCAGTGTAACCACCACAACCCTCCACTCACCTCCTCAGCCAGCCACTGTTATTAACATCAAATACCACAGTTATATTGATATGAGTATATTAGTGCAATGATTTGTGTCATATCTTCCTTAAAATTATACAAACCATTGCATCAATATACCAAAATGTGCAGTAGTTCCCAGTACCAGGTGCTATTATGACAAAATATATCCTTATATTACTGTTATGATCCCAGGCACAATTAGTTATATTGCTTGGTGTCACTGTCCATTTTATAAATATTCACCTTCATCTACAAGATAGTCAGAGATTGCTGCTTGGATATATTTACCTTAATAGTTGTTTTTTTTGGCCTTGTATAGTTTAGCCTATGTTATCATGCCACTATATTTAGGATAGAGCAGGGGGTTCTATGTTAAACTTCACATTTTGAACTTTATTATTTTCACAACCATTTGACAGATTTGCACAAAATTTTGCATGCATGGTCTCATATGTAGATCTCTTGACGTGGCAAGTTTTGTTCCAGTCAGATGTGCGGATTCCGAAATGCTGATAACAAAAATTGTAAAAATCACTGTTTTTGCTATTTTTTGTCATTGCCTTCTGCCCAAACAGTTAATTTTGATCCAAAATTTTCAGGGTGGAAATTGCATGGCCCACAGATGTGCATTTCACTGGTTTGGTGAACAATATTAATCCATTCTAAAGTTATTAAATTCTAAAATTCCAGTTTCTGAACATACTCAGTACAGTCTTTTGGATAGATGTTTGGAACAAAAAAATAATTTGGTCTGTTTGAAAAAGGATCCTTTTTCATTTGGGGACAATCCTTTTTTCATTTGCCACCATTTTGTTTTCCATTTTTCTTAACAAAAAAACAAAACACAAAAATGACATCCTGCAGAGAGACCAAGACATGTGTCTTGCTCCTTAGAACTCTGTTAGGTGGATTCTGCAGCTAACTAGTGGAAAACTGATATAGAAATGTATTTTTTTAAGTTTTTAAATCCTTTTTCATGACCACTTCTGCTTCTTTCGTGTGGGCTTTTTTTCATTCAAACTAAAAAGGATCCCTTCATACAGAAATAGATTTTGGACTTAGTTTTTTTCAACTTTTTCCATATGACCTTTTTCATTCAAAGAAAAAGGATCCCTTCATAGAGGAAAAGGGTTTATGCTTAATTTCTTTGCTATTCTTTTTCATTTGAAGGAATCCTTTTTCATTTCCTTTTTTTTTGTTTGATACACAAAAGGATTCCTGCAAATGAAAAAAATTTGTATGGTGTCCCCATAATTATGTGAATTTTCCCTGGTGTCTAGTGGCACCCCCAACCCTCTGATCACCATCCCTGTAATTTTCTAGTTTTCCCCTGGTGTCTAGTAACATGTCCCACCCTACAATCACTATTCCCATAATTTTTCAATTTTTCCCCTGGTGTCTAATGGTGCCCCAACCCTCTGATCACCATCCCCATAATTATTGACTTTTATCCTGGTGTTTAGTGGCACCCTCCACTGTCCAACTGTCATCCCCATAATTATTTACTTTTTTCCTGGTGTCCAGTGGCACCTCTCACCCTCTGATCACTATCCTTATGATAACTTTATTTTACTCTGATGTCTAGTGGTGCCCCTTACACTCCGATCACTGTCCCACTAATTATTAAATCTTTCCCTGGTGTCTAGTGGCACCCACCCACCCTCTGGTCACCATCTCCATTACCTTTTCTTTTCCCTGGTGTCTAATGGTACCCCCACCCTCCAAGCACCACCCCCCTTCAGACTGTGTCCTTTCTTGGCATTTAGCAGCACCCCCACCCTCTGATCACCATCCCCATAATTACTGACTTTTACCCTGGTGTCTAGTGGTACCATCCACTGCCTGATCACCATCACCATAATTATGTAACTTTTCCTTGGTGTCTAGTGGCACCCCCACCCTCCAATTGCCATCCCTAAAATTGCTTTATTTTACTCTTGTGTCTAGTGGCACCCCCCCACCTTCTGATCACCATCCCACTAATTATTAGATCTTTCTCTGTTGTCTAGAGGTAGCCCCCACCATCTTATCACCATCTCCATTACCTTTTCTCTTTCTCTGTTATCTAGTGGTACCCCCCCACCCTCTGATCACTGTTCCCCTTCTAACTGTGTCTTTCTCTGGTATCTACTGGAACCTCCCCACCCTCTGATCACCACCCTCTGTAAAATAAAGAAAGCAGTCCCGCAATGTATTTTTTTAAACCTGTAAAAAAGAAAATGGTCCCTCACTGATCTGACCCCTCCTCTACTCCAATTGCTCACTGAGCACCCCCTCACACACACACACACTCTCTCACCTGAACAGGCCCCAGGGTGAAGATCCACTCTTTGATCAAAGACACATCTTGCAGCTGGAACTACCGATTACAATATGAGAAATGAAGATAAGTGCGGTTCAATGCATTTTAATGGGGTTTTCCACACTGATTCATAACTTCAGCATTTTTGCATATTTTGACCCCAAATATTTATCATTGCCTTTTTGATACTCCCATATCATGAAAAATGGTGGTGGAATTAAGCAAATCTAGTCCAAATGGTGATTTTGTGATTCCTTGGCGAAATCACCTTTCATGCGGGATTTGAAAATTTTCACTACCCTTGTTCATGAGGTGGGGTCATAAGAAGGCTATGTTGAAAATTTGGCATCAACATATGTAAAAATAGCAAAGCTATTTGCATCCATTGAAATGTTACTGCTTTTGCTCATAACTTTGGTTATTTTAAATATTTTGACACAAAATTTTCAACATAGCCATTTTTTACACCACCTCATTAATCTGACACCTTCAAATCCTGTTCAAACTCTGTTTTTGCACCTGTGGCATGGAATGACATTGCGGTGATGCAGAATGACGTTTCAGCATGGACTGGAAAATTTTAAGTACCACGTTCATGAGGTGGGGTAATAATAAGGCTATGCTGACAATTTGGTTGCTGTTGTCCTACAAATGGAAGTGCAGTGCCTGGAAGCCCCTGAGCTTCCATAGCAACATACATGTATGTATCTATGGAGTGATGGGAGCGCAGGGCCCTCTAGGCCCTGCACCCCCACAGGCAAATAAGGATATGATTGCTTTTTCTGAAAACTATGGATGGATGGATGGGTGGGAGTGCAGGGCCTGGAGAAAAGTAAGGAAATTCTTTGCAAAAACTGTGTTAATGCAACATTTAGTGTTCATGCTAAAGTGAAAAAAGTAGGGAAATATGGTTTTAGAGTTCCCAACCCTAAAACCCCACCTCTAATGCAAATCAGGGGTCCAGTGTTCCCTGGGGTTGTCAACCCTAAAGCTCACCCCATTCTGTACACTCTAGAAACATACACACCTAAAGGGGTGAGCTTTAGGCTTGATAACCCCAAGGAACACTGGACCCCTGATTTGTTTTAAGGGTGGGGGTGATGTTTTAGGGTTGGAAACCCTAAATCCACATGTTCTTACTGTTTTCACTTTAGCATAAACCCTAAATGTTGCATTGATTCAGTTTTTTTTGCAAAGAATATATATATATATATATATATATATATATATATATATTGCAAAAAACTATGTTAATGCATCAGTTAGGGTTCATAGTATAGTGACAAAAGTCTGGAAATTTTATTTTAGGGTTACCAACCCCACCACCCCACCCCCACCTTCTACACATCAACAGGCATTGAGGTATGTCTTAGGGTCATCGGGCCCAATTCTCACCACATTCTCTTATGCTCTACCATCTCAGCTTGCTTAGACATGGAATGGGGTGAGAGTTAGGGCCATCGACCTCAAGACACACCCCAACGCCTGTTGGTGGGAGGGTGGGGTGGCAGGGTTGGTAACCCTAACACTGAATTTCCAGACTTTTGTCACTGTACTATGAACCCTAACTGATGCATTAATGTAGTTTTTTGCAGTGAATTTCCCTTCTTTTTTGAGATAGTATAATAGTATCCTGCAAAGTTATACGTGAGCGTAGAATAAATTCAATGGATGTGCATAAATCAGGCATTTTCAGGAATTTTTTCACCAAATTTTCAACATCACCTTTTGGAGACCCCACCTCATGAACACTGGCACTGTCATTTCATTAATCAGTCCTGAAAGGTGATTCTGCACAGTGACTACAAAATCACCTTTCAGGTCTGATTAATGAGATGACAGTGACAGTGATCATGAGGTAGGGACCCAAAAAGCCCATGCTGAACATTTGGTGCCAAAATGTTGAAAAATTCCTGAGATATCAACATAAGTTAAAAATACTACAGACCTCAATTATACAGTGCTTACCTTGATTCCTTCAGTTTGTGGTTCAGCTTTGAAGGGTGCAGACGTGTCCTGGTCCAGAGAAGATCACAGCCGCCGACCTCCAGAGGTAAGTATGGGGTAAAGGGAGGTGCAGGGAGGGGTGGGCAGAGGGAGGGTGGGGAGGGAGGGACAGGAAGATGAAGAGGGACCATTTTCTTTTTCTAGAAAAAACAAGATGGGGGACAGTTTTCTTTTTTAACAGGTATATAAATGCATGTATTGGGACAATGGGGGTGGGCTCCCCATTGTCCCAGAACAACAGGGACTTCACCAGCAACTGGGGACACTGGGAGTGGGCTACCCATTATCCCAAACCATCAGGGGTAGTGCCAACATGGGGACTGGGCATCCCAAAGTTGGCAAAAGGGAATGAAACTTAATTTGGTACACTGGGAGTGGACGCCCAGTGTGCCACTGTGGCAGGGGTCATGAGGGGCAGATGAGAGTTGCCAACATGCAGATTGGGCACCCCATTGTCAGCATAATAAAAAATAAGTTTGGGACACTGGGAGTGGGCTACAGTGTCACACAGTGGTAAGTGGAGGGTATTCCTGCCACTGACATGGGGATTGGGCACCCCAATGTCAGCAGAAATTATTTTATTTAATAAATCCTTCCTCAGCACCCTTACAGGCATTAAAAGGAGAAAAACTATTTTTATTAGGTAAACCACAACAGGTGTTTACCTAAACGGGGGCTGAGGAATACATTTCTGTCATTATTTGGCCCAAAAAGTGGCAAGAACATGTTTTTTGTTTGTTTTACAAGAGCCATTATTTTTAAATGGAAGTAGTGCCATGAATTGCAGCAGTTTTCACAAAATTTGAGAAAGAATAGTATGAAACTTTCACAAATTTTGCGAACGTCTCGCAAAGTTCTTTTGCAAATTGCAAAAGTACCAGGGGACTGATCTTCAAAAACATATTTCTGCCCATTATTTTTAAAATCTATCAGCAGGATCATGTTCCTCGGCCCCCATTAGGTAAGCACAACTGTTGGTGTTTTTCTAGGGCCAGTAACTTGTGAATTACAGCTGTTTCTCTCCGCTGCTAACTGAAAACAAGATAGCAGCAGGATGACATTACTTAGGCCATTTGCAAAAGTAAAATGTACTGCCGGTAGCTTTCGAGAGGCACAGCTGTTTTTGTCCCATTGACTATAATGGGAAACCTGAAATTTGAATAACTTTTGAATGGATTAATATTTGTTCACCAAATCTTCGAAAGGCACATCAGTGGCCCAGACTACATATTTCCTGAGAATTTCAGATCAGACAGACAAACCATTCAGGCTGTGGAGATAAGCAAAGATTTCACCAAAAATGGCCAAAAAAGTATTGTTTTACACTTTTTTGGGCACTCTGCAGCTCCACAACCACACACCTGACTGGAACAAAACTTACCAGATCCATAGTATCAGACAGCACATGCAAAATTTCAGGCAAATTGGTAAAACGGTTGCAAAGTTATTAATGTGCAGAATTTTGGACTTAATATAGACGTGACACGTAACCTTAACTATAATGTGTGTCTGTATATATATATATATATATATATATATATGTATACACACACACACACATATATATATATATATATATATATAGAGAGAGAGAGAGAGAGAGAGAGAGAGAGAGATTAGAGAGATTTCCTGCTGGATACACTAACCATTTCCTGTTGGAGCCCTCCCTGGGACCCCTTGACAATGAGATGTTGAATCTCATGGGGTCATCCCAGTTGGAGTATTCTAAAATATAAAATTAAAAGAGTCAACAGGTGGCATTGTAGAGAAACTGCACTGTGTATGTGTATACCTCCAAAATCTCTTTACCCTGTGGGCTCTAGCAGTCAGTTGACAAATTGTAAAAAACAGACAAGTGCAAAGTGATGGCATTGGTTATTCATGAATTGCTCTTCACTTAAGATACTCACTGCCATGACTAGATATGCGGCATCCTGATGATGGGCACCACTGAAATGATTTATCAGATTTTATTATTTCAAGTTATACATTGTGTAAACAACTATAGCAATATATTCTTGTATATTAATATACATTTGCAGCCATTTACATCATCAGAGATCTCTAGATATTTTGTAATACTTAACAGTAGTAGAAATGATAAAAAAAATCTTTATTTTTCAAGAGGATTAAACTATTAGGACTTAAAAAGTTTTGTTTACAAAGTTGTCCTGCATGTGAAAAACATTGCAAAATTATAAAAGAATATTCTGGTACAGACATTACAATAAACAACAGAGATCCATAAAGCATCAAATTAATTACAGCATAACTAAATATTCCAAGTACATAATATGATAAAGTACATTCTAAGCACAAAATGCTACTCACACAGGAACGTGGTCCCACTATTTCTAAAGAAAGTCTCTCTTGTGGTCCTAAAGCAGTACTGCAGGCAACCAGGAATTTTTCTAACTATATCACATGCATTTTAGGAAATATTTGACTATGTTAATGGCTGCAACTGTAGCAGTTTATGTTATTTGAAGTTATAGGCTAACAGGACAAGGAAGTGAGTAGATGGCTGTGCTGGTTATCATTTTGAATAAGGTGATGAATTTGAGTGTAGTGAGGGTTCCACTAGACACCATGGAATATTTTGCAAAGGAAAGGGTGAAGAACGGTTAGCACAAGATACAAGATAGTATTTTGTGAGAGACTGGGGACAGGATTTCAAAAGCCTTAAACTGCAACAAGCCCCAGTGCACCAGCAGTACAGCAAATGGGGTGTGTAGCAAACTAGAGGGATTTTTTATCCCATTTGGCAGTTGCCGCAAGGCTGATCAACTTTTTCTGGTCTAATTTGTGACAATCCTGGAGGCTGTTTTTATGAAGCTTGTGCAAGATATTTAGTGCAAGCTGCTGTAATTTGTGGAAACTCACAACTGTGTCTGAGATTATAAAGTTGGATGCAGCTGCGGAAAAGGCTTTCACGGACCACCAGAATGTAAGTGCCATGATGCAGGGCTGGATGCAAGCCCTGCACCATGCTTTGAAAATCCTGCAGTAGGTGAGGGAAGGAGATGCCTTAGACATGACACAATATTTGGTACAGGACTGGATAAGGCAAAGGGTGCCACTAGAAAAAAGAAAGTAATTGGTATTGGACTGGGCAAGGAAAAAGGGTGGCACATAGGCGCTAGAGAGTATTTGGCATGGGTCTTGGTGTAGGAGGGGTGCCTCTTAGGTGCAAGAGGGCATTTGACATTGGACTGGGTATGGGAGGGATGTACCATACAGGCACCAGGGAGTAAATGGCATTGGACTGTTGGAGAGTAATTAACATAGGGAATGGGTGAGAGGGTGTCACTTCCACATTAACACCAGGGAGTACTTGGCATAAGACTGGGCAAATGATGGTATGTCAACAAGACTTCAGGGAGTACTTGGCATGGGACTGGGTGAGAGAAGGTATGCCACTTAGATATCAGTGAGTATTTTGCATGGGACTGGGTGAAGGAGGTAGCATCACTTAGGCATCAGGGAGTTTTTGGCACCAGACTGGGTGAGGGAGGGCTGCCACCAGTATACCATGTACTCCATGATGGGGATGGAGTAAGAAAAGGGATATAACTTAGATACCAGAGAGTACCTGGTATGGTATTGAGTGAGGGAGGGGTTCAACTTAGTCATTAGGGAGTATTTAGTATTTGTGTGAAGGAGGGTGTGCAAGTTAGGCACCATGAAGTATTTTGCATGGGACTGGGTGAGCAAAAGGGGTGCCACTTAAACCCTGGGGAGTATTGTGGAGAGTATGGGAGAGGAGCTTGGTGAAGGAAGGGGTGCCAGATAGACACTAAGGAGTATTTGGTTTAGTACAGGGTGAACATGTGTGTAAAATAATCACCTGTGAATAATTGGTACAGGACTGGAAAAGGGAGGGGTACCACACACTGTAGACTCAAGAAAGTATTTCTCACATACTGTACTTGGACTCAGTCCTGGAGTCACATTGAAGGGACACTGAGCTTTACCAATGGTGTGTGTGTGTGTGTGTGTGTGTGTGTGTGTGTGTGCTTGTGTGTGTGCATACATGATGCATATGTGTGTGTGTGTGTGCATGCATGAATTATCTTATTAGGCAAGTACTGCAGGACAAGCTTGGTTTCATTCTTTTTGTAGCTTAGTACCTGTTGGTAACACTATAAAAAGCACTTTGCCAACCCCCTTACTAATGTCTAATACTTCCACATGTCATCATTTTTTATGTCTTAAAAACCATACCACACCCATCCAGGCCCTACCACCCTCTTGACCAGTCCTTATCCTACATATCAAGTCACTACATGTTGCAGAAGAAAGTGTTTTCCATGTGCAATTTAACACAAAGATCCTCATCCTCCCATTCTCCACTGAAGACCACGCAATGAATGTGATCTTCCTGTTTCAGTGGACATATAAAACAATTTGCTCTTATATAGCGAGGTGACTTGAGTATAGATTAAGACTAAGTTGGAGAGTATGAGGGTTGAGATGGCTGAGAGCTGGGTTTCCAATATTAAAAACAAGTGATCATCAATGTATATTAGTAGTAGTAGTAGTAGTTCTTTATTTCTATGGTGCCCTTCCCCTGAGGCTAATGGCGCTTTACATGAAGCCATATCTCAAAGTTAGAATCACATTAAAATACATCCAAATCAGAATTAGAATATTAAATAAGTAAATTAAACATAATAAATTAAACAGCATCAGAGAGGAAATTCGGGATCACACTAGACAGCCTTCAGGTGTTGTTGAAGGCCTCTTTAAAGAGGAATATTTAAGACTGCTATTAAATGTCTCCACAGAGGGGGCATCTCTCAGGGTCATGGGCAAGAATTCCATAGCAGTGGACCAGCAACTGTAAATATGTAGTCACCTGAAGATTTTAATCTTGCCCTAGGCACCATCAGAAGGCTGTCATTGGTGGAGCAGAGAGGGCAAGAGGACCAGTAAGTAATCAGGAGCTGCTCTGACAGTGTGCCTGGGTTCAGTCCACTTAAGGCCTTATTGGTTATTAAACCAACCTTAAAAGTGATGCATCACCTCACCGGCAGCCAGTGCAGTTCGTACAGGAATGGGGTTACATGGCAAGACATCAGAAGGCCTATCAGCAACCAGGTTATAGCATTCTGCACTAACTGCAGGCATTTCATGGTGCCATCATTGACTCTGAGATATGGAGCATTACAGTAAACAAGCTTGGATGTCACAAATGTATGCAACAGTGTCACCAGATCCCAGGAGAGATAAGGAATTTAATCTGGCTGATGTTCCCCAGATGGTAAAAGCCACTCCGGACTATAGTAGACACCTGAGCCTCTAGTGTCAAACCTTGTCCAGAATGATCCCCTGATTTTTCCCTTTAGTGGAGGTCTCCAGCCTAGAGGAACCAAGCCAAAGCCCTGTCACCTCAGTGGTAGGTTCTCCCCCCCACACTAGAATCAGTCACTAGTACCTCAGTCATATCTGGGTTAAGTCTGAGCCATTTTGATGTAGTCCACTTCTGGATCTTGGCCAGACACAAATTTAGCATGTCAGCTGTGCCTAGCATCCCAAGTGCAAAAGACAGATATGGCTGGGCATCATCTACATAGCAGTGAAAATCCACACTGTACTGTCTAATGATCCCCCCCAGTGCATTATGCACACTGCAAACCGAACATGTGATAGGACCGATCCTTTGGATACACCACAGGAATGGGGCATTGGACAAGAGGAAAAATTTCCCATCACCACCCTCTGTGCCCTATTCCTGAAGTATTACTGGAACCAACAGATGACCTTGCCAGTAAGTCCAAGGTACTCCTTCAGGTGATCCATGACAAATCCATGGTCTATGGTGTCAAAGGCCAAAGAGATATCTAGGAGGATGAAAACTGACTATTCTCCTCTATCCCTTGCCCTGAGAATGTAATTTTGTATCCTGATCAATGTGATCTCTGTGCTGTGTCTAGACCAAAAACCAGACAGAAGGGGCTCACAGATATCAAAGACCATGAGGTGTGCCTCAAGCTGCAGCGCTACAGTCATCTCAATAACCTTTCCTAAAAAGGGGGCAGGTGAGACAGATCAAAAATTTACAAGATTATCCAGATCCAAAGATGGTTTTGCAGGATGGGCCTAACCAATGCATCTTTCAATGCAGATGGGAAGCCCCCCTCCGACAGTGAGCACCAGACAATCCCCGAGAACACCAGACCTAAATGTCCCATACAGCCCACTAGCAGCCATGCTGGACCAGGGTCTAGTTCACAGAAAGTATGATGCAACTCCAAGATTACCCCACAGACCTCTTCCATTGTAACTGGCCTAAACTCACCCCAGATAAGATGAGGCATCCATGATGGACAGGCTCAACTCTGCTGGGTTGTGACAGCCTGTTGATGGAGATGCCAGTCCCATGGAGGACACCATGTCCCAAAACAAACTGAGAAAACTCTTTGCACTTAGCAGATGAAGATGCTCTAACAGGCTGCAGACAGCCAGATGAAGTAGCTTGTCCACAATCTGAAAACATTTAGCTCATCTATTTCTTCCAGTAGCAATCTCTGGAGATAAAACGGTTGCCTTTTTCTGGGTGATCACCCCTTGGTACTCACAAGCCAGTTTGTCCTCTGAGGCCCTGGATCTTCTCCAACAACACTCCAGCCTCCACCCACTGGCCTTCAACTCCCAAAGGCCCTGTCAAACAATGAGGACCCTCAGCATGAGATCAAGGGATGTACATGGAAGGGTGACATGGCATTTAGAACCCTACAGATATCCCTGCATGTACAACATAGATGCTTTACAACAGATGGAAAGGAAAGAAATATGCAGCCATTTGATTTACTGTAACTGCAAACACTTTATAATACAGAATATAGGAGAATTAGCAAATAAAATTCTTGCCCTGTATGAAAACATTGCCATCACAATAGCAGTCTTGTTGGCATAAACCAACTACTGTTTTTTTTAACATTACTTAATATGTTATCCTCATGGTCTTCTGTGATGTTCCTCCTATAAACTGGGTCCCATTTGCTCTGCAGTTTCTTTGTTACTCTCAGTAGCACTGAGAGGATTATGGTGTACCATTAAAACAAATATTTTCTCATTGTTTACGAATCCTGTAAACAAAATGTAAGTTATTCAACAGCAGCAGTTATATATTTGTCACATTTTCTACAGTCAAGTTTATGCACTATTCAGTTCAAAGCATGTATTTATTTATTTGTAATTTTTGGCACACAGCTGTGACAGCTCTTTATTTGGAGGGGGGTACATGGAGCTGGTTTTGTTGAAAAGGGGAATGTTGCCCAGGACACCAAGGAAAATCCTTTATTCCTGTGATAATAGTCATGTGATCATTAACTTCTATCTGGATAGACACCAGAGGTGGTCTGAAGGGACCTCAGTTTAACACCTCATCTGAAAGATGGCACCTTAACACAGCAACACCCCCTAGAGTTGCAGTACAGGGTCCTCATTGGGTAAAAGTCCAAGTTCTTGGTGAGGGACTGGAACCCATGCACTTCCAATCTTCCAACCCCAGAGCTTTCCCCCATTGCCTCTTCCACAGATGGATCCAGTGTAGGAGATTTTGCCAAGGTAGCCAGGTACAGGGCCTACGAGCTTATTGGTGTCATCCTGCCACTCTGGATATTTTTTCCACTTTTTCCTCTCCCCTTAGTTCCTCTCCCCCACCAATGTCCCCCCATACACTAATTACTCCAGCTGTACTGCCACCTGTGGTCCTCCAGGTGGCAATATAGAAGCAGAGCTGGTTGCCCTTCAGTTCCCAGAAGAGGAGAGCATCCTCTGGGATGCTTGATCCTTCTCCCCACCCCATGGCCAGCTCCCTGTGGCCCAGGCTTGTTTCTTTTTTTTTTGGAAATTCAAGATTATCAGTGACATATACAGTCAATAGTCTTCGGATAACTCAAAATGTATCTACCTAAACCATCCCCCCTCCTGTCCCCCCCAGGAGTGTGCCACTACAGGTAATACGTAGGATGGTAAGGTACTGTAGTAAGCCAACTGGGGAGTTGGTATAAACACACAAAACTAATGAAGCTACAAAGCATATAACTTGCCCCATTTTTTGTCAAAGAGGTGGAGCTTGTTACATGAACTTGCGATCAGACGTTCAATCCTAAGAGAAGCTGAGATCTCATTTAACCATTTATTATATGATATAAGCAACTGATCTAATCAGTGTTTGAGCACTAGCCTTTAGACCACCATGGAGATTAAAACCATATGGAATCTGTGTTCCTCAACCCCTATATCCTTATAAATACCCAAAAGGCAGACTTCTACCATGAAGAGCCCCTCAAGACCCAACAAGAGATCCAATCTAGTTTGGATAAGATGCCATAAGAGAGTCACTTTTTCACATTGCCAGAAGATGTGTAGCAAATTCCCCTTCTAATTTGCCACACCTAGAACAATTAAAATTAACGAGGTGCCCTATTTTAGATAATTTAACTGGGGTGTAGTACATGTCATTTAATATATGATATTGGGTAAGTCAAAGTCTGTCCTGGGTGATCTAAAGATATAGGTCTTTCCATATTTGTGACCAGTTAATGGTTAATTCCAGTAACAGGGAGGTCCACATCTTGGAGCCTGGGAGAGGTTCTGAGTGTTTAATAGCTAGGCGACTAGTGTATAACAGGGAAATGCAATGAGGTTTGTAAGATAAGTTCCACATCTGAGTTAATATAGTATCTGGTTTGGGTAGCTGAAGGGTAGTACCAAAGAGGTGGCCCACTAGATGTATCAGTTTGAAAGATCTTAAAGACATGTGTACAAGGCATGTTGTATTTCAGGAGAATGTCAGTGGAAGAAAGGAGGGAATCCTTTGAGTATAAGTCAGATACTTTGGCATCCTGTAGCTAAGGTAACCAGCCCAGGGTGAGGCATACCCCCTCAATTTTGATATTGGGTTTAAGGATGAGTGGTTGAGCAACATCTTGGGGTGGAGATAGCTTGAAAAATTAACAACACTGGAGGAAAACCTTCAATGAAGTGCCAATCAAAAGGTGACACAACAAGGGTGGAGAGCTTCCCATGCAGAAAATAAGATGTTTGAGGCATCTAGGTTATACAAGTGTAGTAGTTGATTTTCAATCTGAAGCCAGATAGGGACATAGTCCTCGTCTAGCATAGCTAGCCACCTACCTGATCTCGACATGTGACTGGCCCAGTAATACAAGAGAAAATTGGGTAGACGCAGACTACCTAATTCTTTAGGAAGACTTAACTTGTGAAAGGAGTGCCTAAGGTGTTTGTTTAACCAAATAAAGCTTGAGAAGTTGAGTGTATGTGTTGAAAAAAGGAATGAGGAAGCCAAATGTTCAACATATTCAAGGGATAAAAGATTCTAGGAAGGATGTTCACTTTAACCATGTTTATTCGCCCCGTAAAGATAACGGAAGTGATTCCCATCTACGGAGATCCTGTTTGATGGTAGTCACCAAATCCTCCATATTTAGTTTCCTGACCTTCGAGGAGTCTTTAGTTAAGAGAATACCTAAATATTTCATAGAATGTGGGGACCATTTTATCCAAACCACCGAAAGGTAGATCTGTGGGTGAGATGGTTTAAGGGAAATATTTCAGTTTTAGACTGATTGGGTTTGTAGTTGGAGAACAGACTAAATTGTGCTATTGCATGGATAGCTTCCTCTAGTGAGGATACGGGAGATTCTAGATGAAGGAGGATATCATCCGCATAGACCAATAAGGTTAAAGTGTGATTACATATGGGGATGCCCTGAACCTGGGGTGAAGATTTAATACTACAGAGAAGAGGTTCCAAATAAAGGTTATAAAAGAAAGGTGAAAGTGGACAACCCCAAATAGTGCCTGTAAAAAGAGGGAAACGGGAGGAAAAAACCATTACAGTAAATTTTGACTGAAGGCGAAGAATATATAGATTGGAGCCATTGGATAAAAAGAGAAGGGAAACCCATTTTCCATAAAGTCATCCAGAGGAACTCTAAGTCCACTCTGTCAAATGCTTTTTCAGCATCTAATGAGACTAGAGCCAGGCGGGAATGGGAGTTCTGGGCAGCCTGAAAAATGTGACTCAGTTTCCTGAGGTGGTCCACAGAGGAATGACCGGGAACAAAATCTACCTGTTCGGGACTCAGTAATCGGGTCCACACTGACCTGATGTGCCAGGAAAGTAATTTAGTTAGTATTTTGATATCATAGTTCATAAGCAAGATCAGGCAGTAACTAGATGGTTGTGACTGTGGTTTATCTGCTTTAAGAAGGAGAACTATTGTGGCTTCTAATAGTGATGGGTCTAGGGAATCTGCTGATAACATGTATCTGTATAGCCTGAGCAAGAGTGGGGCTAGGTCTGTAAAGAATACTTTATAAAAGTTGGAGGGGAAGCCATCAGGTCTGGGTGCCTTATCCGAAACTAGATCTTTAATTGCTGCCTCCACTTCTGAGAGGGTCGGGGGGACGATAAGGAGGATCTCTGATGTTCTGAAAGTGAAGGTAATCCCAGAGAATTTAAATAGGCCTCAGTATCTTGAGAAGTCAGTGGGTTGGGGTGTTTGCCATATAGAAAATGGTAGAAATTTTCAAAGACTTCAGGTATATCCCGGGGGCAGTTTTAGTAGTGCCATCCTGAGCTGTGATGGAGGGAATTAACCTGGAGCACTCTAACTGGTGCAATCATAAGGCCAGGAGCCTACCTGCCTTCTCCCCCGATCCACATAATGAGATTCAGTTGTTAATATAGCATATTCTGCCTTTTCCCACAGTAGATCAGCATATTTATTTCTGAGGGATAATAGAGCTTCCAGAGAGTCAGAGGAAGTAGATGAGGAGAAGGAAAGTTCTGCTGTCCTGATTTGGGCAATGAGAGAGATAGCCTCCGCCTCCCTTCTCTTTTTCCTATATGAGGCAATCTTATTAAACTCTCCCATGAGACAGCACTTGAGAGCACACCATAGCATGTCTTCTTTCTGGACAGAGCATCTGTTATTTTCCAGAAAACATTGGATAAGGAAGTGTACCCTAGAAACGATGGATTTATCTTTTAGTAAGTGGGTGTTTAATTTCCATATTGTATCTCTCTGGCTAAGGGGGTCTAGAGTTAGTAACACCCAGGCTACTGAATGGTTTGACAGAACAATTTGTTCCAAACCGGCTTGACATAGATCTTTTAGGAGGGGAAGGCTAAATAGAATGTAATCTAACCTGGACCATGTTTGGTGTATTGTCGAGTAGAAGGAAAAAAGCTTGTGGGTAGGGTTAAGAATATGCCATGGATAACAAAGTCCAAGCAAGTCCATGAAATCATTCAAAGCCCTTTGAGATGGCAAAGGGGGTTTTAAAGCCATATAGGATCTGTCCAAGTCCTGAGTTGGAGGGATATTCCAGTCCCTTCCCAAAGTTTGAGGGATAGGTAAAAATGAGGGAAGTCTATTAGCTAGCCCCATGAGAAAGGCAGGGTCACCTCCTACTAGACCATATAAGGAGCCCCATGATGACCTACTTACCCATTAGAGTGCCCTTAACCTGTATAAATCTGCCATTAGGGTCCGTAATAGAAGATCCTGCTTGAAAGGAAATATTGTGTTTAATTAAAATTGCAACCCTCTACTTGCAGATGAATCACCGGCTGAGAAAACTTGTGAGATCCCTTGTTGGCATAACCATATGGCTTCATTCACCTATAAGTGTGTTTCCTGTAACAAAATAATTCCAGTGTTAAACAGAGCACAGTGTTTTAAAACCTGAAGTCTTTTCACAGGGTCCCTGACTCCCCTAATATTCCATGTTATAATTTTAACTGTTACATTCGCCATTTGTTGTGCCTAAAATAATTATACCTCCTACTCTAACCAGCAAGATTATAGAAACCTTAGGGCACACTCCAACCCCCTCTCCCCCCCCAGATATCCACCTCTCCCAAGTACCGTAGTATGTATCCGAACCCATCTCTTTGATAAGGATCCCCCCTCCCTATCTACACTAGAATCTCTGACCCAGAGACTCCTTTCTTTAGAAAAGTAATTAGTCTAATAGAAGGGCCCATACCTCTCTCCCCACTCCCCCCTACACCCCAGCAACTATGTACAAAGGACCTTGTTCCGAGCCCTTATTTCCAAAAGGGCATGTGGGCCCCCCCCAGCTCCTGACTGCTCCTCAATCAAGACAAGACCTGGAACTAAAAGTCAAATATGGGAACCCACTGGGTTTAACTTAATCTTTACCTTAAGGCTTGTCAGATAGGCAAAAACCCAGAACATAAGATTCTGAGGAAGCGTTGATGAGCTGATCCCCCCTTTGCCTGGAATGTTATGCAGCTTCCATGAGCCTGCATGGACCCGAGCCCCCCCCCATTACTGCCTGAAGTATCTGGTATCAATCGGGTTGTAAAAATACCAGATAGGAATAGGGGCTTAGCGCCAACCTGGCCCAACTGATCAAGATATAAAAGGTATCATGAAACTGTTCCCATATCCTACTGAGTGACTCATGAACCCTCAGGAAGAGCTTTAGTCAAGATATGGTAACCCCTAACCCAAAGCAGTTATAGGTGTAAATGAAGCTCACAGCCTAACCTGTTTGGGTTAAGGATAACCACTCCACCCCCACCCCCCACCAGTTAACCCGAAGTCATTAAGCTGAAGGAAACTTCAGCCATAAATCAATGAACAAAATCAAAACCAGACCACACTGCCAGCATTAGGAACAAATAACAAGAAGAAATAAGCTGTTATTTTACAGTACATTTAGGGTATCAGTCCATGGAAGTCTGAGGCTGGTTGGTGAGCCATGGAAATGTCTGGGGGAAGAAATGATAACCAGGACAGAGAAATGGTCCGAGACAAAATCTATCCCCAAGGAACTGGTACTGAAGGTGAAAGTTCCTCCATACATTGGGAGACCTTAAATCTTGCAGCTACCCCCAGCGGTCATGTCCATGCATTGCAACACCAAGCAACATGGGTGGCCTACCCAGTCTAAGCTGAAGAAACCTCAAACAGGTACCAGAAGGAGCGAAAAGGCATTTTTTAAAACTTAAATCTAGATAATGGGAGGGATAACCTCCAACAATGTAGGCTCAATGTTTAGGAAGGTATAGTCAGCCATTGTTCATCTCCCATCCTCCTGGTGAGGTCTGCCACGTCCCCCCGGATGGATTTTATTTCAGATAAAATCTCCAAGAGGGTCTCTCAAAATGGGAGTAACTCCTGTAGAAAGTGATCCTCCATGAGGGGAATTGGTTGTTTGATCACTGTATCGCTTTTGCCTACTTACCCACTCTGGGCCTTAAGCTTCTTGGGCATTTTCTCCAGTGAGGGAGGAGGTGTATGTTTCAGCAGGGCCTGCCTCATATCAATTTCCATCATGGAGAAGAAAACTCCTATGGTGATGCAAATTTCAACAAAATCTAGTGCTGAAGGCAGGATCTTCTCTTTGGTTTAGTTATTTAAAGCCGAAGGGAGATAATTTCAGTATTTAGTAGGCAATAATGGCAGGAATAGGATGGGAGCTCTGAGTCTCTGCTGCTACCAGGTTGCCTGCATCACGTGACCCGCCCAGGCTTGTTTTCAAACTCAGGTCACCAGCATGGGTGAGGTAAGGTGTGAGGTGCCTCAGCCCTCTGCACCACTGGGCTGGCTCAGGTTACCCAACAACCTTATTCCTCCTGTGACATTCTTGTACATTTGTTTATTTATTAATCTTTTTTGAGCCATACTGCTCCAGATTTTTTAATTTTATTATTAACTTTTTTATTCTTCAGTTTGATTTTGCTCTTTGGGTTTTCAGTGGTATACTAGGGGGAAAGGTACATGCCCCCATATTCCAGAAGTAACCAACCTCCCCATCTCCCCATAATTTCCTGATATGGTGCCAATATTTTTAATGTTTGTAGACAATAATTTTGAAATTCACATATGCAATTAAGTTAGATAGTCTAAAAAAACTAGTACTTGGAATTTGTGATAAAGACTTGTTAGCTTCTGCTATGAATAAAATCTAAAAACTGGGGTGTTATGAGATGTTTGCAGAACAGAATCAAATATGGATAGAACTTCTTTTGAAAGAAGTACGTCAGAGACATTGTTTGCCAGATACTTTCAGACACTCATCTATAGAAAATAACACTAGACAACAGTTGATGAGTAATTTATTACTTCAAAAAATGTTTCTATTGGGTAATAAGAGTTCCTCCACAGGAGAAAAGGAAGCATCTGTTTGCTGGGTGAATCTGCTTATATTTCAGGCTTCATGTTGGATGCACAATACTTGAAAGAAATTTACTAAGACAACTTCAAACCGTTCAATAGCTACAGTACAGCTTTTCTTATTAATGTGCTACAATTAGCATTTTGAAGCTAGCAGAATAGTATTTTGTGATAAATATTAATGAGTTTGCATAATACCGCTACAGCCTTTCTAGTCACATCCTGAATCAGCTTTGGATGGACTCTGCCAATTCACAGCACTTTCTCCTAGTTTATATGTTTCATAGCTCCTTTATGCATCAGAGCCATAATTAAATAATTTCATGGGTCACTGCCTTTCAATGACTGTTCAGCACATCTCTTTTGCATCTCACATATGATATGCCTGATAGAAGTGTTTGCAGCACCTTTTATTTCCAAATTCTTAATAATTATTTCCCATCCTTGTTCAAAAATGATGTAGTTTAAAGATGCAGGCTCTTTTTACTGCTGGTGATATAAATTGTTTCATACTGAGTCATCTCCCTACTTTGAATATGACATAATATCTTCATGATTTCGTTTTTTTTTTTTACTTTATTGCATTTAGCATAAATTATAGTTTGTTTTGGCATTTAACACTGTGTTTTCAAGGCTGTTACTAGACTTGTGTAATTTTCAAGGTGTAGAAAACAAAAACCTGAATTTGAATGTCTGTAAGTCTAAAATACATTCTCTGTTTCACTTCAGTCACAACATTG
This sequence comes from Neoceratodus forsteri, assembly GCA_016271365.2. Classification (NCBI taxonomy): domain Eukaryota; kingdom Metazoa; phylum Chordata; order Ceratodontiformes; family Ceratodontidae; genus Neoceratodus; species Neoceratodus forsteri. The sequence continues at coordinate 1,331,972,496 of CM057458.1, forward strand.
TGCTTATAAATGTCAGTGATCTTTAGACTCTTAAACAGCAACACTAATATCTTCCCCTTTTCAGTAAAGTGTTATAGTGGCATGGTAGTGCCACTGTAGTTAGGGTTGGGCAGGGGTTTCAATGATAAACATAACATTTTACACTTTAATATCTTTGCAACAGTTCAACAGATTTGCACACAATTTTTCATGCCGAGCTTTGGGGTGCAGATATCTTAATGTGCCAAGTTTCATCCTGGTTAGATGTGTGGATTCTGAGATACAGATAGTGAAAAACTTAGAACAATCACTGTTTTTTGCTGATTTTTTTGTCATCACTTAGCACCCAGATGGTTTAGAATTTTGGTCTGCAATTTTCAGACCATGTGCTACATACTGTAGATGTGCCTTGCACTGGTTTGGTGAAAAAATAATAATTTGTTCCAAATTTATTACATTTTGAAATTTCATTTCTGAGCATGCTTAGTCCAGTCTTTTGCATAGCTACTTGTAACGAAAAAATAATATGGTCCATATGAAAAATTATCCTTTATCATATGGGGTAATCCTTTTTTGTGAGGAAAAAAAAAAACTCTTTTCATATGGCTGCCATCTTGTCTCCGAAAAAAAATAAATTTCAAAACCCACAAAAACGACATCCTGCACACACAGCAACACTTATATTGTGCTGCTCTGGACCTTCTTAGGTGGATTCTGTACTTAGTTTGTTAGTAAGTGACCTAGAAATGTCTTTTTTAACATTTAAAAATCCTGTTTGGTCAGCCAATTTTCTTTTTTGTATGGGCATATGAAAAATAAATGGTCCATATGAAAAATCGATAGTTTCATACAATACAAAGAATTTGGACTTAGTATTTTTCTGATTCCTTTTTCATATGAAGGCATTCTTTTTTGTAAGAATGAAAAAAGCATACAGAAAAAGGATGCCTTCATATGAAAAAAGTAGGGGGTGAAAAAACTAAATCTAAATTCTCTTTTCATATGAAGTCATTCTTTTTCATATGCTTTTTTCATTCACAAAAAAAAAGAATGCTTCATATGAAAAACAAATTTGAACATGATCTTTTTCCCCATTCTTTTCCCTATGAAGGCAACCTTTTTTGTATGCTTTTTTTTTGTTGTTCATACAGAAAAAGAATGCCTTCATTCTTGTTAATTATTTATTTTTAAAAGGATTTTATTGGTATCACTGTTGTTTGCTTGTTGTTACTGTTGATATATATTTTTTTATATTTCTTGCTTGCCTGTACAGCACCCAGAGCCTCTGGGTTGGGACGTTTTATAAATAAAATTTTACTTGCTTACTTACATACAAAAAAATAATTTGGATTGTATTTCCCATTCTTTTTTGTATGAATGCATCCTTTTCGTATGGCTTTTGTCATTCATACGTAAAAAGAATACCCTCATTTGAAAAAGATTGTGGACTTAGTTTTTTCCCACATTTGAAATTCAGCAAGCCATAACTCCCTTAATATTTGGACTTAAGGGACAATCGATATATCAAAACAAAGGTCTTAATGAGTAGTAAAATAATAATAATGAAAATTCTGATAGGATAACATTGGAACTTCAACAACCCTCAATATTTGGACTGAAGGGACAATCTATATATCAAAACAAAAGCCTTAACAAGTAATACAGGAATAATACATACTCCCCTTTCAACATTTATGGGAAATATAGAAAAAAAATAAAAACACACACATTCCCACAAGATAACACAACAAGCCATAACTCCTTTAATATTTGGACTTCAAGGGCAATGTATATATCAAAACAAAGGTCTTAATGGGTACTACAATAATAACGCATTCTCCCTCCCTAAACATTTAGGGGCAATACGCAGTATATAAAAAAAAACAAATTCCCATAGGATAACATTGGAACTTCGACAAGCCATAACTCCCTCAATATTTGGAGTTAAGCGAGAATCTATTTATCAAAACAAAGGTCTTAATGAGTACTGCAAGAATGGCACATATCCCCACCCCCACTCCCAAACATTTAGGAGCAATATAAAGAAGTATAAAAAATAAAAAATGCAAATTCTCATAGAATAACATTGGAAATTTAACAAGCCATACAGTGAAAGAAACAAATAGCTGTTTCAGCAGAAATGAAAGTGCAATACACACATGCATCTATGGAGGGATGCAAGTGCAGGGCCTTCTGCGCTCCCACAGGCAAATAAGAATACAATTATATTATCTCAAACAGTAAGGAACTTCATTGCACAAAACTTCATTAATGTACTAGTTAGGGTTACATTGACAAAAGCAGGGAAATATGGCATTAGGGTTCCAAATCCTAATGCCCCACCCCCTCCATACAGGCAGCAGCAGGAAAAAACATTACTATTTGACATCTCATGCATCTTTACAAATCAGCCATGGGGTGTGCCTTGGGGTTGTTAACCCCAACGCTCACCCCAATCTCATATATTGTACACATCTCAGTTTACTTACTGATGGAATGGGGTGAGTGTTTTGGGTTGAAAGGCCCCAAGGCACACCACACACCTGATTTGCAAAGATAAAGGAGAGGTCAAATAGTAATATTATTTCCTGTTTCTGCTTGCAGGGTGGGGGTGGGGCATTAGGGTTGGGAACCCTAACATCACATTTCCCTACTTTTGGTCAGAGGGAGGGGGACCACTAGTACCAGGGATTTTTTTATTAAATATAGGCTGGTGTTTGGGGGTGAGGGGGGATCACTAGCACCAGGAATTTTTTTTTAATAAATACAGGCTGGTGATTGGGGGGGGGCGCTAGTACCAGAGAGAGTTTTATTGATTATAGGCTGGTGATCAGAGGGACTACTAGCACCAGGGATGTTTTATTACATATAGGCTGGTGATCAGAGGGAGGGGGGGACCACTAGCACCAGGGATTTTTTATTAAATAGGGCTGGTGATTGGAGGGAGGGTGGACCAATAGCACCAGGGATGTGAATATGGGCTGGTGATTGGAGGGAGGGGGGACCCCTAGCACCAGGGATTTTTTTATTAAATATGGGCTGGTGATCGGGCGGGGACCACTGGTACCATAGATTTTTTATTAAAACAGGCTGGTGACTGGAGGGAAGGGGGCCACTAGCACCAGGGAATTTGTTTTGTAAATATGGGCTGATGATCAGGGGGTTGTCATGGATCACAGGGGTTGGGTGTGCTCCACCAGCAGCCAACCACTAGTTGGCTGCAGTATCTCCAGCAGCCACTAATGTTGCTTGGAGTAAGAGGGGTTTTGTTCAGCGGTATTTGTGCTGCACAAAAGGACCATGCTAAACCCTTTTGCATGGCGCAAATCTGCTGAATATTGGATTGCACTGATATTCCTGTTTCTGCTACCACATTTACATACCCCTCCATTTTGGTTTGCGCAGGCAATTACCCTCTATGCCGGGGCAACAAAACCTTTTGCATATTGGGCTCCAGCACAAAAGCCATTTTAAGTGGGCAAACACCAGTCAGCACCTGCACAAAGTTTTAAATAATGGGCCACTGATGTTTTTGCATTTTCGTATTTTACTTATTTTTTCTTCTCATCTTTTTTCCTATTTACCTGTCTTTCACTTTCTCTCTTCTAGCCATTTTGCCAGCACTCTCTTGACTGCAAAGGGTGGCTGGTCTGAGTTTGATCCACCAAGATTGAGGTTCCGCCCAACATATGAGGTGATTGCCGGAGGTATGGTTTAATGATGTGCCATGCCTCCCTCATTCCAAGAGATTAAGTGCATTATCACTGTGCTCTGCTTGCTTTTCACTGGTCTGACTAGAGGTCAAGTCAGTCCTCTTCTTGGGTCTCCCATACTAATGGCAAGCAACTGTGTCACCTGTAGCATGGTCTCATCAGGTTATAATTTTCAAACAAAACGGGGCCAGTCCTCTCTCCTTTCCTTCACTACATTTCTTTCAGAACAGGTACAATAGGTACCCTCTTGACTAATGCATTAAGGTTTAGAAAGTCTTGGTAAATTGCTTGAGTTTCAGTTCCAACTTATCTTACAGCTAGGCCTTGAACACAGACATCTGACTATTAGCAGAGAGTGTACCACAGAAATACCCCAGGGTGATTAGCTCCTCCACTAGCTATTATAAATACCCTGGCTATTCTTTATAGCTTATCTCAAGCTGGAACTCAAAGGAAGTCATGAAAAATCACTGAATTAAATTTCCCAATGTAAAGTTTTCATGAACATTCATTTTGCGAGCTTTAAATAATTGTGGTAAGCCAGTAGTGAAACTGTTCATCAGATGTTCCCTAAAACATCATTGAATGTACCCAGACTTTAACCATTTAGGAAGCCCTGTCATGAAAATGTATGTTAACATATTATAATTACTGACGGCGCATTTTCCCATAGGGAAACCTGGTTGTAATTTTCCTGTTATAACCAGCTGGTTATAACAGCAGAAATGTGCTGGGTATCCCTCTGACCATGCAAGTGCCAGTTGCTGGTCTTCTCTGCAACGTTCCCGGAAGCAATACAGCCGAAGTCTTAACCACTCCTTACAGTCGGCGGTAACTTGATTTTTTTTAAGTCGTCTCCTCCACTGACCCAGAAAACCATTTTAAAAAGGGAGATGTTGAATGGGCACCAGAGTTCCCCTGTCAGCATGCTTTGACAAGCGCTTCTCCCCATCTCTTCAAAGTGGCGTGTAGCCGAAAGTTAGCAGCGATCAACTCCAGAGTAAGTTTAACTTAAAAATGTAGACCAATTTAAAAACAAAATCTCCAGGTTTTTTCAAATCAAACATGTGCAACACTCCATGGGAGCCTTTTAGTTTGGCAGATCATGCACACAGTTGTAACATGGCAGACTCAGAATGCTGACTGGTCCCCATCTGTGAGATCACCACTATTTTGATTATTCCATTTTCTATAATTGCTGAAGCAAAAAAGCACCCACCAACAATTATACAAAATAAAATATGGGGTGGTGTGTGTAAAACTTGATTTTACACACACCCTGGTTGTGGGATGCATTTCACAAACCCCTCGGGTTTATGTAGCATCCCACAACTCGGGTGTGTGTAAAATCTTGTTACACACATCACCCCATATATTATTCTCTGAATAATAACTGGTGACTCCTATAATGACTGGATAGCCAGTCTTGATAAAACACCATAATAACCTGCTGAATTCTATAATAACTCAATAGTGGATTATTACGGTGTTTTCCTCCTCTTGCTCTCACTTCATTGTATTTGTACGAGTACAGCAGCTACTCAGGGACAAGCTTGCTAGCAGAAATCCATTTTTTTCTCTCTGTTGAAACTTTGCAGCAGTTATTATAAAAAATAATGCCTGTGTAAAGTTTGTTATCACACACACTCAGTGTGTGATAATCTCATAAACTCTTTGAGCTTCACTCACGGGGGGTTTATGGATTATCACACACCTTGGGTGTGTGAAAAATTCTCATAATACACACCTGCAGAGGCATTATTCTCTATGTATAAGATTGTGCTGCTGCAATGGACAGGAGAGAAGGGGATGAAGCTAACCAAGTGAGGAGTAAACAAAATGTGAGATGGATAACTAAAATGAGGAATTAAAATGTGATGATAAGAAACAGTTACACAATAGTAATACTGTAGTAAAGTAAGAATTCACAAGATTGTCAGGACACCTTTTGCCTGGTGTAGTTTGTGGTATGCATGCTTTTGATTACTAGAAGGGCACTTTCAGGAAACTCCACAAATAGAAGATTACTGCATGCATGCTTACTTCTAGGAAAAGTTTGTCTCAAAGAGTAATGCAAACAGTTGTATTTTTTGTCCCTAATTTCACATCTGTTCAGCTGGACAGATCGATGAAGTGTGTAAGCAGCTGACAGATTCTTGTATCCCACTCAGGATGTGGGATGTTGTGTGACTGAGTTGTCATAGCTACCTATGTGCCCTGGGCAATCATAAGCACAAGGCCTTTCATTAAACAGTTTTAGGAGCCTTGTGCCTCCTTCTGGTTCTCTATCTCACCTTTTAAGTTGTAAAAGAATTTGGCGAACCCCTGTTTTCCTCCACAAACTATCAAATCCTGATCCGGGGACTTCCTCCAGCATTGGAGAACTACAATCCCAGCACCCTAAAGGTTGTCTTTACGTATTTTAAAATGTCATACCTGGCAAATCTAGTGTCAGTTTGTCTTACAAAAAACACCTGGTAAGTTAGGAGATTTTTTAGATTTTTATTAAAAAGCTGCAGTGTATAGTATTGTAACTCAGTGCATTATCTCTTGATACAGTTCTTCTACTATAAGTTTTTTTGTGTGTACAGTACTGGGGTACTTTTGCACTGAGACTAGGTTTACTCTAGGAATATTATCAAGTCTGTTTCTTTATCTGGATTTATATATTGTACTTCATAAGGAAATGTTTTTACTTTTTTTCTCACTCCCTCCTTTTCCTTCATCTTTTCTCTTTTTCTTCTCCTAAATCTTCATGTTGCATGCCTTTTGCTTGTTTCCTTGATGTTGTATGATTTATTTCTTGTGAGTGTCTGTTGCATTATGGCACTTCTAATAAAATTATCCTACTCTTGCTAGGGAATAAAAGCAATTGTTGAGCAATGTATTTCATTCATTCCGGCTGCGTGGGTGGAGCTGGCAGCCACTTTGCAGTAGCTCAAGAAACAAGCTACCAGATTCAGATCCTGGAATGCTTCCATTCTGGAGTTTCAGAATGATCCTTCCAAAACTCCAAAACAGTTAGAAACAGTTTGCAGCAGGTGCACTGTTTCTCATTTTAACTAACGTGACCACAAGGTCTGTAAGAAGTTTTCTGTAGCTCCTGTCTTATAAAGCAATTCATTTTGCTTGCTTTTGTCATTACTTGCTTTGTTTTTGGCAGGTTTCCCCAGTCTGCTTAACTGTAATGCAATGCTTCTAAACTGCAATCGTACATTGGTATGCACTTGCAAATGCGATACTTCTAAACCACGATCGTACACTGGTATGCAATTGCATATTATGAAGCAGAGTGCATCTGTTCCATTTTACATTATACTGATGCCAGAACTGTCTGAACAGCCTTTTACAAATGTTTAAGGTACAAGTGATGAAATTTTATCAATGGTTGAAATAAAAAAAATTTATGAAGAAGAACTTGTTAGCAGATATCTAGTTTTGACTGAAGTGACCAAGAAGTTTATAAGAAGTTTTCTGTGTCTCCCATCTTATAAAAAATCCGTTTTGCTTGCTTTAGGCATTGTTATTTACTTTGTTTTCAGCAGGTTTTCCCCATTCTACTTAATTGTAATGCAATAGTTCTAAACCATGATCGTACACTGGTATGTACTTGTAAATCATCAAGCAGACTGCATCTGTTGCATTTTCCATTACACTGTGCACCAAAACTGTGAGTCTATCATACCTCCGTCATGCACATTAATTTGTGAAAGAAGTAAACATGAGAGCACACATTTGTAGCATAAGTCAATGGAGACTTTCATTTAGCTCAGCTCTACTGTGGTATACTCTGATGCCATGTGGGATCCACACCTCTAGATTGTTCTCAGTGGTCACAATTTTGATGGAAGAGTGTGTGTGTGTGTGTGTGTGTGTGTGTATGTATGTGTGTGTGTGACAGAAGGGTCTGTGAGTGACATATAGTAAATTGTTCTCACACAACATATTTATAGAAACTGCATTATAAAAAATAAATTTCTATATGTAAGAAAACCTGTATTTATTTTAGAGCTATTTAAGAAAAAAACAAGTATTAGATATGTATGAAAAAAAATCAGTGTTTTGAATCAGAAACTCCTGTCAGCTATGATACAAACAAGTTAACAATCTCCAGTGAAGTACATTCATACCACTTAAATTCAGTATTTAAAAATGCAAATATTCTGTTTTAAACCTGATGGGAATTATTGAGTTTGATCTACTCCAACACAGACCAGAGACTGCCTCAGTGAAAACCTTGGGCAGGAAACCATTAACTCTACAGTTTACTCTGACTGCGAGCCAAGGAGCCACCAGGACTCAGACTGGGAAATAATCAGCTTGCTCTGTTAACCTCATTCCAGTCCTCGACTGACTTGGTGAGGTAGAAAGAGCATGACTGTTCTCAGTTGATGCAGTGCAGGTAAAGAAATGTTAATTTTCAGAAAAAAAAAAAAATGTTTTTGGGAAACAAAAATCATGACACTGTGCCGAGTTCTATTCAGCCCAGACTTCATCTTTCAGCACATCTGCATAAAGTTGCAACAGCTGATTGTTGGAATTCCACAGTATATATGACTTGACAGAAACCTAAAAAAATAATCAAAACACAAAATACCACTAATCGCATGCATCTTTTAACTACTGATGCTTTTTTCTGAAATTTTTTAAAATAATCTATTTTTAGGATGTGTTCCTCTCAATGGAATAGGTCTGATGCTTTTTTTCTGAAATGGTTAAAAATAATCCATTTTGGGGATGTGTTCCTCTCAGTGGTATAAGTCAAATTAAATCTTTAAAATATCTGTAGAAAATGTTTTTCTCACATTCTGTTCTGATGAATACAGTGTGTGTGTGTGTGTGTGTGTGTGTGTGTGTGTGTGTGTGTGCTTCATAATTTAGCCTTTTTTTTACTGCAGCAGGGAAAAGGGGGCATTGACTCTGGCAACTAAATATAGTAATTTTAATTGAAAACAGTGAAATCATTAGTACCTGTGTGGCTGATGTTTCCTCCTGAAGGTACTGTGGCTTTGTGTGAGAGTCATCTTTCTAATTTTCTTCCTGGGTTCCAAACCATGTCCCTCCCCACACACTACACACACATGCACACCGTACATTCCTACCTCCCAATTTTCATCTGAACATGTGGTCTCTGTCACAAAACTCTGGAAAGTTTTCTACTAGTTCTGTGTTTGCTGCCATCAGTGGCCCAGCTCTTCTCCAGTCCAGTCTGACCCAGTTCACCCGGGGACAACTGTGTTCACTCTGCCTTCGTTGCTATTATAGTCATGCAGAGCACAGAGAGAGAGTAAAACTTTCTCTGTTTTTAGGTAAATGGGCTGATTGGGAGATCCCTGCCTCTCTCACTGACCATGTTACTGGTACGAGGGAGAAAGAGATACTTTCCCTGTCCACTGGACCATTGTTCTCCCCATTCCTTTCTCAGCTACTTGACAGGCTGCAATCACAATTTCTGCTGTGCTAAAACAAAAACAAAAAAAGTTTCCTGCTGCCCTGAGTTTGCTGTATACCTCTCCTCAGCACCTAACCACCCATTATGGGCAAGGCAACAGTCTGCAAGCCCCTGACCACATTTCAGTGTAACAGAGTTTCTGTTCAAAATCAGTCTGCCCACAACACACACACACACACAAAAAGGAATGATTTAGTTGAAGCAGAGCAGACTAAGGACTGTCTGATTCTGTTTTCTCTACATTGCACTTATCCAGTATGCACTAGGGATATACTGACACTCGGTGGCCCTCCTGCCCTTGGTCTGGGGGTGGAGGAAGAGGCCAGGGCCAGGCCCAAGCACAGTCATTCATTGAGCAATAACTGCAGAGGTGGGTGGAGATGTGAGTGAAACGAGGTATAAGATTTTTTTTTTTCAGCACTGCACAGGATGGGGGGAGAGAGCCAGGCAGGAGTGCCATTAGGGCTTAGGCACTGTCTGGGTCTGTGTGCACTACCTAGCAAATAAATCTTTGAGCTTGACCTTGTACTATGCTAGGCCTGTAGTTACATTTGGTGGACCCTGGTCCTACACTACTGCTCACGATGCCAACCTACATTCAGGAACGAGCCTGGGTCATCAACAGGAAGGCTGAGGAGAGGATGGTTGAGTATCCCAGGGATGCTCTCCTCCTTTGGGGAGGGAGGGTGAATGGCCTCCACTGCAACACTGCCAGTGGGGTGACCACAGGTGGAGGTGCAAGGATGGAGCCATGGACTGAGGAAGGGAGATGTTGAGAGCATGGCACTTGCATCAGGCCCTCGTGACATCAGTGGTGTGGGGTGGGGGGGATAGAAAAATAGAAACTCCTTCCACTGATGCAGGATGTCATCCACCACCTGTAGCAGGCTCCACATTACCCGCTGGGCTCTCCACCTCACTCACCAAGGCTCAGACACTGCTGGGGTTAAGTGGCCAGCCTCTGGCAGCCCTTCCAACAAACAGAAACAAAGAAGCTGACAAGGTGGTTACATGTGGGGAAATGTATGAAGCACAGGTAAATGGCAGGTGACAGGTCTGGGTGAGTGGACTGGACCAATGTGGACTGATTGAGGATATAAGGAGTAGAAAGCATAGCAAATAGCTGTCTGGAATAAATTATTGGAAAGAAGCTCAGCCCATCAGCTTTTACTATATTGTATCACTGCACTAGGACAGTCAGTGTGGGTCAAGCAATGCACAAGCTCTCATGCCCTGCTGTCATGTACTTAAAGAGAATCAAACCTTTGAGCAGGGTCAGGGAGGCAAATTATGGGGGCATTGGGGCTGCAGCATTTTTTCTGTTTTTAGCACCTTGATGTGGTTAATCTGAAGAGCCTCAACCAAACGAGCTCCTCTTCAGTCCTCAAGGCTGTTCCTGTTCCCCATCCCCACATTTTTCCTCTGTGTGCTTGCATTTTTTTCTATTTATTGTTTTTAAACTGCCTGGAAGTGAAGGAAAATAGATTGGAATGAAGTCATCCCACAAGGGCCTTGGGCCAGGGCTGTTAGTGTTTAAAGGAAAACACTGAAAAAGACACAGTTTTCCTCAGCCACTACATAAACTCTCAATCAGTGCTTTTAGACAGTAACAACTTTTTTTTATGATTTAAAACAGCAACCCACAACTTCCACTTTCTGTTGCTGGCAGCCACCATTTCATAAATATCAGTGAGATTTCTGAGCTCACTGTATGCTAATACATCTGTGTGACCTCTGCTATTGGTTGGCAGGACATATTAGCATAAAGTGAGCTCAGGAAGCTCTCTGCTGCTCAAGAAATGGTGGCTGCCAGCAATAGAAAGTGAAAATTGAAAGCCACTGTTTAAATCACAAAAAGAGCAATTAGAGGTAATTTAAAAAAAAAAATGTTACTGTCTGAAAGTACTAATCGGGCATCTTTGTAGCACCTGGGCAAAGCTGTGCCTTTTCCAGTGTTTCCCTTTAAGAAACAAATGAAATAGTATAAATAAAATGCACTCAGATTTTTCTCTTGTATGTTTTTATGGTGTCTTGCCTTCTGCAGATGATGTTGCAAATGTAAATATTTCATCCAATGTGCTGTATGCTCCTCAAATCAATCTTCTGTTTTTGAAGGCAAGATCATCATGGTGTTTACCGCCCTAGGTCCCTGACAGTGTCTCACAAACAGTAAATTGCAGACTGTCATGAATAAATTAAGGATATCAGTTGGGGATGGGGGATTATTGCCACCATAGCTCAAGTATAGCAGACTATAGGCAAGCATGCTTTGTCCTAATATTCAGTCAGTGTGTCCTTGGTATTGCTAATTATTTTGCGAACATGTTACTCATCTTTTGCACTTAGACATGAGAGCTGGTGTAGCTGGACATGTGGTGTACATGATGAACCAAGCAGTGCATGAGGGTGCATGCCAGAGGACAGAGAGTGGGGAATGGATGGTCTACTTTCATTTGGTAGAGAATTGATTGTGACAACAATTGTGAGTTGGATAAATCAACAATGTGAGGTTTGTGCTTTGTGGCACTTTTGTTCCACTTTCTTACCACTTCCCTTACTTTCCATTACTTTTCACCTGGTCCTCCAGTCGCTTTGGCGGCTCTGAGTCCAAGAAGTAAGGAAGGCTCATGGCTGTCATGCAGGTTAACACTGGCCATGAGCAGGAAGGGCCTTGTAACCATGAACATTGCCAGAATTTCACTCTGGACTATGTACTGGCAGACAACTACCACTGCTGGTCAGGTGCACCACTTGGGCACACACACACTACTTTTTTTTCCTCTGGGGCATTACTACACCTTCATTCCCTGGGGAATTACTGGAGCATCATGTCCTCACAGACAGACAGTGTGAAGTCCTGCAGTATTGGGTGACAATGCACTACTTCAATAACCATAGCAGCAGTGGATGGCAGTGGTAGTTCTGAGATGGGTCAGGAGCTGGAGACTCCATCTTCTTCCCAGATCTTCGACTACCATCACTGCGGTCCATGGGTGTAGAATTCAACATAGCCATTTTTTCACACCACTTCATAAATGGGACTGGTTCCATTTTTCAAATTAAAATCCCAGTTATGCCCCCCCACACACATTTCTGATGCAAAATGCATTTAATACAGTATTTAATAAATTACATCAGTCACGTTCAGAAGGGGGTAAGGTCATAAAAGGACTATGTTGAAAATTTGGGGTCAAAATGTAAAAAAAAAAAAAATAGAAAATTATGAACAAATCTTGATTCATGGGTCAGCCATTGATCCAGTGGGTAGCTGGTTGTGTTCCTGTGACTTGAGTTCTCGGAGGAGGTAAGGGAACCATCTGGCTAACACAAGGGTGGGGGACCAGCACTCCAAGCCTTATTATTTATTTATTTATTATTAGATCATCGGTTTACGGACCTTTGAGTTATAGACTCATTTACAAAGGCACCTCGTCAAGAGAGCAACACATCACAGCAAACAAACAATACAGTACATAACGTTTAGATTAAAAAAGCAACCAGTGTTACAGGCATTCACTGGTGGTACACGCTTGGTAATAGACAGATCACAGTAGTCATAATATAGGTACACGAGTACTATGTCAGGTAGCAACCAGAGATATTTTATTACATTAGTCAGCAGATGTTGCATGAGACCCCAAGTATATACAGCAAAAGTAGACAGGGCAGACCCAGCCATGGGGTGAAGGTAAGGGGCAGGTGGGGAATTATGTGCAGTTGCAGCAGTGAGTGCTTGTCAGATGGCTTCTGAGGGAGACCTTGAAAGGACCAAGCTTAGTGGAGTCAGCTGTATTGGCTGGGAGGGTATTGAACCAGGAGGGAGCCCAATAGCAAAAGGATCTCTGGGCTATAGAGGCCCTTACCCTGGGGTCAATAATGGAGATTTTGACAGTGCTGCAGGTAGAGACTGAGGGGGAGGCACGCTGCAGGGAAGTGGTGACCCGGGGGGAGAGCCCTAGCAGGGTCTTTTTTACAAGAAGGCAGGTTTGGAAGCAAAGTCTTTCTTCAAGGTTGAGCAAGTTGGTGGTGGAGTACAGCAGGCATGTATGGGTGCGCTAGGGGCTCCCAGCACTAGCCTGCAGGCCTTGTTTATGGAGAGCTGGATTCTTGCAAGTTCAGTGTTGTCTGCTGCAGCATAGATGGGCAGCCCATAGTTGATTAGTGACAGGACAGAGGAAGTGATTGCCAGTCTTGTGGTATGCAGTCCCTATGGTGGTATAGGGAATGTATTGTACAGTGTTGTCTCACACAAAGCTGACATCTTGTGAAGACCTGGAGATCCTTCCTTCACAAAGGTCAACGTACATGTCATGGTGTGGCAGGGCCATGTACTGCATCAGGAGAAGTGACATGGCATGAAAAATGGCCCTTGAAATATTTGCACTATTCTGTTTATTCAAGTTCTAAAGGGACCTGCATGAATGGGATATAATTTCACTATTACAAAAAAGCAACTTCATTAAAAAAAACTACATAAATGTAGACAATTAAACACTTGCTACTACTTTGTTAATTTTTGCCTCTGTGCTATCCATACCCAACAACTACACAGCAAATACAACCAAGCAAACATTCAGCATTGACACATGCTTGTTTATATGAGCTATTAAGCAATTGTAAGGAAGACATGGAAGTGTTATAATTACTGAAAACAGAGCCAGGAATACTTTAAGCCAGACAGCTAGCATACTACCATATGGTTTTTAGATACTGGAAGCAGGGCATTTAATACTGTAAGAATATTTGTCTAAATGGGAGCTTGTATCTGTAACACAGGTTTGAGACAAGTCACAGGAGGATTATGGAAAATAGGGCCCCCCCAAAAAAAATTTTCTATAATTTGGACAGGATTCCTTTAAATAATGGAGCCCTGGCACCAGAGCAGAGACATCCATATATCTACGTGCTCGGATATATTCCTGTACAGATGTGAGGGTGTGCAAATAGTTAATGATGAGCCTGTAATGGTGTGCCTGTAAGAGACCGCCGATCACACAACCTATGTAACATAACAGAATGTTCCGGATTTTGGAGTCACAAAGTGGAACAACTAGGTCTGGAGAAGGAGGAACATCATGTTAAATGTATTATTATCATAAAATAGAAAAATATGTATTTTAAAAATGGTTGTCAATATATTACTCAGAGAACATCATGCACAAGAGGATAGTACGGTATTGCACTTTGTGCATGGATGGAGCGAGGGCACAATTTCAGTTCAGGGGGAATCTGAGGTACATGCATAGCTAACATTGGGACTAGTGTTTTGAATCAGGAGCATTCATTGGAACCATGAATTCATGAGGGCTAAAATTATGTTGAACATCATATAGCCCATAGAATACTGTAGGTATGACATTATAATAAATATAGCCTACCAGTGGTTAGAGGAATTCAGGATGCAATAACCGAGTTAAAGTAGAATCTCATATACTTTAGCAGTGACCACAGATAACTACAGTGTGAGGGATGCCAATTTTACATCATATCTTATGAACTTATTTTCCATTGAATTTTAGCCTTTGAGTACCTATGGAGGTAGGAATAGTTGAATATGGTAATGGATTCCTGCTGTGATTTTATTTCATGAATCAGTGGTCTAAAGTGGCACATGGCATTATATGGGCATGCCTATCTTAAATATAGACAAATGAATAAAAAATAAACACTTAAGGTAACCACGAAAAAATAATCAGATCCATATGTATAAATAGATTTGAGGGTAACACTCAGCAAAGATATAAGAGCAATCACTCAATTTAGTGCTTCATCTGTCAACCTTTCTTGAGCTCTGGAATCCATGCAACAGGTACACATACCATTACAGAGTAGAAGGATAATTACCTAGCATGTGGTAAAGTAGAGGACATAGATAAACAATCTTGATCAAAGGTTTACTTTAGCAAATTATCCCGCTGATTCAAGCATGTACATAATATATGTTATGGGGAATGGAGTACTGGAAATTAAATATGAGGGAACATTACAGAAAATATGTTAAATGATTTTTCATGCACAAATGTTATGTATGCACTGACCAGTAGTTGTACAAAAATTATTTTTAATTTTAGTATTTATTTCATCTCACTTTGGTGATGGGAGACTGCATCAGCTGTCACACCTTCCGAGGTGCCGGAGAGGATGTTACTGTACACTTCAGCACGACTTTCTACCCCCTGCATCTCTGTGTGGTAACACTGTTTTATTCATTTATAAAAAAACATAGCCACAAATAGACATCTGGGGGCAATAAGGGTGCGCGTGTGCAGTGCTGGGGACTTTTTTTTTAGAAGAAGATTTAAATTTATTTATTTATTTACTATAGGATCTGAAAATATGAGACACTAACTGTGTGTGTGTGTGTGTGTGTGTGTGTGTGTGTGTGTGTGTGTGTGTGTGTGTGACTAAGTAGTCAGTTAAGTCATTTATGTTTCTGTTCTGGTAATTAATTACAAATCACATCACCCAAATCACCCCTGCAAAATATGTCTGACTTTAATGTAAACTTCAACTTTAGGAAAAAGTCGTGAATCATGAATGAATCAAAGAGCCGTACAGTACATGAGCAACAGTCGTGAGTGATAGTTTAAACTCTTTCATCATGATAACAGATTGTTCATAAAAACAAAAATAGCCAATGAATCTCATAACACTGGCCCACATTAAAACAGCAGATAAATGAAAACACATTTTCAATTAGGCAAATGATTATAGTCGGATGTGGTTTTCAGCTATTCTTATTAATGACAGCAACTTGGCTGTAACAGTGAATTTTTGCGGTGTGATTGCTATATGTTTTGATTGGGGTTTGCAATGAAAAGTTAAACAATTAAATTATATCAATGAAGCCATTATAAATCAAAATCAATGATCAAATATCAAAATAAATACCTTGTTTTTTGTATACATAATTCTATGAATGGCAAAAGAAACTAGCACACTTCAAGCAGAATTTTGTAGCGATTGGACAAGATACACATCACTGATTGTGTGTCACAGAACCAGTTTGAACATTGCCAGAATGCTTGTGCACTCAGTCAATAGAATGAAACCATAAAAGAAAAAAAAAGGAAAATTATGTGCTACTGTTTGTGCCTTACATCTCTAGTATACACAATAACACAGGAATGATAAACCCCCTAAATTCACAGCAATTCTCCTTTAAGTCTGAACCGAGATGCAAGTTGATGGTTCCATCAAAGATCAACTCAGCATGTTTCTGCTGACATCCGTAGGTGTGGGATGCTGAAGTAACAAAGCAGCCCAGACTTCGAGGCACATACTATAAAAACACACTCCTAGATTACCTTGCCTAACAGATCTTTCAAGTGAGTTAGTCAAGGTAATCTACTAAATCTAGGAGTGTGTTTTTAGAGTAGGTGCCTTGAAGCCTGGGCTGCTTACTTACTTCAGCATTCTGCACTTCTGCTTGGGTTGTTGGCAGAAACATTTATTTATTTTTTTATTTAGATTTTGGTAACCGGGTAAGCCCACTGAGACCAGAGATCCCTTTTTCTGGTGTGACCCGGAGATGTTAAGTTGATCTTTAACTGAACCATCAACTTGCCTCTCGGTTCAGGTTTAAGATGTTTATTTTTTGCGTTTCACTGTTTGTTGCTATCTGTCCACTCCTTGTGGTCTTTTAGGCCCTGTACACACTGGGGAACTTAAAAACGTTTTTCCAAAACAGTTCTGTAATGTGTACGGGCCTAAGTCTGTTCCAACGCAGAGGTCTGGTTATTTTCAGATCATGGACTCGCCTCAGGGAATTGTGAACTTTTCTCTTGTTTCTCTGTTTCATGTCAGAAACTTTTTTATAGAGCCTTGTCGGTTCCTCTCAATTCATTAGTAGTACAGGTGGCAGACAGGAGATGAAAAATGAAACCTGCAGACTATCAAGCTGGTGAGCAGTGGAGACTCCAGAGAGCAACTGGGAACCTTAACACATTACATAAACAAAAGTAAACATCTGTCGTTTCTTACGGCAGGCAGCCCAGCAACAATTTTGCAAGGTAAACTCACCAAGTTGCTGTGGGCAAACGTTATAAATGTTTTGCAAATGAAGGTCCTCCTCCCCTATGGAGATGGAGAGAATTCCTGACACATTTGTGTTTCAAGAATTAAAGCAGGACTCATTTTATGCCGTTACATGTTAGAACAGCAGTATCTTGAAAGGCTATAAACAAGCCTTTCTTGCTCCATAAGCAATTGTTTTGTGGACGTTGGGTTCCACTGGGCTAAGGAATATAGGCCCCCATATTCAGATCTGGCCATGTGCGGTCTGTGGCAGTTTGTGTACAACCTGCCTGAGGGGCAATATTCAGACAATTAGCTCACTGCAACTAGATCGTGCAAACTGCCTAAATATGGGGCCTTGTAGGTACAGTGCACAGTGACTTTGCACTATGCTGACACAGGCCCAGACTGAATATTGCCGACAGGAGCACAATGCAGACAGTGCAGACCAAATGGGATAGGGGCAGGGTTCCTGTGGGTCATATTTAGTCCTAGCATGCTAATTATCCCTTTGGGCATGGAAGGCGCTATGGCCCATTTGCATGCCCATTCTGTGACCATTAACATGTGTATGTCCTCCCCCAACTCTGTAGCTGTCTTACATATTCCTTTTGGTCTAGTGGTTCCCCCATCCCCCATTCATCTGTCCTGTAGCTGTCTCAATTATTCCTGGTGGTATAGTGGTCTTCTGCCCACTGATCACCTGTCCTATAGCCTTCTTAAGTATTCCTGGTGGTATAGTTGTTCCAACACCCCCAATCAACCATCCTGTAGCTGTCTTGAATATTACTGGTAGTCTAGTGGTCTCCCCCAATAAGGGCATCTGATCCTCTGCCAACCCCCTGCTCAGGACCCTCTTCCCCACAACCCCCCCCCACTCAGATCACCTAAGTCAAAGTATGGCAGTAGTGACAATGACCTACACAGCCCTCTGCTTTCCACCTTGGCTCGCCACTGTCTGGTTGCCAGTGAGCAATCATAAGTACAGTAGATGCAGGTGTTTGTGCCATACTAGACTGCTCAGAGACCATCAGATTGAAACCAGTTGAGGTGGTGAGCTGAGGGCTGTGATCATCAATTTTGCTGAAGTTTGCATTATGTGACCAGAGGGGGGCCAGAAGGAGGTAAGTCAGGAGGTTAGATGACCACATTGGGGGACCACTATACCACCAAGAATATACCAGACAGCTACAAGACGGGTGATCTGGTTGCTTTTATAATGTATTTTCCCAGGACAGATCAGATTACATGCAGCATCTGCTTTTGAATAGGGTTCTGCTGTAGGGCTCTGCTTTTGCAGTTTTACAATATATTTATACTGGATCACCCAGCTGAGCTGTGATATCTTGTTTGCAGTGGGGTTCAGTTTGACCCAGTTCTTACACTGTATTTACTCAGGATGGTACAGCGGAGATGTGAGATCTTTTTTTTTTCAATTGGGTCCTCCTTTTACTCATTTTTATAATGCATTTGCCCAGAATAGCCAAGTTGAGAGGCAATTTCTCATTTTCAGTGAGGTCCAGCTTTTACTATATATTTTTCCAGGATAGAGCAGTGTAGTAAACGTATTTATTTAATTAACTTATTTTATGAGGCAAACCAACTGTGTGAGTGGAAAACTGTAACAGCTGTGTGCCTTATCCATTTGAATCACATAACCTGTCACACATAGAAATTCCTTAATCTTAATTCCTGCTCTGGTTCTTGTACCTGTTTGTGCCCTCCCACAAATTGTTGTACCTTGCTCCCTGCATTGCCTATGCACTGTTATGACATGCTGTACCTATGTATTGCCTCCTTACCCAGGCAACTACTATAACCTGTCTGACCCTATATACAAATGTATTTGCTTTGCACTATTGTAACCTGCCTGACATCATGTACGTATGTATTGTTTGCCTCCCTCTTCCCCCCAACCCCGGATCACAGTTGGAAACAAGCCCCAGATCAGTGTGGTTTTCCCAGTTACCAAACTTTAAATAAATTGAAATGTAGCCCTTTCTCCCCATGTCTAGGGGTACGAATGGAATAAGTCTGTGGTAAGGTGGCACCCACAACAGCAGAAACACTTCAGTGGTCATGTTACCCAGTCCCAGATGTCACACACAGGGTCACTTTTCCTAGCTGGTGCTGGATGAAAACAACAGGTTAATTCATATTAAACAGTTCCTTTCAATAACTGAATGGCCACATGGAACTTAAAGAAACAACAGAGATCCCAAATTCATTAAACATATTAATTCATAGATCTGGATAGCATCAGTTAATTTGTGAGGCACACATTCAGCTTTCACATGACCGGAATGGCCAGAATAGCAGCTTTTACCTGTATCGAAGAGGTTGCGCAGTCTTTAGGGTAGCATTAATTCAGGACCACTATGGTCACAAAAGTTTGAAGACAGCACAAGTCCCAAAACAGTTTACAGTACCTAACAGCCCATTATTCTTCACAGGCACCCAAACTCTCAACAATACACATCTCTCTCTCTCTCTCTCTCTATCTCCTCACTGGGTCTCTCTCAGAATACGCAATCCTCGTGTCTTGGGGATTTGCAGGGTCCATCATGACCCCTGCATTCCCTTCCAGAACTGGCAGCACCTGTCCACCAGTGGAGAAGGGGGACACGTCCTGTGGAGCTCCAAGTCAACTCACACTTTGGATACTATACTCCCTGCCGCAGTCTTGCCCACAGGATCCCTACACAAATCGGTGCAGGCTACCAGGGTACTCTGTGACTTGCACCTGCTGGCTCCCCTCTCAACTTTAGCTGCCTTTCAAGATACTGTGCAGCTTCTGGCTATGGGCTTCCACTGTATCCCCCTAACTGCCACCGGACAGGGTCCAGAGCAGGCAATTGTCCCGGCCCAGCCCCAACACACTATCACTCCCTTGCCACTCACTCCTTTGACCAGAACTCCCTCTCCCACCTAAACTGCTGGGCTTTATCCCACCCCCCCATGCACCTGTGGTGACCCCCTGTTCTGGAAGAGGCTCCACCTGTGTGCTGAGAAGAATGAACCCTTTTCCCTACTGGGCCGAATTCGGCCACAAAAACACAGGGAGGGGTGAATAGACTAGCAATCTCCCAAAGGGGGGGTCATCACGTAAACATAGAAACTGATAGCAGATAATGACTGCTGGGCCCATCTAGTCTGCGCATTTATAGTTATGATCACTTTTGTTGCAGACCCAACTTCCCCTACTGCATTGTCTCTTCCACCCCTTCTTTCCTCCTAGGATTCATTTGTGCCTGTCATCAGGCATTTTTGAAACCCTCCACTGGTTTCACCCCCACTGCCTCCCATGGAAGGCTGTTCCAGGAATTCACCACCCTTTCTGTGAAGAACTACTTCCTCACATCTCTCCTGAATCTACCTTCTTCTAGCTTCATATCATGACCCCTTGTTCTTCAGCACCTTTTTCTCTGAAACATATCTCCCTCCTATACCTTATTAACCCCCAAGAAGTACAGTATTTAAAGGTCTCCATAACATCTCACTTTCCCTTCTCTCCTCCAGGGTGTGCATATTGAACTATTTCAGTCTCTCTCTCTTCATAGGGCTTCTGATGCAGACCTTGCATGATTTTGACAGCCCTGACCTCTCTTCTTGTCACTTTCTCTTTTTTCTAGTTGTTCCCTCTTCCATACCTTTCTCCTTTGACTGCTCCTTTTCACCCTTCTTCCTTTGATAACCCCCTGCTTCCTTGAATAACTTGTATCCTGGTGGAACTCTATCTCCTTGGGATTTCTCTACTCTCTATCTCAGCTTGTAGTGGCCCACTTTCTGTCTCCCCTATTTCTTCCATCACCCCCCTCTTGGCTACTTTAAATGCCTATTGAAATAATATTTGAATCATCCACTGAGGGGTGTGGTTGCCTCCTGGATGAAAGCAGGCCATCACCTCAGTATAGATTCTTAGCCTTCTAGCTTGGACCACAGTCTTCAATGTAGACATACATATCGTCTCTGCATCATTTCTGCTAGCATTACTTGAAGGCCTTGGTGTAGAGCTCCCTCTCCTTCCACATACAGTACAACATGCACTCACCACTCACATTAAACACATGGGAAACACAGGATTAACCAGATAAATGATCTACCTTTTTCAAAAATGAAATTTACACACAAAGCTGACCATGGCAATTCATCTTGATGTTTAAGGCCATGAAACACCCTTATCAAGTTAATGGATTAGCAGCCATAGTGGCTGTGACCAGAGTTTGTTGTAGAAAGGGATGACACAGATAACAGGAGGAATGTGAGTAAGTTGGTTTTGTAGTGATAGTGGTGTTTTTTAGAAACATACACAATGATGGCAGAAAAAGACCAAGGGTCTACAAAGTCTACTGGGAGTTCCCTATCTTCCCTGGGACCTATTGTCCATCCAGGGTTTTATCCTTCCTGATCCACCCCTTTGCTCTCTTCCATACTGCTACCTACCTGAGTAACCACCAACCCCTTCACTGTGTCCCAGCCATGCTTGAAACCATTCATGATCTTGATGCCTATCACCCCAGCTGGTAGACTGTTCCACAGCTCCACCACTTTTTCTGTAAAATAGAACTTCCTTGCACACCTCTTAATCCTTCCCCCTGCCAGTTTCCACTCCACTTTTTGCTTTATGGTTATATATATTTTCTTTCTCTAATGGTTTTCTTTTGGCTTGGTATTTGAATGAGTTCATATGACAGATAATGTGTGAGTATTACATATGTATTTTGCTTGTTTTGCGTTGCTTCAATAAAAGTCCCTTACTCTTGCTGTAGTGTTGCAATACATTTCCTGTATGGTAGAACCTAGAGTGGTCATTCAAGGAGAAGCAGGGGAAGAGGACATGACCTCTCTCCCTGCCCATAGAAGCTAGAAGATTGAAAAAATAACTAAACATTCTGACACTGTTATAGCATTTGAAGTGCTGCCTGAAGCTCCTCTGAAGGAGGACCATTAAGGAAAAAAAGTCTGTTTGGCTGCAGAACTGAAAGAAAAAAAAATATGCCT
The DNA here is from genome assembly GCA_016271365.2 of Neoceratodus forsteri. Taxonomy (NCBI): domain Eukaryota; kingdom Metazoa; phylum Chordata; order Ceratodontiformes; family Ceratodontidae; genus Neoceratodus; species Neoceratodus forsteri. The sequence continues at coordinate 1,331,994,657 of CM057458.1, forward strand.
GATTGCCCTGATGAAAGATGAGCAAGCCAGATTGGCATGAGAGGAGCTGCCTTGAAGCTTAGAGATGCCACTTACAAGAGCCAGAAAAGCTGACTGTAGTGAAGCTGGCTGTACTGCCAACACACACAGAGTCAGAGCTGTCAGGCTTGAACTTCTTTTGGCCCAGCTGCTCACACCCACAAAAATAAGCTCTGAGCTGGTGTCTGGGGCTGTGTTTAGGAAGAGATGTTGCAGAATTGAAAACTGCACCTCATGCCCACACACATGGTCAGTTCTCTTGGTTCCTCTAGAAAGCTTTTCTGGCTACAGGCTGTCTTTAATCCCTGTGTGGGGATCAGTGGCTACTGGCTACTCCCAGATCAGATGTTACAGCATCAGTTAAAACTGGCAAAATGAACAGAGTGACTGGTGCATCAGCTGTTTGATTAGCAAAGGACAAAATGGCAGAAGTTGAAGAGACAGATATATTGGCAGTTTGGTCAAAGGAAACACACACTTAGGAGCTTCCAGGCACTGGTAGGAACTTTTCCTTGAGGATATGTTTGGATTTTAACTTCACTCAGGTTGTAAGTGTAATATAAGAGACCCAGCCAGCTGTAGCACACACTGTGTAACTGACCCAATGGGTCTAGCATGGTTGCCCATCATTCCTTTTCCTGACTCTGTATTTCCCACTATCTATTTCCCGTAATTGAGTTTGCCGACATGATGTTTGCCCGAACATTGTTTGACCGAAATTGTAATCTGAATGAGCCGATGCAGTGTGTAGTGCTACAGTTCTGTTACTATTAATTAAATCAATGTTTTCCTGTGCTGTGCACGAATTAAACTCAGGCTCAGCTCCATGATCTGACTCTCAGATGTAAGCTGTGGCACACATCTCCCCGATTGTTCCATGTTTTGCTTGTTGATTGTACAATCAATTACAGCACAGGGATTGGAAACCAGTAATTAATACTAATTAAATAAGTGAAAGACATTTTGTTCTCCTTGCTCCCAGCTACTGTTTTCGTTTTGCACCATGGCTGCAGCAGAACCCATTGTTTGCCAAATAGTTGCATCAAAGAGAGGACATGACAAGCTCTGCATTGAGGATTCCTATATGAAAAAGACCAAAGTCGTGGAGACCTTTGGTACTGGTGCTGTCAACAAAGGAAGTCACTTTGTTGTCACGGCAGGGCCTCTACAGTGCTTGTTGGGTGACAGCATCACCTTTGAAGTACTGCACCACACTCTCACTCACCAGATGCAAAAGATTTTTTTGTAGCTAATGCAGTGTCATCACTCAAGTCGAGAGCGGTTTCCATGCATGACACCCCTGCACAGCTTATTCAGACTGAGCTGGCAAAGGTGTCAGCTGAAGTTAGGCACAATATGCCCAGCCGGCAGGCACTACAGCAAATGGACAAACATGCTAGATGTGAAAATATGCCTCCAGAGCCATGAATGCTGAATGACATAGTAATACCCTCTGAACTTAGTGTCATCAACGGGGAACAGTTTTTGCTCCGTGAGTCAATGTTGGGGAATGAAAAAGTTTTGTTATTTAGCACTAAACAGAACATCGAAAAGTTGAGCATTGCTGACTATTGGATAATGCGTGGCACATTTAAAACTGCGCCTACACTATTTAGGCAACTTTATTCGGTGCATGCCCCGGTGGGAAATCAAGAAACATGTCGCATTCTTCCTCTTGTATATGGCCTAATGTCAAGTAAATCACAAGAATGCTAACTCCAGATGTTTCAAGATCTCATAGATGCTGCTGACGAGTTTGACTATACCCTTGGTCCAAAATACATAATGACTGACTTCGAGCAGGCTGCCATTAATGCTACCAAAGTGGAATTTCCCTCAGCAGAGAACAAGGGTTGCTTATTTCATCTTGGCCAAATTTTATGGAGGAAGATACAAGACTGTGGCCTGTCTTCGAAGTACGGTGCAGAACCTGAATTTAGCTTGTTAATGCAGCAATTGGTGTCATTGGCATTCCTACCACCTGATGATATCCCCACTGTGTATGAAGAAATAAAATCTGACATGCGCACTATCACTACTCCTGTCCTACAGTGGTTTGAAGACAACTATATTTATGGCCGCATCAGAAGATGAATGCGGAATAACACTACAGTTAGAGCCCCACCACTGTACCCACCTCAGTCCTGGTCTATGTACGCCCAAACTGTCCATGCTATGCCACAAACACAAAATAACATGGAAGCCTGGCATCGTACACTGGGCACTCTTGTAGGGACCACTCATGTTGGACTACTACGATTTATTGAGGAACTGAGAAACGAGCAGCTGGTCACTGAGTCCAACATTGAAAAAATTAACAGGGGCATGCCAAAATCACCATTGAAAAAGAAATACTTGAAGCGGGAGGAAAAGATAGTAAATATTATTGCTGACAGACATCAGCGTGTTGGCAAGGACTTTGTGAGAGGCATAGCACATAACATGGTGCTGTGATGCAGACAGACTAATTTTTAATGAAGATTTTAAACTGTGGAATTTTAATTTAATACAGTTTGATACTATGAATTTCAAAATGATGGGAGTTGATATCAATGAACCGATGCAGATGGGATACAGTAATAACTCGGTCAGCTGTTTTTTTATCCCTGAGTTCCTGTACTAATTGTACTGATTTTAGTTTAACTGCTTAAATTACCCCAATTCATTCATTTTCATTCCTTCAGTAATTGTGCTGATTAGAGTTTAAGTGCTGCAACTGTTCATTCTATTTCGTTCCCTGTTATGATTTGAGCTTAGTAATTGTGCTGCTACTATCCAAATTCGTTCCTTTTCGTTCATGCAGTAATTGTGCTGATTAGAGTTTAAGTGCTGAAATTACCCCAATTTGTTCTAGTAATTGTGCTGATTAGAGTATAAGTGCTGCAACTGTTCATTCTATTTCGTTCGCTTGTACCCCAATTTTAAGTGTTTTTTAGAGTTTAAGTGTTCGTTCTATTTCGTTCCCTGTTATGATTTGTTAGGATTTGAGCTTAGTAATTGTGCTGCTGCTATCCCAATTCGTTCATGCTAAGTGCTGTTATTCATTTTGCAGCACTAGTTGGGAAACTGTCAATGGGAAATAATTTAGCGGAGAAAACAAATGACAGGAAAGCAGTGTCGGTAAACTTCATGTCGGGAAACCTTATGCCGGGCAACCGTATGGATCCCGACCCAACTCCTATTGCAACTGTTAGCAAAGTTGTAATAGATTGCCAAAAGCCAGGAGAGACTACCTTTACTGCTGTAGTCACTCCAGTGTCTGACAAATAGAAGGAGGGCTCTGACTCTAACCAGAGCAATATCTTTGTTGGTTCCTCAGTTCTGGGTGCTGAAGAGCAACTTCCAGTGATAGAACAGTAACAAGCTGGGTATAGCTACAGGTAGTCATGGTGTGGCACAGGACCCTCAGGAGACAAAGCCTCATTTAGGATGATGGATTTATTCCAGATCAAAGGCAACCCAGCTAAACAGTGCAATGCAGTCTGCCTAAAACACAAAAATAACATGACAGATTTTTCTGACAGAATTTTTGTGATAGGAAACTGCTTAGAAATTTAATGAAAGTCTATGCTTTGGAACTGTATGCACTAGTCCACACCTTAGGTAACACTGTGTTTGATGTCAGTTCAAACCCTTTGCCTCCCTGGACCATTTCTTGCAGAAATATCACTCTTTAATGATACCCTCTGTGGTGCCTCTTCATAGCCATTGCCTTCTTCAAGTCACCCATAGAGGTCATTACAGTCTTGTTTAAGAATAGGTACTTACCTCTCTGGGTTGAGGGCAGAGGTTGCTGGACTCTGGGCTGAATTGGGAAGGGTTCAGAGAACCTACTGCCCTAACAAGGGGCCACCAAGTCTGTCACAGCTCTTCCAGAGGATGCCTAGGCAAAGGTAGAGTGGTTGGTCCATGGTGGGCTTCGGAAAGGTAGGGATCACAGGAAGGGCACACACTCCTTGGACTACCACTGCAGATCTCCTTCACCATACTAGCAGAACAGGGTAGCCAGGAAGAGGCAACCCATAGCAGGGAGAAGGGAGGAAGTAGGAGACTGTAGTTGGGGAGGCCCAAATGAAGGAAGAAGAAGAAGACAATGCCAGCCAAGGGTGAAGCAGCCACTGGTGGACTCTATAGTTAGGGGGATAGACCTGGGAGAAGGTAGAGAAAGGGAGAGGGAGGTGTAGTGTCTGAGAGGTGCTTCAGCTTGGATAAATGAAGGGGAGATCTGGAGGATCACTAGGGCAGCAGAACATGGAAAGGAGATACATGTCATTCACCTGTGGACAAATGATGTGGCAAGGGATGGGGTAGAGGTAGTGTAGAGAAATTTCAGGGAGCTGCGGAGGGACCTTAAGCAGCTGGCATACATAGTGTCTTGTGCCAAGGCATTACCTGTCCATATCTAGGGAGAGAAAAGGGCACTCCACAGCAAGGCTTTTAACAATTGGTTAAAGGCATAGTGTATGGATGAGGCTTTGACTACATTGGGAATTTGAAGTCACCTGGGAGGATGTGGGCCTGGGAGGATGTGGGCCTCTGTAGGGTAGGTGGGTTGCATCCTCCCAGGAAGGGGACCACAGTCCTTAGTGGATGAGGATGCACATTTAAACTAGTTGGGGGGGAAGGTGTAAAATCAAGGGAGGTGACAATTACCCCTCAAATGATGAAGCAGCAGGGAGGGAGGGCACAAGGGTAATCAGCTCTCCCAGTGCGGCAGCACAAGAAGGCAGGGCTGGGAATAAAGTAGAGAAGAAGGGGGGTATCAACCAGGAAAGCAAGAAGAATGAGCAACGGAGACTGGTAATGGAGAAAATCACAGGGGAAGAGGTGGGTTAGGGGTTGCTTCAGGACACAGCACAGGCTAGGGACGAAGCAGGCAGGGAGAGAGTAAGGTATTTAGAGCCATGTGTGCCAATGCACAAAGGATTTGGAGGCCATCATGGTGAAGGGTAGTCTGGATCTGGTGGTCATAATGGAGTCATGGTGCACTGACAGCCCTGACTGAGACATGGCCATACCAAGCTACTTTCTGTTCAGGAGAGAAAGGGAAGGAAGTAGGGGAGGAGGGGTTCTACTACAGTATATGTGAGGGAGTGAATCAAGGCCAGGGAAGTGCAGGAGCACCTGGAGTTAAAGGAATGGCTGGAGGTGTTGTGGGTCATCTGCAGACAGGCACTCTGGCCGCTATCCAAACATATCTGGTATACAGACCTCCACCACAAGGAGAGGAGTTGGATAAGGCACTTGGGGAAGCCATCATCAAAGATAACAAATGAGGGGAGATGCTGCTAGTTGGAGACTTTAGTCTGCAGGATGTGAATTGGAGCCTTCCAATTGAATCCTTGGCAAAACACAGGGCCATCCTTGACTCTCTACAAGGGTTTTTTTTCTCAGGCAGCTAGTCAAGAGACCCACTAAGGATGGGGCAGTATTAGACCTGGTGCTTACAAACAGGGACAGCATTGCACACAACATGGTGGGCAGTCCCCCAGGTACCAGTGATCACTGCAAAGTGTGGTTCAACTTTAAGGTGAAAACAGAAGCAAATCACATGAGGATGAGGGTCCTGGACTTAATAGAGTAGATTTTAAAGAAATATCAGACTGTCTCAGAAACTGCCTCAAAATGGGGCATTGCCAGGAAGGGGTAGAGGCAGTGTGGGGAACAATAAGCAAGGGCATAATTAAGGCAACCAGCCTCCACATGAAGGAAGTGAGAAAAAGTAGACAGAAAAAGGGACTGTTATTGGTCTTTAGGGAACTGGCCAGGGTAGTGAAGGAAAACAGGATGGATTTCAGGAGGTATAAGGAAATACAGAGGGTGGAAGACAGGGAGATGTACCAAGTAAAGCACAGGGAAGCAGCAAAGGCAGTGAGGGGAACAAAAGTACAAACAGAGAAAAGGATAGCCAAAGGGGTAGATAAAGTGGACAACACTTTCTTCAGGTACATAACTGAGAAAAGGAATGCAAGGGGAAGGATAGTGAGTATAAGGAGAGTGGCAGGGGAAACAACACAGAAGAGGACCAAGAATGAACATACATCATGATTAGATACTTCTGCTCAGTCTTCACAGTGGAGGGAGGGGGAGGAGATGGACCACAATAGAGCAGCAGAAACAAAGTGGAGATGTGGACACAAGTCCATTTTCAGTGGAAGAGTCCTGAAGAGACTTGCAGCTCTGGAAGTGGATAAAGAACTGGGACTGGATGGTATACACACAAGGGTACTAATGGAACTCGGGGAGGTGATAGCTGCCCCGCTTATGGCCTTATTCAACAGCTCAATAGAAACAAGCATGGTTCTGGAGGACTGGAGGAGTGCAGAGATGGTTGCCCTACACAAGACAGGCAGCAGGGAGAAAGCTAGCAACTCAAGGCCAGTGAGTCTTACCTCATAGATAGAAAAAATTATGGAAATCCTGTTAAAGGAAAGGTTTGTAGAGTATCTTGAATCCAACGGACTGCAAGCCCTATGGCAGCATGGATACACAGGGGGGAAGGAAAGGTCATACCAGATGAATCTGATTGTTTCTTTTGACTGGGTGATCAGGGAAATAGATCGGGGAGGGCAGTGGATGTGTCCTATCTAGACTTTAGCAAGGCCTTCGGCACTGTGCTGCACAGGAAACTGATAAAGAAATTAAGTAGCATGGGGTGGGATCCAAAGTGGTGAATTTGGTTAGAAATTGGCTAATGGATAGGTGACACATGGTGGTAGTTAATGGCACCCATTCTAATGATGGGATAGTGACCAACAAGGTGCCGCATGACTCAGTACTGGATCCGGTTCTCATCAGTATCTTCATAAGTGACATTGCAGAAGAACTGGAAGGGAAGAATGCCTTTTTGCAGATGGCACCAAAATCTTTAATAGGCGGGCACTCAGGAGGTGGTGGAGAGAATGCATTGGGATCTAAGGAAACTTCAGGAGTGGTCAAGAGCATGGCATTTGGGGTTCAATGCCAAACAGTGCAAAATCATACACCTTTGGCATAGGACCCCATAAGTGGTGTGTAGGATTGGGGGGCGGTACTGACATTCACTAAGCAGAAAAGGTCCTTGAGGTTATCATATCTGATGACCTCAGAGTGGCTGGGCTTTGACACAAAGCATTGGGTAGGGCCAGGGGGATGCTGACATGTGACTCTATGTAATAGGGTGACTGCAAAACAGCGCTGACAACAACAGCGAGTACACATCACCAAAAATCAAAACGGCGATGCACACTACAGCAACTAACACAAAAAATGATGACTGGCCACTGTCTATAAGGGAAGTGTGACATGCGGCTACTTTTTATGCAGGGGGCCTTTGCGCCCCCCATACCCCAAAACTAATATAATAATCCCGGGGATGACAACTGGGGACAGGGGAAACTCAGGAGGGGGGGGCTACTCCTTGGGGGGGTACACAAGTCAGCAGGAGGAGAGAGTGAAGGGGCAACCTGCAGGCAGGGGGGGACAAAGTCAGGAGAGCGGATAAATGGGAGTTGAAACACACACACAAAAAAATAAATGAAACAAACAAACAAAAACCAAAAGCAGTATCCCCCACAGCCATCCCCGGACCCGAGTCATCCAGCCACAGAGGTGGTGACTGTACCCTCTGCACCACACAGCCAGTTCGGAACTGGCCCGAAAAACAATGCCCCATATACTTATAGAACAATCACTCCCTACCAAAACAAGATTGCTGAACTTGCTATTAAGAGCACATAGCCTATTTTGCATTCCCTATTTTCACTTCACCCAAATTGAGTTGCTGACATTGACTCACTGTATTCATGGGATACCCTGTCATGCATAGGGAGAACTATCTCCAACAGGAGGAGGGAGGTGGTGTTGTCGTTGTATCATACACTGGTGGATTCCACTTGGATTATTGTGTCCAGGTTTGGAGGCCGCACCTCTGGAAGGACATAGACAGGGTGAAGGCAGTCCAAAGGAGGGCAACTATAATGGTGCAGGGGTTGCACTAAAACTCACACAAGGTGAGACTAAGAGATCTCAATGTGTACACCCTGGAAGAAATGAGAGTAATATAGAACATGATAGACTTTGAAGTATCACACAAGGGTGAACAGGGTGCAGGAGGTGAGTCTGTTTAAAATGAGAAAGAGCACCAGGACACAAGTGCATGTGATGAAGCTGGAGAAGGGGAAGTTTAAGAAGGATGTAAGGAAGTACTACTTTGTTGAAAAAGTGAAAGATGCTGGAAAAGACTGTCAGAGGATGTGGTGGAGGAAAACAGTAGGGGGCTTCTGGCATGCATAGGATACACGGTAATAATAGTCAATAGGCAGGGAGGAGGGAGAGTCACAGAGATCACTTAGAGTCTGCAGAGACAGAGCTGGCAGGCATAATCTAGGAATATTTACTGTAGGCCAAGCAGTCCTTTTCTTCCTACAAATGTTACATTTTTCTATTTCTATGACGGAGTAAATGTCTTCAGTATCCTGTACTGGTTGCAGCAACTATGCAATGTATTGGACAAGCTTAACCTAATCATCAACTTCAAACACATTTGGACTGGGTGGAGGTTAAAATAAAATTCAAACAAACTGACACGGGGCTCCAACATCTCCTGCATAGTTTTTTTGGGGGGTAAGAGTCGGGGGATCTGTTTTTTTCCCAGGGTCAACATAAGTCCAGCAATGAATGTGATGCCTGATCACACCTAAGCAATATATGTGATATACTGCATTGCAGACTGTGCCTAGAATACAGATATGTCTTTCTTCACTGCACCATTTCATTCCACTGCAATATATGTGATGAACAGGTAAATTCATATTGCCAGTGCCCCTTGGCTTCAGACAGTCTGGAATATGGTTTGGATCAGGAACATGTAGTATCATTATCCAGGCCCCAAAACATGGGGCAAGGAAAGAAAAAGAATGTTCTTCTTTTTCTTGGTACCTTGCCTCTGTGAAAGGAGGTGGGTCAGTACTGCTCCCTGTATTGAAGATTATAAGAGACTAGCCCATCCCTACAAAAGGTGGTAAAACCCTTGAGTACCTGTTGGGGGCCAGATGTAGTGGCAACTATATCACTCCAGGATGGAGAACTTACAGGTTCGCAAGCCAACCCACCAATCGGGAAGCAGACATGGCACTCCCTGGAAGTCAAGAAGGTGACCTCCCATGGATGCCTCCCCTCTCCTACTCCCCTTAGAAAGGGGAATGACAATGGTTATGACAAAGCAGTGACCATGAAACCAACAAACTAAAACAAAAGTTCACCAATGTGACATTTTGGAGTAGGACAGAAAGACTGAGCCCCGTCAGGGTGATTAACAATGGGGTGACACTGAAGAAAAGGAAGGGGACTAGGAAGCTTCCTCTATAGCCTCTTCCCAGAAAAGCCCACTCTGAAAATATACAAGGTCTTAATCAGAACCTCAGATATAAAAAAAAAATGAAAGTGGAGATATGGCTATAAAACTATGGAAGGGAAGAAATGATGGGTAATAACTGGTGTTTTCACGTTCCTGTTTTCCCTTTTGATATCTGTTGAACTCAATAGGTCACTTAGAGTAGATTACCATAAATACCATAATAAATGTTAAAAGGAGGCAGTGACAACTTTCTCTCTTACAGTCATTGTGTCAAGACATTTGCTTTATACAAGATACCAGACTGGGTCTATTTATGAGACATGATAGGCCCAGAGATCACCACCCTGGGGTGCCTCATTCTTGTCAGTCGGGGATGAACTCCGTAGGGAAAGGATTTTGTTTAAAGTGACACTAGCAACTATTTTTGGTCATATTATTTCTAGTTGAAAACCCACATTTTATGATTGCTTACCTTCTCTAAAATTCATTGATGTTGCTGTTTGTTTTGTCTGATTCCTTTCTTAGTACAAAAAATGCATGCTAATGGTGTAATTGTACCCAGCCTTCATTTAGTTCAAATCCTTGATCTACTCATATTGCACACTTCTTGAACATTAGGAACACCCCTTAGCAGTGCAGTAATTAATGTTACAGTAGTCTCTTCACATCCCACTGCATCACGAGTGGCTAGACTGTTTCTCTGGAAAAATGCAGTGGGAATTGATCAAGGGATGTAAACAAACAAACAAAAAGGAAACCAGAATCAAACAAACAGCTACATCAGCATATTATACAGAAGGTGAGAAATCACATAACATGTGTGTTTAAAACTAGGGACAGTTTGTGGCCTAATGGTGGCTGACAGTGTCCCTTTAAGGTCCTGGCTGGAGTTTTTGATAACTAAATTAATAGACATCTACCTGGGCTGGGTGTTATTGTTAAATACAAGTGAAAAGTGGTCTCCCTCCTGATATGGTTTAAAGTTTAATGTTGGATGGAGGCCAGTTTGTGAAAAGTAGTATCTAACAATGAAATAAGCCGGCCCTTCCTTATAGCATAGTCATTTATCAATATGGTTTATTATATATCTATAATCAAGATCCCCTTCAAGCCCAAAATTTCACCAATATGGCTTCATCATGGAGGCGTATCTAATTATATCGGTTCTTCCATTTTTTTCTGACAGGTATTGATATATGAACCAGTACTACTTACATATCTTTATTTAATGTTTTCAATATGGAGTTTTTCACCTTGCCATAGCTAGCCATTCCATGAGTGTTTTCGGGCAGTGAAGTAGTGTGAACTGTCTCGATTATGGATATATAATAAACCATATAGATACCTGACTATGCTGTAAGGAGTGGCCGACTTATCTCATTTTTGGATGTTATTAGATGTCACAGCATTTGTGATTCAGTATTGATCAATCTGGATTTGTGACCCACAAACTAAGGCCTTAAGGGTATATTTAGTCAACTTAATATGAACCGTTTCATATATGGCTAGGTGGGTTCTTCCCATAGGGGATTTTAAATATGGATGAATGAAAAAAGATAAGGGCTCCTAAACTGCAAAACTGTGCTGCAATACCATTTTTTATGCAAAAGGTAAACACAGCTGGGCTACAAGATACCTATCAAATCCTGCACAAGCAAGAGGGCACATTTATTTTAGAAGTACCCTGTCTATCAGAACTGATTTTTTTCTTAATCCCTTTTGAGTTAGCCTGGCATTCATCTTTGTGTTTTGAAATATCAGACCATTTCCTTTTGAGTTGTCAGATGAGTCCTTGACAATACAAATGATGAGTAAGGGTCTCTGGAGAATAAATGTCTCCTTATCCACTATGCTAGAATTGTAATCTATGCTCCACTGTATTTTGAATTTTCTTGTGTTATGTATATTGTCTAATTGTTACCTCCTGTGCCATTGTCATGGCCCAGGGGCCGGGTTGTGCCTGAAAACGGTTCCTGGAATCAGTGTACCTACCCAGTTATTAAAGTCATAAATAAAAAAAAAATCAATACATTATTGACAGACCTATTGATCCAATCACTTGGGCAGATCTATACCTCACCAGAAGATCAGTCATCTTCCGATGAGATATAACTTTGCAATGGTGGGAAGACTCGGGGGGGGGGGGGTGATTTGGGATTTTTTTCCAGCTTCAGGCAAAAAACACTCAATGAACAAATTATCATAAATACTTGGATTTGTGTGCCCAGCTTTTTAAATTAAATTGCCAAGTTCAGCAAAGGAGAGTGTGAATTTAGACCTCAAATCAAAGGAATACAGATATAAATGGAAAAAAAAATTCACTACACTTGGGCATCATCCTACAAACTGTGTTGATGATTTGGGATGCAGGGAAAACAGCAGACCTTTGTTTTGCTTTTGTTTTAGGGGTGTAGAGGCCATGTCAAAGGTAAAGGATGTTTTGGGGTCATAACTCAGACACAGGTGTTCACCGCTCTAATACCTCAGGAATGCTTGAAATTATGGAAGACTACCTCCATGCCTCTTTTGGTAAAGAGATCCCCTCCCTCTTATCTCTTGAAGAATTTTTGAATTGTTCAGATTTTTCCTCCCTACCAGCAAAGGTAGGGGAGCCACTAGTTTAACCAATCACCCTCAAAGAAGTTGTATACAAAGTCAATTCTTTTAAGAACTCTATGGCCCCAGGAATGGATATTCCACCTGTTAAACTGAACAAAATGTAGCAGGCCCGGTGGCGCTGAGGTTTGAGGTGCTGGCACCACACAGCTCGTGCTATACTGGTGACCTGGGTTCGGGAGTGAGCCCGGGTCTCCAGGGGCTGGCTGGGGAGGAGAGGATTGAGTGTCCAATGACAGCTCTGCTTTCCTGGGGCACAGGAGGGTTGCATCCCCCAGAGCTAGTGACACCCTGCAGAGGCAGGTATCACTGCACTTGGGAGCACTCGCGAATGCAGGGGAAGTGCTGTGGGCAGATGTCCTTGCCGATGTGTATGGGAGCACATACGCCGGTGCTAGACATCACTGCACATCCACGGCACTGGGGGGTGAGCACAGCAGAACACAGAACAACCCAGCTCTGCGGGGTAGGCGATGGCACCTGACCCCCATGCCCACCCCCGGATCCCAGCCACCCAGCCTTCCAGTTTCTCCACCCGGGCCCTCACCTGCAGCTTGGCCAGACCTTAAGAGTGCCCAAAGAGGAGGGGCGACTCCACCCCAGATGGGTTAAGCCAGGGGTACTGGCTGCAGGAGGGGGGAGAGGAGTCTTGGGATGGGGGGGACCTCAGGAGGGCAGGATTAGGCCAGGATGCCTGAGAGAGGCCCCACACACTGCGACCGAAGGGAAAAATAGTTTAAAAAAAAAAAAAAACGAACACAATGTTTTTAGAAGGCTTAGGCCCAGGTTTGGTAGATGTATACAGACATGCAGTATGTTGTCTGCCTCTTTGATATTGGACACTGTGGCCCAGGAAATTCTAATATTTTTTGCACAATAAAAGGGGACACATCATACTTGCATACACTGATGTCCAATAAGTTTACTAAATGTGGACCAAAAGAGTCTGTCTGAGATTTTCTGCAAACAGCTTGTGCAGGCTGCAGGGTAGCCTGTCTTTGTGCTTCATTGTCCTTCATCTTGGAATCTTCTCCAATTTCATTTGTGCAATTTGCCTAAATATCACAGTTTCAAAGCAGCTCATTTTAAGTGGTATTATTTTAAATGTACTTGTACTTAATGTTTCTGTATGTGCCATTTTTATACTCTTTTACTCATTTAATCACTGTGTGTATTATAGAGGCTAGTCCTGAAAGCATATTTTCTCTAAAGATCACATCCCATCAGAATACATATAAAACTCAGATTCAAGGTCTCATCCCAGACTTAGTCTTGTTCAATACCAGGGCAAAATATCCAAGATAACTTAATAGTTCTCTGGGAAATTGTTGATAGGAGGGTCAACAAAGAAGTTTAGATGATTATATTCTGTCCTTGCCAGGAGAAGGCATTCAATCAGGCATCATATGAATTCTTTTTTTTTTCTATTCTGTTGAAATAACCTTAACTTTTGTACATCGGATTAAGCATTTTTATAGTGTGCCAAAACTGTTGCCAATGGTAAACTGAAGAATGGGGCAGTTACTGCCAGTATATAGCAGTATTAGGTAGGGCTGTCCTTTGAGTGAGTTTCTACATATCTTTTGTTTAGACCAATTATTGTGGAAATTATTGCACTCAGGTTATATTTCTGGTTATTGCGTCATTGCATACCCTCCCCCCCCAGCTCCCAGTAAAAGCACAGGCATATGTAGACAATATATTTTATTCATTAAAGTCATGGACTTAGGTGAGCAGGCTGTTCATTTAATTTACAAGGTTTCCTGGTATCAGGGTCTTCCTTGAATTATGAAAAAGATATGAGTTTAGCTTTAGATATGGCCACAGAAACAGGCTTACATATCCTGGCAGGCATTCCTTTGATAGAACTAACTATTAAAATCTTGAGTCTGTTTCTGGAAAAGGGCTATGGCATTACTAGACTGAAAGGAAAAGTTACCAGCAGGGGAAGCAAAGGTAAATCAGTAGAAGCAGTGACAATTTTCAAAACAAGGAGGGTATTTTTGATTAAGACCTTGCTGCTGCTGTTATTTTTGTTTTTGAGTTGTGTGTTCAAAAGATGGTAATTTTGATTAAGACCTTGCTGCTAATGTTATTTTTGTTTTTAAGTTGTGTGTTCAAAAGATGGTATTTTTGATTAAGACCTTGCTGCTGCTGTTATTTTTGTTTTTGAGTTGTATGTTCAAAAGAGGGTATTTTTGATTAAGACCTTGCTGCTGCCATCATTTTTTAAATTTTTTTTATCATACTATGCTTTTTCCTGCTGACACCCCTAGCAGGCTCACCCTGGGTTCGGCGACCCGTACCCTCACCAGGAGATGCACCCCCCCAAGTGGGGCTGCCAAGGTGGAACTAAAGGTGACTGGAGGGTCGGGCACTGAGCCCTGGCTCATACATGGGGAGTCCCATTGGAGCTGGGAGCATGCAATGACACTAATGCCAAGGCAAGCATCCACCCCAGCTCTGCCCAAGTTCCGATATGGTGCCATTTCCCCCGGCCTCTGCCAGGGGGCAAGCGACACAGAGGCCAGCTCCCTTGCCCTCCCAGGAGAAGGAGAGCAGTCCTCCAGATGCTCAATCCTTCTCCTCTCCTGCCGACCCCCAGTGGCCTGTGTCTGTTCCTAAACACAGGTCACCGGCATGGCATCCAATGCCTCAACCCTCCGATCTGCCAGGCCAGGCTATTATTTTTGTTTTAAGTTGCATGTTCAAAAGAGGGTATTTTTGATTAAGACCTTGCTGCTGCCATTATTTTTGTTTTTGAGTTGTGTGTTCCTTCAACACTTTCAGTAGAGACTAGATTTTACAGCATTTATTTTATTTCTTTGAGGCAGCAAACTGAAACCAATAAAAAGAAATATAACATACCTCATTGACACATGGGGGTTTAAACATAATAAATCTCATCACCTTTTTATTGCATTTTTAGTAGTAATTTGGGGCCATATTTTCATGACTCTCCAAAGATGTGTGCTCCCTGGATACAAGATTTTTTTCACTTATTCTGAGAAATGGATTCATGGTCATTTATGGGTACCCAGTATAAAAAAGGCACCAACATTACCAATGTATGTTTGACAGGCCCTGCAGAAAGTCAGAAAATGAGAACTTACTGTATCCTAGATCAACTGTGCAAAAACTCTATTAAACAGATCTGCTAAGGCATTATTGAAAATGCCTTCTTAGAATAAATGCATTTTAAGATCCCACCCCCCCACCGATAGACACATACAGTAGCTTTTAAGCTGGTAGACACCTGGGTTCCTGTCTGTACGTGGGATGGGGTACAGTTAAGTTGTCATGGGAGGCTACATGTAACTAATTCCAACAAACATAAAAAACGGGATAAAAGGTTTTTTTCCTGAGACCTGAGTGCGTACAGTGAACAGACATGCTAGCACATTTATATTTCCATTGTCCTTATGTTATAAGGTTTTGGGATCTCAGAGCAAA
Source organism: Neoceratodus forsteri (assembly GCA_016271365.2). Lineage (NCBI taxonomy): Eukaryota > Metazoa > Chordata > Ceratodontiformes > Ceratodontidae > Neoceratodus > Neoceratodus forsteri. Next base: position 1,332,010,081 of record CM057458.1, read on the forward strand.
AGAAAAGGGGGGGCATTGTTTGCTTCCATCTGGCATGAAACCTTGGTATTTGATCTCTACCACCAGGGGTGGAGGAAGTACTATATACCTGTGTCACCCTCACAATAATACTTGCATTACTGAAATTTTACAGTTGTCAAATTAGGTGTCAGAAATATACTTGACAGGCTGACTTAGTTAGAAGTGTGACAGATTCTCTATGGTCCATTTGCCCAGCTGAGCAATGATCTCTTCCGAAGCATAATGTTTTGTTCTCCTTTGACACAACTTTGTGTTGATTACTCACTAAGTTTACAGGGTGGCACAAGACGGTGGTTAGGGAAAATTTTCTTTGCTGGGGTTCTGTTGACTTGAATTTGAAGCACTCTTTATGTCGTATTGCACGTGCGCAAGAAACATATTGCGGTAACTTGGAATAGCAGGTTTTGGAGGTGCGGTCATGTTGTGGCCAGTGGCGCCACTGCTTTTTCGGGCTGGGCTCTGTGGCATGAATTAGATTGCACACTGCCTATAACAGCAGTGCAAAAGCATGCCACCAACTTGAAACAATTTCACCGCTGCAAAGAGGGAGTGACCCGTCATTGCAGGGTGTGCCTTGCCTGGTGTAACATTTCAATAAACATGGCAGGCTTGCTGCCCGCAGCTCACAGTCCCTAGGAAGCCAACTTTGGGGTGGGGATCAATCCCACTGTCAGCTTATGTGGCCCCTTTAATGTTGTGGTATGTGAGGGGGTGCCCAATCCCCCTCGGCATCATGCCCCCAACACACAGACATGCTTGCTGATGGGGGTGCTCAATCCCCCTGTTGGAATGTTAACCCACCCCATCGCATGGCATTTTCCTGGCCACACCCTGATTGTGTGCCACACTGGGAGCCCACCCCAGTGTGGCCAAAACCTGTGGAAAAACAGAAATGCTTACCGACGGAAGTGCCCAATCCCCCTGTTAGCATGTTAACCCCCCCATCGGCTGGCCAGCATTTTCCTCCACACCCAATTGTGTGCCACACTAGAAGCCCATTCCAGTGTGGCTAACATGCCCCCCAAAACCAAATGTGCCACACTGGGAGCCCACCCCAGTGTGGCCAAAACCTGTGGAAAAGCCGAAAATGGTCCATGGTGATGTTTTGTTTCTGTTACCTGCAACTAAGGAAATGGTCCCTCGCCGTCAGGTCCCCTCCCCCTAGCCCACACCCACTCTCTGTGCACCCCACCTCCCCACACACCCCCCACCCCATACTTACCTCCGGAGCCTGGCACTATGATCTTTCGTGGACTGGGAACATGTTTGCACTCTTCAAAGCCGACCGCAAACTGAAGAAATGCCAGTAAGCTGTATAATAGCATGAATGGTGTTTTTTTAACTTGGGTGGATATCTCGGCTATTTTTGCAAATTGTTGCTCCAAATTTTCAGCATTGGGTTATTGGGACCCCACCTCATGAATTCAGTCACTGTCATTTCATTATTTGGTCCTAAAAGGTGATTTTGTGGTTACTGCGCGGAATCACCTTTTGGGACCGATTAATGAAATGACAGTGTCAGTGTTCATGAGGTGGGCTCTCAAAAGCCTATGTTGCAAATTTGGTGACAAAATCACAATGATCAGGCTATAAGCGTGCATTATGAAAGTTTCCATGCACACTGTGAAGTTTGAGAGTTGTTAATAATTTACTCCAGATTTTCAACAGTGCCATTTTGCACACCTCCTTAAGAACAGTACAGTTGTCATTTTTCACATCCTGCCCTAAATGTGGTTTTGCACATTGGTGCAGTCGCTGTGGGAAATCAGTGTTTGGGACAGATTAAGAAAATCACTGTGACACTGTTCATGAGTGGAGGTCCCAAAATGCCTATGTTGAAAATTTGGTGAGAAAATTCCACAGTGTTTTGAGCATGCATTGCGCAGTTTCTACTCATGCTCGTAACTTAGAGAATTTTTAATATTTTCACTCCAAATTTTCAACATTGCCATATGTGTACACCTCCTTAAGAACAGTACAGTTGTCATTGCTCACATCCTGCCTGAAATGTGGTTTCGCACAACTGGTGCAGAATGGCACGATCACTGTGGGACATCAACATTCAGGACAGATTAACAAAATCACAGTGCCACTGTTCATGAGCAGAGGCCCCAAATGCTTTCATGAGGTGGGGTGAGAAAAAGCCCATGTTGAAAATTTGGAGTGCAAATACCAACAAACGCCAAGGGCATTAAGGTTTCAAACCATAACATCCCACCCTGTAGAGACTGACTGGTGCCAGGGGTGTGACTTTAGACTGTCAGTTCTAATGCTCATGCCATTCCACCCCCACCCCCACCCTGCAGCCACTGACAGGCATTGAAGTGTGCCTTGCACTCTTTGGCCCCAAAGCTCACCCTGTTTTCCAATACTGCACCCATCTCGACGTATTTCCATATGGAATGGGGTGATCATAAGGCCCGAGGACCCCAAGGCAGAAAGTGATACTTGTTGGACTCCGCAGGGTAGGATGAGGTGAAATGGTATGAGCATTATGGCCGCCACCCAAAGGCACACCTCAGTGTCTGTTAGTCTCTTCAGGGTGGTGTGGGGCTGGTGTCACTTCCATACTTCACTGCCATTCCTATTATGCATCTCTCTAACTCCTGCACTACCAGTGCTAATGTCAGCAAGACAACATTTGACATTTACAAATGCTTGTTTGTTTTACTTTAGGTACAAGTTAGTTTTGACACAACTTATGACCTGCTTTTCTGTATGTACAGAGTATCTGATGTAATGTTCTTGTGATCATTTGGTTTTAAATTCCTTTTAATAAAATTTTCCCTGCAGTTTATTAAGAAGTGCTATAGGATCTTTAACTTTTACCTAGACAGTGACCTGAGATGGACAGAAAGGACCTCAGTTTAACATCTCATCTGAAGGATGGCACCTCAACATTGCAGTACCCCCACTCCCTCCACCCCATTCTGCACCACAGTGTCAGTTACGGGTATAACTCCAGGTAGCTAGTGTGGGGCTAAAACCCATTACCTTCCTGTCTTCTAGTCCCAGAGGCGAATATGCTACCTGCTGAGCCAGGAATACTTCCTGGCATGAATCAACCAGGAACTGATTCCTTGCACTTGCCAACATTGGGACACTCTAGTCCATATTTGGCATATTGAAATCTCCTAGCAGCAATGCCTCCTTAAGTTCTACTGTCTTTTGAATGCCCTCCCTCAATTCCATGTCTGCCTCATTGCTTTGAGATGGTGATATATAAATAGTACCAGTTATATTTTGATCTTTTTTCATTTTCTATAATATCCTGCAATAAAATGATTTCTAACCCCTTGGGATCCCCATGTTATTCATTTCCCTGGCTTCTATTGTCTCCTTTATGTATTTAGTGCCACCCCCTTGTTTGCCCATCTCCCTGTATCTAGTATATAGCATATATCCAGGGATGATCATATTCAAGTTGTGGTTTGATATAGCCCACATTTCTGTGACTGCCACCATAACCAGCTACTATTCAGTTACAAATGCCTTTAACTCTATGAGTCTGTTCCCTGGACTCCTGGCATTTGTGCACATTACACCCCACATACCCCCTAACCCCTTTCCCATACCTTTTACAGTCCAGTCCTTATTATAATTTTGACTTTTGGTTTGAGATGTGTGAAAAGCGTGAATTTTGTTCCATGAAATATTTCACGAAATTCGCACATTTCGCAAAATATTTTGCGGGTGAGAAATTATGCTGGTGAAATCATGAATTTTCCCAGCAAAATTGAGCATTTTGCTCAAGAAATGCTCAATTTCACCAGCAACCAGTGGAATTTTGCCACTCTCTGGCAAAATTCTGCCACTTGGAGGCGAAATTCTGCATTTCGCGGGCAAAATTTGCAAGCAGCTGGCGAAATTTGGCATTTTGCACCTGTGAAATTCATAGCTGAAATGCGTGAATTTTGCAAAACATTTCACTTGGCAAAATTCATGATTTTACTGACAAAATTATATTTCACTGCAACACTTACTTTTGGTGGAGGGGAGCAGTAGGACCCGCCCCTTGGTTGTGATTGCATTCCTGATCCCAGTTTTTATTTTTTATGTATTCTTTTTGGTAACAAGGCCCATTTACAGGGATGACCAGAGAGCACATGGGGTTCAGTGACTTGATCAATATCACACATTATGTAAGTGGAGGTTGTGGGTAATCAACCCAGGTCTTCTGGATGTACCAAGCTCATTCACAGCTTATTGTTTTAATCTCTAGGCTAGTTCAATAAATATGTATCAATTGCTGTCATGTTTCTGTACACTCACTTGCTGTCCACTATAGAAGCGATTGTATAAACTGACTTGTACTATTTCTCTATAGTTACCTAATTATTACTTAATATGATTATTTATTTAGTTGTATTGACCAGGAAAAGAAAGTAGTACTCCACTCATGCTGCATTACAGTGTCAGTACTGAAATTTTACCACAAGTTCCTGGTGGGCTGGAACCCATGACCTTTTGATCATCTGATCTCATAGGCAAGTGTGCAAGCTGCTAAGCCACTACTTATACTATAACTGAGCTGGACCTCCAACCCTTTTCTAGTTTAAACTCTACTGGTTGTGCTGTGTAAATCTCCTTTCCAGCACCCATGTGCCCTCCTCATTATAATACAGGCCATCCATTTTAAAAAGCCTCCATTCCTTCCAAGTTGAGCCCCAGTCCCAGAGGAACTACAATTCCTTTTCCAAGCATCTCCTTTTCAGACACACATTGAACGGGTATAGATGACGTTGTCATCGGTTGTTCAGGTATAGCTATGATAGCACCTCTGAGAAGGTACCACCCCTACCTGGCTCTGAAGGTTGCACACTCGCCTGGAGAAGATCTAATTCTTTGAGGCTCTCTAATCTGGTTTCTGATCTCACCACATCATGTAGACTACATTTGTCTGAGTTGTGAATGATCTGCTCCTGGTGAAGGATGGAGGAGAGCTATCTATTTTGTTTTGTGTTGATTTTTTCATCTGCATTTGCTTTTGTGGATCAAGGGGATTTAATTCAGCATCTAATGAGTTTCTGCAGTTGGTCTGGTATAGTTTAAAATTGGTTAAGGTCATTCCTGTACAAAGGCCATGAAACTGTGGTGTTGGAAAATTGTCAATCTGTTCCTTCCCTGGTCTTGTGTTGCATCCCTTAAGGCTCAATACTTCCCCTTTGTTTTTGTGATATATATGTGTATACATATATATATATATATATATATATATATATATATATATATATACATATACATATATATATATATATATATATATATTAGAGAAAAACTCCGTTTAATGCATCAGTTAGGGTTGTTCCACAGTGACAAAAGTGAGGAAATTTGGTGTTAGGGTTGAAACCCTAACTCTGGTCCACACCCCCAGCACCACACGCAGACACACACACATGCAAGTACGGGGGAAGACCAAGGCAACACGACCAATGACAGACAACCAGCAGCAGGTGACAGAAATAACAAACAAGGCCATGCAACTACTAAGTGTGGTAGGCTGTGTGCAGCTGCAGTCAGGGATGTGTGGTGCTGGGGGGGTGAATTCGGAGTTAGGGTTTTCAACCCTAAGACAGAATTTCTTCGCTTTTGTCGCTGTGGAACAACCCTAACTGATGCATTAAATGGATTTTTTTGCCTCTAATTTCCCTTCTTTTTGAGAATGATATGAAAAATAGTGAATGTAATGCGGCAGCAGGAGCGCGGGGCCCCTCCCGCCACGTGATGTCTTGTCACATAGTAACATTGTGTCCACAAACGCAAATCGTAATGCGCATGGTGTCACAAAGCGAAACAGAAAGAGAAACCCTACTGTAGACAGAAATGTTAAAAACAATGCAAACACAACTGCAAATGAAAAAACAAACAGTATCGCACATGATGTCATAAACATGAGCAGTAAATGAAATGGGTACGGAACCACAAGTAGAAACGGTAATGGTAACAGTAATGTAAGCACACAGGCTGTTTTTACCCAAAAGCTATATAGAGAAAGACAGTGAGTAGAAAAAATGTATGCTAAATAATGAGTCTCGGAACACAAAAATGAGGACTTGGAATAGTAAATTGCTTATATCTCACTAACCGTATGACACAGAAAAATTTTTTAAAAATCATATGTATTATCACTTTCCTGGCTAGTTTTGTACTTAGCCCCTAAGAGGGGGCTAAGAAATTGTTAGACAAAAAGTCCGTATCTTGCACCATTTTTGAGATACAGGCCCTGAAAGGTACGGCAAACACCGTAATGTTATCCTATAGGAAAAAAACAGAAGTTCAGAATGCCATAACGTTTCCTCCCTGTAATATTTTTTTAGCAAACCACTGAAAGGCACATCTGTGGGATGTTGGCTGTGTTCCCTGCAAATTTCAGTCCGAACGACCAAACCGTTATTTTGCAGCAGGATGCCAAAGGATTCCTGTCATGCGTTGGGTTGCCGTAATGTTATCCTAAGGGAAAAACTGTCAACTTTGGAGTACCATAACTTTGCCGCCACGTAAAATTTTTTCAACAAAACACTAAAAGGCACATCTGTGAGATGTCGGCTGCGTTTCCTCCAAATTTCAGCCCAAAACTCCAAACCGTTCTTTTGCAGCGGAGTGCCAAACAATTACTGTTATTTTGGGCATAGTGTCGCAAAGTAGTGTCGTGATTTGCGAAAGCTTTCGCAAAAATTTGCGACACTTTCATGAGTTTGACACTACTTTGCGAAAGTACTTTTTCCAGAAATCTGAAAAACATATTTCTGGGGTGTTTTACCCCCAAATAAAGACATGGCTAGCATCTTCAGGGCCCGACTAGGTGAATACAAAAAGAATAAGGTTGCTAGAGGGTCTCAATTTTAAATGCCAAGCATTTTTCTGATCACTAACTGAAAACAAAATGGCGGATTTGCGACACTAACAGGGCCATTTGAGACACTGCCGAACTTTTTGTTAACTTTTCCCATTGACTTATAATGGGAAATTGTTTTTTGAATAACTTTTGAACCGTTTAATATTTTTTCATGAAAACTTTGAAAGGCACATCGGGGACCTAGTGCGCACATTCCCTGAAGATTTCGGGCCAGTCATGCAAACCGTGCGACCTGTAGGCGCGACCGTAGAATTCCAGAAAAAGCGTAAACGCACACGCAGATCACGCTTAATAACTCCGCAGCCGTGTATCCAAACTGGTACACAACTTGGCAGATCCCAAGGCGTATGCGTCTTGATCGTGTATTCCAAATTTCAGGCAAATCCATCAAACGGTTGCAAAGTTATTAAGGTGCAAAATTTTGGGTTTTAACATGAAATGCCTCCTCAACTCTAACTATGGTAGCACTGGTACTACCATAATATCTTATATATATATATATATATATATATATATATATATATATATATATATATATATATATATATATGTATGTGTATATATATATATATATATATATATATATATATATATATATACATACATTCATTCTATTAGGAAAAGTGATACAACAACGTAGTTTAAGTTTTCATTGCTATGCAGTTGATATTCAGTTTTACTTTTCACTTAAAAGTAACCCAATGAATAAGGTTGAGAAAGTTATCACAGAGATCAAGATTTGGATGAGTGCAAGCTGGCTGAGACTCAACCCCAGTAAAACCAAACTGCTTCTAGTGCCATCAGATCATTTGGTTTCTGCAACACAAGGAAATGTTGGGTCAGCTGTTATCAATAAAGCAACACTGCAGATAAGGGAGGAAGTCTGCAATCTGGAAGTGATTATTGACAGCCAATTGACATCTTAAATTTCTGCTGTCATTAGAAGTGTTTTCTACCACTTAAAAATGTAGCCAGACTATATCCCTTCTTAGAACAGTGATCTGTACAAACTACTGCAAGCTTTCATTACCTCAAAAATTGATTACTGCAACTCACTCTTCTGTGGCCTGCCAGCTACTCAGCTTTGCCACCTTCAATTATTACAGAACTTGGCATTCAGTGTTGAGACAGACATTATAATTCTTTGTTCTTAAAATATATGACTAACCATTAGTTCAGCTTGAAGGAAGATAACTCAGAAGGAGCATGATTAATTGGATGGCATTTGTATATGTGTTAAATCTTTCTAGTTAATGTAAGACATCTTCTGGTGCATAATGACAGAGATTCAGGTATAAGCAATGGTTGCATTAATGTTGAAAACTGTCTGGGAAAGATACAATGGTGTAAATAAACTTAAAGTTTCAAAAAAAAAATAAAGGAACTCACCACCCAGGCTGCTAACTGGTGTATCCAGATTTAATCACTTCACTCCCACCTAAGAGTTACACTGACTATGGGTAAGATGGTATTGTGAATTTAAAATTCATTGGCTGGTTTATAAGGAAATAAATGGACTGGACCCCCTCTACATCCATGAAGTGCTAGCAACCAGACAGGAGAATTATCAGGGAAACAGATCTCTGATTTATTTATTTATTTGATAACTGTAAGATACCCAGAAGATGTTTGGATACCCAAGGACTTTTAGTAGTCCAATCAGCAAGACTGAAATCTGCTGGGGACCAAGCATTCTTTGTTGCTGCCCCGAGACTCTGGAATACTGCACCAAAATCCTTCACCTTTTTGTCTGAATGCTTTAAATTACAGTTAATGACCTGGCTTTTATAGTTAGGCTTTTTTCCTGGGGACAGATAGCTCATATGATTATAATTTTATGGTTACAATCTAATTTAGGTTTTATATCCTGTTCTTGTACAACAGTGGTAAGACGTGTTGTCTTATTTGTAAAGTGTTTTGAGCCCTGGGAATGTGCTACATAAATAAAAATCCTATCCTATCATATCTTAATCTTTCTTTCACTATACTTCCTAGAGCATAGAAGCTTGAAACATAGAAACATAGACTTTGACAGCAGATAAGGACCGCTTTGCCCATCTAGTCTGCCCATTTCCCCTACCAACAGGATAGGCCGCAGATCCTAGTTAACCAACAGCCTATTTCTTCCAACCCCCCACAAGAATTGCCTTATGTCTGTCCCATGCATTCTTGAATTCTCCCACAGTTTTAGACCCCACAACCTCCTCAGGAAGGCTGTTCCATGCATCCACTACTCTCTGTGAAATAATACTTCCTGACATTGCCCTGAACCTCTCCTTCTATCTTTAAATTGTGTCCCCTTGTTCTTGCAAGTCTCTTTTTCTGAAAGATGCTACCCTCTTGGACTTTGTTGATTCCACTGAGGTACTTAAAAGTTTCTATCATGTCCCCCCTCTCCCTTCTTTCCTCAAGGGTATACATATTAAGCTCCTTTAGTCTCTCCTCATACAGCTTCTCTTGCAGACCCTGCACCATTTTAGTTGCCCTCCTCTGGACTACCTCTATCCTGTCTATGTCCTTGCAGAGATGGGGTCTCCAGAACTGGACACAGTACTCCAGATGGGGTCTCACCAACTGCCTGTACAGAGGGATAACAACTTCTTGTTTTCTGCTGATGATGCCTCTCCTATACATCCCAGTATACCCCCAGCCCTCCCTACTGCCTTCTCACATTGCTTGCTAACCTTATGGGTCATCTGATATGATTACCCCAGTCCCTTTCTTTTTGTTGTTACCCTCCCCACCCATTGTGTATTCTTCCCTGGGTTCTTGTTTCCCAGGTGCATTATTTTGCACTTCTTTGCATTGAATCTAGCTGCCATACTTCTGACCATTCTTCCAGCCTTTCCAAGTCCTTTTCATCCTTTCCGCCTCCTTGTGTATCAACCCTGTTGCAGATCTTTGTGTCATCTGCAAAGGCATACTTTTCCTTCCAGTCCCTCTGCAATGTCACTGATGAAGACATTAAAAGGACTGGACCCAATACTGAACCCCGCGGTACCCCACTAGTAACCCCTCTTCTTCAGAGTGGACTCATTTACAATTACCTTCTGTGTCCTGTTGTGCAGCCAATGTTTTACCAGGCTACCACCCTGGGACCCACTCCCAGGCTGGTTAGTTTGACTATTAATCTTTTGTGTGGGACTGTGTCAAATGCCTTGTTAACGTCTAAGTAGGCCATGTCCACAGCCCCTTCCTGGTCTACTACTTTGGTCACCCAGTCAAAGAAATCTATTAGATTCATCTGACATGACCTTCCTGCTGTGAACCAATGCTGCCTTGGGTCCTGTGCTCCACTGGCCTCTAGGTACTCAACTATTCTTTCCTTCAGAAGTGACTCCATCACTTTCCCTACCACAGAGGTCAGATTGACAGGTCTGTAGTTTCCTGCCTCTGTCTTGGTCCCACTTTTGTGAAGGGGACTCTCATCCGCCTTCCTCCAGTCCTCGGGTACCACACCATCCTCCCATGATTTATTAAAAAGAGTAGCCAGTGGTTTCACTAGTTCCTCCCTTAATTCTTTTAGAATTCTGGGGTGAATTCCATCAGGACCCATTCTTTGTCCACCTTCAGTTTTAGGAGTTCCTTGCAGAACCCTTTCTTCTGTGAAAGGACTGGGATCGACCCCCTATCAAAGTGCTTCTGTTAATTGGATTAGGCACTTCCCCCTCCTCTTTTGTTAATACTGAGCAGAAATATTAGTTCAGTATCCGACTTCACTGTCCCCTCTGCCCACCCACCGTTCATTCTATTCAGCCTCACTATCCCTCCTTTGTCTTTCTACACTCGCTGATGTACCTATAAAGTTTTATCCCTTCTTAACTGGGTTGGCTATCTTTTCCTCAGTTTGGGCCTTTGCTATTCTGACTTCCTCCCTGTTTCCTTCTGCCTTAACTGGTACAGCTGTCTGTCCTGCTCCTTCTGTGTTTCCTTATACTTCGGAATGCTATCTTTTTCTTCCTGACTTTCACAGCCACCTCTTTTGAGAACCATAGTGGCTTTTTTCTTTCTTTGATTTGTTTATTTGCTTCACACAAAGACTTGTTGCCTCTGTGATGGCAGTTTTGATGATTCCCCATTGTTGCTCCACACCTCCTTCTAGCCTGTTTGCTAAGCGCTTTTCTGAGGCACTCTCCATCTTGCCAAAGTCAGCCCTCCTAAAGTCCAGTACCCTCACTTTTGTATGGCTTGACTCTGTAGCTGAGTTTAACGTGAACCACACTGTTTGATGGTCACTTGTCCCCAGATGGCAACCCACTTCTAGATCTGAGATCCTCTCACTGCCTCCGTTTGAGAGTATGAGGTCTAAGATTGCTCCCTCATGAGTGGGTTCCAAAACTAGCTGTCTAATGCCTACCACATGTAGGGCATCAAGAATGGCCCTGCTCTTGGATGTGGCTGCGGCAAATGTGCTCCAGTTAACATCTGACATATTCAGGTCTCCCATCAACAGTATCTCCCCTTTCTCTGCCATTCTAAGAATGCCTTCTATCATATCCTTGTCCATTCCCTCCCCCTGACATGGGGGTCTGTACACAACCCCTGTGCGGATTGTGGTGCCTTTCCAGTCTCCAAGGTGACCCACAGTGCCTCCTCTCCTCCCTGTTTACTCTTTTGTTCAGTTGCTTTTATCCCTTCCTTTACATAGAGAGCTACTCCTCCCTCTCTTCTCCCCTGCCTGTCTCTCCTGTAGGTTATGTACCCTAGTATGTTAACATCCCAGTCATGGTTCTCTGTGTACCATGTTTCTGTGACTGCTACAATATCCAGGCATCCCTCTTCCATCAAGGCCACCAGCTCAGGGAGCTTGTTGCCCAGACTGTGGGTATTGGTACTCATTACCCTCCATTTCCTGATGGCCTTACTCCCTTTTGCCCCATCCCTGTCCTTCTTGCCTTTGTCACTTTCTCCATTTACCCCTGCCCTTCCCTATCGACACCTCTATGTTGGTGTTTGCAGACTTACTACTGTGATTATTTGGGGCTAGGATTTCTCTGCTTCTTTCTAGTGCCTCCCCTTGGCTAGTTTAAAAGCTTGCCAGTGAAGCATTTGAACCTATCACCTAGGATCCTGGTTCCCCTACCGGACAGATGCAGCCCATCATGCTAGTATAGGCTTGCATCACTCCAGGTGAATCCCCAGTCCCCAATGAAGCCAAATCCCTGAGCTCCACACCAGTTTTTCAACCAATGATTGAATCCCATGGTGTGGAACACCCTAGCCTCTCCTATGCCATAGATGGGCAGCACCTCCGAGAAGGTTACCGTGCGTGCTACTTGACTAAGGCCCCTCCCTAATTCCACAAACTCTTCCTGCACTTCTCTAATCCCTTTCTTAGCCAGGTCATTTGTCCCTAGGTGGACAATGACATCCAGCTCCCTCCCCTGTGCAGCTGCTCTGGCAATCCTGAGGATTCGCTCCCTGTCCCTCCAAGCCATGGCGCAGGCAGGCACCTTACCTCCCTCTCCCCTTCCTCCCCCAGTTCTACCTTCCTAACAATGGAGTCCCCCACCAGGAGTTGTTTCCTTCCCCTGCTGGGTCCCCTGCCACCCTCCTGTGGGTCCCCTTTGTGGAGGTTCCCAGCATCTTCCTTGGTCTCCACTGCGGGTGCCTCCATAGATGAACTACACTTTGCCAGAATGGCATAGGAATTGTGGAGAGGTACAACTGGAGGGATGCACCTCTGTTCCACCACCCTCACCCTCCCTGAGCCCACTGTGGTCCAACCGCTCCTCTTTCTTGGCAACCTCTGAGGCAATGGCAGTGGCACTGGTGGTCAATGGATGGAAGAGGAGGTCCCACAAATCCTGGCCAACTCAGCCTGGAGATGAGCAACCTCCTCCCTCCGCCCAGAGAGGTGCCTGCAGATGGGACAACACCGCGTCCTCCAGAATGTCTCCCGGAAGACTGCTGCTCCACATCCACTGCACTACACCACTCCAATCATGTCTTATTTCTGGCCCCTTAATTGTTTGCAATCCTTACTCTTTCCTCTGTTTTTTTTTCTCTCTCTCCTTACTTTCTGCCTGTGTGCCTTTAAGCTGCTGATTGTCCTGTTCTGAGACAAGAATATCCTATATTTCTCAGTAGACCACTTACTTGCTCAGAGGCAGACCTCCAGCAGCTAGAGGGGGCTGGAGGCTACTCTGCCCTTCTAGGATGGTGGGTCTTTGGTGGTTCTGTGATCACTCACTTCCTGCTTCCAAAATTAGGCAGTCTAACGCAGTGGTTCAAGGCCTGAGCTGCAAATCTGGTGAAATCCAGCAGACCAGACCTGGGTTTGAATCCCACAGCTTCCACTTGCATACTGTGTGGCCTTGAGCAAGTCACTTAACCTCCTTGTGCTCCCAGGTTGCTCCTGTAAAAAAGCTTCCAGCTTAGTGTGCTATACCTGGTTAAACAACTAAGTAAAAAAAACAAAAAAACAAACAAACAGGAAGTCCCTTCTACCATGGTCTGGGATTTCTGGGTCCCCTTTGCCAAAAGTGATAAGTACAGTATCTGTTAATTGTGCATAGCTCTGGCTCCTTAGTCTTTGACACATATTTGAAAAGAGAACAATGTGTAAGCAAATATGACTCAAGAATGCTTTTCATCTCTTCCACTGTTTGGAACACTTACATTCACTGTTTCTTAGTCTGTGTACTGTGGAATGTAGCACTGTAAATGAAAAAAAAAACAATATACATATTGAATACAGAGCATAACAATCAGTGCAGGATTTTAGGTGTTTGTGCTATCTTTTAACCTGCTTATGGTAGTTTTGGTAGGACACCTGGTTGGGAGAATCCCAGTAAGAAGCCACACCTGTTTGTGTTATTCTCCAGCTCAGTTACTGCTCACAGTTCAGCAGTGTGTTGAATTACCAGCAGCACTTTTAAAGGAGTACTACAGTCAGAATCTGCAAAAACATGTGTTGTGCAGAGTGATTTGATTTCTATATGTATGTAGTCCAAGTGTGTCCTCTTTGTCTGCTATTAAGAGTTTTTTTCTAAATTAGCCAGCTGGTTTTCTGGTAGTTTTATGGCCTATGGGGATCTCCATCTTAGCATGGTTTATTTTTCTTCTTATTCCAAGGTTTCACAGTGGTGGGGGTTACTACAATTGTCTTTCTAAGTTCAGTAGGACATTTCTATGGTTCAGTAATTTTAATGGTTGTACAGTAAAGGGTGATAAACGCTTAAGAGCTATGGTATTGTGGTGCTTAAAATACTTTCCTCTGCTGTTTGGGAGGCTGATTCTTAGTGGAAAGGGATACTGCTGGGTTGAGGGCCTCATGTCTGTTGCTGTGGTTTAGCTTGAGCATCTAACAAATCCAAGACGTACTTGTATACTTCAATAATTGCTGTTACCATAGAGCTGAAATAGCCAGTTCTTACTAAAGTCTCCCACTTGGCTGGTAAGTGTGTTCTAATCCTAGTTGATACTACTCAAATTCCTGTCTCACCAATACAGTTCTTTGTAGGTTGTGGGTCAGCGGTAAGGCACTTAGTTGTAAGAACTGTGGGGCACTCTTCTCCAGGGATGTGCTCTAGAGTAGGGGGCACTGCCCGTTCTGCAGGACCATAGAGGAGCTCCATGCAGCAGCCAGGATGGAAATTACCAGTTGCACAGTCAGCTAAACAGGAGCCTTGCCTCCTCTCCACCATTCCCCCAGAGACCACTGCTTCAGCAGCATGGAGGGTGGTGGGGTTGGGGAGAGGGAGAAGGAGCAGCCTTAATGAGGTTGTCCATAGCTTTCAAAGCCAGACGATGAATCACTTCACATCCTTGGAAGAGGCTCAAGCTCCTTACACCACAAGTTGGGACTCCAAGTCTGTTGTGGGTGATGGGCAGGATAGCACATTAGCACCCAAGGAGGGTAAAACTGTAAGTAAGGAACTAGTGACTGGGGAGTCAGATTGGGGCATTGACATGGTGCTGGGGGGCAGATGGCAGAAGTTGGTCTGATGCTTCCCTGGAGCATCAGCCAACTGGGACTGAGGTAGAATAGGGAGGATGGTGGAGAAGTAAGGGAGGCTGGGGGTGCTTTTGCTCCTGGGCACCAATGATCTGACCAACCAGTTGGTGGAGACAATCAAGCAGAGCTTCCATAGACTGAGGTGCAGGTTGGCAACACACTCAGCTTCCGTGGCCTTCTCTGAAGTCCTGCCTATGTGGGGCTGGGCAGGAAGACGGGGACAGGATTAGGGGTGCTGAGATAGTGTAATTCAATAATTGGCTCAAGGGGTGGTATCAGGATATGATGCACCACTTTGTAGGGGATTGCAGGAATTTTTGTGACAGACGACTCTTCAAAGGTGATGAGCTTCACCTGACAAGAGAGGAGGCCAGTGCACTGAGGCAGAAGTTTGATGTCTATATCAGGCATTTAAACTAATTGTGGGGGAGTCCAGATCTAGAAGATCCAAAATGGAGGGTGAGCAGAAGGAGATCCTAAATAGTACTCCTCCACACCCAGGGGATGGTAGCAGAATACAGGGTACAGGAAACACTGAAGAGTTTACCGGACAAAGGGGAGGGACAGTTGTGAAAGGAAAAACTACAGACAAAGGCACTAAGGGAGGGGGGAGAAAACATGGAAGGCAAATAGACAATAGCAGAATCAAAACAGGGCTCAAATGGAATGGGGTATGCCTTAATGCAAGCGGCCTAGGGAACAAACTTAGTGAGCTCCAGGCAATGATAGCACACAGTTAAGTGGACCTTGTGGCCATCACGGAAACATAGACTGTAGAAAATAAAGACTGGGAGATGGAGGTCCCTGGATATACATTATTCAGGAGGGATCAAAGAACAGGTAGTGGGGGAGTCACCCTCTGTGTCAATGAGGTAATTGAAATAACTGAAGATGGGGACATCAGTGGTAACAATGGGGAAATTGAGTCTATATGGGTGTAATTCACAGTATTCTCCGCAAGAAACTAAGATTAGTGGTGGTCTATAGACCCCTGGTCAAGTGTGGAGGAAAGGGACAGGAATCATGGAACTGAAAGAGGGTAGCAAAGGGAATGGTAGTGGTGGGGACCTAAACTTGCCTTACATCAATTGGGGGGGGTCCCAGTGGTCAGGAGCACCAGGAATCAGTCACTGCTTGATATCTTTCAGGACTGTCTGCTAGTGTAACTGGTAAGGGAACCCACTAGACAGTCAGCAGTCTTGATGCAGTATTCACTAACTCAGAGTTAGTGGGTGCCATGAGAGTGGGGAACCACTAGGGAATTGCACCCACAACTCTGTGTGGTTTGTATTACCTCTCAGGGCTGGTAAACTACACTCAAGAACTGATGTCCTTGACTTTAGAAGGGCGGACTTTGATAAGATAAGTGAATTGGTCAGAGAGAAATTACTAGAGTTGGAGGGCATAGATAGGGTGGAGGAGAAATTGAAGGCTATCAAGGGAGCCATCTTTGAGGCATCAAAGACATGCAGAAAATTAGTGACAAAGAAAAATAGGTCAAGGAAACCAGTATGGTTTTCACCTAGAATTAGGGAAATGGTCAGGGCCAATAAGAGGGCATTATATAAACAAGGAGAGGCAGAATGGGAGGATTATCTTCAGAAAACATAGGAGATAAAGAGGACCATCAGGGAGGCAAAAGCAGACACACAGTTGTGCATCGTGGAGGGGGTGAAACACAGAGAGAAAAAGTGTCTTAGATATATTAGTGAAAGTCATAAAAAGGGAGGGACTTTTACACTCAAGGTGCTCTTAGACTGTATCTCCATGGAGTTTTACTCCGGCTAGGAATCCAAGCTGGTATCTGTGTAGCATCTGTATGTTTTGTTATGCATGTCTTATAAAACTTCAATAAATTGTTAATAAAAATAAGGGGAAGGAATTGCACAGCTTAAGAAGGATGGTGTGGTGATAGAAGAGGATGGGCAAAAGGCCACCATTCCAAATGACTACGTTTGCTGAGTCTTCACTAAGGATGAAAGCAGGCCCCTGCCTGAGAGTGGCATTAAAGTGGTCACAAAGGCAATCCCAGAAGAGTCATCCAGTGTTTACTAGTGAAAGAATCCTGAAGGGGCTGGCAGCTGTCAAGACAGATGAGTTCCCAGGTCCACATGGGTTGCACCCGAGGCTGAACCAGTGACTGGGCTGTTCAACAGCTCACTCAGGATGGAGGAAGTTCCAGGGGATTGGAAGCTAGCAGACAGTGTGTCATTACATGGGGGGGAGATGAGGAGAAACCAGGGAGTAATATGCATGTTTGTATGACCGCCATCTTTGGGAAACTTATGGAACCTCTGATTAAGGAGGACCTTGTAGAGTATCTGGAAAGCAACAGACTCCAGGACAATAAACAACATGGATTTGTTGCAGAAAGTTCTTGTCAGACCAACCTAATAGTTTTCTCTGACTGGCTGACAACATGATGGACAAGGGGCACACTGTGGACGTGTTGCACTTTGACTTCAGTAAGGCATTTGATTTGGTACTGCACAAGAGATTGATTAAAAAATGGAAGACTTGGGTGCAGCTAAAACTCTAGTAAGCTGGGTTGGTAACTGGCTAGCAGGAAGATGACAGAGGGTTGTGGTCAATGGGGTTAAATCTGAAGAGAGGGAGGTAATGAACAGGGTTCCACAGGGATTTGTCCTGGATATGGTGCTTTTCAAAATGTTCATTAGTGACATTGGTGAAAGAATCCAGGCAAAGTTCTTTCTCTTGGCAGATGACACAAAACTATGTGAGAGGGTGGCTAGTGAATAAGGAATATGTAGAAGGACCTCAAAAGTTAGAGGGGTGGTCAAAGTTCTGGCAGTTAAAATTCAGTGCAAACAAATGCAAGGTAGTGCCCTTAGGGAAAAAGAACTCCATGATGGAGTACTGAATGGGAGGGGAGAGACTTAGCATTACAGACAAGGAACATGATCTAGGGGTTATTATAAGCAGCTCCATTAAACAAACAAGTCGGTGCAACAAGGCCTATAGCAAAGGCAACAGGATGCTGGTATGTATCAGGATTGGGATTAATAGTAGGAGAGAGGTAATACTACCTCTTTACTGATCGATGGTGAGGCATCACCTAGAGTACTGTGTCCAGTTCACGAGTCCTTTCTTCAAAAAAGACAAGGCTAGGTTAGAGACAGTGCAATACAGAGTGACCAAAATGATTCAGGGACAGCAGGGTAAATCCTATGAGGAGTGCCTCAGGGCATTAAAATTGTACTTATTGGAAATCAGAAGGGAGAGGGGAGATGTGACTGAGACTTTCAAATTCCTCAAGGGAATTAATACATTGAACTGCATGGAATTAGCTGGCCTGAACACTAACTCATGGTCACAAGGACACAAGTAGAAGCTGGCAGACGGGAGGTTCAGTAGGGATGTAAGGAAGTACTTCTTTACAGAAAGGGTTGTGGAACCCTGGAATAGTAAGCCAGCTGAGGTGGTGCGACTGAACACAGTGAGGGGGGTTCAAACAGGCCTGGGATAGAATGAAGGGGCTGAGAGGACCAGTGAAGAAAACAGGGAAAGGTCCAGGAGGGATTTTACCCTTGGGGAACACTAGGTTCCAAGGAAGGTTCAGGGATTTAGGAAACTTGGGCAGACAGGATGGACCATTGGACTTTTTCTGTCATCATTGTCTATGTTTCTGTGTTTCCTACCAAGCCTCCTGTCCCATGGGACAGTGATGTATCTGGGATTATGGAATCAGCAAGCACTGGTTTACAGTCAATTTTACAACAGCAGAGCTGTGATGTTAAGTAGCTTTCCTTATAAGTGAGCTCTAATGTCTACATTTACAGTTTAGCAAATACTTGAGGGCTAACTGAGTGGATCATTCTGTAATAAAACAGCTAGTGCCTACTAATTATATCACTAATGATCTGGAGTGATTTGTGTGCTTTTTATGGCTGTGTGTAGTCTGATAAAATGAGGGGACTTCAATCTACCAGGGGTGGACTGGGGTACCCCAGCCACCTCGAGTGCTAAGGAGCAAATACTCCTGGATGCCTTCCAGGACTGCTTCCTGGCACAGATGGTCACTGAGTCCATTAGGTTGGGGAATACACTAGATCTAGTTCTGGCCAATGGGGAGGCTGTAAGGGAGGTGGGGTGGAGAACCCACTGGCTGGGAGTGACCACACTCAATGCGGTTCACACTTTATATCAACAGAGAAGCAGTGTTTACAGGGATCAGGATGATGGACTTCAGACAGGCTGACTTTGGTAAGATGGGTGAAATCTTAAGGGGACATCTGGAAGGAGTACAGCCACACTGGGATGTGAATCAGAAGCAGGAGCAAATCAGACTGGGGATACTGGAGGCTACTGAGACATCTACCAGATTGCAGAGCAAAAAGGGAAGGGCTAAAAAACTGAACTGGTTAAGTAGAGGGGACTTAAAAATGGTGAGGTCTAAACAAGCAGGGTTCAAGAAATACAAGAAATCTGGGAAGGGAGAGGATAGGGAGGAGTATGTGAAGAGGTCCAAGGAAGTTATCAATGGAGTCAGAGCAACTAAGGCCTCAGGGGAATTGAGGCTGGCACAGAGCATCAGGGACAGGGAAAAGGACTTCTTCTGATACATGTGGAAGAGAAGGAGCTGCAAGGAGCAGATAGTGAGGATCAGAAAGGATGGGGAAGGGTGAGCAGAGAAAGGGGTGGATCAAGCAGAAGCTCTGAATGAATATTTCTATTCTGTATTCATGAGGGGAGAAAGGAGGGCAGCTATCGCAGGGGTGAGTAGGGTTGGGCAGGGTGGGAGAGTGGTTAATGGATGGGGTGATCACTGAGGGTAGGGTATTGGAGGGATTAAGGGCTCTGGTGGTGGACAAGGCACCAGGACTGGATGGCATACACCCCAGGGTGTTGAAGGAAATGGCCAAGATCCTGGATGGACCACTGGCAGAACTATTCAATACCTCCCTGGACACAGGGTACATACCATATGACCGGAGGATGCCCCATGTGATATCCATTCATAAAAGTGGACCAAAGGATGAGCCAGGCAATTACAAGCTGGTATGCTTAACTTCCTTCGTGGGGAAGCTGATGTAGATAATACTTAAGGAAAGACTGGTGACCTTTATGGGAGACAGTAGGCTCCAGGACAATCACCAACACAAGTTTGTCTCTGGAAAATCCTGCCAGATTATCTTAGTTGAGTATTATGCCTAGGTCACCAGGGAATTGGACAAGGGTCATGCTGTGGATGTTATATACTTGGAATTCAGTAAGGCCTTCAATTCAGTGCTACATGGGAGGTTGGGAGAGAAGTTGAGATATGTGGGAGTGGGGACTAAGATGGTTAAATGGACTGAGAATTTGCTGCAGGGGAGACAGCAAAGGGTAGTGGTGGGGGAGAAACTCTCATCTCCATGGGCTGTGATGAGCAGAGTGCTGCAGGGATCAGTACTGGGGCCAATGCTATTTGGAATATTCATAGCGGACCTCTCATATGGCATCAGGAATAAGATCAGTCTATTTGTTGACAACACCAAATTGGGGCTGGGGTGGACAATATGGCAGGTTGGCAGTGGCTGCAGGATGACCTGACCAAACTGGTGGAATGGTCGGAAGCATGGCAGTTGGGGTTCAATGCAAAAAAGTGAAAAGTCCTGCACTTTGAAGCAAATAGCCCAGGTAGGAGTTACCAGCTGGGAGGGGTGCAGCTAGGTTCCATGGAGGAGGAGAAGAAGGATCTAGGGTGATTGTAATGGGGAAGAAGAACAATACAGAGCAGTGTAGGAGGGTGGCAGTGAAAGCCAACAGGACGCTGGGTTGTATCACAAGAGGGATCTCCTCCAGGAGCTTGGAGGTGATCCTGCCTCTCTGCAGGGCACTGGTCAGGCTACACCTGGAGTACTGTGTGCAGTTCTGGCACCCATATCTGAAGAATGATGTGAAATGACTGGAACGGGTACAATGCAGGGCAACAAGGCTGATCCAGGGATTGGAGGACAGACCATACAAGGAGAGGCTGAGAGATAACATGTACTCTTTGAAGGAGAGAAGGGGCCAGGGGGATATGATTTAGACCTTTAAGTATGTAAAGGGGATAAACAAGGCAGGCAATGAAGGGGTACTAAGGCTGAGGAGGGAGGGGCATCAGAGGGCATGGCCTTAGACTGGAGGGGGAAGATTTAGGACAGAAATGAGTAGACACTTTTTCACAGAAAGCATCATGACAGAATGGAATGCTATACCGGAGAAGGTGGTAGCCAGTAAAACAGTGGGAAGTTTCAAAAGGGGATGAGACGAGGTGGGGGGGGTAATTGGGAGGAGGCAGGGCAGCTGCAAGGTGAGGTTGCCAGCTGCACACTCGAGCAGACTTAATAGACCAAGTGGCCTATTTCTGCTGACAAATTTGTATGTTCATATATAAAATGAAAAGCTTTAAAAGTAACACATTCACTCTTGCTGGCTAGGCCTGACACACACACACAGAAAACAAAAATATTGACTTGGAGCTACTTAATGGAGACTAGAATGTCTGGCTCCTATCTCTAGTACTTACTGAATCAGTGGGCCCCGGACAAATCATTGTTACATGGGACATGAGGGATTGTAGGAAAAAGATAAGCAATAAACCATGTTAAGAAGATCCCCAGGGCCCATAAAACTACCACATAACTAGCAGGCTAATTGAGAAAAAAAAACTGTTAATAGCAAACAAAGGAAATGACACGCCAGGACTACATGCACAAATCAAAACACTGCACAACATATGTTTTTGCAAATTTTGACCGTAATATTCCTTTAAACTAACTAACGTGACCCTAGAGTGTGGAGCTGAGCACTTCAAACAGTTGGTTCATTACTTAAACAGCACTGCTAGCAACCTAGGAAACAGAGCTTTGAGCTTAGCAACAGGGGAGGGGAAAATAAAGAGGTAGAAACAAAAACTGGAGTTACAAGAGGAGGCAATAGAAAAAAGAGATATTCAATATGACAAGAGTCAGAAGTGAAGATCACACAGTAAAGGGGAGTTGTAAAAGAGAAAGCAGAAAAAACATGGCAACAAAAGGACATATCAGCATGATGGGACAGTAGCAGAGAAAGATGAGGAGGAGAAGAAAATGGGAAAAAGAGATAAAGAGCAATAAAGGCAGGGAAAAGTGAGAGAGGGAAAACTAAACGGCCATGGAGTGGGAATGAAAATGAAGGTATAAGGGTAATAATCCTATCTAAAAAATGCAGTACCCCTTCTAGTCTAAAATGTTTTGATCCACCCTCTGTAAGACTTTGGAGGAGGGCAGTAGTATATCCACTAAGGCATGGAAAGGAATTTTAAGACCTGCTGTAGTAGTTTGCAGTACAGACCAACTTCAGATAATAAATATTGCTTGCCATGCTAACTGTTGGAATTTCTATTTTATGCATAACGTTTTATATGCATCATGCAGTATTCCATATTTCCTAATAACTGATATTACAGAATAAATGTCAGTCTGACAACAGTAGTTGTCTGGAGCTTTATGGTGCAGTACAGTCATACTGTATATGAAGTCCCAATTGTATTTCTTGATTACAAAGAATATGGTGCTTACAAATTGTAAGGAAAATTACAGTGAGGTACTGGTCCTAATCCTTCCCCTTCTGTCCTTGCTCACCATCCATGATCTTGATCATTCATAACTGAGCTGATTAATGAGCCATACGAGGTGGCTAATTACATTTTTTTTTATTCATTTTCCCTCCAGTCATGGCTCATGGGAACTCTCTCAGGCAACCTTATCCTTGTGCCTGCCCTGCCTTAGGATTGCTGTGGCCTATGCCCTCTCTCCCCCCCCCTTCAGCCAGCACCCCTGGTTTGACCTGCCCGGGGAGGGTAGCCCGACTGCCTTGGGCTCCTTATAAGGCAGACTGATGGCATGCAGGTGGGGCCTGGGTGGAGGAGCAAGGGTCGGCCGAGATAAACCCGACACTGGGCATGGAGGATAGTGCGTTGCCTATCTCCAGCAAGCCAGGTTATTCCTTGTTCTGCATCCCCAGGCGTCGCACCCGATGCTTGGCACACGGCAACCTTTAGCCAGCATTGGGCACCTTGTTCTCATGCCACTCCGCCTTCTGTGGCACTTCCGATCTCCACCAGGAGCCACCAGATTGCTGGGTGCCCCAATGCCCTCCCCCCAGGATTGGAGAGTAGCCCTTTGGGGGCTAAATCCAATCCCTCCCCTGCTGACCCCCAGTGCACGAGCTCCCTCCCGCTGGTGTGGCGTGAGGTGTGGAATCCGGTGCCTCAATCCTCAGCACCACCGGGCTGGGTTGAGGCAGCTAATTAATATCCCTAACTGAAAAGAATGTATTTCTTATAAGTCAACAGTTTATTTGCTGTCTAGTAACAAATTATGTGCCATATATTTGGTAACTGAAAGCTGACTGTAATCACTGAAATAGGCTTTTAGAGCTCATTAGCTTACTCAGGGGCATAAGAAGACAACCAGCGATTCAGTTAACCTTCATTTGCATTTATTTTTGTCATTATCCCCTGTTGGTATATTTCATTTAACTTTTTAGTTCTCAGCCTCTGTTATTTTGATCATCTTCTCAGCAATGGAAACCTGATTTGACTTCTGTAAGATATGGAATTGAACTTGGGTTTCCCAAGAGAAAGAGCAAACAATATGATACTTTGCCCAGTATAACCAAAAAAGTGAAATGCCTTAAATCACTGACATTCATTTTACTCTTTTTACATGTTATCGGAAACTCCCCGATTTAAATAATTGGTACAGTACATTGTCAAGCTTGTTTGAGCCCACTCTGGAACTGAATGAGTCTTCCTCTTGGAGACTAACGTCACAATTTGAGAAACACTGCTTCCCCAACTCCTGCATCTGCTTGTAATGTTGCAGTATTTCTTGGCGAAATATTTTATCACATACTTATTCAGTAGCAATGCACTTATGGCAAAAACACCAATATACCCATTTCTTTTCCTTTTGTTTTATTCCATAACTGAGATATGGGATTTTGAAAACTTAAAAGTTCTTGCTCTTTGGCCATGCTCACCATCAGCATTTTAAACATCTTGGGTCCATGCTGTGCAGTTGACCATCACAAGGATTTGCCAGCATCATCCTAATACTGTATGTCCATTTTATGAATCATGAATCTAGTATGTGTAGTCAAAAAGAAACCTTGTTGGAAGAGAATTTTAAACTTGCTAATGGTGACCATATTTTTATTTGAGTCATGAATTACAAAATTAGTAATAAAATACATATGCTAAAATATTTTACCAACTAACAAATATTGCAGCTTTAAGGAGCCCCAGGTGGTTCTAGAGGGACACAGAAAAACCAAAATGCACAGTGCCGCCACCAAGATGAAAAACTCTGTGATAAAGATGTAACAGTTTCCTGCATGACAAATTAGTGTGCCTGCCATTGTATTGCATTGTATTGATGCAGAATCCTGCAAAATATCACTGGCAGAAACAGTAATAAGAGTGCTGCATCCTGGCAGGTGCCACTGTATTGGTGGCTTTTCAGAGCTGCTCACTGGACTTGCGTCATGTTTTTCTGTGCAATCCTGCAAAAGTTGCATGAAGGTTAGATAGCCTAAAAGGTGGTCTAACTTTCCATTGCAATTATCACTAGCTGTGGAACTTCAGTCCCATATGTATAATTTTTTTTAAATCAGCTGTCATAAAGCAGTGAAACAGTCGGTGTCAAAACATTTGGAAATAGCAAACAAACAATTTGGTGTATTTTGGATGATGTTTTGCAGCTCAAAATCAGGAGTTGTGCTTGCATCATCAACTCACCTAGTCATGCGTGATCACTGAGTCCATATCAGTGGTAGAGCAGAGGCAGAATGAAAATCACACAGGTTGCCTCTCTAAAAAACTGTTTTTAAAGAGTTTAACGGCTAGGATTTATTCAATACAGCATTGCAAGGCTGCTTCTATTAATGCTGTCTTGTATAAACCCTTGTAGTTCAACTTCAGGGAAACTTTTTTCCTTTATTTTACAAGAATGCAGTGGCTTGAGTGTGATTCATTAGCCTGCATCATCCCAATTTCAGTAAGATTTGTTACACGTTCCTGATTTAGCTACCAGTGTTCTTTGCAACCATTTGTGCCTTAAAAACAGGACACTGCTATGACCTACGTTTCATCTAATCTAGCTGTTTTTCTATACCTCACTCCCTAATTTTGTACATATTGTTATTACTTTTTTGATCACCTGTATTTTCTGATTCATTGTTACTTATTTTTATTATGTTTGCTTGTGTGCAGCACACAAGAAACATATTTAGGTAGTAGAGTATTGTAAAGGTGTGGCAGTGTGGCCATTCCAGCAAATGCTTTCAGGGGTGCGCCATCAGCCACCAATCAACAGGGAAGCTACCAATGATGGCAGGTTCAGAGAGAGTGCCACACTTGAAAAAAATTTGCTGCTTCAATCAGGGACAGTTTCATCATTGCAGTGGAAGATATCTGCCCTCTCTTCCCAGCAACCAGGCACATTCTAGCCATGTGCATTATAATGCACAGTAATATGCAAGGCTGGACTTATGAGCAAGTCATTTGCTCAGTGTGCCTTTCCCAGTGAAACATATTAATAAATAAATAAATGAGCCACGCTGTGACTTTGCATAATTGTCGGCTCCTGCTGCCCACTCCAAACTTCCCCCAAAGCCAACATATGAGTGCCCAATCTCCATGTTGGCATGTATCCCCCTTCCCCCATTAATATGGCACACTGGGAGCCCACACCAATGTGCCAAACTAATTATATTTCTGACACCGGGATGCCCACTCCAGGTGTTGGATGACCCCCCACAAACCCGAACACATCTTTTGCTAACAATGAGGTGCCCAGTCCCATATCAGCATGCCCCAGAACCTCATTATTGTGGCACACTAGCAGCCCACCCCAGTGTGCCAAAGTAATTCTTTATCTTTTTCCTACACCAGGATGCCCACTCCCAGTGTCAAATGCGCCCCTCACACCCCCTTTTTTCCAGCCAACCTCAGGGCACCCAATCCCTGGGTCAGCATTGATTCACCCCCTCCACTAGTCTGGCACACTGGAAGCCCACCCTAGTTTGCTGAAATTTATTTTTCATATTATTTCACCTGTTAAAAAAACTGTCCCCTGAGGTCTTTTTTTTTTTTAACCTAAAGACAAAGAAAATGGTCCCTCATCATCCTTGCCACCCCTCCCCCATCCTGACGCTCCCTCTCACACCACATCTCCCTGCACCCCCGTTCACCCCATACTTACCTCTGGAGGTCCGGTGCTGTGATCTTCTGTGGACCAGGAATACATCTGCACTCTTCAAAAGCTGACCGCAAACTAAAGAAAATCACGGTAAGCCCTATAATGGTAGTCACTTAGGAGGTTTCAACTTAGGTTGATATCTCAGCCATTTTTGGGAGTTTTGGTCCCAGATTTTCAACATGGGGTTCTTGGGACTCCACCTCATGAACACTGTCATTTTGTTTCTCGGTCCTGAAAGGTGATTCTGCAGTCGCTGCGCAGAATCACCTTTTGGGACAGATTAACAAAACAACAGTGCCACTGTTCATGGGTAGGATCTCAAAAGCCCATGTTGCAAGTTAGTGAAAACTCCCAAAAATGACTGCGTCATGAGTGTGCTTTGCACAGTTTGTATGCACGCTCATAACTTCGCCAATTTTTAATATTTTCACTCCAAATTTCCAACATTGCCATTTTTTACACTTCCTTATGAACAGCACAGCTGCCATTTTTTGCATCCTGCCCAAAACGTGTTTTCCCACTGATGGCACAGAATGGCACAGTTACTGTGTGAAATAAACTTTTGGAACAGATTAATGAAATCACAGTGCCACTGTTCATGAGAAGAGGTCCCGAAAAGGCCATGTTGTAAATCTGGTGAAAAAAATTAAAAAAATTACTGCGTTAAGGGAGTGCATTATGCAGTTTCTACACATGTTCGTAACTTCGCCAATTTCTTATATTTTCACTCCAGATTTTCAACATTGCCATTTTTTTCATACCTCCTCATGAACAGTACAGCTGTAATTTTTCACATCCTGCCCAAAATGTCTTTTCATACCTGTTGCCCTGAATGCTGCATTCGCTGGGTGAAATCACATTTTAGGACTGAGTAATGAAATGATAGTGCCAATGTTCATGAGGTAGGGTCCCAGAAAGCCAATGTTGAAAATTTGGAGTGAAAATACCAACAAGCACCCAGGGCATTAGTGTTTTCAGCTGTAATGCCCCACCCTGTACAGACTGACAGGCATCGGGGGTGTGACTTGGGGTCATCGTCCATAATGCTCATGCCATTCCCCCCCAGCCCCACCCCTACCCTGCAGCCACTGACAGGCATTGAGGTGAGCCTTCGGGTCTTTGACCTTAATGTTCACCCCATTCTTCTACACTGCACCCATTTCAGCTTATTTCCTTATGGAATGCGGTAAGCATAAGGGCCAAAGACCACAAGGCACACCGTGACACCTGTTAGTTCTGCAGGGTGGGGTGAGATGGAATGGCATGAGCATTATGGCCAACAACTCAAAGGCACACCCCAATGCCTGTCAGTCTCTGCAGGGTGAGGGTGGGGGTTGGTGTTAGTTCAATGCTTCATTGCCATTCCTATTATGCATCTCTCTAACTCCTGCAGTACCAGTGCCAATACCAGCAAGCAAACATTCAGCATTGACAAATGCTTGTTTTAGATTTTGATGTAACCTTGCTTTGACTGCCCCCCCATAACTCCTCCTCCAGGTTGTGCCTGCAAAACAAGCTTTAGCTCAGCATCTCACACAAGTATCAGTTTTTAAATTAAAAAATAATCTTCTTCTTCTTCTGACATCCTAATGATTTCCACAGTGACAAAATATGATGTCGCAATCAAAGGATTACGAAATTATATGTAGACAAGCAGCTAAAACAGATAATGTCTATGGAGCAGCAATCTAGCTTTAAGCAAAGTTTACATACAGTAGTTACATAGAAAAAGAAGCAACATACAGATTGTTTATCATATATAAGCTGATATGACTACATATTGTTTGTTTACAGGTTTCCATAAGACATTTGAGGTTTTATTGATGAAAAGTTATATCAAGGAATGGAGTGGAATTATTTATTTTTAGTTATAAGCTATGTTTTGTTTTGACCAATCATGTTTGGAAATGTAGCAGAATTTGAGATGCTGAAGGTTCTGTTGAAGTATTGTAAAGTCTGTAACCCTCTAGCTGAGGATGTAAAATGTAGCAAAATGTTGTTTCTATGTTGTGTTATGTTATGTTTTATGTTGAGTTATGCTACGTTATGTTAGAAGCAGCCGAGCTTCACTTGTCACACTCCATGGAATTTAACATCTGAACCCTGTTAAATTATTTTTTAAGTATCAGTACTGGGTCATTAATCACAGTTTTTATTCTCTTTCAGGCCAGCCCGGCTCCTATTATTGTGAATACTGATACCTTGGACACTATTCCTTATGTAAGTTATTGCTTAATTTTTCTGTTACTTATAAATGTCAATGGCACAACAGGCAGTTAGTCTATCACACAGCATTTGGAATTTATGGGCCAAATTTACCACCACTTATACACAATTTACTTAGGCATAGCTTTATCACTTTTAGTTGGCAAATAGGTGAGTACATAGTGCATAAATGCTGGACAGTGCAGACTTCAATGAATTGAAACAAATGTAATATGACCTAGTGACTGCATCAGTCTGTGTTATACCAGAAAACTTCTGTGTACTATATACCTTTCTTTATTTAGACTGACTTTTTATCCTTCCTTGTAGGAAGTCCTTTTCCATGTATTTACATTCGTTCATCTTGTTAATATGGCTTCCCCAGGGTTTGATCAGCACTTTGTTTTGCTGGAATCCCCATTATTTGATATAAGAGCATAGTAACATAGTGACATATTATTGCTATGATGGGAGGGACTTTGGGATTGTCTTTTCTGTGCCTCATGCCACATGGCAGTAACCTTTACAGAAATAATTATATGAAATGTTTTCATGCTGCACACATAAAACTACCCAAGTGATATGCATGCTGCAAGCATGATTTAAATGTTATGTTGGAAACGATTATATGCATGTGACAAGCAAGTGTGGAAAGCATTCTTTTTATGTTAAATTGGAACAGACTGCATGCCTGTGGCATGCATGCACTGCACACATAAAAGTTAAGTGACTTACTCAGGATCACACATTATACAAATGGGGGATGATGAGATTCAAATCTAGGTCTTCAGGTTTCCAGGTCTTCTGGTTTGCAGTTCAGTGCCTTTAACCACTAAGCTATACAGCCTGCATACATATAGCTTGCTTGTACTTCAATACAAATCTGCATGCATTTGCACACATGTGGCATGCTTGCAGCCACTGATTTTTAGTTTTCTTATCCCCTATCATCTCAGCTGCACAGCTGAACTGTAGCACACATACCAGTGGAAACACATGTGGTTCTTCCAACTCACAATACACACACTTACCCACAAAACTACTTAATTATTTCAGTCTGGCCTGTACTCCTTTTTTTTTCTCTCCATAGTTTTAAATGCTTCCATGTAAACAGACTTTAAGGGACAAACACAAAAGTAGCAGTAGCTCAACACCCACCAACATGGCCACATACACACACACTGTAGCAAGTGTGACCACACTGCTACAGACAACCCACCAAGTATAGATATAAGTTGAGAGTTTCTTGCCTGAGTACTAAGGAGCCAGAGGCAGGAGTCTTTAAGAGATGATGTCCATGGGTAAGAGTGCTGGGGAGGTACATTCTTGAAATGAATGGCATCATTTTTTACTACTACAATATTTTATACATTATGATGGTGAGTTGGAGATTAATGAAGGGCACTGTTCTACTAACAAGGCCCTTGTTAGTTGAGTGGTGGCCTTTATTAATCTCCAATTCTCTATCAGTGACGTATAAAATAGTAATAAAAAAATACCCCCATTCATTGCAATGGGGTGCACCCCTGCACTCTCCCTTGCCCTATGTCATAATGTGCCTGAGTGTGGGGATGTGGAGGTCAGCTTCATGGGGGGGCATAAGCCTGACTACAGAGGGACTCCAATAGTCTGTGCATGCCATACCACTTAACTGTCCCTGAATGCAAGGGACAACCCTCATTTTACCCCTGAAAACTACTCTGCCCTTCATACATCCTTCATGGAAAACATGCTGCTCACACAGAGGATATCCTGTAAATTTAGATTTTATGGCAGGGGTGCCATTTTAGATTTCAGCAGGGGGATCCAACAACCAGTGGAAGCCAGGTGCTAGTTAGCCCCTAGGCGACAAGCTTTGGAATGTCTGAAACATCTCTAAAAGGTAAAACGTATTTGTTGTGACTGAAAAGTGATATGAAGATCAGTAAAAATTCAAATGCGGAAGCTTCATCTGTTTATACCCCATAGCAGTGCATCAGATATGGGCTTAAACACACCCAATTGCTAACCAATTCCTTTTTCCTGGCTGAAGATCTGAACAACCCCCCAAAAGAAAAATAATGTTGTCCCAATTTCTCTCCCTGACTCCATTCCATTCAATACCCATCCTATATGGATCATGAAGCTTCCCAAAGGTGCAGAAACATGAAAAACAAATCAGGAGTTCAGCCCTTCCTCCTTCCCCAATCCCCCTGTAAAAAATATATTTACTTTTATGGCACAGCTATACTACACAGTTCATGGAACGAGACTGTTTGCTTCCAGCAGCGAGAACATCAATGTTTTTCAAGATACCTCTACAGTACTTTGATCTCTGATCTGGATGTACAGTGCCAGCCACAAGGATAAAGCCATCTGTGATAAAGATCCTGCATAACAGATTGTGGTATTTGCCATTGGATTACATTGTGATCTGCAAGACATCTCTGGCAGAACTGTGATTAAAAAAAATGCTTTATCCTGGTGGACACTGGATGGAGATCAGGATGTTTGCAGTATGTGCTCAAGAAGAAAACAGTCGAGATCCTATCACAATTAAGGTTC
Organism: Neoceratodus forsteri; assembly: GCA_016271365.2. NCBI lineage: Eukaryota > Metazoa > Chordata > Ceratodontiformes > Ceratodontidae > Neoceratodus > Neoceratodus forsteri. The sequence goes on from CM057458.1 coordinate 1,332,040,898, forward strand.
CTTCCTTCCCAGTGTAGCTTACATGGTGGAAAGTTATTACGGGGACATCTGTGGAGCTGATCCTGGATAATCTGGACACTGAATATTTCTGAAATATCTCTGAGATTCTAAAATATTTTGCCTCAAGTGAAGACAGATCATTTACAGTGTGGTCTTTTATACTCCAACACTGCATATCAGTCTACTCTTAGACTTGCCAAACTTACCAAACTTAAGATACAAAAGGAAGGAGCATATAGAAGATTGAGGGCCTGAAGAAAATAGATAAGGGACTGTGGTAAAATGGTGAACTTTTAAAGAACTGTTTTTATTGTTTGTCCCTTTCATGGAAATTCTCTTTACTTATGAATTTATATGATCTATATAATTTACACATTTGGAAAACTGATTCAACACATTTAATGTATGCACTTTATGTGGGGCACTTTTTGCACATCGCTAAAACTTTCTTTTCTAAATAGAAAATAAGGAAATTTATATAATTATAGTTTAAAGCTTATGAGATATAATTAATGCATATTGCATATTGTAATTCTACTGACTACACTTTTTGATATTACTGATCTTATTCTTTTTGTATTGTGAAAATGAAAACAAGAAATGGAAAAAATAGTGAGGTAGAACTGGATATAAACAAAGATTTAGACAATGTTGATGCCATGGATAAAAGAAAGCAAAAAAGGGGGAAGTACAAGAAAAAGAACGATAAAAATATGAAACGATTTAAAAATTGATTCTGTGGAAATTAACAAAGTAAAGCAAGCAGGGCAAACGTTGATTACAGAACATATGGAAAAGGTACAAAAAAGTTTTGACCCCTAGTTCTTAGGAGATATTGAATTTGGTGACTCAGAGCTCCTTGGAATCTTCACAGAGACTGAGTTAGGAAGATACTCAAAATATAGAGGGGAAAAATGTTGAGATTATGACCTCAGGGATAGGGAAAAGACAAACTCCCCTGAGTATTATAGAATTATCTAGTAGCAAACAAATAAACCAGGGAGTAGAACAAGTTGAATTGGATGAGAACAAGGACTCGGATCCGGACTTATCTCAAATAATAGTAGGTATGCAGGAGACTTTACAAGGACAAGAAGAATTGACAGAAAAAGACGGTATAGTAGAAGAAAAGGTAGTAAAGTATATTACATGTACTCCTTTTATGGATACAAACCTAATAGAAGCTATACAGGATCCACATGTAGCTAGTGTAGCCATAATAGAGTAGTTAATTATTTTAAGAAGTAAAATGAATAATTTAAAAAGGAAAGTTGCAGCAAATACTGCATGATTGGAAGAAATCTGTGTAATTTATCAGGGGAAAATGAAAAAGAGACAAATAAAGAAAAGACAGGCAACAGAGGGTTTAAAATCAACAAAAGATGAAAATAAGGATGATTCTTCAAACCACAAGTTGGAGAAAGGAGTTATGCCTATATGGGACATTAGACAGAAAGTAGAAGTTCAAGAGGGAGGAACTGTGGGGAAAAAGGAAAATACATCAAAATAAGTAGAGTTAGTGACACTGAATATGGTGTTGAAGCTGATGAGAAAAAGAAAGGTAAAATGATAACTAAGAAGCAACAAAAGGGAAAACAGGAAAAAAATAGGAATAGGGGAATTGTAAGCAAAGAAAGTGTACTACTTATACAAAGGAGTTATGATATTCCTGATGTAAAAACTGAACAAAACAAAAGGGTTAGAAGTGATGGAAATAGTAATTAGTGTAAATATAAGGATATTTTAGATGTAGAAGTGGAGCAAAGTAAAAGTATCAGAAACCATGGATATAGTGGTCAGTGTGAAAAGCAGGACATTATTGATTTAGACATGGAATTATTGTAGAAAATGAAGTCATTGATTATTATAAGAGGGCCAGAATTGGATTCAAATGAAAACAATGCAGTCTTGACAATTCTGGGCCATCTGATCTGTACTAACATTTTAAAATTTGGATGTACAACTGGATGATATATTGGATGCTGGAGGGGCTCTGAATAATAAACCGGACCATATACTGTATTGCAATTACATTTTGAGCAACCAAGAGAAGCCCAGTATGTATGGAGGAATTTAACTGCATTGGAGGAATTAAATTTGTTTATGGAACCATCTACACTACTTAGTGATGTGATTGACCTTGGAATTAAGACTAAATGTTAATTGGATTTGCAGTTAGAACAAAGGGAAATTGCAACAGATGCTTGATAAACAATGTGAGTTAGAAGTTCTTTCAGACATAACACTTTCTATCTTTGGAGTCTCATACTGCACGTGGGTATTGATACTAGTGCCAAATTAAGAACAATGATTACCCATCTGGTAGGAAATGTTTTGGAAATAGAGTTTTATGTGGATTACATTATGCAGGTACAGACAGCACACAGGTTTTGGGCCCACGGAGATCAAATTGACTTAACACTGGATAATAGAAATCTAGCCAGAAACATTTTAGAAGCTAACACAAAGCTGGATAAGCTGGGAATTTTAATAGTAGACTTTGAAGCAATCCAGAACCTCCATGGAAGAGCAATTGGAAGTAGTACAACAAGCTGTGGAAGTAATCCACGAAGAGAAACCATGTGTATATAATGTGGATACATTTAATAGATTTCAAGTGTTTCAGGATGCCGAAGTCTGACTTGAGAGGAGTAAAGAAATGAATGGGTGGGAATTGAAATCTGTCTGTTTGAATATACTGTAAGTGTTTCTACATTTATTGAAAAAACTATGAAGGCTAATCTGGGAATCATGTCATGGAACATTGCCGGGTTACAGAGTAAGTTTATAGATACAGAATTTAGGGAATTTATTGAAGGAATGGACATAATAATGTTTCAGGAAACATGGCATGATAAGGAACAAGTAGATAAGATAATTATTAATGGCTATAGTACAATTCAATCACTGGTGGTAAAACAAAAGAAAATGGGGAGATATATGGGTGGATTGGTAACATATTTTAAAATAAATGAGACAATGAGCATCTTAGAACAAATAGTTAAACAAAATATCATTTTGGTAAAAGTGCAAATAGAAAGCAAGTTATTGATATTGGCAAACATTTACAATCCACCAATAAAATCCTCATTGTATGATAAAGAATTAACTAATAAAATGATACAAGATGTTAAGACACTTTGAAACAAATGAATCAACAAAAAATGTAATAATGGGAGATATGAATATAAGATATGGGAACAAAGAGAGTCTGAAAATAAATTATGCAATATGTTAGACTTTAAGAATACCAAGTAGAAGTTCTAAGGATCAAAAAAAAAAAACACAAACACACATAAACAATTGGAACATTTAGTAGGGACACTGCAATTAATTATACTTAATGGGAGATTACCATCAGGTAGCTTGGGAAATATGACTTGTAAAAATGTAAAGGGGCAATAATAATTGACTATGCATTTATTTCAATATTTGATTATCATAACTATAGTGACATGGAAGTTCTAAATAGATTAGAACTTGATCATTGCTCCTTAGTAGTTTATAAAAAGAGAGCATCTAGGGCTAGTTCATTAACAGAAGAGAATTCTGAAATTGTGAATAAAAGAATAAGATGGGACCCAGAAAAAATTAGTAATGTTAGAAAATTAAGTGATCAAATTATTCAAATTCTTAATATAAATATCAAGAACATCTGGAAGCCAGAGGAGATATGCAAAGCAATTAAGGATGCATTTCAGTTATTAGTTAAGGAGTGAATAAAGGAAAAAAAAAACAAATAAAGACGGAATTCAGTATCAGGGTTGGTTGCATAAAAATTGCATAGTTGAAAAGAGGAAATTGGCTAAATTAGTTAGGGAAACAAAAAAGTACCCTAAAAAAGAGACTATTAAAGAACTGAATTTGGAGAGGAAAAAGTATAAGCAATATATAAATGTACATAGAATGCAAATCAAAGGGAACTATGGAAAATAATGATTAAGGCCATAGAGGAAAAGGATGATAGGACATTTTGGACCCTTGTAGCCAGAGGAACTTGTTATTATAAAACCCAGATTGATACATATATTGAGTCACTGACTTGGGAAAAATATTATTTAAGGATCTTTCATAATATAAATACACCAAAGGAAGAAGAACTGGGTGAGCTTAATGAGGATTTCAGATGGTTCACAGCAGCTGAGGTCAAGAAAGTGATAGAATCATTTAACAATAATAAAGCACCAGGCCCAGATAATATTTTGATTGACTTTTATAAGCTTAATGTAGACTGGTGGTCAGCTACACTTGCTGATTTTTATAAGAAAGCAGCAATGCATGCGTTTGTTCCTGACTCTTGGCTTGGAAGCTTTATAATTCCTATTAATAAAAAGGGGTCTTGGACAGACGCAGCTAATTATAGACCAATTAGCATCTTGGATGTGATGGCAAAAATCTATGCTAAAATCCTATTAAATAGATTATTAAACATATTGAATCAATATGAAGAAATATCAGAATTTCAAGCAGACTTCAAAAAGGGTACTGGCACAAGGAATCAGGTATTCACCCTTTCCCATATAATAGAAAAATATTGTAAAATAAAGAATCAAGGACTATTTGTGGCTTTTGTCAATTTTTCCTTGGCATTTGACACACTATTGAGAAAATTATTATGGGAAAAAAATGAAAGGAATGGGCATAGATCATAATTTAATGGTTCTAGTATGAAGACTTTACACTAAAACATGGTCTAAAGTAAAATACTCACAAATTGGAGCTTTAACAAAAAAATCAAACAGAAATTGGTCTAAGTCAAGGTTGTGTTCTTGCTCTGATCTTATTCAACTTGTATATCAATGAGATTTTGCAACAGCTATATAATCCCTCACATCACTGTCCAACAATATTAAAGAAATGGATCCCAGTTTTAGCATATGTGATGATCTGGCAGTTTTATCCACCTCAGGACTTGGTCTACAAAGAGCATTAGATAAGCTAGATATTCTTTGTAAAGAACATAATCTAAAACCTAACACTAATAACACAAAAATTATGGTAATTGGGTCTAATAAGAAATATAGGAAGTTATTTTTGGCGCAAAACAAATTATCTCTGAATCTCCTTATTTTGTCTCTGAAACTCCTTATTTACAAGTATTAATAACAAATAATGATAGATGGACCAAACATGTGACATGGACAAGAAAAAAGCTAGATCAAAAAACTAAGCTCCTAAAAGATTTAATAATATATATGGTGGCTTGACACTAACTCCATTATTAAAGACTATCAATGGGAAAGTAATTAGTCAGGCATTATATCTGCCTATAGATCACTGCAGAATCAGTGCCAACGAAGCTCCAATAATTCCAAAAAGGACTACTTAAAATCCCTGCAGAGGCAAACTCTAACTGACCCAAAGTCCTTCTGGACAAGCATCAACTCCCTGATAAAAGACACTAAACTGCCCCAGCAGGATAACATAACCTACAACGGCACTTCTTTCAACGATGGAGAGACGGTCGCTACAGCCTTTAATCGCTTCTTTACCTACCTGGGGTGCTCACATGCAATCCACTTGCAGCTCTCAGAGCCCAACGGTCACTGAAACTAAGGACCCTATAATCACCAACTTCCATCTATGGATAGTATGTACCAAAGATATGCTGATCATCCTTCAATTCCTAAAACCCAGTGGAACTCCTGGACCCAATGGGCTGGATCCTAGGCTGCTCAGGGCTGCTGCCCCAGCCATCGCACTGCCTGTGACACAGTTAATAAACAGATCCCTACAGGAAGGTGCAGTCCCCCAAACATGGAAAAGGGCTCATGTAGTCCCAATCCACAAGGGTGGAGCAAGGGAACCTATAGGAAACTATAGGCCCATCTCCATCCTCTGCCACTTGGCTAAGATTCAGGAGTGGCTAGTTTACAGCCAATTCAGAGACTACCTGGAAGCCAACAGGTTACTGGAACCCACACAACACGGTTTTAGACCAAAGCATGGGACCGATACTGCCCTTATCAAATTCACCTCTGATGTCCTGACAGCCTGGGACAAGGGTACCCCAACTGGGGCTGTGTTCATGGACCTCTCTAAGGCCTTCGACCTGGTGGATCACTCACTCTTGCTAACAAAGCTTAGCCAACTTGGGCTGGATCAGCACTCCCTCAACTGGTTCTGCAGTTACCTCATGGACCGCACTCAACAGGTAAAGTGAAAAGAGGTCACCTCAAAACCCCTACCCTTAACTGAGAGAGTCCCTCAGGGCTCAAACTTAGGTCCGCTTATGTTGTCCCTATTCACAAATGACCTCTATGGGCATTGAGGGGGAAGCTCCTTAGTACAGAACACAGATGATGCAGTACTGTACGGTACAGGGGATCACCCATCCAATCTAGGACCTCAGCTCCAAAATGACTTCACCAAGGCTGAGACTTGACTAATTGAGAATCGCCTTGTCCTTAACCCCACAAAGCCCAAAGCCATGCTGTTTAGGCCAAAATCCCTGGGCCTCTCCAGGGACCATCTTCTGCCACTCACTACCTTGGCTGGCTCCAATATAGACGTGGTACAATCAGTCAAATACTTTGGTCTCATACTAGACCAGGGCTTCACCCTTAAACTCCAAGTGGATGCTGTAACAAAAAACATACATCAAAAACTGGGCCTTCTCTATTGCCTAAGCCACAATATGATACCAGGGACTAGACTGGCTATCTCACAAACCATCCTTCTCCCAACCTTAACCTATGCCACTCCCATCATACTTGGCACCACCAAAATGGACCATAGAAGACTCATGACCCTATATCACAAAATAGCTCACTTTGCTTCTAAATCCTACCCAAGGACCCACCACAGTGATGCCCTCACTGCCCTCAACTGGCCATCCCTGGACAATAGGCACCAGTACACCCTACTAAACTGAACCTATAAGCTCCTGGATGCCCATCCTCTGGCAGGTCTGAATGGACTACTTGCCCCAAAGCCACTCAGATGACCGCTCCGCTCCTCAAACAAAAAACTCCTGGAGACTCCCCAGACCCATATGGTAGCAGCGAGAAAATCCTTTACTCACCTAGCCCTGGAGTCATGGAACAATCTCCCCAGCCATCTTCAGGAGGCTCCAACATTAGCCATCATTCAAAGGGGGCTGTGTGCTCACATTAACAAACCAAGTCCCTACCACTGCCCCAACAGCTAAGACAATCACACCTAATGTAAATCCATACCAACTAGGCACTGCTTCCCTACAAGGGTAACAACTAATGTCTGCTTGAGCTGGTTCACTACCCCATACGGAACCTCCCGTAGACACAAAAGCACTTATCACCTCTCCACCTGTTGACACTACTGTATTCTATACGATAATGTAATTGTTGCCCACTTCTACAGAAACTGTGTGGTGTATTTATAACCCCGTATTATTTGTACCACTCTCAGTGCATCAGTGGACCTTACATGTACTGATCTGTATTGCTGTATCTTGTATCATACACACTGCACTGTACTATGACTGTACCAACTAATATCATGTACCTCCTGCCCTCTTGCACAAAAACTGGAAAAATTGTATACTGTCTTAGTTACCTTGTACAATCTGTATGACACTGTGATACCTGTCAGTATGTTCAAACGTTATGTAACAATCCCTGGGTCACCCCTGAAAAAGGGACCTACCCAGTTAACAACATTTAATAAATAAAATAAAATAAAATATCTGGCAGGGGTCTGGGGAACAGAGAACATGAGTAACATAGAGAGGTATCTAAATAAGACTTACAAACAAATTTTGATACTTCCATTGGGTACACCAAATATACTAGTTAAAACAGAACTAGGACAAATAAAATCTGAACACGCAATGCATGCTAGGATGATACATTTCTGGGTTAAATTAAGAACAGAAAACAAAGAATCAATTATTTTGAAAACTGTAAGGGAAAAGGGTTAACTTTTGTCCCTATATAACAAAGAATGGCTCCCTTTCCTATGTGGTTTGTTAGATATGTATGATTTAAACTATTTAAGAACATGGATGGAAATGAGTTTACAACTAAGTCAAACTTACTGCAAAAAAAAAATCACAAAACATACAAAAATATGCAAAAGAAAGATTTGGAGGGAAATAAAAAGCTTAAGGTGGCAAGTTGGTTAGTTAAAAATACAACTGAACATTGCTTGAAATATTATCTTAATTCAATTCAACAATCTGACCTTAGATTTATACTGATCAAGTTTAGATTCAAGGTCTTTCCAAGTATTATACTTGAAAACAGATATGAAAAAGAAAGCACACGTGGAACAAAGTGTTATTTCACCCTGAAAGAAGAAGAAGCTCTTGTACATGTCATCCTTCAGTGCCCTTGGTATACTGAGCTCAGACATAAATATCTGGGGCAATACCTGAGGGGGATGAATTTTCCTGCCAGGTATATCCTGGATTTATTATTTAACTCAGAGAGTTATGATGTTCTGAATAATCAAGCAGTGTTTTTAATTACAATTGCTAATATTAGAAAGAAATGTGTGCAATGTTACCTCCCTTCCTAACCAGAGGATAGGATATTAACCATCATGCTATGGTATCAAATGTAATTATTGGAAAATAAAATAGTGGTCATAAGCTTGTTTTATTAAAGATAGCTTTAGAGGGAAAGGGTCTACTCTTGGAAGCTCTTCTAGTTATTAGGAAAATAATGTGATGTATGTGGTGGCTAATTATCTTTTTATATGGGTATTTATGTGTTATTATGTCATGATTATCTTGTATTTTTGTACTGCGATGAATACTGTTTTTAATGGTGCTTTTATTTTGTAATGACAATTGATTGCATAAGCTCTGACTGAAACATTCCTCAAATGCTTGCTAAACCCTGATAAAACTGCTGTTTTGTTTTAACATTAGCTGTTTGGAGCCCTAGCCAACTCTTGGTTAGGAGGAGGAGTTGTAGTCTGAGGTTTACTTCCTCACTACACCTCATTTAAAACTTTAACAACAGTGCCTATTTTATTGTTTTGACTGGAGACTTATAAAACTACTAATAGCACAGTCTAAAGTGTTTTTAAATATCAGAATATTATTTGAATTACAGCGTGGGGTAGCGTGACCTGAGACTCCACTTCCGGGTCTCTTTGGCTAGTTATAGCCTGCCCTGCTGCGAGCAGGGCCAGCCTGGCAGGCGTGAGCACGCGGCGTCACGCGAAGATTTGTAAAGACACGCGTGTTCGCGTGCAAGGGTTAGCGCTTGGGAGTTTTACTAAGGGAATAATATTGTATGGTTTCTAGTGTGCAGGTAATATCTCGGGTAAGCAATAAAGTTTATTAAGTCACCATTGTAATAAAACTCATCAAGCATGGCCAATATTATTACTACAGATGGGAAGGTGGGCACCAAATGTTTATTATGCAATATGTATGATCTAGAAATAGGGACAGAAAACATTGCTGCTTTCATTTGCAATAAATGTATAAGAATTAAAGAACTGGAAGATGAAATTACAATGTTTGATGAAAGACTAAGAAGTTTAGAAAATAGTCAAAAGCAACGGCAAAAAGATTTCTTATTACTAATGATCCAAATAGACAGGAAACATCCGGTGCAAGCGTCACTTATGATTTGAATCAGCCTGTAACTGCTACCAGAAAGAGACCAAGACAAGATGACATTGCCTCTAACTCAGATAATGATTGGTTTACTATCCAATATAGAAAAACTTCTAAAAGGGGTAGAAAAGCTGATACTTTTCAGTTACCAAATTCAGTTCAGAACAAATATGATCCTTTAACAAATCCCATCACTGATGTCATTGAGGATGATGAAACTGCTGAACCTATAATTTTGAACGAGGCATATAACCCTATAATACATATTAGTAGCACCAATAACCTTTCACAAGGGAATCTTATTAATTTCATTGAAAACCAACTTAATGTTGAAACTAATAAAGAAAACATGGACATACAAACTTTGAGTCAGGATGGTACTGATGAACCAAAAATCTTTGTATTAGGTGACTCCATGATATCTAACCTAGATAGAATCATTTGTAACCCAAATAAAGCCACTCGTACACTATCATGCTTCCACGGGGCCAGGATTAGTGACATTGCTAAAATGAGTGCAAAGATTTTACAATGTTGCAATGATAAAGATCTAGTTATTATTCATATCGGGGTGAACAACATTTGGCATCAGACCACCCAAAACATCAAAGAGGCATATGTTGGATTGGCAAACATTTTAGCTGAGATTGGAGTCCATACTGTGTTTTCAGAGATTCTCCCAGTACCTAGGGCTAATTATACTTTAAACAATAAAATCAAACACATTAATTGCTGGCTCAGACCATGGTGTCTCAAACAAAATATTAAATGCCTTACTCATTGGGAACAGTTTTATAATAACAATACATACTATGCTAAGTATGGCTTACACTTAAATAGGTTGGGCAAGGAGGCCTTAAGTCAAAAGTTTATAACAGATATAGATATTTTTTTATGCAAAATCCAGGGGCAGAAAGAGCTAGGCTAACAAAAGCTTGTGATACTAAACTTCAAAATCCTGATTCAACTATTTATAGATATGAACAAAATGCTAAAATAAACCTACTTTTATTAAATGCTAGGAGTCTGAGTAACAAAATTGGTGAACTTCAAGTAATTTTACATAATGAAAATATTGATATCTGTGGTGTCACAGAAACCTGGTTCAAAGAGGACCAATGGGGTCTAAATATTAAGGGTTATACGTTATTTAATAAAAATTGTTTATATTCTAATTGAGGTGGAGTTGCTATTTACGTCAAAGAAAACATAATTTGCTCAGAAATTGGATCAGACAAGGAACCTCCTTTAGGCTTTGAAATTATATGGATTAAAATAAGCAATAAACAATTCCCGGTTACATTAAGGTTATGTTATAGACCCCCATCCATGGACACTGCTAATAATGACAACATGTGTAATTACTTGGAGAATCTTAATTTTAAAACAGACATTATTCTAATGGGTGACTTTAATTATCCTGGTATAAATTGGTCTACTGGTAATGGTCTTAACACACAGGAAAACAGATTTATTAGTACTATGTCACACTTAGGACTAGACCAGCTTGTTAAAACACCAACTAGAAATAACAATATCTTGGATTTAATATTTTCAAACATTAAAGGTGATAATGAGTCCATCAGCACTATGGCTCCATTAGGAAACAGTGACCATCAGATAATTAAATGGTCATTCAATTTTTTTATTAAATCTAGTGGTAAAACTGAATTTAAAAATTTTAATAGAGCAAATTATAGGGCAATCAAGGAATATCTCTTGAGGTGGAATTGGGAACAAGATCTAGTTGGGTTATCTGTAGAGAATATCTGGCAAAGAATTAAGGAGGAAATAAAATTTTGTGTCACTGAATGGGTACCAAGTCGGGTCAAATATATTGGACATAGGAGATCTCCACCTTGGTTCACTAGTAAAATTAAAAGATTAGTTTTAGCAAAGAAAAAAGCATTTAACAAATATAAAAATAATATTTCGGAATCTAACTGGTCTAAATTTGTTATCAAAGCAAAAAAAGCAAAATACACTATTAAAAAGGCAAAACAGGATCTAGAGTCTAACTTAATCAGTATACAACATGATAACAAGAAAAGGTTTTTCAACTATATTGGCTCCCTAAAAACCTCTCCTACCTTAGTTGGCCCATTAAAAATTAATGATGTTGTCATTAATGATGAACAAACTATGGCCAATAAATTTAAAGTTTATTTTGCTAGCATATTTAAAAAAAAGGGTGAGTTTACGTGTTTAAAACCTTCTAAACTGGACCCCATAATTCAATTTACTGTAGTTGAAACTTTTAACATCATTGATTCTTTAAAATCTTCCACATCAGTTGGTCCTGATGGTATTCCAGCTGTTTTCTTGAAACATCTTTCTTATGAACTGGCAGGTGTACTGACCTAGTTGTTTAATGAATCACTACAGAGAGGAATAGTGGTTAAAGATTGGTGTGATGCTGTAGTTATTTCTATACACAAATCTGGCTCTAAGAAGGAGCTAAGTAATTACAGACCGATAAGTTTAACCTCGACCATATGTAAAATCATGGAAAGACTAATCCTAGGTAAAATCAGTACACATATTTTGGAAAATGGTTTGATCGATATTTTCCAACATGGATTTCAACCTGGAAGATCATGCCAAACCAATTTGTTAGATTTTTTTGAACCAGTGAGTGAAGCTTTGAACCATGGTATGCCAGTAGATGTCATCCACCTGGACTTTGAAAAGGCCTTTGATTCTGTCTCATATGATACACTATTTAATTGTTTATTAAAACTAGATCTTAACAATTATTTGACCAAATGAATAATGCAATGGTTATCCAACAGAAGACAGCGAGTATCTTTGAGGTTTTTTTTTTCCCCATGGACCATGGTTACTAAGTGAGTCCCTCAGGGATCAGTCCTGGGTCCATTGTTATTTAACATCCTTATAACAGGTATGAATATAAAAAATGGTAACTGGATTATTAAATATGCTGATGATGCCAAACTGGGTGGGATTGTTAACAACTCTGAATCTATATCTATATTACAGGATAATATAAACCACATTTCTGAATGGGTTAGCAATCATAAACTGAAACTTAATATAAACAAATGTAAGGTTATGCATTTTGGATGGAACAATAGATGCGCTAATTATTATATTGAGAACAACACTTTAAGTGTTATTACAACTGAAAGAGATCTGGGTGTTATTATTAATAACAAGCTGAAATTTACAGATCATCTAAATTTTACTGTTAAAAAATGCTCCAGATTAAGTAATTGCTTATTTAGAAACATTAAAAGTAGAGAACCATCAATAATGGTTCCACTATACACCAGTATTATAAGAGCTAACTTTGATTATTGTTCTTCATTTTGTGCACCCACTCAGAGGGGAGATAAGTTATTAGGGAGAAGGTCCAAAAAAGGTTTATCAAGAACAAAACTGGAATGGGCCAACTGACAAATGAGGAAAGTCTGAAACAACTAAATTTGTATAGTATGGAATACAGATCAATACGTGGTGATCTCTGTTTGCTTTATAAAGCAGCTAGGGATGGATATTTGTTTGATACCTTGCATTTGAAATGGAACACTACTACAGTACAAACTCGCTCGCATAATTTAAAATTACTTTTATTTACTAACCGAACTAATAAAAGAAATCAATTCTATACCCAGCGAATTGTTCCAATATGGAATTCACTTCCTTTTGAGGTTGTAAACTGTGTAAATCTGACACAATTTAAATCTAAATTAGATATATATATGAACGATTTTAAATTTGTAACCCACCTAGCTTAGGTGGCATGATCCTAATGGGCTTGTCCCTTGATCGTGTAAAAATATTATGAACCTATTTTGTCAAACAATAAACTAACAACCAGTCCATTCCTTCTCTATCATTCTACCAGAAGCTGGATGTTAGAACTGATCATCCTGGGTCTCCAATGTGGTCTGTGACCACTTCACATCACCATCCAAACCCACCCAATCTGTGTTGTTTGCTTCTTTTTTTTTTTCCTCCTGTAGCCGCCTCTCTACACCCCAGCTGTACTTCTCACAGCCCATCAGCTAGGATCCAGCTGCCGTCTGTCTTGCCTGGGACCCCTATAGCCCCTGCTGCTTACCACCCTGCAGTGGGGTGGCAGGGAGCCCCCTAACTCCCCACCCTGATGGATCCAGCTCGGGGTGTCAGCGTCCCGATGAACACTCATGGATGGCCATCAAGCCGTAGGCAGCACCACTCTTTTCCCTGTTCCAGGATTCCCTGAGTCGGTGGGTGTGCAATGACACTGGCAGTCGGGAGCGCGCATGTGTCTGCACGTGCCCATGTCCAGGTGTCTGCCCCCTGACTCCACCCCTAAGTACGGCATGTGCCTGCACCTCCCAGCCTCTGCCAGGTGGCAGTCAGACACCGACCATTGTGGACCCTCCTCCCTGGAGAGGGACAGCAGTCCTTTAGGGCTCAATCCCTCTCCTCCCTTGCCAGCCCACAGTGACCCGAGCTTGCACCCGAACCTGGGTCACCGGCGTGGTGCCAGGTGTGGCGTCCAGTGCCTCAACCCTCAGCGCCACTGGGCCGGCGTTGTTTGCTTCTTGCTTGGCAGCTGTGACTGCCACTGGACTGCACTGATCAAGGTCTATGAAGGCTCACCACACCTTAGTCACTGCTGCTGTTAGGCCTAGCTTGCTGCTGTGGGGGGGCCCATGCTGGGTTTTTTTTGAGGTGAGTATAGTAGATTAAGTAGGTAGCCTAGTCTCTAGTTAAGTTCTAGCTCATCCCCTGCCCCTTCAGCCACCAAGGGAGACAGAGGCTCACTAAGAGTAGACCAACAAAAATATGTTGCCACAGCATAGCTATTGAGAGTTCACTGCTCACTGACTACTTCAAGCTGTAGTGTGCAATCTGTCTAATCTGTGGCGTTAAAAGACAGTGTCACAGTTGCATGACTCATGTGCTCTTGCTTAGCTGGACCTCCTCCACATCATGTGTGATGGTGCCACCGTAAATAGGTGGAGAGAGTGGACAACACAATACAGACACAGCTGAGTCAGAAATGCACCTGCAGCATGAGTGCACACAGGCTGAGGGGCACTTATTGTGCAAAAGATTAAATCCAAATTGAATTCCATGGTTGTCACACCATAAGAACAACCTAGGCACAAATGTGGAGGGAGTGGCACCTGCTTCTATCTGCCCTACCTCAATGGCACCCCTTCTTTATGGAAGAAATGCATTCTCGGGTGCTAATATTGGTACAAGTAAATATAATGGTTTCCACTGTGTTTTGAGGTATTGTGACTCTATGTTTCAGGATGTGTACCAATCATCGTGTGGGTTAGTGTCCCTCATTTTCTCTCATTTTGAGTGTTCCTGTCTCCCGTTTCAGTGACAAAATGTGAAATATGGTACATACTTCCAAGACCCTACTCAGCACAAGGAGTGCTGAACAAGGCCAAAGTGTACATTCTCCATACAGAATGACAAAGGGAAAATTAAGTGAGCCATAACAGTCATGGAGAAACACATTTGTAGCACTAAATATGCATAAGGGCATTTGCATGGCCCAAAACAAAAAGGCCAGGCTTCACAACACAGAGGCCCCTCATTGCACATCTGGAATGGGGGATGTTGGCTGACTATATCCTAGGCATTTAATGTAGTAAGCAAACAATACTTTACAAATTAATGGCAATTTAATGACAAAAATGAAAAGCTATTAAATAATTTGCAAAAGGACTAGAATTAATGAGTTTAACTAATTGTAATGTGAAATTAATGAAAAAAGGTATTTTAATGGGTCTAATTGCTAGCAGTAGTATAAGAAATAGAAACTGATGTGTTTTTTAGATGAGATTTGCACCAGCTTAGTTGCTGCACAAATGGCAAGCATGCAGCATGTGAACCTGATGTGATTTTTAAATGATATTCACACCAGCTTAACTGCTGCACTCATGTCAAACGTGCAACATGCGAACCTAATTAGATTTTTAGATAATGTTTGCACCAGCTTTACTGCTGTAAACATGTCAAGCTTGCAGCATGCAAACCTGATGTGCAGCATGTGAACCCGATGTGGTTTTTAGACCTGGTTCACTTAGGTTCACTTTGTATATGTGAACCACATGCAAACATTGTACAATTAACCATGTGGCACACATTCTGCATGTACACAGCACACTTATATTTCTGTAAGGGAATGAAGCCCAATTTGCTTTCAAACACGTACTCAAGCTTAATAGCCAGAATGCTACTTGTGCTCATGCTGTATAACTCTCGGTATTGTTCTCACACAGGAATCTGTCAAGTAAGGGCGTGTCAGACAAAGACATTTCATAATATATCCAAACATATTACTGTGAAACTCCATTGAAACAAATGGGATTTTGCTATTATACATAGAATATATTATGGGTGACTGTGTGTACAAGGTTTTGTAACACACCCTAGATGTGTTTTGCCACATAAACCACAAAAGTGAAGTTGAAGTGTCTCATCAAGGCAAAACACACCAAGGGTGTATAAATAACCCAAATAAACACATATTCACCCATATTGCATTGTTTATAATATCTGTTTGGGTCAGCCTTCAGAGCACAGGTATGCCAATGGATGCTGTCGCAGCTGTTGTCAGTTAGTGTAACACCTTAATGGCTTCCCACATGAGTGATTAATCAACTGCAACTTTCTCCTTATCAACCTGGTGTGACATCATACCAGGTTGATATAGGGAATATTGGGTCTGATTTCTGATTGATATCAGACCTTTCCAGTTATTATATGTAAATAGCACTACTTATCTCTGACTGTCACTGTACTTCAGCCAGAGCATTCTTAGTTTTCACAGCCTCACTGGTAGATTATTTCACATGTTAATCGCAATGATATTTATTTTCCAGCCCCCACCATCTGAGTTCATGTCCTTTACTGTACAGTAGATTTGCTTGCACTTACAAGTGCAAACATCTGTGTAAACTATACCCTATTGATCCCTCCTTACATGTGCGTATACTCCACCCTGTCTATCCACTTTTAGTATTTGAAAAAAAGTGAAGTATACCCTCTCAGACTTTTCTTTTCTAGGCAGAAAATTTCATTTCATTTCACTTCTCAATTTTTAATTTTTATACTGGATGACAAAATGAGCTACATAGCCCTTTTTCACAAGTGACCAGTTGTACAGAATGGTGCAGGGTGCAGAGCAGACAACATCAAAATAAATACAGGGTATAATAATAAAATAACAAGTGGATAAGGTACCGTTTAGGAGCAGAAAACATCACTGTAAATACAAGGTAGAATAATAAAATTAACAATTGGATTCGTTACAGTTTTTAGGATGTAGAAATACATTTTCAGTGGGAGCTGTTTAAAAATGTTGGTGGAGCCTAAAACTGAAGGACTGAATGTTACCAACATCAGTGAAGTGGGGAGGTATGTGATTCTTAGGGCCAATGGCTCTGTGTAATAATGAATGGTAGTGAATAACTTTAGTATTTCCAGTCTATCCTTGTAGTCTTCACCTCCTTAGCTAATAATCTGCTTGGTGGTCTTGTACTAAACCTTTTCAATCCTTTCAAGGGGTGCAATTCTAGAAAGCCCAGATACATCTGACATAAGTTGCACAAATGTGCAAAATATGCCAATAGAATTGCGCCATGCGCCATGCTCCATATTCTAGAACACACGATACATACGCTGCCTGGAATTGCACATGTCGTGGACTGCGACATATGCAATATTAAAGGATGCAACATGCAAGATAGGCGGAAGTAATGCCAAATAAAACCACAACAACACCTACCGCAGAAGGCAACTGCAACATGGCACAACCAGCAAATGAGAGGCAGAGGCACTAGAGGAACTTCAGCCATGATGAAGTCGACATACTGGTGGCTGAGATAGACAAGTGATATGCCCTACTCCTGAGCCATGGAGGGGAAAAGAAGAAAAGGGACAAAAGGCGGAAGGCATGGGGCAATGTGGCCAGGAAGATAAATGCAGTAGTACCCCAGAAGAGAACAGCACAGGACCTGCATAATAAGTACAATGACCTGAAGTGACAGGTCAAACAGAAGCTGGAACACAACTGCCACTATGCCCAGGCCACACGGGGTGGACCTACTCAGCGGTGGCCACTCAGCAGCCTCGAGAAGAGGATAGCCACACATCTGAACCAGCAGAGCATCAGTGGGGACACTAACCTGGACACCTTCAAGTGTAAAATTGGCAGTTATGTACAGTGGGGAGCAATGCATGTGACATGTGAGACAGGGGCAATACTGAGTGAATTGCAGATGAGGGCTACAGGGCAATGTCGAGTGAACTGCAGACCTGGGGGGATACAGGGGCAATGGTAAGTGAACTGCAGAGGGGGGTGTATTGGGGGCATTTCTGAATAAACTGCAGACCTGGGGGGGATACAGGGGCAATGCTGAATGAGCAGCAGACCTGGGGTGGGGCACAGGAGTCACAAGGCAGTGATGGACATGGGCATGTTGCTGGACACAAGGTGGTGTCAGGATAAAGCAGTACTATGTAGCATAGTCACTGGCAGGGCAGTAGTACTATAGGTGGAAATGAACATCAAACACTGACAGGATGTCCATCCCACAGGTGCAGCTACTACAGGTGATGGTGGGCCTGCCAGAGCAGAAACCAGTGGATGTCAGCAGCATGGCCAGGGATATGCAGGCACGAGCCTTGACAGCAGCACAACAGCAAGCAGCAGCAGCAGCACACCTGCAAGCAGTGCAAGCCCAACCCAAAGCACCCCATCACCTGACACATCTGTACATGTGGTGGAGGTGGACGACAGTGAAGCAAGTGACAGGCCTGTGGGAGAGGAGGTGGACAGCAGTGCAGAGTGTGCAGCCAGCCAGCACTGTGACTAGCAGGGGCACGACGATGGTGACAACATGAACATGCCACCAGGGGAGGGAACTGAAAGCACTGATCCTGGCCTGAATGGGACTGGACCTGTGCCAGCAAACACATGGGGGACAGTCGTAGGGGATGAGAGCCCCTTGAGTTGTCATGCACTCGAGGATCAGCTTGACAAGGCTGTGCAGGAATTAGAGGACCAGTTGTCCCCACCGGTCTACACAGGGGACTACTGCCAGTCTGTGGTATCTGGGCAGGGGGACATCAGGCAGGTGTGTGACACCATCAGACAGGCCATACAGGAACAACATCAGAGCCTGGATGGACACTTGTCTGCCATAACCAGCAGCCTGCAGGCATGTGCCAGGAAGAATACTGTGTGCATGGCCAACACGGTTGAGGCAATCCATGACATATGGCACTGTGCTGAAGGGCAGGTGTCATTCATGGAATGCTGCACAATGACCATGGAACAGATGCTGGTGCAGCAACAGAGCCACAATGCAGCCATGGCCATAGCCATGTAGGCCATAGTGGGTGCCCTGCATATGCTGCAGTAGCAGCAGCACATGCCGTAGTGGTGTGCCCACCACTAATGGCTGATACATACACACAGACACCGGTGACCACACTTCACCTGCCTCTGACTGCAACACCAGCATCTGTAGCAGCATTGGGCAGACCCATGCAGGTGACAACCCATGCCAAACATATCACAACAATCACAGACACTGCCATCAGGGGCCCTGGTACCACACCTGCTGTGATGAATGAGAGGACAATTCCCAACACAGATACAACACCACAGGCACCTGCCACCAGTACACACACCAACAGTCCCACCACCACTACTTTGTCAAGCCCTGTGCATGCACTGCATGGCACACATCCAGGGACCATGGGCACACAGGCTGGACAGGCAGCTGTACAGCCCACACAGGGGGGTGGCACCCACAGCAGTGTTGCTGCACCACCACCGATGTCCATAATGACAAGGCATTGTAGTGGGGGATGGAAAAGGAGAAACACTGCCAAGGAGGGGACAGACACATGGCTGCTGCAAGGACCATCACAGCACACAGACAGAACTGGCAACCTTAGACCAACAAACAGCCCCAGCCACAGGTGTGAGATCATGGCATGGCCGTGGGAGATGGAAGTAGGATGCTCAGCTGGGTGCTACATTTGGTGGGTGGGTATTGTAGTGATGGATTGGCAGAGGGCACTATCAATTATGTAATGTACCATGGTGTGGGGAGGGTGTGCACAGTGCACTGCACAGAGGTGTGGGTGTGTGGATGTGTGCTTGTGTGTGTGTGTGTGTGTGTTAGGGAGCACAGAATAGCACAGTGTGTATTGTACAGTCGTCACCACATACATACACCTTGAATAAAGTAACACCATTTACACAGTGTTGTCATGTGTAGTGTGTGCTGTATCCTGTGACATCCATCAGTGGCGGCCCACACCATGTGCGGGCCCCAGCTGTGAGTGTAGCAGCTGTCCATGGGACAAAGGGGATCCTTCCAGCCATGGGCTTGCATGTCCAAACACATCATGAGGGTGTGTGCGACATGCACAGATGCACAGGTGTGCAGCTACCAGATGGTGGGCAGTGGGGTGGGGTTGTGGCAGACATATGTACAACCACAAGCCACAGGCCATGGGGTGGGTTGGCCCAGGCAGGAAGGTAAAAACGATGGCCGCAGCCTGCTGAGGTGTTTTTGGGCAGGGGCAGTCACGTACAGAATACACCATCAGGCTGTATGTCAGGGGCCATGGGCATTCTCATGCAGCAACTAACATTGGCCATGGATGTCGATGGAAGTGCGCATGTGATGGGAACAGCATGAGGGTAACACAGGTTCAACAACTACATACTGCAAATCCACCACACATAATATCACTGCACACAACACTCCCAGACATAATGGCTACAGTATCACAGACAGCACATAGGACACATACCCCACCCACCAGTGGTGGATGACATGGGTGACAACACTGCATGGCCTTCATATCCATCGCATGCTAAAAGTGGCATCACAACAACTCATGACCAACCACTGCCACATGCACACAACACCCATGTTTAGCAGTACAGCAAGATGAACATGCCCTCTGGTGTGTGATGACAGCATCACACACCAGCGTGGCCCACGGAATGTGACTGTGTGGCACACGCAGAGGACAGTGCCACCTGCCCTAGATGCTGTTGACA
This sequence comes from Neoceratodus forsteri, assembly GCA_016271365.2. Lineage (NCBI taxonomy): Eukaryota > Metazoa > Chordata > Ceratodontiformes > Ceratodontidae > Neoceratodus > Neoceratodus forsteri. The sequence goes on from CM057458.1 coordinate 1,332,061,513, forward strand.
CCAGGCACTATCCACTGGCCATGACCACTGGGTTATGTGTACAGTGTCACCACGGCAGGTGTGCAGCACCGGGTAGCACATCTCATGTGATAGATAGTGGCCACATCTCACGTAATAGACAGTGGCCTGGTACACCAAGCCCAGGTTCCACTGGTGCTACCAGCAGGGCCAGTGATGCCCCAAGGTGGAGTGGTGCCACACAGGCCCACAGCCAGCACAATGTACCAGTAGGCTGGGCAAAGGGTATGTGAACATAGCGAACCTCAGTGCAAAGCTGCCATCACTGGCGTGCACCAAATGGTCACATACCATGTGTCGTGACATTGGCTGTGCACTGTACAGCTCACACATTTGCCATATGGCTGTTGTGTACACACATCCAACATGACCATATTGCAGCATGCAAGAAACTGCTGGTGTAAAGTGTTAGCCACACATGCACTACACACAGGTAAAATCACAATCACTGAACACAGAGACACAGTGTAAGTGTTACAACAGATATGTTTACTGGAACAACATGTGTAACAGTAAGAACATTTGTCCAGTAAAATCACCCCACAACAAAACACAGTGATCAGACATATGTACAGGTATGACCCACACCACATACCACACACATTAACATATGGCTGTAGAGGTATGCCTCCCGAAAGGTCAGAACTCCAACATATGTACAGTTATGTGACCCATACCCACAAACACCCCTCAATATCATCAATAGTGCCACAACACAACAACACATCCCCCCAACCGACATCCACTAGGTGTAGAGCCCACAGTTATGTACACCAGCCTGACCAAAGTACACCACTGTCATGTCTGTGGGCTCACTGCTCCTGCAGGGTGGTCAGCAGTGTCCCTAGAGAGCCATGCAGGCGAGCCACATCCTACATAATCCCCTGGTGGGAGAAAAAGGCAGTCTTTCTGGTTTGGTGATATTTTTCTTGTATAACTGTGCTAATGTACACACAGTAATATTTTCAGTAATTCTTGACTTTTTTTTTGCTGATTGTTGTGGTGCAGCAGTGTATAATTTCAGTTTGTTTAAAAGATTTGGTTATATTACTGAAGTTTCCAATTTGCTACACATTACTTGTAGTGTGTGTGTGTGTGTGTGTGTGTGTGTGTGTGTGTGTGTGTGTGTGTGTGTGTGTGTGTGTGTGTGCAATGCGTCCCATCAAATCATCCACATTTTATTGTGCCACAGAGTAATTGCAGCAGTGTGAACCTGCTATTCACTGCACCTGCCTGATTTTGCACTGCTTTGTGGTATCTTGGTTTTGGACTGTTACTGCAGTGTAATGCACCCCCCCCCCCCAAACCAGCAAAAGGTATTTTTTTCCAGATTGGATTGTGACTTGTGAGCACTGGTTAAGGTGTGTTGTGATTTTGCATCTGCATCTTTTCTTGATTGCGCACTGCATTCTTAATCTGTCTGTGCTTTTGCATCTGTTTAGTGCCCAATCTCCATCTGCAAGCCACAGTTGTTCTTTTTGGCTTCAAACCTGCTGGCCCAGACTGAAAGTTCAGAAATCTAAATTTGTTTATAATTTTCTTGGTGATCCCCCAAAATGCCTGCAAAGAGACGTGCAAGCAAAGCTGTTTCTGACCACGGCACTGCAGTCAGTGGCAAGATTGTCAATGGGCTTGGTAGTATGCAGAAGTGCATAGCTGATGTCAGTAAAGGGATGGTGGTGTTAGTGCAGTTTCTGCTGGCATGAGTATTGCTGCCTCAAGTTCCACTTCTGACCAGTTAACCATTTCAAAAAATATAGTTGAGTCTAAAGTTCTGACTGATAGTGTGGATGATGTCATACCCAAGCAATAACACATGACAAGGTGTAGTTTATCACCTGATAAGAGCACACCCAGGGGTGTACTAAGGCACGAGGCGCTTGCGCTGAGTGCCTTATGCCACTGGGCGTGCTCTTATCAGGTGATAAGCCACACCTCGGAGTGTGTTATTGCGCTTAAAAAATGGGTCCTATTGTAAATAAAAATTATATTTTAAAAAAACTAAAATAAAAAGTGTTGAAAAAAATCAGAATTTTGTTTTTAGTACAAAAAATAAAAAAATGGTCCCTCAATCTGGTGTGGTTTTCTTTGTAGATCAGTCACTAGAGGTCACTGTTATCTGTGTTTGTATAGGGTGTCTGCCTCTTTGTCCCCTCCCTTTCGTCTCTCACAGTAGCACCATGACAGGTGAAGTTGTATAGCCTCCCAACCCTTACCTGCTATAGAGCTCTTTATGTAGCGCTGTCTGTATAGCTCTGATTCCTATCATTTTCAAACATCACTGAGAAACCCGCCGGAAAAACACGTGACCATTACCATGATCGTTATCGGTTCGTTTCCACAAACTGTAAAGTCAGTGAGGCACATAGTAAAACAAAAACACAGAATCCCTACAAACTGCACAATGAATGTTAAAGCAGTTGGTTTCTACCATGCCTTGACCGTCCTTTGCGGTTTGAAGCAGTGATAAGCCTGTCTATGGTACTGATGGACATAGTTGATCTCAGTAAAGCCAGCCATTTAGCAAATATATTTTTTTTTAAATAAAACTGCACCAAAATAAAAAAAATATTTGCTAAATGGCTGACTTCAAGCTGGCAGTGTCCATCGGTCACCGTGAGACAGGCTTATCACCGTCATTTTCAAACCACATCGAGGCTGGTCAGGGGTCCACAAACGAACTGGTTTAACTCTGTGCAGTCTGTAGGGATTCTGTGTTTCTTTTCGTATGTGCCTCACTGACTTTGAATGTACTCCAGTTCAGTGCCAGAAGAAAGAACAGTTTGTGGAAAAGGACAGATGGTGATTATGGTAATGGTCACGGGTTTCTCAGCAGGTTTCTCGGCGCCGTTTGAAAATGCTGGGAATGAGATCTATACACTGGTGGCCAGAGGCAGATGAGCAGTGAAATGAAAAACAGGTATGAAGTCCAAAGTCCTATTAATTAAAGTAAAATGCAGCTTTGCACTTGGTGGGGGGGAGTCGCAAGGAAGGAGGACAGCTGTTTGTCCACAAGGGAGGAGGGCAATCAGCAAGAGAGCCCAACAGAATTTTTTTCATAACTGGCATGCATGGATCTCTGGCTGCACTGCGTCTTGCTTGGCATAACAAGTACCAGTTGCCATATATATCAGCTGATAAGGACACGGCTCCTGGTATCTGTTAGCCAATCAGGATGCAGGCTCTCTCTTGCCCATTTTATAATCCCCATTAACATCCTCATAGTAGCTGAACATGATTATGATCCTGGCAATGATAACTCACAATGTCTCATTTCTTCCAGCGCTGTTGAGGTCATGCCTTTGCCATCCAATAATTCAAATTGTGGTGCACAAATATCAGGTGGTGATGATGATGATGATGATGATGATGATGATGATGATGATGATGGTGGTGCTGTGGTTGGAACATGTTCTCCACATGACAGCATCCAAGCTGAAAATGTGGATGTGGATGATGTTGATGAATATGATAATGATGTCAGTGACCCCTGTTGGGAACCAGAGAAAAAGAAAGTCAAGGTGGCTGTGTCTGGGCCTGTTGGTATTAAATCCCCCCCTCCTCAAAAGCATTGTGATTTAGCAGTTCCTGTTGATGATAATGATGATGACCCAGTAATAATCATAGGTAGTCGTGGTGGCCAGTTGGAGTCCAAGTGTGTCCAGCCTGAAATATCATATAGCAACCCCCCATTTCTGTGGTGAAAAAAATGGAGTCCAATAAGCAGTATCAGGGACATGTTAAAAGTAGGGGATCGCAATCCCTTGTTTGGGATTTTTTTGTCCAAGATGCAAATGATGAGTCAGTTGCAATCTGCCAGCTTTGCCATGCGCATGTGAGTCGAGGTAAAAAGGGGAGTCATCTGGGCATGGGAGGCCAGCATACACATCTTAAGAACAGGCACATGGCACTGTGGACCTGTCACCAGATGGCAGCTAATGCCATAGTGGGGCATTCACCCGCATCATCAACCTTACTGAGCATGTTATCCTCTTCCGTGAGTGTAAGACCAAATAGGAATGTCTGCAGTAATGATGAAATAACACCAGAGGATTGCCACAGGCATGATGAGGGGGATGATTATGATTTAGAAATCTTGTCAAGTGGTGGTCAGAGTAGCAGTGGTTGTGGTGGTAGTCAATGCAGTATGTCTAGTGCAAGTGGTACATCAACCCCTGTACATAAAACTGGGAAAATAACTCCATTTGTGGACTTGTCACCTGTGCACCCCTCTTCATCACATGTCCACACCACACCCCCTGCCATTCACAGAGCTGAGCCGTTTGTCACACCCTGTTCAAAACGTGCAAGTCAGCCCACGTTGGAGTGTTTTTGTCCATAACCTCCTGCCTGCCTACCTGAACCATGTGATCTACATTGCATAAGCCACGTGATGTGTGTGGGCTGCTTGTGAATTCTCACTCCACCTTAAAGCGGAATGAGGCAGAGTGCACAATGCAAAGTCATAATTACAATGTGAAGTGGTGAAGTGAGGTTTTAAAATGTGCACTCCGTGCAGCGGAATACTAACATGAAGTGGCCACTTCGCAGGAGGAATTTTACTTTGCTGCATCTCTAGTACCACGTAACAATGCTATGCCATCCTTAGATCTCCTTAGCTGTCACAAGTTAGTATGTTACTTGGTTCAAACCCAGTTTGTGCCAACCAATATCTGGCCAAGTGATCTTCATTGCAACTTACAGTAGTTGATAGCTGACTCCTCACCGAGAGACTACTATGTGTTTAGCCTTTGTATACAGCAGTTTATAGTGTCAGTGCAACAGGGAGCCTGTTTGAACTCCAAATTCGTGCTACCACAGAATTCTGCTCTGAATTAGGCACCAGGTCTAGCCAGGGACTTGTACAGAAGAAAAATCACCTCTCGTGTCCTGCTTCCTACTCCCACCTTAATTCATTCCAGCATATTATTTTCATTTGCTCTCTGGACTGAGGCAGCATGCTGCCTGCCTGGCTTCAGCTTATTGACCACAGCTACAGTTACATCTTTGTCCTAGGTTGTGCTGTCCACTTCCCCACATTAAAGGACACCTAATTCCCTGAAAATTGACAGTTTTTATTTATGTATTTATTTATTTACATATTTATTTTGATTACTGGGTCAACTCACTGGTACCACTTTATCCCTTATAGGAAATGTATATAAAAATATGACCTTTGAATTTGTCTTTTGTCTTCATCTGCCACTCTTCTACACATGACGCCATAATCCTCTGATTGTGACTTCATAACCTTTTCCATAGGTATATATTGTGACATTAAATACAAAGGATTTTGATTTCCTGAGTAGACAAGCCATAGGAACAGATGAAGTTCAAGGGACAAAGACCAGTCTTCCCTAACATTAAAAAATTAAGGGAAGAGCAGTACATGGTATGTAAGCTGCTTGTGCCTGAATACAATGCCCAGTGTTTAAAAATGCACTGTTTACTAAAGCAGCAATTCAAGGTACCACAGGAAAAAAATGTGACTATTAGTTGTTACTGTATAAGATTTACAATACTTTCCAGTTTAATTTATTTGCATTATTATACAGGACTACTACTACTACTGTACTGTATTTTATAATTGTTTTAAATATTTTTCCCCTCAAGAAAAACATGCCTTTTCCCTGCTGTGTGTGTCTTTTCCTACCCTACTGCAGTGTCCACTCTTTTAGTTGATCTCTCCTCATAAGTTCCCACTTCTGGGCAGTGATTTTACCACAAAAGACATACTGGGCTGGTAACATTCCAGATGCATCCTCGGTAGAGGGAGAAGCACACATCATATACAAAATACAAAAATACAAAGACAAGAAATACAGTAATATTGAAGTAAGCACCAACAAAATGAACAACTATGCAGATAATGGTTCTGTGTATACAATTAACAATACAATAAAGTGCAGAAAAAGAACAATACACAGTGTGCAACAATGCAATACTGAATACAGATTGGGGGAATGGCTGAAAATTGGGGAGGGGTGAAGGGGGATGCACTAATGTAAGTGCAGCGTGAAGGGGGAACAGAAGTTAGAAGGCAGCACACAAAAGCCCAGGGTCTAGTGTCAGGAGCAAGTGGAAGAATGAGAAGTGAAATCATGGAGGACAGATTTTAATGAGTGAAGGGAAGGAGGACAGCAGATGGAAGGGAGAGAGCCCCAGTGTTTATGTAAGCGGAAGGAGAATGCAGCTCGACCAGCAGAGAATTTCATTAGGAGGAGAGGGAAAGAGTGAGAGTCAGAGTTGCAGAAGGAATAAGAGGTTGTGGGGGGAAGTGAGGAGGGAGGGAGGGAGGCAAGGTGATAGGGAAGGGAACCATAACAGAATTTGTGGATACAGGAAACATAGTGGGTGAGGTGCCTGGCATCAGTGAAAGGGAGGGAGAGGGAGGGAGGATTATTATGAATAGTGGTGGATATGAGGGGGACTGTCCAAGGCAAATTGGCAGAAGGAGTGAAAGAGGGGTCCAGCCTGGCTAGGGTGTACTTGGGAGCAGCACTGCAAACAATGTTACCATTGTCAAAGATGGGGAGTATCATCTTCAAGACAATCTCTTTGTGAGCAAGTAGCGGGATGCTCCTTTTATTTCTATAAAATGCATCAAGTTTGGGGCTAAGCATCTGATGAATGGTGTCCACATGCATAGAGAAATCTTGCTGATGGCTGAGCTACCAAGGTACTTGAAGGAGGAGACATCTACAATTACTGCACCATCAGTGGTATAGAAGAAGGTGAGAGGGGTGAGCCTAGCAAGCTCCTGCCAAGTGTTAAATGTCATAGAGACTATTGTGTAGCACTGAGGGACAGATGATTAGCCAGTAGCCAGTGCTAGATGTTGTCAAAGTTCAGTTGGAGCTGGGCTGTGAGGGCAGGGGCCTAGGAGACAGAGGCAAAGAGTATCATGTCATCTGCATGCAAGTGAATGAATGCAGAGAAGCAAGCAGTGGGGAGGTCATTCCAAAAATGGAGAAAAGAACATGAACCCTAGCAGCATTCCTGAGCTGCCAGGGAGTGGAGGGATAGGGAATCTCTAATCTAGACAGCTTATGACCTGCCTTCAAGGTAGTAGTGGAACCACCCAACTGAAAAGGTGGAAAGTCCACAGCCTTAAGCTTTTCTGCAAAATGGGGTAGACAACAGTGTCATAGATTTTGGTCAAGTCAACAAAAATGGTGAAGGTGACCCAACCCAGATCCTTGCCAGATAGAATGGTGTCAGTTAGCTAGAGGGAGGAGGTGGAGGGGACATAGGACATCCTAAAGTCACACTGGAAAGGAGAGAAGAAGAAGAAGGATGAGTCAAGGGGGGGTTGGGAGTTGAGAGAGAACAAGGTGTTCCTGGAGTTTAGCCAGGGTGAGGAGGAGGGAATCTGAGCAGTAGTTTCTAGCAGAGGAGGGGGTCACTCCTTTCAGAAGGCAGGCACTGTAGCCAGTTTTGATGAATCTGGGACAGAGGCTAAGTACATGGAGAGGTTAAGAAGGTAGGTGGTAGGGATAGCAATGACATGAGTGGAAAGATACAAGTATTTGAGGTCAATACCATCAGGACTCACACCCTTTTGGGGTTTTAGAGCCACAAGAGCCTTAATCCTTAAGTGGTTCAGCAGGACTGGTAGGAGAGAAAGAGAAAGGGGTGGTTGAGGAGAGGGGAGGTGAGGAGGCAGATGAAGAGAGGAAAGAGAGGGCCCTTGAGGTGAAAAAAGAATTGAAAGAGGGGACTACAGCATGGGTCTGTGACAGGAGAGTCACCCACTTTAAGAACAGGGGGAAGGGACTGGGTGGAGGGTTGAAGAGGGCATGGATTACCTTCTACAACTTAGAGGGCCAGATAAGCTTTTTCTGTCCACAGGCCTACCAAATCTGGTTGCCTTTTGGGGGCAGTGTTCATGGACATTTCCAAGTCATTTGACTTAGTGGATCATTCTCTTTTGTTGAATTGCCTTAAGCATATGGGGTTGGGAAACTCTGCACTGGCCTGGTTGGTGATTATCTCACTGACAGATTCCAGAATGTTAAATTGAATGGTAGAAACATAGAAACATAGAATTTGATGGCAGATAAGGACCGCTTGGCCCACCTAGTCTGCCCATTTTCCTACCTAACAGATACGCTGCAGATCCTAGTTAATCAACAGCTTACTTCCTTCTACCCCCACTAGGACTGCCTTATGTCTGTCCGATGCATTCTTGAATTCCCCCACTGTTCTTGACTCCACGACCTCCTCAGGGAGGCTGTTCCATGCATCCACAACCCTCTCCATGAAAAAATACTTCCTCTCACATTACCTCTGAGCCGTCCCCTCTATCTTCAAATTCTGTCCCTTGTTCTTGCACATCTCTTTTCTGAAAGATGCTACCCTCTTGGACTTTGTTGATTCCTTAGAGGTACTTGAAAGTTTATATCATGTCCCCTCTCTCCCTTCTTTCCTCAAGGGTATACATATTAGGCTTCTTTAGTCTTTCTTCGTATGTCTTCTGGTGCAGACCCTGCACCATTTTGGTTGCCCTCCTCTGACCGCCTCCACTCTGTCTATGTCTTTGTGGAGATGGGGTCTCCAGAACTGTACACAGTACTCCAGATGGGGTCCAACCATCTGTACAGATGGATAACAACTTCTTGTTTTCTACTATTGATGCCTCTTCCTAAGCATCCCAGTATCCCCCCAGCCTTCCTTATTGCCTTCTCACATTGCTTGCCCACTTTTAGGTCATCTGATATAATTACCCCCAAGTCCCTTTCCATTTTTACTGTTGTCAGTATCTCACCCCCCATTGTATACTCTTCCCCTGGGTTTTTGTTTCCCAAGTGCATTACCTTGCACTTCTTTGCATTGAATCTGAGCTGCCATACATTTGACCATTCCTCCAACCTTCCCAAGTCCTTTCTCATCCTTTCCACTCCATCTTGTGTATCAACTCTGTTGCAGATCTTTGCGTCGTCTGCAAAGAGACATACTTTTCTTTCCAGTTCCTCTGCAATGTCACTTATAAAGACATTAAAAAGGACCGGTCTCAGTACTGAACCCTGTGGTACCTCGCTAGTAACTCTCCTTTCTTCACTGTGGACTCCATTTACTACTACCCTTTGCGTCCTGTTGTCTAGCCAATTTTTTATCCAGGCTACCACCTTGGGACCCACTCCAAGGCTGGCTAACTTGTGTATTAATCTTTTGTGTGGGACTGTATCAAATGCCTTGCTAAAATCTAGGTAGGCCATGTCCACAGCCGTTCTCTGGTCTACTACTTTGGTCACCCAGTCAAAGAAATCTATTAGATTCATCTGACATGACCTTCCCATCGTGAATCCATGCTGCATTAGGTCCTGTGCCCCACTGGCCTCTAGGTACTCAACAATTCTTTCCTTCAGAAGTGATTATATAATTTTCCCTACTACTGAGGTCAAACTAACTGGTCTGTAGTTTCCTGCCTCTGTCCTGCTCCAACTTTTGTGAAGAGGAATCACATCTGCCCTCCTCCAGTCCTCAGGTACCACCCCAACCTCCCATGATTTGTTAAAGAGTGTAGTCAGCGGTGTCACTAGTTCTACCCTTAGTTCTTTTAGAATTCTTGGGTGAATCCCATCAGGGCCCATTGCTTTGTCCACCTTCAATTTTATTAGTTCTTTCAGAACCCTTTCTTCTGTAAATGGACTGGTACGACCCTCATCTTCAGAGTGTTTCTCTTGTTTGGTTTAGGTAACTCCCCATCTCTTCTTTTGTGAATACTGAGCAGAAATATTCATTCAGTATCCCTGCTTTTTCACTGTCACCCTCTGCCCACATTCCCTCCCCTTTATTAAGCCTCAGTATCTCTCCTTTGGTCTTTCTTCACTCCCTAATGTACATATAAAAGGTATTATCCCCCTTCTTAACAGAGTTGGCTATCCTTTCCTTCGTTTGGGCCTTTGGTATTCTGACTGCCTTCCCTGCCTCTTTCTGCTTTAACTGATAAAGTTTTCTGTCCTGCTCCTTCTGTGTTTCCTTATATTTCCTGAATGCTATCCTTTTCTCCTTAACCTTCCATGCCACCTCTTTAGAGAACCATAGCAGTTTTTTCCTTCGTAGTGTTTTGTTGATATGCTTTACACAAAGGCTTGTTGCCTCTGTGATGGCTGTTCTGATTACTCCCCATTGTTCCTCCACCCCTCCTTCTTGCCTGTTTGCTAGTGCTTTTCTGAGGCACTCTCTCATTTTCCCAAAGTCAGCCCTCCTAAACTCCAATACTCTTGCCTTTGTATGGCTTGATTGTATGGCTGTGTTTATCGTGAACCACACTGTTTGGTGGTCGCTTGTTCCCAGATGGCTACCCACTTTTGAATCTGAGATTCTTTCTCCATCCCCATTTGAGAGTACCAGGTCTAAGACTGCTCCCTCCCAAGTGGGTTCCAATACTAGCTGTCTGAGGCATGCCCCTTGTAGGGCAACAAGAATGACCCTGCTCTTGGATGTGCCTGCAGCAAAGGTGCTCCAGTTAACATCTGGCATAGAGATGGGGGTCTGTATACAACCCCCTTGCAGATTGTAGTGCCATTTCCTGTCTCCAGGGTGACCCAGAGTGCCTCATCTGCTCCTTGTTTACTCTTTAGTTCTGTTGCTTTGATCCCTTCCTTTACATAGAGAGCTACTCCTCCTCCTCTTTTACCCTCCCTGTCCCTCCTCTAAATTGTGTATCCTGGTATGTTCACATCCCAGTCATGGTTCTCTGTGTACCATGTTTCTGTGACTGCCACAATATCCAGGCAACCCTCTTCCATCCAGCCATTAGTTCAGGGAGCTTGTTACACAGACTATGGGCATTAGTACTCATCACCCTCCACTTTTTGATGGCCTTACCCCTTTTAGCCCCATCCCTGTCCTTACTGCCTTTGCCTTTTTTTACATTTACCTATGTCCTGCTCCCTAATGACTTCTCTGCCTTGGTGTTTACCTCACTAATTACTGTGTTTTGTGGTTGGAGGCTGGGATGGTGTTTTTTTTCTTCTTTTAGTAGATACCAGGTTTTAGGAGGTTTCAGTACTGTTTGTTAAGAAATAGTTGTTAAGTCTTTTAGATGGTCTATCTTCCTGTTGTAAATAATTTTATTGTCATTATGCGTTTTCACATCTTGTATTGTACCTTTGTAAATACTGGTCGCCCTTGAAAAAGGGCAATTTTGCTCAGTGTGCCTTTCCAGGGTAAACAATAAAAGAAATGAAATGAAATTATGGCTAAGCTTCATTCAAAGATTGGAATCCTTTACCAATTATGTAAATTCTTAACCAAAGAAACTCACCTTGCCATAGCACAACAAAATCTTCACCCTTATTGAATAATGCCTCTATTATTATTGACAAAGCACCTGCTAGCACTATTACCAGAAAAGAGGTACTGTTACAAAAAAATTTGAAAATTTGCAATTCTAGACCACATCAAACTCATCATTGCCAAATACTAAGCAAACTAGACTTGTTAACTGTTTAGAACAGTTACAAACTATCCTTGTCATGATTCACGTTAAAAATGATGGTCTGGTGTTCAACCCTCATTATGCAATCTTTTAGTCAATCATACTCATGTGTATGAGTCACAATCTTCCCAAAACATCAGTTGGTTTTATCACTTGTGCATACCAATTCTGGAAAAAGAACTTGCACTTGTTGTGTAGTCTTTGTGTGGAATTTATTGCCAACTCACATTAAACCTCTTCTTTCTATTAAATCATTTTCAACAGCTGTTCTCCACTACTTTAAAAGTTTCAATGTTTGCCCATGTAATATGAATGCTTTGATGCACTGATTCTAATGCTATTACTTAACTGTTTTTAATGTTATATTATTTTCTGTAATGTTATTTGTTTTCATGTTGACTTCAGTTCGTACCTGAAAAAGGAATGTATATTCCAGTGAACCTACATGCAAATTCAAATAAATGAAATTAAATGAAAATGAAAAATGGAGTGTGGATGTGAAGTATTCAGACTTTTTGAGCCTACTAGCTCTGATACATGCATTACAGAGGGCCTAATACCTAGTAAGATTGTAGATGCCTACTAAAACTGCATCCATGCCTGAAATCCCATGAGTCTGACTAATGTCCCCCTGAACTAGTACCCACCCACTTTTCCGCTTATGCTCCTTTCTATGTTAGTACTACAATGAATGGTTATTAGTACCTGACCACATGTAATTTGCACTCCTTTTTTTTTTGTTGGCAATTTCTCCCCCTGACCCCCAAATGGCTCCTCTTACCTGGCATCCCTATTCCTCTGGCCGCCATCCATTCTGCACCATCCTCCACACTTCAGGCCATCACTGCTCTACCCCCATTGCTTACCCCCTGTGATGGGGAGCCCCTCAACCTCCCCACCAGGACCAGATCCAGTACAGGTGATGCCCTCTGAAGATGGCATGTTCCCGATGAACGGCCATCAAGCTGCTCAACCAGGGCTGCCATTTTCACTTTTTCTGTTAGCGGCGGAGTGTGCAATGCTGGCAGAGGGCATGCCACGCACATGTCCACATGCTGCATGCCCACCAGCTGTTCTGCCTCTGAGCCCCACTGTACAGGGCCAGGAGTGCCAACACCAAGCCTCCACTAGGTGTCAGACAATCACCCACATCTGTTCCCCACTCTCCCCAGGAGAGGAGAGCTGTCCTCTGGACACTCAATCCTCTCCCACCCTGGCCAGCCCCCGACAACATGCTCACACCTTGAACACGGTTTGCCGGCATGGCAGGAGTTACAGTAAAGTATCGCTGTCTCAGCCCTCAATGCCACTGGGCCAGCTGTAATCTGAACATCTTAGGAGTCATAATCTGTTGTCATGCTTGAATGGTTGCTGATCTACTACTGTTTTTATTTGTTGTTGTTAACCAACAGGCCTGTCCTACATAGTGTGACCAAACTCTGAAATGCCTACATGATTTATTCATGAGTTGTTCCTGCCTTTGTATAGACCTCTATATATAGACCTCTATGTTCTATGTGAGTCTGTTACATTTGAACTCTGCACTTCGTACTGCAATTGTCAATGGTCAAGTGTTTCCCTTATATGTAACTAAACTCAGGGCACCCCTGAAAAAGGGACCTTTGGTCTCAGCAGGAGTACCTGGTCAACAAAATCCAATAAATAAATAAAGATCAGAAAGGGAGCCAGTAGACTTGTTGATGCACCAGGCAAGATCACACATGCAGTGGCAAACCAGCAATTCAGCTGAGATCCATGGGAAGTGAGAACCTCAGACTCTGGTTCTTCTAAAGGGGGGGCAAGGAGCACCCATATGAATTTGGGAGTTGAAGAATTGGAGGGCAGTCATGTTGACATTGCTGGCTGCTGAGATGAGGGACCAGTCAGTAGTCACCAGATCATGGAGGGAGGACAAATCCAGTGACTGGAAGGATGGATCTGGGTGAATTTGGTGGAGCTTTGGGCAATGACTCCTGCACACACAGTAGACCATATGGTGATCACAAAGATCATCAGGGAGGGCACCAGCATTAATAATTCTATGGGGGTGGGAGGAGAGGATTCAATCCAGGATGGCATGATTGAGAGATTTTTGAATGTACTGAGTGGGTACGGTATGGTATGGTATGGTCAAATTTTATTCATATTTCATATGAAACGGAAACTCAATTAAGCAGAGCTCATTTACAATGAGGTCATTTCATACAATAAATACATTTGCTTAAATTCAAGTACAAAAGACAAAATATTAGAAAAAAGAGAACATTTACTATTCATAGTGCACAGAGTATAAATACCTGTTATAAATACATTTCAAGTGACAGAATACATAAATTCCACTGCTTCTAATAATTTTACCCTCTGACGGTCTTAGTTAGGAGGACAGATTATTCTATAGGTTAGGGCCCATTGTATAGAAGTGAGATCTTCCTACTTCAAGACTGCATTTTCTTGGAAGAAATTCTAGTCCAAGGCTGATTTTAGACATGCTTTAATTTTCTGTGTGTGAGGTTCATTAATAGATAACTTGGCACTTGTTTTTTGTAGCATTTGTACATAAACATATTTATAATTTCTCCAGTCCTTTGATTTCAACCAACCCAGTTTTTATGTTGGCTCGCACTTGCGTGGCCAACATATTGCACTAGTAGAAGATTTGAAGACGCGGTCACTGTGGGCGAATGCAGGGCACGCATCGGTAGGTATGTCCCTCATTCCCCAGTAAGGCAGCATGCAGGCACCACACCAGGAATGCATAATGTGGTGAGCACATCAAAGGAAAGGTCCGCTGCAATAAGAGCCAAGCTCGTCATGCAGCGGCACCTCCCGACGTGCCTTTCCTGGTGAAGCATGCCAGTAAACATGGTGGCAGTGACTGCTGCCACTGTCTGCCATGATGCCAACTTCAGGGGTGCCCAATCCCCCTGTTGGCATGCCCCGAATTAGTTCATGTGCCAATGGGGGAGCCCACTTCCCATCAGGATAATGCCCCCTCATTTGTTTTGTGCCGAGGGGGGGTGCCCAATCCCTTGGCTCTAGCCCCCCTCCCTTTGCTATGTGCTGATGGGGGTGCCCAATCCCCTGTTGCCTAGCCCCCCCAAACACTCAGGTGGCATGTTGGGAGCCCAACCCAGCATGCCAAATGCCCCTTAAAAAAAAAAAAAAAGCTGTCCTGCGTGTTTTTTTTTTACCCTGTAAAAGAAGGAAACGGTCCCTCGCAGTCCGTCCAGCTACCTCCCCACCCCACGCCCACCTCTCTGTGCACCCTGCTTCCCACACCCCTCACCCCATACTTACCTCTGGAGTCTGGTGCGACGATCTTCGGTGGACCAGGAACACGTCTGCACTCTTCAAAGTTGACTGCGAACTGAAGAAATGCTGGTAAGCTGTATAATGGCATAAATAGGGTTTTTTCATATCTCGGGCATTTTTGGAATTTTTGCACCAAATTTTCAACATGGGGTTATTGAGGCCCCTCCTCATGAATTCAGTCACTGTCATGGTGTTATTAGGTCCCGAAATGTGATTTTGCGGTCACTGCACGGAATCACCTTTCGGGATCAATTAACAAAATGACAGTGCCACTGTTTATGAGGAGGGGGTCTCAAAAAGCCTATGTTGCAAATTTGGTGAAAAAAATCCCAGAAATGACTGTTTTATGAGCGTGCATTGCACCGTTTCTACACACATTCGTTAACTTCATGAATTTGTAATATTTTTACTCCAGATTTTCAACATTGGCATTTTTCCACACTTCCTTATGAACAGTACAGCTGTCATTTTACATATCCTGACTGAAATATGTTTTTGCACTTCCAGTGCAGAATAGCACAGTCGCTGTGCGAAATCAGTTTTCAGGACAGTTTGAGAAAATGACAATGATGCTGTTCATGAGCAAAGGTCCTACAATGCATATGTTGAAACTTTGGTGATGAAAGTCCATAAAATGACTGTGTTACAACTATGTGTTGCGCAGTTTCCATGCACCCTTGTAACTTTACAAATTTGCAATATTTTCATGCCATATTTTAAACACTGGCATTTTTTCACACCTCCTTACGAACAGTATAGCTGTCATTTTTCACATCCTGCCCAAAATGTTTTTGCACCTGTGGTGTACAATGGCATGGTCACTGTGGGGAATCAACTTTTGGGACATATTAACAAAATCACAGTGCCACTGTTCATGAGGAGAGGTCCCAAAATGCCTATGTTGAAAATGTGTCTCTTCAGGGTGGGGGTGAGGTTGGCATCAGTTCAATACTTCACTGCCATTCCTATTATGCATCTCTAACTCCTGCACTACCAATGCCAGTGAGACAACATTCGGCATTGACAAATGCTTGTTTTAGTAGGTCACAACTATGTGCCATGCATGGGGCATCAAGAATGAAGTGGGCAAATCTATGATACATTACATCAAGCTTTGCCAGCTCCATACCCAAGGCTCCAGCAAACATTAAATCGCTATAGTCAAAGAGGGGTAGCACCATAGTATTTACTACATGTTTTCTGGTTTCTCTGTTCATACATAATTTATGTTCATGTAGAATCCCTAATTGTTTTTCTAGATTTTTCACTACATTATCTATATGGACATTCGATTTGAAGTTGTCGTCCAACTAAACCTTTAAATATTTATAATTATGTGCTAATTGTAATGTTTGATTTTCAGAAGTTAAAATACATAATGCAAGGGATGAAGAATCCATCCATTTTTCCCCTGTGAAAAAACATAACCTGAGTTTTTTTTTTGTGTTACGAGCCAATCTAGAACTATGAAAATAATCTTGAAGTTGATCAAAAGCTTCTTGTAATTCAAATTCAATTTGAGATACTGTTGGACCTTCAACATATAACACTGTGTCATTGGCATAAAAGTGATATTTGATTTGGGGAGACATCTTAGGAAAATTATTCAAATAAATATTAAACAATACCGGGCCTCAAATTGAGCCCTGAGGGTCTCGTCACAGAATAGGAGCTAGACTTGACCTAACATTATTTAAAGCTACAAGTTGCTGGTGACCATTTAAGTAAGATATAAACCAGTCCACAGCTATCTGAGACAACCCCACTGGCTGCAGTCTGGACAGAAGGCTGTCATGGTTCAGGGTGTCAAAAGCTTTGGATAGGTCAACAAAAATAGCTCCAAAATGCATCCTCTTGTCCAGAGCCCACTGCATACCAGATGTAATCTTGACTAATGCTGAAGTAGTGCCATGAAGAGGTCTAAACCCTGATTGGAAATCATCATACATATTGTTTTTCTCTTAATAGTTCAACAGTTGTTTTTCAATCAATTTTTTGAAGTTTTTTTAATGCAACTTATAAAAATGAAATTGGACAATAATTTTCTATACTTTTTCTGGAACCTGATTTAAGTATTGGGATTACTTTTTCTAGTTCCCAGCCCAGGGGCTAGTCAGAAGTAGTCAGAGACGAATTAAATATTTCTGCTAAAGGGAAAACAATGACACGGTCAGCACATTTAAATAGCTTTACTGGAATTTCATCTAAGCCATTGGATGTTTTAATATCCAGTTTGAAAATGTTGCCACAAACGTCATCCCCTGAGATTTCCTGAAATGCAACATTTTTCTTCTGGAACAGGCTTACTCCCTCCCAATGGAGTGGGCATAGATCAGTTCGGAGAGTTGGAGAGACCTAACATTTTGACCTTATTTATGTAGGGAGGGGGAGAAACAATTGAGGTTGAACTTGTCTAGCATGAGTAACTCACCAGAGGAGGCTTGGAGTGGACAGTGGCAAGGAGATCAGTGACTGATGCTGGGGCATGCCTGGACAACAGTAGAGTCCAGCTGCAAATATGGGGACAAACAAGGGGAAGGAGAGTTTGAGATGAAAGCTCTCACTGGCAGAGGAGGAGGTGACAGGGATCATAGGCTCAAACAGGATGCTTGAGGAGACATAGATAACTACTCCACCACCCCTCTTAGCTTGATCCTGTTGAATGCTGGTGTAACAGGGGTGGCAACAGAAATATCCGGGAGCTTGAGGAAAGGCCAGACTCCATGATCATAAACACACCTGGTTTGATGTTAACCACGTGTGGCTGCAATTGGTCAAGCTTGGGAAGAAGGCTGCAGATGTTGACATGCGCCACTCTCAGTCCTTTGGGGAGATGAGAGGGGGATGACAGGACAGGGTTATGATTTAGCTCAATAACTTCTGCTACTATAAGCAGTAAGGAGATGAGGAGCCTGAAAGAGTCTATGAGACACTTGTGAGGGTGGGGTGATGGGAGGAGGATGAGGGCGGTAGGAGAAATGAAGGCATCTGAGGGCTTTGAGGTTAAGCCAAGGAGAAGGGAAGAGACTAATTGGAATGCTAGGGAGAGTGGGATAGAGTACAGAGGCTGGTGGAGGGAGGTGGGTGAGGAAGCAGAAAGGAGGGATATGGAAGGGGGAGGGATGATATAAGTGATTGGGGGGAGAGAGGAGAGGGTAACCAGAAAGGGAAGTAGCATAATGGGAGAGCAGCAAAGCAGTAGTTGCCCTGCACTGCACTGATTAAAATGGTCAAGGATATAAGTTTACATATAAATGTACCTGTATGAAATTTTAAGAACAGGTGTAACCTTGTCTATCATGTACATCTATATTTATCATTTGTTTTATCCAAAACTGAACTTAAAGTACAACAAAATGGCTAGAAATTCATTTTGTAGATAAGTCCAGATTGGGCAGACTGGGCCAATAGGCCTTTTTCTGCCATCATTGTCTATGTATCAATGTAAATCCAACTTTTAAAAATAACTCCAACTAGATAGTGGTTGAGTTATACCACTGCAGTTTCTGACGCTTATGTAATCAGGTGCGTTGTCAATTTTTTTACTTCTAAAAATCCCACCAAACATAAATAGGAGTTTCATCTATTCATATGGCTTTTGAAAATCCCACTAGGAGTTGCATCCATTTTGTAACTTTTGTAAATCCTACCTAAATGTCTGCTGAACATACTGTAGGAAGCACTAGACATACAGTGAACTGTAATTTTATGTGTGAACATCTAGGGAAGTGATTTATTGTACACTTTGTGCAGTTTTCATGAACCAGCCACTGTGTAAATCATGCAAACATTCTTTAACATACTGACCACTGCATTTCCACGACTTGCACAAAAACGCCACTTTGTCTTTTTACTCCCTGACACTGTTCTAGTTCACAAAGTGGGCTGCCAAGGAAACCATAGAAAAGTACTTTTCTAAGCACCCTTGCTAAAATTTAAGAGTGGCTAGTCTAGAATCAACTGCATGATTAGACTGACTCAAATGCCCTGTTAAAGGAAGTCCAGCATGGCTTTAGAAAACATCACGGCACTGATACTATACATCTAACCAGACATTTTCAGTGCTATGGATGCTGGTCAAGCTACAGGCACTATCTTCATTGATCTAAGGCATTTGACTTGGTTAGTCATGAACTCATACTGTTCAAGCTTAGGAGGCTGGGCCTCAACCAGCTGCCCTACTCCTTGCTTAGTTAGTACCTTAATAGCCATAAACAGATGGTCAAGTGTGGGGAGCGGGTTGCTTATTCTCAATGAGAAAAATCACTAATGGTGCTCCCCAGGGCTCCACATTGGGCTCAGTCTTCTTCTACCTGTTTGTGAATTATTTTTCTGGAAACCTGGGAGGGTGGGGATAATGCAGCTCTATGCTGATGATGCTGTGCTGTACAAAAGTCACATTCATTTAGCACTTATAAATTCTGGCCTAGGGGAAGAGTTCCGCATGCTTGAAAACTGGTTCTTGTCAAATAAACTGATCTTAAATTAAAAAAGGCTATGTTATTTGGTACCAGAAAATTGGGCTTGGTAAGGCAAGAGTTAATACAGGTATATACATCCACAGGTGGTCTCCAGCAAGTTGTTGGATTTACAAAGTACCTGGGGATCCAAATTGACTAGGGGTTTTCCTTTAGGCCACATACTGAACAGATGACAAAAACCCTTCATCAGAAGTTGGGCCTACTGCACAGGTTTGGGGCTTGCTTCTTTAAAGAGATATGTTTGCAATATCTAGTAGTATCCAACTCCCAGTCCTACTGTTTGGTGCCACATACTTTACAACCCAGTATGTTGGTTTGTTGCTGGTGTAAACAGCAAGGGACACCCCTGTAGTGTCCTTACTGCACTAAAATGGCCAACCCTTGAAGAAAGGCTTACAGTAGTTATCCACTGCTCTGTCTTGTCTAAACAATAATGAATGCGTCCTCCCTTTACCCTCAAGAACAATCTTGTGCAAAATTCTTAGAAGTAGACTACTGTGCTCTTCCTTCCAGTATCATCTAACAGTTCCCAGAGCATTGTCAGCTTCTGCTCAACAATCTTTTGCCAACAAAGCTGCAAACCCAAGTAGTGAGCTTCATCCTATAGTCCAGAACTATCCCTCCTTTATGATGTTTATGATGCTTCTCAAGGATACCCTGTTAATTTTAGGCCACAAGACTAATAAAGGTGATTGTCTTGATAGGGCCTTACACCCCCTGCCCTGGACAAGCAATGCACCACACAAGTCTTGGGACAGCAATATATTTATTCAGTTACCAGTGCAATACCTATCTGAGTGCAGTATGTTGCTTGGAGTGCCTCCATATCAACCCTATAACTTCCACACCCCTTCCCACAAAGGGCCATACCCTCGTGTGGACTGAGGCAGACTGAGGGAATAAAGTACCTCACTGAGTTGGAACCCAAACTCAGTGAGTAGGGAGGTCAGCTGGATGAGTGGCAAGTGACCACTCCTATCTGATGGCACTGCACCTGCAGGCAAGCCCAGTGAGATTGGTTGCAACAACCCAAACTGGAAACCAGATCTTGCAGCCCCCACCTCTTACTGACCAGGGGCATGATTCCTTCAGAAGAAAGCAATTTCCCTCTGTTTTCCCCTTGTAGCATCATCTTGTGAGACTCCTAGGCTGCCACAGGATAGATGCAGTGCAACTCTCAAGTAGATCCTGCCAGATACTCCTCCAAAACCTTGTGTATAGAGTCAAAAAATAAGTCCCAACCCTTGTCTAACAAATTCACACCACCCTTAGCAAATAGCCCTTGGAAATACATTCTGTCATTGTGTTGTACCACAGACCCCCGCATGCACACCATGAAGGATCACACCCTCATGTTAATAGTCCAGCCACAGCCCATGAATGGGTTGTGGGTTCCTCTGCATGGTAAGTGTAGGATTGATAGGTTTCGAAAGTCCCAGCTCATTCCACCCAATGATTTGTTACTAACTCTATTAAACTTCCTTGGCAGGACTTTGTCTCCAACCTGGTGAGAAGCTGACCTCTGAGCATAATTCACTGACCATTGTGCATGCGCTTGCTTATGGAAACACCAGGTTTCTTCTCCCAAGCCATTGCCCCACTCTCCCATCACTCAGTGCAAGAAGCAGTGACTGCAAATCTACCTTCCTGTATCCATCTGGAGGACCTGGAAGACAACTAAAAACAAGGGTAAAGCATGTGCAGTCTCACATACTGTCCAGGGTCCATATATCTTACTATCCCCATGACCAAGTGTGTATGCCTATCCTGATTGAAGGAAGTGGACTCTATACGATGCAGAGCTGCCCATTTACACAGCTGCCCAGGCTGTGCCTAATGTCTATATTACTGATATGCTGTCTGCATACCACTATTTCCACTGCCCAATGGACAAAAAGTGTGCACACATACTCACACACTCTAGGCTCCATTTGGAGGACCTGAAAGATACAAATGAACAGTATTCTAACTAGAAATATCACTCATAGCATGAAATGACCCAACACCACTGTCCCCTGGGCTTGAGTCAGGCCAATGTAGAGCCTGATCCCAGCTACTAAGGAGTGGACTAAAGCCCCCATGCAATGGGGGTCTCACTGGGAATCTTGAAATAAACACTGGGTAAAGGTTAAAAATTAATGCAGCTGTATCCCCATCTGGGGGGTCCAGGATCTATTTTTTTAATTTTTTGCAAATACTTTATTTTCTAAGACCAGGTTTTAACATGAGCATATAAAAAAAAAATCCATCTTGTGACTAG
This sequence comes from Neoceratodus forsteri, assembly GCA_016271365.2. Taxonomy (NCBI): domain Eukaryota; kingdom Metazoa; phylum Chordata; order Ceratodontiformes; family Ceratodontidae; genus Neoceratodus; species Neoceratodus forsteri. The sequence continues at coordinate 1,332,083,030 of CM057458.1, forward strand.
ACAAGCACAAATATGTTCATGATACAGTAATCATAACTAACAAAAGAAAACCCCAAAACTATAAGTAACCCCCATCCACCCTGCAGCAGCCCCCTCTTCCATAGCTCTGTTACACCTAAAAGATTAGCAATATAAACATATTGGACTTTTATAGGGATTCGTGGCACACCTTTTAACACAAAAAAAGAACCAAATATAGCGGGAAGGGGGAATACCTAAAAAAGAACAGAAAATACCAACCCCCCCCCCAGGTAAGCATAGTGATGAAGATGTCACCTTGAAGATAGAGTCCCTATCAGTATAAATATAAAAATATAAAAAGAGGGATCCTAGGCATTGTCAGGAGGAAAGGGAAAAATCTGATGGGAGCTAATTCAATAACCAAATTTATTCTTAAGGATTTAAAAAAAGCTCTCCCCAACATTCCTGGAATTTCTCACCAGAGTGGGAAAACCTAGTCACACATCTTTCTGCGTTTAAGGCGGTAAGAAATTCTGCCCACCATTCTCTAAAAGAGGGTTCCCATTCTTCCCTCCAATATCTTAGAATTACAAACTTTGTAACCAAAGCAACCAATGCTACCTGTACTTTTTGAAAAAGGTGGGGGTAGATGAATACATACCTAAAAGGCAGGTGTCCTCATCCAAATACGGGGCAATTTTAAGATAAGGTGCCACCCACCTTTTGATCGTGTCCCAATATTTAGCTACCTTGGGGCACGACCACAACTTATGATATAGTGTAGCAAAATCAGAACCACAGTCCTTACATTCTGCAGAGGACAACCTGCCATCCGATATAATTTACTAGGCGTATAACATAAATTTTGTAGAATATTGAAATGGATGTTTCTCAATCAGTCTTGTTTGATTAAAAGATAGTTGTCAGTCCAGATAGTTTTCCAAGTTTTATCTGCAAAATTTTTGGTATGATTATTTTTCCAATAGTAGGCTATAGGGGAAGGGTTTACCAAGGCTTGACTTAAGATTCCATTATACAGTTTAGCTATTGATTTCCGACCCTTAGACAAATCTCAGAGGGAACTTAAAACTCCCCCCGCGTGATCCGACCATGGTAATTTTCCCAGAAAGTGTTTAATACACTGACGTATTTGCCTTAACTGAAACCCAAATTTAGAAGGAACATTGAACTTATTTAGCAAGTTAGCAATGGATACCAATGAGTTCCCCGAAGTGAAGTCTTTTAAACATAGCTCATTATGAAATCCCCCGAGGTAGGTTTTAATTATGTTCTTGTCTATTTTTAAGTTTAGGATCTGATTTTCAAAGCTGCACTTTCTTGAGTGTGCTGTCAGTTACCCCTACCATGGTACTCAGGTGGGATCTCAAAGTCTGACCCCCCCCAGGCCAGTAGCACTGCATGTGGGAGGACCTGGGCAAAGGTAACATCCTTCTCTCATGTAGACAAGCCAAGGCATGGAGCCCTTGTCCCCCTCCAGCCTTGACACTTAGTTCCTCACACACATAGAAGAAGAGAGATCACGCTGCCTGAATGATGGGGAGGGGGATAGAAACTTATTTAGTTCCTCCCCGGCTGACTGCAAAATTCCCAGGCTGTCTTAGAAAATCCCACATCACCCCATCCAGGATCACGGGCCCCCTGTGAGACAGTCAGCCTGGAAGGAGTTACCTCTGTCTGGGTGCTGTTTGGCTCCTTGGCCTAAGCTGAACTGCCTCATTAGTGTTGCCAGGCTCAACAGTGTCTGGCTCACCATTCCTCTTCCAGACAGGTCACCCTGATCCATCATTATGCCTATAGGAAATAAAGATCTTGTGCAACTCTTTAAATAAACCTGCACCTCCTGTGGGGTTTGTCTGACACATTGCAATAGAGGAAGCAATGAATCTGTTCAGTCCAAAGATAGCAGCCTGTTGGAAGCCCGAGACAGGCCACAGCATCTGGCTGCACCTGTTGCCTGATGGGCAAAGCTATAGATGTGTGGAGGATAGAGGGGGAGCTCATTATTCCTTCCCTAGGTCCAGTGGGCCAACAGTAATCCCAGCTCTAGTTGCAAGAAGGGTCCTGTCTGCTAGGTCCTCTACTGGTATAATGCCTTGACAGGTCTTCTAAGTGCCCTAGCTGTGTTCCCCTCTGGATAACTCATTATTTCCCTTTCATGACTTACCTCAAAGGCTGCCTGGCCACCTTGTTACCTTAACCATAGGGACCATCATCCCCTTGGTTGTCAGTGTGTTTGTCAAGCAAACTTCTACATAGAAACATAGAACCAGAATTTATTAGCAGAAAAGGACCACTTGGCCTACCCTGTCTGCCCAAGTGGTCCCTACCTGTTCCATCTGCACAGAACCTATCTAGTCTCCAGTGACCCACAATGTTTATCCCATGCATGAAGCCTTCCTTCCACTGTTTTAGCCTCCACCACTTCTGCTGGCAGTCTGTTCATGGTGTCTACCACCCTTTGAGTGAGGAAATATTTCCCCACATCTTTCCTGAACTTTCCCCCTTCTGGTTTTATCACATGCCCCCGGTCCTGGTGCTCATCCTCATTTCAAGGAGACTCCCCATTTGTTTTCTGTTCTCCCCTGTAAGGTACTTGTAGGTCTTGATCATGTCACCTCTATTTCTCCTTTCTTCCAGAATTTACATGATGAACTCCCTCGGCCTCTCCTCATAGGGCTTCCTGTGCAAACCCTGCACCATTTTAATAGCCCTCTTCTGGACAGCATCCAGCCTGTCTATATCTTTTCTGAGGTGTAGACTCCAAAACTGAACACAGTACTCCAGGTGGGGCATACCAGAGAGTGATGTAATGGCAGCACCACCTCCCTCTTGCTTGGGATACCCCTTTCTATGCAGCCCAGCATCATAATAGCCCTGTCCACAGTCATATCATACTGTGCTGCCACATTGAGGTCCTCTAATATAATAACCCTGAGGTCCCTTTCCTGTTTAGTGACTGTTAGCACCTCCCCCATCCTATACTCAACATTGGGGTTCCTATTCTCTATGTGCATGATATTGCACTTTTTTGCACTAAAGTCCAACTGCCAAGTATAGGACCGCTCTTTGTGTTTCCCAGTATCCATGCACATCCTCTCTACCTACCACCTGAGTGTCCACCCTATTACAGATTTTGGTGTTCTTTCTAAAAAGGCATAGTATACTCTCCAGTTCTTCTGCAATGTCTCCTAGACATTGATGAGGATTGGTTCCAGAACCAAACCCTGTGGTACCACAATGGTCATTCGGCCATCTTTAGAGTGAGTGCCATTAACCCCTTCCCTCTGGCTCCTATCTGTTAACCAGTTTCTAACCCAATTGACCACTTTAGACACCATTCCATGGCTGTTCAACTTCTTTGTCAGTCTCCTGTGTGGCACAGTGTTGCTGGCCTTGCTTAAGTCCAGGTTGACCACATGCACTGCCCTCCCCTGATCAATCTCCCTGGTCAAGTAAACAAAATTTATCAGATACATTGGGCATTAGTTCCCCTTGTCAATCCATGTTGCCTATAGTGCTGCAGCCCACTGGATTATAGATGCTTAACCATTGTTTCTTTCAGTCGTGGTTCCATTAATTTCTCCACCATGGAAATTAGACTGACCAGTTTATAGTTACTAGCTTCCTCTCTTCTGCCACTCTTATGTGGGGGGGGTTGCATGTCAGAGCTTTCCCAGTCCTTTAGAACCATGGCTTTTTCCAGTAAGCTGTTGAATTAGACTCTCAGCAGGGCAGCTAGCACCTATCTGAGTTCTTTCAGTATCCTGTGATGTATCCCATCCAGTCCGATAGCCTTATCCACCTTCAAGGTTGCAAGTCCATTCAGGACTTTTTTCCTCTGAAAATTGACTTGTGTCCACCTCCCCCTCCCCCTCCCTCTAGTTTTGCTTCCCACTTGTAGTCTGTCCCCTTTTCCCTTTATTGTGAAGACTGAGCAGAAGTACTTGCTAAAGGTGGCTGCTTTCTCTTGGTCCCCTTCTGCATAGTCTCCCCCTTCCACCCTTCCGATCCTCACTATCCCTCCTGTTTTTTTTTCTTCTCACTTACAAACCTGAAAAAAGTTTTAGCCTCTTTAGCCACTACTCTAGCAATCCTTTCCTCTGTCTGCCCTTTTGCTCCCCTGATTGCCTTGTCTGCTACCTTCTGTCTTGCTTGGTACAATTTCTCCTTTTGCTTTTCTTTGTACTTTTTGAATGCCGCCGCCCTTTTTCTCCTTTCACTACCCTTGTCACTTTCTTGAAGAACCATAATGGTCTCCTTTTCCCTCTGCTTTTGCTTTCTAGCCATGCCTGGCACTTCCTCTTGTACAATGCTAGCAACTGCTCCTCCAGCATCCTTGCTGGTCTCAACCTGCTGGATACTTTCTCCTGCTGGCTATCGCAATGATGAATGCTTTCCCACCCCTATCCTCAGGAACATTCTCATGCAAAACCTCAGAGGAAACTCCTCTGCTCTTCCTTCCAGTGTCTTCTAACAGTTTCCAAGCTATTGTCAGGTCCTGGGCAGTGATCTCTTGCAAAACAGGTTCTGGCAGAGCCACAACGGCTGCAAATGCATTAACTAAACAAGGGTGTTTCATGGGCTTAAACATAAACATAAACACGAACTGCATTTAGTAAGGCCGATGATACCATTCCACATATGACTTGTGAACAAGCTGGGCAGCTTGGGAGTGGGTCACGTGGTGGTAAACTGGGTTAGGAACTGGTTGAATGATAGAAGATAGACAGTTATCGTACATGGTGCTTAATCTAAGGAAAGGAGTGTGACCAGCAGGGTGCCACAGGGATCAGTCCTGTTTAATGTCTTCCTAAGTGAAATTGCAGAGGGGCTGGAGGGGGAAGTGTGCCTCTTTGTGAATGACACTAAGATCTGCAACAGGGTGGACACTATAGGAAGGGTGGAAAAAATTAGGAGGGATCAAGGTAAACTGGAGGAATGGTCCAAAGGGTGGCAGCTGAGATTTAATGCAAAAAATTGCAAAATCATGTATTTGGGTTGCAGGAACCCAGGGGAGGATTACGGTGGGTGGGACTGATGGTAACCAAACAGGAAAGGGATTTTGGGGTAATCATATTGGATATTCCAAGGCTGTGGGGAGAGCCAGTGGGATGTTGGCGTGCATAGGGAGAGGTATCACCAGCAGAAGGAAGGAGGTGGTGGTGCCACTGTGCAGATCACTGGTGAGGCCTCATTTGGAATACGGTGTCCAGTTCTGGAGGCCTCATTTCCGTAATGTAACTTTAAATCACAAATGGGTTAAATGATTCTATTTTAGATCTGTATTCCTCTCCCCTTGTGCTCCCACTAGTTAGGCTAACTGAATGCAACCTGGAATATCTAGGCTAGTATCTTGATTCACCTGCACAAGCTGCTTCTCAGTCCACATTGCTATCTTTTTAAAATTGTAACTTCTTGTTGAAAATAGCAGCTTGACACAGTAATACATAAGCTAAAGTGATGTCACCTACCAGTAATTGTAAGACATACTATAACTAGCTTGGCTTGAGGAAGGGTGAACATGGTCAGGACCCCATAGCAATTGAGATGCATATGCAGCAAATAAATCCAGATGCATTAACTTACCCTACAAGTGTTAAGTATCACAGTCTGCATAATACACAAGGCTCACAGTGATAAATCTTCATATGGTTTGGCTGGTTTGGGTTCTACTGTTTGTAATACAGAGATGAATAGCTAGGGAAGAAATTTTCTCAATGACTGCCGAATGTGGTACAGTGGCAGTTGTTTTGCAAAGGTATAACAGAAATTATTTCTAAAAGGTATTGTTATCCAAGAATTGGGTCACATTTTCATAGAGACAGAATACATTTGTGGTACATGATTGCCCCCTTGTGAATCCCTGCTGCTCTATGTCACTGAAATCACTGTTAGACATGTGGCTAACCTATATCTTTAAGTAGTGATTCTATAATTTTACCCAGTACCTGTATTTATTAATTAAAAAAAATATGTATTTTGAGGGGATGCCTGGTCATGGATCATCCCAATATTTAATTTCAGCATTTAATGGAAACTTTGCACTATGATTTTTTTTTTATTCTAAATTCTTTTGCAGTATGTTGTCTGTATTAATATTAATTCAGTTGGCATCCCTAGTAATGTACAGGGGCAGGGGACTGAGTTGTGACCAGGTTTGAATAAGGAACACAAATATGCATTACATTGGTTTGCTATCTCCACTGGATTTTATACTGTTTCCCATTTAATATTAATATTACTTACAGGTATATTCTTATTTTTTTTTTGTTTGCTTGTTTTTGTTTAGGCTATTGCTGTAACTGCACAATTGCTTGCTGTTGCTTTTGTCTACATCTGTTGCAAGTCTGAGTCCCATTTTCTTTTTGAAATGATTACTTTTGCTCCTACTTTTCTTTTAAAATGTTTAATATTCTGACCATGTGGTTATGTCATGGCTTTTGTTTTCAGATATTTTATTGCATGTTTAGCTTTTTTTTAGTAACTTTCTTCACATCCTCATTTAGCTATCTTGCTTGTCATCATTTGTTATTATATTCCTTGATCCTTTTAATGTAACTATTGCAAATGATAATATGTTGCCCTTTATAATCTGCCAAATGTCATTCACTGTATTGTTGTTTTAAATTTTATGCCAGTCAGTTTCTTTGATTTTTTTGGTTGTTTTGTTCTTTTCTATTGCATCTAGGACCCTTTCCCTTCCTTCTAATCTTTTGCAACTGTTTTCTATATTTAGGACCTATATTTTACTTGAGCTTTCATCCTTTCACAAGTATAACGAAAATGCATTTCAGTGCTGCTTATTTGCATTATACATACTATCACCCACCCCCATTGCTATGGCTTATTTTATGCACACTTTTTCTTCTGTGTTTGTTTCCTTTTTTCCCTCTTTTTTTTTTTTGGTCCTGACTTCTATAGAGATACATATTTTTGATTTAAATTGACAATAGGTTGATTCCTTGGATTTTTAATAATTGAGCAGTATATGTTAATGCATTGTGTTACTGGTACCATAGGCTTTATATTTAACATCTTAAAACTGATGTCAGTATGAATGTTTAATGCTCATGTACCAGCTATTTACTAATATAGAAATATAGAAGCTGTTAGCAGAAAAGGACCTCCTGGCCCACCTAGTCTGCCCTAAGGTCCCTACCTACTGTGCTGTCATGAACCATAACTGATCTCCGCCTTTACCCACCCCCACACCAACCCTGTTACCAAGGTCCCCTTATGGGTATCCCATTCATGTTTGAAACCTATTACCATTTCAGTACCCATTACCTCTTTTGGCAGGCTGTTCCAGGTGTCCACTGCCCTCTCTGTAAAGAAATATTTCTTTGCATTCCCTCTAAGTCTCCCCCTTCCAGCTACATATCATGGCCCCTTGTCCTTGAACATCTCTTTCTCAGCAGAATTGAACCTTCCTGTATCTTATTGATACCTTTGAGGAATTTGAAAGCTTCTATCATGTCTCGCCATCCCTCCTGTTCTCTAGCGAGTACATATTTAACTCCCTGAGTCTTTCCCCATAGTGCTTCTGGTACAGACCATGCATCATTTTGGTTGCCTTCTCTGTACTGCCTTCACCCAATCTATATATTTTCTAAGATGGCTGGGACCTCCAGAACAATTGTTTGCAACAGCAAATAGGGATCATATTAAAATCAAAAAAAGAAAAGCATAACAAATATAAAGTCAATTAGTTTAACGTTGAACATAGAAACAGTTGGCAGAACAGGATCTCCTGGCCCACCTAGTCTGCCCTAAAGTCCCTACCTACTGTGCTGCCATGGACCATAACTGATCTCCAGCCTTAAACTCCCCCCTGCACACCAGCCCTGTTACCAAGGTCCCCTTATGTGTACCTCATGCATGTTTGAAACCTGTTACAGTTTAGGTACCCACTACCTCTGTTGGCAGACTATTCCAGGTGTCCACTGCCCTCTCTTGAAAGAAGTACTTCCTCACAGCCCCTCTAAGTCTCTCCCTTCCAGTTACATATCATGCCCCCTTATCCTTGAACATCTCTTTCCCTGCAGAATTGAACCTTCCTGTACCTTACTGATACCTTTGAGATATTTGAATGCTTCTATCATGTTTCCTCTTTTCCTCATTTACTCTAGAGAGTACATATTTAACTTTCGGAGTCTTTCCCCATAGTGCTTTTAGTGCAGACCATGCACCATTTTGGTTGCCCTTCTCTGTACTGCCTTCACCCAATCTATATATTTTCAGAGATTGCTGGAACCTCCAGAACAAATGTTTGCAACAGCAACAGCAAATAGGGATCATAATCCAGGTCAAGAAAAGAGAAGCATAAAGAATATAAAGTTAATTAGTTTAACATTGAACGTAGAAGCTGTTGGCAGAAAAGGATCTCCTGGTCTGTCCTAAGGTCCCTACCTACTGTGCTTCCATGGACCATAAGTGATCTCCAGCCTTAACATCCCCCCCCGTGCACCAGCCCTATTACCAAGGTCCCCTTATGTGTATCCCATACATGTTTTAAACCTGTTAATATTTCGGTACACATTGCTGTTCCAGGTGTTCACTGCCCTCTCTGTAAAGAAGTATTTTCTCACATCCCCTCTAAGTCTCCCCCTTCTAGCTATGTATCATGCCCTTGTCCTTGAACATCTCTTTCTCAGCAGAATTCAACATTCCTGTACCTTATTGATACATTTGAGGTATTTGAATGCTGCTGTCATGTCTCCCCTTTCCCTCCTTTCCTCTAGAGAGTACATATTTAACTCCATGAGTCTTTACCCATAGTGCTTCTGGTGCAGGCCATGCACCATTTTGGTTGCCCTTCTCTGTACTGCCTTCACCCAATCGGCACAGGGTCATTATGTCACAAGACATAATGCCACATGCCACTATCGTGCTGCATGATTAATGCCATTAGACATCATGTCTTTGTTCTCTGTGGGGCTCTGCTCCCCCACTACCCCCATTATGGGGGGGCTGCACCCCAGACCCCCCACACTAAAAATTATCAACTCAGGGGGTCCAACTCGGGCAGTGCACAGGTCCGGGTTTCGCCATAATGCTGTATGCTATTAAGCGTGCAACATTATGATCCAGTACACACCCAATCTATATCTTTTCTGAAATGGCTGGGACCTCCAGAACAAATAACTGCAACAGCAAATAGAGATCATAGTAACATCAAGAAAAGAGAAGCAGAAAGAATATAATGTCAATCAGTTTAACATTGAACATGGAAGCTGTTGGCAGAAAAGGACCTCCTGGCCTACCTAGTCTGACCTAAGGCCCCTATCTACTGTGCTGCCATGGACCATAGCTGATCTCCAGCCTTAACCCCCCCCCGCACCAGCCCTGTTACTAAGGTCCCCTTATGTGTATCCCATGTATGTTTGAAACCTGTTACCATTTTGGTACCCATTACCTCTACCGGCAGGTTGTTCCAGGGGTCCATCACCCTCTCTGTAAAGAAGTATTTCCTCACATCCCCTCTAAGTCTCCCCCCTTCCAGCTACATATCATGCCCCCTTGTCCTAGAACATCTCTTTCTCAGCAGAACTGGACTTTCCTGTACCTTATTGATACATTTGAAGTATTTGAATGTTTCCATCATGTCTCCCCTTTCCCTCCTTTCCTCTAGAGAGTACATATTTAACTCCCTGAGTTTTTCCCCATAGTGCTTCTGGTGCAGGCCATGCACCATTTTGGTTGCCTTTCTCTGTACTGCCTTCAACCAATCTACATCTTTTCTAAGATGGCTGGGACCTCCAGAACAAATGTTTGCAACAGCAGTAGCAAATAGGGATCATATTGACATCAGGAAAAGAGGAGCATAAATAATATAAACTCAATTAGTTTAACGTTGATTCAGTTCATTAGAACTTTGCATTGCAGTCTGCATTTGTAGTCTAATGAAGTTGTAACCATTAAAGTGTTGTATTCCCTTCTCTCTTTAGATATCTTGTGACTTTTTATACATTCCTGGCAGTAGAAATGTCTTCCTGTGGCTTACTCAAGCACTTTAAACAAGCAAGAAAAAAAAATCCTACTTTTTAAGAAAAAAAACAGCTTTGTTTGTTTAGACAGCTGTGTTTTCCAACAGTAGGTATCACGAAGAGAGAGAGATAAGGGGTTGGCTTTGTGTGGCTGCAGAGGTAGGGAAGATAAATTAATCTGTTTTTCAGGGAATGCAATTTAATTTCATATATCACCTTACATGCGTTACGTATCTTACAGCTGAGATCTTAAGAAGAGTGGCAGGTGAATTACTCCATACAGGTAAAGGGATACAGCTTCATCCTCAAGAGATGAAACTGGACATGTTACTTTATCAATCATTTTAAATAACACAAGTTTAGATTCACATTTACAATGAGGAAAGCAAGTAAAATCAACCAACATGGCTAGGAAACAAAGGCATTCACACCTATGGATGAGTTGGGGAGGGGATATCAGCAAAATGAGTTTCTCAGTTTGCAAATGGTAGTAAATTAAGCACTGAAACTTAACAAAGGAAGAAAAAGGCCATAAAACACTATGGAGGAGGTTTCAACTTGCAGGAGAAGGCAGTACTGAGGAGGGCTCAATTAACTTCTCTCAAGCCAGAGGAAAGGCCCATAAAACACTGTGGGGTGGTTTCAACTTGCAAAAAAAGACAGTATTGGGGAGGGCTCAACTTAAGCACTGAAACTTAAGAAAAGAAAATGCCCATAAAACACTATGGAGGGGGTTTCAACTTGCATAAAAAAAGCAGTACTGGGGAGGGCTCAATTAACTTTCAAGCCAGAGGAAATATAGTGCTCTCCAGCTACCATACACTCACAGGCAGTGTAGTAATGAGGCTTCATTGGAGGACACTATTTGTAACACTCTATCATGTTGTTTGGTAGGTAATTTATGCAGGGAGTCCTTTTATCAAAGCAAAACATCTGCAGAGCTATGCCCACTGCAGTTGTACAAAGCCCCAAACTTGTGGAATTCACTGTCCTTCCTTTATGACTTTTAAGATGCTTCTTAAGGGGCACCTTCTTGATTGTAGGCAATGTGACCATTATCATTGAAAGTTATATACTTATGTATACGCTGCTCCTTGCAACTGTATCTTCATATGTTGTTGCATTCTCTCTCCTGTGTACATTGATCTGCGTAACTAATTATGAGAAATCTTATTCATGTTGTTATATTATTGTAAATATTTTGACATTGCCATTTATTTAAATACCAAATTGTTACTTGTACTTTACTTTCTCCTCTGTATGTAATTAACTCCAGGTCACTCTTTAAGAATGGACAATATATTTCTGTGAGCCTACCCAGTCATCAAAATCCAAAAAACTAAAATAAACAAATAAGTTCCCAATTCACATAATTTTTTCAGTGAACTGCACATCTGGCAGAGTGGAAAACTACACATAGAACCATGTAAAACTCTGCAAAGTTAGAGAACTTTGCACATCTCAAGGAAGCATTTAGGAAACCAGATCTTTTCAATCCATTTCATAACACTGCTCCTGCTCAGAAAGGTACTTCCCTTTAAGAGCTGAATCTGAGCTGGTCCAGGTGCACACTGGGCTGAAGCAATAAGTGACACTGCACCCATCAAATTGGCAACCTGGTTCAGCAACAGACAAGGGTTGCTCAAGGTCTGCCTGGGGGATGTAGGACTGAACATCCACAGACAGCTGTACTTCCTCAAGTAGGGGACAAACAGTGAGCTGCAGTTTGCCTGCCACCAAGTGGAGGCTGAGTGACATAGCATATGTGGATTCTTCTCAGAGGGCCAGCCAGGCAGGTGCTCAAGTACCTATGGCATCTTCATATTGTATGGCTGTGCTGTGGCATGTACTGTATTTCTGACTGCAGAGATGGAGAGAAACAAAACAGACCACCCCAACGCCAGGATGATGGCTAGTAACTCCTCAAGCTCTGCTGCACTGCTCTTGGCACCCACTCACTCATAGTGGCAAGTAAGTATCTGGGGTAAGGCCAGGACAGTGGGTGAGGGTCTGAAGGTGACTGTCAGAAGGGAGGCTACTCAGGGTGATAGAGGGGTATAAAAAATATGAATAAAACAGGTGAATCTGATCAGCCATGTGACTTGAAGTCAGCAATCAGGGGACTGAGAATATTGCATGACTACTTGTTTCAAGGTGTTCTCTAATCTATATATTTCTAGGTTTTTTTTTTTTTGTGCTGCTCGATTTCTTTGTTTGATATGCATATAAGGTGTCTATACTTGCTTATTGATATTTATATTATGCATTGAATTCACCTAATTGGGATTAGAAAGTGTTGATGATTTTTGATCTGCAGGTCAAATTGATTTTCTATTCTCAATATTAAGATGTGTAATTTTTTTTTATTGTCATTCTTTTATGATTTCCTTGAGGTTGAATAGAAACAGGATTAATCTTCCTGTATGAGCAGATCAAAAACATTTACACTTCCCAGTCCCAATCAGAAGAATTCAAATAACCACACTGATAATAATACAGATGAATTAGTCTCTAATATGCATAATAAACCAAGCAGCCAAGCAACACAGAGGATGGGGATACAGTATCTGTCTGTCTGTCTGTCTATCTATCTATCTATCTATCTATCTATCTATCTATCTATCTTTCATATTTTTCTCTCTGTATCTACGACTAGCTCTATCTTTTCATTTACTGTATCTATATACATATATATGTGTTTCACTGGCTCTTTGAAACACATCATGTAATGCCCTACAGTATATGTGTGCCCCTTATAGAACATGCTGTTTTGCATGGACTATATAAGCCATACTCTCAACAGAACATCACTGAAAAATATTCAGTATTTTAAATACCTTGGTTTCTATCTCGATAGAAAGCTCTTCTGTATAGGGCACATTAATAGATCTGTCAGAAATGCAGTTAGAGCTCCTCTGTTGCAACAAAAACTGTATTAACCTCAGCAACAGAAAGCTGCTCCAAAAGCATTCAGTCATACAGGAGTGAAATCTGCCATTCTGCTAATGCCACTGCTTTACACAAAACTATCATTGCTTACAATACTATGTGCAGATCTTCTTTAGGCTAAGACAAAAGAACACACCATTGCCTTATGTATAGCTACCTAGGACTTAAAACAACTGAGCTCTAATGGATGGCTATAGTAATCATGCCCAACCTCCTTCTGTCCTAGCTAGGCAGATTGTTATAGTCAAACCACATCAGCGGTATCAACTGAGCTCTCAGACTAGAAATCAAAATCACATACCAAGGATGTAAAAATATTTTGACACAAAAAGGCCTTCCCCAAAGCATCTTCAACAATCTGAAATTCACAATCTCATAAAATAAAAGAAGGCAAAAACTCCTCCCCTTTCTGTCCAGCCACAGTCTGCTGCTATCCAGGCACTACCCAGGCAATCTCACAGCCTCATAGAGTGGAACCCTTAGGGACAGTTCATAACCACAGCCAGTTTCCAAGTCCAGTAGGTATGAGCATTCATGCTAGGCAAGTAGGTGAACCAGGGCCTGAGAGTACCAATGATCATCGTCCCACCAAAGCATGGTGAATTTTTTTCTGACCTCTGCATACCCCTAAGCATTCGAAAACCAAACGCTTTAAAAAAGCAACCCGAATGCACAGACCCAAGTCAGTTGTTCAAATAAACCAATATGCAACACAGCTTACCATGTCTTCAAATTTTATTCTGGTCACAACTTGTTTCAAATGCAGCAACATAAGAAGTGCGGCCGCGACTCACTGGACAGAAATAAAATAAATAAAAACTTTTTCACCAAATTAGTGCATAATGTTTCATTGACGGGTCAGCGAGCAGTAACCAGCCAGCGTGCAGTGATCGCCATACGGGAATCAGTTGACGCCTAGCTAACGCCTTCCTCAGAGCTGATTGGTCAACAGAACACATCAATCATTTATAGTGACTCAAATGCATATTCAAACCCAACAACCAATTAAAAACAAGATAAGCTCATGAATATTCATCTTTGCCCCAAATAGCTCATAAATAACAATGTAATAACAATTCTTCATTTAATCCTTTCGGTTGTAATGTATCTAATTTAAAAATCCAAAAACATTCCCTCTGATCCAGCTTTTTTGCTAAATTACCAACACGAGTCCCAAATTGCATTTTTTCAATGCCAATGAATTTTAAATTCGCTGGTGAACCATGACCTGCAGAGACAAAATGACATGCCATTGCATTAGTTAGAACATTGTTTCTGATTGCTGACTTATGTTCACTTATCCTTTCCCTCAACTGACGTTTTGTTTGCCCCACATAATTCAAGCCACATGGGCACATGAGCATATATATTACTCCAGTGCTCCTACAATTAATGAATTCATTTATTTCAAACTTTATTTGTATGTGGTGTAAAAATATTTACTATTATAAATATTATTACACTGTGCACAGTTCCCACACTTATAATTTCCTTTTGGGAACGTTGGAATCCAAGTTGTCCTTAATTTCTCAGGGCTCTGCACACTGTGCACTAACATATCTTTCAGATTACTCTCCCTCTTATATGTAATTCTAGGTTTCTTATATATTTCCTTCCTAAAAACAGGGTCACCTTGCAAAACTTTCCAATGTTTCCTCACTACACTTGAAATTTTCTCTGCTTGATTTGAAAACTCAGTTACAAAATGAATACAGCCCTGGGGTTCCTCATTGCCACTTTTTGGCTTTAACAACTCATTCCTGTTAGTATTAGCAGCCTTTTCCATCCCTTTATAAATGCAATCAATTCCATACCCACGTGCTCTAAAACGTCTTGCAGTCTCTTGAGCATTGTTTCTAAACTGAATCATTGCTGCAGATCCGTTTTAAATGCAACATCTGCCTCTCGAATATTTTCCTTTAAACTTCTAGGTGACTGCTTTCATAGTGTAGCAATGTATTTCTACTCATGGGCTTTCTATATAATGTTGTTTCCAATTTATATCCATCCTTATATATGAGCATATCCAGAAATGGCACCTTTACAGCATCTACCTGCATAGTAAAATGCAAATTTGTATCAAAAGTGTTAATCAAATTCACAAACTCATATAAACTTTCCAAATCAGCTGTCCAAATGAAAAAAACAATCATCAATGTAACGCTTCCAAAATCGGACAAACTTAACAAAACTTTCACATTTATATAAATGAGTCATTTCCCACTGCCCCACATACAAACAAGCAATACTTGGGGCAAATGTAGTGCCCATCGCTGTACCCTTTTGTTGCTTATAAAACTGATCTTTATAAACAAAATAGTTTGATACTAAAACCATGTTTGCCATATCAGTAATCAGGCCCAAATCTGAAATAACATCAGGCTGTACTTGTGCAAAAAACTCGATTGCCTGAATCCCCCCATCATGCGGTACATTCGAGTATAAACTTTCTATATCCAAAGTTACTAGCCACTCATCAGAATTAATAGCCATGTTTTGAATTTGTCTAATCACATCGCCACTGTCCAAAATAAAAGATGGCAAATTTTTAACTAATGGTTTTAAATAACAGTCAACCATTTGTGAGAAAGGTTCCATAGATGACCCAATACTTGACACAATAGGACGTCCTGGTGGATTCTGGGCATCCTTATGAATTTTTGGCAGTAAATAAATCACTGGTCTTATTGGTACCACCACTCTCAAAAATTCAGCCTCTTGCTTACTTAGACGTCCATTTAACTCATTTGATTTAATAAATTCTTCAGCTCTCAGTTTAATTTCATTTGTCGGGTCATAAGCTAATTTTTGATAATATACTGTATTATTTAGCTGTCAGAGCATTTCATTTTCATATTCTGTCACATCCCATAAAACAATTGCTCCACCTTTATCAGCCGGCTTTATAATTATACTCATATTTTCCTTTAATGATTTCAATGCCAAATGCTCCTGAAATGTCAAGTTAAACTTTTTTTCTTTCTTTCCTTTTAATATTAAGTCCACATCATGGTCGACTAATGCAGAGACTGTATTAACAACATGGTGACTTAAAGTAGGGGGGCACAAAACACTTTTCTTTTTCAGATGTTTCGTCAGATTGTTCTCAACCATTTTACTATCCCATTGGATTACACCAGCATGGTCATTATTTGGTATCATTTCCTGATTTTCAAAAAAACATTTTAGATGAAGTTGTCTATAGAGTCTAAACAAATCAATCCTAGTTTGAAAAGGATTAACATTTTTACTGGGTACAAAGGATAAGCCTTTCTGTAAGACAGCCACCTCATGGACTGTAAGATGCCTATTAGTTAGATTCACGATTGCCATTTGTTCTGCCTGTTCGAGCACCTGGGAGGGCCCGAATACTGCCATCTCCCTCTGTTTCTCCCGCGTCCTCCTCGCCCTCTTTCCACGTCCCCTTCTGATCTTATGCTTTCTCTGTAAGGGGGCATATGGGGTCCCGGAGTATCCCCTGGAAAAATGGAAGACCGAAAATCCTGCCTCTGCTGAGCCAGATTGATTTTCCCAGATTCACTTTCAGGGGAGGACGCAAAACCATCTACACCAAACTGGGTCATGTTCTTTCTATACAGGAATGGTTCACGACGAGTTTTGCTTTGCCAGTTATAGACTTGCCCGTGCATAATCCCTGCATCTCTTTCATATTTTTTGCAATTTATATTCTTTTAATTCAGCTTGAAATTTCAAAATACTGGCATTGATTTTCTCAAACATTGCCTGAATTTCCAAATAGGGAACAGATTTGAAATCATTCTCCATTTTTAATTTGTTCTTCCACAATGGCAATGTCTCTCCTTGCTTTTTAATCAAAGCCAAAATTAAGTCATTAGAGGCTTTATTTAAAATTCGTTCCCAGTCCTGCATCAGTAGCTTATCATCTAACCCATATGCTGGTGGCTTTTGAATACGCAACCCCCTGGGAATCCTTTTATCTCGCCAATATTGTGACAAAGAGAATGCATGCAG
Source organism: Neoceratodus forsteri (assembly GCA_016271365.2). NCBI lineage: Eukaryota > Metazoa > Chordata > Ceratodontiformes > Ceratodontidae > Neoceratodus > Neoceratodus forsteri. Next base: position 1,332,099,940 of record CM057458.1, read on the forward strand.
TTGATATCTAGTCAATTTTCTCTTCAAACCCTCCAAATCACTGCCATTTGGTTTTAAAGTCATAGTACTTGTACTTGGTATCGGGGCAAATAGAATTTCACATGCTGCCCAGTCAAAAATTATTTCAGCCCCTTCGGCATCAGAAAAGCTTAATAAAGCCGTTTGAATGGATGAACTTTCCTTGAACACTCCACCTTCTAAACCAGTCGCCATAATTCTACTTTAAATCTCAATGCAGTTGCCTCCAGTACACACTGTCAGGGTCAATACAGGTCAAAGAGCCAACCTCACACACCTGCGGTCCTAAGCATTACCTGGCTGACGCATGCTTGCAATGTACATGTGTAGCACCATCCTGAACATCTCTCCCTCCAGCTTCCATACATCACTGACTTGCTCCATGTTTGGACCGCCAAGTGATGCTGCTGCTGTGGCTATTGATCCAGCACCCATCCTAGAGGTGACGGGCATTCTCTGGGATGCTATACTCCCCAGGCTTTTTTTCCAAACCTGGCTTGCTGGAATTGCCATTAGTACTGCTGCTACTAAGCTGATGGGGCATCACTCTTCTTTGTTTTTCTACAGTATGTTCCCCATCCTCCATTTGTCTGGAGCTTTTCTACATCTGTACATTATATTGCTACATGATGCCAGTCCTTGTTAATGTTTTAATCCAGGTTGGAAAGTCTTGCCTTCTGTAACTATATAACTGTAAATTATTGACTCTGCTGCAGTGTCAGTCCCCTGAACCCTTTTGAAAAATAGGTGTTTCGCCTAAATGATGCTCTCCAAGTGTACAGACGAAATGAAAAAATAAATAACCAATACTGTGAGTTGTTGATCTCTTCCTTATCAATAGTGTCCCTGAAAACTAACGACTGCAGAGAAAGAATATTGAATTTCTGACAAAATAATTAATTAATAAATATTATTACCTTTTTAGCACTTCATGGGTGACTCATAAATTATTCAGTGGAACAATTCCAAATTGCTGTTCACAGTCTATTGATCCCTCACTGTACATGCAGTAACAGGGAATCCAAGGTAACAAACGGATAACATTTCATTGTTAAGAGTAATTCTGCAGTGCTATTCAGAACAGTTTGTTTGAAACTTCAGCCTCCTAATTTGTGTACTATTGTCACAAATGCATGATGTAATAAATTAATGAATGTACTCTTACTAACTCAGCTGTGGTATCAACTGGCAACTTGTTTGTTTGCTTACCTACAGTAACATCCAACTCACCTAAAGATAGTGTGCCTCTATTAGAGCCCACATTTATGAGCTTGACCCAGTCTGTGTCACCAAATTAAGAATCCTTCCCTTGAAATGCAGTGAACATGAGGTGACCAAGACCTTAACTTCATATTTCATTCAGTTATGTAAAGATCTGTCAGGATAGTCGCTATATTAGACATACCTGATAATTAGGGCCAAAGGTAAACTCATAATACAGTGAGATAAAAAAAATGTTACAGATGATTTCAGCATTTTAAAAGCCTTCCATTGTGAAGGCTTAATATGTCAAGCCCATCTTATCTGTAAAAAAAATAAAAATAAACCAAATTATTAGTTGTGGTTTACTCTACGTGTTAGATGTCTTCTGCTCCAAGAGACCCATAATAGTGAACATGGAAACTAAAAGGTTTAATGTTCAACTTAAAGAGCAAAGTATGAAGTTGTGCTTTTAATAATAGTATGGAGATTAAGTGGAACAGACCAGTAGTTTCTGAGTGTTTCTGGTGATGTGGTTTCAAGTGTATTGATGTGATTAATACTTTTGAAAGTTTCATAACAAAACCATAATTTGCAAAGTGTGTAGAGTATGTTGGGTTAAAGTTTCGTCATGTAATATTATAGATAGTTTACCTGAGAAATCTATACAAAGTAGAGGGACATATCAAACTTAACATATTAAAATTTCAGTTAAATAAGAATGTAATATGTAATGGGATTGCAAGTACTGCATGTGAATCTTAGATGAATTAGAAATGCCATTAAATATAGAATGATGCATGGATAGTATGCATTATGAAAATGTTATGCACATCTGAGATGTGTGATGCTGCATAAACCCTGAGCATGAAGCTTGAGGGGCTTATTCAAGCAACACACTCCAACAGTCTGCATAAAATTTGAGTAGTCACACTACCCTGTTAAATTTTATGTAATCTCTGGCTATCGATTTTTTAATCACAGTTTGTAACTCTGTGTTTGGTTACCACTCCCACATATGTGTACTGAATTCACTGCAGCCAGGAAACTAATTAGAAAATAAAGATCTAAACTAAAGTCTTTTTCCCATTTTATAATTAACAGCCCTTTTATACTCTGCAGCTTATTGCACATTTCAGCTTTGCCTAAACTATGCTGCTTGGTCTTACTGACGGCTGGGTGAAATTTATCTTCCACCAGTGAAATTCTAGTGAAATTATGATTTTGCTTTCATGAAATTTCACAAAATTGCCATAGAAATGCCATGAAATTTAGCCAGAATTGTGATTTCAGTTGTTTCCATCTAATTTACAAAGTCATTGTGCAAATTGCACCAAAGTTGGATGTGATGACTTTCCAATGGTCCATGAAAAGATGCACCAAGGTTGAAATCTGTCTTTAGAGGTGACTGAGTTCTAATCCTCCAAACATTCATAAATTTTTAAATTATATTTCACAGTTATGTAAACTGCAGCATTTTAAGCTCCTATAAGTTTAAAGCTAGAGAACAGAATATCATTAATTTTGTTAGGTTCATTTATTCTTAAAAATTAGGCTTTTCAGCCACCCCCATGGCCCAGCAGCAGAGTATCATGCTGATGACCTGGGTCTGGAAGCAAGCTCAGGAAGTCATGTCATGGAGCAGGCCATGGCTGAGACAGCTGCCACTCGGCAATGCATTTCGGTCATGGAGGGTTGTAGGTGGGTTCCACCAATACAGTGACCTCTACAGCTACTCCATGAAGCTTGATCCAGCCACAGTAGTAGCTGTGGCTGTGTTAGACTGACTGAGGCACTGTCCCCACTGGGGGAGATGGGAGGGAATAAATGTTGGTGATAAACCCAGTAGCTAACTGAATGCGGGCTGGGCTCAGCCTGATTAGGGTATATCCCTGAGAGATGAGCTGCTGGCTGGGAGAAAAAACAATATGGAGAAAAAGATGCTGTGTGTGTTCTCTCTAACCTTTTGCTCAGAGGCTGGCTGGGTTGAAGCCCCCACACCAGGCACTTGGTGTAAAATCCCAATACTGACACTATAGTGCATCATGATGGGAATGCTGCACTCCTGAGGTACTGTTTTTCAGATGTGATGTTAAACTGAGGTCCCATCTCCGTGTTCTGGTAGTTGTTTAGGTGGATGTTAAAGATCCCATAGCACTTCTCGAAAACAGTAGGGGAATTTTTATTATGAAATCTACATACATTTTACAAGCACATTATACATTTCACAGCTTCACAATATTTCTATTGAAAAATGAAAACAGTGTCTGGTTCATACCCCTTAAAATAAGCTCTCTAAATCCATTATCTAAGGTATTCACTACTACCTTATTCTTATAGGATCAAATGATATAATTTAGCTTTTAGATACATTTAACAGATCTCCATCAAAGGCACAGCTGGGACACAGAAAGATTTTTGCTATCATAGTTATATAAATTTTGTAATTCATGTTCTATCTGTGCTATAATTATTCTTGATTGCAATTCCATTTGCTGAATAGTTTACATCTTGCCTACAACAACAACAAGAACAAAATCATGCATGTAAAAATTAACCAAAGAGTACCAGAATCATATTGTAACATAGTAGCAACAAAGCCTGTCACTATGTTTTCATAAGTGACTATAGCCCACTGCTTGCCCTTAGAGCTGCAGCCAATAAGGACTAAATTGCCTTTGCAAAGGAACACTGTACAATCAAGCGTTCATCGTTTCTACTTGTACACATGTATTTCTTGGACACATTCTTTCTTGCCAGCACTTGTGCTTTGCATTTCCCTGTACTCCTAATCGACCATAACAGCTAAGCCACACTAAATCCCACATTCTCTGTGGTGTCCTCTTATCCAATAGATATTGCTCTATTTTTTAATAATCATTAATGCTAACCCCTTTATATATTGACTCAATAGAAAAACCTTGGTCTTGTATTATAGCATGGGGCAGGATATATAAAAGGGATGTGCCCAGTGTATTCGGGATGCACCAGCGCAGCCCTGACTTGCACACTGGTGCAATTCTGGAAGGGGTCTGATGCACTGGTGCTTCCCTGATGCACCAACACATTGCAGATGCACCACACACCACTCAAAATGATATGCAGTGCATCTGGAAGAGTTGTGCAGGGGGCGTGCCCATGCCAATGGTGCACAGCCCCATTCACAACCCATCTTGGAGGGGCATATCTGGAGCAAGTCCAGAGATGCCCTCCGAGATAAGTCTACAGCAGTGAGCGTGGGTGGGTGGCCACCACAGGCAGGCTGCCATACTGCAGAGGCAGCATGGCAGCCTGCCACCCTTCCAGTCCAGAGTGCCCCCGCCCAAGACTTCATATCCATGCCGCACACTGTGGTGGTATAAAGTGTCCAAAGAACTCCCCACCCACTTCCCCTATCCCATGCTGCACCCTGCTCTGTCATTTACATCTATATGAATGACAGAGTACAGTACTCACTGCAAGCCCATTGGTTGACAGGGTCCACCAATGGACTTTCAGTAGTACAGTATCCATCATTCCCAGACATCTCTGTTGGTGGGCAGCTGTGGCAGAATGCTGGTGGGCTGTGCTGTCCACTAATCATCGGGACCTGCAGGGATGGGGGAATGGGGTGGGGAGAGAGTGCTTGAGTCAGCGGGGTATGGGTGTCTGCTGGTCTAACAGGGTGTCTTCTGGAAAGCTGTCAGTGGTATGTGCTGGTCAGGGTGGGGGGGTTCATTGTATGACTAACTACCACTGCAGTGTGCAGCAAGGCATGGGGGATGTGGGTGGGCAGGGGGTTCTTTGGACACTTTACTACTGCCACATTGTACAGCATGGCTATGAAGGCTCGGGCAGAGAGGGGGTATCTTTGGACACTTTACTACCACCACAGTGTGTGGCATGTATACAATGACTTGGGAAGGGAAGGGGTGGCAATACCATGACAGGGGTGCAGGATGTCTGGCTGTCCAGCCGCACATGTGGGTACATCCCTGCACGGCACATGCAAATGTGGCCAAATGACATACAAATCACCCAATTGTGCCTTGCAGGCCTAATGGCCCCATTTGTATGTCTGTGGCTGTGAATGGCATTTTTCAGCGCAGCATATCGGGAGATGCACTTCCCCAGTGGATTCCGAGCATGACCAGGGGATTGCGCCAGCGCATCCAGGGCTGGGCGCAACTTTGGTATTCACAGAAGGGTTGCACCAGAGCATCTCCTGGCACATCTTCTGTGAATATTACAGTTGTTGCTCGGCGCATCTCATTTGCGCCAGGCCATCCGAGATACGCCAAGTACAGGTCCTTTGTGACTCCTGCCCAATGTTTTTATTCTCCAGTTCTTTGATACTTGTTGTACAGTTAATTTCTATTTTATCATGTTTTTCTACTACTGGTAAGAAAAAAAGGGTAACCCCTTAGATTTCTTTACTACCTGTGGAGACTGTTGCCACTGTTGAAAAAAGGCCCCTAGCCATCTATTTATTACATGGTTTTCACAAACAATTTGTGTTAGCAACAAATCCTCCAAGATTATAGGAAAAAATACTAAAGAAAGAATTTATAGTATTAATCAAATCTAATCCCCTTTGCTTGTGAGGTGCGTACAGAATTTATCTTTATGTGGTTAAGTCTTCTTACTCAAATCACCTGAAAAATTAAACTTTATAATGTTGTTTCAAACTGTTTTCTGTGGAGGATATACTATACTTACAAAGATAAAAAGGGGTAACAATTTTTTTTTGATCACAGCTACTTTGTCTTTGATTGCTGCCACATTTTTCATATTTTCTGCTTTTTCATTACATATTTTACTTTTTTCTTCTAACTTTCTATGACCCATAATCTCTTCCCAAAGGTTTCACCCAATATTTCTATTGGGGGTCTGATACAGAAATGTCAGAGATCCTTTACATTTATTTTTCTTTATCTTAGCTTCAGATGCCCCTGAATAGATTTCCATTTGCCGCATAGCTTACAAATCCATACCTGACTGAACGTTTGCTATTAAAAGTCAAATGCCATCTGCATATGCAGAGACTGCAACTGCTAATGTACCATCATGATTTTGTATACCTTTAACATTTGGATTTTCTTGTCAGCTACGCAACAAGGGTCTATACAAAATACATATAATAGTGAGCTTAAAGGACACCCTTATTAAACTCCCCTTTTCATTGCAATATGTTGTACAAAAGACTCATTGATCTGTGGTATAAATGTTGCTATCCTATATATAACTTATAACCATTCACAAAATTGTTGTCGAAAAGAGAAGGGGAATTTCCCCATTGTCCTGGCCAAATGTCTCACATTCACTAAAAATATCACAACCAGCTTAATCTGGTTCTATTTCAGTTGGATACCATATGAATCTCCCGGGATAAGGCTGAAAATAGACAGAATTGTGTAGCCCTCCTTTCTCGGTAAACAAAAACTAAATAAATAACTAAATAAGAAGCAGAAGGTTCCAAAATAACATTGATAATTAAAGTTGAATTTCATTAGCTTTAGTGAAATGGTGGAATGTTGTAATACTTTTGTCAAAGTCATGGCTAAACATTTTTCCCAGTCATACACTTGAGTTGCCATTGAAGGGGAAGGTAAAGGCTTGGTAAAGTGGCAATAAGGTAACATTCATAGGAGACTGCATAATAAATGTATAGTGGCACTAAGTGTCAGGTCACTATCTTGAGTAACAAACCATGAAGAATAGTCCTGGGCATCACTGTTCAGTAGCCTGAATTTCTGCTACATGCCAGATAACCACTACAGCTTACTGATTTAATGACTTGTGGAAGCACCTGCATGTGCAGCATTGTTTCTGAACTATGCCACTTGTTGACTCTTTAACGACCCAGTAGATAACAATGTATAGTTTTACCATTTGAAAATAGTGGCACCAAGTGATGCCAAACCTTAAAACCAGTTATGACTTAGGTCATTGTGACAGATGTATCTGGATATCTTTAGTAATGATGGAGCATGATGCTGGGCATCACTGTTGCAGGAGTGTTGGAGGATATTGCAGGGCTATGATGCTAGTGCAGGTAAGGTGATTGAGTGGTGATAAGTACTTGGTGAAACTTAAATTTGACAAGTGGAATTGTGATGGCAATACTTATTATGTATCCATGAATTTTTGAGCAAATTTTTCCAATTAGTAATTTCTAAAGTATGCACAACAAATTTTAAAGACAAAGAACCTCTGTGCATAAACACTGAGGCAAGGGTTACCCCAAAGGGCATTTGGCTGGGAAGCCAAGTTTCAAGAAAATACAAAATCACACATGCCCCTACAATGCAAAGCATCATGGGCTGCATATGCAAATCACCACAGAATGTTATGCTGGTCCAACTTTAAGCAGAATTGCATGGTGCATAAATTTTAACCTACTAAACCAACTAAACCACATTTATCCAGCTCAGTTAGATTCCAAAACATATTTACTTTGGTATGCATGCCAAATCTTGAGTGTATAACTGCAATAGCAATATGGCTGTAGAAATCCAAACATTTTGAAAAGTGTCACACAATTCAGCAAATAATTATATTGTTAAATTTTGAACTCCTATAACTTACAGTTACAGTAACACAACTTCCTTTCTATTCAGCAGTTTCTATGACTCTTCTATGGAAGTATGCCCATAAATTTTTTGTTATCTAGCTGCAACGGTGACTAAGCTATAAGCATAGAAATGTTTTCAGAAATTTTAACATAACTAATAAATTGCCAGATTTTGAGTCACTATAACTTCCCTGCTCCTCATCCAAATGTCATGAAACTTCCAAACAATATGCATGCCAACTTTCAGACCCCTAGCCATAATAATGATTGCAACAAAACCAATTAAACAATTTTTGAAAATTTCATAAAAATTTGCAAAATTTCATGAAAGTTTGCAGAATTGTGTGAAACTTCCATGAAATCAGAATTTGCTAATTTTGTCAAGCCATAATCTCTCATTGCAATCCAGCCAGCATCTTCTAGTTTGTCCACCGTTACTGACTCAAAGTCTATGTGAGCCACCAGAAAGAACTGTGCTACTAAGACCCCAGATTGAACTGTGCTGCCATTACTTTTTTTATAAATGCCCCAATACTAAAACCTAAGCCAGCCTGGTGGTACTGAGGGTTGAGGCACTGAACAGCAAACCTCACATAATGCCAGTGACCTGGGCTCAGGAGCAAGCTCAGGTTGCTGGGGTTGGCCAGGGAGGATTGGATTGAGCATCTGGAGGACTGCTCTCGTTTCCTGGTGAGGGGTTGACTGTGGATCCCTGGCATCAGCTACAGTACTCCTAGTGGATGATGGGGGTGCTACAACCAGGGAACACATCAAGAAGGGGTGGTAGTGATGGTGAGAATCCATGGGATGGGTGTGGGAGTGTGCCCACCTCAAGCTTGATGACATTGCATGTCTGTTCCTCTGGGGTCACGCTTATGTCATGAACAAGGTGCCTGGGAGGATGATGATGAGCCTGCAGCAGCCCCATGCCCACCACCAGATACTGCCCCTCCAGGTCTCTGATATCCTTCAGCCTCACCCCACCTGCAGATTGGATTGAAGGAGTGCCAAAAGTAAGTGGAAGGTGGCTCTGCCTTGAGGGGTACAAGCCAGCAGTCTCATGTGGGTCAGGAGTGCAGGATGGAGTTCTGGGGGTGACATGAGGCATGGAGGGTCTCAGGCTGGGTGGGAGATAATTGCCTGGGGTCTATGTCTGAGGGAGTTCCCTGGGGTTGGCAACCAGAGATAAAACAAGTTTAAAAAAAAATACTAAAACCTGGTTCATCAGTTTCCTTTTTTAAAATGCACCAGAAAAGATGTGCTTAGTGAATGCCAATCTTTTCTGTCATCACCACCACTTCCACTTTTCACAGGGTTGGATTTACTGCCAGAGTCTGTGAACAACAGAGAGGTCAGCTTTTCATTTAATTATAACTGTTTTATTTAACTCCACACTCTTCAGCTTGTTTTATTCTGTTTACGGAGATGGCCAGTGTAGTGAGGTTGGGATAGTCAGGATAACAAACCAAGCAGACCCACAAACTCAGTGCATAAAAAGTGCCGGCAAGGCACTTATCATTTTATTTTTCTCAGTAAATGTCGACATCAGGTTTCACAGAAATCAGGAAAATAAAGTTAGTTCATTCACTTTCAGAATCTCAACAAAATAATAAACAGATGAAATACACTCAGGAAGGGCCACTGCTCTGCCCAGCAGTGCCACCAGGCTATCTCCTCACCTGTTTTACACAAACGTATACGCTTCAGAGGTCCACCACTTCTGGCAGTCAGCTCCAACTGACATCCCTCTCTTAACTTGCTAGTGGTAAACTTTTATACATTTCTGGGGAGTGACATCATAATCAGATGATCCTCCCCCTTTTTGTAAAATCAAACTAACATACTACAGGTTCCATTTTTACCATAATCCTCATTCCCAATCATCAGGTATATAAGTGTATAACAGTATTTATATTAAATAATCCCACAACCTTACTTTGATGTCCTAAAACAATGTCTATAGAGTTAATTAGTCTCAATAAGGCTAAACCCCTCCCTTGATAGTGACATCACTTATTACAACTTCTATAAAAGTAAACAGACTGTGGGCTGCCAGCCCTATAGAACACCCATGCAGCCCAACAGGTAAAGAAATACAAGAATATGTTGCTCAGTTTATATTTACTTCTTTTCCAAAAGAAACACCATGCAATATTTAAGAACTAACTGGACTCATTTCCTACGTGTCTTTTGTGGCATCTTCTTTATTCGTTTAGGAGCTAGCATACTTCCACACATTGAAAAAAACATTGCATTTTATTTTATTGAAATGTTCTGAATACAGAGAGCACTATATCAGTGGGGCGGCTAACAACAAAGGTTATATTAGTTGTTATTGTATTCATGTTCTCTCCCTTCTCTGCAGCTTCTACTAATTTGAAAGGTATGACTCTTTTCTTTCGGCTCATTAGCAACATGAACCAAACTGCAAAGGAAAATCTTTCTCCTAAGGTTTTCTATGTCCTTGGGCATTATCAAGCCGTCTGGAACACAGACTGTTTAGCATGTTCATACTTGAAAGCAGCACCCTAATACAAGGATTTAGAAGCAATAATATATATTTTGAAGAAAGACTGACAATACAGTCTAATAACTAACAAAAAAATGAAATAAAAACAGCTTCAGAGGGATTTGTCAAGCCATCGGCTGTAAGTTACAACCTGGTAGCTGACGCTTTCCTAGGAGGTATTTCTGAGCCAAAACAAGGGGTTTCTCCTGACACAGCAGCTACAATTGACAGAGAATAGCACAAAGAGCTCAGTCTCCTACATAGAGACTAGAAAGTATTTAAAAAGAAAAAGGGAAGCGCGAGAGCTGCGCGAGGGTGCGCACAATCACAAGAAGCTTCACTATTGTGCGAACAGTCATGCTAACCAAAGCAAAGCCCTCGCATACAACAAAACGGCTAAAAGTTCGGGGGGGGGGTTCCAGAAACTGCAGAACTCCTGCCTGAACCAAACAATAATTTCCCCCTTCTACTAAAATAAAGAAGGCCAGATTGGCAATTCCTTCTTCTATTGACTAAACTAATGCTCCAAAATGCAGCATAAGGTATAAAAATGAACAGGGAATGGGGAATGCTAATAATTTAATTGTTCATTTTATTTCTGTATAACAGGCTATCTGCTCAACCAAATCTAACAGATAATGCTAAAGAAACTAAGGACCTAACAGGCTATTTTAAAAGGGGTTCTGCAAAGCTGTGAAACAGACAAGTTACAGAACAACTTTGTATCTTAAAATATATATTGTGTCTGTCCCACTGGTCCCTTAAGGTAATTTCACTTCCATGAAGGCAATACCCCTTTAATATATCTATACGTATATATTATGTATTTTTACATTTCACATAAATGCCTTCATTATCAGCACCTGGTACTTTATACCTAAGCACTTTATTTTTGGGGAAGGGGTATTTATAAGTATATTAGGACCTGTACTCATCACAGGGAGCACCCTGTGACAGCCAGAAATGAAAGAAAAAAAAATAGGTTTGACACTGTGCTAGGATCAAGAATGTCTTGAGTGCAGCTGCCTCTGATATGTGCATTTCCAGGAAGAATAACCAGCTGGTTAGTATGGAAAATAATAATAGCTGGCCATCTACATTGAAAAAGTTGATGGCCAATTATTACATATCAATAACAAATTACTCACTTTTATACAATGGTATCAGTAGTATCCAGGTATTTTACTAATATTGGGAATTTTCAAAAAGAGATTCAGAACTTGCATTCCTACTTATTTACAGTGGTTAATTCATTACATTGTTATGGTTGCAATGGGCTGAGCCTGCACCATCTTGTGGTAGCTCTAAAAACAAGACACCAGATTGACATCCAACACAGTACTCCTAGTGGATGATGGGGGTGCTACAATCAGGGAACACATCAAGAAGGGGTTTGTTCACAGTTTGTTCACTCCCCCCCAGGTTCACTGTTTTGGTTGGTGGAACACGGCACAGTCTGCCATGTTCAAGATAGTGGCTGGAGCCCAATGCACATGCAGGAGTCATTCTGCATGCATGACTTCACCGCGTGCATGCACAATGACTCGCGCATGCACATTGAACTCTATCAGCCATCTTCAACATGGCAGACAGTATAGTGTTCCAATGTGACTTCAGGGAGCTAAGCTGCAGCCATATAAGCTCCGGACAGAATTTGTTGAAAAGGAAGGCTAGGAAATGCTTTATGTTTTCAGCCTCATCCTGATCGGAGGCAGACACAGATGTAAACTGACTAATATTGAACCATGTCTAGCTGTTGGTGTTTTTTAGTGAATGGGGAAAGACTTAGACATCTTAAAATTAGTTATCTAAATTTTCTGATATGGATTTTGTTTGCAGGCAGATCTCTTCCTAATGTCAACAGGGGATACTATCAAAATAAATCTGAAGGGGGAAGGGCTTTTTTCTACACAACCTTAAAGAGCAACTCTCTAGTACAACAAAAAGCTTTAAAACACTAGATTTACACCAGTTATGTTTTAACTTTATTGTTTGCCAGTTGTTATTTGTTGTTTTTTTACTTTCCTCTGCTGTTGGTCTGCTAAATACTATAGATAATGCAGCAATTATTTACCCAACTCTTTCTAAATGAATCTAACTTTCCCCTGCCAATCACACAGTTGCTGTCTGTGAAATCAGTCTGTTGTCCTGGTGAACATTATGATGTCATAAGCAAAGGTAATGTGAGGTTAACAGGGGAGAGGCAAATGTTTTCTGTACATACGTTTTAGATGGACTACCAAAATGTGCTGTAAATTGTGGAAAAGAACATTGACAAAGAAAACATGTATTCTCTAGTAAACTGTAATGGTGAAAACATCTAATTTATGAAAGCACATGCTGAAGTGCAGAGTAGCTCTTTAATGTTCCTAAATCATAATGACTAACTTTTAGAGCTGTGCAGAATGTAAGATTCTGCTGACAGAATTTCGAGGGAATGAGAATTCTGCCTCTAATTTACTTTCGGAATGTTTCGCTAAATTTCATGGAATTATAAAAGTCTTCTAATGTAAACCACAGAATAGTTTTCTGTGGTTTACATAAACCATGGCTTCGTTTCCTATAGTTTGCAGAAACCCAGTCTGTGGTTTCTGTAAATCAGGTGACACATATTCACAGCTTACGTAAACAGCAAATTAGTAATACACTGTTTAAATACAGCTTTCTGAATTTTAGAATTCACCTTCTGATGGAATTCCATTGGATAAGGCCTGATTTCCCAAATTCCATGGAATTCAAAGGGACATTTTTAAAATTCCACTCTACTAATCTAAAACTAGGAGTGAACCAGTGCTAAATTAGAGTTTGGTGGAATGGCAGAAAACCAAAACATCTGAGAGCAGTAAAGTAATTCTGCGGTGACTGTACTTAACCCAAGGAGAACAGCAGGACCAGCAAACAAAAGGTCAGGGATTACAAAAATGCTAACATGCACTGCAGATTATTGAATTTCCCATTACTGCAGCCTTTCTCTTGTATCAGCTGCAAGAGATTCTGGTATTTGTCTTTACAGAACATGCCAGCCTGCAAGTCACCATAATCAGTCTGATATAACCCACAATACTGCAGTAAACAGTAAGTAAAGTAATTTAAAAAACGTTTTTACACATAAAGTATAAATTGGAATCAGCTCCACACTTGCTATAGGGCACTTCATGCTGACTGTTGCACTTCAAAGTGTGCTTTGTTTGTTTAACATATTGCAGTACATTAGAAACGCCATCAGTCAGTCGGAATTCCTCAAATTCTCTACCCAGTTTGTAGTTGAAATTTAAGCCTTTGTTTGATGGGTTCAGACTTCAAAAGTACTTAGTAAGCACTTGATTCTAAAAATGGATTGGCTAAGAAGATATTGTTTGTAATTGCAGTATAGTGATAACTGGAAGAAAATAGGTTGAAGGAGTCTCAAGCTCAAAATAGTTTGAAACAGTAATTATTTTTTTCAATTTTGTATTTACCTTCTCTTTGCAACCAGCTATCACTTTGTGATTCCTCTGCCCTTTCTCAAGGCCTGCAGTGGTCCTGTAAATATTAAACATTAATTATTAATATCATCCACTTAATTCAGTTTTATTGGACCCTTCCCAAACAGTATACCACTGTACTTAAAAACACATAGGCCCAGATATTCAGAAATGTGCCAAAGGCCGGCGCACGTCCAACACAGTGCAAGTCCAATGTGCCGTGGCACAACAGGATCCATATTCAGAGGTTGCACTGGCTGCACTGCATCAGTGCAACCTGGCTGAATATGGCACAGGTGTGCCATGGCGCAAACATGGATGTGCCATGCTGCAACCACAGGTGTGCCATGGCACAACCACAGGTGTGCCATGGGCAGACAGAGAAGCTCCAGGGCACCGTGGGAGCAGAGCAACAGAGCAAGGCATGGCACAGAGAGGAGACCAAGGGACAGAGCCAGGGAAGCATAGTGACAGGCCACAGGAGGCCACCACCAGCTGGGCATAGCAGAGCACACACAGGCACCCAGACCCCCACCCCAGAACACAACAGTGGCACAGACATTAGGCAACAGGGGGTGCCAATGGTGGATGGAGGGACACTTAGGGGGCACCCTGCAGGCTGCAGGCTGTGTCCCCGGCACAACCAGACCAGGGCAGGTCACACCCAGGACCATGCAACCAAGCATACACACCCACCAAACAACCCTGACAGCCACCCCAAGAGCACCCCAAGGCACAGCCATCGACCAAGGGGAGGGACACCACCACCATGGGACACATTGTAGCACACAGCATTAATCCACAGAAGCTAAACACATGCCCCAACACATGCACACCACACAGACAGGCACTGGGCCACAGCAGCATGGCTCCTCACACCACCTGCAAAGCAGACACAAACAAAGGCAGGTAAGGCAAAAGTAATATATTGTGCTAAACAACTATATACAAGAGAAGGGTGTGTGAGGGTAGGAAAGTGAGGGGAGGGGTTAGGGAACAGGAACTGTACAGAGGGAAGAGGGACTGGAAGGGGAGTTATGACTGGGGAAACAGGGGAAATCAGGGCCTGACTAGTAGAAGCCATGGCCTGCCACCCCCTGCAGACATCGCTGCCTCCTGTCCATTCTCTGGACCTACATCACCACCTCCATCATAGTCGATGTAATGAAGATCAACTGCCTCAGGAGCTGGCAGTAGATGGGCCTCCTGCGCCACCACTGGACACCTAGGACAAGAGACAGGATAGGTGATCAGTGCAATGTCCCAAGGAACAAAGCCCATCCACAGTGTGAACTGGGCAGTGGGAACACACACCCCTGGAGGGTCCATACAGGCCACCTACAGGGGTGTGGGCGAATGCCCACCAGCAATGCAGCACACCACATCAGTGCACAGTAGTGGTCCCAGCCGCACAGTGGCTATCTGACTGCGGCATGGCAGTCACATGGCACAGAGCTCCTGCAGCACCACAGCAACTTCAGTGGTGGCCAGGCGTACACTCACCCCACCAGCAGCCGGCACACATGTCCAATGGATGCACCACAGTGGTGGGCATTATGCACAGTGCAACACACACAGCTGCCATGGCAGCCGGCGCAAGCGGCCATGCCCACACCCATGCCCCTGCCACCCCCCAATGATGGTGCACAGGACAATGTCAGTGCCTACCTGCCTCTGTGGCCCCACTGGTGATGAAACCGCTCCTCCACCCTGGGCCACTATGGCCTGGCATCCTGCCAGCGCTGCCTGTCTTCAGGTTCTAGGAATGGAACAGAAACAGGTACACATCAGTAACCAACCACAGCAGCTGCCCATCACCCCCACCCCTGTGCACAGGGTGAGCCCCTGCCCAATACGTCCCACACAGTGGCATTGCAACACAAGTGGTGGAGGGTGATGCCACCCAGAAATGTGCATGATGGCAGTACACTGCCCTGCAGGACATGCCAGGCAGCCTAGCCAACACCACAGTACAGCACCAGGGCACACATGCATGATGGGCCTACTCACCTGACTGTGGCACAGCCCCACACCTGATGTGTGTCTCCAGCTTCCTGAGGCACTCTGGGTCCCTTCAAGCTAGGTCCCTGTAGTGGTGGTGACACTGCTTCCCCATCCTGGCCACCCCCTGTGTGCTGCCTCAGTGAGGCAGCATTGGCCTGTCACACAGCTGCCCAGGGCTGCAGCAGTGGCACCTGCCCAAACAGCTGGGGTGTGTGGGGCTGGGTGCAGGCCACAAGGTTGACAAGCTTGACCTTCATCCAGTTGGCCGTTTGTCCAGAGCGCTGCTGCATCATGTCTCAGGTGTGAGCCGTGGAACAAAATGGTGACGGTAGGTGCACGGTAGGCCACTGCATGTTCTAGATATGTGGGCTGAGGGTACATGCGCTGTGTCCGCCCATCGTGCATTCTCAGAGTTGCATGGCATGGGCATGGCTAGGTGGGATCATGGCTGCGGGGGTCACCCAGAGACTGAGGTCACAGCAGGGGTCAGAGGTCGGCCACCACACAGTGTGCACGTGTGCAATAGCAGGCATGGCACACCGCATGCCATGGCCTCTGTTGTGCAGTGGGTGCACAGTGCACAATAGGTGACAGTACACTGTATGGTGCATGTGCACTGTGGTCCTGTGCACTGCACATGTGTGCGCATTGCGCCGTGACTTATTCTGGAACAATCTCATTGTGCATGGAGTAAAATCATGATATTCAGCCGCTACATGTAAGTGGGCTCATCAGCCAGTGTGTGGCACACTGGGGAATTAGCATGTCATTACCATTCTGCCAAAGCTCATTTGCATGTGATCCACTATAAAAGCACAGGTCATGGACCGGTATTGCATCCTTTTGAGGTAAGTTGCACATGCTGCTGGAGCACACTGAGCCCAACCAGCACAGCAGGGGGAATGGAACAGGGTGCTGCTGCCACTGACACACTGTGCTGTCCATGTCCACAGAAAGTGATATGTTGGAACGTGAGGAGGGTAAGGAGCGTGGATCTGCTCACAAGCGCAGGCCCAACTTCACGAAGGCAGAAAGAGAGGCCCTGTTTGAGGCATACCTCAACAGGGAGCCGTTGTTGAGTGGTACCATGGGCACACCACAGGCCAGGGCTCAGGCCGGGGAGAAGGTGGGGCATGCGTGAACTGGCATGGCAGCCACCTGCAGAAGGTGAGCACAGACAAGTGGCACATTAAGGATAAGGTGGTGGCCATCCATGTGGCCCGGAATGCCACTGGAGGGGGAGCCTAAAGATGCATCACAGTTCACAGCGCAGTAGTTGGTGGTAGCCACAATGTGCCGCAGCACTGAGGAGGGTGTGCCTGGTGGAGGATTCCAGACAGGTGGCAGCCCATCACTGCATGGTACATATGTCGGCTGGGCACAGCATGCAGTGACTGTGTTTGGGGGAGGCACTTGTGGGCATTGCATCACTGACACACCTGTTTTCTCTTTCAGCACCAGCACGCCTGCATGCAGAGGATGGGGCGCCAGCAGCAGCTGTGGAGGCAGGACCAGCCATCCACATCCATGGGCATCTGGGGGCCTGATAGACTGCAGCACCCCACCACTGTTCAGCTGGATGTCCTGGGCATGGGGTCAGACGAGGCCCTGGATGTGACTCTACAGGTTGTGAGTCTCTGCGTCCTCTGTGTGGAGACACAGATCGGGTCAGGGTCCGATGCTGATGATGACCTCATTTTAAGCCTGGACAGCAGGGGCATTGTTGTGGGGGAGATGCCAGTACCAGACACCAACACAGGCAGCGCATCCAGTGACCTGACAGTGGGGGAACAGCTGCCTGCCACCACTGTGGGTGCAGCTGTGTGCACTGCCACAGCTGTGCTGTGTGGTGGTGGTGGTGCAGCTGCGCAGGTGTTGGGAAGCATTCAGCAGTTGGACGGGCAATGGTAGTAGGCTGCAGGTGCCACAGGGCAGCCGAATTCAGGGTCTGCCACTGGGGTGCCAGCTAGGTACATACCCCATGAGGACTCCACTGTGCAGTGTCCATCTGAGAAGGGGGCTGTTCAGCATGGCGGGTCACCACAGGAGGGTCGTCATCCTGCCTGAGTACCCCAGGATGTCAACCTGCTGGCAGATCACACCTGTTTGCTGTGGGCCTCCATGGAGCAACACGTGCTGCTTTCTGCTGGGGTGCATCCACTGTGCGTGGAGGTGCACCAGGTGTCCGAGCAGTATGAGAGGGGCAATGTGCAGCTCCTGGCGGTGAAACAGCACATGCAGGAGGCCACTACTGCATCCCAGGATTGCATTGCCAATATGATCACGGATGGACTTGCACTGCTGGCTGCCACAGGGCATGGCTAGCCACCACGGATGACATGAAGTGCACTGTCCACCCCATGACCTTGGCATCAGGTGACACCCTCACTGTCAATGCCGGGATCTGATGTTGGCATCCCAGGAACATCTGGGGCAGGCCTACGCACCCCTGCATGGATCCAGTCATGGTCCCACAGTACAACACCTGGGGGCTGATGCAAACACCCCCTGTGGCTGATGAGCAGCCTGTGGCTGCTGATCTACCCCAGCATGGCTGCCCCCATAGCCGTGGTGGCCATGGTTCTGCACGGCAGCCCTAATGTGCATGCTGCCCTGTGCATGCATGGGTGGTATGTGTGTGCATACCACTGGTGTGGCACCTGTGTGTCACGCCACGCACTGCCTGTGTGCATGCCTGCCCATCCACTGGACCATGTGGGGTGGGCATGATGAGGGCAGTTCAGCACCAGTTGCACCTGTGCACTGGTGCAATGCATTAGATCCCTGCCACTTGCCAGCGCCTGGGTGTGTGGGTGCATGTGTGTGTTGCTGTGTGATGCTGTGTGTGGTTGTGTGCCATGGTCTCCCCGACCCCTGCATCACATCTCTGTGTGTGCATGCCCATTGCCATGCATGCCTCTGCCTGTGTGCTGTACCTGTGTGTGTGGCTCTTGCATGGGTTTTGCGCCACCTACCTGCATGCACCATAGTCCTCCTGTGCGATGGTGTCATGATGCTGGCGCGCCATCCATTGCAGCCGGGGATCCCTCCACCCGGGGCAGGGATGTCCACCCACTCCAACCCATTGCCTACATCATCCCCACTACTGTTACCCTCATCAGCATCAACAGCTATCCCACGATCAATGGCCATGTTGTGCAGTATGCAGCAGGCCAGGAATAGGCCACAGGCTTTCCGAGGGACTGTACTGTAGGGCAATGCCAGACCTGTCTAGGCAACAGAAACATGCCTTCAGCATGCCGAATACACACTCAATGATGTTGCACGTGCTGGTGTGTGCCTCGTTGTAGTGTTCCTCTGCTGGGGATGCTGAACACCAATAGGGGGTGAGCAGCCAGGGCCTCAGTGGATAGGTGCTGTTTCCTGTGTGGATAATGACATGGTTAGCCCTCCGACATCCTTTGCTGTGCCCCTTGCCTCTCTCTCTGGCACCCTCACCAGCATGCCCACCCTGCCCTCCCCAGTCCCATGGCCTGCTCTGCCCTTCACCCCTTTCCCGTCCCATACTTACCCTCTAGGTGGCCCGTTGGGATGTCCCCATGCTTGAACCTATGGCACAGCACAGAGCTGTGCCAGATGAATGCATCATGTTCACTCCCAGGGTGTGTGGCACAGACATTGGTGATGCACCTCATGGCATCGCACACCACCTGGCAGTTGACACTCGGGAACCCCTTCCTATTGATGTATGCCACACCCCCAGGGCCAGGTGGTGTACGGATGCCCATGTGGGTGCAGTCTATGGCCCCAAACATGCCAGGCATACGTGCTACCCTGTGGAAGGCCTGCATGGTTGCTCTATGCTCTGCCTGTGTGCTGGGGAAATGGATGTATTCTGAAGCACATGGCAGCAGGGCACTGAGGAACTGTGTGAGGAGGCATGACGTGGCCAACTGGGTCATGCCAGTGGTGTCTCCTGTTGGCCTCTGGAAGGTGCCTGTGGTGAGCAGGCATATGACAGCTGTCACTCTGGTCTCCACAGACATTGCATGGCTCCGTCTTGTGGGTGCCTGCATCTCCTCACTGCACAGCTAGCAGGGCTGCCTCACAATGGCCCTGTTCAGGTGGTGCCATCCCACAATCTCCGTGTTGGAGTAGTTCTGAAAGGTGGTACAGGCGCAGTGCCACCTGTTCTGGGCATACCGCCAGCTGGCCCTTCCACAGCTACATCACACTCATGCCCCCTCACACCCCTCATTACGGCCTCCATCAAGAAGGGCACACTATCCATGGCCCCTGATGTCCTGTATCACCCTGGACAGTCAGCTGCTGCAGGCTGTGTGCCACCTTGGTGCACTGCCTGACAATGTGCCTGCCTGTCCCTCTCACTCTCTCTGCCCCTGTCTCCCTCTCCACTGCCACCTCGGTCCCTCTCCCTCTGTGGCTGCTTCTGTCCATCTGTCTGTCTCTCACTTGCTTTGTCTGTCTTCCTGTCTGTCTGTCCTTCCTTCTTTCATTTGTTTTGTCACTCTCTCTCTCTCTCTCTCTCTCTCTCTCTCTCTCTCTCGCCTGGTGCAAGTGCTGTCTGTGTGCTTGGGCCCTTTATTTATAGGCTCAAGTCTGCTCAGCACATCTTGGTTTTGCTCCGCACATGCTCCATGGTTCCACAGTTGAATATCGCACTGTGCCGGATATTCATGGGCACACGCCCTGCTCTTGTGCCTGCATTTATTAGAGTTGGCATTGGCACAATGGGATTTGTGCTGCAGAATGGCTCCTGCTGAATACTGCTCCTTGGCACAAGTCCACACTTGCGCAGGCACAACTCAATTGCGCCATGCGCAACTACTTTGAACCTCCTGGCAATATACTGTATATCATGTACTCAGAGGCATACTCCAAGAAATAATTTAACTTATCCCAAGCTAGGGACTGTTGAAACAAATTTATGAGAAAGCGCTTCTCAAAGTTGTACATTTTTGCAGACATATCTTTCTCTTGCTATCTCTCTTCCATTGGAGTACTTTTGCCAAGTTGAGATTTCCCTGATGCTAGGGCAGGAATTACAGTAACTTTATTCTTGAGTCAAGGTATTTTCAGTATATTCAATCCTCAATCATCATGGGATTGTGTAGGAAATTGTTTTATTTCTTACTGTATTTGTGGTCATTTACTTGTCTTTAATGTTGGGGTTTATCATGGAAAGGTTGCTTTTCTGTAAACTGTGTTGCTAATTTGTGTTTATATTCTACTGTCCTAGCATTCAAATGTGCATATTTCCTGATGTTTCTCTTTTGCTTGATAATAAAACTTGATTTCTGATTTTTAACCTCATGATTCAAAACTCTAGGGACATGGGGATCCTTTGCCACTAAGCAGTCCTGCAAACACACAATAATAGAGTGATATGTGTAGGGACAAGGCAAGGCAAATATAGTTATGAAACACCCTTTTTTATGTTATCAAGGTTCTGTTCAAAAATATACATCAAATCAATGCAAAAATAGTGGTGGCATTTGTGAGCCACATTTTAAACAGCACTCTAACTATCTAGTCAAAATATCCGTGTTCAAATGTTAAAGGCCCATTCTGATTAGGGAGGAGAGAAACACAAAATGTTCTATAATTTTGCTAGTTACTGCATGGGAACCTCGCCAGATTCTTCAGAACCTTTTTTTTTTTTTAAGTTAAAAAAAAAAGATCAAATGTTTATTTTCTACCATTAAGTTATTGTCAGTGAAGGGAAAGAAATTGAAAAACACCTTGGATTGGTACTATAGCCAGGTTAAATAATGACATACAGCTACTGTAGCTAGTACTCCTTGTGTACTGTATGTCCACTTAAAGAGCAAGTGGAACCAAAACAGGCAGATAGGCAAATAATACACATCCTAAGACGTAGTCAGTTGTAATTTTGATTTCTGAAATGTGTAAGTGTGTGTATATATATATGTGTGTATATATCTATATATATCTATATAGATATATATTATAGTGGCACGGTCACACCACTGTAGTTAGGGTTCAGCAGTCACTTCTAAATTAAACTCAGAATTTTGCGCGTTAATAATGTTGGACTGTGTGTATTAGCAGTGCTAATGCAAAGAGGCACTCAAAAACTATTTCCGAGCGCCTCTCTGCATTAGCACTCCTAATACACACAGTCGGCAGCTGGCTGTGGAATTGAGAGGTGGGCTGTGCTAGTAGCCGGCTCTGGAAGGGTGGGGGGTGCTGAGTGGGCTGGCATGGCTGGGTGGGGGGTGGTGGCCACTAGACTACAAGGAAATTACACATCCTTATCTATTTTATTATGATGGGGGGGACCTCTAGACTACCACAGATAAGAACAACAATTATAATTTTATACAGATCGGGGGGCCACTACACTACCAGGGATATAAAAAAACAATATTTATGAAATACACATTGGGGGGCCACTAGACTACGTGAGAATTAGAGATCATTATGCATTTTATCATAATGGGGGGGGTGCTAGACTACCAGGGATATTGAAAACATGATTTTTTTTATTCAGATCGGGCAGAACGAAGCCTCCTGAACAAATCCCAACCTCATTTAACTTTCTAGGGCACCCCTGGGCTGAGAAAATAAATTTTTAAATCTGGCCATCTCATCCCTCACTCTTTGTTTGTGATCGAGCAATTTCTTTGCTTGTGAGCCTGCAAATTCTTTGATCGCGAGATTCTTTGATCACAATCATGCATCATGAGCGAGGAATGAGATGGCCAGATTAAAAAATCAATTTTCTCAGCCCAGGGGTGTCCTTGGAAGACAAATGAGGGTGGGTTTTACTAAGGGGGCTTCGTTCTGATGAACCATGGTGGTGGTTTACCACGGTTCTTTGATTTTATTTTTTAAATTAGAACAGTTTTTATACTTTGGTCATGACCCTGCAAATTCTTTGATCATGATATTCTTTGATCCTGAGGGGGGACAAGATGGACAGATTTTTTATAATGGAATAGATAGCAAACATTTACCAATTTTTCAGATTGAATATCTCAGAAACGGTTTGGTCTTTTTACTTGAAATTTAGAGGATATTTATGACATGTCCTGTACATGTGAATTATGGTGTTTATGTGTAAGAGAATTTTTTTGTGTGTGGAGATATTGTGTGATACACTTTATGTGTTGCAGACAGTGTTTTGGATTGTGCTGGTGGCTTGAAATTGATAGGGTGCCTAGCCTTAGTGTCATGGATTTAGTTTACAGTTGTTGTGTGTGTTAAATGTCAAGTGCAGAACTGTGCCACTCTGATGAATGAAAATTTCTAATTTTGACATGCTATATCTTGGACACAGCTTAGTCTTTTTACTTGAAATTTGGAGGGTGTTGACAGCATGTCCTGTAGATCTCAATAGCAGTGTTTAGCGTTGGACAATATATTTTTTGGGAGATATTGTGTGGTGCAGTTTACATTTTGTGGACAGAGTTTTCTATTGCTCTACTAGATTAACATTTGTGTGGTAGCTGGCCTTGCTGTTGTCAATGTACTTTTTAGTCACTGAGTGTGTAATGTGGCCCGACACTTACAAGTTGGTGGGAGCACAGGGCCCGAAAGACTAATACTCCACCAACTTCAACATAACTTTCTTTTCTATTCTTTCTTCAAAGTAAGGAAATTCTATGCAAAAGAACTTCATTAATGCATCACTTAGGGATCTTCTACAGCAAAAAAGTGAGGAAATTCAATTTTAGGGTTCGCACCCCTTGCACCACACCCCAGCCCACCCCCACCAACAGGCATGGGGGTGTACATTGTGGTCATCGGCCCTAACTCTCACCCTACTCTCCTACACTGCACTACCTCAGCTTGTTTACACATGGGATAGGGTGAGAGTTAGGGCCGATGACCCCAACGCATGCTCTGATGCCTGTTGGTGGAGGTGGGCTGAGGGTGGGGTGCAAGGGGTGGGAACCCTGAAATCAAATTTGCTCACTTTTTCACTGTAGAAGAACCCTAACTGATGCATTAACAAAGTTTTTTGCATAGAATATATATATATATATATATATATATATATATATATATATATATATACTGCATAATACGTTTGCTCATTAGAAAGTCTTCTATGTGATAATATTGTGCTGCATGTGTGAAACAGCTCTCAGCCTGGCAGCTGACATTTCATTCTCTACCCCCACTACATCATCAGCATTTGGATCTCACCAACAATGACCTCATCTGTGATTGACCTAGCAGCCACTAAGTGGCTGTTCCTAAGCAGCAGTGATGTAAGACAGTGAGGTCACAGTGCTGATGATGTAGTGGGTGGAATAGAGCTCGATATGCCAGCTGCCAGGCAGAGTGCTGTCCCACACATCACACCTACTAATATCAGATAAACAATCTTCTAATTAAACAAAGGGAAAAGAAGTAATTCAGCTACAAATGGTAATGACTGACTGTTTTTAAAACTACTATTAGTTTTAGGCAGTACATTAGCTCTTTAATTCAGATAAAGATCATTGGGTCCTTTTCTCCAACTTCAGTTTTCTTTCAGTGTCTTCCACCATTGTCACCAGCCTTTTTTTTAGATAAAGACCTGCTGGGGGAGTATATTAAGCTTCAAAAATCAATGTTTAAAATATTATCAGAACATTTTCAGAATCTGAAACAAAGTTCTAATAAGGTACTTTTACAGGAAATGGCACAGGTTCAGGGATGTTCTCAACGTATCCAAACTGTTCATCCAGTCCCTAATTCTGCTAAGTTTCTGCAAAGTTCATACCCCATTCTGAGCTAGAGGACTTACTGTCTTGTGATTCATTTTATGTAAATTAATTAGTAGGCATTAAGGAGGGCTCTTAGTCTTACATGCAACATTCTAATACCATTCTAAAGCCTGCTGATGACTGCAAAGTAAAAGCAAATCACAATGGCAAGTTGAGTAATGACTTTTCCATCGGTTTGCAATGTCTGCAAATTGTTAAGTTTTAGGTCAACAAACATGTTCTACTCATCTTATTATAGCAACATTAGGGGTATGTCTTCTCCCAGAGGGTGGTGACCCAGGGAATGGTCGAACAGCAAAAAGTAGTTGAGATCAAGACAGTTTAAGCCTTCAACGTAAGCCTGGACATATGTTTGTTACAAAGGAAATTGCAGGGTACTGTACCCTGGATAGTAAAGGGGCTCTAGAATCCCATGGAATGTGTACATTTCCACAGCATACTTATTCTGACACATTATTACTGTGTTTCTAAATTGAAAGGTTTAGGATCATTGTATAATCTATGGGAGTTAAACTCTAGATCTGCAGACACTGTGCTACACAATTAGTTGTTGGCAAAGTGGAAAACCTTCACATGTCATGTAGTGCTATGTGTAGTGCATAGCTTAAAGTAGTGCAACACTTCATAAAGTTTATATTGTGTGCCAATGTGGAGTGCATTGTTTGCACTTCGTGCAGTGGGAAGCTATGTAAAATGCACTAATTTGTGCACTTCACAATTGTTTTTGATGTAGTACTTTGTACTAGCGTAGCCCAAAGTGGCCAATTTGCCTATGCTATGTGAAATGCGTAGTGGGCCACTTTGTGCTAACTTTGTGGGCAAGATTAAAATTTTGCCCACTGCTACACACTGGCAAGAAGATAAGAAAAAGGTTTAAACTTTTCAAAGTGGGACAGGACCTGCAGGCAGTGTTAAATGAGGCAAATTTTGAAATAGGGGTCAGGCCTAGTGGCTCTGAGGGTTGAGGCACTGGATTCCACATCACGCACCACACCAGTGACCCAGGTTTGGGAATGGGCCCTGGGTGCCAGGGGTCTGCAGGGGAGAGAGAGAGAGAGAGAGGATTGAGTGTCTGGTGGACTGCTCTCATCTCTCAGGGAGGGAAGGATAGCTATCCCTCCCATTGATCGTCCTCTAGCAATGGCTGGAGGAGATACAGGATGAGGTAGGTAGGTAAAAGTTTATTTTTATACAGGTAATCCATGTCATTTCGACCAATAGTCCAGTTTTCAAGACAGACCTGTGCAATCTCCATTTAAAAATACAAATAATTGTTACAACATCAAACTAGGATAGGCCGAATACATGCATACTTCCAATGTAACATGAACATTAACACTTATACATAGAGTTATAAATGTTGTTAATGTAGCAACAATATAAACAATAATATAAAAAAGCCACTATCAAACCTTCATAAAGTGCAAAGATTGATCAAACTTTTCAATACATGAAAATGGCAATTGACAGTTACAAATATAGCCTTCAAATCTCTTATTGTATGGACAAATGTGGAACAATTTGCAATTTCCTTTACATTAGAGGGAAATGAATTCCAAATAATGGCAGCTTGGTGAATTAAAGCCCTAGCCACATATTTATTTTGTGATTTTTCCATAGTAATCTTATTTAAATGTACTGCCCTCATTAATACCCTTTTTTAATGTTGATTTGCTGGAAATAATAATCTTGAACTTGGATGATTAAAACTCAAATATTTCATTTTGTGAATTAATGTTAACCATTGACAGATGTAGTTTGTATCCAGTGGCAATCAGTTCAATTTACTTAACAATGCACAATGATGTGTACAATAATTTCCCTTAAGTACATATCTAGCCACTCTAAAATAAATTTTATCCAATCTGGCAAGGAGTGTTTTATTGGCTTTTCTGTATATCAATTCACCATGTATTAATACTGGAATAATTAACTGCTTGGCTAATTTCTTCCTGTCTGTTATTGTTAGACATTTTGTTTTTCTCCTTAAAGCCCCCAACCTTTTATTCACATTTTTTGCTAAAGCCATGATGTGTTGAGAAAAGGACATCTGCGCATCAAAGGTTACTCCCAAATTACTATAATCAGTTACCTGTTACAATTAAATCCAATTTATAGTATGAATTTGTATTTTGAAAGAAATATCATTTTTTTGGTTTTAATAAAAATTTCAAACATTTCATTTTTTTTGTATTCATGATCAGCCTTGACCTGCTGAACCACCCCTCAATTTTTAAGTAACCAGACTGCAAGTTTGTTTGTAACTCATAATCACAGTGGCGTGATGCAATGATTACTGTGTCATCGGCATACAGCTGGATTTCTAAATGCTCAGCCACTAAAGAAAGGTCATTTATAAAAATAAGAAACAGAAGAGGTCCCAGGATTGATCCCTGTGGGACTCCCCTGGTAACTCCCCTACTCTCAAATGAATAACCCTGGACCTCCATCACTTGAGAACGATTGCTCAAATAAGATTTAAACTAGTCAAGAGGACCATCACTAATACCTAAACCTTGCAGTCTCTCAATCAATAAGGGATGGTCCACCAGGTCAAAGGCCTTCAAGAGGTTCACAAAAATCACTGCCGTCTCCATGCCATTTCCCAATGACCTGTTTACCAGGTCATTCAACTCTAAAAGGGAAATGGTAGTAGAGAAATCCTTTCTAAAACCAGATTGGTTTGGGGTTAGGAGTTTATATTTATTTAAATAATCTGTGACCTGAACAGAAATAAGTTTCTCCAAACTTTTTGACAATAAAGATAGCAGGGCTATGGGCCTATAATTATTAACTTCTACTGTGTTTCCCCCTTATAAATTGGTTTTACCCTATTTTCTTTCCAAGATAACAGAAAATTACAAATTTGAAGACTCCAATTAAACAAATAAGAAATAGCTGGTGCTATATAATATGCTGCTAACTTCAGAAACCTACTTTCAAGACCATCTCTACCAGAGGCCTTATTAATGTTTATTTTTTGTAGTACTTTATAAACACTAGTGATTATATGATTTTTAAATCTAAAAGGAGGCAATCCATCTTGAAGAGAATTTGTTTTTTGATATACAATTTCTTGATTATAAGGGATCTTGCAATTAGGAAGGTCAATGAAAAAATCATTATCCTTCGGATCTTCCATAGGGGTATCTCCATTTTTTAACCTTGTTATTTCTTCGTGGGTTTTTCCTCCCGGATTAGTTAGTTACATAGATACATAGACAGTGACGGCAGATAAGGGCCTATGTCCCACGCAGTCTGCCCATTTGAGCTTGTAAGTTCAGTTTATGTTTTCCTAGAAGTCTGTTGCCCCTTACCCCTGACCTCCAGAATTCCTTTATGTCTATCCCATGCATTCTTAAATCCTGTGATTGTTTCAGCCCCCACCACTTCCTCTGCCAGGGTGTTCCACTTGTCCACCACCCGTTCTGTGAAGAAATTCTTCCTCACGTTTCCTCTGAATCATCCTCCCTCCAACTTCATCCCATGCTGTCTAGTCCTGGAACATCTTTTTCACTTAAAAATAGTGTATTCCTGCACCCTGTTCCTCCGTGAAAGATACTTGTATGTCTCTATCATATCCCTTCTCTCCCTCCTCTCCTCTAGGGAGTACATATTCAGTTCCTTAGTTGTTTAACTACTTTCCAGCAATGCTTTGGGTCTGTACTCAAATCAATTTTGTTTTCATAATAGGACTTTTTAGATGTTTTAATTAACCTTTTGCATTTATTTCTAGTTGCCTTAAAAAGTACCCAATCCTTCTTTAATTTAGATTTCAATGCTTGTTTCCAGATTCTGTTTTTAATCCGGATTTGTTTTAATAAACTATCTTAATCCATGGCATTCTAGAGGTTTTTTTTAGAGTTTTAACTTTAGGTGCATGCAAATTACAGATTTCTCCAAAAGTCTGAGTAAAGTATTTGATCACTACATCAATATCTGGGATAAGCCTGCAGCGTTCCCAGTTCTCCTTTCTCAGACTGTCTAGATAATGGATCTCAGAGAATTTTGTAAAATCTCTGGTCCAGTCCTGACTTTGATAGGAAAGATCTTGCTGGAACTGGGACTGTGGCAGAGTAACCCAAACTGGATTGTGGTCACCAAGGCAGGGAGATAAAGTACCTGAAGATTCAATCTCAATTTGAGTAGAAACCAAAATTAAATCCAAAGTTGACCCTTTTGTTTCATTAGAAGTAAATCTGGTTGGGCCTTTTGTAAGTTGTTTTAGCCCTAATGTAGAAACTATATCCATTAAGAGTCTTCCCCCACAAATGTTTCCAATCACAGTTTAGATCACCCATCAAAAGTAATGGCTTACTCCCCACTTTGTCTACTATTTTTGTTAATATTATTTCTAAATCTAATAGGTTAGTTTTAGGAGGTGAATAGACCACTGAGGTAACTAATTCAATCTGTTCCAAATTTACTACCAAATATTCTATATTCTTATCGCTAACTTGCAACAGAATTTCTGATTGACTAAGAGCTCAGTTTAAAAAGAGGATTACCCCTCCCCCTCTAGATTTCCCATCTGACCTCCATACATGATAGTTTTGTGTACCAAATTCATGGTCATGGTATTTATCAGAAAGACATGTTTCACTTAATCCCAGAACACATGGATCGTGTTCAGCTAGCAGTGTTACCAAGATATCATTTTTTACCCCTATACTTCTTGCATTGTCATCTAAAAACTTCATATTCAAAACATCAGGCCCAGGATTTATTTCAATATCTCCCCCAATATCAGCAACAGACAACAAGCCCCTGAAAAATTCTTAACTGAAATACTAAATCTGTAAGAATTAAAAGATCCATAGCGATCCCCCTGAGTTTAGTTTCCTCCATTGTGCCTGAAAGGAGTTTCTCCTCAGTTTATATCCATTATTTTTCAATGGTTGGTTATAAGGAATCAACCAATTTATTAAAGATTTATCTTCTGTTAACTTATTTGTTTTACTGAAATAATTTGAGGCAACAATACTCAAGAGGGAGCAAATGATCAAACAACCTATGAACTTAGATAGTAACATTTTCTGAATAGAAGTAACCTGATAAAACTCTATCATTTTTACAGCACTATCCTTTAACCTAATCAAGGTCAGTAACTTGTAAACTATTTATTACTTGTATTAACTACTCATACTTAGTAAATTAAAAACATAAAAAGAAACAATAACCCTGAGAAGCTCAAGCTGATGTATATGTCTGCTGGGGGGGGAAGAAAACCAGGAAAATGGAGCTGGCAGGCTCCATGATGGCCCTGCCAGTACCCGTCCCAACACCTGGATCTGGATTTGTGTTCCGGGGTTGGGGGAAGCCAACTCTCCTCACCCCGGCCCTGTCAAGGGAGAGCAACCCATGGGGGATCACTGGGATAGTCGGGGAGTGAAAAGGTGAGGCCTGAGACCGAGTCCCTCTGAGAGAGGGACTGGAGCTGCCTGCCAGGCTCCCCAGAGGATAAAATGCATATGGAAAAACAAAATTGAAATAGGGTCAGTGTTAATGGAATATTAGCCCTTTATCAAAGAATTAAAAAAAAATCATCTTGGGGAAAAAAATGCATTGGTCTTGCAACCTGTAATTTTTCCTTCTTTTTTTTTTGCTACTATTTGGTAATCTGCCTACCAACCAAACAATCCTGGGCCATTTTGAGTTGTGTTGGGGATATTGCTGGCTGTTCATTAGTATAGTCAAATGTAGAGAGAATCCACACAAACACAGAGTTCAGTTTAACAATATTTTTGAACATGCAAACATACAAAAATGCCAGCAGAAACAGGCCTCATGGTCTATTGAGTCTGCTTGATTGTGCAGCTAGCCCCTCAGCTCGCAACTGCCCCATCCACCCCTCCCCATCTCATTATTACCCCTCTTCTCACTTTGTCCCATCCCTCTTAAAACCGTCAACCATGCCACAAGCTATTACCTCCTCCGGCAGAGTATTCCACCTATCCACCACTCTTTCAGTGAAATAATGTGTCCTGACTTCCCTCCTGAATCTTTTCCCTCCAGTCTCATCTGGTGCCCCCTCATGACCCTCCCCCTTCTAACTGAAAATAAACCAATTTTGTTAAATCAAACCAGGTGATGGTGGGGCCTTAATCTTTATTTCTGATGGGATACTTTTCATGAGGAAGTACCTCTTTGCATTCTTGTATTTTTTGCATGTCCTGCAGGTTAGCTGGTCTTCAGGATTCCCTTCTACATTTTCATTAATATAGGAAATGGCATTACTGACATATCTGATAGGGACATATGTTAGAATCTCTCAGGCAAAAATATAATGAAACAGAAAGGTTATGGTCTGAACAATCTTCATACTTATAGAGTTCTCTTATTGTATGCCTTTGCCACATAACCAGTACAGATAAGGCACTGTATTATTATTGTTTATTTGGGAACTGGTGGTTAGAAAAGGTGCACTAAGCCTAAGCTCACTTCTAGGTGCAATCTGTTGGTGGGGGGAGTACAAAACAAAGGATGGGGCAAAAGAGTAGATGTTTATACAGTAGTACAGGGGAATAGCTTGGGCAAGACAATAGAAAGTGTAACATTAGATATCAAACAACATACCCTCAGAATGGTATGATCTGTCAAAGCATCAGTAATGCACATGGGAAACAAAAACCCAGGGGAAGCGTACACAATGGGGGGTGAGATATTGACAACAGTAAAAATGGAAAGAGACCTGGGGCTAATTATATCAGATGACCTAAAGGTGGGCAAGCAATGTGAGAAGGCAGTAAGGAAGGCTGGGGGGATACTGGGATGCATAGGAAGAGGTATCACCAGTAGAAAGCAGGAAGTTGTTATCCCTCCATACAGCCAGTTGGTGAGACCCCATCTGGAGCACTGTGTGCAGTTCTGGAGACCCCATCTTCGCAAAGACATAGACAGAATGGAGGCTGTCCAGAGGAGGGCAACCAAATGGTGCAGGGTCTGCACCAGAAGACATATGAAGAAAGACTAAAGGAGCTTAATATGTATACCCTTGAGGAAAGAAGGAGAGAGGGACATGATAGAAACTTTAAAGTACCTCAAGGGAATCAACAAAGTCCAAGAGGGTAGCATCTTTCAGAAAAAGAGATGTGCAAGAACAAGGGGGCACAATTTGAAGATAGAGGGGGGACTGGCTCAGAGGTAATGTGAGGAAGTATTTTTTCACAGAGAGGGCTGTGGATACATGGAACAGCCTCCCTGAGGAGGTCATGGAGTCAAGAACAGTGGGGGAATTCAAGAATGCATGGGACAGACATAAGGCAGTCCTAGTGAGGGGTAGGAGGAAGTAAGCTGTTGGTTAACTAGGATCTGCAGCTTATCTGTTAGGTAGGAAAATGGGCAGACTAGGTGGGCCAAGCGGTCCTTATCTGCCATCAAATTCTATGTTTCTATGTTTCTATGTAGCAGTACACTCACTACAACATACAGTATACAAAGCCAAAATATTTATACAAAGCCAACTAGGAAAATGTGAGAAGGGGGTGCCAAGTCTTATTGACGACAGTTATCAAGGCCTGAAGTAGGGCTAGTTGCAGTAGCATTATCCTAAATAGGTACTGACTAGGAAACTGGGTTGGAGATGTAGAAATGCTAATGCACATTACAAATCTTAGTACATGCAGTGTTCTGTAGTTTGACACCTTTGACAACTTCTGTGTGGGAACACAAAAAAGCTTAAACCATGATCAAGTTATGTTATTCAGAAATGTATATACTGTAACATTTATACTAACTTAGTCACATTATGTCAAGCCTTTATTTCTGGCAGCTGTTTTATTATAGCCTTAACAGAATCATTGTGAATATAGATGACTGTTTTCTATGCTGCGGTAGATTTTTAGAGAAAGCCATACCTGCCTGTGAGGCAGCACAGTACATGGGCCCAGGTGTACAAATGACATGATACACTGGGCTTGCGGCAATCAAAAGGAATTTCTATCCCTTCCATGGAAAATATGCTTGCTAGACCATCTTTTCATGGTCCATCTTGCATCTCAAATGGGGACTCTCAGAGACAACTTGCACATGAGGTTTGGTGCAAGCTTTCAGAAATCAGGTCAGTTGTCGCAACTGCACCTAAGATTGTAAAATCAGGTGCAGTTGTGGAAATTGGCAATGCCACAGCTGCGTCAGGTCTAGAGTCTAACACAGGGCTGGATGCAAGCCCCATATCATCCTTCTAGTATCTGGCCCCATGTGTTTTTTCTGTGACCAAAGACAATGATTTCTGGTCAATCATTACATAAGGATACAAAGGATTAGTTCCTATTATATTTAGTATTTGTCCTTACAAAAAATTCCGTAACCTCACTTGATTCCAACTCCTCTGAAGAGCCTACAAGTATATTTCCATTCAGCACAGTGTAGCAATGGCTAAAGGAGTAAGGTAATACAACTGGTTACAAAGATTTTACATTGGTGATGCTAATAACAAGGAACTGTTTCTATGAATTCTTAAATATGAACATGAAAAATAAACATTTTTTTAAATCTATGGAAAGTATCTGTTTCTAAAACAGCATATAGGCCTTCTTTGTGTAGGTTTAACATGCATTCATTACTACCTAGGGGCATACAGAAGCACAAGGCAAAAATCCCAGATCATCTCTTAAGTGCCCATCCAGAAAGCACTATGCAACTACATGCAGAAGTGTTGGTAGGGGACCAAGATGGGCTGAGGCCCTCCCACACAAATACATAGGCCTCCACGTATCCACAAACATCAAAGCACCACTTGTGGAGTATGTCTCTGGCACAATCTGCAGATTTACATGGACAGTCCA
This sequence comes from Neoceratodus forsteri, assembly GCA_016271365.2. Classification (NCBI taxonomy): domain Eukaryota; kingdom Metazoa; phylum Chordata; order Ceratodontiformes; family Ceratodontidae; genus Neoceratodus; species Neoceratodus forsteri. Next base: position 1,332,133,197 of record CM057458.1, read on the forward strand.
GGCAAAGTTTGCAATAGGATAGTTTTACCAGATAGTGTGCATCCCAGATGCAACCAGAAAGTTGCAGAGCTTATTTCCAGAAGACCTCCTGCTGTAAGGGCACCATGACCCAAGCTAAGTTTCCTTTAGGGGGGTGGTTTTGGCCCTAAATGGGCCCCTTTCCCTTGGATTGAACTATGAGGCAAGTTCACAAATTCTTCTTTTATTTATATAAAGTTAACACTTTTCATTAAGGTGATATGGCAGTCCAAGTTGACTGCCATATCCCACAGTCCACCTGCTCCTATGTAACAAAGAACCAACTTTCTGGTAGACCCAGGCTTCCATTGGAAGCTTGGTGTCTTGTCAACATCCAGTGATCATACTCTAGTCTGCACAGACCTCCAATCACAGCTGCATGAGCTGGCAATGAGTGACTCATGTATGCTGTCTTCTTTGGAGGTCTGGGCCTAGATTTTAAAAAAATTGAAAAAATGGGCACAGACAGCAGAAATGGTATGCAAAGAGGACTTTTCTTGTGCAACCACATGTTTTTCTGCATGCACGCAATGTTCATAGTTACAACAAAATGTAAGTACTCTTACTGGAGACTAACATTAAAAAGAAGGCTCGCACAACTGTATTAAAGAGCAGTAAGTGCCACATATATAGTGAACGTTTGTCCGTTCATATACAGAGTTACAGCTTAGCGCTTGGAACTAGGACAAACAACCTTGGTGCTTCAAACTCAAAAGGTCTTCCTCAGGGGCCAGTGTCTGTCTGGTGGAAACTGCTTTTTTATACAATATTTTTAACTAGTACTGGCAGGTGCTATAAATAAATTAGTCATAATATAAACAATTGTGTAAATAAACACACACAAAGAATATGGAGACATGCTGGACTTCCAAAGTGCATTACTAATACTCAGTATTAACACATTTCTATCTTCTCATAGAATACTTACATTAACTACCCAGTTACCATTATGCACTTGAATTTGTTGCCAGTGTTATTTAAGTTATTACTTCAATTTAAACTTGATTAATTACAAAGACAGCATAATGATGCATTTAATCAACTGTAAAGTTAGGCAGCATTCTCAAGTTCTCCGTTCAACAGAAATTTGAGAGATGGTTGCTGGCATTTTGTTCACTGCTGCAGGTTCTGTTTAAAGTCCACTTCTGTTAGTTATTTAGGTTAGTACTGTGTCTGTGTTAAAGGAATAAAAGACAAATTTAGTAGTGTGTCTGTGTTAAAGGAACAAAAGACAAAATGAGTAGTAGGCATAAGAACAATTTTACTAAAAAAATATAGCTTTGTTTCACAAACGCATAAAATGTTAACAGATAGGGAGAATGCATACATAAGTGCCACATAACACTTGTTACATTTCCTATTGGAAAAATACAATTTATACTACATGTACTGGGATTTAACATATGCAGCATCTTAAGCTACATAATATTTTAATTACAGTGAACAACTCTCACAGTAGCAAACTGAATCATGCTGCTCACTACTGGCACGAAGTATAAAATATGAGCTATAATAACCTAGACCCTGTGCAATTGTAACTGGACCTGGTGCTCGCTAACAGGGACAGTACTGCAGATGTCAAGGTGGGAGGTCACCTGGGGATTGATGATCATCATACAATGTGGTTCAACATAAGGACAATATTGCAAGTGAACCATACAAGGATAAGGATCCTGAACTTCAAGATTCAAGAGAGCAGATTTAAAAAAAATGGGTGAATGCCTCTGAGATGACCTAGCAGGTGGGAATGACCTAAGTGGGTGGAGAAACAGTGGCCTAAGCTAAGGGAAGGCACTGTGAATGCAACAAACCTCTGTGCAGAAGAAGTGAACAAAAAACAAGAGGGAAAATGCTATGGTTTTCAAGGGAATTGGCTGAAAATGTGATGGTTAAAATGGTAGCTTTTGGGAGGTATAAAGAGACACAGATGGAAAAGGAGAAGGAGGTGTGTCAGGTAAAGCAGAGGGAGGCAGAGAAAGTGGCGAGGAGTGCAAAGGCACAAACTCAGGAAAGAATATTCAAGGGATAATGAATGGGACAAGATATTTTTAGGTACATAAGTTAAAAGAAGAAGACTAGGGGAGGGATTGTGAGGTTAAGAAGGGCAGGTAGGGACTGTAAGATGAGGATCAGGAAACAACAGATATCTTGAACAAATACTTTTGTTCAGACTTCACAGAGGAAGGGGAATGGGCCACATTAAAGCAAAAGAGGGACTGGAGAGGAGGAGGTAGACACAAGTCCCTTTGCAGAGGCGAGAGCCATGATGGGACTCAAAAATCTGAAAGTGGACAAAGCTATGGGGCCAGATGAAGAACCCAGGGTTACTGAGGGAGGTACTGGATGCATCTCTGACAGTTCTTTTTAACAACTCACTGTACATTCTAATAGTTCCAGAGGACTGGAGGAGGGCAGATGTAGTCCCACTTCACAAAAGCGGTAGCAAGTTGGAGGCTGGCAACTACATTCTAGTTAGCCTAACTTTGGTGGTGGGGAAGCTAATAGAGTCACTGGGATTGGGGTTACAAGACCTGAGACAACACAGATTTATAGGAAGAGAGGTCATATCAGACAAATCTTGTAGATTTCTTTGAAATAGAAGTGATCTACTTAGCTTTCCATAAGACTTTCAACACTGTTCCACATAGGAGGCTCATTAGGAGACTGAGCAGCTTAGGGGTAAGTCCAAAAGTTGTAAACTGAGTAACAAATTGGTTAAGGGGCTGCTGACAGAGGGTGGTGGTAAACAAAGTTCTCTCTTGGTAAGAGAGGTTGACCAGCTGAGTGCCACAGGGTGCAGTACTGTGACCAGTCTTCTTTAATGTCTTTATAAGTAACATTGCTGATGAGCTGGAAGGGAAGGTCACTCTATTTGCAAATGACACCAAAATCTTCAATAGGGTAGATATTCCAGAGGGGTGAAAAAAATGGGCAGAGATCTGAGAAGACTCAAGTATTGGTTAAAGGATGGCAGCTGGGTTTCAGCATGAAAAAATGCAAAATAATGCACTTAGAGCACAGAAACCCAGAAGCGGAGTGCCATACCATAGAAGAGGTATTGACAGTCACCAAACAGGAAAGAGATCTGGGAGTAATTATATCTGATGATCTCAGGGTGAGGAGACAGTGCAACAAGATGATGGCAAGTCTAGTGGGATGTTGATGTGCACAGAGAGGGGTATCACCAGCAGAAGTAGAGAGATGGTGTTCCCACTGTACAGAACACTAGTAAGACCTCACCTGCAGTAATGTGTCCATATCTGGAGACCACATCTCAGGAAGGACATAGACAGGGTAGAGGCAGTCCAGAGGACAGCAACTAAAATGGTGCAGAGTCTGCATCAGAAGCCCTATGAGGAGAGACTGAAGACCTCATTATGTACACCCTGGAGAAGAGAAGGGAGAGGGGGGTATAACTGAGACTTATACCCCTCACAGGGATAAATAAAATACAGGAAGGGAGTAATTTCAGAGGAAAAGATGTCAGAGAATAAGGGGGGATATGCAATGAAGCTGGAAGGTAGTAAATTCAAGAGAAATGTGAGGAAGTACTTCTTAACTTAATGAGTGATGGATTCTTGGAATAGCCTTCCAGTGGAGATGGTGGGGGCACAAACAGTGGTGGGCTTCAAGCATGCATGGGATAAACACAAGGGAATCTTAGTGGGAAGCAAGAGGGGGACAGCCAGAAATCGAGCAGTCTCTGCTTACTAAAAGATGTTTTCCTGATAAGAATTAAATACCACCAGTTATAGTTAAAATTACCCAATAGCATACTATTCCAATGTGAAAGACCTATACTACGGTATGTTCTTCTCTGACACTACAGTGAACTAAAGAGGGAGGATAAGAAGAAAAATGTAATGATAAGCATTCTTGTACAACTACTATAAATAATTCTTTACAAAATTTGATCAGCATTTTTTGCATAAATATGCATAGGTAAATCCCCAAGAGGGGGAGAAGGGTTTGGGGAAAAAGCTCCTCAACCAAGGGAAAAGATAGTGATTAAATTTAAATCCTTAGTTTATTAAGATACAAAGGGCCCCATATTCAGAGCCAGCTACCTGCACGCACACATACACAGGGTGCTGCATGAAAACATAGGGCCGGCTGGCTCTGGCGCCATATTCAAATGAATAGCGCGATCCTAACTGAATGCATGATCCATTGGAATATCAGGCTATGGTAGCATGGTGCACAGCCAGCATTTGCCATGCTTTGTGCCACACTACCAAGGAGCTGGGCTGAAGACTGCCTATAGGGTAAAGCGCAGCACACACTGGGTAGTGCCGAGACCCCTATGGGCGATATTCAGGCCAAACATGCAGATGAGCCCATTGGGCATGCACAGCACTAACGGGTCATTTGCATACTCATTATGGGCTCATCTGCATGCCTTGTACTGACTTGGTGTGCTTGGTCAGGTCCCCCCAAGCTCCGATCCCCACCTACTGTAGGTAAAAAAATCAGACTTCACTGGTGGTCTAACGGTTCCTTCCATGCCCCGATCCCCTCATCCATAAAGAACAAGTATTCCCTGGTGGTCTAGCAATCTCTCCCATCTCCCAATCCCCTCATCCATAAAAAACAAGTAAGCCCTGGTGGTTCAGCGGTCCCTCCCATGCCCTGATCCCCATAATACTGCAAAGACAGTAATCATTGGTGGTCTAGTGTTCCCCCCCTCCTGAACCCTAATCTATCAGTAGATGTCCCTGGTGGTCTAGTAGACTCCCCATCTCTGTAGGTACTGTCCCTCCACCCGCTTCCCCCTGTCCCAACCCCAAGAGCTGGCGACCAGCACAGCCCTCTGCACACCACCACTGCCAGCTGCAGACTGAGCATTCGGGGTGTGCATACAGTACAATCTGTACATGGTTAAGCCTTCGTATTAATGGATTTTCATTCTGACTAAAAAGCAGTTGTACCACAGCTCAAAGTTCATAGAATACTGTCGTATCCTCCTGTGGAAGAACATTTTTCTAAGACTGGAAACTTGTGCCGCATGCTGTTTTACTTTCAGTTTCCTCACACAGATGTACACCAGACCCTCTGCTAACACACAATCTTCAGTTGTTACATCATTTGCAAAAAAACTTGGTAGCCCTGTAATACGGTATGCTGATGGTGCTGTACTATACAGAACTGCTGACAGCGTATCAGACCTGAGGCCCCTGCTATAGGACTTCAGAACCCTGGAAAGGTGGTTGATGGCTAACAGGCTGCTGCTGAATGACAAAAAAATTAAAGTCATGGTTTACGGACCTAGGACACTAGGCTCAGATAGATCCTTACTACTCCCCCTAGTATCTACCTCAGGGACACCCTTAGACGTTGCAAGCTCATGTAGGTACTCGGGCCTTGTCCTCAACCAAGTCCTCACCTTTAAAGGCCAGTTGGACCAAGTCACTAAAACAATACACCAGAAGCTTGGGCTACTATGCAGGATGAATTTGCAACTTATCCCTGAGAACAGAGTTGCAGCTGCAAACAGCATCCTCCTACCCAATCAAACCTATGCAGCTCCAGTCATCCAGACCCTTTCTGGTAAGGAACTGGGTAGGATGCAAGTACTCTATAATAAAATCACTAGATTGGCTACCAAATTCCGCCCCCCCCCAAGGTGCCACCACTGTGAGGTGCTTGACTCCTTAAACTGGCCATCCCTTTCCCAAAGACCCCAATTCCCTCTGTTGTGTACCACCTACAAAATAATAAATGACCCACACCCAATAGGTCAAGATGGGCTGCAGATCCCTAAACGCCCAAGCATACTGCTCCGCATATCTTCTTGGAAGCTCTTAGAAGTTCCTAGGATAAGAACGATAGCAGGCAATAAGTCTTTTGCCCACATGGCCCTTATCCACTGGAACAATTTCCCTGACCAGCTGCAAAATGTGGGCTCACTTACCTCCTTTAGAAAGGGACTCAAAGAGCTTCAAAGGGAACACAGCCAATGTAGATGCCAAGGGCAATCTATGGCAATCTGACCCCTAGTAATCTATCTTGCCACCCTATAAGTTGTGTGGAGGGGCATGAGACCAAGATCCATTCTGCTAACCCCACTCAAGCACTCTATAAATTACAATTAATTACTAACACTATATTAATTTAAAAAGAAAGCCTAACCTAAACACACATTCACCATCCAGACTGCCTGTGAAAATGGGCAGTCTGTTCACCAGGCCTACAAGGGCAAAAAATAAAAAGAAAGAAAGAAAGAATACAGGATAATTAACCTAATTACAAACATACCACAATCATAAACTAACTAAATACACACCAACTCTCAAAAGAAAATCCACTTACAATTAAATTATTAAAATTTAAGCTTTCAGGAGAATCCTATATTAAGTGCAGTGGTACATTTCAATAATTACAATCAATTGTCAATAATCTGAAAATGTCCAATCTTTCAGTCAAGAGCAGTGCAGTGCTGTCACCACTGAATGCTTCTGATACCCCAACAATCTAAGTGAGACCACTCCTACAACTATAAGAGTGGACTCAATGGCAGAATGAATGTATTATTTATCAAGATGAATCAATAATATATTAAAATTAAAAAAAAAAAACTTCCCTGAACATGCTCCTTTCCAGGGTAGCTGCACATGACAAAACTCTTCACAAAATATGAGTATCTCATGCAGAGGAAAGGAGTACCCCAGTTGGACAGCAGCACTCCCTTCAATCTACAGTATATTATATAACAGGTATCTGTTCTAAGCCACTCACAATAGAGAACAGCCATCAGTTATCCTCCCACAAACTACGTCTAAAAATACCCAGAGTCAGTTATTCAAGTAAACCCATCCACAGTCTGTTAATCACTCTCACAGTCTGCTAATCACCCTCTAAACACACCCACAGTCAGTAAATCACCCTCTAACCACACCCACTGTCAGTTATTCACTCCTCAAAAATGAATACCGAAACCAAAAAAGATGTTGTCAGAAAGACTGTCCACTTCAGCCACTTCACAACTAGTAAATACCAAGCTTCTCACCTTCACAGAAAAGAAAAGTAATGAAATAAACCCACAAAATCTCTTAGGTAATCACACTGTCAAAGAAAAGTATTCTTCCACATCAGAGATTTTTTTTTCACATTTTAAAATTTTTCCCGGAGCAATACATATTTCCTTTTACTTTCTGTCACTGCCATGCCACACCGAGCATTGTCCTCCACCAGCCACACTGACCATGACAACAGTGCCACATTGCAGCAGTGGATACACAGCCTTTTCTACATACTGAACTGATTTTACATTTGAAAACACTGGAAATCCTCATCCATAACACCCTCCCACTGACACTTTTCAGGCCGTGCCTGCACTCCTTGATTCACACACAAGTCACTACTAAATGTATACACTGCACATAGCTATCAGTATCAGTTCCCTTGTCAGACAAACCACTTTCACAACTATTTAAATCATTTTGCTGTTTCTGTCCTTGACAAACACTCACCTATCCAACTGGGTTTCCTTATTCATAGTGCCAGCATCTTTCACTGCCTGGACAACATTTAAAACATGACCACCTGCTTTCCTTACCACATGTACTGCTAGTGCTACAATAGTGCAACTGATGTCAACATTTCATACTTTATCACTTGCTGCTATATAACAAGTTCAAAAGCAACTCCAAGTTGTATAACAGTAATAACATTCAATTAGTTGGAGTATACTCACAGTAAATGGCTGGTGTGGATTGCATTAAACACCTTGGCCATAAATAGCCCACACCAGCCAGTTATTGCTTTGTATACTCCAACTAACTGAATGTTATCATTTAAATGACCCCAAGAGGCTGTCTCGTGCACATAGTTATAAAATTCAGAAGTTTTAATTTCAGTTAACACCATCCATTTCCCACACAGGGAAGTCTCCAATAATCTGCAAAGCAAAATGTTTTGATTTAAAACTCATTTTCTACTTTTTAAAAAGATCTTTAACATGATTTACAATATGTGTATGTTCAGTACCTGTGTCACTTGTGGTTATAATAGCGTCTTCTCACGTTTTTTCTGTGTGAGAATGACTTGGCTTCACTTTGCAGTTTTCCCACTCAAAATAATTCAAGAATGCATTTTATAACCTAAATGAGTTATTTATTTGAACATTTTTTACCAAGAAGGACATACCAAGCCTTTAACAGTTTGTTTACAGATGCATCCTTCCATAAATTGTTTTTATGGGCAGAATCATCTATAATGTAGCTCATTGAAAGGCTTGGAATGTATTTCAGATCATTTGAGGGTATATTTTGCTATCCAAATCGTAAAACAATAAGATTGGGTTTCTTTGATAGTCCATAAGAAAATAAGAAAGGAGTGTGTTTTTTTTCCTAGACAGAACAACCACTAGTATCTTATGACCATTTCCAAAGATAATTTGAAAGCTGTAACATTTCAACAGTTAATATAGTTCTCCTGGGATGCTACTTACATAAACATGTTGATATAATGTTTTAAAAATGACAGGATGTAGCCAGCCCGGTGGCGCTGAGGGTTTTATTTATTTATTCAGTCTCAGATTATAATACCTTTGAGCACAAGGCACTCATTTACAAAGGTTCCACATCAGTGTGGAGGGGTGAAAAAACATACAGAGGAGGTAATACAAAGACTAGGTTTAAAAAACAGTAAAGTACATACTTTAATTATCTAGAATTATTAATTTTAGTAGTGGAGAAGAAAGGAGCAGGGGGAGGTAATAAGAGAGAAGAAGAGGGGTAAGCAGCCAGAAGGCCTTGTCAGTAGGCATAGAAAGAGTGTCGGGTGCAGGTAGTAGGTAAGAGGGGAGGTGTTGGGGGTGGGAGAGTGGGTGGAGGGTAGGAGGATGTAGCAAGGGTAGGAAAGGTAAAGCTTTGAGGTGGAAAAGAGGGAGCTGGAGTGTGCCCATGTGGTAGTGTCATCAAGTGAAGCAGTCGCAAGAACTATTTGTTGTAAGATGCTTATGTAGCCTGTGCTTGAAAGGACCTAATCTTGGTATGAATAGGATTTCATTGGGAAGTGCACTGAACCCACGTGGGGCTCTGTAAGCAAACGACCACTGCCCTTGAGATGTTCTGAACCTGGGAATCTTCAGAGATTGATGGGCTGAGCTTTGAGTGTGCTGGGAGCTGGAGTGAGGGCTAAGGAGGTTCACCGTTCCAGAGGGCAAAAGGACAAGAAGTGATTTTTTAGCTAACAGGTATGTTTGGTACTGTATTCTTCCACTTAGTTGAAGCCAAACAAATTGGGCGTATAGGTCGCATGTGTGGGTAAGGCATGCAGCACTGGTGAGGAGTCTGAATGCCTTATTTAGTGCAATGGATATTCTACGGCATGAAGAAGTAGTAGTGGCATCATAGATAACCAAATCATAGTCGACAGTAGGTAAGACAGAGTTGATAATTGCAGTTTTGAGGGCTTCGGTTGTCAAGCAGTGTTTATGTCTGTAGAGCAGACCAGTCATGATGTGACAACCTGGGCAACGTTGTCGATGTGCTGAGCATAAGAAAGTAAGCTGTCCAGGGTTACTCTCAGATATTTAAAGTTTAGGATTTGCTCCTGAAGTGCCCCCATTCAGTTTCGGATTTTAAGTGGTTGAGATTTGTGCTTGCTATGGGTGTCACGGAACAGCATAACTTTAGTTTTTTTGTAGTTCAGGATCAATTTGTGAGCATTGAACCAGTCCTCAGCTTCTACAAAACTATGCTGTAGTTGACATTCCAGTTGCTGTGGGTCAGGGTTACTAGTAGAGATGACAGCATCATCTGCATACTGTAGCGTCTGTTGGTGGCAGGCCTGCGGTAGTTTGTTCAGGAAGATGTTGAAAAGTAAAGGCCCTAAAATAGAGCCCTGCAGTACACCTGAGCAGGCAGGCAGTTTGACTGAGGTAACATTTGCAGTTTTCACCTGTTTGGATCGACCATCCATGTAACTCTTGAACCAGTCTAACATGTCAGAGGTGAGACCTATGGAGGCTAGTTGCTAAAGAAGAAGAGTGTGGTGAACAGTGTCAAAGGCCTTTGTAAGGTATATGAAGGCTGCTCCCACTAAATTGCCTTTGTCAAGAGATTGATGGATGTAGCCAGTGAATTCCAACAGTGGCGTTGTGGTGCTATGACCGTTTCAGAATCCGTGTTGCTGCAGGCATTAGATTGAGTATTTTTCAAGGTAACCATTAATTGGTTTGCAACTATGCACTCAAGCACCTTGGATAATGGTGGGAGTATAGATATGAGCCTATAATTTGCATGTAGGGCCTGGTCTCCACTCTTGTGAATGGGTGTCACTAGGGTAGACATCCATATTTTTGGGAATTGGGCCAGCTTCAGCTAGAGGTTAAGAATCTTAGTTAAGGGATTCAGTTGCTCATCTAGTATGAAAGCAATGATTTTAAGATCCAGCAACTCTCCACTGAATCTAGACTTCCCAAGCACTTTGCACAGGTATTTATTGGCCGTTAGAGATCTTCCTAAAGTAAAAGGGGGGAGAAATTATTGTCTTCTCCTTAGTACTGTGTGAAGGGGGTGGGGCAGACTCTTCGAAAAAATCTGAGAGGAGGAGGAGGATGCTGCTCAGGTCTGTGACAGCATTGTTAAAAGTTTTTGCTATGGTAACAGGGTCCAAAGTAGGGATGCCATCAATGTTTAGCACTGAGGGTGAGATTTTTGATACTTTGCCAGTGACATCTTTAACGTTGTTCCTGAAATTCTTACTGTCCCCCCAGGAATTTGTAAGCACTTCCTGGTGGAATTTGGCTTTCATGTGGCAGATTGCCCTTGTGCATTCATTCCTGACTTTTTTATATTCCTGCATTTCTGCCTGTCTGACCATTTCTCTTGTACAGTGCCAGAGGTGATCCCTGTGTTTCATCCTGGAGATAATCTCAGGGGTTACCCAGGAGTTTGAGGTGCCACGAACTTTCATCTTTTTGTAGGGAACATGTATGTCACAGGCAGTATTGAAATGCTTAATGAGATGGTCCAAAGCTAGGCTATCTTTAGTAGTGTCCAGCAATGACCAGTCTATATTACTCAGGTGCAGCTTGAGGGGCTCAAGGTGCCCACGTTTCAGCACCCTGCAATATATTGCTTGAGGGGGTGGTTTGTTGAATTTGTTTGTCCATCTGCAGATAATAGAGAAGTGATTACTTAGTGTATCTGGGTGCACTGTCACATCTGAAATATGGTCTGGTCAGTTGGAGAGGATCCAGTCAAGGAGGGCACTTGTTCCCATTTGTAATTTGTCCTAGTGGGTGAGAGAACGAGCTGTGAAAAATGAAGTGCAGAGACAGAGTCTTTGAAAGTGCTGATGTCAGGGAAGAGCCATTTGATGTTGAGATCACTGAAAACTATGATTTCAGAGTGTTGTTTCAGGTTACAGATGCAGTCCATGATGCTGTGAAAGCCAGTTGAGTGTTTTTTGGGAGGGATGTAGACAGATAAGATTGTGAGGGCCTTATTATGGGCACCGAGGAGAACTTTAATTGCAGGTGCCTGGGTGGAGCATCCAAGGTTGGTCATGGTCTAAGGTAAAGCCCTTAAATGTCTCTTTGAGATATGTGGCACAGCCACCACCATGTTTAGTTAGCCTGTCCTGTCAGAAAATGGTGTATCCTGGTATGGTGACTGCAGTGTCAGGAATCTTCAGGGAGAACCATGTCTCAGCCACTGATAATATATCAGGGTTGTGCTGGTTGATCCAGACTTTGAGGCTGTCTAGTTTACTTAACAGGCTGCAAATATTGACAGATGCCATCTTGATGTATCCCATCTTTGCTTGGCCCATGGGTTAGGCAACGCTTTCTGGGCCAGAATTGGGGTGAACATTGCTGGATATTAGTAGTAGGATGAGAATGGCCTTGTATAGGTAACCTTTCAGGAGTCTGTAATTCATTTTGGTTGACTGTTTTTGGTTGGAGTGCCTCCTTGGGCCAGAATGCATCACTTTAAGGCAGATGGGGAGAGTCTGGACAGGGTATGAGACAAGGATCACCAGGGATTGCCAGGGAAATGCATGTGGCAGGAACCAGTGTTGTGACCAGTGGCCATTTGTTAATGTGAAGAAGTTTCCTGTATGCATGCCTGGGTCATGGTTAAAACTGTAATTGAAGTCAAATTTAGGTGTGGAATGCTGTTTGCCTCCAGTTAAGTCACCTAGAGAAAGAAAGGCAAAAAGAAAAGGTACTAGGAGGGTGGTATGTGATTTGCCCATTTTTGTAAGAATTGAGTCAAAATCAGGGGAAGGATTTGGTTCATGTGAAAAAGTGCTGTATGTGAGAGTTAACAATGAAAGAGGAATAAAAAAAAAACTAAGGTCTCTCAAGTGGCAGATCTTTATAATCTGCTAATGGGAAAAAGTAGAAAAAGGCTTTTTTAAAGGCTGAAAGGGGAGGCTTGTAGCATCAGAACAAAGAGGACAAAAGAAGTGGGCAGGGACAGAAAGCACAGCAGACTGTTAGGGGGTTGGGGAGAGACAAAGAGAAATGTGCAGGGCCCGAGAACAGGAAACGGATTTACACAGTCAAGGCTCAAAATTCACTTCTAATCTCAACTCACTACTTAATATGACTGTAAGGATTAAACAGAGTATTAAACCCTGGCACAAAAATTCAACTGGAGAGACAGAGGGAAATACCGTAGCTAGAAATGTGTTCAGCAGGAAATAGTGTGGACCATTTGGAGATCAGCTTTCACTGGCACCAAATCCAAAAGTCAGGGCTAGTACCTTGCAGATTCAGCTGAGCTGTAGCTCATGGAGGACTTTTGAACCATTGTTTTGGTTCAAGAAATCTAGGGTTTCCTGGCCTTATCAAGGCTAGCTGGATCCCTGAACAAAAGGAGAAAAACAGGCTTTTTTAAAGGCTGAAAGGGGAGGCTTGTAGCATCAGAACAAAGAGGACAAAAGAAGTGGGCAGGGACAGAAAGCACAGCAGGCTGTTAGGGGTTGAGGGGAGAGACAAAAAGGAATGTGCAGGGCCAGAGAACAGGAAACGGATTTACATAGTCATGGCTCAAAATTCAGTTCTAATATCAACTCAGTACTTAAAATGACTGTAAGGATTAAACAGATTATTAAACCCTGGCACAAAAATTCAACTAGAGAGATGGAGGAAAATACAGTAGCTAGAGGGTTGAGGCACTAGACACCACACCTGATGCCACGCTGGTGACTGGGGTTTGGAAATGAGCCAGGGCCATTGGGGGTCAGCGGGGGGGAGGCAGGATTGAGCATCTGGAGGACTGCTTTCCTCTCTCTGGGGAAGGGGGACTAGTTATTTCACCTGCTGACTGCCCTCTAACAGTGGCTGGAGGGCAATACGGGTCAGGAGGCTCAGAAGCTGATGTGCTTATGTCAGAGGGGAGGGAAGAAAATGGAAAATGGTCAGGGCTTCATGAACCCATGATGTCCCAATTGCTCTAGCAAAGTCTGCCCCACACCACCAGATTTGAAGTACCGAGTGGGGGGAGACTGCCAGCAACCCTGCACTTGTCCATGCCACAGAGGGGGAATCTGTGGGTAGAACCTCAGAACACAGACAAGCTGGGGGTCAGGCCGGAGGATGTACCTCCCCCGAGTGAGAGGGGGTCATAGCCCCATGAAGCCTGAAGCGAAGAGTAAAATAGTAATACAAAAAAATGACAGGACTTTAAAAATGCAGTGAACCATTAATATCGATAACTTTTTTTAAAAAATGTATTAATATATGGTCACTGTGGTGATATAATAATGATATAACTATTTGGCTGACTCCAAGCTTTCATTTAAAAAATTAATTCTCTAGCCCTACAGTAATGGTTCCAAACTTATCCAATTTTAATGAAAATATCTTTTAAAAGGTTTAACTCTGGAACTGTTGGGGCTAAAGATTTATTTTTTTAAATGAAAGCTAAGAGTCCAGATATTAAGAAATGGTGTTGAAATTATATCATTATTATGTAACAACAGTAATGATCTCATCTATATTAAAAACAGGCAGTTTTCTCTAGCTGTATCGATATACATACTTACATCATGACAGAACATTTTTTTTTGTAAAATACATGTTATTGATATAATTTTTCCATGATAATAAAGTACAACAATATACTTTTTTAAATACTGACATGGAAAATTTCATGACAGTTTAAAAAAATTTACATTTTAAAATATATTTTTGCACTTTTTCTGAATATTGGAATTAGTCCCCATAATTTAGTTTGTATCTATATAAATGTAATAGCCTCTAAACATTCATCTTATCCCTTAAATTGTGTGGCTAGCATTTCATTCTCCTCACCAGCTGTACCAATTCTTCTTCACCTTCGTAGCCTTCTGCTCTGAGAGTATTGGAAGATAATTATGTATGGGGACAGGAGAGAATATAAAAAGAAGAATAAACATAAAAGACAAAGTAAATACAAATAAGCAAACAGGGAAGTGGAGTTTTGTCTGTATTAATGCCAGATGTTTTAAAAAAATAAGTAATCTACTGGTATTTGTAGCAGTAAGTAGATTAGATACAATAGCAGTGGTGGAGACATGGGCCACAATGGATTAAGATTGGGAGTTATCAATTCCTGGATACTCATTACTCAGAAAGGGTAGGAAATATGAAATGAGGGGAGGTGGTATAATGCATAAATGAAAACATCGAGGCAACAGAACTTGTTGATAGTCAAAATAATGCAACAATTGAAATGTTATGGGTACAAATAATTGCAAAAAGTGGAAGGCTAATTAGGGTGGGTGTAGTCTATAGATCACCCTTTCAGAAGTTTGAAGTAGACAAAGAAATGATGGACAGGATTAAAAAGTTTGCAGATAAAGGGGAAGTACTATTATTGTAGAATTTTAATATGCCTGTTGTCAACTGAATAATCTCATCAATTGTAAGCGAAATAAGCCCTAGAATAATAAAGAAGATATAGGAACCATTCCCAACAGCTAGTGAATGAGACGATTAGGAAAAAAGCTATATTGGATTTACTAATCACATATGGGAATAAGGTACTGTAGATAATATCAGTGTTCAAGAACCCTTGAAAACAAGAGATCATTTAACAATTTAGTCAGAAACACTATCAGAGGATAATATAGAAAAATCAGAAATGATAATACTGGATTTCAGGACAGCAGATTTTTCAAAGATGAGTGAGATTGTCTAAAAGGACCTAGACAGGGAGAAGGATGCAATAGATGTAGATAATAAATGGAATATAATTAAGCAGGGTGTACTGGAGGCTACTAGTTTTTCTGTAAGGACAATTACTAAAAATGAGGAGAAAAAGAAGATTATGATACAGTAAGTGTGAATACTATATCATAATGTTCTTTTTCTCCAAATTTTGAGTACTGCTCATGAAGGGGATGGCAAGTAGGGGGTTTGAAGTGAGCAGCTTCTGAACCGTGCGACTGGAAGTTACAGTCTTTGAGGTTCAGTGAAGCCGCTCACTTCAGGAATGGTAAACAAAACAGCAGCAAATTAAAAAAAAATAAGGCAATCCTGTGTTTTGTGTAATTTCTTTCAGTTGCCTAGCTAGTTGGTGGAAGTACGTTTTGGGGTGGTGACATTCGGAGGTGGGTCGCGGTTGAAATCCTTTAAAGCAGCTGACTGGAGTGGCTGTAATTGGAGAGAGGAGCATAATTTCAGACTTTGTCATGTGGTCATGTGTGTGCCTGGACTTCATACAGTAATGTTATCAGTGAATAACATTACCATTCAAGGCACTCACTGACCAATCAAAATTCAGGAAATGTCCTTGCCATTGCATAATAATAGATAAAATGGATAAGGTAAGAGACTTAGGAATGTTAATAAATGAGAGCCACAATATAATAATGCAGGGAGAAAGGCAAGTAAAATTCTGGATTGTATACATAAGGGAATCAGTAGTAGAAGAAAGGAAGTAATATTACTCCTATGCAAATCCATGGTGAGGCCACGCTTAGAGTATTTTATGACATTCTGTAATGCACACTTGATAAAAAATAAGGATAGTGCTTAAGTAGTGCAGTGGAGAGCAACAAAAATGATACAAGGGCAATAGGATAAGTTGTATGAAGAAAGATTATTATACCTGAAACTGTACACATTGGGCAACAGGAGGGAGAGGTGTGACTTGATAGAGACATTTACGTTTTTAAATGAAATAGACATAGTGGATTGCAAAGCGTTATTTAAAATTAAAGTAGGAACTAGCACATGGTGAAACTTTATGATGCTTGTGGGAGAAATCTTCAAGAAGAGTGTCACGAATTATTAAAACTCCAATATGGAGACTTTTTAACTGCCTGAGAACATGTCACTGTGAGAGTAACAGGGGCATGGACCAACAACATAAGTTAGCAATAACCCACGACAGGATGTGGGGTTATAGTCATTTAACCCATGGCTGGGGTGCATTTTGGGGCATGCGGCCACAGTCCAAGTGTCCTCACAGCACCCCAGGCATGGATTAAATGCCTATAACCCCATACCCTGGGGTGGGTTATTGTGCTTATAACATGGGTTGTATGAAGGACATAAATAATGCTCAGAAAGGGTGATTTCAAGGCTGGAAAAGACAATTTTATTGTGTATCCTTCCATCTGAAAAATATTTCCACATATAGTCTGAGAATAAACATTTTTCAGTTAAGTTAGATGGTCCTGTAAAGTACAAAACCATTGTAGACACACTACTGCTAATGATCACATGTAAACTAAGTGAAACAGAACATGTGGAAAATATAATTGCACTGGCAAGCTTTCTGTGGACTGCATAATACTGTGGGAAATGTGTTCTATTGTTAATAAGTAGAATAATTGTGTACCACTTTTCCTAGTATATTAACTTGCTTCCTGGAGTATATGAGTAGAGTGTTGTTTATTTACATTGTAGTGATGTAGATACTTTAATACTTATTTTTAGTGTTAGAAACACAGGAGAGCAAAGTAACACAGCTCATTTCCTAAAGTAATCAATAGAACATGTTAGAACACCTGTTTTACTTGCTTTTTACTGTAAACCCCCCTTAAAGGAGGGCTTATGCTTCCATTCTTAGGCATCCTTTTCCCCCTCCTGCCCCTCCACAGAGCTAGGGAATTTATTAGAGTGCTGGGGGACTTTGGCTGCTGGATACCTCAAGATGTCAGCAGACAGCAGGTTTAGGGAGTATTTAAGGGAGCAGACAGGAAGTTCAGAGCCTCTTTCCAGCCCAGGCATTAGGCCTGGGGCTGGGAGGGGTGGCTTGGAGGAGCAAATGTAGGCAGTGTGGAAAGGAAGCTTGGCAGTCTGAGTGGGCCAGTAGGGGGGAACCCCCCCAAGTGTAGAACGGGATGGCTTTTTCCAGCATCATGGCATACAGGAGCTCAGTAAGTGAGCTCTATAGTGAAGGATGGTTAGCAGGTCCTGCATTGTTGGGGGTCAGAGAAAAGAAGGCAGCCATGGGGAGCAAGCAACTTATAACAGAAGCTACCCATCCCATCTTAAAAAAAACCTAACCATAGCACCTTGCTTGACATCATTTTGGTCAACAAACTTCATCTTTATTCACACTCTGGCATATTCGTCAATGATCTTAGTGATCACTGTATTATATCCTGCATGTGGACCTCCCCAAGACTGTCTTCTCCTCTAACTAAATCAATAAGAGAACAAAACAGAACTTTGACCCCAATGCCTTCTTATCTGTCCTCCAGCACACTAACTGGCAGTACTTCTATTTGGTCCCTTTGGTAGCTGAAGCCTACAAAGTCTTCCATAATATCGTCATTGGCTCCACTAATAAACATGGACCTCTAGCCAAAACCTATACTAAGAAGAAATCATGCCCACGGTTCACCACTAGCTTGAAAGCAGAGTTGTTACATAGGGACTCTCTCTGGAAAACGGCAAAGAAAACCAAACAGCCTGCTGACTGGGCAGCCTTCAGAGCTGCTAGAAACTGGTGCACCAGATTAACTAGGGTCAATAAATCTATTTATTACCACTCTAAACTTGAATCCTCATCCAACTGCACATCTAAATTCTGGAAAATGTTAAAGGAACTACAAGGTTATGGCTCATCTAGCCTATTCCCACCGAAAGTCTCGACTGATGGCTCCTCCACTACTGACAACCAGGAAATCCTTGACTTCTTTAACAATCACTTTTCCACAGCAGACTTAGCCTTTGACACCTCACCGGCCAACAGACCCCGGGCACAACTGTGTAATCTGAGCCCTGTTTGCCATGACCTTGCTTCATCCACCCAAGGCAAAGTTTTCTTATTTAGGCCTGTTACTGTGAAGTAGGCAGAGGACCTCCTACTTTCATTGGACACTAGAAAGAGCACAGGTGCAGCTCTCCTCGAGCTGTGCTACCTTAAACTTGGCTACTATGTCTTGTCCCCCAATCACTCACCTTTTTAATATGTCCCTTGCCTACTGTACCCTCCCTGCCATATGGAAAACAGCCCACGATATACCGCTCTTTAAATCAGGCAACGCTAGAGACCTAAACAACTACCATCCAATATCCCTGCTTCCCATTCTAAGTTACTTGAAAAGGTGGTTAATTCCCAACTTAGGCAGTACCTAGAGGACTCTGACCGGCTAAACCCAGCCCAGTCTGGTTTTTGGCCCCATCATAGCACTAACTCAGTGCTTGCTAAGGTCACGAATGATTGGCTGAATGCCCAGGATGCCAGAAGCTATGTATGTGCCATGTTTCTTGACCTTAGCAAAGCCTTTAATATGATGGATCACACCCTGCTTTTGGCTGCTCTGAGGAATATTGGTGTTAACAATCTGGCCTAAAATGGTTTTCCAACTATCTCACCAATTGCTATCAGCAGGTCAAGGCAGGGAGTGACATCTCCCCTATGAAAACCTTTCCAAGAGGTGTACCCCAAGGGTCCATTCTTGGTTCATATTTATTTGCCATTTATATAAACAACTTAAACACTGGAATCAAGTCAGCAAACATTCACCTATTTGCTGATGATACAGTGTTATACATTTATTTATTTTATTTATTTATTCATTCTCGGATTACAAGTACCTTTGAGCACAGGACTGCTCATTTACAAAGGTTCCACATCAGATAGTGGGAAGGGTAAGCGCAGACTGACAGAGGATAACAAATAAATTTACAGATATTTACATAGCCAGGCCTACCCTGGAGCTCGTGGGTAAGAACCTCCAAATCAAATGTAATAATTTACAGAAAAATATTTTGCACTCAAAGCTGCTCTTAAATGCTAAGAAAATGAAAATTATGATTTTCACCCCATCAGTTAACACCTCCAAACCCTACATTCCCAGGACGGCCCCTCACATCATTACCCTGCTTGGTGAGCTGTTGGACTATGTGGAATCCTCTAAATTCCTAGGAGTTTGGATACAAAATAAACTATCATTCGAAGCCCATATAGAAGAAATCTCAAAAAAACTAAAACAGAGGCTAGAGATTTTCTTTAGAATCAGGCATATTTTCTTACTCAGGAGAGGAAAAGAAGGTTAGTACAAACCATGTGCATGCCTCTCCTAGACTATGCCGATTTCTTGTATGGGCATAACTTGAGCACAGCCCTTTCCAACCTTGACTCCCTAAATCACCGGGCACTTAGATTTGTTACTGATGCCCCCTATTCTACACATCACTGTAATCTCCATTCGACCATAGGTTGAAGCTCACTTAGCCTCAGGAGACAAATAAATTCAGTGTTCTGGACATGCAGAGCCATTATTAATAAGCTGCCACAATACATTAAGGACTGCCTGCCTGTTTGCAATCCTGGCACCTATCTTTTAAAAGGTCTCTCTTATATTTCTCTCAAGATCCCTAAAGCTAGAATGCAATTCAGCAGAGAAGCAATAAGCCACACCCTCCCTGTTCTTTGGAATAATGCACAAAAAACACTTCTGCTTCTTACCCCAGTGTCACTGTCCCACTTCAAAAACTCGTTTTTATGGTCTTTTAAAGAGACATGCAACTGCTTCTGCCAATGACCCCCTAATTTTCTAGCCCTGCTTATCACTGTTGTCCCCTCATTCACACCTATAAGTCCCCAGTCCCTTCCCTAATTTTTGCATCAGGATTCACCTCTGTCTGTCTTGTGTTACCTTATTGCCCCAGTAATTGGTGTTCTTACCCTTCCCCTGGCCTTCTTTCCTTCTATCCTCTTCTATATTATTTTCTACACATAGTGTAGATCCTGCATATACACTGTGTATACTCTGTGTATTTTATATATATATATATATATGTATTGCACCTGACTATTTTGTAATTTTGACCTGTCTTTATTTAATTCAATTCACTTCAATCCTTATTTATAAAAAGCTCATTTCTTACAACCAAGGCGCTTGTACATACCTAAAACAAATATAATCAATAATCACGACAAAACAGTAAATTAATAAAATCTCACTATTAACAATCTGTAAATTACAGTGACAGCCTAAAAATCTGGATATGCCAGATCAAATAAATAAACTTTAAGTGCAGTTTTAAAGCCCTGGACAGTCAGGCAATCTCGCACCCGATGAGGTAGAGAGTTCCACAGTATTGAGGCCACAAAACCAAAAGACTGGGCCCCAGATGTCTTTAAACGGACACTGGTAATCTCTAGCAATCCCTCATCAGTGGATCAGAGAAGGTGGAAGGGACAGTAAGGGTGAAGGAGATCTTGTAAGTAACTAGGTCCCTGATCATGTAGGCTTTATAGGTCAGCAAACTGACCTTGAAGATGATCCGCTACTGAACTGGCAGCCAGTGCAGTTGGTGGAGCACAGGCATTATATGACTGATCCTAGAAGTACCAGTCAATAGTCTGGCTGCCGCATTCTGCACTAGCTGCAGGTGGTGGACATCAACCCCCGGTAGCCCTAGGTAAAGGGCGTTGCAGTAGTCAAGGTGGGAGGTAATGAAGGCGTAGACCAAAGTTGGAAGATCTTCAGGAGGAATCAAATGTTTCACCTGGGAGATAATCCTTAGATTGTAAAAAGAGGTTTTAATGATTGCTGGCACCTGAGATTTAAGGGTCAGGCCATCATCAAAAATAATGCTCAGGTTCCACACCTGGTCTGAGGTAGTCAGCTGAACAACCCCAATCCATAGTCTGGAGGATAGTCCTGCCAACAAACCCACCTCCTGATAATCTGGGTCCACAACCAGCACCTCATTTTTAGCTGGGTTCAACTGCAGCCAGCTCACGCTCATCCAGTCCAGGATCTCGGCTAGACAGTTGTTAAATACTGAGAGAGACACATCCTGACTGAGTACAAAGGACATGTACAACTGAGTATCATCTACATAGCAGTGAAAACTCAGATCTTACCACCTAATATAGTGTGTAGTATACAAACTTGTATGCTGACATTTGTTTATTTATTTATTTAGTTAAGCGTTTTACCAGGAAGGCATACTGAACAGTGTACCACTCGATTCCAGATGTGCCCTGGGGGAATATGGGATGGCCAGATACAGTAATAGTAGAATTTACATATGTACATGATTCAATACAATCATAATAGAGCAGGCAAATATTCTTATAAATAAATAGCAATATACAGACAGGGTAGTAAAGGCATGGTAGCAACATGGATACTTTCCATGCCCTGCACTCATTGTATATATCTGCATGCTGTTTGCCAATGAAGCTCTGTAAATGTATTATCTTACTTTTTGCGAACCTCTTCCAGGTCCATCTTGAATAATGAGTTTATCTCAATGATGTTCCGCCTGGCAAAATTCAGATTTGATTGATTAATTGATTGATTGATTGCTAGGCAGGTGCTTGTAGAGATCTCATGAAGGTATTCCCAGGCTACCAGTGCTGTGGCGATGGTGGCATTGTCCCCACAGGGGGAAGGCTGGTGGCAGTGGTACTCCCTCATACCCGGTGTTGCAGGGTGGCCTGGGGTACAGATGGAGCCAGGGGGACCCTTCCCCCATTTATGGGTCCTGCTTGGAGAGGCAGGTCCCAGGGTACTGACATTTAAGGGCCAGGCGGGTCACAGGTCATTTGGACAGGCTTTGGAGGGTGGCCTTTGTTGGAGATTAATGCAAGCCCAGGATGTAGCAGAGGTGATGTGAGCCTGTGCAGGTATTCCCCCTAAAGAAATGGTCATCCGGAAGTGGAGCCAGAAGTGCGCCATTACTTGTCCTAACATATTCACTTGCTTCCTGGAGCTTATGAGTAGACTGTTGTTTATTTATATATATATATATATATATATATATATATATATATACATACATATATATACACACAAACATATATATATATATATATAGTAATGATGTCAGTACTTTAATACTTCTTTTTAGTGTTCAGACACAAGAGAGCACAGTAACACAGATCCTTTCCTAAAGTAATCAATAAAACATGTTAGGACATCTGTTTTATTTGCTTTTTACGATGTATGAGAATACATTGCTTCCAAGAGTTGCAAGCACTGCATTATGGGTATGCAAATTAAGTGTGTTATGCAGTGTCTTTGTCATTCTCTGAGAAATACACTTCTGAACAGTAGCTCATATGAAAAAGTGGTAAACCATAGTTATCTGGGGAGATCACTTTGCAATTAATAGCCATATTCTTTGTACTCAACCAATGCTCCAGTACTTTTACAGCTGTGTTGTGATTTTGTATGTGTGGTTTTAAATGGCTGCCACTTACTGTTCGCATTCTGGCCAGAAAACAGGATCTGGCAGGCTCATGGATAATACACAGGGTTGCTTCACCCTAACTGTGCCGCTCCAGACATTTAATCAATGGTCAGGTGGTGCTTCCTGACCAATTAAACTTCTCCCTCATGACACCCATGTTATAATGTGCACTATACACGTATCAGCTGTCTCTGGGAGCATCTTAGAACAGAGTAGATGTACATAAGCAAATTCAAGGAGTTGAGCATAGGAATTCATACCACAAAGGATCGGCTTCAGTGATAGTGAGTTCTGCACTCAGCCTCTGTACAAGTGCCACAGAGCTTTTATGAGATAAAATTTAATAAGCTGCTGTGGATTTATCAATGAGGGGATTCCTGTCCAGGTTAAAGTCAGTCTCTACTGCCAGAGAGGAGTTATCTAGCAGAAAGTCCAAGATGGACCGTGTTAGATTGATAAATAAGCAAATTGTCTTTGTTTGGTATAAACAGCAAATGGTAGCAATTTTAACTAATACTGAGAGTATAATATCACTAACCATAGTCCAATGCCCTTCCTTATCTCTTTATGTTATGTCAACTACTAGAGGACAGTTTGTGCTGACCAAAATAGAAACAGCACTTCATTTCACATTAAAAGTTTTGGAGAACTCTTACTTAACATAATCCCTAGCCAGTTTCACTGCCTCTGTTTTAATTATGCAAGTCTCCTGAAGGACAGCAATGTCACATTTGAGGAACTTTAAATGTGTCAGAATGTTACATCTTTTAATTGGACAATTAACTCCTGGGACATTCAATGAGGTATATTTTAAGACAGTCATCACAGAAGATCAAAATTATAATAAAGAATACATTAGGACACTACCTACCTACAGTGACTAACCATGGTATGAAACATAAAACAAACTTCATCCTGCTGCATTCCATATCAGAGAAAGAAATCCAGAAGGTTGGAAGGACAGAAGGGGAGAGTTAGGGTATAGAGACCAAGCAAACTTCCTATAATGGAGAAAACAAGAATGTTAACTTTAGTATTTAGAACACTATACAAAGACCAGAATTTTAAGTAAAAATGGGTAACCATATAATAATCTTGTACTTACAAACACATATTGTGTAAGGATCAATACATTTATAATGTGATTAAAGTGTAGTTGTGATATACAGTATATCTCCCATAAAATAGCCTTCATTATATGCTTTTATACATTTATGCCAACACCAGAGTATCTTTAGGGCTATAAAAATTTCTTCCTGTGCATTGTCATGGTGGGAGAATGTGCTGGCACCTAATGACAAAAGAGAGGACACTCGTACAGGCATAAGACACTCTGGTCTCCCAATAAGGGGAAGGAGTAACAGAAAAAACATTGCAAACTGCTTTTTGGAGGGGGTTATAGAAAAGCATCACAAACACCTGTACTATGCTTCTCAATCTGAACTTGTTAAGCCAGCACATAGGTCACCTTGTCCTCACTCACTCATGAAAGTAGATTTGCACATTTTTGTACAATTTTGTGCAGGATTGTTCATCGGTGAAATAAAATGGACGTGAAAATAACTAGTTCTACAGTATAAAGCATCAGACTATTTTAAACTGAATTTGTGGTGGTAAAACACTTAAAGGAAATCCTCAATATCTGCATGTATATCTCCTATTTGGTTGGGAAATGTCACTGACTGAATTTTGCTTTGGATTGCCTAAGGGGTACTATACATTTCTTCATTTTGAAGGATACTGCTATTCCTCATTTAGGAATACTTTGTTGAGGGATACACCATGTATTTTTATATTTTGAGAAGCATTTATGAATCTGTTGCTGTACTGCTAAACTTAGTCTGAATGAATGGATGAAACCAGAGGCACATTGAGAAGAAGTATGAGCAATTCACTTCAGTGTGGACCTTCACCTCATTTGGACTTCTTTATTTTTGGACAAAACACTTAACAAATTATTGCCTGTCTCTACTAAAATTGTTCATTCTGATTACCAGTATGTATAGTTGATACATATATTTTTCTAGTTTTTTTTATATCAGTTTTGTACCCTTCTCCTGATAGGTCTGTCTGGTGGGACTTACCCCAGACCCATCGACGACTTCTTATGAACTTACCAGTTATCCACTGCTGGCCCAGGACCACAGTGTGGTGGGTGGCCAGTCACATTGGTCATGTGAGAGTGGGGGGATGTCGCTCAATCATTCTTCATCTGGTCTGCTCTCTGACGATCCTTGCTCATTGCTGAATTTGGATCAATGGCATTGCTAGCGGTAGTGCTTCTGCTGTGCTAGTAGGCCAGCTGGATATATTTTTTTCTTGATTCAGAGTTTGCTTAGGATAAAGAGTTTACAGAAGGAAAAGGACCCTGGAGTGCAGGTCAGGGGTGATATTAAACACTCTGCACAACGACATAAGGCAGTAGCCAAAGCAAATAAAATGTTGGAGTGCATCGCCAGGGGAATTACCTATCGGAGGAAGAAAGTTATTCTGCCACTGTACAGGTCACTGGTGAGGCTATACCTGGAATACTGTGTACTTTTGTAGTGCCCATATCTGAAGTAGGATATCAAACTATTGGAGGGGATCCAGTGGAGGTTAACCAAAAATGATCCAATGTATGGGGACAGAACATGTGAGGATAGGATGAGGGAGCTTAACATGTGCTCCCTGAAGGACAGAGGAGAGAGAGGGGACATGATAGAAACCTTCAAGTACCTTAACGATATAAACAGGTTTGAATCAGAGGGCGTCTTTAATTTAAGAAAGGAGGGTACAACAAAGGGGCATAGCTTGAAACTAGTGGAAGGTGGATTTAAGAGGGAAATGAGGAGGCACTTTTTTACTGAAAGGGTAGTGTCTGGTGGAATGAGTTGTCAGTGGAGGTAGTTGCAGCAAATAGTTTCAAGGGGAGGTGAGATAGGGTAAAGAAGAAAATTAGGACAGGAGAAGTCATATTGAGAAACACAGAAACATAGAAGTTGATGGCAGATAAGGACCGCAAGACCCATCCAGTCTGTCCATTTCTTTTTCTACCTTATAAATGTGCCATCGGCATTTGCTCTGTCACTGGCTTATCTATTCATACTTATCTGTATTGCTACCTTATGCCTATCCCATGCCTGTCTGAAGCCCTGCACTGTATTCATAGCCACCACTTCCTGAGGTAGGCTGTTCCATGCATCCACCACCCTTTCTGTGAAAAAGAACTTCCTCACATTACCCCTTAATCAGCATCCCTCTAATCTCATGCTGTGTCCTCTTGTCCTCCTATTTTTCTTATATTGAAACATGTTAGACTCTTTCACCTTGTTAATGCCCTTAAGGTGTTTGAATGTTTCGATCATATCACCTCTCTTCCTCCTTTGCTCTAGGGTATACATATTGATCTCCATTAATCTGTCCTCATATGTCTTCTAATGCAGTTCCTGCATCATTTTGGTTGCCCTTCTCTGGACTACCTCAATATGGTTAATGTCCTTGTGAAGATGTGGCATCCAGTACAGCACGCAGTACTCCAGATGGGGCCTAACCAGTGTCTTGTAAAGAGGGATTATTACCTCCCTCTTATGACTTGTGATGCCCCTACTAATACACCCCAACATCCCCTAGCTTTACCTACTGCTTTAGAGGTCTGCTTGGATGATTTCAGGTCATCGGTGATGATGATGCCCAAGTCTCTTTCTTCCTGTGTGACTGTCAGCAACTCTCCTCCCAGTCTATAGGTGGCTTCAGGGTTTCTCTTCCCTACGTGCATGATCTTGCACTTCTTTGCATTAAATCCCAGTTGCCACTCTTCTGACCATTTTGCTAGTTTATCCAGCTCTCTTCTCATTCTGCCCACCCCATCTTGATCATCTACTCTGTTACAGATCTTAGTGTCATCTGCAAACAGACAAGCCTTACCCTCTAGTCCATCTGCAATGTCACTAATGAAGATATTGAAGAGGACTAGCCCCAGGACTGATCCCTGAGGTACCCAACTTGTGACTTGCATCTCTTCTGACTGTATACCATTTACTACCACTCTCTGTTTTCTGCCCGTCAACCAGTTTTCCACCCAGATGACCAACTTCTGACCCACCCTGAGCCTACCCAACCTATTTATGAATCTTCTATGTGGAACAGTGTCGAAAGCTTTGCTGCAGTCAAGGTAGGTGACATCTACTGCTCCCCCTTGGTCCACCACTCTGGTTACCCAGTCAAAGAAATCTATGAGATTAGTTTGACAGGGCCTTCCTTTTGTAAACCTATGCTGTCTTGGATCCTGTGCCCCTATGGATTCCAGGTGTTGCACTATCCTTTCCTTAAGGAGTGCCTCCATAATCTTGCCCACTACTGAGGTAAGACTGACTGGTCTGTAGTTCCCTGCCTCCTCCTTGCTTCCACTCTTGTGCAGCAGGATCATATAGCCCTTCTCCAGTCTTCTGGGACCTCTCCTGTGCTCAGAGACTCACCCAAACAGTTCTGCTAATGGCTCTGCTAGTTCCACCCTTAGCTCCTTTAGTACCCTGGGATGTATGTCATCAGGCCCCATTGCCTTGTCCACCCTGAGCTTAGTGAGCTCTTGTAGGACCCTTTCTTTTGTTAAGGGAGTAGTGCTCACCTCCCTTCCCCCCTGTGTCCATGGTGCTGAGCTGTGGGCCCTGCCCTGTCTTCTCTTCAGTAAATACTGAGCAAAAGTATCTATTTATGATAGATGCTTTTACAGGGTCCTCCTCCTCACATGCCCCCTTTTCTCCTTTGAGCTTAGCAATACCCCCTCTGGATTTTCTCCTTTCACTAATGTGTCTATAGAAAGTCTTGTCACCTTCTTTTACTGTTTGTGCTAGTGTTTCCTCAGTTTGAGACTTTGCCTGCCTTACTGCCTTCTCTGCTTCCCTTGGGGCAGTTTGGTATGCCTCCCTATCTTCATCCCACTATGTTCCCTTATATTTACAGAAGGCCAGCCTTTTGGCTCTGACCTTTTCTGCTACTGAATTTGAGAACCAAACTGGTTTCTTTCTTCTTTTGCACTTTCTTTTCTGTCTAGCACAATGGGATGTTGCTTCAAGTATTGCATCCTTAATGCTTGCCCACTTTTCCTGTACCCCCTCACCTATGTTTCTTTATGCCAGGGCTAGCTTAACTCTGTTGGCCATCTTATCAAAGTCAGCTCTTCTGAAGCCCCATATTTTTGCCTTGGAATGGGATGACTTAGTTGTTGTGGCCAAATTGAACCATACCATGTGATGGTTACTGGCCCCCAGGTGACCTTCTACCTGGAGA
This sequence comes from Neoceratodus forsteri, assembly GCA_016271365.2. Classification (NCBI taxonomy): domain Eukaryota; kingdom Metazoa; phylum Chordata; order Ceratodontiformes; family Ceratodontidae; genus Neoceratodus; species Neoceratodus forsteri. The sequence goes on from CM057458.1 coordinate 1,332,161,095, forward strand.
TCTGTGAACCCTTCCCTGTTAGTCAGTACTAGATCTAGGATAGCCCTGTCTCTTGTGGGTTGTTGTACCAGCTGTTTAAGGCCCTCCTCCTGCAGGGAAACCACCATGTGTCTAGTTCTGGCAGACGTTCCTGCTGGTATTGACCAATCTGTATCTGACATGTTGAAGTCTCCCATTATTAGAACCTCCCCTTTTGCTTTCATGTTTTGTATATCTTCTAACAGTAATATGTCTATGTCCTCCCCCTGGTCTGGGGGCCTGTAGATAATCCCAGTTCTTATGGCTGGCCCATTTAGAAGCAGAAGGGTAGTTGGGGTGGAGATGGTAGACTGCAAGAGGAGTGTGGGGGGGGGGGGCAGATCCAGTGAACGAAACTGAGCTGCACAGTCAAGCAGACATGCTAGACCATTATGGCCTGTATCTGCAGGCAAATACGTATGTTCATAATAGTATTTATTGTCATTGTTATTTTCATTTATGTATCTCTGCCAAGGTACATATGACACATATACAAATAAGTAAAATAAATACTAGAGTTCAGTTCAGTTCAACATCAAGAATCATTTGAATCATGTCTCTGCAATATACTTACTGTAATTAGGAAACAAAACCCTAGAGAAGATGAGAGAAGGATGGATATGCAGTGAAGCACTTCTATCAGGGGAGTTGGAACTTCATCTGCATGGAGTATTATCATAGTCCTGACACGAGCAAAGAACATGATACACAGAATCAATGCAATGTTTATGTAGCCACTGTTAGAGGGTTTTATGTTTTTAGCACTAGAAGGGAATTTTCAGAGGTCTTACATATTTCTACTGTTTCCACTTGTACCCAACATTTTGAACAGTTGAGAATGAAAGGGACAATGTGATCATATCTGCTTTGGCAGGATCCTATCAGTCATGCAAATCCTGAGATGCTAAACCTTTTGCTTGGAGGCTAAGTTTTTATTTATTTATTGAAAATTTCAAAGAATACCTTTGAGCACAAGTGCTCTTTTACAAAGGTTTCACATCAATAAAAGAGATTACAAAGCAATATAACAAATACAATAACTGAGTTCCAGTGGAATGAAGTCAATCAAATATAACTGCAGTAATATAAGTACAACTAAATATACTGGAATCAGTTGCATACAATTTAACAATAAGGCAGGTAGACAGAATCAGTGTAGACAATGATAGATGGGGCAGGATTTTCAAAGCCCTGAGAAGGACACAAGGTACTTGCATCAAACTGTTCTGATGCAACTGCCACCTTGTTTCAAAAGATGTAGCATTAATGATTCAGAAACATGGTCTGCATCTAAATCAGAAGTCGCTGCATCAAACTGCCACTGTGTCCCCCTTGTATCACACAGCAGGGTACAGCAGGTTGCAAGGAGGCTTGTGCCATGGTGGGGCTGCACCATCCCCTTTTCTGAGATTCCAAAAGACCCACTGTGGGTGCAGCAAGGGGCTTGAGTTAGACCAGCACTGACTTGGTCTAAGCCACTTGTGCCAGGGGCACACACATTGGCATCTTGGGGGGGCCCAGAACTTTGGGTCCAAGGGTGGAAGGGGCATGAAGTTCCATAGTGTGTGTGCTGTGGAGGCTGTGGGCACTGACATCAGTGGTATTGCACCCAGCAGGGGTTCTGATTATATCACAAGTGCAATGATGACTTGGTACCACAGGGGGTACAGAAACACACAGTGCCATGGCCCCACAATGGGCAGTAGCCCAAAGGCTGTGACCATGTGCAGCCATGGCACTGTGTGTCCCTGTACCCCCCCACAGTATCCAGTCATCGGTGTACTTGCTATATAATCGGCACCCCCGTTGGGTGCAACATCAATGCCCACAGCCACTATGGCATCCTGTGCCCCTTCCACCCTAAAACAACTCCTGCGTAGTTTGCTGTAGCCCCCCCACCACCATTCCAGCTCCTCTCATGTTGCACTGGGTGGGAGGACAGACCAGATCCCTGCAGCACTTCCTGCAGGTGTGCTGATTGATTCTGCGCTTGCCTGTGGCTGTGGCAACTCCGCGGTTTGTAGTGTAGGGATCTAGTTCTTCCTAAATTAGGTGCATGGTCCCTGACTCAGCTGGAATGTGCCCTGATCCCTAGATCATGGCAAATTGCTGCAATCTATGGGCTCTTTGAAAATACATCCCATAGCCCCAGAGTCAAAATCTGACTTTGTTCAGAGAGTATACTAGGAGGGACATTAGTTAGGATGATGAGCAGTTACAGTTGCATTGAACTGTTAGGGTTACCCATAGTGCTCTCATAAACTGGTCAAACTTAAACAGATTGAGCAAGGTATCAGGCAGCTCATTTATCCAGCCAGCGGCCCTAACTGTAAATGAACGCTTGCTGAACTGAATACAGTGAAAAGGGACTTCAACGGTATTCCAATTCACGCTCCTGATGTTGTAGAGATTGGCAACAGGGTGAAAACAGTGGGTTAGGACCAGAAGTAGTTGCACCCAGTAGTGCCTTATTGGTTAAAAGACATGTCTGAAACATAATTCTGCTAGGTAGAGGTAACCAGTTTGTTTGGGTATAAAGGGTGCAGCTACAAGTGTGCTTGTAAGTCCCAAGCATAAAGAAACAAGACGTATTACAGATTGAATTTATTCTGCTGATAACTGAGCCACAGGCAGTGGAGTAGACAGGGAGGCCATAATCAAATTATAGTGTATGGCTAGGAATTACTGTGTACGGAATTCAAGTGGCTCATAAACCTTGTTGTGCACGCTCAAAAATTGTGCACATTCTAAGAACCTTGTTGTGCATGTTCTATCACTAACTTCAAATGTGATTCTCTCATGCTGACTCACACTGCCTGCCTTCACCTCTCTGCTCACTGTACCTCAGCATTACGTTAACCACAGTTTAAAACAAAAAAGACATGCTAGCTGCATTTTTTTTAACTATACATTATAAGAAATAAAATATGAGTGCCCATATATAACTCACCTTGCATTTCCATCTTCTTGTTGTGATAACAGCATGTCCTCAAGAGCAAAGCTCTCAAGGTCCATATGCTGGTATCTCAGCCCCACAATGGAAACACATGCTTGTTGAGTATGGGCACCCATACGTGATTCCTTATGTGACAGTACTGAGCTGAGTGCAAAATATTTGAAAGTTTGAGCTGCAGCAAGAGTTACAGTCTGCTTCATTTCATGTGTTGTATATTTTTCATTATAAGGTAGCAGTACAAAATAATTTTGAAAGTAATTGGAACAATATAAGAAAAAAAGTTGTGCAGTTGAAAATTAATATATCTTACAGTATGTTGCATATTAGTGCTTTATCATTTTAAATGTTATCTTCCTTACAAACAACAGACACTTGCAGCCATATAATCTGTGAGTAGGAACTCACCAGCAGTAAGACTCATGCACCAAAAATGGAAATTAATTTTAAAGCTACAGACTTGCAGTGTCACTGGAACAGGTAGAGGCAGAACTGCAACTGAAAAACGTAATATAACAACATGTACCAGCAGTGTACATGTAAGACAGTACAGGCATCTCCAGGTTCATGTTACAAATTTGAACCTCGAGTGCTTCACCCTCATGATTCATGAATGTCTGCAGAACCTCTCAATGCCATTATATCTATTATGTATACTCAGGTAACTTGCAATTTAATTGCCTAAAGAAGTGGTTGTATACCTTTCTGACACTGAGGAACCCCTTACTATGAGCAGGCATGTCCAGGAGGCCATCAAGTCATACACTGCCATGTCAGAAAATCTCCTGACTATGATCAGACATCTCAAGACCCCCATACCCAATTTCTTTTTTTTGAAATTTAAATTTATTGAGTTTTCGAAGCAAAAGTAAGAAAAACAACCACTTTGCATTAAGAAATACGCCTTAGAATTGTCAAGGAAGAGAAAGAGGATACATACAATCAGGTTAACAAAAAGACCATAAATGAATATAGACAATCTTCATAGTCTATGCCCAGACAGTACCAGAACAGGGAAAAAAAAAAAGGGGCCCACCCAAACCCCCACCCCCACCTTCCCACCATCCCCCATTCCCCCATACTAGCCCGAGAGTTACCCTAGCCGAAGAGAGGCCAGATCTAAAAAAGAAAAAGAGGGACTATCTGCAATCAGGAACCTAAGCATACTGGATGATTTAGGATGGCATAAAAGGCTACGAATGAGGCCAACCGGGAACATGCCTAATCTAAATAGAGTGCACTCAACTTGCCCCATTTCCGGTTGAAAGACGCCGGGCTATGCCTATAACTAGCAATAAATTTCTCGGTATTGAGACAGAGAGACATCTCCCTAAGCCAGTCTTGATAAGTAATAGTAACCTGGTCTAACCAATGCCTGAGAACCAGTTTCTTAACTGCCATTGAGATAAGTGCCATGTGGTATCTACGCTCCTTCACCGAGATGCCAGAATAGTCACCCAAAATACATATACCAGGAGTGAATAGCTCTTTCAGACCTAAGAGCGGATCAAGACGATCTCTGAGAGTGCACCATAAGGGAGCCACCTTGGCACAAACCCATAAAATATGCAGCAAGTTCCCTTCGGCATCACCACATCTCGAGCAGAGACTAGACTCCTGCTTACCAAACCTGACCAACTTGACTGGGGTGTAATAGAGATTATTTAAAATATAATACTGGGTCAGTCTGTGGTTATCTTGAGATAAGTAACAATACACATCCCTCCAAATTGAACCCCAAACTGGGATAGAACACGAACCAGAAAGAGACCAGATTTTGGAACCCTCTAAGGGAACGGGGAAAAGGTCAGCCAGCAGTTTATTGTAAATAATAGAGATGCTTCTACAGCAGGCCGCCTCCTGAATCTTTGCAAGAAAAGGACTTATTTTGGATGGGGAACTGGTGGGCCCCAAGGTTTGGAGGATCAGATGTCTCAGTTGAAAACTTTAAAATAAATCTTTGAGGGATGTGAAGGACTTTAAAATCTCTTCCGAATTGAGGAGATTACTCTGGTGTACAAAGACTCCACAGACAGATTTTGTAGCTGCGGGAGCCAACCTTCAACTATGCATCTACCCCCAATTTTGAGGTTAGGATTTGAAACCGAAGGTTGGGCTAAGTCTTTAGACGGGAGGAAATTAAAGAAATTCCAACATTGAGAAATAACTGTAATGGACAGGCCAATAGGGGAGTCACGAATGACCGGAGGGAGCTTGGAGAACGGGTGCCAGAAAATACTAGAAGGGCTCAGACCTGCTAAAACTAATAAATTTACTTCGAGCTGTTGCCATTTGGGTAGAAAAGTGGAAGGCTGGGTGTTGGACAGCTTCCCTAATCTAGCCAGATGACTAGCCCAATAATACAGCAAGAGATTGGGTAGACGAAGGCCCCCCTTGTCTCTGGGCACTGTAAGCTTGAGGAAAGCTCTTCGAGGTTGTTTCCCCTTCCAAACAAAGTTGGATAGTACCGAGTTAACCTGAGCGAAGAACTGCCTGGGTAGCCAAATGTTAGGATGGGTCAGGGGGTATAAAAGCAGGGGCAGAATATTCATTTTGATAATATTAATATGCCCCCCAGTGGAGAGAGGCAGCCTTTGCCAACGATCGAGGTCACACCTAATTCTCCTGACCACATTGTCTAAACTGAGTTCCTTGGCCAATCCCTCACCCCTGGTTACATGCACACCAAGGTATTTAAAGGAAACCGGTGCCCACTTCATACCAAACCGCTCAAAATCAGATTTAAAGGTAAGAGAGTTAACCGGGAAAATGACCGATTTGGAGACATTCAACCTATAGTTAGAAACCTGACCAAACGGTCAATAGTTTGAAGGACATGTGTTAAAGATTGTCGGGATTGGTAGGTATAACAGTATATCATCAGCGAATACCGACAAAGTTAGGGGAGCTCGCAAGGGTACAGCTCTTGATTTGTGATGAGCCTTTGATACTCACAAGCAACGGTTCCAAGTAGAGGTTGAATAGGTAGGGACAGGGGGGCACCTGCCGGTGCCAGCAATATAGGGAAAAACTGGACGAAAATACCCTGCTACAATAGACTTTAGCCGAGGGGAATTTGTAAATAGCCATAATCATATGAATAAAAGAGTCAGGGAAGCCCATTCTCTTCAGAGTAGCCCATAGAAAGTCCCAGTTCACTCGGTCAAAGGCTTTTTCTGCGTCGAGAGTGACGAAGACCATAGGATCTGGCAGGGTACGGGATACCTGAATGACATGGGCAAGAGTTCTCAGATGATCGGCAGATGATCGCCCCTGAACGAAGCCCACCTGCTCCGGGCTCAGCAAATGCTGCCATACCTTTTTGATTCTGGACGATAAAATTTTGGAAAGGATTTTGATATCATAATTAAGGAGCGATATTGGACGATAACTGGCAGGGTCCGTTAGGGGCTTGTCAGGTTTAGGAATTAGAATAATTATTGCTTCTAAGAGAGAGGGGTCAGTCACTACAGCAGAAAACAAGTATTCGTAAAGCTTAAGCAACTGAGGGGAAAGCTCTTTGCAGAACACCTTGTAAAAAGTGGAGGGGAGGCCATCTGGGCCAGGTGCCTTTCCCAGAGGCAGGTCCTTAATTGCCTCTTCTACCTCGCTCAGTGTGATAGAAGTGGAAAGCAATTCGCAGTGATGAGGCTGAAGGGACGGGAGCTTAATATTATCCAAAAACCGCTCCACCAACTGAGCCTGCGACGCTGGCGAACTGGTACTGTAAATGTCTTTAAAAAAGACTTCAAAGATGTGGGCAATCTCCCTAGGTAACGACTTAGAGGTGCCGTCCTGAGCTTTAAGTGTCGGAATTAAATGGGAGCTCTCTATTTCTTTCAACCTCATGGCTAACATCTGGCCTGACTTCTCCCCCTGGTCGATATACCTAATCCTGGACTTAAAAAGAGCATATTCCGCTTTATCTCGGGTTAAGTCATTGTATTCATTCCTGAGTTTGATGAGAGCCGACAAATTGGCTGGGGAGTTGAAGGAGAGAAACTGACCTTCGGCTAGCCTCAACCGGCTAGACAGCGACCTGATTTTAGCCTCCCTAACCCTTTTCCTAGTAGCTGCGATCTTGATAAGCTCCCCTCTAAGGCAACATTTAAAGGAGCACCACAATACATCTGCACGTTGTACGGATCCTTGATTCAGGCCAAAATACATAAGGATCACATCCCTGATTTGGGAGACAAGGTGTTCCTCCTTCAGAATTTGCGATTAAGTTCCACAGCATGTCACTGCTGACCCTGGATACCCGGGAAATCTTGATCCAAACCAGGAGGATCTGAGATAACTATCGCTCGATACCTACAAGGGAAATACAACTCATTAGTGAGGAGCTGACAAGGATGAAATCAATTCTCGACCACGTTTGGTGAATCTGGGAATAGAAGGAATAAAGCTGATTGTCGGGATTAAGAAGACGCCAGGGATCACAGAGACCCAACAGGCTAATAAAGTCGGAAAGGGCAAGTTGAGCAGGGGACGCTGCTGGTCTAATTGGTCTATAAGTTTTGTCGAATTCGTTGGACAGAGCTACATTCCAGTCACCCCCCAAGATAAAAAGGGAAGGTAGGTATCTGCTCAGGATATCTGCCAGGGACATAAGGAAGGACGGGTCACCACCCATCGGAGCGTAAATCGCCCCTAACACCATACTGCTATTGTCAAACTGACCCTTGACCAGCACATATCTGCCCTCCCGATCAGTCACACACTCCTCGGCTACGAATCTGACATAGTGCTTAATCAGGATTGCCACCCCCCTACTAGCTTGCGAGCCTGGGGCAGTAAAAACCTGAGAGAATCCCAGCCTACGCAGGTGCTTGTCCTCAGAGGCGACCAGGTGTGTTTCCTGAATAAAAACAATATCTACGTTAAGTAGGGAACAATTCAGAAAGAACTGGCGTCTCTTGAGAGGGTCGTTGATGCCCTCTAATATTCCAACTGGCAATTTTAACAAAGCTCATTGCCATAATAGCTTACAAAGTAGAAGGCCAGGCACCAGGGCATCCCCAGCATTACAGATAGTTACCATGAAAGTACCACAAGAATGGCCCAACCATAATAATGCACCCCACGAATAATAAAACTTTCCGAGGCCCCCCCCCCATAACCAATGGAAAAACAGTTCCCAAAAAATAACATTGTCAACAACACACATGAATAAGTCGAACCCCAGGGGTCCTCTATGCCAGGGAAACAAGGACCAGGATACACTGAATTGAGAGAAGTGGCCCGACCCCCACCCCAAATAAAAACCAAATAGCAACCCAACAATACCCCAGAACTATATACAGTCCATCCCCCTGTAACAGATAAGCCAGTACACTACAGTTAAATGACCGTTGAAGAGACACGGACCCCAGGGCTGACAGACCAACGGCTCTACAAAAAACCTGACTGAAAACTCCGCTAAGAAATAGCAACATGGAGCAAACTGCTGAAGAAGGAGTTGGTGCCGTGCCCCCCAAGATCAGGTTGTGGGACTGCATCTCAACTCACACACCCCCGCCCCCAGCCAGAAACAAAACATAGAAAAAGGAAGGGTAGAAAACAATAACCCTAACATACTGAAACCCAACCACCCCAAACGAGGCTGGGAAAAGCAAAGTACACAGCTGCAAAACATTCATCAAAACTAAAATGGCTTGGTGGCGAAAAATAATACTCACCCCAAGAAGAGGACAAACCGCCTACAATTGTCCCAAGACTCCAAAATAGGTGGAGCAAAATGGGAGCAAATAAAACACCGGGAACTTGGGCTCTAAATCGACCAAGTGACCACCATAAAGCCGGAAAGGAGGAGGAGGGGAAGAGCAGGTAGGACCATCCAGTAACAGTAAAGCGGGCCGAGTAGCACCGCCGAACGTCAAGCGCAGTTCCACCCCCTCGCATAACCAGGCGGAGGCCCCATCACAGAAGGCCTAAGCATCCACCTCAAGCCCAAAGCCTTCCTGACCCATACTAAAGGGCCATCACCCCCACCAAGAGAAGCCAGAAGCGGACCCATCAACAGAACAAGGCAAGACCAAACAGCCCAGGTAGGCACAAAAAAGAAAGCTTAACACTAAAGGTCATCATAAACAGTCAGCCTGATTAAAAGAGGTCAGGCATCCTCCTGAAAGTTCATTTCTGGCTTGCTCTGGAGACTCAAAGGTGGCCCAGGCACTGTCGAGGAAAACTTGAAGCCTTGCCGGATAGTTCACGCGGAATTTGTGGCCAGCTGCAATCAACTTGGAGACCAGTGGGTGATACTCTCTTCTCCTCAGTCAGGTTTCAAAAGGTAGATCCTGGGTGATTCTCAGCGTACGATTCTCCCACAAAACTGCCTGCAGGCTCTTCACTTTCAATAAGATGTGCTGCCTTTCCAGGTAACTAAGCATCTTGATTAAAATGGGTCTAGGCCGAGATCCAGGTGGTGGCTTAGGCTTAAGAGATCTGTGGGCACGCTCAATGTGGTAAGAGGAGTAAATGGGAGAAGGGCCCACGATCTTAGTAAGCAGTTTTTGCACAAAAGACAGGATGTCAGGACCCTCCTCTCCCTCCGGTAACCCCAGCACCAATATGTTGTTCCTCCTGCTCCGACCCTCGAGATCCTCCGTTTTCAACTTCAACTTCGCTACTTGTTGTTTGAGCGTGATTAAATCGGGGTCGCATTTGGTCTTCCAGTCCTCCATAGAGCTGATCCGAGCCTCCAAATCACCCACCCGAATCGTAAGGGAGGCCAGGTCCCCACGCATCGACTTAAGCTCCGCCGAGATTTCCTGTAAAGTTTCTTGGAAAGGGATCAATTCCTGCAGAAACCGTTCTTCGGTGAGCGGGCCAGATGAAACACCAGAGGAGCTGGATTTAGCGCATGACCCCATGGATTGGGTTCTCGATTTTTTAGCCGCTTTCTCGGGGGTATTCGGTGGCGTATGCTTGGCTCCGGCGCTTTTCATCTTGGCCTCCATTGTCGCACCGCACCTTGGCGAGAGACTTGCTAAAATAATAACCGAACGCCAAAATAAAGTGACGATGAGCTGTGAGGGGTTAGGGTATTAGGTAACTCACCAGAAGTAGTTAGCAGAAAGCGCTAAATAACAGGATTCTCCGGCTGAAAGGGGAGAGCCAAGGATCTAAGCAGCCATTAAGAGCTCCGCCCCACGTGACCCTCCCCATACCCAATTTAAATTTTTAGCCATTTTACTTTATTCAGTATGATGTTAAAACTCACCAGTTCTTCTTGCAAATGAATTGCCTGACCTTTTGCACCTCAGGCTGTTTATCCATGCCACGGTAGTTGCTCTCAGTTATTTTACATGTCAGTGCACTTTCTGTAACACAGGTGTTTTATTGTATTTACTGTTTCAAGCTATTTCTCCTGTAAGTATTGCACACATTTCTTACTTCTGTATGCAGTGCAGTCTCTTTTGGCTGTGATATCCTATCTTAACATTGCTGGAACAAGTCTGAATGACTGCTCTATATGCAGTGCTATTGATATGTTGGTACCATTGATATGGCCAGGTCATGCCTGATAACAGCTCTTGGGACAAGTGCACCCACCAGGTGAAAAAATAATTAAATAACCAACTTAATGAATTAATACATGTAAATAAGTAGGAATAAAAATCCTGGACTATTTTCATACATACTAAAATATTATTTAATAGGAAGGTTGTGCTTGTTCTTTGTGCCATACCTGCTGAGGACCCTCGAGGGAAGACTTATAGACTCCAGCTTGAGAACCCCAGACTTGGTTGTGCTATAGCTGTTTTGACATGACAGTGGTCAGTAATCTCTGCACTATTGCCCTCAAACCAGTCAACAATCTTCTGAGCATGAGCAGTGCATTATTTAACCATACAGCTGACCTTTAAAAAAAACTGCTACTCCAAACCAACCATTTTTGCATTGCCACTGCTGGTTAACAGCAGTTGCTGCTTATGCAAACATGTTGCCACTCATTAAAAGTAGTAGCAGCTTGTTAAATGTAGTGTCTGGTTAACAGAAAGCTCCACTTGAGCATCATGCAAGCTGTTGACATTTGTCTGTTAAAAAAAAAGGTTTAAATAAAACACTTACACTGCTAATCCAGTGGTGCTGAGGGTTGAGATGCTGGACACCACACCTCACACCATGCCAGTGACCTGGGATCGGGAACAACTTCGGGTCCTGGAGGGTCAGCTGAGGTGCGGAGGATTGAGCATCCCAAGGACTGCTCTCCTCCTCAGGGGAGGGGAAGGAGGGAACTACCATGGGTGCACTGGCTCCTAGTGGTGGCTGGAGGTCAGCGCATGCCACAGTTCACAGAGAGGGGTAACGCTGGCTGTGCCATGTGTGGATGCATGCATGACAGCATCATTGGCATCATTGCATACCTGCACCAAGGGAGGAAGGGTCATGACAAAAACTTCTACATGCACAGTGACAGCAGGAGGATCTGACAGCACTGTGACAGGTGCACCCAAGTTAGCTCCCCTGGTGTCCGTCCCCTGGTCTTCCACGGTGAGTGGTTAAGTACCCACCACAATGTGGCTTGGGGGGCAGGACATAGGGGTCTCAAAGCTCTGGCTGTGGCTGGGGCAGGGCTACAGAGACAGCTGGATGGGGGGGCCATAGGTACAACTCCCCCCCAAGCCATGGAATAGAAAAATATACAAAAAAAAACGCTTATGTACTGTGCTGGAGTTCTCTGCTAGTACTGATAGACTATTGTCCAAGAGTTTGAAAATATGATCTTCATTAGAGAATAACATGCTCAGCCTGCAACTTTTGGAATCATTGCCACTTTATTACCCTTGGGGTAGTAGCTATTCACTGAAAGCTTCACCTCTAGTCCATATTTGTAAAATATTTTAAACAAAGAAGGGCATTCACAGCACAGAACTGCATTTAGACAATTAAGGTTGAAACTCAACTCTCAAAAGTAGGGAAATACAATGTTATGGTAAAATGAATTCCCCTGATTCTTGATGAAACTGTGGCATGGTGCTATTCATTGTCTGAATAATTACCTGATGCAGTATTGGTGGTACCCTAAATTTGGGACTGTCTTTCAAGGCCCAAAAATGTAGGCAGACACCAATGCTTTGAAAGAGGGTGTGGAAGTACGGATGACGCTAAGGTTGCCTTGAGTGTTCTGACCTTAAGGACCATAATGCACAGGTTCACAAAGGGTCAGGGGCTTTTCTTTTACACAAAGGTCCCATTTCCCTATTTCTGAGGTTTTGTGTTTTAATCCTAACTGATGCTTAAATATACTGTAGTCTTTTGCAATACGTGTTCTTACTTTTTTTAAGTAAATATAATAACAGATACACAGTACTCATGATCATGATACCCTCACTCAAAGACATACAACAAGCAAACATTCTCAGTTTTGGTTCCTCAGTATAGAAGCCTGATTGCATGACACTTAGGACAGGACTGAACATAGATGATTCTTCTGATAGAAATGTAACCATAACTATGATAAACCAGCAGAACATCCAACTGTTATAACACAAAAATGCACGACTTTAGATAAATCAAGTATGGCATTGACCTGGTAGAAATATGTCTGTTATTTTATTTGCAATATATGACCCCTGTTGCATCACCCTTGGCTTCAATACTTGTGATGTCATGGGTCCACCAACACTCATATCAGGCATAATTTTAGTAAGCCCATGCCTACTCATACCTACTTTGCTTATCTATCTGCCTGTCTGTCTGTCTGTCTGTCTGTCTATCTATCTATCTATCTATCTATCTATCTATCTATCTCTCTCTCTCTCTCGCTCTCCATTTATACTGGAATGTACTTTTCGTTATATACTTCTGCTTCATTAATACTTGAATACATGATAACAGTAGCATAGTGGCACTCACTTTATATATCAAAAGTGAATATTACAGTAATAAATATAGTAGAAACTTGTCTGAAACAGTTTATGTAAAACTGACACTAAAGAACCAGGTACCTGAAGATGCCAGAGTTCAAGATGCAAAACTTTCACACACCTAGATGAATGCAACAGTATATTTCCCACATGCTGGGGAAAGGTATGGCACCAGGGCAGTGCATAGGGTGGACTCCAAGAATCTATATACTTGCTGAGATATATAAGAGCTCATATACCTGATATGTACAGTAGGTGAAACCAGCCAGACTATAATAGCCCAAATGAACTTACACAGGTACACAACACAACCCCAAGACATTCAGGGAACAGTGGGAATGCATTTCTCTCACAAACTAGATACCTTGAAGGACATGGCAGTCACAGTAATAAAAGAGTGATTTGAAGACATTTAGAAAAGGGGACCATGGGAAACAAATTCAAAACACTATTCAAAACTCATGAATATGGACTGAACATAGATGAGGGGTTTGCTGTTCATTGCAATTTCCAAACTTTTGTATCCAGGATTAAACATTTAGAATATCAAAATTGTTTCAAACTCTGCTTTAGGAAGTCTTTGCTCTATAGACGTCATTGTTTACAGGTCTCCTACTGTCACACTCCTGCATAAAAGTGTATTTACTCTGGAAAAAGAGTCTGCATCTATCAGCCAATTTATATTCCAGTATTTTAAAGACTGCCCTTTTTGTCTATGCTGACATCAGTAATTAATAGTTCTCTTGCTATGATACTTCCTTATCAGAAACAGTGTCACACTCATGTGTAAATGTCTGTCTTCATTTGAAATGCTCCAATTTATGATTCAAATAAGAATGACATTTTTTGTATAAAGTCCTCTTCATGCACGGTAACTGTTTAACCACAGTGCTCAATTCAGAGGCCTACATGGCTTTTGAAGTCTGTATAATAAGTTTCTATTAGTCAAATAAAAGGTGTTATGACTTGTTTTTATTTTTGTATCAGATATGCTTTACATAATGAAATACAAGACACTAAGGTGTGCATCATAGTGTGATGTATGAATGCCTTTGGTGACTGAAGGCTCTTGGCTTCATCTCATGTCTCTTGCAAACTAAACAATGCTGTAATATAACACAGTAGAAGTATGACCTCAGATCGTGTTGTCTTTTGCCAAAAATCTGCATACAGAGAATGATGCATACCTAACTATATGTTATGAGGTTCTTTTGCACTCCCAAGATGTGTGATGACCTACAAACCTCAAAACCAAAACTCAAGAGATTTCTTGGCGTCATCAGACACTGAGGGTGTGTACAATAACTTCTAAATACAGTTATATACTTTTCCATTTATGGCTGCATAGTGAGAGTTATGTTGACGTAGTGCAATTACATTGAAAAGGGGCTTTGGAGCCGGCCCAGTGGCACAGAGGGTTGAGATACTGGATGCCATGCTTCATGCTGTGCCAGTGACCCAGAGTCGGGAGCGACCTCGGGTTGCTGGGGGTCGGCAGGGAAGGGAGAGGATCGAGCATCCAAAGGACTGCTCTCCTCTCCCGGGGAGGGGAGGGTTGTTGCCCTACTCCATGGCTGCCCACAATTTTGAGGCTAGTGGGCAACGTCAGACCAGGGGAGGCACAGGAGCACATGTGCATGGTGTGCATATGCCTCCACATGCACACACTCAGGCTGCGAGGGTGAGGAGCCGCACAGCAGAAAAACAGAAAATGGTGTTGATCAGCAGGATTACACCAGTCCTCTGCAGGCTCTGCACTCAGCCAGCTGGGCACATCCATTCCATCGAGGTAGACCTGATAAACACCATCATGACGGGACTGGGGGGACCGGTTGAAGGGGACCGGTTGACACAGGTGGTGGAAAAAGTACTACTAAAATAAGGAAAAAGAAAAGGGGTTTTGGTAGCATGTGACTGCGAGTGGGTGGGCACTGGTAGCATATCACTGCAAATACACCACAGCTGTGTCCTTCCAGAGGAGTGGAATTTAAACAGATCTCTCCATGTCCAGTACATTGCTGTTGCTTCCTCCCTCCCCCCTGCTGCATTATTTTCTTTCTCAAGTGCAAACAAAAGCTGAAACTGTATGTTGGTCTAATAACTGTGCAGCTCAAACTGTCTAACAATCACTTTCACTTGACCAACTCCATTGAATATGCATAAGGCTTTACATTTATTCCATATTGCTTACATCTAGGTTGGTTTCTGACCTATAGTGAGTTGCATGGTGGCATTCTCTGTCTCAGCACTCTGCTCTCTAGCCACTTTATGTTCTGTGTGCTGTTCTGTCTCCTGAGTTGACTACTGTCTCTCACCAGACTACCACTCCATATGGGATTCCAGCAGCTGGCATCATGGCTTTCCATCCTCCGCTTCTTCCAGCAGTGCCTCATTTGCTGCTGCCTGCTCAACTCATAATCACTACTATGCACTCTAATCAACTTCCAGTAAAGATGCAGCACCCAAAACCACAGAGCAGCAAGATAAGATTGCCAACAGAGCAGGTCACAGGTGGGTTGGTGACAGTAGTTTGCATCCCATGAAGCTGTCCAGTGAAGAGGGAAGGGAAGGAAGCCACAGGTGGTGGGTGACACAGCTGATTGATTCCCTGACCCAGCCAGGGAGTAATCCCACCCACCCACTCTTCTGTCCACCCACCCCAGGGCTCATCCTCCTTCTAAGGGAGAGGCGTAGAACAGGAAGTTCTAGTCCCAGAACAGGAAGAGGAGGGTAAGAGAACACAAAGGTGCTTAAAAATGAGCTTACCATAAGCACATACAACCAAGAGACTAAGGATAGCAGCAGGAGGGGCTAGATAGTGTAGTGGAAATAAAGCAGATTAGTCTAAGATGATGCAGGGAGTGGTGCAGTGCACTGGGTGCAGAGCAGCAGTCTTCAGGAAGACATTCTGTGTACTGTGGTGCTGCCCAGTTTTCAGGCACCTCTCTGGGATGAAGGCGGAGATGGCCAGTCTCCACACTGAGCTCAGAGGAATACTGGAGACCTTCATCCCCACCCAGAGGCCACTATGTCACCAGCTAATGCCACAACGGCTGCCTAGGCAGATGGCAAGATGGACTACAGTGGGCTCAGGGAGGTTCAGGGAAGGGGGCAGGCACACATCACACATCTCCCATCTAGTCAAGCTGCAGAACTCCTACCAAGTCTTGGAGGAGCAGGAAACTCCTGCATAGGAACCTGAGGCTGTGACTGGGGAGAAAGAGAGGGTCCTCCAGAAGGGAGACCCAGTAGGTGGGAGAAGCAGACTCCAGAAGAAGAAGAAAGTACTACTGATGGGGGACTAGATTGTCCAGGGATTGGGTCTGGGCAAGGAAAGAAGAGAGGAAAAAGAAGAGAAGGGAAGTGAGCTAGGGGGAGAAAGGAGTCAGAACTTGGGCCAGGAAATTGAAGGGGACTGGGGCAAAAGCCTGAGAAAGGGGGTGGGGCCTTAGATCTGGGTGACTCAATACTTAAAGGGGTGAGATTGGGATTGACGGGGAAAGGCACAGTCGCATATGGGTGGAGTGCATACCAGGAATGACAGAAGGTAAGGTGGGACAGTTTATTCTTAAGTATGCAAAGAGGGATAGGGAGAAACCTTGTATCATGATGCACTTGAGCACAAATGATTTAGAGGGAAACACAGTCAAGGAAGCACAAGAGAGGTCCATGGAGTTGGGGAAGCTGTGTGGGGAAGTATGGAGCTCAGTAGCTTTTTCAGTGGTATTCCCAGGGCAAGTGCTGTGAGGAAACTGAGAATAGAGGGATTTTGCACTTGACTGGGAGCATGGTGTCAGTCAAAAGGGTACAGGCAGGTGGGGGGATGGGGTAGAACTTGGGATAGCAGCACTCTGTATGCCCAGGACAGGTTACACTTAAGCAAGGAGGGCTTGGGTGCATTAAAGTGGAGACTGGTGGCATACATAGCAACCAGGGTTGATTTAAACTAGGTGTGGGGGAGGCAAGTGGGTGGAGTCTGAACAAGGTCTCCAAAACAGGGAGCCAATTGGGCTAACCCCCCCCATACCAGTAGGGATGGAACAAGGGAGGGTTCATACAGTATTGATATTAATAGTGTTAACAAGAGGAGGAAGGATGGGAAGGTCACATATTGGAAAGTAGTCTTCCTGAAGGCAAGGAGCCTGGGGAGCACAACAGCAGAAGTGCAGGCTTTCATGGTGGGGGCAGGAGGTGGACATAGCTGCCATCACCGAAACATGGGCCACCCAATACCAGGACTGGGACCTAGTGGTCGCAGGGTACAGGCTCTACCACAGGGATAGAGATAAAGGGAAAGAGGGTGGGGTGGTAATTTATGTTAGGGAGGGGATAAGGTGTACCAGGGAGGAGGGGGGAGGGTAGAACAGAGGCATTATGGTTACAATTCCAAGATTCAAGAAACAGGTCACTTAAGATGGGGGTGGTGTATTGGCCACCATATCAGGCAGAGGACTTGGACAGAGAACTAGTGGAGCAGGTAAGGAGGGTCAGTGGGAAGCATAACACCATGATCATGGGGGACTTAAATCTGCCAGGAGTGGATTGGGGCTGCCAGGAGTGGATTGGGGCACCCCTGTCACCTTTAGTGCAAGGGAGCAGGTCCTCCTTGATGCTTTCCAGGACAGTTTCTTGATACAGATGGTAAATGAGCCAACCAGGTTAGGCAATACTCTGGACCTCATTCTGTCTAATGGGGAGTTTGTTAGAAACCTGATGGTGGAAGACCAACTAACAAGGAGCATCCACCACACAATGTGGTTCTCTCTCACAATGGGTAAGGAGGCTGAGGGAACAGGGACCAGGGTAGTGAACTTTGGGAAGATGGGGGAATTAGTGGCTAGGCACCTAGCCAAAATCCTCCTACACATAGATATGAACCAAAAATGGGAAGTTATCAAGCAAGGGCCCATGAAAGCCACTAGATCCTGTACCATGACAGAAAGCAAAAAGGCTACGGCCAGGAATCCAAGTTGGTTAAGTGGGGAAATATTGGTTAAGGTGAGAGCAAAAAGGACAGCCTTCAGGAGATTCAAGAGATCCAGGCAAGAACAGCATAGAGAGGAATACCTGAAGAAATCAAGGGTGGTGACCAGAGCAGTCAGGACAGCCAAGGCTTCCAGAGAACTTAGGCTGGAGCAGGGCATCAAGGATGGGGAAAAGAACTTCTTCAGGTACATAAGGGAGAGACGGATCTGCAAAGATCAGATTGTAAGGACCAGGAAGGATTGGGGGGGGCAGAAAAAGGGGTAGAGCAGACAGAAGCACTAAATGAATACTTCAGCTCTGTATTTACTAAGATGAAGGATGGAGCACTGCCTCAGGGGTTAGGGAGGGTAGGCACAGGGGTGAGGAGGTGACATATAGGATAATCACAGTGGGCAGGGTGCTAGAAGGGTTAAGGGCATTGAGGATGGATAAGGCACGGACCAGATGGTGTACACCCCCAGGTACTGAGGGAATTGGTGGAGGTCCTGGTGGAGCCTCTGGTAGACTTGTTCAGTTCCTCTCTGGAAACAAGAGATGTACCACACCACTGCAGGATGGCTTATGTGGTGCCCCTCCACAAAAGCAGACCCAAGGATGAGCCGGGCAACTATAGACTAGTAAGCCTCACATCCATTGTGGGAAAGTTAATAGAGACAATCTTGAAGGAGAGGTTAGTAACCTTTCTGGAAGATAATGGACTACAGGACAGAAAGCAGCATGGGATTGTCCCTGGCAGGTCCTGCCAGACAAACCTGGTTGACTATTATGTCTGGATGACTAGGGAACTTGACAATAGCCATGCGGTTGACGTCCTGTATCTGGATTTCAGCAAGGCATTTGATTCAGCGCCACATGGGAGGCTGATTAATAAGGTAGGATACCAGAGGGCAGGGACAAAGATGGTGAACTGGATCAAGTACTGGTGGCAGGGGAGACAACAGAAGGTAGTGGTGGTGGTGAGGGAACTCTCTTCTCCAAGGGCTGTAATGAGTGCGGTACTGCAATACTTGGTACTGGGCATAGTATTGTTTGGCATATTCATCGCTGAAATCTCACATGGCATTAAGAATAAGATTAGTCTTTTTGCAAAGGACACCAAGATCTGTGCAGTGGTGGATGACACAGAAGGGTGGCAGGGGCTGTAGGAGGATCTGGCTAAGCTTGAGGAATGGTCAGATGCATGGCAGATGGGGCTTAATGCTAAGAAGTTCAAGGCCATGCACTTGGGAGCAAGGAGCCTGTGGAGGTGTTGTCAGTTGGGAGGGGTGAAGATAACCACTACAGAGGAGGAGAAAGATCTTGGAGTGGTAACAGGGCATATGAACCAGTCAGCACAGTACAGGAAAGCAGCAGCTAAGGCCAACAAGATGCTGGGGTGTATTGCTAGAGGTATTTACCTCCAGGAGGGGGGAGTTGATCCTGCCCCTGTACATGTCATTGGTGAGACCGCACCTGGAATACTGTGTGCAGTACTGGTGCCCATATTTGAAGAAGGAAATTAGATTACTAGATGGAGGTCCAGCACAGGGCAACACAGATGATCTGGGTATTGGAAGACAAACCCTACAAGGGGAGGCTGAGGGAGATGAATATGTGCTCCTTGGAGGAGAGAATGTATAGGGGGATATGACTGAGACCTTTAAATACATGAAGGGTATAATCAAGACTGGTACAGAAGGGATTCTTAAGTTGGAGGGAGGGAGGGACATGAGGAGACATGGGCTGACATTGAAGTGAGGGAGATTAAGGAGAGGAATGAGGAGGCATTATTTCATGGAAAGGGTGGTGTCTAAGTGGAATGCACTGCCTGAGGAGGTAGTGTCCGGTATGAAGGTGGGCAGCTTTAAAAGGGGATGGGATAAAACTAGGGGGATGGTCACTGTGAGGGAGGGTGTGGAGTGGGGGCAGCTGCAGTGTAATGGATTGGTAGCTGCACAATCGCACAGACTAGATAAACCACATGGACTGTATCTGCTGGCAGTTTCATATGTTCATATAATTACCTGGCCACACCCCATACTCATGAGATCTTTTGCATGTCACTATACCCCAGACTGTCAAGACGAGTTGAGCTGAGAGAGTGGCTTTCCCGCCAATCAGTATTGTTGCTTCCCCATGTGAAAATGTACTCCTGGCTTCCCCAAAGGCCTCAGGGACCCTATATATATAATTTTTCCCCTTTATGTAATGGATAGGGGGATATGACTGAGACCTTTAAATACATGAAGGGTATAATCAAGACCACTAGCAAGCTCAGTTTAGGCTATTTTCCCAGATTGTACCTTCTCTGCCCTTGATTTTTGCCATCGAGGGGATAATTAAATGGATCAAGGCCCCAGTACTGTACTTTGTTTTGCTGACCTGATATGGCTGAACTTCAATGTCTTAGCTTTAGTTAATTGCTGAGACTCCTTTCTGTGTTTTGAAATTATGTGTTGCTTTTTTATTTTTTTCTCTTTCTTTTTTGGTTCAGTCCTAATGTAATATATAGAAGTCTGTACATGCATGCACAGCTGTCATAGTTTGTAAATATTATATTTCTATATTACTGTGACACCAGCCCATGAATCTGCCTTCCATGTATGGGCAGAATGATTTTGGCATTACTTACTATACAGAGCATCCCTTTGGGTAATTTAAATGCAGGCATTAGATTATGGGTTGATATGTTGTGATACTGGTCCAGAGTAGAAGCATACAGTGGTGGAGGTTAAGAAGATTTTGTTTGGTGTTCTCCACCCACTACACCCCCCCCCCCCCCCAAACATTGCCTCCTTGAATTGTGGTTCTCTCTCCATGACTGGTGAACTGTGGTCTGCTTGAGCTGTTTTTCCCACCTAAACCTTTCTACGTGACATGACAGGTGCACACTCACTGTGCTCAACATTTTCCCCTTACTCATTCTTTGCTGAGGGTGTTGGGGGATGTACAGATTGTGAAGGCAGAGTGAGGAACTGAATGGAGGAAACTGGTTGCAGCTCATGTCATCATTCAGTCAAGTCACCATCAATGAAGACAGAATCCCAGACTACCTCTCAGCTCAGGTCAAACACTCAAACAGGCAGGGACTCAAAGTCATGGTGAGCTCACTGGACCAGTAAGTAATCAGTTTGGCTGCTTGGTGGGGATTTAATATTGATGACAAGAATGGGGTCCCAAAAATGGTTGTGGTGCTGTATGTATTGGGAGAGGGAATGAGGACAGTAGCTACTGTGTGGGACAATACTGTCCAGCGAAGTGACACAAAAGCTGTCTAAAAATGAGCAGCAGTCAGCTTGATAATTGTTTATTATCTCTTGTGAAGTGCTCCGATAATGCTTTACAGACAAACAGTGGACAGCAGAGTCTCCAAAAATGGTTGTGATGTTGTGTGTTTTGAGGGGGGAAATGAGGACAACAGCTACTGTGTGGGAGTATTCTAGTACAGAGGTGTGAGGAAAAAACAAGTGAAAAGTACTAGAAATGTGCTGGCCTGGTGGTGCTGAGGATTGAGGTGCTGGACACCACACCTCATGCCACACCAGCTACCCGGGTTCGGAAGCAAGCTTGGGTCAGCAGGGGTCAGCAAGGAAGGAGAGGATTGAGAGTCCAGAGGACTGCTCTCCTCTCCTGGGGAAGGTGGGTGGATGACTCCCTGGTGTGAGCAGCTTCCAGTGGAGGCTGGGAGCACTACAGTCTGGGGATCATGCTGACGCAAGGGGAGGAGCTTCAGCAGATGTCCGTGGGCTGGGTGCAGGAGCACGGCCTGCCACACTGGACATCATTGCACATCTGGGCTCCTGGGGGGAGCTCTCTACGAACAGAGAAAACACCAGTTGGCGGGGGGATAGACATCGCCTGCCTGACCTCCAGCTCCAGATCCTGCCCACTGTGGACCTGGTCTCAGCATCACCTCTACCCATGGAAGCACCAGAAGAAAGCACCAAGGAGCAGAAGGCGGCCCCACTTCGGGTGGTGGATTCCGGAGGTTTTCCTCCATGAAGTGTGTAGTGGGTGTGCCAAGGGCTGGGGTACAGCTGGGAGGATTTCAGGTAGGAAGGGAACAGGTAGGTTGATTGAAGGGGTCCCAACTAGTGGTGACAGGAAGGAAATAAAGTTTAAAAAAAACTACTAGAAATGTGTTACTTTGCACCACAGAACATGAACATTTCAAAAGCGTCTGGGGGCCTAACTGACCCACAGGCCCCCTGCCAGTTGTTTTAGGGCCTGAACCCTAAATAATATCCCACACTAGAAATACCTCTGCTGCCAGCAACTCATTATTGCATACTCCTATACAAAAAAAAGTTCTGTGACTTACTTTTTTTCTGAATTACAGCAATTGTAATATATGTATGCGCATCAGTATGCATATGGAAATGTGACACTTTCCTCCATGTGTGTGTGCCAGGCAGGTACTGATCTCTGTGTGATTGTTTTTTGACATCATGATTGATGAGATCTTAATTTAAAAAAAGAAAAAAAATCCCAAATTCTATGGTGGATACTCAAATCCAGGGGTAAGCCAAAATAACAACACTCCTTCAAGAAGAGTATGAAGACGGTGGGTCAGCATGTACACAACAAATGTTCAACTAGATATTCAAATGGCCAGATATAACAAAATATTGCAGTGTCATAATTATTCAGGATGTATTCAACAATCATATTATTTGAATCTGCTATGCAGTCAATTTTGTCCTAACTAATAAAGTAGAAACACAGACAGATCAGCACTCTTTCACCATATCTTGCACTTTGTGTGCAACACAGAGCTGTGATAAATTGCTTTTAGACATCTTGGAGTGCTAATCTATTTCATGTAGTGTGGATAATCCATTAATTTAATAAGTTTTGTACTGTTCTTATTTATTTTAAATGGATCTGGTTGTGAAAAAAAATATTCATACAGCATCAGCTGCTGCACTGTAATTCAGGTAAGGCGCTGAGAGTCCATTGTGTGTGTGTTTTGTGATGTGATGAATATTCACTGTCACAAGTGAGTGGGTGAGAGTACTATGTTTGATTAACAGTCACTGTCAGCAGGCACTGATGGTGTTGCTAGAAACATCCTCCCCCCACCCACACACACAGTCCATTCCTCCCTCCCTCTCTTCACATTCACTGCCACCAAAGCTTCAGTCCATGTCTGCACTTCTAAAATTTTATTTCACAGTCTTTCATGGTCTTTACTGGATTCCAAATTCTTCTTCTGTTGACCTTAGCTTCTTAATTCCCTCTTTTCTCAGATGGGTCTAACTAACTCCAGGATACAGTCCACATTCGGGGCAGGTCTGACAAGTCTGTGACAGCCAGCAATCTCCTGTTCTCTAATTCTTGCAAAGTTCTCCTCTGCTCACTACTCCAGTAACTTCAAGTACCTTGTGTTCTTGTTCCAAATTAAAAGTGCTCTGCTAAGTGCCGTACATCAAATATTCTCAGCTCAATAACAAATACTCTAAGTAAATGTAGTCCCCTTAGACGTGTGCATGTACCTGGCAAAGTCTGCAGTCAAGCATAAAATTGTTAGCAGTTCTGCTACTCTGCAGTGCATTTCAACTTGAAATGTATTCGGAAAGGACTGTTTTTTCAAAGACAGAATGCGACTTGAGGGCAAATAAATTTCTGTTGGGGTGAGACTGTATGAAAAGGGAATGTCTTTTCATTTACAAACAGAACCATAAATTTAAATATAGCCATCCACAGATTGTAACTAAACTGTACTCAAATTACAAATGCTGATGCTAAAAATATCAGGCATTTATTACAATGCAATATGCTACAAAATAACTACATTGGAAAACAGCCCATGTAAAACCTGAATGAAATGAGCGACCACCTGATTAAATAAAAAAAGACTGATTACAGAACTTTACATCAAGTCTTATAAATGCAGTACATACTGTACAAAAACACCCTTCAAACAACAACCTGCAGTGATAATAGAAATTCTTAAAAAATAAAATAACTACATTAACTTGCAAAGTTTGATCACTGAGAAATTTAATATTACATGAGATAGCAATTAAGACCAAATTGTGAGCAACAGACGAAATTGCACACTGTTTCAGAACGTTGCCACCAAGAAAATGGCCGTCAAACTCAACTGTTCACATAGCTAAGGCACTTATGCATGCTTTTTTATACTGTAATTCAGCATCATGTCAGAGTGCATACACAGCATGGACATGAGTTTCTCCCCTGTCAAACAAGAGGGTTTGGATAGACTTTGAAAAACATGATGGGGAGATCAACAGCAGCCCAAACCTAAAGGAGATAGGAATGAGTATTTGTTTAATAACCAGATACTGCAGCTTGGTGTGATCATTAAAACATTTTTTTGCTGCATAGCGAGAGTTTTGCTGATGTAGTGCGATTACATTGAGAAGGGAGCTTATGTAGCATGTGACTGCAAGTAGGGGGCTTTGTTTGAACATCACTGTAAATACACCACAGCTGCTTCCTTCCACTGGAGTGGAATTGAAGCATATCTCTCTCTGCATCCTCTCCATTCAGTATGGTTGCTTCCTCCCTCACACCATTTATTTTCTTTCTCCCAACCCCTCTGTCCACCCATCACAGTAAGTTGCACAAACAGTGCCAGTCAGCCCCGCTGTGTGCTTAGCTACTCTAGAGCTGGGGGAAGGAGAAAGCCTCACCTTTGGAATGAGATTGGCTGCTATTTGGTCTTTCAAATAAATCAGTTGGTATCTGTAGCATGTATGTGATTTTTTTTTTGTTTTACAATTTATTTATAAAGGATATAACAGCTATGATGCAACCACCATCAATAACATCATTTTGCAACCATATTGGCTCTAACCAGAGTTTATTTTATAACATCTGGTACTCATTCTGTATAATTATAAAATAAAATGTGTAAAGACATGGTGCTAGTCACATATGCTGCTTGTGAAGGACTATAACTTTTTACCTGCTTCTGTGGTGTTCCTGACAGCTGTTCTCAGTTCTGGGAGCATATTGAGTCACCTGGTTCATAATTTGTACTATCATGACTAAGGAAATGCAAAGCAGAGTCTTAGAAAGCAGCTGACACCTTCAGGAGAACTTTAAGAAAACGTAACATTTAGACACCCTTTAGCTAGTATTTCACATTAGTTTTGTATTCTTCCTCCCCATTATTTATTACTGAGGTAAGCTGCATGACAACAGGATCTTTGCTCCTGAAGAGTTCATCTGTTCCTGTTGTTTTTCCCTACTTGAGGTCATAATGCTTTGCTTGTGACATCACAATTACTCCCATGGTAACAGATTGTGATGTCACAACAAAGCATTATGACTTGAAGTAAAGAGTAAGCTACAATGTGAGGTAAACTCTAAGAGAAATTTAAGGGATAAAATCATGTACTCATACAAATTTACTCAGTAATAAATAACAAGGAAGAGAAATATATAGGATGCATATGGAATAAAAGATGAATTGTATCTAATTATTATGTTTTTCAAAGTTTAATTTTTGGTGTCAGTAGCTCTTTAATGAATATTTCTCTAGTCAATGGCTAGGAGGATACTCTTACTCAAATTATGCCCTAATGGTAGTTAATGCACATCGTCAAGACCAGGGCTACCTGTCATTGGAAAGAGATTGGAACAAATGGATAAGAGCACAAAAAAGTAACATTCTCCAAATGAGGCCTGCTGAGGGAATGAAAGACTTAGTTTGCACATACATTAAAGATCAACTACAAGTCAGAAACAATCTTTTGACCATGGGGTGTTTCTCAGAAACTATCTGCAAAGGGGAAAATAGTACTAATTGCTTCCTTTTTTCATAATGAGTCATTCCAGAAGGCCTCATGATAAAAACATTGATTGTAATGTTGTTGTTTTTATTATTTTTACTGTGCATTCAAACTAATTGTTGCATTCTAAAAAGAAAAGAGTACTGCTTATAAAAGTATAGAGGTGAGTGCCTAAGGAATGAACTAGCAAATGGGCAGAAAGGAGGGGTGGAAGAACAATGGGGAATAATAAAAACTGCCATAACAGAGGTAACAAGCCTTTGTGTGAAGCAAATAAACAAAACAAAATGATGTAAGAAACCACTATGGTTCTCAAAGGAGGCGGCAATGAAGGTTCAAGAGAAAAAGAAAGCATTCAGGAAGTACAAGGAATCACAGAAGGAGCAGGAGAGAGAATTGTATCAGTTAAAGCAAAAGAAAGCTGGGAAGGCAGTCAGAACAGCAAAGGCCCGAACCGAGGAAAAGATAGTCAACTCAGTTAAGAAGGGGGATAAAACCTTTTTTAGGTACATCAGGAAGCAAAAGGAAGACCAAGGGAGGGATAGTGAGGCTTAATAAAGGGGAAGGGGTGGGAAGAGTGTGGGTGAAAAGGCAAAGATACTAAACAAATATTTTGCTCAGTATTTACAAATGAAGAGGGGAGGTACCTAAAACAAACAATAGAAACACTCTGGATACAGAAGTTTTTTTTTTTAAATTCTTTATTTATCCTCCCAGGCGCCGCCACCGAATTATCAGCCGGTCATGGACCACGAGCCCCACTCTCACATCAGCCGCGCGAGCCCTCGAAAGCCCTGGTTACCCCTCACGGCGGGTTGCAGCACTCTCCGGTGCATGCCGCAGTCATCGAATTAGGTCGGAGGGCTGGCCTGAGGAGCTAATTGGAGCCATGGCAGGCTTCATGGAAGGTGGCAGGCAGCTTCCTTTTTCCTGATTTTCCGAGGAGGCGGGGTCGTGCAATGACGCCTAGCGTCTGCCCCGCCTCCTAAGCGTGCAGAGCGCGGCAGCATGGGTGATCCTGGCCTCCGCTAGGAGTCCCCATCGCCCCGGATGCTACCCCATCCCTCCCCCCGGAGAAGGAGAGCAGTCCAACGGACACTCAATCCTTCTCCCCGGCCCCCTCCGATGACTCAGGTCTGTTTCGAACCAGGCTGCCGGCGTCATAAGCGAAATCCAACCGCTGCGTCGACGAGCCGGCCTGGATACAGAAGTTGATACCAGCCCATTTACAGAAGAAAGGGTTCTGAAAGAACTCTTAAAACTGAAGGTGGACAAAGCAATGGGGCCTGATGGGATTCATCCCAGAATTCTAAAAGAACTAAGGGTAGAACTAGTGACACCACAGACTACCCTCTTTAACAAATCATGGGAGGATGGGGTGGTACCTGGGGACTGGATGATGGCAGATATGATTCCTCTTCACAAAAGTGGGAGCAGGGCAGAAGCAGGAAACTACAGACCTGTTAGTTTAACCTCAGTGATAGGGAAAATGATGGAATCACTTCTGAAGGAAAGAATTGTCGAGTACCTAGAGGCTAGAGGGGCACAGGACCTAAGGCAGCATGGATTCACAGTGGGAAGGTCATGCCAGACGAATCTAATAGATTTCTTTGACTGGGTGACCAAAGTAGTAGATCAAGGAGGGGCTGTGGACATGGCCTACCTAGACTTTAGCAAGGCATTTGACACAGTCCCACACAAAAGATTAATATACAAGTTAGCCAGCCTGGGAGTGGGTCCCAAGATGATAGTCTGGGTAAAGAATTGGATGAAGAATAGGACACAGAGGGTAATAGTAAATGGAGTCCACTCTAAAGAAAGGGGGGGTTATTAGTGGGGTACCGCAGGGTTCAGTATTAGGACCGGTCCTCTTCAATGTCTTTATAAGCCACATTGCAGAGAGACTGGAAGGAAAAGTATGTCTCTTTGCAGATGACACAAAGATCTGCAACAGAGTTGATGCACAAGGTGGGGTGGAAAGGATGAGAAGGGACTTGGCAAGGTTAGAGGAATGGTCAAATGTATGGCAGCTTAGATTCAATGCTAAGAAGTGCAATGTAATGCACCTAGGAAACAAAAACCCAGGGGAAGAGTACACAATGGGGGGGCGAGATACTAGCAACAACAAAAATGGAAAGGGACCTGGGGGTAGTCATATCAGATGACTTAAAGGTGGTCAAGCAATGTGAGAGGGCAGTAAGGAGGGCCTGGGGGATACTGGGATGCATAGGGAGAGGCATCACCAGTAGAAAACAGGAAGTTGTTATCCCTCTGTACAGACAGCTGGTGACATCCCATCTGGAATACTGTGTGCAGTTCTGGAGACCCAATCTCCGCAAGAACATAGACAGGATGGAAGCTGTCCAGAGGAGGGCAACTAAAATGGTGCAGGGTCTGCACCAGAAGACATATGAAGAGAGACTAAAGGAGCTTAATATGTATAGCCTCAGGAAAGGAGGGAGAGGAGGACATGATAGAAACTTTCAAGTACCTCAAGGGAATCAACAAAGTCCAAGAGGGTAGCATCTTTCAAAAAAGAGGTGTGCAAGAACAAGGGGCACAATTTGAAAATGGAGGGAGGGCAGCTCAGAGGTAATTTAAGAAGTATTTTTTCACAGAGGGTTGTGGATGCATGGAACGGCCTTCCGGAGGAGAAGCTGAGAGTCAAAACAGTGGTTGAATTCAAGCATGCATGGGACAGTCATAAGGCAATTCTAGGGGGTGGGGGTAGAAAGAAGTAGGCTGCTGGTTAACTAGGATCTGCAGCTTATCCATTAGGTATGGAAATGGGCAGACTGGGTGGGCCAAGCAGTCCTTATCTGCCATCAAATTCTATGTTTCTATGTTTCTATGTTTATGTTTCTATGAATGCAGTTTATGCATAGGAGGAGAGTAATAGCCCTTCTTACATGTGCCAAGATGAGCCCCCTCTCCAATTGTTATTACACTAATCCTATCTCTGAGGCAGTATACCGTATGACACTGAGCAAGTCACTTAAATTCCTTGTGCTCCCTGGTTGCACCTGGAAACATTCTTCAGCTTAGTGTGCCTTTTCTGGTTAAATAATTTCCCCTTTCCATTTTTAATCACATCTAGTATGCAGCTGTTTTCTAAATGTTGAAATTGATTGAACATCTACCTCACAGAATCATAGTAGTTAATGCCCAGCATGGGGCTGCTCAAATCTTCTTGCATTTGTCAAAGGTCAACCCACTCTCAGATCTCTATTACACTAATCCAGTTTTCCATCTCTCAGCCCCCTAATCCTGGTTTATTCTTCCTTTTTAAGCAATTATGCAATACCTTTCTCAATGTTGTGCTTATGTTAACATCTATCACTGGAAACAGGGGAGGTACCCAAAGACTGGAGGACAGCAGATGTAGTCCCCTTATACAAAAGTGGGAATAAAGAGGAAGCAGGAAACTGCAGACCAGTCAGCATCACCTCGGTAGTGGGGAAGATCATGGAAGCACTACTGAAGGAGAGATTGGTGGAACATCTGGTTGTCAATGGACTACAGGACCCAAGGCAGCATGGTTTCACCAGGGGGAGGTCATGTCAGACCAACCTCATTGAAATTTTGACTGGGTGACTAGGGAGGTGGATCAGGAGGGCAGTGGACATGGCCTATCTGGACTTCAGCAAGGCCTTTGACACTGTGCCACATAGAAGACTATTACACAAACTGAGGAATATGGGTGTGGGCAGGACAGTAGTGTGGTGGGTAGGTAACTGGCTGGGTGGCAGGACACAGAAGGTGGTGGTAAATGGCTGTCACTCCACAGAGGGAAGAGTGACCAGTGGGGTACCACAAGGATCAGTGCTGGGACCGGTCCTATTCAACATCTTCATCAGTGACATTGCAGGACCTAGAAGGCAGAATTTCACTGTTCAGCTGAGTGACACAAAGCTCTGTAACAGAGTAGACACACTAGAGGTGTAGACAGAATGAGAAGGGACCTGCAGAAACTTGAAGAATGGTCAGGGTTTGGCAGTTGAAATTCAATGCAAAGAAGTGCAAGATAATGCATATGGGGCACAAAACCCTGGCACAATATATCAGTTGAGGGTGAGGATATAGCATGCACCAAGCAGGAAAGGGATCTTGGGTTGTCATCTCTGATGACCTCAAGGTAGGAAACAGTGTGACAAGGCAGCAGGTAAAGTAAATAGGATGCTGGGATGTATAGGCAGGGGCATCACCAGCAGGAAAGGAGGTCATAATTCCGCTATACATGACACTAGTGAGGCCCCACCTGGAGTACAGTGTACAGTTCTGGAGACCATACCTACGTAAGGACATAGACAGGGTAGAGAAGGTTCAGAGGAGGGCAACAAAGATGGTGCATGGATTGCATCACAAGTCCTATGAAGACAGGTTGAAGGAACTGAACATGTACTCCCTGGAGGAGAGGAGGAGAGAGGATATGATAGAGACATACAAGTATCTTACAAGGAGGAACAGGGTGCAGAAAACACTATTTTAAGAGAAAAAGATGTTCCAGGACAAGAGGGCATGGGATGAAGTTGGAGGGAGGACGATTCAGAGAAACATGAGAAAGAATTTCTTCACAGAATGGGTGGTGGACAAGTGGAACACCCTGCCAGAGGAAGTGGTGGGGGCTGAAACAATCACGGGATTTAAGAATGCATGGGATAGACATAAAGGAATTCTGGAGGTCAGGGATAAGGGGCAACAGACTTCTAGGAAAACAAACTGAACTTACAAGCTCAAATGGGCAGACTGGGTGGGCCATAGGCCCTTATCTGCTGACACTGTCTATGTATCTATGTATCTATGTATCTACAGCACCTTGTGGTCAAGACTTCTGCATCCCAATAGCCATCACTGCACCCTTAGTTTTTATTCACTCACCAATGGAAATCATTGATGTCATATGCGTTTTAGCCCTTATAGTACATTGAAGATCATTATCAAATTACAGTACAATCCTAGTTCCTCCAGTCTTTGTTCTTAACATAGATCCCACATTCTTGTTATCCAGGTAACTCTGCACTGCACTTTCTCCAAGGCTAATATATACATTTTAAGTGAAGTGTCCCAAATGACAACCAGTAGAGATAGATAGTACATTGGGATTTGACATGACCTGTCTCAAAGCATCATTTTTATCTTCATTAGAGGGCATTGGTCTGTTGGTGAGTGGTGAAGCCACAGGTGTGATAGCAGTAGACTAATACCCTCAAATGAAGATAAGAATGATATCTGCTTTATACAAAAGGTGTTAAAGTGATTTTGTGATGGTTACAAAAGGAACTAAATTACGAATTGAAAATTGTGCCCCACGACAAGGTCCTGTAAGAAGATAGTGGTTGCATTGCTTGAGGCCAAAAAGCTTGGTTAAAAATAAACAAACAAATATATAAATGACATCTCTTAAAAGAGAATAAATAACTGACGATGCTCGGTATGGTCAAAATGAGTAAACTAAACTTCTGAGTATGCTGAGTGGCCAACCTCATTTATTTTGCCATGTTGCCAAAAATAACATGTTTATCTTGACACATTTCTTTTCACACTTGTACAAATTATGTTCTCCATAGCACTAACCAGAAATAAGTTCAGTATCTGGATTTGGACAGAGAAACCCAAATAACTGATAATGTGCCAGGATAATTCCATATAGTGAGTTAATGACCGAACTCCCTGATTATCTAATCTTGATACTGTATAAAACTCCTGGCCAAAAAAAGGACACTAAACAATGGTCCCCTTGAATGATCCAAGCATTTTTAGCACAATATTACTGTAACCGTGTTGCTTTATCATTCCATGTATCTTGGTATAATTCCTCAAATCCCATTTTTCTTCATTATGGCTTATAACATGTGATTCAGACTTAACAGCATTCTGAATCTGTGCACTTAGATCACTTTGTTTTTCCACTGCATTGAGTCTCTCTGATTAAAGCAGCAGCAGAGCATAAGCGTTTTTTACATAATATAATCAGCATTTAGCACAAAAAAAAATGAGCATTCCCATTTTTCCTCATTCTATTTTGTTCCTGAAACAAGATATGCAGTTTGAAAGTTCTTAAAATGGCCCACCATGATAAAACTGAGCATTATCATGTAGTGCTGTGCTGCTTACCAACAAAAAACAAGTCTGTTGTCTATATTTTAGTCTACTTTTTGTATTTTCTATCCCTTCAGCATTTATCCATAATGCCACTTTTCCCTTATTACCATGGCCTTTAATCCATGTGACTGATCTCATTTGTTGTATCCAGTTATTTTTTTTTTTAAATCAAGGTGTAGATGCTCTTTGCCTGACAAACCCTAAATGACCCTGGCTCATCAAGCTGCATCACCAACCATCTCTGGGATTTATTAGCTCCTTGAATCTCCCACAGATTACCCCCTCCCCCACCTTGCAGTGCAAGAGGGGAGAATGTCTCCCCCCAGTGCACACACATCTAGATCCAGAGCCCTCTCAGTTAATGATGTAGGCCCTACAATAGACAAGGGAGTCACCTACTGTACTGTAGTTGGGTAAGGTTGTACCACTGGTATTAGATCTTGGCTAGGGTGGCTAGTGGGCCATGTTGCACTGCACATGTATGCCTCTGCAGGCATGTGCACATCAGTATTGAGGGTAGCACTTGAACATACTAGACAGTTCACTGCTTTGCTTACCACCTGGTCTTCAACAAGTGGCAGCCACTGAACAGGATAATAGAACCCCCATTCCCTGAATAAGGAGAGTAGTCTCTTACACATTCAATCATCCTCCCAAGTCAACCCCTGAATGAAGAAAGTGTGCTTCTGAACCCCACTCACTGGTGTGGAAGGCAGTGGCATTATTGTCAGTGACTGGACTGGCTTTGAAATGCTTTTAGAAAGTGTTTAGAACATAGAAACAAAGAAAGTTTGTATAAAAAAAAAAAGACACATGGTCTATCCTGTTTGCACTATTCTGCCAGATATGTGTTCCGCATCTAGTTCCTACCTTTTATTTATTCTATATCCCTATCTCCTTTCTCTATGCTTTTTGTTATTCTCACACATGTCTGTGAGGTTAATCAAAAAGACAATCCCTTTTCAAATCCATGTTGGTAGTCTCTGATGACCCCACACCATTGTAAATATTTTCTTTTCAGCATTTAATCTCGTATTATGCACCCTAGTAATTTACCAGCTACCTGGTCTATAGTTGCCTAGTTTATCTCTTTTCTCACATTTTCAAAAATATTGTAACATTTGTCACCTTCTAATCCTTTGACATAATGCCCAGCTGAAATTAATTTGAAAAAAAAAAAATAATTGTTAGCCCTACTCTGGTTCTTCACAACATAAATGTTCTTTTAGTATTCTGGGGCATATCTCATCAGGTCCCAGACACTTATATATTTTTAATGCTCTTATCCTCTTTAGTACCATATTTGTAATGCATACACAGTATTTATTTCTTACCCTTTGACTTCCTTATCTACCTCCCTAAATAAATTTACTTCCCTGTCTCCCATAAATACAGAGGCAAACTGTTTGTTAAACACCTCTGCCATACCCACTATGATCCACAATAATTTACCATCTTCTTTCTTGAGTGGACCCTTCTGGGGTCTGCAGTATTGGGATGCCTTACTTTGAAGACCATTAAAAATTAAAAATCTTAAAAAACCTAAGGATCTCTTTTTGTGTTACAAAAGATCTGCTGTAGTCTTACTGGAAAGAATAAGTGCAATATTCTGAACATGTGCTGTCTTTTATGCTTGAGTGCTTTTGACCAACTAATTAAAACCTCAGATAAGCAGCTACTGACATTGATCGATGTTTATAAACTACATGGAAACTGGCAATGTCAAAATAGTTTGTCTTCCAGCAGATCTTTTTGTCAAACTGTCTTTCTTTTCGAAAGGTGTGGAAGGAGCTAATTTATTTCCACTTTAATGCGATTGTTTCAGTTCACTTCTACTGTAAATCATCAAGAGAATTGTCAATTAACTTTTTTCTGGGCTTGATGAATAAAAAAACCTTTTTCCTCATCAATATTCAGTTCTAAGAATTTTTTGTGAAGTGTTGACAGCAGTGATGAAAAATGAACTTTCTAGTGTTTCAATATCTATAGACACATTCATGTTTTCTGCTGATTAATAGTGTGCTGCATCTTTTATATTGGACGAGAAACCTTGAACATTACTATGTGGCTATCCATGTGAAAATGTATACTTGCATTCATGTGTGCTTGTAAATCACATCTCAAGGTCCTGTTGGAAAAAAAACGTTTTAATTTGTATGTTAGTAAGAAATCATGTGGTGGAAGATTTGTCTATAGTTAGATGTAATGCTGGACTGAATGAATAAACTTTCACTGTCCCTTGCACACATACTGTAATTCTTAGGTTAGGAAGTCATGACTGACTAACTGATGATAATTAGATGCAGTTGCGTTTGTTTACCTTTCTGCATGTTCCTGAGGCATTTTGTTCCTTTATATTGGTGCTCAGTGACCATGGTGTTGTCAGGCAGTTTTTTGTGAAAACCTTTGCTTTCAAGACATTTACAGACTTCTAAGAGCTTAGTTACTGACCTAATGCCACAAAAAGGCAAATTAGCACTTTTAATTAAACAAAGCTTATTATGTGGTAGGAGGGATATCAATACAAATCTAATTAAAATAGCTGTGCATTTTTAAGAGATAACAAAACTAAGTTGTGAAGAACATCCAACATATATCTTGGAAATCTTACAAAAGTGAGCTTCTCTTCTTTATTATGAATATTCATAAGCCTGGTAGTTTGGGGGCATTTACAGTTCTACACTGGTTTGTGTTAAGGTTATGGTGATTCTATCAGGCTTGATGATGAACACAAGTCTGAGCTATTTACCTATTTAGATTACTGAGATCTGTAAACGATACAGGGTAGATAGACAGACAGATAGATAGCTAGACAGCAAGAAAGAAAGAAAGAAAGACTTAACCTAGAGTGGGGTTTTATGTTTAAAAACTGGAAAATATTATTTGTTTAAATGAAGAAAGGTTTTAGCTTAATTTAGTTAGGATGTTGCTAAGCAGATTGGGGCAGATAAATTATGAACTGTGCAGTTTTTAGGTAAATTATCAATGGTCAGGCAATCTATTTTACCCAATAACATTGTCCCGTTGGGTCATTTTGTCAGACACATTTTACATGCAAGATAAAAATGTAAAATCACACATATCCTCATAATGCAAAGCATTGTGAGAAGTACATGCAACTCACCATGAAAGAATATCAACTGGTTCTGCTTTAAGCAAGATTATATGGTGCCAAATGACCTCTCATACTCTGCAAAGGCTGAAAACAGAAGGCACAGATACAGTACATGTTTTTTGTCCTTCACAGAATTAATCAGCATGCCATATCTGTAACAGCCCAGGGAAGGATGGATCAGTCATACTAGGGTTTTGGTTCTCCAGAGTGTTGGCAAATCCATGGTAGGGTCTTTCTTGGGGTTGTCAACCCCAATGCCCACCTCTCCCTCCAATCCGTAGGCTCCTGTTTGAAGCTTAAGGTACAGCTGCAAGCCAGTGCCTCAGAGTGATACACTCTTTAAAGGTTGAGAAGTATGTCTTGCCACACGTTGTCAACACAATTTGTTATAGCTTTCTTCATGTGGGGATCCTGTTGTAGCTTTCTTCACATCTGCTGCTGTTTGTTCAGAGAATAAATGGGCATTAGGGTGGACAACCCTAAGGAAGACCCCGCCATTGATTTGCCAAGATTCCAGAGACCCAAAATCCTAATGGTTTTTCTTTTGTTGCCTGGGGGATGGGTCTGGGGAGTTAGGTATCAACTCTCTAATGCCACATTTCTCTACTTTTGTAGTTAATCTTTTATTCAAGTTATTCACAAAATTCACATATAAGAGACATTCTCTCTCGGTAATCATGAAACAATATGTTGGTGCAGAGACACAAGCTAAGTGTGTACAGTCATATATAGAGCACGAGGGCCCTCACCATGGCTGATGGCTGTCGGGTCTTAGCATTTTAACCATGAACACATTTGGACAGCCTAGACAGGGTTAAAGCTGACCTCATGATGTCCATTTGTTGGAGGGCCCTGAAGCAAACCACACCAGCCTGGGATACTGAATGACATACAAAATATAGCTTAAACTATATGTATATATATATATATATATATATATAGCAACAAATATCATCTGTATGGATATATCTAGTTGTATGTACAAGGCATAAAGCAAGTATCAGATACTGTTGTATGTTCAGTGCTGTTTTAGGAGTTGGGGATCCTCCTACCTTATGGGATCCTGACCTGAAATAAGGGCCTGACCGTCAATGGTCCTGAGGGTGACTTATGGTCTAGGCACACCATGTTCCTTTTACCATATCCCTTCTTGAGCAGTTGATGTATGGGTCCCCATGGGATCCGAGGTCTTACCCAGATGTCAAGGAAAGGGGGCCACAATTGTGTCATAGCTCAAGATCTAGTTGCTCTGGAGATGTGATAGTCGCTCATATTTGGCCACTAGGACTAGGCTGTTGAGGAGCTCAACGATGGTGAACATTTCTGTGGTTCCCCATTTCCTGACTAGTATGTGCTTAGTTTCTAGTGCTACCAGTAGTGTCCATTTCATTTCAGGGGCATTCATATATATGGCCTTCTCAGGGGACCCTAGTATTAGTAGTTCTGGAGACCATGGGATCTGCTGCCTGATTACCTGATTGGGGAGGTTTACCACTAGCTGCAAAAGTGGTTGTATTATGAGGCACTGCCAGAGGACTAGAACCCTAACTGGTGCATTAATAACGTTTTTTTGCAAAGAACTTTCTTTCTTTTTGAGATTGCGTAATTGTATCCTCATTCACCCAGGTCCCTTTGGGACCTGCATGAACATGGCCTGCACCAATGGAAAATTCAGTGTACCTACAGAAGTTGTGTGCCCTGATGGGCCTTGCACTTTCATGCAGTGACAGATGTCAAGAATTCATGGGGCTTTCTGGTTGGCTGGGGAAGCTCAGGGCCACCTGGTCCCTGCACATCCATGTGCCTAGAGATACAGATACACAGGGTAAAGAGTCCATCTGTTAGCCATTTCACAGGGCCCTCTGTGACCCATGTGTGCAGAGGTGCACGTCCCTATACTAAGAGAAGAGCTGTTTCCACTATATGGTATCTGGCAACTGCAGGCAACCCTGCAACTTTCATTCTCTGGCTGGGGAGGGTGTTGCATAACAGTGCCATCCCACCATCCTCACCCCACATAGGTGGGTCACTGAACTCACCCCTGAACTCAGTTCACCAGCACAGAATCACAAACCATAGCTGTTGAGGCGGCCAAGACTAGCACTACACACAAACTTCTTAATAATTATGTTTTTTTTATTCTGACTCAAAATTTTCAAGATAGTCATTTTATTTTTTTTTTAAATTGTATTTTATTAAAGTTTTCTGCATTTTACATGACAAGAAAAAATATAAAAGATTAAGAAAAAAGAGAGCAAGATAACAAAACAGGTACTACAAGTACATACAGAATTAAACATTAATAGAAGGGGGAAAGAAAAAAAAAAACAAACAAGGGCCCCCCTTCCCTTCCCCTAAAATACTCCACATTGTATTACTTAATTGGCATTGGCCAAATTAAATCAGAGTAACATATTGGACCAGGTGCGCCCCAATTACAGAGACAATTACGGGCGCCACCCTGGGTCTCCCTACCAAATTAAAATGAGACCCTACTTAGGTCTGAAAATTTATTTCCATTTTTATACCTAAGTCAGTGTCGGCTTACAACGAATTTTACTCGTTTACTACTTATTTAGGCCAACTAATTAATTCCCCTCCCTCCCTCCCTTGGTGAGCGGCATTCCTTGAACCACTAATCTAGACCTTTCCTCAGCTTCTTCTGTATTTCTCTACTTCAACTAAGGGGGTCAAGGCTGTTCCAGAAAGCCAGCCCGTCCATGAAGGCTCTAATCTAAAGCCTCCCTGGCTAGCACTTCTAAAACCTCCCTTCCCTCTCTTAATGCCTGGTACTTGAAAAAGGGGAGCCATCTGGCCTTGAACCTGTCTGTCTTTCGGGCTAAGTTTGCAGTTAGCCTCTCCATTATTTTAATCTGGTCAGCAATTGCCAACCACTGCTCCAGAGTGGGGGGTGTCTTATCCAGCCACCTCTTAGTAATGGCCCTGTGGGCAGCTGCAGTAAGAATTAAAAATAGATAATTCAGCGACTGACTCCCCACTGTCGGGGGTGGCTCCCCCAATACAAAATATCTAGGGTGGCCCGGAATCCTCGTATCCAGGATTTGTCCCACGGTTTGGATCACCCAGTTCCAGAATCCCTTCAATTTTTGGGCAACTCCAGAATATATGTTCATGCGAACCGATCATTCCACACCTCCTCCAACACATATCTGATTTGTTTTGACTGTAATGCTTTGTTATTGTGGGCGTTCTGAAATATCTAGTGAGAGTTTTCCATCTAAACTCCTCCAAGAGGGGGAGGCTGATGTTTTGTTAGCCATTTTCCATATCAGTTCCCACCTTGGTTTCTCCTCTTCACACTCCAGATCCCTCTCCCACTTTGCCTGAATCTTAATTCTATGTTCCATCTCCCCCACCCCCCCAGCTGCATATAGTTTAGAGATCAAATGAGTTTGTTGCTTCGACCCCTTTAGCAACTCCTGAATAAGATCCAAGAAGTGCTGGGGCCAACTTTTGCTTACTTCCACACTGCCCCTATC
The DNA here is from genome assembly GCA_016271365.2 of Neoceratodus forsteri. NCBI lineage: Eukaryota > Metazoa > Chordata > Ceratodontiformes > Ceratodontidae > Neoceratodus > Neoceratodus forsteri. The sequence continues at coordinate 1,332,199,386 of CM057458.1, forward strand.
TACGGCCTGCATAAAGTGCCTAATCTGCAAGTATCCATAGAAGTCAGCAGACGGGATACTAAATTCCTGTTGCATCTGAGCAAAACTTTTAATGCAGTCACCTGCCAGCAACTGACGGAATTCCATAAACCCTAGCCTCGCCCAGCGTCTAAAAAGAGGGTTCTCCCTTCCCGGTGAAAAGTTTATACTCTCTGTTATAACACCCTGTCTGACTAGCCAGGGTTGCAACCTCAACTCCTTTACCACCTGGGTCCATATTTGGGCAGGGTTCTCAGCCCTGGTGTCCTTGGTACAGGCCTCACGTTCTGAGGAAACCTCATTAAATACAACTACTCGAAATGTATAGGGGCGTAATTGTCTTACTTCCATTTCGACCCAACTTTGCCTACGGTCCTTGGAGGCTACTGGCCCCAAGTATTGCAATTGTGCTGCCTTGTAATATTTCTTCATGTCTGGGATCCCCAGTCCACCTTTCCCCTTTGGCAACTTTAATAAACCCTAACTCAGCCTAGGTTTTTTCCCGGCCCATACAAATCTGCTAATTATCCTCCGTGCCTCCAACCAGAACTCTTTAGGGGGCAACAGAGGAAGTGCATCAAATAGAAAGAGGAATCTCGGGAGCAAATTCATCCTCACTGTTTCTACCCTGCCCGCCAGGGATATTGGGAGAGCTGCCCACCTACCACAGTCCTTTGTTATCTCTCTCAGTAATTCCGAGTTGTTTCGAATAGTTTTCCTAAGTCTTTGTTATTTGAACCCTAGGTATCTGAATTCCCTTGTCCCCCATCTTAGGTTTGAATGTAATTTTCCACTAGTATTTCCCTCGTTCCCCAACACCATTATTTCTGATTTGGTTTCATTAATTTTAAATCCTGACAATGCTCCAAACTCCTCTAAAAGCCTCATAGCAGCTGGTAAGGAGGTATCAGGGTCCGATAGATACAGTAAGGTATCATCCGCGTAGAGAGATATGTGGTTGTCTACCCCTCCGACCACTATTCCAGAGATATTCTCTAGAGCCCGAAAAGCCTCAGCTAAAGGTTCCATACTAAGCGCAAACAACAGGGGTGAGAGAGGGCATCCCTGTCGAGTGCCCCTTTTAATCTGAAATGGTTTTGGAAAAAGACCATTAACTCTGACCCTTGCCGATGGGCTGTCATATAATGTTTTGATCCACGCCTGAAATTTTGGGCCCAACCCAAACTTCTGCAACACCGCCTGCAGATATCCCCACTCTAGGCGATCAAATGCCTTTTCCGCATCCAATGTGACTACCAGCCCAGTTGCCTTCTCCTTTTCTACCTGAAAATTATTCAGGATTGTAATCAACCTTCTGACGTTGTCTTGCAAATGCCTACCTGGTATAAAACCCGTCTGGTCTGGATGCACCAGCTGAGTTATTACTTCTTGTAACCTATTAGCTATCAGCCTTGCCAGGATTTTGACATCCACATTTAATAGGGAGATAGGGCGATAGTTGCCACACTGGGTGGTGTCTTTATCCGGCTTTGGAATGAGAGTGACTATGGCTTGTTGCCACGTGTCTGGGGTCTCCGAGGCAATGTGTGCATTGTTGCAAACTTGCAGCAGAGGAAAGCACCTCTTTAAACACCTGGTAATATTCCGCCACAAAACCATCCGGCCTGGGGCTTTATTATGTTTTAACTGTTTAATTACTACCTCTAACTCCACTTGGGTGAATGCAGTCCACCTCCTCCTGCAGTTCTTTTGAGACTTTGCAGGTTCAGGCTTAAGAGAAATCTCTTGACTGCTTCCGTTTGACCCAACTGCGCTTCCGACTTATAAAGAAGCTCATAATAATTTTTGAAGCTTTCTGCAATTTGGGTGGGTTTGGTGATTATACTCCCATGATTCTTTGGGTTTTTGACTCCTCTTACAAACCTATCTGCTTCTTGTTTTCTCAGCCTGTAGGCTAGCAGTTTTCCCGCTCTATTGCCATCTACATAAAATTTCTGAGCTAGGAATCTGAGGCGTTCTCAGTTTTATGCTAAAATTTTATTCAGCTGCTTCCTTGCTTCTCTCAGTTGTTTTAAGATACTGCTTTGCTTTCCTTTTTGTGTACACTTTCCAACTCCTTAATTTTAACTTCTAACTTCTCCTGCTCCTGGCCCCTGATCTTTTCTCCGATCACATGCATAGGCAATAATTTCCCTCTGACCACCGCTTCAGCCCATCCCATCGTGCCTTAACGGCACTCCAACTGCCCAATTCTCCTTTACATAATTTTCTATTACCTGTTTAATCTTGGCAACAAACTTTTTATCTCCAAGTAATCCAGCATTAAGCCTCCACAGGGACTGCTTATATAGCGCCCTAACTTAATCGTAAGACTAATCTTTGCATGATCCGAGATTACTATTGATAGATCTGTTGGTCTATTATTGAGCTTTTCCCATGTCTTCTGAGTATAAACCTGTCTATACGTGAGTATGAGTTTTGGGAGTGTGAGTAAAAGGTAAAGTCCCTGCTAGTCGGAAACTTTTGCCTCCAGGTGTCTATCAGGCCTACCTCAGCCCTTAGATGTGATAAGGTTTTTGGACCCGCACCTCTATCCTTATTATCTTTCCTGGTTGACTTATCCACATCCGGGTCCTCCACACAATTCCAGTCCCCACCCATAATCACTTGCCCTTCCGGTAACAATGCCACCACCCCAAAAAGACGTCGAAAAAATTCGGAGGAAGAGGGTGTGGGGGCGTACAGATTGATGATATGCATCTGCCTTTCCACCACTTTTAGTGACAGTATCACCACCTACCCTCTCCATCAGAACAGACCTTCTGGAGAGTTGCCCCAAACCCTTTCTCACCAATATGCTACTCCGCCTCGCCTGCTTATGTGAAGAGGCATAGACTTCACCCACCCACGCACTCCACAATTTCTTATGTTCCTCTTCAGAGAGTCTAGTCTCTTGCAGAAGCCCAGTGTCACATTTGGTCCTCGCCAGATCCCGGAGTACCTTACATCTCTTAACTGGAGTGCCAAGACCCTTAACATTAAGTGAGGTTATTTTCAGCGTGCCCATCCTTGCAAGTTTTACACTCTTTTGGGTTTACTAGGACATCAGCCTCCCTCTCTTTTCCCTTACATCTGTAATCTTTTCCTTTCCGAAGCATAACTTGACTACAACAGTCTCGTCCTTCCCCTGAATGCCGCTCACCGTTATCCCATTTAAAGCCCTCCCCAGTCCCCCAGTTTAACAATAAAACTATGTACATATAGACCCCGCAGGGTCTCAAACGGAGGGATACTCCCTCTGCCCAGGAGCATGAGCCTAAATCCAGCTCCTCACCTTCTACCCTACACCAGTTGGGCAGGTAGGTGGTCTCCCAGGGTGGGCTATCGGCGAGGGAACAACAAAAAAAAAAAAAGGGGGAGAAAAAACCCCCAGAGGATCACCCGCCTGGAATCACAGGTCTAGATGGTCCCCACTTGTTTAACTCCTCGCCAATTTGACATCTGGTCGTGGTGCACTCCATATGTCTAGGAGGTGATGGGGGTCGCTCCCTTAACATATGGGGGCTCCCCCCCCATCCAAACATGGTGCCAGCCATTAGATGGACTAGTAATTGCACAGTCTTTTAGCTGCCTGTGCCTCCTTTCCCAGTATCCCTAACTATCCAACAAGAAGAGAAAAAACAAATGGGAAGGAGTTTTTTGGCTATAAGTCCATTTCCAGTCCCATGATCTATTTTCCAGTTCCAATTAGACACACCAGAGCCAGTCCACAGTCCGCCGGTCCCGAAATATTTTCGTTGTGAAAAGAAGGGTTTGCAAGTTCAGTCACATTATTGAACATGGTACCAAGCAGATCAAAGAGTTCCATCACCCCTTATCTGCTACTTTAGACACCAGCAGTCCCCTGCTGAGATGAAGAAGGTCTTGGCAGAGCTGTTCACCTGGGCCCTTACTCCGGAATGGGTCAGTTCCTCCTGCCCCCTTTTCCTTCCCCGTCGACCACTTCAGTTGGAGCAACGCTTGCTCTGTTTCTTCCTGCCGCAAATCAGGGAGGGAAATCCCAGCCTTCTGTAGCTGCTTACTAGCCTGTGCTAGGGAGTCATACAGCTTACCCCCGTGGGCCAGTGGACCAGTAGTTTTGCTGGGTACCTCAAATAGGCCTTGATGTTCTGTTCCTTCAACTGCTTTATAACTGTCAGCACCCTTTTTCGTTTTGCCATTGTGACAGGTGGGAAGTCATGATCCACATAAACCCTTTTGCCGTCCAGGTTTAAGTCCCTTTTGGCCCATACTTTCTCGAGAATCATTTCTTTCACTGGGAATCTGGCAAATTTTACCAGGATTGATTGTGGTGGGGCTTCCTGCTTCGGTTTGGGGGCCAAGGCACGATGGGCTCTTTCCACCTCCAAAGGTTCCGTTTCCGGAATGTCCAGTTCCTGTCTGAGCCAGGTTTTGATGAACTCAACTATATCTGCTTGCTCTGCTCCCTCTGGGAAGCCAAAAATACGGATAGTCTTCCTCCTCCCTCTGGCTTCTGCATCTTCAGCTCTAGCCGTAAGTTTCCTCTCCCTCCTAGCCAGATATACAATTGCCCGAGTTATTTTAATTTGGTCCTCCCTCAGGACGTCTAGGCTGGTTTCCAAATCTGATGTCCTTTTTTCCAGGTGTTTCAGATCTTTTTTAATGTCTTTCACATTACTGTCTATGCGCTGCAACATTTTCAAGATGTGGGCCGTGGCCCGCCCATCCAGCGAGCTAGCGCGGGAGGTATTCCCTTCCTCCTCCTCTTCCGCTGAGCCTGCTGCTGACTCTGAGGCCCTGGACATAGGCATGCTTGGACTCTGTTCCTCTCGCTGCCTTAACCTGCTCAGTGTTTTTTTTTCTGGCCCCTCGATCTGCGCGTCGACATCGGAGCTCCTCCTCGATCCTCTCCCTGTTCACAAATCGATATTTGGCAGCAAATGGCACTGAAATTTACACAATAAGAGCACTACCACCTCGGAGCTCGGCTTTTAGGCTGCCATGCCGAGTGGTGACGTCACCGGAACCAAGATAGTCATTTTATCACTCCCCTTATAAACATGACATGTGACATTTATAGTATGTTGTCTGAAACATCATTTTGTACCACATGTGTGAAAACGCATCTTGCCAGGATTTAAAAAATTATGCCTACCATGTTTATGAGGTGGTGTAGAAAAATAGCTATGTTGCAAGTTTGGAGTTACAATACTGAAAATTAACAAAATTACGAGTGAACATTAAAATATTGCAATGTTTAATCATAACCTGAGCATTTTACTATATTTGTATACCAAATTTTCAGAATAGCCTTATTATTGGCCCTCTTCTTGAGCCAGCTAAGTGAAAATTTGCAAATCCCCACCAAAATGTTATTCCATGCCACAGGTGCAAAAACACATTTTGACCAGGATTTGAAACACAGCACCTTGTACATTTAAGAGGTGGTGTGACAAAATTGCTATGTTGAAAATAAGGGGTCAAGATATAAAAAAATCACCAAGCTTATGAGTGAGCATAGAAAAGTTTCAATAAATGCTAAAACTTTGTTGTAGTTCAATATTTTGACCACAAATTTTCAACATAGCTTTGATATGACCCCACTGCATGATCCCAGTAGAAGAGAATTCTTGAATCCTGACTGAAATGTCATTTGACACCATGAGCTCGATATTCAGAATTGTACCTGGCAATGGCATAAGTGGTTGCGCAGCATAACTGAGCTCTGCTGGAGCAACAAAGGGATATATTCAGAAGAGATGTGCTATGGCACATCTCTTCTGAATATTTCAAAGAATGCACATGGTGCAAATACAATGCACAGGCACAACCCTCAGGCAGGCCTGCATACCTGGCATGGGAATGCACCAGCTCAACTGTAGCTGCGCTGGGTGCAATTTCCAGATATTCAGACCTGCATATGCAAATGGGGCAATTATGCATTCAAGGCACAAATGGGGACATTTGCATGTCATTATGGCCCCATTTGCATGTGTTTTGCAGGGCTGGCCAGTGAAATGCACCTGGCACCCTACACAGCATGTGGTCCCTGTATCAGGGACCACAGTACTACCCCCAACCCATCCCGTAACTCCGATTGCCAATTTTGACTAATGTAAACAGCCCTGGTAGCCCAGTGGTACCCCTCTCCACTCCTATACCTCTGATTGTCCATTATGTTCATAAAATATGTCCCTGGTAGTCTAGTGGTACCCTCTCCCATCCTGTAATCTAATCACCTGAAATACTATGTATTTAGGATCCCTGGTGGTCTAGTGGTTCCCTCCTCCTGTACCTCTGATCTCCCGTGAAATAATAATATTATTCTCCCTCGTGGTCTAGTGGTACCGCTCTTCTCTCCCGTACCTCCGAGCACCATAAATTAATAATATTGTTCTCCCTGGTGGCCTAGTGGTACTTCCTCCCCTTCAGTAACCCTGATCACTGTAGAAATGGCAATGTCTAGTCCCTGGTGTTCCGGTGGCACCACCACCCCCCACCCACACAGGACCTTCAGCTCAGTCTGCTTCCCCCCCATCATCAGCGGGCAGCAAACCCACCCGCATACCTCTGTGGCTGCCTGCTGAATGACAGCTTACAGTATCAGCCCATTGGTCCACACTGTGGACCAATAGGCTTGCAGTGCATACTGTAATAGTCATTCACAACATTGTAGAATGAATGATTAAATTCATAAAGTTGTGAATGACTATTACAGTATGCACTGCAAGCCCATTGGCCCACAGTGTGGACCAATATGCTTGCAGCTGATACTGTATGCTGTCATTCGGTGGGAAGTCGTGGAGGTATGTGGGTGGGTTTGCTGTCCACCAATGATGGGGGCAGTTGGGTGGGCTGGGGGTCCTGTGTGGGTCAGGGGTGGGGGGTGCCACTGGACCACCATGGACTGGACATTGGCATTTCTACAGGATTGGGGTTACTGGCGGGGAGGGAGGTACCACTAGACCACCATGGAGAATAATACTATTATGTTACAGTGATAGGAGGTACGGGAAGGGAGGGAACCACTACACTACCAGGGAGATTAATATTATTTTACTGTTATTGGATGTATGGGAGGGAGGGTGAATTATTAGACTACCAGGGAAGTATGTGGGTGCTTGTGAATGGTGTTGGGGGGGTAACCACCCATGGCCGGTGGCTGCTGTGTCGCACATTGCAATACAGCAGCATGCCTGTGGGTGTCTAGCAGTTGAGCCATTTTTTACAGACTCAAGTTTGTGCCCAGGTATGTGGCACATCTTTGGGATGTGCCAGCAGATGTGCTGCACATCCCAGGCTGAATATCAGGATATGCTGCATATACATGGGCATGCCCCCTGGAGATGTGTCGCATACATTATCTTTGCACCCTGGTGCATCGGGAATTGTGTTGCGTAATTCCCACTTTTAAATATTGGCCTTGGGCACATTTCTGGGGTTGCGCTTGTGCAGCTCAGTTGCACCAGGCACACTCCCTTTGAATATCTTGACCCACAAGTGCAAAAACATGTTTTGGCCAGAATTTCAAAAATCATAGCTGTCATTTTCTCGAGGCAATGTGAAAAAAAATGGCTATGTGGAAAAAGTGGGGTGAAAATATTGAAAATTACAAAAGTTATGATCATGTATGTAAAAATTTCAATGTGCACTCATAACTTTTTTTTATATCTTTACCCCGCATTCTCAACATAGCAATCTTATGACCAAATCTCATGAAAAAAGATAGAGACAATTTTCAAAATGCACTCAAAAGGTGATTTCACACAGTGACCATGAAATTACCTTTCAGGATGGATTTTCATAATTGCACTGCCATGGTTCATGGGGGGGAAGGGGCGCAAAATGGCCATGTTGAAAATTTGGTGTGAATATGTTCAAAAATGCCAAAGTTACAAATAAGATTTCATAACCAAATGAAATACATAAAACTATACTTATCTTGTATTCTCATATTGCAGCCGTTGGTTCCAGTATCAAGACAAATCTTCAGTTGAAGAGTGGCTCTATGATGTGGGACCTGTTTAGTTGATTGAGTGTGTGTGCAGGTGTGTGGGGTGGTGGGTGCTGAGTGGGGGTTGGGGAGGGTGGGTGTGGGGTGCTTGGAGGGTCACATCACCAATGAACCAATTTCTTTTTGCAGGTTAAAATAAAGATCAACAAAAGACAGTTCTTTTTACTGTAGTGGGATGGAAACTGACACTAGGGATTAGGTACCCCGGTGTCAAGAGGATTTCCACTGGCATCGGGGTGGGCACCCTGGTGCCGACACCTGTTTTTCTTGGGAGGACAACCTGGAGTGGTGGGGGATGCTGAAAGAAGTAGTACCGGGGATGGACACCCCAGTTTGCTTTCTAAAGTTTAAAAAAGGATTAAGTGGGCAACCTGGGGTGAAGAGGAAGAGTAGAGACTGGTGATGGGCACCCTGTTCTGCCAAATAATAATAGACAGGAAGGCAGACAGACACATAGATAGATAGATAGATAGATAGATAGATAGATAGATAGATAGATTAATTGACAGATAGATAGGCAGACAGATAGGCAGACAGACAGATATAAACTGTAGATAGATAGATAGATAGATAGATAGACAGACAGACAGACAGACAGACAGACAGACGGAGACAAACAGACAGACAGATAGATCAGGGGATCAGCAGCTTACTGGTGTAATTGAAGCCAGCAGCATGACTCCAGCTGTAGCTTCACACGTCAAGAAATTCCCACTGTTCCCATATTGAGAACATGGGTGAACATGTAGACCTGTTCAGGTGAATGAGAGTTTATGTGTTAATATAAGGGAGTTAGGCCACTTCAAGCTCACTCTTCTTAAGCACCTTACTGCCCTCAGTAGCTGTGACTGCACCCACTAAGTATTTTATGCTCCCTGTAACCTCAGCTCCTTCTTCTACTATTCCTTTGCCTCCCCTTCCCCATCCCTCCCTATGGCTCCTTCCCCTTCCCTCCTGTGGTTCCCTATTCCTTTGCCTGCACTCCCATTTCTGATACTTTCCCCTGGTCTGCTCTCCTCTCTCTCTCTCCTGCACTCCGTATGCTCCTCCCTGCCTCCTACCCCTGGTTTGTCCTCCCCTCTCTCTCCTCAGTCCCTGACCTTCTCCTCCTCCCCTCTCCGCTCCCCAACAAAGTCTTCATTGACTGCTTCTCCCACGTACGTGCCCTGCTCCCTACACTGTTCATATTGTTACCCCTTCCACTGTACCTAGCCTGCTTGCTAACTGACTTACCATGCTCCTCACCCTGATCTCTACCCTATTGTCTTGCCTGTTTTCTTGCTCCTTCATCTGCTTTATACAATCGTTGTTCACCTCCACAATATTAGTACTGTTAAATTGTTATAGCATGTATATTCCTTATCTCTTAGTATTGTTAGCTTCTAGCTTTTGTATGATGCAGAACCTTTTTAAAATAACCCTTACTTTAAAGGTATTTGTAATCCTAGCTATCAATAAATAAATAAATGTGGAGGTAGGGTAGTGGGTGCTCAGTGGGAGGTGTGGGGGAGGTGAGATCACCAATGGACCATTTCCTTTTTATCACATGTAAGAAAAAAGAGGTCAATAAGGGACAGTTTTCTTTATTGTAGGGGGGCATCAATGACATTGGGGATTGGGCACCCCAGTGTTGGAAGGATCTTTGGCTGCACTGGGGGTGGACTCCCTTGTTCCATCACCTTTTTCTTTGGAGGGGTGACCTGGAGGTGAGGGAGTGGAAAGAAGCAGTACTGGGGTGGGCACCCTGGTCCACTATTATTTCATTATAATTACAAGGGGGAGTTGATGACCAAGAAAGGAGGGGGTGCAAGAGAAGCAATACCCTAGGTGGGCACTGGATGCAGTAGATAGAAGTGAGAGAGAGAGAGCGAGAGAGAGAGAGAGAGAAAGAGAGAGATCGAGAGATCAGGGGATCATCAGCTCAGTGACCAAACTGAAGCCAGCAGCATGACTCCAGCTATATCTATAGAATTTAAGAAAGAATGCAGATGAACAGGTCTTCTCATTTGCCTGGACACCCAGGATTTCAGGTTCCCAGAAACAATATTTCCAATCATATTTTCAAAAAGTCTACACCAGAATCTAGCTAAACGGGTCCTGTTTACCTAGGTTCAGTATACATTTTTTTTTATCTTATTTCTATTTTTTGCTCCCCCAGATGGCCCCCATCTGACTGACTCTCCCAGCTCCTGTTACCCAGAATTACTGGGGCTTACCTTATGCCTGGTCCGGGAGCAGTGCCTGTGAGGAATCAATCATCATCTTGCCGTCATTTTTTTCGTCCACAGGTTTTTCTCCCAGGGGACCCAGGAGAAGGACGCATGTGTGTGGAGGCACACATGCACCTTACAGCCCCCGGAACAACCCCCTTCTGCCCACCCCATTGGCCTAATGCCAGCTCCCCCAGCCTGTACAGCCTCCTGGCCTCCACCAGAGGGCAACCATTAAGCAAGGGATGCCACTCACCCTCCCTCGGAGAGGAGAGCTGCCTGCCTGCTGCTCTATACAGCTTCGCCCTCCCCCCATGCCAACCTCCGATGACCCAGGCTCGCTCCTGAACCCGGGTCACCGGCGTGCCACGAGGTGAAACATCCAGCGCCTCAGCCCTCTGCGCCACCAGGCCGGTCTAGGTTCAGTATACATTTTTAACATTTTTTTTTGTTAAAACGAAAACCAAGATGGTGCCATATAAAGAAGAATTTCAGGTCACAAAGCAAGAATCTTGGCTCATGAAAGAAGGTTCTTCTGTCATGAGCCAAAAATTATTTTTTCTTATCAAACATCTACGGTATCTGAAAAACCCTACTATTCATGCTCAGTTCTGAAATTTCAACTCCTAATAATGCAGGAATGGATTAATATTTTTTTTACCAAACCAACAAAATGCACCATTCTAGGGCATTCCTATTCTGCCTTGAAAATATCAGAATGAAATTCCAAACCATCTTGGTTGTAGGTGAAGGCAAAGAGAAAACCAAGTTTTCCTCTTTTTCTCCTATTCATATTTTGGAATTCAAACATCTGACTATCACAAACATTGCCAAATCAAGAGATCTTGCCCCCCCCCCAACAACAGATGCAAACTTTTGTGCAAATCATTTAAATGGGGGTGAAGCTATTAAGGTGCAAAGTTAGGGGTCTAATGACTCAGTCAATCAAAATGTATTTATAAACGTACCTTTCTAAAGATAAAGATGCTTTACAAATACATAAACATAAGCAAACATATAAAATTAAGGCACATAAAATCATTAAAAAACATTGGGTATTGATTTGTTACAGCTAAACATATGGCTAGCCCATCATCTAAATTCATCTGAAAACACTAGGCTAAAACAATAAGTCTTAAGAGCTCATTTAAAGCTCGAGATGGTCAGGCACTCTCTTTCCCGATGAGGTGGAGAATTCCACAGGGTAGAGGCTGCATAAGCAAAAAAACGGGTCCCAGATGTCTTCAAGCACACCCTGGGAATCTCTAGCAATCCCTTGTTGGTGGAGCAAAGTGGGCAGGAGGAGCAGTAGGGGCAAATGAGATCTTGTAGATAGCGGGGTTCCTGTTTGTGTACAGCTTTGTAGGTCAGCATGTCGACCTTAAAAGTGATCCACCACTGTACTGGCAGCCAGTGCAGTCCACAAAGCACAGGCATAACATGTCTGGTCCTAGAAGTACCAGTCATAAACCTGGCTGCCTCATTTTGCACCAGCTGCAAGCGGCGGATATCAACCCCTGTTAGCCCTAGGCATAGGACATTGTAGTAGTCAAGGCAGGAAGTCACGATGGTGTGGACAAGTGTTGGAAGGTCATCAGGAGGAACCAGGTGTTTCACCCAGGCGATATTCCTTAGATGGTACAACAAGGACTTGACAATGGCTGTCACCTGTGATATTATGGTTAAATTGTCATCAACAGTAATGCCCAGGTTTTGCACTTGGTCTGAGGTAGCAAGCTGAACAGCCCCGGGCCAAAGCCCAGAATGTTGTCCAGTCGACAAGCTACTTCCCGATGATCTGGGTTCACAACCAACACCTCAGTTTTAGCTGGATTTAACCTCAGCCAGCTGGCACTCATCCATTCTTGGATCTTGGAGAAACAGTTGTTAAATACTGAGACTACATCATCCTGTCCGGGCACAAAAGACATGTACAGCTGAGTATCATCTGCAGAGCGGTGAACACTCAAGCTGTACTGCATAATGATATTAACATCAAACAACATACTCAGTCCTAACTATTAGGGTGCAATCGTGCTCTTATATGCATGTATGTAAGTAATAAGCCATGACAGGATGTGCATTATAGGATTATAATGTTTGCCCCAGGGGTGTGGTAAGGCATGAGGCCGAGTGCCTAGAGTCCTTATTCCCCTAGGAATTGAAATAGAATCATATGATGTACACCCTGGAGAAGTGTATTACACTTATAAAATGGATCTAAGTGGTTCTTTGGAGGAGGAAAAAGAGATTCAGCTCTTGACCATGCATTTATAGAGATTTAATGCACTGCCATGTAATGTCTCTCAGCCAATGGAATTTCTAGTTTTTTTTTCTTGCCATTATATATGTATATCCATCTACCTGTCTATCTATCTATCTATCTATATATATATATATATATATATATATATATACACAAACATATACATACATACATACAGTAAGGGCCCGATATTCAGAAGTGCGCCTAGCAATGGCGCAAGTAATTGCTCAGCCCAACTGAGTTGCACTGGAGCGACAAAGGGATATATTCAAAAGAGATGGTGCATCTCCTCTGAATATATCAAATAATACATGTGGCACAAATACAGTGTGAAAGTACATCCCCCAGACAGGTCTGAATACCAGGAATGGGAAATGCTCCAGCGCATTAGAGATTCGCCATGTGAAATTCCTGATATTCAGGCACAGATATGCAAATCGAGCCATAATGCATGCAAGGCGCAAATGGGGGCATCTGCATGTCATTATGGCCCAATTTGCATGAATTATGCAGGACTGGTCAGAAAAATGCACCTGGTGCTCTGCACAGCATGAGGTACTGCAGTAGTACCCCCTCCCCATCTTGTACAACCAATCGCTGTGATACAGTTGTTGTAAAATTCATGGTGGTCCAGTGGTTCCCCCTACCCACTCATAACCCCAATCACCATCATTATGTTTAATATCCTTTCCCTGGTAGTCTAGTGCTACCCCCCTCCCCACCCGTAACCCCAATCGCCATAATAAGGAATCAATAAATTACCTGGTAGTCTAGTGGTGCCCCCCTTCCCGCCCATAACCTCAATCACTAAGAAATTGTCCAAATCCAATCCCTGGTAGTCTAGTGGTCCCCTCACCAATGCAGGGCCCCTGCCCCCACCGGCCATTGGTGGCCAGCATCCGTACTTTGAACTGCCCACCGAATGACAGCTTACAGTATGTGCCGCAAGCCCATTGGTCCACACTGTGCATACTGCAATAGTCATTCACAACTTTGTGAATGAATGACTTCATTTATATGTGTGATTCACAACTTTGTGAATGAATGGCTTCATTCACAAAGTTGTGAATGACTATTACAGTATGCACTGCAAGCCTATTGGCCCACAGTATGGACCAATGAGCTTGCAGCACATATTGCAAGCTGTCATTCAGTGGGCAGCCACGGAGGTATGTGGGTGGGTATGCTGCCTGCCAATGACCAGGGGAGGCACCACCAAACAACAGAGAAATGGTGGCTCATAGCTCACACTGCAGCTGGTAGCATGAGTTAAGTTGCAGCTGCAGAAGTCATGAAATTCCTGCTCTTCTTATACAGAGGAGGTATTTGTAGCCATAATATTTGTAGCCAGAAACAAACATCAACATTTAGTTAAACGGGTCCCGTTTAGTTAAGTTCTGATGTTTTATTTTTTTGTTTGTTTGTTTTTTAAACCCCAACATTTTGATTCATCTTCCACATTTGTTAGTGGAAAAAATCAAAAAGATGGTGGTTGGCATGGCACAAAAAATGTTTGGTGCCCTGCCAAGCAAGTGGCACAAAATCAAAAACCCACATTTGAGGCATCAAATTTTTTACTTTTACCCCAGAAAATTATCTCAAAAACCCTACTGTGCATGTTCAGGTTGGAAACCACTAAATTTTAAAGCCTTATAACTCTGAAACCATTTAAGATTTTTTCATCAGACCTGTCAAAGGCATGACCTTAAGATATGCCACATGTCTCATACAAGTTTGGGATAAAAATTCCATTCCATTCAGGCTGTAGATGAGAGCCAAAATAATCCATGTTAAGTATAAGAAAAAGTTGAACATTTTCAAAGAATGATGCATGCAGATCTTGGGAACTGTACAAGCTGCCCTCTCAGCCCCGCGCTTCTATCCATGCATAATTTTTGAAATAGTGTAGTGTTGTCCTTATTTGCTTGTGGGAGCACAGGGCCCTCTGGGCTCTGCACTCCCATCTTGTAATGTGCAGTGCCAAAAAACACCTCACACTGCAATGTTATTCTATGGAAAACACAGGACAATTTGAAACCTGTGTAACTCAACACCACATTAATATAGTTTCATGAAACTGATAAAAGGCACATGGGAGGCACAAGCACTTTGTACCCTGACAATTTTAGAGCAAATTGAAAACCATTTCTTCACAGCGTAGTGACAAAGAAATGACTATGTAAACCTCACATTACAGTGTTATCTTATGGGAGACAAACCAAAATTTAAACCCACAGAACTCCACAGCAAAGTAATATATTTCACTAACCAGCAAAAGGCAGATGGCCCAGTGGTGCTGAGGGCTGAGGCGCTGGATGCCTTACCTCACATCGCGCTGGCGACCCCTGTTTTGGAACCGACATGGGCTGCCGGGGGTTCGCAGGGAGGAGAAGAATCGAGCATCCCTAGAACTGCTCTTCTTCTCTGGGAAGGGGTGTTAGTAGTGCCTGGCAATTGCCTGCCCCCTAGTGGAGGCTGGGAGGTGGCATGTCAGCACTAAGAATCTGGGGAGAGACTGAGGCAAGCGCTTGGTGAGGATGCGGAGGGATACGTGCCTGCTGCCACCACTGGTACCATTGCACACCACAGGCTCTCAGGGAAGCAAGGAAAAAAGTGAAAAGGAAGTCCTCTGCATGAATGGAGATTGTCTCCCTCCATGTTGGCCCAGGAAGGCACCTCCCTGAACATTATTTCCGGTCTGGTGGGTCGAGTTGCTCCCCACCCCCTGCCATGAAGGGTAAGTCATGGGGTTAAGGGGAAGGGGTCTCATACCTGGTGCTAGTGCAGGGGAGATGTCACATGAGTAGCAGAGGACTCCAGGGAGAAAAGGGTAACTGTAAAAAAAAAATGCAAAAGGCACATCTGTGTGGCAAGCCCTTTTGTACCCTGACATTTTTGGACTAAAATTAACAACAGTTTGTGAACTGTGGTGTGACGAAACAGCTGTCTTAAAATTTCATTTTTGCAAATTGCTAGAAAGAATCCTTTTCCACAGTTCCTTTTTTGCAATTTGCTACCGTGCTCCTTTAATATAGTAAGGGTGTAGTAGCATCCATCTATTTGGAGCTAAGTAGACAATTAAATGTTAACGACCAATTTCTGCACCTTAATAATAACTTTTTTGTAATTTGATGAAATAGCGTAAAATTTGGCATGCTCAGTCAGGCAGCTGTCAGAGTCCCAAGACATGAAAAGTTTTGTGATGGTATTTTGTTTGGCTAGCGAGATAAAGAGCACCAAAAAACAGAAACTAACCCTTTTGGTTTCCCAATACTTAACATTGTGTTTTTTTTTTTTTTTTTGCTCTCACTTAGTCTAGACAGTGTGGAATTTTTTTCATAAAATTGCCAGGGTTGAAGGTACCTGTGCCAAGAATGTGCCTTTCAAAGGTTTTGTGAAAAAAAATTATATTATTCCACAGTTATAACAATTTTTTGGATAACCAACACATTTTTATTTATTTTATTTAGTTTTTGTTAACCGGGTAGGGGCACTAGACACAAGAGTGACTATTTTCAGGCTAGACCTGAGAGGTTACAAGGTACAGGTAGGCAATTTGGAGACACTTAACAATGGAATAAACAGATCCGATACAATATAGAATACAAGGTAACATTTTCAGTAGGAAACATGTTTACAGAATTGTTTAGTTTTGATTACCTGGCAGGGGTACTAGACACAAGTGTGACAACTTTCAGGCCTGACCCAGGAGGTTACAAAGGTACAGGTAGGCAGTTTGGAGACACATAAACAGTGAATAATAGATTTTTGTACAATACAGAATACAAGGTTATAGCCATTACAGTGTGTGATGTTTACAGAAGATATAGGTGCAGAAATACAGGTATGCTAAAAACAAAGAACAAATGACTGGTTTAATCAAGTTTGTGCAGAGGCAAATAGTGCCTGAGATGGCTGAAGAACAGGATATTAGTAAAATATAGTGATAGAATCCTATTTCCAGAGCAGATAGAAAAAAAACATTTTAAAGAGCTAGCATGAGGGGGCAAGTAAGCAGGATGAGGTGAGGGTGGCAATTAGTGTGATAGGAGGACTATAAGAGACTAGAGTCTGAGTGAGTCAATGTGGGGTAATCTTGGACCAGGGGTTGAGGTGGCAGAGGCAAGTGGTTTAGGGAGGTTTGAAACAGGTACAGGGGCATTATTCATTAGAAAGGACAGATGCCACTTTTTGAAAAGTACATGACTAGGTGCACTATGGACATCCAGTGGTAGGGAGTGCCAGTAGCTTGGGGCTATAATAGAGAAAGCATGGGAGCCCTTAGTTGTTTTAGAATATGGTACTTGTAAGAAGGACTTTTCAGTGGACCATAGCCCATAGGAAGATGCTTGAAGGTACAGCATGGAGGTGAGCTCATTGGGTATAGCAGATTTGATGATATTATCTGCCAAACATCCTAGTGCAAGGAGACAGTGAGCTGAAGGGGACAGCCAGTTGAGACCATAATAAAGCTGACAGTGATGCTTTACATGTGGGGACGAAGAGGTCAAATGACATATTATTGTATGCCATAGCCCATTTCTTGAGGGCAGTGTTTGTAGCATTAACATATGTGACAACACGACATGTGAGTGCAGGAAGAAGGATGCCTAGGCAATGGCCAGTCTATCAGAAGAGTGAGGGAATGGCTCGTCCCTTATGCAATGCCATTTTTTTATTTACAGGTTTCGTTGTGAGCTGGATATGGAGGTCAAAGTTCAATGACTCATCAAGGATAACTTTGAGATATTTGAAGGAGCTGACCTACTCCAGAACAGTGCCATCATGGCACAGGATCCTAAATTGGTTATGGCATGTTTTTAGTTTGGTCCCAGATCCAAAAAGCATGGATTGGGTTTTGCTCACATTAAGTAGCAACTTATGCTTGGAGAGTCACTGCTGGATGCTGAGAAAAGCAGTAGTGAGAGAGGTTGATCACTGATATGTTACTGGAGCTGGAATAAAGTACCAGATCATCAGCATAGAGAACTGAGGAGCAGGAGAGGGTGACCAATGCAATCTGATTTATAAAGATGGAAAAAAGTAGAGGACCCAGGATGGAGCCCTGAGGAATGCCAGTGTTTATTGTAGCATGCTCTGACATGGCAAAGTTAAACTTGACAACCTGACCCCTGTTTGTAAGGTAACTATGAAACCAGTAAACTGCCAGCTCTGAGAAGCCAAGGGATCCAAGACCGGAGAGAAAAGTGGGTGATCCACAAGATCAAAGGCTTTCATGAGGTCAACTGAGCTGAAGTTCATGACAGTTAGAATGTCATTTGTGAGCTGGAGTAGGGCAGTGGAGGTGCTGTGGCCCTTGTTAAAGCCATGTTGCATGACAGAGAGGAGATTGTGCCTAATAAGATGGTCTAGAGTTTGGGCTGCCACTAGCTTTTCCAGTTGTTTGCTCAAAACTGAGAGAATGGCAATGGATCAGTAATTACAGATCATTTTTCTATCTCCTTTCTTAAAAACTGGAGTTACTCTAGCAATTTTCCAGATATCCAGGACATAATTATGACAAAGGGATAATGTGAAAATTTTAGACAGGGGCCCAGCTATAAGAGGGGCAGCCAGTTTGAGGAGTTTGGGCTCTTGGCTATCCGAGCCATCACTAATGGTGTCAGAGATTTTATTTAGGAGCTTAAGGACTTCAGATTTTGTAATTGCCCTGAAGCGAAATGGTGGGTAGGGTAGTTGAGGGTCATGAAGGGGTAGGTGCTATGTAGTAGGTGTGGAAGAGAATGAGGAGGTAAAGTAGCGAGACTTGGAAATTGTTGATTGAAAGCATTGGCAATGGTTTGAGGATCATTGCAGTGCAATCCATTTAGCACCATATCATTTATGTTATATTCCTGTTTGGAGTCTAGTAGTGATTTTACATGACTCCAGAACCTCTGTGAGTCACCTGCTACATCCAGCAGGAGTTCTTTGCAATAGGAACTTTTGGCAAGTCTAATTTGCCTCTTGCAGGAGTTTCTTAGAGCTCTGTAGGAATTAAAATCCGAATCAAGGCCTGACGTCTTGAAACATTTTCAGCTTCTTTCCCTCGCATGGAGAGAGGCATGGAGGTCTTTGTGGAGCCATATGGTGCTCTTTCCCTGAACACGATGTGTAATAGAGGGAGTATGTCTGTCTTGAAGAGCCCAGAAATGTTGTTGGGAAAAGTCTGGTGCATCCTGAGTATTCTCAGCCTGATATACATAGGATCAGTCAATCAAGGAGACTTCATAAAGGAAATTGGCTTGGTCAAGATTAGCAAAGTTGAGGAAGATAATGTAATGCTGTGGTGGAGATAGGGTAATTGAGGGACATCAATTACAGAATATGGGAGAAGGATCACTGATTACGTCCGGTACAGTACCCACAGCTTATAGCCTGTCGATATGATTAGTTAATATCCAAGCAATTAGAGTACGAAGGTTACTAGAGGATGTTACCCTAATAGGGTCAGTAATAAATTAGTGCAGGTTATAGCTTTGCACTAGGGATAGGAGGTTGGTATGATTTTTGCCTAACCAGTTCAGGTTCAAATCCCCTAGTATGAGCAATTCATTTTGCCCTACTGCTTTGAATGAGTAGTCAACAAGTTCAGTCAGACCAACAATAACTCCACAAGCAGGATTATAGGCACATATAATGTGCAGTTTCTTTGAGCACAGGAGGAGAACAGTGTACAGAAGTTCACAGATAGGAGCTGTGGGGGTTTGTACACTTGAAAGATTTAGGTGCGTCTTGGAGAAAATTGCTTTCCCCCCACTCTTTTACTAGAGGGTCTATCAGCCCTAAGCAAATTATACCCAATTAGGGAGCAGGCAGAGTCAGGCATCATGGGTTTTAGCCAGGTCTCTGAAATGCAGAGAACATCTGTCCAGAAGCACGATACCCATGTCTCAAGCACAGCAAAATTATGCTGAAGGCTTCTAATGTTAATATGAGCTATATGGAGCCTCTTAGTGTGGGTCCAGTCTGTGCTAGATAGAGGTTGCTGGGATAATGGGCCAGGGTTTGTCTCAACATCCCCTGAAAGTAATAGAGCAAGAAGCAGAAAGTACCAAAGTTTTCAGTTCACTAAGGATGGGTAGTTGGTCAATAAGTATTTTAGTTTTGTCATAGATGTATGAGCCAAAACAAAGATGGTGAATCTAGGGAGTAGCAGTGGGCAAAGGTCATGAATATCTAGATTTATGGTTAGCTGGTTAGAAAAGGTGAAAACATCTGTATCGCGTAGCTGCTGCCCAGCACTATGAGAGCATGGGGTCAGGGATAGCCAGGACAGGGTCAGGAGCACCATATAAGCGGTGAGTAGGAATGGGACTTGTTGATCCATATTTCAGTGTCGTGTTTTGGAGAAGAACAGGTGAGAAAATATTTTTAGCCAAATGAACAGGGCAACAGGAACCAACCAAGGGTGTAGAGAGTTAGCAGGAAAATTTTGATCAAGGCAAGTGAGTCAGCAGAAAACATCCTGAGTGAGGAAGTGGTACAAGGAGCAAAATGGAGAAGCTGGCTGTTTTGCTGGCAGGGTATACCTAGAATATGCTGTATGAGCTAGCTTGCCTTGATAGAGGTCAGAGCAGTGGCCTGGGACTGGCTTTGCTGTTAGCGGTCACGGCAGAGGTCCAATGGCTTTTGGCAGCTGGAGGTCCTACAGCTTTTCAGATGGCTGATTTTCAGTCGGGAATCCACACTGTTACTGAGGGGCAGGCGGGAGGCTTCAGCCAATACAGTACAATTTCCTGGTTACAAATAGCTCACAATTTGGTTTCAAATTAAACGTGATTGAAAAGCACACTGTCCACTGTCCTTTCCTGGGAAAAAGAAGTCCTGAGTTTAGATTCTCATGTGCTACAAGAGCTCAATTAACATAATATAACAATTAATAAGCAGAGCGTTGTTGCTGTGATGTACCTACTTCATTAAGTCAGATGCAGTAAGCAAAGCAAGCAAGTAAAATCGATTTAAAAGATATGCCCTCTAATGGGGCCAGTATATAATGAGCAAATGGGAAAGTTGGGACTTAGTCACAAGACTAGATTCTGGCTATAAAACAAAGGACAGCCATGGATGGGTGTGGTGTGGGGGCGGGTGGGGAGCCGACATAAAGTGTTGGTGGAGAAGTTAGAAGCACAGAAGGCAGGAGTCCACTCCTTCAATTTACAGGCAGGTAAGCCCCTGTAACACTTTCATTGAGAAGTTTCTTAAACTTAGCCGAAGGAGAGAGTGCTTAGCAGAAATGGCAGCTTTCTCATAGGGAGCTTAGCTAATACTTGTAGACAGCAAACTGGGTCTGAATGATCTCAAAAGGAAGAATGCACAGGCTCTTGTAGTACTAATTTAAAA
This sequence comes from Neoceratodus forsteri, assembly GCA_016271365.2. Taxonomy (NCBI): domain Eukaryota; kingdom Metazoa; phylum Chordata; order Ceratodontiformes; family Ceratodontidae; genus Neoceratodus; species Neoceratodus forsteri. Next base: position 1,332,220,219 of record CM057458.1, read on the forward strand.
CTTCCTATGTATTTCATTTAACTGTGCAGATAAGAAATTCAGGTTTTTATCAATTGCAGTCAGGGAGTAAAAATATTTTGAGAAAAATCCTAACGAAATGCGAGGTGTACAGATGAGCCCAGAAGCTAAAGCTGTTGTGGTGCAGTACTAAGAAAATGCACCAAATTTACAAAAGATGATTGTGAGCGCCTAGTTCAAACTGTTGTATACCTTAGATTCACTGCGGGGGGCTATTCCAGTGGCTCCTGGCACATATCAAAGTGCCCAAGGGGGCAGAGTGAGGACTTACATTCATTGAGGGGGGCTATTCCAGCAGCTCCTGGTGCATACCGAAGCACCCATGGGGGCGGAGTGAGGACTTAGATTCACTGCGGGGGGAGGGTATTCCAGTGGCTCCTGGTGCACACCAAAGCACCCAAGGGGGCGATAAAGAAAAAAAGATTGCTAGTGCTTATTTTCATGATTTACTTGTGATTTGGGAAAAAAATACTTATTGTGTGTAAAACAAAATACTGATCATGTTGAAAAAAATAACTATTTAGACAGCTGCCTATTTTTTTTAATCATAAACATTGAAAACACCTATAAATGACATATTTTCAGAAAAAAAACACTTGTCAGCCTGCTGGTGCAGTGGCAAGGCATCTGCTTGCAGCGCTGACGTCCCGGGTTTGGTGACAGACTTGGGAGTAGGAGGGCCGGCCAGGGGAAGAAGGAGTGAGCATCCCAGGGACTGATCTCCTTCTACCAAGGAGGGAAGAAAAGTGTCTGGTGCCATGAAGACCTCTATTTGAGGCTAGGGGTACCACTGCTGCTGACGCCTCATGCTATGAGGGGCTGGAAGATGCTGGCTTCATTGCACATCCCCACCCCAGGGATATCCAGCAAGTCAAATAAAAATTCTGGGCCCATTCATGATGGCTCCCACCTCTGCTACTGCTTCTGCTGCAACTAAAAATGCCAGCTGGGGCATCTGCTCCATGTTCACCTGTGGGGTGTGAGGCTAAGAGACTGTGTTCACCCACCCAGTGGCCCTGCCCAGGGGGGGTAAACCTGGGCATTGGAGGGTGGTGAGTGGGGCAGGGGGTTGGGACATCAGGTGCAGATCGAGGGAGCCTGGAGATAACAAAAAAAAAAAGTAAAAAACAAACAAACACCTGAACCTAGGTAAACTGGACCCATTTAGCTTGCTTCTCATGTTTGCTTTTTGAAAATTTCCCCAGGGAATGTTTCTGGGCTCCTAACAATCCTGGAGCCAAGCCTAATGAGGAGATGTTCACCTGTGCTCTCAGTATGTGAACTGTGGGACTTTCTTGAATTATTAAGCCACAGCTGCAGTCCTGCTACCAGCTTCAGTTGAAATAGTGAGCTGGTGATCACCTGTTCTGTTCTGCATCTCTGCCTTGTCTGTCTCTGTCTATTTTTTTTTATTAAGTGTACCAAGATGCCCACTCCTGTATTGCTTCTTTCTCCCCTCTCCCCTCCAGGTGGCCTGCCATATAAGCAGACTGGGGTTCTCACCTCCAGCACTACTTCTGTGGACCCCCCTCCCCTTTAGGTCATCATCCCAATTTGCCCAACAGCCTGTCAGCTGAAATAAAGTAAACCATCCTTTGATTTTTTTTTTTGCCTTCAAAAAAGAAAACAGCCTATCACCATTCAGACTTCCCATACTGTCCTCCCACTCTGCACCCACAACTCCACACACCAGTGCCCCACATACCCCTTCACTCACCTCAACATGTCCCAGGGCAAAGACCCACTTTTAAGATCAAAGACACATCTTGCTGTTGGAACCGTTCACTGCAATATGAAAAACTAAGTCTGGGTCAATTATTTCATTGTGGTTTTAATTTTGATGCATAACTTTGTCATTTTTACATATTTTGAACTCACATTTTCAACATGGCCTTTTAGGGACCCCAGCTCATGACCAGTGGTGGTGGAATTACACAAATCTGGCCCAAAAGGTGATTTTGTGGTTGCTTGACACAATCACCTTTTAGGTGACATTGACAATTTTATCTGCCTTATTCATGAGGTGGGTTCATAAGAGGGCTATGTTGAAAATTTGGGGTGAAAATATGATAAAACAGCAATGTTATGTACATACATTGAATTTTTTCTATGCTTGCTCATAACTTTGGTAAGTTTAAATCTTTTGACTCCAAATTTTCAACATGGCAATTTCTTCACATCACCTCACAAATGTGACAGCAGTCAGTCATTTTTCAAATCCTGACCAAAATGTATTTTAGCACCTATTGCATGGAATGACACTTTGGTGGTGCAGAGTAATGTTCCAGTGGGCAATTAAGCAATATACCCGGCAGGGTATGGGTATACTGGTGGATTTACCATGGCTGGTGTGGTTCGACCATGAGGTGCAACTAAGTGACTTAACCACACCAGAAGTGGTAATTCCACCAGTATACCCACTTCCCTCATGGGTATATTGCTATTATACAATAGCTCCATTTTTTTATATTGAAAAAAACAGTAAAGAAAATTTGTTTTCTATTTTTATGCAATTTGGGGGGGATTTTATTGATCCGCCAGAAAAAGTAGTGCTTGGTTTGGGGGCTGTGGAGTATTGCTTTGTGTTTCGTAGGGCAGTGTTTTTTTGGGGGGGACTAGGAAGTGTTTGAATCTGGATCTCGACAGTTTTTTTGGTTGTGTCCTGGCTGCTTTTTGATGTATGAGCCGGAACAGGATTCAAATTTGTTGCTCGTTTGTTTTTTTAGTATGGAGGTACTGCTTCATTTTTTGCTAGTCGTGCACATGTGTGGCAGCATTGGTAATTGCTGCGGTTACTGTTAGGTATGTTTTTAAGTTCTTCCATTTTGGGCCAAGAGAATGCAGTCCATTCTGTTTGTATTTATTTATTTTTGTTCTGCTTTGGCTTGGTTTTCGAGATAAGCAGCAGGAAAATCCCAGCCTCTCCCTACAAAACAGGGTACTAAATGAGAAAAAGACCGAGGTATGGGGGATGCTGCAACAGAAGGTAAAGCCATCATAAAATGGAGAGCATGGAGTACCAATGCCCGTAGTGTGAGTAACAAGCTTCCTGAATTAGTGGCCTTGATGGAGGAGGAACATCTGGATATCATGGCAGTCACAGAAACATGGTACACACAAAACCATGACTGGGATGTAAACATACCAGGATACACTATCTACAGGAGGGACAGAGAGGGTAAAAGAGGAGGAGGAGTAGCTCTTTACATAAGGGAAGGAATCAAAGCAACAGAACAAAAGGGTAAACAGGGAGGAGAAGAAGAAGCACTGTGGGTAAATCTGGAGACCGGCAATGGCACCACAATCCACACAGGGGTTGTATACAGACCCCCTTCTCAGGGGGAGGAAATGGACAAGGAAATGATAGAAAGTATATTTAGAATGGCAGAAAAGGGAGATATTGCTGATGGGTGATCTGAATATGCCAGATGTTAACTGGAGTGCAGTTGCAGCAGCCACTTCAAAGAGTGGGTTATTCTAGATGCCCCTACAGGGGCATGCCTAGACAACTAGTATTGGAGCCCACTCGAGAGGGAGCAATCTTAGACCTGGTTCTCTCAAATGGAGATGAAGAGGGATCACAGATGTAGAAGTGGGTTGCCATCTGGAAACTAGCCACCATCGAACAGTATGGTTCACAATAAACACAGCAATAGAGTCCAAGCCTACAAAGGCAAAAGTAGTGGACTTTAGGAGGGCTGACTTTGCCAAAATGGGTGAGTGCCTAAGGAATGCACTAGCAAATGGGCAGGAAGGAGGGGTGGAAGAACAATGGGGAATAATAAAAACTGCCATCACAGAGGTAACAAGCCTTTATGTGAAGCAAATAAAATGAAACAATGTAAGAAACCACTATGGTTCTCAAAGGAAGTGGCAGTGAAGGTTCAAGAGAAAAAGAAAGCATTCAGGAAGTACAAGGAATCACAGAAGGAGCAGGACAGAGAACTGTATCAGTTAAAGCAAAAGGAAGCTGGGAAGGCAGTCAGAACAGCAAAGGCACAAACTGAGGAAAAGATAGCCAACTCAGTTAAGAAGGGGATAAACCTTTATAGGTACATCAGGAAGCGAAGGAAGACCAAGGGAGGATAGTGAGGCTTAATAAATAGGAGGGAGGGTGGGCAGAGGGTGACTGAAAAGGCAGCAATACTAAACAAATATTTTGCTCAGTATTTACAAAGGAAGAGGGAGGTACCTAAAACAAGCAGTAGAAACACCTGGATACAGAAGTTGATACCAGCCCATTTACAGAAGAAAGGGTTCTGAAAGAACTCTTAAAACTGAAGGTGGACAAAGCAATGGGGCCTGATGGGATTCATCCCAGAATTCTAAAAGAACTAAGGGTAGAACTAGTGACACCACTGACTACCCTCTTTAACAAATCATGGGAGGATGGGGTGGTACCCAAGGACTGGAGGAGGGCAGATGTGATTCCCCTTCACAAAAGTGGGAGCAAGGCAGAAGCAGGAAACTACAGACCTGTTAGTTTAACCTCAGTGGTAGGGAAAATGATGGAATCACTTCTGAAGGAAAGAATTGTCAAGTATCTAGAGGCCAGAGGGGCACAGGACCCAAGGCATGGATTCACAGCGGAAGGTCATGCCAGACAAATCTGATAGATTTCTTTGACTGGGTGACCCAAAGTAGTAGATCAAGGAGGGGCTGTGGACATGGCCTACCTAGACTTTAGGAAGGCATTTGACACAGTCCCACACAAAGATTAATATACAAGTTAGCCAGCCTGGGAGGGGTCCCAAGATGATAGCCTGGGTAAAGAATTGGCTGGAGAATAGGACACAGAGAGTAATAGTAAATGGAGTCCACTCTGAAGAAAGGGGTTACTAGTGGGTACATTAGGGTTCAGTGATAGGACGGTCCTCTTCAATGTCTTTATAAGCGACATTGCAGAGGGACTGAAGGAAAAGTATGTCTCTTTGCAGATGACACAAAGATCTGCATCAGAGTTGATGCACAAGGTGGGCTGGAAAGGATGAGAAGTGACTTGGCAAGGTTAGAGGAATGGTCAAATGTATGGCAGTTTAGATTCAATGCTAAGAAGTGCAAGGTAATGCACCTGGGAAACAAAAACCCAGGGGAAGAGTACAAAATGGGGGGTGAGATACTAACAACAACAAAAATGGAAAGGGACCTGGGTGTAGTCATATCAGATGACCTCAAGGTGGGCAAGCAATGTGAGAGGGCAGCAAGGAGGGATGGGGATACTGGGATGCATAGGGAGGCATCACTAGTAAGAAAAGGAAGTTATTATCCTCTGTACAGACAGCTGGTGAGACCTCATCTGAGTACTGCTGCAGTTCTGGAGACCCAATCTCTGCAAAGACATAGACAGGATGGAAGCTGTCCAGAGGAGGGCACTAAAATGGTGCAGGGTCTGCACCAGAAGACATATGAAGAGAGACTTAAGGAGCTTAATATGTATAGCCTCGAGGAAAGGAGGGAGAGGGGACATGATAGAAACTTTCAAGTACCTCTAGGAATCAACAAAGTCCAAGATGGTAGCATCTTTCAAAAAGAGGTGTGCAAGAACAAGGGGGCACAATTTGAAGATAGAGGGGGTGGCTCAGAGGTAATTTAAGGAAGTATTTTTTCACAGAGAGGGTTGTGGATGCATGGAACGGCCTTCCGGAGGAGGTTGTGGAGCCAAAAACAGTGGTGGAATTCATGCATGCATGGGACAGTCATAAGGCAATTCTAGGGGGTTGGGGTAGGAAGAAGTAGGCTGCTGGTTAACTAGGATCTGCAGCTTATCCATTAGGTAGAGAAATAGGAAGACTGGGTGGGCCAAGCGGTCCTTATCTGCTGTCAAATTCTATGTTTCTATGGTGTAGACTATTGATGGGTCGCTATAGCGTGTGCCAAGTGGCGACCGCTTCTTGTTTTAATTTTGGAGAATAGTGACAGACTATCGGATGTTATCATGGGAATGGAGGGAGAACACTGTGTTGAAAGGAATGGGCAGGTACACACTTGGGCCCGGATATTCAAACTGCGCCAGACTGTGCAGCAAGCCTGGGCGCAGCTCAACTCTGTTGCGCATGGGTGTGGCCTGGGTGATATCCAATGGAGCTGCGCTATGGCGCAGCAGCTTTGAATATCACACCCTGGCAACCCCCACTGTGCATGGCTCAGTGGCACTGCGCCAGCGCAAGTGGCCAGAATGGATCATGGCGATGCGGTGGCGCAAGTGCCATTGCGCCATGCACAGTACCTGCGATATTCAAATGGGGACATGCAAATGGGGCCAAAAGTTATGAAAGGCACATGGGGGCCATTTACATCTCATTATGGCACCATTTGCATGACATTAGCACGCAGGTGCGTCAATCTCCGACTACTTGCTCCTGGTCCCCTGCCAGGCAGTAACCGTCGGGGACCGACGCCCCCTGCAGCCTGATCGCGGGAATTCCTGTAAGATAAAAAAAGTTCAATATCCCTGGTGTTCCAGTGGACCACACTGAGCCTGATCGCGGGCATCACTATATTCCCCTCCCATGTCCAATATCCCTGGTGGTCCAGTGGACCGCACTGAGCCTGATCGCGGGCTTCATTAATAGGATTCCCCCATGTCCAATATCCCTGGTGATCTAGTGTACCCCCCCACTCACCACTGAGTCTCCACCACCCACCGTCAGCCGGGCGGGAGCGGTAGCACCACCCGCCTGCCGCCTCTGATTGCCTGCCGACTGAGAGTTTCAGTGGTTAATTATTGAGCATGAGTTACCAAGGCAACCATACTATAATATTTCAGTCCAGATATGTGAATGAATTCATTACATATCTGGACCCGAGTAGACGGGTATGGTCTGCACGCCCATTGGCCTGCGCCAGGAACCAATGGGATGCAGCCCCACTGAGCCTCAGTCGGTGGTGGCGGGCGGCAGGTGGTGGGTGCCGCCACCCGCCAGCTGATGGGGGAGCTGCGGTGGGGCCCAGTGAGGGTGGGGCACACTAGATCACAAGGGATATTGGACGGGGGTCCTATTAATGATGCCCGCTATCGGGCTCAGTGCGGTCCACTGACCACCAGGGTATTGTACTGGGGAATACAGTGATGCCCGCGATCAGGGCATGGGGCACCACCAGATGTGGCAGGAACTGGTGGCTACCCACAGGTGGCAACTGCTGTGTTGCACCTTGCACGCGCCAGCTCACCTGTGGGTGGCCATCACTTGTTCCTTTTTTAGGCGTAACTTTGTGCAGGTGCAGAGGCTGCTCCATGCATGGCTCTGCACAGCCTGGGCATGAATATCGGGCTGTGCAGGGTTATGCATGGGCATGTCCCCCACCCGAGCCTGCATACATCACTGATGTGCTCCGCCCACCGGGATTTGTAGCGTACACTTTCCCTTTTAAATATCACACCGGAGATCAGTGATTGTGCATAGGCAACACTGTGCGCCATGTGCAACTCTTTGAATATCTGGGCCTTGGCGTTTTTAAAAAATAGAAGTGTTGGAAATGTATTTTAGCTACAGGTTGTGGCTTTAAAATTTTGTTTCGAGAGTTACAGAGCAAGGTCAGTTGGGACACCTGTGTTTAGCAGGGATCCAGCATGGCGGATTTTGGGTTTTTGTTGGGTGCTCAGAGTGTTTTTTCAGACATGAGGTTAGCTGGCACCTTTTCCAGTGGGTATACTGGAGGATTCACAATGCTGAAAAGGTGCCAGCCAGACAATTAAAATGCAGGATTCTGTATATTTTTTTGTGTCCATTGTGTAATTGAAAATGTTCACCTACCGGGATCATGAGGTGGGGTAATAAAAAGGCTACACTGAAATATTGGTGTACAAATACAGTAAAATGCCTAGGTTATGAGTTAACATTGCAGTATTTCAACGTTCACTCATAACTTCACAAATTTTCATTATTTTGACTCCAAACCTTCAACATACCATCCATTTTCCACACTACCTCGTAAACATGACATGTGCCATTTCTTAAATCCTGGACAAGATGTCTTTTCACTCTTCTCTTTTGAAACAACATTTTGTCTAATATACTATAAATGACACGTTATGCTTATAAGGTGAATCATAAAATGAGTATCTTGAAAATTTGAGGTCAATAATAAAATACATAATTGTTAACAAATGTTGTGTGTAGTGCCACTCTTGACCCCAGCAGTTACACTTTGTGATTCCATGCCAGTGAGCTGAATTTGGTGGTGAGCTCAGTGACCCATCTGCATGGGATGAGGGTGGGGGGATGGCGCTGTTATGTGACACCCACCAACCAGGGAATGAAAGGTATAGGGTTGTCTGCATGGGCCCAAGTACCATATAGTGAAAACAACTGTCCTCTTTGCATAAGGCACTGCACCTCTCTACCATGGGTGGCAGAGGGCCCTGTGCATTGACTGACAGATACACGCTTTTCCCTTTGCATCTGTATCTGTGGCCACATAGAAGTACAGGGACCACAGGCCCCATTGCTTTCATAGCCCATGAGACAGCCCCATAAATTCTTCACATCCATCACTGCACTTCTGTAGATGGATGAAGTCTTCCATTGGCACATGCATCTGCATCTGTTCACACAGTTCCCGATGAGGATACAATTCCACTATCTCAAAAGTAAAGAAATTCTTTGCAAAAAACTTTGTTAATGCACCAGTTAGGCTAACAAAACACCACAAAAGTAGGAAAATGTGACGTCACGGTTTACAACTCCAATTCTTCTGCCCCAACCCCCAAGCATCAAAAGGAAAAAAAACATTAGGATTTTGGGTCTCAGGAGTCCTGGGGGTCAGTGGTTGGGTTGTCTTTGGGGTTGTTAACCCTAATGTCCACCCTATTTCCTGAGCAAACAATGTCACACATGATCTCCTTTCTTCATGCAGGGCCCACAGGTCCCTGCATGAAGAAACCTACAACAAACTGTGTTGGTGACATGTGATGAGACATACTTCACTACCTTTGAAGAGTGCATCACTGTGAGGCACCTGCTTGGAGTTACAGTATACATTGTGCTTTGTACTGAAGGCTGTTGGCTGGGGGGGATGAGAACCCATCTGTCTGTCTGTCTGTCTGTCTGTCTGTATCTATCTATCTATCTATCTATCTATCTATCTATCTATCTATCTATCTATCTATCTATCTATCCATCCATCCATCTATCCATCTATCCATCCATTCATATATCTATGCAATAGGTGTGGACAATAAAGCTATATGATAAATCATTATCAGAGCAACTATATGCATGAATGTAAACTCTTACATTTATACTCATGGTTACTACGTCATGATCGATTTATATACCTAGTTAGTTCATCATCAGACAGATAACCCCACCCCTGCAGGTTGACCAGCACTACATCACAATTCACTTTCACTTTCTTTTACAACCGCTGACATTGCTCACTTGCTCCCTGAATGAAAACCCATTCCAGAGACTTCCCCTCAAACAAAGCAATCGCTTCCCTCCCAGAAACATTAGAAAACATTATTTTGTCAGAACCTGGATTCGCTCCAACAATATTGTTAACATCTGTTTTATCTTTTATTTTATACCTACCTGCTTTCTGATCCACTCTCATCCATTCCTCCCCAACACAGTTGCTCCCTGACTCTCTGACTTACCACAGCCACTGCATGTCTCCCTGACTCACAGATGCAAAATCAGAAATCACAAAAATCTCTCTTTTTTAAAAATGAAAGTAAACAGACTACAGACTTATAAAGGGCCATTAAAAAAGAAAAATAATGTTCACAAGCTACAACATCTGTTAGTCCAGCTGACAAGGATTCACTGCATGCTCAAGTTTTTTTTTTTTTTGAATCATTGCCCGCAGTGTAGTTCAGCCCCTGACAATCCCAATCTGCTCAACCCCTCCCCCAGGACTTTCCTCAGCTGCTGATCTGCCCATCCTTACCTCCCAGGGTGGGGCCTCTGAGATGGCCCATCCCAATGGACACTCATCAGATTACTGACAGGTCCTGTTTCCACTGGCAGGGCTCCCTTGGCTTGACACCCAGGGTGGTACCATGGGGTTGGGTCGTCACCAACGGAAGACAGTCTTGGTCACAGCTGAGAGGTTGCAGTGGGCTTGATGGAACCAGGATGCAGAGCATCCTCATCGGGACCAGCAGAGTTTTTGCATTTAACCCTAGTGGGAGGCATGGCATGCAATGACGTAAGTATGCTATGCGAGATGATAGTACGCCTATCAAAGCTGATTGCTAATGCACCCACCCTCCCGGAGGAGGAGAGCAGTCCCTAGGATGCTCAATCCTCCTCCCTCTGGCCAGGCCTTCTGATTCCTCTGATCCATGTCCAAAGCTGGGGCATCGGTGTCGCAGTCAGAAGCACTACCAATGCGCTGGCGGGCCAGCTCCAGCTTACATTTTTGAAAGACAAACAATTTAAACTGAATCAATCAATAATAAAATTAAAAAAAGTCTCTCTGACCAAACAACTTTCTTTTTTAATACTGCTCGCTTCTTCAATTCCACTCAGTAAGTGAGTCCACCATTTTTGCATGCATTTTTGAGGAGCGCATGCTGCTTAACTAGTGATGGGCACTGTTATTAGGGTAATGCAATGTCCTGATGTCTCGGCCATAGTAACAGTGCTCCTGATGGTGCACTAACTTGTCACTCCACTGACAAAGCATGATATAGACCAACAAAAATTAAAAAATGTTCATCTTCAAAGAAATGGTACCAGAATTTAACAGTACACACAAGCTCATTCCCTAGTGCATAAATGGCACATGAGATAGGAGGCTTGTGTGATGCATGATTTATCTGCATTCTGGCGGTTCTCCCTCAGGCACATCACTCATGGTTTATGTAACTCATGAGGTTCCCTAAGGTCAAACTGCCCTTGTGCAGATAAATCATGTGACACACAGCTCCCCATCGCACATAAACTTCTTTATTTAGGATAGCCCAACTATGATGTGACATTTTGTTCCAGTGGGGTATTGTTTCAAACAACTGTCATGATGGGGCTGACTGCAGCACAGATATGTTAAGTAGCCTGTAAGATCACTCAGTGTGTACTTGACTCTATTGAGGTACAGTAAGAGCTTGTGATCTCATAACTCTGAAATCAGTGCTGTAACAACTAAAGCACACTGCCTACTGACACAAAACTATTGCTTTTCAAGGAAATAGCATACACACCATTGTTCTATTACAGATTTGTAAGGTGACATGTTTACATGTAAAGAAGCCCTTTGGTTTATGGGGAACATTTTGTACCTCTAATTTCTATTTTCTTTCTGATTACCCTTTTCCTTCTGTCTTGTAAGATGCTCTCCCAGCAGGTTAAGCCTGCACTAGCAAATGTTGTCTTTTTACATTTCCTAGATCACAAATTAATTCAAACAATTTCACCTAGAATTGCCAACAGAATTAAAAGAGATAGGTCAATGTTTATGAAGTTTATAAGTGAATAAATAGGCTGTTGTTTTGCCCGTATCTTTTAAATTTGAATTGATCAGTAATTTATGTTTTGTATAACGTATTGCCCCCTATGCATTGTGGGGTAGGTTGCATATGTGCCATGGATCCTCCATGCTTAGGTAACCATACATCTGAATGCCATTAGATGGGGGTCCCACAGACCCCGCATGCATTCACAGAAGGGACATGCATCCCTTCTGCTCAGGACCCCCGGCTGGTCTTACAACTATGTGTGCAGCCAGTTCAGAAGCATGCTGATATTCTACACCATTCATGAAAGTACAGTATGGAGTGCTGAACAACAGGGTTGCAGGATACAGCAGCAGGGATCTTTCCATATCTTTTGCACACCCTCTCAGTTTCCACCTGCTTGCAGTGGCAGGATGAGGAATCACTCCACAATGCTGCCCCAGCCTTCTGCACTGACTAAGAGGGCTGGGGGCAGTCATTCAGGTACTCACCCCTCTTTTTTAGAACCAAGATGTCAGGCACCATCCCAGAACCCCCCCCACTCCATATGGAGCAGGGGATGTACTATGGGACCAGACTGGGCATACAATTGGATGTCTGCCTGTGTCTTCTGTTCTGCCCTCCACACAGCATTGTGCCAGGGGAGCAGGCCATGAAAAGACGCTATGATGTGTCATGATCTAACACGTGCCACAGCCCATGTGCCTCTCTGCAGGTGCAGAGCCATGCAGTCTGGGTAGATACCTCCCGCATGTACCCGGTGAGCATTCATGCATAGCCCCCATTGTGCGTAAGGTATTTTGTGTAACATGAAACCTTCAACAAACAGTACAGTTTTGAAAATAGGATACTTAATGTCCTAACAGCCTAGTTCTGTCAAAAAGTAAAGATTAATTACTTTCTTTACTTGAAATAGTTAATGGTAAGCATTAATCAGCATAGTTGCCACAATGTCTTTGTCAATACTCACAGTTGTATTTAAACACCTATGGCGTAATACACTTTGCTTGTGATTATGATGCACTAGCATGAACAGACATGACTCCCTGACCTAGCTCCAGGTCACCAACTTAAGTTCTAACATGCTGAGCTTAAAATAACATGGGGTACCATGTCAAGATACAGTGTTGGAAAACTAAAATAAATAGCAGAGGTCAGCACTGAGGGTTGCAAAGGAATGCTTGACAAAGTATATAAAAAGATTTTTAACTGGAACAATGACAACCTATGGCATAAAGCTAAAGCCATGGGGAAACTAGCTGACCTCGCTACCTACAAGACAGCTAGAAACCATTGCACAAATCTTATTGGAACAGCCAAAGCCAAATATTACAAAGAGTTGCTGGGCAGGACCTGAAACAATGGTAAAGACTTCTGGAATACAGTGAAATCTCTTACAGGAAAGGACTCCAAACTTCCTTCAGACCTGATTATTACACCATCAGGGACACTGCATGAGCCCAGAAACATTGCCAATGTCTTTAACTTGGTGTTCACAGACTTTAGCATGGTATTACCCAGCCAATACCAAACCCCTCAACTGTCCAAACTGCTTTCTCACACCAGCCTGCCCTCTCAATAAATAACAAGACTTCTCCCTTCTATTTCAAACACATCAACAGAACTGATAACCTGAAGTATGTCAGAACGGTACAAGGAAAGACAAGGATGGGCAGCGACCAAGAAGACATGAAGATGCTTGCACTTACACTGGACGAGGTCTCGCTGCCACTTACACAGATTTTCAACAAATCCCTTAGTACTGGAGCCTTCCCTGACAAATGAAAATCTATGCTCATTACCCCTGTAGTCAAGAACAGTGACAAGACTAATCTATCAAACTAAAGACCTAGTTCCATATTGCCTCCCCTTTCAAAAGTACTAGAAAGGATCGTATCAGACCAGTCAATTGAGTTCCTTGAAAAACACAATTTTCTATGTTCACAACAACACGGCTTCCAAGAAAAGCATAGTACCCAAACTGCTCTAGTAGACTACACTAGTCTAATTTATGACACACTAGACACAGGAATGGCTAGGTGATCTATCTTTATAGATCTCACAAAAGCGTTCGATACAGTCAACCATCGACTACTCCTCAACAATCTACTATCCTCTGGCCTATCCCCAGACATAGTTGCCTGGTTTACAAATTACCTCTCAGTCAGAACACTGCATAAGAATTTCTGGACAACTGTATGAACCAAAAGAAGTAACTCTTGGTGTTCCCGAGGGGTCCAGACTCGGCCTTGTTCTATTCAGTCCGTTCATTAGCTCCCAACCATCCTCCTGTCCAGCTCGAATGGTACTCTATGCTGACGATGCCGTAGTCTTGGTACCTGAAAAAGATCTGGCTAAAATAAACACTGACCTCCAACTAAACTTCCAAATACTGAGATCATGGTTTGAGCAGAACAGGCTCATGCTTAACTACAAGAAAACTAAGGACATGATTTTCACTCTACCCCACAATAAGAAAAAAATTCAGGCCACTGATTATCAAAAGCCACAAAGGTGATTCAATTGAACAGGTATCCACTTTCAAATACCTGGGGATACTCCTTGATGATACCCTCACCTTCACCTTGCATATTGAGCATGTCATTAATTCGGTGAGCTGTACTGTCACAGGAAGACTATGATACAAAACACGTTGAAACTTGTCACTTGTCACTTGCAGCTCAGTACTATCCATCATAGACTATGGTCTGGTGATATATGGGGCAAGCAAGGATACATCTATGAAGAGAATTAAAACCCTACTAAATAAGGCCTGTTGTCTAGCCCTCAGGGTGGACTACTTGACCCATACTGTATAAAGAAACTAGGTGGCTCCCACTTCAGCAACGGTTAAAATTCCAAGCATGTCTGCTAGTGAAGAAATCGCTCATTGGTCAAATGCCTGATTCCACCACCAACCTCTTCAAACTACTGTAACCACCAAAAACACCAGAGGCATGGCTAAGGGACTGCTACAGGTGCCCCTAAAGTGCACCATGTTTGCCCAAATATCACTAGCGTTCCATGATCCTAAATGGCTCAATGACCTCCCGGTGCCCCTCCATGAAATCACCAAACTGAGCTCGTTTAAAAGTGCTGTCCGCTCCTGTCTTGCCCAAGAAATCAACTGTGTCTGCTACAACTTATCTCAGGTCTTCTTGCTTAATTTTAAACCTTTCTTTCCCTCCCCCTCCTTTAGAAACTACCCTTATCCACTAAATCACCTTTCCCTGCTTTACCCCCTTCTCAATTCCCCCCCTTCTCTGCTGCCCATGCCAACTTATCCCATTGACCCCTGCTCTAAGAAATTTACCTCCCCTTTCCTACTCCCACACACAACTCCTCCCCCTCACTACTCCCCACCACTCTGCTGTGCACTAAAGCAACTCTCCTGGCAATGCCTGTCCAGCCTGTGCCTAGCCCCCCGCCCTTCCCAAACCCTTCTTCCCTAGCCCAAGGAATCTAATGCACTTCCTGCTCCTGCTTACTCTATTTACTGCACTACCCAAGTGCTGCCATAAATACCACCAGCACTTTATAACTGTACCTACATTAATAGCTATTATATGACTGGTTTTTATTCTCTTTTTACCAGACTGTTGTCTTTGTATTAATCCTTCATTCTTCACCTTGTAATTCCTTTGTGTCTCATTATTTGTCTCATCTCATTTTGACATGGAGCCTTTGAAAAAGAGCCTGTTTCAGCTCAAAGGTTGTAATCCGAAATTGTAAATAAATAAATGAACTGTCATCAAAATATTGATTGCAGTAAATAAAATTGTTTATTGATCAATTTAGCTACTTGATTAGAAAATCTAACTTGAGCTAAGCATAATTTAAAGATTTATAGTTGGGGTCTTTTTTCTTTTAGAAGAACCACTAAAGTCATGGTTCCCTTTTTGGAATTAGACTAAAATTAATAGTAGATAAAATCAGTTTGTCATTTACTGTGCCTATGATATTTTACTAGTTGCCATTTAAAATGAAATCTCTCTTTCTCTTTCTCTTTCTCTTTCTCTTTCTCTTTCTCTCTCTCTCTCTCTCTCTCTCTGTCTTTCTGATTCTTGTTTTGATTATCTCCTGACCAACTCTGAGTCACACCATTTTGTAGTATCCATGTATGTTTCCATATTGCAGTACAAGTGACGGTTTATTGTACTAAAGTTCTCTGTGCCTTTCCTTGTGGACAGTACTGTCTTTCAAGGTCATGTGCAGCATGGTGTCAGAAAACAGTTCCACTGGGGCTGGACTGCCAGTGCAGCAGTAGCACTACCACTTGTGATGCCAGAAACCCGGGTTCAGAAATGAGCCTGGGTTGCTGGAGGGCCAGCCCGGGGGGGGGGGTAGGATTGAGCAACCGAAGGACTGCTCTTCTTTCCCAGAGAGGAGAGGCTGCATTCCTCTCTACTCTATTGCCACCTGGGTGACCATGGGTGTAGGTGCAGCTGGCATGTCTCAGCATGCCTTTGTCTCCTTGACCCTCCCCAAGTGTTGGTGTCTGCATGGGGCAGACCAGAAAAATGAAAAATCCCCACTCTGCTCCTGGTGATGGATCCCCAAAGCCAGCAACTGGAAGTAAGTAAATATTTACTTCTATAAGGCGCCCTTCCAAAGCTCAGGGCGCCTTTACAATATCCTTCATACAATATTAAAAGCCATAATTATAAACAACATTTAAATTCAAAGCACAATCCAACACAATTCAAGTCACTACAAATGCTTGGTTAAAAATGAAGGTCTTTAAAGCTTTTTTAAAGCTCTCCAGAGTCAGGCTATTGCGTATCTGGTAAGGTAGAGAATTCCTCGGGTGGGGGCCATAAAGGCAAATGTTCTTCCACCAGATGTTTTTAAAGTTACCCTGGGAATCTCCAGCAATCCCTCACCAGAGGATCGGAGGGAGCAGGAAGGACAGTAAGAAATCAGGAGTTCTTTCAGGTAGCGAGGTCCCAAACCATGTAGGGCTTTATATGTCATCAACATGACCTTGAAAGTGATCCGCCACTGTACAGGCAGCCAGTGCAATTCGCGAAGCACAGGTGTTATATGGCTGGACCTCGGGCTTCCAGTCAACATCCTAGCTGCCATGTTTTGCACCAGCTGTAAGTGGCAGATATCCACTCCCGGCAGCCCTAGATAAAGGGCATTGCAATAATCAAGACGATTGGCAACAAAGGCGTGGACCAGGATAGGAAGATCCGCTGATGGAATCAAGTGTTTCACCTGTGCTATATTCCTTAGATAAAAAAAGGATGATTTGACTAACGCTGACACCTGCACCCTCAGGGTCAAGCCCTCATCAAATATAACACCACGGTTACGCACCTGACCAGATGCCATGAGCGGGATTCCTCCCAGAAATAAACCTGGGGGTTTTCCCACCCATGGACTTGATATCTTCACCCCCGGTTCCACCACCAATACCTCTGTTTTTCCCGGGTTCAACCTCAGCCAATTGGTACTCATCCAGTTCTGTATCTCCAGGAGGCAGTTGTTAAACAATGTACTTGAGTCAGACTCCTGCTTGGGCACAAAAGACATATAGAGTTGAGAATCATCGGCATAGCAATGAAAACTCAAACCATAATGTCTTATAATGTCCCCTAATGGAAGCATGTACACCGCAAATAACATGGGGGACAACACCGAACCCTGTGGCACTCCACAGTGTAGGCAGCGAGAGGTCGAGGAATAAACCCCCGACACTACTCTCTGAGTCCTACCCTGCAGAAAAGATTTAAACCAACTGTGGACCACCCCTCTTAGTCCACAGAGAAACCACAGGCATTCGAGCAGCACCCCATGATCCATGGTGTCAAATGCTGCTGAAAGATTGAGGAGAACCAAGACAGAATGAGTTCTCTGATCTCTTGCCATCAGGAGATCATTCAGTACCCAAACAAGAGCCGTCTCAGTACTATGCCATTTCCTGAAGCCAGACTGGAGAGGGTCATAGATATTGTGGATGTTTAAATGATCTTTCAGCTGCAAGGCAACCACCTTCTTGATAATCTTCCCCAAAAAAGGAAGATTCGAGATCGGTCTGTAGTTTCCTGGGCAGTCGGGATCAAGGGAGGGCTTTTTCAGGAGGTGACGTACTATTGCCTCCTTCAAAGGATCAGGAAAGATCCCTCTCTCCAATGATGCCACTACTATCCCAGTAAGGATCGGGCCAATAACCTCTACACACCCCACAAGTAGGTGAGTAAGGCCCGGATCCAAACCACAGCAAGTTGGATGCAAAGTCTGGATGATTCTCACTATATCCATGACTACCGGTTGACTGAATGTGAACCAAGTCAAATGGGTATTTGTGTCCCTCGATTGATCACTGCAAGACCCAATGGGGAGGCCCTGGCTGATCTCATCTCTGATAGCAGACACCTTATCAGCAAAGAACATTGCAAACTCCTCATACTGTAACTGTGATAATGCTCGACCGGCATGAAGACAGACTGGATTGCACAGTCTGTCCACAGTGCGGAAGAGTTGGGCCACTCTATTCTTTACTGTAGCAATCTCCCTGGACAGGAACTCTGCCTTCTTATGGGAGATTACTAACTGATAGATTTTATAATGATCTAGCAGTCTAAGCCTGTCAACTTCCAGGTGAGTCTTCCGCCAACGTCTCTCCAATCTTCGGCCCTATCTCTTCAACTCACGGATCTCCATGGTAAACCATGGGGCCCCAGGTGAAGAGTAAAGGCTAACACGGAAAGGAGCACGACATCCAGGGCCTCACAACTGCCCTATTCTAGGTCAGCATAAAGACCCTGGATCCATGCTATCCATTGAAATCTCGAGAGAGTCAAGTCTGGCCATTAGGCCTTCTGAGGTAACCTCTCAAAGGACGGAACTGTACTATCTCCCTAGGGGCAGGCCTCTTTTGGGGGGCTGCGAAACTGAACCTCAGGGCATGATGGTCGGACCAACTGATGGGCTCCACCTCCACATCAGAGACTTCCATCTCCAGATGGAATATCAAGTCCAATGAATGTCTCCCCTGGTGGGTTGCAGTGGTAATAACCCGTGTCAGGCCCAACGAATCAATCAATTGGAGGAGGTTTTGTACAGAAAGCGTGAGTTCATCGTCGATCCAGGCATTGAAATCCCCCAGAATTAACCATCGGGGGGATTCCAAAACCCTCTCGGCGATGAAATCTGCTGCCTCCTTCAGGAATTCTCTCCCATCACCTGGTGGACGATAAATGAGAAGTATCCTGAAGCTTGCACCTGCACCCACAATACATTCAAAGGAGTTGGTATACCCCACTGGTACCTCCCTGAGGTCCAGTTCCTGTCTAAAACAGACTGCAACTCCCCCGCCCCTACGGTCCACTCTTGGGCGGTGAATCACCGAGAACCCATCCGGAACCGCAGACCCCGAAATGGGGCCCGCATTTTCATCAAGCCAGGTCTTGGTGATGCAAGCTAAGTCCACAGATGCAACAAGATCTGCCACTAAAGCAGTCTTATTTCTAATAGACCTCGCATTGCTTAACACCACCCGAAAGGGACGAGACTCCAAGGGTGACTCCACTTCCTGCCTGACCAAGTCAGTGCCCTTGGGTATGGACACAAGATACAATGGACCTTGCTCCTGCATCCATTTCGCCCCAGGGTGCCTCCTGGTTCTGACTGTTCCTATCCACTCACTCTTTTCCCATCCCCCCCAAGAGTTCCAGGATCTCCTAATCCCACCACTCCTATGTCTCGCAATGCCGAGTATTTGGCATTTCCTATACACTTCTGAAGGAAGTGCGGGACATTCAAAAGGTCGGAGATCCTTCAGTCTTGAGGGGGAGTACCACCTGACTGTGCTTTCACCAACCTAACACATTAAAACCTATTAATACTACTAAAAATAACACTTTAATAACACACCCCCTAATCAACTATTACCAAAAAACAAACAAAAACAAACAAAAAACCACTCTCTGATGGAAACTCCACCACTTTCTCTCACAAAGTAGGGGAAAGGAGAGAAAAATGTACAAATCCCACCCACTGTCTCTCACACAGAGGGGAGAATAATATAAATTTCAAACTTAATACTTATTTAACTAATATAAAACTAAACTAAAAATAAATAAATTACAAAGTTCAAATGTTCAATCAACAAAGTCACTTAACAATCTTGATCAGTCCACCAACTTTATCACTTCAGAAAAGGCTCACATCTCAGGGAGCCATGAATGTAAATTGGTCCTTCCTGTGGGCTGTCACTTCCACAGAGAACCAAAAGCAGTCATGTATCCCAGTGAAGTTACCCAAATTCAAATATCAAATCTCCAAGTTCAGCGTTCCCTCATAATTCCATAATCTTCACTCCAGCCCTAGTCGAGTTAAAATTGTTTCAGCAACACCTCCCAGCCTCAACCCAGCCCCAAAGCCCTTCCCCAGACCCATTCAGCCAAACGGCAGCCCACCAGCTACCGCTTGATGAACAGAAGCACCACAGCACCGACCGCCCTACGGCAGCAAGCCTGTAGCACACCACTGAGTCGGGCCAGGGCTGAGAAAAGACTCCCAGGAGGAACCGACAAAACTTGCCATCCAACAAGAAGCTGTTTGACTCCAACTGTCTCCTTTGCAAAGCCAGAACACAACAATCCAACCTTCAACTCAGTCAGGGCTCAAGTGTCACAAAGATCAAGGGTCCCTGCATATAGAAATACCTTCAATGCAGTCCCCTTAAAACCAAGCAGGCTTAAGTTTAAAACACTTAGAGTGAACACACTGGGGAGACAGTTTGCAGGAAGAGTATCTTGTAAGATCATAAATGGCCTCTTCCAAAATGATTTTACACAGTTACAGGAATGGCTCATACAAACCATTCTAGTCCACAGGTTCCGGATAGTGGAGGAGGATCCGTTGTGGCTCCGTTACAGCACCGCAGCAAAAACAAAATCCAAGCCGCAAACGCTGACACACTCCCTCGGGCAGCAACTGCTTAGTGTCACAAAATCCTGAGTAGTCCACAAGTCACTCGACAGCTCAAGAAAAGGTTGCTTGGGCATGCAATCACTGACACAGTCCCCCGGACAACAGAATATGTCGAGTCACAAGATACTCGACAAGCCCGGAATTATCCACGGATCAGTAATCCAAGACATAGCGACACGATAACACAAATGGTCGCTTAGTTAAAATAACTAAAAATAAGCATCCACAGATCAGTAATCCCAAGACACGGCGACATGATAACACAAATGGTCGCTTAGTTAAAATAACTAAAAATAAGCATAAAAATAAAAGAAAACTAACAAACTTCTAAAGAGTATCTGACAGTCGACCCAGCATGGCCACCATCTTCCGTATGAGAGCCATACGTAATTTTCACCCTCTCTGGAGAAGAGTGCTCAGTGGGATCTCCAGCCAGCATGTGCATTCCCACAGAGAAAGACCTGTGGGGGGGAGAAGCTCTGCAGGGTGTGCCCGCTGTGGTTTAAGGTAAGGAGGGGAAGGGGGACTCCTCCTCCCTACTTGAGGGCAAGCCAAGGGTTAAAGGTCCAGAGGAGGGGGGCACCTGTGGAGTGGATAGCCTCCCAATCTCCAGCACAGCCAGTGTGGTCACCCTGGGGAGTGCTGAGGAGAGGTGCAGGCATGGTGCAGAAGGGGAATAAATAGAAAGTAAGAAAAAAAGAAAATGGTTCCACCAAGCTGCATCAACAACTTTGTTGTCAAAATGTGGCAAAGCGACATCCTCAATGTTGACAGGTGAAATTTTGCCTGTCAGACATTTGGTGTTTTATCTGTGAGGGTCACCCCCCCGCACCACCCAATTTCTATATAACAAACTCCAAGTCAGAGTTTGTTCAAAGTGGGGGCAAAACACAGTGAAAAAGTGAAATTTAGAAACTGGGACCTTTACAGGGACAATATTGAAATTGTTTGAAGTTGTCCCTGTAATGGTCTTCATTGTCAGAATTTCACCGTTTCAACAGTATACCTCAGAAAACAGTGTTGTTCTAATTTTGTCACCTTCAATATGCGTCACAAAGTTTTAGACTGGACAACAGATGAGTCATATAACTGCTAGACATAGAAGACTTATGTGTTACTTAAGACTAGCATAAGAGCTGTGTCTCTTCAAAATGTGATAATGGGTAAGATGGAGCCTGACAGAACAATTTGGTTACTTCTTCAAGGAAGTAGGAAGAGAGGTCGATGTTGTTTGTTTGCATTTCAGTAAATTCTTTGCTACTGTATGGCATGGAAACTTCATGGAGAAAGCAGCACAATACAGAGTCCACAAAATGTAAAGCAGGTGGATTACAAATTGAATGGTGAGGAAGTAGAGGGTGATGGTGGATGGGCACCACTGAGGGATGCGAGGCAGTTGTACCCAAGAGGGCTGTACTAGATCCATCGTTCTTGAACACAATTTTTAATGACCTGGAGGAGGTTGTCAGCAGAAAGCTGCCCATGTTTGCTGCTCACACTAAATTGGGAAGAAGGTTTGAAAAGCCAAAGGGGAATATATTTGGCAAAAAGACTTGAAAAAGCAAAGGGGAATATATTGCAGGCAAACTAGAACATATTAGGGATATTGGCTAAGAGAATGGGAGGGATTAGATTTATTTTGGGTAAAAACTAGGTACTCAAGCTGGCTGAAAAGAATATCAGTTGCATACACACCCTGTGTGGTAAACAGTGCACAGCACAACCACAGAAAAAGATTAACTGTGGCTGTGCAGGAAACCGAAGCCAAACATGCAGTGTACTTCTGGAGTCAAGAACGCAAATATGTTGTGATGCTTTATGAGTGGGGTAAGTAGCAGTCTAAGGGAGTAAATACTCCCCTGTAGAAGCTCTTGGCTTGACCACACCTGGAACAATGAGCCCAGTTTTATTGAATGCAATAAAGAAAGAACATTGGAGAGACAGAGAGAATGCAGTTCATGCATCTAAAATTGATTGTGACTTGACAGTCTATACCATGTTTAGACAGAATAGAAGAAAAGGTAAAGGAGGAGGCATAGCTCTAGATGTCAGTGACGGCACAGAGGCAGTGGAGGATGGAGACATCAGGGGAGGTAATGGGGAAACAGAATCACCGTGGGTTCAACTCACAGCATCCTCAAACAAGAAACTACAGATGGAGATGATCTATGAACCTCCAGGACAGGGTGAACAGAGACACAAGTAACAAGAGGGACAACTAGAAGGGGAGGTTGCAAAAGGAGAGGAGGTGGTGGTGGTGGGGGATCTAGACCTGCTAGACATTGATTGGGCCATTTCAGTGGCCAGGAGCTCCAGAACAGGCCCTGCTGGATACATTGCAGAAAAACAAAACTCCACACTCGTGGAACTTGTACTAGACTTACGATTGTTAGTGAATAATTTTATTTGTGGCAAGACATGCCCAGACAACACCCTACAACCCCAGTGCTTCAACCCAACACAGAGACTATTAATGTATAAAGGAAGAAATAGAAGTTTAACTACCTTTTATATTAGAATATTTTATAGAAATCGAAAATTAATGTGCCTAGGCCTATAGAAATGTTTACATATTTGATGAAGTTGTTTAGAATATGTATGCTTTCATTTGTTTTGTTTTTAAAGTTTGCATTATTGTGTGTGTGTCATTGTAAATTGGATGGTTTAAATTTGAAGAATGTCTGTTATTCCTCAGACCCACCCCCTGAGGAAGACCCTGTGTTTGGTTGAAGTGCTGGGGTTGTAGGGTGTATGCACTAGAAACTGTAAGTCTAGTACAAGTTCCATGAGTGCTGAGTTCTGTTTTTCTCTATGTTCATATATTCTTGCAGCCTTCTCAGCACTACCTGAGTTTCCTGAGTGCACACGCCCTGCTATAGTTTGGATACATTTCAGAACTGCCTGCTAGTGCAGATAGGTAAAAAACCCATTAGGCAGACTGTCATTCTTGATGTGGTACACGTCAACTCGGAAGTGGTTGGTGGAGTGATGTAGGGGAGCCACAAAGATCCAGTGACCATAACTCTGTATGGTTTGTCATGACCCTTGGGATAAATAAGCAATCATCAAAGGCTAAAGTCCTAGATTTCAGAAGGCCAGACTTTTACTGGATGAGGTAGCAATTTAGTAAGAAGGGACAATATCAGGGATGTAGAAGAAAGATGAGTGCCATTTTTGATGTAAAAAGTATTGCATGAGAATGGTAATCAAAATAAAAAGGTACTAAGCATCAATATGGTTCTCTGAATAAGTTAGGTAAGCAGTGAGAGCCAAAAAGAAGGAATTTACCAGATACATGGAAAAATTAGGGAAGAAAAAATGGTAAAAGTACCAAATGAGAACAAGGAACACCAAGATGGCCGTCAGGGAAACAAAGGCAGAAACAAAGCTGCATATTGTGAAGGGTGTCAAGGGAAGGGAAAAAATTCTTTAGATATACTAAGGAAAAAAGAAAGAAGGCAGGAGGAATTGTTAGTCTAACAGAGGGGGATAGGGTAATTTAGGAGGATGTGTAGAAAGCAGCCATTCTTAATGACTTGTTCTGCTCTGTATTCACAAAGGAAATTAGTGGTACTCTGCCAGAGAGTGGCATTAAAGCAACTGTAGGGAGGATCCCTGAGATGAGGCAACAAGTATTTAACAGTGACGGGGATTGCAAAGAGTAAGCAGCCCTAAAGATAGATAAGGCCCCAGGGCCGAATGGGGTGCATCCGAGGGTGCTCAAGGAATTGGCAATGGAACTAACTGAACATCTGGTAGGGCTAATCAGTAGCTCAGTTCGGAGTGGGTAGTTGAAAAAGACTGGAGGGTAGAGGATGTAGTCCTACTCCACAAGGTGGGGGGGGGACAAGGAGCAACCAAATAACTACAGACCTGTCAGTCTTAACTCTATTTTGGGTAAACTGAAGGAGACACTAGTCAAAAAGAACCTCTTGCATTACCGGGAAAGCAGTGAACTCCAGGATAGTAAACAGCACGGGGTTCATTGCAGGGAGATCTTGTCAGACAAATCTGACAGTGTTCTTTGACTTGTTAATGAGGATAATGGATAAGGGCAATACTGTGTACTTACTCTACTTTGATTTCAGCAAGACTTTTAAACTGGTGCCTCACCGAAGGTTGCTGAAGAAGTTAGAGGTTCTGTGTGCAGTGAAGAACACAGTTCATTTGGTGAAAAACAGGCTGGAAGGGAGACAGCTGAACGCTGTGGTTAATAGAGTCAAATCAAAGGAGTGGGGGGGTTACCTGTGGGGTGCCATAAGTATTGTTCCTGGGTCCTGTCTTTTTCAATATATTCATCAATGATATGGGAGAAGGAATTCTTGGCAACCTGTGTCTCTTTGCAGATGACACTAAGCACTGTGCCAGGGTAGTTAGTGAAGAGGGGGTTAAGGAGATGCAGAGAGACTTGCAAAGGCTAGGGAGCTGGTCAGAAACTTGGCAGTTGAAATTCAATGCCAAAAATACAAAGAAATGCACATAGGTAACAGGAACCAGAAGACAGAGTACTGGATTGGAGGGGGGGGGGGTAAAGCTGCGCACATCCTCTGAGGAAAGAGACTGAGGAGTCATCATTAGTGGCTCCCTAAAACAATCAATCCTGTGTAACAAGGCCAACAGTAAGGCACACAGGATACCGGGGTGTATAGGAAGGAACATTGATATCAGAAAAAAGGAGGTATTACAATCTCTCCATAGATCACTGGTGAGGCCCCACATGCAGTACCACCCAGTTCTGGAGTCCTCACTTAAGGAAAGATAAAGACATGCTGAAGACAGTGCAACATAGGGTGACCAAAATGATTTTGGGCCAGCAGAGGATCAGCTCAAGGCACTGAATATGTGCTCGATGGAGGTCAGACAGGAGAGGGGAGATGTGACAAAGGCCTTCAGGATCCTGAAAGGAATGAGCAAGGTAAACTGCAATGGATTACTCAGCATTAATAGAGGATCAAGAACATGGGGGCATGAGTGGGGGAGTGAGTAAGTTGTATGTTTTGTGTAATGTAATGTGTGAGAACGTTTTATTTTTCCAGAAAGGGTGGTGGAGCCATGGAACAATCTGCCAGCTGATGTGATGGGTACCAAAACTATTGATGGTTTCAGACATGGCTGTGACAGAATGATGGGCTCAGTGGTTGTTCAGGGTGGTAGCGGTAGTATTAGTCTTTATTTTTATATGGTGACTTTATCTGGAGACTCAGGGTGCCATTACACCAGAGTACATAGAAGTAAAAAACAAAATAAAAGCAATAATGAAAAATAAATACAGAACATATACCCAGAATTTAGCTATAATAAATATAAAGAAATTCCTAAATAAATTCATAAGTCATTAAATACATAAAAAAACTGGAATGATAGCAGCCATGGGGGTACTTAATCCCCAAATGCCTGAGTAAGCAGGAGTTTTTTTAGACCAGGTAGGGTGGGGAGCATGGGGATAGATAGTGAGGTTTGAAACCTTCTATGGACAATAAGTAATAGATTTGTTAGAGTTTCTGGGCAGACGGGATGGGCCAATAGCCTTTTTCTGATGTTGTTATCTATGTTTCTTTGTTATAGCCATGATTTCATCAGAAACTCATTGCCTCCCAGAGCATATGTATATGTGTTGAAATGTTCTATGCTTAACCCTATTCAAAATGGCCACCTTGAGCTGAATGAGCTTTAGGACACCATTGTGAATTAGAGTTCGCTCAGTTGTATTATCCTAAAAAAAATGAAACAACAGGGTTCAGTACAGGGCCACCAAACTGGTATGTTGCTTAGGAGGAAAAAGTGATGCGGTTAGATTATACATACTCAAACTAATTAGTCTAAGAAACAGAAGTCTGAGAGGAGACTTGGTCAAGGTCTTTTAAACATTAAAGGGGATAGGTAAGGTAGAGTAGACAGGGTTTGAGCCAGTGACTACAAGCAGAGCTAGAAGTCATGAACTGATGGGAGTGGGTACAGAATAAATAGAAACATTGGAAGTATTACTTCACAAAGATGGCTGTTACCATATGTAAGGGCCCATAAAGTGTGGTTAAATGAATTAGCATACTTCAGACATTCAAAGCAGAACTAGCCATCTTCCTGAGAGAAAATGACTTTGAGGGTTACACATTATAAATAGGAGTATCCAGCTGTTAAGCTTGTATGAGTATGCTGAAATTGGGTATGCTCACTACCATGCAGCAGGAAAGGTTGTCAAGATGGATCTTAATTCCTTTCCATGATCAAAATATTGCATTACTATATGTTATTCATTATCCATTGACTTGTGAATATGTAACCAGTTCTCCCTAGTGCATCATTTTACAGAACGTATTGTATGTGTGGGGGCTGATTAAGATATGGGATCAGTCCGCAGAATATTCTGAAACTCAGGGGGGTTGCAGCACACTCTTGCTCACATACTCTTTTTTTCCATGAATTAAAGAAAGTTTAGTGGCTACCAATAAACATCATGGTCAAAGCAGTGCAGGACAGAGCTTATTTGTGATGTGGATCACATAGAAAACAAGCATCCTTTCTGTACTGGTAGACTCGTATCTGTATCTCAATGTTACACTTAGTGACTGTACATTCTCAATATTCCTACAGCCTCTGTAGACCCTAGATGAGGGTCCTAACTTTATTCTGAACCTCACATACTTTATATTCCACAGAGTCCCTATTTCCTGGAGGCTAACAGGACTCAGGATCCCTGACATATGGGTACTGCAGTCAGGCCCAGTTCAGTAAGAAACTAGTTCTAGTAACAAAAGTAAAATGAAATAAAATAAAAAAAGGTGACCCTTAACTGGCAACCAGTAACTAATATAGACACCATGCAAGGAAAAGCAAGGTTACAACTCAGAGAACCTCCATGACCCTGATTGGCACAGGTCCAAAACAATTACCTCTTATCCTGTGTGTTGCCCTTCCATGCAACATTTGTTTGGACCCTTGCAGCATCATTAAGCCTGACTGTAGGTCTTCCAGCAGACAGGGATGCACCCACACATTACTCTAATCCACAGAAAATGAACCCAAACAACAAGGGCCTATAGAAGACCCCCTTGAGAGGGGAATATTCTAACTCAATACTCCTTAAATAGCAAGATAGAATTTGTTGGTAGATAAGGACCGCTTCGCCCACCCAGTCTGCCCATTTTTGCCTGCCTTTAGTATCACCATAGGCCCTACCTGTTCTCTAACTCCTTAACTCCCTGATTTCCTTCCAAGATTCCTTTGTGCCTATCTCGTGCGTGCTTGAAGTCCACCACTGTTTTTGCACCCTCCACTTCTGCTGGAAGACTGTTCCAGGCCTGCACAATTTTTCAGTGAAGAATACATACTCAGATCCCTCCAAAATTTCCCCCTTCTATCTTGATTGCATGTCCCCTTTTTCTCATGCACCTTCTCCTCTGAAAAATACTCCCCATCTGTATCTTATTCACCCCATGAGGTATTTATAGGTCTCCATTATGCCCCCTCTTCCAAGTTTTACATACTGAGATCCACCAGTCTTTCTTCATAGGGCTTTTGATGCAGCCTCCGCACCATCTTAGTCATCCTCCTTTGGACAGCCTCCACCCTGTCCATGTCCTTCCTGAGATGGGGTCTCCAGAACTGGGCACTGTACTCCAGGTGAGGTCTCACCAACAGTCTATACAGTGGTTAACACTACCTGTCTCCTCCTGCTGGTGAAAAGCCTCTATATGCACTCCAGCATCCTACTGGCCCTACCAACACCTTATCACATTGCCTCACCACCTTGAGGTAATCCAATATCATTACCCCAAGGTCCCTTGCCTGTTTAGTGACCATCAATACCTCTCCACTCATTTTATACTCCACCTCTGGGTTTCTGTGCCCAAAGTGTATGATTTTTCCCTTTTTCAGCGTGAGACCCAGATAGCATTCCCTTGACCACTGTATGACTTTTCTCAGGTCTCTACAAATTCTCTCCCCCCACTGCAGAATCTCTACCCCAGTGTCAATTTTGGTGTCATCTGCAAAAAGGCACACGTCCACTTCAACCTCTTCTGCAATGTCACCTAAATAGGACTGATCCCAATACTGAGATCTGAGGTACCCCACTGGTCACTCTCCTCTGTCCAGATGATTTCTGTTTACCACCACCATCTGTCACTTATCCATCAACCAGTTTTTTTACCCTGTTTACCACCTTGGGAACAAAACCCAAACTGCCCAGTTTCTTTATGAGCCTCCTATGTGGTACGGTGTCAAAGGCCTTGTTGAAATCTAAGTAGACCACATCCACTGACCCACCCTGATCTATTTACTTGGTAACCCAGTGAAAGAAACTGATCAGGTTTGTCTGACATGGCCTCCCCCCCCAGGGAATCTGTGCCACTGGAGGTCTTGTAACCCTCAGGATTTAAGATATTCTACTAGCCTTTCCTTTAAAAGTGTTTCCATTAACTTCCACAACAGTGATGTCAGACTGACAGGCCAGTAGTTGCCAGCCTCCTACCTGCTGTCTCTTTTATGAAACGAGACTACATCAGCCCTCCTCCAGTCCTCTGAAACCACTCCTGTTTCCAGTGAGTTGTTGAATATGCCTATCAGAGGTGCAGGTAATAACTTCCTGTGCTTCCTCAGCACCCTTGAGTGTACCCTTCCACTCCCATAGCTTTATCCACTTACAGATTTGTAATCCTTTCAGGATTCACTCCTCTGTGAATGTTCTTGTCTACCTCCCTGACCCTACTGTTCCTGCTGTATTTATGTGGTCTGCCCTCCTCCTCTTCCACTGTGAAGACTGAACAGAAGTATCTGTTCAGGATATCTGCTTTTTCGTGATCCTCCACTGCACAGTCTCCCTGTGCCATTCTTAACCTGAAAATCCTTCTCCATGACTACTTCTTATCGATCATGTACCTAAAAAAGTTGTTGTTCCCCTTTGTTGCCTCTTTAGCTATCCTTTCTTCAGTTTGGGCCTTTGCATCCCCACCTCCTTCCCTGTGTCTCCCTGCTTTTCCTGGTATACCTCCCTAACCTCCTCCCTGTGCATTTCTTTGTGCGGTACTTCCTGAATGCTACCCTTTTAGTCTTGACCTTTGCAGCCACTTCCTTTGAGAACCATAGTGGTCTCCTTTTTAAGTTAGTAGAGTGCGCAAGCATGAATGTTGATGTGAGAGTTGCTAAACAGGGGTGTGAGAGGTGCCAGCCCAATGACCAGCGGTGCTGCAAGGGCCGGTTTGTGGCCAGCAAATCAGCAGGCAGTGTCCTGATGACACTGGTTTGCTGAGGGGGCTGGTCTTGGCAAACATTTCAAAGGACAGGGCTGTCGCTATGCATGGCTCTGTCCTTTGATATGTGAGCCCTTCAGCTGCAGCTCAGTTTGTCTTTCCTGGTTAAACAATTTACCCATTCCCTGTAACTCCTTAGTGTGTCTCTCCTGGTTAAACAATTTCAACTTTCCCTGCAGCTCCTTACTGTGTCTTTCTTGGTTTAACAATTTCCCCATTCCCTGCAGCCCCTTACTGTATCTTTAATAGTTAAACAGTTTCCCCTTTCCGACATCGAGATGCCCACTCCAAATGTCGGATGCACCCCCACCCCACCCACACCCATCTATATTGTTAGCCAACAGCAGGGGTGCCCAATCCCCATGTCGGCAATGGCATGCCCCCCACACACACACATGCACTATTGTGGCACACTGAGCCCACCCCAGTGTGTGTAAATGTTTTAAAAAAAATCCCTGTAAAATAGAAAAACATTCACCTGAAATATTTTTTTATTTTTCCTGTAAAAATAAAACCTTCCAGCATCATCTCCCCAGTTCCCCTCCCCACCCAACCATCCTCACCCACCACCTCCCCGCACCCTCCCTCACCCATACTTACGCTCTGGAGGTTGGGAGCTGCAATCTTCACTGGGCTGGAATATGTCTGTACTCTTCAAAGCCGAACTAGGAACTGAGAAATCAGGTAAGCCTGTATAATGGGACTCAATGGGGGATTTCAACTTAGGTTGATATCTCAGCCATTTGTAGGAATTTTGGCCCAAATTTTCAACATGGGGTTCTTGGGACCCCACCTCATGGACATGTCAGTGTCATTTCATTTCTCAGTCCTGAAAGGGGATTTTGTACTCACTGCGTGGAATCACCTTTCAGGACTGATTATTGAAATGACAGTGTCACTGTTCATGAGGTGGGGTACCAAAAAGCCCATGTTGCAAATTTGGTGTCAACATTTTTAAAAATTCCTGCATTACCAGTGTGCGTTGCATAGTTTCTATGCACACTCGTAACTTCACTAATTTTTTATATTTTCACTCCAGATTTTCAACATTGCCATTTTTTCACACCTTCTTATAAACAGTACAGCTGTCATTTTTCACATCCTGCCCAAAATATGTTTTCACACTTCTGGCCCAGAATGCTGCAGTCGGCGTGCGAAATCAACTTTCTGGATGGATTAACAAAATTGTAGTGCTGCTGTTCATGAGGGGAGGTCCCAAAAAGGCCATGTTTGGTGAAACAATTCCATAAAAGACCTGCTTCATGAATGTGCATTGCGCAGTCTATGCACGCTCTCATCTTTGGCAGTTTTTAATATTTTCACTCCAGATTTTCAACATTGCCATTTTTTCACACTTCCTTGTGAACAGTACAGCTGTAATTATTTTGCATCCTGCCTGAAATGTGTTTTTGCACCTGTTGTGCATAATGGCGAAATTACCTTTCTGTACCAGTGAACAAAATGACAGTGACACTTTTCATGAGGTAGGGTCCCAGAAAGGCCATGTTGAAAATGTAGTGACACAGCTCCAAATAAATGGCCAAGTTACACCCGGTCATTCACAATTTTCTATGCACTTGTTTAACTTTAGTCATTTTCAATATTTTCACTAAAAATTTTCCATACAGCCTTTTTATCACATAACCTCATGAACAGTACAGCTATCCTACAACTTTCTATTGCTTATTATCAATAAAACTCTTCCTCACTATTGCTAATGCTTGTTTTTTCCTGCTCTTGCTCATTTCATTTGCACAAAGATTTTTTTTGTGTGTTTTTGCTATGCCATCCCTTACTTTGACCTATTCTTCTTCCAACACAACCTGGCGCATTCCCTGCTAGGTCATCTCAGAGACATTCACTTTTTTTTTTAAATCTGCCATCATGAAATTCAGGACACTTGGCCTTCTGCCATTTTGCCCCAATGCATATATTGTGTTTAAACTACACTGTACAGTGATCACTGGTCCTCAGGTGGCATCCTGCCTTGACATATGCAAAACCAGTATTATCCCATCATGAGTGGCTCCCTAACTAGTTGCCTGAAAAATGCCCTTACTGTACTCATTTCCACTCTCCTGTTTTTCAATCTCGATTCCATGCTCCTCCCTTATTATTGTGACTCTGGTCACATGACTTCTGAGTTGATTCTTGCTTAAAGAATTAATTATCAGGCTACCAAATAAAGTTGTGTAATTATAATATCACAGCACCCCCTGCTTGTGCGGGGGGGGGCAATATTACATCTATTAATAAAGTTATCTAGGAAGTAGAATATGACTGGATGTGACAGAGCATCTATAGAGAAAGGTGGAGTTCAGTACTAGCACAGACATATAGTTGCCATCTACATGGACTCTCCTGACTGGACTTTTAATCCTTTATAATGAAGCAGGGCTTTTGGTTAGTTGCCAAGTATTATTTGATATGTACCTTTTGCGTACGTATTTCTGAATGGTGCTGATCTGTGGTCCTACTACATTTTTGCGATACATGAGCATGTTTTTACAAACGCATAATTTCATGAATAAAAGTTTTACGAAATTAATGTTATTTAATTAATAAGGGCATATGAATAAAGGCAATGGTATTTTGTCCTTTAGAGTTACTGTAATATGCTCTTAATACTTATTCTGTATATGAGGTTGTAAACTTCAGTGCATGACCTCACAGTAATTTTCTCAACAAAATACTGAGATGTTACAAACAGCATTATGGCTTAAGCTAGGGAATAAAGACTCAGAAGTAGATAAACATTTATTGTTTTATTTATTTAGTTTTTGTTGACCAGGTAGGTGTGCTAGACAGCAAAGCTGTCTATTTTCAGGCACGACGCAGGAAGTCACATACATAGGTAGGAAACAACAGTGAATACAACAAATTAAATAAGGAGACAAGTATTGCAATTTGCCAAAAACATACAGTCATGGTAACAACAAAATAAGCCAGAGTCAGGCAATCGAGTAACACAAACGTAGGATAGTACAGTGGCGTAGACAATGTTTCTAAATATTCTAAGAAAAATAGGGGGTGGGTGCAAGGGAAAAATAAATGGTATCGGAAGATCAGGATGGGAACAAGTGCTGGGGCAGAGTAGATAGGAGGGTCAGGAAAGCAAGTGGGTATAGCCCTCACAGGAGCAGGGTTCACAACTGGGAAGTGTCTTATGGAGTTCCTACTCAAAATTCTGAGGAGTTTGGGAGTACCTGCGTGACAGCAGAAGGGAGTTCCACACCTTTGGTGCACTGAAAGAGAAGGCTTTTTCACCCATTTTAATGTTACAAGGTGGAACTTATCAGCGGACCTTAGCAGGCAGGCAGAGTGAGCAGTTTTTAACAGTAAGGCCAGCTTGTCAGGTTTCTGGAAGGCAGTGATGTTTTTGATGAAACAAGTGGTGGTGTATTTCTGGAAAGCAGTAGAGGCTATCCAGCTCAGGCCAGAGCATAGTAAGCAGCGATGAGTGAGCTTAGGTACAGACAAAGCAAAGCGGCAGATGTTATTATAGCAGATGTCCCATTTGTAGAGGAGCCCTCTTGAGGATTCTGGAAGTGCAATCATTCCATAGACCAGTTTGGGTCTTAGAACCCCCTGACTGATAGCCAGCCTCACCACAGATGTGAGGCTGTGTCAAACTTTATATGCAATACCATGTTGTATGTTGACTGTTTTGATAGTAGTAGTGAGGTGCAGGTCATAGTCCAGAGCCTGATCCAGGGTGACTCCAAGGTATTTAAAAGAGGAGATAATGTTGAAAGGGGTGTCACTGGATGCTCTGATGCATAGTGGCTGGTGACAGGCTCTGATTTGGGGTCCCACGCCAAAGAGGATGGCAACTGTTTTTTTGTTGTTTAGGACAAGTTTATTTTGCTTCAGTCAGTGTTGGAAGATGTTAAAGTTAGGGTTTAGGTTCCAGTTTATGTCAGATAGGTCAGAGGATCTGGAGTAGAGTGCCAAATCATCAGCATATAACAGGGAAGAGCATGGGCCAGGCAGTGGGGGGAGATCATTCACGAAGATTAAAAACAGTAGCGGGCCCAATATGGATTCCTGAGGAACATCAATCCAGGTGTGGGAGAGAGAGAACTTGGCATTTCTGAACTGCACACATTGCTGTCGCTTCAAGAGATAGTTATACATACGAACAAATGAAGAGTGCTGGGTAAGTTACTTTTTTTATTACTTTCTATTTCTTTTAGAAACTTGATCTAGGAAGTTCTGTGCAGTCGCTAGCAGGGATGGGGACATACTAGAATGTCTGAGATGTCTGATATGAACAACCCAAACAAAACTGGTCCCAGCACTGAGCCCTGAGGTATTCCACTTGTCACTGCCCTCAGAGATGAAAGCTCCCCTCCCACCACCACCCTCTGCTGCCTTCCCTATAACCAGTTAACTACCCTTTCCACCATTTTTGCCCCTGCAGCTGTACCTGCCAGCTTACTACCCAGCCTCTCATGTGGCACCGAATCCAATGCCTTACTGAAGTCCAGAAACAGGACATCCACTGCATGGCCCTTGTCCAAATATCTAGTTACCCAGTCATAGTAATCAACCAGGTTGGTCTGACAGGATCTGCCCATGACAAACCCATGCTGCCTAATATTCTGCAGCCCATTGGTCTCCAGAAGGGACACCAGCATCTCCTTCAGGACTGTCTCCATCAGTTTTCCCTATGATAGATGTGAGGCTTACTGGCTTGAAGTTTCCCAGTTCATCTTTAGGAACATTCTTATGGAGGGGTACCATGTGAGCTATCCTCCAGTCCTGAGGTACACTTCCTGAGACCAGGAAGGCATTGAATAGATCTGCCAAGGGTTCCACCAGGATTTCTGCCAACTATCTCAGTACCCTGGGGTAAATGCCACCCGGCCCTGGTGCCTTGTCCACCCTCAGTGCCTTTGTGCCCTTTAGTACCCTGCCCTCTGTAATGCCACCATCTGTCACCTCCTCCATCCTGAACCTGACCTCCCACCCCCCCTTAGTAGTGCCCCTCCTTTCTACTTAGTAAACACTGAGCAGAAGTATTCAGTAAGCCCTTCTGCCTGCTCTGCTCCTGTATACACCCACCCCCATCCCTCTGAATCCTTACTATTTTGTCCCTACAACTCCTTTTCTCCCTGATGTACCTGAAGAATTTCTTCTCCACCTTCTTGATGCCTTGTGCCAGCCTGAGCTCCTTAGATGCCTTGGCTGCCCTTACTGCCTTTGTCACCTCCTTCGATTCCTTCAGGTAATCCTCTCTGTCCTCCCCTCTCCCTGTTTTTTTGAACCTCCTAAAGGTGGCTTTTTTATTTCTTACTTTCTCCATGACCCCCTTGCTCAACCAGCTGGGTTTCTTGGTCCTAGTTCTGTTACTCTGGACCCTGGTGCAGGTTTTGGTTGCCTCCTCAATCCCATTTTATGACCTCCCACCTCTGGTTAGTGTCCATATTAGTTTGAATTCTGGCTAGATAGTCTTTAACTACCTCCCCCATTCTCCCAAAGTTGGCCTTCCTGAAGTCCAACACTCTTGTACCTGTTTCTACTCCCTTCTTACCCATTTTCAATGTGAACCACACTGAGTGGTGGTCGCTCCCTGCCAGTGGTTCTTCCACCCCCACCTCCCTCACAAACTCCCCATTTACCAGCATGAGGTCTAGGGTGTTCCCTCATCTGGTTGGCTCACTGACCATTTGCTTTATAGAACCATGTGGTGGTAGGGGTGGAGAAGCCAGTGGTGGACAGCTTGGATAGGAGCAGTGGGTGGTCCATCAAATCAAATGCATTTGTAAGATCTATGAAGATTGCCCCTGTGAGAGAGCCTTTGTCCTTGGCAAGCCTGACATCATTGGTGAACTGGATAATAGCAGTGGAAGTGCTGTGCCCTCATTGAAAACCATGTTGCTCCCAAGTAAATAGATTTTTGACCTGGAGGTGGACTGAGACCTGGGTGGCTATGATTTTCTCCAAGATTTTGGATAAGGTCAGCAAAATGGCAATAGGGTGGTAGTTGTCAATGTTTGTGGTGTCACCCTTTTTGTGGATGGGGACAACGTGTGCAGTCTTCCAGGGGGAAGGAATGTCACTTGTAATCAAAGACAGACTGAAGTGGCATGTAGCTGGAGAAGCAATGTAGGTGGCAACTGATTTCAAGAATTTGAGTGGTAGCCCATCAGCCGCAGCTGACCCATAGGGAGGAATGGAGTTTAGAAGGTGTCAGACTTCAGGTACTGTGACCGGGTGGAGGTTAAAAGGAGGGTTTGTCAGTTCCCCGTTTTCGAGAAATGGTCCAGACGAAGGCACAGCAGGCAAAGCATAGGCAGACAGAGCCGAGAAACAGGAGTTTAGAGCATCAGTGATGGTGATAGGATTATTACAGCTTATTCCATCCAAGACCACTTCAGTTATGGTTTCACTTTTGCCTTTCTCCCAAATCAAGTTTACGTGGCTCTAGAACCCCCTAGAGTCACTTACAGAGGTGTGGAGAAGCTTCCCATAAAAGGTGCTCCTGGCAGTTCTTATGGATGTTTTACAGAGGTTCCTAAGCCTTTTTTACTCAGCTCAGTCAGCAGGGGACTGAGACTGCTTTGCTTTTATCCAGACTTTGTCCCTCTATTTGATAAAGGCCATTAGCTGAGAATTTAGTCAGCGGGTGGTAGCTACTCTAATTTGGCACCATTTTAATGGGACATACTTGTCCTGCAGGGCAAGGAGCTTGGAGAGGAAGTATTGTGCAGCATGTTCAGTGTTGAAGGTCTGGTATAAAGGTGCCCAGTCCATATTTCTAAGATCAGAGATGAGAGCCCTCTTATCCAGTTTAGAGAAGTCCCAGAACTGAATTTCTCTGGGTTGGGGTTTGGGGACTCTAGCTTGCCAGATATAGTAGACTGGAGAATGATCACTGATAGAGTCTGGTAAGACATCCACGGCACTGATCCTGTCAGATCTGTTAGATACTATCCTGTCAAGAAGAGACTGGAGACTGCTGTTGGTAGACAGCCTGGTGAGCCTACCCAACTCTGCAACATATATTCTGGAGCTCTTGTCTAGCCAGTCCAGGTTTAGGTCACCCGTAATAACAAGTTCATGTTTTCCTTTTAATGTGGCAAATAGCTGAGTACATTAGTCAGACCTGGTAGGCCATTTTTTGAAGGGTTATAGATGCATACACTGTTCAGTTTTTAGTTTGTCCAGGTGTAGCAACTATATGAATAGCTTTGCATAAACAACTAGTGTTGACTGGCCGCACAGAGATATCTAGATTCTCCCTAGTACAGAACATAACACCCCCTCTCCTCTTTGCATTTGGATGGTCACACCTGTAGAGCTTATAGCCTTTGATCACACATAAGATTTCAGGAGTGTGGGGTTTCAACCAAGTCTCAGACAGACCTAGCATATCAGGGGAATAGTGAGTCATCCAGGCCTCCAGCTGCACAAAATTGGCTGTTAGGCTACTAATATTCATATGAGCGAGCCTTAACCCCTTGTTTAAGAACCAGAGGGAAGAAGGAAGGGGTAAGTAGGAACAGCCCCAGCAAAGAGGCCAGGGTTTGGTTCAATGTCACCAGAGAGAGTGAACAAGCATAGAGGTACCCAGGGTTTCAGAGAGAGAGAGATAAGGAATTGGCCCCTCAGAGGTCAATGTAAGGAGAAGAGGGTAAGGTAATATATTATATTAGCAAAAGAGATGTGTTTTAGGGGCCAGGTTTTTTGGTGGGGGGATATCCCCCCTAACCAGCAGGTTTGAGAAGAAAAAGCTCAAGTCATTAGAGCAATGGTGGCAGGCAGCATTTTCTGAAGGTAAAGAGAGTAGGTCAGCTGAGACAAGGAGGGCTACCAGTAGAGATTCCACTCCAGAAGAGAAGAGAAGAGAAGAGAAGAGGAGTAGTTTAGGGACCCTCATGGTTAGCAGAGAAACTGATGAGGTGGGGTGTAGCACAGTAGCTGAGAGGCAGAGCTCCAGAAATGTGATTGAGAGGTAGAGACAAGAGAGAGGAGCAGGGTCAGTAAAACCTTCATAAGTAGTGAGGCCAATAAAATTATTGTGGGGCATATACTTTCTAGGTTACTTCAAAGGACTAGCAATTAAAAAGCCCTCTACCTTGAAACATGAGTTAGAAATACTGCTTTCATTCAAATAATCTTAGTAATAATGAATGGGATGAATGGAATTTAAATTTGTTTGCACCATAGAGCCAGACTCCTGTTTACAGCTGAATCAGATAGCTTTCTAGTGCCTAACATTAACATCTAGTATTAGGGCCTTGAACCTCTGTTTCATTTGACCTTTTTATTTCCAAGTTTAAATAAGAAGTTAATAGATCCTCAGGTAGGCCCTACCAGATCTGGTAACATTTTAGAAAAATCTGTTCACTGTGTATTATGAGGGAATATTACTTCATCCCCATTTGATTTTCTGATCCAGAAATGATGGCTAATAAACACTCATTCAAAAATGATTACATTGGAACTCTCCAAGGTTCCAGCCCCCGTGTTAAATTAGCTCTTCTCTATTGTTTCATTGTAGTGTGATTAATACAGATACATTTGCTTTAAGGTTTATGAAAACTAGGTAATCTGGATATAAAACTTTAAGTGAAGTACTGCAGGCTGATTGAATGTTTTTATATTAAAAATGTAAATTTTTTATGAGTCAGAAGAGTCATTATTTACTCCTAAGTTAATTTTCTGTCATCATCTTATCTGGTAATAACGTATTCAAGGACTTGTAATTAATGGGAATGCTGTTTTTCTTTTGTTTTGTTTTTTTGAGGGGGGCAGAATTTTCATTCTCTGTTATTTTGTGCTTCTGCACAGAACTGTCTCTCTTGCTTGCTAAGTTTTTTATCATGCACTTTGCTTCATTCACTACAGTCTTCAGAAGTATCAGATATCAATGGCATCATTCAAGCCAATCTGGATTTTTCAGGTGTCATATCTTTTTAAGTAGTATATGGAGAACTTATTTGATTTAGTTCCCAAGTGTTAATGTCTTGCAGTGAGAGATTAGCTATGAATACTGCTTTGGATGACATTCAGGCCAGTGTGACTAAGTATCACTTGTGTCTTCTTGCAAACTATAGCTAAAGCTCTACTTTATAACTGCAGAGTTTTGTGAGGCCTTTTTTATTTATTGCATTATAGACTAGTGGCCAAATGTCACACAACATGAGCTATATTAAACACATAAGGTAACACAACACTGGAGACACAATAGCTTACACAACTGAGTAATAACACTTAAGAGGGTATGTGTTATGAAGATACAATGGCACACTTTCAGCAGTGAGGTATGGGGTGAAACCAGCGCCTTGAACACCCAAAAGTGTAATTATCCCACAGTTACCCACACCATAGAATGTCTCATTGTAATTGTTAAATGGCTCCTCTGATTTATCATTTTAAATCTAAATAATGAGGTTCAAAAAATTATGCAATTCTCACATGTGCTTATGTGCTGGATCATAGTTCACTACTCACATTTCTTGATCTAGCCAACCATTTGATATTAGTTTTATTGACTTCACCACAGTAGGAAAACATTTGCCAGTGAACCCAACACCAACATCACACTTTGAATGAGACAGACAAGCACTGCATCTTCCTCTAATCTTCCCCCCACCCCATGATTGAGCATGTCCTAGTTACTAGAACACTCAAACTCCACTATTTCTGGAGTGAGAAACTTGTGTTCTTTGTCATACCTACAGTAGGTCTCATAATAGGAATTATGTTCAGCTGTCAAGTTACCAGGTCTGCCCCATGAGTCTTGTTTGGAAAAAAATGGTACTGCATTCCATCCAGGTGTGTATATGCTTAGCAGATGGTAGTGCCTAGGCTATAACTTTGCACACATGGAAGCACATGTTTATTACCACTGGGGAAAGTAGCCTGGCAGATGGTTTAAACACAAAGTGATTGGCCTAGAATGCTAAATCCCACTATGATCAAAGTTAAAATAGTTCCAACAAGCTTTAGCAGTATCTTAGTACAATTAAATCTTACAGAAAGACAAGCATAATGTATTACGATTACATTTTATTAATACAGACTCACTATGCAGAACTTGAAGGACTGAAGGTCCTACTACCCTGGACTTAAATGTTTGTCTCTAATTTGAAGCACCAATGAGGATCTGATTGCACTATTTTTATTGTTGCTTCATTCTAGGGCTTGTACTTCCATAGAAATATAGAAAATAAGGACAAAAGAGGACTTTAAGTTCATCAACTCTGATATGAGGTCCTAACTTACACTAATTCTCAGCCCAACCGTTGTTATACCCTAATAGCTTTCCTCCTTTGTTTACCCTCCCCTTGCTGATAATTCTCTGGAAGTTGCCCCACTGTGATTTGAGACCATTTAAGGTTTTTGCCTTAATCACAATGCTGATAAGGCTGTTCCACTTCTGTTTCACATTTTGAGACATCAGTTTAGCATTTGTAAAAGGCAAGTAGGGGCTAAACATTATTTTTTGTTGTTGATTATTGGTTAAATGTCAGGATATAGGAATATTTCTTGAAAAGTATATTCAGTGGTGTGTCTTACAAAAAGATGAAAAATTGTTACATGAAAATGGTCTTGCCTGCTGCACATGAAATTTAAAGTTATAATCTTCTGCTTGCTACATCATAATAATTTCCATAGCAGTGGATTCTGATGTCATATGCAAAGGATTGAATCAGGAGGTGTAGACAAGCAGAAGCAGATAAAGTCTGAGATGCGGGGGCTTTCATTAAAATAGCCACAATAATAAAGAATGAAGGATCGATACAGAAAATGTAGGACTTATACACCAAATTTTGTGTAAATATAGTTTCCCTTGTACATCAGAGGTTCTTTAAATGTGCAGTTTATTATATATAAGTTCTTTCAGAGAATTACCATAGCAGTAGAAGGTAATAATTTTAGTCAGAGTTCTGAACCCAGTTCCAAAGATTCTGCAGTGGTATTCCGAGTTAGAGGAAATTTAAGACTGTTCTGTTTTGTCAATAAATAGAAGATCCCAGACCCTGGACTAGTACACTAAAACATACTGTAGATTCCTTTCTACGTATAGTACCAGACTATTTGGCATAGTGGTTAGAATGCTGAGTTGTTAACCTGGAGACCCAAGTTTGAACCCCACAACTATTCACTCTGTGGATCTGAGGAAGTCACCTCCCTGTGCTTAACCTCTCTCTTTCATCCAGTACCGTAGGAAGGGTGGAGCAGGTGGTGCTCCCGCCCCGGGTGCAAGCCTCTGATGGGTGCATTTTTCCACTGAAGCTCATGTTCTAATTGACTTGCGCTGCCGCTTTAAATCTTTTTTTTTTATTTTGGTTCTGTAATTATGAATGACTGTCAGCAGGGGTGCTTCTGCTGACCAAGGACCAGCAAGTGGGGGGAAGGGGTCACATGGTTGCACAGTCTGCTGCAGAAAATAATGATCATGTTGTGCATTGTGGTGGTGATGCTGAGAAAGAGGAACTGTGAACGGGCCAGCGCACCGCCCATTAGTATACAAGGTACTGTCGGAGCATTTGGCACTGAGTGAGAGGCAGTTTGTGTTGGAGACAGGGAGAGTGTGGGGCAAGTTGTTGAGCGTACTAGCGTAGAGCAGTAGACCGTTACAGAAACTAAAAAAGTGAGAGAGTCAGAGAGGAGAGATGAGTCACGAGAGACAGAGAAGACAGAAGAGATCCTTGTCTCATATTTTTTTCATCACTTGCGTAATGTAAGCATAAGTAGAATGCACACCACACTAAGTACTCTGTCTGTTGTTGTCTATGTAGACAAGACTAGTAGTTGTCATTCGTCAGTGACAGAGTGTCTGTAGTAAAAAGTGATGGCACTGCAGACAAGCAGAAGAGCAGACCCGGCGAAGCGATGAATAATTCCAAATTAATTTCTGAATCCAAATTGTGAGATGATGAGATGGGATCTATGTGGTGAGAGCGCAGTTGGGGGGGGGGCGGATTGATAGTCTCACTCAGGAAGTCGGGAGACAATGATCTGTTTTCCTTGCCGTTGAATTATTGGGCCTGGGCGAGCCTGTCTCGGAGTAGGCTCTGCTGGCGGGTGGGCGGCAACTGTGTAGTTCACTTGAACTTCATGCACTTGACTTGGGACTGGGATGAGAGTGAAGATTTTGAAGCAGTTGCCTCAACCTTGGTCTGACTGCTATGGTGTGGGCCATGGCACATCATCCCTTCTGTCCACCACATTGTTACATTTTCTCTTCTTTCCTCTTGACCCGTGTCCCTCCTGCACTCCCATTCCATTCCCTTTTGGTTTTTTTTCATGTCTTCTCCTTCTGATTCTCCCTAGCCAAGTCCTTGTTCCATTCTCACCCCACCACCCACACCTGTCTTGCTTAGAAAATGAGGCCTTGCCTGCCAGTGCCTTGCCTAGTTGTCTTGGATGCCATGTGAGGGGATCTGTACAGTTTAGATCATAACATATTAACAGTTACATGTATCTGGATTGGCTTGGGCTGTGGAGGGGAACTGACGGGAATCAGGGAATGAGGGGATTTGGAGTGGGGCTCCTTCTGGCTGCAGGGATGCTGACTGGAGCAGTTGGGCTGGCTCAGCTGTACTGGGGGGTGCTGTGCAGGGGTTATTTACTGGGCAGAGGAGAGGGGCTGCACTGCCAAGGCATACTGAAAACTGGTATAAGCTAGGCAGAATGTTTTTTCCCTAATGACACTTCTCATTGCACCATGGGGCCCCTACAGGGCTAACTAAATGGGCCCTCGGGGGGGTGCTCAAGCACTCTTTCATGCCCTGTCGGGCCTTTTTTTTTTATAGTGCCCCGTCTAGACACTGCTTCTTGGGGACACTACTACATAATGTATCCCATCCCCATCCCACAGCAGGACCCCTCACCAGACAAGCTACCCCCTGCAGCTGTCCCCCACAAGTCAGGGAAGAGCCAGGAAGCAGAAAATCCACAGCAGAGAACTGCTGGCTACAGTGCTGTCCAGGGTCCCACAGTAAAACTTCTGGCAGAAAAGGAAAGCTCCCCTCCCCTCCCTTTATCTGTGTCCCGACTCACTATGTCTGTTTGGCTTGCATCCATGAACATGACAGTTTTATTAATAATTTATAACACTGCGTAGACTGAGCGTGTCACCTAAATCATGGATGTCAGTTGGCTGCTTCTGGATCTTGACATCTGACAGTTTCTGCAGCACTAATAAATTACATATAAAAATACCTGCCATGTTCATGGTTGCCAATAGAGGATATGAGTCTGAGCTGGGGAAAGAGAGAGGGAGGGGAGTGGACCAGAGGAGCAGCAATTTTTTTGTATGCCAGAAGTTATACTGTGGGACCCTGGACAGCACCATAGCAGCAGTTCTATGATGTGAATCTTACGCTCCTTGGCCCTCTCCCAACTGAGGGGGGGTAGAGGAGGAAGAAGCAGAGGGTGCTTTTCTATGGGGGGGGTTCCTGCAGTGGGGGGAGATTGGATACAGTCAGAATATTGTTTGGCGAGGGGATGCCACTACAGAAAGAGTGGTCCTCTGGAGGGATGCTAGACTTGGGTCTGCATACCTCTCAACTTCTTGCCTCATGAATCAGGGACAAAGACCCAAAATCTTGGACACATGTTATAAATTGGAGCTATTTACTCAGAAAGCTGATAGAAAAAGAGGGGATTTGTGTTCATCTGCATTTTCTGAAGAAGAATAAGTCTGTAACTTTAATGTTTCACATTATTTTGTGATTTTTAACCACCCCCACCCCACTGTTCTCTACCATAAAAACACAACCTTTATGATGGACAAATGCAAATTTTGATGCAAAATCAGGGACAGTTTAGAGGTATGTAGGGTTGTTCTAGTTGCAGGGATTGTTCGGGTGCATGGGCGCTGGTCTTGGTGTAGGGTGGTGGTTCAGCTATAGGGAAGGTAGGTGGCTAAGGTGAGTGTGGTGTTGTGGAGGTGTTCAAGCCACATGTAGGATGGTTGGGGTGGAGTCTGGTTATGGTCTAGAAGGGTGGTCAAGCAGTATTGAGTGCTGGAGATTGTCTAGCTGAAGGGAAGACTGTGGGGGGTGGAGGCTTTTCCTTCTGTTAGGTGGTGGCAATTCCACTACAGGGGTACTGGAGCCTGCCACTAGAGCTGAGTGAGTAGGCTCAGGCGGATACATCCCCCTATGTGAGGATGCATGGTTGCAGGTGGGGCATCTCAGAGGTTTTGTGTCCAGCATTCGAGGACTGCATCTATGCCACTGAAGTTCCTGTATATGTCCCCATGAGCCACTCTTGATGGAACTGTTGATCAGACAGTTGTCCACAACAATTGCAGCTGCACTGCATACTCTGATGACAGCCAGCCAGCATCTTCGACTCCCCACACCTCAGATTCTATGGGAGCAAAGATTTCCCTGAAATCAGGGATAGGGAACATATAACAAAATTATGTTTTTCCTTCAAGAAAAGCCCCAAAACTCACCACAGAGCATGTAAACAACCTAGAGCTTCTGGGGACCTTGCGGCCTCCAGACCACCAGCTGTTTTCTGGGGGGGGGGGGGGGGGGCTCAAAATTAATCTCTTGCCCAGGCCACCAAAATGCCTTCCTATGGCTCTGCTTTCATCTATGTAGCTCTGTGCTGTTTGAATCCCCTTCTGCACCTACAATGGCAACACTATTCTCTGCCTTCTCTCTCTTGCACTGTAATGTATTTTAGGACACCATATTAATAAAAGGTGCTATATACAACTATGCTCTTTTCCTTTCTAGTCCTATGCTGATAGAAAACTGATGGTACATAAAATCTAGGCTCTGTGGTTAAATCCAGGTTCAGATGTAGAAAGGCTCCCCCCACTTCTAAAGCAATACAAGTCAGTATTGATCAGATTGGAGAACTGCCCCTTGGTGAGAAGGTAATTCCATTTACATACTCATTCAGGCCTTCAAATTAGCAATGACAGCCACCAGGATTTTCAAATGAATCTGACCAAAATCTTGAAATTCCATGAAACTTGCATAAAAAATGGTACATGCATCATTTTGTGTGCACATTGCTGCAAATCATGACTTTCTTATGCAAACAGATGCAACTTTTAAAATTAGCAGAAGGGCTGCTCAGACATAATCAGTTGCAAACAGATACAGGTGCATCATGTGTTTGGGTATGCTTCTGTCCCTTTTGAAAATCCCCATTATTTGTTTTGCTAACTTTACATGGAGTTTTTTGAGACAAGTGCAGATAATCTAATCTGATTTAGAAGTATGAATGAAAGTGAAACCCAAGCTTCCATCAGCAAAAGATAAGTAATGAAGCACATGGTCTGCTAAACTCCCAGGTCCAACCATAACTTAAATTTCAGAATATGTAAGGAAGATTAAATTGCCAATCACATTTTAAAATGTATAGAATAT
This sequence comes from Neoceratodus forsteri, assembly GCA_016271365.2. Lineage (NCBI taxonomy): Eukaryota > Metazoa > Chordata > Ceratodontiformes > Ceratodontidae > Neoceratodus > Neoceratodus forsteri. Next base: position 1,332,265,182 of record CM057458.1, read on the forward strand.
AACTGAATAGAAGTCTATTTGTTCAGTATAGATCCTTTTTGCTCATTGATTGTGGACAGAACACAATATAAAATGTTACCATAAAATAGGTTGCAGAAGAGTGATGAGATTTATTCCATGCTTAGTCACAGCCTGTCTCCAGTGCAGTAGGCATACAAGTGAAAAATTATGAGTATACAACCTGAATTGTGTTTTCAGAAACTTAATGAGACTCTGAATACAAGTATATAGTTTATTTTTTTCTTTGTAAATGCAGTTTAGTTTGATCTTCAGTTGCTATGCTTCTGATTTGCATCTCTTTTGTATACACAATGCAGTCCAATTTCCATTTATACCGTTCTTTTCATTCACGTTATATCCTAAAGCACTTTCCAAAGAAATTAATTAGATACCTGTAAAATGAGTAACCATAATGCAGACAAGCATTATGATTATATGTACCTTCAGCATCCCACACACACCTGTGGCAACTGAATTGCAGTCTAATTTATTTTGGGGAAGAGAAAGATTTGGGTTCAGCACTAGGACTGACCCTGTGCTTACTTATTACTTATTTTGTGTAATACCTTGGGGTCTTAAACTTCTACCTCAGCAATGACCAAAGGTATCTAAGGTAAGACATCTCAACTGATGTGGGTCTCACTTTGTGATATCTTCATAAATTAATCTCCAGCTTTGGAAGTTCATCCCATTCTTCCCATGGTTTACATAGCACGGTGTTGGTGTGTGGTAGAGTCATCTCAAGTGGAACAAAATTACAGTGCTTATATTCATTGTCCTCAGCAAAAAGGTTTGTCTCTCCTCAAGTAGACAAAGATAAAAGGGATTGCAAAGCTTTTATTTAAATTATATTTTGAGGATTTAACCAGCTGTCACCCAATCACATTTATTTGTTTACTTCTGCAGGATCAATGTACTGATTAGGTATCTTCTCTCGAAAATCTACGAGGCACATAGGGCTACAAATCTGAATGACACAATTTTTTATTTGCTGGTAGTGCCCTATCAAGCAAAACTGAAGTTATTAAGACTTCCTTGTTAGATTTCAGAAACTGAAAAATGGACATGTTGTGCCATATTACAGGTAGCCTTTGCTTGTCATGACATTACAGCAATACAACAGTACACATGAGCTGCCTTACTTTGTAGTTTGAAGAATCAGTATATGCTCCACTACCCTTCTTGGATCACGAAGCAGTTTGTCCGACCTATTAACATGCGCATTCACATTAGCGTGATTTTCCCCTGAAGGAGCATCAGGCTTTGGGAGTCATTCAGTTTGTGATTATGTGCATGTTGATGAGGCTTGCATTTGCCACTCTCTGAAGGACAGATAAACTATCTGCTTCTGTGAGTTATGTTTCATAATAAATGTAAAAGGCACAGAAGTCCCTTGTATAGTTAAAGGGTGACAGGGTTCCCTGTATAAAATGACGGTCTTCACAAGCTCTCTCTCTCAAAAGCTAGACTTCTGAAAACTGTATTTCCCTTATAGGTCAGACATTGCTAACATCCCAGATGAGTTTTACAGAAATCTACACAATGTGGCTGGCCCTGTAGCTCTGTGCTAAGAGACACCGATGTTTGTACAGTATTTCTACACTGTATTAGCTGTAGCCATTGTGTATTTATTTTGCCCATAATGTTTTATTCTGTTGTGTTTTATTCCCTATTTAACCCTTCCCCATGGTTGCACCTAGAAACAAACCTCAGCTCAGTGTCCATTTCCTGGTTAACAATTTTAAAATAACCAAACAAAAATCAGTAATATTGTTTTTCCTTTATTTTCAACATTTTAATTAAACATGGAAACATAGCAACATCAAAGTTGTCAGCAGAAAAGGACCTCTTGGCCCACCTAATCTGCCCTAAAGTCCCTACCTTCTGTGCTACCCTAGACCCTAACTGATCTCCAGCCATACCCCACAGCCCTGGTACTAAAGTCCCCCTGTGTCTATCCCATACATGTTTGAAACCTGTTACCATTTTGGCAATCGCCACCTCTGCTGGGAGGCTGTTCCAGGTGTCCACCATCCTTTCCGTCCCCTTGTCCTTGAGCATCTCTTTCTGTGCAATATGCCACCCTCCTGTACCTTATTGTTATCCTTGAGTTATTTGAATGTTTACATCATGTCTCCTCTTTCTCCCTTTTCCTCCAATGAGTACATATTTAATTCCCTGAGACTTTTCTTGTAGGGTTTCAGATGCAGGCCGTGCACCATTTTGGTTACCCTTCTCTGTACCACCTCCAACCAGTCTACGTCTTTCCTGAGATGGGGCCTTCAGAACACAAATTCTGAATATTCAGAAACTGAAAATTGTCATGGATTAAGTTCATTTTTCCAAACCCTGACACTTTGAAGCAACTGGGGGCCCATTTTTCAGTCACACATATTCAGCTAGAACACAGTATGCCAAGTGTACACCATTGTGGAGACCTGTGAATGTGCTATACTGAGAACTATGGATCTATGCCAGGGGTCAGAGATCCCTGGTGAAGTTCCTGATTGGTCACATGTTAATATGCACAAATGTGGGTTGCACACTGTAATGTTGCACAATACTGGCTCATACATGAATGCACATGGTGCAGTGCCATGCACACATATGGACTGGCTGATCCGTTGATACTACAAATCCCTCCACCCCTGTACCAAAATCTTAGGGATGCTTTTGGCTGATGAGACTTTTCTTTGACTTGTCCCTTAACATCCTCCCTGGTGGTTCAATCGATCTCAATCTCAATTACCATATAAAAATCCTTCCCTGGTAATCCAGTGGCACCCCCAGATCTAGCTTCATGTACTTGTGCATGTACACAGATACATACATACATACATTCATGGTTGCCAGCAGATTAAGCCTGTCAGTCTATCTTGTCTGCCTGATGTAGCTCACTGGTAATGCACCTCAGCTGTTCTATCACCCATCATTTCATCCCTCCTCCCCCCATCTCCTACCTGTACTGCTCTGGTGATCTCTGTGCCCCCCTCCATGCCATGCCCCTGTGCCTGTCCCATCCCTTCTTGAAATCCCCCCACTGTTCCCAATTTTTACTAGATCATCTGACAGAGCATTCCAGGGTGCCACCAACCTCACTATGAAATAGTGACCCCTCACCTCCCCCCTGCCAGTTTTAGACTATGGCCTCTTGTAGTCCCTTCTTCCCTCAGCTTGAGCAAACCCTCTCCACTCCCTCTGTTGAACCCCTTTAGGTTTTTGGAGGTCTCTATCATATCCCACTATCCCTCCTGTCCTTCAGGGAGTAGATGTTCAGCTCTCTGAGCCTATTTTCAAATGACAACCCCTCCATACCAATGATCAAACTCATTACCCTTCTCTGGACTCTCTCCAGAAGTGTGATGTCCTTTTTAAGGTATGGTCACAAGAACTGCCCACAGTACTCTAACTGCAGCCTCACTAGTGAGGTGAACAGGGAAAGTATGACCTCCTTTCTCCTGGACATTATCCCCCTGGCTATACACCAAAGCATTTTGTTTGCTTTGGCTGCTGCCCTCCTGCATTGCTCTGAGTTGTTCCCTTTAGCATCAGTCATAACCCCCAGATCATTTGCCATTGTTGTTACAGCCAGCGGTATCCCCCCAAGTGGTAAATATCCTCAGCCTAAAGTGTTCCTACTACCAAGATGTAGAACACTGCATTTATGTGCATTGAACCCCAGCTGCCATGTGTGGGCCCAGTATTCTAGTTTCTGCAGGTAACCCTGTAGTGCCTTCCTTCCCTCCTCCCTTTCCACCACTGCCCCCAGTTTAGTATCATCAGTGAATAAGCTCATTTTACAACCTATCCCCTCCCCAATGTCTGAGACATACACATTAAAAAGGATAGGGTGCAAGACTGAGCCTTGTGGGAACCCACTGATGACCTCCCTGGAAGTCGAGACTTCACCCCTTAACACCATCCTCTGTTGTCTATTCCCAAGCCAATTTGCTACCCATCTTGCCATCTTATCTCCCACCCCAGTCCCCATAATTTCCAGATTAACCTTTTATGTGGGACTGAATTGAAAGCCTTGCTGAAATCCAGGTATAGAACATCAACTGGCTTTCCCCCATCCAGGGACCTAGTCACCCAGTTGAAGAATTCATCTAGGTTTGTTTGATATGATTTCACCTGGACAAATCCATGTTTGTTTTCATCCTGAAAACCATTTACCTCCAGGCACTCCACCATCCATTCTTTCAAGATGCCCTCCAACATTTTCCCCACTATGGATGTCAGGCTAATTAGTCTGTAGTTTCCTGGATCATCCCGAGGTCTGCTCTTGTGGAGGAGCACTAAATTTGCCAATCTACAATCCAGAGGGACCCATCCCAGTTGGAGGGAGGAATTGAATAGTTCCGTCAATGGAGTTGCCAGGACATCTGCAAGTTCCTTCAGAACCCTTGGGTGGATGCCATCCGGTTCTGGAACTTTATCCATTCTTAAGGACTTGAGAGCCTCCCTAACTCTCCCTACCTGTATGTCACTGTCCATAAGATCCTCCCCTGTTTCCACTTTCCTGTCCTCTGCCTGAGGCACTATCCCAGCCCTTTCCCAAGTGAAGATGGAGTTGAAGAAGTTGTTTAACACTTAAGCCTGCTCCAAACACTCCTCTACCCAACCACCCTCCTTCCTCAGCTTACTCATCTGCCCTCCTCCCTTCCTCATCTCCCTAATATATTTAAATAATTCCTACTCACCATCCATTATCCCTCTTGCTAATCTAAGCTCTTTATCTGCCTTGGCCTTTCTATCCTTTCTGCTAGCCTCCCAGGAAGTCCTCTGATATTCTTCAAGGTCAGCTTGACTGCAGGAGCATTTGTACTTTCTAAAGGTCAGCCTCTTATTCCTTACTTCCTCCTGTACCTCCCATGTCAACCAACAGGGTTTCCTGGCTCTGGACATCTTATTTAGTGACCTGGCACAGGTTTTGGTGGCGTCCAAGATATCCTGCTTCAGGATTTCCCATTGTCCCTCTGTGTCCATCCCTAACCTGATATTGTTTAAATGACCCCTGAGTATATCTGCCATCTCCCTGAAGTTTGCCCTGCTAAAGTTCACTACTGTGGTCTTAATTAGGTTCCTCTCCTTCCCCAAGTCTAAGGTAAAACATGCCATGGAATGGTCGCTACCAGCCAATGGGGCTTCTACTGCCAGATCCCTGACCTGTTCCCCATCGGCTAGGACCAAGTCCAGTATGTGTCCCTCCCTTGTCGGCTCTTCAATAAGATGAGTCAGGAATTCATCCTGGACTGCACTGAGCATTCTTTGCTCCTTTGCTGATGCTGACACCATGGAGCTACGGTCCGTTCCTAGCATGTTGATGTCCACTAGGATCAAATTCCTCCCCCTCCCCCTTCTACAATTCCTCCTCAGGTTATCTATTAGTTCTCCATTCATGCTCTCTGACTGCATGGGTGGCCTGTAGATCACACCTATATTTATTTATTTATTTAGTTAGTTTTTGTTAACTGGGTAAGTGCACTAACCATGAAATTACTATTTTCAGGCATGACCCGGGAGAGTACAACAAACAGGTAAAAACAAATACATTGTATTAATACAGGAACAAAAACATAAGGGTAGATCAAACAGTCAGTGAAGGTAGTACATATAGTCAGGCAACATAAACATTATATAAAACATTATTAGATTACATATATGGTGGGCAGCATTCAGCAAACAGGTACATACAGTTTAGATACAAAACCTTATGCAAAGTAGCATGAAGTCAAGTGTTATAAGCACAGTAAAAGAGAAACTAGCAAGGAGGTGAAAATAGGTAAGCTAGGTAGAATTTAGATGCATCAAATAAGGCATTAGGGGATTTATAAGGGGGAGGCAAAAGTTGAGCAGCAGAGATGGGAAGGGTTTGCCAGAAGAGGAAAGGAGAAAAAGGTGGAAGAAATTATTTGTAAATGAGGCAAGAGAGGGATTAAGTGGGGTCAAAACAAGTGCAGGGGTTTACTAAAGATTAACTCTTCTCCCTTCGCTATCTTGCAACAAGGCCCATACCGCCTTCATGTTTTCCCCATCTCCTCCCTGCTTCATACTGTCCCATCCCTGACAAACAGTGCAACCTCTCCCCATCTACCCACTGACCTATCCTTTCTAATTGCCATATACCCAGGAATTTTCATGTCCCAGTCGTGGTACTGAGTGGTCCAAGTCTTTCTGACTGCAGCCACGTCCACCCCACCTTCCACCAGCAATGCCTGTAATTCTGGCATCTTGTTTCCCAGAATCCATGCATTAATTAGGGCAACTTTACAACCCTTGCCCAAATTTTCTGTATGCCTATCCCCCTTTAACCTCTGGCCCCCCTCCTCCACGGTTGGTCCCTACTCCTTGTATCCCTCCAGTATGGGGGAAGACCCTGTGCTCTTCAGACTTTTTCAAGAGCCCGGTACTCTTTAGCCCTCTCCCCTCATCTAGTTTAAATCCCACTGCCTAGATTTAAACTTCCCCATCTTGTTCTTATGGTCATCCTTCCCCCTTGCTTAAATGAAGCTGGTCCCTAGCATAAAGTTCTTTATTCTCCCATTTATTCCCCCAGTCTTCCACCCACTCATACCCCCTAGCTTGACACCACTCCCTTAGCCAGCTGTTGATTTCCCTGATTTTCTGTTTTCTTTCCATAGTAACCCTTGGTACTGTCACGATTTCTGAAAAGGCGACTGTGCAATTTTCAGCCCCAAATGGATCTCAATCCCCCAACATTCTAGTACACCTGGTACAGTGGTCAACCCCTCCCACCACCATCCACCACCAGCATTTTCTGGCAGTAGTTAGGGGTTAGTGCTAAAGTGCTGTGCCATATGCATCAGAAGTACAGTGGTTGGCAATGTGACTAACATTACATGCCATTTATATGCCAACTCTACCTCCTTCCTTGCATCAGCACACCATTATTTGTGCAGGTATGGAGGCCTTCATGACCTTTTCTGTGCATAGCCTTAGGTGGTCTCAAACAAAAGACTTGTAAATTCATTTCACACTAATTTTGTGTCTGTACCTTGTGACTAGCAAGTAGACCCTTGGTTTCCAACATTGTATAATTCTGTTTCTTTTATTAGCAAACACCATAAACCAAAGCTGAAATAATATGATGTGAAAACCAAAATGGTAGCAAATGAGCAACAATTTTCTTTTTCAAAAAGTAACTTACCGGGGAGGAGGGGGTGCTGTGGAATCCAAGTAATATGGCAGCTACTGTAGGTGCTAGACCTCTGCAGTCAGATGACAGAGATTTTATAAAAATTGTTGAATTTCCAACACCTTTTCGGTTCTGGACAGTTGTGGATTATTTTCAATTACCCTCGGGACAAAATGGGAAATCCTCGAAGGGATCAGCAACAAGGATTGGGATCTAAATCAAAAAATGCACCTGCAGCCCCAACCACGCACTCTGGACAAGGCTGCTCAGAGGAAATAGACCAGAAATCTGGAGAAAAAAACACTACAGACCATCAGTTTAAAGAGAACCCATTTGATCAAGTCTGTAGCAACTTTGTCAGACAAGTTTGATGGCCTAAGCAGTCAAGTGACAACTTTGGAAACCACACTTGATTCCATACAGACTGTGTCCACAGAAGCTTCAAAGATGGTGAATGCTGCTATGGGGGCCACCTCCTCAGTTATCATGGACAGGTCTCACTGGAAATCCCATATAGAGATGCTCAAAAACCAAACTCAAGCCCCTAATATTTGACTCTTGGGGAGGCTTGAAGGCAGAGAGGGAGAGCACTTGCTACTATTCATATGGGATTGGTTTGGCCAGCAACTAGGAGAAGAGGCTTCAATTAAGTCACAACATTTCCAAAAGCCTACATAGTAATGCAGCAGGGACACCCTGATGATCCAGACACTCCCTGAACAATTGTAGTTGTCACAAATGGTGCTGGCACCCAAGATTACCTGTTAGCCCTGGCATGTTAGAGGGAGACTCCTGCAGGACAAACAACCCATCAGATTCTTTCCAGATATCAGCTTCACAACCAGGCAAAAATGGGAAGAATTTGATGGAGTGAGGGCCGTTTTGCAAGAGGCCTCCATCCCTCACAGTATGGTCTTTCTAATGCAACTACAGATAGCACACTGCAGGAAGATCTATTTGTTTTCTGACCCAAATGAAGCACTGAAGTGGAGTCAAATATATGCCACTTCCATGTCTCCTACTGCAGCCTTGGATAATCCATCATTGGTGGAAGAAGAAGATACCTGAATTCCACAGGGCTGTCTTGGCATTTCTCTTTAGGGTGGGTAATTTAAACATACCCAGGTAAGGTTCAGTTTCATTTTCTCTTAAGGATTACACAAGTGTTCACTGGAACTGGATAATCATATTGCCCCTAATTGAAATCCATGATGATGAAGACTTGAACACTAGACATGTTTTATGTTTTTATAAATGTGGGTTAATTAGACTCAAAAACATTCTAGAGCGTTGGAGATTTGTTAAAAAATTATTAAATGTTCAGTTTTGGTTCAGGGCCTGTTTTCCCTGTTTAGATGGTACAACTATGAATATTTGGTAACAGGGGACATCTAACTGTTTAACTCTCAGAGTGATGTATTATATGTGACTAAATCATAATACCACAAATACTAGATCTCTAGATTTCCAGTATTTTTATTTTTTTTTTAATTTACGCTTTATTCCTCCTTCGCCTAGCCGCCGACCGCCCGGGACTATCAGCCCGTGCAGCTTCCACCTTCTCCAGAACGCCTCGAACCTCCTCCGTACCCCACGGCTTACCTCGTGGACGGGTTACGGGAGCGGGGAAACACCCGCAGACACTAATTTTTGAACCGGAGGGCTGGCTCTGAGAGGCTAATTGAAGCCGCCAAGGCTTCATGTAGGCGCCGACAGCCCCCATTTTCTGGTTTTTCCGGGAGGCGGAACGTGCAATGACGTAATGACGCCTGGCCCACCTCCAAGTCCTCTAAGTGTCGGGTGGTTGTGTGTCCGGCCTCTGCCTGGGTCGCAGTGTTCGATCACTGACCTTACCCTTCCCCTGGAGAAGGAGAGCAGTCCGAGGATCGCCCATCCTTCTCCCCCAGCCGCCTCCGACGATCCAGGTCCGTTCCCTAACCCGGGTCGCCAGCGTCGCATGCAGAAATCCCACTAGATTTCCAGTATTAATGAGATACAAACTGTTATATCTTCAGTGCTGAATAATCTGTTTACTGGTAGAAGTTTCTGTCAATTGAAAGAACACAATTTGTGCATATGAAGTGGTAGTGCATGGTGTTTACTACCCTTCTTGATGGTAGTGATTGGACATTAATACTAAGACTTTGCAGATTTAAAACCATGCAGCTCATGGGTTCATTGTGCAGCTCATCATATATTATATTTCCTTGATGTACTACTTCATTATCCCACCATGGATCTATCAAAAAGCAATACATGGTTAAAATTAGTGTATTAAGTGGAGTGGCACCCTGATAGAGTATAGTTATTATAATGTAATGTTCATTGCTTGCAATACTAAACTGTATGTTTGTTTTTTTCAAAACAAACATATAGTTTTAAAAAAAGTAACTTACCTTTAATAATTTTTTTATCTTAATTTTAATAAATGTTATTTAAAACAACAATTGCAGCAGTTACAAAAAAAAGGATACATACACACATAAATTACAATTAGTTTATATATTGGGCATTTTTTGTAGAGTCTTTAACGAGAGAGAGAGAGAGAGAGAAGCACATAAAAATAAATACTAGAAAATAATACGCATTTTCTAGTATCATAGTATATAGTAAATTAAATGTCTTTGGAGCTATCTCTAATGTGATACTCAGTACATTTTCAATTTCAATGACTATCTGTCCCCAGAATGATATGATTAGTGGGCATGACCAAAGATAGTAAGTTAATGTTGGTATTTCCACCTTACATGTTTTACTCACTTCCTGATTTATAATGGTTAAGTTTTGCTGATGATATACGTTATATAGTCTATTTATAAGTTTAAGGTGTTATCCTCCATTATATGTATCTAATATGTGCATATTAATATTCTTAATTGCACTCTGGCACAGCTCTTCTGAACAATTTAATTGAGTTTAGCATTCTATTTAAAATTAAAAATCATATTCATATCAGTTTTTTTATCTAGCATGAATTTAAATAAATAATAAACAGCCTTACCCATAGCATTCCATTTATAATATAATAGTATTTTGTCTTGTAACATCTGCTTACCTAGCAAAACGTTTCATTTAAAGAAATACATGCATTGATTATATCTGTTCAATAATCAAGTGATAATAAATAAAACATGTCCTGCTTTTATTTAAATATCAAAATCTGATTAATATTTTTATATTAAAAAAAAAAATCTCACCAGTATTTCAGTCCAGTATTTTGGTATTTTAAAACTGATTATTAGTTCTTGCAGGAAAAATGCACTGTTATTTATTTTATAAAATGTTTAGATGTAGTACTTCTGTATTGATAATCTGTGGCATCTTTAATCATTAGTACCCTTAGCTGTTTCCATACATGAGTAGCTGTCACAATGGTCTCTATGTATGACTGTGTGCATGCAGCTCATGTAGCAATGTGCCCCCAGACAGGCAAGTGTCGGCCGGCATTCACAAATTCCAGGCCCCTGTCTGCGGCCATGCTCCCAGAACACATGACTGTTGGGACAGTTTGGAGGACAGAGGAGGGATCCAATCAGATGTCCATCCTGGATCCTACAGTGGATCCCCTGCTCCATGTGAGCAGGAGATTCTAGGTAGGGGAGGAGTCCTGGGAGGTGATATGTACAGAAAAGTGCCTGAATGTTTGCCTCCAGCCCTTCCATGCAGCTCAGTGGGCATGGGCATCATGAGGAGGTACTCCTTGGCCTGCTGTGGCCAGCGGGTGCCATTGGTGGGGCACACATTAAATAACAGCAGAGTTCCTGCTGCTGTATCCTGCACCCCTCATTACCCAGCACTCTGTGCCTTTGTGAATGAAGTGAAGTGCAGATACACCACTAACTCTCACCTGGACTGTCCGCATGTGTAGCCATGTGCCTGGAGCCAAGGGATCCAGTGTGCAAGGGGCTTGTGGCTCTGCTGTGAATTCCACTGGGGTGTGCCAGCCCCCCACTGCATGGCATTCTCATCTAGGGTTGCCTATGCACCTCAGGTATGCAACATGTATGCAATCCTCCCATTTGTGCATAGAGACCAATAGTTTTATGCTTCATAAACAAATGTGTTTTACATTTGCATTAAATACAGTATATCTACAGTATTCTGTTCAATTCTGTATTACTTATATATGTCTTCTCCAGGCTCATCAATTTATAATTTATGTCTTCCATTAATCAACAACCTATATATTTTAATTTTGGTGCAGTGATAAATAATTGCAAATCTCAGACTCATAACCCTCCTTGTATTCTGGGAGAGATCTTTTTTATATTACTTCTAACTTTTTTATAGACCCATATGACCTTTGACTCATACCAGGTTAGAATAGTGGAACCAGAATAGTGCAGTCAAAACCATGTCGTGAAAAGTATCACGCAGGTCAGGTTAGCGCTATCTCTGTAGCTGTTTGCAGTCCAGAGAATCAGGATAAAGGGTCTGTCAGGTGGTTGGCCACCAAGCAGCTGCTGTGGTGTACAGGGTTGTGCCACAGGCAGCAGAGGGTGGCAGAACATTGGTGGACTGGGGTTTGATTCCTGGGACTTATGCTTGTTTTTTTATTTTTCTCCCCGGGCTTTTTTTTTGGTGTGCCTCCCCCTCCTGACTTCTGTGGGTACTGTGTCTTACCCCCCATCCCCAGTTGTCCTGTGCCTTTCCCCTTCTCCTCCTCAATGATCCCCACCACCACTCCCTCACCCTTAGTTGTTCTGCACCATTCCCCTTCTGCTCCTCAATGTTCCCCTCACCGAGGTGTCTTCTCTTCCCTGAGTTGCTCCTCCCCCAGAGCTGATTATATACAGATGGGGTTTTGGGGAAAAGCCCTCATAATGGGGAGTCTGGAGGCAGAGTCCCCCATGAACATACAGTGTAGCCACTCAAGTTGGTGTGGTGCTATAGTAGAGGTCGATGTTTTTGTCGAGATCTATTCTGGATTTTACTGTTACGGTAGCACAGTTTTTGATCACACTGTTATTGTTTTCTCTACAGTATCTTGACCTAGTGCCCGTTCGACCATACCATATTTATTATTTTTATATGTTTTGTTAGTATTTTATTTGGTATGAGTCATACTGAGTATGATAACTCTGGTAGTATTGACATTTGGTTGACAGAATTCCTGTCCAGTATATTGACGGGTAAATGGTTTCTTTTTTTCCAAGTCTTTTTCTTAGTTTTTATAATGGGAAAGATGCTCAAACTGACCCAATTCAGAACTGTTGATGATATTTCTACACCTAGATATTTAATTTTGCCTCAGTAATTTTAAATGAAAATTATTTGTTTAGTTACTCTTTTATGTTCATGTAAAAATGTCATGCCTGAAAATAGGCAGCTCTGCTGTCTAGAGCACCTACCCAGTCAACAAAAACTAAAAAAATAAAATAATAAAATATAGTAGTTTATAATTTTTATAATTAATTGTATTGCCTGAACATTTTTAGAAAATTAGTATTAACATTAGTACATTAAAAACATAGTGCAAAAGTAGGTTAGAGAGTCCATACAGACTGTCCCTTGTTTCTCAGTGGCAATAATCATCCATCATCTTTTAACAGTATTTGCCATGTAGTACTTGAAATAATGCCCAAATTGAATCATACAGATTTGCTAAAATAAAGAGAAGGTCTTCAGCATAGGCTGACAGTTTGTGTATATATTTATGTCCCTTTACCCCTAAAACAATGTTTTTATAAATAAACATGTACTGGGTTTCAGTGCAAACATAAAGAAAACAGTGGATGAAGGGCATCTTTTTTGGGTTCCTCATTCAGTGTGGGTGCCATGCCCGTTTCTGGCCCCAATTTCCATTCTTAAGACTCCACTTATTTGAAGCAGACCCACTGCTGCAATACTCCATACTGTCCCTCTGGCTTGCACCCTCTGGGGTGAAAGTCATAAAATAAGTGGGTTTGCATTGCAATGTGCAACCCAAAAATGCAATTTGTTTATCAGGTGTACCTTTGATTAGCAGAAGTTGCTAATCAACTGATTCAACACATTACAATAACGATTTCTGAATTGTAGTATCCCCCACAACAATGGTACAAAATACAGAACTGGTTGATTTTTCTAGCAAGTTGATACTTTGTTTCTCCCATAATTGCTCTCTTGTGGACGGTGTCTTATACACTAGATATAAGTACAGTAACCTTTAGTGAAATTGCTCCTCAGACTTAACTGGTTACTAGTCTAAATGTGTTTGATTGGCAAGGACTACTAATAAAGTTTCTAAAACTAACTTATGCCTTGGGGCGGGGTTCCCACTTGCATCTATCCCTTTTTTTTTGGCATACTTCAAGACTATCAAGATCACTGAGGTCATGATGATAGAAGACTATTAATTTTGCATAATGTTGATGTGGGTGGAACTCCAGAAGCATGTCGTTCTTTCAATTGTGGCAGAGTTTTTTGTCTCTTTTTGTCCCACCTGCCACCCTACATATATGCGTGTGCTCATGACTGACCTCAGAGTCAGGTGCCAGGTGATGCATGATCACCCACAATGCTAATGGCACTGCCACCATGCCTCCCACAGGTGTTGCTCCAAGAGCACACAGTGTAACCATTCACCTCAGGAAGAGACCATCCTGGTGGATAATCCAAGTCCTCTGCTGACCTGAGCTCCTTAAGTCCTGGGCTCAGCCCATAAACCTTGGTCACAGAATGCCAGAGTCATTCTCCAACACTTGGGGCCATGGAGCCAGCTGGGTTCCTCTTTTTCAGTGCATAATTTCAGGTTCTCTATCAAAGATGGAAATTTCAGATTTCCTTTAACTGATGAAAATATTTACCATGGGGATACAATATATGTAAGCAATAAGCCAAGACAGGGTGTCCATTAAAGGATTTTATTGCATGCTGCAAAGGTGTGAGACAAAATACCTTATTCTGACTGTGCTTATGCCACTGAGAGGTGCATTTAAACCCTACAATGCTTACCCTGGAGTGGCTTATTGTGCTTATAAAATGGCTAACTGCTCTTTTGTATTATTTGTAATTTTTATATGATTTGTTTATATAAAAAATGTGTTTAAATACATTTTAAATATCAAAATACATACAGGAAGTAGTCCCTGATTTTGTAGATAATATAGAGACTAAAGTATGGGACTGGGTGTGTAATGAGAATTTACACACACTTGAGCGGTTTGATGCTACATAAACCCCAAGAGCGAAGCTTGAGGGGGTTATGCATAGCATCTAACCCCAAGAGTGTGTGTAAATTCAAGTTTACACACACCCAAACCAGTATTTTATTTTATATAATTGTTGGGTTTCTCTTTTTCACCTCAACAATTATATAAAATAAAAAAAAGACTGCTGTGCTGCTGCAGTCTGATTAAGTCATGGCACGCGGTCGGCCTTTGCTTTTATTTAAAATGTTGTTTTTTTCCCAATATTGTGAGGGTGGTCGATCTGGTAGCCATGTGGTACATTTAAGTTTATCTTATGTTACTTACTGCCGAGTGTCCGCAGCAGTTTCTCTCCATTTTGGGTTTGTGGTTTGGGAAGGAGACAGTGATCGAGAATCGAGGAGCTCGAGTGGGCACATGTGCAGAGTGGGGGGAACTGTGCACATGTTTACTATTATAAATGCTCCTTTATAACAGCAAATTATGCCACGGTTTCCCTATGGGAAAAAGAGGAAGCCATTAATTATAAAGCTTTTTATGACCTGGTAATCAGATCTGGCTCCTGAGCTTGTGTTGCTAGCAATTCAATGCCAGGTGACATCTCTCAGCCAATTTTGTTTTTATTTTTTTCTTGACATTTGATGAATTGTTTTATTCCATTTAATCATTTTTTTGCAAACCCCATTTTCCCCATATTAAAAAAAAAAGATATGGCCTCCTGACACAGTCAAAAGCCTTTTCTGCATTAATATCTAAAAAGACCTTATCAAGTGGCTCAGTGTTGACATTAAGGTTAATATGAAGTATTGTTCTTATTTTTTTTTTTGAAGGACACTGCTACTTATAAATCCATTTTGATCTGGGTCAGTTAAGTATGTCATGGTGTCTTACAATTTACTTGCTGTTATTTTTGCCATGATTTTAAAATCCACAATAATTAATGAAATTGGCATGCATGACTTGACTTACATTAAATCTTGAGCAGGTTTTGATATTAATATAATTAAATTAGTATTTTAGTCATACAGTAGGGATACTTTTATCTCTTGCCTTTTTAATGAAAAATACTGGTGATATTTCTGTCTTGAATGATTTATAATGATCAGCAATGAACCATAGGGACCTAGGCTTTTCCCTGATGGCAGTGCCCATATTGCTTCCTTGACCTTTTTTACATGAGTTCCCTTTCAAGCAGATCTCTGTGTTCAATTTTCAATTCTGGAATCACAAGACTCTCCAAAAAATTGTCAGTTAGTCCATTGTTCCCATTATACTCTGATGAATAAAATTTCCTGTGTTTCAGACCTAATAGTCTATGGGCTACATTCACAAAGAGAACAAAATAATCTGCATATGCAGAAAAAAGATTTGCAAAACTGCACAAATGCAAGTGCAGCATATTCACAGGCAAAATTTCTGTAGGTGTGGAAACTGACAAACCAGGTGAGTTATGAAATTCCACAAGTGTGTGAAATGTGCAACAATTTTTCCGCAGCTGTAGAAATAATATAAAAGTCCCAGCAGACAGAACAACAGCAGGTGATCCATATTAAGTGAAGCAGGAGACTTTGCAAAAGTTACAGCAGAACCTGCACTCCCAGTGAGGAAATCAGCCAGTCCCACAACTGGGATCACAGTAGCACCACCTGTACCATCTGGACCATGCACCCAGTTGCAATATGTATCTGTTGGTTGTGAGTTCCTTTGGGGTGTTTCTTTCTCCTTCACCTATGACACACATGTCTGGCTGTTACCACCCCTGCTCTACTGCCTATGGGGCTCCTTTATGGGCTGTACTGGGTCATGTGGTTGTGAATTGTTGCCTTTTAGTGGAAATGCTATTTTTGTTGTAACAACTGACACTACTATACAGCCCACAGGTTTGCTGTTGTCTGGTGCCTGAACCCCCATTATGAAGTTTCCAAATTGTTAGTACACAGCCTTTTACTTAGGGCGAGTTAGACCTCACTCTTATTGATGCAGTATGTGCACACCATTTGTTCTGCAACTGAGGGAAAACAGTGGCTGAGAATAACCTTTAAAGGGATATGCCATACTTTTCAATGGAATTTTTTTGAGCAGGAATTTCTGCAGGTGCATTTTTTTTTCAGCAGTCCGCAGTGTCTTTTTTCCATAGCTGTGGATGTTTTGTATGTATGACACAGTGCAATTACCCCCTGTTTTCCGCAACTGAGCAGATTTTGGGGACTTGCACATTCAAAGTGTTTTGTGAATTCTATGTTTTCACATTTGTCATAATTCCACATTTCTGTATTATTATATTTATCAATGTCTTTTTTGGTTATTTTTCAATGGGTGAGAAAGTAAGCTACACGAGGTGACATCCTTCTTTATTCATTGTGCTTAATTCTGAGTAATTGTTTTAGAAACATAGAAATTATTATTTGTACAAGTTTCACCTACTTTTTCTATTTAACATTTATTGAGGGGTTGCTTATCTTGTTTCCGCTTTTGTTTTTTTTTTCATTGACATTATTTGCAATGCAGTTTGCTTCTGAGTCACAAATAGCTATAAAACTTGTAATCGCATATAAAGACTTATTGGTCTTTCCAGCCTGCCCATTTCCTACAGTACTCAAATCTGTGTGCAATCTGATTTCAAACTGGAGATACTAGGACTCTTGTCATTCCAGTACCCCATGTTCTCCCTCCTCTGACTATCCATCCTTTCTCCCCTTATGTCTTAATATTCCATATGCCTATCCCATCAATGTTTGAAACTGGTCACTGATTTGATTTCTGCAACCAGCTTCATAGACTACTCCAGGCATCGACACTCCTCCCCCCCAGCCCCTTGAAAAAGTGCTTCCTAGCATTTCTTTTGAATACTCCCACCAACAGCAACCTGATTTATTTACTTTCAGGACCTACAGCCCCTTGAGCAGTCTTTTCTCTTATATCATTCTTACCTCTAGCTCATTTCTTTGCATTATTCAGGCCCTATTCCCACAAGTGGGAGTGGTCCACCTTCTTATATGTTAAATACTGCAACACAGAAACATATTAGTCCATCATGTCTGCTCACATTCATACCTGAGCAATACAGACTATCCTTAGTCATGCCTGGGCTAAATGCTCATTAGTAGTTTATCCCCTACCCTGCACTCTCCTCCCCTTGGTTGTCTCAATTTCCACCAGTCCTTTTCACCTGTACCATGCTCTCTCAAAACCTCTCGGTGTCTTGATGATCACCATGTCCCCTAGTTGTTGATCCTTGCTGTGCCTAAACAGGTTATGCACTCTACTCTAATTATCATTTTCAGATATTTCAGGGTTTGTGTCATGTCTCTCCTCTCCCTTCTGGCCTCCAGTGAGTACATGTTTAAGCTGGCTATACACTCCATATATAATTTTCTTTGCTGGCATTATATCATCTTTAAATCCTATCTATTGATAGATTCAATGTCATTTTTACTCTTTTCGGCAGCAGGCTGCAAAACTGGACACAGTACTCCAGGTGTGGTCTCAACTGTGATCCACAGATGGGCAGTAACTGGTCAAAAGAGTGCATCAAATATAGCACCTGTAAGAACCGTGCTACAAAAAGCATGCCTGCCTTGATAGCAACAGGGGTAGGATAGCACATGTTAATTACCACTATCCTTGTAGCTGTTAAGGCAGGGGAGGAAGGAAGGAAGGAATGAAATGTGAGGTGGTTGGCCGAGCTGATCCCATGGCACAGAGAACCAAGGCATGAGCAGCTTGGGCAGCACAGAGCTGGAGACCAGGGTTCTGTTTCTGGTCTCCTGATTAGTAGCTCTTAAGTGTTTTTTTTTTTCAGTTTGTCTCGAACATCAAAGACCCCTCCCCCAAGTTTCTTCTCATCCCCGTGTTCCACCCACCAATGGAGTTGGATATTTAAATATCAGAGGGTGTGGGGGGGCTGGGGGAATAGCCCCTCCCATAAAAACAAAATGTACATTTTGTAAGTTTGCCATGGTAGTGGTCTTTGGCTATCATTGACACTGTTTCTTTTGGCAGTGTTATGTGATGGGATTGTTATTGCTGGCACTGTTTTGGTGGCGCATTTGTTGACAGTGCTCTTTTTGAGTTCACTGTCTTGACCTAGTGCCCAGATGGGCTACAGTACCTCTTTTCTGTTACTGAAGAACCTTCCCCTTTGCCTCTGTCATCATGTTTGCCTTCCTTAGAGCTCTGATGCACTGAGTTGATGATTTAGGGCAATCACTAATAATCAATCACAAGAAGACACAGAAGAAGGAGGATATGGAGGTGTATCAGGGGAAGCAGGGAAAGCAATAAGTAGTGTAAAGGCTCAAACCAAAGAAAGAGAATAGTCCAGGTGGTATAAAAAGGGGACAAGCCATTTTCTAAGTATGTATGCAAGAAACAAAAGACCAAGGGAGGGATTGGAAGGTTAAAAAGGGAGGGGGATCTGCACAGAGGGTGACCAATATAAGGCAGACACCTTGAATAAATACTTCTGCTCAGTATTCACAGAAGAAGGGGAATGACCACAAAACAGTAACAGGAGCCTAGATGGGGGAGGTGGACACTAGTCCTTTTTTAGAAGAGGGAGTCCTGAAGACACTCGGTAATCTAAAGGTGAACAAAGCAATGGGGCCAAATGGGGTGCATCCAAAGATGCTTAGGGAGCTTGGGTAGGCACTGGCTGCACCTCTGACAGTCCTTTTTAACAGATCACTGGAAACTGAGGTTTTTCTAGCAGGCTGGAGGAGGACAGATATAGTCCCACTTCACAAGTGGTAGCAGGGAAGAGGCTGGAAATTATAAGGCCCATTAGCTAGATATTGGTGGTGGTAAAGTTGATGGAAACACTACTGAAGGAACGGATTGTGGAATGTCTTGAATCAGTGGGTTACAGGACCTGAGGCAGCATGCATGCAAATGGGGGAGGCCATACAAGACAAATCTGATAGATTTCTTTGACTAAGTGACCAAGGAAGTAGATCAAGGTGAAGTGGTGGACATGGCCTACCTGGATTTCAGTAAAACTTTTGACACTGTTCCAGGAGACTAGTCAGCAAGCTGGGTAGCTTAGACATGGGTAAAAAGGTGACATCAATGAGCACATACACTATACAATAAGCACTAAGGGACAGTTCAGTCAGTGGTCAGCCGCGGAGGTGAGAGAAGAGCTGTGCTGATCACTGGCTCTGTTTTAGGATGGGGGAGTGGGGTGGTGGGCTCTAACTGCTGGGGTGGGAAATGGGGTAGGGGCCACTAGACCACCAGGGAAGGGTGATTTATTAAATATTATCATTACAGGTGACATCAGGAATTGGGGAGGGAGCCACTAGATCACTAGGGCTATTTACTGTATAATAATGGGGGATCAGGGCTTGGGAGGGGGACTACAGCATGTTGCCACAAGGTGCTATGCTCTCCCAGAGGGATATGTCTAAGGGTAGTTAGAAATGTTCCCTTTGAGACAGTTTTGTGAATTCCACTTTCAGGTATATGGCAGCCTGCATCTGCTGCAAGCCCCCTAGTGCCATACAGCAGCACATTTTGTGATGTATGGCTGGCGCAAGGCCCCTTTGGTGCATGCAGCCTACATTTAACGCAGGAGGCTTCTGTGAATAGATCAAGGCTAATTTTTTGATGCAAGGTGTCACTTGCACCATTTAGGTTTGATGCAGGCACCTTGTGTCAGTCTATGGGCTTTGAGAATTGAGCCCTATGTTTCTGTGTTTCTGTGTCAATCCCTTTCTTCAGTGGTGACATAGATGTTTTTACCCCCTAGCCAATATTCAGCTGCTATATACTGGACTTCCTCTTCAACTTTTTATGTCCATTTTCATGTTCCAGACCCGCTCATTGGAGTCTTTAATGCCACAGTGGTTAGTGTAATGTGCAATAAGTCAAATATTTCCCTTAATTTCTTCCCCTTTGTCACAGCTGAACACATTACACAGTACTGACCCCTCCCAGCACTGACCCTTGTCTTATCTCACCTGTGGCCACTGTGATCTCTGAGTGTTCCCCATTTAAAATCACCCTGTGGGTCCTGCCACCTAGTCAATATGCTATCTATGTTTTTAGTTTTAACCTAAACCCTAGAGCCCTCAGCTAATTGATAAACCATCTATGGGATACAAAGTCAAAGGCCTTACTAAAATCTAGCAACAGCATATCAACTGCCTGGCCCTTCCACTGCTCCTGTTACAGAGTTGAAAAACTCAATTGAATTAGAGTGATATAACCTTCCCTTCACACAGTCTTGCTGCTTCCTGTCTTGGAGTCCATTCACTTCAAGAAATTCCACCAGATGCCCTTGATGATAATCTGCAAGAGTTTTCCCACTGTAGATGTCAAAATAAACAATCATAGAGGTATCGGGTTAATATAGCATGGACAAAATCATGCATGGAATAGCGTGAATGGCTCTACAGTGACAGGGGTTCTTTCAGCATGCGGTAAGAACTGCTACCCCTGTCACTGTAGGCTGCCATGCAGGAACATGAAATATGCTGCCGGGGCAGTGCCTGGCCAAGCTACTTCCATGGTGGTGTGGCTAGAGCACCTGCCTCCAGCAGCAGCGGAGACCTGGGGATGCGGTTCAGTCCTCCCCAGGTCCCACTGTAATGCGTGTTTTTTTGGGGGTTTGTTTTTTAACTTTTGCCCTGGTCCTAGTTTGCTGTCTTCTTTGAAGTCCACAACCACCAGAGTTGATTATAATAAGTCCCGGGGGTGTGTGTGGGGGGTGAAACAAAGATATTGCTTCTGTGTGCACTATTGTTATTTTGTCGGTGTGTTGAGCCAACGTTAGTTTGCCACATGATGATTTGCGTATGGCATTTCTGATGTGCGTGGTTTTCACTGCGACATTATGACCCTGTGCCTCTGTAGTTTCCCCCAGGTCCTCCCTGCTCCCACTCTTGTGCAGGGGAACCATGTCCACCCTCTTCCAATTCATTGGGATTAACCCAGTCCCAAAGGTGTGGTTGAACAAGACCATCAATGGCCTTGCAAGTTTCTGCCCCTATTTCCTCAGCACTCTGTGGTATAACCCATATAATTCTGGAAATGTATCCACCCTAAGTGCCTTTTGTCTCTTAAGTACCCAGTTCCCTAAGACTGGTCCCAAGTTCAGTTATCCTCACATCCCTCGCATAGCCTGACTACCACAGTTGTGGAGTGGTAGCCACCATCTCTACTGTAAATACTGAGCAAAACACTCATTGAGGATGTTAGCCTTTGTCTCATCCTCCACTACACATACATTTCCCAATTTTAGCCTCGTGATACTCTCCTTGATATTCTTCCTTTCTCTCTACTATATCTAAAGAAGGCCTTTTCATTTTTCTTTACCACCTCGTGTACTGTATCCTACTTAGGACTCTGCTTGCTTCCTTCATTTTATCTATGCCTCTGTATTACCCTCAGACTGATCCCCTTCTACAGTACTTTCTGAAGGTATTCCCTCTTTGCTTGGGTTGCCTGTCTTACCTCCCAGAAGAACCAAAATCGCTGCTTGTTTTTTGTTGTTGTGCATTTACTTACAGTATCCTGCTTCAGACAGGTTTTAGTTCTGACTACCCTTATTTTTTTTTTTCAAATTTAATACTTTATTGAAAAAATTTTTTAGAAATAAGTCAAACATCAGATAAAGTAGAAAAATCATATAAGTAAGCACAATTTGAACTGGAGAGGAAAAATTTAATACATAAAAAAAATCAATGTAATTGTAATACAACAAATGTAAACTATAAACTGCAAGTATAATCTCCTCCCACCCCCACTTCCCTCCCTGCCACCACCCCCTATCCACTGTAAGAAATAGAGAAGAATAAAGAAGAGGTACATATAAGCAGATATAAGCATTGCACGCAAAATGTTTATGAATGCAAGGTGTAGAACTGGGTACTCCTTATGGGGAATAGGAAACAAGGAACCAAAAAACCTACTCAAAGAGTAAGAAGAACAAATAACAGTTCCCAGACCTTCTTATATCTGGGTAGGTGAAACACAGAAACATAGAATTTGATGACAGATAAGGACCACTTGGCCCACCTAGTCTGCCCATTTTCCTACCTAACAGATAAGCTGCAGATCCTTGTTAACCAACAGCTTACTTCCTCCTACCCCCCACTAGGACTGCCTTATGTCTGTCCCATGCATTCTTGAATTACCCCACTGTTCTTGACTCCACGACCTCCTCAGGGAGGCTGTTCCATGCATCCACAACCCTCTCTGTGAAAAAATACTTCCTCACATTACCTCTGAGCCGTCCACCCCTCTATCTTCAAATTGTGTCCCCTTGTTCTTGCACATATCTTTTTCTGAAAGATGCTACCCTCTTGGACTTTATTGATCTATTGACTTTAGTGATCTATCATACTAGCAATTATCCGTTCAGCTTGTAATGCAAACAGCATTTCTTTATACTACTCTAGAAATTGGTAGAAAGAGTGGTCATACCAATGACTTAAAATTACCTGCTTGGCACAAGCCAAAATCAGCATCGTGTGATGTTGTTGGTTTACAATCAGATTGTCACCAAATTCCCCTAGTAAGCATACTTCAGGGAGAAAGACTTCCGATAGACCCAGGAGGGGATCTAAACGGGACCGAATATTATCCCAAAAAGGAGCATGTTTTTCACAGGCCCAAAGGATATAGAACAATGAGCCAGGATGCTTGTTGTATCTGGTACAAATGTCTGAGGGAAGCTTACCCATTTTGAATAATTTAGTTGGGATATAATAAAGATTGTGAAGAATCTGAAATTGCATGAGTCGATACCTGTCCCATTTTATGTATTTGTAGCAACACTTCCAGAGGCCAGGCCAGTCCCATGGGGAATTAGATTTGGGAAGTACCTGATCCCAGTAGTAAAACAAATTTCTTTCCTGACTAGACAAGACCTCATGTAATTTATGATAATAGTATGATATGGTGTGAGAGGTGGGAGCCATAGAAACTAAGGAGAGGATTTGATCTTCATATGAAGTGTCCCATAATCCAGTCCCAAAGTGACACAGTAGCATATGAGATATCTGGAGGTATTTAAAACATAGGGAAGAGGGCCATTGATATTTGTCTTGAGCTTTCTGCAAGGTAAGTAGTTTATCATTACATAGAAGACATTTATCATATTAATCTCCACTTAGGGCCAAAAAGCCTTAGTGAGGGGTTGCACTGCAATCTGAAGATTTAGACTTCCTACTAGCAGCTGCATTATATTTTGCTGAAGTTGAATGTTAAGGAGGGTGCATAATTGCATCTGAGCCTTAAGGGATGCCTCTATAGGAGTGCCCTTAAGGACTACCTGGCGAGCAATATGGCTAAATATATGTGGTGGGTAACTACTCCCTTAAACAATAGGCACCCGGAATATAATCCCATATGGCTGCAAATAGAAAGGAATCTTATTAAAAACTCCAAAGTGACACCTGAGAGCCTGTAGTATATACTTCCCAAGGCAGTACCTAAACTGATTAGGTCCACTGTTATTTTCACATCGATTAAGGTCCACAACCAGATTTGTAGGTCTTTGGAGATTAAACATACTAGGGATGTCTCACAACCAGTGTTTAGTAATCCTAATTTTAAAGTTGGTGCAGAACTCCTTTCACCATATAGGTGGGGATTACCTCCAAACATGAAAGTTAGTGACCTAATTGAACTAGGGAACCTAAAGTCCCTCCAAGAAATACTAGAGAGTGTCCACCTCTCATCCAAATGTGCTTTTTATCTTTACCAAATCAGATATCTGTTTATTGCCTGTTTTGGACCCAATCAGTGGGACACCAGTTATGGGGAGACTTTTCTGGTATTCCAATCTCTTGCTTGGTAACCACATGCGGTTTCAGGTCTTGTGGCCACTCTGCATGAGAGATTGCATCAAAACAAAGCTGATTACTCTCAATATTGGAATGATACGTTCCCTAACAGCTGTATTATCTGGGAGCATATATGGAAAGGAATTTACTTATATAGTGCCAATGACAAACGTAGGTTGACACAATTTTATATTCTTCATACCATGCACCTGACCCCTGTGAAGCTGTGTAAAATGGGTAACTGCCAAAAGATGATTGCTTCAGATGTGGGCAGGTGCAAGGTTCCCCGTTTCATATATTTTGGGAGTGCCCTTTAGTGGCTCCCTTATGGTCCGAGATTAAGGCCAAAGTTGATCCCTTATTAGGGCTACAAGATCTATTTACCCCGCAGATTTGCTTGTTGGGAGATTACACAATGGTCGCAGTGAAGGAAAGGAGATACTTTATCAACCTAATTTCACTCATGGTAAAAGCCTTAATACTAAAGCACTGGAAGGATCAGACTTCTATTACCTATCAGGGATGGCTTGCCGGGCTATTATATAATTGAAGGATTGAGAAAACTATTGCTAGCTATAGAAATGTTTTGTCTAAATTTAATGCCAAATTGGAGAAATTTCATGACTTATGGTCAATTGCCTCGTCACATTAATAAAGGAGGCAGGCCTGTATATACCCCCCTTCTTGAATTAGTTCCCCTTTTTTTCTTAAGTAGGGCAACAGAGTAGTTTGCCAAATATGATGTTCATATAATCTCCCCCTGGTATTTTGTTTTCACTTGGTTAGGCAACAGTGTTTTTGCTTCCCCATGTGGGATCAGAGAATTGGCCTGTAGTACTATAATCAGTGGACTGGCTTTGGGGAGGGTGGATCGGTAGTGGGGAAGGGGAATTAGGGGAGGGATAGAGAGGGGAAGGGTAGTAGGTGGGAAGGGGTGAAAGGGGAGAATCATGGGACAGTTAACTAATGCAATGTACATGTATTTAGACTAGTGTAACAACTTTTGTATTGTTCACTGCTTTGTTGGTAATTTGAAAACTGAATAAAGCATACTAAATTTAAAAAAAAGGACTGCCCTTGAGGGGTTTGGAAAGTAATTTACACATAATAAAGGGAATAGCAACAATATCCAGGCCCAACTGAAAACATAGATCCTGCTCTATCTCTAACCATTGAGGAATATATTGTAGGGAAGTATCATTGGAATCTGGCTTGAAACACAGGAAAAATCTGGAGCAATGGATGGCCAAGTAATACAGAAAAAAAAAACTGGGTATCTTTAGTCCACCATTCTCCCTCAGATCCATCAACTTATATAGGGCCCATCAAGGTGATTTCTTCAGCCATAGAAAATTAGAAATAATCCTATAAACTTGAGCAAACCAAGACTGGGGCAGGGAGAAATTTAGCATCAGGAGAAGATACAAAATGAGTAGCAGAATATTCATCTTTATTATATTCAAGTGTCCCCACATTAATATGGGTAGGTGGGACCACCTGTCCAGATCAGTTTTGATACTAGTGACCTTCGAGTCCAAATTATATTTTTGCATTTTAGATGGTGAGACACTTAAGTAAATTCCCAGGTAGTTCAGCTTATCCCAAACCCATAATAAGCCAAGGTGCTCCACACTAACCTTCATAGTTGACCCATTCAGGGGGAATTATTTCAGACTTTGATAAGTTCAGTTTATAGTTGGAGATCTTGCCAAAGTGGGTGATAATGTTCAAAGCAGCAGGCAAGGAGACCTCAGGGGAAGTAAGATGCAGAAGGATATAATCGGCATACACTGATAATTTGTATTGGGTTTTCCCCAGAGGAATACCAACAATTAATGGATTGATATTGATTTTCTTTATTGGAGGTTGTAAAAAAAGATTAAATAGAAAAGGAGAAAGAGGACAACCTTGGCTGGTGCCTTGGTGCAGAGGAAAACTGTTGGAAAGAACTCATTGCAGAGAATACGGGCCACTGGGCGAGTGTTCAACACCCTAATCCAATGAATAGAGTTGGGGAGAAAAGGAAATTTAAGTAAGAGACTCAACAAGTAGTCCCATGACACCCTGTCAAATGTCTTTTCTGCATGTAGGGAAGCCAACACCGCAGGGGTGTGGGATTCCCTGGATGCAGAGATGAGGTGGAATAGCTTGCGCATGTGGTCCGCTGTGGTTCTCCCAGACACAAAACCATCCTGCTCCCTACTAATAAGGGAATTCCAAACCTGGTTTAATCTATTAGATAAGATTTTGGCAAATATCTTAAGATCTACATTAATAAGGGATATTGGCCTGTAATTGGAGACTTGAGAGGGATATCTCCCTGCTTTTGCAAAACCACAATAATAGCTCCTGTAAGCGAAGTGTCTGAGAGACCTTTAGCAGAAATATACTTAAATATGTTAAGCAAAATGGAAGCCAAGACAGACTTACATTTTTTATAAACATTGGAGGTATACCCCTTCTGGACATGGGGATTTATCAGGGCCAAAGAGTCAATGGCTTTGTAGACCTCATCTAGGGTCAGGGGAGCCTGAAGAGCCTCTATTTGTAACTCATTCAAATGGGGGAGATCTAGATCCTGAAGAAAGGCATCAAATTGAATATTAGAGAAAGGGGTGGGAGGTGGCGAATATGGGTTCTGATAATAGGTCTGGAAATAGGCAACACTATCGCAGGGAGCGGTAAGAAGTTGGCCTGAGTCAGTGCAAATAGAGAATACAATCCTATCCATAAGTTGGGATCATAGACAGAGGGCCAATAGTTTCTCAGCCTTTTCCCCTTGGTCAAACTACTTTGCTTTGGAGCATACTAGTAGATGCTGAGATTTCTCCCCCAGTAAATGGTTATATTGAGATCTTAGGGCTTCTAGGTGTTCCCACTCCTGAGGGGAGGATGGTGGAGAAATTTGTTGCTCGAGGTGCCTGATCCAGGCCAATAAAAGAGTAGTTTCTTGTGAAGTCTGTCTTTTGTGTTTAGTGGCCAGACAGATCAATTCACCACAGAGGGCGCATTTCAGAGCCCCCCAGAATATATCCAGTTTAATCATGGAAGGAGAATTGATTTCTAAAAAGGAAGTAATGAATTATTGGATATGAGCAACCAAGTCTGGAGACTGATGTAGTTGATTATTAAACCTCCAGGTCTTGTCCCTGTCTATAGTTGGAGAAAAACACATCTGAAGGAGTACAGGGTGATGATTGGAAATTACCTTGGCCCCACAGTGACATAACCTGACATCTGGAAGGTGCTCAACCCCCAACATAAAGAAATCAGTTCTAGAAAAAGAGTTGTGAGGAAGAGAGTGGAAAGAGTATTGCCATTGGTTGGGAAATTAAGCCATCCGGGGATCTACCACTCCCAAACTATTCAAAGGTTCTCGTAAGGCAAGTTGACCAGGAGTTTGGGCTTTGTGGAGGTGACTAGAGTGGTCCAAATTATTACGGTAAACTATGTTCCAGTCTCCTGCAAGGATAATGGGGGTGCATTACCCAGGGAGCTAAAAAAGATGTTAAGGAAGTAAAGAACTGGGGGTCCTCAATCAGGGGACTATAGATTACCCCCAGAACCACTTTCAGAAGACCCAGCAAGGCATGTAAAATTAGATATCAGCCCTGAGGATCTGTTACCTCTTGAAGTAAATGGAACAGTACTCATCTGGACACTAGGATAGCCATTCCTCTCTTACAAGAATCGGAACCAGCCCCAAAAGCCTGTCCAACCCAGGTTCTCCTAAAAAGGGGAACCTGGGTTGGTAACAGGTGGGTCTCCTGAAGAAAGGCAACATCAACCTGTAATTTATGTAAATGAAGCAGAATTTCTGCCCTTTTTGCAGGGGGATTGAGCACCCTTTATGTTCCAAGAACAGAAATGGTAACTAAGTGCCATTGTTAATATCTAAGGTCCAATAAATGATACATGTCACATAAATTGTCTGTCTTCTGGTGGAAACCCCACCCCCTTCCCTTTCCCAATCCACCCAAACACATTTGTCCCACAACAAACATAAAACCAGGCCCAAAAGCAGGAAAAAAAAACAGAGCTGACTGGTCATATCTTTAACAGCCTGTAAAACCCATAACAAGTTAGAGTACAGAAAATGACATATCTCCCAAATATAAAGGTAACCGAGCATCCAGGGTGGCAAATTCCAATTCCCTTGAAGGGAAAATCCCACCATCCTGCCCAGTCTTACTCCCCCTACTAGTAAATACTGACCAACAAAAAAATGCATCCACATACCATCCCACAAATAACCCATCTCCCACTATGCCTCCATCCAGCCAAAAAACCCAGTCAATCAATGACAGAAGGTGTCTGATTGCTACTAGAATTACCCTGGACGCATACTGACTTAGTAAAGCAGGTTCTGAATAGGGACAGGGATAGAATCTGACCAGCACTGAGCAACATAGGGATTTTAACCCAGTAAGGAAGGGAATAAAGGCAAACAAACTATAAACAAATCCCAGGCTACCCAAGAGGGTAGGAACACTGGAGGATCGCAGTCTTAAGGATGTAAAAATACACCTTCATTATGAGGAGGACAGAATTCCCCCTTAACAATTCAGCTCATGAAGTCTGGGGCTAGCATCAGCATTAAATCCCCATGTCCCCCCTCACCAGCCCTTATTGAAAAAAAGGAAAATGGAAAAACATCACTCAGTGCAATGTGTTACTAAGAATAGAAACCCTGAAAAATGTTACCTGAATTGCAACAACTTTGGGAACAAATAATAGTTTGTTGCTGTGTTGCCATCATACCAAGCAATAGGATGAGTAATATTTAAAGGAACCAGAATACCAATAGCAGCAAGTTAGATTGTAAACCAGGCAATAAACTAGAGCCCCCCCCAAAAGAAATCTAATATTTCTGCATACTCTGAGATGGAGGAGAAGCGAGGGGTACATAAATTTCAATCCCAGAATGTTGTTCTACCTTGTTATAGCTATCGCTAACCTCTCCCACCTCCTCCCCTCCTGACTCAAGAAGATGAAAAGGAAAGCATTTAACACAGTAAATAAACAGGTCCATTTAAAAGAGTCCTAAGAAAAATTCCAGTGTTTGGGGATTCTCCAAGAGTTGATCAAATGATGCCAACCAAAAAGAAACAAACCCTCACTGCCTGTGGTTAGAGTAAGATTAAAGGCAGGATAATCAGCATATCTAGGAAGCTGGAGCAGTCCAATGCAACCAGCTAAAAATGATAAGCCTTGAGGGGCCAGATGATGAATGCAAGATCAGGAGACCCCCGCAGTAACAATGTGCCAAATCTACACTAATAAGCAACAGGAAGCACCAGTCCAATGAAGCAATGCCTGGTTTGTAAAAGGGCGCTAGTCACAGGGTCAAGCATTGTTAGGGTAGACCAGTTTCGATGCAGGATTCTTGCTTGAAGAGCTGAACTCTCATAGAAATTGTAAAGCACTCTGAGAATATACTACTTAATTATTGCTTCTCCTCAACCATCTTCAGAGGTTGAAATCCAGGTGATTTGGAGGTGCGTGCTGGCACTTAAAAAAGATGGTCACAGATCTGTAAGCTCTGTGGCGGTCCTTGCCAATTTAGTGATTTTCGCCCTCATTTATGCAATCGGGAGTCAGTAAACACTCCGTGTTGCAACTCTACTATTTATGCTGTTATTGCTAATCACTCCTTTCTACTAGTAATCAGGGATTTTCATTTTTAAAACATTAGTTGCCAAATATGCCTAAAGGAAGGCCACAGTCACCTCACTCTCCCGGGACTGTGCGGCAGAATAGAGATGCTTCTAACGGTCACAGTGGAAACTACGCTACCAAAGGAGATATCGAACAGCTAAAGGACATACTTTCTGAAATTAAGGTTGGCTTCACAAATGTCATACAATCCACGTCTAAGCTGGCTAAACAAAATGAAAAAATGAGTGCAAGTATTGATTTAAATACCAATAAAGTCACAGAATTAACCTCTTCGGTATGCTATTTAGAACAACTCACACAGCGCCAATCAGAACAAATATCTTTTTTAACACAAAAAGGTGATGACTTGGAAAACAGGAACTGTAGGAATAATATTCGGATATTAGGTGTTCCTGAAGAAGCTGATGGGAAAAACACTATCGCCTTTATTCAAGAATTTCTACCTGATCTCTTACTCTTTCAGTGGCACAAACCACTGGACATTCAGAGAGCCCACAGAGCTTTGGGTCCCAGACTACAGAATCAATGACCTAGGCTCTTAATTATCTACTTTTTTAAATTTACTGATAAGGAAGAGGTGATGAGGCTTGCTAGGAACGTGGGGTACTGAACTGGAAAGGCAAGCACATACTTTTATTTCAGGATTTCTCTGCCAGAGTTGTAGCCAAGAGAAAAGAGTCCTACGAGGTTAAGCAGCAATTGAGAGATATGGGCTTACAACATTATTTCAAATACCCTGCTTTGTTAATTATCCAGGATTTGAAAGGGAATCTTATCAAATGTTCATCTGTGCAAGAACTGTGGGGATTTATTCAAGCTTACAAGGAGATGCTTTACCATAACTCTACTTCCAACCTTAGCAACTGCCAATACTCAAAAAATGCACGTGGGCTTCACAGCTCAGACCTCTCACGCGCTGACCCTTGAGCAGTTGATAAATCATCTAGCCACAAGCCTGCTGAAACAAACAGAGCTGGTGAATTTATCAAGCCTCCCTACAAAGATTCAATCCCTCACCTGTATTCGGAGATTGTTCATGCTGATAAACATTTGTCAGATGGCCATGAAATCCACAGGAAAACTAGACCCTTGAATCGTCCATCTAACATCCCCCAACCTTCTAATTTGCAAAACAACCCCAGATAAAGATCCTGAAGTAGACAAAGCAGTCATTCCTCTAATGGAACTCGCCTGAGCTGTTTATGGGTCAGAAAATGGATATGGAGGACTCTGGTGTAACGAAGTCAACTACTCCCTTGCTAACTTCTAACTTCAAAGGAGAGATGGCGACGACATAAGTCACTGCACCTGCTGAACTTCCTTGTGCTGCTGGAATCTGCGTTTTGACATAGGGGCTGAAGCTTTTTAATCTTCTACTTAATAAACTCTAGTATGTCCAGAAGGTATGCTCTGATGTTTAACTTGCCTCTAAACTGAAGGTTCAGTCTTCAACTTATGCAGTTAAAAGGAGTTGTAATCACTATATTAAAATGTCTGCTTTGCTTTATATGCTTGCTGTCAGGTAGGTGTTGCTTTTCTTAGTTGTTGTTATGTATATGACTATGATTGAAATGATGATTGCAATGAGTTAGTACAGTTTTAAGCACCCTTG
This sequence comes from Neoceratodus forsteri, assembly GCA_016271365.2. Taxonomy (NCBI): domain Eukaryota; kingdom Metazoa; phylum Chordata; order Ceratodontiformes; family Ceratodontidae; genus Neoceratodus; species Neoceratodus forsteri. The sequence continues at coordinate 1,332,296,553 of CM057458.1, forward strand.
ATATATAATCAATTACCATTGTTTATTTATATCCACTTTTTTTCTCCCAAATTATTTGGTTGTACGATACTGGCATCTGTCTAAATTATATGCACTGGATGTAAAGAAGGTTTAATATGATTGTTCATAGGCTTTTGATGCCTCTGTTGTCTGGAAAGTCTAATGCATGTGCAAAAGTCCATGAATGGTCTGAGCACAGCAAGTCAACATAAGCTAACTAACTGGGGTTGACATTGCTTCAATTTGCTCATAAGACCGTTTTTATAGTGATATTAAATTTTCTGGATGTTAAAGGTGTCATCATGGAGCCAGAGACATTATTACCCCTTCTTATAGACTTAGCCAGGTGGTCTGCCAGATAACTTTATTTTTCTAATGATTTTACTCTTATTTAAAATAAGCTTATTCTAATAGTTCCTCTCATTGCAATCTGACTCCCTTTCTTTATGAACATAACTATTCATGGATGGGCATCTTCACCTGATACAAGTTTTGGCAAGGATCACCTATGTTTGCAGATAAGAGCCAGTACTACCTTGGACTGCTGTTCGGTGGACTTACAGTATCTGGCTTTGCAGTGGACTACACCCTACTTTTCTGTCTCTGAGTGGACTACTACTTTGTTGTTAAATTGACTGACTACATTTTTTCAGTTTTTAGCTCTGTTGTATCTCAGTTTATAAGATATTTAACTATATAAATAGGTTTTACTGGTCAGTGATTAAAGTATTTATGCTCCATTAGTTTACTTTATTCTACAACTGTGTCTACTGTAGGACACTTGCATTATCAGCTTAAAGACCTGTGCCAATGGTTAGTATCTTTATATTTCTATATTATGTCTGCTTATGCTATAGCGTTCATTACTTAATTTTAAATAACATTATAATAAGTGTAGTATCATACATTCTTACTCCTGGTTATACTGTTTTTATTTACACTTAAATTTACCTATAAAAATTTAAATATGCATCCCTACAAGATTGTTTCATGGAATGTCAATAGTTTAGGTACCTCTATTAAAAGGAAAAAAGTACCGTCTTATCTCAACAAAATAAAAGCAGATATTGCTATGTTGAATCTAGACATTGCTGAATCAATTAAACTCGCCAGATCCTGGATTTCTCAGGTCGAGTTTAGCACCTATAATTGTAAAAAAAAAGGGGTACTGCTATTCTTATCAGAAAGGGGGAAAATTTAGTCAAAACCTCACATTTGATTGACCCTGATGGAAGATTGCAAATTCTGACAGGCTTACTAGATGGAACACAAGTGACTTTATGTAATATATATGCACCTAACTCAGGTCAATCTGAAGTTTTTGATGAGATTTCCAAAATATTTTCTCTCCTATTTACTCACAACTTAATTTTAGGAGGTGACTTTACCGAAGTGATGAATAAGTTGTTAGATAAAAACCCTTCTAAGACATCCTTATCGTCACCCAAAACATGTCAGTCCTTACATAATTTATTAAATTCTCTATTATTATCTGATATTTGGAGGTTGATCCATCCCCAGGAGAGAGACTTTACCTTTTACTATCATAGACATTCTACTTATAGTCTTTTGGATTTTTTTTGTGTGTCAACTGATTTAGTTAACTTTATACTTGATGCTGAGATTGATAATATAGTTATCTCAGATCATGCCTTGATCTCTATGAACCTGATTTTGGGTTCAGAAAGACCAAAGGAGCTTAGATGGTGAATGAATACCTCCCTCCTATGTGATAAGAAATTCTCTGAATGGCTTATGAAGAAAACTAATGAGTACTTCCTAATTAACGATAATGGTGAGGTCAACTGTGCCTGCCTCTGGGAAGCCTATAAGGCATTTATCTGAGGTAGAATCATTAGCCTTTCCTTCTCCTGGAAAAAAGAGAGAGGTAAATTATTGGAGACCAAACAGGCTCAACTTAAAAGTCTTGAATGTCAAGCGCGTTCGTTAGGCTCAATTGACAAATCTCTTTTGTATGAAATTTCACTAGTTAAATATGATATTAACAGAATGCTTTCAGCTCAAGCAGAGTAAGCATTATTTTGTGTCAAGCAGGGATATTGGGAATCAGGAGAAAAGGCGAGGAAAGTGCTTGCACACAGACTTAAAAAACTGCAGGATCAAAACATCATCCCAGGTATTCAGGATTCAAAAGGGAGAATAGTTAATAAAAGTATTGAAATAAATTGAGTGTTCAGAGACTTTTACTCAAAAATTTACTCACAGAAACAGGTTAATACTGAGGAAATAAATGGCTTTCTGGCTAGCATTTGTACTCCCAAGTTATCAAAAGATAGGCAACTACAGCTTGATAATGATTTGTCTTTAGAAGAAATCTCTCAGGCCATTAACTCCCTTCCAAATAACAAAACCCCAGGTTTAGATGGGCTCCCAGGGGAATTTTATACATTTCAAAATTCAAAAATATCAATCCATTTATTTAATATGTATCTAGAAGCCTTAGACCAGAATTCCCTTCCACGAACTATCTCCCAAGCCCTGGTCACCCTCATTCATAAGAAAAATAAAAACCCACTGTTGTGTGATAGTTATCGTCCCATTTCATTGATGAACTCTGACTATAAAATATTGGCTGAGGTTTTAACTGCTAAAATTCAATTAGCCATTTGTGATATTATTGGCAAAGAACAAGTGGAGTTTATTCCTGGTAGAGCAGGAGCTGACTGTATAAGAAGACTAATAAATATACTGTGGTTAGCTAATAAATCTAAAGAACCCTGCTTGTTTTTTTCTTTAGATTTATTCAAAGCTTGTGACTCATTATCCTGGGAATATATGTTTTCAACCCTGTGACATTTTGGATGTGGTGATTATTTCCAAACTTGGGTATCATTACTATATAAAAATTCCTCGGCTCAAATTTTATCAAATGGAATAATATCTGAATCACTTCCCTTGGCCTGTGGGACCAGATAAGTGTACCCCTTATCCCCATACTTTTTTATACTAGCTATTGAACCCCTGATCAGAGCAATTGATGATCAACCTGAAACATGTGGATTTAAAATGGATAAATATACACATAAATCATTTGAGTTTGCTGACAACTTGCTTTTAACTCTTTCTAAACCAGTCCAGTCATACAATGCTCTCAAATCTCTACTAAGAAAATTCAGTCCCTTATCAGGCCTAGAAGTAAATTGGGACAAATCACAAGCATTGTGTCCAAACCCTACATCTTTCATTCTTAAAAACCTCAAGGAACTATTTGTTAATAATTGGGTAAAGAATCAGATTACTTATTTAGGATTGCAAATTGCAACAAACCAGGACTCACTAATAAGACATAAACTACCTTCCACTATTTGATAGTATTGAACAAGACTTAAAAAGGTGGGAGAGCCTTAACCTTTCTCTATGGGGTAAGGTTAACTCAGTAAAAATTATCATTGCCCCAAAAATCTTCTACCTTTTTCAAAATATTCCTATTTTACTACCTACAAAGATTATGGATAAATTGAATTCTATAATAAGAAATTTTTTATGGGGTACTAAGCCTCCCAGGCAGATTCTGGGAAAACTCTGAGCTCCTTATGAAATGTGAGGCCAAGGTCTTCCACACTGGGACTGGTACCAATGTGATTTCATATTTAAACAATCCTCCACCCTTCTGATTCCTGAATTTAAGGTTACCCCCCAATTCCCCCTATAGATGTTGATGGAATTGGCACTTATAAAGCCTAATAAATTTACTGACTTCATATACTTACCTATTCCTATAAACCTCAAGAGTAATCCCTGTTTAAATAAAACATTTTGTGTTATGAAAAGGATTCATAAAATAGCCAATCCTTCCTCTGTCCCACTAATACCGATGCCCTTATGGTCCAATCCCTCTCTATCACAAGGAGGAAAACCTTTATCTAATATTATCTGGTCACAAAAGGGAATAAATTATATAAGTGTCCGTCTACATAAGGAATCGGCGGCACTTATGTCTTTCACTGAACTTAAAGAGAAATGTGGGCTCCCATGGTTTCACTTCCACTACTACCTACAATTAAGACATACCCTAGAAGATCACCTTTCTAGAATATACCTTTCCTTACCTAACAATAAGGTGTGGGATCAACTGATTAAAATAGGCCCACTTAAAAAAGGTGGCAGTTTAATCTATAAAATCTCTTACATTTACTTTCTCCTCACCATCTCTCACTTACTCTGCAAACAGAAGTGGGAAGAAGAGCTGGGAACCATGATAGATGACCTTGATTGGAATTCGACCTGGGTCTATGTATACCATAGTTGTAAGGACATCCATGGTAATCTCACTCAATATAAAATTTTACATCGTTTTTACTGAATACCAGCTAAACTTTTTGAAATGGGACTCACTTTGGATGCCTGTTGCTGGAAATGTGGTTACTTAAATGCTAACATGTTACATATGTTATGGGAATGCTCTAAATTTAAGAAATTCTGGCAAGAAGTTAAAATAAAATGTGAAGCCTCCCTTTCTATGGGCCTACCACACTCTTCACTTTTGTTTATCTTGGGAATTTTTACCCCTCAGATAAATATTACTTACAGTCAGAAGTTGTGGCTTTCCGTCACATCTACTTGTGCTGAAAGATTAATTCTTAAATATTGGAGAACACCACAGGTTCCCTCTCTATCTGAATGGTTAAATATGATGAGCTATACTGTTAATAATGAAAGAATTTCTTACTTACTTATGGATAAATTAAATAGATTTGTTGATATCTGGGGCCATTTCTCCAGCTATCCTCATCTGCAGGGGCCTTTTTAGATGCATAGATATTATTTATTGCAAGAGGTTATTGTTAAGACATTAATCTATGCTTGTTGTATGGAACTCTCTTTATGTATATGTTCAGATATGCCACAGCTAGTTTTTGTTATGCCTTAACTTATATTTATTCCTGTCTTAACCTAAGCAATGAATCAAATTGTAATTGTATGTAGGAATACTGTTTATCTATTGATATCTATGCTCATGCACTTAAAATCCTGTGTAACTCTATCATGATTTACTTGATTGTTTAAATTGATTGTTAAGTAAAACTGAAAACTCAATAAAGTATATTATGGAAAAAAAATCCAGGTGATCAAAAAGAGGTGCAGGGGAGTATTTTAAATGTAAATGAAAGAAAAAATTAAAGCAGGAGAGAAGAGAACATGGTTCAATGAGCCAGCAGTGCCCCTATCAGAAAGAACCAGTGATTAAGTTAGAGCTCTGGTTGGAAAGAGGAAGCACCATTCAAGTTGAATAAATGTATTGTGCACATCAGTAAATCTTGAGTTAATCTGGGACAATCTTGTGAGATAGTAGATATCCGATGGTAAACTGAAATACATAACAGTCATTGCAACGGACACCATAAGATTGTTGAGGCAAGACTAGGATCTTTGTTTGAATCTGGGTATGAACAAGTGGAAAAAAGATAATTACTGCAAAGAACAGTATTGGCAACAAGACCTAAAGCACAGTTCACAACAAGCCAGAAGGATACTGTATACATTCAAGAGCTATCATTTTTCTTTGAAGAGATCTGGAAGTAACTTTCATAACTCACTAGCCACATGCTGTCCTGTATCAAAGGAATGCAATGTACTTTGCAACAAAACCTGCAGCCTTGCTGGGTACAGGACACAGAATTTTAGGTTGGCTACTATAAGCTTGGTGCTCATGGGGTGGAAAGCCACCCATTTCTGTCTAGTAGCCACCAGGAGGTCTTATGACATCTGGGGCCTAGCCCCCTACCAGGTGATTTCTTTTATATCTCATGACATTTGTAGAATATGTCATTTGTCAAGATAGTGAAGAAGTTTGAGGATGAAGGGTCAAGGTGGAGAACCAGATGGTGGCCTGGGGCATAAGGACCAATGAGCTCACTTCAATATATAGCTGGGGTTATTAGGAGAGGATCCTGCCACCTGTTCCAGAAGTTTCTGAGTGATCAGGAGTGGGGTAGAGCCCTCTGCATCCTATGATAGCCCAAATACAACCAAGTTGATTTTCCTGCTTCTCCCTTCTAAATGGCAGAGGACAGTCATGTAAGGATCCAGTTTGACATGCTATTTTTCCATTGAGGAGGTACAAATTTCTAAGTCTCCATCCACAAGCCCAAATCGCTAAGATCTGTACATAATGATTTAATTTGATTGGTAAAGTCCTTCAAGACTTTCAATGGTTGTAGCTCAGAAAGAAATGTTTCCTCGGAGAGCAGGACCGGGGTTGGGTTATGAGTAGCAGAGTGTCCAGTAATGACCCCCTGGTCATTAGGCCTCTTGGATAGTTTATACAGTGTCTGTGTAGGTGTATGGTGTGGTGGAGCTTGTAGCATCTCTTCGTCCATAATTACCATCGATATCAGGAAAACTGCAACAGAACACAATAGCAGGTAGGTTCCGCAGGGTTTTGTATTATGGTATGCAAGACAGAAATCAAAGCAAGCGGGAGAGGAGAACAGGAGCTGTTTCTACCTCAAAGGCATCACATAACTCCCTCCTGATTACCCTTAATAAGTTCACATTTTGTACTTCTTCAACACTGTCCACTCCTCCTCCCTCAGTTTGTCATGGAAGGTATCATCATTCTCCTAAAATCTGCCCTCCTGAAATCCAAGATGTGTCCCAGACTTTGTCTTCTGGCCATTTAGGATGAAGATGAACCAAACCAAGTTATGAACACATATCCCTAGGTGATTCCCTAACCTCTTCTAACATGTCCTTGTTCAACAGAACCAGATCAAGCATGACTACTTTCCTTGTGGGTACCTTCACCGTTTGTTTATGGAAGCTCTCTTGTAATGAATCTATAAAGGTCTGGCTCTTCCCACTCCTAGCTGTTGATGTTTCCCAGTCCACATCTGGGAGATTTAGATTGCTCATTACTATCAGATTCCCTCAGGTGGTAGCCCTTCTGATTTGCTCCCCTAGCTTCCTACTCCCATCAATCTAGTGGTTTGGAAATCTGTAGGCTACTCCCATTCTTAGATTCTTCCTGTTTTCAACTACCAGCTGCACCCATGCTGTTTCTCTTCCCCCGTTCCCTCCAAGGTCCTTGGCATCCATCACTTTTAAATTACTGTATCTCTGCTGTAAACTGCCAACCTTTCCCCAACTCGTATCCCTATAATTTCTGAATAAGACATAGTGGGGTTCCAATCAAGGTTCTGCTTTGCCCATGTTTTTGTGACTGCTGTTAACTCTGGTTGGGTTTCTGCCACCACCACTGGGAGGTGCTTGATTTTGTTCTTGAGACTCCTAGTGTTAATTAGAATAGCCTTCCACTAGCTAAATTTGTTCTTCCCATTGTAACTGCTGCCCTATCCCTTCCTCCCCTCCTCTGTACACCATGCACTCCATATATTTTTGCGCACCCTCTTAATCTGCCCTCTTTATTTGTCTGTCACTGCCCATGAGACAGACATTGTTTATGTGTGTGTAGAAGAAAAGTGACTGTGTGTGTGCGCGCGTTTGCATATGTGTGTGTGTGTGTGTGTGTGTGTGTGTGTGATTTGAGACCTGCACTGACTGGGGAATACTGCTTCTCTAGTTTAAAAACCTGCTAATTCCCACATCTAACTTCTGCTCCAACATATTGGTTGCAACTCCTGCTCAGATGCTTTATATCCCTAGCAAACAACCAATGCTCCTCCCAGAATGTTTTTCAGCCCCCCAGAAAAAAAAAATCCATTATCCACACCAGCTCTTTAGCCATGTGTTGAACTTCCTAATTTTCTCCTCTTCATCCTCATCCTCACATGGAACTGGTAGAACCTCCTAGAAGGTTATTGTCTCTGCTGCTACCATCAACTTTCTGCCTAGTTCACAGAAGCTCTCCTTCACTATATCTACACTGCTACTTGCAAGGACATTGATGTCTAAATGTGTTGCCACATCTGACTTCCCATCCCCTACCTTGCTGTACTTCTCAAGGTGAGAGAGAGAACACTGATCACTGTTGCCCCTAGAAAGCAGTGGACAGTTCTCTCCTCCTGACTGATGGCACACACTAACCTCCTTGCACCTCTGACTATAGAATCTCCCAGTACTAAAATACTCCTCTTACTCCTGTCATGTCCCATCCTCATCTGTACACACTTTGGTGTAGTCTTCTGTCCAAGAGATTCAAGTGCTACTTCCCCTTTGGAGTCAGCAGCCTGAATCAGTTCTGCTAGTTAGGTGAAATGGTTACTGGTCTGTACCCTGAGATCCCCCCCACCACCACATTAGAGTACCTCTCCCTCTTCACCCACTGCTTCCCACCACATTCCATCCACCCACACTGACCATGGTGGTGTCTGGGTGAGTGAAGCTGCAACACCCCATGTCACCCTGCCATGAGGTGCTTTTCAGGAAAATCATTTCCCCCTTAAAGGCAGCAACTTTATCAACCATCAAGGGTCTCAGTTCTCTTACACATTGAGCATCCTCCATGCATCCAAAACATTTCAGGAAGATGGCGACACTACATCCCCTACAACCAACTAACTTCCACCCTTCTGCTTGCTCATATATGATGCTTATGTATGTTACTAATTTGTGTGGATGTCAGTGCACTTCTCTCAGCCTACCTCCCTCTCCTAATGCCATTTTGACCCCTTTCTGAGCAGAGTGGCCTGTTCTTTTCCGCCAAGTCTATCTTAAATTAAGTTCCTACAGCACTTAACTGACTAGAAATTCACCAAGTGGCACAGTCACTAGCATGACTAACTATGTTCATGAAACCATATACTGTACTTCCTAGTAGCTTACAGACTTGAAGTATCCCCTTTTACATGCTTCCTCTCAGCACCCACAGTATATAAGATCCATCCTACTGTGCCTCCATTTGGTCCCTGTTCCCCTCAACTACAAGGTAAGCAACCACTGGAAGAAGACACTAACCAATACTTAGAGTACCACCACCTACTCCCTCAACAATGCCATTTAAATAAAAGACATTATTTAGTGTAAATTAACTGTTCCATTCTCTCCTCTCTTTTAAGTCTCCAAGTACAGGACCCCCAGCTAATTAGAAAAACATTCATTCAGGAAATCTGCCTTTTTGCTGTCATCCTCCACCTATCCAGTCCCCTTCTTTATCCTGACAGTTTGCTCAATTGCTTTTTTCTTTTCTATGTCATAATGAAATAGAAAATGCTTTCTCTCTGTCCCAGACTCCTCCTGTATACAGTAACTTAGCTCTGTATCTGGCAAGGCAAGGCAAATTTTATTTAACAGATGCCCATCCCGGATGCTCTTGGAGGCTCTGGGCACTGAACATACTAAACTTTCATCACACAAATCATAATAGATACATAAACAGCATACTATTAACATGAAATACAATATTCTAACAATTAAAACAAGATTTTATAAATGCTATCCTCAGCAATTGCAACTAGACTCAAAAGAGTCAAGGGTTAATTTAAATCTAAAATTCTGAGACCAGATAAGGGCTATAAACGCAGTCCAGGAAGGACTGATTATACAGGAAGACCTTAAGGTGGGCTTTGAATACCTCAACAGAAGGGGCTTCCCTAACCCCTGGAGAAAGTGAATTCCACAGGATGTGGGCAGCAACACTAAACGCTCTGTCAGCTGCTGTTTTTAACCTCATCCTGGGAATCGCAAGGAGGTCCCTAGAGGAGGAGGGAAGGGAGCATACCAAGACAGCAGGTGTAAAAAGACCAAGGCCCAGGCCATGTAGGGCCTTAAATGTGAGCAAACCCACCTTAAAGAGGACCCTCCACCTAACTGTCAGCCAGTGCAGTTGACGCAGCACCAGAGTGATGTGGCAGTACTTAGGCTGTCCTGTCAACAGCCTAGCTGCTGCATTCTGCACCAGCTGCAGTCGGTGCAGGGTACCCCCAGAGACCCCTGGATAGAGCGCATTATAGTAGTCAAGCCTGGGTGTCACTAAGGCATGCACCAAGGTGGGGAGGTCCAGCGGTGGAACTAGGGGCTTTATTTATTTATTTATTTATTTAAGAGATTTACCAGGAAGGCATACTGAGCAGAGTACCGCTCAATTCCAGATGTGCCCTGTGGTAGGGGGTTACAAGAGTGTAGTACATAAATACATAAAACATAATAGTACATACATAATTTGCAGATATCCAGCAATGGCCCAGTGGGATGGGTGTAGTAGCTGAGATGCATGTAGGTTTATACAAAGTGAGGAGTATTTACAGGCAGTATTTACAGGCAGTGATACAGTAGAAATTGCAACAAATGACATGGTGTGATTAGATTTACCTACTATACGGGTAGGTGAGTATATCAAACAGTAACAGAGGAAGGATTAAAAAAATGGCGTATGGTACTGATTTAGAAATGGTGATATTCCTCAGATGATAAAAACTAGTGCAGATGACAAATGCCACCTGAAACCCAAGTGTCAGTCTGCTGTCAAGAATAACGCCCAGATCACACACCCTAGAGGAGGCCTTCAATGGTACAGAGCCAAGAAAAAGCCCTGTCTCTGTGCCAGAGACCAACCTATCACACTTTCTGTTGGACTGTACTGCTAGTACCTCCATCTTATCGGGGTTCAGTCGCAACCAGCTGGAGGCCATCCAGTCACTGATCTCAGCAAGGCAGCTGTTAAGCATTTCCACTGCACAGGATGTTCCAGGGGCAAAGGAAAGATACAGCTAGGTGTCATCAGTATAGCAATGTAAACCCAGGCTGTACTTCCTAATGAGCTCTCACAGGGCAGCCTATACACAGCAAGCAACATCCGTGACAGGACCGAACCCTGTGGAATGCCGCACGACAGGAGGCCAGCAGAGGAGGAGAAATTCCCCATCACTACTCTATGCCACCTGTTAGATAGAAAATACTAAAACCAGCATATAACAGTGCCAGTGAGTCACAGGATTCCCTTAGGTGGTCCAGTAACACTCGATGGTCAACCGAGTCAAATGCTGAAGAGAGATCAAGGAGAACAAGAATTGTTCCCACCCCTTGATCTTTAGCCCTAAGGAGGTCATTATGCACATGAACAAGTGCAGTGTCTGTGCTATGCCTCACACGAAATCCAGACTGGAGTGTCTTATATAAATCATGGGCCATGAGATGCTCCTCAAGCTGAAGCGCCACCACCTTCTCCACAATCTTACTCAAACATGGAAGATTGGAGATGGGATGGTAATTTGCCTTGACTTCAGGGTCCAACAATGTTTTTTTTCAGAAGAGGTCTCACCATTGCCTCTTTCAAGACCTCAGGAAAGACTCCCTCTGACAAGGAACACCAGACAATCAAGGCAAACACAGGGCCAACGGAGTCAACACATCCCATTAAGAACCGAGTTGGCACCGGGTCCAGTTCACAAAAGGTATAATGAAGCTTGGATGCAATCTCAGTGACCTCAGCCACCTCCACCAGTCTAAACTCACCCTAACTGGATGGAGTGCTCTCTGGTCACCCAAGACAACCACTGTAGGCAAAACTTCGGCCTGCTGGTGAAACCTTCTGCCTGATGGCAGACACCCCATCTGAGAAGAACCGAGAAAACTACTCGCACAATGCATTCAGAAAGGCTACCTTCAGCTGTAGACAGGAAGGATGGAGAAGCCTGTCCACAGTCTGAAAGAGCACAGTTGGTCAGTTCCTCCCAGTGGCAATCTCCCTGGACAGGAATTCTGCCTTCTTATGGTTGATTGCCCCGTGGTATGTGCCATAATGCACACATAGGACTAGTTTGTCTACCCCCAGGCTGGACATCCACCAGCGCTGCTCTAATCTCTGACCCAAGGTCTTCATCACCTTAAGCTCCCTATTATACCAAGGGGACCTCAGCTGAGAAGACCTGGGTCATACACGGACTGGTGCGAGGGAGTTGAGCACACCAGACAGCACCCTATTTTAGGCATTAACTGCTGCACACACACACACCCAGTGCATGCACTGCCCAAACTAGATAGGTCAGCCACCACCAAAAAAACCTCAGGGGTCAACCCCCTCAAAGGGTGGTAGCTGACCATCTCTACAGGGGGAGGGCTCTCAAGTGGGGCCCCGAACTGGAATTTCACCATGCAGTGATCGGACCAAATGACCAAATCAATCTTGAGACTATCAATCTCAAGCCCCAGTGAGAACACTAGATCCAACATGTGGCAGCCCTGATGGGTCACAGAAGAGACTCCTTGTGCAAGGCCCAGAGATGACATCATCTGGAGGAAGTTGTAACCAAGCTGAGAAGATTCATCATCAGCCCAAAACTTGATGTCCCCCAGCACCAAGCACCTGGGGGCCTCCAATGTTTCACTGACGATGAAATCGGTCACCCCCGTAAGACATCTCCCACCACCCCAGAGGGGCAGTAAATCAGAAGAATCTGGCAACCTGTGCCTGGATCCTCACAGATGGCCACACATTCAAATGAATGTGGTACTCTCACTGGGTGCAGGGTGAAGCCCAGGTTGGATCTAAAACAGATGGCTTCCCCCCCACCCCTGCATTCTGCTCTAGGGCAGTGCACTCCGGTATACCTGGGCTGGATGGCGGCCTCTAAAACCGGGCCGGCATCATCACCGATCCAGGTTTCCATGATGCAAACCAGATCGGCTGAAGAAACCAAGTCCACTATAATTGAAGTCTTGTTTCTGACTGATCTGGCATTGCACAGCACCACCCACAGGGGATTGGTGGACAGTGTAGCCCCTCTGCTTGCCTGCCCACTCAGTCTGGTGGGAACCCTGGAGACAGGAACTAAACATGTCTGGCCTCTCCCTAGGATCTGTCTAACCCCAGGACACCTTCTGCACCCCACTACCTCGATCCTACCACCCGCCGCAGTGCATGGGGCAATCCACCCTGTTTGAATCACACGTTTCCTCCCTATTCCAACCTCCCTACAGCACCTTGCTGTAGCACCAGATGCTGGGAGGCTGAAAAAAGGCTGTAGATCAAGCAGCTGGGATGCCCCATACACTATCCTAGCCCGCCTCAGGCCCTCATACCTTCCCAGACACATCCCTCCTGGTCATGTAATCCCTGACCCAAGATGTATAACCCACAAACACAGTAAATTCAAAAACAAATAAATGTAACAGCAACCAAATAATTACAAAATCACACACCCTCTCTCTCACACATACACTCACCTTTCAGACACTCATAAATATCTTTTCTCAGATAGTACTTAACAGAATGCAATTATGGATGGAAGATAATAAAATAATATCAAGATGCCAGGCAGGATTTCAAAAAGGTAAATCAACAACAGACCAAACAACCATCTCCAAAACGCAAGAGGAGGCCCTTTGCTAGCAGCCTGTATAGCGCTATCTAATGTAGAAAATCCATAATGGTAGGGATAAAAGGCCTAACCTTACACCTTTACCGCATCCTCAGGTCCCTCTACCACAATGTATATATAAAGCTGACTCAGGGTTCAATTAGGACCCCCCAAATCTGTAATCTACCCTGTGGTCACAACTAAGACCAAAAAATCTATTTCAGGATCCTTGACACACTGTATTTACTGTATCATGTGACCTATGTAAAATACGAGTAATGTTATGTTTATGGTTTTTTTGTACTGACGTGGAGCCTTTGCAAAGGAGTCTAAGACTCAGAGGACTGTGATTCCAACTCTCTTCAATAAATAAATAAAATAAAAATATTTGTTCTGAAATACATTATTGACAAATATGCTCAGATTAAGACAGGAAAACTATACGCTGCTTTTATAGATATTAAATTGGCTTTTGATATGGTAAACAGGATAATCCTGTAGCAGATATTGGAGGAAAAGGGGATAGAAAAGGATCTGCTAGAAATAATAAAACTATTACATAAGGATAATAAATTAGTAGTTAGATTTGGGAAAGATGGAGCAGTCACAGAGGAAATTGAGGTGAAAAACTGGGTAAAACAGGGCTGCGTACTTGCTCGAAGTCTTTTTAATTTATATATAGATGTGATTGTGGAAGGACTGGAGAAAATAGAGAGTTTCCCTTCAAGAATAAACAAAAACTCAATAAAAATATTACTTTATGCAGATGATGCGGTGTTACTGCCACAAACCCCATTGGGATTAAGGAGGGCTTTATTAGAGACAATGAAAGTTGTGGAAAGACTGGGTATGGCGCCTAACCTGGAAAAAAACAAAAATAATGGAATCTGGAGCAAAGAGGTAAAGTAAAACATTTGGGCAAATAAAGGGTGAAAAAAATAAAGATAGTAAATGAGTTGCAATATTTGGGAGTTATTTTTAATAAAAATTCCAGTTGAAATAAACAGATACAGAAAATAAAGGATGACACAACTAAATCATTAAATGGGATTACACATTTTGCTTATGTAATGGCTAAAGATTCTTATTTAGCACAATACAGATGTCTAATGGCCAAAGTGCACTCACAGTTAATGTATGGGGCTGAAGCTTGGGGGCTGTTTTGCAAATTGAAGGATGAGAGGTAATACAAAATCAGTACCTGAAAAAAGTGCTGTGAGTGTCTGAAATTACATCTAATGCAGTAGTCTGAGTGGAAACTGGCACCGTTTCAATATACATGACAATAATAAAGAAATGCGTATTACATTGTAGAAAAATTAGAACTGCTCTGACCGACAGCTTAGTATTTAATTGTTGGGCAGAAACAATTCAAAAGCAGGTACATACTAAGTTGGAGTGGTTGGGACAACTGAATGGTGAGATAAATAGATTTGGACTTCAGTATAATGCAATCCTGGACATAACAGCGAACCAGATTACGTTTGCACAGGAGGCAATTGAAAGGGTATATGATAATGTAAAGCAAAAAGATTTAGAAGTCATAAGGACAGCAAGGAACATCGAAAATCTGAAGTGTATTTAAAACCCTTTGAAACTTAAAAATATTTGATATCCTGTGAAAACAGGAAATATAAGAAAGCTTTAATCTGGTTGAGAGCTGATCACTATGTCCAATGGGGAAGGATAGAACATAATGGAAATACAGCCCAAATTTGTAATGGGTGCAGTGATGCGAAAATGAATATGATTAATTTGATCTTGGAATGCCCTGCATTTCAGAAGGAAAGACAAGCCATTATTTATAATGTACATACCAATTTAAATGGTATGACAAAAAGGGAACAGATGTATATGATATGCAATACAAAACATGAGATGCAAATCTTTACATTGGCCAGTTTTGCATATAAAATCACTAAGAAATGTAAATGGAAATTATGAACTGGGGATCATAAATGCGGCAAGCTTATTGGCTGAGAGGTTTTTGAAGCTGTGATGATATCGGGCTACATCATCACGGCTTCAGAAAACCTCCGGCTACCAGCCTCCTCACGGTCAACAAAATCCTCCGACCCTAACACTGCCCAGGACCCGTGGCACAAAGCAAAGGAAACCTGCAAGTAGCTGTTAAAAAATAACAGCAAAGCACTAACAGTGAACAGTGCTACAACGAAAGTGCTGTTGAAGGGCCACAACAAGGAAAACTCTGCAACTTTTCATATCAGGCGGGATGGCATGAGTCGGGGTGCGGCTCAAATGACTCTTTTAAAACAAACAAATTAACTCACCAACTGACCACACTACGAGTGTCTTTTTCTGTCTGGCTTCAACTTTTAGTAACCACTCAGGGTGACTTACCAGAAAACTGCCATTGTTCCCTTTCATATCGTTCTTATTCCTGTTTACAGTAGCAAAAGAACTTAAAATAAAAACTTGCACACATCTTCACATGGCAGCCGGACAACTCATGTGCAACAACACAGTTAATTTCCTGGCGTAGTACAGAGACATAGAGCAGCAACTACATAGACTCTACTTATAACAGGGCCACCTGCTATCCAGAGCCCTTCAGGAACTTTTTTATTAAAATGTACTCCTCCAACACCACAAAAAATGCATTTCAAAAGGGTTTGAATTATTTTTTTTTTTTTTTACTGATTAAACTTTTGAGCCCATTCATAATAACAATAATGCACTCCAGGGTGTGGTATATCATGGGATATTGTCACTTCTCGGGTCGTTGGACACACTTGGCCTGCAGCCTCGTGCCTAACCACCTGAAGCATGACTATATCCCATGATATACCACACCCTGTCGTGCATTATTGCTTAATTATGATATACTAAGCACTAGACTGTGGACGGGGGAAGCAAGCAGGAAAGGTTAATGGATATTTTGTATGCTGTATGTGTATATGTACATTATTTAATAATGGAGTGATCTGTGGATATGATATGGAGTGTTTTTATTAATATTGTATGTAATAAATGTTATTTTATACATGCAGAACAAACAAACTTAACCTTGAACCTTGTTAACCCTCTGTACAGTCAGTTCTGGAGACCCCATCTCTGCAAGGACGTAGACAGGATGAAGGCAGTCCAGAGGAGGGCAACTAAAAGGGTCCAGGGTCTGTACCAGAAGCCAAACGAAGACAGACTAAAGGAGCTTAATATGTATACCCTCAAGGAAAGGAGAGAGAGGAGGGACATGATAAAAACTTTCAAGTACCTCAGGGAAATCAACAAAGTACAAGAGGGTAGCATCTTTCAGAAAAAGAGATGTGCAAGAACAAAGGGGCAAAATTTGAAGACAAGGGGGGACAGCTCAGGGGCAAAGTGAGGAAGTATTTTTTCTCAGAGAGGGTATTAGATGCATGGAATGGCCTTTCTGAGGAGGTAGTGGGGCCAAAAAAAGTAGGGGAATTCAAGAATGCATGGGACAGACATAAAGCAATTCTAGTGGGGGGCAGGAGGAAGTAGGCTGTTGGTTAACTAGGATCTGCAGCTTATCCAATAGGTAGGGAATTTGGCAGACTGGGTGGGCCAAGTGGTCCTTTTTCTTCCATCAAAGTATATGTTTCTATGTTTTCTATTTACTGGGTCATTCTCCTGCTGGTTTTACTTTCATGAGATTGCATAGATAAATTATTTACTTTGCTAGAAGCTTTCAGTTGCTTCTGGCCCCTTTTTCTCCCTCAGTGTGTTGTCTTTTATTATTTTCAAAATATGTCATTTTTTTACAAAAAGTCACAATTTGAAGCAAAATAATTGACAAAAATGTGATTTGTGTCATTTTTGTGCCCTAATTGCATTTCATTGCATTACATTAACAGCAAGCTGATCTTGGATGGATCCTTTTGAAACGTCCCCACTACGTCTTATCTGATGCACATGCTATATGCATTTTTATAAAATAAGGTAAAATCCTGAAACCTTATGGGTTGAGAGACATCACCTGACCATGATTTAAATGGCTAGTGATACACAGCCAAGTGCTACAGTAGATCTCATTACCAAAGTTATAAAGTCTCATTACCTACAAACTCCTATTTCATCTATATAATTTTGCCATTTAAAATGTATTTAAATATAGAAAAATTGACAATGATGGCAGAAAAAGACAAACAGTTGACCTAGTCTGCTTCCTGTTCCCTATCTACCCTGGGATCCATTGTCAATACTAGGTTTTATCCCTCCCCTGTCCACTCCTCTGCTCCTATCCTTACTGTTACCAACCTGTGTAAACACCTAACCCTTCCCTCTGCCCCTACCATGCTTGAAACCAATTATGGACCAGGTGCCCACCACATCCACTGGCAGACTATTTCACAGCTCTAGTACCCTTTCCATAAAATCATCCCTCTTACACCGCCCCCCCCCCCATTGCCACCCATGATTTCAGGTTCTAGAATCGCAACTCCTGCTAAATAGTCCTCCATGTTCAGCATGTTTATTCCTTTTAGGAACTTGAAGGTCTCTATCACCCCCCCCCCCACCAGGTCTTCAGCAAGTACATATTCATTGTCTTGAGATGTTCCTGGTAAGATCTGTCCTTTTGGCCCTGAATCATCTTGTTCACCCTGTGTTGTATTGTCTCTGGCCTGTCCTTGTCCATTCTTAGGTAAAGACTTCAGAACTGAGCACAGTATTACAGGTTCGGCCTCACCAGTGACCTATATAGAGGTCATAATACAGGTACCTCCTTTTTTCTGCTGTCAGTACCCATTTTCAGTACACCCCAGCATCCTATTAACCTTACAATAGGCCTTGTTACACTGGCTTGATTGTTTGAGGGAATCATTAATGATGACTTCTAGGTCCCCTTTGTTCTGCCACAGAGCTCAGTTGTACTCCATCCTGGGACTTTTGTTTTCTATGTGCATGACTATATACTTTTTAAAGAAATGATTTTGCGTAAAAAAAACAAACTTGTATTATATTCCATATATTCCATACATTCCTTATAACACATAAGAGCAGCAAACTGTTTTATATGCACAATAAGCCACCCAAGGATGTGCATAAAGCATCGGAATGACAAAAAGAATCATGCTCTAATACAGGAAACTGTTTACAGAATAAATTACAGAGTGGGTTTTATTGCGTTACCAACTTTAGGGAGTACATCTTGTATTTGTCATGGTTTGATGGGACTAGATGGGGGAGGGGTGCAGGCAGTGAGACAGGAACTCTCCCTGTTCTATCTAGTGCTGGATATTCAAACTGCGCCGTTCTGAGGCGCAAGCCCTTGCGCTGCACAAAATAGTTGCGCTGGGGTGTGGCCCGGGCGATATTCAAAGGAGTTGCGCTATTGAGAAACTCCTTTGAATATCACCCCCCAGCCACAGCCACTGTGCATGGCGCAGTGGAACTTGCGCCACCGCAAGTGGTCAGAGTGGAGCATTCAACTTGCGGTGGCTCAAGTACCATTGCGCCATGCGCAAATTTCCGATATTCAAAAGGTGACATGCAAATGGGGCCATAATTCATGCAAGGCGTGGAGGGGCCATTTGCATCTGTTTATGGCCCCATTTGCATGCCATTAGCATGTAGGTGCGCCGATCCCCGAGGACTTGCGCCTGGCGCCCTGCCAGGCAGCAGCCATTGGGGACCAACGCCCCCTGCAGCCCGATCGCGGGCAAAATAGTAAATAATCCCCCCACCCCCCCACTTGCCCGATCGCGGGCAAAAGCAGTAATCTCCCCCCTTCCCCTGACTGGCCCGATCGCGGGCAGCAAAGTGTCCCCTCAAACTTATCCCTCATGGTCAATGGACCGATAAGCCTAATCGCGGGCTGCATAGATGTAAAATAACCCCCTGAACTTATCCCTGGTGGTCAGTGGACCGATAAGCCTGATCGTGGGCTGCATAGATGTAAAATAACCCCCGCCCCAAGACCATATCCCTGGTGATCTAGTGTCCCCCACCCCACCCACCCATGAAGCCCCACCACCCGCCTCCCCGCAGCCGGGCAGGTGAGCATCCCACCCACCTGCCACACCGCCGCCGCTGACTGACTGCGCCGGGGCTGCACCATTGGCAGAGCAGAGCCAATGGGCATGCAGCCATACCGATAAGACAGTCAGATTTGTGAAAATACAAATCTGGACTGTCTTGTACGGTATGGCTGCATGCCCATTGGCTCTGCTCTGCATCACGGATGCAGCCCTACCGGGCAGTCAGTCGGCGGGTGGCGGGCGGCAGGTGGGTGGGATGCTGCCGCCCGCCGGCTGAGGGGGAGCGGGTAGGGCTTCAGGGTGGGTGGGGTGGGGACACCAGATCACCAGGGATATGGTCTTGGGGCGGGGTTATTTTACATCTATGCAGCCGCGATCGGGCTTATCGGTCCACTGGACCACCAGGGATAAGTTCGGGGTTATTTTACATCTATGCAGCCTTGATCGGGCTTATCGGTCCACTGGACCACGAGGGATAAGTTAGGGGATACTTTGCTGCCCGCGATGGGCCAGTCGGGGAGGGGATTTACACCTTGCCCGCGATCGGGCTGCAGGGGGCACATGGATTGGGTTAGGCCAGCCACAGGTGGCAGACAGCAGCTTACCTGTGGGTGGCCCTCGACTTAAGCCTTGTTTTTTTGGCTTAAAGTCCTGCAGGCGCAGGTTCGGGGTTGCGCCTGCACAACTCTGCACAGCCCGGCTGAATATCGGGCTGTGCAGTTTATGCATGGTTCCTCCCCCTCCAGTTCAGCATGCATTCATTTGCATTGCACTGTTGCTCAGCATGTTTTCTGTGGCGCAACTGCCTCCTGCTGAATATCCCAGAATGGAGCAAGTTTGGACTTGTGCAGGCGTAACCCTATTGTGCATGGCGCAACCCTTTTGAATATCTGGCCCCTAGTATACTGTGTGGAGGGGTCATATTAAGGGGTTTCCTTCATGTAAGAATTGCAATCCTTGAAAAGTGATTTATTTGTTGGATGCTAGTGTCCTGTTGTTTTAAGTGTTACTTTTTAAATGATTTTTGTGTTGTATATAGTTTTGTTTGTACTGTAAAATAGCATGGTTTTGTTTTGCTTTGCCATAACATGATTGCCTGTGGAATAAAGTTACTGTAGTACTTCATTTGAACCAGCAAGTAAGCTTCAGTAAACAAGCTTTTAACTGTACCCCAGACTCTTCTTCAGGTGATGATAGTTTATTCCAGAATGTAGGTATTTCATACAGTGATAATGGCAATGAAGAGAACATACTTAGACAAACATGGAAACAGTTATCAGTGTACAAAATTTACCATCATTGAAACTTGCATTGCTTGTTTCATTAAGTGAAGAACAGTAGGCAAGGCTAGTGTTCTTACCCTCCACTCCTTTCACACAGAACCGTAACTTCCAACTACCCAATCATCAGAGATGGGACAGAAGGGACTTTGGTTTGACATTATCAGAGTGGCACTTACCTCCTACAGAGCAGCACCCCAAAACACTGCATTACAGTGTCAGCAATGAATTAATGGTGAGAAAATGTGACAATTGGCAGCTTCGGTTTGCCTTCAGTTCGATCTCCTGTCTTTAGTTTGGGTTTGACACTTCAGCCAAAGAGACTTTGACAACTTGGTATGGGAGACTAGCAGGCTTATTCCTCAAGTGTTCTGGCTGCCAGTGCTTATCCTTAAAGCACATACATTGTCCTTAGTCTTGGGTCATCCAAAAAAGGTAACTGAAAATCCAAAAGAAAAAAGGATGAACTCCACACAAATCTTTCAGCTTCCTCCAATTTCATTTATTTTTCACAACACAAGAAAATCCCGGTAATGTTTTGTAGCCCTTTGCTAATTCATCAGACTCAGGCTGTGTTACCTAAGTTTAAAACATATACAGTATACATCCAACTACTACTAATTTTTATTCAAATGTTTTACAGAACTGTCACCATCATCACTCTTATTATGTGAATTATTAAGTTTCTCTTACACAGAAATCATAGTATCCAGGTATTTAACAGGCTCTAACCTCAGACACCACCTTCATGTTGTCATTTATAACCTTTCATATACTGAATGCACACACACACACACAAACACATATATATATAGTGCTCTCCACTTAAAATGGACACTGTCATAACAGATAATCAGTTATAGCAGACAAAAAACTGAATTCACAAACCAAATATATCAAGCCCAGTATATTTTTCTCTGGTTATAATTGACAGAAACATTGCTTATAACTGACACCATGAAGCTTTCACGTGCATTTGTAGTGCTTTTTTGGGGAAGAGGGGTTGCAGTGCAGAGCTGACGAGATTTGGCAAATGTGGAATTTAGATGGAGGAGTTACAGAGATTACATTTCTAACAAAATAATTCTCCACAAGCTGCATAAACTTTTTTTTAGTTAATTGATGAATTACACTAAAAGGAAATTATTCTATATTTGAATAAAACCCTTACAGTACAATTGCCTTTATTCTTACTCTACTGCAACCCAAACATCCAGGCACTATAGTTACTAGCTTCTTACCTTCTGCAATAAACTTCTTTAAAAAAAGTAATGTTCCCTGACAGTTAAATAAATAAATACACAGAATACAGAAACATATATTCTAGACAGGATTCTGAGTAATCTTTGAAATTTTATAATAGGTTATAATTCACTCTGAGCTCATACTCTCACACATAGACACAACTAACATGTAGGTTCCTCGTCATGTGGATGTAATGGTCACTGGATATAATGGACAAAAGCTGTATGCACAGATACGTCCATTATAACAGGCATGCACTGTATATATGTGTGTGTGTGTGTATATATATATATATATATATATATATATATATATATATATTCATAATATATTTCTTACCACTCTTATTCCAACAATAAACCATTCCTAATAAGTTGTTTTTCACTTTTCCATCAATTTCCTAAAAGACACATGTAAATTCCTTAGTGCCAGTTCTATAGCTTCCATAAAAAATTCTATTATTAAATAATTGAACCTAATCCCAGCTTATACCTGTCTTTGAAATGGACCCTTGTACAGCTGGTCTGCCCCATCCCTCCATATGTTAAAAGTCCTCAGAAGTTCTGTAAATTAAAATATATATATATTTCCCTGTCTCATTGTGTTTCACAAAACTCATTTTCATTTAAAACTTTTTTATCCCAAAATTAGATAGCTTGCTATTGATATCTGGGGAACCTATACAGCAGCCAGCATGCTCCCCGTGGGGACTTTGGAGTGGTCTGAGTGGCTCTTAAAACATAGTTTTTATATCGCAATGCAGAGGGGATGGTGACATCAGCAACATCAGTTAGTGGCACCACCTACCAACTTCAGCTACAGAGGCTGTAACAAGCAGCCACTACCAATGCCAGTGGCTCATGGACATAATACAAGGATGGCAATGCCGGCTCACTTGACAACAGTTAACTGCAAGGGTTCAAATCCCCTCCAGGGATTTTTTATGTCCCATTAAATGTTTTGTTCCAGAAGCTACATTTTTAAATAGAAACTTACAAAAAAAAATAAAACCATATTATGTGTTTTATAAAGTGTAGTAAAAGGGTTAATGCTGCATATAATAAGTATATTGGAATTTTATGGCTGTGATAAGTGAGTAGACCCTTGATCCTGTGTCTACTTCATATTAAACCATCACATAATAGCTATTTATTACTTCCCATTCCTCACAACTATTCAAAAATCATAGTTAATCCTCAACAAGGCTTCTACAACCTTTTCAGTGTTCACAAACCATGCTATACTGTTCCAATAAGGAAATCTGTTTTAAAGATTTCCTCTGGGTACCTACGCCCCCCACATAAAAATGCTTTGACTCCCTGCAATTTCTCTTGGTTTTTATATTTGCTATTTGTATATGGGTGTCCATCATGTATAAGTAAAGACACCATATACCTCCCTACAACAATTCCATAGACACCCCACCTTTGGTATTGACAATATGTGCAACTCTTTTTCATGTCTGTGTAGAAAATAATCCATTTTTTACACATTCTTTGTTCACCGATACCAATACCAAGACCAATTACATTAATCATTTAGTCCCACATTTGGATCCAAGGGGCCCGATTCCAAGACATATGGCACAACTCACTGGCACTTGCAAGTTGTGACATATGCCGATATGCCAGGGACCTGCGCCAGATTCCAGAACAGGCAGGGTTCCCGGCGGCTACATCCTGCAATTTGCAGCACCATAGGCAGTGCACCAAATAGAAGGCATACCACAACAGGGTGCTGCAAGCCATAGCAATGCCCTCTGACAGGGTGCAGATCCCATCCCCCATAGCTCCAAATGCACAGCCCCCCCAGGGCCTGCACCCTGAAACAATTGCCCTGCCTCACAGGGCTATACAGGCACCCCTCCACACACACACACACACACAGGCCCCATGCCTGCCACCACCACTTACCTGCAATTCCTGGTAGTCCAGTTGCCCCCACCCTGCAGTGTCAGTACACCCCACCACCCACACCCATTACCAGTTGGCGACTGGCACAACCCACCTCTCATCTCCATGGCCAGCCACTGACTGAGCTCCCTCAGAGCACGTACTACTGTAGACAGTACATACTCCATCGGTTATTGAGCATGCGCTGTATAGAGTAGCATGCGCTTGGATGGATCTCATTCGGTGGCTGGCCATGGAGATGAGAGGTGGGTTGTCCCAGTTGCTGACTGGTAACAGGTGTTGGGGGGTGGGAGTGGACTGACACTGGAGAGTGGGGGGTGGAGGGCCACTGGACTACCAGGGATTGATTGGCATGGCATGAATGCCAGTAGCATTGGGCTGGGGATCGGGGCTCGGGGTTTGGGGACTGGGGCACATGAACTGCACTGTGGGGGAATACTTGGGGATTGTGGGGGGATGACATGTTCTGCCCTGTGGGGCAATACTTGGAGATTGTGGGGGGATGACATGTTCTGCCCTGTGGGGCAATACTCGGGGATGGGGGCATAGGTGTGCCAGCAGCCTGCAAAGGGCTTTCCTGCCAATGGGGGACTGGTGGGGGGGCTAATGTGGGACCATGGGGGGGTGGCTGTTGGGGCACCAGGTACAGAGATGAACCCCCAGTGAACGTACAGTACACTTAGACCAGCTGTTACTTAGACCAATGTCCTCCAGGGGTTGTCTTGGAATAGCACATTTGCTGTTCCAACATCCAACCTCTCGGAATCGGGTGTAACTGCTGCCATAAACCCCCTTGCACCATGTCACAGGCAGTTTATGACATAACCAGTGGCATAAACCAACTTTGGCACAGGCAGCCGGTGACATGTCGCAGGCTGCCTTCTGGAATAATGATTGTTATAATGCATGACGCAAAGTGCTACTTGCACCATGCATAACTGTTCTGGAATCAGGCCCCAGGTGTTCATTTGAAAGGTCCAGTACACCTCCCTTCTTGAGTGTCACATTCCATTCTGCTTCCATTTTTGTTGTTCTACCTTCTCTAGACCCCAAAATCTCAAAGATGCCAGAGTGTCCTGCTTCATTGTAATGTCTTGCAACTGCTAAACTCTTGTCATACCTTTTAATGTCCCTGTTACGTTCACCGATGTGAGTCCATAATTCCTTTTTTGTTTTACTGATGTACAATTTATCACAAGGGCATTGTAGTAGATGCATTATGTGGCAGGCTAAAAATTGGAGCACAGGAGATCCCTCTACCATCCCTCACCCGCTCTAGTCAATCCCAACCTCTTCCACCCTCCCCATTCCACCAGTCAGGTTTTTTTTTTTAGATAAAAACTCACTCATTATCTGGCACAGTGCCCGGAGCTGGAAATATTTTTTTTTATAAAATAATTGTCAGGGGAGGGACAAGGAGGGTGGAAGATGACTAGATGGGGAAGGAGTGGCCATAGGATTAGATCTGAACATCTGGGAAGAGCTAGAGTGTCATTCTGTTATGATATATCCAAAGGATGTGAGATCTGAAGTGGCCCAAAAGTTGAAGAGTGGCCCAAAAGTTGAAGAGGGCCAAATTGAAGGTAAAAGTGCCAAACTTCAGCACACTCTCTGAAAACAAGTTCTGCTTCAATGCATCCATACACTGTTTATAAGCCCAAGTAAGAACTAAGCACATGACTGACAGCTTAAAGATGAGTGTACCACTATCAGAGCCACAATGATAAGCGACCGTTTTAAGACAACAGCTTGCTGCCATGGAAGTAACACCTGGAATTGCATATCTCCCTCAGTCTGCATACAAGTTTCTACTGTACATTCAGTTCCTTTAATACGAGGACATAATGCTGTTTTTTGTCAGCCTTGCTTTTTTAAAATACTTAAAAAATAAATATCTTCTAATAGCTTGTTTAAAAATGTAATTATCTACTTGGAAGTTGAAAAAGCTATTCTTGTTTCCTCACTTGTTATCTGCCTGAACCCCCCCAAAAAAATAAACTAATTTTTTTTGCAATTATCATCAAAATTTGAAGAGAGGAGCCAGACAGAAATGTAATCATGGCTGGTTACTGCAACAAGCAAAATAATTTTTGAGTGCTAAGAGTCAAGAACAAATGGGGGACTTTTAATGGAAAGTGCATTGTCTTCAAAAAGAATCTTGCATCATACTACAAGATTTTCCACCCTGTAAATAACAACCTTGGGGAAGATGTGCAGTAAAACAGATTGTCCTTCTCATGGGGGGGGGGGGTGGAGGCTGCACTTGATGTCTGCCTTAAATAACTTGGGAAATGATACAGACCATGGCTTATTGCATACCCTGGAGTGGGTCATTGTGGTTATAAATGTTTGCTCATGGCATTGTGGAAAACTGACAAAAATAAAACCTTAAAAAAAATTGTGTCCCTAGCAATAAAGTACTAGCATGGTCATGTGGTGTCATTCAGCTAATCAGATCACTACATGTGTCCATGCCATTAATTAATCTAAGTGCAGGCTGTCATTCACCTGATGAAGGCACAGAAACATTTTACCAACTACGGACTTTGTGAATGGCAGCCAAATAGTTAATATTCCACTATTAAAGTGTTATTTTTAGGTAGCAAAAAGAAAAAAAAATCACTGGAACAGACCAATTGATACAAATATATTGCTTTTTTTGCAATGAGAGTTAACACTGTAGTATATGTGTCTGACAGAACTTCTCCTTCTCCAGATCTGAGGAGCTTGTTCTTTTTTTCTTATTTCAAAACTCTTCTTAGGCCTCAACTTTATACCTACAAGACAGGTGAGCTTAAAATTTGTAACAGTAGTGGTCACAACAAAGGCAGCATGCTATCTCCAGGGAGTTGCTAGATGCCCCACTGATGGACTTATTCAACAGCTCTCTAGAAGCAGGCATGGCTACAGAGGACTATAGGAGAACAGATATGGTCCCTTTACATGAGAGTGTCAGCAGTGAAGAGACTAGCAACTATAGGCCAGTCAGTTTTACCTCAGTGGTGGAGAAGATAATGGAAACCCTGTTAAAGGAAAGGTTGGTAGAGTATCTTGAATCCAATGGTCTGCAGGACCACAGACAATATAGATTCATGGGGAGGTCATGCCAGATGAATCTGATTTCTTTGACTGGGTGACTAGAGAAATAGATCAGGGGTGGGAAGTAGACATAGCCTATCTGGATTTTAGCATGGCTTTCACCACTGTACCATACAGGAGATGGATAAAGAAATTGACAGCCTAGGGCTGGGATCCAAAGGGTTGAACTGGATTAGAAACTGATTAATGGATAGGAGACAGAGGGTAGTGGTTAACACCACTCACTCTAATGATGGAACAGTGAACAGCAGGATATCACAGGGCTCATAATTGTGATGGTCCTCTTCAATGTCTTCATAATTGACATTTCAGAAGAACTGGAACTGAAGGTATGCCTTTTTGCAGAAGACAACAAAATCTGTATAGGATGGACACTCATGAGGGGGTGAAGAAAATAAGTAGGGATCTTAGAAAACTCCAGGAGTGGTCAAGAGCATGACAGTTGTGTTTTAATGCCACAAAGTACAAAATCCTGCACCTAGGGGATAGGAACCCAGAAGCTAAGTACAGGATCAAGGGAAGGTACTGCCAGTCATTAAGCAGGGAAGAGCCTTGGGGTTATCACGTCTGATAACCTGAAAGTGGCAGGGCAGTGTGACAAAGTAGTGGGTAGTGCTAGTAGGATGCTGGGATTCATAGAGAAAGAGAGGTATCTCCAGAAGGAGAGCAGAGGTGATATTGCCACTACTGTATATTGCTGGCTAATGAGATCTATCTGGAGTATTAGGTCCAGTTCTGGAGGCTGAACCTCAAGTAGGAAATAGAGTGAAGGAAATATAGAGGAGGGCAACTAAAATAGTGCAGGGGTTGCACAAAAAGCCCTACAAGCCAGGAGAGGTTGAGGGATCTTGACATGTACATCCTGGAAGAGAGGCAAATGAGAAAAGATGTCATATAGACCTACAAGTACTAAACAGAAGTAAACAGGGTGCAGAAGGGGAGTTTATTTCAAATGAACAAAGGCACCAGGACCAGAGGGCATGTAATGCAGCTGTGTGTGTGTGTGTGTGTGTTGGGAGGGGGAGTTTAAAAGGGATGTGAGGAAGTACTACTTCACTGAGAGTTGTTGACACCTGGAACAAACTGCCAGTGAAAGTGGTGGAGGCAAAAATAGTATGGAGCTTCAAGCATGCATAGCCTAGCATAGGGAAATATTAGTAAATAGGGAGGAGGGAGGGTTGCCAGAGACAAATATTTTTTTTTCATATTTAATATTTTATTGGATAATAGTAACATACAGTACATTATATCATATACATTCAGATGTTCTTATATATCTATATTTCCCCTCCACCTATGTCCTCCCAAAATTCTATTCTTTCGTAATAATTTTTTATATTGTTTTCTTATTAAAGTACGTCTTTTTTCTATAAATATACTACATAGAATTGTTATGAATCCCACCCCCCTCCTTCCCAGTGCAGTTTCTTTTCATTTTCATTTTCATAGTCTAATATAATAATTAATAACCACCAGGTATCAATACTTTTTATCTTGTGTCATTATAGCTATAATAGAGGAGGAAGTATATTTAGTATAGAATTCCATGTGGTATCAAAGATATCTGTATTATCACTTAGATGGTTCATTAATCTTTCTATACTTAAAGTAGATTTAAAAATCTTGTACCATTTATTCTGATTAAATTCCAGTAGCTTAACAAAATTCCAGTTTTACAATATCATTCTTTTTGTTGTCATAGAAGCTAGTGTTATTATCTTTTCTTTTATTTGTAGGTCTAATCCCTCATAATCATTCAAAATAAATGTTTTGGGTGACAATGGTATTTTCTTTGTAATAATTGTTTTCTGTTTCTTGGTGTTCTTGTTGCCACCATTTGGAAATCTCCCCATAGTCCCAAAGTAAATGGAATTATAACTTGATACTGCCATGCAGTTTCAATCACTTACTCAGCATTGCATATGTCTTCCAGCAGTCTTTGCTGTCTAATACAGAGAAGGAGATCCTTCGGCTGATGTCCAGAGTCACTCTGTGCAACCGTAGATTAATGCTAACTTAGTCCACATGCATGCAAAGCCACTCCACCAATGGCATGGCTCATTTTCCCCAAACCATGTTATAAATAAGCAATAACCCATGACAGGGTATGCGGTTAGTGGAGATTAATCAACACCTCGGGTGCTGTGAGGGCACTTAGCCTGTGGCCTCATGCCTCACAACACAGCCAGGGTGTTGCTTAATCCTCAGTAACTCTGTCATGGGTTATTGCTTACCTGGTCAATTTTTTTTGTTACTCTTACAGTTGTGCCAGCAATCTGCTTTATATGTTGTGTCTATATGACTAAGTTTATTAGGAGTTATATATGCATGGTCTATTACTTTAAATTGCTTCGATTTTGCATTTGTTTAAATCTTGTTAGCCTGTATTCGTATTTGCTTCCATTTGTTGTTATCCCACTTAACTTTTAGTTCTTTTTCCCATTTATTTTGTATTTTATTCAGAGTGTTCCACTTTTTTCTTTTGATTTTTTGAAAAGCTTCATAAAGTATGTTATTATACTAACTGTATTATTTTTACTATATATTTGAAGTAGGATTAGTACAGCAAGGAATTGTATTGATTCTTTTGTCATAGTCTTGCTTTTAATATAGTTTTGAAACTTATTTTTCAAAATTAGATATTTTAGCCTGTCATTTTTTAATTGAGTATTCATACATCTTTTCTCAAATTCTTTCCAGCTCATTATATTGCCTTTTTCAACAGAATCTGTCCAATTTATTAGACTGATTCTTTTTAATTCTTTTATGTCTACCAGTGTTTCAATGAGTCCTTCCATATATTTGGATTCCCTCTTATACTATACGTTAATTTAAAGTTATGTGGGGAAAACATTTTTCATTTTAATGCTTATTTTATACATGGCCTTAATTATTGGTTTTTTTATTTGGGAGAAAGTGTGGGTAAAAATTAAAATGTTTTGTATTTTTAATGCTGGATCTTCTTTATTTAGTAATATTTGTAACTGGGACTGATAGGAACCCTCCAAATCAATCTATGTTTTATCTGGATTAATCCAGTGTATTATTTATGTTTTGCTGCCTAGTAGTAATGTAAAGGATCTGGACATCCCATACTACCTTCTTTACAAGTAATGATACCTAATTCTAGGAACTCTGCCTTACCACAGGAATATTTTAAACATTTTATGCATGTGTTCCATCCAAGACAGTGGAGGGCAAATCTCCCTCCCCTCCCCTCCTCCCTCCATGCTTGTCATCGACGATGCTTCCACCCAAGACCCTAGTAGGATAGCTAATGCATTCAGTGCATCTTTCTCTGACCTCAGCTCTATCCTTCCTCCTGACTTCTTTTCTGCATCTACTGGACAGTTTCCAGTAACCCCCCAGCACTCCTCCTTTTTACTTCAAAACAATCTCCCCTAGTGTCACTCACATATATCTCGCAAAGTTCCTTGGAAAGACAAGGCAGAGTGGTGACTCTCTCGATGCAAAACTGCTCTCCTTAACCCTGGATTCAGCCCTAGCACCCCTAACAAAAATACTTAACATGTCTCTGTGCCTAGGGCAGATCCCTACACTATGGAAAAGGGCAGTTATCACTCCAGTTCAGAAAAATGGTGACCGTTCCTCTAGTAGTAATTATAGGTCTATTTCCATATTTCCTCCCCTCTCTAAAGTGCTGGAAAAAATAGCTGCAGATCAACTTACTGACTGTTTAGACTCTCACCATCTACTGTGCCAGCAGCAGCATGGCTTTAGGAAAGGGACCAACACAACTACTGCCCTGCTTGAGTTTACCTCCTTTATCCATGATACCCTCGACCAGGGAGCCCTGGCTGGATCTGTCTCTATTGATTTGTCCAAGGCTTTTGATATGGTCAATCACAGTATGCTGATTAACTCCCTCCTCTCTGTTGGTGTATCCCAAGACACAGCTGACTAGTTCTCCAACTACCTCCGTAGCCATGCCCAGCAAGTAAAAATAAATAGCACCCTTTCTACTAGCCTTCCAGTCGGTCAGGTGTCCCACAAGGGTCCATCCTTGACCCCCTCCTTTTCTCCCTATACCTAAACTCCCTCCCTCTGGCTTCCTCCTACCCAGCTCCAACAATCCTTGCAGGGCTCCTTCACAGAAATAGAATCATGGTTCTCCTCCCACAAACTTGTCCTCAACTACAAGAAAATGAAGGTCATGCTGTTTGCCCACCCTCAGCATAAACACAACACAACCACACTATCCATACTGAATTCCCAGGGTATCATGCTAGAATCAGTTGCCAGTTTTAAATATCTAGGGGTCCACCAAGACTCAGCCCTTACCATTCATGAGCATATAGCATCGACTTGCTCTGCAATAAACATTAGATTCAGTCTCCTGTATAAATATAGGCTCTGTCTCCCTCCTGATGCCTTCCATTTAGCCATCTCTAGCTCCATCCTTTCCCTGGTAGACTATGGCATAGTCATATATGGCGCTGCCTCTGACACTGCCCTGACCAGCATTAAGTGCACCCTTAACAAAGCCTGATGACTGGCCATAGTATGCGATCACCTCACACATACCTGTGACCTCAACCAACGGTCATAATGGCTAAACTTTCAGGGGCTCCTACTCTATCAGACCTGCTTATTGGCCAAAAAATTCAACTAGGGCAAGCTCCCCCTGGCTGTCTCTCACTCCTCCAGATGTGCTCGCCAATGAGGGCCACAAGACATTCTGTCACCACTGCCTTTCACATCCCTTTTGCAAGGACCACTGCCAGGCAAAGGTCCTTTTGCCACAGGGCACCAGTCTGGATGAATTCCCTCCCTAATACTGCCCTATCTATTCCCAGGCTGGGGCCTTTTAAATCTGAGCTACATACCCACATTATGTCCAGCTCTAACTGTGATTGAAGATAAACTCTTCTAGCAATAGTTAAGTTCCATTGCTAAATTTACTCTGATTCTAATTTATGATTCACAGTTACACACCTTCGGAGTTTGCTCTGTATATGTATTATCCATTTTGTCTCTGTACTTAGTCACTGCACTGAACATACTCTGTATTTGTCCACATTCAATGTATGATGTGGAAACTTTGTAAATTAGTCCCTGACTCAAAGGGTTGTAATTCTGAGACTTTATATAAATAAATAAATAAATAAAAAATTCCTCCTTGTACCCCTTGAAAAAGTACATCAATAGAGGTATTATTAACATTTTCAGTGCTTTGATAGAGACCAATTATGGTCTGTGGAGACAGACTAGATTGGGACCACCTGAGCAGACTGGGTGAGTCAAGCAGTCCAATTCTACTGACAAATTCTATGTTGCTATCCAATCATGTTTGTGGCCTGACCAGCTCAGTTTCTGCTGCAAGGGGTGTGAACTATTAAATTTACATTAGCCTGTAACTTTCTGACCATAAGGTGGGCAATATTCAAAGCTGGTACTATGTTAAAGCCTATTTGGGTGCAACTCCTATTTCATGTCAGGGATGAGATATTTTGGGCACAAGTTACAGATATCTGCTGCCAAGTCTTGCTAGATTATAACTTTGCGATGGTACAGCAGATGATCTTCAGAACTGTAACAATGATAGAGACAACACAAACAGCTGATCACATTTGAAACATGGTTCCCACATGTTTCCTGCTACAAAGCATTTGTGAAAAATGTATTTTGGCTTGTAACTTTCTTGACTAGAAGACGGATGTTGGGAAAACAGTGGAGCATGGAACAGAGGCATTGCAGCTAGTGCTGAGTTTTTTATGTGCAGCTTTGTCATTCTTGTCTTGGGACATAATTGGAAATGGAACTTGTCTCTCAATTTATCCACATGTCAATCAATCAATCAATCAACAAATAAATGAATTACATTTTAATGTGACCTTTGTGGTTACTGACCTAGAGGGTTGGAAATGTCTGTACTCTAATACCTGTGACAGCTCCCATTTTGACTGTAACTATCAGACCCTACTTGAAATTATCTTGTCAATTGCCACAGTAATACAGCCTAAGTGGATCATCTTTAAACTTGGTAGGGGTGTACAAATACCTCAATATTCAGATTCAGTAAATATTTGTATTCAGTCAATCTCATATTTGGGTATTCATATTTGATATTCATATGTAGATTCAAATGTGTTTTGCAGCAAATCTGCCACAAAGAAAATTTGCTTCCTCCCAGGTGGCCAGTATCCAATGATCACCTTCCACAAATGGAGTCTTTTCTTACCCCAGTCTCCCTCCTTTCCAGACCCTCCCATAGTGTAAATAAAATATCTGGTTGTTACTATCTTCTGTAGTGCACCACTTAGCTACTCAAACAGCATGGCATGATGGAGGGAGAAAGGAACATTTTATTAGCTGAGCTAGCTGGGTCTTAAGTTGCCATGCCTCCCCCAGTCAGACACTGGATGCTCTGGGTTGGTAAAGACCTGGATGGGTGCTCTTGACCATTAAAAGATGGGACATTTCAGGGAGGGTTAGGAAGGGAGCTGTTTCTATGGTGTAAGGTGGGAGGTTGTACTGGCAGGAGGCCAGATCATATACGTTTACAGTAGGGAAGGGTCCAGAGACAAAAAGTGGGGTTGGAGGTATCTCAGTGGAGGTGAGGAGACTGTAGTGCTAGTCCTGGCCACCTGAGGAGGGCATTCATCAACTTATAAAACTGTGGATTTGTTCTTAATACCTACAGTACATTTATGAAACTTGGGGAAATTGATTGAACTCACCAAGAAAGCACACCCTCTTCTGGACACTACATGATTCTTCTACCCGACAGCTTAACAGTTACAGTGGCAGCTACGTCCATCATTAACAATAACCAGCCATATTTATTTATTCATTTATTTAAGTTTGAGATTAATACCTTTGAGACAAAAGACTCATTTTCAAAGGTTCCAAATCAGACATACAAAGAGGTGGACATTCAAAAAAAAAACATTGATTACATGAATATAACAAAGAACATTGGTTACATTGTAGTTACATTAATTCAGAGACAATTGTAGATTATCAGGTAGATTTGAGCATAGTGGCCAGTCTACAACATTTCCAAGGATTAGGCTAGCAAGGATATTCTATTTATTTAGTTTTTGTTAACTGGGTAGGTGCACTATCCATGAAATGACTATTTTCAGGCACGCTCAGGAGAGTACAACAATCAAATACAGGTACATAGCACGAATACAGTGAAATTACAATAGTATAGGTCAAAACAGTCAGTAGAAATGAATACATGCAGCCAGGACAATAACAATCAATGAAATTCACATAGAATTTTGGGCATAAAAATCCACACAGTCAAGGAGGAAATAACACAACACAGCAGTAAAGAAATATTTTGTTCAAATTAGTCACAGCAAAGAAGGTTCAAATAGGCAGTGAAAGAAGGCAAAGGCAAATTTCTGACTGGGCAGGATGCATTACCACGGCCTCCAAGACAAGACTCAGGTGTGCGGGGAGGAGGGTAGATTAGCCCTCAAGGAGATAGTAAGAGTAAGAAGCTCTATGAGGTAGGGAGGTGAAAGTTAGGATATATGCACTGCATCTAGAATTCAGCAGTAAGACAGTCCAACAATGTGCTGATATGCATCAGCAGCAAACATTTCATGTGCAAGTTCCATTTAGATGTTAAATGTAATGTAGTACAACAGGACAGGAGATACCTGTCATGTTCACTAATGCAGCCAGAGCTGCCTTTGTCAAGTGGGAGTTGGGGGGTTGGGGTGGATGGCAGCATAGGCAGTGTGAGGGGGAGAGAACTGGGGATTAGGCATGTATGAAGAGGATGGTGAGGGGCAGTGGGAGAGGAGAAAAGGAGAGTAGACTGGCAAGTGGGGGGTGGTGAGGGGGTGTGTGGCATGAAAGAGGGGAGGAAAAGTGAGTAGTGGGAGGGGAGGAGGGGTATTAAAGGCAGGGGTGGAGGAAGCACAGAAACATAGAATTGGTGGCAGATTAGGACCGCTTGGCCCACCTAGTCTGCCCATTTCCCTACTTAACGGATAAGCTGCAGATCCTAGTTAACCAACAGCCTTCTTCCTCCTACCCCCCACTAGAATTGCCTTATGTCTGTCCCATGTATGCTTGAATTCCCCCACTGTTTTTGACTCTACGACCTCCTCAGGAAGGCTGTTCCATGTATCCACAACCCTCTCTGAAGAAATACTTCCTCACATTACCTCTGAGCCGTTTCCCCTCTATCTTCAAATTGTGCCCCCTTGTTCTTGCACATCTCTTTTTGTGAAAGATTTACCCTCTTGAACTTTGTTGATTCCCTTGAGGTATTTGAAAGTTTCTATCATGTCCCCCCTCTCCCTCCTTTCCTTGAGGCTATACATCTTTATTTCCTTTAGTCTTTCTTCATATGTCTTCTCATGCAGACCCTGCATCATTTTGGTTGCCCTCCTCTGGACAGCCTCCACCCTGTCTATGTCTTTGCGGAGATGAGGTCTCCAAAACTGTACACAGTACTCCAGATGTGGTCTTACCAATTGTCTGTACTGAGGGCCAACAACTTCCTGTTTTCTACTGGTGAATCTTCTTCCTATGCATCCCAGTATCCCCCCAGCCCTCCTTACTGCCTTCTCACATTGCTGGCCCACCTTTAGGTTGTCTGATATGACTACCCCCACGTCTGTTTCCATTTTTGTTGTTGTCAGTATCTCACCCCCCGTTATGTACTCTTCCCCTGGGTTTTTGTTTCCCAGTTGCATTACTTTGCATTGAATCTAAGCTGCCATACATTTGACCATTCCTCCAACCTTGCCAAGTCCCTTTTCATCCTTTCCACCCTACTTTGTGTATCAACCCTGTTGCAGATCTTTGTGTCATCTGCAAAGAGACATACTTTCCATTCCAGTCCCTCTGCAATGTCACTTATAAAGACATTAAAAAGGACCGGCCCCAGTACTGAACCCTGCGATACCCCACTAGTAACCCTCCTTTCTTCACTGTGGACTCCATTTACTATTACCCACTGTGTCCTGTTGTCCAACCAGTGTTTTACCCAGGCTACCACACTAGAACCCACTCCCAGGCTGGCTAATTTGTTTATTAATCTTTTATGCAGGGCTGTGTCAAATGCCTTGCTAAAGTCTAGGTAGGCCATGTCCACAGCCCCTCCCTGGTCTACTGCTTTGGTCACCCAGTCAAAGAAATCAATTAGATTTGTCTGACATGATCTTCCCACTGTGAATCCATGCTGCCTTGGGTCCTGTGCCCCACTGGCCTCTAGGTATTCAACAATTCTTTCCTTCAGAAGTGAGTCCATCATTTTCCCTACCACTGAGGTCAAACTGACAGGTCTGTAGTTTCCTGCCTCTGTCTTGCTCCCACTTTTGTGAAGGGGAATCACATCCGCTCTCCTCCAGTCCTCAGGTACCACCCCATCCTCCCATGATTTATTAAAAAGGGTAGTCAGTGGTGTTACTAGTTCTTCTCTTAGTTCTTTTAAAATTCTGGGGTGAATCCCATCAGGGCCCCATTGCTTTATCCACCTTCAGTTTTAAGAGTTCTTTCAGAACCCTTTCTTCTGTGAAAGGACTAATATCAACCCCCCCCCCATCCAGAGTGCTTCTATTGACTGGATTAGGTATTTCCCCCTGCTTTTCCATTGTGAATACCGAGCAGAAGTATTCGTTCAATATCCCTGCTTTTTCACTGTTGCTGTCTGCCCAACCACCTTCCTCTTTGTTCAGCCTCAGTATCCCTGCCTTAGTCT
The DNA here is from genome assembly GCA_016271365.2 of Neoceratodus forsteri. Lineage (NCBI taxonomy): Eukaryota > Metazoa > Chordata > Ceratodontiformes > Ceratodontidae > Neoceratodus > Neoceratodus forsteri. The sequence goes on from CM057458.1 coordinate 1,332,332,961, forward strand.
TTCCTTGCTCCCTAATGTACCTATAAAAGGTTCTATCCCCCTTCTTAACTGACTTGGCTATTATTTCCTTGGTTTGGGCCTTTGCTATTCTGACTGCCTTAACCGCTTCCTTCTGCTTTAACTGGTACAGTTCTCTGTCCTTCTCCTTCTGTGTTCCCTTGTACTTCCTGAATGCTATCTTTTTTTCCCTTACCTTCCCCGCCACTTCTTTTGAGAACCATAGTGGTTTTTTCTTTCATTTTGATTTGTTTATTTGCTTCACACAAAGACTTGTTGCCTCTGTGTTATCGGGGTTTTGATGTTTCCCCATTGTTGCTCCACCCCACCTTCTTGCCTGTTTGCTAGTGCTTTTCTGAGGCACTCTCCCATTTTGTCAAAATCAGCCCTCCTGAAGTCCAGTACCTTCACTTTTGTATGGCTTGACTCTACAGCTAATTTTACTGTGAACCACACTGTTTGGTGGCCGCTTGTTCCCAGATGGCTACCCACTTCAAGATCAGAGATCCTCTCTCCATCCCCATTTGAGAGTACCAGGTCTAAGGTTGCTCTCTCCTGAGTGGGTTCCAAAACTAGCTGTCTGAGGAGTGCCTCCTGTATGGTATCGAGAATGGCCCTGCTCTTGGATGTGGTTGCAGCAAAGGTGCTCCAGTCAACATCTGGCATATTCAGGTCCCACATCAGCAATATCTCCCCTTTCTCTGCCATCCCAAGGATGCCTTCTATCATTTCCTTGTCCATTTCCTTCCCCTGAGATGGGGATCTGTATACAATCCCTATGCAGATTGTGAAGGAAGAGTTGATTGTCATGAGGGTGAGAGAGGGGGGAGGGGAGGGGGAAGAAGACAGTTGCATAGGTGTGCCAAGATTTGTTTAAGAGGGACCAAGTGCTTAGACATCAGTGCATGCTGTGTTAAGGTTAGGTGTTTAGTTAACACAGCTACAGACATTTGCAGAGGTTAGGTGGGAGAAGAGACCAGATTTAAATTTACTGACCTTTGTGCACTCCACTAAGTCAGTGGGGAGGTCATTGAGTCACTTAGGTCCACCGAAGGAGAGGCATCTCTGGCCTATTGTTGTAAGCTTAAAAGGAACTACAAGCCCTTCCCTTGCTGATCTTCTAGTGGAGAAGATTGGGTGGGTGTCTTTGAAGAGACAGGAGGTTGATTCAGGGGTAAACCCTATCATAAATTTCTTATCAATCAGGCAAGTTTGGTATTGAATCCTGAGGTGAAGAGGGAGCCAACCAGTCGCAGTATATAGAGCACAGGTGTGGGTACAGGGGTTGTCCCCCAGGAACAACCAGCAGGCCTTGTTAAGTAGTGTTTTCACCCTTTTCTAAGCAGTATCAGCACCAGCACCCTAGATCACCAGGCCGCAGTCTAAGGTTGTTAGCACAGAGCAACTCGTGACAATCTTTAGTGCTTCAGGGGTCATGGAGTGACGGTGCCGATAGAGCACACCAAGCTTAGCGTTTGCAGTTCTGATGACATGGTCTACATATGCTGTGAATGAAAGGGTTTTGTTCAAGTGCACCCCTAGATATTTAAAGGTGCAGACCTGTTCTATTATGTCACCTTTGTGACTCATGAATTGCAATGGTCCAAACTTCTTCCTGATTTGTGGGTCAGTAAACGGCATACACTTCATTTCTTTATAGTTTAGCAGGAGTTTATTTTCGGTGCACCATTTTTCAATTCTACAAAAATTAGTTTTCAACTCCACCATGATAGAGGTCTGATTCTTTCCACTTACCGAAATTACAGCATCATCGGCATAGAGCACAATGTGTGCTGTTCAGGCAGATGGTAGTGGGCTTATGAACAGGCTGAATAGGAGTGGCCCTAATATAGACCCTTGTGGGACTACAAGCTTCACCACCTTAGGCTCAGATAGTTTTCCACTGATTTTGTTGCTTTGAGACCTGTTGGAGAGGTAACTGTCAAACTAGCTTACTGCATCACTGGACAGACCGGTGTCTAGCAGGCTGTTTAGGAGAAGTTGATGTTGACCCTATCAAATGCCTTGGTGAGATCTATGAAGATAGACCCAACTGCTAGTCCACTGTCAAATGCATCGTAGATTTGAGAGGTGTAATTGATCAGTGCCATAATGGTGGAGTGGTCTTTGTGAAAGCCATATTGCTGTACACAGTGTAGATTGTGCTTCATGAGATATTCTGTGAGCTGGTCGGAGACCACATGCTTGAGGGCTTTTGAAAGTGGTGGAAGGATGGAGATGGGTCTGTAGTTGGACAGGTTGGTTACATCCCCAGCTTTGAAGACTGGGGGGACAAGTGCCTCTTTGCACTTGTCTGGGAACACATCTGACCTCAGTGAGGCATTAAAGACTTTGGTGAGAGGTCCAGCTATCTCATTTAAAGTGAGGGCTATCAACTTCATGTCCAGAAGGTCGCTCTCCATTTTGGTCTTTCCTGGTACCCATTTAACATATGTTATGGTATTATTTCTACAGAGTTGCTTGAAGTAGAAATGAGAGACATTGTTTTTTGGTGGGTGGAATGCAACCTAGGGAGTTGGTCAGGTAGAGGGGGGGTTGAGGTAATCAGTAGGCACTATCGAACTAAGGTCAGTGAAGGCCTGGTTAAATTCATTGGCAATGAGAGCAGGTTCCTGAAATGTCACAGAGGTCGTGACTATTAGATCGGGTGGGGCTTGGGGTGCTTTACCTGTAAGTGATTTTACCAAGTCCCAGAACTCCCTGCCACAACCCCAGCTCCTTTTTAGGAGATTATTGTAGTAGGAGGCCTTCACCATGTGAATGAGTTTTGTACATTTATTTCTGGCTGTTTCATAGGCAAGGAGGATGGCATATTTTCCCAAAGCCTTAGCCTTATTCCACAGGTTGTCCCTGTGGTGCATCAGTTCAATAAGGGAGCATGAGAGCCACAGATTGGTGGTCCCTTTTATTTTCTTAGTTTTAAAGGGGGAAAAGATATTACAGGCCTCTGTGAAGGCTGTAATGAAGTAGTCAAAGGCCTGGCTCCCATTTTTGGCATTGTCGAGTGGTGTCCAGTCGATCAGACTCAGATATTGCCTGAAGGTATCTGCTAATCCTGCTTTCAGGGAGCAATTTCTAGAGATCTGGGAGGGGCAGTTTTGAAAAACTTATTAGCCCAGGTGCACAATACAGGGTAGTGATCACTGAGGGAGTCTGGCAGTACAGTAACTTCAGAAATATGTTCCGGGTGGGTAGAGAGGAGCCAGTCAATAACTGTACTAGTACCCATCTGGTACTTGTGTCTGGTGGATTGTGTAACCAGCAGTGTGAGATAAAGTCCAGCTATTTGGTCACAGACTGCAGTTGAATCATGGGATTTCCAGTTGGTATTAAAGTCCACAACTATTACATGTTCCCAGTTTTGCATTGTTTGTTCCAGGTAGGTCAAGACCTACTGTATGCCAGTGTCGTGTTTACCTGGTAGAACATAGACTGTAGAGAGTAGCAGTACTTTGTTTTGCTGCCCTATGGTGAGTTTAATGCTTAGTATTTGAGCCTCTTTAGTGCATAAGCTACTTAATAGTAGCTGGCCTTTAATATCACTCCTTAGGTAGAGTTTATAGCCACCCCCACATTTGGACAACCGGTCCTGATGGAATATGGTGTAGCCATCCAGAGCTATTGTAGCATCACTGACCTTTGGTGAGAGCCAGGTCTCAGTTAAGGCTATTATATCCAGTTTGAGAAGCTTCACCCTGGCTTGAAATTGCAGTAACTTGGGTAAGAGACTGCATATGTTAAGCAAGACTATCTTGAAGTGCCCCAGTTTTGTGCTGGGCTTTATTGTAAGAGGACCAGGATTCAGGTGCACATTTCCAAAGATTAGTAATTATAGTAGGATCAATTTCCTGAGGGTGCATGTGCAGTGCACCCAGTTCTGTCCAGTAAACTTTGCTTTGTTGCATTTGTGCACTTTTGTGACCTCTACAACATTGCGACTGCACAGTAGTGCTGCTGCTGGGATTTTTGGAGGTGGCTGTGATGGAAGTTTAAAAGCATTTTGATGGTCAGCCACAGAAGTTACCATACTGGGCTTGTATGTCCTATCTAAGGTAGTTGCAGGGCCCATTGGGGAGTTTAGCACAGGAGCGGTGGTCTTTTTCCCTATTATCAACAGAACAAGGATGACAAGGAGTAAAAATTGTCCATTCCTATGAATTAGTGGCATTTTTTAGTTAAGGAAGAGCATATATAAAATATATATCTTGGGAGCAAACAGTGCTGGCAGTAGTATATAAGGAGCACCTTCTGATTAACCTGCTCCCAGAAACAGGTTGATAAATATCTCATCAGCCTGATTTCGGTGGGCTAGGACAGTAATGTAAATCTAACCCCTTTATGGTTCTTACCCCTTTAAGAGTTTGGCCGGACCAAGCTGATGGGGTCAGGTCCAGAGGTTAGCCAAGAGCATTTAACAGAGGTTGAGGGCAGGGTGAAGGTGGGTGGGCCCAAAATCAGCTCCAAGGAATGAGCACTTGGAGGAAATGGCAGAGGAGTTCACAAGTTGCTTATGTGAACTGTTTTTAGCATTTTTTTTTTAACAAAAATGAATTCAGGCTGTACTGGAATGAATGAACCTCTACAGTTAGTTCAGTGGTATCCCTAAGGAGTCTGGGGGTTTAGGCACCAAAATTAAAAATTATCCTTAGCTAAGGCTTTTGCTCGTTACCCTTTAACTGAATGACCCATGTCTATCCATGGCTAGCCATAACTAAGGATATCATTACAGATGCTAATGTTTACTGCAGTATTTTAAAAATATAATTTAATTTAGGTCTATTAACCAACTATATAGCCTAGAATGGAAATTATAGGAAACATACTTCCCAGTAAAGACATTTTAAAGGAAAATGAAAGTTTTGAAGAATCTTCAGCACACAAAGGTAAATGCAGTAGCTCAGTAGTTGAGCCCTTACCAAGTCACTTCTGTGGAGGTTAAGCAAGGGAACAGAATTATGTCATTCATTAAGAGAAACTTTGTAAGTACATCGAGACATCATTCATGATGCCGTTATATAGATGCTTGGTCAGGGACTGAACTTGAATACATTGTGCTGTTCTGGTCCCCATATTGAGGAAAGATATTGAAACAATGGTGCAGAGAAGAGTGATCAAGAATACAAAGGCTGCATTACATCAATAACAACACTGTACACTTACTTGATCTCAAGATCAAGGGTGACCTCTCACAATGGCACCTTGCAGGGTCTCTGGCAAGGGACTATGAGACAAAAGTTAGCGACACAAATTTTTAACAAAACCCATGTCCACAATGGAAGGATCAGAGTCTAGAAACTTGGATCCAGTTTATTTTACTACTGACAGATTAACATTTTAGCCTGCAGACTGGATGGTAATTTTCACTGGTACAGTCTATTGTTTCACCCCCCAAAGGGGGCAGAGTTCTGTGTCTAAACAGGTACACATCCAGAACTGTATCCTCAAAAGAAACCTCATTCAGGAGACAGAGCAACAGATATGGATTGGACTGCATGTCAACCCTTTGTGTACAGTAATCACAGAAATTGCTGATAATGATGTTCGAAATCTCAGCTCATAGCCAGACTATTATTTAGAAGCTGTCTCTTAATTCTTTTACACTTTACATCCATAATAAATCACCACACTGAGCATTTGCCCAGGCACAAGCATGGCTAGCATTCAGGAGGAACTGGGGTGGGGGAAGATGTCTAGCACTCAAAAATTAAGGGGCATTCTGGACATTGTTCCTTCAGCCTCCTTCTGTGCCACCATCCCATTGCTAGTCCTTTTAAGCATGGGCCACCCGCTGCTAACCAAGGGCAAGCAGGGTGTTTACAGTGATTTGACCCTCACTCTAACTCATACTTAAAAAAAAGCTTGGAATTAAGTAGTCACTAATAATGCAGAACACCCACCCCATGGGTGGGGGAGGCAGAATTTAAACAGAGGTTTAAACAATTTTACTTTCTTTCCCAATTAAAGAAATTTGCCAGGTCTAGGGAGGTACAGGGATTGTAGATGGTTAGACTGTTCTTAGCTTTGACCAAAGCTTAAAAAGGTTCTAAAAGTCTCTTTTTCTCTCAGGATAGCCAACATGCTGTTACTCATTATTACCACTTGAGAGATGTTTCTGGGCAGGCTGTGCCCTATCTGAGACTGCTATAAAAACAGCTCAACCACAAAATTCCTGGTTTTTGGTGTCTTCTTCTCCTCAGGAACTGGTGTCTGCTGAAACGATGTTGGTAAAGTCAAAGTCAAAGTCAAATTTATTTAAAAAGACGCCCAATCCCAAAGGCTCTGGGCGCGGCACAAAAACTGTACAGTATTTCATACCGTATAAATTATACATTAAAAATATAACATACATAGAAATTACTCCCCAAAAGCTTGCACAAATAGGGAGGTCTTTAGGCGACCTTTAAAGGCCATTATAGTGGGGGCCTCTTTCACTACAGATGGCAGAGAGTTCCAAAAAGCGGGAGAGGTGACCCCAAAAGCTTGGTCCCCCGCAGATTTTAATCTCGCTCTTGGAACTGTTAGGAGGCCACCACTAGAGGAGCGGAGATTTCGGACAGAGGTTGAAGGTACCAGAAGATCAGACAGGTAACCAGGGCCCTGCCCGTGTAGGGCCTTATAGGTGAGAAAACCCACCTTGAAGAGTACTCTCCATCTGACAGGCAGCCAGTGAAATTCGTGCAATATTGGAGTAATATGACAAAATTTACTTTGCCCAGACAAAAGCTGGGCGGCAGCGTTTTGTACTAGCTGCAGTCTGTGAAGAGAACCTCCAGAGACCCCGAGATAGAGGACATTACAGTAGTCAAGCCTAGAAGTGACTAAGGCATGTATCAAGGTAGGGAGGTCCAGAGCCAGAACAAGGGGCTTAATCCTGGCAATGTTTCTAAGATGGAAAAAACAGAAATGAACCACAGAGGATATTTGAGCCTCCATGGACAGGTTCCTGTCAAAAATCACACCAAGATTTCGCACCCATGGGTAGGCCATCAATGACACAGCTCCTAGCACAAGGCCAGTCGCAGAATCAGAGGCCATCTGATCACGAACTCTGTTCGACTCCACTACCAATACCTCAGTCTTGTCGGGGTTCAGTCACAGCCAGCTAGAGGCCATCCAGTCACTAATCTCAGCCAGACAGATATTCAGCACATCCATTGCATTTGATGTTCCTGGGGCAAAGGATAAGTATAGCTGAGTATTATCAGCATAGCAATGAAAACAAACTCAGACCATACTTCCTAATGATCCCCCCCAGGGGCAGCATATATACTGCGAACAACATTGGGGCCAATACTGAACCCTGAGGGACTCCACACGAAAGGAGGCAGGGTGCAGATGAGAAATTACCCATCACAACCCGTTGCCTCCTATTAGTGAGAAATGACTCAAACCACTTGATGACAATGCCAGTGAGTCCTCATAACTCCCTCAGCGGAAAAGCAACACACAATGGTCCACAGTATCAAACGCTGAGGAGAGATCGAGGAGAACAAGAATTGTCTTGTCCCCCCCGGTCTCTAGCCCTGAGGAGGTCATTCTGCACCGAACTAATGCAGTTTCAATGCAATGTCTGGCCCGAAAAGCGACTGGAAGGCATCATACAACTCGTGAGTCATGAGATGTTCCCCCAACTGAAGTGATACCACCTTCTCAACAATCTTCCCCAAAAATGGAAGATTGGAGATAGGACGGTAATTTGCCCTAATCTCCGGGTCCAGAGAAGCTTTCTTTAAAAGGGGTCTCACCAGAGCCTCCTTCAAGGCATCTGGAAAGACACCCTGACTCAAGAACACACCGGACAATCAGGGCAAACACCGGGCCAACAGTGTCAACGCACCTCATTAAGAAGCGCGTTGGCATGGGATCCAGTTCACAGAAGGTATGCTTCAAGTTGGCCGCCACCTCAATAACCTCACAAACCTCCACAGGCCTAAACTCTCCCCAAGTAGAAAGAGTGCTCTTAGAACACAACTGACAGCAATGATATTACTGGCTGAAGAAACCTCCCGCCGGATCACAGACACCCTGTCCGAAAAAAAACGAGCAAAATCCTCACAATCCTCATTTGAGGAAATTCTTCCAGGCTGAAGACAAGATGGATGAAGAAGTCTGTCAACAGCCTGGAAGAGTGAGGCTGGTCGACTTCTCCCGGCAGCAATCTCCCAAGACAGAAATACTATCTTCTTTTGGTTGATTGCCTCCTGATTTGCACGATAATGCGCACACAGGACCAGTTTGTCAGTCTCCAGACGGGACTTCCTCCAGCGACGTTCTAATCTCCGACCCAGCTTCTTCATTTCCCTGAGATCACCATCATACCAAGGTGACCTCATGTAAGAAGTTCTGGGTCGTACATGGATAGGTGCGAGGGACTTGATGGCGCCAGACAACACCATATTATAGGTGTCTACCCCGGCATCAACAGCTCCGATGCATACATCACCCACACTCGATAAATCAACTGCTGCCATAAAACCCTCAGGGGTAAGATCACTTAAAGGGCAGCAGCGAAACATCTCAGAAGGGGAAAAATTTATGACGGGAGCCCTGAACGTGAACTTCACTGTGCAATGATCAGACTTAACTACCTGATCAATTGCAAGATCAACGATCTCAAGTCCCAGTGAGAAAACCAGGTCCAATGTGTGGCCATCACGATGAGTAGGAGCACCGACAAACTGCACCAGCCCCAAAAGGGACATACTCTGCAACAACTCGCCGGTGCACTTTTGAGCTTTGTCCTCAGCCCAAACATTGAAGTCCCCCAGAAAAATACATCTTGGGGAATCCAATATTTCGCCGGCAGCAAACTCGGCGAATTCCTGCAGGAACCCCCCCATCGGGCCAGGAGGGCGATAGATGAGGAGGATCCTGCAGCCCACGCCAAGTCCTCCGTGAATGGCCACACATTCAAATGAACCTGGGGTTCCCACTGGGTGCACGGTGAAGTTCAGGTTCGATCTAAAACAAATGGCTACACCGCCACCCCTACGATTCTCTCTGGGGCAGTGCACCACAGTGTATCCTGGGGGGACTGCAGCCTCAAAAACAGGGCCAGCATCATCTCCCACCCAGGTCTCTGTAATGCGAGCCAGGTCGACCTATGAAACCAAGGTGGCAATAATAGCCGTCTTGTTTCTGATCGACCTGGCATTGCATAGCACCGCGTCAGAGATGTTGAGGGTGACGCAGCCTTTTGGGTTACCTGACCACTCGGCCTGGTGGTCCCCCCGGAAATAGGCACCAACCACGTCTGGCTTCTCCTAGATGCTCTATTTACTCCAGGGCATCTCCTGGACTTAACCACCTCTATCCTTTGATCAACCCACTCCTGGTCATCCCACAGCCCACAGGCAGAGCAATCCCTCACAATCCCCACTTCCCTACAATGCCTGATAGTAACATCAGACACAGGGAGAGGGACAAATGGACGCAGACCATGCAGCTGCGAGTTCCCATAAATAATCCTAGGCCCCAAAGAATGTCCAACAGATCCCCTACACATGTCTATTTAAATAGACCAATTGGTACATTAACTAATGCAAGCACAAACACATTAAAACACTTCCTTACAATAAAACCTAATTATCATACATGGACTATTATAACCTGATCCACTTCCCTCCTCTCATCCCAAACAAGGAGAAAATTTCAACTCCGAGTGGTGCTCGTGCCACTCATAACGCTCACGCTTGCGAGTGGCACCTGTATTTATTTAGCACCTCCCTGCCCCCACACACCAACAACTGGTTGCCCCCCACTCACTCCTCCAGCTCCAGCTGGAAACGATTTATGATGACTCCAACACAGCCTCTCACGCTGTGTATATATCCAAGTGGGGGCTAGTGAGCAGGCAGTCCAACAAAAGGAGCAGTCCAGATCTATAATTTGTCACAGTTTCAGCCGCCAACGAGCAGCACTCTCAGCTCAGTTATGTCTCACCAACTGATCTGATCTCCTAATGAAGGAGCAGCAGCTTCAAATGTGCATGGAGCTGTTCAGCATGGAGAGTTAGCATGTATGCACTTTATTGTTTTGTAATGCTATGAATAAAATATTTTTGTACTTTGAATCCTGAGTGCAGGTTCCTGTTTTTGTAGTTCTTTGTATATGCTGGAATGTGCATGCTGAATTGGCTGTGCTTAGGGACTTTTTGTCTTTGATTTTCCTCTCACCAGCTGTCACTGACAGAACTGACTGGGGCTGATGCTGCTGTGTTAAGCCCTGCCCCCTTAAGTGATTCAGAATGCCAGCTCTGAGAAGTTAACCATTTTCGATCTGGAATTACCAGTCTTACATTAGGAACTCAAAGAGATCCTAGGCATTACACGTAAGCACTAACCCACGACAGGGTATGGGGTTCTTAGAGATTAATCAACACCCCAGGAGTGATGTGAGACATGAGGCCACAGCCAGGGTGTCCTCATAGCACCTGAGATGTTGATTAATCCCCAGTCATGGGTTATTGCACTTATAACTTCTGTTATGTTTAGAAATAAAAAAAAGACAGAAATGTATTTTATGTTTACATCTACAAAATGTTACTGTATCCTGCTGAGCTGGAAAGTAATCCCCAGAACTCATTCATATATTATTTACTTTATGAATATAGAAATGCCAGAAATACACTGCTAAAATTATTTCTTACATTTCTATGTGGATAAAACAGAAAACATATGCATGAATCATTTCCCCCTGCCTCTTGCTGTGTCTCTCTCTGTACTCTCAGCACCACATGGAGGGTGAACAACAGATAGCCTGTCAGCACATCACTATGAAACACAGTGATAGCGGGTGTCTGCTCCTTGCTCTGTGTCTCTGTCTTTTTCTCCAGATCTCCATGGAGCTGACAGCCATGAACAATAAAAAACTCAGTTTCAGTGACTGCATGCCTGAAAACTCAAGACAAACATAGACACAGAGGACACTATAGCAAGAATCTCCCAATGATTCTCTTCTCACATGAGGGGATCCTGTGTATCATCCAGGGGGACATGAATGTGGCTGTGGGACACCGAGCTGTGCTTTCATGCCTGAAAAGTGATGAGAGACACAGGACACTGCAGCAGTTGTAAATAACATGTCCCGGTCCCTCTGTTTGTCAGTGACTCCTGTCTCAGGTGGTGCATGGCTCGGTGCACCTGGTGAGTGGGGGGGGGCAACTGATGGAAGGAAGCTGTCTATTGCTACCAGTGTGTCTTTCTCCCACTCACCAGAAACCAGATCAGAGGCTGTACAGCTGAAGATGAATCTGTTGCTGTCACTATTTTTCTCGCCCAGTCATGAACTACTGCACAAAACAGAAACCCCGCTGCCTCTCTCCCAGCTGATGCACACTACAGGCAGTCTGGCATACACTAAATCCATGGAGAGAAATGCTGCATTTGGTGGCTCTCCATCTCCACACAACTTGGGGCCATTCTCAGTATAAAACATGTCACCTGTGCTGCAACTGTCAATGGCTGCCTTTCCACTTTCTTATTTGCTAGGAGATAACAAGCACCACTGTGCCCTAGGATACTGCTTGATGCCATTTCACAGCAACTATGCATATACTGACTGTTAATCCATCGTCAGGTGATGCTTTCTGAACAATTGTGGATCTCTGTTTTGGCAACTTATGTTATAAAGGGTACAACATCAGAGATGGCGGGAGGGAGGAACTTGGAACAATTGTCTTCTTTTCTCACTAAATACATATGAGATGTTTAAGGACCAAAATTTAACGAACATATAGGTCAGGAAACTTCATGAGATTCAGGAATAGAACATTCTGGGGATTCTGCACTGTAGCTGCCCATAAATGTAACAGATGTTGTTGCCCTAAAAAAGGGCAGGGAAGGTCTAAAGAGTGGGTGTTTGCCATAACAATGAGCTGACTGTGGAATCCCAGATTTCAGCCACGATGAAATGTGTGCTATTTTCATCTTCACAACATTCTGTATTTAGGCACCAGCTGTTTCTACCGCAGACATCTCTGAAAACACAGGTTCAGAAGTTGGCATCATCAAGACAAGAGTATTGCAACAGGCTCTATTGTGGGATTCCCTTACAGCAACCTGACATCTGCAGGCTGTTTAGAATACAGTGGCAAGATTGTTCAAGTACCATGGTTAACTTGACCATATAATACCAGCATTGTGCAATCTGAGATGGCTGCCTATCCAACTGGCTTGATTTTAAGGCGCTTGTTTTAATTTAAGGAATCATTTATGCCCACAGATCTCTTTGACCTTCTTGGGTGTTATATCCCCTATTGATGTTGGACTGCAGTTTATCCCTCTAATAACCAAAATGATTGGTGAAGAGGCCTTTTGGATTAATACCTATACTGTACAGTAAGTGCTGGAATGCTATCCCAGCTTCTATTAGAGCTGTTTCATAATTGTGCAGTTTTAAAAGCAGACTGTGCCTTTCCCTGTAGAGGAACTGTTGAATTGTATTTAGTAGAACATGATGCTCACATTCATAGTTCTTTTATTAGCTGTTGTATGATTTGCTGTATATTTTATTTTGTATATGCTTATGCATGTGTTTTGGCTTGTATTTTGCACTTTGAGTGCCTTTGCAGAAAAGTGCATTCAGACAAAAATACCTATATATTGACCAATATTGTGGTTTCACTTCCCAGTACCATCAGTTATTTTCCTTTTTAAGATCACAGAATCAAGATTCAGTACTGGTAGAAATAACTACAAAATATATGCATTATTTTGAAACAGATGTTGCACTCATTTCTAGTATCAGGAAATTACAGGTTTATCAGCATGAAAATGCTGCCATCCCAACTCATTTGCTTCCTAGCTGTGGTTAATATACCATAGCAAGTGCTTATGAAGATAGACGAGGAATGTACTGAATGACATGTCAAGGATTTGTTCAGTGAGGAATTTTTTAACCCGACTTTTTAATTTCCTAAGAAATGCTCACATCTTTTACAAGGATCACATTGTACATCCTGTACTGTCCCTCACCTGTGTACCCTCTTGCTGGAGTTTTTGCATCATGATCTGATTGGCCTATACAGCGACTGTTAGATTAGGCCATTTGGAAATGCATAATCCACGCAGCAAGTTTTGGCTCAGACAGAGCTCTTAAAGCAACAGTGTATGTTACAATGGCAATTTTGTACCTCTACTTTTTTATTTAATTTTACATCACCCTTTTTATCCATTCTTGTAAGATGCCTGTGTTTCCAATAAAGAGTCTGCTTAGCATTTTTTATTGCATTTGAAATAATTAAAGGCATACTTCTTTTAATATACAATGCAATGCATATAGAATAAACAATGGGGAAGTATGGGTTACAAGGTGATAATTCAATCGAGGTGTTTATGGAACATAGTAATCCATAAGACCAAAGGGCGAGTGGATTGCAATGTTCTATAAACCCTGGAATTGCATTGTCATCTTTAAACTCTCACTTCCCTGTCATTTTATTTGTTTATGTTATATGTAAAATCCTACAGTTAAAGTAAGAAAATGCCACTAAAACAACAGTAGCAAACATTTTCCTCCCACTGCTGCCATCACGCTTCACTCACTCTTGCTTTCAACTGAATTTCATGAACTTCTTGATTTTCTCCTTCATGCTATAAATAAACAGTAACCAACTTGAGGTCACATTGTGTTTTTTTGGTGGTATTCATGTTGTTTTGCTGCTCTATGAAAGCTTGTCTGTCCTCTGGTTTGGAGTGATGCCATTTTCACTCAGCTGAAAATGAGAGAGATAGTGAAGTGTGATGACAGCAGTGTGAGGAAAATTTCTGCTGGTGTTTGTTTTAACGACACATGCGCAGTATTCTTTCGCTTTGCAATAATCCTCTGTTGGTGATTGAGAGGTGGCGATAATCCATGTTTAGAAATGGATCATATATACTTGTCAATCAAACAGTGTGGATTATCACCTTTAGGAACATGTCCATGTCCGTGGGTTATTGGCCTTAGCCATACAATACAGTGCAATAAATACAATACAAAACAGTACAGTACAATACAATACAATACAATAAATACAATACAGTACAGTACAGTACAGTACAATAACAATACAATAAATACAATACAGTACAGTACAATACAATACAACACAATACAATGCAATACGATACATTATAATTCAATACAAGGACTGAAGGAGGTAAGCCTATTGAGCCTATCCTCCCACATAATCATTGAGTGTAGCCTGATTTTTTTTTTTTTTTTATCAAAAATGTGTCTAGTCTAGTTTTAAAGGTATTCAGGCACTATGCTTCCACCACTTTTGCTGGAGGCTATTTACAGACTTGCCACTCTGTCTGTGAAGAGATTCTAAATTAGGTGAAAGTTAGCAGACTCAGTTTCATGTTGTTTACCACTTGTACATCTTTGCCCATTTTGCCTTCTAAATGTTTTTTATTTATTTAAAAATTTTACCAGGAAGGCATACTGAGCAGACAACTGCTCGATTTCAGATGTGTCCAGGAGGGTGGGGAGCAAGGGAGTCAACACAGAGCATAATACATCAAAGAAATGCTTGATTACAAAGCAAAATATGTACAGAAATGGGGGGGGCAGGGAAGACAATGCAGAGTATAAATACATCAGTAATGCATGAGTTCATAGCACATTTTGTACAGAAGTACAGCCGGAGAATTAGATACAGGCAGTCTGCTACATCGTTGGAAGGAAATACTGGTAGAATACAGTCAAGTAAGAGAGCCGGGGGGAGGGGCAACACAGAATATAACAACACAGCATGTACACAACCACTAAAATGACTAGGTACAGCACATATACATCTGGAATGTTGTTACAACAATAGCATTTAAAAGTGTATATTTGGGATATAGCCAGGAGGAGTGAGATAGCCAGTTTACCACTAGACCATAGCTGCACACTGAGAGTGGGGTCAGCTGTCATTGACTAATCACTTTTTTTGAGCTACCAGCCATCTAGGTGCATGCACAAGAGGTACAGAAGTGGGCTTTGAGGAGGGAGGTTAGTCAGTGGGCAGCGTTGGTTTGCCAAATGGCCAGTGGTAGGGAATTCCACAGTTTAGGCATGTGATAGGAGAAGGCTGCCTGTCCTGCAGTGGTGGCCATACATGAGACACTCAGGGAGTGGGTGTCAGAATTTCAGAGGAAGTGTGAAGGTGGGGGAGGTGAGGACAGGGCACCAGAGAGGTACTGGGGCAGAGACTGTGTGCAGTACTTGGCAATGAGCCTGGCACAGTGAAACAACCTCCTATCCTGCAGTGAGAGGAAGTGCAAATCCTGGTACAGGTTGCAGTGATGTGTGCTGGGAGCACAGTCTAGGGCAAAATGACAGAAGGAGTGGAAGAGGGTGTCCAATCTGGTTAGGGTAGTCATGGGAGTGGCACAATAGACTACATTTCTCTAATTCAAAGGTAGAAAGGATCATTTTCTGTACAATCTCCCACCGGGCCGGTAGCAGAATGCACCCTCGGTTATGGTACAGCACCCCAAGCTTGGGCTGCAACTTCTTGTAGAGTGCCTCAATGTGTACAGAAAAACTGAGATGTAGGTCAAGCCATACACCGAGGTATCTAAAGGAGGAGCAAGCCTCCAGCTTTGTCCTGTCCAGGGTGTGGAAGGGGGGGTGGTGGGGGAGCCAAGATAGCCTTTGCCTTGTGCCAAAGGTCATGGAGACTGTTTTCTTGGCAATCAGGAATAGCTGATTTGTGTGAAACCAGAGCTGGTCATTGTTGAAGCATAGCTGAAGACTGGATTCTACATCAGAGGGAGAAGTGCCTGAAGTATGCAGGACTCTGTCATCTGCATACATGTGAATGGATGTATGTGGGCTGGCCATGGGTAGGTCTTTGAGGAAAATGAAGAACAGTAGTGGCCCTAGGACTGAACCTTGGGGACCCCAGATGAGATGGGGAGAGGGGAGGAGATGGAGTTACCAATCCTGATGGATTGGGTGCTGCCTACCAGGTAGGAGTGGAACCAATCAGTTGCTATGCTGGAGAGCATTGCTAGAGAAAGTGTGGTGAGGAGAAGAGGATGTGAGATGGTGTCAAAAGCCTTTGCAAGGTTGACAAAGATGGCTGAGGTAATGTGGGCTTGATCCATTTCAGTGAGGATGGCATCAGTGAGCCTTAGGAGGGAGGTGGTAGTGGAGTAGAACTTCCTAAAACTGGACTGGAATGGGGTGAAGAAAGATGCATATTCAAGGAAGGATGAGAGCTGGGAGAGGACTAGGTGTTCCTGCAATTTAGCCAGTATGGGGAGAAGAGAAATAGAGTCATAGTTACCTGGAAGGGAGGGGTCGCCACCCTTCAGAAGAGGTACGACTGTGGCATGCTTCCATTTGGCTGGGATAGAAATTAGAGAGAAGGTCAGATTTAAAAGAGAGGCCAGTGGGGAGGCAATGGCTGGGGCGGACAGTATGAGAATTTTAGTATCCAACCTGGAGGGGCATTTGCCTTTAGATGGATTTAGCTTAAGCAGGGTGTTGTACACATCAGCAGGGGTAACAGGTTGGAAGGCAAAAGCATTTGAGGTGGCTTGGGCAGATCATGGTGTGGTGGGATGTGCTGGTGTGGAGTGGGGGAGAGAGGACAGCAGTGATGCAGTACAGTTAGTGAAGAAGGAGTTGAACTCTGTGGCCACTGCTAGATGGTCCTCGACAGTGGAGTCCCCAGTGTTAATGACAGGGGTGGGGGGTTGGTATGTAGAGGAGAAGAGGGATTGAACGACTTTCCAAAATTTTGTGGGGTGGTTTATATTTGAGTGGAAGGTGGATGGGAAATAATTTGCTTTTGCCTGTCGGATTTGCCTAGTGCATGCATTTCGAAGGGCACGGTATTTCTGATAGTCTGAGTGAGAGCCAATAGCTTTATGGGCCCTCCAGGCCTGATCTTTGGCTCAGAGACTGGCCATGACATCAGTGAAGATCCAGGACAGGTGGGGCCCCTTTACCTGGGTACGTCTGAGGGGGATGTAGGTGTCCCAGTCTGAGAGGAACTTGGTCTTGAAAAATGCCAGTGCAGAGTCCATGGAGGAGGCATGTGAAATGTCATAACAGTCTATGTTTGCCAGGTTATTTATGAGGGACATAAGGTCCCAAGATTTATATGACCTGATCAGCAGGTCATATAAATAACATATCTACTTTTATTCCTCTTCATACTTCATCAGCATTGTGACCTCACTTACTGTCAGACAGAGAAAAAGGCAACACTAGAAATTTGTGGTGCTCCGAACAATTCTTCAAAATGTAGCCCTCTTACCCCTTCAGTAATCTCTTTATAGTGCCATTATCCTGTCACCTCTCAGTCATCCAAACTTCATTGAATAAAATCTCAGTTGCCATTCAAACTACAGTAGCTCTTCCTAATTATACTGTCAATCAACCTTGTTGCATGTCTCTGCACCTTCTCAAGTTCTTCCACACTGTTCCTTGACATTGGTACATAAGCAATAAGACACAATGAAGTGTGCATTACGTTGTGATAACTGCACTTCTAGGGGCATAGTTAGGCATGAGGCTGAAGGCCGAGTGACGTTCACCCCAGGAATACAGTTATCACAATGTAATGCATAACCCCGGAGTGTCTTATTGCACTTATAAAATGGCTCTTTATTTTTAGAAACAGTTGTTTTATTTGACTACACATTTTTAAATAAGTAAAATGTAAATAAATTTGTGTTTTTTATGTAAAACAGTCTCTCCACCTACTGGTGCTAGATTAAATTAGTAATTGCATTAGTGATAGTAATGATAATAATAATAGTAATAGTGCTTACATTTAGTTTCTGTGTTTTTTGTTTTGTTTGATATGTCTGTGTGTCCTTCCCTGCCCACCAAAGCAGTAAACTATCAGGCTCATACCACTTATAATGAGTGACACATCTTCAAAGGAGCTCAGCACACCATAGTAACCATTGCCTTTAATTGTTGTGCAAACCTGATTTTTGATTTAACATGTAAGAATATTAAGAACCCCTGCTTTAAAATCTGAACTTACAGCATGCCCTTTGTGTGGGCAGCACCTTTTTTATGAGGGACAGAGCAATTTTGACAGCTAAAATAAAGGACGTCCTTCGTAAACAGGGACAGTTGAGAGGTAAGATTTCAGGCTACATTTTATTTTCCTCTTTTTTTTTAAATCACTTGAGTGTTCTAATTTGCTCAAGTTTTTGTAGTCACGGCTCATAAACAACTGGGAAGTCCAGCCACTTGACTCCCCCTGCACTTGCCTGACTCGATGAAATGAAGATATGGTAAGTCCATATATTCATGTAACCCCCCAACATGTTGGGAGCTTACCAGGGATCCTGCTGCATTGTTTCCCAGTTCCTGCTCTGGCAGGTGGAGCCACTCACATCTTTAATCTCCCAGAGAGCTCCTGGACTAATGCTGGGGAACACTGCAGCAGTTTTTGGCACTGTTACCACTATAGACAAGAGTAGCGATTAGCAGTTTGAAAACCGCAAAGCAGGAAACTGGATTGCATGGTGGCTGATTAGGGACATGTTTGCTCCAAGTCAAGCAGGCTGGTGTCTGCACATTTCATGAAAAAATTAAATAAGAAAAATGTATTTCTTCCTGCTGTTTTGGTGTGTGTGTGTGTGTGTGTGTGTGTGTGTGTGTGTGTGTGTGGGGGGGTCACAACTAAAATCATTAAAGGGAACAAGAGAGAACTGTCGCTTGCCTGTCTGCCTGCTGAAGCTAAAGAAGAAAATTAAAGTTATTTTCTTATAAAGTAAGTGGGCTAAAAAAATGGTGATGCAAAGTTTTGAAACATTCTGAATAGAATGTTTAAAATGAATACATGAGCCATCGGGTTCTGTTATCCAGCTGCTTTACTAGGACTAGTTATCTATAGTGCAGCATTGTCTCATATTGCACTATAAATAACCAATCAGGTTACTCAATTGGTCTCTGCCATTTTATAACATACATTAACAGAGTACTCCATATGTAGCCAAATGTATGCCTGTATACAGTGGAACAATCACCTCCCTTGGTCCGTACACAAAATCCCTTCAGATGTTGCCCAACATCATAATAGCTTTACATGTGGCCTTCATACACTGCCCTGTGTTTTTAAATCACTTGGCACTGACAAACCCAAATCCTTCTTCACCTCCTTAGTGCTCTCTCCAGGCTTTTATCTGTATTCTCAACTGTTTTTTTTTTTTTTTATTAAAGAGCGTAAAGCACCAAACATAGCATGCAGAAAATGTTATTAATTTTTTAAAGCAAGCAGTTGTTACCTTTATTTTCTGAATCATTTTCATTTTAGTTTGCTCTTTAAAAGATTTCCTTCCTGGTAGTATTAGGTGGGATGTAAAGAGTATTGCTTTACCTGGAGACAGTGACTAACATATATACTTTTATTCCTCTTTATACTTCATCAGCATTGTGACCTCACTTACTGTCAGACACATAAAAAGGCAGTACTAGAATGGTGGTGCTCCGAACAATAAAGCAACTGTTTCTATAAGGAATTCGGGCTCTCACACCTCTAAAATTTCTAAAGTGAACACTTGGGAAATTATTTAAAATAATAAAGCATTTTATTGAAAGTAGCACATACTGCACGCCTGACATGTTTCAGACATCAGGTCCTTTTTCAAATCTAAATCAATCAAACTTTTTACATAACTCAAAGCATGGCATATCACATTTTTCATCTACTATTTTCAATTACAGATGTAGTTTAATATGTGTGCTTATCATTTTTTTATTTAAAAAAAAGGTTTTTGATCAACAGCTACAGCTGCCCATATTAATAGATGTGCACATTCAAGAATACATTGTTTTAAATTCATGGCTATTGACAGGGTGAACTCCCATCCCCATGAGGGTGACTTTGACAATCTTGTAAAGAGAAGGGAAGCATTTTGGATTATAAACCGAAGGGCAATAAAAGCTCCTGCTTTAAATAATGGATTTGATCTTAAACCTTTTTTAAAAAAAAAACAATAAACACACATATGACACTGCATATGTAATTAAATATAGTAGATACAAAATGTGATATGCCCTGCTTTGAGATATGTAAAACATTTCATTGATTTAGATTTAAGCTGTTTTGTCACTGCTTCATGTATAATTTGCACAAATTACCTTTGTCTCTTTTTTGACTTTAATTTTAGATAGAATGCTCTACTAACTTTCTATATGTGGGATTGATATGGCCTGTCACTTTATTGGTGTTTTAAAGCATTAAACTTTGGAGATGTTTGTAATTACTAGTTAGTAACCAATGAATTTAAATTGTGATGTGACATCATGTCATGTCATGTTTACACGTAATGTCCTGTGATGCATTTATTCTGGAAGTTTTATGTCCTGCACTAGCCTTTGAGAAAGGACCTGGTGTCTGAAGCGCGTCAAGCATGCAGTATGTGCTGCTTGCAATAAAATGCTTTATTATTTTAAATAATTTGCCAAGTGTTCACTTTACAAATTTCAGATGTGAAATATGATAAGTGCTCAAATTTCTTGTAGAAACAAACCTGACTTATTGTGCAGTTACAAGGAAGTAATCTGCCAACAGGTGATTGGCTCTTCTTGTTCAGTTGCGAGGTCAGAAACAGTGATGTCACTGAGCTGATGATGTACAGTATGATGAGGAAAAGATCCACTGTAGCTATGTCAGCCTCCAGGAAGAGCACTGTTCAATACATCATACCTAGGCTTGCCAGGGTTCAATAAGAATTGATATATGATGATAAACTTCAGCAGAGCTGGAAATGGGCAAATCGACAGAGAAAAATAAACAACAATTTTATTCTAATTCACAGTCACCTTAAGGCATCTTTCTTTATTGTTTTACCTTGCTCTAACTTTATTTTTTCATCATGTTGGTCCCAAAAGCAAGTGTGTGGCACTGGTATTTTAAGAATGAACTTTTGTTTGGCCACATACACACTCACTCACACACCATAAGCTGCATCAATCAGCATTAATTGGGGTGCTTGTTAGTTGAATGAGTGTAGCAACAAGTGTCCTTAACAACTACCTGCTATGTGTTTGGGCACTTCTTACTGCCTGCCATTGTGTTTTGACTAACATTAATTTAAACTAATTGGTAAGTGTTACATTCTTCAGAAAACGTGGTTTTCTAGCATTGTAACTGTTAGGTTTGAATTGAATGATCATGCTTTGCATAAAATACAGTTAGGACAAAACTCTCAACAGCAATGCATGCATGCATTTGCTTCACAGTTCCACAAACAGTTAAGTACCACAATGGAACGCAACATCCCTGATGGACTTTATGGTGCAGGGTCTTTGTTTGCTAACTGTCTGTTATTTGACCCATTTTTTAAAATGTCAACTGTCACACAACGTAACAGACCTCCAAAATATTATTTGACATTTTAACTGTAAGAGTGATGAATTCAAGGTGGACTTGGTAGAAGACTTGGTTTGCTGGCCAAGGCACCTAGCTTCACCTGAGCTCTTTCCTTCTAAGACTGCTTGAAAGGCAGAGTAGAGAAACTTACCAGAGCAAGGGAGAAGGATTAAGACTTAGTTTGGCTAAGCAGATTTACTGTGTGGTGGTGTTTTTATTTTTTACTCACAGGGATTGCTACTGTTTGTTGCTAACATTTCATTGCTTTATTTTTTCTCTGATTCAAATTGTTGTTGCTGGTATACCTTCTTCTACAAGGTGTGCTAACAGATTACTGCTGTAATCTTCTGATTCAAATTGTCTTTTGCAAGGTATATCTTCTGTTACTGCTTTGATTTTTCTCTGGAGCAAAGTGTTTCTTACAGGGTATATCTTCTTTGAAATTACTGTATTACAGGTGGAGCTTACATTTTTGTGACTTTTTTATCATTGGGCTAAGCAAAATTACTGTTTGACACTGTGTTTTATTTTATTCTTGTTGAAAAGGTTTGTTGTCTCAGAGGTGTTTCAGTCTCCTTCTCACATTGAAGGAGCTAATTGCTTTTCCTCCCACAGCTCTTCCAAAGGATTAGGTGTGTATGTGGGAGGTGGAGCTGGCAAACTGTCAGTAATTTCCAACAGAAAGAAGGGTTAAAAAGTCAGGTTAGTTGATATCTTGGAGGTAGAAGACTTGGTTTGCTGGCCAAGGCACCTAGCTTCACCTGAGCGCTTTCCTTCTAAGACTGCTTGAAAGGCAGAGTAGAGAAACTTACCAGAGCAAGGGAGAAGGATTAAGACTTAGTTTGGCTAAGCAGATTTACTGTGTGGTGGTGTTTTTATTTTTACTCACAGGGATTGCTCCTGTTTGTTGCTAACATTTCATTGCTTTATTTTTCTCTGATTCAAATTGTTGTTGCTGGTATACCTTCTTCTACAAGGTGTGCCTACAGGTGTGTGCTAACAGATTACTGCTGTAATCTTCTGATTCAAATTGTCTTTGCAAGGTATATCTTCTGTTACCGCTTTATTTTTCTCTGGAGCAAAGTGTTTCTTACAGGGTATATCTTCTCTGAAATTATTACAGGTGGTGCTTTACAGGTTTTACAGTTTTATCTAACATTAGGATAAGCTTTCAGGGTTACTGCATTTGTTGTTGACTGATTGTTTCTGCTCTTACCTCCTTGTTCTTTCATCCGTGGTTCTTCTTTTTAGGCAGGGGAAGGGCCCAGCCACCCACCCCCATCCCCAACCACCCCACGCTACACTCCTTTTATAGGGTACCACAGTTGTGACATATCCTGTGGCAGAGCAGGAAGGGGCAGATCAGTGGGGCCTCCACAAGGTGATATCATTTACAGGGGCACTAGTAATTTAACTTGTTATAACAAGTTAAACAAAGCACAATTAAACCATTACTTGCATTTTTTTTCCTTTTTTTTCTTCTAATTACTCTGACTAGGTTACAAACCCAGCAACTTATTTGGAATGGATTTCATTAACTGCAGGTACTGTGGAACAATTTTCAGAAGGACAGTCTTACAGGATTTAGGACACTGTCCTACATGTTGGGCCTTTGGAGATCTTAGGGCTCAGCTCGGGCAGCATGGGCAGAGATTGCCGCCTCAAATTTCATATTGAAGAGGAAATACATTATAAGAACCACCCGCCATTTCCCCAGCATCCAACAGAAAAACCTCGACCGCAGAGGGTAGTTGGTCCAGGAGATTGGCAGGTGGTTCGGAGGAGCAAATCAGGTGCCCCATCACTCTCTGCTCTCCAGTACATTACCTCCAAAAACCATATAAACACTACAAACAGGTATCTGCCTCTATCTCTGAAATCAAATAAAGAGGCAGAAGACACTGCAGAGCAGGACACTGCGGCACAGGAGCTAGCACAACAAAGCTCACCCAAATCAGGAACCAAAACTAAACAAGCACAAAGGAAATCCAAAAAACTTCTGATCATAGGAGACTCCATGATTCTGGGAGTTGATACCCATCTCCAGCCAGGGGTGATGGTCAGATGTCTCCCAGGTACATCAGCATGGAGAGACACTGACCGCATTGCTAAAATTGTTCACAAGGCTGGAGAAAACATTGATGTCCTAGTACACATGGGGACTAATGATCTCGCCAGCCGGTCAGTTGTGGAGACCAAGGAACACCTGACTAGGCTGGGTGACAAACTATCATCTATTTCGTCCGGCATCTCCTTCTCTGAGATCCTGCCAGTCTGGGAGAGGGGAGCAGATGAACGGAAGGTCAGAGAAGGGGAGATAGGGGAGCTAAACACGTGGCTCAAGGACTGGAGCCAGGAAAAAGGACGCAGATTTGTAGGGAACTGGCAACAGTTCTGGGAGCGAAAGTTCTTTAAATTTGATGGACTGCATCTGACTAAAGAGGGAGTCAGTGCATTGGGGCAGAAGTTTGACATCTTTGCAGAATATTTAAACTAGCAAATGGGGAGAGGGGTGCAGCACCCCATACGTTGAATGGGAAGAACACCCTCCCCCTCAGCTAGTGGTCAAACAGGAATTCAGCATGTTTGCCGTTCATTTGCATCACCAGGTAAGAAAAAAGGTTTGTCTCCCCATACGATGCACAGGGGTAATGCCAAACTTCACCCAACAACTAACACACCAAAATCTGGCCAATGGAAAATCATGTACACAAATGCTCACAGCCCGGGAAATAAGATCCCAGACCTGCAGGCAATAATGTCAGAGGCTAAACTGGACATAGTAGCAATTAGTGAGACGTGGTTTACCAGTAACCACACTTGGGAGACTTCAGTACCTGGCTATGTATTGTTCAGAAGAGACCGAGGTGCAAAAAGGGGGGAGGAGTGGCCCTGTATGTTAATGAAAATATCAAAGCTACAGAAATTCAGATTACACATAAGGAGCCAGAAGAACTGTGGGTCACCCTGGAAACAGGAAATGGGACAGCCATAAGAACTGGGGTTGTCTACAGGCCCCAGACCAGAGGAGGACATAGATACATTACTGTTAGAAGATATACAAAACATGACAGCTAAAGGGAGGTTCTGATAATGGGAGACTTCAACATGCCAGATACAGATTGGTCAATACCAGCAGGAACATCTGCCAGAACTAGACTCATAGTGGATTCCCTGCAGGGGAGGCCTCAAACAACTGGTACAGCAACCCACAAGAGACAGGGCTATCCTAGATCTAGTACTGACAAACAAAGAAGGGATCACAGATCTCCAGGTAGAAGGTCACCTGGGGCCAGTGACCATCACATGGTATGGTTCAGTTTGGCTACTACATCTAAATCATCCCATTCCAAGGCAAAAATATGGGACTTCAGAGGAGCTGACTTTGATAAGATGGCCTACAGAGTTAAGCTAGCCCTGGCAAAAGAAACACAGGTGAGGGTACAGGCAAAGTGGGCAAGCATTAAGGATGCAATACTTGAAGCAACATCCCATTGTGTTAGACAGAAAGGAAGTGCAAAAGAAGAAGGAAACCACTTTGGTTCTCAAATACAGTAGCAGAAAAGGTCAGAGCCAAAAGGCTGGCCTTCAGGAAATATAAGGGAACACAGCGGGATGAAGATAGGAGGCATACCAAACTGCCTAAGGGAAGCAGGTAAGGCAGTAAGGCAGGCAAAGTCCCAAACTGAGGAAACACTAGCACGAACAGTAAAGAAGGTGACAAGACTTTCTATAGATACATTAGTGAAAGGAGAAAGTCCAGAGGGGTATTGCTAAGCTTAATGGAGAAAAGGGAGCATGTGAGGAGGAGGACCTGTAAAGGCATCTATCCTAAATAGATACTTTTGCTCAGTATTTACTGAAGAGAAGGTAGGACAGGGCCCACAGCTCAGCATCATGGACACAGGGGAGGAGGTGAGCACTACTCCTTCACAAAAGAAAGGGTCCTACAAGAGCTTGCTAAGCTCAGGGTGAATAAGGCAATGGGACCTGATGGCATACATACCAGGGTACTTAAGGAGCTAAAGGAGGAACTAGCAGAGCCATTAGCAGAATTGTTTAGTGAGTCTCTGAGCACAGGAGAGGTCCCAGAAGACTGGAGAAGGGCTTATGTGATCCCGCTCCACAAAAGTGGTAGCAGGGAGGAGGCGAGGAACTACAGACCAGTCAGTCTTACCTCAGTAGTGGCAAGATTATGGAGGCACTTAAGGAAAGGATAGTGCAACACCTGGAATCCATAGGGCACAGGATCCAAGACAGCATGGGTTTACAAAGGAAGGTCCTGTCAAACTAATCTCATAGATTTCTTTGACTGGGTAACCAGAGTGGTGGACCAAGGGGAGCAGTTGATGTCGCCTACCTTGACTTCAGCAAAGCTTTTGACACTGTTCCACATAGAAGATTGATAAATAAGCTGGGTAGGCTCGGGTGGGTCAGAAGTTGGTCAACTGGTGGCAAACTGGTTGACGGGCAGAAAACAGAGAGTGGTGGTAAATGGTATACAGTCAGAAGAGATGCAAGTCACAAGTTGGGTACCTCAGGGATCAGTCCTGGGGCCAGTCCTCTTCAACATCTTCATTAGTGACCTTGCAGATGGACTAGAGGTAAGAGCTTCTCTGTTTGCAGATGACATCAAGATCTGCAACAGAGTAGATGATCCAGATGGGTGGGCACAATGAGAAGAGATCTGGATAAACTAGCAGAATGGTCAGAAGAGTGGCAACTGGGATTTAATGCAAAGAAGTGCAAAATCATGCACATAGGGAAGAGAAACCCTGAAGCCACCTATAGGCTGGGAGGGAGTTGCTAGCAGTCACAAAGGAAGAAAGAAGACTTGGGCATCATCATCACTGATGACCTAAAATCATCAAGCAGACCTCTAAAGCAGTAGGTAAGGCTAGGGGGTGTTAGGTGTATTAGTAGGGGTGTCCAAGTCGTAAGAGGAGGTAATAATCCTCTGTACAAGACACTGTTAGCCCCATCTGAGTACTCGGCGTAAGGTATTGGAGGCACACTCACAAGGACATTAACCAAATTGAGGCAGTCCGAGAAGGCAACCAAATGGTGCAGGACTGCATCAGAAGACATATGAGGACAGATTAACGGAGCTCAATATATAACCCTTGAGCAAAGGAGGGAGAGAGGTGATATGATCGAGGAATTCAAACACCTTAAGGGCATAAACAAGGTGAAAGAGTCTAACATGTTTAAATATAAGAAAAATAGCAGGACAAGGGGACACAGCATGAGATTAGAAGGAGGCCGATTAAGGGGGAATGTGAGGAAATTCTTTTTCACAGAAAGGGTGGTGGATGCATGGAATGGCTTACCACAAGAAGTGGTGGCTATGAATACAGTGCAGGGCTTCAAACAGGCATGGGATAGGCATAAGGGAGCAATACAAATGACTATGAATAGATAGGTCACTGACAGAGCAAAGGCCGAAGGCACATTTATAAGGTAGAAAAAGGAATGGGCAGACTGGATGGGCCTTGCGGTCCTTATCTGCCGTCAACTTCTATGTTTCTATGTTTCTATGTTTGACCAGCACATGTTGCTTCAGGTGCCATTGTATTCAAGCATCACTGCCATAGAGTAGTGGAAAAGTCAAAAACAACAACTGCCTGCATTGTGCTCTGTGGCATTATGTGCCTTGGTGGTACTTGTCACCTCAGTGTGCATTGAAAGATCTTTTGGTCTATGCTGCAAGGTGCAAGACAAATGACATACGCAATTGTCTGAGAAAAGACTAGGGCAGCTAAACATCCTTTACCACAATAAGGACATCACAGCTTCTTTTGAGAGCTTTGGAACTCCAGAAGTGTCAGATAGCAAGTAAATAGTTCTGTACTTTATTTTATTGAGAGCTGCTGTATTTAAAGTGAGTCGCACTTTTAAAGGCTCTGTTTGCATTTCTGAGTTGTCAGAGTTATGTAACTAAAATAAGAGTATATTTATTTGCAAATGTATTTGCAGTGATGTTAACCTGGAAAAATCTATATACTACTTCTGCCACCAGATAGGTGTTATTACATTGTGATGTCTTTGCTGCAAACACCGTTGTATTAACGTTGTGACTAATGTTTTTAATGAACTGTTTTTAACACGTTACATGAAATTAATCAAAACTATTCAAACATTTATTTTTTACTCAACTGTTTTCTTTTTAGTTGAAAACAAATTAGATGAAACATTGCATAATAAACATTGATATTTTTGGTTGACAATTAAAAAAAAAGAAAAATCATAACCTGGCAAGCCTAATCAAACCAAGTACTGACAGGTCGAAAATCTACTTATTGGCAATATGGAAAAGAAAAAAAAACTTGAGATTTAAGAAGTAATAGTTCACTGCCCTAGAAAATTAATATTTAATTTCAGGCATTACATTAGGTCTTTGAGGTATTTATTATTCTGGTTGGCAACCTCCCAACCCTGTTGCCACACATACCTTCATCCAGGTTGGCGGGATTGGATGGGACATGGAACTCAAGAGTATCGGGGTCCTCCTCATGGCTGCCACCATTTTTCCTCTGCATTCACTTCCAAGAGCACCCATTGACCATCTCTGTGTGGTACCACACACAGGCACTGCCTCATGTACATGTAAGGATGGTTTAAGCTCTTACTCCTCATGAGGAACGTCAAAGATGCGATGAAGCAATAGTTACAATTTCAATGTTTATGTAACAGATGAATATTGTGTTTGATTGAATGAGCTATACCAATAACCAGTTAATTGAATGTAACTGATGTTTTGTATCTTGTATTTAATGTTTGTATTTGTCCTTTATTATCGTGTGTAACTTTTAATTTTTGTATAGCATCCACAGGGACATCTTGTAAACTGGGTAGTTATTGCCCTAATGGTGTGTGAAAATGTATTACTCCTGATAAATACTTTGACTACTTTGCCACTAACCTAGCTCCCTGGCCCCCCATGAGAAGCTGCTGTAGCACCGGATTGTTGCATCGACCCTTTCCAGGCTGGGATATGCTACCATGGACAGCATTCTTCCCAGTCCTGGCAACCATGCAAGGACATGAGTCCACTCCTAAACTTAGGTTATTTACATGGAAGCACAACATGCTTCCTCTGGGCCACTGGGGGCCCCTTTATGGAGCTGCTGATGCCTCCAGAAGAATATTCAGACAGAGTTAAGCTTATAGTTTGCATGAGCTCTGTATTTCTTCTCTCCATTATTTGTTATTGAGGTCATATGCACAAAAACAAAAGCTTTGTTTCTTAAGAGTTTATCTGCAGGTGGATTTTCCACCTGATGTCATAATGCACTGCTACTGATATCACAGTTATTCACATAGCAGCAGACTTTGAAGTCACAACAGGGGATTATTACTTCAAGCAGACAATATGCTGTAGGGGCAGATGAACTCAAAGGGATAAAGATCTCGTTTAGTGCAAATTTCTTCAGTAATGAAGAAGAGGGAGGAGAAATCTACAAAAGATATGTGAAATATGACAAAATTGTGTATCTAAATGTTATGTTTACCAAGGTTTTCCTACAGTTGCCAGCAGCTCTTTAAGCTGTTTGCAAACACTTATGGTCCCTTAACATCATGGAGAAGTATCTAACATAGAGACATATTAACTAAAGGTTGTCCAGGACTCAAGAGCCATCACATCTGCTCCACCCCATTACATAAGCAGGTACCAGTGAGTATGTTATGCAAACATGTACTAATTTATAGAGACTTCCCACCTAACAAAAGGGAAAGGTGGTAGCCATATTAAAAGGAGCACTCCTTTTAAATATTTCAAATGTTAAAAAAATGCCTAAGCAGACTCAGATTGGGGGGATAAAAGGGCATTTTACTAGGTAGGAGAAGGGTAATCTAAAATGGAATGGAGCACTCAATGCTGAGTGAGTAGTGTTGTGTGCTACCACATCGGTGACTTGGGTTTGGAAGTAAGCCCAGGAAGCCAGTCAGGTGACCCTATGGTTGGGGAGGCACTACTACATTATAGCGCTCCCAGCCAGGGAGGGAAGATGTCAGGTTCTACCACTGTAGCAACCACTGTGGTGGGCTAGAAAACTAGCCTCTCACACAGGGGCATGCTAAAGCATGTGAGATCTGTTGGGACACACTCTGACATTGAGGAGTTGTGTGGGGTCAAAGGAACAGAAAAAGGAAATACCCCAGCAGCGGCAGGATAATCTCCCAGTCATCACAGCCCACATTTCACCTGCTGGGCCATGGAAAAATCTGGATTGTGCTTTGAGGAAGAAGGATGGCTGTCCCCCCTCAGATCCTACCATGGGGGACCACCCCCAGGTAAATCCCTAGGATGGTGGGTGACAGGTGAGGAAGGAGTTAGCTGTGTGAGACCAGAAAAAGGTAATGTGGAAAAAATAAGTATGTAAAATGTTTACCATAAAATTCAAGTTGGTCTTTCTTTAGTTTGTTCAGACCCAAGACTGCATCAGATCCTGTTAGTGTTATGTAGTTTGTGGGTACTGTAAAACCATAATTTGTTTAGAGGATTTTCTCTATGACTACTTTATCAACTTCAGCCCAGTGGCCTCATGAAAAAAAAAATCTCCCTTCCTTCCTTCCTTCCTTCCTTCCTTCCTTCCTTCCTTCCTTCCTTCCTTCCTTCCTTCTTTTCCTTTTCTTTTATTTCTAAATGTTTTACCAGGAAAGACAAACTGAGCTGATAATAGCTCTTTTCCAGATGCATGGGGGAAGAGGATGTTACACAGTACAATAAGGTGTAAGACCTATAGTATATTAACAGTTATGCATCAGATCTGGTGGAGAATGCTATTTGAGTGCTATTGCAGCTTTCTGAGGATGCATAGCTTCCATATATTGTGTTGATCCTGTCCCCGTTAACTGCTTGTAAAGCAGCATATAGTATCTGCAAACCTGACCTGAGAATTTGCTACGTAAACATGATCTTCTGGGTCAAATGAAGGCTGACAGGATTTCTCTTCTTCTAATGGTAACCCCTCTCTCAGATTCAGAGGAAAGCAATTTTTTGGGCTGTTAAAATGAAAACTCAAGTGTATTCAGAAAAAAAGCTCAGTTCAATCTTCTTTACTAATTCATCCATACTTACTTCATAGTGGTTGAAGACATTATCCATGATGCATTGCATTTAGGGGATATGGTGATTGTTTGCTTCTTTTAAAATGAGGCATCATTGCCTTTCCCTTTTTTGCATAATGCTTTCCCTCTGCATTATAATAAGTTTTCTTTTTCACTTCATTGTGGAAAACACCATCAGGATATAAACAATTAGGTATGAGAGTAAGGCTTAGCTTAAAGGTAATTTGCTTTTTACAGTTTGTCTGGTAGAAATCATTGCTAGTTTGAAGTAGAAAAAACAGCCAGCATTCATCACAGAACTTGTTTGCTTCTGCTAAATGGGTTCGTGCTCAGGTTGTAACATATGCATTGAGCTAGATATTGCAGTCACCAGTCTTCATATTTGTCAGAATCTTATTTAATTCTGAGTTTTAATATTTTGTATATTGCCTAGTGTAAGTAGTATAATATCAACACAGAGCATTTTAATGCCATGTAGGGAGTCTGGTGACATGCAGAAGTACTTTTCTTATGAAAAATCATATATAATTATTAATGTATATTATTTATGCAAGCATGCTAGGTAGTGATGAGGAGCTGGATTTTCAGCTGCACTTTAGCAACTTGCAGCACAATTGTGCTGCATTCTTGATGCTTATGACAATAAGGTAGTCCACCTATAAGGTGTTCTAACTTATGTGAACAAGTGCCATGACTAGAGGCAGTTCTGTTGATTGTTGCATCAAAAAAGTGATGGGTGTGTCACTTTTTTGATACAAGCTACTGGAAAGCAGCAGAAGTTTCAGGAATGTAGCACTTTTTATGGAAATAGGATGTGGGCATTCTCATGCATGAAGTGTGCTACAGTTGTGGCAGAAATGCTGCCAGAAGTCTTGCAGCAAAACAGCTGAAGATTTAACTTAATACCGTAATTGTGCCATACTGGTAAATACCCCTGGTGATCTAAATGGGTGGCATCAGGAATTATGGATGACTGAGGTACAGCCAGGGCACAGAAGACTTGTATGCGGGCATGCAAGTCAATTTAAATCTGAGATATTGTTATCTATATTCATTACTCTTTCACAGCTTGGACACAGAAGATTTTTACTGGGGCACATGCCCTGTCTGACTCCAGCCATCAATGGTTTGTAAGGACTTGCACTGTGAGTACCTAGCTTGTAGTGGACAAGTTTAGATAGTGAACTGGGTGCTTGAGTTCTGAGTAGCTTGTCTACAAATCAGCACAAAACCAAATCCCCTTTTGCATCTTTAGGACAACCAACCAGGTTCATTATACACGGTGTAATGACTGGTTCTGTAACGATGATTTCTGCTACCTGCTAGTGATTCATAGTGGCAAATGTTACTATCTAGTACATTTAAACTGTTTAAAAATCAGGTGTTTACTTCTAATAAATAGAAAACTGACTATTTTATTTATTGTATTTTGATGTGTTATTAGTTTCTACTTTTATAATAACATATTTGTTAGTGCAGTGAAAACAGGTGGATTTTCACCTTTGCTTGTCACGCTGCTAGTAAAAAAAGAATTCAGTAGCATTCTGGTATTGTGATGTTAGAAACTGCCAGCTACTTAACAGCCCAATATATCTTCTTTTATATGTTTGTACTATTGTGCTCCATTTGTATAATTTTAAGTTTTTAAAAACAATTATTAGTTTCTCTTTTCTTCTTTCCAAGTAAAATCTGGTCATGAAGAAAATGTCCTGCTAAATTATAACAAAAGATCACGGGCATGATTCACAAAGCATTTGCACTCAGAGCATCTCAGATGCCCTGATGCAAATGAAATGCGCCTAGCACCAACTGTGGTATTCACAGAAGATGCACTGGGGGATGCTCCTGGTGCATCCCCTCTGTGAATACCACAGTTGTGCCCAGCCCAGGATGCACCTGTGGTACCCCATTGTCTGGCTAGGAAATCAATGGGGCAGCACACCACCAGATGCGCTATGCCCAAAGCCACTAAAAATAGCCAACAACACACAAAAGGGGTCATTAGGCATGCAAGACACAATGGGGCCATTTTCATGTCATTATAGCCCCATTTGCATGTGTATTGTAGGGATGTGCCTGTCGGAATGTGCTGGGTGCCATGTAAATGTGGCAGTGCTCACCAACATGACACCTTAGGTCAGTCGCCTCCGCTCCCACCAGTATCCCTGTTACATCAGCGAAATGGCCCTCTGCCATATTGGGCATTTGCATCCGTCCTCCCTGCCTGTAGTCCCATATTGCACACAAAAGCACCCTCTGCCAAAGTACACTTCTGTAGCTCCCTCCCTGCCCATAGCTCCATATTGCATGCAAAAGTGCCCTCTGACAAAGTATGCTTCTATAGCCCCCCTTCCTGCCCATAGACCCTTATTGCATTAAAAGGCCCTCAGCCAAATTATGTTTTTGTATCCTCCCCTCTCTTCCCCAACCTGATTGCACTGATATGCCACATCCAGTCATACCCTGGTGGTTCAGAAGACCTCCCACCCACTCAGGCACCCCCAGCCAACACCACCCCCCCATCCCAGTATGTTCTGAATGTCGGCGGGTAGCTCAATCCACCTGCACAGCACCACGGCTGCTCGCCAACAGAGCTGTCTCTGAATGACAGTGTACTGTACTACTGTAAGCCCATTGGTAGACTGTGTCAACCAATGGGCTTGCAGTGTGTACTGTAAGCTGTCATTCACAAAATGATCTGTGATGTATGGTGCATGACTAGGCTGAAGGAATTCAAGCTGGTGTCCCTGAAACTCCACCTTCCCTCCTCTGAAAGCCTTACCATTATTGGCTGCTACAGGCCACAATTTGGTGGTACTGAAAGTCTTAATACCTTGAAATCACTTGTCACCTCCACCAATAATGAGGCCATCATTCTTGGAGACCTAAATATGGATGGGCTGACCCACAAATCAAGTGGTCTCAAATGCCTCTGTGATGAGCTTGGCCTAACACAAGTCGTCTCTGAGTCTACCAGGCCAAACACTGAGAATAAGATCAACGGATCCATCCTTGACATCATAATCAGCAACCATCCCCATAAAATTCTGAACTCCACCATCCTTCATAATGATATGAGTGATCATGGGATCGTGGTGTGCACCCATGCCCAGTATAAGAGTCACTCCACACCTAAGCCCGTTATAAATTGGTCTCTCCATAAGTTCAATTCAGGCACCTACCTGTTGGACCTAAGAAATGTTAAATGGCAAAGCTTCTACCTAGCCACCAGTGTAGATGTAGTGGTTGGCATCCTCAACAATAATCTTACCTCCCTAATTAACAAGCATGCACCCCTAAAAAAAACTGGAGTTCATAAGTTCTCTCACCCTTGGTTTACCCCAGACCTTAAATCTGCACTCACTCACAGGGACAAATTATGGTCCAAAACCAGGCATACTAAGTGGCCAGCTGACAGGCAGGCATTCAGAGCAGCTAGGAATGCCTGTGTCAAACTTATCTGTACTGCAAAATCAAATTATTACATCACCACCCTCGAGCAGGCTAAGGGGAACCCTGCTAAAATCTGGATGACTCTGAAATCGGTTGAAGGTCATTGGGCTACTCCCTCCATCCCCTCCAAGATTCACCTCAAAGGCGTCAACATTGAAAACTGTGACCAGAGCCTAGAAGCACTTAATTTGCACTCCGCGACCACTGGTTTGGTGTTTTCTTCATCCCCCTATGCTGGTCTTGTCAATCCTCCTCCGGACAACAGCCCTCCTCAATCTACACTCACTCTCTCCACCCATTCCAGTTGCAACCCATCACCTTTAAAGAAGTAGAAGACCTTCTTATCAATCTGGATACTAGAAAGGGTGGCAGCACAGATGGATTAGAACCATTCTTCTTAAACCTAGGACAATTCTACCTCATAGCCCCCATACTCTACATATTTAATCTCTCCATTGACACAGCTACAGTT
The DNA here is from genome assembly GCA_016271365.2 of Neoceratodus forsteri. Taxonomy (NCBI): domain Eukaryota; kingdom Metazoa; phylum Chordata; order Ceratodontiformes; family Ceratodontidae; genus Neoceratodus; species Neoceratodus forsteri. Next base: position 1,332,367,295 of record CM057458.1, read on the forward strand.
CCCTCTTTTTGGAAATCTGCCCATATCACCCCTCCATTCAAATCTGATGACCCTTGAGATCTCAGTAACTACAAGCCCATCTCTATCTTGCCTAGCCTGTCTAAAATCTTTGAAAAACTCATCTACTCCCAACTAAAATATTATACTGAAACTTACTCTTTCCTCAACCCCTCCCAATCTGGCTTCAGACCCAATCACAGCACCATTTTGGTCCTCACAAAAGTTAGAAATGATTGGGTTACCGAGCTTGACTCCTAAAAGGTCACTGGTGCCATCTTTTTGGACCTTAGTAAGGAGTTTGATACCGTCAACCACGACCTAATTGTCAGCAACCTCCATAACCTAGGTGCCACCCCCACAACTGCCAAGTTGTTCAACAGCTACCTCTCGTGTAGATCCCAGAAAGTCAAGGCTGATGGTTTAGTTTTAACTTCACTACCCATCTCCAGGGTTGTCCCTCAAGGGTCCATTTTAGGGCGAATCCTTTTCTCCCTGTATATCAATAACCTTGACACTGATATTAAAAACTCCAAACACCATTTCTTTGCAGATGATACAGTCCTGTATATGTCAAAACCAACCCTCACTGAAGTCAGGAATGAATTCCAAGCTGACTGCTCAACTTGAATTGAATCTCGTTAATTCTAAACTGCTACTAAATGCCATAAAGACTAAAACCATGTTCTTTACGCTCAACAACTCCATCAACACTCCACCAATTCTGGCTAATGTTTCTGTTGTCACCTCCCTAAGTGAACTCCTTGAAATTGTACCAAAATTCAAATATCTGGGAGTCTGGCTAGATTGTAAGCTTTCTGTCAACACCCACATTGATAACCTCACATGCAAACTCAAAGCCAGGTTAGGTTTTTTCTTCAGAAACAAGTCCTTATTTCCAACCGAGATTAGTACTAGACTTGTCCAGGTCACCTTCCTGCCATTACTTGATTATGGTGACATAATATACAAAGTCGGGGATGTGCCAGTGCATCTTGGATGTGCTAGGTGCATCCCTTTTATGAATCCTGCCCTGCATGTTACCAAAAATCACATATTTCTATTAAATACTGTGTATAATATTTTGGTGGAAGTGTTATTTCTCCCAAAAAATCTGAAAACAGATTTGTAGTTTCCTATTGAAATACATTGGCAGTGTTGCCAGTAAAGAGTTTCTAACATCATAATACAATAATTCCACTGGATTCTTTTTTCAATAGCAGTTGGCAAAATACAAATAAAATTATAAAAAAGAAAAGAAACAATTAAAAGCAAACTGAATGAACAAAGAGGCATCTAAAGGCCTCAAACCTTAATTCTTTAAGATATACACCCTTACTTAACACTTGTTCTTTAAGACTGAATGCTGACACCTCACAAAAAACAAACTGGTATGGCACAACTAAATTATTAAGGAGTATTATTGATAGTCAACATAAGTGACCTAACAGAGGACTTCTAAGGGACATCTTCACAGTACTTCAGTCTCAGATGAGACATCACAAAGAATTGACTGAGTGGGATTACTAAAGACATTTCTGAACCAAGTAGCATGTTTCTCCAGTATCTTAGACAATGCAGAGAGCATAGCTGCAGCACATTATAAACCATTAAAGATCTAATTTACTGCCTGAAATTAATATAAACTTTAAAAAGTAATAAACCAGTACTTATATCTAAAGTATATTTTTTTCCTTTTCCTTTTTGCAAATTAGAAGATGTTGCCCTTGAAAATATGTGATGAGATGTGTGGAACAGTATTCTACCTAGAGGTTGATGTAGCTAGATCTATGCCTTCTCATACATCATCAGGCCTATTACCTGGCTGTCTGTGGCATCACAACTGACTATAGCCAATCAACTGCTGCCAGATCGGCTACTGGTGTGGTCATTTTAAGTGAGTTCCCAATATCGATAAGGTATGAAGAAGAATAGAACTAGATATTTCAGTATTCAGGTAAAGTACTGCTCTTTACGCACCACCTAATACTACCAGGCAGAAACCCATTTTATTTGTATTGTTTGTTTATGATTTCTGACCAGGAAAGGCATACTAAGCTAATATACAGTAGGTTTTTTTCAGGTGCATTTGGGTGTGGGTTGCATGGAGCTATTTTATTGATGGGGAATGTTGGCCATTACACCGAGGAAATTCCCCTGCTCTGTCCCTCTTCATGATGTCCAGTCCTGGTGGGATCCAATAGAGGATGCATATCCAGGAGGCTGGGGAGCAGGTCTCCTCCCTAGCCTCTGCACAGCAAGAGACTGAAGGTTTTTTTTTGATGCAGAAAGTATATCATAGAATGGAACTGAGTCAGATATGTTTATAGATACTGAATTTCCAACTTCAGCAAGTTCTGAAATACCTAAGGTAAACTCCAATGTGGGAACTGATTTCTCAGATAATTATCCTAAAATGTTACAAGCCTTACTAAAAGCAGAAGAAGTAGAACGCCTCCGGGCTCGACAGCTAGAAATTTCTGTAGCCTTAAAGAAGATTAGAACTAGGCAACTCCAAACAGTGGACTGAGCCTGCTTGATGACCCAGCCTCTCATTCTAGTATGCCCTTAGGAACCAGTGACTTACAGAACTCTCAGGCTTCAAGTTGTGTCACATCTGCAAACAGTGTCATTTATCTAACAAGTGCTACAGAACACATGAATGCCACAGTCTTTTCATTCACGGCAAAACCAGCTATAAAACAAACTATAGGGCAGCATACAAAAGGTAATCAGTTGTTGAATAGTACCTCTCAAAATACTTCTAAAATGCAAAAATATTTATTTACAAAAGATAAATCTTGGTCCCCCAACCCAGTGCTGCTTATCACAAACTGGAATCAGTTGAAAAACTTTCAGGATCAGCTCCCGGTATCACCTAAAGCACCTGCACAGGAATCTGATGCAAGTACAGATGGGAGTACTCCGAGCAAGTCTATGGATCAAACTGTCACTACAACAAACAAGCCTTTCAGCTTGGAAATTGTACCACCTCAAGCCATGCAAACTGGAGATAGTACCAGTGATCCTCCACAGTCATTCGGGAATGTGTCGGGAATGGCACATATGGGTGTGTCACCTGGCCTAACATGCTCCCTGGGACTGCAGGCAGAACAGACTGAATGGACAGTAGAAAATGCTTTATCAGCAGGTTGGGAATGTAACCCAGAAAATAGTGCCTAGGTATTGAGTCCATCTGCAATACAGATGCCTTTACCTCGAGATAAAGCCAGAACTGCGGATCTGGTGCAGAGCGATCTTTCAAGCAGTACTACTCATCCTTCAGCACCTTTAACAGGTATGCAGCATGTAAATCTGCAAAGTGTAAATGTTTTGCCTTTAGACACTATTGCTTCAGTAACTGATCAAAACAATTATTCCTTCTCCCTACCAAGAGAATTAACACTAATGCAAAACCCGATGCTAAGTATAAAAGTAGCACCAGAGAGTTTGCCCCCCCATCCCAGCTGGGGAGACTACTGCAATACAGGAGGAGACATCTGAAATCCACAGGTCTACAATGCGACAAACAACAGGTACTTCTACTCCTCTAACTGCTTCGGCACCATGGCATTTCATTAATCAAGATAATCCTCATCCTTTTGCCTCTTTGTTCCACAGTCCTATTTATCCAGAAAGGCATCATAACGCTGTTAGACTATTATATAATAGGGGTATGGATATACTTCAAGACCGCATCTTTGTTGCAAAAACTCTACTAAAAGATTCAATGAGTTTTTCACAAATGAGATCCATGCCCTGATTCATGAGTCGGGGAAAACAACTTTTGATATGTGTGTCAAAGTGAATTCAGGCCTATAGTGTTTTGGGGCTAAATTTCAAGAACTCAGATGAACACTGCTATAGGCCCCTTTTATAGCGATTCCCTTGACAAGGCCTGCATATAAAACTGTTAAAATTTTATTTTGAAATGAGGGGGTCAGTGTCACAGACCTCACCTATTGGTTAAAACAAAGGTGTACGGTACTTGGGCAACCCAAAGCAATCTTCGATTCAGAGCACATTTGGACTGGTGGTTGGAGAATAAAAGTGATACTCAGAGAAACTGATTCAGGACTAGAACATTTACGTAACTGTTTTTTTTTGGGGGGGGCAGAGACCAGAGGGGGTGTTGTTATATGCGGGCCAACCTGAGGCCTGTTATAAGTGTGGCTCCACCTGTCACCTGAGTAGTGTATGTGACCAAGTGAAATGTACCTTTTATCAAGAATTAGAGCACACTAGTGAGCATTGCATGAATGAGCGTAAATACAATCTGTGTGATGAGCTGAGTCATTCTTACCAAAGCTGCAAGTGGGCAGTGCACAACCATGCTAACCCAACAGATGATGAGGAACAAAGGTTATCAGTAGCTATAGCGCAGAGAGCTACTTTTCTATAGATCTCTAGACCCCCCACAATAGCTTCAGTCCAGCACCCTGTAGTTAGCACCCCTATGATCCAACTCCAGGCAAAGGTCTGATCTGAACCACCCTCAATAGAAACAGTGGAAATGGAGATTCCAAACCTTCCCTCCCCTCCTCCAGGTTCTGCCCCCGAGGCAACTAAGAACATGCCTGCCCCCCTCAACCCCCTTACCCACAATGAAAGGTAAAAGACATAGAATCCATAAGAAATCACCAACCCAGCAACAGCCTGCTTCAAAACCCACCAAAACACTAGATATTTCTCTTTCCAATAGATTTGAGGCTTTACAGAACACCACTGAACTCTGAGACCCTGACTCTGAAGACTCTACTTCATGGTCCTCACAACCAGACCTGGCATCAGATATGGATGTCAGTGATCTGGATTCTCAAACTTTTGACTCAACCCAAGATCCTTTTGCTGCACATATTGAGATACTAAATTGGCCTAGGAGATCACACAGACAGAGACCAAAACCCCCTTAGTTAAGGGGATCATGGGTTCTCCACCACTCTTCTAATGGATAACACTCTCAATTCTATAAATACAAATATCATTAGGAGTGATAGGAAAAGACAAGCAGTATTCTCGTATTTACGTTTTGCCTGTGTGCAAATTGTTTTTATTTAAGACACTAGGTTGCACATAATATCTGAAATTGCCTTAGCAACTAAAGACTGGTATGCTGGGCCCAACGTTTGGTTGCTTGAAACAGACACCTGTTCTGGGGCGGGCTTTCTATTTAGATCTACAGCAGCTATTCATATAATTAAATTGATTGATCTAGTCCCTGGATGAGCATTAATCCTTTACATCAAGCTTAACAACATATATTACAGATTGATAAATATATATGCCACACAAACCAAAGCAGAAAGAATAGCTTTATTTCAGTTGGTGTAACTATATCTTTATTCATCACACCCAGTGATTTTTGGTGGAGACTTTAATTGCGCCTGACCTTGCAAGATAGAGGAAAAAATACAAAAAACACAAAACTTTTTTGTGACATGTCAACCTTAAAGCAAATTATTCATGATGCCATGCTAGTTGATGCTTATAAGACAATTAACAGACATTCGAACCCAACATTTCAAAAGGGTTGCTTAGTAACCCAGATTGATTTCTTCATTTCCAAATTACTTGCCCTTACTAAAATGTTTGTACAATATGTAGAATTCTCAGACTATAAGATTTTGGTGCTTATTTTAGGGCCCAAATTCTACAGACAGAATGGTCTAGGTTATTGAAAATTTAACTCTTCCCTGTTAAATAACTCTCTAATGCAACAGAATATTAAAATATTTTTAACTAACAGGCAATTGGTTTTTGAAATGAACGATACACCTGTAACTTTGTGGATGGATACTAAAAGAGACTAACAAATTTTATTAAAACAAAACTGTAGAATCTGTAGGGACAAAGACTATTTAAAATACCTTATGAACAGACAACAGTTACAAAAACTGCAGTCTTTAGCTAGAACAACAAAATATAATTTTACAGTACAAATACAGTTATTAAAACAAGAAATGTTAAACTATCATTTGAAAAAACATGATGGACTTCAAAAGCAACAGTCTTTCAATACTCAGGGTAATGCAAGAGTCATTTGTCCTTTTTAAGTTATAAAGAAAAAAATAAAACATAAAGCAATTTACAGTTTGCTAGATGTAGCTATGAAAGAATATACAGATAAACAGAATCTAGTGAGAATAGTTACCCAACACACCTCTACATTGCTTCCTGATTAACCTGTTAAGATCCCTATTGCTTCTACATTTCTTAACTGTTTTACTCCCCCTACCTGTCCAGAAGAGGTCCTAAATGCCTTAACAAAAGACATCTCATCTCAAGAAGTTGCAATAGCGATACACTCTCTTAAAAAAAAAAAACACTGCCCCAGGTGCAGATGAACTTACCTCTGAATTATTTAAAGTTATTGGGCCATTAATTTCAAAAGAATTAGCGCAGCTTTTACTGTAATGCTGCAATCAGATTCTATCCCTTTACAGATGATAAGGGGTGTTCTTTTTTACATTTATAAAAAAGGTGAAAAGAAAGATCTCTCAAATTGGAGGCCGATAAGTCTCCTGAACATCAACTTTAAAATTCTGACAAAAATTTTGAATATGAGATTACTCCAGGCAACCATGTATCTCATCATGCCAGCAAAATCTTGTTCAATACCAGAAACAAAAATGACAGAGCAACTGATATTATTGAGATAAATTTTCAGGTATGACAATTGCCATGGCAGAGAGGGGTTTGTGTTATCATTGGAACAGAAACAGGCTTTTGATTCAGTCAGTCATAGATTCTTATGGTAAGTGTTACAAAATTATGGTATCCCAACCATATTTATAGCTTGGATCCAGTCACTGTACAAACCAGCCACAGTTACACCATTAGTAAATGGCTGGATCGGACCAATGTTACCAGTTCATAAGGGGGTTTGACAGGGATGTCCCTAAGTTCCCTCCTTTATGTATTTAATATTGATCCTCTATTATGTGTCCTAAATTCTTCCCCAAATTTACACAACATACAGACTAATGATATTGTGGTCCCACATTGTGCAATGGCTTATGCAGATGATCTATGTATCTTAGTAAGAGATGAATCTTCTGCAAAACTAGCATTGCACATCTGTATAGCACTTGTATGGGTTCTATGTTAAATATTAATAAATATAAGGGGCAATATTTGGGAACATGTACCCCCACTATTCTAGGTATAGGTGGCATTCAAATATCAGACACACCTCTGACCATTCTGGGTATAAAATTTGGTTCTGGACCTTTAGATATTCTTAATTGGGAGGCTAAAGTCGAACAAGAGCGTCTACTAGTCTAGCAATGGAATAAGGTACAAATGTGTAAGCAAAAAAGAATATATTTAATCAAAACCTTTTTGATCCCAGCTTTTTTTATCAGTTATTTATTTCCTCCACCTAAAACATTTGAAGCTGCCATCTACAGTATATTCTTTCAAGCAGTCTGGGGGAGCTGACAGAACCCTGCCAAAAGGAATATTTTGTATCTACCATGGAAGCAAGATGGGCTTGATAAGATAAATCCACTGGTGTTTTATTATAGTGTTTACTGGATCACTAATCTTAGGCCTCTATTATTATTGATGGTTGTTTATGGACTCCAATGTTTCAAAACTTCTGTCTTACATGGCTAACACCCTGGTCAGAAGGCACACTAAGGGTAGTAAGATCAACACACCAAGCCTCTGCATACATTAGAGAGGTTTTTGTCAAACTCGAGTATTGGTAGGTGTCCAGAAACATAGAAACATAGAAGTTGACAGCAGATAATGACTGCAAAGCCCATCCAGTCTGCCCATTTTTTCTACCTTATGAATGTGCCATTACTCTGTCAATGGCCTATCTATTCATACTCAACTAAAGGCCTTTTTATTTTCTAAAGCATTTAATTTAGTTTAATTTAAGTTTTGATGTAGTTTTATATTTAACCATTTAGTTTTGAAATTATTTGTATTTATATGTTTATTTTATATGTATCATGTTAAAATGTTTGTTTTAAAATTGATTGTATGGCGCCCAGAGCCTCTGGGATTGGGCGTCTTTTAAATAAACTTTGCCTTGCCTTGCCTTGCCATCTGTATTGCTCCCTTATGCCTATCCCATGCCTGTTTGAAGTTCTGCACTGTATTCGTATCCACCACTTCCTGAAGTAGGCCGTTCCATGGATCCACCACCCTTTCTTTGAAAAAGAACTTCCTCACATTACCCCTTAATCAGTCGCCCTCTAATCTCATGCTGTGTCTGCTTGTCCTGCTGTTTTTCATATATTTTTTTTTTTACAATTGTTTAACCAGGAGTGGCACACTAAGCTGAAAGCTTGTTTACAGGTGCAACCTGGGAGCACAGGTAAGTTAAGTGACTTGCTCAGGGTCACACAGTATGCAAGTGGTGGATGTGGAATTCAATCCCAGGTCTTCAGATTTGTAGCTCAGAGCCTTAAACCACTGCACTATACTTCCTCCCCATATATTGAAATGTGTTAGACTCTTTCACCTTGTTAATGCCCTTAAGATGTTTGAATGTTTTGATAATATCACCTCTCTCCCGCTTTTGCTCTAGGATATACATATTGAGCTCCATTAATCTGTCCTCATATGTTTTCTGATGCAGTCCCTGCACCATTTTGGTTGCCCTTCTCTGGACTGCCTCCATTTTGTTAATGTCCTTGTGCAGGTGTGTCCTACAGTATTGCACAGATTATTACCTCCCTCTTATGACTTGTGATACCCCTACTAATACACTCCAACATCCCTCTAGTGTTGCCTACTGCTTTAGTGGTATGCTTGGATGATTTCAGATCATCTGTGATGATAATGCCCAAGTCTCTTTTTTCCCTTGTGATTGCCAGCAACTCCCTTCCCAACTTATAGGTAGCTTCATGGTTTCTCTTCCCAATGTGCATGATCTTGCAGTTCTTTGCATTAAACCCCAGTTGCCACTCTTCTGACTATTTGCCAATTTATCCAGATCTCTTTTCATTCAGCCCACCCCATCTGGATCATCTACTCTGTTGCAGATCTTGGTGTCATCTGCAAACAGACAAACCTTACCCTCCAGTCTATCTGCAATGTCACTGATGAAGATATTGAAGAGGACGGGCCCCAGGGCTGATCTCTGAGGTACTCCACTTGCGACTTGCATCTCTTCTGACTATATACCATTTACCACCGCTCTCTGTTTTCTGCCCATCAACCAGTTTGCCACCTAGTTGACCAATGTCTGACCCACCCCAAGCCTACCCAGCTTATTAATCAATCTTCTATGTGGAACAATATTGAAAGCTTTGCTGAAGTCAAGGTTGGTGACATCAACTGCACCCCCTTGGTCCACCACTCTGGTTACCCAGTCAAAGAAATCTATGAGATTAGTTTGACAGGACTGTACTGCTGTAAACCCATACTGTCTTGGATCCTGTGCTCCTATGCATTCCAGGTGTTGCACTATCCTTTCCTTAAGGAGTGCCTCTATAATCTTGCCCACTACTGATGTAAGACTGACCGATCTGTAGTTCCCTTCCTCCTCTCTGTTTCCACTCTTGTGGAGTGAGATCACATGAACCCTTCTCCAGTCTTCTGGGACCTCTCCTGTGCTCAGAGACTCAATAAACAGTTCTAATAATGTCTTTGCTAGTTCCACCCTTAGCTCCTTTAGTACCATGGGATATATGCCATCAGGTCCTGTTGTCTTGTCCACACTGAGCTTAGTGAGCTCTTGTAGGACCCTTTCTTTTGTGAAGGGACTTGTGCACACCTCCCTCCCCCCCCCCGTGTCCATGGTGCTGAGCTGTGGGCCCTGCCCTACCTTCTCCTCAGTAAATACTGAGCAGAAGTATCTATTTAGGATAGATGCTTTCCCTTGGTCCTCCTCCACACACTCCCCCTTATCCCCTTTGATCTTAGCAAGAACCCCTCTGGACTTTCTCCTTTCACTAATGTATCTATAGAAAGTCTTGTCCCCTTCTTTTTCTGTTCATGCTTGTGTTTCCTCGGTTTGGGCCTTTGCCTGCCTTATTGCCTTCCCTGCTTCCCTTAGGGAAGTTTGGTATGCCTCCCTGTCTTCATCTGTTGCATTCCCTTATATTTCCTGAAGGCCAGCCTTTTGGCTCTGATCTTTCTGCTACTGTTTTTGGGAACCAAAGTGATTTCCTCCTCCTTCCAGCCAGATGATATTCACAGTTCATAGAAAGTTACTATACAAGCAAATCCTAGCCACTAGTTTTCAAGTGGAAACAATGTTTCATCAGTGTCCAGCTATTTCCTTTTCTTCCCTGTTAGAAGTATTAAATAATCAATGAATTCCTTATAAAATGAAGGATATAAATTGGCTCTGTTGCCATGAAAAACTTAACATAAAAGCAAACCAAAAGCATAAATGGCTAACTGAAAGATATTGTTCTAATGTGGGTGCTGTCAACAATTGGAAACTATGGACCATTTATTTTTCTCTTGTAGCTAAATCATGGGCTTTTGGAAATTTTTGGCTACACAGTGGAATGTTCTCTGTTTTGCTACAGTAACTTATAATTCTTTAATATACGGCGATCTAGATCAATGTTGGGCCAAATGGGATAAATCTATTTTTCTATTACTTCTCATTACAATAAAATTATATATATGGAATACCAGATGTCTATACATGTTACAACAAAAGGACATAATCCATATTGAACTATTACAAAAATTACACATGAATTAAAAAACATAAGTTTTTCTGAAGTTAATAGATGTATGAAGATTTTTTTAGATAAAGCTTGGCATAATCTACCCTTGGTCATGGATTCAGATGTGCCAATCACCTGATCAGAAAGAGGTTATTATACCAAATAGCTAATAGGGATGTATTTTTCACTGGTTATTTTTCTTGTCTTGATTTTGTGAAATTAGCAAAATACATGCAATGGATTTTTTTTGATTTTTTTTATGGTTTTGTTAGCTGATGTATGATTTATTTCTGTCTTCTGTTATATAGTTTATGATTTGTGTGATAAATGCCATAGAACCTTTCAATTCCACCTTGATAGTGACCTGAGATGGGTAGAAAGGACCTCGATTTTAATGTTTCATCCAAAGGATGGCACCTCACCAGTGCAGCACCCCCCCTCATACTGCGCTACAGTGTCAGTTATGAATATTAACCCAAGTGCCTGGTGTAGGGCTAGAATCCATGACCATCCTACAAGTGGACACTGCTGTTCTTTTTACCTTACGCCAATATCTCCTGCCTAGAGGCATTAATCAGTCACATGAACAGTCTCAAACCCTGAAACATCAAACATTCCCAGCCAGAGCATCCTGCACCAGTAGCATCACTGTGGGGGCAGGCACAGGACATTTAAATCTGCAGCCAGTTCCTGAGTAGTAGTGCTCAGTGCTGGCATTCAGCAGAATGTTCAGCAGAGTGCTGTCTGCTGAGTACACTGAGGTAGCTGTGGCTGTGGCCAGGAATTTTAGCTTTTTTATTATTTAAATTATTACTTCTTTAATTTTATATTTATTTACAAATGTTAGGTTTATTTCACTTTGTCTTATTTCTCTTTGGGGAAGGATTGGGAAGCAAAATGATTTAGCAGAGCAATTTCCTGTACGTTATTTTATATCTGAGGATGCTTTCATGGATTTACCTACAAGCTTGGTTAGTTTTGTTACCCTGGATGTTCTGAAACTGTAAGATGCTTATTTTATTTATAAATTGTATTTTTATTTATTGAGAAAATCGGATTACAGCCTTTGAGATGGGGACTCATTTCCAAAGGCTCCACGTCAGAGTACCAAAGAAACATTGCAATAAACAATCATTACACAATATTACAGAGTGGTAGGAGAGAGAAAGATAACAGGTAAAACAGTATATGTCAGATATAGGCAGTTTACAATATGTAAGAGACACAATGACAGCAAGGCATAAACAGTGCTGCTAGTACTAAATAGAAAGGTAACTATACAAGTCCTGCAGTGGTCTTGTGAACTTCAGTGATCAGTATAATCAAATTTAAGGCCTGGCCTATATGTTGACAAGTGATGTAAGCAGTCAGGATACCAACATTGTCATTAACACACATTGGCAGCAGAGGGATTAGATATCTTTACCCCATTGCTTGTCATCCATGAGCAGTATCTGCTCTTAGTGGGAACAATTGCAGAGGTAGGTGGAGACTATGTGGTTTTTGAGAGCTCTTTTGAAGGAATCTAGTCTGGAGATAGCGGTGATGGCAAGGTGGGGTTCATTGTACCAGGAAGGTGCTCTGTAGGGAAAGGACCATTGTGCTAGGGTGGTTGTTACCCTGGAGACAGCCCATGTTAGTTTATCTGCCACGTGGGTATTTGCTGAGGTATGTGCAGCGCAGATGGAGGTTGAGATTCCAATAGGAGTAAGGCCTAGTTGGATTTTCTTAGTAAGGAGACATGTTTAATAACATATTCTTTCATCTAGGGTGAGGATTTTTGTTAGTGCACACAGGGTGCAGTTGTGGGTACGCTTATCCATACCAGCAAGGAGTCTACATGCTTTGTTAATGGATAGGTGGATTTTATTTAGTGAAGTGCAGTCAGCGGCCAAGTAGATGGCTAGCCCATAGCCTACAAGAGAGAGAACAGAGGAGGTAACAGCAATGCTTAGGGCCTCTGGAGGTAGGCAGGCTTTGTGCCGATACAGTAGTCCTGTGCATATATTTATGGCAGAGGAAAGATTACTTATATGTGTGTGGAATGTGAGACTAGGATTGAAGGTAATACCCAGATATTTATAGGTGTAGACCTGTTCCAGTGGGAAGTGGGTTTTGGAAAAGATTGTTAGCTGTGTATTGTGGTCCTTACTCTGATGGTGGGAGAGGAGCATAGATTTAGTCTTTTTTACATTGACCACGAGTCTGTGGTCAGTAAACCAGTCTTCAGCATGGTTGAAGGCAAGTTGTAGGGAGGACTGAAGGGTTGTGGGATCTGAGTGGGAAGCATACAATGCTGCATCATCTGCGTAGAGCAGAAGGTTACATGGACAGGATTTAGGCAGGGTATTCAGGAAGATGCTGAATAGCAAAGGCCAAGGATGGAGCCCTGGGGCACCCCCGAGTGGACTGGTAGAGTGGGTGAGAGGGTGCTGTTTATCTTTGCACATTGGGACCTGTCTGTGAGGTAACTTGTGAACCAAGCGATGGGTCCAGGGGACAGTCCGAAGCGGTGAAGAATATTTATTAGGAGGGTGTGGGAGACTGTGTCAAATGCTTTTGACAGGTCTATGAATATGGCTCCTGCTAGCAGCTTTTTATCTTGGGCATAGTGCAGCGAGTTGGAGAACTCTAGGAGGGCAGTGATTGTGCTGTGTCCAGCTCTAAAACCATGTTGTTCCCTGCATAGGATGTTGTGCATAAGGAGGTAGTCTATGAGTTGGGTTGCAATGATTTTTTCCAGGGCTTTTGAGAGGGGAAGGAGTATGGATATGGGCCTGTAATTATTGGGTAATGTGGGGGTTCCCACTCTTTAGTATTGATGTGATGGTGGCCACCTTCCAGTCATTTGGGAACTGCCCTAAACAATGGGAGAGGTTGATGAGATCATTCAGAGGGGAGAGCACTGAGTCAAGTTCCAAGTTAAGGATTTTCATGTCAAAAGATTCTGAGCAGTAGTTTGAGCCCCCTAGTGCTTTTTTAAGGTAATATCTAGCTTCATTCATAGTAATGATCTTGAGGTAGAAGGGGGGGTAGGTGTTGCTTGGTTCTGGGAACTTGGGGGTGGGGTCAAAAAAGTTGCTTGGCAGAACTGTGCTCAGATCAGAGAAAGCAGTATTTAGGCTGACGGCAATAGTGAGTGGGTCTGAAGTAATATTATTGTTCACAGTAAACTGTGCTGGGGGAGGCATCTTGGACTTTCCATTCAGCTCCTTTAGGTCATCCCAGAACAACCTAGCATTCCCCCAGGATGATGCCAGGGTGGACTTGTAATAGCTGGCTTTGGCCATTCTAATAGCCCAGGTACACTTGTTGTGAGCAGTTTTATAGGCCAGCCTGTCTGCCTGTGCACCAGAGGCAACTGCTTTCTATCAGAGGTCATCAAGACTCTTTAGCTGTTTGAGCAGTGCTGGTGTGACCCAGGGGGCATTTTCTTTTTTGGTTTGAACCTTCATGAGTGGGGCAAATGTATAACAGGCCTTGTTGAATGTGTAGATGAAGTATTCAAGGGCAGCATCTATGGAGAGGGCGCATCTGATGGGGGACCAGTCACACTGGGCAAGGTACCTCCTTAGTTTAGTGAGGCCTCCAGGTATAAGCCGGCATCAGATGAAGTTGCCTGGTCAGGGTTATTGCCACAAACACAACCAGGTGAAGAGGATAGGGGAGTGGTCGCTTAAAAAGTCTGGTAGTACAGTTAGGTTTGAGACTGTCAGTGTGATTGGTGAGTAAGAGGTCAATGAGGATGCTAGGACCATTTCTGGGATTAACTCTGGTTGGTTGGTTAACTAATTGGGCCAGGTCTAGTGCTGAGAGGGTGCCCTTTATAGGGGAGGCCGAGCTTGATAGTCAGTTCACATTAAAATTCCCCAAGATAATGTGCTCAGTCTTGGGTTGGAAGCTGGAGATGTAGTTGGCCAGGGATTGAAATGCTGAGATTTGGTCACATGGCAGGATGTACACCACTGTAGTGGTTACAGGGGCTGTGATAGGGTCTGGGGTGATTTTTAGTGTCAGTGCCTGTGCCCCGTGATTCGGGGAGGGTGCTGGAAGGCTCTCGCATAACAGTGAGTCTTGTACATAAAAGGCACACCCCCCCCTCCCCGGTTGCCAAATCTGTCCGCTCTGTAAGTGGTGAAGCCAGGGAGAGCTATTGAGGAGTCTGGGACCTTTTTTGACAGCCAGGTCTCAGTGAGGGCTAGCACATCTGGTTTAATGTCGCTGCACCCAGCATTGTTGCTGTGCCATTTTTTGGGTAAGCTGCAGATATTCAATGCAGCTATACATAGCCCATGGTGTGAGGTGCTCAGTTTGACTGAGATGGGGCCTGGATTAGGGTGAACATTGCCTGACACATGGAGCAGCAGTGCAAAGATTCTGAGGAGGGCCAGTGTTCTCTGTTTGTTGATGTAGGCATGTTGTTTTCTAGCTGGGGAACTGTCTGCACAAGGGGTGGCCAGGGAGATGAGGGTAGGGTAGGAGAGGAATGTAATGGGACATGAGAGGTGGTATTGAGGGAAGATAGGTGGATGATGAGTGGGGGGTGGGTGCATTCGTGTTCACGTGCTAGGTAGAGTAGGTGGGTGCTGATGTGTCGCAGGGGTGCCCGCAGTGTAAGTCACTGGTGGGGAACACGGGCGTCCCTGGAGGAGGATGACAGAGGCAATGAGTATGGTAAGCTTTGTAATGCTGGTGTACTGCCGCTGTAGAAGATGCCAGGAATTGGGAGGAAGAGGGGAACTGTCTGGTGTAGTGCAGGATTGGGAAGGGGAAAGGGGAACAGACACCAAGGACATATACAGTTTAAGAGTGGTGGAATCAGTGATATGGGATGTGGGACAATGATGCCTCAAGTGGTGAGGTGTTATAGGCTGCTAGTGGTAAAGTGGGCTGATTGATTCAGGCACAGCCTCAGCCCTATTGGTTCTTAGTCCTAATATAAATGCGTGTTGACCGAAGGTGGTGGTGGGGGGGTGGGGAGCCAATACAGGGCATCAGTGTGGCAAACACCAGTCGAGACTGTGCCACAGTCCTGTGGCTTGCTTCCGTACCTGCTTGTCTCGGGGTTGGGGGAAGGTGTCTGACTTCTGGCCCTCGCGACCTCCGCGCAGACCCTGGGTGGGATCCGATCCTGATCTGCTTGTCTCGGGGGTGGGGGAAGGCATCTGACTTCTGGCCCTCGCGACCTCCGCACGGACCTTTGGTGGGATCCGATCCTGATCTGTGGAGGAGAAGCAAGAGAGACTTGTTTATACAGAGCTGCAGGGGGAGGAGTTCTATGCAGGAGATATCTACATTCGGTGCAAAAGGAATTTCTTTTCTAAAAGGTCTTACGATATTTGCAATGGTAAGCTAAACCTCTCACAGTTAAGGGTACAGGCTATCAGGACAGGAAGCCATAAAGTTTTGCCACAGAATTAAGGTAATCCTAAGACAGAAAACAAAAGTCCTCCCTTTTTTAAAACAAATTAAGGTACAGTCCTTAAGGCAAAGTTGCAGTGGCATACAGGTGCTGCTAGATAGGCTAAAGGCTATTGGAACTTGGAAGTCCTGAGACAGTAATTCATTCTTTTTTTTTTTTTTCCACACAAGTAAAACAAATAAAGATAGTTTCTTATTAAAGTCCTTAAGGCACAGTTGCAGAGGCACAGAATACTGCTGGTGGCAGTGGAGATCTTGGAGGAATAACAACTATCTCCACTGCTGAGCCGACATAAATGTTTTTAAAGTAAAATGGCACCAAACACCAGCTGAGACTGTGCCACAGTCCTGTGGCTTACTTCCGTACCTGCTTGTCTCAGGGGGTTGGGGAGGGTGTCATACTTCTGGCCCTCGTGACCTCTGCATGGACCCTCGGTGGGATCCAATCCTGATCTGCTTGTCTCAGAGGGTGGGGGAAGGCGTCTGACTTCTGGCTCTTGCGACCTCTGCGTGGACCCTCAGTGGGATCCGATCCTGATCTGCTTGTCTCGGGGGGGTGGGGGAGGCGTCTGACTTCTGGCCCTCGCGACAACATAGTTTTGATGAAGTTGCAGTTAACATCTGCTTTGTCAGGAATCTATGGAAGTACTTTTAATGATCCTACTGTGTCTAAATCAAAGACGTATTCAGTGAAATGTTGTTGCTCAAAATTGGGTGTAAGGCTTCTTACATTTTACCTGTTATTGATTTCAGGAACTGTACATCCTAATCCAGGATCAATGACTACAGATCTTTTAGTACATAGTTCATCAAAATAGAGTGGAATTCAGATGGCACATGTAAATATTAGAAACATTACTCCAAAATAGAAACAGAGAAATTGTCGTCAGGTAATTTGTGCAGGTAATATTATACTCAACCCCGGCCCCCACCTCCCTATCCCTGCTCCCTCTGCACTGCTCGGTATAAAGGGGCTAGGCCTTTTCCATATCAATGCCTGCAGCTTGTTAAAGAAAGTGGACTTTATTCAGTCTTGGCTTAACATTGCCTCCCCAGATATTGTTATGGTAACAGAAACCTGTCTGACTCTTTAAGTGATCACTCAGCAATAAAATGTACCTAGTCTAGCAAAATACAAAGATTACTTCCTATTACCGTGAAGAGTAGCATTTTACCTAGGGATACAATTACTGATTTTAAAAACACATTGTGCCAGATAGACTGGTCATTTATTGATTAAAATCCTGATATCGACCTGGCATTTGATTTTTCCTGATTTAGACCTGTCAACTGATTTTTTCCTAACTGAATTTAACAGAGTATGTGACATTTTTACCTCATATAGAAATGCTATAAAAAGTGATAACTCGCATGAGTGGGTACCCCTCTCCACGTTATTACAATCAATGAGGGAAATAGATAATCTATGGTACAATCTATGGTAATCTATGGTACTTTTCAAGAGGGATTTGAAAACTTATTTGTGGAATATGGCTTTTTTAGATAATTAAGTTATTTATAAATGCTTGGATTTTATTATTAATACTCTATTTCGTTGTATGTTGATTTTATGTACATGTTCTGTTTTTATGTAGTGTTTTGAACTGTTTTTAAAATTGTTCAGCACCTTGATACACTGAAAGGTGCTATATAAATAAAATTATTATTATTATTATTATTAAATACAGAGAGACAGGAAACCGTATACTTTTATTAAGATTTAGAGAATTAAGAAAATCAGTGCAAAAACAAGTTAGATTACTGAAATCTAAATATTTGCATGACAGACAATCCTCTTTAGTTAATGACACTTGTTCCTTTTGGAATAATATAAATTAACTTCTTAACATTAATTTTAGTACTACATTAAATGCAGTGAATTTAGATGGAACTCTAGCTAATGATCCAGTGGATATAGCTAATGGTTTTAATCAATATTTTGCATGTAAAATTAAAAAGTTAGAATCTACTCTACCATCAACTGCCTTTGTCCACCACAATATCTGTGGTTTAGAAAATAACTCTGCTATTCCTCAATTTTCTTTAAAATCATCAGTCAAAATACTTGTCTGAAATATTTATGGAAATTAAAAATAAAAATGTGTGTAGATCCTGATGGATTAGATTTAAAACTTTACATAATTGCTTTAGAGGAGATAATTATTCCTGTTACTAAGCTATTTATTTTTTCTTTGATTTATAGTGTAGTGCCCTCATTTTGGAAACATGCTTTTGTTACTCCAATATTTAAAAGTGGTGATAGATTACTAACTTCAAACTATAGACCAATTTCTATTTTATCTTTACTGTCTAAGGCACTTGAAATGATAATATATCATCATATTACAGAGCATTAAGAAAAGTATAATCTACAGACAGTAGAGCAACATGGTTTTAGAAAAAAATCACATTATCATTAGAGCACTAGCTGCATTTACTTATATATGAGGCTTTGGACAGTGGCAATCTAATTGGTTCTGTTTATAAAGACTTATCAAAAGCTTTGGATTTGGTACAGCATTCAATGCTGATTGAGATTTTGAGACAACTTGGTTTCTCCAATTAAGTTACATCTTGGTTTAAAGATTATCTAACCAACCATGTGCAACAGGTTAAACTCACTGGCAGTATAGCCTAAAGGTTAGAGTAATGAGCTGTCAATGAACTTGGTACAAACATCAAACCTGGGTTTGATTTCCACAACTGCCACTTGCATATTGTGTGAGTCTGAGCAAGTCACTTAACCACCCAGTGTTCCTGGGTCACCCCTGAAAACAGGCACTTGTGCCTAGTGGGCCTTACCTGGTTACCTAAAGAATAAATAAAAATAACAATTTTTCAAACAATCTTACCTCTGACTTTAGGTGTTCCACCAGGATCAATCCTTGGTTTCACGTTTTTAGTCTTTTTTTAAACAATTTACCTAGTGTTATAAAATCATCTATGACCCTGCTGTATGCAGATGATATGGTAATCTTTTTTTGGATTAATGATCTAAATAATTTGTCCAATATATTACAGTCTGACTTGTATTCTGTACACAGTTGGTTCATTAATAACAAGCTATGTTTGATATCAAAAATGACAAAAATTATGATATTTCTTTTTAGACATTCAAGTTCATTAATGCCTATTTCTTTAAAACCATCTGATGGAATTACTCTGGTCCAAGTCACCGAATATAAATATTTAGATATGATTCTTGATAGTTACCTTAGCTACCATCAGCACATTGAAAATGTTGTGAAGTCTGTAAAACCAATGATTTTGTATAGTGTATAGGAACAAGCTTAATTTTGCAACTGATGCAAAAAATGGAAGATGTTAAATGGACAGGTGCCAGCTAAATTAAAACCATGGATGGAAAGATCAACTTTGTTAAATATTAAAACTTGATTGACAGACAACGTACTTAAAATTACTAAAGTGCTCTAAAAATGTTGGACAAGTTGCTTTTTACTACAAAATTAGTAGCTATTGGAATTCTCTGCCTCAAAGTATTAGGACTTCAACCAGTTATGAATCTTTTGCTACAGCTTTAAGAAACGTTATCAGTACAACAGATACCTGTAATGACCACTGAGTTTTTTTGTTCTTTGTACTTATTGTCTGTATGTTGTTAAATGTCATTGACTTTTACCATGACTATGGTTGCCTATTGAAACAGGTATTTATTGTCCATAGGCTTCCATTTTGAAATAAAGTGAAGGAATGAATCTTCCAGCCCCAGAGGCAAGTGTGCTACTTAGTGAGCGATTGACGCTGATGAGCAAAAATAATGGGTTATTTAATGAGCACACAAAAAAGAAAACTACTTCAGAAACAAAACATAATGACTGACTACTTTTAAAAAATTGGGCTGTTTCATTGGTGCAGTGATAGGACTACACATACAATTCTGGTGACCTGCCTTCAAAAATGAGGCTGACTCAATGGGGACTATCCTGGGAGAGGAGGAGGACTGAGCATCCCAGAGGATGCTCTCCTTCTCTTGGGAGTGAGAGAACATCCTTGCTGGGATACCAACGTGTAGGTGACTGTAGGTGGCAGTGCAGCTAAGGATGTCAAGTGGGAGGCAGAAGACATTGGCCTGGGACCTGCGGTGTACACACATTGCATTTACACATGCACGTTCATTCCCTCTCACACCTCAAAGACTTCAAAGGGGAAGAATGGCAGGGGAAAAATAACCATGGAAAAATGGTCCTAGCTTCCAAAGGGACCTATGGAATATCTAGGCTGGTTCCTACTACCTTGTCATTCACCCAATAATTGGCACATTCAGTGGTATATACCCATATCCCTGCACACTCCCCAGGAAGTAAACTGAGACTCTGTGGGGAGGACAGATGAAGATAAGGTTAAAGCTGGGAGGGAGTTACTATATGGTTCCAATGGGAGCTGGGGATGGAGGGTGGGAGCATAAAATGTAAGTAAAAAAAATTAATACCATTTTCTGCCTGATATTTTTGGTGCAACTAGCTCTTTAATCTCAAGATTTTCCTTTTCTCTTATTCTCAGTGTCTCACCTGAGGGTCAGCAGTAAAGCTTTGTGTACTGAACATGTGCCCCATAGCAGTACATGCTACCCACAGTCTATGCTAGCAGTCGACTACCTGTGAGATAAAGAGAGCAGAGAACCAATCAGAATTCATGATGTTGTATGCAGAATTGTGTGAGGTTGATAATAAATGTTGGAGCATTCAAATGTGTGGTGGGTAGTACAGTGCAGTATGCACTCAGTGCACCCAGTGCTAGCAGACGTGGTGAACATATTTTTTCAAATTATTTTTTTTCTATGCCTAGTCACCCACTTGCTTAGGTTGGATGTGTGGATTCCAAGTTCTGGATAGTGCAAAAAGTGAATTTTCATAATTGTTTTCCAATTGATTTTACTTCATCTGACGCCTGTAGTACCCAGTTGGTTTGGAATTTTGGGCTGAAACGTTCAGGGTGGAAAGGGGCTAGCCCACAAATGTGCCTTTTGCTAGTTTGGTGAAAAGACTATCAATCCATATCAAAGTTAGTTAATTTTTTAATTTTGAAAAATTGGTTCTGAGCATACTGAGTAAGCACTTCAAAATAGCTGGAAAAAAGAATTTTCTTTCATTGTGACATCATTTTTTTTTGTGAGGGGAAATCCTTTTTCATTTGCCACTGTCTTGTTTTCTGTTTTTCACTAAAAATTCAAATTTGGAGAACCACAAAAATGACATTCTGTGGAGTGACCAACACATGTAGCTTGCTTATTGGGAGCCCCTTTGATGGATTCTGCACTTAACGAGTTGAGAAATGCCCTTGACATTTTTTTTTTAGATTATGCATCTTTTTTCATATCTCATGATATGAAAGAAAAATATTTTTTGTATCATGAGTCACAAAAAAAGATCCTTTTTCATGAGGGAAACATCCTATTTTTGATTGCCAGTATCTTTTCCCATGTATCTAGTGGCATCCCCCACCCTGCAATTGCTATCCCTGTAATAACACTATTTTCCCCTGGTATCTAATGGTGCCCCCCACCCTCCCTTTGCCCTTCCCATATATTTTTTTTAATAATATAATATTTTATATTTAACCCTAGTGACTAGTGGCCCCCCCGCAGTCCAATCACTGCCTCCCAAATTATTTGTAATTTCCCTGGTGTCTAGTGGCACCAACCCATGCTCTAATCACTGCCCCCTTAATTATTTATTATTTCTATGGTATCTGGAGGCACCCCCACCCTCCCATAGCTGTCTCTATAATTTATTTATTTTTTGCTTCCTGATGTCCACTGGCACCCTTACCCTGAGACTGCTATCCCCATAATATTTTGTTTTGTCCCTGGTGTCCAGTGGCACCCCCACCCTCTGATCCCCTCTCTGCTGCTGTAAGCTGTAATAAAGAAGGTCTCTCAATGTCTGTTTTTAGAACTGTTAAAAAAGATCCTTCACTGATCTGCCCCACCCCCAACCTCCCACTGAGCACCCACCACCCTGCACACCCCCAGACACCACACTTACCCTCACTCAACTGAACAGGTCCCAGTATGAAGATCCATTCTCCCACTGAAGACGCATCTTGCTGCTTGAACCACAGACTGCTATATGGGAAACTAAGGTAAGTGCAGTTCAATGTGTTTCAATGGGGGTTTCAACTTTGATGCTTAATTTTGTCATTATTGCATACTTTGACCCCAAGTTTTCAACATGACCTTTTTGAGATCCACCTCATGAACACTGTCAGTGAAATTACTCAAATCACCTTTCAGTTGCAATTTGAAAAATTTCACTGTCCTTCCTCATGAGGTGGGGGTCATAAGAAGGGTATTTTGAAAATCTGGGCTCAAAATATACAAAAATGGCAAAGTTATGGGCATACATTGAAATGTTGCTACACACGCTTGTAACTCAGGTAATTTTAAATATTTTGACCCCAAACTTTCAACATAGCCTTTTATTACACCACCTTAGATGTGACAGCTGTCATTCTTCAAATCCTGTTAAAAGCTGTCTTTTGGCACATGTAAGCAGAGACATTGTGGTGATGCAGTCTACATTTGCAGGGATTTTGAAAGGTTCACTTATGTGTACATGAGTTGGGGTAATAAGAAGGCTAAGCTGACAGTTTGGTTCCTGTTGTATTACAAAAGGAAGTGCAGGGCTTGGAGGGCTCTGTGCTTCCACAGCAACATATATGTACCCATCTAAGGAGGGATGGGAACAAAGGGCCCTAAACTCCCACAGGCAAATTAGAATATGATCAATCTATGTGAAAAATTAAGGATGGATGGGAGCACAGGGCCCTCAGGGCCTGTTTGGATGGCTTGCATCCATTATGCATTAAGTAAGGTTCAGCTACTGAACTTTGTGTACTGTGGGCTTGGATGTTGGTGAAAGCCAGTTTAAATCCCCAAGAAGGATAAGCTCCCCAGGGGTGATGTGGGTGGTGATTGAGGCAATGCATGAGACCAGTGAATTAGGAGAAAGTTTGAACATTAGAGGGAATGCTGAATGTAGAGTCCCACTCCACCACCACATTTTCCTCTATCTTGGCAGAAGAAGTTGTAGCCTGGAAGAGCTAACTGGGAGTCAGAGACCTTTGAGGACAACCAGGTTTTGGAGATGCACAGGATGTCAGTGAAGTGCTGGGTGGTCCAGACTTTTAGGGCATTCAGTTTAACGCTAACACATAATACCTCCTCCACCCCTTCCCCACAAATTAGGGTCATATAAAACCCCATAAAAATTGAAAAAAAAAATACAATTCCAATAAGAAAACATTGCAACTGGGGGCATGGTCTGGCCACCGAAGTAATGGCTGCCTAATCTGGAGCTCCTCTAAGTCTGGTCTCAATCCGTGGCCAGCTAGCCTAACCCCGGGGTGTGTTTCTTATAAAAAGTACACGTTACTGTTCGGGTAAACAACCCCTATCATCTGGTGCGACCATTTTGCAGTAATACAGAAGTTTTGCTTAGTATTGGCACCATCTTCAGCAAGTCGCCCTTCAACTAGGCTGCAAAGGTCGTGGCCTTGCCTCTGCATTATCTCACCCATCCTGAACTTGGCACTACCTGCTCTGAGATCGAGCATGGTGTACTACCTTCTGTCTCCTCCTCAATTATAATGGCAACCGGCGCCATTTCTGCGGATAAGATATCAACGCTGACAGTAAACCTGCATGCTGGATCAGTGGGGGACTCTCTCAATTATATCATCCACATGTTAGAAACAGTGCTTTCTAGGGTGGATGACATAAATTCTACCTTGACAGGCACCACAGCTGATGTCCATATACTTCAAGATCGCCTAAATGTGGTGGAACAATGAGCAGAGTCCCTTGAAATACAACAAGCCAAACTTCAACAAAAAGTTATGTTACAAGCAGAGAAACTGGAGATTTTGACTGCAAGGCTGGAGGACCAGGAGAACCGTGGGACTGCATTAACTTACATATTATTGGGATCCCAGAAGGTGTAGAGGGCACTTCAATGGAGACATTTTTAAATGAGATGATACCTGTGATGTTGGGAGACCGCTGGAGGGGACAGGTGGAGACTGAGAGAGCCCACTGAATTAATGGGAGGAAAGACAGAGCCAGTACATCCCCCAGACCAATACTGGCTTACCTGCTCCACCAAGGAGCATATACTACGGGCTGCTCGAGACTTGGGAGAAGTTGCATGGCAGGAGGCAACAATATCTATTTACAGGGACTTTGCACAAGAAACAGCCAGCAAATGCTGTGCATATGGGCCACTGAAAAAATTTCTTGCTGCACATAATTTTCAGTACTGGTTTAAGGGACTTACCCATCTTCTGGTGTTCAAGGAGGGAAGGGAAATTATGGCAGATGGCCCTGCAGAAGTGGAACGATGGATCGCTAAACTCTGGCCTAATCTACCCCTTCACACTACATCTCCCAAAAGGCTTTGGGCTCCAGTTGACTCGACAGTGCCTAGTAACTCTTCTCTTGCCAAACACGCTTCAGGGGACTGATATGCAGCTGGACCAGTGTCCTCTTCTAATGATTCCCCCAAGGCCAAGGGCTCATTTCGTACAACCCCACTGGCCTACTCGAGCCCTATCCCCACAGCTGATGAATCAGTTTTTCCTCCCAGACATGGGGGAGTATACACTCACTCCAGACAATGATCAAGAAGTGGTCAAGTCCTTCTAGAAGATCAATTAGGTCTCAGTCCTCCTGCTAAGATCCCCAGAAATGATCCTCCTCAGGTCTCTATGGATGGCTACTCGTCTGGGTCGGAACCGCATAAAGAACCCCCTATGGACTGGGCAGACATTCCAGATTCATCCTTGGTGGAAGCAGTGGATCTCTCTGGGAAGCTCAAACTGGGTGAAAAGACATATGCAGCTGCCATTCTCTCATCTCCGGATCCTGTAGCAGTTTCCGTAAACACCCAATGAGCTGCTGAATCCTCGTTATGCAACAAGGACCTCCTGGGTGAATTTAACAATTTTTTCTCTTAAGTTTACTGTATATTATGTTGTTCTATCTTAATGCAACTATTTTTTGTATTTACTATATGTCCTGGGATGGTTTCTTTACTATTAGCTAAATATCCCTACTCTTGGGTTGATCGAGATTTCTGTATTTCTCTATGTAGTATTATCCACACAGACAACAGTAGATGGGTTTGTTCAACTTGGGCCTGATCCAACCTGGTTCTCCCCAATAATTTTGGAGCCTAAATACTCCAAGACCACAACTGAACAGCCTTTATGGTGAACGATAGAGGTGAGTTACCCAACTCCCCCCACTTGATTATCCTCCCTTCTGTTCCTTACCACCCTCCATCCCTTCCCTCCTTGTTTACCCCCTCCCCCTTCCCCCTCCCGGGGGTTATCCTGGCATCCCAGGATTGGTTAACAGATGAGGAGAGGTGCATTTCTGTTGGTTGCCTTTCTCCTCTTCTGCTCTTGAACATGGATGCTTGTGTAGTGGAGGGTACTCCATTTTTTAGGTACCTTCATTCGCTGAAACCTCTACTGCTCTTAGCATTTAAACGCTTGTTGTTTTGTTTAAATATCTTTACTCAGATAGTTGTTTCTATTCTGGGTTGACTTACAGGATTCCACAGGTGCCTGATATTACTAATTGTGACTATCTATAGCTAGAACCCCGTTGACTGTTTCTCTTCATCCAGTACTATACCCTTGAACTTAAGGGTAATATAAAGCTGAAGTGATTGTCCTTTTTGTTGTATTCTTTATATTATTCTGTGAAAGACTACAGGAATTAGTACTTGGTTGTTATCCTTTTGAGCATTTCTTATTGTCCCCTGGGTATAGCCTGTTTCCTCTCCCATCTAACACCACCCCCAGATGGTCATTATGGATGGTAAACTCTTGGGCCTGTGATTAGTGTCATGGAATGTGAAAGGCCTTAATCACCCAATAAAATGCACCAAAGTATTACAATATCTCCAGTCTCTACATACGGACGTGGCCCTGCTACAAGAGACCCACCTCCTTAGCAGGCCCACCTCCTGGCTTAAAAAATATTTGGTGGGTGCCGTGTATGCCAGCTCCACCACCTCAAAAACAAAGGGAGTGGCAATTCTTCTCAGGCGCTCTAGTGCATGGGCTGTAGAAGACTCTAAATCTGATAATCAGGGGTGGTGGATACTGGTTAGACTAGCCTTCCCAGCTGGAAAGCTGATTTTGGGTAATGAGTACGCCCCCATACTGACCAGGCCAAATTTTTTCCCAGCTTGAGCCACGCCACTTCTTCTATGGAACAACCTGGTGCCTCTACCCCTCTTATACTGGGAGGGGATTTTAATCTGGCGCCCAACATATTCCTGGATAAATCCAAGCCTACTCCCCAGACGAATCCTAAGTCCCACGCTGCCCTCCAAGAATTACAGGCTGAATGGGGGCTGATAGATGTTTGGAGGCATGACAATCTCTCAGGTCGGGATTACTCATATTTCTCAGCCTCTCATGGGGTTCACAGTTGGATTGACTTCTGGCTTGCCAGTATGGTTGCATCTAGTGCATTGACTCAGAATACTATAGGCAGTATTATTATCTCAGATCATGCACCTGTGGCCACCATGTACATCCGCTCAGGGCTCCGCCCTACAGGCATGAGATGGAGGTGCAGCCCCATCTTGGTTAAGGACCCAGAGTTTCAGCGAACCATACAGAAGGTGGCCCAGGACTACTTTGCCCTTAACTTGGACGGTGGGGTTTCAGTGGGTATAGTACGGGAGGTCTTCAAGGCCATGCTCAGGGGCCACATTATTTCTTTTGCGGCCCAGAGAAACAAGTCCAGAAAAAAAGAGCTGGATAAGCTGCAAACTGAACTTGTGGCCCTAGAGGCACACTTTAAGGCCTCGCCTACTGCCACTAGAGATGTATCTCTGATTCGCAATAGTGCAGGTCTTAAGTATCAAATTAACGCTTTGCTCCATAAGAAGACAGAATGGCTCCTCACATGATCTAAACATTCCTACTGGGAAGGGGGAGATAAAGGAGGGACACTATTAGCCTGCCAACTGTGCAAGCAGCAGGCCTCGACAAGAATTCATGCCCTTCAATCACCTTCTGTCTCGGTAATTACCGACCCTAGTGGTGTCAATAGAACTATGATGGCATTCTACCAATCTTTGTATGAATCCCAGTCTGATATGACACCCTCCCAGATCTCTGCAGGTCTCTTGCAATTTTGTCAGAAATTTAGCATCCCTACTTTATCCCCAGATCAAGTGGGATCATTGGAAGTCCCAAGCACGGCCCTAGAACTACATCAGGCACTGACTCATATGGCCAAAGGTAAAGCTCCAGGCCCTGACGGGATGACTGTAGAACTTTACCTAGCCCTGGAACAAGAAATTACTCACCCACTTTTGCAAGTTCTACAGACTGCTCAGTCTTCGGGTTCCCTTCCACCCTTGATGAATGAAGCCCTGATCACCCTTTTACCCAAGAAATCCAATGACCCCCTTAATTGTGCTAACTTTTGCCCCATTTCATTAATCTCTGTGACTACAAAAATTTTGGCCAAAATACTGACTACCAGGTTGCACAATATTCTGTCATCCCTTATACTTCCTTCACAGGTGGGGTTCCTACCAGGGAAGGTGGGTTCGGACAATACTAGGCTACTACTGAATTTAAAGTGGATAACGACTAAATCTAAGATCCCCATGGCTGCTTTGGCTGTTGACTTCGCTAAAGCATTCGATTCCATTGAATGCAATTATTTACATGAAGTCATCTTACAATATGGATTAGGTCCCCAATTTCGCCTATGGGTGGCAACTCTCTCTAACTCTCCCAAAGCACGAATTTTAACAAACTTGGAAATTTCCCCCTCCTTCCTACGTCATAGGGGCACCAGACAAGGCTGCCCACTGTCCCCTCTTCTTTTTCTGATTGCCCTAGACCCCCTAATTAGAGCTTTACACAGCGCTGAATGCCTTACTGGCATTACTGTACATGATACCCCCTATGTAGTGGCTGCATACGCTGATGACTTATTGCTCACCTTATTCCATCCCCATCAATCACTTCCGATAGCGCTTACAGTTCTTCAAGAATTTGCCTTACTTTCTAGGTTATGAGTAAACCAGAAGAAAACCATTTTGGCTCCCCTTAACCCATTTTGTACTCAGGAGCATCTCTCAGGTACTGAATTAAGTTGGGCTGTCCAGGGGTTTACCTACCTGGAGGTATTCATTTCCACTAGATTGATGGATCTTGAATCCTCTAATTTTGCCCCTCTCCTGAAACAGCTAACCACAGAACTAGATTGTTGGCATAAGCTACATCTCTCCCTGCCAGGAAGGGTGGCAGCTGTACACATGCTTCTCCTTCCCAAAGTTACCTACTTGTTTAATAATCTTCCAATCCATCTCTCACAAAAACTGTTTTCATCACTCAAGAAGCTAGTAGCTTCTCTGCTATGGGAAGGGAAACCACATAGATGGGGGAAGTACAAGCTTTGGGCACACAAGGCCAAGGGAGGTCTTGGGGACCCTTGGTTTCAAGGTTATCATCTGGCGAGTGTAGCAGCGCAGACCACGAAATGGTTTACCCCTATGGAATCACCTTCTCCTCCTCTATGGGTTGCACTAGGATCCAGTATGGTATCACCCACCCCACTTAGGTCCCTGCTAGCTCTGGGCCCACCCTTTGATTCCAAGCTTTCTTCTATCATTGGTGAATTTCAATATGCTTGACGCCAATGTATGACTATATCATGCACTCCCAAAGCAGCCTGGAGCCATAAAATATGCGGCCTTGTGGCACAAGAACTTTATCACCATTGGAGGGAAACCTATTAAGTGGCCGATGTGGGAAGCCAAGAGAATTCGATATGTGCAGGACCTTCTGCTTCCGGACTCGGACACCATGCTACCCTTTAACCAGCTGCAACAGAAATTTCACCTCCCTACTATTGACTTCTGGAAATATCTCCAAATACGTAGTACGGTTACCTCTCTCATCTCCCAGAATAAATCCAAGAAGAAATGGCATTGGCTGGCTTCCCTAGATACCTCCACTTCCTCTAAAGGTCACATAAGTACTTTTTATGCCATTCTTCAAGACTCCCACAATGGCCCTACTGAATTATGTAAAACCAAATGGGAATCTGACCTGGGTATGACAATCTCAACTACAGTATGTTCCCAGTGTCTCAGGGATGCACATAAGATATACAAGGATTCCAAGAGCAGTTTTTTGCAGCTCAAAATACTCACGCTGATACAGAACCCAGGCCCTTCTCTATGCAGCGGGAATTCTCACTCATTCTAAATGCTGGAGATGTCAACAGCCTTATGCACACTTGTTCCACATTCTGTGGACCTGCCCCGCAATATCAGCTTATTGGATAGCTATTACCCATGAATGTTCACAAATTTTGGGCACCACGATCTCCCCCTGGACCCTAAATTGCTATTGGGTGACTTAACCAGCATAGTCTTTTTACCTTGAGTACATTAGGAATGGTTCATGCTAGCGTTGCTAGAAGACTAAAGGCTCCTGCTAATGCATTGGCGGCAGAGTAACATTCCAAGCATGAGTCAATGGTATGCTGCCTTGGCCCATCTAGCTTTGATGGAAATACTGACTTACTCACTTTGGGGTCAGAACAACTATTTCCATAAGAAATGGGGAGCTTACCTGCATTCCTCACTCTGCAAAATTCCACCCCCTCCCAGAAACCCTCCCAGTCAGTGAGCCTAGAGGATAAGACACACCTGTTTTATGTTTATCTAATGTCGGTGGTTGATATACTGTAAATACTGCTATGTTGCTCTAGATGTACATGTTTGTATTACCATTTAGATGAAACCTGTGTACCTTCTGATGGATGATTCTTATGGCTCGTGGTAATGTACCTATGTAACCACTGCCTCATATGTACTTACTATTTGATGCAAGCATGCAAAAAAAAATGGAAAATCACAATAAAATCTTCTATGATAAAAAGAAATTGCAACTTTAACAAGCTGTAACTGTCAATCTTAGGAGTTAATGGGCAAGGTATATATCAGTAGAAAGGTCTTAATGACTAGTACAGCACTAAGCTCCTAAGAAATAAGAACTGAAAATGGTCTATCCCTACAAAAGCAAAAATTACAAGGAAGCACATAAATTGCTTTTCTGGTAGAATGGAAGTAGAGGGCCCTGCACTTCTATACCCACATACACGTGGATAAATGCAGGCACAGAAGTGCTGGACCAAGAGGGCCCTGCACTTCTCTAATAACATGGATGTGTTTATGAAGGTCCCAAAGGGACCTGTGTATGATGATGCATTCTACTATCTCAAAAAGTAAGGAAATTAATTACAAAAAACTTAGTTAATGCACTACTTGGGGTTAAACTGACAAAAGTAAGGACATGTGATGTTAGGGTTTCAAACACTAACATCCTACCCACACCCTGCAAGCAGCAAAAAGAAAAAAACTTTACAGTTTGGCTGTCCTGAGTCTTGGCAAATCAGTCCTGGGGTCTTCCTTGGGGTTTCAACCCTAACGTTCACCCCATTCTCATATAGTCTGCACATCTGAGCTTATTTGCTGATGGAATTGGGAGCATTACCTTTGATAACCCCAAGAAAGACCCTAGGTCTGATTTAGCAAGATTCAGGACAGCCAAAACCATAATATGTTTTTCTTTTTCCTGCTTGCTGGGTGGGGGTGGGGTGCTACGGTTGAAAAACCTAACACCACATTCCCCTACTTTTATCAGTTTAACCCTAACTGGTACATTAAATTATCACTTCCAAGAGCTTCATACAAAGTCTGAACTATCCATTGTTTACCTGACACAAAATGGCCACTCAGGTAATAATGAGTTAAAGAAGTTTTTTGCAATGAACATCCATATCTATCTGTCTGTCTGTCTATCTCTCTCGATCTCTCTATATAAAGGATGAAGGATGGAGGTGTGTGCCTCAACTGCATGTAGCATTCTTCCACCAGGAAAGCTAGCTCCCATTCTCACCAGCAGGGGCTGCTGTATCGCCCAAGCATGCCATCTTCCTCCCACCAACTGGGACACATTAGCATGTGTTCCCACCTGGTCACCTGAATGCAGGCTCCTGAGTTCACTCATAAATGTGGGTTTCATTTCAGGCCTAGTGGAGGAGTGGTTTTACTTCTGCTCCCTACACCAGCGACCCAGGTTTGGGAATGGATGAAGGTCACTTGGTGGGCCAGTAGGTTGAGGAAAGATCATGCACTCAGTGGCAGCTCTCCTTTCTTGGGGAAGGGGGAACATCAGTTCCCACTGCAGGTACTTCTACCTGTTAGAGGCTGGGTGGCAGCACAGCAGGAGTGCACACAGGGGGCTGGAGCATGATGTGTGGGTGCACACATCCCAACTCTCCAGCCAGGAGGGAGAAAATGGAGGAAAAAGATGCCAGGATGCTCTAGTCTGCACACCCCACAGGCTGGTGAACAGCCAACATGGTGGGCCACCCACCAAATGGGCTCTAAGCAAGTTGTGGATAACTGGTAAGACCATGAGAAGGTCAGTGATGGGTCTGGGTGGGGTACTGTCCAGCAGACTGGAAGGGTATAAATGTACTGTCTGAAAAAAAAAAAGAAACAGGTTACCATCAAGAAGGCATGGCATGCCTTGTTGGGCCAGCGGGTGTGGTCCCCAGAGTTGCTTTTTTTAATGAAGAATATTTTACCTGTAAAAGATTTTATTAGCTGCCAACAACTGGTTTCTTTCAGAGTACTGACTTTGAAAATTAGGAACATTTGACTGTCAAAAAACTAGAATGGCTTCCAAAATGGAGCCCACAGAAGTTTTTGACTACCACCAAAGAACTTGCTGAACCCATGTGTAAAGGTATCATAATCATTTTAATAGTATGAAGCTTAGCCTGACATAAATAGGTGTTATAAAATGGCTTAGGACAGTGGCACAATATGATTGATCAACAGGATTCCAAAGGTATGTAATTATCCCAGTGCAATTACAGTATGCACCTTGATTCCACGTAGCTAAATATCTATCTTTTTATTGATTCCTTTTTTTTGAGTGCCATTTTATAAGAGCAGTCATACTCCAGGGTGTATGGTTATTATAACAGATACAAACTTCTTTGGTGGTTGAAGGCACTCAGTTTTACCTCATGCTTCACTAATCACCCAAGTGGTCCTTGCATCATATGGTGAATGTACACCATGTTGTCTGTCGTACTTATGCATTGCATTTGTACTGTATCTGCTGACTTGTTCAGAAACAGACAAATCATTTTATAAAAATGGAGACGAATGAGCAAATCAGGAAATCTTAATGCAGAGGCAGTGAAGTCTATCGGTTAGACTGCCAGCTTAGGAATCAGGAGAGCAAAGGTCAAAACTTCTCACAAACTCATTATATAACCTTGGACATGTCTCTTAACCTTCCAGTGCTCCAGTCCACTCAACTGCAGAAATGGGTCAAAGCAGGACCCCACTGAAACCAGATGTTGCATTTCAGCTGAATTATATTCTTGGGTAAATAAATTGTAAAAAAGGAATGTTTTCTCTGATTTTCTTCATCCCATTGGCTACTTTAATTTTTCTATGACTCAAGGCAACAACTTCTTACATGCTTTATGAATCAGAATTTCGGTCATATGCACCCAGTTAGGCGAATATTTGCTAGTTGTAAAGCTTCTTGACAAATGACTGGCAAGTATTTCAGCTGAAATAAAATTAAGTGCTATCTCATTAAAGTATATGGCAGCAACACGTTTGTGTTCACAATGCATGAAATATACAGCTTAGAGTTTCACAGTTTGTGAAAAAAAGTGCTTTTTGCTTGAGTCTAGGATGTCAATGAATATTAGCCTCCAGGCTTTTTCCATTCTCATTGGCACTTTTATGTATCAATAAATATAAACATTTCAGTCATTTTAATGTGTTGCAGTCATAAGTATATTAATGCCTTAGTGTACGACATTTGTAAGTGCTATCTTGTCTAATGTCAGCAGATATTCTTATGCAAATGGAGATGGATTGCAGTTCATACTGTATAGAAAATGGCACCTGAGACTTTGTAATGCTATGTCGCTGTTTTACATCACTAATTTTTAAACATTTTTGTATTTGGTTTAGGAATCATTTATATAACCTTCTTTTAGAAAATCTGGGAGCTGTGGAGGACAAAGCTCACTAAGTTAACATGTTAAACATTTTTTAATCTGAACACCAAGAGATTTCGATTGAAATACATACTGAAATCTCAGCTGTTGCTATGTATTGCATTAACCACAGCACTCTTGCAAATGGAGATGGATAGAGCAGATCAGAATATATGGTCTTTATCTCCATGGTTTGTAATTTGACCTTTTCTCATCCTTTTTACCTGTGACTCGATGACAAAAATAAATTATGCACTGAACAGTGTAAACATATCATAGTGTGAGGAAAGGCATTAGAAAAACCCATTCTCCTTTATAATGCTTGCAATTAAGGATGCAGTGCATGTAATGTTGTAAAGTGCGTACCTACACTTTTTTTGTTTTAGATTTCCCATTTTCTACTGTGTTGTATGATGTAATTATCCCCATTTGGATCTGATTTAGAATATATATTAGGTTTGAAATAATCGAACGAGTGCTCCTTTACGATTTGGCTATCCTTAGGTGTGCATAGATATTCTCTTTGGTTTTTGAACACCCACTGCTGCAGTTACCCTGGCCATCCATCATTCCACAGTCTTTCCCCTGTCTTACCAGCCTCTGTGGCAGGCTCTTTAGGCATGGCCTTCTGTAGAGTAAACATGCCTTTGTTGACTTCTGAATCAGAGGTGACAACTCCTGGGGTGGGGCTCAAGCTCCAGACATGTTCCTGGGGTGTGCAAGCTCTGTCATCACTGCTGTGCAAAATACTTTTTCCTGAATGCTAAAGGTCTGCTTCTCAGGAAGGTGTCTTGCAGGCATGCCACACCATCCCCCTGAGTCACTTAGGAGCATGGCCGGCTTCACTGACCCTTTCCCAGGGTCAGAAAATGTCTCTTGGACTACAGCTCTGCCTCTGCTCCATCCTTCTAAGTCCCCATTCTCAACAGCTGTAGCTAAAATGTTGTGTAAACTTTTCTTTAATGTTTGTGTAGGATTGTGGTTAAGGAGTCTATACTTGGTGACATCATTTAATTGTGACATAAATATTTATGTATGCTGTTGTCTATCAAATTTAACAGTATTATCCCCCCATCTGTTGGCTTGATAAGTATTTCCCTGTTATTAGCTAGTTCATTTAATGTATCTCTTTCTATTCTGGACAAAGTAAAGTGTTTTAGACTAGATTTAAGTTCTAATAGTGATTGAACCTGTGACAACACCACCTTCTCATATGACAATATGGATGCATTCATTATAAGTGGTAGGGCAGAACAGTGATTTATCTTTAAAAAGTATATTCATTTGTCCTTTAATGCTTGTCTTTGCAGTTTCTAATGGGATGCTAACCCAGCTCTAAACTAGCAATCAAGGCAACTATTTTAATATATTTGTAACACTTGTGCATAATTCGCAGATAAAATTGCTTGATTGCTTGGGGTATTTAAATGTGACAGTTTCTTTCCCTAGCCATGCCCCCTGATGAACGGTCCTTCGATTCAAAGCTCTGGGGCTAGTCTGTGGATGACAGCTACCTGTTCTAAATTAGTATCCAGGGGTCCGATTCCAAGATGGCCAGTGTAACTCGTCTGCAGTTGCGAGTTATACTGGTCGCCTGTACACCAGGGACCCTACGTTGCATTCCAAAAGTGGCAGGGTTCCAGCAATTGTGACTTGCAATATACATCATGTGTGCGGCAGTAGCCCACACATGGTGTATTCCAGTCACAAGTCGCAACTCAAGACGTGTGACAGGCGGCCCCTTCAAAGCACCCCCCACCCCAGAACACCACTAGACAAACCAGGGGGATTGGAGGGGAGCAGGACAGGAGACATAGGTGTTGGGGGGTGCATTAGAGAATGGACCCTGGGGGTCTCTGCTATTTGGGGGGGTGGTGGCAGGGGTATGCATTAGGGGACATGGGGACACAGCTGCGCCATTGCT
Source organism: Neoceratodus forsteri (assembly GCA_016271365.2). NCBI lineage: Eukaryota > Metazoa > Chordata > Ceratodontiformes > Ceratodontidae > Neoceratodus > Neoceratodus forsteri. The sequence goes on from CM057458.1 coordinate 1,332,402,384, forward strand.
TCAGCACCAGGAGGAGGGCAGCTGATGGATGGCACCGTCAGTTGCCACTTAGAGCAGCTCAGAGCTGTTCTAACTTAGCCACTTCACTGCGGCTTCCATAATTGCACTTGCAGGGTTATGACAGCCACCCTACTGGAATTGGTCTAGGTTGCTGTCATAACCCACAGTTGCGCCAGGTGTTGCAGGCTGCGGCGTAAGTGTTTGTGCAACCTGCATTTGTTGCAGCCCACAGATGCCATGGTGCAACTCACCTCTTGGAATAGGGGCTGGCACATCACCTGGCATAGGTAGCGAGATACACCATGGGGTTTGGTTTATTTCGCCTTACGCTGGCATATGCCCTTCTGGAATTGGGCCCCAGGACTTTGGTAAATCAGATTCATACTGATCCATTTGTCTGTTACCGCTGTTTTAAAAGCTTTCTAGTTTGAGGCTACCTTGCTTAATTTAGTGGTATGTCCTTGGGCTGGCTGCCCTTAGCCCCTGCATCAACTCTGCACTGCTATGATCGCAGACATCACATACCTGAACATCTCCTCCGTCCTAACAGGGACTGATACCAGCAGGATACAAAGTCAGGATTCTTATAAGGCATTTATATTCATTGTTGTTTTCCACACTAGGACAGACTTATTTACTGTAATGCAGGTGAAGCACAATTTAAGATAGCAGTACTGTTAGAGGATGTTGCATTTGATACAGTTGGTACAATGTACATTTGGTACAGTGAGTGGTTTGTTTTCCATAGATATGTGCAGTGAAATTTGTCTATTAATGATGCCTGTCAGACAAAAGAAAATCTGTCCTCAATATCAATTTGTCCTTAATATGCAGGTTACACATAAATTAAAAAATAAACTGCATTTGGGACTATTGTACAAGGTATTGTATAACAAGAAATGTTCACTGTCTTTTTATTTTTACTATTTTCTCTGGTTTCATATTAGCATGAAAATATCAAGGCATTGAATATTAGGTGAATCACTACACAATAGCAGTACTAGTGTTCCACTAGTGAAAATAAGATGACATGAACATATCAGATATGCTCGGCACACTAAATATAATGGGCATGAATTTAAACTGTTATACATTATGTCATTAATATTGTGACATTGTTAATATGCAGTACAAGTAAAAGGCAAGTTTCATTGTAATAAGAGCGGTGGTCATAGGAGGAAAATGTTGTAAAAATTATTTGATCTTATATTCCTGCAGTGGATAACAAGGCAGTCTAGAATATGCCTTCGACAGATGTGCTGAACTGACTGTGTCCTGATGCTGTGTCTGATTGGAAGGGTCTGTAAGTCAAGAAAAAAAGAGCAAGAACCTGGCAGGAATATCTTCACTTCCAAACCTGACTGATTCTACTAGTTGGTCTGCAAAATATATTTTTAATCTAAGAGATGTTGAAAGAAAAGCTACAATGAAGGGGGAGGGGCATAGTTAGCCACTGGCAAGATGGTAGCATGAATTTACAGCAGCACTCAACCTGAGAATAAAATGATGGTCATCCATTTAATACCGAGAGCATCCAACATCTAAACTTGCCATAGTCAGTAGCTTGAATGTTTGGGCACTCAGCTATTTTTTTAAATTTTATCTGCCAGTGCTGTGTTGTGTGAGTAAACCACACCTGAACTTTCATTTAATTCCAGCTGCCAACCACCAAATGTGAAAGTTATCAACTCACACAGCAGACACCAAGACAGCAACATCGTCTCCTAATTTCTACTTGCTCTGATTAAATGGCTTCCATTCCAACAGCACAGATGACACTAATAACATCCCAGTCCTTCTTCAATGAATTCTGCAGGATACAGTGGACATTAAACTAGAGGCTGCGCAAACAAATAAGGAGATATCTGCATTTTGGGACAGCATGTAGAGGAACTAAAAACCATATCAAGCAGTTGGAAGGAAAATAGGAGTCTGTGAGTACCAGGCTTTGACAGCAGGGTAGAGCCATCAAATACTTGCTCTCAAAAATTGGCGATATGGAGAATAGTGTGAGAAGGAATAACATCTGTCTTGTTGGCTTGCCAGAAGGAACTGAAGGAGCTGATCTGATCCCATTTTTACAGTGCAAGATTCCAGCCATCCTTAATGCTGCAAACAATCCTCCACTAGAGATAGAAAGAGTTGATTGTTGGCCCCTCACCCTAAGCCAAGCAACTACCCTAGACCCGTTATATTTAAACTCCAGAACCCTGTTAAGGAAAATATCTTGTGCTTGTCAAGAGAATGAGTCCACTATGCTGGGATGGCCACCAACTATCCTTTTTCCAGGACTTTTCCACAGAGCTAGTACGTCACTGCATGGCCTACGCAGCCGAAAAGTGGAATGTTTCCCATCTTGGTGCCAAAATCACCCTCCATTACCCTACCCAGCTTCATATTCACATCAAGAAGGCTATGTATCCATTCATGACCTCTGAGGTGGTTGAGGACTGTATTCAGTGGCAGTGGCCCAAGTGTAGGGTCCCCTCTTCACCACATGATGTTGCCACATAATGGCCCTCAACAATGGCTATGGGCACTACAGCTGAAAATGAGGCAGGTCCCAGGGATGGCTCTCTTTAAACCCCTGAGGAAGAAACTCAATGGGTACAACAGCAGTGAGGCAGAGGTTGCAAGTAGTATAAAGCTAAAGTTAGGCTGGTAGCCGAGAGGCATGCCAACTGATTGAGAAGCCGAAGAAGGGAATCACCATCCTTGGGTTCCTCCAGTAGCCCAGCAGTGCAAACCCCTTTTCCTATTAAGAATAGATTTGATCTCCCAAGGCTAGCAGTACCACCCAATTCATTAGCAGAAGCCTTGCAATCTTCCTCAGCTCCACAGGTCCCCTCAAACTCAACTTTCCACTCTCCTCCTCTAGCAGCAACTCTGGATGCTAGGTCCTGGGCTGAGCGAGCCTCTACTCCTCCTGCCACCCCACTGGTGTACCCACCACGTCCGCACACCTTGGCACTATCCACATTTCAGCAGTCTGCACAAAAACCAAGGGGCTAAACTATTCAATTGTGAGTACTAAACTATCATCTCAATTTGGCACACCTGCTTCCCCCCAAACTAACTAGCAAATCTATCCTCCTCCCCACTTGCATGTACTTAATGCTTGATACAGCTGTTCACAAGCTTTGCCTCATGGTTAGGTTGAGAGATTGGGGAATAGTTTGGTAAGAACTCAAGTGGGTGAAATGTACAGCCTTCTCTACCATCTTTACACATGGTACATGGTTGCTGTGAGTTCTTAAACTTTCTGTCCTGGAATCATCGGCTGCAACTCAACATGCCTTTATGACTGAAGGCATCTCCCCAGGACTTAAGTTCAAAGAGACTCATATGTATTGCATAGTAATACTGCTGTCATATAATTTTTTGGTATCTGTCATAATGGTGCACTACAGATCTAACACTATTTGTTTAATAGGTTTAAAGTTATACTAGTGACTGCTGTCAAATTAATATTGAGCTCAAGTAGTGGCAGAACAATAGGCTTGAATCAATTACTTATTATGGGCACTCAGCTAAGCCTTCATCCCTTTGTAATAAAATATGCACAAAACCATATAAAACAATATAAGACTGGCTCAAACCTTACTCCACAGCTTATTGTATAAAAAGTTCTAGATAACCATGAATAACATTTCTGTCAAAAACATTTTTAGTGTATAAAAAAACTGATTTTTTTGTCTATGTACAGTATCAACTACTAATAAATGTTGCATAAATATAAAATATTGTACACACTGTAAAAAGCAGCATAAATACAAAACAAAGGTTTCAGAAAATAAACAAGAATAAACAAAAAGATCACAACTTTCTGTTTTAACTTTTGTAAACAGTAAAATTGTCCTTGCACAAACTTCATAAACATTAGAAGTCTCTTGTTGTAGGCAATTTAAAAGAATCTAGCTGCATAAACAATCTAAGCTTTTTCCTTGCATAAAGACAATTTTGTCTTATTAGTATTTCAAAACATATCTTCATAACTATTCAAATACTTTTTATCATGCAAAATGTTTATATAACTTCATATAGATTTGAGCTTGTCCTATATACCTAACACTCTAGTATTTAAGAAGTTATTTTTCCTATGCAACCTCCGAGCAAGGTCCAATTAGAATATAATAAAAATTATTGAAACTAATACTCAAGACATCTAGTTAGCTGTAGAGTTTGTGTTTCCTTCTTAATTTTAGAATCTTGGAGGGTTTCCTTCTTAATTTCAGAATCTTGGTCGGAATTCTTTAAGTCCTTGTTATCTCTGCTATAGTCTTTGGCTCTGCTCCATACTGCTATTGAAAATCCTTCCTGTCATCACTGCATAATGATCAGACAGTCTCTTTTGTTACAAACACAGAAACACATGGCTCCTCTTAGCAAACTCGGAAGGTCTGTCTAAAGTTTTAGAGGGACACAGCTTTCCACCCTAAGACCCAGGCTTGAGTGGCACAGATCTTTGTATTATCTCAGTTAGAAGGCAACTGACCCAGCCTGTTCAAGAAGGGACTTTTATCACCTCTGGTTCAGAGTGACAGCACTGTCTTGCTCTGACATCACAGTACTAGTTATCTTTGACTCTTGCAAAGGAGGTGGGATGGCTAGTTTTTTTTTCCTTTTGAAACTCCCCCTCGCTGTACTGATTTCATTTTTTTAGTCCAAAGTTATTTTTTCTCATAACTTTCAAATGCAATGCAATGTGGTTTTCAAACAAACCTTTCCAAGCTCAGTTCATTAAAAGCAATATTTCAAAGTGTCTCTCATGTCTGTGAGCCAAATATTTTCTGAGATAAGCTAGTAATGATTATAGCATTTGTTCTCTTTAAAATCTATTAAAAGCAAAATAATCATTTCACCATTCATGTCTCCAGCTTCAAATGAAGCAAGTTTCTTTCAAATTTCTGTTTAGGAAAATTCTTAAAACCACTGAATTCCATTGCAGAGAATTGTCCATTTGTTCTCCAAGAAAACAGATCCATCAGATGTCAAGTTTGTTTACCTCAAACTCTATAAGTTGTTATTTTTCAGTTCTGCACCAAGTTGCACACACAAAAATGATCTCTGTGGATTTGTCATGACATCAGCTTTCATTTAAGACCAAATAAAGATATTTCAGTTCTTAGACTTTTAACATGGGACATTCTTGCAAAGAACTCACATTCTCCAGCAGATGTAAGTCTCAATCCCAGCCATGTGATAAGTTGAAATATTCTTTATCCACTGTTGATAATTTCATGCCAGCAGCATGTTGCATTCTCCAGTAGCAAACAAATGTTTCTTCATTGCATTGAAGCCTATAGGAATTTTAGCGTAACCTTTTTTTTCTTTAAGTAACTGGTTTCGTATAAGGCAGTGCTAAGCTCAAAATTTTACTTTGACATTTTAGTATGTGGTTACTAGGCACCTTTATCAGTAAGATTCTTCTTTTGCATCTGGCTGGATGGTCCAAGTGCTGTATGTGCAGTATGTGCAGCCCTCTGCCCGAGTTCTTACTAGTTTGGTATTTTCCCAGTCATTTACCCTCCACAAAGGTTCATGCCAAGGCTGCTCCCTCTCCCCTATGTTGCTTGTGTTGGCCATAGAGCCACTAGCCATTGCAATTGCCATTCAACAACACCTGGAGCTGCAGGGCATTCAAGTGAGACAAGTGGATAGCTGCACACTGCTGTATACAGATGATTGTCTTGCTCTCCTTCATAATGCCATAAGGGGTCTTCCCACCCTTCTTGATATGCTGCACAAATTTCAAAAGCTATCAGGACTCAAGACTAACTCTAGTAAAACAGTGGTTAAACCTTTAAACTGCTGCCATACATCAGATATGGTAGCCCCCTGGGGCTGTAGTGGTAACTCAAATGCATTAAATACTTAGGATTACAGGTGCAGCCAGACCCAGCGAGTGTAGTATCTGGCAATTTCACTCCCCTGCTGAAAAAAAAAACTACAGGACTATGAATGCTGACAATTGCTTCAGCTCTCCTTAGCTGGGAAAATAGTGGCAGTTAAAATGATGACCTGGAAGCTCATACACTACCTCTCACATGTGGCAGTCTACATCTGGCAATGAACAAACTGAGAGGTGGCTCAGGAGATCCACATTTGGAGCCAGCCCAAAAAAAGAAAACTGCCAAGCCAAACTGGACAAGCAGCTACTCAAACACTGATATGTAAAGAATACCAATAGTGGCTGTAAGATAACTTAATAGATTTTTATTACAAAAAGAAAGTAGCACTCACCCCATCCCACTAGCTGAATGTTTTCTTGCTCACTCGTGCTTTTTCAAGGCAAATGTGGCACCAATTTCATTTACATGTATGTAGGTGAAATGGATCACATGACCTCAACATTCCAAGTGCATGAAACATTAAAAATGGAATTCAATATAAATAAAACGTCCTAAATCATGATGCCAGAGTTGAACAAATCCATTCATAGTTGCTAATAATAGCAAAGACAAAAAAGGGGGAGAGGGAGTAACACAACCTAAAACAAACACAAAATAGAGGAAACATAAGGAAAGGGCAGAAGAGGAGAAGGGGAAGACAGAGAAAGCATTTATTTTTTGAAAAACAGGAATAATACTGACCACATGATGTAAATACTGTAAACCATTTTAACTATAAATATGTGAATGAAATTGATGCCAGGTTTGCTTTGAAAAAGCGCGAGTGAGTGTAAAAACATTCAGCTAGTGGAAAGGGGTGGGTGCTATTTTCATGTTGTAATAAAAATCTATTAAGTTACCTTGTGGTCAAAATTGGTCTTCTTTCCCATACTAGTGTTTGAGTAGCTACCTGCCCTGTTTGACTTGGCAGATACATCTGGCAGTCCACATAACCCCCCCAGTGGTTCTAAAAGTTGGAGGCCCTCATAGTCAACTTAATCTGGGAAGGCAACCCTTCTCTCCCCCCGCTATAGTAGGGCCAATCTCAGGGCCCACAGGCAGAGAGGAGGCTGGGACCTTCCATAGTACTATGCATAATCAACTGCCTTCCAGTGTCCTCCTGTTTTCAGCAGTCCCAGCATGAGTGGCACAGCAAGAGTGGGATCTCAAGGGGTGTCACCAGAGGGGACATGCTAGGACATCAGAAGAATGTACATCTCAGATAGCCTATGTACAGTGTACAAGTATATGCCACTTCATCCAGGGTGCTTACAGTAAAAGTGTAATGTAGTAGCTTACCCATCACTGCCCTGTACACTGGCTATATTCAGCCCTCATCTTGAACACCCAGTCTCTTTTTATTACTCCATCTGTGTCTGCCTCTTCAAAGTGGTGCATTGTTTGTCACATGTATTCAAATTCCCCCTAAAGACTAATTCAGTATACAAGGCCAATTGCATACAGTGAGTTTATAGTGGTTCTTATATTGTTTCTTAGCATTATAGGTCTATCCTATTAGCAAGGTGTCTTGTAGTTAGCCTACCTTTCTCAGTGTGTCTAACAGGTATATTATTGTTTAACTTTACTCTGTTGGACTTTGCATCCTTTACCTAGCTGTGTGAGGCATAGTAACACATCTGTTCACCTCCTACCATATACAGTACCTACCACCCTCTTCTCCCTTTCCTCCCCTTCCATACCATTTGTTTATTAGTCCCTTTTCCTTCCACTATCCCCCTGGCTTCCTCTTCTCCTCCTTTCCTTACTTTGAAGTCCTCCTTAGGTCATCTCACTTCTTTAACCTCTACCCATCCTCTTCCCCCACTAATGCAAGATGTTTTCCACTCTACTGCTCTTTACCTTTCTACTCCAGTTGTGTGGTGATGAGTTGAGCTGAATCCTGGTCATCTCCCCTCTAACCCTGTCCACTCTTCCATTTTTCTCCCAAGAGGCCTTAGCATTTTCCACCCTAATGCTAGGAGCCTCTTTCCTGAGGTTAATCTCCTTATATATTTTTCTGCCAGCAGACTCTGGTCATCCTTTGTGTCACTAAATCCAGACTCATCTCTCAAATTTCTGACAGTGCTGTTGCTATTGCCAGTTTCAACTTCCACTGACAGGACTGCGGCAAGCATGAATGTGGGACTGTGCTCTGTGTCTGTCAGGAACTCACCTGTAATCTAGTTACAAGTGGGATCATCCCATCCTCTCACAAATTTCTTTCCTGCTTGCCTCTTCTTTCCCTCATCCATTCCTATCTTCATTGGTGGTGTCCATGTCTCCCCCAAAGCCTCTCCCTCTGCCCTGTCCAAAGTTATTACTTTGCCAGCTTCTCACTTCTCTGGTGAGGAACTCATTCTGCAGGGGACATTAACATAAACTGGCCCTCCTCAGCTACCAAACCTGCAATCTAAAATCTTGAGTCTCTCAATCTTTTCCTGTTCATATCTGAACTGACTCATGTCGGTAGCACGTGAGGAAGGCGACCAAATATGGGCCACCATCATAATCATGGACTACAAAATGGCACCTTTCCTGTATACCATAGGGGATGGCAACTGCCTACATGGTGATGGTAGGATAGGCGAGAGAAAGGGAGAGTGGGCGACAGGATGTGGAGGGATGGAGGACAGGGATGTGACCCGCGGGGAACATGCTTCTGCTGAGCTAGCCATGTGGTGTGGTGGGTAGGGTGCATGGCTCCAACAGAGTAGGTCCCAGGTTTGGGACTGGGGGCTGGTGTGTAATTTATTCGATTCCCACAGCTGCGGGACTTAGATTTTTTTTTGCAGCCAGGATGTGCCCCCCTCCACAACATGCACCCCCCAGGAGTTGTCCCCCCCTCCAGCATGTACAATTCCCAGTAGCCTTATTGTGCATGTTGCTGAAAATTGTTTTTGGCAATATTGCAGGTCGGGATAATAGCGCTCGCCTTTGTGCAGTCGCTATTATCACATAGAACCCTCATGTCAATCCCCACTCCATCAACCATTTCTTTATCAACAGGGTCCTCTCCTCCCATAAATACCATACCATTGCAGTTGGTGCTTTACCTGATGCCTTCAGTGACCACAATATGATCTACTGCATTATGAACATTTGGCTCCTCTCCTCCCCTACCAAATTTATCTAGTCATGGTCATTCAGGTTTCTCAATCTGGACTTCCTTCCTTTTAACCTTTCTTCCACTGACTGGTCCTCTCTACTTACCACCATTGACATTGACAAGTCCCTGTCCTTGTTACACTCAAAATTCATAAGAGTATGGGACAAACCTGTTCCCCTTTGAATGTCCCATGTAAGAGAGTCTCACCTCCCCTGGATCTCTGCCATCGTCACCGCTATATGTAGGATGTGTGACATTCCCTGGTCTCTCTTCAAATTGACAGACTGCTCTACTGACCTCCTAAGGTGTAAGAGACTTAGGAACTCCTGCACCATCGCTGTCACTCCAGGTAAAGCTAACTAGTGTATTTTGCCTCCAACCTCCAGAAAAATGTCATGCCTCCTGCTATAGTCATGGAGGTGATCCACTCCCTTTTTGATCTTCCTATCCTATTACACCTTAGGTAACTACAGACCTGTTAGTCTTACCTCTATTGTGGATAAACTGATGGAGACAGTAGTTGAAGAGGTCCTAGCAGACTACCTGGAGAAAACTGGGCTCCATGATAGTAAACAGCATGGATTCATTGCAGGGAGATCTTGTCAGACCAAACTGATAGTATTCTTTGACTGGGTAACTAGGTCAGTGGATAAGGGTCATGCAGTGGATTTACCCTGCTTTGACTTCAGCAAGGCATTTGACGTGCATGCCTATTAGAAGTTTGCTGAAGGAAGTTAAAGAATCAAGGTGGAGGGATAGACATAGTTAGATGAGTGAGAAGCTGGTTTGAAGGGAGGCAGCAAGAGATCAGAGATAAACAGAGTCAAATCTGAGGAGAGGGAGGTCACCAGTGGGATGCCACAGGGATCAGTCCTGGGTCCACTCCTTTTCAATATGTTCATCAGCAACATAGGAGAAGGAATTCAGAGCATGATGTGTCTCTTCACAGAGGAAACAAAGCTCTGTGGTAAGGTAGACAGCGAGGAGGGGTAAGGGAGTTGCAGTGGGACCTGTAAAGGTTAGAGAGCTGATCCAAGGTTTGGAAGTTGAAATTCAGTGCCAAAATGTGCAAGGTGATGCACACAGGGAACAAGAATTGCAGAACAGAGTATCGAATTGCAGTAGTTAAGTTGGGCACTACCTCTGAGAAATGAGCCCTAGAAGTCATTAAGTGACTCTCTTAAACAATTTAACCAGTATAACAAGGCCTGCAGTAAGGCAAACAGGATACTGGGGTATATGGGCTGGGGTTCTGACAGCAGGAAGAAAGAGATATTGCTGCTTCTCTATAGCTCACTGGTGAATGCACACCTGGACAACTGTGCCCAATTTTGGAGTCCTCACCTAGGAAAAAACAAGGATAGGCTGGAGATGGTGCAGCATAAGTAACCAAATTGATTCAGGGATAGTAAGGTAAATCTAATGAGGATCGACTTAGTGCACTGAACATGTACTCGCTGAGGCCACATGAGAGAGGATGGTATGATAAGAATGTTTAAGTTCCTGAAAAGGAATGAACAAGGAGAACTACAAGGAATTATTCAACAGTGAATCTGGAACATGAGGGCATGAGTGGGAGCTGGAGGGGGACGAGTTGGTAGGGGACATGACAAAGTTTTATTTTACAGATAGTGTGGCTGAACTATGGAGCAGACTGCCAGCAGAGGTGGTTGGCGCCCAAACCATTAATGGGTTCAAGCATGGTTAAGACAGAGTTAACAGCTTAGTAGTTATTACTTAGGGGGTAGTAATAAGACATGGATTAAGGGAGTGGATAGTGTAGACAAAAGATTTGCATTGACAAAAGGTCTCAGGATATGTTAAGATGTTATGGGAAGACTGAATGGACCATTGATCTTTTTCTGCTATCACTGTCCTTGCCTCTCAGTTTAACAAATACTTCATAGCCTGTACCTCCCACCTCATCCTACACCCTCTGCTTCTCTCCTCTAACCTCAGTCACCCTCTTCTCAACCTTCACTTGGTCTTTGTTTCTTTTCCTCCCATCTCTCCCCTCAGAAGCCACTGCTGGTTTACTGCTATCTTAAGTTCACCAAATGTTTTAGCTGGGTGGGTTGGACCCTAAACCACCTAATCTATATGTTCCCACCATTGTCATCCCTCTTATCCTCCATTGTAAGCTCTGCTCTGTTCCTCAGTCCTGAAAGTTATCCATGGTTCTACCTCTACACAAACTGAGTTATTTCACCTCTCCTAGTAACTTTTGACCTATCTTATTCCTTCCTGTTCTTGCCGATCTCCATGAGAAGCTGGTTTACCCTAAACTATCTGCCTTCCTCCACTCCAACTTCCTCTAACCATTCCAACCTGGCTTTCTTAAAAAAACATTCCACTGTTTTTTTTTTAAATAACCTCTTTATTAAGTTTTCAGCCTGAAGAATATTACATGATAAACAAGAAATAGCAAACATAATTGAAAAGAAAAGTAAAACAGAGATCAAAATACAATTAGGCACTGTGAGAAAAGATACAAATATAAGAAAATGGGCCTACAATTGAAGGATACATAAGCAGATGAATAAATACAGTAAGGCATAAATAAATAACTGAAGAAATGAAAAAATGTGTATATGAGTATATAAATAGAAGGGAATTACAATGCATTACAATAAAGAAAACAACAAAAGGACAGAACACACAATAACACAAGGTAGTCATAGCAAGCTATGCAAAATATACCTCAAATTAAAACAGGATTTAAGTTGATAATCAATGACAAATGCTTACAAATCAAAACTAAAAAAACAAAAAGATGAGGCTCGGAGGCAGGCAAAGAGGACTCAGGAATCATCCTGATCCCATATATGTCCATAAATACCAAGACAACAGCCTTAGGAAAAAAAGAAATAAATTAGGGAACAAAGGTAGGGTCCATTCCTACCTGTAGATGAGCCAACACCCCCAAATTTGTTCAAATGCCAGAAGTAAATTTAGATATTTATAACTACAGGACTCATGCTTGTAAATGGTTTAAACCAATGCTTCTCAATGTGTAATCTGAGGTGGTCAGGGTTGGCACCATAGCCCGGTAATAATCTTTTTAGCACATACCAATAAGATTAAAAACAGTTTCAATGACTTCTCCTGAACTGCAAAATCCCCAGATGGGATATGAAGCAATACCAATGCTCGGGGCAAGGGAGAAGGGATATCAAACATTTGACTAATTGCTTGGGAAATCGCAGACCAATATTGCTGTATTGGGGACATAACCAAAATATATGTGCATGGTCTGCTAACTGTTCTCCACATTGCCTCCAGCAAATGGCAACCAATAAGTCCAAAAAAGAAGTAAGCAAAGCAGAGATTCTAAAATAGCACATTCTACATTTCCAAGCAAACTCGCAAAGGTATGGGGCCATCGAAAGTTTGTAGGATACTAAAGAAAAGCTCTCCCAGTGAACAAAATCACATTCCATAGATAGACTGCGCAACCAACGTTGAAAAATTGGTTTAGTGGAATCCTTGGCAGAGACACATAACAAAGAATAAAAAATACCAATCAAATGATCCAGTGACACTCCCATCTGCATCAACAATGATGTTGAATTGGAGGGAAATCTGCATGTAGTAGTAGAAGAAGAAGAAAAAAGTTTGTAACTGCAAGTATCTATAATAATCTGACAGAGTGATACCATACTTCGCCTGAAAATCGCTGAATGTCTGAATACCTGTACACTCAAAATCCTGATGTACATATACCAGACCCATCTTGGCCCATCAGTGAAGAAAAGGATCTAGAAGGTTGAGAGGAATCTGTCAATTCCAGGCTAGGGCACTGAGAAGAAAAGAGCTGGAATCTGAGAGGCGAGCATGCATCTTATGCTGGGTGATCAAGATTTCTTGAGTGAAACAAGAAAAATTAGAAAGAGGAAGATATTGTAGGGGCAAGAATACAAAAGACGACCAACATTATGAAGATCATTTAGAACAAATTCAATATCTTTCCAGTGTGCTCCAAATGATGGAGAAGTCAAAAGGGAGAAAATACATAACTGACAGGCTGTGGCATACCAGTTGAAGTTTGGGAGATTTATTCCTCTATGGTCCACCAGGAGATATAAAAAGGACGTTCAGCTCTTAGGCCTCTTACCTTTTCAAATAAAATTCAGGATCACCCAGCACCACTCCCAATAATAAAAAGATGGGGGAGAGAGAGGAAGAGTTTGTAGAAAGAACAGAATGCGAGGTAATACATTTGTGTGACTAACCTCTACCTTCTAAAAAAAGGAGAAATAAAGAGTAGACCATTTCTTGTGATCCTGGGATATAGCTTCAGAAATAGATTCATAATTAAACAAGTCCAGATTATCAATATTTTGAGGGATCGAAACCCCTAAATACCGCAAATGATTTCTGTTCTGCCAGACTAGTGTTGTGTGAAATTGAGAAATGTCATTATGTGAAATATTTCTCAAAATTTGCACATTTCACAAAATATTTCGAGGGGGATAAATGTGAAATTTCATCTAAAAATTGTGAAATTTCACATTCTGTGGAACAGCAAAAATCGCCGCTCACGGGTGAAATTTCAAAATTTTCAGGTAACATTTCACATTTTGCAGTGAAATTCTGCTTGTTCACATGCTGCAAAATTTTTTGAGGAATGGCAGAATTTCGTGAAATATTTTGCATGGTGAAATTGCCAATTTCTCTGGCAAAATTTTATTTCGCATCTCTACACCAGACTGGTTATAACTGCACTAGAGAATCCCGGGGAGAATAATTGGAGGTCAGAATTTCCATTTTGTCTGTATTTAACTGAAAGCGAGTCAGTTCAAACTGAGAAGGAATGACGAAGACCGACTGTAAGGAAGTAGTGTCACTAAGTGTAAGGAGGATGCCATCGGTGAATAGAGCGATTTTGTATTCCCAACCCCCTAAAGGTATACCATGAACTGTTAGAGAGGTGTGACTAGAGGCAGCAAGAAGTCCAGTATACAAAGCAAATAGCAAAGGAGAATGATGGCAAACCTAATGGGTGCACCGACCAAGAAGAAATGGAGTGGAACACATACCATTAACTCTTACTAAAGCATATGAGGGAGAATAAAGATGTTGAAACATCAACACAAAGTCTGTGGGGAACCCATAAGCACATAACAAGGACCATGAAAAAGACCAAGTAACTAGGTCAAAGGTCTTCTCTGCATCCAAGCTGGTCAAGACCAGGTGGATTGAACATTGCTGAGCATATTCAAGCAACAAAAAGGTATGCCACAAATTATCGTGTGCTTGGTGCTTACGAACAAATCCCACCTGGCCCAGGTCCAACAGGGAAAAGAGAAGGCATTCAAGTCTACAAGCCCAAATTGCCATAAAAAATGTATAATCAGAATTTAAAATAGATATAGGGCGATAGGAAGCAGGAAGTGTGGAGTCTTTACTTGGTTTTTGCAATGCTGCAATTACACCGTATTGCCAAGAGGGGGGTAGAGCATGGTCCGATTGAACATGGCAGTACACATGATGCAATTATGGCAAAAGCAACTCCTGGAGGGAAGAGTGTTTATAAAATTCTGCCAGGAAACCATTTAACCTCACAATTTTACCAGACTTAGCTGCCTTAACACTGTTAGAAATTTCTTCAGGTGAAATAGGGGAAAGTAAAGACTGAGCCTGTAAAGAAGAAAGTACCAGCAAAGGAACCCCTGATAGAAAAGATTGAACAGAAGTAACAGAAACCGGAGGAGAATCAGGTGAATATAAAGAAGAGTAGTAAGAGTGAAATATTAAAAGTATCTGATCTCCTTGAACTATAAGAGGATCTCAGAAAGAAAGTTGAAGCTTAGGGACCATAGCAGCAACTTGATGTGTATGAAGGCGATGAGCCAAGTACCTTGCACCCCAGGGTCCCCCTTCATAATAACATTGATGGAGAAAAAACAGGGCTGCTCCACCTTCTGATTTAAGAGATTCTGCAGCTGCTGATTTGTTGATGAGATCTGATCTTAAGTCGAGGTGTCACCCCTGCCCCATGCTAAATATAAAGCTCATAGGGCTCAATGCAGCTCCATAATTTTGGCTTCCCTGAATGTAAAGCAGGGGAGTAGGCTATAATAGTACCTTGAGTGACTTCCTTCAATGTGCCCCACAAAATGCTTGAGGAGATATCATCTCTGTCATTCTCCTGTAAAAACTGAGGAATTAGTTGGGTCAATTTTTCTATTAGTACTGGATCACAGAGAAGAGCAGGATGAAATCTCCAGAAAGTAGAACAAACAAGATTACCCAAAGAAAAAGAAGCAAGAAGAGGAGCATGAACAGAATAGTGGACAGGGCCATGCTCCACTGCAGATACCGTCTCCAGATGATCCATAGTATTACTTGGTATTACTCTGTGCTTAAAGGTGGAGAAAGGCAATAGCCCATCAAGACCACCTTTCCTGCACTGGCAGGGGGTATTTACAACTTATTGTTATTTAACAGAAACTTGTCAAGGGAATCTTTGAACTTATCTAGAGAGTTTACAGTATATTAACCAAATTGTCAGGTAGAGAATTCCAAAGTTTACATGCTCTGATTGTCAAAAAGTTACTCCTTTTTTTAGTTTTGACCTTAAGGATCCAGAGTTGTTTATTGTGACATCTAAGTGCATCAGGCGTGGATGCCCAATTGAGGTTGCATTCATTCGTCACGTGAGGGTCCTTGAAAATGTTAAAGAGCATAAGTAGGTCGCCTCTTATTCTGCAGAGTTTTAAATCATAAAGATTTAGAGCTTTTAATCATTCTGAATATGATTAGTCACAAATTGGGGTAATTAATTTGGTGGCCTTCCTGTGAATTGCCTGAATTAACTTGGACTCTTTCTCTAGATAAAGTGCCCAGAAAGAAGCAGCATAATCAACATGTGATCTGATATAAGTTGCATATAAGTGTAGTAAACAGGTCTTACTTCTATTGATAAATAATTTTTGATTGATGATAAAATTATGTTGGCTTTTATGGCCACTTGTCTACATTGGTCAGTTGATGTTAGATCTTTGTTAACAATTACACCTAAATATATATCAGACTCTACCGATTTAATTGGACATCCACTTAAATAGTATATTGCATTTGGGTTTCTTCTACCAAAGTGGATAACAGAGCATTTCTCAATATTGAATTCCATTTTATTGATTGAGGCCCAGTTTTCTATTAGATTAAGGTTTGATTGGATTAAATAAATTTTATTGGGTGTGTCAACTTCGAAACTTAATTTTGTATTGTCAGTAAACTTGGTAAGTTGACAGTGGATACCAGTATTCATATCATTTATAAAATTCCCAAATAGTATGGGGCCCAATACTGAGCCTTGTGGTACACAGTTTGTCACATTGATTTATTTAAATAGCTGATCTGAAACCTGCACTTTCTGAGACCTGTTTGTTAACCATTCATAGATCCACCTTGTTAGATAGGAGTTTAGTCCTAACTCAAATAATTTTGATATGAGGTGTGCATAGTGATAATAAGGTAATCAAGTCTGGCGTGACTCCCATCTAGGGAGAATAGTGTGTGTATTCCCTGTTATGGGAATGAAGAAAAAGAACTTGGGTTAATCAGCTAGATCCCCACCTACCCCCACCCTCCTAAACTTACCATCGGCACACACAACACTCCCTTCCCTGACAAAGCCACTACTGGCAGCTACCACTCACCTCCCTTCCTTAACCCTGACAATGCCACTACTGGCTGCCTCCTCCCACCTTCTAGCACTTGGTATTAGAGTTGAAATCTGGAACCTTTGGTGTATATACTCACCTTCCCTGTTATCCCTGTTTATTGTAAATGACCTCTGTACAATTGCTGTCATAACCTTGTACTACTTGAATTATTATTACCACCCCTTTCATGTCACTGTTACTACTCTGTATTGTGTTGAAAAATGCTGATGTGGAGCTTTTATAAAAGAGCCTCTGGCTCAAAGGTTGTAATTCCAAAACTAAAATAAATAAATAAAATGCCACACATCAGCCAGAACCTAGAGTTTTAATCATTTTACTAAGATATCTGTTTGCAGGGGAGAACCAGTAAGCTTTGGGTATAAAGACGTCAAGGTTTGGATTTAAAGCAAAGTTTAGATCCCCACCCCATATTAATTGTCCCAGCATATGTTCAAGCAAGAGAGAGAACAACAAGGAAAGTACACACATAGTAGTGCCAGGGGGAAAGTACATATTAACTAAAGTAAGTGGACAGCCATATAGTGAACCCATAACAATGACATACTTTCTGGCATTATCTTTAAAACTACAAAGTGTGTCAAAAGGGAGCCCACACTGGACTAAAACTGCTTGCCCAAACAATGGGAAGAAAAAATACATGATCATATCCAAAATAACTAAACGTTTCATGTTGCTTAGATGATGAAGGGGTTTCCTGAAGAAACAAAAAATCCACCTGTTGTTGCCTGAAATATTGGAGAAGATGCGTGCGTTTCACAGGATTATGAATGCCATTCACATTAAAGGAAATAAATTTAGTCGGGATCCCATATGAAAATCACATGATAAGGAAACCAATCTGACACTGTACTACTAAAATCCACAATGAAAAAATAAAGAAAACAAAGAAAAAGAGGCATTCGGCTCCTCCTGGAAAAAATAACAGAATAGTAATCCACTTCCTGCCTGATTCCGAGCCATACCAAAGAGACTAATCCAGATAGGCCTTACAAAATGAGATAAACAACAACAATAAAACAAAACAGTTCATTCCCTAAATTAATCCATATGATTATCAAGCTTAAATAATCAAACATATGAAGTATCAATGAAAAGGTCTGTGTACCAGGAATGCCAACAAAGGAATCAAAAAAGGAAAGTTGATATAGAAGCATAGTGACGTGATCAATGATGAAATTCTAAAGTTTTTAAAACTTCATAGAAGAAAACATAGTACAGGCTAAAAACAACAGCAAGCTGATCCCTGTATAAACCCATGATTTTTTTTTTATTTTGAACAAGTTATATTTTACTACTAATTCATTAGTTTTATAAATGACAAGAAAAAAATCTAGAAATCTCATTGGCCGAAAGATGTTACTTGACGGTGTATTAAATCTCTATATATGCACTTTCATGTGCCAAATCTCATTTTCCTCACCAAGAAACCCACTCATCTAATTTTCTTCCCCAAAAGACCTACTTAGAGCCATTTTATAAGTGCAAGAGACCCCTCCATGGTGTGCATTATAAGATTTTAATGCACTTCCCAGGGGTGCAAGGGCACTTGGCCTTCAGCCTTATGTCTTACTACACCCATGGGGTGGGCATTAAATATAGAATAATGCATGGGGAAGTGTGTGCAATGAGGATTTTATGCACACTTGAGGTGCGTAATGCTTCATAAGCCCCGAAATCGAAGTTTGAGGGGTTTATCTATGCATCACACACCAATGGTGTGCATAAAATCCAAGTTGACACACTTCCCCATATCTTATTTTTTACAATAACTGGTCCCTTTATTTCTTATTGAACCACACATACAGCCATAATCATGCAAAAGTTGACCATTAGTGTGCTGTAGCGTATTGTGCAAAAGTTGACTGTTGCATGATAGTGCAATACATAGCTAGTGCGCTAATGTGCTACATGATATACTGCACTAAAGGTAAACATTTGCGTGACTACAGCATTATAAATGGGTGATTATACACACCCATGCATAATGGAGTTTGACAGCTTCTGCCCACAGTTGAGAATCATCACTAACCAGTTATTATAATCCTATAATGTACACCCCTTTCTAGTTTACTATTTACTTTGGGTTACACTGGACAAAGCCTTGCCCTAAAGCACATCAATTCCACACTAGTTGTTGCAAACTGATTTTCTTTGGGAGGTAGAAAAGTTCTAACAGGACCCCATAGAGCTTCATAATCTAAGGAAAAACAAATCCAAAAACAAAAATAGTGAAATTAAAGAGCACATACTGTATTCTTTGGGCAGTTCATCAGGGAGGATAATGAACACCTGTAATTGAGCAGTCTGTATTTTATTTCTTTTGACTAAGAAATGGGCCAAACTCCAGCTGGTCATTAAGACCATGCCACTTACAGGCTTCCAAGCAGAAAATCAGTTAGGACTGCCTCCTTATCAAGGCCTTGTCCTGGCCCCACCCTGGGTCCATGTTTTACATGCTCAAATGCAGGAAACATAAAATAAGGTTCCTTTTTGTCAGTGGCAGATCATAATCCACATTGCCCCTCTCTATTACCCTCTTATGTTCGCTCATACAGAAACATATAATTTGATTGCAAATAAGGACCTCTTGGCCCACCCAGACTGCTCCTTTTTCCCTACCTACAGTATCACTGCAGAATCCACTGTTCATCCCCCCTTCCTTCCTTTCTCATAAGATTCCCTTATGCCTATCCCATACATTTTTGAACCCCACCGCTGTTTTTGCTCCCACCGCCTTTGGTGGAAGGCTGTTCCAGGAATCCACCACCATTTCTGTGAAGAAGTACTTCCTCACATCTCTCTTGAATCTATCCCCTCCAGCATCATAGCATGTCCCCTTGTTCTTGAGCACCTTTGTTTCTGAAAAATACTGCCCTTCTGTATCTTGTTTACCCCATGAAATTCCAGGCTATACATGTTGAGGTCCTTTAGTCTCTCCTCCTAGGGCTTCTGATACACACCCTGCACCATTTTAGTTGCCTTTCTATTGACTGCCTCCACTCAGTCTGTGTCCTTCCAGAGATGTGATCTCCAGAACTGCACACAGTACTCTAGGCGTGGTCTTACCAGCGATCTATAGAGGGACAATACAACCTCCCTCTTTCTGCTGGTGACACCCCTCCCTATGCTCTTCATTATTCCAATAGCCCTCCCAACTGCCTTGCCACACTGCCTGGCCACCTTTAAGTCATCAGATATGATTACCCACAGGTCTTATCCTGCCTGGTGTTCATTAATACCACTCCACCCATGTTGTACTCCACCCCTGGACTTCTGTGACAGAAGTGGATTAGTTTGTACTTTTTCACACTGAAACCCAGCTGCCATATCCTTGACCACTCCCTGAGTTTTCTCATGTTGCTGCTGATCCTTTCCATGCCCTGGAGTGTCAACCCAATTGCAGATTTTGGTGAGATCCACAAAGAGGAGGACCTTCCCTTCCAGCTCCTCTGCAGTGTCATTTAAAAAGACATTAAATAGGTCTGGTTCCAGCACTAATCACTGAGGTACCCTACTGGTCACCCTCCCTTCCTTGGAGTGAACTCTGCTTACCACCAACCTCTGTCGCCTTTCCCCTAACCAAATTCTTTCCCAGTTTACCACCTTTGGACCCACTCCTAAACTACCCAGCTTGCTTACCATTATCCTATGTGGAATGGTGTCAAAAGCCTTACTGAAATCTAGGTAGCCCATGTCCACTGCTCCATCCTGATCTAATATTTTGGTCACCAAGTCAAAGAAATCTATCAGATTCATTCGACATGCAGTGAAATGACCAAAAATTGTCATAAAAATCTTAGGCTGCACTAAGAGACACATAACAAGTAGGAATAAGGAGGTGCTGAGGCCACTGTATTGGGCTATTGTAAGGCCACATATGGAGTACAGCAGTAAATTCTTTTCAGCACAGAATACAGGCTGCTTTAAAAAGTTGCAGGGAGTTCAAAGAAAGGCAACTAGAATGGTCAAGAGAATAGGAGGTTCCATCTGCACAAAGAATAGAGAGACTGAATTTATACTCAAAACTATTTAAACTCAAAAGTAGGGATCACCTCTGGGCCACTGCAAGAGCTACTGGCACCCTGTCGGACATTCAATAGTATAAACAGGCTCGCAACCACTGTACTAAACAGATCAGCTTGATGAAGAGCTCCTACTTCAAGAATGCCCTCTCCAACTCCTGGGGTGAAGGGAAATCCTTCTGGGACAACATAAAGAATATCATGGGTCAGTAGTCCAAATTCTCTCCTACAATAATGAATGTGGATGGAACCACTACATTAGACCCAGAGATCATTGCAAACACCCTAAATGATACCTTCACGGACCTTAGTGGTGTCCTCTCATCTGATTTCTTCACTGATGCTGACCCTCAAATTACTACTTCTACTACTGCCCCTCCAACCAAACCACACTTCCACTTCAAACTAGTAAAGGCACATGATGTCTATAAATATGTAAAGAAGGCCATTTCTAAGTCCTGAGCAAGCAGCAACACTATTGACCTTAAACTTCTGTCCCTCACTCTGGAGGAAGTGCTGCTCCCCCTCACAAAAATTTTCAATCTCTCCCTCTGCTACAGCCAATTCCCTAGGAAATGGAAGGCTGCAGTTGTCACTCCAGTGCACAAAAGTGGAGATAAGTCACTGCCTGGTAACTATCGACCGATATCAATACTACCACCTCTCTCTAAGGCCCTTGAACGCATGGTGGCGGACCAATTTTCAGACTACCTAGAAAAGCACAACATCCTATGCACTCAGCAGCATGGTTTTAGAAAAGGGCACAACACATCGACTGCCCTACTTGAATTGTCAGGAGCAATCCACAATGCCATGGACAAAGGAAACCTAACTGGAGCAGTCTACATTGACTTAACCAAGGCATTTGATACAGTACACCATGGCCTACTTGTCAAACAACTACTTTCCCTAGGGCTCTCGCAGGGTCCTTGTGACTGGGTAAAAAATTACCTTGCTCAGCGCTCTCAATCTATAAAAGTAGCAGGAGTTCTCTCAGACTCAAAACCGGTTCGCTCAGGAGTTCCCCAGGGATCCATCTTGGGCCCCCTCCTTTTCAGCCTTTTCTTAAACTCCCTTCCCAAATCCTGCCCTGAACAAATAATCCTCTATGCCGATGATGTCGTGATTCTTGCCACTCATAAAGATCCGAACCTCTTATGCCTCAGCCTTCAGCATGCTTTTTCCAAAGTTGAGATGTGGTTCATTGAACATAAACTGGTTCTAAACCACAAAAAAACTAAATCCATGCTCTTCTCTAACCCACAAAACAATAAATGGCAAGTCCCACTCACCATAAATACATACCTGGGAAATACCCTTGAACAAGTGCCAATTTTCAAATATCTTGGAATCAACTTTGATCAAGGCCTAACCTTTGCAGCACACATTGATAGTACAGCAAAAAACTATTAATCAGTGAATTGGGATTCTGTATCGGAACCGACAGCTCCTTACCCATTCTGCACTGAGGATTGCCATCCAATCCTCTGTCATCTCAGTCACTGACTATGGCCTAGTTATATACAGATCAGCCACTACTACAGCACTTAGTCACATTTCAACATCCCTAAATAAGGCCTGTTGTCTGCTCACTGGAGCACATCGACGTACCCACACATGTGAACTCTATACTGACTCAGGTTGGTTGCAACTCTCAAACCGGATAAAGTACCTTACCTGCCTGATGGCAAAAAAATCCACTCTGGGCCTCACTCCACCTTGTATCCAAGCCCTGTTATGCCCGAGCGCTAGCACCCGTTTTACCAAAAGATCAGAACACCAGCCTCTCCAAGTCCCCTGATGCCGGACCTCTCAGGGACAAAGATCATTTGCCTATCGTGCCCCCCAGCTGGCTAAATGCCCTCAGCACTCCTATTACTGCCTCCACCTCTCTTGGTATTTTCAAATCAAGGCTGTTCTCTCACCTTGCCACCTCCAGCTCCTGTGACTACCCTGATTAAACCATCTATTTTCTCACTACCCAACCCGGTTCTGTTATTAGACAAAGACATGTTTGGGAAACCTTTTCTCCTGCTATTGTCTGCTCCCCACACCTTTCACTTACCCTCTCTGTTCTGGACTTTTTCCCCAATTGGTTCTCTTAATCTAGCGTGACCTCTTTCTTGTAATAATAATGTGATTATTGATATCTCATGTCCTTTTGCACAAATGATTGATATGTATTTGTAAATGTTTTCTCGTTCTTGACACAACACAAATTGTTGTGTTATCGATATAACCTTTTTTGTACTGCACCTAATTGACATGGAACCTTTGTAAAAGAGCCTCTGGCTCAAAGGTAATAATTCCTAGAACAATAAATAAATAAATACTCCTTGGAACTTCGCAGACTTAGGAAAGACTTTTGTTTAAGGCTTTTAAAAACAAGTGTCCATGGGACAGCCTGGGTCTACAATTGAAAGATTCACCACATGTTACCAGAAGGCATAACTTGCAGTTGAAAGGGGATATTTATAGGACCACATGGAGGGGGTTTGTGTTACACACAAGGAATAGTGAAAATTTGGAATGAGTTACCAGAGAATGTAGTAAATTGTGATCACATGGACACCTTTAAAATACATCTGGACAAATACCTTGGTAAGTGTGGTAGAGTTGGGTACGACAATTGAAAAATGTGTAGCCTATAGGGCATTTTGTCTTCTAACCGGTAGCTTCCTATGGATCCTATAACATGGCCCCCCGCCCCTCCCCCATGAATCCATGCTGCCTTGGGTCTTGTAACTCATTGGATTTCAGGTATTTCACAATCCTTTCCTTCAGCAGTGATTTCATTAACTTTCCCACCACTTGTGTCAGGTTTACAGGCCTAAAAATGCCAGCCTTCTCACGGTTACCACTTTTGTAAAATGTAACTACACTACCCACTCCTTGAACTTATGTTTAGTTCTACTTATGTACAACACACCACAACAGCATGTTGCCATTTATAACATGGAAAGGAAAAAATCAGCAAATTTCATTGGCCAAGAGACATCAAATGACCATGCATTAAGTCACTATAAATGCATGGGCAAGTGCCAAATCTCATTTTCTTCCCCAAAAGACCTACTTAGAGCCATTTTATGAGTGTAATACATCACACCAGAGCATGTATCATAGGTTTTTAATGCACTCCCTAGTGGTGCAAATACACTCAACCTTTGGCCCATGCCTTACCCCTGGAGCATGCATTAAAATCCTATAATTTACACACTGTCATGGTGTATTACATATATATTCATGGCAAAAAATCCATTTAATGCATCAGTTAGTGTTTTTCCACAGTGACAAAAGTGAGGAAATACGGTGTTAGGGTTGCCACCCCTTGCACACCATGCCAACCCCTCCCCCACCAACAGGCATCAGGGTATGCGTTGGGGTCATCAGCCCTAACTCTCACCCCATTCCATGTGTAATTAAGCTGAGGTGGTGCAGTATAGGAGAACAGGGTGACAGTTAGGACCGATGACCCCAACGCACACCTTAATGCCTGTTGGTGGGGTAGGAGTGGGCATGAGGTGCCAGGAGTGGCAACCCTAACACTGAATTTCCTTACTTTTGTCGCTGTTGAACAACCCTAACTGATGCATTAAACAGAGTTTTCTGCCATGAATTTCCCTTCTTTTTGAGAATGTGCACTATAAATAGTGAATGGAATGTGGTGGTGGGAGCATGGGGCCCGAACCATGTGAATTTTTGTCACTTTGCTGCGCAAAAACTGCATGACTGACTTAAATGAAAATTGGTAAATGAAGACATGTACCAAACACAACATGTATAGCAAATGCTATTTGAATCTGTTCAACAGCTGCACAGCATCACAATGGGAAAAATGCGCAGAATGCTGAAAAGAACATTTTTGCCACTTCGCTGCACAAGAAACATATATGCGATGGAACCAAAAAATTGTTAAAAGAACACATGTACCATAGCTCACCGTGTGTCCAGAATTGTGTGTACATCCATTCAACGGTCACACAGTGCCATGAGCAAACAACGTAACATGCACAATTCAGCAACCGTAAGGGCCAGTGACCCAAAAATTGTCACAGTCAAAGATGTATTACAAATCTTTGTGCATTCCAAATGCCAGGCAAATCAGACACATGGTTCAGAAGTTATTGTAGCTTAATAAACCAAATTTTAATTAATTGGGTGGCATAATTCTGCACCTGTTAATGTTTTACATACCAAACCACTGCAAGACACCTCCATACCACTAGGCCTACCTACACTATAAATTTCAACCCAGTAGCACAATGCAGAATGCTATGCTCAAAATGCAGTATCTCTGCAGTTAATTATTTTTCCAACATGTAAACATCATTATTCACATCCCCAGGACATCCACTCAGCACCCTCCAAATTTCATGTGAAAAGACCAAACTGTTCCAGAGATATTAATTTTTTACATTTCTGCACCTTTAAGAAGTCTTCCACCACAAAATGGTGGAAATCGCAGCTCAAAATGCACTAAAATGGCAGACTTGGCAGCTGAAAAATCTGTAACCATGAGGGGGGCCAACTTCAAATGGCAATAACTCTGGAACAGAACAAAACTTTTTTCACCAAACAAAAACCGGAGGTCGTTCTATGTGGCAAGTTTCAGATCAATCAACCACACACTGGCTGCGCTATGAATCACAGAAGACAGTGCAGAAAAATAGGAAAAACATGTTTTGCAGTGCACTGCGCAAATGCAAAAACACAAACGGTAATATTAACGCAAATGGTGATGGCAACTGTAAGGTAAAAGAAAATAGTAATGCTAATGGTAATGCACACAGTGATGCAAACGTAAACAATAATGCAAACGGTAAGAGAAATGCAAACACAAACATAAATGAAAACAGAAATGGTAATGCAAATGGTTACACAAATGCTAACAGCAACAGAAATGCAAACAGTAACAAAAACGCAAATGGTAGCAGAAACACAAACAGAAACGCAAATGGTAATGGCAGCGGCGATGCAGAAGGACTCAGTAACGCATTTGACAATAAAAACGCTACCAAAAATGCAAATGCTAATGCCAAAGGAAATGCAAATGGTAATGAACATGCAAACGGTAACAGTAACACAATTGGAAATGCAAGCGGTTACGGTAACACCAATGATGACACCAAAGGAAACAGTAACACAAATGGAAATGCAAATGCAAGAGCGTAAGAGCAAACACAAATGGTAACACACATGGTGATGCTAAAGTAAACAAAAACAGTAGTGGAAATGCAAACAGTAACAGTAACACAAACACAAGTGAAAGAAAGGGTAAATTATTACTGCAGTATACAACGGAAACGCTTAAAGCAAACAGTAACGGAAATGCAAGCAGAAACGTTAATGGTAACAGTAACACAAACACACACCTTTTCCCCAAAAAGGTGCATTCAGAGGAACAGTGAATACAGAGAATGTATGCAAAATAATGGCCCTCGGAGCAGAAAATGAGCACTTGAATACTAAATTCCTTATATTTCAGGAACCGTACGACATAGAAAAAAAAATTAAAATCTCATATTATTTATGACTTTCCAGGCTAATTTTGAACTTAGCCCCCTAATGGGGGACTAAGCATTTTTCTGATAAAAGTCCGCATTCCCAACTGCTGAGATACGGCCCCAAAAAAGGCGCGCCAGACACTTTAATGCTATCTTATGGGAAAAATCATCAACTTCAGAGTGCTGTGTCTTTGCAGCCCTCTAATATTGTGTTACCAAACCACCAAAAGGCACATCTGTCGGATCTTGGCTTTCTTCCCTCCAAATTTCAGCCCAAAAGACCAAACCATTATTTTGCAGCAGGGTGGCAAAGATTCCCTATTGTTTTGGCCATGGTGTCACAAAGTACTTCAGCAAATCACAACACTTTCGCAAATGAAATCATGAAAGTGTCGCATATATGAAAGTACTTTGTGACACTACTTTTTACAAACATTTTAAAAACATATTTCTGGGGTGTTTTACCTCCAAAAAAAGACATGGCTAGCATCCTCAGGGCTTGACTAGGTGAACACAGTAAGAATTGTGTCCCTAGAGGGTCCCAAATTTAAATGCCAAGCATTTCTGTGACTACCAACTGAAAACAAGATGGCCGATTTGTGACACTACAAGGGTCATTTGTGAAAGTAAAAAGTTTATTTGTGACACTTTCGCACATTTTGTTAACTTTTCCCATGGATTACAATGAGAAACTTGTTTTTTGAATAACTTTTGAACCATTTAATATTTTTCATTAAATCTTCGCAAGGCACACTGGGGACCCTGGCTGCATGTTTCCTGAAGGTTTTGGACTGGTCGCACAAACTGTGCAGGCTATAGGTGCGAGCAAATAATGCAAAAAATGCATAATTTGTGCGTTTTGTGGCACTCTGTAGCTCCGCAACTGTACATCCGACTGTAACAACACTTGGCAGGTCCTGAGATCTATGGTACCAAACTGTGCATGCCAAATTTCAGGAAAATCTGTTATACAGTGGCAAAGTTATTAAGCTGCCAAATTTCAGATTTAACCTTAAATGGGGTACTCAACCCTAACTATAGTGGCACTACCGTGTCACTATTATATATATATATATATATATATATATATCTCACAGAGGTGGTATCACATGTTATATGGTCATGTATCCCAATTTTTTTTACCATTTGCTGGACTCTGGATGGTGGAACTTTCATTTACAACAGGCAATACTTACAACATTTACACTTCCTGCATCCCACTGATAATGGTAGAAAAAAACTCCTTGGGAGGGTTCCTTGGTTGCAGTGAATGCACCAGCATATCTTTCAAATTGCTGGCACATTAGTGCACCATGTGTAGGATTTGTTAGTAATATCCTACAGTTGGAATATGTTGTGACTGAGTTAAAACTGTTCTTTTCTTCCCCATCTTTTTTTCTCAGCAGGGTAGAGCAAAGACTCCTTGGGCTCAATTTTCAGAGCCCCAAGAATGCCACAAGCCCTTGGTGCACTTATCGTGTCACACATGGGGCTTGAGGCATTCTCCCAGCTGCCCATCAAGATTTTCAATCCCAAGGGTCAAATGCCACAAGTTAGACCAGGTTTATCCTGGTCTAATTTGTGCCATTTGAGGAACCCTTTTCATGGGGCTTGCACCAAATATTTGGCGGAAGCTGCCGTAAAGTGTGAAAACTGTCATGACTGCACCAAATGTACTAAAATCAGGTGCAGCTGCGTAAGAGGAGTTTGGCGGAGAGCACCAAAGAATGGGGTTGATGCAGGGCTTGATGCATCAATCTTTGACAATCGAGCCCCCTGTCTTTTCATTCACTGGATTCCCTTGCTCTATTAATCACATATGAGAATGCTTTCAGAATATCTGATTGCTTCTCATAGATTTCTTGGATGTTGTATATGTGATGTGCCCTGAGGAAGTAACCATTGAGCACATTATTTATGGTGTAGCAGGGTGGCTGGCAGCTGCTGGCAAGGAGAACTGAGTTGTGGTCCATGGGCTTTCAAAAAATTCTGGTGGAGATATCTCCATCTTCTCTCTTACTGATATGTAGGTCCAAAAAAGAGAAATCTGGTACCTATCATAGGTTATTAAAAACCTCAAATGTTCATTTGTACCTTGCAAGAAGTCCACAAACCCCTGCAGCTCCAATTCACTCTGCTACCTCACTGTAAACACCACCATAAATACATTGTCAATACAGAGATGCCAAATCTCTATTTGATTGTAATAGGGATTCCTTCTGGGGTCTTTCACCACACACACACACACACACACACACACACACACACCCACCTCCCAGCACCCCAAACAGAGATTGACATAGATGGGAATGAAATTTACTCCACTGCTCTACCATTCAGCTGTAAAAAGAAGTCTCCCATAAAGGAAAAGGTATTTCCCTCCAGTACATGTTTAGTCATCTCCAAAAATAACCATGTCCCCAGAGGTGGCTTTTTGTTGTTTCAGTGAGTAAATGAGGTCGTGACTCCACTTCTCTATGGCTTAATAGGGCACCAAACTTTCCAAGGACACAAAGTGGTCTTTGCAAATGCAGATAAAAAAAAAAACTAAGGAAATGGGCACACACAACATATAGGTGCAGCAATGTTTTATTAGTTAGAAATGTGCAAACAAACGACAAGGAAACAAATCACTTATGTGCATTCAGCCTACGTAGGCTTCATCAGAGGAAGAATCACTATTACCATAGGCGATTAATGTACAGTATACCATTCTCAATTAAACTAAAGTAATTGAAATGAGTTTGATTACATACAAGCTGCAAAAAGCTCATGCCAATTCCAATGTGTAATGAACCAGTGACTGTTTAAAATCAATTGGTAATTGCACAAATCCTGGTCTGTGAAAGATTCCCATTCAGCTACAATAGTAGTTTCAGAATCTAACTGCTAGCCTCAGCCCAGTTCCTCATAATATTTAATTGCCATTGACTTTATCAGCTGCTACTACTCCTAAAACTATTTAAATTTTCTAAAATGGGGGGGGACTCAGGCAATGAAGCTTAATGGTAAACATTACACTTAAAAAAAGGGCTCACCCTTACTTAGTGGCAAATCCCCCACCATTGAAACATGGAATGAAATGCAGATGAGGAAACTTACTCAAAATTACAAACTCAAAAAACACATAAAGTACCAAACACATGAATTAATCTGGAAGAAGCAGAGGCAAAAACAAAGGCTGGACTTAGGAACACAACAACAGCCCCTGTTTTTAACTCAGAATATAAAATTTTCTCATTTACAGAAATGGTCTCAAATCAGACATTTTATTTAAACCTTTAGATACCAATGTGGATAATCTAAACATCCATTGTAATTCTTTTTCATCTAACATTTCTATTCAGTTGCCCTCTCTCTTTCACTTGCTTATGTGTTCCAAAGGTCTAAATTTAAAACTATTTGGGCTGCAATTGTGATGATTTTTAAAATAAAGACCCAAAGCATTTGTACACCCCCAGCATAAATAGCTCTCACACTGTTCTGAATATGGTATTTCAATTGTCATTGAGTCTGACCCATGTGCAGTAACTGACAATCACACCAAACTACATAGATTACATGGGTGGTCTTACAGTTCACATGCTGTTTAAATTCAAATCTTTCTCCTGTACGAGGGCCCGCAAACACTAAACCTGTCACAACATATTTACATATATTATAGCTGTGACATTCGTGGAATGTTAACAGTAAAGATGTTTGATTTAATCTGTCTACATAATGACTCCTAGTGACAAAATGTGAAAAATTCTTACCCTACTGATATGAAATTCTGGGTTTAGGTCCCACTACCCCACACACTTCAGGATCTGACCATAGGATTTTCCATATATTATAAATAATATTCCTAATCTGACCAGACATAGAACCATATTCCATAACCAAAGTGATTCTGTTTTCATCTGTCACAGGGACATACATTTTAGACACTTAAAGCTCCTCTCTGTTATTCTTGGCCTTATTATAGACATTGGTTATTACTGCCTTTTATTATCCCCTTTCCTTCAATCTGGTGGACAACATCCCTACTTCCTCTTCAAACTTGGATGGTGAAGTACAGTTTCTATATATTTGTATAAATTGTCCTTAAGGAATGCTGTCCACCAGAGACCTGAGATGGGCACTCTGTACCCATAGCAACGTGTTTCCTCAAATGGCTTTTCTAAAGGGTTCCACCTCTAGTCTATGATTTTGGCCACAATAGAACAGTACATCTAAACATTCTGCACAATGTCTGTCTGCCTGAAAGGTACATTTGACGTTGAGATCATTGGTATTGAGCCGTTCAATAAACTAAAGGACTTTATCCGTACCCCCACTCCCGAAACAAATGATGTCATTAATAAAAGGGTACCATTGTACAATGTATCTGAGGTGGGGGTTGGAATTCCTAAAAATTGCATTCTGTTCCCACCATGCCAGAAAAAGACTGGCATGTGACAGAGCTACAGAATCCCCCATCATTGTGGTTTGTAACTGTAAAACAATAAAACTTTTGATCAAACACAAAGTAAGTATGACTCAAAATTAAAATTCAACAAACCCAGAATGAATTTTTGTGATACCAATTTAGGGTATGGTCCTGTGCCAGGAAATGCTTAGCACCTCTTAGACCACGCTGGTGACATATACTGTACATGTATATGAAGATTCAGTTAAAATTGAGAGCCAACAGAAAGTTTCCTACTAGACCATTTCCTCCAATTTTTCAATAATATGCATAGTATCCTGTATGTAACTTGGAACCTTGGGTACCATCTGCATCAAGAAATGGTCCATAAACTGTAATGGACCCTCACTGAGTGACATGATACATTTGGGCACCCAGGAGGCTCCACCACGGACTTGTGAACCTTGGATAAATTGTACAGAGTAGGGACAATGGGAGATATATTTTTTTTTTAAATGCATTCCCTCCCAGTAATGTGGCCATCTCTGTATATTGTGTCAATCAATTGATCTAATGGACTCTTGAAAGATCACGTTGGATCAAGTGTTAAGGGCTGATAACAATTAACGGCTCCTCACTGTCTTTTAATTTCAACCACATAAATTGTCATATCCTGCCCCACTACTATTCCACCTTTATCAGCTGGTTTTACCACAATGTATGGCATGTTTTGGATCTCTCTAACAGTCTGACGTTGGGCTATAGTGATATTCAAACAAGTCCGTGGTACAGGATTTTCCCACAAGTCAGAAATATTTAATTTAACCATTTTACCAAAAATCTGAACCACTGATTGTCTAACTGAAGGGCAAAACTTACTTTTAAGTTTGAAATGAGTACATGCTCACAATAGGGTTGTACCCATGCTCCCACCATTGTTTAATTTAAACTAATTTATTTTCATTGAAAAGGATACAAATTAGTCACCTGTGATAATTGCGATTCTACCTACAGAGATACATACATAGTCACTGATGGCAGATAAGGGCCTATGGCCCACCCTGTCTGCCCATTTGAGCTTGTAAATTCACTTTACCTTTTTCTAGAAGTCTGTTGACCCTTACCTCTGACCTCCAGAATTCCCTTATGTCTATCTCATGTATTCTTAAATCCCATGATTGTTTCAGCTCTCACCACTTCCTCTGGCAGGGTGTTCCATTTGTCCACCATCCTTTCTGTGAAGATATTCTTCCTCACATTTCCTCTGAATTGCCCTCCCTCCAGCTTCATCCCATGCCCTCTAGTCCTGGAACATATTTTTCACTGGAAAATAGTGTATTCCTGCACCCTATTCCTCCTTGTAAGGTACTTGTATGTCTCTATCATATCCCTTCTCTGCCTCCTCTCCTACAGGGAGTACATATTCAGGTTCATCAGCCTGTCCTCATAGGACTTGTGATACAATCCCTGTACCATCTTTGTTGTTTTTCTCTGAACCTTCTCTACCTTGTCTATGTCCTTACATAGGTAAGGTCTACAGAACTGTACATTATACTTCATGTGGAGCCTCACTAGTGTCTTGTATAGTAGAATTATGACCTCCCTTTTCCTGCTGGTGATGCTCCTGCCTATGCATCCCAGCATCCTATTTGTTTTACCTGCTGCCTTGTCGCACTGTTTCCCTACCTTGAGGTCATCAGAGATGATAACCTCATGGTCTCTTTCCTGCTTGGTGCATGCTATATCCCTCCCCACAACTGATATGTAGTTCCAGGGTATTTGTGCCCCATATGCATCATCTTGCACTTTTTTGTGTTGAATTTCAACTGCCAAACCCTTGACCATTCTTAAAGCTTCTACAGGTCCCTCCTCATTCTGTCTACACCATTTGGCATGTCCACTCTATTACAGAGCTTCGTGTCATCAGCGGACTGGAAAATTCTGCTGTCTAGGTCCTGCTCAATGTCACTGATGAAGACGTTGAATAGGACCGGTCCCAGCACTGATCACTGTGG
The DNA here is from genome assembly GCA_016271365.2 of Neoceratodus forsteri. Classification (NCBI taxonomy): domain Eukaryota; kingdom Metazoa; phylum Chordata; order Ceratodontiformes; family Ceratodontidae; genus Neoceratodus; species Neoceratodus forsteri. The sequence continues at coordinate 1,332,435,003 of CM057458.1, forward strand.
TACCCCACTGGTCACTTTCCCTCTGTGGAGTGATAGCCATTTACCACCACCCTCTGTGTCCTGCCACTCAGCCAGTTACTCACTCACAGCACTACTGTCCTGCCCACTCCCATATTCCCCAGTTTGTTTAATAGCCGTCTGTGTGGTACAGTGTCATAGGCCTTGCTGAAGTCCAGATAGGCCATATCCACTGCCCTCCCCTCATCCACCTCCCTCTCACCCAGTCAAAAAATTCAATGAGGTTGGTCTGGCATGACCTCCCCCCAGTGAAACTATGCTGCCTTGGGTCCTGTAGTCCATTGGCAATCAGATGTTCCACAAATCTCTCCTTCAATAGTGCTTCCATGATCTTCCCCACCTCTGATGAAGTCTGTGTTTGTGTTACTGCAAGCATGTTTGTCTTAAGGGGAATTAATGAAAATCATACAGGAAGAACTATCAGTTCCATACAAGCAGGAATTTAAGAAACTTAATTGTACACAATTTTTAATTTAGTGGAAAAATGTGATCTGACTATAGAATCATATGTTGGAATATAAAGCATAAGATTGTTTTTTTATTTTGTTTTTGATTTTTTCCTCATTCTTTCTGTTTCAAAATAATGCTATTCATAGTTATTTTATGATTCAAATATTTATATGTACCAGATGATTTATTATTGCAAGATGTATTGTCAGATGCATGGTTTTGTTTTATTTTAATAAAAATGCCCCTACTCTTACAGAGCGTGGCTTGGGTTCTTCTTCTTCAACCTGGACACCCAGCAGGACAGCATCAGAGATGAGTAGAAGGGACCTTGGTTTAAAGTTTCATCTATAGGTTAGCTTCATTAGATGGAGCTGTTAGATGCCCCCCAGGCGGAACATAGTCTCTGTGGATGTGGCTTGCAGCCACACTGACTGATGGGCACTATGGCACCAAACTCATGCATTTTTCTTTCTCTCCCCCTCCTTGTGCCTTCATGTCCTGGCCTTAGGTTGTAGCTGTTTAATCTGGCAGGTTGGGTTAACAGCGCTGTGCAGGCATTGTTCAAGCAGCACTGCTTGTACTTGTGAATGTTTTGGATCATTGTGCAGGAGTAGCATAATGATCATTGAGAAGAAAGCAGCCCGTTGGTCTGCTCCTCTGGTCCCCCACAGGCTGCAGTCCCATGGCCAAAGTGAGCAGGAGATGACAGGCAGAAAGGGCGTCTGGCAGTTCTGGGGCAATGAGAACAGTCAAGTAAGCCCCATCATTTGGGGAGAGTTACAGTTGGGGTTTGGGCAGGAGATTTGCAGAGTGGGCCAGTGGCAAGCTTGGGAATTACACAGGCAAGAGTGGCCAGAACAGGTAGAGAGTGTGCACATGGGTTGAACAGGTAGGGAGGGTACATATGGGCTGAGCAGCTAGGGAGTATGCACATGGGGTGAGGACAAAAAATGGTGAATTCAAAGAAAAAACTTTATTTTAAAATATTAGAATGCATTCAGTCATAGCCTTTGATTCCAGCAGTGGAACAGTCATAGCCGACAGTGCAGATTGACAGAAGATAAAGTCCCACAAATCACTGTAACAAATTACAAGCACTGGGTTATCAAGCTCCTATCGATCAGGACCATCTATCTGATCTCCTTTAACTTTTACTTAAAGGAGAATTGTAAACCTGGAAGTCATTTTTCCTGAAGAAGCTGTTTTCTAAAATATTGGTTCAAAGTCTATTATTGTACAGACTTTACTGGCCTTTTTTTGGTAGGTCAGTGGATTTTACTGCTTTACACACTGGTGAACTCTATGATGTAATAGTTTCATTATATGGTTAACCCTTTACCCTCTGATTTCGGTGAAATGAGAAATCTTGTTTCCCAACCAGAATATGTCACTACTGAAAATACAGAATGATTGACGGTTCGATTCCTACTCTGTTAATTACTAAAGTGTTGTGCAGTAATGTCTGTAAATAATAGCTGGAACATGGGGCTAGGTACCGTGGGCATAAACCCCATATAGACACTAGCTCTTGGTGGTAGTATAGGGCATTATGGGCAGTCTGGATGGACCAATGGTCTTTCTCTACTGTCAACTTATATGTTTCTATGTAATAGATGACTGACAGCTCAGTTCACACTCTGTTATTTACTACTTGATGAATAGCAAATTGAATGGAGGCAGAACCCAGATAGTGGTCCTAAATTGTAGGTTTTTGGGGGTAAAGGAGGTTATGAGTGGCATACCGCAAGGGCCTGTTCTTGAACATGTACTGCAGTGATATAGGTGAAGGGTTACAGGGCAAGGCATGTAATTTTGCAAATTACACCCAAATATGCGGTATGGTGGATAGCACAAAGGATGTAGGGAATATGAAAATGGATGTAGAGAGGTTGAAACAATTGTTTAATACCGTATATGGCATTTGACATTCAATGCCAAGAAGTGCATGGTCATGCAGACTTTTAGCAAGAATCCAATAATGGAGTACTGGTAAAATGACTTGGAAGTGGAACAATCAAGGGAACAAAGGAACTTTGGGATAATCGTCATTAATAATATGAAGGCAACTTACCATTGCAACAAGACATATGGGCAAGCCAAAAGAACGGTAGGATGTGTGTGGAGAGGTTTTACCAGCTGCAGGAAAGAGGTGACTTTGCCACTTTACAGGATATGTCTCTGGTGAAGCCTCAGCTTAAGTATTGTGTTCAGGTCTGGTGTCTGCACCTAAAAAGGACAGGCATAGACTGGGGGACATCCAGCAGAGGGCCTCTAAAGTGATTCAGGTACAACAGAGAAAATTATGAGTCAATACTGGAAAGCCCAAAAATGGGTATGGTATATGGCCCAGATTGACACCGATTTTGTTCCATGATGAGCTAATCCTGTAGAGTGGGGGATGGTGCTGCTTCCACTGAGGAGGGGAAGGGAATAGAAAGACCTATGAATCTTTGATTAATAAATCAAGCTTGAAGAAGCTGGGTTCCATGGAGATGTTCATAGCGCATAAGAAGTGTGTTAAAATAATGGAGACAATGCTGTACAAGTGAAAATTGTTTCTGTGGCTTACAGTATATGCTGTGTTATAACTGTCTGATAATATATTTATTTACAAGGTCTATGATGTATGAGTTGAAAGTGCTTCGTCCAATAAAAATTATATTTAAAACAAAAAGATTGGAGAGCCTTCCTTTATACTTTCTGGAGACAAGAAGGGAGAGAATAGTTATATAAAAAACCTTAAAGTTTTGTAAAGATACAGCTGTGTAACCACTCTGAACATTTCCAACTGAATAAGAATTCAACTATGTAGGGCCATAACCTTAAACTGGTGGGGGCAAATTAAAAAGACATTGATGATCTTCTTTATGGAAACATTGGTGGATAAGTGGAAAAGCATAACTAGCACAGTGGTTAATGCGGGTGCCATAACTGGATCCATAGCTTGCTGGAATGGTTTCAAACAGTTTATTAAGGAAGACGTGGTGGGGTAATAGATTCAAGGTAGGGTTCCAGAGCAGACTATATGGAATCTGTGTCTTTATCTTCTCATACTTTTCTCTGTTTCATAAAATACATCTTAGTTATAATGCACTCCAAGAGCTGATTCACCTTCATGAACCTAAACCTAGGAGCTTCATGACCCCGTCTGTAGGTGACTTAATGCTTGATAACTGTGCACATTAACATGGAAACAGAACCACTGCTCCATGATTTGATTATATGGTGCTTGTCTACACATGACATCACAGTTCTCTGATTGTGTCAAAACCTTCTGTTTCTGTGAAAATAATTATGCTGCTGGAAACAAAGGATAATTATGTCAGGGAAGACCAAGGGAAAGTCATTCTGTTTTCATGTTATTATGCATCTGAAATGTATTTTTGATTATTTTGCACATTATTGTATTTTTGTTTACTCTTACTCCTTATTGTATTGTCTACTCCTCCCCCCACTCCTCTGGACACATCTAGGAATAAACTTCTACCAGTTCAGTAAGTCTTTCCTCTTTTTTTTTTCTAATTCTGTTTCTTCCCTTCTTGGGAGGGCTTGCTCCTTTCACCAACCTCTCCCCCAAGCCCTGTCACCCCATGTCCCAGGAACTTACCTCCTTCCTGGTCTTCCCCCATGGCTTGCCCCCTATGGTGGGGTTGGAGGCTCCTGCCTGCCTACAGACTGGATCCATTTCCTGGGAGAGGGCCTTGTAGCCTGGGTGTGGAGCCTGTGAGGGGTCGGATTCATCTGGCCCCACCTATGCCATTTTTACACTTTTCTTCCTCCCCTCAGAGAAGTGGACAGGCAATGCCTTCCAGATACAACTATGCATGCTCCCCTGTGTAGGATGTCAATATCTGCTGCTCCACCGTTCCCCACGTTGCAGTTCCGGCTGCCTGTATGCCAGGCCACCGCTAGTGGTCAGCAAATGCCAGGGCCGGCGTCCCCTCTCCCCAGAGAAGGAGAACTGTCCTCCAGACACTCAGTCCTCCTCTCCCCAGCTGACCCCCAATGCCCCAAGATTGCTCCCAACCCCATGTCTCCAGTGTGGTGACAAATGAGGCTTGGTGCCTCAGTCCTCCATGCCACCAAACAACAGTAAGTCTTTCTGGGTAAAGCATCAAAAATAAATAGCATAATAGAATGGGAAGCTAAAATATAAATATATAAGTGAAAATATCTAAAAAAACATGTTTTACAAAATGTTCTTTCTGATGCCAGGGTCTTTTCAAAGTATCTTATTTAAATATGTATCTTTCTGAAGCTATGCTGTCAGTAAAAGAAACAACTCTTTCTTCCTCTGTTGTCAGCCAAATGGTAATCATTTCACAATATAACCCCTGTCTGGATCAGCCTAAGTATATATTCATTAAGTTGAATTTCAGAATCTTCTTTTCTTGGATGAACTGGCAGCTTACAGTGTTAAGTCTTTGTCTCAGAGATGTGAATAGGTCTGCTTAAGGATTTGCAATTGCAGAACTCTTTAGCAAGTATGTGGATTTGCTCCTCAAAGAATTACTGATACCTCTGGATCTTATACTAATATTTAGACACATTACATCTTACATTTTGTACCTTTTCTGTTTTTTTCTTCCCCCTCATTTTTTTTGTAATATGGACATTTGCATGAAACACAATGTTTGAGTTCTAGAGGATAACTGCTCCTACTGTTCAACTATTCGTGAAGTGCTCTTCCTTTGTTTATGACATCATAATCCATTGCCATAGAAAGATTTATGATGTCAAACTTAGAGAAGTATGAGCATAATTGCAGTTGTTGCAAAGCTACAGCAGCAGATGCATTCTAATGAAGGGGGGCACAGCACTGGAAAACTCAAAACATTCAGGTTCAAATCTCAAGTTAGCCACTTGGTCACAGACAATGCTGCCTACAGCAAGTTACCTGACCTCCCTGTGCATTAGTCCCCTGGATTGTAACAAATGCATAAAAACATCTGGCCCTACCAGAGCAACTGTAGCACTATCACTTATGATGCTGTTTCCCTGGGTTAGGGAAAGAGCCTAAGCTATTGGAGGGCTAGTCAGAAGAGGGGGATGAAGCAACCCAGAGGACACTCACCTACTTGGGGAGGGAGGGCTCACAATCTCCCAATGCATTGCTACCACCTGGCTGATAAGTGGTGGTGCAACTGGAGCTAGTGTACAAGGGAGGGAGGATGCCGACAGGCTCTGACATGCACTAACAGACGTTGTCTTGGAGCCCACTGTTGGTATCCTCTGGGGAAGGTGAGAAAAGTGGAAAAACCCTGGATGAAGCAACATTGAAGATGTTCACACCCCGCAGGTCTTGCCCTGCTGATTATGGCCCTACTTTCAAACTGAGGTAGAGTTCTGTCAGCAGCCTCATCCCACCCCCGATTTCTCCACCTTGAGGGGTCAAGCCTGGCAGGAACAAGAGATGGGGTAAGTTCAGAAAGGGGAAGGTGATGGGGCTTGGGAGTCGGGGGGGGGGTTGGGAGAAGTGTTATCTCAGTGAATCAGGGGAGAAAAGTACAATAAAAAAAGGTAGACGGAAGCCCTTATTGATAACAAGACAATATCTATGTTGGACTATGGGTAAACAAATTTTGGGGGGGAAAGTGTAAATGGAAAAAGACCCGTTTCATTCAAAACATGGGCAGATGAATACAGAAAATACAGTTCCATGAATGTGCCACTGTAGTTAGAGATGAATAGGCACTTCAATGTTAAATTGTGATTTTCAGCCACTTTTACTTTGGCTATTCCATTACAGATTTTGACAAAATATTTAGGCACCTATTCTGGCACAGGATCTCTCGATCCAGCAATTTTGGTGAAATTTGGGTCAGTGTTTTTTTTTGTGTGTGTGTGTGTGTGTGTGTGTGTGTGTGTGTGTCAGAGATGGGCAAAAAGAGTAAAAATGACCAACTCTTTTGTTTGTTTTGTTACAAATAAGGGCATTTCAATGCCACTAACTCGGACATGCCCAAATCAATCAAAGGCATGTGCATTACCCTTATCAGGGCACGAAAGCTAACTGTAAATCCACCATTGTTCCACTCACATCTCCAGCATTCTGAAGCCCATTGACACTGCCAGTATTATCACTGCTGCCATCATATCTGAATGTCTTCCTCCACTCCAACACCTATCCCTTCCAACTTCCATTTGGCACCACCCTGCAAACACCTCCAACCCCCACTCTCCATGAAACAAAAGGATATGATGAATCAGTCTCACCATGGGTAACCAGCACAGCCTTCTCTCCATCTTGCCATATATTGTATTTTAATATATGGATTGTCAAATAAATACCATCATAAAGCATATAAAAAAATCTTGGTAATAGTATGGCTTCTGGAGCAATAGTACTACTGTTCCCAAGTGATAATACTATCGTTCAGGAGCCGCAATACTATCGTTCAGGACCTGAACGATAGTATTATCACCAAAGATGAACAGTGCAAGTGCAAGTGTATCTTACGAGGTCTTTCAAGCGTGCCTTCTGATTGGCCACATTTCCAGCCAAAACAGTTTGAAAAACATGGAGGTGTATTCTCGCTTAGCGAGATGAGACTACGTGGAGTCAACAGCGATGAAACTTCACAGTTTTTTCGGTGTATCTACAACCAAAAATGTATCTGGCTGATCCTGTGCTCACCCACCCCCAAAAACAAAAGGTAAAAGAAAATGAAATGTTTGCCATGCATGTGTGCAAGTCGGGGAAGACAGGCAGACCAAGCTACACAGTGTGACAGGCTATGGCAGTCAGCTACGAGCGCGAGATTCCTTTAGTTAGCAGCCGACTGTCCGCAACAAAATGATAAAAAAAAAAAAAAAACAATAATTGGATCCATATATTAAAAAAAATAATAGATAGGTAACTGGTCGTTGCTGGTGAGATACCATCTCAAGGTTCTGGACACAGGAAATTCTTGAGCTTTGCTCTCGAGATTCCGACGTGTCCAGAACCTCTAGATGGTATTAATCACCAGTAATACCCAGTTATCTATCCATTATTCTATTTTTATATGTAGAATTATGCTTGGAAGATGAAAATTCTTTGAATGTGTGATATTTTATAGCTTTTAAAATGCATTTTATCTTGTATGGGACACCATTGGAAATAAGCTTTGCTCAATGACTTGTGAAAGCTGCCTTAAAATTTAATCTAAACAAACTTGGCTGACTGCTATCTACTGTCTGAAAGCAAAGTAAAAAAAACAGTGTTCAATGGAAAAGAGAGAGTGCTACACCTACATAATCTGAAGTAAGGAATGATTTACAGACATCCTTTGTCCAGGGCACAAATAAAAGGTGAGCAACAGGGTAGGTGATCAAGATATGAAAAGCTCCATAAGGCAGTCTTGTTTTAAATATTTTTTTTTAGTTTTATTGCAATATAGCAGATAAAGAACACACTTTATCCCAGTCCAACAGCCAGCCACACTAACCCCTGGCGCTTCACTACAAGGCTTCCTCAGGGGGCTGTCTGAAAGCACAAGGCTCCGGGGAAAAAAGACTAAGTTCAAGAAAGCATGACCTGTGCATGTGCTTGGACTTTAGTGTTTTTTAAAGGAATTTTGTTTTTCTTAAAATCTTTAAATGTTTTAATATTTTTTTCTCCAAAATGTCATTAATCTTAACACCCTTCATCATGACTACATACATGGTAACTTTGAAATTCCACCTGAAATGTGTTTTGGGGGTAGCACAAAAAAAAAACATTTCAGGTGTGATTTCTAAGCTGCCACTTACGTGGTCATGAGTGGAGATGAGGGGAGTTGGGAAACTTCACTCTGCAAAATTAATTGAGAAGTTTCCTGACTTTTCATAGTTCTTTGCCTGGTGCCTTCACTGACCAAAGAACTATATGAAGGGCACTTCACCAGTGAAGTGGCATTATGAATATTTCTTCACCTGGTAAAGTGAGCATTTTGCCAGGCAAAGAGGCACTTTAAAGGAACAGTGCCACTATGCATAGTCTTTTTTTTTAAAAGTGAAGTTTTAAAATAAAAATAATACCCCACCCCTGTTCTCACATTGCCCACCCACTTCCAACCCCATAACCATTTAAAGTATTTCCCACCTGCCCTGCTACCCTCTGGGACCCTACCTTTCTACCGGAGTCCTAGCAAAATTTCATGAAATGTGTTGTGGTGTGAAAGAAAAAAACATTTTTCCCAACCTAATGATGTCAAAACCCTTCTCCCACCCAACACAACCCAATAATATTATGTAGACCAACCCTCACCCACCTCCTTCTGACACCCCACCACTCACCAATGCCAAAAATGGAAGGATTTTGTTGAAAACAAATTCATTTCCATGGCATAGGGACCAGCACAACCTTGCCTCCACCTTGGCCAGCCACCATCTTTTGATTGAAACCATGAGCACGCACCTTGTAATCACCTGATTGGCTACAGCTGGAGCCAATCGGGTATGTAAGTATTGAAGTGCACCCCAGTTTCATTCGGAGAACTGTAGTGAGCAAACATGGAGGGAGGGTAGTGTCAGTCTCTGCATCATTTATTTTTGACTGCATCTTGCTGATTTGAGTGTAACTAGAGGGGGTGGTGGGATGTCACTAGGTGGTGTTGTGGGGGGTCTAACTGTATAACATTGCTACAGGGTTAGGAGGGAGGGTAGGGAACTTTTTTCCTTCCTGCCAGATACCACTTAATGTCTCAAGCAACTTCGACAGGACTGATGGGGACGAGGCTGGGAAAACATTTTTAAGTTGTTGTGGGTGGTGGGAGGATGATGGGCAATATGGAGGAGGGTGTTCTTAATTGCTTTAAATCCCTCTTTATTTTTTACAGTTTAATATTCTTTATTGTGCATTTTACAACACAAGAGCAAATATGCAAACAACAGTTTCCACCTTGTATGAGGCGGTGACATAATCTCTTAGTATAACATAGGAAACCATATTGCAAACCATTAAGGCCTATTCTTATGCATGAACAGCAATTGACAGTGATAAGGCCTAAATAATAGCTACCTACAACCTATCCCTCCTGCAACCTTCCCACTCCCTTTCCCCAAATCCCCCCCAAAGCACCCTGCCTCCCCCCCCCCGCCTTCCATTAGAGCACAAAGGAATTGGTGATTTTTTGGGAGAACAAGTGGTGATAGGTAATTTATATAAAGCAGTGAAAGAGTCCAGACAAATGGGGGGTAGGGTACAAGTCCCTCCCCTTACCAATGGAAAAGAAGGGGTGGGGGACTGCCTCCCCTCTGGGATGCCCAGAATGGTTTAATGGTTTCGGATCAGAGGTAAAAGGACTTGAAGTGGGTCCCACTTCTCTGTGAACTGATCCTGAAGGTTCTGCCGGTGAGCATTATGATTCTCCATTCCGAGGACTTGGAGCACCTCAGAATGCCATTCCCTGAGGGACGGTCTAGCATGGTCTAACCAATGTGGGATGATGATTAGCTTGGCCACAGCTGAGATCAGGGACATAAGTCTTGTTGCAGTCCAACATAGCCTCAGGGAAAATGGCCCACTAGACAAATCTCAAGAGCAAGGTCCACTATTTCCCAGTAGCAGCAGCGAATATCCTCAAAAAAAAAAGTTGGAATGCACTGGGGGGAAGGGGAGGCCAGGTCTGATAGTACAGATAGGCACAAATCATCTGGCCAAGAGAAGTGCAAAGGAAGTATAGAAGAGCTTCTGCTCTGTAGGCTGGATTCTGTGGAACAGAAAAGGTGTGTTAACCTTCTCAGAGTCCTGCGCCAGTCATGCTAGAATCATAGGTAGCAATGTAAAATAGATTAGATCAATGAGCAACTTAAGGGTTGTTGCAAGAGGAAAAGTTTTCAGTTCTTAGGAGATTGTGGCCATACCTGGTAGAGCTGCGGGCTTTTTCAAATTGATGGACTGCATCTCAATGTAAGGCATTAGAATACTGTGACATAGGTTTGTCCAACACCTAGGAAAGCCTTTCGGCTAGAAAAGGGTGAGGCAGCACAGTTAAGAAAGGTGTAGCCCCACAACTAATTGGGGCCGCAATGGCTTACGCCAACAGTAGGGGGACAATTCAGATGGTGTGGAAGGGAGGGAGGCTGCAGTGGGGCCACTGCATAAAAGAAATATATTAGCATGTTAAAGCAGCAGTGCATAAAAGTGGTGAAAAATTTGACCTATACTTTTTTGTTCTATTTTGGATTGCCCCTTATCTCCTGACTTGTATGATACCCTTCTTTCCTCATTTTAAGTCTTCTTTAGTACTACTTTTCACATTTGAAATAATAAAGGCACTCCTTTTAATATGTCTTGGACCAGGTTGTGGTCCATATTCTCAACCTGTCCCCCACAACTATTGTCTCATAAGGCCAGGGAGCACTGCCTGCTGCACAATAGTTCATGATTGTCACAACAGAAGGGATTTTAAACAACTGTCTCACCTTATGGGACAACAGGTGCATAAAAACAGCTGAGAATACTGATGAAAACCCGGTCCAAGCCACATTAAAAGGAGCACTCCTTTTTTTTATTTCAAATGTGAAAAAAATTACTAAAAGCAGACTCAGGATGAGGAAAGAAGGGTATCATACAAGTCTGGAGATAAGGGGCAATCCAAAATGGAATAAACAAGCGTTTGTCAATGCTGAATGTTGTCTTGCTGGCATTGACATTGGTAGTGCAGGAGTTAGAGAGATGCATAATAGGAATGGCAGTGAAGTAGTGAACAGACGCCAACCCCACCCCCACCCTGCAGAGACTGACAGGCATTGGGGTGTGACTTTGGGTCATCGGATATATTGCTCTCACCATTTATCCTCACCCTACCCTGCAAACACTGACAAGTGTTGCAGTGTGCCTTGGTGTCTTTGGACTTTATGCTCAACCCATTCCATAAGGAAATATGCTGAGATGGGTGCAGTATAGGAGAAAGGGGTGAACTGTGGGGCCGAAGAGTCCAAGGCACACCTTGATGCCTGTCAGTGGCTGCAGGGTCAGGTGGGGGTGCAATGGCATGAGCATTACAGCCAAAAATCCCAAGTCACATACCTGACACCTGTCAGTCTCTACAGGATGGGGCGTTACAGTTGAAAACCCTAACACCCAGGGTGTGTGTTGGTATTTTCACTCCAAATGTTCAACATGGACTTTTTGTGACCCCACCTCATGAACAGTGGCAGTATCGGTTCGTTAACTGAAAGGTGATTTTGCCCAGCAACTGCACCATTTGGTGCCACAGGTGTGAAAACACATTTTGGGCAGGATGTGAAACATGACAGCTGTACTGTTCATGAGGAGGTGTAACAAAATGTCAGTGTTGAAAATCTGCAGTGAAAATATGAAAAATTGGTGAAGTAACAAGTGTGCATAGAAACTGTGCAATGCACACCCATAATGCAATTATTTTGAGGATTTTTTAACTAGATTTTCAACATAGGCATTTTGGGACCTCTGCTCATGAACAGTGTCGCTGTGATTTTGTTAATCTGTCCTGAACATTGATTTCCCACAGCGACCACGCCTTTGTGCGCCACATGTGTGAAAACACATTTTGGGCAGGATGTGAAAAATGACAGCTGTACTGTTCTTAAGGAGGTGTAAGAAATGGCAATGTTGAAAATCTGGAGTGAAAATATGAAAAACTGGTGAAGTCACGAGCGTGGGTAGAAACTGTGCAATGCAAACCCGTAACATAATCATGTTGTGGATTTTTTTAACTAAATTTTCAACAAAGGCATTTTGGGACCTCTGCTCATGAACAGTGTCACTGTGATTTTGTTAATCTGTGCCGAACATTGATTTCCTACAATGACCGTGCCATTGTGCATCACATGTGCGAAAACATATTTCAGGCAGGATGTGAAAAATGACAGCTGTACTGTTCATAAGGAGGTGTGAAAAAATGGGAATGTTTAAAATCTGGAGTGAAAATATTAGAAATTGCCGAAGTTATGAGTGTGCATGGAAACTGCACAACGCGTGCTTGTAACACAATAATTTTTTTGAATTTTGTCACCAAATTTGCAACATAGGCTTTTTGGCACCCCATCTCATGAACAGTGGCACTGTTGTTTTGTTAATTGGTCCCGAAAGATGATTCCATGCAGTGACCACAAAATGACCTTTCTGGACTTAATAACAAAATGACAGTGTCAGTGGTCATGAGGTGGGGTCCCAAGAACCAAATGTTAAAAATTTGGAGCCAAAAGTCAAAAAAATGGCCACGCTATCCACCTAAGTTGAAACCCCTCCTTGATGCCATTATACAGCTTACCATGATTTTCTTTAGTTTACAGTCTGATTTTGAAGAGTTCAGACGTCTCCTGCTCCACCTAAAATCATTGTGCTGGACTTCTGGAGGTAAATATGGGGGGGGGTTCAGGGAGGTGGGATTTACAGAAGGTCGGTGCAAGTTGGGGGAGGAGGGGTGTCCCGACTACAAGGGACTGTTTTCTTGTTTACAGGGATAAATAAAAATATAAAAACATCGGGGGAAGTTTTTTTTTTCCCCAGGTTTTACAAAAGCATACATTTAGGCACACTGGGATGGGCTCCCAGTGTGCCACTTGTTTTTTTTTTGGGGGGGGACTAATACCAATGGAGATTGGGCACCCCCATCAGCAAATAAATTAAACTGGGGGACATTGTGCTGATGGAGATTGGGCACCCCTGTCAGCAAACAAATTGAACTGGGAGGGAAAGAAAGTGGTAATGACGGTTCAAGAGAAAAATAAAGCATTCAGGAAGTACAAGGAATCACAAAAGGAGCAGGACAGAGAACTGTATCAGTTAAAGCAAAAGGAAGCTGGGAAGGTAGTCAGAACAGCAAAGGCCCAAACCGAGGAAAAGCTAGCCAACTCAGTTAAGAAGGGGATAAACCTTTTATAGGTACATCAGGGAGCGAAGGGAAGACCAAGGGAGGGCTAGTGAGGCTTAATAAAGAGGAGGAGGGTGGGGCAGAGGTGACTGTGAAAAGGCAGATACTAAACAAATATTTTTGCTCAGTATTTACAAAGGAAGTGGGAAGTACCTAAAACAAACAGTTGAAACACTCTGGATACAGAAGTTGATACCAACATATTTACAGAAGAAAGGGTTCTGAAAGAACTCTTAAAACTGAAGGTGGACAAAGCAATGGGGCCTGATGGGATTCATCCCAGAATTCTAAAAGAACTAAAGGTAGAACTAGTGACACCACTGACTACCCTCTTTAACAATTCATGGGAGGATGGGGTGGTACCCGAGGACTGGAGAAGGGCAGATGTGATTCCCCTTCACAAAAGTGGGAGCAAGGCAGAAGCAGAAAACTACAGACCTGTTAGTTTAACCTCAGTGGTAGGGAAAATGATGGAATCACTTTTGAAGGAAAGAATTGTTCAGTATCTAGAGTCCAGAGGGGCTCAGGACCCAAGGCAGCATGGATTCACAGCAGGAAGGTCATGCCAGACAAATCTGATAGATTTCTATGACTGGGTGACCAAAGTAGTAGATCAGGGAGGGGCTGTGGACATGGCCTACCTGGACTTTAGCAAGGCATTTGACATAGTCCCAGCACACAAGATTAATATATAAGTTAGCCAGCCTGGGAGTGGGTCCCAAGATGACAGCCCGGGTAAAGAATTGGCTGGAGAATAGGACACAGAGAGTAATAGTAAATGGAGTCCACTCTGAAGAAAGGGGGTTTACTAGTGGGGTACCACAGGGTTCAGTATTAGGACCGGTCCTCTTCAATGTCTTTATAAGCGACATTGCAGAGGGACTGGAAGGAAAAGTATGTCTCTTTGCAGATGACACAAAGATCTGCAATGGAGTTGATGCACAAGGTGGGGTGGAAAGGATGAGAAGGGACTTGGCAAGGTTAGAGGAATGGTCAAATGTATGGCAGCTTAGATTCAATGCTAAGAAGTGCAAGGTAATGCACCTGGGAAACAAAAACCCAGGGGAAGAGTACACAATGGGGGTGAGATACTAACAACAACAAAAATGGAAAGGGACCTGGGGGTAGTCATATCAGATGACCTAAAGGTGGGCAAGCAATGTGAGAGAGCAGCAAGGAGGGCTGGGGATACTGGGATGCATAGGGAGAGGCATCACCAGTTGAAAACAGGAAGTTATTATCCCTCTGTACAGACAGTTGGTGAGACCCCATCTGAAGTACTGAGTGCAGTTCTGGAGGCCCAGTCTCCACAAGGACATAGACAGGATGGAGGCTGTCCAGAGGAGGGCAACTAAAATGGTGCAGGGTCTGCACCGGAAGACGTATGAAAAGAGACTTAAGGAGCTGAATTTGTATAGCCTCGAGGAAAGGAGGAGGGGGACATGATAGAAACTTCCAAGTATCTCAAGGAATCAACAAAGTCCAAGAGGTAGCATCTTTCAAAAAGAGGTGTGCAAGAACAAGGGGCACAATTTGAAGATAGAAGTGGGGCGCTCAGAGGTAATTTAAGGAAGTATTTTTCAAAGAGAGGTTGTGGATGCATGGAGCAGGCCTTCCGGAGGAGGTTGTGGAGTCAAAACAGTGGTGGAATTCAAGCATGCATGGGACAGTCATAAGGCAATTCTAGGGGGTGGGAGTAGGAAGAAGTAGGCTGCTGGTTAACTAGGATCTGCAGCTTATCCATTAGGTAGGGAAATGGGCAGACTGGATGGGCCAAGCAGTCCTTATCTGCCGTCAAAATCTATGTTTCTATGTTTCTATGAGGGGGCATGCCGACAGAGGGATTGGGCACCCCTGAAGTTGGCTTTCTGAGGATTGTGCTAGGTGGATGGCGGGAGCTGCTGCCATGTTTATTTAAATGTTTTACCATGCAAGGCACACAGGGAGGCGTGTCATCTGTGCTGCTGCATGATGAGCTTGTCTCTGATTGAAACAGCACATTTGTTTAAAGTTGGTGGCACTTTGTATAATACTTGTGTCACCACTAGCATGCTGGCTAGTTGGAGAATGAGGGATGCACCTACTAAAGTGTGCCCTGCATTCACCAACACTGACACATCTCTGCATTTCTCCTACTATCACAAAATGTTGATTGCACATGCGCAAAACAACATAAAAAGTATAAGGCAAAAATGTTCATCACTATCATGCACTGCTGCTTTAATAGAGCAGGATAGAGGTAGGGAATAAGGGGCAGAAGTAGGGGGAACAGTAACAGAGAATTTTAGAGGCACACTAATGAGGGAAATTGACTATGAGGAGTAAGTAGGGAATATATAGGGTGATGTGTGCTAATGCCAGGAATCTAGGAAACAAGACCTATGACCTCTAAACAAAAATGACAGAGGCACAACTGGGCATGGTGGCTATAACTAAAAAATGGGCCAACAGCACCATGAATGGGAGTAAAGTATACTGGGGTACACACAGTTCAGGAAGAGCAGGGTGCAGACAAGGAGAAGTGGTGGCACTATACATTAGAGAATTGGTATCCAAGCCTTAGAAATACAGGAAGAAGGGAGGGATACAGAAAAAGAAGCAGTCTGGGTCCAAGTACTGTAACTGCAAGGGGAAGGAGGGTAATCAGGGTTGGGATAGTGTACAAGCCCCCAACAGAAAAAGAAGAAACCAACAGAGAGCTAGGGGAGGTAATCAAGGGGGTGAGAGAACTGATGAAGATGCTGATATTTGGGGATTTCAACCTGCAAGACATGGACTGACCCAAGAGCACCAAGTGCAAGGAGTCAGTCACTGGTAGATGGAATGCAAGAGGGATTTAGAACCCAAAGAACTGACAAGGAAAAGGACCACAATCAATCTGGTCTTGACAAACAGGGAGAGCAAGGGGGAGGTCAGGGTGGGTAAACCACAAGGATCAAGTGGTCACGATACAAGGAAATAGGGTGTGCTCCAGAACTAAGGTAATAGTTTTTTAGAGAGTGTGGATTTTTGGAGGATGAGGGAAGTGCTGGGGGGGATATTGCAGGGTGTGAAAGCAGAGCCAGAAGTGTCCAGCAAATGGGACTTGACATAAGAGGAATTGATGGACATGACAAGTCTCTGCAAAAAGTATGATGTGGAAGGACAAGAGGGGAGGAAACTATTGTGAATTTCTTAGTGATGGCAGAAGCAGTGAAGGTAAAAGGGAGTACATTCATTATGCACAAAGCAAGTTAGACAAACGTGGACAGAGGCAAATCATGAAACGCTGAGGGTGGCAAACAGAATAGTGAGACAGGCAAAAGCAGATACTGAGGTGAGATTAGCAGAAGGGAATAAAAAAAATGACAAAGCATTCTTTCAATACGTATAAGAGTAGCTCCAACCAGGGAAGGGGTGGACAGACTTAGGAAGGGGGAGGGGAGGAGGACAAGAAAAAGAAGGCAAACTTATTGCACTGAACGAATACTTCTGTTCAGTGTTCATGGTAGAAGATGTGGGCCTATTGTTGAAATGCGGCTTTAAATCCATTGAAGGGCCATTAGCATATGGAGTCCATTAGTGATGAGAGGGTGTTAACAGGCCTATGGGCTCTGAAGCTGGATATATCTACATGCCCTGACATGATGCAACTTGAGGATATTGAGAGAGATGATGCAGGACTGTTTGCAGATCTCTTAAACTGCTCTTTGGAAACTGGGATATCCCAGGGATAGGAAAACAGCAGATGTGGTCATCCTGCAAAACAGTGGGAGGTATGATGAGCTAAGCAACTACAGATTGGTCTGTTTGACATCTATTGTGGGGAAATTATTGAAATATATAATAAAAGACAGGCTGGTGGAGTTTCTGGAGGCAAATGGTCAACAGGACACCAAGCAGTACGAGTCAACCAGTGGAGGTCTTGCCAAACAAATATGATCGACTTCTTTGATTGAATGACAAGTGCTGTGGATATGGATCAAGTAATGGATGTCCTATATCTGTACTTCAGCAAGGCCAGTCACTCTGTCCCATGTGAACAGTTGGTCAAAAAACCGGGGTGACTTAAAGGTGGGGGACAACATAGTTAGATAGTTGAGAAACTGACTGGAAGGACCCAGCAGGTGGGCTTGAATGGGGAGTATTCAGTGGTAAAGAACATCACAGGCAGAGTGCATGAAGGATAGGTTTTGGGACCAGTCTCCTTTAATATTTATATGTGACATAGGGGATGGGGTCCAGAGAAAGATCTGCTTTCTCACAGATGATGCTAACGTCAGTTGAAAGGTAGGCAATGAAATGGTGATAAGTGCCATTAAGGAGGACCTGGGGACATTAAAAAGGTGGTTATGAGCGTGGCAGCTAAAATTTAATGCCAGAATGCAAAGTAATGCCTTCTTACCCGGCTGCCCCACATGCACCCTTGGCATTGTTTATCCAGGCAGAGAAACAACAGCCACATACCAATGCTTAGAGCCATGATGCTGAAATTAGGACAACACCAGCACTGCATCACAAGATTGTTCACACCCCAAGAAATTTAACACCACAGATTTAGCAAGGCTCAGTGCACTTTTTATCCTAATGTTATATGTCCTTAATGGGGTTTTTTTGTGCTGCAATCATAACCTGTGCATTAACATTTTTTTTCAATGAATATGTGGTATAAACTGATATGGGTTTAACTGTTAGATTTTCCTAAATGTTACCTCAAGGGTCAGCAACAGTACTGACTAAAATTAGTGGATAATTCCAAGGTTTACACAGACTTTCTCAAAATGTTGCTAACCACATACTATTCATAGATGCAGCTGGAATAAAGGAACCACTCACCATAATATCTTCATAGGTTCACTTGATTTATTTAATATGGCAACAAATATATACAAGCATTCCACATTAGCAAACTTACCTTTTACCCTAAAAGGGCTTCCTCAGGGAGGGAATATTATAAATCAAAAATATAGATTTAGAAAATAAAGTTACTTTTTAGAAAAATGCATTCAGAAGTCTATATAATTATTTGTAGCACATCTGGTAATTGTTGAATACATATATTGAATTAAATGGGTACTGGATGATAATCCAAAAGAAAATACCCCATAGTAAAATATGTCTCACTAGCTTGTGCGTACAAATCCTTGCATAACAATATTCAATCTAGTGATTCCTAACACTCAAACATAGCCCCACTGGTATTAAATTATGCATTCAGTGAATCAGTTATAAAATAAAAAATGGTGGCTATAAAACATTCCCTGGCATTGTACACTCTGGATTAAGTCATCTACAGTATTTAGATTTAGAAATAAATCATCTAGCAGCTCCTTAAAAAATGCTGACATATGCACTGCAGAGCTACAGTATATTGCACCTAAAAAGCATTAATAATGTAGATGGAAATGAAATGAAATGATTGAGATTAAGGATGTAGAGTAATACAGTAACTTGCAACACCAGCCATTCAGTATACTTTCTGAAATGCCACTGTGATGTGATATACATTGGGATGACCACAATGGCTTTAAACAGCACAGACAGGGGAGAAATAACATCTCCTATAGTTTACCATGTTGCTAAAAAAGTCACAAAATACTACAACTAACGTTTGGTGGAATTTGATCATGTTCCAACTCCTTTTGGGGCAGCAATTGAGAGCAAAGATCAAGGATCTGTGTATGCTTGATTGGTCCCATTTTGGACAGACTCCTCCCATACTTCTTTTTTCCCTCTTTTGCAGGATTGAGGCTGCAATGAAAATATTTTTGTGCTTACTACAGAATATTGCCAGTTTCAGCAGAATAGTCACATAAATGATGGAACAAACTGTTGAAAAACTAGTGAAAATAATGATTTCAGTGTTCCTCAAAAAAGTCTACCATTCATTGTCCAATTCCCCTGAATATTAAACAGTGTGGTTACATGGTAGCCTTCTAGGCAGGAATAGAAAGTTCAATGCTTTACTTGCTTTATAAACCTCTCAAGTAATTGCGCCTCCTACAAAACATTATTTCAAGCTGTGCTGTCACTTGATGGTCTTCAGATTCTTAGGTTTGTCCCACAATTCATCTGTTTGCTGTTGAATTCAGAGGAAAATGCCAAAGCTTATTGCTCCAGCAATGCAGTCACAAGGTAACCCTCTTCTAGGCAGGAATGGAAAGGTGGGTGGGTTATTTGTTACAGCAACCAGCTCCCTGTTTCATGTGACTGTTCATCTAATTGTTCTTTGCAGTTGTACACTAGGGGCAGGATATTCAGAAGGGATGCACATGGTGCAACACAGTTGCGCCATGCACAAACCCACTGATGCACCCCGGCACGATATTCAAAGGGGTATTGAGCCTGGCACAAATCCCGACGCACCAGAGTGCATCAGTAATGTATGCGGCGCAGGTGGGGGGTGTGTGCCAATGCATACTCCGCACATCCCAATATTCAGCCCGGGATGTGCTGAGCCCATGCATGCCCAACCCCTACCTGCGCTGCACACATGTGAGCTAAATAAAAAGGAGCAACAGCTGGCCACCCACAAGTGAGCTGCCATATTGCGAGGTGCAACGCGGCTGCTGCCTCTGGTGACCAGCCTTCAGCAGCACCTTCGTGGTGGCACTCCCCCATGCCCGATCATGGGCAAATGTAGAAAAATCAATAGTCTATATCTCTGGTGGTCCAGTGGACCGCTTGCAGCCTGATCGCGGGCATATATAGTAAGAATAATAGTCCTATATCCCTGGTGGTCCAGTGGACTGCTCGCAGCCCGATCGCGGGCATATGTTGTAAGAGCAATAGTCCTACATCCCTGGTGGTCCAGTGGACCGCTCGCAGCTCGATCATGGGTGTTAGTAATAAATAATTACACACCAATCCAACCCTGGTGGTCCAGCGGTATCCCCTCCCACCGCCACTGAACCCCTGCCCCTCCTCCCGGTCAGCGGCAGGTGGCAGCTCCCCACCCGCTTGCTGCCCACGCCGCCAACTGACTCATATGGTAGGCTGTATGCCCATTGGTCCACAGCGTGAGCCAATGGGCATACGCTGTGCTATCTACACAGTCCAGATATTGAATTGATCCATTCACATATCTGGACTGTGTATATGTATAGCGCTGCATGACCATTGGCTCATGCTGTGGACCAATAGTGCAACCTACCATATGGAGTCGTCAGCAGGCAGCGGGCGGCAGCGGATGGGAGCTGCCACCTGCCGCTGACCGGGGAGCGGGGTGGGGCCCAGTGGAGGGTGGTGAGAGGGTACCTGGACCACCAGGGTGGGATTGGTGTAATTATTTATTACTACTCCCACAATCGGCTGTGAACAGTCCACTGGACCACCAGGGATGTAGGACTATTACTCTTACAACATATGCCCGCGATCGGGCTGCGAGCGGTCCACTGGACCACTAGGGATATAGGACCATTTATTTTACTACATATGCCCACGACCTGGCTGCAAGCAGTCCACTGGACCACCAGGGATATAGGACTATATATCTTACTACATATGCCCACGATCAGGCTGTGAACGGTCCACTGGACCACCAGGGATATTAGACCATTTATTTTACTACATATGCCCGTGATTGGGCTGCGAGCAGTCCACTGGACCACCAGGGATATAGGACCATTTATTTTACTACATATGCCCATGATCGGGCTGCGAGTGGTCCACTGGACCACCAGGGATATAGGACTATTTATTTTACTACATATGCCTGCGATCGGGCTGCGAACAGTCCACTAGACCACCAGGGATATAGGACTATATCTCTTACTACATATGACCGCAATCGGGCTGTGAGCGGTCCACTGGACCACCAGGGATAGAGTTAACTGATTTTAAATATACTTATGCCTGCGATCAGGCTGCAAGCGGTCCACTGGACCACCAGGGATATTGGACATGTTCTTACATATACACATGCCCACGATCGGGCATTGGGGCACTTTGGCGCGATGTGCAGGGGGCATCAGTCCCTGACGGCTGCAGTCTGGCAGGGTACGAGGTGCAAGACGCTGGGGATCGGCGCACCTGCATGTAAATGGGGCCATAATGACATGCGAATGGCCCCATTTGCACCTCGCATACATTATGGCCCCATTTGCATGTGCACTTTTGAATATCGCGGTGGTTGCGCCTATCACAATGGCACTTGCGCTTGTGCATCCCCCTGCTCCACTCTGGCAACTTGCACTGGCACAGTGTCACTGTGCCATGCACACTGCGGGTGGCCAAGGTGCGATATTCAACGATGCTGGTGCAGCTCTGTTGAATATCATCCTGTCCATGCCCCTGTGCATCCAAGTTGCGCTGCGCCCAGGCTTGTGCCACAGCCTGGTGCAGTATGAATATCCCTCCCTGTGGGTTAAAGGTAGAGATGCAGCAAATTTAAATTTCATCGGCAAAGTGAACGCAAAGTGGGCACTTCACGTTGTCACTCTGCTACGCAGAGTTGCCAATACAAAAGGCTCACTTTCCCTTGTAATTATACTTTGCTTTGTCATTCCATCTTAACGCGAAGTAAGGTGAAGTGACAACAATATTGGCAGCCTGTCACACATACAGTCAGCAGAATTAATGTGCATCCCCAAAATGCTACTGTCTTGTGTCCAGAAAACTCCCCAGTGCTGATGAAGTGAAATGAGAGCACAACAAGAAATGCAAAGTCTCCCAGAATTAATGGTGCACTCAGTCATGTGTGCAGTGGTCACACACAGTCACCAGAATTAATGTGCATCCCTAAAATGCTATTGTCTTGTGTCCAGAAAAATCCCCAGTGCTGATGAAGTGAAATGAGAGGGTAACAAAAAATGCAAAGTCTCCCAGAATTAATGGTGCACTCCATCATGCGCTCAGTGGTCACACAGTCACCAGAATTAATGTGCATCCCCAAAATGCTACTTACTGTCTTGTGTCCAGAAAACTCCTCAGTGCTGACGAAGTGAAATGAGAGCACAAGAAATGCAAAGTCTCCCAGAATTAATGGTGCACTCAGTCATGCATGCAATGGTCACACACAGTCTCCAGAATTAATGTACATCCCCAAAATGCTACTGTCTTGAGTCCAAAAAATTCCCCAGTGCTGACGAAGTGAAATGAGGGTGCAACAAGAAACGCAAAGTCTCCCAGAATTAATGGTGTACTGCAATGCACAGACAGATTAAGATTGTGCTGCACACTCAAGAGATGCAGATGCAAAGACACAAAGGCACAACACCACCTAACTAGTGCTCACAAGTCACAAATCCACATCTGGAAAAAAATACCTTTTGCCGGTTGGGAGGGGGGGGTAGAGCACGGCAGTAACAGTCCACTTCCAGTAACGATACCACAAAGCAGTATAAAAAATTCATGCAGGTGCAGTGGATAGCACGTTCACACTACTGCAATTACTCTGTGGCACAATAAAAGGTGTCTGATTTAATGGCACGCCTCACACACACACTACAAGTAATGCATAGCAAATTGAAAACCTTTAGTGATATAACCAAATGTTTTAAGCAAACTGAAATTATACACTGCTGCACCACAACAATCAGCAGAAAAATGTCAAGAATTACTGAAAATATTACTGTGTGTACATTAACACAGTTATACAAGAAAAATATAACCAAACCAGAAAGACTGCCTTTTTCTCCCAGTTAATCTATCTACACCACAGATACGCCCCTTCCCCAATGCACACTTCACAGTACACAGACTGACTGTTCTAAATTAACATTCAAAATCCACACACAAACAATAAACACTTGATGATATGAGCACAGGAGGGTTTCCTACAATCGATGTACCAAAGTTTGAGCAAAAAAAAATGGCTCAAAAAGGCTTTTTTAACAGCTTTTAGAAGATTTGAATCACAGAGCTCTGAGAAGAAACTGTATCCATCTTCCACTACACACACACACACACACTACACAGAACTGAGGCTGTGCAGAACAATCTAAAGCCCATGTGACCTGCAATCTCATGAAGCACTGCAAAATTCACCTTGGAGCTCAATAACAAGGCAAAGTGATGCAAAGTACATTGATTTCAATGTACTTCACCTTAAAATTGGTGGAGAAGTGGTTTGAGAAAGGCGGAATAATGTGAAGTCATTGGTTTCAATGGACTTTGCATTCCTTATCATGATGCGAAGTACCCTGCTTCGCGTTGCTGTGTACTTTGCGGATTCCACGTTACTTCGTGAATCACTTCACAGAGCGAATTTCAGCCACTCGCCCACCACTAGTTATTTTTTCTTTCTCCTCCTAGCTGCGGTCATCCAGGGTATCAGCCGGTCCGCGGACGGCTTCCACCCCAAACGGCCTCAAGCCCTCCGAGCCCGTGGCTTACCCCCAAGTGGGGCCTCCCGGGATGCAAGAGGCCACCACCCGCAGGACCTGTATTAGGTCGGAGGCGGCCTGGGGGCTAATTGAAACCGCAGTGGGCTTCATAGAGGCGACGGCAGCCATCCATTTTCCGTTTTCGGGAGGCAGGGCGTGCAATGCGCGCAGCGTCCTGTCCGCCTCAAAAGTGTCTGGGTGTCGGTAGCTGTGCGACTCCCAGCCTCCGCGAGGATCGCTCATGCTCTGAGCATCAACCCCCTCCCCTGGAGAAGAGAGCAGCCCATAGGATGCTCAATCCTTCTCCCCAGCTGACCCTTCCAGCGACCCGAATCCGTTCCCGAACCCGGGTCGCCGGCATCGCAAGCGGAAATCCCACCGCTGCGCCGACGGGCCGGCCCGCCCACCACTAGTTAAAGGAGAATGATCTGGTGCTCTACCTACTTCACTTTAGTGACACAGAAAGATAATTTATTCAGCAAGCATGACAATAAATTTGCAAAGATAAGTATGTTATTATGGAACACATGAACAAAATACATGAAGTTGATCAACGAGCATGGTTATAAATGTATCTAGCTCTTTTTGGTCCCACTGAGTATGATCAGAAATTTATTGTCATACGAAAGCTGCAATTTATTTCTTGGTTAAGTTTCTTGATTGATTTGTTGTTCTTATTCTGAGCCAGTCAACACAGCAGCTCTTAACATGTTGCATTTTTTCCTTTTGTAACTTCTTACCATTTCTATTACAAAACTACCTAAACTCCTGGGGCTGGATTTTTGGCCATTGGGGGACTAAGCCCCACTCTGCAGCTGCTGGTGTGGAAAAAAACTCTCTGCACCAGTGCCAGATGTTAATTGCCACTCAAGAGGCTGTCATAGCTGTGGAGGGTATTATACCTGGTCCAATCAGGTGTAACAATTTGGCACTGCTGCACCAAATAATGGCCACAAGCTGCCATAAATCACAGAGTCAATTGCAAACAGATCTGTGATTGAAAATACTGTGCAGTCTTAAGGAGAGACTAGTAGTCTTTCTGGAGGAAAATGGTCTCCAGGATGAAAGGCAGTGTGGGTTTGTCACATGCAAATCCTGCCAGACCAGCCTGGTTGACCTTAACAATTGGGTAACTAGAGCACTGGACCGATGCCAAGTGGTGGATGTCCTGTATCTGGATTTCAGTAAGGCCTTAGATTCAGTGCCACATGGAAGGCTAATTAACAAATTGGGTTGTCTGGGAGTAGGGGTGAAGCTGGTGGCATGGGTCAAGAACTGGCTACTTGACAGACAGCAGAGAGTAGTGGTAGATCTCTCAACTCACAGAGCTGTAACTAGCGGAGTACCACAAGGCTCGGTATTGGGCCCCATGTTGTTTAGCATCTTTATTGCTGACATCTCAGACAGGATTAAGAATAAGATCAGCCTATTTGCTGATGACACTAAGATCGGTGTGTTGGTAAATGACAAAAAGGGTTGGCTGGGGTTACAGGAGGATCTAATTGAACCTGAGTGCTGGTTAGACACATGGCACCTAGGGTTCAATGCAAAGAAGTGCAAAGTCATGCATTGGGAGCCAAGAACCCAAGATACTGTTATCAGCTGGGGGTGTGCATTTATCCACTACTGAGGAAGAGAAGGACCTTAGGGTGCTAATCACAGGTCAAATGAAACATTCAGCACAGTGCAGGAAGGCAGCAGCTAAAGCAAACAAGATGCTGGGGTGTAGAGGTATCACCTCCAGGAGGAAGGAGATCATCCTGCCACTGTACAGAGCACTGGTGAGGCCACACTTGGAGTACTGCATGCAGTTCTGGTGCCCCTATCTAAAGAAGGATATCAAACTTTTGGAGGGGGTCCACCGCAGAGCAACCAGGATGAACCCTGGAATGGAGGACAAACCATACATACAAGGAGAGACTTACTGAACTCAACATGTACTCACTGGGGGATAGGAAGGAGAGAGGTAATATGATTGAAACATTCAAGTATGTAAAGGGCATAAATAAGGTTGGTACAGAGGGAATATTTAAATTGAAAGGAGGCAGGGATACTAGAGGTCACAGTCTGAAACTGGAGGGGGGAAGATTCAGGAGGGAGATGAGAAGGCACTATTTCATGGAGAGGGTGGTGGCAAAGTGGAACATGCTGCCAGAAGAAGTGGGTGACCTTGAAAATGGTGGGCAGCTTTACAATGGGGTGGGACAGAGGGTGAAGGTCACAATGGTGAGAATATTGGAGGGAGGGTGTCAGCAAACTGGGGCAAGGAACCAGTTGTACTAGCCAGGGATGGGGGGGCAGCTGTTGTGTAATATACTTATAGCAGCACACTTGAGCAGACTTAATAGACCACTAGGCCCATATCTGCTGGCATTTTACACATATTCGTATGTGGAAAATCCTTGCGGACCCACAAGATTTTCCCACATGGGTGCCTAAAACAGCCCATTTGGAAAATCTGACCTCTGTTGTATAAATCAAATACAACACGCCCTGACTTAAGATATCATTTGTATCTTCATTTGAGGGTATTACTCTGTTGCTATCACCCTCATGGCTTCGCCACTCACAAGATATCAACAGATCAATACCCTGTCATGAAGATTAAAATGATATCTGAAGTCAGACCATGTCATGTGCTTTCTAGACAATTCCTTTTTATACACTTTGGTTTTGTGAACATCCTTCTGCTTTTTTGCTGTGCTTTAGTGCACACAAATACTGCACTTAGTTTTTGTGAGGCATTTCTTTTTTGCATGATAGTTGGTAATAAGAGAGGAAGTGGGATAATCAGACGGACTTACAGACATGCTGCACATGGTACAGTGGGAACCATGATGCATGTTTCTGCAGGCAGTGGTCATGGTGGCCATGGTGGTAAAGGTGGTTCTGACACTAGCGGCTCAGTGTCATATGTGCCTAGAATGGATAAGGGTAGGTCTAAAGTGGCAGGCTTGGAATTGCTATTTTGTTTGGCTGAAACATAGTAAACCAAACTGAGTGACCCCTCAGGCCCAGTGTGAACAGAAGGTATGAAAATCTGGGGTGGATATGGTAGTACTAACTCTAGATTGACAGGACTTGCAGCACCTATTGGGTGCTCTTGGACATGTCCCAACATGCCAATTGTACATGTTCAATGCATGAGACTGATCTTACTTGGGTACTGCAGTTATATCAACTGATACAGAGTGATGGTGGTTCCTGTAAAAACTGTCCCTCCCAATACCCTGAATCTTCTAGTGGTCCAACTGAAGAAGAGACAGGAAATTACAAGTAAAAGAGGACATATTAATGGTTGTTGAGTGCAAGCAGCAGCATGATGAGCCAGGTCTCTCTGCCCCCATGCTTCTATATCTTCAGGGAAAACACAATGACTGGTGAAGTCCTGGGTGTGGGATATTTTTGGAGCTGATGAGAGAGATCAGACTGCAGTGTTCAGTGAATTCTCTCCCAGTGGATGCTCAGTATGGGGATATTCAGTACTACAAAAAAGGAGTTGTGCAATGCACTTTTGTGCTGTCACTCCCAATAGCATAACTTTTTTTTCATTGTACAAATTACTGTAACGAGTCTTCTTACCTAAAGACAAGTTTTTGTTTTCTTTTATTAAAAACATGCATTGTGTAAAAATCACCATTTACAGTATAAAGAGAAAAAGACATCACCACCTGCCATCATTTTTCTTGAAGACCCATATACACCTCTTAGGCAGTTTGTGTTTTGCATGCATCCTTAATAAGAATTGCACATTTTAGATTGGCTATAAAGAGAAAAAAATTCCTTTCAAAACTTCTGACCTCAGATAGCGTGGGGGGAGGGGGAGAAACATGCATAGCACATGGTCACATGATCAGACTTCTGTTTCACTGTAATGTCATGGCTTCGTCAAAGCATCAAGTTTGTGCTGATGAGCTGTCTTTCTTATACACAATGTACAGTATTGGTCTAGAATGAGACACCACCAGTCTTCAATGATATGACTGCCACAAATGTGTAGTCTGGGTCAAAGAAAATATCTCACGGAAGGGACAGGAAAGTTTCTCATAATACTAACCAACAGTGTTGAGTAAAAATACCTATTACCCCCTATTTAAAGTGTTGACTTCAGTGCAAGAACACTCAGATTACATTGGCTATAAGATAGCAAAATGCAAGGCAGCACTACTCATTGAGATCTGTAGTCTAATTCATAAAAATACTTGATGGCACTCAGACTTTTCTCTTATACCATCAACACTGCATGGATTTCTGTTGCAATATGGAAACCTTTATAAGCAGATATGCATGGGGACACTAAATATTCAAAGAAACATATTAAGACAGGTATGTAAGCAGAAAAACAGACAACATCCCTGACACATACCAGCATCAGCACTCCTTGTAAGTGCCATGATCATACTCACTGTTTCACAACTGTGCATGGCAGCACTAAAGCATGTACTTCACATCTTTTCAAGCAACCTTTTGCAGACGTAGAACCTTTATAGACAAAAGAGCATGGTGGCACTAGACATACAGGACAAAGCCAAAAAGGCTATATATGTGAGACAAACTGACAAATATATAAAGCCTTTCTGACGTATGCCAGGACATCAAAGAAAATGCTTTGCAAATAGGCATAGCCCAGACACCACATAAAACACAAGGAAAAAAGCATGGATAAAAACCTTGCAGCTGAGCACCTACACACCTCATTGAATATCACTATACATTGCCAACAGGGTTTAGCAGCCCATGTCAGAGAAAAACAAATGAATACTTTATAAAAATATATGGACATTGTTTCATATGACAACCCAACCTGTAAAAAAAATATTAGAGAAAACAGGAAAGCACCATATCATCATTTAATCCTTTGGGCTTCACAGTTTCAAATTCATCCAAACACATTCCTAATGGAGGAGATGTCTCACCATGTTAGATGAGGTGTCTCTCCATGTTGCCTCCTCTAGGTGGGACAGTAACTTTTTCAATTTCTATAAAATGAAGTCCTGCCAACAATCCATGTCCAGCCTCTTCAAAATGCTTGGTCATTGCATAACTCACATGTTTTTGTTCTAATGGCCATCTTATGTTCACTTATTCACGCTTTCAATGGATGTTTTGTTTATCCCACATAGCACATGCCACAAGAACAGGTTAGAAGATATATCACTCTTGATGTATTACATGTAATAAACAACTTTACTGAATACTTCTTTCCCAAATGTGGATGTGCAAAGCTTGTTGTATTTACAATGTTACTAAAGTTACACAATTGCTGCATCTAAAGTTGCCTACATGCTGAGGTCCCAAAGAAAGCACACTGTGACTGTTTTTATTTGTAAAGTGACGATGCACAAAACAGTCACATAAGTTCTGTGCTCTCCTGTAACTCACCTGTAGTTTTCTTTTTGCAATTTCTTTTAAACATTTATCCACTTTTAGAATTCCCCAGTGTTTATTCAATAATAGAATCACATTGTTACATAGGGTGTTATATTCTATAACAAAAATAGGCCATTTCATTTTGTTCTTGTTTTTGTCTTGGCAGTATTGTTCTCAAGAAGGCTTTGTCTCTGTGTTACAGCTCTTTCAAATGCTTTTTGCATCACATGTAGAGCATAACTCCTATTCTCAAACTTCACACACATTTCTTTTGCTTTTTTGGTAAATTCAGTTTGTGTGCTCCCATTTATTTTGGTGCGCACTATTTGTCTCACCAGAATATTGCTTTTCAAGTGTTGTGGATGGTAACTACTGTATTCCAGCACTAGGTTTCTGTCAGAACTTGTATTAAATTGGGTAGTTTTCAAGATGCCCATTTTCATTTTTGACCAAAATATCAATGAATTGAATCTCTTTTGTATTTTGGTTCAAACAAAATCTGAGGCTGTGATTGCGGTTGTTTATGTATTCCTCAAATTTCATCAAAACACTCTATGGCCCCACCCACATGATGAACACATCATTGATATGACATACCAAATCGCAGGCTACAGAACCTATAAAAAACTAACAGCAGTGGAAATGAGAGCATGTGAAGAATTACAACAAAGTGATCAGTTATTGACAAAACCAGAAGATCAGTGGGAGCCATTATTCTATGGGGAAAGATAAAAATGGCCACAATGGACCTGGTTGGGACCTCAGCCTGTAGGCAACTTTAGATGTGGCAGTTGTGTACACTGTAGTAACACTGTAAATACAGTGCATCAAGCTGTGCACACCACATATGGGAAAGAAGCATTCAATAAAGTAGTTTATCACATGTAATACGTTGGGTGTGATATATTTTCTAAACTGCCCTTGCTGCATGTGCTATGTGGGACAATCAGAACGTCCATTGAAAGCACAAATAAGTTAACATAAAATGGCCACTAGAATAAAAAATGGGGTGTCCAAAGGCCAAGCATTTTGAAGAGGCAGGACATGGATTGGTGACAGAACTTCATTTTTTAGGACTCGAAAAAGTCACAATACCACCTAGAGGAGTAGATGTGGTGAGACACCTACTCCAGTGAGAAATGAGAATGTGTTTGGATAAATGAACTTGAAACCATGAAGCTCAAAGGATTAAATGATGATATGGTGCTTTCCTGTTGTCTCTAATATTTTTACAGGTTGGAATGTCATATGAAACTGTCCATATATTCCTATATACTCTTAAAGTATTCATTTATTTTTTTCTGACATGGGCTGCTACTGCCTGTTGGTGATGTACAGTATAATGATATTTGATGAAGTATGTACTGTAGGTGCTTAGCTACTAGGTTTTTATCCTTAGTTTTTTTTTCCTCGTATGTTTCAGGTTTTATGTGGTGTCTGGGGTCTGTCTATTTCAGTGTAATTTCTTTGATGTCCTGGCATTTGCCAAGGAGGCTCTATATATTTTTTTTATCTGTCTCACATATACACCCTTTAGGGTTTTGTCCTGTAAATCAAGTGCTGCACTGCATGTTTGTCCATAAAGATTCTATGTGTGCAAAAGGGTGTTTGAAATTATACAAAGTAAATGCTTTAGTGCTGCTGTGCACAGTTCTGAAACAGTGAGAATGATCATGACACTTACAAGGAGTGAGGACACTGGTATGTATTAGGGATGTTGTCCTTTTTTTTCTGCATACGTGCCTGTCTTAATTTGTTTCTTTGGATGTTTAATGCAGCTGTGCACATCTACTTATAAGTATTTCAGTAGTGAAACAGAAATCTATGAAGTGGTTGATGATATGAGAGGAAAGTCTGAGTGTCACCACCAAGTACTTTTATTGAATTAGATGATAAGATAGTGATCTCAGTGAGTAGTGTCGCCATGCATTTTTCTATCTTATAGCCAATATAATCTGACTGTTCTTGCTCTGAAGCCTGCATTTTAAATAAGGGGTGACGTATTTTTTTTTATTCAACACTTTTAGTTGATATATTGAGAAACTTTCCTCTCTTCCCCCAAAATGTTTTCTTTGAACCAGACCACACACATTTGTGGCAGTCATACCACTGAAGACTGATGTCTCATTCTAGACCCAATACATTGGGTATAAAAGGGACAGCTTACCAGCACAGGCTTGATGCTCTGATGAAACCGTGACATCACAGTGAATTGGTAGCTTGTTCATGTGCGAAGATGCTGTGCACATCTCTCTCCCCCTATGCTAACTGTCCGAGTTCAAAAATTTTGAAAGGAGTCTTTTTCTCTTTATAGCCAGGCTAAAATTTACAATTTATGTTAAAGATCCAAGCAAAAGACAGACTACGTAAGCAACGTATCTGGGTCTGAAAGACAAGTGAGGACTGATGGTAACATCTTTCTCTTTATTCTGTAAATTGTGGCTTTACACATTGATGTATATTTAAAAAAATAAAAGACTTGTCTTTAAGTAAGAAGACTCATTACAGTAATTTCCAAAAAGAAAAGAAAATGTGATGCCATTGGGAGTCACAGTACAAAGGTACATCACACATTACTTCTTATATGGCAGTATCTCCTCAGGTTCACCGGTATCTCCTCTCAGTTTTACCAGTGTCTCATCCCAAATGTATAAGTGTTTCCTCCAAGTTATATCAATATCTTTCTATTAGATATACCAGCGTTTCCAACCAGGAGTTCCAGTGTCTCTTTCCAGTTAAGCTACTGTCTCCTCCAAGTTATAACAGTATCCCAGTTATAGCAGTATCTCCTCTCAACTATAACTGTGTCTTCTCCAAGTTACACAAGTGTATCATTTCAGTTATATGTCTATGCAGTTGTACCAGTGTCTCCTCCCAGGTACACCAGTGTCCTCACTGTTATACCAGTGTCTCCTCCAAGGTACACTAGTGTCTTCACTGTTATGCCAGTGTCTCCTCTCAGTTACACCAGTGTTTCCCTAGGTATGGCAGTGCCTCCTTCCAGTTATGGCACTATCCCCAGTTACTTCAGCGATTACTCCCAGTTGTACCAGTGTATCAGTGGAAGCAGTGTCTCTTATCAGTTATGCCTATGTCTCCTCCTGGTTATATTAGTGTCTCCTCCCAATTATACCAATGTTACAATTACAACTGTGTCTCTGAGTTATACAAGGGTCCCCTCACAATTATGCCAGTGTTGCAGTTACAGCTGTGTCTCTTTCCAGTTATACAAGGGTCTCCTCCCAGTTATACCAATGTTGCAGTTACAACTGTGTCTCTGAAGGGTCCCCTTAAAATTATGCCAGTGTTGCTGTTACAGCTGTGTCTCCTTCCAGTTATACAAGGGTCTCCTCACAGTTATACCGATGTTGCAGTTACAACTGTGTCTTCTTCCAGTGATATATACAAAGGCCTCCTCCCAGTTATACCAGTGTCACTACAGTTATGGCAGTGCCTCTTTCCACTTATTACACTCTTACCTCAGTTATGGCTGTTTCACATCCTTGGTGTACCATTGCCTTCTAAAGGTTTTTTTTTTAAATAATTTCTTTTTTTGGCCAGGAAAGGCACACAAAGCTGAAGCTTGTTTGCAGGTGTGTTCTAGGAGCACTAGGAATAGGTGACTTGCTCATGATCACACAGTATGCAAATGGTGACTGTGGGATTCAAACCCAGTTCTGTAGGTTTGCAATTCGCTGCTCTTAGTCACTACACTATACTGTCTCCCCACCGGTTGTGCCGGTATGTCTTTTGAGTTATATCAGACCTTCCTTCCAGTTATACCAGTATCCCTTCCCAGTTACATCAATGTCTCCCCAAGTTGTGGTCATATCGCCTCCCAGTTACCGGTGTCTCGCTTACACCAGTGTCTCCTCCTAGTTGTACTAATGTCTCATCCAAGTTTCTCCAGTGTCTCAGTTGCAGCAGTGTCTCCTCCCAGTAATGCCAGTTGTCCTCCCAGTTATTCCAGCATCTCCTCTCAGTTATACTAGAGTCCCCGGAACAACAGTATCTCCCAGTTATGGCAGTCTCCCCCCAGTTATACCAGTGTCTCCTCCCAGTTATATCAGTTTCTTTCTACTGCTAGTTACAAGTGTCTCTCCTCCTGCTTACAGTGGTGTCTCATCCCAGTTTCACTAGTCTTGCCTCAATTACAGCAGTGTCTCTTCTGAATTAAAGCAGTGTCTACCTAATTAAGGCTGTGTCTCTTCCCAGCTATAGCAGTGTTTCCTCTCAGTTACACCAGCATCTTACCATACCAGTTATGTCAGTCTCTTCTACCAGTTACAATGGTGTTTACTATCAGTTCTGTTAATGTCTCAGTTACAGCAGTGTCTCCTTTCAGGTACATCAGTAGCCCCTTCTACACAGTGGACTCAGAACCACTCACAGTAGTGCAGAGCACCTGGAATGCTATCTTTCTTTGTGTGTACAGTTGAGCCACACCATATCTGAAGGGAGCATTCATTGTCCTGGTGTTCCCTGTTTTTTTCTGGATTTGCCATTGGGTTGCATTTTAGTGTTTTACTCTGCCATGTAATCTGGTGCAGCGTTCATATCGCTCTCAGAGAAGTGGCTTCAGCGCATTAATTTCTACCCGAGTTCAGCTAAATATATTTACTTATTTATTTGAAAATTTGTGACCAGGAGAGGCACGCTGAGGTGTGGCTCATTTCCAGGTTTGACCCCGGGGTAGGGGAAGGGGAATTTTTATACAGATGTAAACTGACTTACAGAACCAGATTAACCTGTTGGTGGTATTTTAGTGAATGGGAGGAATTTTGCCAGGACACGGGGGAAATTCTGCTACTCTTATCCAGAAGTGCCATGGGATCTTTAATGTCCACCTGAACAACCAACATAACAGGCAGACGGGATCTCAGTTTAATGTCTCATCTGAAAGATGGCACCCCCTCCTTGATACACTACACTGTCAGTATTGGAATTTATCCCATGTTCCAAGATTGGGGCTAGAACCCGCCACCTTCCGATCTTCCAGCCTCAGAGGCAAGTGTGCTACCTTCTGAGTCACTGACATTGCATATGCATATGCTCCAATACTAGAAAGAAAGCTGAATTTGGGAAACTAGGTAGTTTATAGAAATGGAGGCTAAAAAGTACTTTAAGAAACACTCCTAAAGTGGAGCCGTGATACTGGACATGCGCTTATGCATATTCATAGTGATATGAGTAAACATAAACCCAGTATCATGGCTCTGCTTTCAGAGCACTTTTAAAGTACTTTTTAGCCCCTGTTTCTAAAAATGGACTAGTTTCCTGAGTTCAGCTTTCTTTCTAGAATTGGAATGTATATTTAGCTGAAATTGGGTAGAATATTTGAAGTGAAGCAGCCCCCTCCCTCCCCACACACATACATACCTAGACACGGACATCTCTGGCTCTCGGCTGGCTGGAAAAATGGAATAACTGCTGGAAGAGCCATGAGATCAGTATACTACTCTGCAGTGTAGAGGAGGAATGTCATGGTGCAGATGGAGCACAGTGAGCAGTGGGGAACTGCTACAATGTTGGTAGGCTCTGTGTAAAAGAATATAAGAATTTGTTGGCAGAAGGAGACCATATGGTCCATCTAGTCTGCCTTGGTTTTCTACCCCCCCCCACTATCAATTTGTCTTGCTAATGTGACTATACTGTCTATCCCATGCCTGTTTGAATTCACACTGACCATCTTGGCTGCCACTACCTCCGGTGGCAGGCTGTTCCAAGGGTCCACCACCCTCTCTGTGAAAAAGTACTTCTTAACATTTGTTTTGAATTTACCTCCCACCAGACACATGTTGTGTCCTCTAGTATGTGCAGCCCTGTTTTCCCAGAAGAGGTTCCTGGTTTGTACTGTGTTGATCCCTTTAATAAATTTAAATGCCTCAATCATGTCTTCTCTGCTTGGGGGAGAATACATTTAGTGTAAGTTTCATGGTGCAGACCCTGCACCATTTTGGTTGCACGTCTCTGCACAGTTTCCAGATGGTCTATGTCCTTTTTTAGGTGAGCTCTCCAGAACTGTATACAGTACTCCAAGTGAGGTCTCACCAGGGACCTGTACAGTGGGAGGATTACATCACACTTTCTATACTCCTACCAATACATCTAAGGATGCTTCTTGCCTTTAGTAACACTCAAGTCTCCTCTGGTTACACCAGTGTTCTAGTTATCTAATAGACAGAAGAGAGCAGACAGTACCACAGAAATATATTCAGTAGTTTACAAAAGAAATCTGCAGCACATGACAGTATCCCATGATTTAAGACAGAATTATGTGAAAATTTCCTCTGTATTTCACAAATTTTCATAGAAGCAAAATCCAGATTTTCACCAGACGTTTGCAGCAGGATTTAAATTTCACACAGCACTAATTAGCAGGTACTCTGTCTTCAAGGAGAAAGCAGTGGTTTGGCTAACTTCTGTGTCACATTGAAGGTGGTCATCCTTTTCCTTTTAGAATCATTACTCTAGGGAAAGTCCAGTTGATAGGGTTAACAGAAACTGACTTGTCTGATTAATGTGCAGTGCTTCACAGCCAGTTTGGTGTCTTACATTTGGATAGAGTGCACAATTCCACTGCTTCTCAAATTGACCTACTGCCTTATCTTTCTGGCTACTTGTCATTCAAGACAGGAACAGGAGATGTAACAGGGATCAGTCAGACAGCTGTTTTCAGGTACTTAACCAGTTTTCTGCAGACAAATGTGGGATTGAGATTCAAACAGCCATTTTCCCCACTACATCTGAGCATACAGAGAAGATTACAGAAGATGTCCTACTGACTTCTGGCTTCTCAACTGTTCCAAGGGATACTAATTTGCAGGCAGTGTTGCAACTTTTCCAAATGTTTAGTTACAAAATCATACAGGTGTACTGAGGTGTAAACTTTGATTTCATTTTTAGTTTTATTTATTTAGCAATGGTAAGTACATTGAGAAAAAACTCTCATTTATAATTTCGACCATAAAATAATAAAAATAAAAACATTCAGTCAATCATGGGCTCCACAATGGGCACTGCACAGTGAATAAAGATGGTGGTGGGGAACCACTACTCACACTGGGGCAGCCAGGAGGGCGACCACCCCACCCCAGCTCTGCCACTGAGTTATCCTACACTCATTTGTTAGCACTCTTGGATGAAACAGCTGCTTTAGAATTGTTTGTGGTTTGGTGAATATCCTTAAAGAACAGCTAACGCCTTCAGGATAACTTTAATAAAACATATTATTTAGACACAGTTCAGCCATTATTTCAAATTAGTTCTGTATTTCTCCTCTCCATTATTTATTACTGAGGTAACTTACATGAAAACAGGATCTTTGCTCCTAAAGAGTTCATCTACTGTTGTTGCTTTCTCCCTACCTGAGGTCATAATGCACTCCTTGTGACATCACAGTTACTCCCATGGCAACAGATTGTGATGTCACAACAGAGGATTATGACTTGAAGTAGGGAGTAAGCTAAAGAGGCAGATGAACTCTAAGGGATAAATATCAAGTATTCATGCAAATTTCCCTAACAATAAGTAATGTGGAGGAGAAATCTATAGAACATCTATGGAACGCAACCTGAAATGTACCTAGATATTATGTTTTTCAAAGTTTCTTTAAGCCATGAGCAGCTCTTTAAGTATGCATTTTGTGCAAGGATCAAACTAGTTTTTCCCTGATGAATAGCACTAGTTGCTATGCTAATCAAAGTTGCTCTTGACAAGTAAAATCAAATGTTGATTAGCAAACATGGTCACAATCGGATTCACAACACTGCATCAACAATTTCATATCGATGTGACGTTACCCTGACACCACTATAACGACTGCAATTGCAGTTAGGAATGTTCTGGTGTGTGCAATCTTGTTTTGCAGGGGGCTGTACATCTCACACACCCCATGCAGGGGGCTTTGCCCCCTGCAGCCCCCTCTTATGGATTCTCAACTCTGAGATGGAGCTGATTTGGGGATGGGGTGCAGGATCTTGGGGAAGGGTGTGGGTCCCAGGTGGACTTTACAGTGATGTGGCAATGTTGTCAGTATCGACCACATCGTTGTAAGGTTGTTGCTATAGTGACAGTACACTGTCACAGTCAAGGGTCAATAAAGCACAAATTGTAGTCACTCACTATTAATCATTCATATATGCTCTGTTCATGAAAACCACTCTCTCACTATCACCCATTTACATGCACATACTGTACACACTGATGAACACTACTTCCTTAACATCATATACACTATATACACTCACCCATATAAACACACATAGCCTCTCACTCATGTTAATTTACATAATCTCTCACCCATAAAAACACATGTACTCGGCCGCATACATATTCTTTCATAGTCCCACATCTCACCCATGTAAACACATAAACTGCCTCACTGTTACACGTTCACATTGTCTCACACATGTAAACCCAAGAACTGCTTCACTGTCACACATTCACTCTCTCACCTATGTAAACACACACACACACACTGCCTCATTGTCACATATTAACATCTTCACTCATGTAAACACACAAACAGCCTCACTGTTACCCATTCACCTTCTCTCATCCATGTAAATGCACAAAGTGGGGGAATTTGGAATTTCAATCTGATAGATTAACTGGATTAATAAAATAATACACTGGAGCTGGCCTAGTGACAGGGCAGTATTGCTACTGCCTCCTTTGCTGGTGATCCAGGTTTAGTAGCAAACATGAGTCACCCGGGATTGGATGGGAGAGGGTCGAATGTCCAAAGGATTGCTTTCCTCTCCTGGGTTGGGGAGGTTACACCTCCTACCATACTCCTGAGACCTAGCAGAGGCTGCATGTCATGGCAGACAGGAGGCCTAGACTGGTGTGGATCATCAACAGATGTTCTGGGTCATTGCACATGATTAGAAATATGGGAACACAGTGGATGTAGAAAAAATATCCCTATCAGAGCAGGATGCTGGATGGCCCTCCAGTGGGCCTGGCACTACCAGCTGGGTACATTCAGAGTGTGATCTGCTCAACCTTGGCTTGTTTCATCAGTTTACTGGGCAACAACTAGATCCTGCTTTGGAAGCTAGGGCAAGTCACCCTGACCCCACCATAAAGGGCAGGTTGTGTGGGAAGAGAGTAAGTTGCAGAGATGTTGAGTGAGTGATTGGGTTGATGAGAACTGTCTAGATGGGGGCAAGCAGGTGGAAGGGGATGGATACCAAGTGAATAAATAAATAATAAACTCATCATAAACTTCAGTTTCATAATACATTGCAGCAATTAAATTAATATACTCAGTTGTTTGTACAGGCTATGATTTATATGTATAACTTGTAAATATAGTACTTGGTCACTTACTGTACATAGATTAGTTTACTGTGCCTGGTGCAGTTCCCAATTTATAAAAAAACAGAACACAATGTGTGTGAAGATCCTCAGCACTCTTTCCCAGCCTAAAGAACTCAGCCTTGAAGTCTCCCAAGGCTCTATACTGGGTCCACTCTTATTTAGTCTATTCATAAACTCCCTACCCTCTGCCTACCCAGCAAGAATGGTGCTTTATGCTGATGATGCAGTCATTTCTGCACCTGGTAGGGACATCACCTCAATAATCACTGATTTGCAGGCCAATTTCCAAACGCTAGGATCTTGGATCTCCCATCATAAACTGTTACTCAACTACAAAAAAAAAAAGCATGTGTATGCTTTTCATGGTGCCACAAAACAAGAAAAAGCACTGGCCCCTACAAATAATGAGCCAAAGAGGTGAGTTGCTAGAGCAGGTCAGCACCTTCAAGTATCTCAGAGTACACCTTGATGACACGCTGTCCTTCTCAACAAATATTCAACATGTTGTCAAAACAGCTAACACCAAACTGGGAGTTCTTTACTGACATAGACATTCTATGTCCCAGGAGGCTCTGAAACTGGTCACCTGCAGCTCTGTGTTATCTTCCATTGACTATGATCTGGTGATCTATGGTGCTGGTTCTAATACTGCTCTGAAGAGGATCACAACCCTTCTCAACAAGGCCTACCGCCTGGTCCTTGGTGCTGACTATCTGATGCATACTTGCACATTATATACTGAGACCAGATGGCATCCCCTCCATCTCAGAATCAAATACCAGGCTTGTCTCCTTGGGGAAAAAAGCAATGCTTGGCCTTATGCCAGAGTCTACCTCAAGACTTTTCAATTACACTCGACTGATCGTGAACACCAGAAATGCATCCAAAGGAGTGTTCTTAGTGCCATTCAAGTGTACCACACTTGCACAATGATCCCTGTCCTACAGGGGTCCCAGATGGCTTAATGACCTCCCTACTGAACTCCTTTGGTCCGTCAAAAGCAGCCATTTCCAATCTGGACTCCGCAATCTGCTGGTACGTGAGCCCACTTGCCACTGTTAACCACAACACAGCCCCTGGAGGTCCTTCTTCCTTCTCAGCTCCCCTTACTGCCCAGTCTCACCTCTCCTATCCCCACCCTCCCCTTCCACCCTCCACTTGACAATGCCTTCCTGGCTACAACCCCCCTCTATAATAATTGCCCAGACTGGAATCTGTCCAAGACCCCCCAGTTCTGTTTCGTTGTAATTCCTCACTATTTGCAGAGTTGTTGTCTCTATCCCTTGTCCTTTCTGGTTGCACTTAGTAACCTGTTGTATTGTTTGTGTAGCCCTCAAATGTTATCATATGTATATTGTGTTTAATTGCACCCCTTTTTTCCTCTCTGTACATTGTTCTCTGATGTAATTTCTATGTCTCTGTATTTGTTATCTGACTTGGAACCTTTGTAAACAAGCCCATGGTTCAAGGTATTAAATCCGAAACTGAATTAATAAATAAAAATAAATAAATGTGTACCTACTGTACATACATATGAACGCATATCTGCTATGAGCTGTATTTATATGTAATACAATAGATGCCTCCTATTAGGGACAGCTGGGTGCACCCATTTCATCCCTATTAAGAAGATTTTCCTTTTAACAGAAGCCCATTCATTTTATTAACAGAAAAACGGCTTTGCAGTTTACGTTGTACTTTCTATTAGCAGAAATAATTCAATATACAGTCAAATATTGCAGCTTGCCTTGTTCTTTGAGATACCTATTTGTTTGGGGATTGTAACCACACACATCTTGGGGCTTCAAAGTGCCTACATGGCTTTAACTTGTTCTGCAGAGACAGGTCTTTTTGCCTGCTAGGTGTGGAAACAAATGTACTGTGCAAGTCAGTGAACTGGGATAAGTTCATCTGTCCTTAAATAGCCACTAATAGCCATGACTAATTGCACACCTGACAGGTGTAAACTGTCCCCATCAGATTAAAATAAAGTCCTTATTAACAGAAGAAATCAACATTGCAGTGAATGGGTGCAAAACATTTCCTAGGAAAATGTCCCCATTAATCAAATATCCCCACGATCAGGATCCTGGTCCCGATTAACTGGATTATAATAACCAGTGACCCCTTTTAATACCTGTATTCACACTGCTGCTAAAATGCCATAATAACCAGTTGAATTCTGTAATAACTTGATAGCGGGTTA
Organism: Neoceratodus forsteri; assembly: GCA_016271365.2. Classification (NCBI taxonomy): domain Eukaryota; kingdom Metazoa; phylum Chordata; order Ceratodontiformes; family Ceratodontidae; genus Neoceratodus; species Neoceratodus forsteri. Next base: position 1,332,475,502 of record CM057458.1, read on the forward strand.
TTATGGCATTTTTGTCCTCATAGTGTCATATCACTGACTCACAAAAAAGATCGATGGCTTAAGATGGGCTTTCCACTCAGTGTCCCCACAACAAAGCCCTACTGACACACTGCCTTCAGCTCATCCATTTCTTTCTATCACAGCAGCAGCCACCAAACACATTTGTTCACTCTGCACTTAAGTTGCATTCTTCAATTGAAAGCTAATAAACAGAATTATGTCTGTAATATTGACTTTTTCAATGTCTTCAAACTTCCACCAGTTATTATGAAAAATAATACCTGTGCAAGGTTTATGTTATGAGGATTTTTCACTCACCCTCAGTGTGTGATAATCTCATAAATCCCTAAAGCATTGCTCTTGTGGTTTATGGATTTTCACACACCTTGGCTGTGCAAAAAATCCTCATAACACACACCTGCACAAGCATTATTCTTTATTTAATGCACATACGTATGCATATCATATATATACAGAATATAGTAATAGCAAAAAAATACATTCATGCTCAAACCACACTGAGGTTTGTGAATAGGGAGTGAGGTGGGGATTAGAGTTGTTATTTGCACATTTTTAATATGATGGCCTATATAAGGTACCAGACCATCGATGCATGACCCTGTACCTGTAGAGTGGGCTTGAATCCTGAGGGTAAAGGACATGGTAGGACATGGGAGTTAGATTTAATAACCCTTATAGCACATTTCCAAACTTTCTGGGCATTGGGTTGATAGCTCTAGTAGTTTATTTCCAGCCTTTGTGGGGCATGAGTTCTTGGGGAGCAGCAACCCTAATAAGCATTAATGTAATATCTAGCAGCATCTGATTTCTGGAGCTCCTAGCAACTGGAATAACCCAGTCAGTATCTGGCAGGTTTAGATTTCCCTCCACCATCTCCCCCTTTGCCAGCCCCTTCCTAATTCTGCCACTAGCTACTGTCTCTCTCTTCCCTTCTGTCCTGGAGGTCTAGACCACTAGATCAGTCCCCATCCATAGTTTTTAGCTTAAGGATGCTGTGATCTGAACCCACAGCGATTCTGTTTCCTTATTACTTCCCCTGAAGAGTCCATCCTCCACTGCCTCTGTGCCTTCCCTGAAATATAGGGCTATGACTCCTCCTTTACCTTTTCATTTATCACATCTAAATATGGTAGCTCTGGGCTGTCAGGTCCCAGTTTTTATTCTCTATGCCCCATGTTACTGTATATAAGTACAAGTCTGTTAGGGGGATATGCCTTATGGTTATATTTTGAGCTAGATTTATATTTCTGTATGTGTTTTTGTTACTTGATGTGATGTATTATTTATTTGAATTGTACAGTGCTTTGAACTCTGGAAAGGTGCTATATAAACAAAAATTGTATCCTATTTTCTGTTGTATTACTCAGATTGAAGTGTCACATTTTAGTAGCATTAGATAATTATATTCTCTGTATTGTTTTTAATTACAAAGTCATGTTATTTAGTCATCTTGTGGTCAACATCACAATAGGCACTGTTTGCACTTTTGTAAATAGTTGAGTTGTAAAACAATTAGCCTGCCTGCTGGTGCAGTGGCATGGTGTTCGTCGGGAACGGAACCAGGACATAGGAGGGTTGGCCAGGGGGAGAAGGATTGAGCATCCTAGGGATGTCTCTCCTTCCCTGGGTGGAGGGGGGCTGAGTGTTCAATGCAAATTGAGACCCCTAGTGAAGGCTGATGGTCTCCCAGTGTCTGGTGCCAGAATTACCTGGAGGCGTGCCAATGCTGGCATCATTGCATGTCACGCCTCCTCCTTCAAGGGCCAAAAAATCAGCAGCTGCCATCCATGATGCCCCGCCTGATTCCCTGGCCACAATCGTCCATTCTGGTGCTCCTGAACAGATGACCCATCCCATTGTCTGCTGTATCAGTATGAAGGGTAAGCCAGGGAGGCAATGCCAGTTGGCACCCCTGCCTGCATCCTTCTCTCATTGTTGTAAGTTTGTGCTGGTGAGGTGGCCCCATGCTGGGGGCAATCCAGGGGGTATCGCTTGCTGGGTAAGTTTCGTTGAGGTGAGGATGGGGTCCAGGGGTCAGTGAAGGTCTGAGGTAATGTGTGGCACTACAAAAAACAGATTAAATAAAAAAAAAAAGTTGCAAAACAATGCTTTCTTCTAGAAGTCCACTCTTTTCTTTTAGTAACTCTGTTTTAGGGTACTTTGGCATTCTTCTTTACATAATGTAAAAATGGGAACATTAGCCATGCTCCCTCAGCAGCGCCATAAAGGATGTGGACTTTGTATCAGTCACCACCCTCTGGCAAGGTTCCATAGTAGGACAAAGTGCTGGGGTGACCACTTGCCTGTGTCAGAGTACTAGGGCAAACTTGATTCCTGTTTTGCTTCTATCCTTCCTGTTTGTCAGCACTTTTAACTGTTTATTTGCACTAGTGATTTTTTTTTTGCACTGATGGTAAATTGATTAAGTACCCACATTTGAAGACATATTTGATTTAGTGCATTGACTGACTGAAATTTACAGAGGCAGGTATTCTTTTCTTTTCCATAAAGCTTTTTGTCTCATGTTTGCCAACCAGACCTTTCAGGCTTCGGTCCACCCATCCCTGTCACCCTATATCCCGTTTGACTTACTTCTCCTCCTGGATATTCCCCATGAATTACTTTTGTTATCAGGGCTGTTGGGGTTGGCTAGGCCCCTCTGGAGCACAATCCAAACTTTCATTTGGAGGATGTACCTGCAGGGCCTGTGGTGGACTGAGTCATCATCCTACTTGGCCCTTATTTCTCTACCCTGCATTCTACCCTGTCAGTCAATATCCAGTGAAATTATTACATGATTACATGAAGGCACACACTCACTACACATTGGCTGACAGCTCTCCTTGTTATGTAAAATCAACCGTACTGCCACCAAGTCATCCCATGGTAGCAGTCTAAGAGTGTTGCAGCCAAACCTCACTCCCTAGGACAGGAGAGGAGAGCAGTCCATGGGATGCTGAATCCTCTCCTTTGTGTTCTACAGTAATAGAAAAGCAGTAAAGATGTTAGTCTTGAAATGTCCAAGTTCATTATATCATGTCACAAAGGAGGGTCTTTAGTGATTTGTGAATTCAAATGCTTTCAAATTTATGCATTATTCATTTCTGAAGTTTTATGAGCTGTGCATGTAGTCACAAACTTTCAGATTTTTCATAAGATGTTTTCCTGTGCCTGTGATCCTATTTCAAAACACAATCACAGCATGATTTGATCAGCTGATATTTATGGTGGCTTATAACTCTGTTGATCTAGTGACCTGGCAACTGGCATGCACAATCTCTGCAGGAGGATCTGCAAACTCTGTATATGTGGTGAATATCTATCTGATCATTTTCAAGTTACAGAGTATTAAAAAGATGATTACCTTGTATTTATATTTCATGATATGGGCACATAGTGTGATATTCATGACATCACTGTGCAGTATTCAGTTAATTTAAATGCTGTTTATTAGAATTCTTTCCAAGATTACTGTGGTAATGTGTATTTTGTATGCAGTAAGATATGCCTGGGTGTGTAATTATAGGTCAATAATCATACTCCTCAAATGTGTTGCTAGGTATGAGATGTTTGCAACAAGTGCCTTTTAACATGAGAAGAAAGTAGATTGACCACCGTTATATATCCCCGAAAAGTCTTATTGCACTTATGAGTTCTACTTATAAATATTTGAAAGCTTTTTTTATGATTTTAATAAGAAAATATTGCAGCCTACCCATCAGTGCAGTGGTAGGGCTACTGCTTGCAATGCCAGTGACCTGGGTGTAGGAACAGGCCTGGATCTTCAGAGGTCAACTAGGAGGAGGAGGACTGAGTGTCCCAGAGGACACCGCCCCTGCCATAGAGGAAAGCAATGAGATCCACAGTAACATTGCCACTTAGGTGACCATGGGTGGCAATGTGGCTGGAGCACCAGGGGAAGGAGACACTCCCTGACAGCAGACGCATGCACACTCTGCATGTGCATGTCACACCATCATCTCTGAAGAGCATCCAGAGGGTGGGGCAAAAAGAGTGAAAGAACACCAACTGACAGAATGGCACTTGTGGTTCCCCATAGACCCCACACTGCTTACTGGCTGCAGGACACACCAATCAAATAAGACATCCAGAGGGGGCTTGGGGTACCCCTGCTGACTCTGACTCAGAGGGCAGGTTGTAGAGGAACAGGTAGGTCCCACAGGTAAGCCCCAAAGATGGCGGGTGATGGGGCTGGGGGAACCGTGGCACTGATGGGGACCAGTTAGGTGCAGAAGGAAGTGAATAAGAAAATATTGCTTTCTTTATGAAACATAAGCAGGAGACAAAAACAGTTGAGGCACATTGATATTGTAGCTGAACTTGGTGCACAGGTTGAACATTATAGGAGTTTAATTATGGGCAGATAACTGCACTCTTGTACTTGTCACTAAGCCAGTCAGTGCAAGAATAATCTCACCCATGTTATAAAAGTGAATATGGTGTGTTCATATATATTGAAGTTAATGGTGGACAATAAAATGTGCTACTAGTCTTGTTAGTTTAAAAAAAGTTTAAAAAGGCTAATCTGAAAGTAAAATAAAGAAACATCCTCCATGAGGAAAAATAAATAACTGATTTGACAAGTTTACAGCTATTATGGATTTGTTTGTGGGAGTGACAAAAGCGAAACCAGTAATACAATCACATTGTGTACCATGCCTGAAAAGGGTGGTTTTAATAGATAAGGGCATGACATAGTTGCAATGGTGTAAGTTTGTGGAGATGGAAATGACCATAACATCATTTAAAAGCTCAGTTAGAAAGTAAAAAACACAGATTCCATGATGAAAAGTTAAACATAGCATACTTCTTCATGTTTTCTTATGAAGGCAGGGGCAGGCATGATGACTTAGAGTCCCTTCTGACCTTATATTAACTATAATAAGTAACTGTGATTTATGAAGTTTACAGCAAATTTTGATTTGTTCGTGGGAGTGAAAAAAGTGAAGACAGTAACAAGATCACATTGTGTCAAACCTTTTTAGAGCACGTTTTTTAATTTAAACATATAGGGGTACTCTTAGACTGTAATCCAACTTTCTCATTTCATATAAAGGCCATCAGCAGACAAATTAATCAAAAATTAGATGTGTTGATTAAGCTTAATGGCTGCTTAGCATTAGAAGACAGACATATTATTGAAAAAAGTATATTGTTATCAACATTAAATTATAATACTTTTGTAAATGCAAATCTGTCTTCTACTGATTCAGCTCAATTAACTAAGACATTTAATGGGATTTGTCATTTTGCATTAAGTATGCCATACAGTACACATCATTGTGTGATCTGTATGTAAACACTGGTCGATTACCACCAAGGCTTATTAGTCTAAATAATTTATGCTGTGCTGTGGACAAAACCTTGAGAACAACATCAAATACACCATTATATACACTTCTAAATTTTAGAAGAAAATGTAGGAAACCAAGATCATCTGGAAAACACTTGTTTTCTATTCCAGCCTCCTCTACTTCAATGGGTAAATGCGCATTCTCTGTTGGCGGTATAGCCTAGAGGTTGGAGGAATGAGGTGTGAACGAGCTTGGTACATCCAGCAGACCAGACCCGAGTTTGATTCTCACAGCCTCCACTTGCATACTGTGTGACTCTGCGCAAGTCACTTAACTGCTCAGTGCTCCCAGGTCGCCCCTCAAAACAGGCACTAGTGCCTAGTGGGTCTTACCTGGTTACCAAAGACTAAAAAAAATGTTGAAATAACTTACCTGAGTTTCTAAACAACTCTGAAAGTCATACTTTTTAAAAATCAATAAAGGTCTTACTTATTAAACCAGCTAGACTGTGTATGTTTTAATTGATAACGTCTATTGATGTTTTGTACTAAGCATCACTCCTGAATATTGCATATTACATTTTTATTGCTTGTTTGCACCTTTATGTACTGTATCACCTTTATTCATCTTGGGGCTGCTTTGTAAGTGCAGTCTGGGTCATTCCTGAAAAAGGGCCTTTGGCTCTGAGTACGTACCCAGTAAACAAAGTAAATAACTAAAAATAAATAAACTAGTGTACAGCTGTCATTAAATTAAGCAATAATGCACGACAGGGTGTGTGCCATGCTGGGTTATGTCACACCTCAGGTGGTTGTTTGTGTGCTGCAACTTGATACAGTGATGCTGTGCTAGGATAACATCACTGCACAAGGCGGCCACTGACCAATCAGACTAGTAGGACATTTATTGCCTTTGTATAATATACCATTAAATAGGGATAGAAATGAACTGCAAAAATACAAATTTTAGCATCAGTTAAGGTTGACACACAATTAAATTCTCAAAAATAGGAAATGTGACAACGTTCATTGGTGAATGTGAAGTGTGCTGTTTCTTGCCAATGAATAGTTTTCCAAAGCAGCGATGGCAGTCTTTCAAGGGACAGAAACTTACTTACACATCAATGGTTTGAGAAAAGTTGCCACAGTTGGGCACTGCCATAGCTGCTCCCAACAATCATTTAAACCCCAAAACACTATACATTCACCAAAATTCATTTTTTTACCCTAGTATCACATTTTCCTACATTGGAGGCTTTGTGCTTTAACCCTAGCTGATGTCTAAATGCAGAGTTTTTGCAATTCATTTATTTGTTTTATTTGCATGTTTGTTTATAAATAATTGAAGATTTGTTTTGTGTATTGTTTAGTCATTTCTTCTTTGTTTATTTAATATTGTAAGCACTGCAAGCATTAAGGAAAGACATGTCTAGCTGTCGGTCTATCTACAGTATCTGTCTATCTATCTATCTATCTATCTATCTATCTATCTATCTATCTATCTATCTACACTGAAGTATCTATCTAGCCATCTACTGTATCTGTATCATAAATGCTGTCTACATATTTTCACTTTTTCACTACTGTCTTGCCATTGATATGCACACTACAGATTATGAGGTCGTATAATACATGTTTACAGCTAGTTGGCTGATAAACATTAATAGGAACAGCTGCAGTATCAGAGTTATCATGCATTAAGGAAAGGAAAGGGGAAATTGTTTAACTAGGAAAGCACACTAAGCCAGAGCTCGTTTCCAGGTATGACCTGGGAGTACAAGGAAGTTAAGTGACTTGCTCAGAGGCACACAGTATGCAAGTGGGGGCTGATGGGATTCAAACCTAGATCTTCAGGTTTGCAGCTCAGTGCTTTTAACCACTATGCTGTACTGGTTAAGGGCATTAACTGTTTAAGGAGAGTGTGAACATGAGAGGATGCTGTTGGGGTACAAGGGGCTGCAGGGGGCTGGCAGGGCACCAAGCATTTTACTTTATGTCCACTGGGCATTAGAATAGTCCCCACCATTATGAATCATGGGTAAGGGTGGTAGAACATATTTAGAAGGCACTTTGTCTCATTATTGTATAAGAACAGTGGGGCTTGGTTGTTTGGGGGGTACAAGGATAGCATTGGGTGAGGGGAAGGATTGGCGGGAGGCCAGAGATAACTATTTGAAGATCAAGGAGGAATGGGAAGGGTGTTGTGGTGGCACATGGCAGTGGGGGTAGACATGGGACTAGCCCTGGCCAGCAGGGAGGGGGGGGCTGCAAACTGTGAAGTGTTGCAGATTAGCTGCAGAACACAGTTATGCATTTAACTGCATATAGAGGAGGTATTGATTCAAGGTTCCAAAAAGACTTGGTTGGGGAATACCTATTGTACATCAAGATGGTAGAACTCTTTTATAGGGCACCCAGGCATGGATACTAGTGAATGGGAACCATTAGAGGAATTGGTTTTACAGTGAGGATGCACCAGGGCTGCCACCTGTCACCACTATTGTTCACCTTGCTGATAGAATGTAGTGGCAGCCTCAGGATGTCAGCACAAATGAGCCTTATATGCTGACAACTTGCTACTGTTTGTTACAAAACTCTGTAGTTCATTACCAGCCTTGCTGGAAGTTGTGGTTAGAGGTTAGAGGGCCTGGCAGTATAGTCTAGAGGTTGCAGTAATGAGCTATGAATGAGCTTGGTACATTCAGCAGACCTGGGTTTGATTCCCACAACCTCCACTTGCATACTGTGCAACTTTGAGCAAGTCATTTAACCGGCCCAGTGCTCCTGGATCACACCTGGAAACAGCACTTGTGAATAGTTGGCCTTACCCAGTTACCAAAAGAATAAAATAAAAAAAATAAAAATATGAGTTGGTATGCCTATCTGGGGGGTTGGGGGCATCCCCACAGGGTAGTACGAACTGGGGCTTTCATATAGTCGGTTCCACATTCACATACCTCAGTATCAAGGCATGGAGAGAACTTGGCAACATGTATGCCTTGAACTACAAACCACTGTTTAGCAAGATTTTGTCAGACTTAGAAAGACGGAGGGCACTGCACATCTCATAGATGGGAAAAATCAATCTGCTTAAAATGAATCTTTTCCCTAGTATCCTTTATATAATGCAGATGTTACCTATGGGGCCCTTCAGGAGGTGATATAGAAGCTGGAAAGGGAATTTACTAATTTCATCTGGCAGAATAGGATGTCATGGATGAGCCTCCTAAGACTGAAGGGCAGGGTGGAGAAAGAGAGTCTAAATCTCCCATACCTAAGAGGGTAATATCGCTCAATCCAGAATAGAAATGTGCAGGATTTGGTCAGCTGCATGGAGACAACAGGCTGTGTGGATCTGGAGGAAGATGGGACAAGGACTAGACTATCAGCCTTTCTGGCTCCAGAAGGAAGAGAGCATTTGGGAATGGGGGTACTAAGATCCCATTTGCTAGACTGGCTCTGGAGGCATGGGAGGCATTGAGGAAAAGGAGAGGAACAGAATGGGATCTTACTCGCTTGGTAGCAGTGGCAGGTAATCCTGCCTTCCTGCCTGAGCTGGAGGATCAAGGCTTTAAGACATGAGAGTCTTAGCGAATTATGTACCTGGGGGACCTGTATGGGAGAGACAGAGGACATAATCTCTGGAGGAGATATAGGACCAGTTTCACAAATCTCCATCCCACCTGCATTATTTATTTATTGAAGTGTTTCACCAGGAAGGCACACTGAACAACAAGTGGCTCATCTCACGGTGTGACCTGGGGGGGGGGGGGGATACAATGAGGAATTAGAGACCTAGAGAATTACTAATGATAAAGATAAGAACAGATTACAACAAGCATTTGTCAATGCAGAATGTTGAGTGCTTTGCTCCGTTCAGCTTGCTCAGTTCCCCTCCCTCACCTGCTTGTTCTGTTTCTCCCAGCGCTGCAGGCTGCCCTTTTGTATTGGGCTCCTGCCTGCGTTGGTGCCTGTGTCTGCCCAAAAAGAAATCCGTAGCAGTCCTGACAGAGCTCAGTTGAGCTCAGTCACTCCCCCTCTCTCACTCACTCGATCCTAATCTGTCCCGAACATTGATTTCTGAAAGTGACTGCAGTATTCTGCACTGGAAATGTGAAAACACATTTCGGGCTGGATGTGAAAAATGACAGCTATACTGTTCTTAAGGAGGTGTGAAAAAATGCCAGTGTTGAAAATCTGGGGTGAAAAGATTACTAATTTGCAAAGTTACAAAGGTGCATGGCAACTGCACAACACACACATGTAACACAGTCATTTTATGGAGTTTCATTACAAAATTTTCAACACAGGCATTTTAACACCTCTGCTCCTGAACAGTGTCACTGTGATTTTCGTAATGCATCCCAAACACTGATTTCCCATAGTACCCACGCTATTCTGCACTGGAAGTGCGAAAACACATTTTGGCCAGGGTATGAAATGACAGCTGCACTGTTCATAAGGAGGTGTGGAACAATAGCAATGTTGAAAATCTGGAGTGAAAATATTGCAAATTAGCAAAGATATGAGCGTGTGTGGAAACTGCACAACACACGCTCATAACACAGTAATTTTATGGACTTTCGTCACCAAGTTTTCAAGATAGGCATTTTAGAACCTCTGCTAACGAACAGTGTCACTGTTATTTTTATAATATGTCCCAAACACTGATTTCCCACAGCGACCATGCTGTTCTGCCCTGCAAGTGCGAAAATACATTTCGGCCAGGATGTGGAAAATGACAGTTCATAAGGAGGTGCAGGAAAATGGCAATGTTGAAAATCTGGAGTGAAAATATTGCAAATTTGTGAAGTTATGAGCACGCATATCAACTGCGCAATGCATGCTCGTAAAACAGTCATTTCTTGGATTTTTTATACCAAATTTGGAACATAGCCTTTTAGAGAGCCCATCTCATGAACACTGGCACTGTTGTTTCATTAATCAGTCCCAGAAGGTGATTCCACACAGTGAAACTGAAATCACCTTTTGGGGCTGAATAACACCATGACAGTGCCTGAATTTGTGAGGAGCTGTCTCAAAAACCCCATGTTAAAAATTAGGTGCCAAAATTCTGAAAAATGCCTGAGATATGCATCAAAGTTGAAACCCCCCTATTTATGACATTATACAGCTTACCGGCATTTCCTCAGTTTGTAGTTGGCTTCAAAGAGTGCAGACATGTTCCCGGTCCACCGAAGATCGTCATGCCAGACTCCGCAGGTAAGTATGGGGTGAGGGGGTGTGGGGAGGTAGAGTGCACAGAGGGTGGGCACGGGTTGTAGGATTAGGCAGGGAGACAGAAAGATACCATTTTCTTTTTTTCACAGGTACTACAAACAAAAAAAGCCATCACGGGACAGCTTTTTTTTTTTACAGGACCCTTTGGCACACTGTGGTAGGCTCCCAGTGTGCCAACACAGTGTTTTGTTGGGGGGGCAGCTCTAGCCGACGGGGAAGTGGGCACCCCCTCGGCACAACTGCAGTGTGTGTTTGGGGGGGAAATTATGCCGATGGGGAGTGGGCTCCCCTGTTGTCAAATACTTTGTGAGGGGACATAATGCCAGCAGGGAGTGGGCTCCTCCGCCCGGCAACATGAACATTACCATTACAGCCACTGAAGCCGATGGGGATTGGGGCCCCTGTCGGCAAATGATACTGTGAGAGACATAATGCCAATGGGAAGTGGGCTCCCCCATCAGCAACATGAACATTACGGTTACGGCCACTGAAGCCGATAGAGATTGGGGCCCCCATCGGCACACAAACACTGGGGGGGCACATGCTGCTGAGGGGGACTGGGCACCCCATCAGCATGGGGGGGGCTTACTCATATTGTTTGTGAACATGGCGGCAAGCCGCTGCCATGTTCACAAACAATATCACAGTACCAAGGTTCCGACCAGCAATGACGGGTCACTCCCTCATTGCAGTGGAATGGCTTATGATGCAATGACGAGGTAGCCCCGGTTGCAGTGGCTGAAACCTTACAAGGTTGTGGCACACTGGCTGAACTAATGTCAGCAGTGCACCACCCCATTGGTGAAAGTGGGCCAATCCTCCAAAGGCTGTGTGGGCATTGGCCACAACAGTGCCGTGCCTCCACAACCTGCTTCTGCAGCAAGCTGCCACAATATGTTTCTTGCGCATGCATGCAATCAACATAAAAATGAGCATTTTGTCGATACAATTGTGAGCAGAACAGACATTTACAGCTTGAGAAAGCTGGTACAACCAGTGGGTGGACAAAAAAAAAACTGATACAGTACACCTGGCAGGTAATAATGCAACAATACAATCATAGTGCTATGAAGTTCTGAGTGCTTTTCTTAATGGCAGTAAACAAGTGCTAGGGGCAAAATCAGGGAAGGGGGAAATTATCATTGATAGAGTTGTGAGGGAAGAAGCTAAGATGAGCAGGAAGGGGTAATGGAGGTAGCAATGATGAGCTGTGGGAAGAGTGCAGGAGAGGAAGGGAGGGTGGGAAGGGGAGGGGAAACTGCATAGACCAATTTCCCCTCAGTGTGTCGGGGGCCCTGTGAGGGGGAAGAACTGGTAACAAGACAGAAATAGTGAAAACAGGAGTTAGAGGCAAGCCATCATTACCTGATTCCCCTTCAGGATGTAAAAATCCTGCCAGGGGTCTGGGTGTAGGTGAGCAGAACAGGGAATGTGAGGCAGTTAGGGAGGATTAAAACAGGTACAGCTGGAAGTGAGGAAGTTGTGTAGTGCAGAACTAATGGAATAGGTGGAGGAGGAATGACATATTTGTGAGGGGAGAGCATTCGAGATTTTAGGGAAGTGGTGGGAGAAGGCAGTCTGGCCAATGAGGGTAGATCAGCGTAAGATCGACAGGGTGTGTGTGTCAGTCGATCTCAGGGAATGAAAGGGAGTGGTAGGGATAGTTAGGGAAGATACAAGGTAAGGAGGGAGTTCTCCAAGCCAGAATTTTGAGGTCAATTTGGCACAGTGGGAGAGCTGCCAGTTAGACAGTGGGGGGAGGGCTAGGGCATGATAGATATCACAGTGATGAGTATGAGAGGGGGTGTTGAAAGCAAAGTGGCAGAAGGAGTTAAAGAGAGAGTCCAATTTGGCCAAGGATGATTTGGGAGCTGCACCATAGAATACATCACAGTAGTCAAAAATGGGGTGTATCATCTTCTGAACAAGTTCACACCTCACAGTCAATGGGATACGACTGTGGTTCCTCTACAGGGCACCAAGCTTGGGGCACGGTTTCCTCAGGATGGCATTGATGTGTGCAAAGAAGTTGAGGTTTGGCTAAGCCAAACCCAAAGGTATCTAAATGAGGATGTATCCTCAAGGATTGTCCCATCTAGGGTATGGAAGGAAGGCATGCCAGAAAACCTAGAAAGTCTCTGCCTAGTGCTGAAGGTCATAGAGACAGTCTTCTTGGCACTGAGGGACAGCTGATATGAGGCTAACCAGAGCTTAACCTGGTTGAAGTCATGCTGTAGGCTGGTTTCCATCACTGTAGGGTACTGCCAGAGCTGTACAAGACAGTATTGTCAGTGTACATATGGATGGAGGAGGAGGAGGAGGAGGAGGAGGAGCAGACTGTAGGAAGACCATTGATGTAAATGGAAAACAGCAGGGGACCTAGCACTGAGCCCTGGGGGACTCCTATGCTGATCAGAAATGGGAGGAGGTAGAGTCCGAGATACGTACCGATTGTGTCCTTCTGGAGAGACAGGAATTAAACCAGTTTATGGCAGACAATGCCAGGCCTGCTGCTGAGAGAGAACCAAGAAGGAGTGTGTGGGACACAGTGTCAAATGCTTTGGCTAGGTTGGCAAAAATGGCTGAGGAGATCAGGCCATTGTGCATCCCAGTAAGGATGGAGTCAGTGAGCCAGAGGAGGGAGGTGGTAGTAGAATGATTCTTCTGAAAGCCAGATTAGAATGGGGTGAAGAAGGAGGAATGCAAGAGAAAGGAGGAAAGCTGGGAGAGAACCAGGTGCTCTTGAAGTCTGGCAAGGGTAGGAAGTAGACAAATGGGACAATAGTTGCCAGGAGCAGATGAGTCACCGCCCTTGGATAGAGGAATAACTACATCATGTTTCCAGGAGGACAGGACCTGTGCTGTCAGAAAGGAGAGGTTTAGGATTAAGGAAATAGAGTAGGCATTAGCAGGAGCAGAGAGGAAAATAAGTTTAGGGTCAAGGTCATACTGAGAGGAGCCTTTTGATGGGTTCAAAGAGAGCAGGAAACTTAGGGCTTCAGTGGGACATATGTGGGAGAAGGAGAAGGGGTGGTAGTCAGAGGAGGGATGGGGAAGTGAAGGGGGAAGGTGGGGAAGGAGGGGTGGAGTGCAATGCAAGAAGGAATACAGAATGAATCACTTATCAAAGGAGTACAGTAGCACTATTACAGTGAAATAGAAAATGTAGGGTGCCAGAAGATTTACTAGGTTGGATCAGACACAACAAGGCATAAGCCCATCGAAAGTGTTCCCCACTACTCAGCAGGTGTATGGTAGATTACCTCTTGTCCATCCTAGATGGGCATCCAATCGTTGTTTGAATTGTGAACAGTTCTCTGCCTCCAATACATTTTGAGGCAAGTTATTCCATTACCTGGATGCCTGAATTGTAAAATAATTTCCCCTTCTTCTTGTGTTTGCTCTTGGAATCACCAGTTGTTTGTTATGACACATTAAGTAAACCTCCCTATGGATATATTTGAGGTTACATTTTTTCATCATGGTCGGATTACGTAAGATTCTGTACAACTGGAGCAGATCCCCTCTCTTTCTATATTCCTCAAGGGTCACCAGCCCAGTTCTTCTTAATCTCTCTTCATAAAGTAGATGTTTTAATCTAGGTACCAATCTAGTTGCTCTGCACTGCACCCTCTCAACAAGATGTATATCCTTTTTTAGACATGGGCTTCAAAAGGGGGCACCAAAGTCCAAATGAGGTCTCACATAAATCCTGTACAAAGGGATGATACCATTTTCAACTTTATTGATGAATGATCTTTTAATACAATTAATTAACATGTTAGCAGTATGCGTAATTTTATTACAGTGACTGGAAGGGGTAAGGGTGTTATTAATTACGATTTCTAGGTCCCTTTCCTTATTCATGGCTCTCAATTCCTTATTATTTAGGGTATATGATATACTTGGGTTATTAATTCCCATATGTAATACAACACATTTGTTGTGGTTAAGGGACATTTTGTTTTCATTAGACCATTTTTAAATTATTTGCAGGTCTCTTTTCATTGAATATTGTTAATTGATTGTATCCACTTCGCCTCCTTGTATTGTCATCTATACATTTTTTAATGACATTAGCAATGTTAATATTGATATCATTGATAAATAAATAGAAAAGTACATGGCCCAATACGGACCCCTGAGGTATGCCACTGGTGACAGCTTTGCTGCTTGAAACATACTGGCCCATTCTTACTCTTTGGGTTCTTCCTGTTAGCCAATTATCTATCCATTGAATTAGGGGTATGCTTAGGCCTATGCTAATCAATTTATCTACTATTTCCTTGTGCAGAATTTTATTGAACACTTTCTCGAAATCCAATGACAATACATCTACAGACTTATTGTTATCCAAGCTGGTTGCTAAGGTGTTATAGAAGGAGATTAAGTTAGTGACACATGAATGTCCCATGGTAAATCAATGTTGATTACTATCATGGAAGCTTAAGTCCTTTAATTCATTTTCTATTCTGTCTTTTATTATTTGTTCCATGGTTTAACATAAAACTGAAATTAAACTTATTGGACGATAGTTGTGTATGTTGTCTTTGGCCCCCTTTTTAAATATTAATATCACAATCGATGTTCTCCAGTCACTTGGTACCTCTCTTGATTTTAAGGAACTATTAAATAATTTTGTAATGGGTTCCACTATAGTATCCAGAGTTTCCAATATTAGTCTAGGGCTGATGTTATCTGGTCTTCCAGATGTATTGGGTCTTAGTTTCCTAATGGCTTTTTTACATTCCTCTTTAGTTATAGGATTAATAGAAGTAGTGATAGCAAAACTGTTTAAGGTTGCATCTTTTGGATTCAATTTATTGCAGAAATAGTTATTGAATTCTTCAGCAATTATTTGTTCATCAGTTATATTGCTATTTCTAAGAGTGAAGGTTGATGTGTTTTGTATTGGATTTTTTTCACTATTTACATAATCAAAGAATGCTTTATTATTGTCCTTTGTATGAGCTATTTTAAGTTCAATCTTACATTTCTCATTCTTGATTATACCCTTTAACTTTCTCACCTCTTTCCTGTTTGGCATAATTTTCCATTGACTTATGTTTTAATTTTTGATATGCCTTTTCCTTGACTTTATTTTTTTTCTAATCTGCTTTGTTAACCAAGGTGGTATTCTATCTTTTTTGTTATGCGTGGGGATTATAGGTGCTATCTTATTTTCTATGTCCAGAATTGCGATTTTTACAAAATTCCAGGATTACTCTGTTGTTACATTATTAAGGTGCGATTCCCAATTAGAAGTGAGAGGTCTGCTCTGTAGTACTGGGAGCAGAATATGGTACTGAAATAGTAGGTAGGACTAGTGTTGGTGAGTACAGGGAGAATTAATTGGGGAGGCAGAGAAGAGATAGGGGAATGGAGGCAGGTACAGGGGTGGCAGTTACAAGGATAGGTAAGTAGGAGTAGTGTTGGGCAGTATAGGGAGAAAATTACTGGAGGGGAGAAAGGAACTAAGGGAATGGAGGTTGCTACAGGAGGGGCAGGTGTGACTGCAGAGGAGTGAGAAGAGGACACTGAGGGATGTGGCATTTCATATGGAAGTGTTAAGGAATCTCCAAAGTTTGGGGGAAGTGATGGGAAAAGGTGGCTTGGCCAATGGAGGTGGCCCTGGTGGGCTCAGCCAGAATACATGGGTTAAGGTTATGCAGGGAGTAGGTGGAAGGTGGAGAGGAGAGGGAAGAAGAAGATACAGAGGGAGTGTACAGGATCACAATTTTGCTATGAAGTTAGAGCAGTGGGAGAGGCATCAGTCCCCAGGGGAGGGGAAAGAGAGAGATTGGTAGAGGGCACAGTGGTGAGTGTGGGGGGAAGGGGACAATCAAGAGCAAAGCAGCAGAAAGAATGAAAGAAGGTGTCCGGTCTGGCAAGGAAAGTTCTGGAAGCAGCACTGTAAACTACATCTCCCTAGTCAAATATTCAGAGTATCATTTTTTGGACAAGTGTCTGGCGGGCTGGCAGGGGAATACATCCTTGACTCCTGTACAGGGCATCAAGTTTAGGGTGCAGTTTCTTGTAGATGACATCTACATGTCCAGAAAAGTTGAGGGGTTATTCCAACCAAACCTCAAGATACCTAAACTAAGTAACATCCTCAAGCATGGTCCCTTTGAGGGTGTGGAATGAGGTGGGGGAGGAGAGCCTGGAGGGTATCTGCCTCATGCCAGAGGTCATGGAGACTGCCTTCTTGGCATTTGGAACAGCTGATTTGAGTTGAGTCAGAGCTGGACTTTATCAAAGTCAAGTTGGAGTCTGGACTCCACATCAGGAGGAGAGGGACCAGAGGTATACAGGACGGTGTTGTCCGCATACATGTAGACAAAGGAGGAGGAGGAGGAAGAGGAGGAGCAAACCACAGGAAGATTGTTGAGGAAGGCCAAAAATAAAAGTGGACCAAGGACATAGCCTTGAATGATGTCAATGTTGATGGGGGGGATGGGTTAGTGAATCTCCAACCCTGACCAATTGAGTCCTACCTTCTAGGTAGGAACTGAACTAGTTGGTGGCACTGGCTGACAGTCCTGCTGTGGAGAATTTAGAGAGGAGGTGGTCATGGAAGACAGTGTCAAACACCTTGGCCAGGTCTACTAAGATGACTGAGGTGATGAGGCCCTGGTCCATGCCAGAGAGAATGGAGTCAGTGAGCCTTAGGAGGGAGGTGGAGGTACAGTGGTGTTTCCAGAAGGCAGACTGGAAAGGGGTGAAAAAGTGGGGTGGAGTCAAGGATGGGAGAAAGTCGGGGAAGCACAATGTGCCCCTGAAGTTGAGCTAGGATAGGGAGAAGAGAGATAGGCCAGTAGTCGCCAGGGACAGAAGGGTCTCCACCTTTGAGGAGGGTTGATAGTGACGTGCTGCCAGACAGCTGGGACAGAGGTGAAAGAGGAGAGGTTTAGAAGAGAGGCATGGGGAAAGGCAATAGTGGATCAGACAGGTGGAGAAGTTTAGAGTCCAGACCATCAGGGAACTTGCCCTTAGTGGGATTGAGGGAAAGAAGAGCTTTCTGGGTGTCTAAGGGGGACATAGAGGAGAAGGACACAGAGGGAGATGGGGAGGGGTCTTTACCAGTTGCATGGGTGGAGTCTGTGGGGGTGGGAGGGACAAGAGGAGAGATGAGGCATAGCCAGTGAAGTAGGCAATAAACTTGGTGGTTATCTCAAGGGGGTCAGACAGAGAGGAGTAACCCACTTTGAGAACTGATATTGGGGGCTGGAACAGTGGGGAGAAAAGGGCATGGATCATTTTCCAGAATTTTGATGGGTAATTGATACTGGTTTGGAAGGTGGCCTGGAAGTATTCTGCTATTGCTAGGCACACTGCCCTGGTGCAGACATTGCAGAGAGAGTGGTAGGTCTGATAGTCAGCAGGGTGGCCAGTGGTTCTGTGACCCTTCCAGGCATTGTTCAACACATACATTCATGCCAGTAGCTCACTTGAGACCCAGGGGAGGTGGGAACCTCTCACTCTGACACATCTAAGGGGAGCATAATGGTTCCAAACATCAAGGAATTTGCCTTTGAAATAGTTAATGGCCAGGTTGATGAAGGAAGCAGTGAAGATGGGAGACCAGTCTGTGTTAGCTAGGTCATCACATAGGAGGCACAAGGTCTAGGGATTTATATGAGCAGATTAGCAGACTCCAGTGGCAGACATGCCAGAGTCTGTTATTTGGTGTTGAGGACTTGGTGGAGGAGGGGTAGGATTCCTATCCTACAGCTATCAGAGTGATGTTACTCTTGGTAAGACATTGCATTCAGAACACTTGGGTATGCCATGTAACATCCACAGTGAGGCAATGAAAACACTTCCCATCCAAACCCTGGCCTTGGAATGTCTTACTTACACCCTACATGATAGGGAGGAACTATTTCTTAGGAGTTGGAGTAAGATTCTATATATCCTTCTAGTGGTGGAAGCTGCCCTGCTGGGTCAGGGTATCATATTTTTTTTTAAGTCTTTCGTAACAGGAAAAGGCCCACTAGGCACAAGTGCCTGTTTTCAGGGGTGACCTGGGAGCACTGGGCAGTTAAGTGACTTGCTCAGAGTCACACAGGATGCAAGTAGAGGTTGTGAGAATCAAACTAAGGTCTGGTTTGCTGGATGTACCAAGTTCATTCACAGCTCGTTACTGTAACCTCTAGGCTATACTGCCAGCCCATATTAGCTGAGTACTGAGTAGATGGGCAGGAACAATTGATGGTAGTCCCAGGTGTGATACACTAAAGGTCAATACAGACTACCCCTAACTACATATATTTTTAAACGCCCTGTATATTTAAGTTTATTGTAATTTAATCCTACTTTACCTTATCTTAAGTTATATGGTGTCCACTCCTTATCTGCTCAGGTGTCCCTCAAAGGTCTGCCCTGGGTCCTATTCTTTTTTCCATATTCTTGAATGACCTTCCCTCTGTCTGTTCATATGTGTCTATTCATATGCAAGCTGATGATAAAGTTATTTCTGCATTTGGCTCCTCTTCTCAAGATCTTACTTTTCAGCTTAAGCTAGATTTTGACAATGTTCGGTGCTGGTTTAAGTCTAAACAGCTATCCCTCAATGTGAAAAAAAACTGTCTCCATGACTTTCTGTACCCATCAGTGGCTTTTTAAACTTACCTCTCTACCTTCTTTTTGCACCCTTAGTGGTGCTATTATTGGGGATGTTTCCTCTTTCAAGTACCTTGGTGTCTGGCTTGACCATTATCTTGATTTCTCAATTCATATTGATGCCATTCACCAAAGGATTCACCCCAAGCTCGGTGCACTTTATAGGAATAAAGTGAGTATCCTGCTTCCTATCTGCTGTGAGAGTGTATTAAAGCTGATTTTCCTATTTTGGATTATGGTAATTTAGTCTACATTGGAGCTCCCAAATCCACCCTTGCCAGACTGGACCCCCCTTTCCAACTCTTTTTGTCATTTTGCTTTAGATTGTTCTCCATGTACTCACCACTGTTCACAATATTCTGCGCTTTCACTTCCCTCTCTTGACACTAGGTGCCTTTCCATCATTTATATCTAAATTGTGGTTTAGTTCCTTTACTTTCCTACCTTATCCTCTCCTATTCACGTGATATTGCTTCTCAATCCCTCACTATTCCTTCTTGGAAATCTACAGCTGGTCAATCTGCTTTCCTAAACGTTAGTCCTCTCTTCCCTTGTCTATTCTCTCTGCCTCTTTGGCTTTCTACTTTAAATCTCTCCTTCATGACTTTTTTTTCCATCTTGCAATAGTCCTTAATCCTCCTCCATCGCCCCTTCACTAGTTTTGCCTTGGAAATCTGTTTCCCATTACCTTGCATATATTACTCTGTTTTGTATTTGTTTTATTATTTCTTCATTTAACTAGTATTGTTGTATTCTTTATATTTTATTTACTTATTTAAAAATTGGTAAATGAGAGAGGCACCCTGAGCAGAGGCTCATTTCCAGGTGTGGCCGGGGAGGGGTATATATATATATATTTATATTTATATATATATATATATATAGTAATTTATTTATCTCAAAAATTTCACCAGGGAAGACATACTGAGTTGGTAACAGCTTGCTTCCAGATGTATCCTGGGGAAAAAAAATATATATACAGTGGCGTGAAAAAGTATTTGCCCCCTTCCTGATTTTCTCTATTATTGCATATTTGGCACACTGGATGTTTTCAGGTCTTTACAGAAAATGTAATATTAGATAAAGGGAACCTGAGTGAACAAATAACACTTGTTTTTTTTTTTTAATTTCACTTATTTAATGAAAAAAAGTTAACCAACACCAACTGGCACTGTGTGAAAAGTAATTGCCCACTTAATAACTGGTTACATACATTTGCTGCAATGACTACAACCAAACACTTCCTATAATTCAATATCAGTCTTTCACATCGCTGTGGAGGAATTTTAACCCACTCTTCCTCGCAGAACTGCTTTAATTCAGTAACATTTGGTAGGTTTTCAAGCATGAACTGCTCGTTTCAGGTCCTGCCACAGCATCTCTATTGGGTTTAAGTCTGGACTTTGACTAGGCCACTCAAAACTTTAATTTTACTTCTTTTTAGCCATTCTGATGTGGACTTGCTTTTGTGTTTTGGATCATTGTCTTGCTGCATGACCCAACTACGCTTCAGCTTCAGCTGATGGAAGGATGACGGACATTCTCATAAGAATTTTCTGGTACAGAGCAGAATTCATGGTTCCTTTAATTATGACAAGTCATCCAGGTCCTTAGGCAGCAAAGCATCCCACACCATCACATTACCACCACCATGTTTGACTGTTGGTATGGTGTTCTTATTGTGGAATGCTGTGTTTGCTTTCGCGAGACATTATGGGATCCATGTCATCCAAAAGTTCCACTTTGGACTCATCTGTCCATAGAGCATTTTCCCAAAAGGCTTGTGGATCATCCAGGTGCTTCTTGGCAAATGAGAGACGAGCATTTATGTTCTTCTTGGTTAGCAGTGGTTTCCGCCTGCTACTCTCACATGAAGCCCATTTTGCCCAGTCTCTTTCTGATTGTGGAGTCATGAACACTGACCTTAGCTGAGGCAGAGAAGCCTGCAGTTCTTTAGATGTTGTTTTAGGATCCTTTGAGACTTCCTGGATGATTTTACGCTGCACCCTTGGAGTAATTTTGGCGGGCCGCCCTCCTGGGAAGATTCACTACTGTTCCAAGTGTTCTCCATTTGGAGATTATGGCTCTCACTGTGGTTCGATGGAGTCCCAGAGCTTTAGAAATAGCTTTGTAACCCTTTCCAGACTGATAGAGGGCAACAAATTTTTTCTGATCTTTTCAGGAACTTCCTTTGATCATGGCATACTGTGCTTGTTGAATCTTTGTGCAGGCAACGTGACTCTGATGGTAAGGGTCAAAATAAGTGAGGTTTATATTGAGCAGGGCTGGCTGTAATCAAGCCTGGCTGTGTTTAACCTGCTGACTCTAATTATCCCTTTAATTAGGTTGATTTAACTAGGGGGCAATTACTTTTTCACACAGTGCCAGTTGGTGTTGGTTAACTTTTTTCGTTAAATAAATGAAATAACTAAAAAAAAAAAAGTGTTATTTGTTCACTCAGGTTCCTTTATCTAATATTATATTTTGTCTAAAGACCTGAAAACATCCAGTGTGACAAATATGCAATAGAGAAAATCAGGAAGGGGCAAATACTTTTTCACGCCACTGTATATATAGATAGGTAGATAGATAGTATATATGTATATGTATATATATATATATATATATAGATAGATAGATATAAATATATATATATATATATATATATATATATATATATATATATATATGTGTGTGTGTATATGTGTATAGATATATTTATTTTCCCCCAGGATGCATCTGGAAGCAAGCTGTTACCAGCTCACTGTGTCTTCCCTGGTGAAACTTTTTGAGATAAATTACTGTCTAATATCAATGTCAGCATGATTGTTATTAGAATTAATTTCCCTTCTTCTCATTAGCAGAAGGATATTAACTAGTAACAATATTGTCTACTACAAAGGGCTCAGAGGTAGTTGTGAATTCTGTATATGGTCTGTGAATGTATTGTCTGTTGCATAATTGTATAATGTTCATACTTTTCTCTGATAAAATTTCAATAAAAATGTGAAACAAAAAGAAGGAAAGTGGGCAAACATTGGACTAGGATAAAGATTTCATCTGCTGCTACTTCTTGAAAGGCAGGGTTCTCAGGTGAGTCATACCCTGCAGCACATAGCTTGCTTACAGCTGTAGTACAGATTTTTAGATGCATTTAGAAAATTGAAGAAACTGATAAGGAACACTTTTTAAAGGCTTAGCTGGTACCAGCAACTTATACTTAGAATTAAATTCCTGTGGTATGTGGATTAAAGAAATTGTTAAGCAGGGAGTTTAAAAAGCCTGCAATGTCTACATAGTAACATAAGCAGTGGGGTTTAGGTCCTTCAGATCAGCCCCTGCGTGCTTCATAAGCAGGAAGCAATAAATGTGCTGTGACGCCATGTACTAATTTATAGGGATTCACTACTCACACTACTACCCAGGGTATCCTAAGATTCACTTGCTAAAGATAAATTTGTCCAGGATTACCTTGCCCATAGTATCTTCAAGTATTGTCTCAAATGATTGTCTTTTTCATTGGTTTACCACTTTCTGGGAGAAGACGTGATTCCTAACATTACCCTTAAATTTGCAACCTTTGAGCTTCAGGGCATGTCTCAATGTCTCCATCTGTTTCTTCTTGTTGAATCCCTACAGTATGTGAAAGACAGACATCTTGTCCCACTTCAACCTTTTTTTTCACTTGGGTAAACATAATAAGGGCTTCCGGTCTCTCCTCATAGCTGTTGTCCTTTATAAGTCTGATTATTTTAATGGCCCTTCACTGGACCTTCTTGACTGCCTCACTGCTCATTTTGTATTAAAAACCCAAGAACTGCACATAGTACTTCAGGTGGGGCCTGACCAGTGTCTTGCAAAGTGTCAGGATTAATCCCTCTGCTCTTCTGATTAACCTCAATTTGGTGTACCCCAGAATGCTGTTAGGCTTTCTGACAGCAGCCCTGCACTGCTTGTCATGCTTTAATTCCATTTCTTTAACAACCACCAGGTCCATTTCCAACTGCACTGCAGCAAGAAGAGCCCCACATGTCATTTTCTTAACTACTAATGACAGCTGCAGTACATGAAAATAGGATCCTTCTCCCTCAGACATACCTGTACGCCTGATAATGTCATCCTCTGTTTATGAATCGTTGTTTGCCATGGAAATACTTATTATGTCAAAAGCAGGATATTATGACAGAAACAAGAAGCAGGATTAGAGGAAGTCTGAAGGACAGTGATCTTGTTTCATACAAATGCCCTTAGTAATAGAGGAAAGGGGTTGATATAAAGCAAATAAAACTGGAACAAAAGAAATTCATCGAAATTTATACAATTTCCAGATTTTATAAGAGGCATTACAGGTTCTTTTCTATTCTGTTTTTTAACTTTTTTATCAGCTAGGGTCTTATCATTTTCCCATTTTCTTTTTCACCCAATTCCCTCTGCTACTTATTTTGGGCCATAACTTACCAATTTGGTTGCATTGGTACAGATCCAATGTTTACTTTTCAATAAAGTTCCCTTTTTCCTCTTCTTCCTTGTTAAAACATTATCCATATGAAGGCAAGTCTAATTACTATTGACAGTAAAGGAAGGACAATAGAGAGTGGGACAGGTACATTTGAAAAGTGCATATGGGACAATTGGGCAGGGAGGGAGGGAAAGAAATGAGGAGTGCCATGGGCAAATTCAAATATCTAGGCAGACTTGAGCAACCTAGATGGGCCTATAGGCATTTAACTGCCAACATTCTCTATATTTCTCTCCCACATGCTGTGGCTATAGTAGCAGATGATTTATTTACTGCAGTTACAGCATTTCTAGAAACAATTTGCATGGTTGGATGTGTACAGTTAGCTGCAACTGGCTGTACTTCCTGCAGTAGTTGTAATTATGTACACATGTTATAGTGGCAGTGCAATAAAATTAGGGAAAACAAAATGTGACCCTGCCCTTTTTCACTATAAAAGATTCCTTGTACTTTCCAGTTTTATTTAGTGGTAACATTTTCTAGATGCACAAAACTTGAGTATTTTATAAATGTTTTGATTTAGTACTTTTTCTCAAGAAAAAAAAAACAAAACAGATGGCCACAACATTTGGTATAGAAATAGCATTCCAGACCTGGTAAGGGTTAGGATTAAGAACATGAACAAAAAAAATCATGGTGCAGAATAGGTTGTATAGTACCTAGAAAAGTGTATTTGACAGGTATGCTAATATTTCTTTATTAATTGTAGTTAAAACTAGCTTTTTGGAAAATCATTTTTGTTGCACTGCTGCTTTGCAGCATTGGTAATGATGAAAACAGCCAAGCACTAGGAATGGGAATCAGACATTTAATATGATTTTGCTTTCTGGGAAGTCTAAGCATTTTATTATTTTACTACAACAACAAACAGAACAAAGAAATGATTGTACAACACAAGCAGTGTTGTATCAATATTATAAATATTTAGATTATTGTATTTAGTATTGTCAATGCACTTTTTTTTTTAAGTTAGCATTTTACCTGGAACATTTGTTCACAAAATGTTTTCCTTTTCTACAGGTTAATGGAACAGAAATTGAATATGAATTTGAAGAAATTACATTGGAAAGGGTGAGTAGATATTAAAGATGTTTGGTTTATTATTCTAGATGACTATGACAAAAATCAGAATTTCAAGACCATACATCATTAGATAATAGGTGAGAAAAAAACTGTCTTACAGAATAAAATCATGAGAGCAGTAGTAACAAACTGCTGGGTATCACATTTGTTTGAGACTAGATTATTTCTTAACTCTGCTCATCTTTCATTATGATGGCTTCCCCTTGTCTTTTTTCCACTGAATTTATATTTGTAGTATTGTGTCCAAGTCAGCAAGGATCCCAATCCATGAATGCCATTTCAATGGTGCAGTATTCACTGCTGACTGTTAGTCATTGTTTGCATTCCAGTTTTTCTTACATCACAGCATGGCAGCTACTCTGCTTAGAGCAATCCCTTTACTGACTGACCAGAGATCCCAATTTTCTTTGTGCAATTTTGTATTTAGCAGCACTAGTGAAAGGTGAGAGAATAACAGCACTAGACACTGCAATCTGATATTTATTGCCAGACCAGGAATGATATGGTAGTGTGTATGCCATAATGGCTGAGTATCCCTTTATGTGTTGTGGAATTTAACTACATCGACGTGATACCTATAGAGCATATCTAATAGCAAAGTGTTGTATACATAGAATTACAGTATTACCATTAAGGTGCCAACAAGATCTATGAGTGAACTTTATAAACTCCTCACTCTCAACATGCAAATATTTCATGAGTATGTGGGACATTGCTATTAGATGTTTGACATATAACCCTAGGATGGTTACCATTTTTTTGCAGGTTCAGTTTTTACAGCACATGCTTTCTGCTTTTTTTGTTTTGTATTGTAAGCACACATGTGCATGTCAGGAACCATGATCATGCATGTCCCTTTATGCACATTTTCATAAATGAACAAACATGGTAGTGTGTGATTGGCAAGACTTTCACTATATAAGGAGGGTGAGGATTTGGGGGCAATCTCTTAGATCATCTGCTGAAATTGGTGTAAAGAACTACTTACTAGAGTGTATGGGGAAGAGGGCCTATAGATAGACAGACAGACAGATTGATAGATAAACAGACATTTTATGGGGGTGCAGTCGCTCCCTTATAGTTAAGGTTGAACTGTCACTTCTATGTTAAACTCAAAATGTTTACTTCACAACCATTCAACCAATTTGCATGACATTTTTCATGCACCATCAGGGAACAAAGGTCTGTTGACGTGCCAAGTTCTGTTCCTGTCAGATATGTGGGTGCAGAGATAGAGTGTCACAAATATTGTATTTTACCAGTTTTGTTTTTTTCACCATTTCTTTGTCACTCTCCAACACATTAAAGGTTTGTAATTTTTATCTGAAATGTTTAGGGTAGCTAGGACTTGCCTCATATGGGTGCTTTTCACTGGTTTGTAGAGAAAATATAAATCCATTCCAATGCTATTAAATTTAAACATTTTCCAGTATTTTCAATGGGAGCAGTTAGATGTCTCACTCAAAAAAGGATCCTTTGTTGCAAAAAGGTAATACTTTTTTGCAAATGGGTCATCCTTTGTTGCAAATGGGAAATCATTTTTTCACGGTGCCACTATCTGTTTTTTTGAGTTAGTGAGGGAAACAAAATGAAAGATCAATGGAAAATGTAATTTTCAGCGTGATATGTGATATGTTCAGACAGCAACGTAATACAGTTGTTCATGTGTAAGAAAGTCTGCAAATTTGATTTGCATTTTGTTACCATTACTCACAGATTTTAACTTAAAACACCCTTGCTCATTTTCATTCGAAACTGGTTGGTTGCCTCAGCCACTGTCTCGAGCTGGAACATGCTCTTTTTATATGAATGATATCCAGTATCCTTTAATGTTACTCATTACGGGGAACTGCTCCAATGTGAGTGTAAAAGATAGAGGGTCTGATTTTCAAATTTCGGGTAGTGGAACCCTACCCCAGTTGCGATCCTCATTGTATACAAACTAATCTTGCCCCTGGTGGCTAGAGGTCTCCCCTCTCCAGCCCAGATCCCACATATATTTATATGATGCTCATCCCTGGTGGTCAAATAGCCCCTCCCCCCCCACCTAATTTGCTTGTATTTATTTATATTGTCCCTGGTCGTCTAATAGACCCCCCTCCCTATCCCTGATCTGCCTATAGGATTTTAAAGCAACAGTGCAATGGAAAAAGTTATTCCAAAAAGCAAATTTACTGCTGCAGTTATGAAAACTATTGGCAGAACTATTGATTTGTAATTTTTTTTATACTTTTATGCTGTGTACTGTATATTTGCCTTTTTATTTGGATTATTGCCCCCCCCCCTTAGGTCTTCAGTATTATTTATATGCAAAAATGACACGGGCATCTTTTTTTCTTGAGAAATCATTATTTTAAAACTTTCATAAATTTCTTAAATGATAACAGAAACTGAAAATTTAACCACCAAAATAAACTGCAAGACACCTGGTGATGATTAGGAAGAAAAAATGGTGGAGTTAAATTTTAGCCCATTTTCATTGCACTGCTGCTTTAAATATACATGTCCCTAGTGGTTTAGTGGACCCACATCCCTAGCACTGTTCTGCCTGTTTTAGTATAAAAATCCTTTTACCTAGTGATCTAGTGGCTCCTACACCCCCTTCTCCCACATCTTGAGATGCAGTGCCCCAGCAACCCTCATCCCCCATCCACCCATCCAAAAACCAGCAACCAGTACAACCCTCCTCTCATCACCATGGCTAGCCACTGACTGAGCTATCAATGTGCGCTTACTATATACTGTGCCCGCACATTGATAGCTAAGTCAGTGGCTTGCCATGGTGGTGAGAGGAGGGCTGTGCTGATTGCTGGCTTTGGGATGGGTTGGAGGAAGGATTGCTGAGGCAGTGCATTTTGGGTTAGGGAGCAGGGGTGTCGGGGGGGCCACTGGATGACAAGGCAAAGTGATTTGTATATTAAAATAGGCAGAACAGTGATACGGATGGGGGTCCACTAGACCACTAGGGCCATGTACATTTAAAATCCTATAGGCAGATCAGGGATAGGAAAGGGGTCCATTAGATCACCAGGGGCCATATAAATAAATAAATACAGGCAGATCGGGTGGGGGGGAGAGTGGGGCTGCTAGACCACCAGGGACCAGCTTCATATTAATATAAGTGGGATTTGGGATGGGGACCATTAGCCACCAGAGATGTGATTAATATGTATACAATGGGATCGCAACTGGGTGGGGTGCCACCCCAGTTTTGAAAATTGCACCCTCTGTCTTTTACACTCACACTGGAACAGTTTCCCATAAGAGTAACGATAATGGATACTGGATTTCATTCACAGGGGGAAAGCATGTTCCAGCTAGACACAGCTGCTGAGGCAACCAGCCGGTTTTGGTTGACAAGGAGCGATTGTGTTTTAAGTTAAAACCCTTGTGTAATGGTGAGAAAATGTAAATCAAATTTGCAGACTCTATTACACATGAACAATTTTTATTACATAGATGCATTTACATTGCTGTCAGAAAGTATCGTGTATCATGATAAAAGCTACATTTGCCATTTATCTGTTTTTGCAGATTGCAGAAAAAGAAAGACGAAAAAGGATCCTAATTTACAATTTGCAAAAAAGAATCCCTTTCTTGCACATTGTGAAAAAAGAAATAAGAAAAAGGATCCTGTTTTGCTATTTGTGAAAAAAGAACAGACAAAAGGATTATAACAGCCATTTCTTTGTCACTTCACAGTGAAGAAATGGTTTGGAATTGTGATCTGAAATTTTCAGGGTCCAAAGGGCTTGCCCTACAGATGTGCCTTTTTCTGGTTTGGTGAAATATATGAATTTGGTGTGGAGTTAAACGGGTTTGAATTTTTACTTTATTTCCCATAGGATAACATTGCAATGTGAGGTGCTTCTTTGGTGCTGCACACCATGGGATGAGAGGGATTACACTTTCTCAAAAATTTTAGATGCATGGGAGCAAATAAGGATACGATTATACTATCTCAAAAAGTAAGGAAATTCATTGCAAAAGACTTTGTTAATACACTAGTTAAGGTTGAAGTGAAAAAAGTAGGGCAATGTGACATTAGGGTTTTCAGTCCTAACACTCCAACCCCACCTTGTGAGCAGCAACAGGCATGGGGTGTGCCTTGTGGTCGTTAACCCTAGTGGTCATCCCATTCTCATATACGGTACCCATCTCGGCTTATTTACTCATGTAATGGAGTGAGAGTTTGGGATGACAGCCCCAAGACACAGCCCATGCTTGTTGCTGCCCATTGGGTGGGGGTGGATTGTTAGGGTTGGAAACCCTAACACCACCTTTCCCTACTTTTGACGCTTCAACCCTAACTAGTGCAATAACAATGTTTTGTGTTTTTTTGCAGTGAACTTATGCAATAGAGTGGACATGAATCAGTTTAGATAAATCATTTATCTCACTAAAAAAACAGTGAGCAGTGAGAGAAATGCATTTATTTAAACAGTTGTGTTTGTCTCAGTAGTTGCCACATCATCCCCTGCTCACAAACTACGGGCTGTAATTTGCAAAAAAGGATTTTGGCATGTTAAGAAACTGCATTTCCAACTCAGTTATGAAAAACGTAAACCCAGAATTGGACTCTAAGGGCCCCGATTAGGTAATCTCAGTTGTTGATGTTTAATAAAGGCCTCTATCTTTCGTTATTTTATTTTGTTGCCACAGCTACGGTAACGGAAAACAAGATGGTGGTAGCATGAAAAAGAATTTCCCATTTGTGACAAAGGATTACACATTTGTTTTTTGTTTTTTTGGCAAATAACTTTATTTTATAACAAACAACATTTACAATGCACAAAACAAACCCAGAAACAATAACCCCTTTACAAATATTCTTACTGTAGGATGTCATGAATCGCAACATATCAGGAAGGGGTACCCCTCCCAAAACCTCCCATCCCCAGCAACACCCACCCCATCCCCAGGCAGCTATTCCATATGGAAGAAAGAAAAGGAGAATAATGTGAGGCGGTATATTAGCAACCTGACCAATAAGTAACTAAGGCTGTCCTAGGTTAGTATTGTCTGAGGAAGATCATTCGACCTAATTGCCTCTTGGGGAGAAAAGAAAGAAGCCAATTTGTCCATATTAGTTCCATATGGCTAAAAGAGAGGAAATTTATTTACAAATGTCGGGATAAAAGTACGAACCCAGAAGAGGGATAAAAACCCTAACCACTCTAATAGCCATATTTGACCTTCAAGCACCATAAAAACTACCCCAGTAATTGTTAAATTTCTTAGTTGAATTAGAAAAATTAGCTGCAGTCCTCTCCGCATTTAAGGCACATAAAAACTCATCCCACCATTCCTTAAGGGAGGATTTATCCACTACGCCAATAACAGATGAGAAGTAACTAGATCACCAAAGCCACCAAGGCCATTTGGTGCTTTGAGCTACCCAGAGATGTGGGCAAACATACCAAAAATGCATACATCGGCATTAAAATAAGCCGAAATGTTAGAATAGGGGCCTATCCACAGCTTCACCGAATCCCAGAGTTTAACTGCCTTGGGACATTCCCATAATTTATGATAGATAGTACCAACAGGGCAGCCACAAATCTTACACTCTGGAGAACTGAGACTATATATCCAGGAGAGTTTAGCCGGGGAGAGATAGAGATTATGCAAAAGATTAAATTGAAGACCCCTTAATCTATCTTGCTTGACATATACATATAAATCCGACCAGACCTTACACCAGATCTCTTCAGGCCAACCAAGGATAGTTCACCTCCCAGTAATAAGATATTGGGAGATACTGGAATCCTCTTAGCCAAAATTAATTTATATAATTTAGAGACTGAGTTGCCAGATAATGTCAAATCTCTCATCTTCCTCAACAGCTCCCCAGCTTCATCAGAGCCCTTTACTACCCCTTAGGAGAGAACTAATACATCTATGGATCTGGTACAGCATAACCGATCGTTAGGTTTCAACCTAAGTTTCTCCATCAGAACGGAATGAAATAACTGAGCCTTCTAAAACAAAGTCAACTATCCTAGGGTTAGAAGGAGATTGCCAATGCATCTCCTTATCGGCTGATTTCAACCAAAGGTTAGGATTCTTTAAAAGAGGCTGCATTAAATCCTTTGCATGGGGATACTCAAAGAAAAAGTTGGTGAAGAGCCTTTATGTCCCACCCCATCGGGGTATCTCTCACTTTGGCAGGAACCTTTGACCATGGAATATATAGACAGGCTTCTAAGTCTAAATTAACACTGTAAGCCAGCGATCGATCTAACGTAAGCCCCAACGAAGCCAATTCCAAATCTGACACCCATAGAGCCGCCCTGGCAGCATGGCTATCCAGATAGTAAATATAAAAATCCGGGAGCTGTAGGCCCCCTGCCTTCCTTGGGTGGGTGAGCTTCCTATAGGCCCTACGAGGGGGTTTTCCCTTCCATAAGAAATCCGTGCAATATTTGTAGATCGGATTAAAGAAGGACCTGGGAAGGTATACATTAAGGTTGTAAAGGGGGTAGAAATTTTTTGGTAGAATCATCATTTTAATTGTATTAGTTCTCCCCCAAAAGGATAACGGAAGCTTAGTCCACCTTTCCAGGTTCTCCTTAATAGATTTAAATAAAGGCTTAAAATTTAAATCTACCAAGTCAGCCAAGTCCTTTGAGATCTGGATACCTAAATAAAGCAAAGATTTAGGCTGCCATTGTAGGCCTAAAGATGTGCACCAACTTTGTTGAAGATAAGGGGATAGCGGGTGAACCATAGTTTTACTCTTGTTCAAATTATAGCCCGAAAATTTGCTAAAATCAGAAATAATTTGGAATAAACGGGGAAGTGATTCTCGACTATTGCAGACATGCAATAGTAAATCGTCAGCAAAGGCTGATAGCTTGTGCTCAGACTTCCCTATGCAGATCCCTTGAACTTGCTTGTCATTATTAATGGCCCTGATTAGTGGTTCTAAATATAAATTGAATAAATAGGGGGAAAGGGGACATCCCTGGCGTGTGCCTCGCAGCAAGGGAAAAACAGCTGAAATCAAATTGTTGCATTGGATTCTCGCTGAAGGGCATGTGTAGAGGACCCGAATATAGTTCAAAAATTTTTCAGGGAAACCAAAATTGGACAATACCTGAAACATGAAATTCCACTCCACCCTATCAAAAGCTTTCTCTGCGTCTAAGGAGACCAGAGATGCTTCCATATCCGGACACGAAGACGCAGAGATTAAATAAAATATTTTTCTAAAATGATCCCCTGACGAACGACCAGCCATGAATCCAACCTGCTCCAGGCTCACTAGGTCTAGCCACGAAGTTTTGATTCGGGTGGCCAGGATCTTGGCGTAGATTTTAATATCAATATTCAGTAATGAGATTGGTCTGTAATTACCAACCAAATCTAATGGTTTCTCAGATTTGGGTAAAAAAATAATTCTTGCCTCAAAAAGAGATGGGTCCTTTATCCCATGGTCATGCCAAAAAATGAAAAGTTGTTGCAACAACGGTACCAAAAGATCTTTGAATGACTTGAAAAAAAGGGCTGTAAATCCATCTGGTCCCGGGGCCTTATCTAACTTTAGAGCATCAATAGCTTCAATTATCTCCTTTTGGGAAAGGGGAGCCTCTAGCCTCTGGCTACTCTCCTCCGGAAGTATAGGGAAGGGAATGTTTGCCAAAATCTCCCTCATCTTAATACTCCCTTCAGGAGAAGGCGGCATACTAGAATATAAATTTTTATAGAAATCAAAAAAAATACCTAGTATACCCTCTGGGTCATAAACTAAATTATTGGTCCTCGGGTGTCTCAGCCCTGCCACTCTTAGCCGTTGCTCGTTGTTTCAGCTGCATAGCAATTTTTAGCTTTGCTGCCCTGTCCTATGTATGAGGCCTTCAATCTAGAAGCCCGATTCTCAACCCCTCCCTTAAGGTACCTGCGTACCAAGCCCTAAGCGTGGCTAGTTCTTGATCTTGATCCAGAGATCTCGACTCTTCTCCCATAACCTCCAAGGCTTTAATCCTCTCCAAGCAATTAGATAGAAGGTGCGTAGTTTCCTTTTTATGAGCTGATGCGAGCCTAATCAGCTCACCTCTCCATGTGGCTTTCAAGGCCGACCATGCCTGGTCCACCGCACTGATAGATCCCCAATTGGATGTAATTGCATGAGACATAAAAGACCGAAAGTGACCTAACAGTTGGGGATCCTGAGCAGACAATTATTCAAAGACCATGAATAGGATCTAGGTGGAGCGGACAATGGACGCCATGAAAACCAATGGGTGAGTGGTCAGATTACTCAACTCAAAATAGTAACTTCTTGAATAAAAGAAAGAACTTGGTGACTAACCAAGAAAAAATCAATTTGAGAATAACTTTTATGAACAGGGGAATAAAAGGTAAACTCTTTAGTAGTAGGGTTGATCGTTCTCCATGGGTCAATAAGGCCCAAGGAAGAGATAAACTCAGCTAACGCCCTTTGGGACGGAGACAGATGAACAGCTCTGCACCATGAGTGGTCAAGATGGTTGGACTGTACCTGATTCCAATCTCCTCCTAAAATTACGGGTCTATCTGCAAGGGGGGCCATAAGCACGGCCAGCTGGGTGAAGAAAGAAGGTGACTCTTTGTTTGGGCCATAAATAGACCCCAATACTAAGATAACTCCCCCCAGCTTCCCTGAAACTATTACATATCTGCCATTGGAGTCAGAAAGAACATCTGAAGGAAAAAAAGGAATTCCTTTGGCCATTAAGATGGCTACCCCCCTTTTACTTGGGGAAATCCCTTCCCCGAAAACCTGACCTACCCACCTTTTCTTTAAGTGGTGGAGCTGTTCCGAAGCATATGAGTTTCTTGAAGAAAACATTGACGGTCAAGGCCAAATGATTTAAAATTAATATATTTTTCTTGTTATCTTCCCCTTTTTATATTCAAGGAAATTATATTCAAGTTGCTAACCATGAGAAAACTCGAAAGAAAGATATAGAACCAGCTGGAAGCTGCCTACACCACCAAATACCCCCAAGTACCCAACCCTGGGAAAAAAGCCTTTATAAAAATCCAAACCCTATCCCAAACATCTCTATGCACCAACCACCCGGCCCTCGGCCAACTCCAGAACAGCGGACCATGACACGCACTGAAGGAGGAGGCCCCCATAGCAGAGTAAGATTGGTGCCACATCCCAAAACTCACAAATTTTTATAGGGCCTTGAAGAAGGATTGCCCTTAATTGTACAGTAAACGGTAGCCTAGAAAAATATGACCACCCTTAATTCAATCTCCAAATTGTAAATAATAAAATGAATTGAGGGCAAGCATAAAAGCAACAAATCAAGTTATGCCCTAAAGGCAGCCCAACAGAGTGAAGGAATAGTAAAAGGAGCCCATAAACTTCATGCGGAAATTCCTAAAAAAGAGAAAAACCGGGAATCCCCTCTAATTGTCCAAATAGGAGGCTTGTGAATCTTGAGCCAAAACAGACAGTGACAATGCTACAATTCCCCAGACAATAACAAATCTCATGCTAGAACTTGAGCTTAAACTTAAATGCCCACCGATGATCCCTGATGTTAATCAAAAAAAGCCCGAGTAATAAAAAAAAAAAAACTAACAGGACCATATAAACAGGTGGGATTCGGGAGTACAGACAATCCGGCAAGATCTCATGTAGCCAGAGATTGAGTTGAAAACTGGGAGTGCTTTGGGGGCCAAAAGACAGAGAAGAAGAGTGAAAACCGGAAAGGGGGAAGAGAAAACTAACAAAAACAGACTGGCGCTCAGCCGGTTGTGCAGCAGATCGCTCGCACATGCATAGGTTTCAGGCTCCCTCTAGCGATTACTGAGCAAATTAGTTGAAGGCTTCCCCTCTTCCTAAGGGGATCGTTCACTCATAGATGTTTAACTGTAACATCAGAAAACTGGAACCCCTGAAGCAGATCTCAAGAAAAATTTTTTTTAAGTTAAGTGAGGGTTAAGGTAACTCCCGACTACACAGAAGTAATATGTGGCACTGGCAAGCATGAGTTAAAAGTAGTCCATCCAAAGCCATTCAAAGGCGGAGAAATAAAAAAATAATGTCCCCGACTATGAATCTCTTCAGCCTTTGGGGAATAAGTCAGGCATCAAATTGTTGAGAGTTTTAATAGCCTCCTCCGGTGTACCAAAACACTTGGAGCCATCCTTAAATGAAACCTCTAGCCTGGCTGGATATAGCATACGATGTTTCACTCCTGCAGCCCAAAGCTTCGATGTGATGGGGCGGAAATTTGACCGTGCCATCCGGATTTTTAAAGTTAAATCAGGAACCACTCGGAGCTTTTTGGCCTCCCATAGGATCGCTGGTAGTTTTCTCGCCTCTTTCAAAATATGCTCCCGATCGAGGAAATTGAGGAGCTTGAAAATTAGAGGCCTGGGAGGGTCCGATGGAGGTGGTTTTGTTCTTAAGGCCCGATGGCCCCTTTCGATGACATATTCGGGCCCATTAGGCGAGGGTCCGACTGTTTTCCTCAGGAACTTTTGCAAAAGAGGATTGTGTTAGGGCCCTCTTCTCCTCTGGAAGCCCTAACAGAACGAGGGTTTTTAAGTGATTTCTCCCTTCAAGATCGTCGAGGCGATCCTCCAATTTACCACCGCCCTCTTACATTCGACCATGGCTGGGCCGAGCTTGTCTGAGTTCCGTTCAAGGGCGAGATTAGAACTTCGGTGTCGGTGACTTCGTCGAGCTAGCTGGGTCAGTGCAGGTTTGAAATTGGCTACTTCTTCTATCAATTTAAAGAGAGCCTCTTTTATTGTTGACAGTTCATTATACACACGGGTAGGGGTTAGTTCGTCCTGAGGGTCTGTTGGAGAAGAACTGCGTTGGGGCCGCTTCACCTCAAGCTCCTGAGATATTTCCTCCATCTCTTGCCCGACAACCAAAACAAGTTTACGCAGAGTAAACCCACTAGTTTAGATTGAGTTTGGCTGGATAAATTTAACTGGAATGTGGAAAAAAAACGGCGTTTTAACAGCAAAGAGGGGAGAGTCCAAAGACAGCTGCTATTCCTCCAGGCACATCACATGACCTCTCGCTATCAGGATTACACATTTGTGACAAAGGACCCATTTCTAAGCAAAACATCTAACTGCTCACTTTGAAAATAATGGGAAATTTAAAAATTTAATAACTTTGGAACTGATTAATATTTTTTCACCAAACCTTCAAAAGGCACATCTGTGACCCAAGACCTTTTTACCGTAAAACATTTCAGAGCAAAATCCCAAGCCATTTTTGCACAGCAGCATGACAAAAAAATTCACCAAAAATTGTAATGTTTCCATTATTTGACACTCCATGTCTTTGCACCCACACATTTGACTGGAACAAAATTTGCCACAGCAAGAACTCTTTTGTCCCTGATGGCACATGCAAAATGTCATGCGAATCACTTGAATGGTTGCAAAGTTATTAAAGTGCAAAATTTCGAGTTTAACATAAAAGTGAAGACTGAACCTTAACTATATGGGCGTGACCATGCCTCTGTAATACTTTAAATACACACACACACACACACACACACACTTGCTAAAAACTGTTTCAGTGCACCAGCTAGGGTTCTGCTTAACCTCACAAATGTTGGGGAATATTGAGTTACTAGGGTTTCCAACCTTAACTCATTACTTCCCTTAAGCAACAGGAAAATAGCACACAAGCAACAACAGACAGCCATCAGCAGGTAAGTCAAAAAACATGAAACTGTTTCCAGATGTCACAAATGCTGCAGCACTGATGTACTACCTTTGTGGATTCATTTTTGCAGCATTTTATTTTTTTATTTATTTAAACAAATAATAACTGGGAAAGGCAGACTGAGCCCAGGCTTGTTTCCAAGTGCAACCCAGGGATAGGGAGAAGAGATATAAAGCAAATATACACACTGCAAGACATGCTGTACACAGTCACTTCTGGCTGTAGATATAAATCCACAATACTCAAATCACAACACTACATTTGTCTGCAGAAGCACAGACCCCCTCAGAAACAGATACAAATCTGCAATACAAATATTACAGCAGTTCTTCTGTCTGCAGAATCACAAACCCCAATGGGGCCAGCACTTCTGTAGTCACAGGAACTTACACACACTGAAAGACATACACACACTTCTGGCTGCTGAAGCACAGGCCTCAGCTGCAGGTGTAAGGCACGTACACCAACTTCTTCCCACATCTTGAGAAGTTTCCAATTGGAGCGTGCATGGCAAATTTTGTGCAATTTGTTGAATACTTCCAAAGTTGTTAAGGATTGGGATACTTGCACTACAGCACAAGTATTATATATAGATATTATGGAGGCATGGTCGTGACCCTATAGTTAGAGCTGAGTAGCATATTTAATGTTAAACCTCAAATTGTGCATTTTAGTAACTTTGCAACTGATTAATGGATTTACATGCAATTTGGCATGCGCTGTCCTGTGGGCGTAGATCTCGTGAAGTGGCAAGTTTTGTTCAAGTTGAATGTGTGGGTTCTGAGATCTGAATAGTGAAAATATTAAAAGTCACCACTTTTTGCAGTTTTTCCTTTGCCTTGCACCCAGACAGTGTGGACTTTTGGTGTGATTTTTTTTTTATGGTAGATACAGCTTGGGTAACAGGACTGCCATGCATTTGTTTGCTGAAAAAAAAAAATTAATCTGTGGTAAAGTTATTCAGTTAGTAAGTTCCCAATTTTTTCAGTGGTAATATCCCTCTCAAAAGATAGAGGTATAAAGTTCAACAAAGGATTTGGCCTCATGAAAAAATATTATTTTTCATGAGGGGCAGTCCTTTTTCACCAGAAAAAATTAATTTTTTGTGAGAAGCCATCTTATTTTTTTTTACAAACTAAAAAGCATGGAAAATACATAAAAGTGCTGTCATTTTAAAAATCAAACACCAGAACCTAGCTAAATGGGCACTGTTTAGCTAGATTCTGATATTTGATTTTCTCAATTAGGGCCATAAATATTTTATCTGGACACTCAAAATCCTGGGTGCCCAGTTTAGCGAGAGGAATGCTTTCCCTGTGTTCTCTGTATGAAAACAGTGGGAATTTCTTGACTTCTGCAGCCACAGATGAAATCATGCTGCTGGCTGCAGTGTAAACTGTAAGCCCCCTTGGCCTGGTGTCTAGTGGCACCCTTCACCCCCCAATCACTGTACCCCTAAATAAAATATCTATATTCCCTGTTAGTGGCACCCCAACCTTCTGATCACCTTCCCCATAATTTTGATTTTATCCCTGGTATCTAGTGGTACCCTTCACCCTCTGATCATTATCCTCATAATTTTTGTACTATTACCTGGTGTCTAGTGGCACACCCCAACCTCAGATCACCATCCTCATAATTTTTGTTTAATTCCCGGGTGTCTAATGGCACTCCTCATCCTCTGATTGCCATCCCCCTTATTCTTGTTTAATTCCCTGGTGTCTAGTGGCACCCCCCCACCCTCAATGAAAGGAAAAGCTTAAAATGAAGAAAACAGTGCCTTGATGTTTTTTTTAAACCTGTTAAAAAAAGATCCCTTCACCGATCAGCCCCCCACCCTCTCCTCCCACTCAGCACCCACCTCCCAACACCCCCCAGTACACCCCCACTCACCCTTACTCACCTGAACAGGTCCCAAGTTTGAGATATGCTCTCTGATCAAAGACACATCTTGCTGCTGGAACCAGCGACTGCAATATTAGAAATTAAGATACATGTAGTTCAAGGTATTTCAATGGGGGCTTCAACTTTTATGCATAACTTAGCCATTTCTTGAGATTTTAACCCCAAATTTTCAACATGGCCTTTTGGGGACTCAATCTCATGAACAGAAGGACTGGCATTACACAACTCTTGCCCAAAAGGTGATTTCCCGGTCACTTGGTGAATTCACCTTTAGGACAGGATTTGGAAATGTATTCTGCCCTTGTTGGCTAGGCGGGGTTAAAAGAAGGCTATGTTGAGAAGTTGGGGTCAAAATAAAAAAAAATGCCAAAGTTATGACCATTCATTGCAATTTCGCTATGCATGCTCATAACTTTGGAAATGTTCAATATTTTGACCCCAGATTTCCAACACAGCCTTCTTATTATCCCAATTTATGCATGTTTCAGCTGTCATTTTTCAAATACTGACCAAAATGTGTTTTCACACCTGTGGTGCAGAATGGCATTGCAGTTGTGTGGAATTATGTTTTGGTAGGGATTCATAAATTTTATGTACCGGGAACATGAGGTGCGGTAATAACATGCTATGTTGACAACTTGGTGTCCTTCCACAGTTGCATACATATATGCACCTATGGGGGGATGGGAGCTCAGGGTCCAAAGGACCCTGCACTCCCACATTAAAATAAAGATACTTTAATACTATCACAAAAGGTAAGGAAACAAGTTGCAAGAAAACTTTGTTAATGCTCCAGTTAGTGTCAAAGTGACAAAAGTTGGGAAATAAGGTGTTAGGCTTTCCAACCCTAACACCCCACCCTCCAAAGCCAGGCAGGAGAGCAGGAGTGGGGTGTACCTTGAGGTTCTCTAGCCTAATGTTCACCCCATTCTCATAAAGTCTACATATATGATCTTATTTACAGATGGAATGGGGTGAGTGTTAGGCTTGAAGCCTAAGGCACACCCCACACCTGCTCTCCTGTCTGGTTGGGAGGTGGGGTATTAGGTTGAAGCCTATCACCCTCATTAACCAATTAATACTTTGACCCTAAATCAGCCTTAACAAGAGTTTTTAATATATATATATATATATATATATGTATGTATGTATACACACACACACACACATATATATATATATATATATATATATATATAAAAATATACAATAGGAGTGCGTGATAACTCAGTGAGATAAATCCTGTTATTTTCACCTAGTGGAATAAATGGGCTGATGATGTAGACACTATAGGTATAAATGTAAAATCTTACATTTATACATATAATAGATATGTCATTGGCCATTTATTTTCACACTAGATACATCATATTCCCCCCACACAGACAGACAGACACACACACATGCACACACACACACAGCAGTTACTTTTTCTCTCCCTCACAGGAAATCAATATCACAGCAAACGGACAAAGAGAGAGTTTGAGTAGTTGACCCAAACTGACCAGTTATGAGGAAAGAAACACCAAAAGAAGAACTGACACACTTACTGCTAAAGAAAACATGAACCCCCAAAGTCCTCATGGTGAACTAACCAGAAAGGTCACCTGAAAGGTCCACTAAAGTAAAAGGAGAGCAGCAGCACCCAGTGAAGTAAAGCAGAACAAAGTGGCATTTACACACCTTTACACACACAAAAAAATGTCACAAAAGACTGCAGACTGCATGGACAATATCAAAATAAAATGCCTTTTCAGAACTGAAAACAAGACTGCATGGCACATGTCCACCAACACTCCTGTCTCATCAAACCCTGCCCACAAACCAAACACAACCAATAGAAATGCACATTCTCCAAAAGTACCCAATCACTCAACAGAACACAATGGTCAATCACACAATAACAAAACTACCTGTTCACAATGGGAATCAATAACAAAACTCCCATTCACCTAACTAATGAATAGAAAACCATGCAAAGAACCCATTCACAAAAACAAAACTATTATGACCCAGGAAGCCAAATTACACCATCGGATACTACCTCCTACATGAAACAACACCACCAGAAACATAAAACAAACAAAAACACAAGACAACATGGTAAAAAATGGAACTCTATTGTATAAATTGCACGCATGATGTGCAGATCGTGGGTTATGGAAAATATTCTCACTCCCACAGACTGAGCTCTGTATATTCTCATGATTGCATTCGGCACTCCAGAGTATGCATAGCTCACTCTGAAGGAATGAGAATATTTTCCATATCCCACTCCTGCCCTCATGTATCCTACATATATATATATATATATATACACAGTGTATTTATATATATATATATATATATATATATATAAAATATAGCTAGATAGATATGCAAAAAGTGTGGACATAAATGGAGTGTGATAACTTCATTTATCTGAGTAACGGTAGATAAATGTAGAATCCTAATATTTATGCATACAGTTACTATATCACCATCCATCTATGTACAGTTTTTACATTATGAACTGCCCCCCTGCCCTCCTCCCTCCGCCTGCCGGAGCTACTTTCCATTACTTTCAGTTTTATCTAATCTCACATGCTATTAGTGCTACACACTTCCCAACACTGCCATACTTCAAACTAGCCCACACATTCCAACGGTTCCCTCCCTAAACAAACCACAACTTGTTTAATCTCTAATGAAAAGGAATACCTTGTTGTAACTCCTCTTCTTCTGGT
The DNA here is from genome assembly GCA_016271365.2 of Neoceratodus forsteri. Classification (NCBI taxonomy): domain Eukaryota; kingdom Metazoa; phylum Chordata; order Ceratodontiformes; family Ceratodontidae; genus Neoceratodus; species Neoceratodus forsteri. The sequence goes on from CM057458.1 coordinate 1,332,516,634, forward strand.
CAAAATAACACACTTGCACTACCCTGCCTGCTTCAGTTTTTGGTCCTGACAGTCCAGATGCCTTCCTCACTCACACCATAGGCCCAGCACTGCTCATGCCTGCCAGAGTGACACATTAAGCAAACTGCAAACTGTAACTGTGTTTTGTTTCCACTCCTGGTCTCTCATGGGTCATATTTAAAACTGAGCAGTTCTCTCTCTCTCTCTCTCTCTCTCTCTCTTCCTCTCATTCAGGACAGCTCATCACAGTTTACCACACACTTCAGGCTCTGGTCCTGATGCACTCCTCATTCACACCATATGCCCAGTGCCACTCAAGAGTGACAGAAAAAATAAGCCACAAACTCGAAATACTTATTTTCTTTCACTCCCACTCATTTGTGTTTCTATTTTAAATGGAGCAGCACTCACTCTGTTTCCCTATGTTGACACACAACACCTAGCATGTTCACTCCTCCAATATCAGGCTCGCTCATCAGTCTGAGTGAAAGCTGCAGGAAATCTCATTTTTAAATAACTTTAAAAAAATAACTGTTACAAACAAGATCCTGTCTCTTCACTGAGACATGCAAGCACAGCAAACTTACCACTGTACTGCCCGCTTGTTAAGACATGCCACCATTTTCCACATTTAATTATTCATAAAATCTCCTATCAACCAATTAATACACATTTTTGTGGCATCAGTAGCATCACAATGTTTTTGCATACCTAGCAACCTCCTAACAACCAGATTCTAAAGTGGAGTTACACATAGCAAAACACCCAAAAATCCTATCAAATAAAAAAAAAAAACAAAAAAAAAAAAAACAATTATAACTGCAATATCTTAACTGGTCCCTGTTGCATAAATGAAATATACAAGAGGGACCCTGTGTGATACCTGATTTATTTATACTTGTGCTGTTTCATCTCAGACATCTAATTCTTGGCTTATGCCACTCATTCATGAGGTTACCTGAAGTCAAACAGCACTTGTGTAGATAAACCAGGTATATACAAGTACATTCCCCCTACATATCAATATACTGTGTGTGTGTGTGTGCATATATATATATATATATATATATATTTATTTTATAGTGGCACGGTAGTGCCACTATAGTTAGGGTTGAGTACCACATTTAAGGTTAAATCAGAAATTTGGCAGCTTAATAATTTTGCCACCATATGACAGATTTGCCTGAAATGCATGGTCTGGTACCATAGATCTCTGGATCTGCCAAGATTTGTAATGGTCGTATATACAGTTGCGGAGCTACAGAGCGCCACAAAAACACACAAATTACACATTTTTGTGCATTCTTTGCTAGCATCTACAGGTCGCATGGTTTGCGTGACCAGTCTGAAACCCACAGGGAACATGCAGCTGCAGTCCACGATGTGCCTTTCAAAGATTTTGTGAAAAAATATTAAACGGTTCAAAAGTTGTTCAAAAAACAAGTTTCCTATTATAGTCAATGGGAAAAGTTAAAATATGCGAAAGTGTCGCAAATGATCCTTGTAGTGTTGCAAATCCCCCATCTTGTTTTCAGTTGGTGGTCACAGAAATGCTTGGCTTTTAAATTTGGGACCCCCTAGGGACACAATTCTTGCTGTGTTCACCTAGTCGAGTCCTGATGATGCTAGCCATGTCTTTTTTGGGGAGTTAAACACCTCAGAAATATGTTTTTAAAATGTTTGTAAAAAGTAGTGTCACAAAGTAATGTCACACATTCGACACTTTCATGACTTTTTTTGCGAGTGTCTTGATTTGCGACACTACTTTGCGACACTATGCCCAGAACAATGGGGAATCTTTGCCACCCTGCTGCAAAAGAATGGTTTGGTTTTTGGGCTGAAATTTGGAGGGAAGAAAGCCAAGATCCCACAGATGTGCCTTTTGGTGGTGTGGTGACAAAATATTAGAGGGCTGAAAAGTTACAGCACTCTGAAGTTGACAATTTTTCCCCTAAGCTAACATTACAGTGTCCGTCGCTCCTTTCGGGACCCGTATCTCGAAAACGCTTTGAGATACGGACTTTTCGTTGGAAGAAAACTAGCCAGGAAAGTCATAAATAATATGAGATTTAAAATTTTGCATACATTCTTTGTATTCACTGAGCTTCTGAATGGACCTTTTTGGGGAAAAAAGTGTGTGCATTTGTGTTACTGTTACAGTTAGTGTTTCTGCTTGTGTTTCAATAACCATTTGCGTTAGCATTTCCATTTACATCACCGTGTGTGTTACCCTTTGTGTTTGCATTTGCGCTTGCATCTGCGTTACTGTTACCATTTGCGTTTCCATTACTGTTTTTGTCTGCATTTCCTTTTGCATCACCATGTGCATTACCATTTGCGTTTCCATTTTCATTTCTGTTTCCTTTGGCGTCATCGTTTGTGTTAACGTAAGCATTTGCATTTCCACTTGAGTTACCGTGACCATGCACGTTACCATTTGCATTTGTATACGTGCTTGCGTTTGCATTTCTGTTTGTGTTACGGTTCCCTTTGGCATCATCGCTGGTGTTACCGTAACCATTTGCATTTCCAATTGTGTTGCCGTTACTGTTTGTGTGGTCATCAACGTTTGCATTTGTGTTTCTATTGGCCTCAGCTTTTGCATTTTTGGTATCGTTTCCATTGTTGATTGCGTTACTTTTTTTCTTCTGCTTCGCCATTGCTGTTACCGTTTGCATTTTCGTTTCCATTGGCGTTAGCGTTTGCATTACTGTTTGCATTACCATTTCTGTTTTCATTAATGTTTGTGCTTGCGTTTCTCTTACCGTTCGCGTTATCATTTATGTTTGCACCACCATGCATGTTACCATTTGCCTTGCATTTGCGTTACTATTTTATTTTAGTTCACTGTTTCCATCACCGTTTGCATTAACATTACCGTTTGTGTTTTTGCGTTTGCATAGTGCAATGCAAAACATTATGTTTTTGCTATTTTTCTGCACTGTCTTCCGCAATGCATAGCACAGCCAGTGTGTGGCTGATTGGTCTGAACCTTGGCAGGTAGAGAGACCTTTGTTTATGGAATATGCCAATTTTTGTTTGGTGAAAACATGTTGTTCCATTTCAGAGCTATGGCCATTTGAAGTTGGCCCGCTTCACAGTTACTGATTTTTTGGCCACCAGGTCCACCATTTTAGTGCATTTTTGGCTGTGATTTCCGCCATTTTGTGGTGCAAGACTTCTTAAAGGTACAGAAACATAAACATTGAATATCTCTGGAACATTTTGGTCTTTACACATGAAATTTAGAGGGTGTTCAGTGGATGTCCTGGAAATGTGAATTATGCTGTTTACTTGTTTGAAAGGTAATTTGCTGTGGAGATACTGCATGATGCAGTCAACATTTTGTGTATAGCATTCTTCATGGTGCTACTGCCTTAAAATTTATAGTGTAGGCAGCTCTAGTGGCACAGAGGTGCCTTACAGTGGTTTTGTGTGTAAAACATTAACAGGTGTGGAATTATTGCACTCCAACAAATGACAATTTGGTTCATTATGCTTCAATATCTTCTGAACTGTGTATCCAATTTGCCTGGCATTTGGAATGTACAAAGATTTATAATTTATCTTTCACTGTGTCAATTTACAGGCCACTGGCCCTTATGGCTGCTGAATTGTGCATGTTATATTGTTTGCTCGTGGCACTGTGCGACTGTTGAAAAGATATACACACAGTTCTGGCACATGGTGTGCCATGGTACATGTCTTCATCTAACAATTTTCATTTCAGTCAGTCATACAGTTTTTGTGCAGTGAAGTGACAAAAAAAAATCACATGGTGTTGGGCCCCTCGCTCCCACCACCACATTCTATTCACTATTTATAGTGCACATTCTCAAAAAGAAGGGAAATTCATGGCAAAAAACTAAATTTTTTCATCAGTTAGGGTTGTTCCACAATGATAAAAGTGAGGAAATTTGGTGTTAGGGTTGCCACCCCTTGCACCCTACGCCCACCCGTCCCCACCAGCAGGCATTGGGATGTACGTTAGGGTCGTCGGTCCTAACTTTTGTCACTGTGGAACAACCCTAACTGATGCATTAAACAGAGTTTTTTGCCAGGAATATATATATATATATATATATATATATATATACACATATATACACATATATATATATATATGAATAGATAGATATTTCACTCCTTTATTCAACCCTCATTCCATTCTCTCATCCTAGTTAGCCATCTCCTCCATTTCATGGGATCACCAGTGCACCCCTCCTCTGACTCTGTTTACCCCACTCCCTGTGTGTTGGGGCACAGCTGACCTGGAGTGAAGACAGCCAGAACTGGATCTGATCATGAAGAAGGCAGTCAGGTGGTGCACTCTATGGGGTTGCACAGAGCAACCCTGATGAATATGGGGAAAGAGATAAACTAATGCACTTTGTTCAGCATCTCTATTATCCTCAGATAATCTTTCTCCCTGCCCACCCTTATGTTTTACAGGTAATGTCAATGTTGCCACATACTATCCAGGCCCTGGCTATGATGCTTTCAGACTTATCAGTCACTAGCATTACTCCCCAAAAACATCCATAGGTAGTGCTATGGTGGGAGTTCCCTACATCCACACCAGGAGGAGGAGAGGGTCCTGAAAGTTCTGCAGTTGATCTGCTTTACTAATTGCCTAGGACATGAATTCATAATGCCAGTTGTAGTAGAAAGTGATCTAGAACATGTGCCTTTAAAATAAGAATTGACTAAGCTTTGAGATTTTATTTTTATGACTAGGAAAACTAGCCTTGTTAAGACATCAGTCTCTGTTATAAGACAGTCCTGATCAAGGTAGCAGCATTAATACAATTACTCTTTTGTAAGTAAAATATGATTTGAGTTCCTTGTGCAATAGCAGTTCATGTCCACAGGGTTGTATGACTAAATAATTTTTACACATCCAGATCTAATCTGTGGAACATTAATGTGAATTATATCTGGGCCCTAATAACGCAATTAAAAAAAACATTTCATTATGTGATTTTGTACCAGCTGGCTCAAAATGCTTCACAGTAAGCTTTCAGCATAGACCATAAAATAGTATAACCTAAAGTACGAGGCAAATCATATAACACTGGGTTCAATAATGGAAACAAATAAGCCTGTGCAAATCAGGCGCACTCAGATTTTTTATATGTAGAAGTGCCTGAGCAATATCCATATTCATGTACTCGCTGGAGGGAGGACAAGAGAGGGTAACTATGATAGAGACCTTCAAATTCCTGAAAGGAATGAACAAGCTAAACTGTGAGAACTATTTAGCATAAGTAGTGAATCAAGAACATGGGGGCATGAGTGGAAACTGATGGGGGGAGAGTCAAGAGAAAGTTTTATTTTACAGAAAGGGTGGTGGAGCCATGGAACAATTTGACAGCTCATGTGGTGGGTACCAAAACTATCAATGGTTTCAGACATGGCTGGGATGGAGTGAAGGGCCTAGTGGTTGCTCAGGATGATAGCGGTAGGCTAGGAAGCATGTGGATGGATAGTGTGGGTTAGAACCCTTTATGGACAATAGATCCTGGGTTTGTTCATGTTTATGGGAAGGCAGGATGGACCAATGGTCTTCTGCTGTCATTGTCTGTTTCTATGTAACAGTAACATGGGGTTGCTTGTGTGCACACTTCACACTACAAAAAATGACAGGGGTTTCATAAGACTGTCAGTGTCAGTGGCTCAGCAGGTTGCATACTCACCTCTGAGGCCGGAAGAATGGAAGGTTGTGGGTTCAAGCCCCACACCAGGCACTTGGGGTAAAATGCCAATACTGGCACTGTAGTGCATCATGAGGGGGATGCTGCACTTCTGAGATGCTATCTTTCAGATGAGATGTTAAACCAAGGTCCTGTCTGCCTGTTCTGGTGGTTGTTCAGGTAGACATTAAAGATCCCATTGTACTTCTCGAAAAGAGTAGTGGAGTCATTTTTAAGAAAGGAAAAAACTATTAACAGAGAGGTATATCATTAACATCATCACCTCATTAAGAATACAAGAATCATCATACATAACATAACATAACATAACATAACATAACATAACATAACCAAAACCCCAGCAAAATCCACCACCAGTATACTCAAACACACCTAGCTCACCACCGTACAGCCTTTCTATGTCCTATAGTAAAATGCTAGTTACTACAACTACTGACCACAACTCATAAATCATGCGTAACAACTACAGCCATGACATGATGGAGTCAACCATGGAAAGTGTCTCCACCATATCACAAAAACTTTGGGGGTAAACCCGCTTGATCCCTCTGAAGCACATTTTTTATTTCAGTTTGAATAACTTCTAACAAGCCTTCTACAACAGCCACCTCCTTTTATTGTAAAACATATTGACATCTCACTTGCCAAATACCCCATTTTATGCAACCCAAAATGATCCATAGAGTCTCTGGATGAAACACTTGCCATCCAACACCCAAAACCAAACCTTGGTACGTCATACTACGGAATAAAGGGATTCCCCCTCATCTAGCAATTAGCGACCATAATTTCTTTATATAGGAACAATCAAAAAATAAATGTTCCATAGTTTCTACCTGTTGGATACATACTTCCCTTCCGCAGTATCTTTCTTCCAGTACTTTATGGTGATGATTACCCCTTGCATTGAGTTTGCCACAACAGCAAAGCTAGATAGCATCCCACATCTTTGGAGGCAATCATTGATCTATAAGCTGGTTTATTAAACAGCTGTCTGAGACCACGGAATGGCACATAAACCATGGTTCAGTACAGAAATTTATTCATACTACCTGAGTATACAAATCTTTCCTAAAGTTCGTCAGGACAGCAGTCGTCAAAATATTCAAACCCTTAATTTCTTAAAAAGGGACACCAAATAATTCTCAGCCCCAATGTGGTAAATTATGAAAGACTCCCCAATTTCCTGAGACCCATTGTGTCAAAAAAACTTAACACCTATCCTGAAAGATAAGAGACCAGACTTTTTATTGGGCTTTAAGAACTGGTACAAAATTCACATATACATATATACAAAAGAAATATACCACAGGGTTTACCATATTAAGCCCTCCCTGTTTAATAGGTCTGTACATAATGGCTCACTTTACCGGGTTTAATCTGCTACCCCATAAAAGTTTAAAAAATATACCATAAACTTTAATCTCTAACTGAGGGGGCAGAGGAAACATAATTAACATATAATAAGAGAGGTAAAAGAAAAGTTTTTAACAAAAAAATTATCTTTTTCATTGTCATAGGCCATGCCTTCCAATTTTCCACTTTTGATTCTGCAATTTGCAATGCGACAGTCCAGTTTTCAATAGCAGGATCTGGACCTCCAAACAAAATACTCAACACCTTAACAGGACCCAGAACCATTCGTATCCCTGCAAACATTCCCTTCCGCCTTTCTTGTGTGCCATGCAAAGCAAAATGCAGACTTTTATCTTTATTAAGCACTGCTCCTGAAGCCAAGGAAACATCCTGAATAGCAGATAATGCTAGATTCCCAGACTACTCATCTGACACCATCAGACAGACATTATCAGCGTATGCCATAATACACAGGCATATCCTCCCCTGTACCCCACTCACATGACTAATATGAGGATGATATCCTGTTTTACAAAGAAGAGGGTCTAAACTAAAGACATACTGTAAAGGGCTAAGTGGACAGCCCTGTCTTACCCCTTTACCCAACTGTACCCTTTCACCTAGAAGACCATTAACAACCAGTCATATAGTGACATTCTTGTAAAGACATCTAAGCCTTGCTACAAATAATGGAGGGATCCCATAAAAAAGTAAAACAGAATATAATAATTCATGACAAACAGCATCAAAAGCTTTAGCCTGATCCAGGCTCATGACATAACTCTTAGTTTCTGGCATCGCACATACTTCTCTAAGAAGTAACAAGTTATCCTGTGCATTCCTTTTAGGGATAGCACATGATTGGATTAAAGCAATTAAAATGGGGGCTGCATCAGATAACCTATTACTTCATAGTTTGCACAAAATCTTCCAGTCCACATTAATCAGTCTAATCGGCCTCCAATTATGTAAGTCACTTTTATCCCCTTTTTTATATAAGTAAATCAAAAAACTTTCAGATAATTCTGGTGGAACTGCCATCTGTCCTTGTAATATGTCATTAAATAAAACCACTAGACAGGGAACCAGAATGTTGATAAGTTTTTTTGTAAAGCTCTATGGGCAACTCATCTTGTCCAGGTGCCATTTTCTCTTTCATAGATATCACAACCAAACAAACTTCACCCTCAGTAATAGAAGCCCCCAAGCCCTCCTGCATCTCCTGAGGTAATTCTGAAATAAGGAGAGACTGGAGAAATCTGGATGTTACACTAACATCATCCTCAGTTATATCCTGTTCAGAAAACAAGCGTGTGGTATGCTCATGCACCAATTTAGCCATTTCCAAATTATGGGTTGCAATAGAGCCATCTGAATGGTGACGTTTAGTCATATACTTGGATTCTAGTTTATTTTTATTTTAAGATTCTGTCATGACAACAGTTATAAGGATTAAACTGAGTCTGCTTCCCTTGAGTCCCATATTTTTGCTCTGCCACTAAAGGGGCCTCTCTGTCATACTGTATTATGCTCATTTCCTTCTTAACAGATGCAATTTGAGATTTATAGTCAAACCTGGTTTCATATGCCCTAGAAATCAAGACTCGCAAATGCCTCCCAAGTTCCAAATAATGCATATATCTGGCCGTGTGTTGGTGAGTAGCCCACCACCTACAAAATTGTTTTAAATCAAATTTTGTATCAACCTACCAAGAAAGTGAGCTATTATAAAGTTCAAAAACTGATACTTGAGGGTATATCAAGTCCTGTAATGCAAAGCCCATATGTTGATCCTCCAGAAGTGAAGCACTCAATCTCCACATATAGTGGGTTATTGGCTTATTTACTGCAGCCCCTATTTTCATTGCTATTAAACCATGGTCAGTAGTTTTTAATAAGGAAAATCTGATGCCAAGAACACAGTGCCCAATGAGAGAAAAAAAGAAATCTATCCTGGAGGATAGTAACCCCTTATAAAAGGTATGGGGTGGAGGCCTCTTCCCACCCCGGTCCCATCCTTAAGCTGAGCCATATGTATTAATTTATTCAAAAAATTGGAATCATTATACATTTCAGTAGTTTTCTCTGTCTTATCCTATAAGGAGAGTATACAGTTAAAGTCCCCCCCCCAAAAAAACACAGTCTTTGTAGTGAACAAATACGGTTGGATCACCTTCAAAACTTTAATCCGTAAAGCTTTGGTTTGAGGGGCATACAAAGTAATCAAACAATATTCTTGATACAAATAGTATATGTCCAGAAAAAGGACCCTACCTGGAATCAGGTCAATCAACTGATTAACCACAATACCAGGAGTATTAAACAAGATACCCACCCTTGACACTGGATCTTCCCCTATAGACCAAAAAGAGGGCCCTCCAAACCATTCAGTGAAAGTCAATGTGGTATCATGCACGGTGTGGAACCTGGTATCCTATAAAAAATAGACATGAAAACCAAGATTTCTCAAAATACCAAAGATAGTCAATCTCTTCTTCCTATTTTTAATACTATTCATATTAAGAGAAGAAAAGCAATCCGACATTTATATATCAAAGAAAAACCCAATGTTCTGGGGTCAAGTAGTTCCCTTGACTGCTTTCTTTAGCTTCACTTTCTTTTTATGAGATTTTTATGAATTCGTTGATGCCAAATCAGTATCTGTAGTAACATCTGGAAGGAAAGAAGCAATAGAGGAAGAATTGGATTCTTCACCTGAATCTCTTCATGTCTTCCTTTTGGCCAAGACTGAAAATTTATTCTCAACAAGAATTCCTTCTGTACAGACCACCTTGTAAAGTGGAGGTTCTTTAGCAGTTTTGTTCCTAGAGCTCCTTCTGGGAAGGGGCTTGTTCCATTCCAAAGGGGGTGGAGGGGGCATCTCTTGTCTGGTAGAAACTGGCAGGACTTGACATTGTCCTCTGCTTCCCAACCCCTCTACAGGTCCAGTAGGCACTGATGGCACATTCGGGTTCTCCTCACATATATGCAGCTCCCCAAAATGAGCCTCCAAAAATGACAGATGGTGTAGGGCCTCAGAGTCAGCCACTCGACTCTCCCCAGCAAGGGTAGGTGACTGAGCAGACACCCCCCCCTTCAGACCTGGCAATAAGCAAGCTGACAATACTTAAAGCTGGTCAAGCCATATCCATTTCCTGGGCTCTGGAATCCATATCATCCTGTTCCTCTCTTTCCACCTCAGGCCTATTATGTGCTGCCCATGTACAATTTCGAAAGGAATGTCCAACCTCACCACACATATTGCAGCTGAGGGGTGTTGTACATCCCCCACTCACATGGTCAATTACACCACACAAAGAACATTTTTGTGTATCACATGCACTACTTAAATGCATATGAGCCCCACAATGAAAGCATAATTTGGGCTGCCCAGCATAGAAAATGAAGCCCCTGTCCCTGTCCAAGTAAAAACAACTGGGCAAATGTTGAATAGTACCATTTAACTGGGGAAGACAAACCCGAAACCTCCATCCCCCTGTCCAGAACTGTTCTGAGCCCATAATGGGATCCAGAAAGCCCAACATAGTACATTTCATCTTTAACCAGTGAAGAATATCATTTACACAGACCCCATAATTTTTAAACAGAACCGTGATGATTTTAAAAGTAGGTTTTGTCAAGGGAAAGACAGTAAAGGGGGACCACAATGGTGTATATTTAACCTGTTGGTATCTTATCCAGAATTGTTCCAGCCCAGAAGCTGTTTTGAAGCTTAAATCAAAGACAGAGTCCCCAGACGTATGAATTAAAGCATAGACCTCAGAGGCCCGAAACTGTATACTTTCTTTGATCAATCGTTTCCCCACATAGATTATATCAGGAAACACCTCCAGTCCCCCTCGATACTTGATGCTGACAGCATTCCAGTGCTTAGCAGGAAGGGGCATGAAAAACAGCCAAGTCCTGGAAAGAGGGGGGCCTTGCCTTGAAGGGGTGGGGCCGGACCCAGGCGCCGCACCTGATGTCTCAGGTTGGGGGGGGGGTTTATCTCCTGGAACATTAGGGATAACAATGTCTTGGGCTGGATGAAGACCTGCAAACCCTGCAGCATTTTGTCCACCACCCCAGATCTGGCTTTCTTCAGCTCCTTTTGGGAAATGTGGAGCAGGCAATACTAAAGTGGGATTCTGAGTCAAAGCCAGGGAGGGAGGGATATGGAGTGGACTTCCAGTCCCATACCCATATTCTGGAGAGAGCAACTGGCTGGCTGGAACAGATCCTGGAGACTACCAGGGTTGCTGCCCTGCACCTTTAACCCAGCTGGCATTTTCTAGCACTTCAGCAATTGTGAGACCAGAGGCAGACATGTTATTATCAAAAGAAAATTGAAACAAAGTTATGTTTTTAGTAGAACCTGTAACAAACACCTCCCCATCAGAAGCAGAATATGTCCATTTTTTTAAACCCCACATGCACCCCCTAACAAGATCTGGACTGAAGCCTGCATCTCTCCCCCATCAGTCCCAGAATTCAGGCTCTCCATATCTTCATGAGGGAAAGTAACCTGAGACCCTCCTGCCTCAGGAAGATGAGCTGAAAGCTCTGTTTGTTCAGAAACATCCCCCTCCCCCGTGTTTAGCGATGTTCCCGCCACTGCCTGCAGCCTACCAGACACACATGGTAGTTCTGAAGTATTCCCTGTCAACAAACAACTCCTCTGTTTGTCCAGCTGCACCAGGTGTCCTGTAGCCATAATGGCAACTTAAGTTACGTCCTCCATTAGCCCCAGAAAAGGGTTCATCTCTGGCGTAATTTCCAACAAGTCTGGCAACCCTGGTACTGGCTGTATATCCAGATCAGAATGTACCTCAGTGCGTTGTTCCATTGGTGAATTTCTTCCATCCTGCTCCTTCGTTTCTGACCCTGTAGCTTGCCTGTCGTACAAAAGGTACTCTTGCTGGGTGATAACTTCTGCAAGGTGCCACCTTTTACATTACAGATCCAGGAACAAATCGTCCCAGACATCTTGCTCCATCCTCAGAGCCAATACTTGCAAACCATTTGAAATGCCCAGGCAGATAAGTCGGTTGGCATTTTCTATCACTTTTTCAACCTCCTCAGTCCCTGAAACAGGAGGAGAGGTCTTTTCTCTTGCTCCATCCATGTCTTTCTTGTGTCTGACTCCAGGGTCCACCATCCAACAACAGCAACGGCCCCTACTGAACAGTAGGGGAATTTCCCTGGTGTCCTTGCCACATTTCCCCCATTCACTAAAAACACACTACCAACAGCTTAATCTGGTTCAATTTCAGTTGGTTACCATCTGTATCTCCCCTCCCCCCTAGATAAGGCTAAAAATAGGCAGAATTGTCTAGCCCTCCTTGCATATAATGATTTTTAATGTTGCTGCCTCGGATACATTTTTAACATTGTTTTAATTATTTATTAATTTTTATTATGTTATGTACAGGCACCTTGGTTTTGGAAAGGCGCCTTTTACAAATAAAGTTTGATTTGATTTGATTTCCTAGTCAACAAAAAATCACTAAAAGACTGCTTACACATGTGATACTGAATGCAGAATTGCATTCACTGGGGACTACAAGTTTTGCATAAAGCAACAATGACAACATTTACCACACACAAACACACACACACACACACACACACACAAAACCACTGGACCACCAGATTATATAATTGTGTAATACCTTTGAGATGTGGAAGATAGACAGACAGATGGACGGACGGACAGACAGACTTTACCATCACTGGAATTTTTTTAAGAGTGTGATTCCCTCTTCCCCACTTTGTGAGAGGTGGAGAGAAGCATAGACTTGTATGAGGAGATGTGGAAATATCCAGCATAATTTTTGAAGAGACAAGGCAGATATATATATATATATATATATAGTATGAAAAATTATTGAATTTCCTGATTAAACAAATCACACTACACACGACATGACCGAGCAGTATTCCATAACAACTGCATGCCTGTACTTCTTTCCATCCCTCAGAACCTTCATACTAGTTAACTTCTGATGATGTCACCAACCAAGATGGCTGGGTGAAAGGCAGCTTTTCCAAAACAGCCTCTACCAAGCCATTTTCTTTTGCTAAAAATGCTACCAATGGTTACCTTAGACTGGTCTACATTTATGGGGAAAAGAACATGTGAAATCCATAGCAATCTGAGTGCCGATGCTGACGGATGGGATACGGTTGACTCAGCTGGCGAGGCCTTGTCTATCACCAGCATGGCTGCTGCCAGACCCATTATGCCATATGGAAATTTAAAAAAAAAGAAACTTAGTTTTATTCTGACAGAACTCGGGGCCTTCCTGTCAGAAACAAACTCAGACTTCACCAAAGTAGACAATGAGATTGCAGATCTCTAACAGACAGACGAAGTTCACCAGTCGGCCATCTCAGACCAACAAGCATGAGCAGATTAAGTTGACTGGCTGCACCCGGAGGCGTTAAAGAAAATACAGCAACAATCTGCCAAATGTGAGGACCTGTAAGGAAGGTTCTGCCACAAGAATATTTGTTTGTATGGAATTCTGTAGACTGTGGAGGGCTTGGATATCAGCCTTTCTGGAGAAATTCTTCAGGTAAAGCTGGATTTGCCAGTGGACTTTCCCTTCCAGATAGATCGGGTACTCCATGCACTGAGACCTGTCCCATCTCACAGTCAGCAGCACCCTCAATCCCTAGCACTGCAGTTCATATCTTACTCTACTAAGCAAAAGATCCTCATGGCCTATGGCAGAAAAAGAAACTGTTTTTCAAAGGCACATGCATATATGCCAGTAATGACTACTCTGCCACAGTGAAGGAGCAATGAAAAAGACTAAGCCTGGTTCTAGCTCTGATGCGAGATAAACAGCTCTGTTTACACACTCCATTCCCCACCAGACTCAGGGGGCTCAATTTTCAAAGGTTGGGACTGGTACAAGGGGACTTGAGGCAAGGAGAAATGGGAAAGGGGATCCTTGCGCCGCACCCTGCACCAGTCCCAATTTTGTAAGGGACTGTGCACCACTGGGGAGGATCCACCTGCACCAACTGGGCATGTGACAGCCACACCAGTGTACCATGGCAGAAGGGGGCTAGCACCATGGTGGAGTCGCAGCTTCCCCTAATTTGGGAGATTGAAATCACCGCGGTGGCTGCAGTTTGGTTAGATCAGCCAAGTGGTCTAACAGCCCTTGTGGCTAATGTCAGACCTGTTTGGGGGGGGGCACCCTGCAACTGGTGTTGAACACTGGCCAGAGACCAGTGGGAGTGCCCCGATGAATGCTGAGTGCACAGACAGCTGTGCCAGGGTGAATGATGGACCAGGAAGGTGTGCTCACATCTGGCTCACAGACCCACAGTTTAAGTACCAAGTAGTTGGGTTTACTGTACAATATGTACACAAACAGCTGTAACCTTAACAGACATTCAGAATCTACTCCAGTCTTTTGCCAAAACATGATTTCAAAAAAAACTGTTCTCTTTCTACCACCCAGCTTTCTTTGTGAAGGGAAGAGCCTTGATTCTCAGAAATGCTGCATCACTGCATACTGCTTCTAAATATCCTTTACCTTGGCTTTCAGTTGCACATTTCACTGTAGTGGCCTCGGCACTGAACTGTGAACTTAATACACTACTAACCTTCACTGTGCAGGTGAGTGCATCTCCTGGCTGGTCTCTGGGCCATGACATCTTTAACATACTAACATACTAAAATGCCAGCAGAATAGGCCTAATGGTCTTTCGTGTCTGCTCGTTTGGTCAGCCCCCACCCTGGGTGCTGACCTTGCTGTCCCCCTCGCCTTCTCTGGCTTCTCCCTTCCCAGTTCCGGATATTCTTGCTGCATTGGATTTTGCTTCCTGAACCCTTCCCCTGTACCTGTCTTTCTGGGGCTTCTTTCTGGTTCATTATCTTTCTCACAGAAGTGGGTGGGGAGTTTCTGTCCTTTGTACCGCCCATATTGTAGCAATGTTCAGGCTCCCTTAATGAAATACCAAAATGGTGCTGGTGGTGTCACTTGTTGATTCCACTGCTTTCCATCACAGTGGTCAATGGGACTCACCTCACCTCTCAGTACAGGGAGTTACAATTTTTCCCAACTGCACCCAGAAGCCTTTTCTAGTTAAGCCTTCAAGTTCTTTAAACTGGGCTCTGGGTGGAACTTAACCTCAGTTTTCTGAGGGTGGCATTTATCGCCATGAGGCTGTAAGTGGGGGCCCTTTTTCCCACCACATCAACTAACAAGATGGGATGCCATAGCCTGTTGGACTGGTCAGGGATGCAGCTACCAACCTCACTCAACTTTCTTTTTTATACTGGCACAATGTACCTTTTAATCTTCAGGCTGGCTGTGGGCAGCTTCCAGTTCCAGTTCAAAGTTCGATCAGCTACAGCTGTACTGCATCACTGGACATTTGACTGGATTGCCTACCATACTTCTGGCTACACCTAGTCTGTTACTTCAGACTGGGACTACTGTAGCTTATATTTTATACATGGTGTCTGGATTTATCTGTATTTAACTGGGTTTGTCCACTCCTGTGCTGTTTAGTTTTGATTGTCACCATTGCTGGAGATAGTCTGAAGAGTAATTAGTCCTCTGTCTTCCACATATCAAAAGAAACACCAGTTCTCTTTGGGCATTCCCATAAAGGTTGAGATTTGGACCAGAGGGTATGCAGTATTAGATACCACAGGCATACTCACTCTCTGGAAGCTGCCCTGTAGTTCCTATCAAGGCTTATATTTCTAAAGTGCTACTGGATCACGTGTTTTTTTTTCTTTTTTTAATGCTTCATTTCCATATCCCAGTATCTAATAATTGATATTAATTAGAGCTGATGAGGAATTCTCATGTGTACACTACTTTTTATTGGACTCAAGCTGCATACACTGTGCCCATCCAGGCCAAATGTCGACTCCCTGCACCACCAGGTGTGCTTTACCCTTCCTTCATGGGTGGCTTTTTACCTACCCTTAGAAGGCCTGCCCCATTTGGGAGGGGGTATTGTCTGGTCATAGTTATCCCAGGTTTCTGTATTCTCATGTGTTCACCCCCCATACACTGTTGTTTTGTAGGTAATCACCATCCAGATGACATGGTCTGCCCCCCACTACTGTGAGGATAGTGTTGTCTTTGGACATCTTGGATGTTACTGTTCTTTCTCATTTCACACTTCTTGTTTTCATCTCACTGCACAAGATCTCACAAATGGGTATGAGTACGTACTATATTAAACACTAGGCTGCCAGGCAGACCAGATGGTTGGATGTGCCTATGGTGGCACTCTCCCCAGTACAGTGGATCCACAGGCCATATGCCAATCTTACCTGAGTCACACACCACCAGTGTGGAGAGGAGGCAAAGTCATGGGCAGCTACCTTACCTTTCCTCTCTCTTCTCATGCCTACCATAATTCTGACAAAAATGAATTCACATAATGTGAATGGATTAAATACCCTGTAAAAGGATACAAGGTGCTCCCTACAATTAAGAACTCACACCCATCATTTATTTTACTGCAGAAGACTCAACTCTCAGAGGACAAGCATAAATATTACAAAACTTTGGCTATTCTGCAGTGGTGGCATCCAGTTGTGGTAGAGGAAAGAGACGAGGGGTGGACATTTTTGTCCCTAAAACTACCCCCCCAAAGCTATGGCTTCCAATTCTGACCTCCGCTGGGGGTTAGCTGTAGTCATGGGGCAATACCTTGGTAAAGAAATTACCCTGGCAAGTCTATATTCCTCCCCCTGGGACTGACTCTTCTATGGTTAATTTGCTGCTAGGGAAAGTACTGCAACTTCACAATGGGCTCTTAATTTTAGGGAGAGAACCACAATATGATCTATGCTCACTTAGATACCACTAACCCAAATCCACCCTGGGAATCTAGAGCTATAAAACACAGTAAGCAACTGTTTAAAATTATGCATGGCCTGATACTTGGTGCATACTCAGCCTGCATATACATGCTTATACCCCTCATGGGCAGAGTAAATGCCTATGGCACATTTATATGGTAGAAAAAAATGGGCAGACTGGATGGGCCTTGCAGTCCTTATCTGCCATCAACATCCCAAATCAAATCTATAAAAGAATACACCTGATACACATTTCCAAGGTGCACTTAAGTTTGCTGACAAAATGTGAGAATCTCCCTGTTTGTCTCTCAGACCATGTTCCTATAGAGCATACATTACAATGGAACCCGACCAGAACTAACATGTTATGGAGGCTCAATAACTCTGTCCTCAACTCTAAGGCATTACAGAGAATGGTAAAGGATAAAACACAGCAGATCATCTCAAACAACTACACAACCAGGGCTCTCTTGGTGCATATGGGAGACTGTAAAGGTGGTTCTGAGGGGGGAACTCATAAGCTATTCCTTTGGGATTAAAAAAACAATGAGAAGAAAAGGTAACCCACCATAAGCAAACCCTGAAAAATGTGTAGCATAAACATTAGCAGGGAGATTCGTTAGTAGCCCCTGCATTAACTTAGTTTAGGTAACAAATCCAGGAAATATTGAATGCCAAGATAGAATTAGCACTTGGATATCTCCACTAGAGATATTTGGGGGTGGGCACAGTCACAAACACTTTGACCTACCAACTGTGCCATCACCTAAAAGATAACTCTGTAACACATGTACAGGATCCCCAGATGACAATAATGCATACAGTGCAGGAACAGATCCTAGAATCCTTCAGAAATTATTAATATGAATCTATATACCGACGGCCACCCTGCAGACTCATAAGCTACATCGGCTTTCTAGGTCTCAGTCCTTCTCCCTTCACTAAAACGGTAGCATGTCAAGCGAGTGAGGGATTTTGGGTGATTCAATTTGGGCGATGGAATAATGGCGACATCCAAATGGGTGACTGTAAATTAAAGGTAAGTGGTACAGATGAGTGACTGCAAATGTAGAACTTTTCCCCAGTTTCCAAGTGTGGCGTGGTGTTTGAATATAAGAGATGGAGTCCAGGGGCGCAGCCCATTTAGAAATGCAGGAGTTGCATAGCCCCCACTATAGTATAAACAACTGTGGGTGCGTGGCTACAGGTGCTGTAGTGATTTAGCTGAGGGAAAGGGTGAGGAGGAGCTCCAGTAGAACGGCGCAGGATGTGGTGGAGTGTACAGCTGCAAATCTTCACTATTCTTTACCGTCACATAAATTGCAGTCACTCTTCTGCTCTGCATTCGCCCAAATTGAAGTCGCCCATTAATCCTCACACTAATGACATGGAACCACTAAAACCAGAACATCTGGCCATCCTGGTGGCACTGAGGGGTGATGCACTGGATGCCACACTGGTGACCTGTGTTCGGAGGCAAGCTTGGGCAGCTGGGGGTTGACAGGGGGAGGGCTAGGAGAAGATTTTTTTTTTGTTTGTTTTTTTACCAGGAGAGACACACTAAGCTGAAAGCTTGTTTACAGGTGTGACTTTGGAGCATAAGGAAATTAAGTGAGTTGCTCAAGGTAGCAGCTGCTGGGCTGCTCTCCTCACCCAGATCAGGGTGACTAGTCACCTCACTCTTAACTGACACCCAGTAGAGGCTGGCTGTCAGATCAAGGGAGGTCTGGGGGACTGACATACATTGGGGTGGATGGAAGGAGCACATGGTTTACGGGAGTGCATGAGCACCTCCTCATATGTGCACTTACCTATGTTTACCACTGCTTTGGGAGGGATGGGAGAAAAACTACAAACCTATGTTTTAACATGGCTGTCATTAATAGTCCCCGAAGCACTGGAACCCCGTTGTGAATCCCCAAAGGGGGAAGAGAATGACAGAGTTAGGAACTAGAAGGAGACCCAACAAAAGGCACAGGTGTTCATGGGGGGCCAAAAGCTATATAAAAAAAACCAAAACTTATTTCTACCTTGGAACCCCAATATCAGGGGGCAAGACTGCTGCCATGCTTGCGTCAAGTCAAGTCAAGTTTGGTTTATTGTTCGGTGACCTGCCTTTGCAGTGTACAAACAGATAATTCAGACATTCAATATATGTTCTGAATTATCATACATACAATAATTCAGCTTACTTTAAAAATATCTTAGTGCACTATCAAGAAATGATATTTCAACCATTGTTTTTAGCAGTTCCCGATATTAAATATCATCCGTAAGGATCCTTTGATAGATAACTTTGGCTAATCAAAAATGCAGATAGAAAATTCTGAATTTCATAAATTTATTGAAAACAATATTTTACAGCCAGGGCAGCAATGTAAATCAAGCCACAATTAATTATTTTACAGCCCCTACTGTGCGTCTTAACTAAAAGTGAACCCATGCAGCATTCCATAATAACTAATAAGAACAGTTTGACCAACATCAGAGTAAATCAGGAGAAATGCCTAACATCAAGGTACGACAATCTCCCTTAAACCTATTGCTCACTACCAAGAACACATAATACATTTCAGATATTTTCTGGGGCATACTCTGCCAAAAGACTCCTTGTGTTTTGTCAGGACTTCACGATGTTTTAAATACCGCTATTTGCCACTGAGTATTATCACTAAAGGTTTCACTTAGCCAGCAATTTAGGGGCCAAGAACCTGGAAAACTCAAGTAACATCGAAACATAGACTTTGACAGCAGATAAGGACTGCTTGGCCCACATAGTCCGCCCATTTCCCTACCTACAAGATAAGCTGAAGATCCTAGTTAACCAATAGCCTATTTCTTCCTACCCCCCACAAGAATTGACTTATGTCTGTCCCATGCATTCTTGAATTCTCCCACAGTCTTAGACCCTACAACCACCTCAAGAAGGCTGTTCCATGCGTCCACCACCCTGTCTGTGAAAAAATACTTCCTCACATTGCCCCTGAGCCGTCCCCCCTCTATCTTCAAATTATATCCCCTAGTTCTTGCACATCTATTTTTCTGAAAGATGCTACCCTTTTGGACTTTGTTGATTCCACTGAGGCACTTAAAAGTTTCTATCATATCTCCCCTCTTCCTCCATTCCTCAAGGGTATACATATTAAGCTCCTTTAATCTCTTCTCGTATGGCTTCTCTTGCAGACCCTGCACCATTTTAGTTGCCCTCCTCTGGACTGCCTCCATCCTGTCTATGTCCTTGCGGAGATGGGGTCTCCAGAACTGGACACAGTACTCCAGATGGGGTCTCACCAACTGTCTGTACAGCGGGATAACAACTTCCTGTTTTCTGCTGGTGATGCCTCTCCCTATACATCCCAGCATCCCCCCAGCCCTCCCTACTGCCTTCTCCCATTGTTTGCTAAGCTTATGGTCATCTGATATGATTACCCCAGGTCCCTTTCCATTTTTGTTGTTACTACCTCCCCCCTTCCCCCAATTGTGTAATTTTCCCCTGGGTTGTTGTTTCCCATGTGCATTATTTTGCACTTCTTTGCATTGAATCCAAGCTGCAATACTTCTGACCATTCCTCCAACCTTGCCAAGTCCCTTCTCATCCTTTCCACACCTCCTTGTGTATCAACCCTGTTGCAGATCTTTGTATCATCTGCAAAGAGGCATACTTTTCCTTCCAGTCCCTCTGCAATATCACTTATAAAGACATTAAAAAGGACTTGACCCAGTATTGAACCCTGCAATACCCCACTAGTAACCCCTCTTTCTTCAGAGTGGACTCCATTTACAATTACCTTCTGTGTCCTGTTGTCCAGCCAATGTTTTACCCAGGCTACCACCCTGGGACCCACTCCTAGCCTGGTTACTTTGATTACTAATCTTTTGTGTGGGACTGTGTTAAATACCTTGCTAAAGTCTAGGTAGGCCATGTCCACAGCCCCTCCCTGATCAACTACTTTGGTCACTCAGTCCAAGAAATTGATTAGATTCATCTGACATGACCTTCCCGCTGTGAACCCATGCTGCCTTGGGTCCTGTGCCAGACTGGCCTCTAGGTACTCAACAATTCTTTCCTTCAGAAGTGATTCCATTACTTTCCCTACCACAGAAGTCAAACTGACAGGTCTGTAGTTTCCTGTCTCTGTCTTGCTCCCACTTTTGTGAAGAGGAATCACATCCACCTTCCTCCAGTCCTCAGGTACCACACCATCCTCCCATGATTTGTTAAAAAGGGTAGTCTGTGGTGTCACTAGTTCTCCCATTGATTCTTTTAGAATTCTGGGATGAATTCCATCAGGCTCCATTGCTTTGTCCACCTCCAGTTTTAGGCATTCTTTCAGAACCCTTCCTTCTGTGAAAGGACTGGTATCGACCCCCTATCCAGAGTGCTTCTGTTAATTGGATTAGGCACCTCTCCCTCCTCCTCTTTTGTGAATACTGAGCAGAAGTATTTGTTCAGTATCCCTGCTTTTTCACTGTCCCTCTCTGCCCACCCACCGTCCTTTCTATTCAGCCTACTATCCCTCCCTTTGTCTTTCTACGCTCCCTGATGTACCTATAAAAGGTTTTATCCCCCTTCTTAACCGAGTTGGATATCTTTTCCTCAGTTTGGGCCTTTGCTACTCTGACTTCCCTCCCTGCTTCCTTCTGTCTTAACTGATACAGTTCTCTGTCCTGCTCCTTCTGTGTTTCCTTATACTTCCTAAATGCTATCTTTTTCTCCCTAACCTTCCCCACCACCTCTTTTGAGAACCATAGTGGCTTTTTCTTTCATTTTGATTGGTTTATTTGCTTCACACAAAGGCTTGTTGCCTCTGTGATGGCAGTTTTGATGTTTTCCCATTGTTGCTCCACCCTTCCTTCTTGCCTATTTGCTAGTGCTTTTCTAAGGCACTCTTCCATCTTGCCAAAGTCAGCCCTCCTGAAGTCCAGTGCCCTCACTTTTGTATGGCTTGACTCTGTAGCTGAGTTTATCGTGAACCACACTGTTTGGTCGTCACTTGTTCCCAGATGGCTACCCAATTCTAGATCTGAGATCCTCTCACTGTCCCCATTTGAGAGTATAAGGTCTAAGATTGCTGTCTCATGAGTGGGTTCCAAAACTAGCTGTCTGAGGCATGTCACCTGTAGGGCTTTGAGAATGGCCCTGCTCTTGGATGTGGCTGCAGCAAAGGTTCTCCAGTTAACATCTGGCATATTCAGGTCCCCCATCAACATTATCTCCCCTTTCCCTGCCATCCTAAGGATGCCTTCTATCATATCCTTGTCCATTCCCTCTCCCTGACATGAGTGTCTGTATACAACCCCTGAGCAGAATGTGGTGGCATTTCCAGTCTCTAAGGTGACCCACAGTGCTTCCTTTCCTCCCTGTTTACTCTTTTGTTCCATTGCTTTTATCTCTTCCCTTACATAGAGAGCTACTCCTCCCCCTCTTCTACCCTCCCTGTCTATCCTGTAGGTTGTCTACCCTGGTATGTTAACATCTCAATCATGGTTCTCTGTGTACCATGTTTCTGTGACTGCTGTGATATCCAAGCATCCCTCTTCCATCAAGGCCACAAGTTCAGGGAGCTTGTTTCCCAGACCACGGACATTGGTACTCATTACCCTCTATTTCTTGATGGCCTTATCCCTTTTTACATCATCCCTGTCCTTATTGCCTCTGTCATTTTCTCCATTTACCCCTGCTCTTCTCCGTATTGACATCTCTATCTTGGTGTTTACCTCACTTACTACGCTGATTTTGGGGAGGGCAGGATTTCCCTGCTCCTTACCTGTGCCTCCCACTTGGCTAGTTTAAATGCTTGCCAATGAATCATTTAAACCAATCACCTAGGATCCTGGTTCCCTTTCTGGACAGATGCAGACCATCACACCAGTATAGGCCTGCATCACTCCAGGTGGACCCCCCAGTCCCCAGTGAAGCCAAATCCCTGAGCTCTGCACCATTTTGTCAACCACTGATTGAATCCCATGGTGTGGAGTACCCTAGCCTCGTCCATGCCATAGACAGGCAGCACCTCCAAGAAGGTTACCGTGTGCGCTACTTGTCTAAACCACTCCCCAACTCCACAAACTCTTCCTGCACTGCTCTGATCCCTTTCTTAGCCAGGTCATTTGTTCCTAGGTGGACAATGACATCCAGCTCCCTTCCCCATACAGCTGCTCCAGCAATCCTGAGGATTCGCTCCCTGTCCCTCCAAGACATGGTGCCAGGCAGGCACCTTACCTCCCTCTCCCCTTCCACCCCCAGCTCTACCCCCCTAACAATGGAGTCCCCCACCAGGAGTTGTTTACATTCCCTGTGGGGTCCCTTGCCACCCTCCTGTGGGTCTCCTTTGTGGATGTTACCAGCATCCTCCTTGGTCTCCACTGTGGGTGCCTCCATAGAGGAACCACACTTTGCCAGAACAGCATATGAATTGTGGAGAGGTACAACTGGAGGGATGCACCTCTGTTCCACCACCCTCATTGCCCCTGAGCCACTGTGGTCCAACCGCTCCTCTTTCTTGGCAACCTTTGAGGCAACGGCAGTGGCTCTGGTGGTCCCTGGGTGGGAGAGGAGGTCCCCCAAATCCTGGCCAACTCAGCCTGGAGATGAGCAACCTCCTTCCTCAGCCCAGAGTGATGCCTTCAGATGGGACAACACCACATCCTCCAGAACGTCTCTCAGAAGACTGCTGCTCCAAGGCCACTGCACTGCACCACTCCCATCATGTCTTATTTCTGGCCTCTTAACTGTTGTTTGGAATACTTACTCTACAGTACAGGCTGAGTGCAGGATATCATCTGGTCCTGTCCCATCTTTCACAAATTTATCTATCAGACATTTGATTACCCTATACTTTCCAAACTAAGTATACTTGGGAGAACATGCAGCATTAAGAAGAAAGTAGCACTCCCTAATCCCAGGCATACTTACAAAACCACTTTAAGTAGTCAGGCTGTATCTAAAAGAGAACAGTGGAAGCAGCAGAATCCTCTCAAAGGGTTACATCTTAACAGGTTAATTAGTTTAAATTGAGGAGTTTACTTACCAAAGTTTCATTAATTGTTAGCTTGTCTGCCATAATTATAAATTACATTAAACTGCAAAAGCCTTATCATTTGCCTAGTATTTTGATATTTAAACTTTCATATTTTATCAAAATGCTTTAAATTTTAGGCATGTCAGTGGTGGCATCTACAGTAAATGACACTACAATAAAACCTATAAAACACAGTAAGACATTTGGTAAAATAGTTAAGCAATAATAATAAGCACTATCTAGGAGGCAGTATAGTGCTGTGGGTTTAGGCTCTGAGCTGCAGCTCTGTAGACCTGGGTTTGAATCACACATCCACCTAGGTGCATACTGCATGATCCTAAGTAAGTCACTTAACTTGCTTGTGCTCCCAGGTTGCATCTGGAAGCAAGCCTCGGTTTAGTGTGCTACTCCTGGTTAAACAATGTTCCCTTTCCCTTTACCTATATGCATGAAAAAACTATATTAACATTTACAATAAGGTGCCATCCTGTTTTTAGAACCCGAGATTGTATCAGTGGATCAGAAATATGAGGTTTAAACTTCTCTCAAAAAGGACTATAAGAAAAAATCTGTGGGAGTGTTATTTTATAAATACTGTTAGTCTTCCTCGGAGGTTTGATCTGAGAATAATCCAATACCAATTATTTGAGAAGCACCTTATTTTACCCTTTCTTCACAGGGTTCAAATATATCCTGCATAATAAGATTCTAAAAGCACCATTTTTTTTACCTCTATTTTACCAGGAGAGACACACTAAGCTGAAAGCTTGTTTACAGGTGCAACCTGGGAGCACAAAGAAGTTAAGTGACTTGCTCAAGGTCACACAGTATATAAGTGGGGCTGTGGGATTCAAACCCAAGTCTCCAGGTTTGCAGCTCAGAGCCTTAAACCATTGCGCTATACTGCCTCCTCAATTGGCATCCCAGTGAAAAAATAGCAAAAAGACATCAATTTGCCACAAAGTCACAGGTGATGCTGAAAATAAAAATGTATCAGCCATTCAGCAACTCAAATTTTGTGTTAGCGAGTCCTGCTTAGGTCACTACAGCAGCAAAATATAAACTTTGCAAAGGAAAGCACAGCCATTACAAACAATCAGATGTATCTCCAGTCTCTTTTTCTGGGAGTCCTTTAATTTGTTATTACTTCTATGGTTTCCAAAAGGAACAGAAAACCAGCAAAACACCAGGAAATATTACATCTGCATTCCTTATAGAATGGAAGTTGCTGGCACAGAACTAAATAAAATTTCCAGGGAAGAAACACAGCCATTAAACAATTAAACATATCTCCCCTTTCTCCTTCAAGAAGTCCGCTAATTCTGTGCCAAACCTACCATAAATTCTAAAAAGGAATCATTCACTAAGATGCCACAGCTAAAATAAAGCAGAGTTTACCATATTTTGAGCAGAAAATTCATTAGTTGCTTTTCTCTCTCAGCACCAGTGTCCTGCAACCACCAATAAGCCCTTCCATCCTTTTAATGTCCCTGGAAGTCTTTTCACCAGTTAAAATTCGATATTTCTGGAAAGTTTCTCAAGCAAAGTTCTTTTTAGCGGCACCTCCATTCCTGCAGGATATTGATAGTACTCACATGCTTATTAAATAGGTTCACTCCTTCTTTCCCAGTTTCCTGGTTTCAAACCTGCTCAACTCCTCGAACACATATACAATATCTTCAGCACTTCAAACACATTGAGCACTCCACTTCAGTTGCACCTGTGAGTATATAAGAAAAGCGCTTCTCTAAGTGCAGTAACTTACTGTAGGTACAACATAGAATTAGCCCAGCTCCCTTGCCCTAGGCAACAAACAGCACACCTGTATAAAAAGGAGAAAATGCCTTACTGCACCCAAGGCGCTACTATTATTGTACAGTTCTGCTTTGGCTCTCACCAATCTCCCAGAATGACGGCACACAGCAAGAAGTCTAACTCTCCACCTCCAGTTGTGGGGTAGAAAGGCTCATTTTCATATTTGTCCCAGAGATGGCATTTTTAACCCCCATACTGGACTTTAATTGACGCACCAGCTGGGTTCTAAGTTGGAACATTCATGTGGCCAAAGAACTACTACCGTAAAATTCCAGCTAGTGTCCTAGCAATCGGCCCGTGCCAACAGCAGCTCCCAAGCGACCAGGAGCCAAAGAAACTCAATACTGCAATACTATGAACTAAATAAACATGAGTTTCTTTCACTAAATTCAAAACTGTGGGAGCAACAGCCCAAAACTGAGAGTTGAGAATGCCACAGCAAACACGACATGGTGGGGAGCAGAGCAGCATCACCGCCATCTTGCTGCTCCAACCACCCCACCCCCGCTGTGCTTGTGAGAGATATGAATTGAATCAGCACTGTGTCAGCACTTTATAGAAATAAAACTGATTCACACTGAAGAAAATATTGAAGTTCTCCATTCTACCTGCTTTGGAGCTGCAGGATGAAAGTTGTTTTATGACATACCTTTCAACAGGTGCTAGTTGCCAATACTACTGCTTTAACAATTTTTTGGCTCTGGCACTGCTTTTCCCATGCTGTGGTCCTAACCACAAACTGAAAGACTATATTACCTAGATTCCTTTATTTGGCCCAGACCCTTCCTATTTTCCCACCCAAGGGACATTACATACAATGGAATAAGTTAATTTCACAGTTTCTCTGGGAAGGGGCCAGACCTTGTATTAAATTAAAACCTTACAATTCTCAAAAGCAAAAGGAGGACTGGCCCTGCCACATTTGGAATGATACTATCAGGTGGCCAATATCTGTACAACCTTATATTACATGTCCCTGTGGTGCTCAACACATATGGAAAACAATAGACATGGTGGACAGTGATATTTTATATTGACAGGGTAAGTGCACTAGACAAATCCTGCCTATTTTTAGGCATGACCCGGGGGAGGGGGATACAGATGAATGCCAACTGACCTTGAACCAGATGAAACTGTTGGTGGTATTTTTAGTGAATGAGGAAATTTGGCCAGGACACCGAGGAAATTCCCCTACTCTGTGGAGGGGGAACCTTTGGTAGACGGACACAAGATAACCCTTCTGCTCTGACTTTGGAGGAGATGGGTGACTGGGACAGGGGTGGGCCTCCTCCCCTGCTCCCATTGAACATGAGGCTGTGGATTTACATGTTGCTGATCAGGATGCTTCTTTGCCTATGGAGTTTTTTGACACGGTTGATGCAGCGCTTGAGGATGCAGTTAAGGTACCTACACAGTGCATTTTATTGAAGGAATCGAGTTCTGCACTTACTGAGAAGGAACGTTTGCTGAATGAAGTGCAGGATGCAGCTGAACGCTGCTCACGTCGTAAGGCTCAGCTTTAGTCTGAAATTGCTGCTTTGCATGCTAGCTCAACTGTTTTGGCCGCATCGACCTCCCTTACTTCCGGGTCGAGGCATTGTGTTTGGAGGATTTACCTGATAGACTCTATATTGCCAAAGTTTTGCTAAAAGGGTCTATGAAGTTTTTGTCTGGTGATATTTATGCACTGATTCATTTGGGTAATTCTAACTACGATGTTAGTTTCAAAACCCCTTCAGGTTTGAAGCGTTTTTGGTCTCTTTTCCAGATGGTTAAGAATTCTCCACTCTGGATACCCTCTTTTGCTGTGCCCCTTACCAAACCGTCTGTTAAGTTAATTACGATCATTATGATCATGCTCCGTAATGAAGGAGTACATATTGAGGATATCCTTTTCTGGCTGCGTAGAAGATGTGAAGTACTAGATAAACCTGTACCGATTCTTGATAGTGAACAAATTTGGAATGGGGTTTGGAAAATTAGGGTAAAGCTTTTTGCTTCAAATAATGGCCCTCAACATTTGCCTAATAGTTTTTTTTTGGGGAAGGATAGAGGGAGTTTATTTTATGTTGGTCAGCCAAAATCCTGTTTTAAATGTGGTTCTAGGACTCATCTCAATACGGCCTGTGACACTCCTCGCTGTTCCCATTGTTTTGAATTTGGACATTTGGCTGCCACATGCCTTAACCTGTTTAAATGCAATTTATGTGAACAGACCGGACATGGTAATGTTAATGTCCTTGGGCATCCCATAATAGGGATGATTGCCTTCACATGAAGGCTTGATTGTAGGAGCTCAACATGCTGAATCTGACCCTGTCCCTCCCCTATTGGTGGAGATTCACTTCCGACTTCACCATTACCTAGTGCATCTTCTTTAACAGTTCCAGACATGGGTTCGAGTGCTTCGGTTCCAGCTGCTTTGCCAGCTGCTGGGACCCTGCATTCCTCAGTAGTTCCTGGGGTTGTCTCATTCTCTGTCGCCTCTGCTTTACCTCTGTGTGGCAGGTCAGAGGATCCAGAGATGCCTCCTCCTCCGTCACCAGTGTTGCCTTTTAAAAAGGTCATTGCTAAAAAATGTCACAGATCGGGGAAACCTGTTTCTGCTCGGCCGGTACCTGTGGCCTCTACTAGTGGAGTTGTTTCTGAATCTTGGAAACTAAGTAACAGCTTTGCTGTTTTGGGGTCGAAGGATGAATCTGATGGTGAAGACTCAGATCTTTCTTCCAGAGCTTCTGTGATTACTGACGCTTTTTCGGAAGGTGATGATGGTGAAGTAACACAGGTGGAGGGTCTACCTAGACGCTCTCAGTGTAGACGTGTTTCTAAAGTCTCACGAGGCTAGTATGATCCTGAAATATTGTTCTCCCTTTCTTTGTTTTCTTATTTTGGCTTCTTTGACATTTACTACTATTAATGTTAATAGTATTAAGAGTCACAGGAAGATGGTTACTACTATGTCCTGTTTATATGGCTTACACAGTGATGTGATTTGTCTCCAGGATACACGTTTAAAATCTCTTTGTGAAGTGCAACGTGCACGTAACCTATTTATTTATTTATTTATTTTATTTATTTATTTAAGAATCAGTTTACAACCTTTGAGCCAGAGGCTCGTTTCCAAAGGTACTTCGTCACATAAAGACATACATTGTGTTTTGGTTACATAGCAAAGATTTTCAAAACAATAGGAGTTCAACAGAGGCGCCACGTCACATTGTGGACAGACAAATACAAATTGGGTACAGGGTACATGTAATTGATAACAGGTGTTCCACAAGTTGGTATCAAGTGAGCATTCTGGTAGGTAAACACTGAAACAGCTGGCACTGGCCAGGTTAAACATAGGCATGGTGTACAGGGAAGTGGTGGAGGGGATGGTTAGGTGGAGAGCTGCCTGGGGGGCATTGTCAAGAGAAGCAGAGGTGGCAGGTCAGAGGATCCAGGTCTTCGGTGGTGTCTTTCTGGTCGAATGGGGAATCTCCCTTGTGAAGGGGTTGGGGTACTTTTTGCCAATCCAGAATTGAAAGTATCAAGGATGGTTGACATTTCTCCAGGACGAGCATTGTTGCTTGATCTTAATTTTGGAAGGGAAAGATTTTGATTAATTAATATTTACGCTCCACAGACCAAGGCACTCCGTGTTGCACTATTACAAGACATTCAACCCTATTTGTATACCTCTCACTTACTAGTTTGGGCTGGAGATTTTAATTGTGCTCTTAGTACTAGGGATAGAGGTATGAAGACGTCCACATTGTTCTGTGATTCTCATAAATTAATGCAGATATTAGATACTGTCCAGCTCAAAGATGCATATCGTAGTGTCTATTCTGAGGGTGGTAAGATGTTTTTTAAGAATACATTATCCACCAGGATAGATTTTATTTTTCTTTCTGTTGTTTTACAAGTTAATAAGGTAGATTTATGGGTATGGGAATTTTCTGACCATAAATCTCTTACTGTTTGCTTGACGTGGGAAGGTCTTCCAAGATGTAAAAAGAATGTATGGAAGTTGAATTCCTCCTTACTGAGTGAGGAACCTCTTCAACAATCTTGGAAGTTAGAATTACAGGCTAGGCTTTCTGTCTTTGACTTTTATGAAGATGCTGATTCTTGGTGGGAAGATTCTAAGATGGACTGGAAGACTTTTTTCCAGACTTACTCTCGCACCAAAAGCACCGCAAAGTATCTGGAATACTTACATAATAGAGCACAGTTACAGAAATTGATCTCTTTGACTGAAACTGAGGGGTGTGACTATAGTACTCAAATTAGAAATGTTAAAAATCATATGATGGAATATAGGTATGATAGGGCAAAGTCTTTAGACCATGAACATCGATTTGGTCTGAAATTGCACAAAGGTGCCTTAGATCCCTTTCAAGATTGAAAAGACAGGGTTGGTAAACGTTTCATTTCAGAATTACAGAATGAATCTGGTGACTTGGTTAAGACTCCTTTGGCTCTACTTGAGATAGTTGGACGTTATTTGGAATCTTTATATCAGAAGGATGATGGGGTTCAGTGCGGATTGATAGATTTTGATGGATTACAAATACCACAATTATCTGCTGCTGATGGTCAGCAGCTGTTGAGAGCTATTTCTGAATCTGAGGTTAAGGATGCTATTTTCTCATTGAATGTAGATTCTTCGCCGGGGTACGGATGGGTTTGGAGCTGATTTCTACCGGACCTTTCATATGGATTTGGTTCCAATATTGACTGTGGTGTTTTCCCAAATGTTGTCTACTTCTCGATTGGCTCCCTCAATGAATCAAGCGTTGGTGGTTTTACTGTATAAAAAAGGTCTGAAAGCGGACTTGAGTAATTGGAGAACATTGAGTTTATTGAATACAGATTTAAAAATTTTGAGTAAAATTTTTTTGCGTAGATTGTCTGTTCTTGTGGATAGCTTGATAAGTCCCTATCAGACGTGTTCCATACCTGGTAGGACCCAAAATGATAATTTATTATTGTTACGAGAACTTTTCTCTGCATCTCAGTTAGGTTCACTGGAAGGGTATTTAGTTAGTCTTGACCAAGAAAAAGCTTTTGATCGTATTTCTCATGAGTTTTTGTTTTCTGTCTTACGTGCGTATGGTTTGCCACAAGGTTTTATTGATTGGATACGGTTATTGTATCATTCTGCTTCCCTTCTGCTAGAAACGTGAATGGATGGATTGGTACTCCAGTAGCAGTACGGAGAGGGGTTCGACAGGGATGCCCCTTGAGTCCGGTCCTGTATGTGTTTTTTATTGATGTGTTACTTCGTCTGATTAGTGTTCATGATGGTCTGGCGGGAGTAAGTATTGCAGATGGAGTTGTGCCTATCAAGGTCCTTGCATATGCTGATGACTTAGTTATTTGTCTTTCAAAGGTTACGGAAGGTCCTATATTGAGTAATATGCTGAATCTATTTTCTAGTGTTTCTGGTTCAAAGATTAATTATGAGAAAAGTAGGGTTTTCCTTTGGTACCTCTAGTATCCGGACACAGTCTCCTTGCTGATGTTTTAATCTCTAAAGCTCCAATACCTATCTTAGGAATAGAATTTGGTGATGGTGACATGTGGTATACCAATTGGTCTCATAAATTGTGTATAGCTCAATCAAGGTAGCGAGTTGGAAGGGTAAACAAATCGCTAAACGGAAACGGGTGTTGCTTATTAAAACCTTGTTGTTACCTTATTTTTGTATATTAGTTATGTGTTTCCACCTCCGATGTCCCTTTTTACTTCCCTATATAGTGTTTTTTTCCAGGCCTTTTGGGGAAGTAGACTGAATCCCATTAAAAGAGGCTTCACTTATAGGAATATTCGACAAGGTGGGATTGGTATGGTTCATCCTGTGGCCTTTTTTCTTAGTGTTTTTTTTCTTACAATTTTAGTCCTCTACTTAGACCTGGTATGAAGGTTTGGTTTCCTTTGGTTCGATTATGGTTTTTAGTTGGAATGCCTCTGTGGAAGCAGGACAAGTCAACTTCTTTTGCTCGACTTCCCCTGTTTCCCAAGTATGGCATGGAAGCCTTTCGTCTTTTATTGAAATGGAAGATCACTGTTTCTTGTTTGGAAATGAAGACTAGGAAGCAGTTGTACTATTCCATTGTTTTAACTGATTTCTCTGATATTTTGACCTTTCTGGATTGTCCTCCCCAGTCTCAAGATAGAGTTTTATTGTTACTCTCCGATAAACGGTTACCTGACTATATATGGGATAGTGTTTGGTTGGGTTCCTATGGCAGATTACCAGTGGGTAACACGCACAAACACAAACAGCTTAGTGAGAGGCGATGTACCCGCGAGTCATGTGGATCATTGTTAGAAATGCAGGAACATCTTTTTTTGGATTGTCCATATATTAAATCCTTTTGGGTTTTGTTAGCTACCCACTGGAATGAGCCTCTCTTTCAGTCACTTTCTTATAGGACTCTAATGTATGGTACAAATGGGGGTGAATGGTCTGTGTATCCTGCTGACACTTTACTGTTGGTTTTTTTTTGTCATTCGTTTTTATATTTGGCAATCCAGGTGTTATTGGTCCACTCAACAACGTGTGGTTTCATTTGAGGAGCTTCTTTTCAAAATTAAGTCTACTTTATGGAAGATTTATGAATCTGATATGACTATCTATGGCCATGTTAAATGTTCCTCTTTATGGTTGCATTGTGAGAAATGGCTGACATGAGTTCCTTTTTTTCAGTTTCTTCTGTTTAGTTCAGTTATCTTTTGCTCTGTTTTTGTATGTATTGGTTTATGTATTTTGTATTCCTTGCTTGTCTGGAGTCCTCTTTTCAATAAAAATTCCCCTACTCTTTTCGAAAAGTGCCATGGGATCTTTAACATCCACCTGAACTACTACCAATCCAGGCAGATGGGCCTCGGTTTAACGTCTCATCCAGAAGATGGCACCTCCGAAGTACAGCACCCCTCTCATGCTGCACTACAGTGTCAGTACTGGAATATTAACCCAAGTGCCAGATGTGGGAACTGAACCCAAAGCCCTCTGATCTCCCGGCTTCAGAGGCGAGTGTGCTAGCTACTCAGCCACTGACACTGATATATTAAAATTTGCCCCATTTGCCCCATTACTAAAAATATATCATAATTATCACCTAGGCTTAGTTTCCGACAGGGAGATAATGAGTTCACAGATACAACCTGCCGTTCTTAGTACAAAACACTGAATCAGCCCCCCCTAACCCTTTAGATTCCTTATAACTTCATTTGCAAATAGCCCGCAGTTTCCACAGCCAGAATGGACCACACTCACAGACAATGGGAGAGGCAGGTATTCTTTCTCCTAGCCCACTATATGCAGGGAGCAGATCTTTTAGACTTTGCCATAATAATAGATAAATACTCTTGGAGACCAGCTGACCTGTTTTAATATTTAAAAATTAAAGGATATATACAGCATCACTGGAAAGCTTACCCCTGGAATCACTCTACCCTAGTTTTATCACTTTAATACCACAGACTCTGATGGGAGACCCGTTAGATGACCTTATCTCCCGCATTTATGCTGCACTAACTGAACTAGACAAATACTCTTCAAATTACATTTGGATGAAATGGCAGCAGATTTAGGGGTGGAGATCTTTGCCCAGAATTAGTTCAAATAACCAGTCTACACTCACAAACCCACTTCTTCATTCCTCTGCAGATAATTTTCAAGGAGATGTATTTCCTGATATTTATGCATGGCTCTCAATACATAAATATGTCCCACAATTTGGCATCACCTGCTGGAGACACTGTGGGGAGGAAAAGGTAGCCCACACTTGCATCATCTGGTTGTGCCATAAATTACAGCCTTTTTGGGCCAGCTGACAATCCAAAATAGGGGAAATATTTGAACGCACTATTATTTTGATCCCATAGACACTGCCATTTTTAGACATAAAATCAAAGCAGAAAGGACTCAGCACTCATTGTCAAACACAAAATGTACATATACCACCAGATTTATTCCTTTTTTTCCACCTCATTTTTAGACATGCCCAAAAGTCTCAAACAGCCTCATGCTAGATGGTGGAAAGGCCAGGAAAACTACAACTAATTAACTGCCACTCTGACAAATTAACACAGCAGCTCTATGGCAGTGTCTTATGATTGAGCTATGCGACATGGAAAAACTAACTGGCAAAGTTATGCAATCCTTTCCTGAATTTTAACTGCTCTGGATAAGATGGGTGATAAATGTAATGTCTAAAAGAAATGACTCTGTACCTTGAAGCATGAAAAAAAGATTTTTCGTCGGCAGACCACAGGAAGTATAACACATTACTGACATTGTAATTTGTGATGTACCCAAAGCCTTTCTGGTGCTGTTACATTCAGCATGTTATTGTATTTTTTGATGTTTTTTTAAGACAACAATTTCAGTAAATATCAATTGAAAATAAAAGCTGCTTACTAGCACCACAGATCAGGACACCACTCCACATCTAGCACATACAAACCGGCACGCATAAGCTGCCACAGATAGCCTGGCATAAAAGAAAATCTACAAACTATGAAAGAGCAAATGGATTGATCTTACCATTTTTTTTAATTCCAGATGTGAACCAGCTTGCCATTGCTGTCTAGTCTGAGGTTATCAGCTCAGTTTTTTAATCAGGTTAACTGTTTTTGTTTATTTTTTTTTCCGTAAATAGTTTTGACTCTAGCAGTGAATGGTGCCATCCCTTGCCAGCCAGACCAGAAGTGACAGTATAGGAGAGAAGCCTGTGAAGTGGGCATTGCTGAGTGCTGCAAAAAAGCAGTACAGATGGGCTACAAGTACAAACCTTGCCTTTTCCTCTCCAAGCTGATGCTGCTTCATGCTTTTAATACCCACAACTCACATTTTTATCTCCTCACTAACTGCCAGTATATTATGACAGAAGTCACAAGTGAAAAAATATAAAAAGTTGTGGACATATTCCGTACATGTGTAGCCCAACCTCTTTAGTATCCGGTAGGAGGTACATTTGTTTCTAATAGCACATGAAGTGCTGTTGCCAGCCCTAGAATATAATTCATTACTGCTAATAAATGTATCAAGTTCAGTTTTACAAAGGTATGCAGTTGTTTTTAATAATATTTTGAGATTTGCAACAAGGAATAGCAAATTTAACACCATTGCAGTGTATACAAAAAGTCTTGAATTTCGCCACCTCAACAAAGAAATACAGTACTGTATTCAGCAATGATGTTCTTGCATAAGATTGCAAATCAAGAAATACCAAAAGTTCTGTATGGTAAATTTAAAAGGGCGAATAAATCTAAAATGCTTAGAACAACTTCACTGAACTTATTTCAAAAAAATAGCATAGTTACTAAAATAGCTGAATGGTCTGTTACAACCTGTGGCCCACAACTCTTAAATAATATAATAAAATATGGGATTGATATTAATGAAAACAAATATTCCTTTAAAAAGGGAGTTAGAAATTATTTGGAAGAGCAATCAATATGTTGTTGCAATGATAATATCTGAAGTTTGCACAAATGCATGCAATTATAATTGTAAATATTGTGCTTTGTATGAAAGATTCTGTTTGAATGACTGTATAATTTATTGTGATTTTTAAAAGTGTTGTACTGTATTGGATCACTTTATATGTATTCCTATTGTTGTTACCCTTTACCCAGGTGTGGCTGAAAATAGACGTGTGCCAAGTCCACATTCCTGGTAAATCAAATAAGTAAAAAAGTATTTACATTTAGAGATGTGCAAAATCTGCAAATTTCATTACGCAAAATATTTTGCGAAATTTGCATCTTTCACAAAATATTTAGAGATGGTGAAATGAGAAATTCTGCCAGCAAAATCACAAATTTCACCCACAAAATGCGGAATTTTGCCTGACAGTAGTGAAATTCTGCCACCTGCAGGTTAAATTCTGCATTTCATGGGTGAAATTCATGATTTAGCCAGTGGAATCTTGCATTTTTGCAATCTTGCAGAGGGATGTGGGTTCAGTTCCCACATCTGGCACTTGGGTTAATATCCCAGTACTGACACTGTAGTGCAGCATGAGGGGGTGCTACACTTCTGAGGTGCCGTCTTTGAGATGAGACTTTAAACCGAGGTCCCATCCACCTGGATTGGTGGTAGTTCAGGTGGATGCTAAAGATCCCATGGCACTTATCAAAAAAGAGTAAGTGAATTTCCCCAGTGTCCTGGCCAAATTTCTCCTATTCACTAAAAATACCAACAGCTTAATCTGGTTCAATTTCAGATGCTTACCATCTGTATCCCTCAAGTTTCTGAAAAAGGGACTTCTAGGCCCAGTGGCTTACCGGTTAACAAAATTCAATACATAAATTTTGTACCCGTGGAATTTGTCAGCAAAATCCACAAATTTTGTGAACTATTTCACCTGGCAAAATTTGTGATTTTGCATGAATTTCACGGGTGAAATTTAATTTCGCTTCATCTTTATTTACATTCATAATCACCAGACGAGGAAGTTATGAATTATACATCATGCTGTATTTGGAGCATAACAAGTATACGAACATACAAACATGCAAAAAATGCCAGCAGATACAGGCCCTAAGGTCTATCGAGTCTGCTCGAGTGTTCAGCTATCATTTTTTTTACTTTGCATCTGCCCTTCCCCATACGGTAATGGCCTTTCCCCTAACTCTGTCCCACCCCCTCTTAAAACTGCCCACTGACTTTAATGATACCACCTCCTCTGGCAGTGAGTTCCACCCAGCCACCACTCTTTCTGTGAAGTAGTGTCTTCTCATTTCCCTCTTGAACCTTCTGCTCTCCAATTTCAGACTGTGCCCCCTTGTGTATTTCCCTCCTTTTAATCTAAAAATCTCCTCTGTACTAACCCTGTTTATGCCCCTCATATATTTGAAGGTTTCAATCATATCCTCTTTATCCTTCCTATCCTCCAGGGAGTACATGCTGAGATTTCTCAGTCTGTCCTCATAGTGTTTGTCCTCCATATCCGCAATCATCTTGGTTGCTCTGTGCAGGACCCCTTTCAGCAGCCTGACATCTTTCTTTAGGTAGGGATGCCAGAACTGCATGCCGTACTCCAGGTTTGGTCTGACTAGTGATCTGTACAGTGGTAGGATAACCTCCCTCCTCCTTGAGGTGGTTCCCCTAATAGTACATCCCAACATTTTATTAGTCTTAGCTGCTGCCTTCCTGCACTGCACTGAGTGGCTCATTTGCCCTGTGATTATCACCCCAAGATCCTTCTCCTCCATAGTGGTTAAATGTACCCCGTCCCCCCAACCTATAGCAAAACATTTGGTTTATGGCTCCCAGGAGCATAACTTTGCACTTCTTTGCATTGAAACCCAGCTGCCATGTGTCTGACCATCATTTAGGTTTATGCAGGTCCTTCCGCAGTCCTAGCCATCCCTTTGTGTTGTCCACCACTGCACCAGTCTTGCTGTCATCTGCAAACAGGCTGATCTTATTGCTAACCCCATCTGCGATGTCAGCAATAAAGATGCCAAACAACACTGGACCCAGCAATGAGTCCTGTGGAACCCTGTTTGTAACAGCCCTTGGAGTTGAGAGTTCCCCCTTACAGCAACCCTCTTCTGCCTATCCCACAGCCAGTTTTTGACCCACTCCACCATCATCTCTCCTACCCCAAATGACTCAGTTTGCTAATCAACCTCCCATGTAGCACTGAATCAAAGGCCTTGCTGAAGTCCAAGTACAGGACATCCACCACTTGGCCCCTGTCGATCGCCCTTGTTACCCAGTCATACTATAGAAGTCAACCATGTTTTTCTGGCAAGATTTACCCAAAACAAACATATGCTGACTGCTATCCTGGAGACCATTCTTCCCCAGAAAGGCTGCCAGCCTCTCCTTGAAGATGGACTTCATGAGCTTCCCCATGATGGAGGTGAGGCTGACTGGCCTATACTTCCCTGGCTTATCCTTGGGCTCACTGTTATAGATGGGCACCATGTGCACTATCCTCCAGTCTTGGGTCATGCAACCAGTTCTCAGGGAGGTGCTGAACAAGTCTGCCAGCTGTCTTGCCAGGAACTCTGCCTCTCCCTCAGCACCCTGGGGTAGATGCTGTCTGGACCTTGTGCCTTATCCACTCTCAGGGCTCTAAGGCCTTCTTGAACTCTGCTCTCTGGGATTTTCCTCTCTATAAGTTCTGCCCCACCCATACCTTCTGCTCCCTTCCCCAGTGGCATTGGCCCCAGCTTCTTCCTGGTAAACACAGAACAGAAGTAATCACTGAGCAGTTCTGCCTGCTCCACCCCTTCTCTACCCACCCCCCAGTTCAACCTTGACCTTAACAATCTGATCCTTACAGCTTCTTTTCTCTCTTATGTACTTGAAAAAATCCTTCGTCCCCTCTCCTCTCCTCTCCTATCCTATCCTCTGTACCAGCCTAAGTTCTCTTGCTGCCGTAGCTGCTCTGACCAATCTGCTCACCTCTCTTGATTTCCTCATGTACTTCTCCCTATCCTCCTCCTGTTTGGATCACATGTATTTTCTGTAGATAGCCCTTTTTTCCTTAACCCTCCCTAACTCCTCTCTGCTTAACCAACTTGGCCTTTTAGACCTGGCCTTTTTGCTTTGGAGCTTTGAACATGAGTTTGTTGCCTCCACTAACTCTGTTTTGATAATTCCCCATTTCTGATCTGCATCCATGTGTGCTTGAATTTTGGCGATGTGCCCCTTTAGTATGTCTGTCATCCTTTTAAAGTCTGCCCTCCTAGTTCTTATACTGGCTGTCTCCTTACTCATACCAAATGAAAATCACACTGTGTGGTGGTCGTTCTCTGCCAGGTCACCCCCCACCTCCAACTCCTGCATGATTTCATCATTTGTCAACATCAGGTCCAGTAAGTTTCCTTCCCTGGTTGGCTTCTTTACCAACTGCACCAGGAAACTGTCCTGGAAAGCTTCCAGGAGGACCTGTTATCTGCTGTTTGAGGTAACCAGGGTAGTCCACTCCACTCTCAGCAGATTGAAGTCCCCCATTATCAGGGTGTGACTCTTTGCATAGATCCTCCTTTTCTACTCCCCCAGCTCCCTATCAATAACTCACTTTGAGCTGGTGGCCCAGTCACCACCCAGAGCCTCACCCTCCTTTCTTTCGGGTCCTGTATCTGTTCCCACAAGGCCTCTCCTCAGTTTTTTGCCTGTTTTTGCATTATTTTATCATTCGGCCATGGTATTTCTGAAAGTCTATTTGACTGAGTAGTTATGATACTTGATAAGACAGTTGGGATTTGCACTGTAAAGCAAAATAAAAAAAGGATTAATGGATCATACTATCATGTCCATTAGGCAAAAGTATGAATGGAGGTCTAAAATGTAATGACAAAAGTCTTTATTTTAAAATGGGAGCATACAAATGGCAAACAAAATAATGTAGAGCAGGGAGAGCACTGAAAAAACCACAAACAGCAGCTGAACCTCTGTTCCGCATATTCCAGGATCACAGCACTCTACATTTCTGTTTGCTGGTTTTATGTTCTCTTTTTAAAATAAAGCCTTTTTTTAATCACATTTTTGACCTCTAATCATACTTTTGCAGAGTGGACAGTACAGTGGGAGCAATTGTTCTTATTTTCTAATCTTGCTGGCTTTTGCATGGAGAAAAACTTTCTGTCATTGTCTGTCCCCAACTACAGTACATATTTATAGATTGTGTCTCAGGCAGAACCCTTCATGTTCCCAGTTGTAATGTATTATAGTCACTTCAATAATAATGTATTCAGTCCTATTCCCAGTCCCTCACTGCAAAAATGCAAGGGGCAGTTAACTGACTGCTGGTGAAAGCCTATTTCTAAGACTTTATTTGTTTATTTATTGTACAGTGCAGAATCATATGTCACATCAGCTTTGCTCGATAAACAGAGTATGTTATTTAAGAGTATAATGTTTTCCTTTAAGGCTTTTTTTTTTGTTTGAAGATATTCGGAGATGCACTGAAATTACTTTTAAATATGTTTTTTTTTTTAATTGCATTGTTTGTTTATTGTAAGGAACTTTCCAAAAGATTGAATGAAAAAAGCTACATTAATCATCAAATGCATTATGTTGTGACATCATGGGGCAGGTTCTGCACAATTGATTATAAGAGCATTTGTTAAGGATACAGAGCAAGTGACTTACATCACAGATTTTAAGCATGTATGGGTTATCAAGGCTAAAATACTTGCTATTTAAGGCTACAAATGAAGATTATATTAAAAACATGCAGCAACTTGAAACTTATAGGTACAGTATATTATCCTGATGATAACTAAACTAGGTGTACTATGCTCACTCTCATGTATCACATCACTCCTACTGAACCTGGGTTTATAATCCCTGTAACTTTACACATCTCATTCACTGTCTGACAATTATTAATGTACTGCATTTGTCCTTTTGGTAATTTGCTGCAACCCACATCCAATTAGTAATGCACAGTTTTCTATTACCTGTTCCACATACCACAAGTCATGTCTGTATTTCTCTGTACCATGTGTCAAGCCCCTCTTTTTAGAGTGGAAAATGTGTTTACTAACCTTGGTACAGATATAACTACTGACTTGGAGGGACATGGCTTTGTAATGCTTCTAACAGATCATTTCTATATTGATTTATCAATTGTTCTTGTTTCAAATCTGTAAAAATGCTTTGAACAAGTCAGTAAATATGAGTTTTTAATGCGCAGAGTATTTTGCGATGAGGATTGAAGGATACCACACCAACCTGATTTTGTAGTAATGCTCATCTGCAATTTGTCATACTGGCATCAAATCAAAATTAGTGACATGAGGATTCCAAGATCATTTTGTCATTTCCACTGTAACTCTGGAATGATGTCTGGTATTGTTTTTGTACAGTACATTCTGTATGTTCTATGGAATATGAATAGCTGTGTTTTCTGATATAACCAAATGCAAATATAGCAATAGCCCCCTGCTGCCCTATATAGCTATGTAAACCGAGATGATCTGGAAGCCATGCATTAGGAAAACTGAGTGGCATTTGTAACTGGCTCATTTCAATGAGTAAAGAATTTTTTGATTAAAACAGTGAACCTGTAAGACTGAAAGCATAGAACAGGCAATACAATAGGCTAGAGACAGACTGAAAGAATGCACTAATTCACCACCCACTGGCATTCATGCATATTTATTACAGATACACAAACAAAATGAGGATGTCAGCTCAAATTGCAATAACAAAATGTAATGTAAAGAAAACTTCAAGTAATATGTTTATCTGTGCTCGGTTTACTGGATAAAGAGCACACATTCTTTCACCTCATTATAGTACGTGAATTGTACAATTAAGGGGATGCAGTAAGCCAGCAATAAGGTCCTAAAACAAATTATCACTCTTTTGTAACCCAATATTGACATTCTATATAGTGATGGCAAACCAGGATCTCTAATGATTGGGGGGAAAAACAGTATTACACAAAGTCTTATCCATCTATAAAGGAAATTAATACTGGACAAAGATGAACTATTTGAAGACTGAAACTGTATTTCAAAAAAGGATTGAGCATGACACCTACAACACCACATTTGGTGATATGTATTGAGTGATTAACAAACCAAAAAAGTAAAAGCATCATTCTGTGGCTAGCTCAAAGTAGACAACAATCAGTGTGTGGAGTGAACTGCTGATGGAGCACTGCATGGACTGAAACATTAGCATAAAAGAGAACTATTTCTGTTTGCCAGCACCTCAGAGAGGTATTTCATTAAAAATCAAAAAGAGCAGGCACACAAGTAGGTAATAGTGTGAACTTTATTAATATCCATAGCTGCATAAGACATGTTACTAAGTTCAACATATACAAAAATCACTGTGAGGAGCCCACTGCTTATCTCAGCTATTTCAGAATCACTACACTTTCCTCTCACACTGTCACTTTTGGCTCACACAGAAACATCCTCCCACTGCCAACTCATCTGCACTGAGTGGAGTAGAAAACAAACCGAGGAGGAATTTAGATTGACAACAACTAGTGAATCAACATAGATTTTCACCAATAAAGCAAAAGGCATGAATAGTCATTTTACTCTGATGCTGAAGAACATGCTGCTGAAGCTCAATCTACTAGCTCTTTAACATATCTGGCTGTCCCAAATTGCTAACTGTCTAGTATCTTATTTATAAAAATAACACTTATCTGGTTGCTCCTGCTAATGATTCTGTCACTTAGTGGCCCACTTTTTTTTACTTTCGCTTTTCAAACTGAGTCCGAGTGTGGTTCAGACTGTCTAAAAGCCTTACTTTATATTTTTATTCTGTGTCCCTGGCTTTGAATAAAAAAATATAGCAATCAGATTTGTATTATCTTACTTTTTTCAGTAAAAATATATCTTAAACCTATAAACCAACTACTAGCAGTAGTGTGCAGGGAGTGAATCAGAGACTTTAGTTGCACAGAAACAGAAGAGAGCAAGCAGCAGTACTCATTTGGAACCCAGATTGTGCAGGGCCTTGAAAGGCAACAAGCTAATCTTGAAGGTGGCACAGCATTA
Source organism: Neoceratodus forsteri (assembly GCA_016271365.2). Classification (NCBI taxonomy): domain Eukaryota; kingdom Metazoa; phylum Chordata; order Ceratodontiformes; family Ceratodontidae; genus Neoceratodus; species Neoceratodus forsteri. The sequence continues at coordinate 1,332,558,876 of CM057458.1, forward strand.
CCGAAAACCAGTGCAGATCATGCAGCACCAGCATGGTAAAGTGAAAAAGCTAATGCCCAGTATTAGCCTGGCCACAAAAATCATCCCCAACTGCAGATGACATACCAAACCTCCAGAAATTCCCAGACAGAGAATGTTGCAGTAGTCAAACTGGGAGATCATGAAGGTGTGAACTACAGTCACTAGGTCCTCAAAGTTTAGATTGGGTTTCAACCGGGTGATGTTTCCAGGATGGAAAAATCCACAATGGACAACAGCTGCCACTTGAGCTTCCAGTGGAAGTTTATTGTCTGCTGCAACCCCTAGATTGTTAGCCTTATCTACTGCTCTAAGGAAGATTGCTTCCAATGAAGGCATGATAGAAACATAGAAACATAGACTTTGACGGCAGATAAGGACCGCTTGGCCCATCTAGTCTGCCCATTTCCCTACCTACAGGATAGGCCGCAGATCCTAGTTAACCAACAGCCTATTTCTTCCTACCCCCCACAAGAATTGCCTTATGTCTGTCCCATGCATTCTTGAATTCTCCCACAGTTTTAGACCCCACAACCTTCTCAGGAAGGCTGTTCCATGCATCCACTACCCTCTCTGTGAAATAATACTTCCTGACATTGCCCTGAACCGCCCTCCTTCTATCTTTAAATTGTGTCCCCTTGTTCTTGCAAGTCTCTTTTTCTGAAAGATGCTACCCTCTTGGACTTTGTTGATTCCACTGAGGTGCTTAAAAGTTTCTATCATGTCCTCCCTCTCCCTTCTTTCCTCAAGGGTATACATATTAAGCTCCTTTAGTCTCTCCTCATACGGCTTCTCTTGCAGACCCTGCACCATTTTAGTTGTCCTCCTCTGGACTACCTCTATCCTGTCTATGTCCTTGCGGAGATAGGGTCTCCAGAACTGGACACAGTACTCCAGATGGGGTCCTCGCCAACTGTCTGTACAGAGGGATAACAACTTCCTGTTTTCTGCTGCTGATGCCTCTCCCTATACATCCCAGTATACCCCAGCCCTCCCTATTGCCTTCTCACATTGCTTGCTAACCTTAAGGTCATCTGATATGATTACCCCCAGGTCCCTTTCCTTTTTTGTTGTTGTTACTACCTCCCCATCCATTGTGTATTCTTCCCCTGGGTTCTTGTTTCCCAGGTGCATTATTTTGCACTTCTTTGCATTGAATCCTAGCTGCCATACTTCTGACCATTCCTCCAACCTTGCCAAGTCCCTTTTCATCCTTTCCACGCCTCCTTGTGTATCAACCCTGTTGCAGATCTTTGTGTCATCTGCAAAAAGGCATACTTTTCCTTCCAGTCCCTCTGCAATGTCACTGATGAAGACATTAAAAAGGACTGGACCCAATACTGAACTCTGCGGTACCCCACTAGTAACCCCTCTTTCTTCAGAGTGGACTCCATTTACAATTACCTTCTGTGTCCTGTTGTGCAGCCAATGTTTTACCCAGGCTACCACCCTGGGACCCACTCCCAGGCTGGTTAATTTGACCATTAATATTTTGTGTGGGACTATGTCAAATGCCTTGCTAAAGTCTAGGTAGGCCATGTCCACAGCCCCTCCCTGGTCTACTACTTTGGTCACCCAGTCAAAGAAATCTATTAGATTCGTCTGACATGACCTTCCCACTGTGAACCCATGCTGCCTTGGGTCCTGTGCTTCACTCGCCTCTAGGTACTCAACTATTCTTTCCTTCAGAAGTGACTCCATCACTTTCCCTACCACAGAGGTCAGACTGACAGGTCTGTAGTTTCCTGCCTCTGTCTTGGTCCCACTTTTGTGAAGGGGAATCACATCCGCCTTCCTCCAGTCCTCGGTACCACACCATCCTCCCATGATTTATTAAAGAGTAGCCAGTGGTTTCACTAGTTCCTCCCTTAATTCTTTTAGAATTCTGGGGTGAATTCCATCAGGACCCATTGCTTTGTCCACCTTCAGTTTTAGGAGTTCTTGCAGAACCCTTTCTTCTGTGAAAGGACTGGGATTGACCCCTATCAAAAGTGCTTCTGTTAATTGGATTAGGCACTTCCTCCTCTTTGTGAATACTGAGCAGAAATATTCATTCAGTATCCCTGCTTTTTCACTGTCCCCTCTGCCCACCCACCGTTCATTCTATTTAGCCTCACTATCCTCCTTTGTCTTCTCCTACGCTGCTGATGTACCTATAAAAGGTTTTATCCCCCTTCTTAACTGAGTTGGCTATCTTTTCCTCAGTTTGGGCCTTTGCTATTCTGACTTCCCTCCCTGCTTCCTTCTGCCTTAACTGGTACAGCTCTCTGTCCTGCTCCTTTTGTGTTTCCTTATACTTCCGGAATGCTATCTTTTTCTTCTTGACTATCACAGCCACCTCTTTAGAGAACCATAGTGGCTTTTTCTTTCATTTTGATTTGTTTATTTGCATCACACAAAGGATTGTTGCCTCTGTGATGGCAGTTTTGATGATTCCCCATTGTTGCTCCACATCTCCTTCTAGCCTGTTTGCTAGTGCTTTTCTGAGGCAATCTCCCATCTTGCCAAAGTCAGTCCTCCTAAAGTCCAGTGCCCTCACCTTTGTATGGCCTGACTTTGTAGCTGAGTTTAACGTGAACCACACTGTTTGATGGTCACTTGTCCCCAGATGGCACATGAGGATGATAATACAATTCCTCTTCATTGCCATTATCTGGAATTGTGGTTCTGTGAGGAACAGCTCCTTCTTACTCAGATTAAGATTTAGCCAGCTGGCAGCCATCTAGTCACTCAGCTCAGAGAAATATCAATTTGGAGGAAGAGGAGGAGCAGGGGGGACCAAGTACATGAAGGGGGGGTCATGGAGGTGAGGGATCGAGCATGAGTGGAAGTAAGGGTTGAAAACACTAACATCATATTTACTTACTTTGTTACTTTATGTCACAAACTGATACATTATTTTTTGCAATGATGGAAATTGTCGGCAGATAAGGCCGACAATTTCTATATGACTGGCACAGCCCTCACTCCACCTCATCTGGCCACAGTCTTCAGTTGTTGTGTAATCACTGTGGAAATAAATGGCTAAGAAAACTAGGTAAAAAAATGGTGCATCTGAAAAGTCGTTCTTTTATTAAACATAGAAACATAGAAGTTGATGGCAGATAAGGACTTGCACTTCTTTGCGTTAAACCCCAGTTGTCACTCTTCTGAACATTTTGCCAGTTTATCCAGATCTCTTCTCATTCTGCCCACTCCATCTGGATCATCTACTCTGTTGCAGATCTTGGTATCATCTGCAAACAGACAAACCTTACCCTCCAGTCCATTTACAATGTCACTGATGAAGATATTGAAGCGGACTGGCCCCTGGACTGATCCCTGAGGTATCCCACTTGTGACTTGCATCTCTTCTGACTGTATACTGTTTACCACCACTCTGTTTTCTGCCCGCCAACCAGTTTTCCTCACAGTTGACCAATTCTGACCCACCCAGAGCCTACCCAGCTTATTAATCAATCTTCTATGTGAAACAGGATCGAAAGCTTTGCTAAAGTCAAGGTAGGCGACATCAACTGCACCCCCCTTGATCCACCACTCTGGTTATCCAGTCAAAGAAATCTATGAGATTAGTTTGACAGGACCTTCCTGTTGTAAACCCATGCTGTCTTGGATCCTGTGTGCTTATGGATTCCAGGTGTTGCACTATCCTTTCCTTAAGGTGTGTCTCCATAATCTTGCCCACTACTAAGGTAAGACTGACTGGTTTATAGTCCCCTGCCTACTCCCTGCTGCAACTCTTGTGGAGTGGTATCACATGAGCCCTTCTCCAGTCTTCTGGGATGTCTTCTGTGCTCAAAGACTCACTAAACAGTTTTGATAATGTCTCTGCTAGTTCCACCTTTAGCTCCTTTAGTACCCTGTGATGTATGCCATCAGGTCCTATTGCCTTGTCCACCCTGAGCTTAGCGAGCTCTTGTAGGACCCTTTCTTTTGTGAATGGAATTGTGCACACCTCCCTCCACCCTGTGTCCATGGTGCTGAGCTGTGAGTCCTGCCCTACCTTCTCCTCAGTAAATACTAAGCAGAAGTATATTTAGGATAGATGCTTTTCCTTGGTCCTCCTCCACACACTTCCCCTTATCCCCTTTGATTTTAGCAAGACCCCTCTGGACTTTCTCCTTTCACTAATGTTACTATAGAAAGTCTTGTCTCATTCTTTTACTGTTTGTGATAGTGTTTCTTCAGTTTGAGCCTTTGTCTGCTTTAATGTCTTCCATGCTTCCCTTAGGGAACAACATGTTGCCATTTCTTTTTACTAAAAATATATTTTGGGCAAAATTCAAACCCCAAAACGGTGTGGTCATGAAGAGGGGTAGTGGCAAGCAACCTATCATAGGATCAACACTTCAAAGTAAGTGCTTAGGTGGCTGTGGGGGAAGGCGGCATGGGGATCATAGGTGGCAAATGGCGAGTGATGGAGGGGGTTTATTTAAAGGAACAGGCTGAGAGTGGGAAGTTATTACACAGTGATTGAAAGGAAGGGATTTACTTGTCAATTCTGATACCTGGGTTAGGGTATTATTTTGGACAGGGTGGGGGGGGACAGGATCTGACACCAGTATTGGGGACCTGGTTTTAAGATCAAAGGTTGTTAGCATGCAACCAGGGTTGGGTATCCAGTGGCTGCAAAAAATGTTTAAAAGAAAATGAAGAAATAAACACAGACATTGGGCTCCAGGTGTTGGAATAAGTCAGGGAGTCCAACACCAGGACTGGGCACCCAGTGTCACAAAATGCAAAGGGGTAGGGGGATCCAGTGCTTTGAAAAAAACTCACAAGCCATTTTTTATAATGTGTGACTGACTTCCTGATTAATGAATCACAGATTAAAAAAAATGCTTGTTTGTATATGTTTTTTATTTGTGCATACACACTCTCCATGTTGATAAGTCATTATAACTTTTAACTTTGGCCTTGTTTTATCATGAAATCAACACTATCTTCCTCTTAAAGTCACTAATTAATTTACCGGTGTATAAATGGAGATAGAATATTTGAACACTTACTTGTTCTGTTCCTGAGTTTAGCTTTGTTACAGGAATAGAATTTACAATAGAACCACTGTAATGCAGGTTAATTTGATTCTTTGCTGTTGTGCTACTATTGAATGACCGATTCTGCCCGGCCCTTTTCTGAATTGATTTCTCCCCCCCCCCACCTATCTAACCAGTGTCTCTCTCCTTTCCTGCAGAGCAGTACCCCCCTTCCCTCGAGGAGTCCGGAGGTCGTGAGGGCCACTAGAAGCTCTCCCTCGTGTCGCTGAACAGGATCCCTGCTGTGAAGCTAACCAGGTACTGAGTTAAACCCTGGGAGCAGCTAGCTTGATCATGACCGTTGGTCCATTGTGAAAGCACAGGCAGAGGACAATTTTTAAAACTGCTTCTTGGTGCCTTTTTTAATTTCCTCTCTCTCTCTCCCTCTTATAGTCACCAATTAATTTATCGGTGTATAAGTGGAGATAGAATATTTGAACACTTACTTGTTCTGTTCCTGAGTTTACCTTTGTTACAGGAATAGAATTTAGAATAGAACCACTGTAACGCAGGTTAATTTGATTCTTTGCTGTTGTGCTACTATTGGATGCCCGATTCTGCCCGACCCTTTTTCTGAATTGATTTCTCCCCCCACCTATTTAGCCAGTGTCTCTCTCCTTTCCTGCAGAGCCGTACCCCCCCCGAGGAGTCCGGAGGTCATGAGGGCCACCAGAAGTTCTCACCCATATCGCTGAACAGGATCCCTGCTATGAAGCTGCCCGGGTACTGAGTTCAACCCTGGAAGCAGCTTGCCTGATCGCGACTGTTGGTCTGTTGTGAGAGCGCTGGTTTTGTCCCGCCGAACGCTATGAGTTCGGCTCCCCACCGCCCCCACAGCCACCCTTGGTCGACCCTCACATTTATAGTGAGGATTGGTCACATGATTCTGAAAATAACCTTTCAGCCCACTTCACCAGCAGCAGGTTATACCAGATCAATACTAGTGGCCACTCTTCCCAACCACCTATACCTCATCCTCCCTATATTAACAATGTTATCCCTGTTACTGCCTGTCCTCATTACTTCTATGAACCTACCGCTGGCTCACCCCCCAGAGGAACCTAATCTATATTGCAACATCACTTCCATTCATCCCAGAGATAAGTATTATGACACTAACGTAAGTACCACCAAGCCCCCCACCCAAGCTTAAATGACCCCACCTGCCTCTACCCACCACCATCTCTACTAACAATCTCATTCACACACAATACATGCTGTACATCTGCACTCCTTCCTCTCAGACCACAGCCCCCTACCCCCCGCCGTTAGCTCCCAATCGGGCTCCCAAACACCCGTCACCCTGTTAACCAGCGTCATTTCCAATCTCCCTGTCCCCACCACCCACGTTAACAGACTCACAGCTTCCCAGTCTCTACGTCACGCGCCCAAACTTCACAGGTTAGCTCTTCTGTGGCACACCCTCCTCTTATTGCTGCTATCTGGTAATATTCACCCCAACCCTGGACCACCCCACACAGCAGTCTCATCAAGCAGCCCACATGGTAGTCTCCTGCTGGCTACTCTTAATATATGCAGCCTCTCAAAAAAACTCACCCTCCCAAGGCTGGATTGCCCAGCACTCACCCAACATCCTAGCTCTATCTGGGACATGGCTCTCTGATAGAATACCCAGTGGAGCTGTCTCCCTCAGTGACTACACCATCTTCTGTGCAGACAGGACTAGCGAGAAAGGTGGTGGCTGTGCCATCTATGTTAGATCCTCACTAAACTCCGTAGAGGTACATACTCCACCACCCAAATATGATGCCCAGACCCTCACAGTCAAACTCAGCCTGGGCCCCAAAACCATCCACATCACAGCAGCTTATATCCCCCCAAACAACCAAAAACTTGCTTTTGAATCGATCCTCCACAGTATCTCCCACCTTCCCCTCAGGAGTGAAGTCATCCTACTGGGAGACTTTAATGTCAATTGGCTATCACCTGCCTCTTCCAACTGCAAAGACACAGCCCTTGCCTATGATCTTACCCAAGTCGTCAACTCCCCAACTAGAATGGATTATAGAACAGGAACCTCAACCCTTATAGACCTCATCTTCACTAACAGGCCTCAGAATCTCTCTCAAGTCACTGTGCTCCCAGACTGTATTAGCGACCATTCCCCAGTGACCTGCCAGTGGTCAGCTAAAATCCCCCCTGCCCCCCCAAAGTCACCGTACATAGGCGACTTAAAAAAGGAAACCTAGCGCATCTCAAAGCTCACCTAGCCTCCAGCGACTGGTCCCCCATTCACACCACTCAGTCTGTAGACATGGCACTCTCCTACTTTATAGCCATCTTCAATGAGGCCTGTGACATTTTCGCACCCTTCACTAAACAAGTAGTGAAAACCAGATGCACACTTTGAGTCTCACAATCACTACTTGACCAGCTTCACCATAGGGACAACCTATGGCACAAGGCCCTAGACTCCCAACTCCCACAGGATAGGCAACTTTACAGAGAGGCCCACAAAAAATATACCTGGGCCATATGGCAAGCCAAAGCTGCATGCTATCAACAAACCCTAACCTCCTCTTGGGGCTCCAGTAAACAATTCTGGAACAATATCAAGGAACTCAGTGGGAAATCACACTCCCCTACTCCTGCTCAACTCATAGTAAATGGGGATTCCAAACAGGACCCTACTGCTATTCCTGAAGCCCTCAACTCCTCCTTCTCGGACTTCTCACATATACTACCACCAAACTTCTTCAACCGCTCCTCCCACCCACCCCCCAACACCTCGAACAGAAACAATACAACACCCTTTAGACTAAGAGTCATTTCCTGCTTCAAGGCAAAATGCTACCTCTCCAAAGCCCTGGCTAATGCTCGCTATAGCAATGACTCCCTGGATCTCAAACTCATTCGGCTGACCCTGGATGTGACACTACCTCATCTCACAAAAATTCTCAACCTGTCACTTGGCCTTAGTCAATTCCCTTCAGCCTAGAAGAGAGCCGTAATCACCCCTATTCTGAAGAGTGGTGACCACACAGTCACAAGCAACTATAGACCAATATCAATCCTACCACCCCTCTCCAAAGTCCTTGAAAAGATGGTATCTGATCAGCTTACTGACAACCTAACCAAACACCACCTACTTTGCAGAGAACAGCATTTATTCTGGAGGGGCCACAGTACCATCACCACCCTTACTGAACTCACCTCATTCATCCATGAGACCCTAAACCAAGACTCCATGGCTGGGGCTATTTACATGAATCTGACCAAGGCATTTGACACTGTCAGTCATGACCTACTGCTCCGTGCCCTTCCACAACTCAACCTTGTACCTGAGGTCACAGCCTTGTTCAAAGACTACCTCTCAGGGCGGACACATCAAGTCAAGGTCAATACAACCCTCTCCTCATGCAAACTAGTATGATCTGGTGTCCCACAGGGGTCCATACTTGGCCCCCTACTTTTCACACTCTTTTTAAATTCTCTCCCCAAGTCTTGCAGTTGTCGCCTGCTACTCTACGCTGATGATGCTGTAGTGTTCTGGAAACACCCTCAGCCTAGCTCTCTCCAACTAGCCCTGCAGGACTTCTTTAGGGAGCTAGAATCATGGTTCTCTGAACACTGCCTTATTATCAATTACAGAAAAATGAAGTCCATGCTCTTTGTACACCAACAAAGCCCCCACTGTCATACTCCCCTACTAGTAAAAAACTCTCTTGGCTCTCCTCTAGAACAGGTTTCATGTTTTAAATATCTTGGAATCACATTAGACACCTCCCTCTCCTACCGTAATCACATACAACTTCTCTCCTCCTCTGTCAATGCCAGATTGGGGATCCTTTACAGGCTTAAACACTGCTTACCTCCCCAGGCCATGCATCTTGCAGTCTCCTCTTCTATCCTTTCCTTGGTGGACTACGGAATAGTCATTTATGGATCTGCTGATCCAACTGCCCTACGCTGCATTAGCACTGCCCTTAACAAAGCCTGCCGCCTAGTCACAGGCTGTGACAGGTTAACACATACCTGCGAGGTTTATACACTGACCGGTTGGCTTAACTTCCAAAGAAGGCTAAAGTACCGCACCTTCGTCCTTGCCAAAAAAATATAACTCCAGCTAGCACCCACCGGCCTATATCCGATTATCAATGCAGCCCCCTACAGGTGGACTAAAAGGCTCGCAGCCAACACTTCCCACCTTGTCCCCTACTGTAGAACATCTCTTGGACAAAGATCATTCCGCTACCACGCCCCACTATGGCTTAATAGCCTACCGCCCCCAATCTCCATGACCCATAGTCTCTCCCTATTTAAAACAGGTCTAAAAACACTACTCTTTGACTCGACATTATGTGACTGTAGATAACCCTCTTTCTTTGGGGCCAGTCCGCCCCTCTTGTCCCTTCACTCCTTCGCCCCTGCCCAGATATTTGACTTGGGGTCACTCTAGATCCTACGAAACTGCATCCTGCACTTCTCTGATAAGGGACATCTTGTATGCCCCCAGTTACTATCACCATCTAAATAAGAGTAAGCTATGACTGCATAGCCCTGTACTACTACTTTAATACTGTATGTGTATGTTTCTTCATTACTGTAAATGTATTTTTCTTTTTTTGTAACTGACTTGGAGCCTTTGCAAAAGAGTCTATGACTCAAAGGATTGTAATTCCGATTCTATACAATAAACTATAAACAATAAACTATGCCCTGTTGAGACTCAGTATCCCAAAGACCTGAAAATTCCAGGTTTTAAATCAGTGTATTTTTATATACTCATTGTAAGTTGTTATCTGTGCAAATACAAAGTCTTACATTGGGGCATTTTTGTATAAATTCTGCACATATTACTAACAAAACTACTAGAATTCTTCTCTTGAAAACTGGCATGCAATTGGCCCCTAGGACTAACAGGATACATCACAATTTTCAAAAGCTTAGGCCCTAGGATAGCATAGCTATCAGCTGTCAAAAAGCATGGGTTCTCACACATATACTAACTCAGCACTACTATAATAACACCACCGTGCTGCTGTAATTATATGGTATGATAGCACCCTTATTATTAAAGTTGGATAGACACTTCTATATTAAATCATGACTTTTGCACCTTAACAGTGTAGATGTCCCTGGATGGAATAGGCCAAATTTGACACTCACATTGTCAGTGCCAGGAGATCTGGATCCTGTAAATCTGGTAATGGTCGGCTCAGCAGTTTAAAAGTTCCAGAAGTTTGAAAATATATAAAAATCCATTTTTGAGACTTTTTTTCTCACTGATTGCATAAAAATGGCTATAGGTTTAAACCTAGAAATTTCATGTTTGTTAGATTTTAAATTACTAAGAAAAGAAAATGCCAGTTTTAAAGGGATAGTGGGTCAATATCCTGCAACTAGAACCACATGGCAATAACCACGCAGGGTAGAGCCCATATGTATTTAGAGCGACAGAGGTATGGTAGTGGAAGGGAATTACCGCTACCCGTTTTGCTCTATTCATCACTAAAGAAGTCCTATGTTGCCATTTGCTGTGTGCCTGGTCAAGCCACTCCTGTGGTGGAGTGGCCAAGGCACCAGCACACGGTGAAATCGGGAGACCTGGGACCATGGTTCGGGTCTCCCCATGCTACCACTTTTGCCACTGTTTTTTTTATATATATAAAAAAAAAGGCAAAGTTCCTCCCTCCTGAGTTTATCCTCATCCCTGAAGTCTGCCCCCCCCGAGTTAGTTATTTAAATTCTGTGGGGGAGGGGGCAAAGCCCCCCCCCATGTGAGCCAAGCCCTCCTCAAAAAAACATAACGTCCCATTGTTTTTAATGGACATACGCTTTTGGTCTGAGTTGATGTTTTGTCCCACTCTATATGTTCTTGGTGCTGTTTTTCTTGCTGCATTTGTAGCCACATTATTTTTGTGCACGGCGGTATGACCCAGTGCCTTTTTCAAGCATGTGCAGTATGTTTTTTCACAGCTTTTTCATAACTGGATGTTTGCTAAACTGAGGCACATCCTTTGAGAGTAGGAACCAACTTTTGTGAGATAAGACCCCTGTTTTGTGAGTCTTAGGGGTGCTCAAAGTGGGGAAAAGGAAATCAGGCTTTCTTTATCACTCATGAACATGCTTTAATGATTTGCAAAACCACTGTTATGAGATAACAACCTATTGTTTTGTGACCGTCTTAAAATAAAAATATATATAGCTTTGTAGGGCTTTGTCTGTAACCATGCAGCTATAGCCCACTACATACCGTATGCGATTCATTTAGGCCACTCATGAAGGAAGCTACAGATCTTGAGCTGTGCAGATCACTATGTGGCTGCTTCTTGACAGGCCCATGGGCAACTCACAAAGCCGGCTAAGTGTCTTGCACATTGAATGTCACTATCACACCAAGGGAGCTGGGCACTTGTAAACAGCACAGAAAAAGACTTGAAGTTAGATTGCAGCTTGACACAATCCACACACAATCTCCCATGTTTTGTGCCAATCTGGATGCTTGATCAGGGTTAACTTCAAGACTTTTTTTGTGCTATTTAAGAGTGCCCAACTCCCTTGGTGAGTAAGTGGACTTTTTATGTTGTGAGCACCGAACTTGGGCTCCAAAGCTACTTCCTATTCTGTTTTGCATGAGTGTCACTATGCAGCTGCTTCACGAGTGGCACACAGAGCAACTTGTGAAGAAAGCTATAAGTCTGGTTCAGTATTTGTCACACTATAGCTGTTTTCTGTGAAACAAGCTATAGGTCTGGAGCAGTAAAGCATCACTATGCATGTACACAGAAGGCTAGCAAATAAACTGGAGCAAATGGGTGTAGATCAGAAAGTGGCCAACTAGATAAAAAGCTGGCTACAGGAGGGGACTCCAAGAGTTATGGTAAATGGCACCTTGTCATAGGAGGGGAGAGTAACCAATGGGGTTCCACAGGGATCAGTGCTTGGCCCAGTTCTTTTTAACATATTCATCAGCAACATCGCTGAGGGACTGAAAGGGAAAGTCTGCCCGTTCACAGATGATACAAAGCTCTGAAAAAGGGTGGACACACAAGAAGGGGTCCAAGGAATGGAGGCACATCTAAGAAAGCTGGAGGAATGGTCCAAGAACTGGCAGTTGAGATTCAACACCAAAAAGTGTAAGGTAATGCACTCGGGTAAGAGGAACCCAGGAAATAACTGTGTCCTGGAAGGGCAGCAATTGGAAAAGACAAAGATGGAATGGGAGCTAGGAGTTATGATATCAGACGATTAAATGGTAGGAAAGCAATGCAAAAAAGCAGCACTAAGGGCAAGCGACATCCTTGAATGCATAGGTAGGGGTATTAATAGCAGAAAGCATGAGGTAATCATCCCACTCTATAGGTCCTTGGTGAGGCCTCACTTGGAGTACTGTGTACAGTTCTGGAGGCCACACCTAAAAAAGGACATCTGTCTGGAATCTGTGCAGAGGACAGCTACCAAGATGGTGCAATGGCTACACCACGAACCTTATGAAAATAGGCTCAGCCAGTTAAATCTAGTCTCCCTAGAGCAGAGAAGGAACAGAGGAGACATGATATAAACTTTTAAATTTGTTAAAGGGCTAAATGCAGTACATACCAGTAACCTGTTTCAGGAAAATAGGACTGCGCAAACAAGAAGTCACAACTTACACCTGGTTGGAGGTAAATTCAGAACCAATGTTAGGAAGTACTTTTTCACAGAGCAGGTTGTGGACCCTTGGAACAGCCTGCCACCTGAGGTGGTGGCGGCTAAGACTCTCAGAGAATTCAAATGGGCATTGGACAGTCAATGTAGTCACCTCAACAACAGCAGTAGATGGGGGGCATAGACATCTCAGGTAGACTAGATGGATCGCATCTTCTTCTGGTGCCAAATTCTAATGTTCTTATGTTCTTATGCAGTGTTCATCATGGGATGTAAGAAAGGTAAAAGCAAAAGGTGTCAGCCATTATACAAAATATTATTTTTTTCAAAAAGTAAGGAAAATGCAAAAAAAGAAACCTATGGTGATGAATCTATTGGGGTTGAAGCACCAAGTGTACAAATTAGGGACATTAAAAATTAGGGATAAATGTCCCAGGAACCCAGATGAATAGGTGGTGAGGTGTGGTGTCCATCGGTTTTAAATGATTCTGTAATGCTAAGTTAATTACTGGTTAAGTACAGTTCCTGATTCACTAAACCTATGCTCCATCAAAGGAAAGTGCCTCAACTTGATATATTCGTACAGATATCTGGGCATGAATCTGGATCAACAGCTTAGTTACTCTGGTCACTTATCCCAAGTAAGAGCCAAGTGTTACACAAACCTAGGTGCCCTTCACAGGGTGAAAAGCTGCTCTAGCTGCACATCAAGAAACTGGTGGTTGAACACTCCATCTTCCCCTGTTGGACTATGAGGACATGGTCTATGCAGGAGTCAACTCCTCCACCCTGTCTAAACTGACAACACTGTTAAATGCACTATACAGATTTGTTTTACCTGTTCTCTAAAAAATCACCACTGTATATTATTCAATAATGTTCAATGAACTTGGATGGCTACCACTTCCAAAAAGGCACTTTCATCATACTGTGCTAGTGGGGACTAGGTACTGTTCAGGAAAACTCCCTCAGTACCTCCTGGATCTTTTTTACACCAGCCTCAAATTGCACTTACTCCCTCAGATCTGAGAACAGTCAACATTTCCAGATCCCTTGATGCAGAAGAAACTTTGGCCAAGCGTCCATCAACTACAGACTTCCTTCAGTTTGGAATAGCTTGCCTGCCAACATAAAGACTGCCAATTCCTTTGTGTCATATAAATGGCAAATAAAGACTTATCATGCTTCTCTACTTATTACATTCCTACTCCCTTATCCCCCAGGTCTCAAATGGAAATGAGTCTTCTGGGCTTTCCTTCTTTTCCTGGTAAAATATGTTTAAATAAATACATAAATATGGTGTTGGCATTACCCTATTTCCCGGCACCGTTTTGTTGTGAATGGCACTGCAATGCATTTATAGAGGATGCCAATATTAGAGTGATACCAACAGTGTGTTGTATGATCATTCAGACCACCAGGCTATTGACGGGAACATCTAGAACCAGCTATATTATGCCTGTGCTGCACGGACTGCACTGGCTGCTTGTTCAGTGGTGGATCACCTTTAAGTTCAGTTTACTGACCTTTAAAGCCCTACACCAACAAGGACCCAGCTATCTGCAACATCTCTTGACTCCCTACTGCCCCCTCACCCTCTCTGATCTGCTGACGAGAGATTGCTAGAGATACCCAGGGTACACTTAAAGACATCTGGTGCCCATGCTTTTTCTTTTGTGGCCCCTACCCTGTGGAATTCTCTACCTCATTGGTCGAGAGAATGCCTGACCATCGACAGGTTTAAATCAGATTTTAAGACGTTTGTATTCAATATGGCCTTCCCAGACGATTTTAATTAATCTACACATATGTATATTTATTGTTATTATATGTTTTATTGTATTTTATCTGTAAAGCACCTTAGTTTTAGAAAGGCGCTGTATAAATAAAGATTTGCTTGCTTGCTTGCTTACCAATACCACCACACCATCATTTGTCAAGGTTCCAAGGACTTTTCACCCAATTTTCAATTTGCCTACTTTGTGCTACCACCCTAATATCTGCCTTAATGCAATTCTTTGTGATAGATAGATGATAGATAGATAGATAGATAGATAGATAGATAGATAGATAGACAGACAGACAGACAGACAGACGGATACTGTAAGTAGATTTTATACCGGTGTGGTAGTACTTGTATATTAAGGCTGAGCTAGTGTTTGTGTCAAATAGGTTTTTTTTTTTTTGATAGGTTATATTTTGGCAATCTTATCCCTTAGGACTGTAACATTTGGTTTGCTCATTTTTAATCTTGGGGATCATTCTTTGTCAAGTTTGGTGAAAATTGATTTAGTTATTTAACAGTTATTAATTTTTTTAAGACTTTTTGTCCATAAATAGCAAAAAAAAACTGCAATGTTTTAAATTTTAAAACTTGAAGACTTGTTAGAGCTTGTCCCAGAAGAGGGAATTTTTGTGGTTTCAGACTGAAACATTAAGTTTTAAAATCTTGGAAATGTTTGGCTCACTTAAAAAAATAGTTGACAAAATGCAACTTTTTACTGAGTTAAAGTTAATGGTTAGAGTAATGAGCTGTGAATGACCTTGCAGACCTGGGTTTAATTCCCACTTACTGTGTGACTGTGAGCAAGTCACTGAACCTCTCCAATGCTTCTGGTTTGCCCCTGAAAAACAGGCATGTGCTTAATGGGAGGAAGGAAGGAAGGAAGGGAGGGAGGGAGGGATGAAGGAAGGAAGGAAGGAAGGAAGGAAGGAAGGAGTTAAAAGCAAAATTCATGACAAATACTTAACTCTAAAGGTTGACAGATGTGGGGTTTGTCAAAAGACAGTCTAATGAGACATCAAAGCTGACTTTAATGAAATAAATTAATTACAGTTACTAATTTAATTAGAAAAAAATTATGATTGCCTCAAAAAACATCAAGATGGCCTTTATCAAACTCTAACACATACATAGGAAATATGGCATGCACTTGGTAAGACATGACAAAAACAAACAAAAAAACCCAAAACAAGATAAAATCATCAAGATCATAACAAAAAAATAGAAAAACACCTTGAGCCCAATTTTTAAAGCCTGCCTTAGAATGACTTAAATTGGGGCAAGCAGCAGCTTGCATCCAGTGCCAGTGCACCAGGGACCCAGCACCTGATTCTTGAACAGGTGGGGTCCTGGCGCCTAACTCCCACAGTATGTATGCAACCACTCCCATGCCATCAAACAAAAGTTGCATGAAAGGGGAATGTTGCAAGCTGTGGAAGGGTTGTACAGAACAGGTTTTGACTCCTTGGGCTCTTTGTGTCAGTCTATATATACTGGACATCAAGTATGTTAGTGTCCAGTGCAGGACATCACACACAGTTGAGTAGAAAATCCCATTTGCTGATGCAAACTGAGAGGTACTTCAGCTAAAACCAGTAATTGCTGGATACTGTACAACTGTTTATGATTTTCAGGGATATACAAGCCTATCACAGATATGTTTTTGTGTTTTGTTAGAGCTCTAGTCTAGGTGATGTTTGGATTGCTCTTACAGCCTTCAAACTACGTTTGGATATGTCAGGTTATTTTTTGCACATAGGAGGGTATATGCTATCGTCCACTATGCCTGGTTTCCTGCTATACTCAGTGGCTTGGTGCTGTCTGCTTCATCAGACCAACTCAGTGCCAGGCCACATATGGTATGGTTACTGATAGTTGTATTCCATTCACTTCTCTGCTGTATTTACCATGGGTCAGTTACGTCACGCAGTAGCTTTAAGGCAATATCATCTCTTTCCTACAATACTGTAATTGAGGTACAGTATGTGATGTGTACAATGGTACAACTGGACACTGTGATTGAACTAGCAGTGGTGTGAAAAAGTATTTGCCCCCTTCCTGATTTTCTCTATTATTGCATATTTGTCACACTGGATGTTTTCAGGTCTTTAGACAAAATATAATATTAGATAAAGGGAACCTGGGTGAACAAATAACACTTGTTTTTTTTTTACTTATTTAATTTATGTAATGAAAACACTTAACCAACACCAACTGGCACTGTGTGAAAAAGTAATTGCCCCCTTACACTTAATAACTGGTTACGCCACCTTTAGCTGCAATGACTGCAACCAAACGCTTCCTATAATTCAATATCAGTCTTTCACATCGCTGTGGAGGATTTTTAGCTCACTCTTCCTCGCAGAACTGCTTTAATTCAGTAACATTGGTAGGTTTTCGAGCATGAACTGCTCGTTTCAGGTCCTGCCACAGCATCTCTATTGGGTTTAGGTCTGGACTTTGACTAGGCCACACCAAAACTTTAATTTTACTTCTTTTCAGCCATTCTGATGTGGACTTGCTTTTGTGTTTTGGATCATTGTCTTGCTGCACGACCCAACTACGCTTCAGCTTCAGCTGACGGATGGATGACTGGACATTCTCCTTAAGAATTTTCTGGTACAGAGCATAATTCATGGTTCCTTCAATTATGGCAAGTCGTCCAGGTCCTGAGGCAGCAAAGCATCCCTACACCATCACACTACCACCACCATGTTTGACTGTTGGTATGATGTTCTTACTGTGGAATGCTGTGTTTGCTTTACGCCAGACATAATGGGATCCATGTCGTCCAAAAAGTTCCACTTTGGACTCATCTGTCCATAGAACATTTTCCCAAAAGGCTTGTGGATCATCCAGGTGCTTCTTGGCAAATGAGAGACGAGCATTTATGTTCTTCTTGGTTAGCAGTGGTTTCTGCCTTGCTACTCTCCCATGAAGCCCATTTTTGCACAGTCTCTTTCTGATTGTGGAGTCATGAACACTGACCTTAGCTGAGGCAAGAGAAGCTTGCAGTTCTTTGGATGTTGTTTTAGGATCCTTTGAGACATCCTGGATGATTTTACGCTGCGCCCTGGAGTAATTTTGGCAGGCCGCTCACTCCTGGAAAGAATCACTACTGTTCCGAGTGTTCTCCATTTGGAGATTATGGCTCTCACTGTGGTTCGATGGAGTCCCAGAGCCTTAGAAATAGCTTTGTAACCCTTTCCAGACTGATAGATAGCAACGACTATTTTTCTGATCTTTTCAGGAACTTCCTTTGATCGTGGCATAATGTGCTTGTTGAATCTTTGTGCTGGCAATGTGACTCTGATGGTAAGGGTCAAAATAAGTGAGGTTTATATTGAGCAGGGCTGGCTGTAATCAAGCCTGGCTGTGTTCAATCAGCTGACTCTAATTATCCCTTTAATTGGGTTGATTTAACTAGGGGGCAATTACTTTATCACACAGTGCCAGTTGGTGTTTGTTAACTTTTTTCATTAAATAAAAAAAATAAGTAAAAAAAAACAAGTGTTACTGTATTTGTTCACTCAGGTTCCCTTTATCTAATATTACATTTTGTCTAAAGACCTGAAAACATCCAGTGTGACAAATATGCAATAATAGAGAAAATCAGGAAGGGGGCAAATACTTTTTCATGCCACTGTAGCTCTTTTTTTTCCTACCGAGACATAACAACAGCATAAACCTTGTATTGTACTGTTCTTTGGTGTACTTCAGTGTCAGTTATGAGCAGCATGCTGTGCAGCTCCAGAGGTGGTACACAGGCTGTTAGACCAGCTCTGAGTTGGTCTAGAACCTGGTGAGCCCTACACCCACTGCAGCATTCTAAGAATCCTAAATATTATGGGGATATTGCAGAACCACCATGGCGCAAGCTCTCATCCGCCAGGGCACAGCAATGCATCTGCCGCAAGAGCAGTGCAAGGCTGGCTGGTACAGGCAGCTGCCGCCATGTGATGCAGGTCACATCTGAGAATTGGGAATGGCACACGGTGTTACACAAGTTGCCCCTTGCACCATTCCTGGTTGGTGCATACACCATGCGCCATTCTTGACTGCTTGAGAATCAGGCCCACTGTATTTTCTTTGGTTAGTTAGTTACTTGGTGAATTGTAAATACTGCCACAAAATAGGACTAATTCCTACACAATCGCAATGTTTAAAACCAAAAACCAAAATGAAAAACAGTCAATAACATGAAAGAAAGAAAACACCCTTGCATTTTGTACTACAATTAAAGTTATACACATACAAAATATTAAATTGGGACTCACATCCTTCTCACTGGAGTACCCTTGGGCCTTGAACAAAGCAAGTTAGGATTCACCTCAGGCCCTGTGCAAAGAACGTTATGATGACTCTTCTTTTCAGTACATACAGAAATTCATTGCAAAAACTATATTAATGCATGTGTTAGAGTTACAAAGACACAAAAGGATAGAAATGTGGCTTTAGGGTTTATTCAGTCCAAATATCCACCCTCCTCCCATACTGTAGCCACATTGCCCAAGGCCAAACTATAGGTGGGGCCATACATTATGGATCCACTGCTGTAAGCTACAGGTCTGAGGCCCTGTGCAAACTTCTGAATCAAGTCTTACTTTGGGCAAAGACTGTAGGACCCTATGTGAATTAAGTTAAGGCAGATCTCATGGTTTCCACAGGTCCCTGGGCAAATAAAGTTATGACTGATGCTTTGGGCCCTACAGTACATAGAAACATAAAAACCTAGAAGTTGATGGCAGAAGGAGACCACCAGGTCCAGCTAGTCTACCCAGTGTTTTAGACCTAACCTACCCCTCTAGCTGCCCTTTGGTGAGTGGGCTCCCTTCTGTCTAGCCCATGCATTCTTGATTCCTACCACTGTGTTAGCCCCCACCACCTCTAGGAGCAGGCTATTCCAGGCATCCACCACTCTCTCTGTGAAGAAAAACTTCCTGGCACTAGAAGAGAACCTCCATCCTTGCAGCCTTAGATCATGTCCCCTGGTTCTGCCGCCCTTCTTGAAATGAAAACGTTCCTGTGTCTGCACCCTGTTTATGCCTTTTATATATTTGAATGTTTCAATCATGTCCTGATCTCCCTTTTCTGTTCCAGGGAGTACATTTTCAGTTCTCTCAGTCTTTCCCCATAGGGCATCTCCTGAAATCCCTGAATCATTTTCATCACCCTTCTCTGCACCATCTCTACCCAGTGAATGTCCTTTCTAAGGTGGGGCCTTCAGAACTGGACACCATACTCCAGGTGAGGCCTGACCAGTGATCTGTACAGCAGCATGACTACTTCTCTTCTCCTGCTCTTTATTCCCCTCCTTATGCATCCTAGCATTCTGTGGCCTTCTGTGCTGCCTTCTCACACTGTCTTCCCACTTTTAAGTTGCCTGAGATTATGATTCCCAGATCACCCTCCTGGTTGGAGGCAGCTGGTCTTTCTCCTCCTAGGTAATATGCCTTATTTGGATTTCTTTTTCCTATGTGCATGCCTTTGCACTTTTTGGCATTGAATCTCAGCTGCCATGCTTCAGACCATTCCTCAAGTTTCTTGAGGTCAGTTTCCATCTTGCTCACTTCCTCTGAGATGTCGACCCTGTGGTATATCTTGGTGTCATCTGTGAACAGACACACTTTTCCCTCTAGTCCATCAGCAATGTCCAGTATAAAAATAATGAAGAGCAGAGGTCCCAGTACTGAAGCTTTGGGCACACCGCTGGTCACGCTACCTTCCGACAAAAGTGCACCATTTACCTGCACCCTCTGGGTTCTGCCCTGTAACCAATTTTATACCTGTCTAACTACTTCCAGTCCAACTCCTTTGTGGTATAGCTTCTTTACCAGCCTTCTGTGTGTTGAAGGCCTTTCTAAAGTCCAGATAGACCACATCCACTGCCCCACCATCATCCACAAACTTTGTAATACAATCAAAAAACTCAAGTAGATTTGTATAAACAGTATATGAAGCAGAAAACTTGTGGGTCATGATGGTGGACCCGTAGCTTGGCCTTTAAGAGGAGAGGATGGGAGAGTGGGGTTTGTGTTAGAGTTTAAAAAAATCCTAATGGCACTTTTTACTCTTTTTGTGGTTTTGAAAAGCTAACATGTAAAACTGTGTTGTTTTTTTAGTGCACTAAAAATAATACTTACTACATATAGAATAAAGTATGTGGTGGGGTGTGTAATGAGGCGTTTACACGCGCCCAAGGTGTTAGATGCTACATAAACCCCGAGAGCAAAGCGTGAAGGGTTTGTGAAAGCATCTAATGCTGAGGATGTGTGTAAACTTTAAGATTTAACACCATCCCATATTTTATTTTATATAATTGCTGGGTTTTTCTTTTTTGCCACAGCAATTATATAAAATAGAAAAGACGTTCCTGTGTGGTCACTATCCAGTTAGGTTTGAGCACATGGTCTACGGTCCTGTTTATTTATTTATTTAAAAGTTTTTGTATTGCTTTCTTTCAATCGGCAGCCGAAATGTAAGTTTTTTTTTTATTTGATGGTACTTTATTTTTTTTTTCTCATTCACTTGCTGCCGAGTCTGAGTGGCAGATCACTCTCCGGGGGACGACAAAGCAGCCAGCGGTTCAAATGGAAGAGATGCAGCTGGAGCATGCACTGACCAAGAGAAACCACGGGTGTGTTTACCGTAATAAACACTCTTTTGTTATGGAAAATTATGTCATGGTTTCCCTATAGAAAAAAGGAAACCCCAGTTATTATTATAGGGGCATGGTTGTGCCTCTATAATTAGGGTTGAGTAGCCTGTTTAATGTTAAACCTCAAATTCTGCACTTTAATAACTTTGCAGTCAGTTCATGGATTTGCACAACATTTGGTGTACACTTTGCCATGGGGTAGATCTCTTGATATGGCAAGTTTCTTTCTGGTTGGATGTACGGATTCTAAGATGCGGATAGTACTAAAACCTTAAAAGTCACCATATTTTGCATTTTTCCCCTCATCATGTTGCACCCAGAAGGTGTGTAATTTTGGTGTGATTTTTCTATAGTAGTTATAGTTTGGGTAACAGAAGTGCCGTGCTTTGTTTGGTGAAAACATATTAATCTGTTGCAAAGTTATTCAGTTTTTTAGTTCCCATTGTTTTCAATGGAAATTCTCATGTCCAACTTAAAGGGATGAAGTTTGACCAAGGATTGACCTTGCAAAACAAGATTCGATCTCATGAGATCATTCCTTTTTCATGAGAATAAGTCCTTTTTCATAAGAGAAAAAAAAATCCTTTTTTGCCAGCCGCCATCTTGTTTTGATTTTCCACGGGCTAAAAAGTGTAGAAAATACACAAGTATTTTGTCATTTTACAAATCAAACACCAGAACCTACCTAAATGGTCCCTGTGTTTGTTTTTGACAATTAAGGCCAGAAATACTTTTTCTGGGCACTCAAAATGCTGGGTGCCAAGCTTAGTGATAGGAGCCCTCCGCCACGTACTCTGTATGAGAATGGCAGATTTTATTTACTTCTGCAGCTACAGCTGAACTCCTGCTGCCTGCTGCAGTGTGACTTCTGACCCCCAATTTTCCTGGTGTCTAGTGGCACCCCTCACTTTCTGATCACTGTCCCCATACATTCCCTGGTGTCTAGTGGCACCCCCACCCTCTGATTGCTGTACCCTAGTCCCATCTTTATTTTATTGATATAATCCAACACCAGGATACCCACATCTGGTGTCGGCTTCCCCCCCCCCCAACAGCCCATGTTGTATTACTTAGCTGACATTGGGGGGCACAGTCCCTGTGTCGGCATGTAGGGTCCCACCCCCCAGCAGTGTGGGATACTGTAAATCCTGTAAAAAGAAAACAGTCCCCCGATGTCTTTTTATTTTTCAAACTGAAAAAAAGAAAACAATCCCTCCTTGTCCCCGCCATCCCCCTTCCCCATCACAACCCTCATATTGAACACCCACCACCCCACATCCCCTTACCCTATACTTACCACCAAAGGTCCTAGGCTGCCATCATCTGTGGACTAAGACATGTCTGCACTCTTTAAAGCCAAACCGTGAACTGAGGAATAAAGTTAAGTGCTGTATAATGTATTTCAATGGCGTTTTGAACTTATGTTCATAAGTTTGCCATTTTTTGGAATTTTTTCACCAAATTTTCAACATGGCCTTTTTGAGACCCCTCCTCATGAACACTGTAACTGTCATTTTGTTGATCAGGCCCAGAAGGTGACTTCATGGTCGCTGTGTGAAATCACCTTTCGGGACCGAATAATGAAATGTCACTACCAGTGTTCACAAGCTGGAGTCCTAAACAAACCATGTTGAAAATTTAGTGAAACAATTTCTAAAAATGGCAGAGTTATTTGTGTTCATTAAGGTTTTTCTATGCATGTGCATAACTTTGGAAATTATCAATATTTTGACTCCAGTTTTTCAAAATAGCTATTTTTTCATATCACCTCGTGAAAAGTACAGCTGTCATTTTTTACATCATGTTCAAAATGTGCTTTCACACCTGTGGTGCAGAATGGCATTTTGGCATGGATCTGAAAATGTTCACATACAGAGGTTATGAGGTGGGGTCATAAGAAGACAATGTTGAAAATTTGAGGTCAAAATATGAAAAAAAATTCCACAGTTATGACCATTCATTGCAATTTCATTATACCCACTCATTACTTTAAAAATTTTAAATATTTTTACCCCAGATTTTCAACATAGCCTTCTTATTACCCCACCTCATGTATGTCACAGTTGTCATTTTTCAAATCCTGGCCAAAATATGTTTTTGCACCTGTGGTATGGAATGGTGTGGCAGTTGTTCAGAATTGCATTTTGGCAGGGATTTTAAAATGTTCTGTACTGGGTACATGAGGTGGGGTAATAAAATGGCTATGCTGACAATTTGGTCACTGCTGTCCTATAAATGGAAGTGCAGGGACCAGAGGGCCCTGTGCTTCCACAGCTACATACTGTACATATTGGGCTGGATATTCAAACTGTGCTATTTTGTGGCGCAAGCCTGTGCGCTGCACAAAATAGTTGTGAGTGTGGCGAAGCGATATTCAAAGGGTTGCGCTGTTAGCAACTCCTTTAGTCACTCCCATGCACAGCCACTGTGCATGGCACAGTGGAACTTTAAGCACCGCAAGTGGTCAGAGTGAGCATCTTGTTATGTGGCGCAAGTACCATTGCGCCCATGTGCAAATTCCGATATTAAAAGGTGACATGCAAATGGGGCATATTCATACGGCAGGTGCATGGGGCCATTGCATCTATTTATGCCCCATTTGCATGCCATTAGCATGCAGGTGCGCCGATCCGAGGACTTGCCCCACCGCTCCTGCCAGGCAGCAGCCGTCGGGGACCGACGCCCCCTGCAGCCCGATCGCAGGCAAAAGAGTAGAAAATCCCCACCCCTGGCCTGATCACAGGCAAAGCATAAAACCCTCCCCGACTGGCCCGATGTGGGCAAAGCTTAATAAACCCCCACCAGCCCGATCGTGGGCAGCAAAGTCCCCCAGAACATATCCCTGGTGGTCCAGTGGACCGCTATGCCCAATCGCGGGCAGCAAAGTGCAAACTCCCACCCCCCAGAACATATCCCTGGTGGTCCAGTGGACCACTAAGCCCGATCGCGGGCAGCAAAGTGTAAACCCCCACCCCCAGAACATGTCCCTGGTGGTCCAGTGGACTTCTAAGCCCAATCATGGGCTGCAAAAGTTTAAACCCCCACCCCCCAGGAAATATCCCTGGTGGTCAGTGGACCGCTAAGCCTGATCATGGGCTGCATAATGTGGTGACACCCCCAACACCATATCCTGGTGATCTGGTGCCCCCCACCCCACCCACCACGAGCCCCACCACCCGCTTCCCCGGCGGCTGGTGGGTGGCAGCATCCACCCGCCTGCCACCCGTCACCGCCCGACTGACTGCCTGGTAGGGCTTCATGCCCATTGGTGCAGGGCAGAGCCAATGGGCGTGCAGGCCATGCAATCACAAGGCAGTCCAGATATGAATGAATTCATTCATTCACATGTCTGGACTG
The DNA here is from genome assembly GCA_016271365.2 of Neoceratodus forsteri. NCBI lineage: Eukaryota > Metazoa > Chordata > Ceratodontiformes > Ceratodontidae > Neoceratodus > Neoceratodus forsteri. The sequence goes on from CM057458.1 coordinate 1,332,583,339, forward strand.
CCTTGTCGGTATGGGCTGCATGCCCATTGGCTCTTGCTTCCGCACCATCGGGCGCAAGAGCCCTCACCGGCATTCAGATGGCGGGCAGGGCGGCAGGTGGTGATGCTGTCACCCACCGCCGCGAGGGGAGCGGGTGATGGGGCTGGGTGGGTGGGGTGGGGGGACACTAGATCACCAGGGATATGGTCTTGGGGGTGTCGCGACATTATGCAGCCCGTGATCGGGCTTAGCAGTCCACTGACCACCAGGGATATAGTTCTTGGGGGTACTTGCTGCCCAAGTATCAGGCTGGTGGGGGGTGTTTATTTAAGCTTTTGCCCGCGATCAGACCAGTTGGGGGAGGGGATTTTTATGCTTTTGTCTCGAGTAGGGCCAGTCAGGGGTGGGGGATTTTCTACACTTTTCCCATGATCAGGCTGTGGGGGGGGGCACAGGGAGTAGGTTGAGGGTCAGCCACAGGTGGCAGCTGCCATGTTGCACTCTGCAATGCGGCAGCTCACCTGTGGGTGGCCCTCGACTTACTCCTTATTTTTTTGGCTCAAAGTTGTGCAGGCGCAGGTTGGGGGTTGCACCTGCACAACTCTACACAGCCCACTGAATATCGGGCTGTGCAGTTTATGCATGGTTCCTCCCCCTCCAGTTCAGCATGCATTCATTTGCATTGCGCTGTTGCTCAGCTTGCCTTGGGGCGCAACTGCCTCCTGCTGAATATGGCAGAATGGCGCAATTTCAGACTTGCGCAGGCACAACCCTATTGCGCATGGCAAAACCCTTTTGAATATCCCACCCATTGTCTATGGAGGGATGGGTCCCACTGTAAAATAAGGATAGTATTATACTACATCAAAAAATAAGGAAATACATTGTAAAACAACTTTGTTAATGCTCTGGTTAGGGTCAAAGTAACAAAAGTTGGGAAATGAGGCATTAGGGTTTTCCTAACACCCCGCCCTCCCAAACCAGGCACGAGACAGGTGTGGGGTGTGCATTGGACTTCTCAGGCCTAATTCTCATAATGTCTACACATCTGACCTTATTTATAGATGGAATGGGGTGAGCGTTAGGCTTGAGAAGCCGAAGGCATACCCCACACCTGCTCTTCTGCCTGGTTTGGGAGGGTAGGGTGTTAGGGAAACCCTAACACCTTATTTCCCAACTTTTGTAACTTTTACCCTAACTGGAGCATTAACAACGTTTTTTGCAATATATATATATATATATATATATATATGCAATGCCTGTGAGGATAAAAAACCGCAAATATCTGTGATATTCTGAAGGTGCTCAAACCTACAGTGAGAATATTGTGTTTATCCTCACTCTGGGTCATTTATCCACATGGTAGGTCCAGTACAGGCACTATCTGCACTTCACCACAACTGCTCACAAAGGTTTTGATTGGTGGGAGCTGGCAGCATCAGCAGCACAATTGATGGGAGCTGGCAGCATGAGCAGCACAATCAGAACTCACCTGCTCACTTGTATAACAGCTCCCACTCTGCAGTTTCATTTCTCTCCTGCAACACACAGAACACTTTCACTTTCTCCCCAAATCTTTTTTTTAGCAAGAGATACAACCCTTGGGGAGGTCATTCAGAAAAATGTAAACAGAACACTTCTACGAACTACCCCATGGCACCCCAGCATGCCACATTGGAAGTTTACAATTTTGTTTTTTAATCCTGGCTGCACATTTTAAGCAGCACACTAACAACTCCAAAGTCCCCAGCAACAAAGGTTCTCCAGACATTTTTCCAACCTCTCCCCATGTCAAACATTTACAAAAATATTTTTTTTTCTTAAATCCCTGCACACACCAGAACTAGTGATTCACACCCTCCAGCTTACCAGCATTGCCACTGTCCCTTCACCACTGCTTTTCTTCTGTTCCTGACCAGGTAGACTTGCCAGTCCCCAAAAACAGAGGCTCTCCTCCGGACACTTCTCCAAACTCCCCCTGGCCAGCAATGAACTGCTGTACTCTGTGAAATGGAGCACAAGGAACTCTTCCACAAAACTGTAAGCCCCTGCCATTTGCAAAATCCCCTCACATCCTTCCATACAGCACAATGCTGCAGACCATCTTACCTCCATTTCCAATCCACCTACGAGCAAGTCACACTGTCTCTGGTACCTCTACTAGACAGAAGGCACAAGAACCAGTCGCTCCTCAAGAGTTGAATCCCTTGTGCCTCAGCACTGCTATGGAATACAAACAGCAGGATCAACCAGATTAATGATCTGTTAAAAGAAACACAGGGAAAAACAAAAAAAAATACTTAAAATAAATAAACTGCCATGCAGAAAGTTCGCTCCCTCGCTAAGCGGGAGCAATGCCACCATGTTTAAAAATGTATTTAGCCTTCCGACAAAAAAAAAAAACAATAAAATGCGACATTCTGCAACACAAGCAAGTAGGGACCTTAGCTACCATGTTAGCGTCCCTACCTACAAGAAAGACCAGCAATGAAACACTGGGGTAAAAAAAAAAAATCTAAATATACATATATAAAGAAAAACTAAGAAATCAAAACCAAAACAATGGCATTGCATAAATTAAATATGCAATGCGGATATTGGAAATATCACTGATATCCCCCCCATGCAATTTGACCTTGTGACTTCACCATGGCTATGCCACTCATGAGGTTACATGGTCAAACTGAGCTTGGGGGTATCCGTGATCTTTTCTAGTAGCCCCACTGCATAGCATATATATATATATATATATATATATATATATATATATATATACACATATATATATATATATATATTTATACAATAGGGTGTGTTGTATTCATTGACAATAAAATCATGTATTCTCACCCCAGTGAGAGAAATGGTTGATGACATTGCTACAGTGAAAATATTTACATTTACACATACTATAGCTGTGTCATCAGCCAATATTCATACTCCAGTAGCATGTCCCCAATGTAAGTTAGAACTTCTTTTAAATGAGAAACTGAAATGTTTGAGGTACCTAATTAAGCAGCTGGTCTGCATTCTTCATTCTTTGCTTGCAGTTTCACAAATGCCAGAATCCTGCAGCAGTAAATTCCTCACTGCACCAAATGGCACACACCTATAACAGCACATTTCTGTACTACAAGCTGCTAAATGGTCATGCAGTCTCTCACACTACATCCAAACTGTAAACCTATTGGGTCCCATTTATTATCTCTGCGATAACAAACTTAAAGAAAATCTGTCTACAGACTCCGACCCTGACTAACATACCAGTGAACTGCACAGCACACATATTTCCACACTTAAACTTTCAGTTCTTTATTTCATTTCTTCACATGTTACAGTAACCTAAACATGACCTCTTTAAACTGGTATTACTTACATGATACATACTCTGAAACTTTATAATTCTTGCTGTCGGTCTCAGTGAAAAATAAAGCTAAGCGTCTCAATGACAATTAAAGCACCTTGCACAATTGAAACTGCTCTCTTACCTGTAGTTCCCATGGAGCTTCTCACAGACATTCCAAAACAAATAACATATAAGCTAACCACAAATGAAAAAGTTATGCACAGCAGCATACAACAAAAATTAAACACTACACATAATAAAATATAGGGAAAAAAGAAAATCATACACAGTATCGACAGGAAACCTCCTAGACATATCCAACCTACCAAAACACATCATCCAACCATGGATCACACTCACACTCATACACTCATCAACCTATTACCACTCACTCACACATACACAACGACCAATTGCACAACATATACAAATCCCATTCATACCCATTCACTCACAGCAGCAACTCACAGCAGGAGACCGACATAAAATAAAACAAAACAAATTAAAGCTTCCACACCTGTTGTATAAATCGTACACATGATGTGCAGATCACGGGATATGGCAAATATTCTCACACCTGCATCGTGAGGCATGGCTATCTCACTCTGCAAGAGTGAGAATATTTTCAATATCCCACTCCAGCCCATCATGTATCATACATATATATATATACAGTAAGTGTGGTTGTTGGGGAAATATAGCTTTGAAGGGGCCTAATGAGGTAATAATTAGGGCTCTGTGGAATACAGAATTCTGAAGTTGTACTTTGAGCAGAATGGCAATTCTACTTTCAAAGTGTTTTGCAGGATTTCTTTTTCAATTCTACAGAATTCTCAAAAAGCATTTATGTGTAAACTTCAGAATAATACTCTGTGAATCATGTAAACCGAATAATATTTTTCCATGGATTGCTGGAAAAGGATCTGTAGTTCATATAAACTGTGGATTATTCCTCCATGAAAACCACTTTTATACAAAATGTCACAGTTCTGCTACTGACAGAACACTGCAGAATTTAAAAAAATTCCATGGAATTTCATTCTGTTCCAATTTGAACATTTTGCACAGCTCTAGTAATAATGTTATGTGACTGGGGGCATTATAATCTCTTTAGGCCCCCATAATGGTATATTTTCCCATACATGACATTTACCCATCATTTATTTTATATAAGACATCAGGATGATCCTGTTTTTATTTTAGATTGCATTTATGATCATATTCAGGTTTTGCCTTTGCATTTTTTGTCCTAGTTTTTTTTTCCATAGTGTAGTATCATTATTGATTTGTCTGTGTTTTCTGAAATTAGAATTTTCATAGTGCTATGTCTATAAAAGGAGGCACAGCTGCAGTGGTCTGTCCTTTAGTTTTGCATTTGGCTTGGTTCTGGGGAGTGGCATGGTGTGACGTCTGAGTGGCATGGAGTGGGAATAGGGATTGGCATTGTTTTTGTGGTTGGAAATAGCTGGAATCTGTAGTCAGCAATACTGTGTCCGTGGCATGGTTTCTGCAGTTCAGAACGTCAAGTTCTCAAGTAAGAAGGAGGAGAGCTTGAGGGACATGGTGGCAGCAACATGAAGGGACTGGTGTCTGAGAATAGAACTGGTGCATCGAGTGTCATCCTGTTTGGTGACAGATGTGATAGGTGGCTTTAATTGCTTGGGTATGCAGTGGAATATGGTAGCTAGTAAAAAATCCTATGGGGCAAAAGTCCCATCCACGTCTTGTATATCTATCTAGCTAGCCATCCAGCCATCCATCCATCCTTCACACAGGTGCTATATGATAGGGTTGAGTATGTGTTAGTGTCAAAAACTGGGTTTTTGACAGCTTATACTGTCCCTTGGTGGTCTTAGACCCTAAGACTGCAAAACGTAGTCTGCACAGTCTCAGTCCAACATGCAAATTTTTTGACAACTTTGGCAAAAATCTATTTGGTGGTTCAAAATGTATTAATTATGACAATTACCTGTACATAAAAAAAAAACTAAATGCAGTCCTTTTTTTTTTTTGCTATTTGATACACCTGGACCTTAAGCTTGGCTGTGGGTGACAAGGCTAAAGGCTGAGGGAGGGTGGGTGTTAGGGTTAAAAAAAAAAACTCTGACAAGCTGGCCCATCATCACAGTGGCAGACCTGTCACTCACTCAGCTGGCAACCCAGGTTTAGGAATGAACATGTGCTATCCACTACCCTCCTGAATCCTCCTGGGTCCAAGGTCCTGGATATTTTCTTTTACCTGCTCCCCTTTTAACTGAGTGGAAGGCAATGCTCAGATGAACTAACTCTAAACTTCCCTGCCGTGATCTTCTCCTTTGTTAAATACTCTTAGTACTTTGGGTATACTGCTTCGGACACAGCATTTCCTAGTTCCACCATACTGCACCTAGGAGTCATCACAAAGGAATTTGGGGTTGCAGTGTTGGGGAAAGAGTGGATAACCCTTCTGTTTAATGGGCTGGGTAGCAAGGTACCCCGTTTCCTAATTTTCCACCAAGGCCCCTTCTACTTGGTGTTGGTACTGGACTGCTGTTTTCTCACCCGAGCCCCATCAACCAGTGCTGCCACCTAGAACACCTTCACCGCCAGACTCCAAATCCTGCAGTAGGGGGTCATGAGGGGGTATTTCCTGGTTGTGAAACCAGTCACCCTCCACTAATTGTCATTGCAGTGGCCCCACCAGACCTTTGGGTCCAGCTTCACTCCAATCTCTGGACACAACTCCAACCAATCAGGAGTCTCCAAGAAACAATACCTCAGACTACTCCTAAAGTGGCACGCTGTGAGCACCAAATTAAAGAATGGTTAACAAGCATGGACAGTGCTCCTCTTCACTACCAGACTCCAGCGCCTGCAGTAGGGAGATCACAAGGGGCCTGTTCTGGTTGTGGGTCCCCTCCACTGACTTTCATTGTGGCTGACTCCACCAGACCATTTTAAGTTTTTGGGTCAACACAGTACTGCTACAGACTGCACTAATGCACTGCACCAAGAGACTTTCTTACCTACCAAAGTGACTTTCTGCTACCTTGCCTCACTCGGTTATCCTAGCTACACCCTATGTGGGTATAGCACTATTTCTGTTCTGCTTCAATAACATTTGCAGTTTACATTTAATCATCTGCTTCCACCATTTGTTTGCCTGTTTTGCTGTTGCATGTCATTAGTATTCAATTAACCTAGTGTTACTGTATCTGGATACAGATGTATCTCCCTAATCCTCTTATAATTTATTTTGTTCGTACTGTTTTATTAATTAGTTTTACTATTGTATTCCTGTTGCCTTGTAAAGTGCTATTACTTGGGTAATCTACTTATATTCTATCTGGGTATAGCCTACTTTCCAGTTCCTCTACATAATTTTTTTGCATTGTATAGTCTTCATTTGTCTTCAGCAGTGTATGCCAATTACCTTACAAGTCGTAAATATTTTAAGGGTAATTTATCAATACCTATCTGGGTTAAGTCTTTTCCTTACAAACTTTCATTAGTCTGCTTCAGTTGTTCAAGCAGTGGCACTGGAGATGGGGGGGGGGGCAGGGGGCCACGTCCCCCCAACTTTTAAAAGTGAGGGGACCATACTCCCTCACTTTTTGACAAATGAAGTATGTGCACTTGGGGAAAAGGCACTTCTAACAGTGGTGGAGGTCTGGAGGAAGAATAGCCAGTGCAGTAAGGTGTGTGGAAACTCTTGCAATTTGGCCCATGGGAGAAGAAAACAAAAAACAAGATGATACTCTTCCTGTCATGCATCGCCCACAGCCGTATATGACTGTGCATGACCATATATTTGAACTCTGTGGCACATGACTGTAGTTTAACTGCACACAGGATTTTAGGCAGCAGTGAAAAAGAACGCACGATGGACTTGGAATTTATTCATGGTGGCAGGTACTGGCAGCAGTTGCAGTCCTGCCCCCAAGCCTTCATCCCGACTGACCCAATCCTGCCTGAGTGACACAGGAGTCAACTGCAGCAGTACAGCTGCTGAGTACCAAGTAGTAGAGTTGTACCATCCCCTCCTTGTGAGGCGACTGTCCAGTCTGAGTCCCGACTCACTGACTGTGTGCATTTTGCAGTGGTATGTGACTGTGTGTGACCTTTGGCCAGGTCGGAGCCTTGGAGGAGTTTGACAAAGCGGAGGCCAGTTGCAGAAAAGATCAGTACTACAGGCTACAGTGCCAGGGGGTAAGTAGTTGTGATCAGAGATGACGCACCACTATGCTCTGCTCACTGTCACAGCTGGGTCATCTTTCATCTGCTGCCAATGCTCCAGTGGTGGGTCCAGGGAATTTGGCAGTGACTATGCTGTCTTGCACAGCCCTAGGGTTGTTGAGGGAGATGACAGATGGGAAGGGTGAGCTTGGTTAGTAGCCTGTGGACTAAACAATGCAGAACTTCAGGGGTGATGGTCCGGAGCTATGCTTCCTCATAATTATTGCTACCCCCCATGGCTACCCTATTACCCATGGACCTTGCCCCCTCACCTTTAGAAAGACTCCGGCGCCCCTGTAATCAAGATGTAACTGACAATTGCTAACTATCCTCCGCCTCTGCTTTCTCCTCCACCCTGTCCTACCCCTATCTCCACCCTCCCTCTATCCCCTCCCTAATCTCCTCTTCCTCCCTTCTCCAACCTCCTGACCCACACCATCCCATTCTGCTCCTCCTCATTCACTCGAGTCTCCTTCTCTCCCTCTCCCTCTCCCTCTCCCTCTCCCTAAACCTGGAATGTCCCTTCCCCAACTGTCTTCTCATCCTTCTCCTCCATGACATAGGGGATGCAAGTCCCACTCGGTCTACATCTCCATATCATCCTCCTTTCTGGTGACATGGAACCTAATCCTGATTCCTCACCTCCTTCCTCTTCCCATCGTTCACTCCCAGTGACCCTAGCATTTTTCATCTTAATGCTAGGAGCCTCCTGGATCAACTCCATGTTGATGTTTCTGAACACTCTCCTGACCTCCTCTGTATTCCAAAATCCTGGTTCTCATCCAGAATTCCTGATTCTAGCCTGGACCTTCCTGACTACCACCTCTTCAGACAGGACTGTGGCAAAAAATAGTGGTGGTGTTGCCCCTTATGTCCACCAGAGCCTCTCCTGTACCATAATTCTCAGGGAGGCTGTACCTTCCATCCATGAGTTTCTCCTAGCAAAGCTTTCCTTTCCCTCCACTCTACTCATCTTTATTTGATTTTATTATATCTCTCCAAAAATCTCCCCTTCATCACTGGTTGACTCACTATCTGCCATTACTACACACTCCTCCTCAGGTGAAATCCTTTTGGAGATTTCACTATAAATTGGCTTTTGCCTTCCTCCAGGCCTGCCTCTTTCAGGATTGAGTTCCAGGACCTCTCCCAACTTATGACAGAACCCACCCAGCTCAATCCACACTCTTCTAACCACACCTTTCTAGACTGGGTTCTGTCCTCACACCCCCATAGCATAGTTGCAGCGGGAAATCTGCAGAATGCCTTTAGTGACCACTGTATGACAATTTGTGTCAGGAAAGTCTGGCACCCTCCCTTCTCTCCTATCTCCCTTTTCTCCCAAATACATCTGGAATAGGTCCCTCAGGTAGTTAAACAAAAATGGTCTTATGTGAGTGATCTGATTGCAACTGATTGGTCCCCAGACATTAACGTGCATCTCCCTTTTCTATTCAAAATTTATTGCGCTTTGGGACAAGCATGCCCCCATCAGGAAGTCCAGGATTCAGTCTTCTCAGAACCCCTGGATCACCTATGACCTTGTTGATATGTGTAAATCCTGCAATGAAGCCTTGGCATGGTACAAATTAATCCAGTCCATATCTGACCTCCTCTTTTTACAAGTCACGCAGAAATACTTGCACAAAGGCCTTCTGTACCGCCAAATCCCTCTATTTTAAGGCCAACCTTCAGAACAATCTAAGCTCCTCAGATAAATTCTGGAAGGTGATTCACTGTCTTTGTGATCCTTCAGCCCAGTCTGCTCTCCTAGTCCTGATAGTTGATGGTTCACCTGTGTCTAACCCTCTCCGTATTACTGCTTACTTCAACAAGCTTTCCACAACTTGTGCTCTCCCCTATCCTCCCTCCAGCTCCTCTTCTCCCCCCATCTCCACTCTCCTTTCCACCCCACCCCTCCCAGGGATATAATTTTCTAATTTACCTTCATCACTGCTCAGGAAACCCTACTAGCCTTTTCCTCAATCAACCTCTCCAAATCTAGACCTGAAGGCCTGGACCCTAACTTCTTCATCTCTTAGCTCCGCTCATTGCCTCCCCACTCACTCACCTTCTCAACCTCTCTTTCACCCTCTGAACTGCCCCTCAGTCATGGAAGATTGCCAAAGTTCTTCATCTCCACAAATGGGGTCATCCTCCATCCCTAGCAACTTCTGACCTATCTCCCTCTCCCCTGTCATGCAAAGCTGCAAGAGAAACTTGTCTATTCCAGGCTTGCTGACTTTCTCCACTCTTCCAACTTCCTCTCACCCTTCTAGTCTGATTTTTTTGAAACACCATTCCACTGTCTCCTCCCTGCTAATATTCACTGACTCCATCCTCACTGGGATAGATCTGGGACACATCATGGTGACCATATTCATCTATCTAGCCAAAGCCTTTGATTCAGTTGCCCATTCACTCCACCTGGACAAGCTAAGTTCTGCTGGCCTCTCAGCTCCCATTGTTGCATGGTTCTGCTCCTACCTAACAGGCCATCAACAGTCAATACAGGTAGGAGGTGTACTGTCCCCTCCTCTACCAATCCAGACTGGGGACCCACAAGGCTACATCCTGGGTCCAGTCTTCTTCATTTTCCTTAATGACCTCCCTCTGCCTGTGCCAACTGTCATATTCACATGTATGCCAATGACACAGTTCTCCACACTTCAGGTCCCTCGACCCCAGCAGTGGAAGTCTTGCTCCAGAAAGATTTCCATAATGTACTGCCTTGGTTCCAGTCCAAACAATTCCAGGTCAGCACTGAAAAAACAATGTTCATGACCTTTGACTCCAGCCAGAAACTGGTCAGGCTCTCTCACTCCCTGTCTTCTCCATCCTGGATGGCACCCTCTTGAAGTGGTTCCTTTCTTCAAGCATCTCATTGCATGACTTCTCTGTCCACATCAATGCCATCTACTCCAAACTCTGCCCCAAGCTTTGAGCCTTGTACCATAACAATGATTGCTTGTTCTCGCAGGTCCACTCGAAGTTAGTTATGAAAATGGTGCTCTCAGTCTTTGACTACACAGATGTGGTCTACAGTAGCGCAACCTCCTCTTCCCTTGCCAGACTGGACACCCTCTGGTAATGCCTTTTATCACTTTACTACCAATTGAACCCTCATCCTCATCACTGTTTTCTCTACTCCTCCCTATCCATCCTCCCCCACCATCACATCACCAGACCCACTGCACCTCTTTTATCTCCAAATACTGGTTTGGGTCTCTACCATTTTACCTAGCCACACTCCTTGCACCCATTCCCACTGCCTAATACTCCCTCCACTCTAGGCATTGTTACACTTTTTCCTCTCCCTCACCCTGACTCCTCTCTTGGGCAGTCAGCCTTCTCCTATCACCTTCCCTCCCTCTGGAACTAGCCGCCCTCCTCTCTCTGTCTCTCACCCTCACTCTGTTTCCCTTAGGCACCAGCTAATGGTCAACCCCTTCTGCTTTTGTCAGCCCCCTACCTGACCTGTCCCTTGTGCCCTTTTCATCCCCAATATGGTCCCCCTGGGGTCAGTTCATATCACTACAACTGCCACACTTATTTGATTCAACCTGATTTTGTCATTTTAATTGAGTATTGGTGCTGTTCATAGAACCAACTTTTGGTGATATAATAGAGAATAATATACTAGCCCCCTACCTGACCTGCCCCTTGTGCCCTTTTTTCCTCACCATGGTCCCCCCTGAGTCAGTTCATATCACTACAACTGCCACACTTATTTGATTCAACCTGATTTTGTCATTTTAATTGAGTATTGGTGCTGTTCATAGAACCAACTTCTGTTCACTTAATAGAGAATAATATATGAGGTTGTGTGCTTAATGATAATTTTACACAGCATCAGTGCTGGATGCTACATAAACCCCAATAGTGAAGCTCAAGGGGTTTATTAAAGCATCAAACACTGAGGGCTGTGTGTGTAAAATTCAAGTTTTTCACACAACCCCATGTTTTATTTTACATAATTGCTGGGTATTGTTTTTTCACCACAGCAATGATATAAAATAAAAGTGGTTTCTGTGCGACCACAGACCGGTTGGGTTTCAGCACCAGCCGTGGTCGCAGGCACCAACAGAGGAAATGTTAACTGTGTTTCTTTTTTTTCATTCTATTTAAATTAGCTCTGTTTAAGGACATTAGCCAAGTGAATTTGCTTAAAAAATTTTATCACTGAGTCTGAGTGGCAGTAAAGTCTCTCTCAGCTGCCGGCGCCGAAGCAGGAAAGAGGAAGATTACAGCTGGCGCATGCGCAGAGCTAGGAAAACTGGGCGGGTGTTTGCCATTATAACCAGATGGTTATAATGACAAAATTATAACCTGGTTCCACTATGGGGAAAAAAAGAGACCCAGTAATTATTTGTTATTTGCACTTCCATCTTGTTGAATTGTTCACTGTTTTACATATTTTCTATGGAAAGCTTCTCTGTTGCTGTTTTTAATTTATTGTATCATCTTTCCTTTCCCCCAGGTCACACCTGGAAATGAGTCCTAGCTCAGTGTGCCTTTCACTGTTACCAATTTTCAAATAAATAAATAAAAACTCTGACACAAACCTACAGTATGACAAACAAAAATTATATCACACCACTTAATCCTCTCACAAGCCAAATCACCAACAAAGAACACCAAAAATGTTTCAAGCCCTACAAACACATTTCAAAATACTGTAAACTGAATTTATCTTCTACTAAACACCCTAAAACTACAGCCCCTATAACAGCATCACAACTACAGAAACTGCAAAACTTTCCCTGCCCTAAAAAAATGTCATTAAGTAAATTCCTCCCTCCTTGCCTTTCCTTGCTTCAGTCACCAAATCTCACCAAATTACGGTGTTAGAAAGTACTGACAGTGCAGTCAATGAATGGGCTCACCAGTAATTATAAAAAATAAAATATAGAGAGCATTATAAACTTGTGTTTTTTTATACACCCTTGGTATGTGATGCTTTTTAAACCATTTAAGCTTTACGGTCATGGTTTAAGCAACATAACACACACCTAAGATATGTAAAAAATTAAGTAATGAATAATCCACCGTTGGGTATGTTACAGTATTGTAATAATGGAATGACTTGGGTGGTTTGTGAGGCCAAAGGTGCAGCTGAGGGCCTTCAACCACCTAGTATGTAAGGTTATTACAGCACTGATGCACACCCAGAGCTGATTATTACACTTATAACATTTGTAAAATGGTCAAAAGAGTTATAAAGAGCATAACACACCACTGCCTATACAGATACAGAGATACAGAGACATTGGGCTCAATTTTCAAAGCCCTTGATTGCTGACAGCCTTGGGTGTGCCAAAGATCTTGTGCACAGGGCTTGCAGCAATCACCTGACTGGTGATCGGAATTTTCATCCTGTGTGCCAGGTGTTGCAAAAGAGACCAACTTTTTCCCACTCAGCTCGTGGCATTCTTGGGGGCTGTTTTTATGGAGATTGTGCCAGATATTTGGTGCAAGCCGCTGTAAAATGTGAAAAGTGTTGTAACTGTGCCCAAGATTCAATAATTGGGTACAGTTGTGGCAAAGGGTTTCATCGCACCACCACAACCTAAGTGTCATGGTGCAGGGCTTGGCACATGCCCTTTGCCATGCTTTGAAAATCAAGCCCATTGGTGGTAGAAAAAGGCCTCCTGACCCATCCAGGCTGCCCACCCTACCTAACCACTATGATCTGTCCCTAGTTATCATCCCTTAGATGCTGCTCCTCTCTTCTGATTAAACCCATATGCCTGTCTCATTCCATCCATGCCTGCAACTACTTATTGATTTGGCCTTTACCACTTCTTTGATTAACTTGTTCCACTTGTGCACCACTCTTTCTGTGAAAGTTTTTGTGGACATATTTATTGAATCTCACCCTGCTAGCTGAAGTGAGTTCCCCTTCATCCCTGTATTTGAGGTCAGGGAAAAAAGTTCCTTAACATTGACCTTTTTCCTGTGCAGGTACTTGTACATTTCTATCATGTCACACCTTTCCCTTCTCAAGGCTGCTCTAAGTCCTGTAGCCTCTCCTTGTATGACTTGCCCCTTAGTCGCTGTACTGTCTTGCTGTCATGTGCTGTACTGCTTCCACTTTGTCACAGTCTTTCCTCAAGTGTGGACTATGGTATCTTGCACAGTACTCCAGATGTGGTCTCATCAATGACCTGTACAGCATAAGGATAACCTTTCTACTTCTGCTGTTTAACGCACTCCCAATGCATCCCAGCATCTTACTTGCATGTCTCAAAGCTCTGTTCCATTGTGCTATAGATTTCAGGATTTCTGATAATATTAACTCCTATATACTTCTCCTCCTAGGTGCTTTCCCTCACCACCCTCTCCCCCATTTTGTACTGCATCTTTTGGTTCCTTTTCCCAATTTGGATCATGTAACATTTTTTTTTGCATTCAGGCACAGCTGCCAGATGTTTGACCAGTTCTCCAGCCTGCTCAGATCCTTCGTGAGTTCCATTATCCATTTCTCCATGTCAACCCTTATGCAGATCTTTGTGTTATCCTTGAAAAGACAGACCTTGACATTTATACCTTCAGCTATGTCACAAATGAACACAGTGTAAAGGACAGGACCCAACATCAATCCCTGTGGTACTCCACTCAAAACCTCCTTTACCTCTGAGAATTCCTCATTTACTACTGTCATTTGTGTCCTTCCCCTCAGACAGTTTTCCACCCAAATCACCGGCTAATCCTCCACCCAAAGTCCCTTAGCATCTTGATAAGGCTCCTATGAGAGGCTGAGTCAAAGACCTTACTAAAATCTAAGTATACTACTGTATAATGACTGTCCTTTGTCAGCCACCCTGTTGAAGAAGTTAGTCATCTCTGGCAAGACCTCCCCTTCGTGAACCCATGGTGCCAGGGGCACATCACATTCCTTTCTAGGAAGTCCACTAGTTGCTCCCTCAGTATGGACTCCATTACTTTTCTCACTATAGCCATCAGGCTAACTGGTCAATAGTTTCCTGGCTCATCTTTCCTTCCATGCTTGTGTAGAGGGACCACATCCGCCATCTTCCAGTCCCTAGGGGCCACCCCTGTGACCAGTGAGCAGTTTAATATGTCTGAAAGTGGAGTTGTGATTATTTATGCAGTCTAGTTCAGCATATTTATGTGTAAGCCACCAGGTCCCAAAGATTTATTCACTTTCATCACTTTAAACTTTTCCATCTCCCTTTCCCATTATACCGCCTATGCTGCTTGTGCCCCCCCCTTCCCAACTCACTCCACATTCCAACAGCAGATTCTCGTTTTACTTAGTAGATACTGAGCAAAAGTATTTGTTCAATATCTGTGCTTTACTTGTGTCCCCTTCATCCCAACCTTTCTCACTCTTAATCTTCACTATGTCCCATTTAACCTTTTACATCTTCCACATGGCCATTTGCAAGTGTGGAATGTAGTAAGCTGAAAAGCTTTTGTTGGTTGAACAGTGGCTTTGATTTGACCCAAACAGATCTCTAAAATTAAGAAAATAAAAAAGTTGTCCTTATTGATTTCTGTGCAGAGTGCTCAGGTATTGTCCAAACTCGTTCACCATAAGATATCGGGGTGTGGGAGCAGGGTACTTACAAGCTATATTCATTTTTTTTAAATCTCATCATACACATGGCAGGCTGCCCGTATGAGACACAATTGGTACTGAGCTACAAACCTGGAGAGCTGGGTTTGAATCTCACAACCCCTACATGCTTACTGTGTGAATCTGAGCAAGTCATTTAATTTCTTGTGTTCCCAGGACACACCTGGAAACAAGCTTCAGCTTTGTGTGCCTTTCCTGTTTAAACAATTTCCCCTTTCCCTTTCCCTCATTCCAGCAGAATCCTTTGTTACACAGTAGAAAGTGCTTAAAGAGTAGATGACATGGTCCTGGCAGGCAACTCTTGCCATGGAGCCACCTTCCAGAGACACTAGCTCAGCCCGATACAGGATGTACAGTAGTAGCCATAGACATTGCCAGCTATTTCCAGATATTTTGTGAAATTTCTAAAGAGTTTCTCTCTGCTGCCCCTACTGTGGAAATGGAGAAAGCATGAGATATCTCTGGAAATATAACAGAAATTTCGGGAAATAGCTGGCAGTGTCTGTGGCTGCTACTAGATGGATGGATGGATGGATGGATGGATAGATGGCTAGATAGGCAAACTCATACACATAAATATAGTATGATATAATAGCTAAGTTGTGATTCAGCATCTTCTTTTTCAATGTAGCCCAGATTTTATTTGAAAGGCTATGTCTGTAGTTCAATAGGGGGCAACCAGCCACACCTCCTTCCTGAGCTATATAAGCAGTTCCTCCCAGCCTCCTTCTGAAGCACTTTTTCTTTGCTGGCTGGTGGCTCTGTTGGTCTGTCTTCTCCCTTGGGGCCTGATGAGGCTCCCCCCCCCCACATGTTGCTGTGCTTGGGCTTTGGGCTCTGCTTGGTTTGTGCTGGACTTCTGCTTTTTTTATGTTCTCCTGCTTTTGGTTTGTATTATTTTGCCGCTGGCTGTCACTGTGTGCTTCCTTGTGTGTCTGTTTTTCTGTTCTCCAGTGTCTGTGTTTTTATTTTGTGCATCTTTTGGGGGGTTTCTAGTTTGCCTAACATCTTGTTGCCCTTTGTTTGGTCTGTGTTTATCTTGCCTTTGTTCCAGGCTCTTGCCACTCCTCAGTTTTCCTGAAATTGTTGTTGTATGTTTCAGCTCACACTGCAGTTTGCTGTGCCCTGCTCCACATTAATTGATTGCCCCTGGTCCTGGCTCTGCTGCCTAGCTAGCAGCTACTCCCTGTTTTACAGCTCTGCTCATGATTTACTCAGTGCTAGCGCCACTAGAACAAATGCTGCATTGCTATACTGACACTTTCTGCTATTTCTTGGCTGCCTGGTCTCATGGTGCTATGCTCCTGGCTCCCTGTTATTCCTATGGCAGAGGACTGTGCTGTCTCATTGGTGCATAATAGCCCAGGTAGCAGAAGCATGCTTTAAATAAGTTAAATAAATCACCTGTCCTCTCTGCTCCTTGCCTACATGGCTTTCAGTTATTAATTGCATACATATATTTACCTCACAGCCTACATGGCTTTCGACAACTTCATGTATTAAATTACTGCGTTGCAAAACTTACTGCCTTGCCATAACCTAACTCTGCCTTAATGGTGCTTAAGGGATTTATGCCATTTACTGCTTGCAAATACTTACTGCCTTGCATTAACCTATCTCTGCCTTAATGGCATTTCATGTATTCCTCCCAATCATATCAATCACTAGTCATGCTATCATAAGAATTAACTATTCATGCTGAAACTGTACCATCCAATGCCTTGTGTAAACTACAATTTACTCCTCATGGAACTCGTTGACTAAGCATATATGTAATTCAGCTCATCTCATATGCAATGCATCATGCTTACTTCGACATGATGCACTGCATATGATTAAGCTGACAGAAATAAAGGGAAAACAGGGAGGAGAAGAGGCACTGTGGGTCAACCTGGAGTCTGGGAATGGCACCACTGTCTGCACAGGGGTCATCTACAGACCCCCCCAGGCAAGGGGAGGATACAGATAGGATAATGGTAGATAACATCCTTAAAATGGCAGAGAAAGGGGACATTTTGTTGGTAGGGGACCAAAATATACCTGATGTTAACTGGAACACCTGTGCTCCAACCACATCCAGGAGCAAACTCATCCTGGATGGCCTGCAAGGGGCATGCCTCATGCAACTAGTGGAGGAACCTATCCATGACAGGGTGATATTGGACCTGGTGCTCACAAATGGAGACAGAATAATGAATGTATCAATGGGCAGCGATCTGGGGTCCAGTGACCACCATACAGAATAGTTCAGGGTAAAGACAGTAGAAGAATCAAACCACACAAAAGCAAGAGTCCTAGACTTCAAGAGGGCAGACTTTGCTAAATGGGAGAATGTCTAAAAAAAACATGTGCAAAGAACAAGGGAGGGAGAGTAAAGCAACAGTGGGAGCACCTCAAGAGAGCCATAGCAGAGGCAACAAGCCTTTGTGTGAAGCTAGTGAACAAAGCCAGAAGAAAAAGAAAACCATTTTGGTTTTCAAAAGAAGTGGTAGGGAAGGTTAGAGAGAAAAAAACTGGCTTTCAGGAAATACAAGGAAACCAAATGAGCTTGTCATCTGGTGACAAGTGCAACTTACCTTCATGCCTTCGATAGTGGTTAAGTGTGGGAAGTTTTTCTTCAGTACCTTTGTTAAGGAATCAGAACATCTCTTTGAGTTCAGTATCAAGCTGCTGGGCTGCAGAGAGGTCCAAGGAGAAAAAGGTTCAGGTTTCTTCTTAAATGCTGCAATATGTACAGCTGCATTAGCCTCTGGATGGTCCATCATCCAGACGTCCTCCCCTTGGGCCCCTTCCTTAGCAAGGGTATCTGCTGTATCATTGAAGGCATGACAGGGGTCATGGAGAGAGTGGGCTTTAACCCTGTGTACATAGAGTTTATGTGCTAATTTCTGTGCCAGTGAATGTATGTATATCACCAATTCTTTGTACTTCACTGGACTGCCATCAGAAGAGAGGAATGAATTCTTCTGCCAGAAGGGAAGAAATTCTGTAAGAGAACAAACCCAGTTAGAGTCTGTGAAAATGATGGTGTCCTTGGTTCCATGCTGGATGAACTTGAGGTCACAGGCCACCGCTGCCATCTCTGCATATTGTGATGATGCTACACTACAGAGCTTAGATATCTTGACAGTGTTCCCATAAGGGTAAATCACCAAAATGCCCATCCCTGCAATGTGTTCTCCTGATAGTAGGATGCTGAAACATCAGTAAAGATACGGCACAAAGAGGTACTCTCGAGTATTTGTGGCGTGGCAGGGAGGAAAGGACCTGGATCAAGAAGATCAGGTGACTGTATTGTACAGTCATGGGGTTCTCCCTGGAAAAGGAGGCCATGAGCTAACATAGATGGAACTTTAGTCGGTTGTACCTGTATATCTCTGTCCTGGAGAAGAAGTGACCAGTGCGTCAGTCTGGTGTTAGAGACTGACCCATCCTTCACTCTGTCTGAGAGCAGGAAGGTGGTTGGTGTATGGTTGGTGTTAATAATCAGTGGCGAGTACCCAATGATATACAGGAAGTGCTTGACAGCCCAGTAGGTGGCCAGAAGGTTCTTTTCACAAAGGCCGTACTTCTGTTGCACTGGGGTCAAGAGCTGTGAGGCATATGCAATGAGTCTCAAGGTGCCATGCACCTTCTGGGCCAGCACTGCTGACATAGCAATGTCAGAGGTGGCACACTCCAGATGGAATGGTAGTGCTGGATTGGGGTTCACCAGTGCTGGGGCGGAGGCCAAGGCCTGTTTCAGTGATGTCACAGCCTGGGTGTGAATAGGGCCCCAAGTCCATGGTACATCCTTTTTGAGTAATTCATACAGAGGATCAGCTTTCTGAGCAAAATCACAATGAAATCTCTCGAATAGTTTACCATACCTAGAAACCTTTGAAGAGTTGCCACACTGGTAGGTAATGGTAAGTCTTGCAATCCCTGTACCTTTCTCCAGGTAGGGCTTCGACCTTGGTCAGTTATTTTTAGACCCAGAAAGAGTACTTCTTTCTGACACAACTGTGCTTTTGCTGGGTTACATTTCAAGCCTGCTTTCTGAATGAGAGTCAATAGTTTGTCCAAGAGATCCAAATGTTGTTCCTGTGTGGCTGTTGCCAGCAACAGGTCGTCCACATATTGTAAAAGACATTGGGGGGTAGAGAAACTTTCGAGGGCATCCATCATGTGGAGATGGAAGAGGGATGGACTGTTATGGAATCCTTGTGGCAAGCAAGTCCACGTGTACTGTCTTCCTTCAACGGTGAAGGCAAACTTATACTGACTCTTAAGGGCCAATGGCAATGACCAAAAACCATTGGAAATGTCCAGGGCACTGAACCACTTCAAGTCAGGGGTCAGAAGTCATAGCACATCTGGTGCTGATGCCACAGTTGGGGAACAATTGGGGGTGACCTGATTCAGTTTCCTGTAGTCAATAGTAAGTCTCCGTGCTCCTGTGGGTTTCTTCACAGGCCATACTGGAGAGCTGGCAGTGGAAACACAAGTTCTGATTACTCCTTGCTTGAGGAGTGACTTGATCATTTCTCTAAGGGAAGGCAAGGCCTCAGTTGGGAAAGGATATTGCCTTTGCCTTTCATGTGCCAGGCCTGGCACTTCAATGATGGTGTGCATTCTACCACAGTCATGCTTGTTAACTGCAAATGCTTCCAAATGTCATTGCTGAATAGTTAGGAGTTTCGGGAAAAGTTCATGATTCTTGAACAGATCTATGACGTCATACTCTTTGTCATTGGCAGATATCGTTGCCACAACGTGTGAATCAGGAATCAAGATGGTATGATATTGACCCTGAATCTGTATCAATAGCATGTTAGCTAGGTCTACCACACAGCCGTGTGGCGCAAGGAAGTCGATCCCTATAATACTAGGATGATCATGCAATACCATTAGTTGGAAAGTATATGAGGCCTTTAGATGGCCTAGCTCTACTGGTAAGGGTAGAGAACGGTATGCAGGTAGCCTAGTACCGTCGACTCCTGACATGTTGGTCCTCCGTCTGGTAGACCAAGGGGAGGTATCCAGGTGTTCATCATGTAGCACAGATACAGCTGCACCTGTATCTAGCAAACCTACTAGTAGGCAGCCCCTGACCTTGGCCTCGGTGCAGAGCCTTCCGTTTATATCCAAGACTAGCTTGTTTACAATACGGACTGGGGCCTGTAATTGTCAATCCGCACTGCTGGAAGCATGCAGAGGTTGGGCCTGGCTCATGTGGATGACTTCACCGTGCTGTACTAATGCTATATAAGGAGGAGCTTCTGGGTTCAGACCAGTGTGGGCCTGAGGGCCTGTACCTCTGGTATCCCCATGGCCGGTTGAGGCCTGGGCTGCTGGTTGTACTACCACAAGGGCATGTGTGGGAACAGCATCTGCCACAGAGCGCACTTGTCCCAGGAGCTCTTGAAATTTCCAATTCTCTTCAGCTATCTCCCTATACGAAGGACCCGTTCTCTGTTGTGGTTTACCTTTACCCTTATGCTTCCTGTTCTTATGCCAATTCCGGTTCCCACCCCATCGCTGTTGTTGATGTGGTTGTTGTTGATGGGCCTGTTGGGGGTGTTGATTATCAGCTGGAGGGGCTGGCTGATGTTGGGCCTATTGGCGTTGAGCCTGCCCTTCCACTGTGTCGTGTGTCATGGCCTCTGAGATGGGTTCCATGGCAGCTACCTTTTTGGAACCGGAGCCCAAATCACGGATATACAGTTGATACACTCTCTCGGTTTTCCGAAGGATATCGGCAAACCTATCCATATTTGGGTAAGTGGTTGGCTCTACCTTTTCTCTTACTGCTGGAATCATGTTCCTAAGGAACCGGGTCTTATATTCAATAAGATCTACATCTGCAGCTTCTTGTGCTAGGTGCTTTTCTGCTTGGTAGGCCATCCAGAGTCTCTGGTGGTAAGTCACTGGACTTTCTTTTCCATTCTGCTTCACAGGATATGCAAGCATCACTCCTACTACACCTGGGCTGTGAGCAGAAATGAGCTTAGCTGCGACCTCATCAAAGGTAGCGTTCCGATTCTGGTGGACAGCTTCGGGGAGTTTGGCCCATTAACCAGGATCGATGGTCTGGCGTAGTATCTGGACCTGATATTCTGAAGCGAGGCTAAGCGTCTCGCATTTAGAATGTACCTTCTCCAAGTGACAGCTGAGGTTGTTGGACGGATTCTTCCTACCGATGCTGTCAGCAATCTGCTGAACAGAGTAGGCCATTTGTAGGGGATTAGTGGGTCGATCAGGCAAAGGTAGATTGTCTTGAGCACCATGCAAGGTTGTGCGAGCTGCAGCTTCAGCCAAAGTGTGGACAGTACTTTCCTGAGTGTCAGCCTCTTGGAAAAGCTACCTAATCTGGGTTTTAATAGCCCTTTTACTCCTCTCAGGAAGAGGGATATTGCCTATCGCGGTTTTAATCATGGTTTATATCTCTTGCCTGTCTTCCACATTAATAACGGCTACCGGAGGTGCCGTCGGGACCAGGCTTTGGCGTGCTCCCCCCCATCATGGGGGCCGCCATGTTGGCATCTCCCATGATGAGCATCACAATGTCACCGACGTGTGACATGGGGAGTTGGGGGCAGGGACCTGCAATGCTGTAGATGGCTGGGTGTGGAGTCTGGGCCATAGTAGGGGCGTGACTGGGTGTTGTTTTGTGAAATGTCATCATCAGATAACTCCCCTTCTGATGACGAATGACAGGCAGGGGCTATGCCTCCCATTGCCTTAACATGTCCAGCCAGAACCTCTTGCTGATGGCGCAGTGTCGCCATCTTAGTTCTACATTCATCATGATTCACACTTGCAACATCCATATCAACCTGATCTTACTTTTGCTTTTGCAAAACTCTGTACACGGCGCTCAATTCACGATTGTCCCTGTAAGCTACTTTTAAATCATTATGTACCTGATTAATCTCGTCCTGCAGCTCACCCATTTCATCCCTCAACTGAGCATTCACAGCATTCAGCAAATTATTCATTTGCACAGCCTGACTCTTATCCTGCCTCAAACTTTCACACTCCTGCTTCAACATACATATTTCCTGTTCTCCAGCCTGGGCTGAATGATGCAATAATGAATCCTTTTCATTCTGCAGAGTTTGGAGTTCAGACTCCAAGTTCTGCTGCAGTCTAATACATTCTGTTTCCTGCAAACCCATCTGTTGCTTAAGAGATGAAATCTACAGATCAAGGGTTTGAAACCTCACTTCAGAGGCTTCCAAAGCAGTGTAGAGAGCCACCACCATCAACCCTTTAGCATGATGCTTATTGGTTGATTGTCTTGACTCTGCATACTGGGTTGAAATCCCCAGTATAGAGTTGTCAGATTGACTTGCGTCCCACGTGAAGTCAGCCCATGCTCCATGGGAGGCAAGGAAGTTCGAGACATTGAGTTTCAGTTCTGCGCAGATATCTGATACTGTTGCCATTGTGTGGGAGGGAACGAAAATTCAAACTGTGAAAAAGACAGCGTGCTGCATATCGATCCACAACATGAGTACTTTAAACACAGCCGGGCTACTGTATTAGTTGCAGGCTTGCAATTCAAAACTGCTATGGAGTGGGTTGAGACGGCATCAACCACACCCAAAAAGTCAGCCAGACTTTGCAAGTGACTACAAACAGGTTTTAAAATGGGAGATGTGATATGGGAATATACACCTACTGTCCCTGTGGGAAAGGGAAAAATGTTTAAGCAACAAGTGAAAACTTACAAACACCAAATATCGCCCGCACACGGTCGCCAATTTGTTGAGAGGTCTAAACCTCACTTTCAGATTCTTGACGATATTGGGAATGCAAGTAATCACAGACAGGTTGCATTAGAGTAATAAACAAGTTTATTACTATCAAGGGATAAATCACAGTTGCCCTAAGCAGTTCTTACCAATATGAACCCGGAGCCAGTGCTAAGCGTTCCCTACACCTCGAGATTTCTCTGTTGTCTCTGGGGTCTCTCGGGTCTCTAAGGTGTAAAGCTTGTGCATTACATTATATACCTATGATAATTACTATGGTTACCAAAAGATAGAAACATTTCTAGTTACAGAGATGAGCCCTATTGGCTATATTAGAGGTGGCTCCAAGGTCCAAGATAACATTATACAATTCTGTAAAGTCATCAGTTTGAGAACAAAAGAGTTCTTATACAGAGTCTTACATAACTCAGTGTAGTAGTACAAATCGCCAAAAGATGGCAATGCCGTCTTACATATTATAATTACTTCAAGGACACAGGTGTCTTGGCATCTGGCAAGTAAGAAATACACAGAAAATACATGGCAGAATATATGTGTACTAGCAAGCAAAGTGTATTACAACAATATGCATTCATATCCTGACATCTACTCTTATACGGTAGATGCCCTTAGCCCTAAATATTAGTATAGCCTATGCCTAAGTGTTAGCTGTCTATGATGTACCTCTGAGGGTACCAATTAGGGTGCAGAGACCTTGTGTAACATTATGATCTATGCAAGGATTGAACTGACTACTGACAAATTGGAGGACTTAGACATCCACCCTCTGGCTGAGCATATCTTCATCACCATCACTCTTGAGGGGTCCAAGAAATTGGTGTTAGGCTACATTTATCTGCATCCCAGACATTCATCCTCTTATGAGGAGGTTATCACCAGCCTGGACAACATCCCCAGACATGACACTGTGGTATATGGTGACTTTAACCTTAACTGGCTAGGCCCACAAAATATGCAGTACCACTCTGCTCTGGCGGACATTAATTTCATGTAGATCAGAGAGCAACCCACTAGACTGAACATGAAGTCTGGGAGACATATGATCCTTGACTGGGTAATAACAGGCACACCAGCTAACATCAAAGCTGCTGATATATTCCAGACTCCCTGAGTGATCACTCACCTACCTATTGTGTCTAGAACAGCTCAACACCCTGCCCATCCCCCAAAATAATTAAAACCAGGGATTTGACCAAGTTCAATGAGGTAGAATTCACCAGCTGCCTTGCCTCCATCTACTAGTCACCAATTAACTCCCTCCATGATATAAATCAGGCCCTTGACTATCTTATCTCTATGTTAACAGCCATCCTTGACTCACTTGCCCCATATAAAACCAGAAGATCCAAAGGCTTCCCTGCTCCTTGGCTAACTAAAGACCTGAGAGGTCTCATACACATACGTAATAAAGCCTGGAAGACCTTTAAGAGATCTGGAATACATACTGACTGGATTATTTATCATCAGCTCTGCAATTTATGCAACAATAAAGTAAAGGAAGCAAAAAGAAACTATCATATCTTTACAAGAAACAAATCTTACCACCCCTAAAAGCTTCTGGCGCAAGATGAATACCCTACTAAAAGGTAAAGAACGCATTGTTCCCTGAACCATGACCCCTAATGGAGTCACTCTCACAACACCTCTGGATATTGCCACTGGAATAAACAACTTCTTTACAGACATCACGCACTATGAACACGGCCTTCCCCCTTCCTGCTCATACTACAATACCAATCAACGTCAACATGAGACCAACTGTCCCACTTTTCATATAAAAACTACCACCAAGTCTGAGGTCCTAAAGTTGCTCAAGAGACTCAAAAGTGATAGCTTTCCAGGCTTTGACACCATGCACCCTAAATTCCTCTGCACTGGGGCATCAGCGCTTGCCCAGCCCATCTCAATGCTAATTAATCGATCTTTCATCACTCACACTATCCCTGACAAATGGAAAACAGCAGTAGTGGTACCTGTCCACAAATCCGGCCCAGTTGATACAGCCCATAACTACAGACCAGTTTTGATCCTCTACCCTATTGCAAAAAGTCAAGAACTAATCCTCTACAACCAGTTGAACTCATTCCTTGAACAGGAAAACATTCTCACAGACTTTCAGCATGGTTTCTGTAAACACCATGGAACTGACTCTGTCCTCATTCACGTCACCTCTGACTTGTGCAATAACATGGACCTGGGCCAAGCCACTGGTACAGTCTTTGTAGACCTAACTAAGACCTTTGACCTAGTCAGTCACCCCCCTGCTTACAGCTAAACTTCACCACATCGGACTGGATAACAACTCCCTTGCATGGTTCACAAACTATCTAGCAAATCGTTCTCAATGAGTCAAATGGGCAAACACACTATCCCCTCTAGCACCAATCACTGATGGGGTACCTCAAGGGTCCATACTTGGTCCCCTACTATTTTCCATATTCATCAATGACCTGCCTCTTAACTGTGGTGGTGCATCAGTACAACTCTAAACGGACGACGCAATACTCTACAGATCTTCCAGGGATATCCACACCCTGACTGCTAATCTTGAGCTAGACTTCCATGCCCTGGAATCTTGGTTCTTAAATTACCAAGTGGTTCTCAATAAGAAAAAAAACAAAACTATTCCATTTCGCCACACCTCCTTTAAAATCCCATATGTCACACCATTCCTCTTAAAAACTTCCTCGGGTACTCCACTGGAAAATGTCTCATCATTCAAATACCTGGGACTCAAGCTTGATGAACAGCTAGTGCTCGAAGCACACATAAACAATACCCTCAAAACCACTAACCAAAAACTTGGGCTGCTCTACCGCTCAACAACCTACCTCTCAAAGCATGCAAGAGAGACCACAGCCTCTACCACCCTACTCCCTGGTCTATTCTATGCAGCACCTATCATCCACTTGGTCTAGGCCCCGCTACTGAACAAACTAAAAAAGACACACCATAGGATAGCTTGCTTTGCCACCTCAGCCCCCACCCCTACTAACCACTGCCTTGTACTCAACAAAGTAAGTTGGCCAACCTTTGACAACAAATTTGACTTCCCTGTGCACTGTACCACCTTTAAGTTGATTCATCAACCCCCACTCCCAGTCTGATGGGCCTGCTATCCCTAAAATCTACCCCGCGTGTACTAAGATCCTCTGGTCTACCATTACTGGAGCTCCCGAAGGCCAGGCTAATGATAGGCCAAAGATCCTATGCCGTCACTGCCCCCAGAATTTGAAACAGCTTGCCCCACCCTCTACTCTCTTGCAATATCATTAACCAATTCTAAAAACTCTATAAGGATGAGTTCTTCAAACCCCGTAATACAGAGGTAACTGTTATTCACAAGTAAGGCCATGTGTGCCTATTGCTACGTGACTCTCTCAATCCCTGCAACTGTCCCAAACAGCCTCCTTTTTCTCCTATTAAAGACAAGCTGCTCTCCCCACTTCTTGCTCCTCCTCTACCTATAGCCGCAAACAGCCTCCCTTCTCTTTTATCTCAGAGACAAGCTGACTCCCATCTTCTCACTCCTCCCCTACCTAGAATAACATCTTACTGAAACCTGAACCCCTTGTCACTAACCACATGCAGTTGAACCTGGATATCTCTAGTTATCTTTCGGCTTAATTGATTGACAGCTGGTATGTAAATGACATAATTGTCCCTGCACGTGGTATATAATGTTAAATCTGACTTCTGCCTTCCCTGACTACCTGCAAACTGCTTATAACTTCTTGAATCTTTGGTTATTGCCTACCCGGGTACTGCTGTTATTCACCTATGGCTTAACTGCATATTGTAACTCACTGTACTATTTTATGTGTTTTATTGTACTATGTTTTGTTCTTGGAATGCTTTATTCCTCTAGTCATCACTAAAAAAGGGACTTTGTCTCAGTTGACCTACCCGGTCATCAAAATTCAAATAAATCGATCAATAAATAAATAAATAAATAAATAATGTTATGCTCATAGGGGGCCAGAGCCTGACATGTGGGGCATGTCTTGTGCAACAACAGGTGCTGGGGCACCTGTGTGTGTTGGGGGGTCATGTGTTACACAGGGAATCGGGGCTGCACTGTGTTGGGGGTGGGGTGTTTGGCCTTGAGCACATGGGGACCAGAGCTGCATAGTGTCAGGGAGTGGGGGGTGCTGTACTGCGTGGGAGATGGGGTGGCCATGTGCACAGAGCTTGGTGCACACAGCAGTTATGGCAGGGTCCACCCTGGCATAACTGGTGCCCTCCTATGCCCCCTGGTGTGCATCACTACATGCCTTAGTGAATAGTGTGTAGTGTTGGCACACCCCTTGCACACCCCCCCCACCTGCCCCGGCACATTGCTGTCAGCACAGCTGGGGATCGGGTGCAAAGAGGCTGTGCACCCCTTTGGTGCATCCTGTGCTGGGGGTGCAATGGGTGCAGAGTGGCTACGCATCATGGATACGTGGCGTGTAGGCACTCCACACATTCGTGTATCAGCCCCATTGTGAATAAATGTTATCTTTCAGCTTCACAAAAGCTTGTTTAATTAAATAATAATGCAAACAAGATGGGTTCTGTCTGTAGCAATGGCAGATTTATTAACTAAATAAAATTAACATTACTGCCTTCTCCTAATGTTTTGCTTTAAAATAAGGCATATGCTACCGCTTAAAGGCATGATATCAGAAGAGTGTAATGAAGCAGCTAGGTCAACATACATTTTAATAATGAAATTATGGTGAGGGACTGCTTAATACTTTTAAATATAGTGTCACTTTGGACATTAAATCTGTAATATGGTTGAAGGGTACTTGCCAACTCCACAACCCTGCATTAATGAAATAATTCTTCACTGTAGGCTTTAGGTCTCATGCTGTCTTCAGTTATGACAATTTTGGTTGTTCTGTCATATATAAACACTTGCACATGCGCACACATACACACACATCACACCACACCACACCACACATGCACTTGCACCAAAGCAATATTGGAAAGCATTGTAAGGACTATGGACATTTTAAAAGGCTGCTTCATGTGGTGTTCTGGGCTGCTATATTTTTCTTCATTCTGTCCTGCTCATTTAGTGGCAGTTTCTCAAAATATTTACAGCTCCAGGCTGCATGTTTGTTTACAAGTAAGTATGTTATGGTAAATCTTTTGCCACAGTGCTAATTTTCATCTCTGTGGGTGTGGGTGTGTGGAGAGGATTCCCCCCCATGTCCATTTCTACATATATTACATTGCTCCTGATGGCAAAATGTTAACATGTAGCCATGAGTTATTTACTGTATGTCTATCTTTTTTTTTTTTTTCCAAAAATGATACGCTGGGCCATCATCAGTACGGGGACGTGAGTTTTTAAGTTCACACTGGTATAATGCTCCTTTTTCTTGGTTCCCAGTGGCATTTTTGGTCAAAATAATCCTCATAATAGCATATAGGTAACTGCTCTGAAATAACTGACTCTGAAAACAGATTTGATCCAATATTTAAAGTATTTACAATCTCCACAATCAAAGAAGATGAGAACATACAGTACACTATGTTGGTAGTAAATGTAAATATTTGTTTTATGAATAGGACTCACCTCATTGGTAGTGACCTGCCTGGTTATCTAGTGGTTAAAGCACCAGCATGGGAACCAGGAGATCACAAGTTCAAACCCCATCATAATAGTACAATAATATAGCATTGTGATGACAGAAGGGAGTTAGGGTCCATGATGCCCCTTCCCCCACATAATGGCAGTGATTCTCCAGCTTGAGTATAGACACACAACTGAACTTAACAGCCAGAATGTTACACCTACTCATGCTGTTTAATAATCACTGTGCCATTCAGCCAAATACTTACTGCATGATCTTGAGCAAGTTGCATAACCTCACAATACTCCAGTCTATCCAGGTGTGGGAATGGGAACAGGGTCCGACTGAAAATGAGATGTTGCCTCTTATTTGGGCAATCCTAGGTAAATAAATTGTGACAAAAACCTTGTTACACTTGAGGCATTCCAGTACATATTATTTGCCAAATGACATACCTCTGCACATGAGTTAATAGAGTTGTATAATTTATAAGGATACTACAGCCAATCCTAAAGTACTCATTCTTAGTTTTATAAATATTCTACAAGTACATATGACAAAGTGTGAAGAGCAATGTCACTGTACCATCTAAAGCCAAATAGAAAATTAAAAAGATCATACACTGTACCTGTGTTATCAGCAAAGTTTGGTAATTTGTTTATGCCCTGCACTTCCTGTGGAAGCATAGGTGGTGGAATGGTGGGGGTGGGGGGTTAGTATGGCTATGGCCCTACCATTTTCATAAGTTTTCATATCAGTTTTTTCAATTGTGTTAATTTATCACTAGGGAACACAATAGGGAAGACAATACCTTTAAAATGCAAGATGTGCATTAAAGAGTATTACTTACTATTAACTCCCTTTGTGGCTTGCAGGATGTCAGTAGAATTTGAGGAAGTGAGTTAGCTGGGTTCACTCTCTCTGTCATGTGGGGTTCCTCCGGCTCAGTGTTGTCCCCCATGTTGTTCGCAGTGTACATGCTGCCCCTCAGAGACATTGTAAGAAGGTATGGCCTGAGGTTTTACTGCTATGCTGATGATACCCAGCTCTACCTATCTTTTACACCAGACCAGGATAGAGCTCCCTTGATATTTAACAACTGCCTCACTGAAATCCAGAACTGGATGAATTTGAGCTGGTTGAGGTTGAACTTGAAGAAGACAGAGGTGATGGTTGTGGACCCGGGTCACCGGATGGAGGAGTTTGGAGCTGGTTTGCCTTGGTGGCTCCCAGCTCCCTACCTCTGAACGGATGCAAAACCTGGGGGGCTGACAATGCGATCACAGGTGTCAGCAGTTGTCAAATCATCCTTTTACCATCTGAGGAACATCTCCAGGATTAAGCACCTAGTTCTGTCAGGTGATCTGCTTACATGGGTCCATGCCTTTGGGACCTCGCACCTGGATTATTGCAAGTCCCTTTATCTAGGACTAACAGGGGTTGATATCCACCACCTGCAAGTAGTGCAGAACACTGTGGCCTGGTTATTGATGGGTGATCCCCGTACCTGTCATATTTCTCCGGTGCTGCATGAACTGAATTGGCTGCCAGTACAGTGGCGGATCACCTTTAAAGTCGGACTTCTGATTTATAAAGCCCTACACGGACTGGGACCGGACGACTTGAAAAAGCTTCTGACACCTTACTGCCCTAGGCGATCACTCCACTCAGCAGACAAGGGGTTGCTAGATATTCCAAATTTTTTAAATCTTCAGGGGCCCGTGCTTTTATGTACGCAGCCTCAACCCTTTGAAATTCTCTACCCCGGGGAGTGTGAGTACGTGGAGGAATTTAAACAGGCCTTAAAGACCCATCTGTGGTATCAGGCATATTGTATTTGATGATATTTTATTGAATTTTATGAACCCAGTATTTATTGTATCTGTGTTTTATTGCACTGTTTTATGTGAAGATTGTTGTTAAGGCACCTCGGTTTTAGAAAGGCGCGGTAAAAATAAAGAATATTATTATTATTCATGGATATCTGAGCTGAGGCACAGTGGTCAATCTTTAGAAATGAAAAAGAAGGGCCAGGCTTTCAGGGGGCATCAATGAACTAGGCACAGGAAACTGCTGTCACTCAGTATGGGAGGGCATTAATCCACAGATTACAAATTCTGGCAGGAAAAGAAACTGAGACTGTGGCTTAACCCACTCAATTGGGGGAGTGGAGGGAATTTACCCCTTACATTCTTGTTCCTACCACTTTTCAGACCTTCCATTACCTATCTGTAGATGAGCGCTCTGATTTACAGAAGAGATCTGATGGCTGCAGGTAGAGTACACAGTACCTGGGAGTGAAGGTTGAGGAAGTCATGAGTGAATGCTGACAGACTTGTTCTTTTGGCTCATCATGAACATGAAGCTATAAAGTAAGAGGGATAAAAACTTTTTCAGGGATTAAGGCTGCTGAGAACTCACTTTACTGCACCAGTGACAGGCTTTTGCAACCAGACTGCCTGTAGGTTTAGAGAGAAGGTCTTCTTGGAGATGTGCAATCTCTTAAATGTATTCTTCAGTGCTAAAGTTTACGGAATCTGGACCATGTCCTATCTACCTCTCATGCTATGAGTTGCAGATGAAGAGGTATGATTGAGGCATGAGGTAAATAATCTGATGCCTTAGTGTGAGTTCCACTATATGAAAGTACAAGATGTTGTCCAGATGCCTGCTGAGATGAGTTACACCACCTGAAAGCTGGATCCAGCCTGACCAGTTTCATAAAGACTGGGGTTGGGTTGCTGGCCCTGGTATCAGCAGGCATTGCAAATGTTTGATTGAGTCAGAAATTCTGCTCAGTTGCCTTGAAGAGTGAAGAGAGTAGTTGTAAGACCCTAGCTCAAAAGCATTTTTTAGATATTTATGTGCTGGTTAAGTAATTTCAAACCTCTTGATTCTGGCACAGGTTGTCTAGAAGATGGTTGTAGAGCAGCTTGGTACCAATTTGGGAAAAAAACATCTTTGAGCCATTGTAGTTTGGAATCCAATGATTTCACAGCATTCGTTGTTTATTTATATTTTAATAATGAAGAAGGGAATGTTAGGAAATACTTCCTATTTGTCCTATGCTTGAAGTGGGGGTACAAAATGTACTTACTAATATTAAACTATGTTAATCTGTTAGTAGATTAGTGAATTGAGGGGGTCATTTATCAAGACACTAAGGAAATTCAATTAACTCTGTCTGACATGTTCCATGGGATCTTGAAGATCCCCCTGAACAAAGATCAAAACAGACCTATGAAGTAATGTTTGTTGGAGGTCAAAATATTGACTTAAGCTACCCACTGTATACTGGATTCAGCTAGAGGCTGGAAGGGGTGGGGGGGTCACTGTCTAGGAGCAGTTCTTAATGAGTAGCTATCCTTGGAGCCTAAGTTCTAAGCTGTAGTAAGGAACTGCTTTGATTACCTAAATCATTTAGCCATACAGTACACCTTCCTGGAACCTGTCGATCAGAAGATCCTGCTATTGGCTTGTGTCTCTTCAAGCCTTGATTACTGCAGTGCATTCTATAAGGATTTATCCTATGTACTTTTACAAGAGACTCTTGCAGGGTGATGAACAGTAGGAAATGCACACCATGATCAAGTATTCCTGCATCAGAAACTGTGAAACAGAGTTCAGATGGTAGAAGGCCAAGGAAGTAGGAGGAAAGTTTGGTTTGGTCATTGTCTGGGAGTGGGGGTGTCATTGGCAGCACTGGGCTTGAGCTCCTGTTGCCAGACTGTAAATGCTGGAGCAGGGGAATGGTGACACCTGACACTTGGTTTTTGACAGCACTAGGATTGAGCTTCCAGTGCCAGCCTTTAGAAGCAGGGAGAGTAAACGGTAAAAACTGAGACTGCTTATATGTGCTGCACCATGGAGGGGGGTCACAAAAAAGAGATACAATGTTCCTGAGCAGCTTGTTTGAAAACCAGCTGCATTGAGGGGGAGGTAGTAGGAAGGGTAGACAGTGCAATGAGTTACACTCGCTCATATATCGACAGAGGCCTTCTGGGAGGAGAATCGAAAGACACAAATCAAAATAATAGTTTGTACCATGCTTCTACCAAAAGTTTGAAGAAACTGTTTTGTTTTTATCTGTGTAAAGCAATTTCCACCCTCTCTTTCTGATTGCTACATAGTTTGCGTAAAGGAATTCTATGCTGCCATAAAAATAACTGCTGAAAAAAGAGTTTGGGTCCTGTATACAAGTTGCTAAATTTTCCCAAGATTTGGAACACATTTGTGTGTTTCCTATACTTTAATATTGATATTGTCAATATTAACATTGTTATTGAATCATCACATTCACAGACATGATTCTTGCTGACAGCTTGCACAGGGAGGTCAAACAGTCATTATGAAACACAAATGAGTCAGCAGCAGTTTGAACACAGGCATGTGCAGACATTATAAAGATTTGAATCTATGAAAAAGCCCTCTTGTTTCCAACAGAAAATGAAGCAAATTATTTATTTAGCATACCTTTTTCTCAGTTTTCATAGTGTCTGAATGTTTGTAGAGTGTATTTCTCATCTTTATAAGTATGTCACAAAGGTCTAGTCTACATGTAGAATAAATTGCATTCTAAAGAATGATTAGCAGGTATCAGAAAAAAGAGTTGATATTTTCACCTCATTCTTTACTTTTTATGTTCACCCTTGCAATTGTTCAAATCAAGCATACTGGTATGGTAGTGGATTTTGAGTAGTGTGTCAGTGTCGGTCCAACATCGAGCAATCTGTGAGGGTCTTAATAGTGTCAAACCAACCATCACCCAAACTGAGCATGACACTCTTCCGGTCTTGCTGGGCAGAAACTTGGTGCAGTTCAAAGAAAATAGTCACTTGAATTATAGGGTGGCTCTTTCCTTTGATCTGCATAATGCTGCCCAGCAAGCATGGTTGATTAGCATCATGATCAGCCTACTGTGGTCCTCCCCCGAATGTAAAAACAACCCCTCCCACCCTCTGCCAAGTATCCCTCCCATCCTCATTGCTTCCCCCTGGTATAAACTGTGTGACGTTCAAAGAAAGGAGACACCTGAATCATTGGGTGGCGCTTTCCTTTGATCTGCATAGTGCTGCCCAGCAAGCAGAGCTGATCAGCATTATGATCAGCCTACTGTGGTCCTCCTCCCCATGTAAAAGCAATCCCTTCCACCCCTTCCTTCTTAATTTCCAAACACCAGGGTTCCCAATCCCCAGTGCTGGCTAGTACCCACACTCCACCCATTTTCACTGTGTGACACCAGGGAGCCCACCCCCAGTGCTGCCAAACATAACACTGACACCTGGGTGCCCAGTCACCAGTGTCAGTACCTGCTCAAAAGAAAACCATTCCTCAGTCTCTCCCACCACTTCCTTCTTAATTTTCCAGCACTGGGATGACCAGTCTCTGGTGCCAGCTAGTACCAGCCACCTTGCCTGTTTTCACTGTGTGACACCAGCAACCCACACCCAGTGTGGCCAATTATAGCACCAACACTGAGTGCCAAATCCCTAGTGTCGGTGCCTGAAATATAGAAATCCTTCCCTCATAGCCTTCTTTTTATTTTTATACACTCTGTAAAAAAGAAGACTGTCCATTGATGTCTGTTGCCACTGCCAGCCCACCACTGCCATTACCCTCCCACCTGACCCTCCCACTCAGTACCTTCCACCACCCCACTTAGTTATGTACTGGAGAGCCAATGCCATAATCTCTATGGACTAGGGAAACATCTTCAGTATTCAATGCAGGACCAGTTACTGATAAAATCAGGTATGCAGTTCAACGTATTTCACTGAGTTTTGAACTTATCCTCATAACTTGGTGATTTTTAAATATTTTTTCCCAAAATTTTCAACATGGCCTTTTGGGACTCACCTCATGGACAAGGGTTGTGAAATCATGCAAATCTGTTCCAAAAGATGATTTCATGTTTGATGCACAAAATCACCTTTTGGACAGGATATGAACACCCCCCCCCCCCCATTCATGAAGTGGGGTCAAAAGAAGGCTATGTTAAACATTTTGGGTAAAAATATTTAAAGACAACAACGTTATGATTATACATTGACATTTTTCAGTGCACACTTGTAACTTTGGTAATTTTCTATATTTTGACACCAAATTTTCAACATAGCCATTTTCACACATACCTCGTGAATGTGACAGCTGTCATTTTTCAAATTCTGGCAAAAATGTGTTTTCCCACTTGTGGTAGAAAATGATTTTTTGGCCATTATTTTATAAATGACACCTGTCATGTTCAGCACGTTCAGAAGGTCATAAAAAGACTATATTGAAAATTTGGGGTCAAAATGTGAAAGAAAACCAATAAAGTTATGAATAAATGTTGAATTGTTCCAATGTTTACTCATAACTTTATTTTTGTAGATTTTGGCCCCTTATGTTCAACATATCCCCTGTGTCACCCCACCTCCTGAATATTACCAGTGTCATTTTTCAAATCCCCTCCAAAACTTGTTTTCACAGTCAGACAGCAAAATCACATTTTGGATGGGATTTAAAAAAATTCACCTGTCTAGAGCATAACACGAGTTCATAAAAAGACTGTTGGAAATCTGGGAACAAAATGTGAGAGCCCACTGAAATTTAGATATTGCCTCTCTGCTAGTCTGTTTTGGGTAAATACAATCTAAAAATGTGTAAAAGCAGGACACCACTAATAATTAGATACTGCATCTCATCTGGTCTATCCTGGGCAAATATATAATAAAAATATATACAAGCAAGACCCGGTACAACATCAATGCAGGCACTGAAGATCTGGCATTGAGAAATGCTTGTTCACATTTAGTAGAAGCTTTCCTCAGAGTCCTAGCAGTATGTACTGTATTCTGTGGCATATTACTATTAATTGCACTTTAAGAACTTTGATCACTTTAGACTCTGCACATGGATTTTGTCTTCTCTTCATCTGCAACTCTCAATATGGACCCCACAAAGTTTACTCCTGCTACATTCAGCCATTAGACATATTGACTGATCAGTAAAAATACCAATGCCAACAAAGTCAGTGTTTCTGGTCTGAATCTCATGTATTAGTCCAACATTTTGCCCAATAGAAATACATTTTTTCAGCCAATGTATGGTTTCACAAACTGTCTGGTACTGCATATTTTCAAAGACTGTCCAAGTGCTTAATATCACTGACCCAATATCATGACTCTAGTAGATCCTAATGGTGCCATATTCCTAGTAATTAGTATTGTTACATTAACAAATGCTTCTGAGATAATGATGCTTATATTGAGTTTCAAGCATATGATACATCTTTGGCACATTGTAGCATAATAAAATACAGCTGTAACTGTCATATAGCATACAGTATGGAATGCAATTCAGTAAACAAAAAGTCAGTGTAAGTCCTAAGATCTGCATTGATTTTATAGCCATAAGGCCCCCCAAAATCACCTTGGCATATTAAATAAGCAATCTCAGTCTGAAGGCTTGCCCCTTACCAGTTTTAAAATGGAGATACTGTATAGGAGCCATTTTAGGATACATTTTTCTAGATTTACTAAGGTTAAATTGTTGTTTTGAAAATTAGCAAAAAAAAAAAAAAAAAAGGACTTTTGGTATTCAAAAGGCAAAACTGCCAGTCAAGATGTGTGTGTCTTTTAGTTCAGTACTGCTGCATCTAACTTCCTCTAAGAACTCCTATCCTGTGCCTCTCCCTCCAGTTTTAGTAACAGTACTGTGGTGACAAGTTCAAGTTTATTGCAGGAATAACACCATTGATCAAGCTCATTCACAAGGAGGTCCTGAAGACATACATCAGGAGCATATACAAGCATATACAAACAAAGGCAAATAGTATACATAAAACATAATATATAGTAGTATAAGGATATAACATTGCAATATAAAGAATATTTGGTATACATTGCTCAACACAACAATAATAAGCAATACTAGAAATTTTATAGAGAGGAGTTGCTAGAATAGGAGTCAATTGTCAAGATAATGACTAGTGACAGCTGCAAGTAGCTTTCAAGTTAGTTGTGGCAAAGGTTTTAGAGAAATTGACAAAAAAAAAGGCAGGCAAGCTTAGTGCTGACTGGAGCCGGTTCCAGGCAGCCAGAAGAGTGTAAGAGATCGCACATTTACCAAAGGAGGTATGAGTCCCAGGCAAATCTAGAAGTATAAAATCAGACTTCCAAAGTGAGTAGGAGCTGGGGGAGTTGTGAACAAGGGACAGCCAAGCCAAGCAACAGAAGAGACATGGGGTCCATCTTGTCCACCCCTACTATTGCATGGTTGTGACTATATGAAAATTCACAATGGACACACATCCAACCTTA
The DNA here is from genome assembly GCA_016271365.2 of Neoceratodus forsteri. NCBI lineage: Eukaryota > Metazoa > Chordata > Ceratodontiformes > Ceratodontidae > Neoceratodus > Neoceratodus forsteri. The sequence goes on from CM057458.1 coordinate 1,332,620,112, forward strand.
TTATATGGATTCTCTATCTACCAATGCTGTGTAACTTTCAATACCATTCTTCTCCCTTGGGAATTTTTCTAGTCCTCGTTTGAATGTCTGAACAATGCTAGCATTATGTTTAATGTTTATAAGAGTAATTAGACATTGTTGGCCCAGTGACACTGAAAGGTGAGGCGCTGGATACCACACCTCACACCACACTGGTGACCCAAGTTTGGGAATGGACTCAGGTCATTCGGAGGAGGTAAGGATCGAGTGTCCAGGAGGACTGCTCTCCTTCCTCGGGAGGGGGGGTATGTGTCAGGCACTGTTGTGAGAGTCGCTGGCACACAAAGTGGTAGGCCCCACATCCAGGGTGTCAGGCTGCCTCCGCAGAGGTGGAGACAGCTGTTATGCCTATTGCACTGACAAGGGCATGGGAGAAAAGCATAGGAAAAACTGGGGCCCGACAGGATCTGTGATGGCCCGATCGCCCTCACAGCAGCCCCCAATTCTGGATTATAGCCTCCAGGGGATGGGAGTTAGCCAGTGCTCCCAGTCCCCAGCCCCACTATGGGGGAATGCTGGGGGTTGCAGGGCAGGGCGATTGGGTCTGGAGGATGTACCCCTCTGCAGAGGAGGGTAATGACCCTTGTTGGGTCTGCAGGGGAGGATAGAGATTTCCAATAAAAAAAAAAAAAGAAATTAGCCATTGAGCTGAAACTCATTTTCAATGAGCTTTGGCTTCTGCAACCCTCCCAGATAAACAACTCCAGTTTCACATGTTAACTACCTTATGTGTAAAGTAATGATTTCTAAAGTTTGCCTCCTGCCTCCCCCACCCTCAGTCTCAGTGTCTATCACCTGGTTTTTAAAGCACTCACCAACTCAAACATCTAGTTAAACTCCATGCTCTTTCTCCCATTTAGTATTCGGAACACCATGCTCAGGATCCCATTTTTCTCTTTTCTAGGTTAAATACTTTGAGTATTGTTATTTCTTCAGTACATTAAAGGGTTATAAATCACTTAAATTGTTTATTGTAATGTTCCCATCAGTGAAGCAAGCTTTGGGGATTTGATACATTTCATGTCCTGTCTAGCTGCCTGTTCTTTTCTGTTTGTTTGGTATGTGTAACGAATCCAATAATAAGAGTTATTGACTAGAATTCCAAACTTACTGCTTGTGTTACAATAACTGTTTTCAAATGGATACTTTGTTACTGTTGTTGTTGTATTTTGTTTATATGTATAGTTCTGTGTCACTTGTGGTTATAAGAGTGCATTCTTGAGTTCTTTGGGTGAGGGAAATGCAAAGCGAAGCTAAGCAGTTCTGGTACACAATGAACTCAAGAATGCACTCTTTTAATCACAAACAACACAGAACTGTATGTATATTATTCATGTTGAGGATTTCAGTTTTTACAAAATGTAATTTGAATCTCAAATAAAACTGTTTTACTTAGTAGAAAATTAGAGAAGCCCCTGTGTAATGAAATGAACTCTGCTAACTGAACCAAGAACTAGAGACATTTAGAACTGTTTGCATGAGATGATCTCTTGTGTTAAAATGAGTACTTGAAATGCTTAGAAATAAACAATCCTGGCTGACCAAGAATGATGTCATGGTTTATAATAAAGAGAGTAAAGCATGCTTCACCCTGGACAGATAACTGATTGATTTCTGGTTTGTTCTAGTTGTAAAGAATAGTTAGGTAAGTCTACTACAACTGGCAATGAGGATTTCAAGAACTGGAGCTTACCAGAAAGAAAAGGAGGGAGAGAGGGAAGGAAGGAAGGAAGGAAGGAAGGAAGGAAGGAAGGAAGGAAGGAAGAGGAGAGAGGAAGGGAGGAAGGGAGAAAAATGTATTCCTAGTTACTAGCAGATATTGTTTGCTGCCTAGGTTGCAACTGTAAATACTGTACTTTGTTTAGATTTTCATAAGAATTAAGCAGTGTAAAAATAATTTCAGAAAAACTGAGGGCTTTTATAGCTTTGTAGAGGCCTAGCCAACATATATGGAGAAACTGTAGTAATATTTTAAAGTAAATAAATCACCAGAGAAACAGGTTCCAGTCTTACTGAGTCTGCTAGGTGGAAAAACCTATTTTTTGTGTAGTCAGACTGCTGCAGAGAATACAGCTGATTAGACATATATGGTACTAAAAATTCAGCAAGATCATTTTTTCCCCAAGCCTCTTGTTATAGCTGAAAAGTTTAGGTGTTCGTCAATATAATCAACATGACTGTGAATCTATATCCTCATAGGTTGCAGAGTTAAAGGAATTGCTGAACACTACCAGGTTGGGGATTTTTGAATGATACATTACGAGACAGTTTAGTACATCATGTGTCCTTTACAAAAAGAGCACACAGAAGCCAGGCATAGATCCTGACTGAGGCAGACCTCACATTTCAATGAGCAGCTGAAATTGTAGTGTCCATAGAGACTGCAGCAAGAAATGCAGTTTAATTGTCAGTCAGAGTTAAGACTGAGGCAAGCATACATGAAATGTCCACAAGGCCAAATATTTATTGGGCAAAATCCTAAACACACAGGCACACTCTACCATTAGGGAGATGAATTAACCCTTCTGAATGCAGATTTAAGGAAGAGTTTTGCAGATCTGTCATGAAAAGGAGCACATTCAAAGGTCTGCTGCTCTAGAATGGGAAAACAAAAAACAAAAGAGAAGGTATCCTTGCAGGATAGCTAAAAATATGCACACTGTTGATAAAAACAGTAGTGACACTGACTTCTTTGGTTTGCTGTTTTAGTTCTGTAGAACAGTTAGGTGTTTTTTTTCTAACTTATTTTTGTCACTGTAGTTTGAGTAGCTTAATTTCATTTTTGTTTACTGATACAAGTTAGCCTTTTTCATGTACTTAGTAACAGTTATAATTACCTGATTTGTTGCATCTTGTATATGTCCCCTTAGTCTCTGAAATCCCTGTTGTGTACTTTTTTTGTTAGAAGAAACTGGTACTGGTGTGAGTGTTGCTGGTGCTTCTGGTTCAGGAGGAGCTTGAACTTCAACAGAGGGTGTTGCCACTTCCACAATTTGTGCCTGCCACCCCACTATGACACAGGAACTTCCCTTACACCCTCCATAAACCACTGCTGGTGTGGATGGACCACCACCTCCACTACCGCCTACTCTGCCCAGTAATTTGCCATGAGATGGGTCCTCTGGTCTACAGTACCCATGTGAGTCCCCTGCTGACCCCAGTGTATATGTTGATTGCATAGGTTGTAAGTGACCACACTGTGGTCACTAGGGTCACAAGTAAAAATAAGACCACACAAGTGACAAAGACCACACAAAATGGGAATTAGGGTATGTATTAGTACTGCAAGACTAAGTGTCTAAGAATCAGCAACTGAAAATAGACATAAAAATGAAAATTCCCAAAGGATAATGTGGGGGAGGGTGAGCTCTGAATTCCCACCTAGGATCATATTGGAAGATGACCTTCTGAGCAGGACATTTTTGAACCCTGTGTGTTGGACCTTAATTAGTTCCCCTTCTCTAAGGTGAGATGTATGCCCCTTTATTTAATCCCCTTGGCCCTACTTGGTATTGCACCTTTGGTCTTGTTCATTGAGTTATTTTTGTACTGTTTAAGTTTATTGGTTACATACTACTAGTTAATAGCTTTTTTAGCATTGGCATTTCTCTTTTCCTCATATTCATGGACTGTATTTGATTCATTTGCTATAATAAAGTTTTTGCAAGGGTCCAAAACCTTGACTAACATTTTGGTAATGCTATCTCTAATAGAACTTCTGGGGACTGATCATTTTTGGGCACTGTCATACAGCATGGACTTTTTTCACATCACTGTTGCGACTGTGCCAGGTATATATTCTTGGAGTTGCTGCAATCTTTATTTATTTATTCATTTATTTAAAATAATCAGAAATACACCTTTGAGTCAAGGACTCCTTTGCAAAGGTTCCATGTCAGTGAATACAGAGGACAACATAGGTAGATACAGAGAGTGAGACATTATGTACATAGAAATGTGTTAACTAAGGTTTAGACACATATTAGGGCAGGACATGCCCAGTGTCAAAGTATTAATAAAGAAAATAACAGCACAAAAATTACAATAGGGTCTGGGACTCAGGCCCGTTTGTTGAGTGAAGGGTAGGCATCACAAGGTGACAGACCACAGGTGGACTGAAGGAGGAAGAACAGAGAGGAGGGGGAGGGGGACTAAGGGTAGTCACAGGATGAGTGAATAAGGAGCTGATTTCTGAGGTTGGATTTGAAAGGCCCTAGCTTGTGTTCAAGAGATATGGAGGTGGGAAGCTTGTTGAGCAATAAGGGGGCACGATATAAGAATACCCTGTGGTTGAGGGAGGTCCTGCAGTGGGGAACGGTTAGGAGGGACATGTTGGTACTTCTGGTGGGCCTGTTTGAGGGAGCCTCCTGGAGAAGTGGGTGAAACCATGGTGGGGCAAGGCTGAGTAGGATTCTTTTTGCCAGAAGACAAGTGTGATACTTAAGGCTGTCATCAAAATTTAGCCACTGGGTAAGCCTATATAAGTCACACATGTGGGTGTATCTGTCTCAGCCTGTGATCAGATGGCATGCTTTGTTAAGGATGACTTTGAGACTGTTTAAGGCAGTCAGGTCCATGGCACCATATATTACTATGCTATAGTCTATTAGTGATAGTACAGAGGAGGATACAGCTAGGCAGATGGCTTCAGGGGTTAAACAATGCTTGATATGTTAGAGGATATGGCATATGGACCTGCATTTGTTTTCTTTCTCACTCATGGTATTAGCAAATGTCTCTATGCTGTCTTGAATAAAGCTGAGTTAAAAATAAAAGAAAATTCCGATAGCATAACATTGAAACTTTAACAAACCATAACTCTGTCAATCTTTGGAGTTAAGGAACAATCTATATGTCAAAAAAGGTATCAATGAGTACTACAAGACTAAGTCCCTAAGTAATACCAACAGAAAATAGACAGGTAAAAAACATAAAAATTAAAAAGTGAAAATTCCCATAGAATAACATTGCAGTTTTAACAAGCCATAATTTCATCATTCTTTAAAGTTAAGGGACAATCGGGGGGGACGGTATCAATCAGTATTACAAGACTAACACATAATACCCCAGACAAATTTATGGGCACACACAGGAACCCCTAAGTTACCTACCAACTTCATCATGGTGCCACATCCACAATTTAAGTCTGACAATCATCCAGAATGTAACAGTCATGCATCCTGTCTTTAACTGCAACCCATTCCAAATTTACAAACAATTGCCCAAGTTTTGCCTAAAAAATCCAAAAGAAGTAGTTGGTGGAAGTGGGGTGGTGGCATTCATTTTGCCAAATTATTCACTGCCACATATGTGGCATCCATGAAGACAGGTGCTGGGGAAGGTAGCAACAAGGAGATCAGTCTAAGAGGTAGCAAAATATGTGGCTCATGAACAGTGGTCAGGGAGGAGGTTACTGGCATCCCTTTGACTTCTGGTGGTGGTGGCACTGAGCTTGATTTGAATACTAGGTCCCCAGTATGGATATGTGGACCAGTGTCCAAACAGCTGGTAGCTCCTTTCTGTGCATTATAGCACATTGGGCACAGGTATCTGGGGTAGTATTTGACTCTGGCCGAGGGAAAAAATTGTATTAAGTCCAACTGCAGTGGGAGCAACACTCCGGGTATTTGCCAGCATGTCACACTGGCAATAAAGAGTGTAACTTGAGCACAGACACAGGTCAGAAAATGTTAAAATTGCTCCTGACTGAGGTTGATGAGTGGATGCAGCTGGTAGTGGTGGTGCCATGGGGAAGGGGGTCTTTGGGTCTTCAAGCTGTGGAGTAGCAGGGACAGTGGACTGCTGACCTTGAGACATTTGTGTATCAGTACTTTCATTCTGACCCAACATCGCCTTGTTGTACCTTAAGGAAAAGTTACAGGTGAAGTTGTCAGGCAAACTTTGCTTTGGTGTACCCTAAGGAGAAGTTACAGTTGAAGTTCCCAGCTGAAATTACCAATGGTGAGTTAGAACTGTATGTTATTGAGAATGAAGGTCTAGCATTGTGAGGTCATGAATGGCTTCTTAAAATTCAGATTGACTGGCATTCTTTTAAGACATTTCAGTCTCCCTTCCCACCACACAACTGATCAGAGACAAACATGTTGTACAACCAGGCATTAGAGGATTTAAAGAGGGTATCAGAACACTTAAGCACATGAAGGCCATGAAATTGTTGACTGAAAATGCACAGCCCATATTTCATAAAACATGGCACACACCTTATATGATTCAATCAAAGGTAGAAGCTGAGCTGAAATGACTGGAAAATTAGAGGATGTTGTCAGTGATGGCTTGGAGTGAGTAGGCCACACCCATTGTCCCTGTCATAAAGAAAAGTGCTTCTCCACAGGTGTTTGGAGATTTCAAGGTTACAGTTAACCCAGTACTTAAAATAGAAAACTTTCCACTTCCATAAACTGAAGATATCTTTGTAACACTTGCTGGTAGAAAATGATTAAGTAAAATTAACATAGTGCTGGCTTACCTGCAGATGGAAGTTGAGGAGGAGTCCAAAGCATATACAGTATATAAGGTGTGTGCTATGCAGATTACCTGTTTCTACTTCAAACAAGAGGATTTGTGAGACTATGGTATTGGCCTAATGGTGGCTATATGGCAATGAGATGGGACAATTTGATCAGTAGTAAAGGAACAAATATGGTCTACTGGAGTTCTTGCAAGTCAGCTGGGTGCACCAGAATAGTCCATTGTAACAACCCTGGGCCTCTCTCGAGGTGCTCTTGCAATGACCTATGTCTACCTTACCCTGAGGGGGAGATATGGTCTGATAGAGGTAGTTATAGAAGGCTGTAAATAGCAAGAGCAATTTGTGCATTCTGTTGTTCCTTTTTACGGCTGCAGTAGGTAGAGTCTGCAGATGTTATGCATGTACAAAAGGAGTGATGTCATGTTTTCTGTCCATGGAACTGACTGAAGGTGTAAATAGTCTTCTCCACCTAACCCTCCTCCAAGAAATGTTTTCTGCCCTCTAAATATGCTTTCATGTTAGTCAATGGTTGCAAGGTACTATTTTCTTTCTTAATTGGGCAGTACAAGAGCTGAAACCTGAGTAGTGGGAGCTGCCAGGAGAAATCATTAAGGAGTGCTTGAAAGTGCATCTAAGCATATCCCCCCCCACACCAAATACAGACACACATAAGCTCCTAAAGATCCACCACACTTTTTTTTTAATTCATGTGGGAGGGGCATGAGGTGGATCTATCATGTTGGAACAAGACACACTAGTTTGGGACCTGGACCAAGCAACAGAACAAGTCTATGGAGTGATTGAGTTGAGGAGCCCCTGCATTTTATTTATGACTAGAAGAACAAAAGCTAATTAATGCCTTCAAATTGACTTAAAAACCCTTGGAACAAATGATTATCAGAGCCACCTGGGGCCTCAGAAGGAAAAAGTAATTAAGAAGTGCCTGAAACTACAGCTCCCAAGGAAGATAATAGACACAGCATTATGATTCTAGTTGAAAGAGCCACAGGTTTCTCTTAAACATTTATACACTAAAAACATAAAGTTCAGCTTTTGGGATTAACCATATTTGTTTACCATACTCAATATATATATATATATATATATATTTAAAGAGTTTCAAAACTTTGAAAGCATTGGTGTTAGTAATGCATTTAGAAATACATGTTTTAATTGTCTTTACAGTTAAACATGCAGTTTCATGTGAGGGCACATGTTTTGGGTGAGGGGGTTCAAATTATTTTAATCATGGGCACAGTACTTGATAAACAGAGTCTTTGATGATAAAGTGCATTTTTTCTTTTAAGTTTGAGACATATGTATGATATATGTGTAGCAGTGTTGTAAATGGGACTGGGGAATGAATAATGGTTAAGTGCCAAGAATTTTTTTATATATAATTAAGTTTATATGTGGCAAGTAGGCAGGGGCTAGTGTTTTCAATGTGGCAGTAGGACAGATTTGTTAAGATTAATATATGCTGTCTTGCAAATAAGAAAACATTGTAAGGGATACATTTTACAAAACAGTGATACATATCATAGGGTTTTCTTTCATGTGCTTTTGGAAGAAATAACTATGGCTCATTTTGTACTATCAGTAAAAGGAGAGAAGAAAACGTCAAACAAGAAAATAATTGGTGATTTTAAAAGCTATTCTGATCAGAGTTGACATTAAACAAAATCAACTGTATTTTTTATTTTATTTTATCAGGGAAACTAGAAACAGGATGTTAACACATCAGTGAGCACGGATGCCATTTGTCTGTGTTAGGGAAGTTGTAGGTGGAGTTGCCTTGCACATGTTAAAATATACCAGCTGCAACTAACAACCACTTGTAGAAGTAAAAGGCTGGGTGTTTTTTTTCCTACTTTCTTTTCACTGATATTATAAACTGAGCCAGGAAAAAAGTAAGTCTGAACAGATCAGAGCTGACATTAAAAAATGTGATGTTCCTAAGGTCTGTTGCATGCCATATGCTTTCATTTTAAGATGTCCATCAAGTCTAAAAAATGTATTTTTGGTATAAAATGTATTTCTCTTTCTGATATCTTAAGTATTTCTGTGGGTTTGAGCACATTTCAGCTGGTGCTAAAAATTAAAAAATGAAGTGCATTCCTCCTGCCTGTCAGATAATAGGAACACTGATAAAAAGGGTGATCTGTTTTGCCTTTTATTAAACTCTGATTTAAATGATTTTAATCATGGGCACTGTACTTGGTAAACATAGTCCATTGATGACAAAGAGCATTTTTTCATTCAAGTCTGAGAAGTATGTATTATATGTAAGTGTAGCAGTGTTGCTAATGGGACTGGGGAATGAATAATGGTTAAGTGCATAGAATTTTTTTTATATATTTGAGTTTATATGTGGCAAATAGGTAAGGGATAGTGTTTTTAATGTGGCAGTAGGACAGATTTGTTAGGATAAATATATGCTGTCTTGCAAATAAGAAAAAATTGTAAGGGATACATTTTGCAAAACAGTGATATACAGTATATCGTAGGGTTTTATTTCATGTATTGTTGGAAGAAATAGCTATGGCTCATTGGTACTATCAGTAAAAGGAGAGAAGAAAACATTGAACAAGAAAACAATTGGTGATTTTAAAAGCTATTCTGATAAGAGCTGACATTAAACAAAAATTCAACTGTATTTTGTATTGTATTTTATCAGGGAAACTAGAAACAGGATGTGAACACATCAGTGAGCATGGATGCCATTTGTCTGTGTTAGGGAAGTTGTAGGTGGAGTTGCCTTGCATGTGTTAAAATATACCAGCTGCAATTAAAAACTACTTGTAGAAGCAAAAGGCTGGGTCTTTTTTTTCCCCTACTTTCTTTTCACTAATATTATAAACTGAGTCAGGAAAAAAGTAAGACTAAACAGGTCAGAGCTGACATTAAAAAATGTGATGTTCCTAAGGTTTGTTGCATGCCCTATGCTTTCATTTTTGTGGGAGGGGCATGAGATGGATTTATCATGTTGGAACAACTAACTATCAGATCTGCCTGGGTAAATAATTAAGGAGTGCCTGAAACTGCATCTAGGCATATCTCCCCTCCAAATACACACACACACACATAAGCTCCTAATGATCCACCCCCACCTTTTTTTTATTCATGTGGGAGGGGCATGAGGTGGATCAATCATGTTGGAACAACTGACTATCAGAGCTGCCTAGGGAAGTAATTAAGGAGTGCCCAAAACTGCATCTAGGCATATTCCCCCCCCACCCCCATAGATGCACACACATAGACATCATGATTTTTTTTAACTCTAAGCATGTCAATATTTGGCTCTTACAGTATGGGCAAGTTGGGCATAAAAACAAAATAGAAAAAGGGATCAAGCAGGTGCCTTTTCCTTTGTCAGATACATGCATACAGAAGGTCACAAATTCTGTATGACAAGTTCATTATATGGATGTTTTCCATGTAAAACAGAATTGTTGTTAATGTCATGTCTGTATCATTGTTTGTAGCCAGTAAACTATTATTTACAAAGGTACTGTAAATGACAGGTTTTAATTCAGAAATCCAGTCTTGATAAATTAGTTTTTTTAGCAGTTCTGTAGGATTTATATACTGATGTAAGAGTGCATAGCATAGAAATGAAAGGATTTCTGTAATTGATTGTTGTTTGCAGGAGAAGTGGGCATGACAGTGGCATGCAAGAGTGAAGTCTAAATTGTTTCTTGGCCATTCTGGGATCTAAAGTTTAACACTATTGTGTGAAGAGAATAAAGTCTTGTGTTTTTTGCATTTGAATAGATTTAGTGCTTTGAAGTTAAAAGATACAGATATATATACATAGTGTCATAGACATCTGAAAAGGAAGGATATACTATTTAAATAAATACTATTCTGATATTTTATTTATTTATGTGCGAGATTTTAAGTGTAGTTTTGCCTAGGTCACAGACACATAAGCTATAAATAAGAATGGATGTATTACTCAAAGCTTGTAGTAGCAAAATAAAGCAAGAAAAATAACACATTGTTTTTTTTTTTTCCTTTTAATTGTTTAACCAGGAGTGGCACACTAAGCTGAAAACTTGTTTAGAGGGGCAACCTGGTAGCACATGGAAGTTAAGTGACTTGCTCAGGGTCACTCAGTATGCAAGTGAGGGCTGTGGGATTCAAACCCAGATTTGCAGTTAAGAGCCTTAAACAACTGTGCCATACTGCCTTCCTAGTTATGGCAGTCATCCGTTTTATGGTTCATGATGTTGGTGTAGTAAGCATACCAACATACTAATGTACAAAAATGCCAGTAGAATAGGCCTAGTGGACTTTCATTTCTGCTTGTTTGGTCAGTCCTCACCCTGGGAGCTGACCTTGCTGCCCCCTTGCCCTCTCGGGCTTCTCCTTTCCCAGTCCAGGGTATTCCTGCTTCATTGGACTTTGCTTCCACAACCATTCCCCTGTACCTGTCCCACACCCTCTTGAACCCCTCCATGGTCTCTGCCTCCACCAGCCCCCCCGGGAAGTGCATTCCATGGTTCTACCACCCTCTCAGTGAAGTAGCACCTCCTCCTTTCTCCCCTGAGTCCCCCTCTACAGCTTCCACCCATGCCCTCTAGTTGCCCCCTCCATCCTTTGGAGCACTGTGACTGTGCCTCCCCAGTTTACCCCTTCATGTACTTGAAGACCTCTATCATGTCCCCCCATCCCTTCTCTCTTCCAATCTATACATATTTAGCTCTTCAAGCCTCTCCCCATAGGTCCTTTCCCCCAAGCCCCAGATCATTTTGGTTGCTCTCCTCTGGACCCTCTCTAGGAGTTCAATGTCCCTATTTAAGTGTGGCCTCCAAAACTGCACACAGTACTCGAGGTGCAGCCTCACCAAGCAGTTATACAGAGGAAGTATCACTTTCCTCCTCGTGGAGTGATCCCCCTAGCGATGCATCCCAGCATCATGTTGGCCTTGGCTGCTGCCCTCCTACAAGTCTCTGAGTTGTTCATCATGTCATCCACCATCACCCCCAGGTCCCTGTCAGCCATACAGCCATAGCAGCAGTACATTGCATAGCAGATATAAAATGTCAATAAGCAGGTCATGCAACAGGATGTGCTGAGCAGTTACTGAAGCAAGAAATGTATAGCTGTCATTTTTTATATCCTGTTCAAAATGTGTTTTTGCACCTGTGGTGCCAAATGGTACAGTTGCTGTGCAAAATCTCCTTAGGCTAATGAACTGCTAGTGTCACTGTTCATGCAGTTGGGTCACAAAAAGTCCATGCTGAAAACTTGAAGTGAAAATACCAAGAAATGCCCAGGGCATTAGGGTTTCTGATCATAACACCCTGCACTGTATGGACTGACTGCATCAGGGGTGTGACATGGGATTGTCAACAGTAATGCTCCTGCCATTCCACCCCATCCCCACCCTGCATCCAGTGACAGGTATTGAGGTGTACCTTTGACTCTTCAGCCCCAAAGTTTACTCCATTCTCTTATACTGTACCCATTTCAGCGTATTTCCTTATGGAACGGGGTAAGTGTAAAGTTTGAAAACTCCAAAGCACTATTCAACTCTTGTCTGTGTTAGCAGGGTAGAGTGAGGTGAAATGGCATGAGCGTTATGGGCAATGGCCCAAAGGCACACCACAATGCCTGTCCATGTCTGCAGGGTGGGGGTTGGGTTGGCGTCACTTCAATACTTCATTGCCATTCCTATTCTGCTGGTCTGTCTGTGTCTTTCTCTCTATCTATATGTCTATGTAATTATCTATCTTTCTATTAATTGCATGTATCACTATTTTTACCTATTTCTAAAACAAATCTGCATATCACATTTGCCTGCACTCTGAGCACATAGTTATGAAACTGTGCATATTTGTACTCCACTTCTGCGTAGACCTCATACTTTCCTAATACTCCCATTATCACAAGCATAACTACCAAAAAAAAAGCTGTGTAAATAATCCCAAGGCTGAACATATGCTAGACATTACTTTTCCATGTACTGCCACCTTCTGTAGCATCATGGGAATTTGCATATTTTTCCCGTGATGCCTTACATTATTGGGATATGTGCAATTGTGTTTTTTTTTAAATTTGTCTGTCTGGCCAATATCATCCAGGATAACACATACATCAGTGGCATTTGCTCTGGGGTTCTTTTGTAAGTTTCCTGTTCCTTCCATTAAAATGTACACCTCCATATATTTTCCAAATAATGTGAATGCCTTCCTTAGAACAGAAACTAAAGCAAATCTTACTACTTACAAATCATTGTGTTGCTTCTCCATACCTCCTTAACTATTCCACACAACTTCTCTAACTTCATTATGCAGCTGTGGTGGATCTGACCAGATTTTGTTTTATTTGGTAGCATTTTGCAGATCTTCCCTCTACTATTTTTGCTGGTTTTATGAGAATGTCTGGATAGGCTGCTGTGTCCTCTTTTTGCTCTCAACAAGGTGTTACAAATGGCCTGATAGTTTGTAGTCTGGAGGAATATAGACTATACATTTTAAGACAACTGGCTGTGTCTATGCACTCATGAACTTCAAAGTGTTAGGATAATGCACTGTATGTATTTAATAGTTATAGTTTTATGCTTATTTTTTCATATGTATCTAAGTCTGATTGTATCATAATGGCTTATAACCGATCAATTAAACTTTTCAACAATTCAGACATCTAACTGTAAGGTACAAGCAGATTAGAAATTCTCTCAGGTGGTGTATGCCTTCTTGCAAGAAAATGTTTTTTCAGTTTTTGTCAAGACCTTTTGGCTACATGAAATATACACAACAGTGTCATTGATTTCTTGGCTACATGGAGTATCTGCAGCAGCGTCCAATTTATTTATTCATGTCTTTGGTGACCAGGTAGGTACGCTAATCCAAGGGAATGTTTTCAGGCACAACCTGGGCCATAAACAATGGCACATTTAGCAGAACAGAATACAGGAGGAGTAACATGGCCGCAATACAGGCTATGAACAATGAGGTGCAGGGAGTTACAGTACAGAGAGTATTAACAAAAATCAGAATACAATAAGGTACAAGGTGAGGCTGTAGGCTAGTGACATGTCCATATACATCATCACAGGAGCATGAAGAACAATACAGTAAGGTGACAAATTATTGGGAAAACCACATAAAGTGCAACTTTAAAAAGGCACGCTAATAACAAAATGAAGTAACAACCAGGTGGATATTCAAAATGCAGTGCGAAAGTCCACAATAAGCACAGTGTAGTGGAGTAGACTATAGGAAGGGAAGAGAGGGCCAGGTGGGGGTTGGAAAGAAACTGGAGAGAGAGGAGTGTTGCAAGGGTGGGTAGACCCCACAAAAAGTGGTGGGGGAGAGGGAGGGAAACATCCCAGCTTACACAGATGGAAAATGGCATCTGGCTTCTAGTAGTAGCCAATCTTTAAAGTAGCTTTTGAAAGATAAGTGGGATGAGGACAAGTGGAATGATATAGGGAGCTTGTTCCATAAGGAGGGGGCAGAGACAGAAAAGGTTTTGCTGCACATGGCAGTGGAGATTCTGGGAACTACCAGGGGAGGATGGATGATTCACGGAGGTACCTAGCAGCCACTTTGCCTGTGAGTAGGGATGAATAAGGAGACAGGGGATCTTCTCTGAGTGGAATGTCTGTTAGGCAGCCCAAGGCGTAGTTGAAGCATCCTTGAAGTAGGAGCCAACCAAGTGATTTGTATAAGACACAATGATGGGTAGAAAAGGGTGTGAGGAGGATGAACAGATGCTCTTGTAAACTGATGTCAGCCTGGAGTGCAGGGCTGATGACATGGTGAATATATGGGGGAGCAGTAATCAATAAGGGGTAAAAGGATGCCTTGTACAGGTGCTAGGCATGCCTCTGGGACAAGAATTGTCTTAGCTGGTAGGTGGCTTCCAATTTCTGGTTAACTCTATGCATGGAAATATTAACATGATCAGTAAATGTAAGGGAGGGGTCCAGGTTGACACCCAAGCATTTGAAACTAGAGACCTTTTCGAGGGGGGGGGGCAACAGGCATGAGTACAAGTAGTGAGGACTCTGTTTTGGAGATCTTGGTGAGGAAAGGTTTTGAGCCAAATAACATTGATTTTGTCTCTTTTTCATTTACCAGGAGCTTTTTTGAAGGAAACCAATTGTAAGCAGCACCATAATTAAGGGTAAGGATGGAGGAGATGTTTGCAAGTGACTTGTTACTATGGTATAGAAGATGGTCATCTCCATAGAGAAGTGCCTCACAAGACAGACTCTCTGCTGGCAGTGCAGTGATAGCTATGGCACAGAATAAAGGGCCAAGGATGGAGCATTGGGGGAACCCGGTAGAGACAGGCAGGCCAGGGGAGGATGTAGCCCCAATGATAACTGACTGGGACCTGCCCTTGAGATAGCTCTGAAACCATAAAGAAATCTCTGAGGAGCAGCCAAGGTGGTGGAGAGTAGAGTGTAGGAGAGGGTGGTCTACTAGGTCAAATGCCTTGGTCAGATCCATGAACACAGCATCTGTGGCCTTACCTGAATCCATGTTTCTGAGTACATGGTTAGTGAAATGGGCTAAGGCTGATATGGTACTGTGGAGCTTGCAGAAACCATGCTGCTGGGGGCACAGCAGCGAATATTTTCTGAGGTGCTCAGAAAGCTCAGAGTGCACAATTCTCTCTAGTAGCTTGCTCAGTTGAGGGAGAAGGGAGATGGGCCTGTAGTTATCAGTAGAAAGGGGATCACCTGCTTTAAAGATAGGAACAACATTAGCATGCTTCCAGAAATAAGGCATGGTGGATGTGGAGAGGGCAAGTTTGAAAAGGAAAGTGAGATTCATTTATTCAGACTGATTCATTAATTCAGACTGGTCCACCTATAGAGCCCTTAGGAACAAGTGTAAAGAAACAATCCGGCAGAGTAAGACTTACTTTTATAGAACCTAGTTAGTCTCCTTTTACTATAATCCTTATCAGTATTGGAAATGCCTCAAAAGATCCCTTGGCCATGACAGCTCCTGTAATCCTGTACCCCTCCTGACTTTGAGATTAAGGGTGTTAACTGCAATAACCACCATACTACATCCAATGCCTTTAATAAGCTATCCTCTGACTTCTCAGCTTTCACTTGAAGTCTTCAGCACACCCTCAGAAAATCAGACCTCTCCCTCTTTTACTCCCTCAGGGCAACATCCCCCCTTACTCTTCCAACAGGTTAGTACCACTGAGGTCTATAACTCCTATGGCTGATCCCTGAGTCCAGATCTTCTGTCTCTGATGGCATAGAGCCAAAACTCCTTAAACTTGCTGCTTGGGAATTGGCATCCCCTCTAATAAGAATCTTCAACCTTTGCCTCTCATCTAACACTGTTCTGTCTGCCTGGAAAATGGCAAATATAGTACCTGTATTCAAAACAGGGAACCACAAATTAATAAACAATTACAGGTCTATAGCCATCTGACCAGTACTGAGTAAAGTAATTGAGAAAATTGTATCTGCTCAACTCAACTCCTACCTTGCTAACCATAACCTCCTTTGCCCTGCCCAGCAAGGCTTTCTCAAAAACCATAGTACAATTACTGTGCTGCTTACCCTTATTAACAGTATCTATACCTCTCTCGACAAGAGTGAATATGCTGGAGCCATCTTCATAGATCTTATAAAGGCATTTGACATGGTAAATCACTCTCTCGTTTGCAACAAACTAAGTACCTTGGAGATATCTGAACACACCCTACCCTGCATTAGCTACTTCTCTAACATACAGCAGTGAGTCAGAGTCGGATCCCTATTTTCTGATAGCCTTCCCTCCTTCCTCAGTGTCCCCCAAGAGTCGATACTCAGACTTCTACTGTTCTCCTTATACATTAACTCAATCCACCACTGCTTCAAAAACTGTACCCACTTCTATGTGCTGATGACTTAGTTTTCTTTACCAGCGCTAAAGATGTAGCCAACATCAATAGTGCACTCACCACTGGTCTGAAGGCCATGCAGTCTTGGTTCAGAGAAATAGGCTACTAGTGAATCACACTAAATCTCAAACCATGCTCATCAGAACCTCCCACTGGCTAAAAAAACACTTGCACTCCACTAATAGTGGTCTGTGACAATGGCTTTCCTCGGAACACTGTTGTTTCCTTTAAATACCTCAGTGCAACACTTGATCCCTCCCTTCATTTCTCCTTACGTGTATCTAATTTCAGTGAGGCTGCTAACATCTGCCTTGGACTAGCCTATCGAACAAGCCCAAATCGCTCCCCTTCAGCTCATGTAACAGTCGCATGTGGCTTACTACTACCCAAGTTAACATATGGCCTGTCCATCTTTGCCCATGCCTCTTGTTCCATGTTGCATGAGTGAGAAGTGGTGTACAACAATATTTGTTGCTTTGCCATCTCATGCAGTTGACTCACTCACCATTGTACACTCTATTCCAAATTAGGTTTGCCCTCCCCTTTTGTCTTACAGTATATTACTGAACCTAAAGCCCCACTCCTTAGCCTCCCCTCCTTGTACCTTGCCAAAACTCATACTCCCTCAGATCCTCTGACCATGACCAGCTACCCATCTGTAGGACAATGTCTATGTATGGTGAAATGGCCTTTGCTACTACAGCCCCTAAATTATGGAACAGCATCCTACCTCCCATACATCAATGCTCAGTCGCCAACATCTGCTTTTTTTTTTGTAACTTAAATTTTTATTAATGTTTTCAAATACAAGAATAATCTTGACATCATCGGGCTCAGAAGGCCCCTGAACATTACAACCAGATAATGCTGTTAATGTAAGTCAAGGAGTCATACCCAACTCAAGTTCGTATCATAATAAGTGTCCATCTTACATAGTCCCAATGCTAGGGGTTGCAGACCAAGATGAATTATAATTGTACAATAAGGTTATCTACTTCAGGAAACTATAAATTACACAGATAAACAGAGAAGTGAAAATAAAACAACTTAACATAATGTAACATAACTATGGCACTAAAAGATCTGGCTGCTCGACCTGTGAACCTGCATATTGGCCACAGGTTGAACTGAACCAATGTAGCATACAGGTTAATGCAATATACCTTGTGGAGGTATGATACATATCTTGGTGTGCAGGCAGGGGCAACAACATATTGATCTGAGTTGCATACTATGGTAAAGCACAGAAGCATATATGAAAGGATACATCATCTAGCGCGAGTCTGTTAACCTTAGAAATATACCAATCCAAACTAAAATATGGCATACCAAACTACCTAAATCACAAGGCGTAAAACAGATCTATACCTTCCCTGTATTGAATTAATGCCAAAGGCCCCAAGTTTCCCAGTATTTAGGAAGAATTACAGTAGGCAGAGACTGGCTGTGAGTATTTCCATTCCCTCTACCTCTGAAAGCCTCTGCTTCCATTGTGAAATAGATAGAATGTTTGTAGTTAATCAGTTTGGCGTAATATATTTCAGTGCAACTACTCTCATTATATGAAATAACTTTTCTTTGTATTTTATCTCCACTGTGTTTTGGGCAACCACAGTACCAAACAAGTAGATGTGAAATGGATCCACACCTCCAAGACCTGTTGGGGATACACATGAATCTGTTGCCAAAAAGGAGCATAATTTGGAGCAGTGCCAAAAAATGTGGATATAAGAACCAACCCCGACACACTCTCGCCAGTATCTGTCAGAGTAATTGGGACTAAAGTGTTTTGTTATTGTCAGAGTGTGGAAGAACCTAACCAGGACTTTCCAACTTAACTCACTCCAGTTTGTTGAAGCAGTCATCCCCATCCTCTTTTCAATCTACTCTCCTATAATTGAGTGGATATGGGGATAACCACCTCTCTCCCCCAATGGGCCCTAATGTTTTCAGTTGGGGGGTTAGGGGTTGAGACAGTAATTGATTTAGGCTAGATGTAGGTCTGAATTAAGCCCTTAATCTGGTCCACCAGAAAAACATTCCTCCAGTTGAGTCTGAGACCTCTGTAATTGGGCCATGTGGGCGCCTTGTAAAATGAAGTGTCTGGTTTGCAAGAACCGAAAATTATCCTCCTTCCTTAAAGCAAACATTTGTTGGAGACTCTGAAAGGTCCTGCAAGAACCATTACATATAAATTGAGAAAATCTGGTGAGCCCCACATTCTCCCAATATTTGAAGCCAAGATCTGACCTTGCAGGCATGAAGTCATCATGGTGTCTAATAAGCATCAGGGGGCTCAGGATGTTTGGAGTATGGGTGAGACAGCGTAGCTTTATTAGTATTTTCAGGGTATGTTTAGTCCAAGGGTTTTGCACAGTGTGTAAAGCCTGAGGCTTGAAAGGCCTAGTTGGCAGGGTCCATAGGGGGAATTGTGGCGAGTCTTTTAGCTTTACTTCATACCATGCGGTACTTGCTCTTTGTTTACCCCAGTTATAGAGCTTTGGTCCCTAGGAAGCCACATAATATTTATGGAATTCTGGAATTCCCAGACCTCCATGAGCCTTGGGACAAGACAATAATGCCCGGGAGATTATAGGCCTTTACCGTGCCATATAAACTTATTCAATGTGTTCTGAAGCTCATTCCAAAACAAGGTGGTGATTGAAATGGGAAGGTTATGAAAAATAAATAAAAAATGTGGCAAAATGTAAATTTTTGTTGCCTGAATTCTCCCATTTGAAGTTAAGGGAAGGACAGATCATCTGGCCATGTCTTGTTTAATGATTTGTAAAATCTTTTTATGATTTTCAGGAAACAGCCTAGTAAGATCAGCAGCTACAGAAATTCCTAAGTATTTAAAACTGTTCCTGGCTGCCCATGCAAAAGGACAATTGTCTTTAAAGCCTGGAGGAGGGGAGCCACTTAATATCATAATCTCTGATTTATTTAGATTAACTTTATATCCCGCTAGGCCACCAAACTGGGTCAATGTTTCTAGAAGGTATGGCATTGAAGACACTGAGTCTCCTAGAAAAAGCAAGGTGTTGTCCGCATATAACATGATTTTGTGCTCTATCCCTCTAGCAACGACACCTTTGATATGTGGGTGTAGTCTTATTTTAACCACCAGTGGCTCCAAGCTAAGGGCAAACAACAGTGGCAACAATGGACACCCCTGTCTTGTACCCCTGCCCAAGGAAAATCTATTTGATGGGAACCCATTGACCCTTACCGCTACTTCTGGTCCTTCGTACAACGCCTACATGGCCCCTACAAAAGGATCTCCTAAATTAAATTTGGCTAGAGCAGGTTTCAAAAAGAGTCAATTGACCCTATTGAAGGCTTTTTCAGCATCGATACTAATCACGAGCTGGAAGGCCCTCATAGATTTCTGGGATAAGATAATATTTAGAAGCCTTCTAATATTATCTTGTAATAATCTTCCTTGGATAAATCCTGTCTGATTTGGGTGTACTAAGGAAGGGATAAAGGATCATAGACGGTTAGCTGAAATAGATGTGAAAAGTTTTAAGTCCTTATTTAATAAGGATATGGGGCAGTATGACCCACAGTCCAGAGGGTCTTTCCCGGATTGTACTAAAACTGAAATTTGGGCTTGTCTCCATGATGGTGGGACTGGCTCTTTGCCTCTTAATACAGCATTAGCTACGTTGACCAGGAGGGAGGTGCATTCCTATTGAAAAATGTTATAAATTTCAGAAGGGTAGCCATCTGGCCCTGGTGCTTTCACATTCTTAAGGCGATGGATGTGGTTGGCTATTTCTTGTGTAGTTATAGGGGAATTAAGCAGTTCTGCCTCTGCCTCAGTCAGTGAAGGAAGTGGAGCCCTGATCAAAATATGTCTGCACCACCTCCTCATGGTTGGGGGTACATGCCACAGCATAGAGTTGGTGATAAAATTCTGCAAACTCATTGGAAATCTCCTCGGGAGTGGTATGCATCATAGGTGTCATCCTATTACATATCTTTAACACTGCTAGTAACACTGCCCATAAGGCTGCTTCCTTCCTCAGCTGGGCCACCAGGAGTTTCCCAGCTTTGTTGTCTTGTTTTGGTGGAGGTGAGAAAGTTCTTGTCTCAGGCTGCCAGCAGTGCAGTGACATCACCAAATGTCATCGCCAACACTTTCAGATGTCAGTTCTGACCTTACCAGCTCCAACATTCAATATGTGCTTGTTCCTAGCCACTAACCTCAGTACTATCCCCCCTACTCATAATTGTCAACTCACACCACTTATTACTCCTTCATCTCTACTTCTCTGCTTACTTTTGTTTACCCCTCATTGTCTTCATGCCTCATCATGAAACTACTATGCTGTTTAGCAATATTTACAGCTCACTGTATGGAACTAAAACACTTTTGTGCTCCATTGTATTTTCTGCTTATGTAGTGTATATCTCTGTTATTTATGTTAATGCTTGGAATCATTCAATTTGTGTATTGTACAATTTCTGGTGCTTTTGTTATTTTCTCTGTGCATTGTAAAATTCTGTCAATGTACTCTCCTGGGTCATACCTGAAAATAAATAAATGTATCCCTAGTACACCTTACCCAGTTAACAAAAACTAAAAATATATATATATATATATATATATATATATATATATCAGTTACAGGTAGGAAACAATACATGGGTTCCTGCGGACTGTTCCTGCTCCATTATGTCCAGACATTTCACCCCACTTTCAGACCCAGTGGCCACTAACAGTCCCAGCCATGTGTTCATATTCAGAACTCCAATTAGAGCCAAAGAATGGCTTCTTGCTAAGGTGTGATGGCAGTCCACCATGTAGACCCATTAAGCTGTCCCACATGACCTTCCTATTCTTGCTGCCTTTTAGTATTTATATGAATCCTTTTGTGTTTCCTCTATGTCTGTGACCTATGTTAAGTTCCTGTAAAAACTATGTAGGTCTTTTTACAAGTTATCCACAATACTGAAAAGAGCTGTTCTTCTTCAGTGCTGCTAAATGACACAGGAAAACACGTGAAAGACCTAAAAGACGTTCGACAATAAAACAAGAACTCATGATGACCCAGCACAAAATGGACTGAGGTTCTAGAATATTTAAGGACTACAGCAAAACATATAAATCAATTGATCAAGCTTAAGATGGTTAACAAAAACTCAGTTGTGCATATATACAACAAGTACTGTAGTATTGCTTGAAGGCTCATATCAGGCTCATTAGTTCATCAAATTCTAAATGCAGTCTGAAAAAGGCCCCATGGGATCAGAATTGACCCATATAGCAGGGGTTGAAATTGGCACCAGCCCACTAGCCAAATGTTGGTAGATTTTGTGTTGGGCTAGTAAGTTTTTCTTTCAACTAGCCCTGCCGGCTTGTACTGGAGAAGGTAACCTTTCAACAAGTACACCAGCTTGGAGAGTGGAAACGTCTGTGGGGCTAGTGGACTTTTCCAGTCACTAGCCCTGCTAGTTAGTGGCTGAAAAACTTAATTTCAACCCCTTATATAGTATCTAGGGCTTCTTATGTTTTACCATGTGATTATTACCTCAAGTCAAAATTCCATAAGGGTAGCATAACTTAATGTTTCTCTTTGTATCTTGTAAAATATAAGCAGGCCATTAAACATTTCTAGTCAAGCAGCTCAAAGAAATGGCAGTTTATCTAGGGCAGTGTTTTAAATCCAAATAGGTGTTTTTTCCCTTCTAGGCACAGACCATTGAAGTTACAGCTGACAATTGAAAAATACACCTGCGTTTATATCAGCAGGTATATATCTTGCACTTAACTGTTCCTGTTATGAACTGCCTTATTTTCCTTCATCTTGCTTCTTACAGTTCGTTCCCCATCAGAATTTACCCAATGCCTCTATCGACTCTGCTGCCTCTACTCACCCTAGCACCTCCTAGGTACTAGTTCTCATACCTTTCTCCCTTCCTGTACTCTCTCCCCCTTTTTCCCTAGCCTTCACTCTCCCCTTGCAGGGTTCTAAGCATCTTGAAGGGGTCCTATAGTGCCAAGGTTTGCCACCTTTCCTTCCCCATCTACCTATCTTGGCCTTCCAGGTCCCCTATCAGGGTCCCCAGCATCCTGGAGGGTTCCTTGTATCAGGCCTTATCCCCTCCCAGGTGTTATTTCTCATTCCCTCCTACTCATTATCTCTCTATAACTACAATGCCTTACCACACATGGGTTTACAATCACTTGAACTTCCCTGCCCCTTGCAGGGTTCATCACATCCTGAAGGGTTCTCTTTTTGGATCAGGCCTTATTTCCCCTCCTAGGTGTTAATTGTACTTATTCCCTCTCTCTCTTTCTCCCTCACTAATCCCTACTCCAGTCCCTTGTCCCCTTGCAGGGTTTCCTGCATTCTGAAGGGGTCTGTCTGGACACGGCTATGCACCATCTGTCATCTCATCCTTGCTCTCTCCTTTATCCCTTATTTCATGATAGCACTTGTTCACTTATTACCGCTGCACTTATTAATTGGTCTCACAAATTACATATGTATGCAACACTGTTTGTAACAACTGCTTTAATTAATTGTATGCTATGTTGATCTTTGTAACTTGAAAATGAAATGTCTCATTCCTATTGTATCCCTTCCCCCAGGTCACACTGGGAGATGAGCAACATGTTGCTCAGTGTGCCTTCCTGGTGAAACAGTTCAATAAATAAATAAAATATATGCAAAGAAAAGTTACCATTAGATATAGCAAATAGTTTAGGGGATC
This sequence comes from Neoceratodus forsteri, assembly GCA_016271365.2. Lineage (NCBI taxonomy): Eukaryota > Metazoa > Chordata > Ceratodontiformes > Ceratodontidae > Neoceratodus > Neoceratodus forsteri. The sequence continues at coordinate 1,332,643,237 of CM057458.1, forward strand.
CATGAGTTTTATTACCAAATTCAAAAAAGAAGCATTACCTCTGGTTATAGAAATACTTCTGGTAATTCTTTCTCAAAATGACAATAGTATGTCTAGGTGAAAGCAGATTAAAGGAACCAAATTTACATAATTAGGGGAACAGAATCTGCACACACACAATTGCTCCCTTCTTGCCCCCTAGAAGCCCATTAATTTTTTTATCACACTTCCAAGCCACATTTCTCCAAAGGTTTTTATTATATTCTTATCTGCAGGGACTCCTCGCCCTCCCAGCTCTTGCGGTTTCTATGCTCCCATGTTCCGGCCACCATCAACCTCCTTTTTCCAACCTCCAGGAATTAAGTGTGTTCTCAAATGGGGAAGAAAAAGAAAATATTTGCTCCACTGAGCGTAGTATATATTATACTTCCAAATTAGTAAAGTGACCCCCCAGCCCAAGGCAACCATGGAAGACCTTTTTAAAAGGTGAATCCAGCTTACCAGCACTTACAGTGCAGCCACTGCCTCTACCCTTATCTCCTCACGAAAATCTGACTGACTAACCCTGCTCTGGCAGATCACCCAGTCAGTCATCAATATACTAGTGCTGTGCAGAATGCAGAATTCTGCTGGTGGAATTAGTGCAGAATTACCATTCTGCTGGCGGAATTTCTGCCAGATGTTCGCTTGCTTACCTGCAGAATTCAGTCTAATGTGATCCGCAGAATAATATTCCATGGAACAGTGATTTTTCCACAGAAAATCATTTCTCAACTATTTTATGCTGTGGAATTCCACCATTCAGTTTCTGGCAGAATTTTGTGGAATTTAGGCAGAATTTTGAATATTTCATGGAATTTCATTCTGCCGGAATTTGAAAATTCTGCATAGCACTAAAACATATCCTAGCAATAATCAAAGTGCAGAAGGGGATTATAGTTATTTGGGAAGCTTTACAACTGGGAGGGTTATCACTGCTTCAGGAGAAAAGGCACTCTTCCAACAAAAAGTCTGCATACCCACCATAGACCTAGCACACCAACATATTCATAAGCCCAGTTGCACTGACCAAACACAGCAAGTAGCATCACAATTTAGACATGCAGAGGTAGGCTTCCAAAACCTCCGGTAATAAAATAGTGTGACTGGCAAAAACAGAAAGCTAAAATGTAGACAATTGTTTAAGCATTATAAATAAACTGAAAGCAAGCAATATAGAGTGTTGCGGAGCATTTGGGAGAGGATCAGCACCACAGCCATCTTGCTGCTCTGCCTCCCCTTTGGGACAAGTACTAGATGTTTGTATTTGTACAGTTACACTATTTACAGTTTACATGTTTTAATAATTTTGAAAAAGAAATGAGTTCTAGTGTTAATGAGCCCACAGATAAAAAATAGTGGGCCTGATTCTCAAACTGTTTAGACTGGCAAAAACCCCGGGTGCACCAATCACACAGCGCATGAGGCTTGTATCAGTCCCCGGCCGGCAATCGGGATTCTCGAGCCCATGTGCCACTTGCCCCAGGTTTGAACAGCTTTTTCTGGTCTAACGTTGCTGACCGGATTATGGGGTTTGTGCCAAATATTTGGTGCAAGCCTCTGTAAAAAGGGTAAAGTGTCATAAATGCATGCAATCTTTCAGAACTGGGTTAACAATGCACCAATGTGTCTGGTGCAGCGCAGGGTTTGCCACAGGGCTTTTGTAAGCCCTGCATCAACCACTGAGTATCAGTCCTAATGTTTGCATCATAATACTACAGAGTGAACCTATGATCTTCAGGGAGAGAATATGTGGTGCTGTATATTTATTGACTGACTTAATTTAAATTGGTGACTGGGATAGGCACACTTAGCCAAGGCTTGTTTCCAGGTGAGACTAGGGGATGGGGTACACGTAAGACAAGGAGCAGAAGTCTAGAAAAACACCAAGGGCAAGATTTTCAAAAGTAGGCATTTGTTTCTCAGACGTGAGTGCTAAATTCCACCCAAGAAGTTAGAACACAAACGTTGGTCCAAGTCCTGAGATTGGAATCCACAGGTCCACCTGAAAAAATGGACACAAGTCCTGCAGTTGCGAAAGAAATTGCCATAAACTGCGGGCACTGTCTTGAATGCATCCAGATGTCTGGGATTAGGATGTAGACATCCAGACACATCTGGGCAAAAAGGTAGGGTGGGAAGGATAGTTATTGGATGAAAAATGAGCAGGGCAGAATAGATGCAGCCAGGGGCCTTGTTGATGATAGGAAGGTAGGGGGTATGGCTGAGGAGAGGGGTGAGGAAGGTGGGAGGGGGAGCAGGGAGAGAAAAGGGCATGTAGGGGTGAATGGGAAGGGAGGCAGGTGGGATAGCGGAGTTAAGACTGTGGTTAAGAGGGGTCCGGGCTATAAGTTGCAGTTGCAGGTACTAGTGGCAATAATGTGCGTCTGAAGTTTGATTTTAAACAGGCTGATCTTAGATTCAGCAGTGATATCAATGGGTAGGCCAGAGAACCAGAGAGGAGAATGGTAATCAAAGGTTCTCTGTCCCTTTGTTGTACAGTAGAAGGGGAAATTGTAGGACTAGCTGGACACGCCCCCTGTCCTGTATGGGTTTGATACAGGGGTGAACATTTTCTGGAGGGCTGGGGGAGTTAGCCTTAAAGTAATTTTCTTGGCTAGAAGGCAGGACTGGTATAGTACCCTTCCACTGAGGTGCAGCCACCCTTACAGAAATATAGGTGTGCTGTGTACATGCAGAATGTATGCCACATGCTTAATTGTGCAATGTTTGCATGCAACTCGCATACATAAAGTGATCCTAAGCAACCCAGGTCTAAAATGCAAATCAGGTTTGCATGCTGCAAGCTTCACATATCGCAGCAGGTAAGCTGGTGTGAACATCTTCTGAATTTTACATCAGGTCTGTGTGTTGCGTGCTTGACATGAGTGCAGCAGTTAAGCTGGTGTGAGCATCATTTAAACATCACATCAGGTTCACATGCTGCACACTTGCCATGTATGCAGCAGCTAAGCTGGTACAAATCTCATCTAAAAAACACATCAGTTTCTATTTCTCATACTACTGCTAGTAATTAGAGTCATTAAAACTACATTTTTTTGGAGTTCCATAAAAAATAGGTAAACTCATTAATTCTGATCCTTTTGCAAGTTGTTTAATGGCTTTTCATTTCTGTCATTAAATTGCCATTAATTTGTAAAGTATTGTTTGTCTACTGCATTAAATGCCTAGGATATAACCAGTCAACATCCCCATTCCAGACGTACAAAGAGGGGGACTCTGTGTTGTGAAGCCTATCCTTTTTATTTTGGACCATGCAAATCCCTTATGCATATTTAGTCCTACAAATGTATTTCTCCATGACTGTTTCATCTTACTTACTTCCCCTTTGTTATTCCGCATTGAGCATATACACTATGGCCATGCTCAGCACTTTTTGTGCTGAGTAAGGTCTTGGAAGCATGCACCATACCTCACATTTTATCACTGAAATGAGGGACATGAACACTCAAAATGAGGGACAATGAGGGACACTAACCCACTTGATGATTAAGGACGTATCATAAAACATGGAGATACAGTACCTTAGAACACAGTGGAAACCGTTGCATTAGCACCTGAGAATAAATTTCTACCATTAAGCATCAGTGCCATTTAGGTAGGGCAGAGGCAGTTCCCCCCTCCCCCACATTTGTGCCTAGGTTATTCTTATGGTGTGGCAATAATGGCATTAAATTTTGATTTAATCTTTTGCACAATAAGTGCCTACCTGGCCTGTGTGTGCCCATGCTGCCGGTACTCCCCAGACTCAACTGTGTCTGTATTGTGTTGTCCACTCTCTCCACCTATTAGTGGTAGCACAATCAAGTGATGTGTATGAGCTCCAGTGAAGAAAGGATGCATGAGTCTTGCAAGTGCTACACTGTCTTTCCCACCGAAGAGTACAGAGACTGCACACTATAGATTGGAGGAGTCGGTGAGCACTGAACTCTCAATAGCAGTGTTGTGGCAGCATATTTTTGTTGGTTTACTCTTAGTGAGTCTCCATCTCCCATGGTGGCTGAAGGGTCAGAGTGTGAGCTAGTACCTAACTCAAGACTAGGCTACCTACTTACTCTACTAGGCTCACCATGCAAAAAAAACAGCACAGACCCTTTCAGCAGCAAGTTATGCTTAGCAGCAGTGGTGACAGTGGTATGGGTGGCCTTCATAGGGCTTGATCAGTGCAGTGCAGCAACAGCCACAGCAGCAACTAAGCAAGAAGGTTGTGTGGGTTCGGTTGGTGAGGTGACTTGATCATGGACCATGTTGGAGACCTGTGATGGTGGGCTATAGCATCCAGCTTCTGGCAGAAGGAGAGAGGGGGAACAGACTGAAAACTGTGCTGGTGGCACACTGTGCCAGGCTGCAGGTTTTGGCCACATGGCTGGGTAAGTAAAAGCAAATATTTTTTTACAGGGGGATTGGGAAAGGAGGAAGGACTGACATATTGATGTGTTTTTCTTGTTTCTTCACCGTTGGGCGGCTTCATGACCAATAGTGGATGGGTATTGAATTGGATGGAGTCAGGGAGAAAAATCAGGACAAAGTTCTTTTTTGAGAGGGCAGAACTTCATCCAGGAAAAAAATTGAATAGTAATTGGGTGGGTTTAAGCCCAAATCTGATGCACAGCTCTGGGTTATATACAGATGAATCTTATACATTTAAATTTTTCCTGATTTACATATCGCTTTCAGTCCAAACAAATAAGTTGTACCTTTTAGAGATGTTACAGACATTCTAGAGCTGTCCCTTAAATTCACGGACAGTTGAGTGGTATGGTATACACAGACTGTTGGAGCCCCACTATTATCAGGCTTATGATCCTCACGCCCCAGTGAAGCTGACCTCCACAGCCCCATGCTTAGGCACATTATGACAAAGGGCAAAAGAGACTGCAGGGGTGTGCACCATTAAAATGATTTGAGGGTATTTTTTTATTACTATTTTCTACATTATTTATGGAGAGTTGGAGACTAATGAAGGTCACTGCTCAACTAATAAGGCAAGGCAAGGCAAGTTTTATTTATATGGTGCCCAATCCCGGAAGCTCTGGGCGACTTACAGAAATTTACAATACAATATGCAATATAAGAGTAAAAATTACAATAATACACTTAGAATATATAAAGTATAAGTTTAAAAACTATCAAAATACCATAACCAGGGACTGAAAAACATATTAAAATGCAGTATTTATTTTCATTAAAAGCCAGGCCAAAGAGGTGTGCCTTCAAACTCGCTTAAACACCTCCACCGAGGGGGCCTCCCAGACAACAGATGAAAGAGAATTCCACAGAGATAGCCCAGAAATGCTAAAAGTGCAGTATCCTGAAGTCTTGAGCTGACCTTGGGAACATCCAGGAGGCCCCTCGAAGAGGAGCGGAGGGAGCGGGCAGAGGTCATTGGTGTCAGGAGCTCTAACATATAGCCAGGGCTCAGTCCATTTAGGCCTTTATAGGTGAGAAGCCCCACCTTAAAAAGGACCCTCCATCTGACCGGCAGCCAGTGCAAGGCACACAGAACTGGGGTCACATGACTGGACTTAGAAAGACCAGTCAGTAACCTGGCTGCTGCGTTCTGCACCAGCTGCAGTCTTCAGAGGGCCTTGTTAGTAGAACAGTGGCCTTCATTATTCTCCAACTCACCATCATAACATATAAAATAGTAACAAAAATAACTCCATTCATTTCAAGGGGGTATGCCCCAGCACTCTGACCAATGGACATCATCTCTTAAAGACTCCTGCCTCTGACTCCCTAGTACTGAAGTAAGAGACTTTTTCCTTACATCTACACTTGGTGGGTTGTCTGTAGCTGCATCACCATACCCACTACAGTGTGTGTGTGCCATGGAGGGGATCAAGTTGTTGCTACTTTTGTGTTTGCACCATAAAATCTGTTTTCGTTGAAGCATTCAAAACTATCGAGAGAAAATAGTAGGAATACAGGCCAGATAGAAGTAATTAAGTGGTTTTGTGTGTGTGTGTGTGTGTGTATTGGGTATGGGAAAAAACACATGTATTTCCATTGGTATGTGTGCTACAGTTCAACTGTGAAACTGAGATGAGTAAGAGAACAAAAAGAAAACTGAAAAGCATAAAAGGTGGCTACAAGCATGCTACATGCATGCAGATGTAGTCAAATACAGTATGTTTTGAAGTACAAGTGAACCACATGTGTGTAGACAGCATGACTGAGTGGTTAAAGGCACTGAACAGCAAGCCACGGAGACTTGGAGGCATAAACACCTGGGTTTGAATCTCACCAACCCCCAGTTGTGTATGGTGTGATCCTGAGCAAGTCACTTAACTTTTACTTGCGTAATCACTGATCATTTGCTTTTTGCATACATGTCACATGCAAGCAGTCTTTCCAAATTTAACATAAAAATCATGGTTTCCAAACTTGTTTGATGAACGCATGCCATATGCATGCAATCAGTTCCAATTTAACATTTAAGTCATACCTGCAGCACACATATCACTTGGGTTGTTTTATGTGTGCAGCATGAAAGCATTTCATATAATTATTTGTTTAAAGGCAGTTTTATTTATTTATTTATTTATTTATTTAAGAGATTTACCAGGAAGGCATGCTGAGCAGAGTACCGCTCAATTCCAGATGCGCCCATGGGTTTTGGGGTTACAGTGGGAACATGATACAATCTGAATAAAACAATACAGTGGAACATGGTATAGTCAGAAAACAACATACATAAGGAGTAATAGAACAGCAGTGGGTAACATACATAATGTAAAATGGAACAAATTGAGGGTAGGCAGATTATTGCACAGTATACAGTGATTTACTATGAGCAGGTCAGAAACAGTGGAGAGACCAGACTTGATTCTTACGCTGGGCAGGTACAGGAGTGAGGGGGGAGTTAGGGGGGGTTGCAGGAGCAGGTGGTATAGAAATGCGAATTGAGAAGGGCATTTAGTTGGGGAGTACTTGTGGAGTGTCTAATATTGGCTGCCAGGGAATTCCATAGTTTGGGTAACCTAAAGCTGAAAGCAGCCTGTCTGGACCGGGTGGATCTATGTGGGATATGCAGGAGCCTAGCGTCGCTGTTATGGAGTGCATAGGATGGTGGGGGTAGGGCAGTTAGGGAGGCTGACAGGTAGGATGGGAATGATTGTGACCAGAACTTTGCCGAGGTTCTAGTGCAGTGACATGATCTTCTGTTGTGTAAAGAGGTGAGGTTCAAGGATTGGTAGAGGACACAGTGGTGGGTGCTGGGAGGGCGGTCCAGCGAAAAGTGGCAGAAGGAGTTAAATAGGGGGTCAAGCCTTGCTAGGGAGGTTTGAGGGGCTGCACAGTAGACAGTGTCACCATAGTCAAATATAGGGAGGATCATTTTGTTTGACTATTTCTTACCTGGTTGGCAGGGGTATGCAATTTATATTTCGGCAGAGGGCTCCCAACATAGGGTTCAATTTTTTGTGTAAAGCATCAATGTGTGCAGAGATGTTAAGGTGTTGGTCTAGCCAGACACCTAGATAATGAAAGGAGGTGCAGGCCTCCAGTGGGGAGCTGTCCAGAGTGTAGAACTTAGGTGGCACAGTAAGCCTTGTGAGTTTGGGCCGGGAGCCAAAGGTGAGGGAGATAGTTTTTTTTGAGTTTAGGACTAGCTGGTTTGAGATAAGCCAATGTTGGACGGAGTCAAAATCCTTCTGTAGGCAGGCTGTCACAGCACTAGAGGATGGGCCAGAGGCGAACAACACCGTATCGTCAGCGTACATGTGGATGGCCGTATTTGGACAGGCTGCTGGCAGGTGATTGAGAAATATAGAGAACAGTAGTGGGCCGAGAACCGACCCTTGGGGGACTCCGCTGGTGACTGGGAGTAGGGTGGATGTAGCCGAGCCTATGCGGACATATTGGGACCTGTTAGACAGGTATGAGTGGAACCAGTTATTTGCAGCAGCCGACAGTCCGGCTAGAGCCAGTTTAGCCAGCAACAAGGGGTGGGAGATGGTGTCAAATGCTTTTGCCAGATCAATAAATATGGCAGCTGTTAATTCCCCTTTGTCCATACCCATGAGGATAGCGTTTGTGAGCCGGAGGAGAGAGGTGGTGGTGGAGTGATTTTTCCTGAAACTGGCCTGGTAAGGGGTTAGGAAGTTTATCGACTCAAGATAGTGCTGGAGTTGGGAAAGGACCAGACGTTCTTGAAGTTTGGCCAGAATGGGGAGCAGGGATATGGGGCGGTAGTTGGAAGGTGAGGAGAGGTCCCCTCCTTTGGGAAGGGGAATGACTGTGGCTTGTTTCCACTTTTTGGGGACTGTACCGAGTTTAAAAGACAGGTTGAACAGCAGGGTTAGTGGGTGGGCTATGGCAGGTGCAGAGAGCAGGAGCATTTTGGAGTCGAGGCCAGAGGGACATTTACCCTTGTCAGGGTTGAGAGACATCAGTAGTTTTAGCACCTGAGCTGATGCTACAGGGCATAGGGAGAAAGAAGCTGAGGAGGGTACAGTAGGGGGAGTAGTGGGTGGGGAAAGGGGAAGGGGAATGGAGGAAAGAAGGGATGATGCAGCAGTGGAGAAGTAAGAATTGAATTCGGAGGCTACCATGCTGGGATCCGAGATGTTTTTCCCTGCAATGTTAAGTGAGGGGGTTGGGGGTTGGGCGGGGGGAGAGAAGGATTTTATGGACTTCCAGAATTGAGTTGGGTGACAGAAACTGTTATTCAAAGCATTTTTGAAATAATTCAATTTGGCTTGCCTTATGAACCTGGTGCAGGCATTTCATAGTGACCGGTAGTGGCGCTGTGCCATATGACTACCTGAGGCCTTGAAATTTTTCCAGGCGCGGTCTCTGGCTCGTAGTTGTTGCATCAGGCTTGTTGTAATCCAGGGCAAGTGGGTTCCTCTTACTCGGGATCGCCTGAGTGGAGCATGGCTGTCCCAGATGGAGAAGAAATTTGAGGAGAAAAAGTCCAAGGCATCATCAATGGAGGAGGCCTTTGTGATGAAAGACCAGTCAATACTGGTGAGGTCGTTTAGGAGTGCAGACAGATCAAGGGACTTATAAACTCTAGTGAAGTGACCGGGTGGGGAGCAGAGGTCTGAAGATTTTACGCACCATGTAGATCATATGGTGGTCACTCAGGAGTCTGGTAATAGGCCAGTTGAATGATCCGATGAGGGTGGGTGGTGCCCAATCCAGGAGGGTATGTTTGTTGGATTTACGGTTTAGGCGAGTTGGTTCAGCTATTTGCTGGGACAAATTTAGGGCATTTATGTGTTGCCAAGATTTGGAGGCTCCCTTGCCTAGCCAATTAAGATTGAAATCCCCAAGTATGTGAAGTTCGCCGCCCTCTGTAAGGGACCTCAGGGTGCCGAGATGGTCGAGGATGCTACCCAGTGGAGTCTCAGGTGGGCATTAGGATCCGGCTATATAAATTGGGATGGAATGAGTTAGTGAGATTTTGACTAGGAGGGAATCAATAGGTTGTATGGGGGCCAGCAATGTGATACAGGAAAATTGAAGAGCAGAGGAGATGTACATGGCAGTGCCACCACCCTTCTTTCTGCCCTGTCTATCCTGGCGGATTAGGGTGAACCCAGGTATAGAGAATTTGGCATCCCGGTTGTGAGGTTTTAACCAGGATTCGGTGATAATTAAAATGTCAGGGCAGTGAGTGAGGACAGTGGTTTGTAAGGCAGCAATTTTGTTTAGGATGCTGCATATGTTTAAATGGACAATCTTAAGTCCTTTAGGGAAGGACGTGGCTGTTGTGGGTTGTTGAGCAGCATTGGGTGCAGTTGGTCCTGGATTGCATTCAATGTCCCTGGCTATGAGGAGGAGGAGGGCCAGGGACTGACTTAGTAGGCGTAAAGGCTTTGGAGATCTCCAGTGTCGAGAGGGGTGATTTGCAGTACATAAGGTAGAGATGTGGTACTTGTGGAGGGGGATATAAAGAGCAGGCAAACCTGCATGGAAAGAGGGCGGGAGGATAGAGGCCCCCAGGGACCAGTTGGGCCATGGCGACATGTTAAGCTCCACTGTTGCTGTGGAGGAGGGGGGTGATAAGGAGGCTTTAGAGAGGTATGGCAAGGACACAGGCAGAGTGGGATGGGAGGATGGTGGAAGGGAGGATAGGGAGAGGCAGAGCATAAAGATAGTGAGAGCAAAAAACTGCATATTTAATATTACTTTGTATTCTTGCTTTTTGGTTTGGTTTTTGAATACCTTACACAGTAGAGAATAGAACTGTGCTATGGTGGCCACTAGTGGCTGAAGAGTATAGGGAACTAATGGGAAAGTGGGCTGATTGGTTAAAACAGCTCACTGGGTTAGCACTATATAAGGAGGAGCCCACCAAGGGTGGTGGTGGGGGCGGTGGGGAGCCTGCGCGTAGAGCAGGCGGGGATAGAGCTCCTGGAGAGCAGCTGTGAACAGGGATTGCTACCTGCTGGCTCCTGCAGCTCCGTCGTCTGTGGGGAGGTTCGGTGGCTGTGGGGAGGGCTACTAGAGTAGCTAGCCCTCGTGACCGCACTGCTGGGGGGACAGAAGAAAGCAGCCGTTAAGTACAGGTAGGTAGATGGGAGGAGGAGCTACTAAAACTTCTAACCAGCAGTAAAATCTTACAGAAATGAATAACACAAGCAAGCAATTCAGTACAGATTGTAAAAAAGCAGGCACACAATAGGATTGTTAGATGTAGCTACTCATTAGAAGCAGTAAAGCTCAATTCCCCGGTACCGCTTCTGATTTAATTGCAGCTAGACCCAAAATATTGTGGCTCTTACAAGAATTGCAAGGTGCACAGGCATAGAGAACCCTAGGGAAATTGATTGCAGTGGGTAATTACTGTGCAGGCTGTAGCGCTCGGTTTTGCCTTCTCCACCGGGCTATTTCCTTGCACTTTTAAAATTTTAATTTTTTGCCTTGTAATTCGAGTCAAGCACTCCTAAGGGTACAGTTTTAGGCACAGGGAGGCAGAGTGCTGAAATCATATAACGATCAGCAGCTCCACTTCTCTGGGGGGGGCAAAATTGCAAAACACTGAGCTGGCAAGTTCAAGAAAAAAGGCGCCAAGTTTAAATCCTGTGGAGCAGCTCCTGGAGAGCAGCTGTGAACAGGGATCGCTAGCTGCTGGCTCCTGCAGCTCCGTCGTCCGTGGGGGAGGTTCGGTGGCTGTGGGGAGGGCTACTAGAGTATCTAGCCCTCGCGACCGCACTGCTGCTGGCTTCTGCAGCTCCGTCGTCCATGGGGGAGGTTCGGTGGCTGTGGGGAGGGCTACTAGAGTAGCTGGCCCTCACGACCACACTGCTGCTGGCTCCTGCAGCTCCGTCATCTGCGGGGGAGGTTCGGTGGCTGTGGGGAGGGCTACTAGAGTAGCTGGCCCTCACGACCGCACTGCTGCTGGCTCCTGCAGCTCCGTCGTCCATGGGGGAGGTTCGGTGGCTGTGGGGAGGGCTACTTGAGTAGCTAGCCCTCGCGACCGCACTGCTGCTGGCTCCTGCAGCTCCGTCATCCGCAGGGGAGGTTCGGTGGCTGTGGGGAGGGCTACTAGAGTAGCTAGCCCTCACGACCGCACTGCTGCTGGCTCTTGCAGCTCCGTCGTCTGTGGGAGGTTTGGTGGCTGTGGGGAGGGCTACTAGAGTAGCTAGCCCTCGCGACCGCACTGCTGCTGGCTCCTGCAGCTCCGTCGTCCGTGGGGGAGGTTGGTGGCTGTGGGGAGGGCTACTAGAGTAGCTAGCCCTCAGCGACCACACTGCTGCTGGCTCCTGCAGCTCCGTCATCCGCGGGGGAGGTTCGGTGGCTGTGGGGAGGGCTACTAGAGTAGCTAGCCCTTGCGACCACACTGCTGCTGGCTCCTGCAGCTCCGTCATCCATGGGGAGGTTCGGTGGCTGTGGGGAGGGCTACTAGAGTAGCTAGCCCTCGCGACCGCACTGCTGCTGGCTCCTGCAGCTCCGTCGTCCATGGGGGAGGTTCGGTGGCTGTGGGGAGGGCTACTTGAGTAGCTAGCCCTCGCGACCGCACTGCTGCTGGCTCCTGCAGCTCCGTCATCCGCAGGGGAGGTTCGGTGGCTGTGGGGAGGGCTACTAGAGTAGCTAGCCCTTGCGACCGCACTGCTGCTGGCTCTTGCAGCTCCGTCGTCTGCGGGGGAGGTTCGGTTGCTGTGGGGAGGGCTACTAGAGTAGCTAGCCCTCGCGACCGCACTGCTGCTGGCTCCTGCAGCTCCGTCGTCCGTGGGGGAGGTTCGTGGCTGTGGGGAGGGCTACTAGAGTAGCTAGCCCTCACGACCGCACTGCTGCTGGCTCCTGAAGCTCCGTCATCCACGGGGGAGGTTCGGTGGCTATGGGGAGGGCTACTAGAGTAGCTAGCCCTCGCGACCGCACTGCTGTTAGACTGGTTGTACAGGGCGCAGGTGTGCATTAGTCAATGAGCACCTGTAACTAACCTGCAGGCTCTGTTTAGTGCAGTTTTGACCCTGTACAGCATAGTGTCCAAGGCAAGAGAGTAAACAACTAGACCATAGTCTATGATGGGGATGTTGCTACTGCAGACCACAACATGGAGTGCTTCCGGAGTCGGGCAGTACTTGTGTCAGTATAGTTGGCCTTGTCTGGTATTGACTGCCTTTGCAACATGGTCAATATGGTGGATGAAAGAGTGGGAGCTGTTGAGAGTAAGCCCAAGATACTCGAACATTTGGACTAACTCCAATGCTGTGCCTATAATGTTCAAGATGGTGAGGTGATGTGTTTTGAGTTTACTATTGGTGTTTGCGAACATCATGATCTTTGTTTTTATATAGTTCATAAGGAGTTTTGCTCTATGAACCATGATTCCACTGCTAAGAATTCTTTTTGAAGTTTGTTCTGTAGTGTGATTGGGTCTGGGCTACTGGCAAAGATGACAGCATCTTCCCTGTAGAGTAGGATGATATCTGAGCAGGCCTGGGGGAGGCGATTTAGGAAGATGCTGAAAAGCAGCAGACCTAAGATAGATCCTTGGGGGACACCCAAGCAAACCTCCCAGCTAACAGATAGGGTGTCATTTATTTTAGCCTGTTGGATCCTGTCTTTGAGATAGCTGGCGAACCAGGCCATGGGTTTGTAGGTGAGGCCGGTAGTAGTGAGGTGTTGTAGTAGTAATGAGTGATTAACAGTGTTGAATGCCTTGATGAGGTCACTGTAGGCTGCCCCCACCAACTCACCATGGTCAAGTGAATGATATATGTATCCAGTGAATTCCAGGAGTGCTGTGGTGGTGCTGTGTGACTTCCAGAAACCATGTTGCTGTGGGCACTGGATTTGATATTTGTCCAAGTATTCTGTTAATTGGTTGGCTACAATGCATTCCAGCACTTTGGAGAATGGGGGAAGTATGGATATGAGGCGCTAACTGCTGTGGAGAGCTCTATCTCCACTCTTGTGGATTGGTGTAACCACCGCAGCCTTCCATTTCTGGGGGAATTGGGAGATCCTTAGTTATAGGTTGAAAATTTTTTTCAGTGGGCTGAGCACCTCATCCAAAGTGAGTTTGATGAGTTTGAGATTCAGAGTGTCATAGCTGGGGCTAGGCTTAGCTAGTACTAGCAGGAGGTAGCATCTGCTTCCGTCCTGGAGATGGTTCTGAAATGGAAAGTGGGTGAGTTAGAAGGTGTGGCAGTTCTTTGTACTGTCTTGTGAAAGGATACTACTGAGGTCAATGAAAGCATTGTTAAAAATGTCTGCCATTTCTTTGAGGTCCTCGCAGACTTCCCCGCCAACCTCAAGTAAGGATGGTGAGCTTTTGCTAGGCTTTTCTGTAAGGTTTCTCATGTTGTCCCAGAAATGTCTACCATTTCCCCATGATTTGGAGAGCTTGTCCTTGAAATGCTGGCTTTTTGCCATGCATATTGCATGGGTACAGTTGTTTCTAGCACTTTTTGTATTTTTGGAGATCAGCTTGGTTACCAGATGCATGTGCCCAGTGCCATAGGTTATCCCTGGTGGCCATAAGATTGAGAAGGGCTGGGGTGATCCAGGAGTTCCTTGTGCTTTTTTGTCTATGCTTTCTTAGGGGCACATGGGTGTCATAGGCCTCATTGAAAGCAAAGATGAAGTGCTTGAGCGCACTATCCACATCATTAAGGGTGTCGAGTCATGATCAGTCTTGGGGTGGGGTAACAATTAGCCCACTGAGCTTTTATCTAGTGCCAAGGACATGGATGCTGTCTTTTGACATTCAACTCAACAGAACTAGCATTGGATACTGGATGCTGTCAAAGCCATAGTGAAGTGATAATTTCAGCTGAGTGACTGAGGCAAAGCTGCAAAAAGCACAGTGTCATCAGCATGCATATGTACAGTATGTTCAACTCCACACAGACTGAGGGTGGTCATTAGAGAATATAGAAAAGAGGATGGTTCCAAGGATGGGTCCATGGGGACACCATAGGTGATGGGAGATAGAGGGGATAAGATGTCACCTCTAGAACTTACTGAAGTTGATCTGAGAGATAACAGAGTGTGAAAGATAAAAGCAGAACCACTTCATGGCAGAATCAGATAGTACAGGTAGTGAGTCTGCTGGTAAGAGATCCTGGCTTGATTTCCCAAGTTACAGCCTGTGCTGAAGCTGTTGCTCTCAATTGACTGCAATGTTATTGGTGTTGCTCTAACACAGAGAGTGAAACATACTTATCCCTGCACAGATGTCCGTGTGATTTATGGTTTGCTGCAGTGCTACAGGTCATTATCTACATCACTGTTTGCAACTAAGAAAAAGTGTCTCTGTGTTAGAGGGATTTGAAAAGCAGCTGTGCTAAACATGCAGTTATCTATACTTTATAAAATAATTGTGTTTAGTAAGAATGACTATGGCTCATTTTTAGATGGAACAATATTTTGTAATAAGGTGGGATATAATCTAAAGAAGAAGAATGGAATGGTCTGATAGGGAGTCAGTCCTGAGCTTTGATGAAGCTAGTGAGAGCTTCTCAAATTATGAATAAAAATTACCACAGTTTCCGGAAGCAAACTTGACTGATGACAAACATAAGAGCCTTGTTAGTTGTTCCTAGTGGTATTTAGAGTGAAGATATTTGGCTTGCTTATCATCCTCTCATCTCCAAATCTCCAAATTATGATTGTATTTCTCAATGCTTCTCATAACCTTAACAGACTATTATTTGTCAAAGACAAATGTGATAGCTGAAAGCTTTAAGTCTTGCAGCTGAAGGCAGCAATCCGGCAAACTACCAGCATATTTTGCATGGTGGAAGATGCTGGCTACCTCCTATGAACTTAGAACCAGTTTGGATGAAGAATTAAGAGACACATTTGTATACAGTAGTATCAGTCAGGAGCTTCAAAAACCATTTACAGTGGTGCCAGTGTCAGGTTTCATCTTGTCTAGTCATGTCAGCCAGGATTTTCAGTGCAGAACTGCCAAAAATAGGCAGAGCAGTGACTTGCTACTGTAATTATTTAAATGCCTAGAACTGCCTAGTGTTACCAAACATAGGACCCTATTCATGAAGATGCAGATTGCCTATGCGCCGCTTGTCTGAGTCACGTATGTAACACTATATGTGAATGCTGTGTTGTGTGGGTCCAGTTGACCCTCAGCAATATTTACTACAGATTCACTAGCCCATTGCACACAGGATCACCTTGCTGTCCACACAGCTACATGCCACGGGTGGTCTGGGGGTGTGCCAGGCAGCATGCCCACACTCCATGCTCATTCACTAAGGTGCAGCATGCCGGACCTAGTGGGGCACAAGTTATCCAAGTGCGGACCCTGCTGTAAATTTTAAGATCCCCCCATGGACACTTGCTGGCTGTGGCAGCAACCGGAACTCCATCCATACTGCTGTCCCAGCTAATGGGGTGCCAGGGAGGGCTGGGGGCAGCCATCTGGGCATTCATCCTGTCAGAGTCTGCTTGCTGGTGTCCATGCCTTCCCAGGATCCCTTGCACATGCACAGCAGGCAGGGGGTCCACTTCAAGACCCAGGATGGCATCCAATTGGATGCCCACTCGAGTGCCTCTATCTGCCCCCACACATCTGCATGCCATGGGGTGGGGCCACAGACAAGTGTCTTAGGGGTGCTCACAGTTGTGAATACTGTGCACCCTGCACTTGTCCGGGGGCCATGTAGCTATGCAGGCTGGGTATGTGTGTACTGTGTGCACCCTACACCCCTTTGTGAATAGGCCACATTATTATTACTAGTCATCACTGAGGACATTGCAACAATAGCATCATGAGATCTCACAGCATTTGGGAACATGACACTGGGCCCCTCCATATAGAGGTGTGTGAGTACTGTGTATTAATTCCTGAATGCCACACATAATGGAATATTTGGTAACTGAGACTGAGACTGAGCCCTGAGTATTTTCCACAATTCACGGAATTTGTTCAAGAATTCATAATAATAATGTTTTCAAGAAACATAAAAAGCTTTCTAGCCAGGGCCAGTTCATTCCTAGCCATGCTTTGCCCTCAACCCCATCCTCCTACCCAGCTGAAGCCAATATCAAATCAAAGCCCTGATATTTTGTCTGTCCTGGGTACCATCTTCTTGCAAGCTTCCCTCCCAGTCCTGACTACCCCCCAGCCCCAAAGTTGTCATACACTGTAGTGCAAAGAGCCACTGACCCACAAGCAGTCATAGGGGAGGCTATAGTTGGCAGAATTCCAGCTATTCAGTAGTTACCCTCCCGAACTTTCAACACCTTCGTGACCCCATCTTTTTCATAGTGTTATTCAGCAAATCTAGGTAAGCAAGTAAAACTTTAGTTGTTAAGCCCCCATTCCTTAAGGCTCAGGGCACTCTACAGGGTGAAAACAGTACGACATAAAACAACATTCACAAATGCATGCAGAGCATATAATTTTTGAAGATAGGCATGATTATTGACCAGTAAGGGTTGTTTTTGTAGTTAGCATGCTCTCCTATATGTGAGAACAATTTACTGTACAACAAAAAGTGTTACATGAAAAGTGACCATGCTTCTAATTTTAGCAGTGCTTACCAAAATATATACCTAGGATGTAATAATATTTCTGTAGCTCCCATACTTTGTGTGGTTCATGGTCTGTGATTTGTGATTTCAAATAGTTATACTTGCCCCACATCCGATAACCATGCCTGTGTACTGGTTGAGTAATGGCCACTTCCTTATCTGCTACCATACCCTTGCACCCATTACCAGCTTTGTGTGTACCTGAATCAAAAACTTAAGGGCAGCAGTGTCAGCATAAATGTTCTATTAGAAACTTTCTTTTGCTTTTTTTCCTATTGATTTTTTGTGTCAAAATCTTTCTAGTCCATATTATGGATGGTTTCTCAAGCATTCAATGATTTTAAGGCCTCAGCTTTGATGAAGCATTGCTTCAAAAAGCTTAGAAATGTTCTTTTCATTATCTTTTTTTGTGACTTGTGATAAGCCTAGTACTATGTACATGGTAAAGATATAATAGGACATTCCTTCTTCTATAAAACTCCAATTTAACCACTGAGAAAAGAAGCTGGAAAGACAAAGAAGTTTTCCTTTAGACTGATACCACACCATAGTCATACTCTGAAAAACCAATGAGCTGCACAACAGAAGCAGTTTGAAAGTCATTATTAGGCTATTTATCAATATGAAGACTGCCTTGCTTGGATTGTATCTTGCAGCACACAGTTCAGTTCCATTTGTTACTTGCAGAAGGGAAGATGAGAGGAAAGCATTCACTGAAGGGAGAACTTTATGAAAAATGGTGAAAGAGAACCACTGCAAGAGTTACCGAAGGGAGTAGTTTTCATGCAGTCTATTCTCAAATATTATTGTTAACATATTTCTTTGTGTTTAAATTGGCAGATGCAAAATGTATCTGCTTCCTTCTTAGCTGCCTTGTTATTTACTGTATCTTTTTTTTGAGCTAATAACTGCTTAAAGAGCAAAGAGCTACTGAGATAATTAAGATCTTCCCCCTCTCTCGATGCTGGGCACCTTTTCCATTCTGCCTTCTTTATATCCAAATTCTGGTTTGTTTCCCTTTCATCACACCTTACATCCCTACTATCCTCTCCCACTTCTCCCTCCTACCCTCTCCACAGTAATATTTTCCATTCCCTCTTATCCTTCTTGGAAACCTACTGTTTGTCAATCTGCTTTCTCATATCACTTTCCCGAACTAAGCCTCTGCCTCCTGCTTCTTTTTGTACTGTAACTATATGTAATTATGTCAACCTTTGTAAGTATGTTTACCCTCCATTTCCTGACATGGAACCTTTGTAAATGAGCAGTCTCTGCTCAAAGGTATTTGTAATCCTAGAATTCAATAAATAAAATTAATAAAAAAACTGTGGTCATCTCTTCCCCATCAATCCACTCTGCCTCTTCTGCTTTCTCCCTCAGGTCTTTTCTTTGGTATTTCCTTCTCCCACTTGCAACTGTCCTTGACACTTTACCTCTATTTAGTCACCCTCACTCCTTCACCAAAACCGACACCAAAAAAAACAGTGCCTGTGACCCTTGGAATGAGCTAGAAACTGGACAGACTCCCAAGACTTCTGCTGTTCTCCACTCTCATGGCTCTCCACTTGAAACAGTACAGTCCTTCAAGTTCCTTGGTGTGTGGCTTGACAGCAAGCTCGACTTCTCAGCTCACTTTGATGCCATTCATGTGAAGCTCTGCCCCATGCCGGGTGCTTTGTACTGTAATAAAGACTGTTAACCCCCCCAGGTCCGCCTGGAGCTGGTTACCAAAATGATGCTCCCAGTTTTCAACTCTTTGGATGTGGTCTATGGCCCACTCTCCACCTTCTTAGCCAGACTAGACATGCTTTGCAATGCCTTTTGTCTCTATGTTATAAATTCTCCCCTCATATACACCACTGCTCCCTCCACTTCTTCTTATCCATACTCCCCCTGCCTTCATGTCACATGTCACAGTGTACCTCCTTTGTTTCTAAATACTGGTTTGGTTGCCTTCCCTCTTACCTGTCCTCCCCCCCCCGCTTCATGTTCCCTCCACTCCAGGGACCATCAAACTTTCTCCACGCTACATCGCTGCTCCTTCACTGGGCAATCTGCCTTCTCCTATTGATTTCCCACCTCCTGGAACCTAATCTCTTCTTTCCTTTGCCACACCACCTCCTCACGCTATCTGAGGCATCTGCTCAAACTCTTCCTTCCACCTGCATCTGCTTCCCACAGATGGCACTACTTGGTGGTGCTGGTGGCACAAGGGGAAGGCTTTCTCCCTGCCTATCAGATCTTTAATGTACTACAGTTCTTATCATATGTTCTTAATGCAGCACTTTTGCACCTCTTTAGGTGGGCTGTACTGGACTATTACTGCACTTTATTTTGTACTAAGTCTCGCACTAAGTTTTGAAAGTCTGTAGCATTTGTTACTGTTACATGCCTGCACTTTATTTTGTATCAGAAATATCACAGTGTTGTGCTCATTATCTTCTCCAGTACATCCTCTCCTGGACCACACCTGGAAAAATCATTTGCTTAATCCACCTTTCCTGGTTACCAATTTTCAAATAAATAAATCCCTTAGGCTATACCTGTATGAGTAGTCTCCCCTGCCTATCATAACTTAATGTTATCTACTGCATGTATCTGTTGTGCTGATTTGCCTTCAATATTTATGTTCATGTTCCTCTGATATACTGTATTGCTGTATATAGCTTTTATTTTTTGCAGAGTCATGTTGTTATTTCTGTTTACTTTTTTCCACCTCACGACCCTTCTGCATTTTCCCCGTACCCTCAAGACACATCTAGGAACAACCTGTTAGCAGCTCAGAACGTCTTTCCTGGTGAAACTTTTGAAATCAATCAATCAATCAATCAATTAATCAATCGATTAAAGGGCTGAAAACTAAAACATACATTTAGATTTAATGTTTTCTAGTCTGTTTTACTCCAGTTATCGATCTGTGCCTTTAAAAAAGCCTCACCCTGTTTTCATGGTCTTGTTGATTGTTGGATATTTTCTCAATAAAGTTTATTAAATAAAAAAAAGCCTTACCTTGTCTTCTACTGACCTTACAATTCCTGTGTGTGACATCACAGTCTGTTGTCATGGCAGAAACAATGATGTCATAAAAAAGGCACTGTTAAGTCAGTTTGGGGCAGTGAAATGCTTTGTATACACTCATTAGGCAGGCTACTATCCAAGCAAATTCAGTGTCAGTGGCTCAGCAGGTAGCACACGCACCTATGAGGCCAGGAGATCAGAAGACTGTGCGTTCTAGCCCCACACCAGGCACTTGGGTTAAATCCTAATACTGACACTGTAGTGCAGCATGAGGGGGGTGCTGTACTTCTGAGGTGCCATCTTTCAGATGAGATGTTAAACCAAGGTCGCATCTCCCTGTTCTGGTGGTAGTTCATGTTAAAGATCTCACGGCACTTCTCAAAAAGAGTAGGGGGAATTTTTATTAACAACCAAAAACAAAATACAGCAAATACAGACAAGAACAAAACAGCAATACATGTAGGGAAAGAAACAAAAGAGCAAATTACAATCCATTAATATCAAACAGTGACAACAAACCTGAACAAAGATAGTGATACCCTAAACAAACAGCAAATAATACCATCCCACCAGTACAAAACATAATATGGAAAAATATATAATACAAAACTATATTATCCCACCCACCCAACATTGTGCCATAATCTTTTTCCAACACTGGATCCCAGAGAATGAACTTCATATTTATAAATCCTATCCAGTTCGCATTGAATCTGAAAGAAAACTTCTTGCATCTGAATTTCTTAACTTTGAAGAAATCTCATGCATCTTGCCTGCCAAACTGACCATTTAATACATGCCAAAAGAACAAAAACAGTACTCTTCCATCATTTATGACACTCCCTAGGGATATGTCCCAATATCAAAATATCATAAGTCATAGCGCTAATAAGAGTTCCACACCACCAATTCGCTAAAGCTTGCCAGAAGCTGTGCACATGAATGCAATCAAAAAATAAATGCTTGATAGTCTCCAGTTTCCCCTGACATAACTGCTCATGACATCCACTTTCAGCCTGTTGTTTATGCTTTTGGTTGTCTTTCACGTTTAACATTTGATGCCCACAAATCCATATAAAATCCTGCATTTTAAGTGGAATTCTAGGTTCTATCATACTGGCTAACAATAATTCAGTATCAATATTGTCAGAAACCTGAAATAATGGCTCTTCAATATAGCAACTATCCACTATAAATGTATAAAAATACTTTTTCTCATGTGAAATGAACCAACTAAGTTCAAACCTTCCACATTCTGATATATTTTAATGTATATCTGACATAAGATGGGAGTAACTTCTCTGAAGAGTGCCAGCTACCCCTCCCCCAAGCAGTCAAAAATCTATCACCCCACAACAGCATACATAAATTCCCCACCTCCACGTTATCCAACAACATAGGTCTAATGGAACTATAAAAAAAATTACCAAACAGATACACCAAAGGCTGTATCATATTAAGACCTCCTGATTTCCAGGTCCTATACGTATGTGCCCGTTTCACTGGGTTCAACTGGCTACCCCATAATAACAGAAAAAAAAGACTCATTATCTTTGCATGCTGATCATACGGTAGTGGAAACACATGGGAAACACAAAAAAATAGGGGCTATATATGCCCTGAGAGGAAACACCCTTTTCTTTCTTGTCATTTTCCATGACTGCCATTTGATCACTTTCTGATAGGCCAAATCATATACAGTATTCCAATTTAGTTGTATAGCATCATGTGTACCATAGTAAAGTCCTAATAGCTTCACATTCCCTTTAATTATGGTAATAACAAAATCATCTACCAATAAAGCTTTGCCTAACTCCACCATTTTACTTTTACTATAATTTATCTTTATACCAGTGATCATCTGGAGATTTTCAATAACCTGAAGTACCCTCTTCCCCGAGTCCAAGTCAGCCACTGAAAATATACAATCATCCGCATATGCCATATCTTTCTTTTTTTGCTGTTTAATTGTTTACTGTCAATTTTCCTTTTTTTTACAATAATGAAATCAACTTAACCCCAACGGGAAAACTGTAAAAGAGTTGTTGGTTACTTAGACAACTCAACATCAGAGCAGACAAAGGATAACTGTTACCAATTAACAGGTACTTACCCTGATACATGCAACTCCTAACTTTAAGATGTTGGAGAGGCAAGGCTTCCATGCTCCATACTTTAACAACATGGGGCTCTTTGTGGATTCAGGTGTTGTCTAGGCTTCTGATACCCTAGCTAAGAACAAACACTAAGAACCACTATTCTATATTCTACTCAGTGCAACTATATACAGTTCGGGATGGCAATACAATACATCATATTCATACATTCATGAATAAGTGAATGTTAATAAATCCATACATATATTCCTGATACCTGGCAATAGTCCTAATTGTAAAGCCTTTTAACCCACTTCCATTTTGGGGGTGGCATATCTGGTAAAGAGGGTCCAGCATTTTTCATAAATTCCTAGGGAGTTATTTACCAGGTGGGAGAGTTTGTCCATACTGACTATATGAGCCATTGATGTGAGAAGATCTTGAGCACTGGGAATCACTGTAGTTCTCCATCTACCAACAAGGAGCCACTTTGCTTGCATAGTCCAGAGGGCTAGCCAGTGATATTCTAGCTCTCGAAGGTGGGGGGCTTCTGATTTCATACCCAGGAGAAGTAGGGGGAGGAACCGGGGAATGTGTTTGTTCAGGACTTCAGCCCCTATCTCACAGACATTATCCCATGTCTGTTGCATTAGGAGACAGGACCAAAGGATATAGAGCAAGTCTCCAGGTTGGGAATTACACCTCCAGCATAAATTGGAGCTTAATACCCCTGCCTTATGTAGTACCACCAGTGTACGGTACCATGAGTGGAGAATTTTATTTTGTATTAATCTGCTCCTTGCATCTGTGAAATATTTTTGGGCCCCTTTCCAGTATTCTTTCCACTGTAGAGCCGTAAACTCGAGGTGCAAAGCCCCCTTCCACTTTTGCTTGGACTTCTCGGTTTGACTGGGCAACGTGTTCCGGAGGGCAGCAATAATGGAGCTAGCCAGCCCCTTCTCTTTTGTTAACCAAGAGGGTATAATCTGGACACCTCCTTGTTTTTATGTGGGATATACATTTCTGGGATGTACTATGCAGTTGTAGGTATTTCCAGAAATCAGAAGTGGGAAGTGACCATCTGGCCTGCAGGTTGGCAAAGGTATCTCTTGCCATAGAGGATGGAGCAAGTATATCTCCCAACTTGGTGATACCCCTTTCTGCCCACCCCTTCCAATACACAGGTCTTTTACCAATACACAGATTCTCGTTTCCCCACAGTGGAGTTAATTTGATTGGTGTCAAGCCCAATTTCAGCTTTCTCCTTATTTTTACCCAGCATTGTAAGGAGGCTGCTATGGTGGGGTGCGCTTTGAGGTTTGTTGGGGGGTTATTATGGACCAGAAGTGATAAGGAAATCTTCTGACTTACTGCCTGTTCTATATCCACCCATTGAGGTTGAGGAGTAGTTCCTATACCCAGCCAATGTAAGGATTGCGCCATATGAAAGGCCCACTTGTAACCTTCGAACCAAGGAAGACACCACCCTCCTAGACTCCAGTGTGCCCTACGTTTGTTCCTACTGTACCTGGGGGGGTTCCCTTCCCATAGAAATCTATCAACTACCTTATCTAACTTCTGAATCCAGCTCTGTGGTAGGGAAAGGGGAAAATGTACCAGGAGATGGAAAATCTTAGGTGCCAAAATCATTTTAATCACAGCTATCTTGCCTGCTAGGGTTAAATGGAGTTTAGTCCATCTGAACATATCCTCCTGTATGTCCAATAGGAGGGGATGGAGATTGTAGTCCCATAGTTTAGTGAGTTCAGCAAAGAAACAAATACCTAGATATGTAATACTTTCCCCCGCCCATTTCAGACCGGTATTTCCAAGTACTGTCGGTTGGCACCTAGAGTTAAGAGGGAGTATTTCAGTTTTGGTGGGATTAAGTTGAAGGCCTGACAGTTCTCTAAAATAGAGGAGGGTTTTGAGTATTGAGGGTAGTGCCTCAGACACATCTGCTGCAAGGAGACCAGGAGGTTGTCTGCATAGAGAAGAGTGATATATTCCTTGCTATCAACAGGGATCCCCTTGATATTCTTGTTATCTCTAAGAGTGGCAGCCAGAGGTTCCACAGCCAGCACAAATAGCAAGGGAGACAGGGGGCAGCCTTGTCTAGTGCCACGGGCTAGCTCAAAAGGGGGGATAAGGTTGACTTAGTCAGTAATCGGGCCAATGGAGAAGTATATAGAGCTGTTACCCACGAACGCAAGCGAGAGCCAATTCCCAGTTTTATCAAAACAGCATGAAGATTGTCCCACTCCAAGGAGTCAAAAGCCTTTTCAAAATCTATAGCTACCACAGCTGCCGGGGTCAACAACTAAGAGGCGATTTGGGTTAAGTTAATCAGGGTCCTGAGATGGTCTGCACTGTACCTTCTGGGGACAAAGTCAACTTGGGAGAGATGTATAAGTTGTTGTAATAAGGATCCTAATCTTAACGCCATAGCTTTAGTAAATATTTTGCTGTCCACATTGAGTAGTGAGATTGGGTGGTAACTACCCAGGGAGGTGGAGTCCTTTCTTTTTTTGGCCAGCACTGTAATAACCGCCTCTCTTAATGTGGGAGGCAAAATCTTTTGCATTTCAGCTTGGACGTAAGTTTGCTGAAGAACTGGAGCAATAATGTCAGCCAGGGCTTGCCAAAATTCCACTGAATAACCATCCCCACCCGGGGCCTTCCCTGGTTTAAGGGAAAGCAGGGCCTTCTTCACTTCTTCTATGGTTAGTGGGGTATCCAGTTGTTCAGCCTGCTGTACGGTTATAGTGGGAAGGTGTAGTGAGTGGAGAAAGTAGTGGATTGCTTTGGGATCTGCCTGCCTGCCTGTCTAGAAGCGGCACACAGAGATTTATAGTATTCTGCCATAACCGCATTTAATTCCTTACTTTTAGTATGCATTACCCCTGAGGTATCTCTCAGCCTATGTCGATCTATCTATATAGTGGTCCATTTGCTGCTTCTTCAACCTATAAGCTAATACTTTTCCCCTTCCCCCTTTCCCAATATTTATGTTTCAGTCTCAAGATGGAGAGTTCAGCTTTTCTCGATAAGAGAGAGTTTATCTCCAGCTCAAGACCTAATACTGTCCTACGAAGGGAGTCATGCCTGGCTTTCCCTCTTTGTGCTTTTTGTTGCTGCTGTACTGCTTTAAGCTCATCTTCTAGGTCTTTCAGCTTTTGCCCCCTACATTTCCTCCTGGCTCCTGCATAGGCAATAATCCTACCTCTCATGGTAGCTTTGAATGCCTCCCATCTAACCCCCGCTGTGGTGTTCTGAGCTGGGTTATCCTGAAAAAACAGCCATGCCTCTGCTTTGGCCCAGACCAAGAACTCCTCATCTTTTGTTAGCAGGGGGTCTAATCTCCAAGAGGTAGAGGTAGGAGTATGTGGGCCCCATAGAATAGTCAGTCGAACTGGATCGTGATCTGAGATTACTATGGGGAGTATACTGGACTCTGTAGCTGCCTGTGTATTCTGAGGGGACATTAACGGAAAGTCAATATGGCTATAAGAGCCATGTACTGGAGAATAAAAGGAATAATCCCTCCCCCTGAAATTCAGTATCCACCACACATCTGTCAGTCCTTGGTCACTCATCCAATTCAGCAAGGCTCTCCTTCTTTTAATGTGTATATTCCCTTTTTTATCGTGGTTTTGTCTAGCATGGGATTGAGCAATAAATTAAAATCCCCTCCCAAAATGGTGGTCATGTTGTCTTTATTCATATTAAGGAGAGTTTGAGAGGTCTAATGATAGAAAGCTGAATCGTCTTCATTTGGCCCATAAATATTCCCCAACAGAATAGGCTCTTTAGGGATCTGAAAAATTCCAAATACCCACCTGCCCTGTGGGTCAGCCCTGGATGTGATGAGAGACCAGTGTAGCTGCTTATGTATTAAAATAGCTACACCACTCTTTTTCATCGGGGCTGAGGCATGAACCTCCATGCCCACCCAGTCCCTCTTAAGGAGCTCATGGCCTTTTCCATTAAGTTTCATTTCCTGCAGGAAGGCCACCTGGGCCTTAACCTGCTTCAGATATGACAGTGCCTTCTTCCTCTTCACTGGCGTGTTCTACCCCCTCACATTCCAAGTAATACAGATTAATTCAGCCATAATCATAGTCCTCAGCGGGTAGTGGAGCATAAAATAAATATAAACCACCAGTGCAGGAGTGTAGGCAACGTCCTGAAATAATTGAATGAGAATGGCCTATCCTAGGTTCTTGCTCCAAGTGTAAAAGTCCTTCTAGGACCACCCTATCATGTATAAGTGATCTACCTTTGCTTTGGACCCTCACCCTGTCACCTATTTGCAACAGGGTTTCACTTAGCTGATCTTTAGACATATGCCACCCCTTAATCCAAAACACAGACATATACAAAAACCAACAGTTAAACATATTTACACAATGCACTTCCGTGCTCCGTTGGAGCCACCCTGCAAATATGATCCCTTGCTACCCTTGGAAAGGCAAGATCTGCAGATTCTCACAGGGAGGAACAGGGTGCGGGAATACACTATTTTTAAGTGAAAAAGATGTTCCAGGACTAGAGGGCATGGGATGAAGTTGGAGGGAGGATGATTCAGAGGAAACATGAGGAAGAATTTCTTCACAGAATTGGTGGTGGACAAGTGGAACACCCTGCCAGAGGAAGTGGTGGGGGCTGAAACAATCATGGGATTTAAGAATGCATGGGATAGACATAAAGAAATTCTGGAGGTCAGGGTAAGGGGCAACAGACTTCTAGGAAAACATAAACTGAACTTACAAGCTCAAATGGGCAGACTAGGTGGGCCATAGGCCCTTATCTGCCGACACTGTCAATGTATCTATGTAGATTGACTACTGGGGATGTGGCAGCCAGGACAGAGTCTGGCCTATTTTCCTTCTGTTTCCCAAACAGTATAGCAACTGGGGAGAGGGGGGTGGCTGCATGCAGAGATAGTATGCATCAATCTGCACCAACCTCAATTATATTCTGCAATATTTAATGACCATTTAGTAAAACAAGGGACTGTTTCTGGGGATATAACAGTTAGTATGGGGGGGGAGCTTAGGCCATGGGCCCTTACGGCTGGAAACCTTCCCGTACCCCCGGGATGTAAGGTACAGCTATAGGAGAAAGAGAGCCCTTAGTCCAATGATTGAGCTACCAATGGGTTCTGTTTGTTGTAAAAGTAGTACCCCCGAGGCATCCACCCAATAATAGCACTGATAACCCAGCGCCACCACGCAATGAAGCTCACTCCAGGGCATCACCTTCAGGTTAGAAACTCCCAGTCCAGGGGTTAGGCAGGATCGAGCCTTGTGCAGTGCAAAAAGAGCACAGCCGCTCTCTATAGTCCCTACAATGTGCACCGAAACGCATGTTTACCAAGGCCCGAGGCGCTTTCACTAATTATATCTACCCTTATCTCTCACTCTCTGCCTCAACATCTCCTCCCCCGGTTAAATACACAAGGAGTGTCAACTGTGGCTTAGAGATCAGTGTACCCTGGAGGGGTATATGTCCCAGTGTCTCGATCTCTAAGTCAAATCGGCTGAGTTAAAAATT
The DNA here is from genome assembly GCA_016271365.2 of Neoceratodus forsteri. Taxonomy (NCBI): domain Eukaryota; kingdom Metazoa; phylum Chordata; order Ceratodontiformes; family Ceratodontidae; genus Neoceratodus; species Neoceratodus forsteri. The sequence goes on from CM057458.1 coordinate 1,332,670,905, forward strand.
AGCCCAGCTGAGAGGCAGTATCAACAAAATAAATACCCCCTGCATTGCATAGCGAGAATACATATAGATTACTCATCTAAAGATAGCTCAGGAGGTAGCTTCAGTGATCTCGGAGCTCTGAACACTTGCTGGCGATACTTCTGCTGCCTGGTTTCCATCGCGGTCTTTGGGTGCTGTGCCTGGGAAACGCTTCTCCTTTTTTAGGCCCATGTCATCTCTGCAATTGAGTTCTTCATCAAGTGACATATTCTTAGTGGTCTGGGGGGTTGCTTCCATCAGGGGAGTCTCTTCATATAGAGGATCTCTGGAGGAAGGCGAGGGGGATCTTAGAACTTCATATGGATTTCGGGTCATGTACCGCATTAGGGACGTACTTGCATCATGCTGTTTTTCCTGATCTGCCGTCTCTGAATAAGGGTTCATTCTAATATGGGGATGCTCTCTGCGCCTATGGCTATCTTTTGCCGTTCAAGGGCATTGGGCTGAGTTTCCTGATCTGTCAGCATTCCTTCAGATTCTGGGGGATCTGAGTAAGTGGGAGGCCTGGGGGTATCACCTTGGTGCCTCATCAAAAAGTCTTCCAGGGCTGCTGGTGTCTCAGAGGAAACTGGGACCCCATTGTGCATTATACATATTGTGGACGGGTACCTAAGAGAATATTGGATGCCCATTTTCTGCATCTTGGGGCGCACTTGTGTATAGTCTCGTCTTTTATTTGTTAGTTCTTTTGAAAAATCCTGATAGATTGAGATTGGATGTCCCTGCCAGCTTAAGTGACCCAATTCCCTGGCCTGCTGCAACAGTGCCTGCCATGTGTTGTATGCCAGTAGTTTAATTAAGATAGCCCTAGGCTTCCTCACTTTAGCCAGCATTCAAGTGAGAGTCTGGTGCACACGTTCTATCTCCCAACGAAAGTCTGCTTGTAGGCCCAGGATTTCAGGAAAGGCCTGTTGGAGAAACTTGATCGTATCATGCTTTCCACTCCCTCCAAAAATCCTAACAACTGCAGATTGTTTCTTTGACTGCGGTTCTCCAAATCGTCAACTTTAGCCAGAAGTATATAATTTTGCTTTGCTGCTCCCTCTGCATTCCTCTAATCTCTTCAATCACTGATTCATGCGTCAGTGTCTGCTGCTCTGCTTTTGCTATGCACCTGGTCAGATTTTGAATAGCCACCATTGTGTGATGAGAAGCTTCGCTCACCTCATCCATATGGTGTAAAAGCTTCTCGAAGAGAGCATTAAAGTAAGCGAGGTCAAGCAAGCCGGGCACCTCTGCCATGCTGCAGGCCACAGACATTGAAGGGGCTCTCTCAGTTGAATTTCAGCTGTTTCACAGCTAAAAGATAAAGATAAACACCCAGAGTCCTAGCGATAGCAACAGTTACTGTGATACACAGTCTGTTATCGTGTTAGGTGCAGGAAATGTCAGATTAATTCCTCTGCAGGTAGCAGCTCAGAATTTAAGCTACCATTCCACTCACTGGTTAAGCCATGCCCCCTGCCATAACTTTCTGAAATAGAAACCCCTCCTGTTTTTTAATGGGCAAAATCTGTTCATCTGCTTCAATTAATCTCAATATTGGATCTAATCCAAAAACATGCAACAAAGAACTCTGTGGACATCCCTCTCTAACACCAGTCTTGAGATAAACAGGAATGCCCAAATGTCCATTCACTAGAGGAATAACTTGTGCATCTGAGTATAATGTTTGCAGTAGACCTATTAGTAAATCAGGGACATCATGATGATGTAAGACAGCCCAAATGTGGTTCTGCCGTACTGCATCAAATGCCGTTTCTTGATCAAGTGTGAGAAGATAACCAGCTAAAGCATGTTGCAATCCGTGTTCTACTATCTCCCTTATATATATAAGATTATTAACTATATTTATTTCAGGGACAGCACAAGTTAGAGTTGGAATTAATCATTTTTGCTCAACTTTAGATAGTCTAACCGATAAAATTTTAACCAAAATCTTAAAATCAGATGTTAATAAACTCAATGGCCTTCAATTTCTTTTAATGTGTGGATCTCCCCTTTTGTAAAGAAATATCATAACCCTATTTTGCATGCTAGGTGCAAGCCTATTCTCAGTCCAAATAGCCTCATAAAGAAGGTGCAACCATGGAAGCAATATGTGTAAAAAAAACTTTATAGAATTAATTTGGTATCCCATCAATACCTGGTGTAGTGCGGACAGACAACTTATGAATAGCTGCTTTGATCTCACTATCTGTAATAGAAGCCACCAACTCCTCCTTCTCCTTCTGTAACAATGGACAGATCTCTAAATGTTGAAAAAATAATTCTTGACGTCCCTTAGAATTATCCTGAAATGTGGTCTGCACATGTGTTTGAACAACTTGTTGTATCCCCCTAGTATTATTCACAACATTGCCAGCATCATCTAACAAAACAGCCATAACAAATCACCTGGACTCCTGCAAAGGGAGATCATAAGGATTGCTTAGTACCCTTGACCAAATATTTTTGCTGCAAAGAATATCTATCTTCTTTCAGCTTAAGAAAACTATATATTTCACTTTTTACTTCTGTAAGCTGCTGTTGTACTGTACTACCCAAAACAGTGACCTGAGTTAGTAGCTGTATATATTTAGCTCTATGTCCCAGATATGTTAAATATTGATCTCTTGCCCGTGTTCTGAACAGCTGAATAAATAACAATTTTAAATCTTATTTTGTATCTTCCCACCACTCAATGGGACTATCGTACATAAAACAAATATAAGTCTGCATTTGTTCCTTAGAGATCTCCTCTTGTAACATGGTAACATTCAGTTTCCAATAACCTCATCCCATCATGAGCTTTTGGTGGTTTCCTATCAGCACTTTAACTACCACATGATTTGATGTCTCCATAGGCAGAACAGTTACCCGTAAACTAGTAATCCTTTCCGACAAAAAACCAAAATCTATTCATGAAGACAAAGCACCCTTATAGAATGTATATGTGGGTTGTACATGTACGTGTAGAAGATCATATACATCCTTTAAATTATTTTGATTAATAATATCATGTAATGTATTAGTATCACAAAAGATCTTTTGTGTTTTTCTTCCCCAATCTCTAGAGGTAAGGCCACAATAAAAATCACACCCCCCATAATACCAACTTTGAGGTGTGTAAATAAGGAGCAATGGGCCAGATATTCAAAGGGGTTGCGCCATGCGCAAGTCCAAACTTGCTCCATTCTGCGATATTCAGCAGGAGGCAGTTGCGCCACAGAAAACATGCTGAGTAACAGCGCAATGCAAATGAATGCATGCTGAACTGGAGGGAGGAACCATGCATAAACTGCACAGCCGAGATTCAGCGGGCTGTGCAGGATATGCAACCGCAACCCTAACCTGCGCCTGCACAACTTTGAGCCAAAAAAAGGGATCAGGTTGAGGGCCACCCACAGGTGAGCTGCTGCATTGCAGGGTGCAACACAGCAGCTGCCACCTGTAGCTGGCCCTCAACCCTCTGTGCCCCCTCACCAGCCCGATCGCGGGCAGCAATGTCCCCAAAAACATCCCTGGTGGTCCAGTGGACCGATAAGCCCGATCGCGGGTTGAGTAATGAAACACCCCCACCTCCCGAATATATCCCTGGTGGTCCAGTGTGCCGATAAGCCCGATCGCGGGCTGAAGTAATCGAAACACCCCCCACCTCGAATATATCCCTGGTGGTCAGTGGACGATAAGCCCGATCGCGGGCTGAGTAATGAAACACCCCCACCTCCCGATCATATCCCTGGTGGTCCAGTGGGCCAAAAATCCTGATCGCGGGATGTAGTTGTCAACCCCAGACACATCCCTGGTAACCTAGTGTCCCCACCCCACCCACTGACCCACCACCCGCCCCCCGCAGCCAGCGGGCAGCAGCATCCACCCGCCTGCGGCCCTGCCACCCACCGACTGACTGCCGGTGAGACTGCATGCCCGGTGGTGCAGGCAAGAGCCAATGGCGTGCAGCCCATGCCGTACAAGACAATTCAGTTTGTGAATAAATTCATTCACAAAAACTAGACTATCTAGTACAGTATGGTGACATGCCCATTGGCTCTTGCCCTGCCAATAGGTGTGCAGCCCTACCGGGCAGTCAGTCGGCGAGCGGCAGGCGGCGGGCGGGTGGGATGCTGCCGCCCGCTTGACTGCAGAGAAGCGGGTTGATGGCTACATAAATGAAGTGGGAAACCTGGTCACTGAATGTGTTTGGGGTTTGGCGCTTCTGTCTTTAGAACAAGAGATTCTGGTCCACTGGACCACCAGAGGATGTCGAGAGCTAGGGGTGTGTTTGAAACTCCAGCCCGCGATCAGGCTTGTCGGTCCACTGGACTACCGAGGAATATATTCCGAGTGGGGATACATCGCACGATCGGGCTTATCGGGTCCACTGACCACTAGGATGTGTTGGGGGAAGACATTGCTGCTGCCCGCGATCGGGGCTGGTGAGGTGGGGGTATTTAAGCTATGCCCGCGATCGGGCCAGTGGGGGGTGGTGGTGGTGGGGTTTTTACACTCTTTTGCCCGTGATTGGGCTGCAGGTGGCGTCGTTCCCCGATGGCTGCTGCCTGGCAGGCGCCAAACGCAAGTCCTCGGGGATCGGCGCACCTGCATGCTAATGGCATGCAAATGGGGCCATAATCAGATGCAAATGGCCCCCCCTGTACCTTGCATGAATTATAGCCCCATTTGCATGTCACCTTTTAAATATTGGTATTTTGAGCATGGCGCAATGGTACTTGCGCCACTGCAAGTTGAATGCTCCACTTTGTCAACTTGCGGTGGCGCAAGTTCCACTGCGCCATGTACAGTGGCTGTGGCTGGGGGGTGATATTCAAAGGAGTTGCTCAATAGCGCAACTCCTTTGAATATCGTCCCGGACACACCCCTGCACAACTATTTTGCGCAGCGCAAGGGCTTGTGCCTATGAATGGCGCAGTTTGAATATCCAGCCCAATATGTTTAAAAAGCAATGACTTATCCACTTTTTGCTGAGGAGCATAGACATTAACAATGCAGTTCACACAATTATGTAGTGTGATGTCTTCAAGCATGGCCCTTCCAGGAGAAATATCCAGGACTTGTAAAACAGCGGCAACAATATCAGCAAACAATACACCCAATCCAACACATGGATCTTCCCCTAACGACCACAAAGATACAACCCACCTCCAATCCTTTTCTGCTTTCCGCATTTCAGTCAAAGAATGCAATCTAGTATCTTGTAATAAAATTACATTCCCTTGACCCTCCCTCAACCTTGCAAAAATAACCTTCCTCTTTTTCTGTGATTTAATATTATTAACATTAATAGTGAGAAAGGCAATACTCTCAGCCATGAGAAGGAAAAAGAAGTGAGCTTTACAGAGGAGTGGAAACTACTACTAAATAGAAAAAGTTGAGTCACATCACTTTCTTTTCTTCCATTTCTTCGGTTTTGGTTTATCTCCAAAACCTACATCAGCCACAATCTCAGCAAGTGAGTAAGTAACCGAAGAAATGTCAGAGTCCAAACCATCTTCCTCTCCATCCTGTTCAAATAATAGGGCATAAGAATTCTGTAATGAAACAGAGTCAGCATCTACAGACACCTGTTGCCTTCCAAAAATGCTTTACTAGACTAGAGCGAGTCAACCTTTGAAAAGCAGTATCATGCTGCAAGTCTGGTGGAGGCATACAACTCATATCTGTAACCATTCCAGCACTTAGATCAGGTTCTCCCACCAAACTACTAATACCATCCTCTCCAGGCAATGGTGCAGAAGGGGAGGGGAGTTGCCCCTGTGAATTTGAAGCAGTACTAGGAAGTACCTCTACCACAGCCACGTCCTGTTCCAGTGCTTCCAACCATGAAACATCAATTTCTGACTGGAAACCTTCAGTATCAACCATAGTTTCTTCTTGCCTAGATCTAGCCACTCTCTGAGGCTTTGGGTCAGGAGGATGGGAATGCATAAGCAAATCCTGCATCCTTTGTTTTTCCTTTTAGGCATTAGCCACATATACATCTTGTTCAGCTCCAATAGCAGAATCAACATTATTATGGGAGGCCCAAGAACAAGTATGAAATGTATGTCCATGTTCATAAACAAAGTTTACATTTCATAGGTTGTCTACAATGTGCACCAATGTGATCCAAGTCTCCACAGAGGCCACATTTTTGTTGGTCACAAACATTACTAAGATGATTTAGGCTGTCCTGGGTAAAATATCACCCCTCTATCCCTTCCTAGAAAGAAACAATTAGGGAGGTGCTTCATAAGACCCTGCTCCAGATGTAAATCTACCATATATCTCCAACCCCCAGTCCAGAGGTGTTCATCATCCAATATAGGCTCAGGGTGCCCTTTCACCTTACAATGTTGCTGTAACCAGTAGGTAATATCTGCAACAATAACACCCTCATTGCAGAATAACACAGTAATTTTTTTAGACACAGGCTTAGTCAGTGGAATCACCCTAAAAGACTTCCACAAAGGTGTATGTTTAAGTGCCTAAAACTGTTTCCAAAACCGCTCAAGTCCCACTGGATGTTTAAAACTAACATCAAAGATAGAGTCTCCAGGCATATGCATCAGGGCATAAATCTCATAAGCATAAAATTTCATACTTCCCTTAAGAAGCTCTTATCCAACAAAATGTCTATTTGGCACCTCAGACATAGGACCTCTAAACTTCAAACGGACTGCATTATGCCTAGTTGCAGGCTCAGTGAGCAATCCAGAAGTAGCAGGAAAAAGTTGCTCCTTAACTTTATCATGCCAAACATTGTTAGATCCTTGCTGAGCATGTTCAGGCCCTGTTGGAGCATTTTCAGAAGGAGAGGACACCTGCTGCTTATCAATGTCCAAACTCACTCCAGTGAGAGGAGAAGGGGGGTGTGACCACAGTAGAGGAAGGAATCTCTCCTTCCAAATGCTTAATATCTTCCAGGAGTAAATCCTGATCTAATTCAGAAGGGTCCTGAACCCCCAACAGTGGGGATTTTTGCCCAGGAGGTCAATAATGTATCAGAAACATCTGTGGACATATGACTCTGTACAGCAGGGCCTACAGCAACCCCAGAAGTCTCTACAGATCCAGACAGACCAGCTATATTAGCATCCCAGCCTGTACCTTCTGAATTTTTCACCCATCCTGCAGCCTCCAAAGCTTTTGAAACCCATGCAGCAGGAGCTACATGTACACCATCTGAAAGATGAATCCCCATTTGTACCTCAGATAAGGGTGGGAAACATGCAGTGTTTTGCAATGAAATATGACTTTTTTTTTTCTTTTCCCTGGCCAGCAGCAATGCTTTTTTATCTCCCCCCCCCCCCAGGGAAACTCCAATATTAAACTGTCAAGCACAAGTAGCGCCAGGGCTTCAGCTTCACAAAACAGTGAGGCCTTCCCTGACAGCACTATCCATATAGGGCATATTCTTAAACAATGGCTCAAGATCTAATGTAGGTGACTGCAACTCCACCCTACAGGCATTCATATCTCCCATGTCCTCTACAGACAGTACCTTAGTTTGCGGCAAATCCACATCAGTGACCTCTGTAGCTGCAGCACAGCATCTGTAGTAGAAAGAACAACATTCTCCAAGTCCAGCTCTTCAGGAGACTGTGCAACATCCATTTCCTGCACTTCCATAGAATCATCCTGCTGCCTCCTGAGTTCTCGCAACAAATGGTTCCGTATAGCCTGGAACTGTCGCTTCTCTGCTGCAAGTTGCTGATGAATCAGCTCAGTATCTCAAACTTCATCCGTTACAAGCTCCACAGGATCAGCAGGCAGCAAATCAGACTGAAAGACTCCTTCAACTTCAACATTTTCCATTGTAATATTCTGCATATCGAAGACGTTTTCCTTTAGCATTTCATCAGCCATAGTGGTCACAAGCGAGAAGGGGGGCTAAGGAGGTGACCAGCTCCTAAGCCTCCCACACATCTAGTCATTCCACTGGCAGCAAGCACACTGCAGATTCCAAGACAAATGCAGTGCCCTCTAACAATAAAAATACCACCAATATCTTAATCTGGTTCAAGGTCAGTTGGCATTCATCTGTATCCCCCCTCCCCCGGGTAGTACCTGAAAATAGGCTGAATTTGTCTAGTGCACTTACCCAGTCAAAAAAACTAACTAAATAAATAAATAAAATAAGATATTTTAAAATCACAGAAAGGAAGACTGGAAATGTAAAAACTGTATTATCTGGTAACACATTGAGTCATTATAGCTCACACATTATGTTTATGAAAGTACATGGAATAGGTTCAGAGTTGCAGATTAAGATGGAAAATGCTACAGGCTGGTCGGGCTACCCTGAATGGACTGCTTAATTGTTTTTTAATTATTTATTAAATTATATGATATTAGGGAAGTACCTTTATGCTCAAGTGCCTTTTTTCCAAGGTCCACATCAAGATGGATTATATAAAGTACAGTACATAATCACAGAATATGACATTACAAAATGCTTACATAAAGTGCAGCACAAAATCGCATATGAGTCAGTTACAAAGTACAAATCAGGTTATGTGCAGTTACATGAAGCTTGTTCAGAAAGTAATGCACTTAGAGAGTTTCTAAATTGCACCAAGTCTGACATGTTAAGTAATGAGTCAGGGAGATCATTCAGTCTTACAGAAATAAATAGGAAGTTTGTGTCTGAAATGGCCTGAAAGAAATTATATATAGCAGTAAATGACGAAGTACAATAACTAAAGTGTTTAATTTCCTGCGTTATTTTTACTTAAATGCTAAAGAGATGTGCAGTAAGTTATTTGGATACCTACTCAAACTCTGGTTCCAAAAGAAATTAAAAAACATTTATCAGGAATATAAATTTAATTGTACTCACTGCAGCAGCAAATCCTAGCTGTCACCAAACAAATATTAATGTGCAGCTCAGGTGGGTATGAAGGTATGTATTAGGAATCACATCAGTCCAGAGGGGAGGGACTGACTACAGTCCTACTCTCAAGGAACAAGTTTAAGGATTGCAGGCTCACTGAAGTAACACTTTCCAAGTTGGATTAGGAAAGGGATTTTAAAGGGAAAATAAACAAAAAAGTTATGCTTTTTGACAGGGGTGTCATTTCACCAAAACTAAGGGGGGTTGCAAGACCATCAATAACATTTTCCAATTAACCGTTGTCGATGCCCATTGTTACATAATGCACTTAAAGACACACTCACACATTCTCTGAGGCAGGAAGATCAGAAGGTTCTGGGTTCTAGACCCACACTAGGAACTTGGGGTTAAAGCCCCAAACTGACACTGTAATGCATGGGGAGGGGGGGTGCTGCACTCTAGAAGTGCCATCTTTCGGATGAGACATTAAAGGTGAACTGCACTGAACCTTTACGTCATTTTGTCCAGTTGATACCTTTTTCATATATTTAATCCCTTTCTATTATTGTCCCATCTTTACTGGCCCTTTGGTATACACAGTGGTGTTTTTGATTAACACACTGCTGATAGGTGTCATTTATTATCTGTATGATGCAGTTTATGTCCCTTGTGGGTCACAGAGTTCCAGAGTAGAACATGAATGCATTGTGAAAACAATTAAAGTTCTTTAAGAAGGACATAAAGTACATTGTACAGTTGTAAAATGGTACTTCCCATCAAAGTGTAAAGCAGAAACACCTAGTGAATTTAATAAAACATCAGTATGGATGGAACAAAAACAGAATATGAACCAGTACTACAAATGCAGCTTCTACAGAAAACACAAGCTTGCAGATTCAATGCAGTTCTTCTTTAAACCAAGGCCCATCTGCCTGTTCTGCTGGTTTTTCAGGTTGGACATTAAAGATTCCATGGCACTTTCTGAAAGAAGTAGAGGACATTTCCCCAGTGTTCTAGTCAAACTTCCCCCATTCGCTACAAATGCTACCAACAACTTAATCTGGAACAGTTTCAGTTGATGTCTGTCTGTATCTCCCCCCACCCCAGGAGAAGGCTGAATATAAGCAGAATGACCTTCCTAGTCCTTCTTTCTCTGTCAACAAAAAATAAATCAATAAAATGAAATAAAAAAGACTCTTGGAAAAATCAGAACTAATCTATGCTGAGGTTGACAGGACAGCTCTCCTGCCTGCTTTGACTATATTTCAACCACAAACAAAATTATGGGGAGCACTAAACAATACTAGTAATAAATTGGTGGACATCCCACACTTTTTTCCAAGATGTGTGTACTGTATACATTACATGCACTGAATTCTGATACTTTTCAAAATGCAGACAGTGCTTCTGATGTACAAAGCACACATCTTGGTGAAACAAATGTAGACCATGTGGTGCACATTCCATTATTATAAATGTGGGGGTCAGACAATAAGTTTTATCAACAATCCCTATTCAGCGGCCAATAACAGGATTATTCAAATTACTACAGTTATGTTAACCATAATGCTGTTTCCAAGTAAATAATTCTATAATTTGCCAAATATATTCTTAATTGGAATAACAATACACATTTTTCTATATTTAGGCTGTATACCCTCCCTTGTATGTGTGCCTTCGTTCAGCCTTGCCTATTTTATACACTGTATTTGCACAATTTTATTTTCCTGAAACTGAAATACCAGGGTGACAGTGCCTTCTGTTCTTGTGAAACCGCCTCCCCCATACCTAGAAATTAATTGTGGCTGTCTCACTCTCAGTGAGCCTTCATTTATGCTTTACTGCCTTCCCCTTTCCCTAACCTTTCCTGATGACAATCACAATTATTAAATAAAGAAATATGGAGAAGAGGCCTCCTGCCTGCTGTTTGGGCCATAGCTATAAACTGCTGTCCTGCTGCAGTCAGCAGGGGTCAATCTTAACCATTTTTTGCATTAGCCAGCAGGGCAAGTTGATTCAAAATTGCACTAGCCCTCAATTATAATGATAAATTTTGATCACTCATACAGGAAACAATGGAAGCCAAAAAATATGTGGATTATTGCATATTTATCATACTCCCACATTGCTTCCAGCTACCCAGCAGAAAAAAAGGACTGCAATGCCATCACACACAGTGAGCCCCCCCCCAACCCCTCATTGTTTTGTACCATGGCCTCCTCTCTTCCTCTTTCTGCCCCCCCAAACCAGAGGATATCACGACAGCAAATGTTCAATCAAGCAGCCTAGCTCTGAACACACAATAGCTGACATCATCATGCACCTTACCACACTGTCACCACCACCCACTAGGCAATGAACAGAGCCAGGCAGAGAAAGACAATCTCAGCCCCCACCCTATAGTTTTTGTACAGTCTCAGCTGAGCCAGGAGCACATCCAAGATTTCTTTGGGGAATGGGCTACACAAACCTAAGGGGCTTGAGAAATAAAATAAATATACATTTTTATTTTGAAAAGCATTGATTTTAATATGCTCCACCCCAACAATAACAGATTTTTCTTTAACATTGTCCTTTCATCAGCCAAGGGGAAACAGTACACAGGCATAATGCTATAATATATCTGTTTCAGTATAGGATGATGTATGTACCCCAGGCATGCCAATTTTAAGCTTTCAAATTATGTATTTTATTAAGGTTTATTTTGTACCATACTTGATACTAAGCTTTGTTTTTAGGATGAAAGGACATGCTGGGTGAACTGCATGGATGGTGATGACTGGCAAGGTCCATTTAGAAGAGCTGGGGACCCAAAACACTTGGCAGTAATGGCAGCTATGGATCTGTGGATGATCATTTCAAAGTCTGGTCTGTAGTGGTGTCCAGAGAAAGAATAGAGTTAAGAAATTTGGAGTGGAGAGGGAAGTTATGGTGAGGCTTGGATAAAACCCACCACCTGCAGGGCCAACCCTGTTTACCTCCTTGTATTTTGTCACTGAAATGTTGGATACAGACACTCAAAATGTAGGGAAATGAGTGGCACTGGTCTTAATAATATCGGACAAATATTTAGAGACACATTCAGAAAATTTGAAAGCTAGTGACTTAACAGCACTATACCCTTGATCACACCCTGGACACTAGCTGAAAGTCCTAACAGTGGAGTGATAATGACTCACATTGAGTCTTTTGTGGGACCCCCCCCTCTTGAACTACCAGATAATTGCAGCTGCTAATGAGCTGTTAATCACACCAGGCCATCTGGATCACCGAGAGAGATTAGCATGAGGACTAGAGCCTGCTAAAGTAGAGACTTTTTTAACTTCATTAACAGCCATGAAAACCTGCAGTAGTCAAGACGGACAAGTACAGAGTTAGCTGCACTAGCCCTGGTCAATTTGCACTAGGGTTTGGGCTAGTAAAACAATGTTAAGATCAACCCCTGAGTCAGCGTGAATACCACATAGCTGCACACTCCTCAAAGCCTTGGTGTACTGACTTAGCCCAGCACTCTTGTGCATCCCCTTTGATGGCACTCTCTCCTCCTCAGTGGTTCAATCGATGGTGGCCTGTAGTCCTGCACACAGGCAGCCAACCCCTTCCAGTACTCCTTTCCCACCCAGGCCAAAAGAAAATGAGCCAAGACTCAATCATGGCTGCCTGACACCCCCCACAAACTCAACAAGTTCTCCCTACCTTCTATGATGTGGCAGGTGGCAAGCCACAGGGTCGCTATTGTTTGCAATTTCTCTCCTCACACAACTCACATGACAGCTCCATCAGGTGGTGGTCCCAACTCATTACTGAGCTGTGGAATGGTACACTCCACTCCACTCCACAGCTTATCAGGTCAGGAAGTTTTTTGTCAGCTGCAGGTAAAATAGGTTTTATTAACTTTTCTTTGTCAGTAGTGTCATGAAGCTGAGACTGGTCTCCTCTTCAACAAACTCACGGGCATGACTGCATTGTATTTTTGGGGTGGGCTATGGCACACCAACATGCTGGTAGTGGGGTTAGGGGGATGGGTATGCAGTATGCTGACTGGCTGGGAGTGGGATGGGGCAAGGGGGATGGGGGGATGGACAGGCAGGCTGACAAAACTGAGGGGCAAAAAAGAGATGCAAAAATAGTTGGAGTCAGGTGGCCAAACTAGGTCAGCTAGTTAGCAAGGTAATAGTAGGGTTGACAAGCATACTGTAGGGGTTGCAGAAAAGTAATAAAGGATCACAAATGTGAACCCCAGTGACCCCTAAATGTTGCCCAGCTTTTTGGTTAAAATCACCGCATAAATTAATAAAGATCTTAAGCAGTTTGGATGTGATGATATTATATGACACTTTACTAGAAATGTAGAGTTTCAGATATTTAATTCTGATTTACCATTTCAGATCATGTTCATCACATGGTCAAAGCTGTTAATATAAGATTTGGTACAACATATTCTTCGGGAATAAAAATTATCTAACCCCTGAATCAAGATGTTCTATTGCATGACATCTGCTTCAGTCACGTGCAGCATACAGTTGTATCCTATAGAATTCTGAACTCAGAAACAGTTCTAGTTAAGGTATCACAGATCTATAACAGGATATGTAGATTTTTCCTTTTGACTTATTCACAGTACAGGCCACCACTGCATTTTTGATGAACTGTAGACATGTTTATGGAATATTTTCTGTATATGTTTATCAAGAAAATAATGTCTACTGAACAAAATACTTGTATCAAATGCTTTAATTTTCACCAGATCAGTATTTTCTAAGATCTTTTGAATCATTAACTCTAACAGTACTTAGCACTATGGGGTCCAGAACCATTGTCTCACTTGGCTATGAAGTTATAGGATTTATTGCAAAGGTGCTTTGCATGTGTATAGTGAGATAAATAAAAAAGTGTTTCTACAGCAAACAATAGCTGGTTTTACATTTTCTTGTAAAATATACAAGGTGAGCCAGAACAATCATTCCAGAATGGGGAAGGGTAAGGCACTACCGACAGCAGTAACGGAAAAGAATGGAGCTATGGAAGGTGAGTTCACTGTACAGACAGGACATAGACAACCAATTCACAGGATTCCATGGTCACTGGACCACCAGGGAAGACAGGAAAGGAAAAGTACACTTAAATATTGGCACAACTATTAGGGCACTGGGCATGGGGAATGACTGGCTGTAGCACTATGTGCCTGAGCCTCATGCCATGGGCCTGGGGCACTCTGCATGGGCTGGCCCTGGTGGCTCTTGCAGTCTGGTATAGAGATGGGTGAAGTGGCCCCAATTCACTCTGTGAAGTGATTCAAGGAGTGAAAGTGAATTCATGGAGTGCTCCACAACGTGAAGCGGAGTACTTCGCATTATAATGGGTAACGCGAAGTCCATTGAAAACAAAGACTTTGCATTACTTCACCTTCCCAAACCACTACTCCACGAATTCTTAAGGTGAAGTATATTGAAAACAATGTACTTCACCTCACTTTGCCTTGTTTTTAAGCTCCAAAGGTGAATTTTGCAGTGTTTCATGGGATTTCAGGTCACATGGACTCTAGATTGCTCTGCACAGCCTCAGTTCGGGGTAGTGTGTAGGAAGCTGTAGGAGACAGTCTGCTGTGAGAGCTCTCTGTGATCCATACCTTCTAAAAGCTGTTAAAAAGGCATTCTTGAGTCATTTTTTTGCTGAAACTTTAGTTCATCAATTGTAGGAAACCCTACTGTGCTCATATCATCGAGCGTTTATTGTTTGTGTGTGGATTTTGAATGTTAATGTACAACATTCAGTCTGTGTACTGAGAGACAGTGGAAGTGTGCTTTGGGGGAAGGGCGTACCTGTGGTGTAGGTAGATTAACTTGGTGAAAAAGACAGTTCTTTCTGTTTTGGTGATGTTTTTCTTGTATAACTGTGTTAATGTACACACGGTAATATTTTCAATATTTCTTGCCATTTTTTGGCTGATTGTTGTGGTGCAGCAGTGCATAATTTTAGTTTGTTTAAAATATGTGGTTGTATTACTGAAGTTTTAAATTTACTACTATTACTTAGTGTGTGTGTGTGAGTATGTGTGTGACGCATGTCATCAGATCAGACACCTTTTATTGTGCCACATAGTAATTTCAGCAATGTGAACCTGCTATCCACTGCAGCTGTGTGATTTTTGTAGTTCTTTGTGGTATCTTTACTAGTACTAGTACTAGTACTAGTGACTTACTGCAGCAGAGCAGTACACTACCCCCCCCACACGACCCGCCCCAACCGGCAAAGGTATTCTTTTCCAGATCTGAATTTCTGATGTTGAGCACTGGTTATGTATTGAGCGTTTGCATCTGCATCTTTTCAGTGTGCAGCGCAATCTTAATCCAGCTATGCATTTGCATCTCTTTAGGGCCCAATCTCCATCTTTAACTTAAGTCATAGTTGTTTCTTTGGCTTCCCTTCAGAGTACTGGACAGGTGTGGTGCATAATTCCGCATGAACATTGTACTCATTAATATGCGTTTTTAAGTCAGGACCATCATCATGAATCACTCGTCATACAAATCACGTTCTTCATCATCACGGTCACAAATGTAGTCACAAATCACAATTCACTCTCACATCACGAATCACAACATTAATTTTTTTACTAGTTACTTGGATGTATTGTAAGCCTGTTTTGTAGTATCTCTCCACGCTTCACCACCCCACTATTATAGTCATTAAGACGTGTTTTTAAGTTGGGGAGTTTTGCGCTACAGCTCATCAGGAAAGTACAACCATAGGCATTCGTGTTCCCAATACAGTCCCATATTGGTTATCTCACTCCGTCGACACCGAATCACGTTCTTTATCATCACGGTCACAAATGCAGTCACAAATCATGATTCACGATCATGTCATGAATCACAACATTCGTTTCTTTACTAGTTACTTGGATGTATTGTAAGCCTATTTTGTAGCATCTCTCCAGGCTTCACCACCCCACCATTGGGATCCACGATGGGAGTACGACAAAAACGTTTATCGAATGCCCCGTCAGTGACACCAGCAGGTTGATCACATTCTGCAGTCGGCTTCTGGTTCACACTTTGTTCTCATTTTCTTTGGTGGGTCTTCACTTCCAGAACCCCCCACTCAGGGGGCTGCGCCATCTGCACCCGCCCACTTAAGAATTCTCAACTGCAGTCAGAGCTGATTGGGGGGGTGCAGGACCCCTGACAGACAGCTCCAGGTTCCAGCGGGTCTCCCACCGTGGCTTGGTGCTGTAGTCACTGTGGGTGACCTCGCTGGTGAAATGTCACTGTCAGGGGGGTAACCGCCACCATTGTACTCATTAATATGTGTTTTTAAATCAGGGAGTTTTGTGCTACAGCTCATCGGGGAAGTACAGCCATAGGCATCCTCATTCCTTTCTGTACAGCATGTGAGTTACAGTACTGTAAGTAGTGGTGAGCGAAGTAGTCCCAATTTGCTCCATGAAGTGATTCATGGAGTAACGTGGAATCCGCAGTGTACTCCACAATGTGAAGCGGAGTACTCCGCTTCATAATGAGGAACACGAAGGTCATTGAAATCAATGACTTTGCATTATTCCGCCCTCCCCAAACCACTTCTCCACCAATTTTAAGGAGAAGTACATCAAAATCAATGTAATGCACCTCACTTCACCTTATAATTGTGCTCCAAATGAAATTCTGCAGTGATTCATGGGATTGCAGGTCACATGGTCTCTAGATTGTTCTGCACAGCCTCAGTTCTGGCCTGGGTAATGTGTGTGGTGGTAGCTGGAGACACTGTGATTCAAAACCTCTAAAAGCTGTTTAAAATGCCTTTTTGAGTCATTTTTTTGCTCAAAAGTTAGTACATCGATTGTAGGAAACCCTTCAGTCTATGTACTGTGAAGTGTGCTTTGGAGGAGGGGTGTATTTGTGGTGTAGGTACATTAACTGGGAGAAAAAGGCAGTCTTTCTGTTCTGGTTATATTTTTCTTATATAACTGTGTTATTGTACACAGTAATATTTTCAGTAATTTTTGACTTTTTCGCTGATTGTTGTGGTGCAGCAGTATATAATTTGTCTGTTTAAAACATTTGGTTATATTACTAAAGGTTTTCAATTTGCTACGCATTACCTGTAGTGTGTGTGTGTGTGTGTGTTGCATGCCATTAAATCAGACACGTTTAATTGTGCCACAGAGTAATTGCAGCAGTGTGAACCTGCTATCCACCACACCTGCATTAATTTTTTATACTGCTTTGTGGTATATTTACTGGTAGTGGATTTGTTACTGGTATGCACCAATCCCCATGCTGGCAAAATGTATTCCTTTCCAGATTTGGATTTGTGACTTGTGCACACTAATTAGGTGGTGGTGTGCCTTTTCATATGCACCCTGGAGTGCGCAGTGCAATCTTAATCTGTCTGTGCATTTGCAGTGCACCATTAATTCTGGGAGACTGTACTTCTTGTTACGCTCTCATTTCACTTTGTCAGCACTGGAGAATTTTCTGGACACAAGACAGTAGCATTTCATCAGCACTGGAGAATATTCTAGACACAAGACAATAGCATTTTGGGGATGCACATTAATTCTGGTGACTGTGCGTGACCACTGTGTGCATGGCTCAGTGCGCCATTAATTCTGAGAGACTTTGCTTTTCTTTTTACACTCTCATTTCACTTCATCAGCACTGGGGAGTTTTCTGGACACAAGACAGTAGCACTTCGGGAATGCACATTAATTCTGGTGACTGTGTGGGTGGGGTGCTGCCAATATTGTTGTCACTCCGACTTACTTCGTGTTTAAAGTGGAATGACAATGCAAAGTAATAATAACAAGGCAAAGTGAGCCTTTCCAATGGGGCACTCCACGTAGCGAAGTGCCAATGCGAAGTGGCCACTTCGCATTCACTTCACAGGAGGATTTTAAATTCGCTGCATCTCTAGTCTGGTATCATAGTTGTCACACAGCCTACAGTATATGTGACCACTAACAAGTGAACAGAGTGATTGCGTAACTGTATGCTGCACCACTGTCACAGAGACAATCCACTCCTACAGAAAGTGGGTTTCAGGATAAGGAGATGAGTGCACCCTACACTCCTCCTGAGATACAAGGGTTGTGGACAACCAATGCCCAGGATTCTGAGGTCAATGGGCTACCAGGGAACAGTATCATTTTTATACATATTAGAATGTCCATCAAGTTGTCATCTTGGCATAGGGTGAGTTGGGTGGGGGTAAACCTCAACAGTAGAACCATGTGTCTGGAGAGAGGCCATGGCAGGGCACTATGCTTTGAATGCCATTCCATGTGTCAACCCGCCAATTGTTGCAGTTTCAGTGTCTTTGTAGCCACATAATTAGTACCCTGGTGCCTACACCCTCCAGTAGTTTCAGGTGAAATAAGTAAAATCCATTTTGCACACATTTTGTGAAATTGTGTCTTTTTCACAATAGTTTACGCTGTTTCATGAATTGAGTGCAATATATATAAGCACAATTTTCACACATAGTACTGAGCATGTGTAAAATAACGTACATTATGGTTTAATGTGCACACAGTGAATTATATAATCTCATGATATGGAAGACATTTTCACATTTTATGAGCACCATCTGGCTTTTTCCATAAAATAGATGTATTTTACAGATTTAGGTTTCAAAAAATGGGTGCCTTCAAATGAGTACAACATTCACATAGGAGTACTACTGCAATGTTAACAAATAGTGCTTTTTTAGGGTATAGGGAGGTTTTCCCATGATTTCTTGTTGATTTACACTGAACATGCTCCAACGTTAATCAGTCATCTCTATGCATTTAAGAGAGAGCAGTAAGTAGCCTTAGATCTGCAGAGACGCGATCTGAGCAATCCAACTTTAAAATCTAGTTTGTCTTTTGCAATCCACTTTTTATGTTACTTTTGCAGTGCCTTCATTTTATAGGGTGGAATTAGGAAGTTTCAACATTGCAATAGCAAACTAGTCAAGGAAGGGAGAAGAATTATTTTTTAGGTTTTACAATTTTGCCTAGATTCATCAGGAGGTCCTGTGAAATGTGTTCCAATGTGGTACACATACAGTGCTCTAATTCCTGTGCATTATAACTGAAATTTGCCATCTTGTAATAGCCCTGTCAGTAACTGTACAGGGAAATAGTGTTTGTTTTAAACAGAGTCACTAACTAGTATGAACTCCATGTGCAGTAATTTCGCACTGGGAGGATCAAATCCCACTACTTTCTACCTATCAGGGTGGAGAGCAAGAAACAGTCTTTCAGTTCCAATGCATGGACTAAGCATCACTTCAAACTGCCCCAGGCCTTATAAATGGATGGTTTAATAAATCTTTTGTAGTTTTTTTATAATTTCATTTTTTTGCAAACAAAAAAGAAATACAATTTACATTGCAATACTTATTATGCATACGTCAATACAGACACAAGGTACTATTTGTAGTAGCTTATGTTAGCAATAATCCACAACAGGGTGTGGGGTTATAGGCATTTAATCCATGCCTGGGTTGCATTGTGAGCATGAGGCCACAGGCGGTGCTCACAGCACTGGCGTGGATGCATGCCAACAGCTCACACCTGGAAATGAGTTTGCCTATACCATGAGTTGCATGAAGGACACGAATAATGATCAGAAAGGGTGATTTCAAGGATGAAAAAAAGAACTTTTTTCATTGTGTATCCTTCTATCTGAAAAAAAAATAGTTCCATATGTACATTGAGGGTAAACACTTTATGGTTAAGTTAGACATTCTGTAAAGTACAAAAGCATTGTAGATGCATTAGTGCTAATGCTCACATGTAAACTAAGTGAAACACCATGGGGAAAACAGTACTGTGCACTGGCAAGCTTTCTGTAAACTACACAATTCTGTGAGAAATTTGTTCCATTTGTAATCAATAGCAGAATAACTATGTAACATTTTTTTCTAACATATTCACATGCTTCCTGGAGTATATGAGTAGAGTGTTGCTTATGTATATTGTAGTGATGGAAATACTTTAATACTTCCTTTCAGTGTTCAAAACACAGGACAGCAAAGTAACACAGCTCCTTTCCTAAAGTAATCAGTAAAACATGTTAGAACATCTGTTTTATTTGCTTTTACCATGTATTTGAATACATTACTTCCATGATTTGCAAGTGCTGCATCATGGGTATGTAAATAATATGGGTTACGCAATAGCTCTGTCATTCCCTGAGAAATAGACTTCTAAACAGTAGCTCACATACCCATGATGCAGTGCTTGCAACTCATGGAAGTAATGTATTCTCATACATGGTAAAAAGCAAGTAAAACAGATGTTCTAACATGTTCCTATACTCATTGATTACTTTAGGGAAGGGTCTGTGTTACTTTGCTTTCCTGTCTTTTGAACACTAAAATAAAAAGTATTATACAATGGCAAGAAAGAATCCTGGCTTCTGAATGGTCAGTTGGCTGTCACAGCAGGGATGTTATCCTGGCATAACGTCCTTGCTGTTCACTTGGACGATGATGATCTCTTACTTCTCTTAAGAAACAAAAATATTTTTACACACTAACAAAAACATTCTTTAAAATATTTTTTTTTATTATAAAAAAACAAGCCATTGTATAATAGGAGTAATGTTCTCTAGGGTGGGTGTTATGCTGCGATAACATCCCTTCTCGGGTGTTGGATTCCCTCGGCCGATGGCCTCAGGCCCCACCACCCGGGGTGGGATGTTCTCCCAGCATAACACCCACCCTGTCAGGCATTATACTTTATTAAAGTATGTTGGTCATTACGATATAAATACACAACACTCTACTCATATACTTCAGGAAGCCATGCTGGCTGGGAGAATATGCTTTTATTGGGATAATCACAATACTTGGTTTCCTGGAAGTAGTCTGGGTCACCTAACTGGATTAAAAAGGAAATTTAATCCACAGTCACCTGATGGTGTTTGACTGATCAGCAGTTCACCTTCATGCAACCCATGTAATAATATATATTACCTCCATTACAATTTGTATGTCCAGTTTCTCAGTCCTGGAATTTTTATAGCTATTCATCCATACCTCTTTTCAACAGTGTTGAGGAGAGAGTTTGCTCTTTTCAGTTCTCAGTATTGGTAATCGGTGACTATGTTTATGGGGGGTTAATCTAAGGAACAAAATCCTGGACATTATTCATAGTATGTGTAATCCATCCTTGCCATCTATTGTTAAATACTTCCATTTGTTGTCTGAGCTCATATTTTATTTTCTCCACTGTGTAAAGTTGTCTCATTATTGCAATCTAGTGTTGCATTATGGAGGGTAAGGGTTGAAGCAACAGTCTTGTGACAGCTTTTTTTAGCCACCATTAATGCAAAATTAATTAAACATTTGTGGTGCTTTTAAATCAGTGCATTGGGTAATAAAAGAATAAAGTTAATTCTGGAGATAAGCGGGGAAAATCCATGCAGATATGCAACATTTCTTGCCCTACCTTGCTCCAAAAGGTATGGAGGGTGGGACATTGCCAAAAAATGTGTGAGTATGTCACTGAAAGTTCCACACAGTCTCTCCAACAGGCTCCCATTTGCCATTGCCCAAATTTGACCACTTGGCTTGGAGTCCAGAAATATTGGACTGCAGATTTCCTTTTCATGCAGATTCTTTCCATTGTGAGGATGAGAAGACTTTGTTGTGTAGGGTATATTTTCCCCACTGTTTTTCAGTATTTCTGATGTTTAGTTCTGCCATTTGTGTTCCATGTTTCTGCATAGAGCTAGTGCAGGGAAGTGAAGGCCTCATAACCATGGCAAATAAAGTCGAGTGGCATTACCTGTGTTGTAGAATTTTGTTGCAATATTAATCGGGGCTGGGAGGATCTTTTGAAGCCAGTGGAGGGAGGACCTTCTTATGGTAGTGTCTTTCTTGGAGAAATTTTATTGGGTAGTGAAAATTTCTGTTTCAGTTGTGCAAAGGACAGGAAGTGCCCACCATCCCAGAACTGGTAGAGGTGGGTACGCCCTTGTTGAATCTAGTGTGCAAATTTGGTGTCTACAGTATTTGCAAGGGGGAAGAAAGCTGCATCAACTATGAGAGCTTTCATTGGTGTTAATATCGCCAGGTACTTATGAGTTTGCCAAACCTTATACCACTGGTATAACACTGCTTGAGTAAAGACATTTTCAGATGTTTCCATTAGATTGAGTGGTGGGATTGAAAACGGAGTTTGGGATAAAGGTTTTTAAGTCTGTTAGGTGTACAGCTTTTCAGTGAACAGCATAATTTGGATCAAGCCAAGCACTGACATCATTAGTATTGCTGCCTGGCTTTTGATATTAAAAATCTTGTTTGAAGTTGATATCTATTTGCGCTGTGCCCTTGCTTAGAAATGAATATGCAATATTATAAATAACTAGGCTTTACTGGAATATTTATAAATGTTGGAGTTTGTGAATTGATTTTAAAATATTTACTCTCATAACTTGTCACACTTAAAAAAAGTGCAATGAGGAGGCATGAAAGGCATTGGGTGAATTGTTTGTGGGCTGTGAGGCCTCACACTAGGCTATATGCTGGCACTATGATACTTCTGGAACTTGATATTCAAAACATTGCCCAGGCACAAATCCTAGCTCGCCCATGCAAACCGAGTTTTGCATGGATGTCCTATATTGGAAAGTCGGGTTAGCATGGGCAAACAGGGTTTGCACCTGGGCAATATTTAGAGGGGAGCCTAATGCAAATGAAGGGGCAGGGACCAGAATATTAGTACAGTCAAATTCAGAGTATGTACACCACGCTAGGCCATTTTGCATGGTCCCCTTGTGCAGCACACATATTGCTGATTGAAACCCTGACTTACTCCCGAACAACCCTAGCAGCTGGTGGAGGAAGTACTGCAGCCCCGCAGCCCCAAACACAGCAGTCCCTGGTGTCTAGTGACCCCTCCCCAATGATTGCCATCCCGATGTAGACTGTGAAAATTCCCTGGTGCTAGTGGTCGCCCCCCCACACCAATCGCTGTCCCAATGTAGACTGTAAATGTTTCTTGGTGCCAGTGGTTCTGCTCCCACCAATCACCATCCCGACATAAAATGTACAACTTCTCTGGGGCTAGTGAACCCCCCCCCCCAGCAATCCATTTCAGTGTAAAATGTAGAAGTTCCCTGGGGCTAATGGTCTCCACCCCCATGCTGATTGCCACCCAATGTTAAAACAAAACATTCCCTGGTGTCTAGTCATCCCTCCACCCACCCACACCAATGCCCACCATTGCAATAATATTTCCTGGTGTCTTGCAGTCACAACCCCCAACCACACCTGTGCCTACTGTTGCAATAATATTCCTTGGTGTCTAGCAGTCCCTCCCCCCATCCACAGTCATGACCAATGTGTTACTAAGTATTCCCTGGTTTCCAGTGGCCCCTCCACCCAGTCACCTGCCCAACACACAGACACTGTCTTCCTGGTGTCCTGTGTATCCCCACTCCATCCCAATCCCCTGTATATGACAGAGAAACCATTCCCTGGTGTCTAACATACCACCTTCCCTATCTCTGATCCCCTGTACAATTCAGGAATGTCATTCCCTGGTGTCTAGCAGACCCCCCACTCTGGCACATAGTATCCCACCACCCTGCTCCCCCCATCCTGACCCTGAGTCAGTGACCACCTTGGCATTCTACCATGACTGGCAGCTGACTGAGCTGTCTATGAGTGCATACTGTTATAGCTGACTGTATAATACAGGCTCATTGACAGTTCAGTTAGCTGCTGGCTGTGGTGGAGATAAATGTTTTACATGTACATCACATCTTTCAAATTTGTAGTGTGCTGCTGTACAGATTGTGTGAGTGTGAAGCTCTTTTGTATTGTTCTTGGCATTGGCATTGCTTACCATTGCTGCCCCCCGCCTTTTTTGTTGTTTCCTGCACAACAATACCGACACAAGTACAGAAGGGACCAGGGATGTGGTGGCTGTATCCAGTGGATGCTAGGGATATGGACAACCATCTTACACAATTCTGGGACCACCAGGAAAGACTAGTGAGGAACAACGTATAAACATACTGGCATAGTAATCAAGGAATGGGGCAAGGGGTGGAAAATACTTTTGTAGTACAGTGTACCCAGGGCACAGACCAATGCATGTCACCATGTACCTGGTGGATTTCCATGTGCTGATGCCTGCAGTAGTCATAGTCTAGACATCTGGACAGGCAACTTACATCAGGTATATGCTGCAGCTGCTGGAGAAGAAAATGCACATCTTGTAAAAACAGTACCCATTTGTAAATGGCAGTTTTGGTGGATGGTAGCACAAGGAACCATACATGCCTCAAATAGTACCACCTTCCACAATGACTATGTATACAAGTTCCTAGTTATCTCAGCCCAGCAGAATGAAGGAATTTGCCTTGTGACATCATTCATTTGGGTCATGGTTAGGCCAAAATAGAAACACAATTTAAAAGCAACATTTGTGCAAAAGGACTAAAGCAACATTTCTCTTGGAATGGCATTGGAAAACTAAGCCAGGTTCTGGAGAAATAAAAAATTCCACATACCTCACTAATGCAAAGCATCATGGGAAGTTTATGCATACCTATTTGCATATACCTGCCATGCTGCTTTGCTGTTGTGCGGTACTTATAATTTTGCATGCTGTATTATTCCACACAAGCAATCTCTACAGGGAAGTCCTTTGGCAGACAGGATTAAGTAGAAATAAAATATTTTAGTCGTAATATAAGGGAAAATTTGCAAATGCTTTGCAGGGCATTTATACAGTGTGACTCTTTGTGTTATACACACATTATACACATGGTGGTCTCAAGTTCTTTCCTGTAATAGGTCTGTGTGTCAGCACAGGAAAACAAAGCAAGGAGTGTCTGATATAATGAGGGTGCTGGTATTCATGGAAGTGCTGCACTATGCACAGTGGCACCATAACACACTCAATCACTGGTTGCAAGGAGTGGCAATCCTTGCCACAAGAGAAAGCAGAAAGCAGTTCTTGCTGGGGTCACTGCCTTGCAAACATGGAACTTTCATTCCAGAAGGCAGAAGGTTTAGGCTATACACAACATCATGGACACAGTCATTAAAGGACGGGAACAGGTCTAGGGAGATTTGATTCACTAGATACTAGGAATGTGGACAACCAGTTCCTACAATTCAATGACCACTGAACCACCGGGAAAAGCTGGTGAAGAACACTACTAGGCTGTTTTCTCATCTGTGCTGCCTAGGTCAACATCACCAAGCCAGTTACCAGGATTCTTTTCAGTAATACAAAACAGGTCTGGTACCCCAGAAGAATAGCATGCTCTAAATCCTCTTTTCCATTCTTTGCTCATGAAATCCTGGGGTCAGGTTGGGAACACAGTTTGCCAGCATGCCAAATCAGTCCCTTATTGCTTGATGATATGAAACTGACTCGTTAGCCTTTTCTAAAGAATACTTCTTTGAACAGGGATACAGGGATTATTCAGGAACTGTAAGGGCTACAAATATTTATAGATAAAACATTGCAACCCAAATCAGTAGAACTATTCTAGTTTGACTTAAGTTTTCATTCCAAAAATTATATCTCTAACCCTGCTGGTTCCTAAGTTAGCCCTTAGCTTTAGAAAAAGCTACTGCAACTTTGGAACTGTTCTGGATAGAAACTTATTTTCTTTAAATTCAAAGCTTGTATGCAGGGAAACATAAAATACTTATATCGATATGGTTTCAGTTATCAGTAATTAATAATATTATCAAAAATAGCCCTAATCATTCCCAAGTTAACTTTTTTCACAGAAATTACTCTTAGAAACTATCACTAATTAAGATATATCAAAAATATTATCAATAGTTTTCAAAGTTCATCAAATTTTCTATCCCAAATTTCCAGTCAGCATTTTTTAAGAAATTATTTTAGTAAGGACTGACGCTGGAATCATTACAGCTAGAAACATAATTCCTTACATTTAAATTAAAGATTGGGGCCACAATGACATAGAATAGTTACAGGATACCAATATATTTTGCAAATAATAATGCTTTAAAATATTGTTGCTAATTATGTGATAAAATAATATTTTTCAAACTTTTCAGAATTTTGGATTTTCACTCAGGCCAAGTAAATAACATTCCATTTATTTTGGTTATCAAAGTCCATTGTCAAAGTACCACAATGGCATGATGAAAACTGCAAAATTCTTATTTTCATGTTTAGTGATTGCAGTGTAGCTAAAACAAAACACTGAACGTGATAAAAGAAAATGTTCCTCTCTTTACTCCTCTGTCCAACAATCTTTCTCTCCATTGAGATCACCCTCTCTCTCACTCCTCCCCTCCCTTATCCAGTGCTCGCTCTCTCCACTCACATGTGTAATGGTCTCTATTCCCCAGTCAAATAATTTCCCTCCTCCGTCCACTGTCTAACAATCTCATAGAACTATAAGGACTAGAATGGCAATGCTCTAACATCCCAACACATAATTTCATGTGCTTTTTCCCATAGACAAGTACTTGCCACATTAATGTCATCCAGAAAGCAGATATCGGGGAGGGTGCATGCTTGCGGTTCTCGTCCTTTCAATCCTATGAGCAATATACCTTCCTTACTCCCTTCCTGTTTTGAGAAACATCTCTCTGGCATGTCTTCTACTGTGCTATGGACCACTACTGAAAATGCTTACACTGAAAAACATCATTCTCATCTTATTTATCCTTTATAGTTCCTTTATAACCCAATTGAAAGGCAACACTTTGTTGTTAGTGAGGTCTTGCTTCTGCCATTTTCCAGCTATGTAGACTGAAACACTGGGGGTTAACTGGATTGTTCAGGGTCACAGAGTGAGTAAGTGGTTCTGAAGGAATCCAAATCTGGAGGTCCTCATTCCCAAGCACATGCTTTAACTGCTTAACCACTTTTATTCTGTCCTTAAGCCTATATTTCCAGTTAGCACATTACCTTAGCTGCTGCTTTTCTTTCCCACTGCCATGCTGAGTTTATGCATTTTCTGAGCATACGTGGTGTCAGGAAATTAATGATCCCAGGCTGCAGTGTTCTCACTGGACTTGAGATAATCCAGGATCCATGAGTTAAGAAGAGTTCTGTTTCCATGACTGGGTCTGTGCCAGTCACTAATTTCCACAGCATGAGACAAAGATAACATTTGACACTGGGTGGTCATATATGAATATATATGGTGCCCTCATGCACAAACACACACATATACTGTACACAAACTGCATCTAATATTTCACGAGGCAGTAAATCCTGAAGGCTTTTCATGATGCTCTTCTGTTTCAACTGAGCCCAATATTTTCATTGGAGCTAGGCATTTCATAAACCCAGTGTTTTTCACAGTAATATTGCAGATACAGTTCAAGTCTTGGCCCTTGCAGGCATAAATGTTGCATGGAGTTCTAGAGCATTAAATATTCCCCATTAGGATTTTAAAATGCACAATAGGCAGCTAATTATCTAGGTTGGCATACTGTCGTTTAAAGAACTTATACAAAATACCTGTCAGGGAATCATACCTGCCTAGTAGATGCCACTCGCAATAGTAAGGGTTTGCTCTTTGGTACAGTAATCTTACAGACTCTGTGGTACATGCTGTTATTGATATGATGGGAAACTGGACTAGACTCAGTACAAGATAATTTATTTCAGCTGCTGTGGCACATGTTTCAGCTAAATACATTGGACTCCTTGATGTGTATCTTGCTGTTGCAGCAGTAGTACTACTTCATATGTAATGCTATAATAAACAAATAAAAATACTTTTTAAATTAAGCTGTTCACAGTGTTTGACCTCCTTGGTACAACACTATTACAAAACTTTGTGTAGTTATTTCAGGTGGCAGTGAATCAGAACATGAGATCTGAGCACTAGTTGTCTGCTGATAGAAAGCAGACTGTGGTAAAAACTGGACAGACTTACCTTTTTGTTCCTTCTAGCTGAGCATGGCCATACGTGTTCTCATTGATGATTACTGTTACTGACATACAAGTGGACTGATTCAAGGAGGGAACAACTCCAGTGCACTGCAGGTGAAATGCTTTGGGGCTATACGAAGATAGCCGTGCCTCTGTTGCATAATACTGGCTGATCACTTTGTTGCCTTCATCAATGTGGACATTTCCTGCTATGTTTCTGAGTATGTAATAGAATAATGGGCACAAAACAATAAGGAGTAATTATAACACAAAAACATCAGAACTGATAGACATGCAAATATACTTTGTATAATGTTTTGACCATATAAGCGATTCCCACAGTTGAATGTATTGCAAGGTATGAAGAGTTCTTTGTACTTGGTATGTAGTGGTAAAACAGCAATAAATCAAAATTCATTCACAATACAGTACATGAGGGCCAGACCACCAAACCCTGCAAGCTGCCTGTCTGCAGTAGACAAACCTTAGTGTTTTTACCATTTAAATTGTTCTGAAGCATGTAGTCAATTGAAAAGAATCCCACCTTGCTGACTAAAAATGTTTCAATTATTGAGTAGTAGTGGTTGGTTTGAATGGGTTACTTGGCCTGTGTTCCTACATGAAGAGCAACATGATAGCTGAATTTCCAGTTTTGAAGGGGATTAAAAGAATGGGTCAGGTTAGATCTTTATAGCAGGTGTGGGATAGAACTAGGGTTGCTGGGGTAGGGGTAGGATGAGATGAAATGTCTGGAACCTTTCTTTACCCAAAGGGGGGTTGAACTTGTTAAAATAGGTTGCCAGATGATGTTGGAAAACCATAATCTTTGGATAATCCTGGAGTAATGCTACATACATTTCTGAAGAGAATGAATGTATTTGGATATATGATTTGAACAATCAAGGGAGGGCACAGTTCTATGTCATATTTTGAAATAACATGAAAGTACTTTATCTTGAGTGCTCAGAGGGGGTTTGTACTCCGGATCGCAAATACTCAATGGTGTATTATTCAACTAAAAAATAAAGGAGAAAGGGAGAGGGGGACTGTAGCCCCTCCCCCCCGATGGCCTGGGCAGTATTTGTATTGTATTGTATTTAATTTGTTTTACCAGAAGAAGCTCCACTGACCAATGTTTATTTCCAAATTGCAGGTGAAGAAAATAGTCCTTCATTCATGACTGCAAATAGCTTTGCACCAATGGAAGAGACATAGGTACTTGACTTCCAAGGGGAGGCTGTGAGCAGGATATGAGGAAGGATCAAGCTGAAAGGGTGACAGCAAGCAGGGGGAAAAGGAAGCAAGAGGATGCATTGGCTAATAGCGTACTGGTGGTTGGAGATTCAATGGCTGGCATTAGAAATACTGAAACATAGAAAATGTTAACAGAAAATGATGATTGATCCATCCAGTCTGCTTTGCTTTTCCTTGTCTTACCTCGGGGCCTAATGCCTAGTTAGGGATATTGCCTTCTCTTACCCCCTTGCTCCTTCCTTACTGCTTTCCGCTGTGTAACTATTAAGCCTTTAACTTGGTCCCAGCCTTGCCTGAAACCATTAATGGTTCTTGTACCCACCACATCGGCTGGTAGACTGTTACATGGCTCATCTACTCTCTCTGTAAAGTTTTAAGTACTAGTCAGTTAAAACCTGAGATTGAACCAAGGACCTTTTGCTCTTCAGTCTAACACTCTCCCAATTGAGCTCTTTCAGCTCCAGGAGTGAGAGAGTGATGTGTTGGGGAAAGAATGGAAAGAGAGTAGTCAGATGCCTATAAGGGCCTCGACCAAGAGGGATGAAGTCAGAACTGAGGGACAGTAAATTAGATGGAGGGAGGAAGCCAGAGGTTCTAGTATATTTTGGCACTAATGATCTAGCCACTCAATAGCTGAAGGTAGTCAGGGCAAACTTATGGGACCTAGGGGACAGGTTGAGGAGGAAGTACTGTAAACTTAATTGACTTTCTCAGAGGTTCTATCATTGTGTGACAAGGTAAGGGGAAGAGTAAGACATGAGAAAGCAGAGGCTTTCAATACATGGTTAAAACAGTGGTGTCAAGACAAGGGGCTTTGGTTCTTGGTCAACTCTGGTGACTTCTGAGATATAAAGCTTTTAAGAGAGATGGCCTTCTTCTCACAAATGAGGGAACAAGTGCTCTCAGACAGAAGTATGATGCCTGCATACAGTAGCTGAATATTTCACTTAATAGGGGAAGACTGGAGCTAAGGGAGCCCTTGGAACAGGGTAGAGAAAGATGGCCTAGATAGTACTTCCTCAGATACTGGGAGGGGATTTAGAAGAACTAGAGATTGCATAAGTAGGAAGTGGACTAAATTAAGAAGTGGTAGCAAGGGGGAAGGGGAACACAGGAGTACAACAGAGGGTAGGTATACCGGAGGGGTTGGAAAAGAGGTGCAGACATAGGACAGTGCACAAAAACTGTAACTGGGTAAAATAATGATGCGTGGAAGATGGTCTACCAGAATGTAAAGAGCTTGGGCAACAAAATTAGCAAGCTCTAGGCTATGGTGGCTGATGATGAACTAGACATACTAGCAATAACTAAGAATTTGGCAATTAGGAATACTGGCTGAGATTTGGCTATCTCAGGGTATATCCTTGTACAAAAGGAATGGGGGGTAAGAGCAATGGGGAGAAGTAATCTTTTACTGATGGAGAAAGAGACATGGTCAAATATTTACAGATATTTCATTATCCACATAAACAGATTATTTGATACTTTTTATTGGACCAACAGAGTTGTTACAAAAGAACACAGGTGCTTTTAACTTTCAGATTACACAGAATCCTTCGTCAGAGAACACTGGGAGTTGTTTTGGAAGAACATACTTTCGCAATACCCAGATCATACATGAAAAAAACAGATGATCCCCCATTAGCTAAAACTGCATTCAAAAAACAACATAACCATATAAAGACAGCAAAAGTTCCATCAAAAGAAAGCTATCCCAAGGTCAAATGTCACTGAATTGAAAGTTCACTCCCTGAAAAAAGCTATAAACTAAGTGAAGCTACATGTTAAAACCATCTCTGCATGTCTGTGCTGTCATTAGTAAATGACAATGATTAAAAAAAAAACACAAGGAAAAATAAGCTTAAGCAATACATAGCAAATAATGTTAAAATTCTTCTAAATATGAAAATATCTTTGCATTAGGTAAAAAAATAGGTTAGAAGACAACCTTCCTTGTGTAAATTAAGCATTCACCAGCTGTTTTACACATTTACACAGTGTAAGTACCGTTCAGATACATTTGTCTTAAACTCTGTGTACAATGAGTTCATATTACTCATGAATATTCAAACGTATACTGTCTTAAACATGATATACTGTATCTACAATCTGTAACAAGTGGCTTGTGTATGTGCACATTCAAATCCCATACCTAACACAGACCCCATTGTAATTGAGATACAGTTATCCTAATAAGTCCATGTATCAACATGTGTCCATATGTACTTAATATGCTGTTGTATTAAACAACAATTGTATAAATCTAAAACCAAAACTGAGGGAAACAAACTCCGACACCACACCCTACCCCTCCACCCCGGGGCTGAAATCAATGTATAGGTAACCAGTAACAAGGAATTCATAAAGCTATTTTGTATCTAAACATAATGAACCCCCACCATGTACCACAGTAATATGTCCATGTGTTGTCCCTGAAGCAGGTGAAAAAACAGGAGCTTTTTAAGCAGTGTAATGTGACATAAAACCCAAATCTGTATTCATCCCATCACCCACTATGTTCAAAAATAAAATGAGTCTGACCTCTAAAGCCCAATTTTTGTTGCATATTTTTGAAATGTCCTTTCTAAACCGGTACTGACATATCAGAGATGGAGTGATCAGAATGAGAGCAGTGTTGCCCCACTGGTTTATCAGTCATCTTCTTTTTAATAGTATGACTGTGTGATGTCATTCAGGTGCAGAGTTTTTATTTATTTATTTATTTATTTTTATTTATTCAATCTAGGATTACAAGTACCTTTGAGTGCCAAGCAGCTCATTTACAAAGGTTCCACGTCAATGGGGGGTACAGATCCATAATGGAAAACAGACTGGTTTCACAAACAATTAAGCCATTTGTATTACAAAATACAGAATAAGAGAACAGCAAATAAATACACATTAGTTTAGCACGTGATTCAAGGCAGAGAGTGAGAAGAGGAGGGAATTAGGAGGGGAGCCAGATCAAGGAAGAGGAGAGCAACCAGGCGGCATTGTCAAGTAGCAGCTAGGATACTACGGGATGAAAAGCAAGGAAGACAGTGGGGGAGGGAGAAAAAGAGGGGGAGATGGGAGGGCAGGAAGGGAGAGGAGAGTGAGAGGGCAAGACAAGTAGGCAGAACAGTGGAAGAATGGTGGGGAGGGAGAGGTCCTGGGAAAAGGGACAAGGATATTAAGTTCTGCAATCACAGGAGCTTTCAGTTAGGATGTGCTGACGAAGTTTGAGTTTGAATTCACCCAGACTAGTAAGGTTAGCCAAACCATTGTGGAGGCCATTTAACCAATATGGTGCTTTGATACAAAAGGAGTGCTGGTATTGGGCTGTCCGGCACATCGGGACTAGTAGGAGTGTGGAAGATGAAGTGCGCATATGTTGGGTCTTGGGGGATTTGTGAAGTATGCATCCTAATCCCGAAGGCATGAGTCCAAGAAGAATCTTTTTGGCAAATAAGCAGGTGTGGTATTTAATGCTCTCATGCAAGTTGAGCCACCCAGCCTGCATATAGACATCACAGGTGTGGGTGAGGCATGGTGCATCAATTAGGAGTCTACAGGCCTTGTTTAGTGCCACAGTGAGCCTTTTGAGTGCAGTGGTGAAAACAGTTCCGTAAATGACAAGGCCACAGTCGATTAAGGAGAGCACCGAGCTGTAGACAGCAAGATTTAAGACTTCAGGTGTTAGAGACTTTCTCAGTCAATAGAGGCACCCAATCCTGGTATTGACTGCTCTGGCAACATTTTCGATGTGCAGTGAATAGGTGAGGTGTCTATCAAGGGTAATCCCTAGGTACTTGAAGTGCTGTATTTGTTCAAGGTGGTCACCTTGGGAATTTTGGATGGTAAGAGCATGCTCATTATGTCGACTGTGGGCTGAGGAGAACAATAGGACTTTTGTCTTCTTGTAGTTTAGTACTAGTTTATGGTTGCAGAACCAGTGCTCAACTTCCATGAAGCCCTTTTGAAGGTTACTTTCAAAGAGGTAAGGGTCAGGGTGGCTTGCAAAAATGACAGCATCATCTGCGTAGAGCAGTGTTCGCTGGTGGCAGGCAGTCAGTAGATTGTTAAGGAAGATGCTGAAAAGCAGTGGACCCAGGATTGAGCCCTTGGGTACCCCGGACCGAACATGCTTCTGGTCAGACATAGCATTGAAAATCTTCATGCGTTGAGATCTGTCCCCAAGATAGCTTCTAAACCAGGACAGTGTATCAGGGGAGAGACCAATTTGTGAGAGTTGTTTAAGGAGGAGTCGGTGATTAACCATGTCGAAGGCCTTGGTTAAATCTATAAGTCTCTCCAACATAACCTGTTTGCAGACATCTCTTGCATTGAATAAAATAAACCACATTATGAGATGCATAAGTATATTTCCTCTGTATCTTGAATTGTTTGTTTTGTAGAGTATTGATGCAATCGGAAGTAGAAAAGCACTCACGAGTCTTACATCTAGTGTATTTGCAGGGCCTTGTGCCATTTAATGTTCTGTTATTTTGTTCAGGTACGAGCTGGCTCCTAACAATCAGGTTGGTTAAATTAGGTGGTTGCTTAAAAGACAGTAGTGGTAATTCTTGAAAAATATACTTCAGGGTGTCATCCTCACTGAGTGCTGGTTGGAGGGCCTTAATAATTTTTCGTAGAAACTCCAGATCAGGATGTTAAGCTGGCAACTAAGGGTATTCAGTTAGGGGTAGTCCTTTCCTTATATGGTAGTAGTTGTTCCCTTGATATCTGCATTGAATTTTCCACTGCTCTGTCAAATTCCCTGGAGGAATGCCCATGCTCAATAATGGGAGGGCTTTAAGCCTGAGGTTTGATGGGTGGAGCAACAACGTCACTCCCCCATCGAGCTTAAAAGGTCACAACATCCTGGAACTCACCAGGATTCTTTCTCGTTGTGGCCGGAGAAGCCACCTTCCTTTGCTCTGAGCTTTATTTTGTTTACTCCTCGCGCCTCTGGCCACTCATTACCGTCTCCCTGTTTTGCCCTCCTCCCTCATTGCCACTCGCTTGCGGCCCTTCGTTCGTTCCCTGCCTCACTCCCTCCCCTCTCTTTCTCTCCTCCATTTTCTCCCTCTCCCTGTCCTTCTTTCCCATTCTCTGCCATTCTTGCCTGCTCCTTGGGTGGCTCAGCTCCCCTCCATGCCTTGCCTGTGCTCATGCTCCTGGTCTTCATGCCTGCCATACCTTGCAATCATCATTAATCCTGGCCTCTGGCCACTGCTCCAATTGCACTGCTGGCGCTTTGGGCGTGCTCTCCCTCGCCGGCTCGGCTCTGCTGCCTGATCCTGTCTCCCTCTGGTCCTGCTCATTCTCACTCTTCTCTGCTTCCTCCTGGTGCCTTTTCTGGCGGATTTCTGTGCCAGCCTGCAGATCTCTTAGAGTTTTTCCATGCGAGCTGGACACCACCGGCTCTGGGGCTCCTGCCCCTGTTCAGACCTCTTCTTCTGCCTTTGTGCCCCCCTCCTCAATGCCAGCTCCTGGGGACTCTATGGTGTGAGGACCAAAACACATCAACTGGGGTGCACCAGAAGGAATCAGCCACAGTTGGCTGTTCGCATCTTCATTGTTCATTTCCCTGTGGTTGCGCCATTGGTTATCCTTCAGTGACTCGTACTTCATCTATTCAGTGGCACTTCATCTGTGGAATGCTGTTGGCAGTTTTCCCATGTATATGGGGTTTTGCTGCACAGTGCTTATGAGTCGTTACTCGTTTGGGTGACATGGAGCTCAGTTTCCTTTGTTTATCATGGCTGCATCAGTAAGTACTTCTGTCATTTTCACTACTTGATCATGCTGTCTCTGCACTTTTCCTTTGCTAATCTACTTTGTTCAGCTCTGCCCTTGCACCCAACACCTGCTAAGTTCCTCTGTGTTTTCAGCTTTTGATCCCTCCATCTCTGATGTTAGTTGGTGCTCCAGTGCCCCTGGAGGCTCCCTCTTTACCTGGCCTGCCTACCTCCTGAGCCATTGCTGTTGTCATGTTGTGCCCCTCCAATGCCTTTTGTGTGTCTTTTGTTTCTGCTGCTGGCTTGAGGCCAGCTGTGTGTTGCCCATCACCTCCCTTTCCATTTCCCACTGGCAACCCTCTCTATGCCTCCTCGTTCCTCTGCCCCCTGCAGTCATTTTCTCCACGGTTCGCCCATCTGTCTTTCCCTATACCGGCCCCCTCATTCTTCTCCTGTTCTTTGTTCTCCAAATATTGGCTGTGGGCTTCACCCCGCCATTCTCATCTCCAACTCATGCCCTTTGTTTCTTCTCCTTCCTCGTCCTGTGCTTTCTTTTTGGGGGTGCTTCCCTATCCTGCCATCACCTTACCTATTTGTATCCTCCTCTTACCCTAGTCCTACGTCCTGGTCCACTCAACTCATATATCTTCCCGGCATCAATCCATCATCATACCTAATCCGTTCCTATGTTACCTTCCTCAGCCTAGTGTCTATTCTAGTCCAGACCATCGTGGATTCTTTCCACTACCTATCATGAATCATGTGCCACCTCATCAATCCGCAGCCCTCCTGCCACATGTATCAGGTTCCTGACTCCAGTCCACCTTACCCTTTTCTTATCTCATCGAACCTCCCCTCATACCTTCAAACCATCATCAGCCATCACAAGTTCACTCCAATCATGGCTTCATCTCTCATCATGTCTTTTTTTGTACCAGCCATCATGGGTTCACTCCACTCATAGCTGCACTCCTCATCATCCATCATCCAGTGTCACTATTCCTCATCATACATTGTCCAATTTGCTCCATGATAGCTCAACCTGAGTTGCTCCTCTGATGCTCCTTCTGAGCATACCCTCTGGTTCGCATACCCTCTGGTTCCCTCGATCGCTCAACCTGAGTTGCCTCTGGTTCCAGATATACCTTCTTGGCCTGGAGTCTACCTCCTTTCGAGGAGCCTACTTCCTTTTACTTCCTTCATACAAGTTCATTTTCAAGTTTATTCCTGTCTCCTCCTCTTCCAATTCCATACCGACCATCCAAGATTCACTCCACTCATGGCCTGCTATCGATATTTATTTTTGGGCATACTTATCGTGACTCCTGTGCCACCTTATCAACATGCGGCCATCCTGCCACTTGTATTGAGTTCATAACTCCAGTCATCACTCACTCAGCCTTACCTCAAGGTTAATCTATTTACTTCGCTTACTCAAAGATTCCTATCATTGAATCCTATGCTACCTCATCAACTACAACAACAGGGTCTAATCATTCAAAGTCTAATCATTCACATCACATAATCAAGCATGCCTCTTCAACCTCAGTGTCTGTTCACTTGCATCACTCATCAAGCCAGTCTGCATTGTCCTCGGTCTTCTCATCAGCACATCTGGAGTCTCCTTGTGTGCACATCTGGATACCTCTTGCTCCTCTGACTTCTACATGGATTTACTCACTCCCAAAGAAAGTATTCATTTGTTGCCTCATGTTCCTTCTTTGATCTGCGTGCAGCCTCATGTTCTCTCTTCAATCTGTGCTCTCTTTTGGGGATTTTCCCTTTTTCATCATCATCCTCCCTATTCGTATTCCTCTCATTACTGAACCCTTCCTTTTTAATGACATACATACTCAAATCAAACATCGTCAGCCTGGAGGGAAGGTGACCTATGCCTTGGATCCCCAGAGGTTTCCTCCT
The DNA here is from genome assembly GCA_016271365.2 of Neoceratodus forsteri. Classification (NCBI taxonomy): domain Eukaryota; kingdom Metazoa; phylum Chordata; order Ceratodontiformes; family Ceratodontidae; genus Neoceratodus; species Neoceratodus forsteri. Next base: position 1,332,707,542 of record CM057458.1, read on the forward strand.
CAAAGAGGTTTTTTCCTCTCCTCCATGCCAATGGTCATAACATTAGTTAGAGTTAGTGCTATCTTCGGTTAATTAGTTAGGTTCATTGGTGCTTTCTTCAATTTGTTAGTTAGTTAGGTTCCACTGTTGGATGGAGGTGGATGGTGGCCTTGGCTTTCCCCTCTCTCCTTGGGAAGTCAGCCCTTATCTTCTCAGAATTCATTCATCATCCTCACCTCTTCGAAGCTCACCATCTTTCGGTATTCTTTTTGGGCTTCTTCCTAACCTACTTTTAGCTGATGCATTAATTCCCATCACCTGTAGGGGAGAACCCTCCTCTAGGGTTCCTTGTGTCATACCCCTACAGGGTGGTATATCCCAGGGATAGAGAGGTGGAAAGCCACAAAGCAAATCAAGTTACACAAGCATCATCTCTTATTATATCATCCAGTTGTGTAAGCACATCGAATGGGAGGGCTTTAAGCCCAGGGTTTGATGGGCGGAGCAACAACATCACTCCCCTATCAAGCTTAAAAGGTCACAACATCCTGGGACTCAGCGGGATTCTTTTTCATTGCCCACCATCCACCCCTCCTCCTCCTCCAGTGACTTGTCTCTCTTACCCATGGGCTTCTTCCTAACCTACCTTTATCTGATGCATTCATTCCAGGCACCTGTGCAGGGGAAGCCCTCCTCTAGGGTTCCTTGCATCATACCCCTACAGGGTGGTATATCTCATGGATAGAGAGACGGAAAGCCACAAAGCAAATCAAGTTACACAAGCATCAACTCATATTATCTCATCCAGTTGTGTAAGCACATCGAAATATCTTTTTTCAACGTGGCCAAAAGTTTATCTCTGTCCTCCTCACTTGAATAGACACAGTGGTAATGGAGCGCTTGACTGTACATTACTGATTTTTTAGTGTGCCTTGGATAATTACTATTCCTATGCTAGTATCTTTGTCTGTCTGTCGGTTTCTTGTAAATACATGTCTGCAAGGTTCCATCTTTGATGGTAACTGTAGTGTCCAGAAAATTAACACAGGTGTCAGAATATTCCAGGGAAAGTTTAATGGATGAGTGGAGATTAAGTTCCTGATGGAACCCTTCAAGTGTGTCAAAGCCCTCTGTCCAAATTATAAATAAATCATCAATGTAACAGAAATAAGCAAGTGGTTTGTGTGTACAGTGCATTATGAACTTCTCCTCCAAATCTGTCATAAAAAGGTTAGCATACTGAGGAGCCATCCTGGTACCATTGCTGTTGCTATAATTTGAACATAATAACTCCCATTGAAGCTGAAATTGTTGTACGTAAGAATAAATTCAGTAAGTTCTCCCACCAATTCTGGGTCGATGTCTTGGTGCTGTTCTTTCTCACATAAGTATTTAAGACAGGCTGACATGCCATCCATGTGTAGAGGGAGGCTACATCTGTTTTAGCTAATATGGTATTAGGTGGTAAGTCCCCTATAACCAGAAAGTTCATGCAAGAAGTGTGTAGTGTCCAGAATGTAGCTGTCCCTTTCCATAACAAGTGGTTTTAAAATTATTTCTATAAACCCTGAGAGCTCCTCTGTCAGGGTACCATTGCCAGATACTATGGGTCTCCCTGGGTTGCCATATTTATGAACTTTAGGTAGTATGTAGAATGGCTTAGGTTCATCAGGGATGAGGTCAGTTATACTGTCCTGGACGTGCTTAGGAAAAGATTAAAATAAGTCCCATAGTTCCCTGGTGTAATGAGAAGTGGAATCACTACCCAGTTCCCTGTAGTAGGTGTGCTCTGTTAGCTGTCTGTTAACTTCATTAAAATAATCCTCATGATTTAAGATCATCACTGCAGAACCATTACCAGCTTTTTTATAACAATGTTGAGGTTCAATTTCAGTGATTGTATCACTGTCCTTTCCAATGGGGATAGGTTATAGTGGAGATGCTTTTGTTTATTAGGAATCCAGCAATTAACCCTCTGGTGAAAACATTGAATATACTTGCCCAGTTTCATATGGTGCCCACTTGGGAGAGAAGAGTAAAAACCGATGATTTCTTTCTTCTATCCACTGAATTGTTTCTGTCCGTGGTTTCTTCTCTGTTGTGAAAGACACATAGAAATATAGACTTTGATGGCAGATAAGGACCATTTGACCCACCCAGTCTGCCCATTTCCCTACCTATTGGATAAGCTGCAGATCCTAGTTAACCAACAGCCTACTTCTTCCTAACCACCCACCAGAGTTGCCTTATGTCTATCCCATGCATTCTTGAATTCCCCCACTGTTTTTGACCCCACAACCTCCTCAGGAAGGCCATTCCATGCTTCCATCACCCTCTCCATGAAAAATACTTCCTCACATTGCCCCTGAGCTGTCGCCCCTCTCTTTTCAAAATTGTGCCCACTTGTTCTTGTGCATCTCTTTTTCTGAAAGATGCTACCCTCTTGGACTTTGTTGATTCTCTTGAAGTACTTGAAAGTTTCAATCATGTCCCCCCTCCATCTTTCCTTGAGGGTATACATATTAAGCTCCTTTAGTCTCTCTTCATATGGCTTCTGGTGCAGAGTCTGCACCATTTTTGCTGCCTTCCTCTGGACTGCCTCCATCCTGTCTATGTCCTTGTGGAGATGGGATCCCCAGAACTGCACTCAATGCTCCAGATGGGGTGTCACCAACTGACTTAAAGGATTCTTTAAGTCTCAGTCTATGGAAGTATTCCTCAAGTTATCCGGCCAAGAGGTCTTGTTGGGTAGAATGTAAGACCCTTAGAAAGAACAGTTTATTCTCCATAGTCAGTGTGTGGTTGAATAAATTAACAACTGAAAGGAATCCATCTGCATTCCCTTGTTGTTATATGTTCTTATTTTCTTCCTTATGGTTGTTAAGAATTGTGACTTGTTGAAGGGTAAGCAACTTCTTGTTCCTTGGCCTTCCTTAAGGTCTTCTGGTAGGTCATGTCCATCTCTTTCATGAGGTATTGATTAGGCCTAAAAGTCTTTCTCTCCAGTGTGGTAGAAATCCTCTCAACCTGTTTTTTCCAAAAAAAACTTTCTTGGCATATGTCTTATGAATGAGGTGGTTTCTCAGTTTCTCAGAGGAGAGAACAGTGGGGGAGTGGACTGGATTTGGGTGCAGCTGAGCACAGATGTGGGGGAAATGATAATGATGGGAGTAGTCTACAGACTGCCAGAGCAGAAGGAAGAGGGGGATAGAAAACATGAGAGGAAACTAGAAGAGGGTGGATTTGCTAGACCCAGTGGAATGCTGTTCTTGGTACAATGATTCTGTGACTCTACAAGACAAGATTTCATTCTTGTTTAGTACTTTCCAGTTTGAAGGTGGTGGAAAGGGTAACAGAGAGTGAATCACTGGGATCGAGTGTCCACAATGTAATATGGGTTGAATTGGTCATTAGGCAAGGCAAGGTAATGAAGTCTTTATTTATAAAGTGCCCAATCCTTAGAGCTCTGAGTGCTATACATAAAGAGAAAATTGCAAACAGAAGCTATATGAAAACTCAACTGTAAAATGCAATCAAATAAATATGTCATGTAGATAATAAAATTAACTAACTAGGAAATGCATGTTCAAATAAAAAGTCTTAAGAGATGCTTTAAAGGCCTCTATCATGCTAGCCATATGGGTATAAGCAGGTAATGAGTTCCAAAGAACGGGAGTGGCAACCCCCAAATCTCTGTCTTTCAAAAGTCTTAACCAGGAAGGGGGGACAACTAGTAGGCCTGCATTGTTGTAGCTGAGGGGTGAACTGGGCTTTAAGGAACAAGGAGATCTTTCAAGTAATCTGATCCCAAACTGCATTGGATCTTGTAAGTTAACAAGCTTACCATGAAGGTGATTTGCTACCACAAATGCAGCCAGTGCAGCACCCGTAAAGCCGGCATGATATGGTCACTCCATGAGGAGCCATTACCAGCCAGGCTGCAACATTCTGTACCAACTGCTGGCAGTGTATCAGACCTCCAGACAACCCTAAGTAGAGAGCGTTGATATAGTCCAACCTAGTGTTGATGAAAGCATGGATGATTGTATCCTGGTCTCCATGAGCTAGATGCAGTTTAATCCTGGAAGTTTCAGAGATGGCAAAAGACAGATCAGACCACAACTGACACCTGTTGTTCTAGCATCAGTCTGCAGTCCAAAATGACCCCCCAGTCCTTTACTGCATTGATGGCCCTCTAAAGGGAGAAACAAATCTTCCAGAGTAGCCAAGCCCCAGTGTTCTATTTCAATCAACATGACCACTGGCTTTTCTGGTCTGAGATGGGTCTAATCATGGCTTTTTCAAGACAAATGGAAAAACACCCTCCCTCAGGAACCATTGATGATCTCAGTGAACACTGGGCCCAGGAACTCACCACAGCCAAGAATCAGCCATTTTGGTCTTGGGTCCAGCATACAGCTGGTGGGGTGCAACTGGAAACTACTCAGAACACTTCACCCCCAGAAACAGGTGAAAAAACACATCCCAGGCAGTCAGATCTGTATCAACAAAGGAGCATCCACTACCGGACCATGACAGGCCACTTAAAGAAATATCTGATCTACTGGCTGACACCTTGTCAGAGAAAATGTGCCCAGACTCTTCAGACTTTTCTGTGAAAAGGCTGTAACTGACTGCAGACAAGAAGGATTTATCAACCTGTCAACAGTATGAAAAAGCTGAGCTGTGCTGGATGATTCTTCACTGCAGTAATCGACCTTCACAGGAACTCTGTCTTCTGGTCACTTGCCTGTTAATACTCAGCATAATGAGTCCTCAGAGCCAACCTGTCCTTCACAGACCAGGAACTTCTCCAAGAACGTTCCAACCTCTGTTCCTTATTCTTCAGACATGGTGAGCTACAACGGGATGTCAAGAAACAAATGCTGTAAGGTGCAGTGGAGTCTGAGGCAGCTGTAAGGACTGTGATATTGTGCTCCATGTTCTTCTCAAGACCCCCTCCACAACCAAGCAACATACCTGAGATAACCAGTACATCCTGGAGTTTGCGAGGCTACAAGTTATGTTTTGGATGGTACTAGATGATCTCCAGAGAGGAAGTAATCAAACAGGGGATCCCACAATGGAATGACACTGCATGATGAACTGATCAAAAGACTGGATCAACATTGACTGCACTAATGTTAAGTCCCAATGAGGAGATCAGGTCAAAATGTGGCCATGCTGATGCATTTCAGAGGCAACAGCCTGCGTAGGTCCCAGAGATGACATCAACTGGAGGAGTTCCTGTCCAAAATGTGAGGATTCAACATTGATCCATGAATTGAAATCCGCCAGCACCAACAATCTGGGAGCATCCAATACCTATCCAGCGATGAAATCTGCAAACTCCTGAAGAAAATCATTCCCACCACCCGGAGATCAGTAGATGAGAATGATACTGCCGCTAACACTTGGATCACATTTAACCACCACACATTCAAAGGACCTGAAAGTTCTCATGGGGAGTGCAGTGAGTACCAGAATGAATTTAAAACAAATGGCCATCCTGCCTCCTCTGCAATCCCTCTTCAGGCAGTGTACCATGGAAAAAAACAGGTAGAACTGATACCCGCAGGACAAGCCCTGATTCATCACCCAACCAGCTCTCTGTGATACAAACAAGGTCAGCTGAGGAATCAGTGATGAAACCCTCTAATCACTGCTGTCTTGTTCCTCATTGATCTTGCATTACAAAGAATGGCCTGAAGGGGAGGAGTAGTGCTGGCTGGGACTACTACCCACTCAGTGACATTAGGCAAGGCTCTGGGGAGGGGAACCATACATGGTGGGCCCTGGTTCTGATTTCACATCCTCCCCAGGCATCTCCTAGTCCTTATCACACCAATCCTGCCTCCCTGATTATCATATACAGGACCTCCACTGAAGTTTTTCCTCCTCCTTTGTCAAATCCCCAGTTCCTTGCAGTGGCAGAGAACCTCTGCAGGGAGAACTAATGTCACCAGTGTAGATATGCCTAACTTCGCAAACACTTCTACACATCTTGATTTAATGCTAAAGACCCCTACACATCCACTCCAAACCACCCAGGGATCCACAGACGACACCCGACTCCCTCAATAAATACAAATTACACCTCTAATCATTCATACAACAAATTCACAGTTCAGTGAAAAATAATAGTAGGAGGGGAAAATAAAATAACCAGTTGCCACCTAAGTGTAATATAAATAACAGAGTGTCACAGGTTTAGGGCTCAACACATACTGCCACTATGTGTGAGAAAATTGTTCATATTCTGTATAGTCTGTCACCAGCAACACAGTTCCAAACACAATGAATACAAGAAAAATGTATAAGCACCAGTCTGCTCTCACCAGACTAGAGCACAGTGCTGAAGTCCAAACAATAAATACATATGCAGGGGAAGGGACACCAAACACCTCAGGTGCCAGTCTGCTCGCCATAACTTTCTCACTGTGCATGGAAGGTAGAACAAAACAGCTGGCTCCCACCTGCAGTGGAGGCACTGTGACCCCTACAATAGCCACCAACTATCCACCAACCTGACCGATGCCTTACCTGATGCTGGCAATCTTATCTGCGAAGAACCGGGCAAGCTCATCACACTTTATTTGTGAAAAATCTCTTCCAGACTGCAGACAGAGTGGATTGCACAATCTGTCAACAGTCTGAAAGAGTTGAGCTGGTCGGTTCTGCGCAGCAGCAATCTCCCTGGACAGGAATTCTGCCTTCTTACGGGTGATTGCTGGTTGATAGACACCTTAATGGTCCATCAATCTAAGCCTGTCAGCATCCAGGCCAGATTTCCGTCAAGCCCTCTCTAGCCTTCTTGTGAAGGGTGATGAGCTCACCAGTATTTGTTGTGAGGAGGAATAGTGAAGAATGAATACCAGAGTGGGACTGAGAAGGCCACTCTTGCAAGGTACTACTATATTCAGGGAAGGGGGAACACAGAAGGAGAGAAATATGAGCAGATCACTGTGATAAATAAGATGTGGGGCTGCCAGCACCTTGATCACTACCTGACCCCATTGTCCTGGCCAACATTCCCCTTCCCATAAAACCAGTTCATGGAATTGTCCAAGGCTGTCTGTGGATATTAATGTATGAAATGGCTGCCACTACACATTCAGTCACTTCACTACCAGTCTAGTGTTGCTTGCAAAGCACTTTGGGATACAATGTGTATGAACACCACTTCTTCTTATTATTATTATTATTTCCTGTGGAAAAAGAAGACAAGACAAGCATATATTTGAGTTTTGAGAAAGTATGAACTCTAACATTGGACTACACAAGAACTTTGCTACAAAAAAGTGGTGGCTCTATGGGGTGGAGAAGGGTGTGCCTACAACCCCCCCCCCCACATAGTAACGTACTTGCTTGCTGCTGCTGCTGCATTTCAGTTTGTTAAAGAAGTCTGATTTATTGATTGTACAAATGTTTACATTCAAATTATGGATTACATTTGTAGATTTTATCGAAAATGTACTAGAAAAGAATAATAGCAGAAAATATTAAGGTTTAATAAAAATGTTAAAAAAGTGCATATTAAGCATGCACACCATCCCAGCACCCCCATTGTAGCATCCTGGATCCACCATAACCACTAGACCACCAGGTTATTCAAAATGTATACTGCACTGTGGTTTGCCACGTAGAAAGTCGGCTGGATTAAGACACAATTTCAGCATGTTAAAGTAAACAAAATGAACAGAAACCATAGCCTAACATGTATTATGCAAAATAATGCACATGGTTTTGACCATTTGGGTGAAACAATTCTATAAAAAGGGAAAAAATAATTAGTTTGCACTATAGAGGGCCATATATCTCTCTGAATTTGGCTCCAATGATGTCATCACATAACACATTTGGCGGCCACTTTAGAAAGCAGGTAGGACAGTTTTTTTTTTAAATTGGAAGGCTGATTTTACAATTTTCAAATACTCTGGGAACCACATTTAGGTAAATTATATAAATGTAGGTTTAGCATTAATGAAAACAGCAGCCTTTCCTTTAGGCACCTACAGAGTCAGATTTTTGAATAGTTTGTTGTCAAAATGTTGTTTAGGTATCCTTTAAAGGATACTGCCAGCCTGGAAGTGACCCCCTCTCAAATGACACAAGGTGTGAAACTGCTCAACTCTTAAGTTGTGTTTGCAGAACCTAGGATACAGACTGTCAAGCAGGTGGAGCCTTTCAGTAACGAGTGAGAGAAATCACTGGTTCTTGGCTCTGAATCCCCAGCCTGGAGCCAAACCATGACTGATACTGGCTTAAGTCTTGCATTTTCTTGTCTGGCAAGGATATGAGGCCATCTCATCTGGTGGGGTCACAACATAACCCTTTTTCAAGGTTATTCATCTGAACATGCACAGCATCAGAGGGCTTTCACCTCTGTCTGCAAACAGCACAGTATGGTATCAGATTTTCCTTCTGCTACCTTGCTGTCCTTAGAGTGCATATAAATGTGGTTTAAATGGACTGCCACTCACCAGAGGTAGCTGCAGCTCTGATAGCTATGATGAATCCCACCAGTGAGGGGGGCCCTGGATCCTGTGGTTCAGGACAAAGTTATCCTCTGGCACCAGTACCAGTAGACATAATGGCCTTGCTGCAGGATTGTGGTGATCTGCCACCATCAACTGCCACTGAACCTGCACTGGAGGACTGGAGTCTAGTACGGGGGACAGGAGAGAAGGTGCAACAGACCACAGACTAAAAAGTTTCCTGCATCACGCTGCTTTCATTCTTGGAGCCACAGCTTCAGGTCCCTGTCTTCCTCTTTTAGGAGTATTGAAATTCCCAGTACTCCCAACAATTTCCAGGCCCTGTGAGCATCCTCTCTGCCAGTGGTCCTTCCACTGTCTGACCTGCTACAAGGTCCTGCTGAAGCCGCTTGTACACCCTGTCCTCAGAAGTCCTGGGTGGCAGTTGCAGCATCTAACTGACTCGGTAAAGGCCTTTCCTCCAGAATGGATGACAGCCCAAACTCACCACAGAAGCCCGTGACAGTGACAACAGAACTTGGATGAAGTTACTCAGATGTTGGACACTGCCTCTTATGTAGCTCTTTTCCTGTCGACTGAGTCCCACTTTCTCCCTACAGCACACTGGGGTCTTCAAAATTATTGGTGATCCCAGTGCTGTACAGGGGCCCCAGTGGGGTCTGCAAGAGTTTGTATCCATTTTCCTGTGGGAGGAAAGAGTCCCTCAGTATTGTCTGTTTGTCGATGCTTTGGGTTATGCTTTTACCTGACAGACTCATCCTGGTTGCAGTAGTTGTACATATCCTTTGCAATAATGATTATTGTCATACTTAATATCTAACTGTAATTGCTTCCTTGTTGCTCTGTTTTAAGCGTTTTCCTTTCCTTCCTGGTTCTCCCTTCCATTCAACTGCTGGTTCATTTTGGGTTCACAGATGTCAACTTCGGTGACCCCTGTCTTGGGAGGGCAGCAGTCCTATTTAGTAGTGCATGGGAGGGTTCTGTTTAGGTATGCCCTTGCTTTGTTATTGGGGCTCCCTCTGAATGCTCCTGTGTTTATATATATATATATATATATATATATATATATATATATATAGTACATAATGGCAAGTCGTTAAGCTTGGAACCTTTTAACCCCCTGGTTTGGCTTGGAATCATCAGGCAGCAGCCTCCATTCTGCACTCTTACCTGTTAGATGTCCTCCTATCCAGGCCATATAGGTTCAGACCCTCTGACTGCCAGATGCAAGTAGACACAGCCATTGTAGTATTCACCCTTCACAACAGATGTGCAGATTTTTCAAGACTGGGTGGTCTCATGGGTAGTCTTAGGCCTAGGAGTCCAGCTGGGCTAGTCATCCTGGTCAGTGTTACCCTAATGCGATCTGGTGGCACCTCCCTCCCAAGCATTAGCACTTTGGTCTTTTTGTTCTGACCTACTGTGCTGTGCTCTGCTGATCTGATGGGGGTAGGTGATGGGACAGTGCAGAAGTGGGCAACAGCCTGAATGATGTGTGGCCTGCTGGTTGCTTTAGCTCAGGCTTCCCACATGTTTCAGGCTGGAACTCTTTGGTCTGGAGTCCAACAGCAGGCTTAATTCTCTACATGCGAGCCTTCCTTGGTATTTGTTATTTCTTCCAGTCTGGTGATAGTCGCCTGCCTACTTGCCTGGGATCTGCCCTGGGTTTTTGTGGGGACTGTGTGACCACACAGATTTGGCTTACCTACTGATGCTCCCATAGGTACCTGGGCATATGGTCTGGTTTGTACACCTATTTTATAACAGGTCTGTGAGATTTTTTGAATGTTTACAATTCTATGTTTATACAAGACTTATATTGCTGTTTGAGAGCTTGGGGTTGTCTCAGGCTCTGTGGGGTCTGGAGGTAAAAGGCTAGATTTCAGTAGGTACTTCCTGGGACCACCCCCAGGATGTGGACCTTTTGTGCCTTGGGTGTGAATGCTGTATCCATCATGTTACATGGTCCCTGTCCCATGGTTTTATGGGGCTCGCAATTTCCCTTCAAGTTTTCACGCCATTCCTCCCATAATAAGTTCTGTGAGTGTCATGTTACATTTTTTTTGTTTGCTTTACATGTAGTAGTTGTTATTTCCAGTTATGGCTTCACAATGTTCTCTGTCAGAGGCAGATCACATTGCTGGCAGAGTGTCTATCCTTGGGTGCTGTGGATGGTTTCTCAACATTTGGGTGGTAGAGAGTGGTACTTTAGGGTCTCTAGATGTGTTGTTTCCCCTCATGTGATACTCCTGATGCTGGCTCTTCCCTATGGCTGATCAGTTCTCTTTTAAATGAAATGTCCATAGCCTAAATTCCCCTATAAAACATAAAGCAGTGTTGGCATACCTGAAAAAGCTCAAATGCCAGATTGCTTTGTTGCAGGAGACAAAGTTGTTGGGGGGGGAGCAGAAGCTATGCAGGGAATTTGTTGGGTTAGAAGTGCACAGCTGTGCTCCCTCCTACGTAGGGGGATCTCTATTTTGATGCATACATCCCTGAAATGGACAGTGCAGTCACAGCTCTCGGATGGCCTTAGAAGCTGGGTATTTCTTAAGGTTACCCTGGAAGGCCCCCTGGTCCTAGTATCAACTTATGATCCTAATATGGACACAGGAGGGATTCAAAATCAGAACAAGAAGTTGTGCATGAGATAAGTCTGTACAAGAGCTGCCTAGTCTAATGAGCAGAGCAGGGTGGACAGGAGCAGGCAGGAGACCACAGGTACATATGTAGATACTCCTGAGGATAGAAAGAGGCAAGTAGGAGGGAATGGGGAAGGAAAGGGAGAGGTAGGAAGGAGGAAGGAAGCAAGGGGGTGGGAGGGAACTACAACTGGGTAGGAGAGGGAGGAAATGGGGGGGAACTAGTCAAATCAGTGGCAGATGGATGCCAACAGGAGCCAGTCTTTGAGGCAGGTTTTGAACAGGCGGTGGGTGTCGATGGCACACAGTTCACCAGGAAGTTTATTCCATAGTGTGGGGGCTGCCACCGACAGGGATCTTGCACCCATGCTTCTGGAAACCCTGGGAATGTTTAGAGGAGGGATGCTAGTGGAGCATAGACTTTGGTGTGAGGTTCAGGTCATAAGGAGGGGTGCAAGTGGAGATTTAAGGCCAATGTGGGTGGCAGAGTCAGTCATGCAGTACAGGGAGAAGTCAAAACAGCCTTGAAGTGGGAGCCATCCTAATGAGTTTTAGAGGACACTGTGGTGAGTGGAGAAGGGGGTCAGCAGGGCAAACCTGCAGGCACTGTTGTAAGCTGTGGAGAGCTTGGCCAAGGTGGTTGCAGAGGTCCTGGTATAGAATGGAGAGCAGTAGTCCAGGATGGGGAGAAGATTTCCCTGAACAATGGCTAGACGGGCCTCCGGGGCGAGGTATTGTTGGAATATGTAGGCAGTGCCTAGTTTTTGGTGGAATCTTTGCACTAGGGAGCTTATGTGCTCAGCGAAAGAAAGAGATGGGTCTAGCATGACTCCTAGGTATTTGAAATGCTTAACGTCATCCAGGCATAGTCCATTGGGGAATGTGACACTTAGGGGGAGATTGATTTGCATTTTACTAGGAATGGCTTGGATCCAAACAGCACTGATTTCATCTTTTTGGTGTTAACCAGAAGGAGGTTGTCAGAAAACCAGTTATGGGCTGCGGTGTACTTTAGTGAGAGGGTTTTGGAGATGAGGGAAGTGAACTTACCACTGCTAAAAAGCACGAGGTCATCAGCATAGAGGAGAGAGTGACAGCTGAGACTGTCTGATGGGAGAGAGTTAATGAATAAGGAAAATAGGAGGGGTCCCAGGATAGAGCAGTGGGGGACAACTGTGAAGATTGGCAGGGTGGGGGAGCAGGCAGGACCAATGCAGAAGAATTGGGAACACCCTGAGATGTAGCTTTTGAACCAGGTGGTAACCTCCTGGAAGCAGCCAATGTGATGGAGTTTAGAGAGGAGAAGGGCATGATTTACTGTATCGAAGGCTTTGAAAAGGTCAATGAAGACTGCTCCAGTGGCATTTCCATGGTCCATGTTTGTAAGGATGTGATCAGTCAGGAGTGCGAGGGCAGTTGTAGTGGAATGTTTTTTGCGGAAACCATGCTGTTGGCTACATAGGAGGTTATGTTTGCTAGTGTAGTCCGCTAGTTGATGGTGAACAGCTTTTTCAAGTAGCTTGTTCAGGTGTGGAACGATGAAGATGGGACGGTAGTTATCCATGGATTAGGGGAGCTCCAGCTTTGAAAATGGGGATGACCTTGGAGGTTTACCAGGGGGCCAGCATGAGGGAGGATGTCAGGACGAGGTTGAAAATGCACGTGAGAGGGGCGATGATGACTGGCGAAACAAGCTTGAAGAACACGGGGGATAGTCCATCCACTCCAGGGGAGCCATGGTTAGGTAGGCTCTTAAGGAGTTTGGCTGTGTTTGCATGCAAGAGTAATTTGAAGAAGAATGGGGGATTTGCAGTTGGGTGGTGGGCCCGGTGGGTGATGTCTGGAAGGTGTGTGGGGGGATATTATTGGATTGCAGGCCCTTTGGGAGTTTGCTGAGGAGCAAGGAGATGTCACAGAATTTGTCATTAATGGCTTTGGCCGCTTCTCAGGGGTCAGTGGTAAGGCCGTTGGTGGTGTTTACCTAAAAAGTAGGTTTTCTGGAGGGGGATTTAGTAGGGAGTCAATGGATGCCCAGAAATTACTAGGGTCACCTAGATTTGTTTGTTGAAGGTTGCAGAAATGGGACTGTTTTAGAGCTTTAGCCAGGTGTTTGCATAGATTTCTCTGCTGTCTGCAGTCATTCCATAGGGTCATGGATGGGGTGCTTTATAGGTGGACCAGGCATGATCTCTGTCTTTCATTAGGGTCAGAAGGTCTTTTGTGACTCAGCGTGAGTAGCCACCTCTTACCCTCCTGGTGGTGACTGGAAAGGGCCTGTCCTGTAGGGCTTCGAGAGTCTGGGTGAACAGGGTAACTGCCTGGGTGACATCTGACTCAGAAAAGAGTGCAGAGCAGTCCACTGCCAGTGCCTCGTTGAGGAGGTTGGGGGTGTTGTGGTTCCTGAAGTTACGGAACGACAGGTATTAGGCAGTGGGTCGTTTTAGCTTGGTCGACCAGAGAAAAAATGTAGGGGAGTGATTGCTGATGGAGTCAGCCATGGTGCCAGCATGCAGAGCACAGTCCTCCCGGTTAGTAAGGATCCAGTCCAGGAGATTCTGTGGCCCTGTGCAAGGGTTCAATCTGGTGGGAAGTATTATAGTTTGGACTAGGTTTGCTGTTTTAGGAGTGATGCATAGTCAGGCTGGAGGGTACTCAGTCAGTTTAGGTTGAGATCCCCAAGAAGGATAGAGGCTCTATGTGGGGAGACGGAGGCCAGGCTAGAGAGGAAGTTGTTTAGGCCCTCAGTTCCAGCAGTGGGGGGATTGTAGCAGCATCCAGTGTAGAGTTTTTTGGTAGATCCTAGAGTGAGCACAGTGGGAAGCCATTCGCTAGGTGAGGATGGGTTGGAGCAGTGAACAGTGTTGGCAGAGAGGGGGTTTATTATGAAAAGGGCAACTCCAACGCCCCTTTTTCTGCCTGGTCTATCAAGGCAGAGGAGTAACCAGGTAGTTGGTAGGTGGCGTCAGTGTGGTGTGGCTTTAGCCATGTCTTGGAGAGACCCAGGATGTAGAGCTCAATCCAGGCCTCCAGGTTGTGGAATTTAGAGGGGGAGGCTGCATATGTTTAGATGGGCAATTTTCAGCCCAGGGGCTTTTACTCAAATGGTGTCACAGAGGATGATGTCGGAATTTGGGGGACTGGGGTTGCATTCAACTTCTCCTGCTAGGAGGAGGAGGGAAACAAAGGTATTGTAGGTGCAGGGGGGACATCAAATGAACAGGACATGGAGGCCAGGTAGTGGCCCAGTAGCCAACGTTCAGTGTTTGAGAAAAAGAAGAGGGTGACATGACCTCAGGGGGAGAGTTCCCAGGAAGAGCGGGGGATGGGGAGCACCAGGGGGACTGGGTCGCAGAGAGGTAGGCGAGGTACAGTTGGTCCCATTCCAGGACAGTGGCGTAGGCAGCCGTCAGCATTAGGGTGGATGCCAGGGTGACTGCTAGCAGCGTGAGCTGGGGCAGATTCATTGTGGCAAGTCAAAAAAATAAAAGGGGTGATGGGTGGTGAAAGTATATTTTCTACAGCATGAACAGGGTATTATACTGGGGAGCTGATGGGCTTGGGGCAGAAAAAAGAGGAGAAAAAGGAAACAAATGGGAACAGTAGTTTCAGGGGAAGGAGAGCGATACGCTAGGAAATGGAAATGGACTTGGGGGTAGTCATATCAGATGGCCTAAAGGTAAACAAGCAATGTGAGAAGGCAGTAAGGATGACTGGAGGGATACTGGGATGTATAGGGAGAGGCATCACCAGTAGAAAACAGGAAGTTATTATCCATCTGTACAGACAGTTGGTGAGACCCCGTCTGGAGTACTGCATGCAGTTCTGGAGACCCCGTCTCTGCAAGGTCATAGACAAGATGGAGGCAGTCCAGAGGAGGGCAACTAAAATGGTGCAGGGTCTGCAACAGAAGCCATATGAAGAGAGACTAAAGGAGCTTAATATGTATACCCTTGAAGAAAGGAGGGAGATGGGAGACATGATAGGAACTTTCAAGTACCTCAAGATAATCAACAAAGTCCAAGAGGGTAGCATCTCTCAGAAAAAGTGATGTGCAAGAACAAGGGGACACAATTTGCAGATAGAGGGGGGATGGCTCAGGGGCGATGTAAGGAAGTATTTTTTTCACAGAGAGGCTGGTGGATGCATGAAATGGCTTGCCTGAGGAGGTCATGGGGTCAAAAACAGTAGGGGAATTCAAGAATGCATGGGACAGTGTAGCGTTGTGGAAAAACTACAGCTAGTAAATGATCAATTACAGATACTCAGAAAGGAGACGAACGGAGATGAGACTGATGGCGGAAGAATTTAATGATTATAACAATAATCACAGCGAGAGGTTACAAGTGGTACATTCTTCAAAATAACAGTGTGTGCTGGCTTGCTTATATAGTGAAAGACAGCATCATCATTTTCTATGGTTTTCTATGATTGGTTTAAAACAAGCACAAACATCAACTTGTAAGGTAATACTTTTTCTTTGGTATATGTATGAGCTCATCCTTGGTCAGCACAAGTATAGATAGTGTACATTCTATTATCATATATGGCTAGTAACAGCTGTCACCACCAGTAACCAAGGTTCAGGAGGAAGAGATAAGTTTCCAGCTCAAAACTGCACTAACAAGCACTTTGGCCTGTCCATATAAGGACAAGCACTACAGACTAGTTAAAAGGGAACTTGGACTTTACCCTGTGTTCCTGCTTGCAGTCACATAGGCCAAATGTTTGCTATTACTTACATGGTCAGCACAAATGTCAAAAGGCACTTTAATATTGCAACTGTGGCTTAGTTTATCTTGTGGCTTCACAAGCTTTATATGATCCAATTATATAGGCCAACATTTGTTACACAGACACATGATATTTCAGACCAAAATGAGGTTAGGCTGCAATATGGGGACAAACTTCTTTATCCCTTGTTACAGACAGACATAACGCAATTCTGGTGGGGGGTAGGAAGAAGTAGGCGGTTGGTTAACTAGGATCTTCAGCTTATCCAATAGGTAGGAAAATGGGCAGACTAGGTGGGCCAAATGGTCCTTGTCTGTCATCAAAGTCTATGTTTCTATGTTTCTATGTAGCAGATGGCGGCAGTCCCTGCCTTTTAAGAGAAGATTTTAATATTACTCTAGACCCTTTGGTTGACTGCTCCTTCTATCTCTGTGAACCACATCTACATTCTGCTCAGGTGGTTAAAAACATGATGTCAGAGCTCTCCGTCTTAGATGTTTGTAGGCTCTCCATCCAAGGGATAGGGATTACACCTACATTTCTCTGGTTCAGGCTTCTGCCAGTCAGATAGACTTTTGGCTGGGATCTCCCTAGATCCTACATGCCTCTATTAAGTCAGTTATTGAACTGTTCATGTTGTCCAACCATGCACCAGTATCTCTCCTCTTCATTTGGGACCCAGAAGCACTTATGCCTTCCTACTAAAGATTAGATCCCTTGCTTATGCAGAATAAGTCCTTTATAGCCTGGTCTTCCTGAACCATACGGGACTACTTTTGCACACATCATACTGAAGAGTTCACCCCCTCTACAATTTGGGAGGCTTTTAAAGTCTATGTGCAGGGGCACATAATGCAGTTTGACTGCCAGAGATGCAAGGCAAGAGAGGCAGAACTCATCACATTGACAGTGAAACTTAAGGACGTATAAGATGTGATTAATTCCTCCAAATGTCCCCGTCAGAAACATCTGTTGTTTGCAGAGATGACAGGTGTTAAACTGCAGTTGAATACCCTATTGTCTTGCAATGCTGTGCTATTTCTCCTACAGATAAAGCATTGGTTTTGGGAAGGGGGCGATAAACCCTCCTCACTGTTCTCCTACCATCTCTGCAACCAACAGGCAGAATGCCTTATCTCATTTCTCTGTAACCATCATGGGTTAGCTCCCATGGAGCCACTGATATCAACTCCATTATTATAGCTTTCTACAAATCTCTCTAAACCTCTTCAGAGGTGCTGGATACCCAAGCTTTGGGGGACTTTTTGTTAAAATTACAGGTCCCTTTGATAAGCCAAGAAAAGCTCCTGTCTCTTCAATCTCCACTCATGGAGGAGAATGTCTTTACTGCCCTCAGTTCTATGAATAAGCATAAGTCCTGGGGGGAGGAATGAAGTTCCAGTGGACTTGTATCAGCACCTCAGTGTTCATCTCTATGTTCCCCTGTGCAGAAATTTTTCTCAGGCACATTAAATTTGGTGCATTCCATAGAGCTGGGAAAAATTATCAAATTCTAAATTTGTAGAATTGTTTGTGAAATTCCACAGAATTTCATGACATTTTACAAAATATTTTGGAATTTTCCAACATTCTTTAATTCACTATAACGCAGTCCATTTTGTAGCTAGAGGTCTGAATTTGGCATTCATATTGTCTGGTATAGGCCCAAAAATGTGCCAAGTTTCATAATATTTGAATTTTTTTTATTTAAACATTTGGTAACTGGGGAAGGCACACTGAGCCAAGGATCTTTTCCAGGTGTGACCCAGCGATAGGGGCAACAGGGATTATAGCACACATAATACATTTAAATACATATAAATAGTATATACAGGAATTCATAGTAGGATATATACAGATAGGTACATTTAGGGACATGTGAGGCCAGTTGAGATTGGCAGGAATTTGCAATGCATCAATGCAGAAACATTCACATTATGATACATGTAATACAGGATATGTAGAAAACATAAAGGAATATATATATATAGATGAGAACATTTAAGGGTCATACAATGTCATATGAATCAGTTTGAAAGGCACTGCAAACAAAGCAGGATCCCAAACTGCTGTACCTCTCAGTGCCTGCCATCTCTGCTCCGTTATCTTACCTACTAAATGGGTCTTTTGCCATAGCTTCCATCCCAACTATCTGAAAGCATGCCACTGTCCTTCCCTTGCCTAAGGGTGGTGACCCTTCAACTTCTGTCAACTAGCATCCCATCTCGCTCCTTCCTACCCTTGCTAAACTCCAGAAGCATCTAGTCCTCTCTCACCTAACTACCTATTTCTCTGAAACTAACTTTTTCACTCCGTTCCAATCTGGCTTCAGGAAGAATCTTTCCACCACCACCTCCCTGATTAGGCTCACTGATTCCATCCTCTCAGGGATGGACAATGGTCAAATCAAATCTGCCATCTTTGTCATCCTAGCAAAGGTTTTAGACACTGTTTCCCACACCCTTCTTCTTGACTTCCTCTCCTCAGCTGGCCAAACTGTCTCTGCCATTAGTTGTTTCAAAGATTACCTAGTAGGTAGGACCCAGTCACTGAGAATAGTGGATGCTGTATTTTCTCCCCTCCCTATCAACACTGGCATAACCCAGGATTCTGTACTGGGCCCTATCCTCTTCTCTATCTTCCTAAATGACCTTCCCTCAGCCTGTTCAACCACCTGCTTCCACATGTATGCCAGTAATATAGTTCTCTTCACCTCAGGCCAATCCCTTGCTGCTGTGGAAACCAGACTTCATTATGACTTCAGTCAAGTCCGGCTCTGGTTCAGCTACCACCAGTTCTCATTCAATGCCAAGAAGACAGTCTCAGTGACCTTCAGCACTAAGCAGAAACTCTTTCGGCTCACCTCCCCTCCCCATCCTCTTTCCACACCCTTGATGGGACAATTCTGGAGGATACCTCCTCCTTTTGGTATCTGGGGGTCTAGCTAGACCAACACCTCAGCTTCTTTGGACATGTTGACGCCATCCTAAAGTAGTTGTGCCCCAAACTTGGCTAATTATACAGGAACTGTAGCTGCCTCCCGTTATCGGCTAGGCATGAACTGGTCCAGAATATGATACTACCTATCTTTGACTACTGTGATGTAGTCTACAGTGCTGCTCCCAAGTCCTCCTTGACCAGATTTGATTCTCTCTTTAACTCCTTCTGTTGTTTCGCTCTTGATGCCTCTCCTTTCACTCACCACTGTTCTCTCTACCACTCCCTCACTTTCTCCTCCCTAGAAAATCATCGACTCCTACACTGTGCCAAATTCACATGAAAATTTTGGTTTGGTTTGCTCCCCCCTTATCTCACCTCCTCCCTTACTATTTTTTCCCCACTGGCTCACTCCCTTAGGTCATATTACTCTCGACTGTTAGCAGTTCCATGTTGGTCCACCACGGTTAGACAGATGGCTTTCTCACATCACCTCCCTAAGTTATAATAACCTCCCACCACAGATTCATCATTCCTGTTCCTCACACTCCATATCATTAGCCCTACAACACTTTCTAGTGGTAAACTACCTGTGACTAGTCCTTATTTTCTCCTGTTCAAGCTGGCTCACTGCTTTCTGTCTCCTACTCAGCTAGCTGTTCCTATACAGGTTACACTTCTCTTTCATTACTATGCTTAACTGGTCTTCCTAACACTATGCATAATGGTCTTCTTAACAACTTGTATAATTGTTTTCTGCACAGCACTTCAATGTACAGTCATGTATACTCTGCACTCTATATCAAAGTAAAATGTGATAATGTCCTTGGTCTTAATGTGGCCGATATATATATTCTGTAGTATGTTGTACAGTATTTCTGCACCATTAATCTGTTCCCTTAATCTGTCAACTGTTATGCTACTCTGTGTATGTACTTTATTATGTGTTCTCCCTTATGCCCCCCAGGACACACCGTGAGATGAGCAACTTGTTGTTCAGTGTGCCATTCCTGGTGGAACATTTCAACAAATAAATTAAAATAAATAGATTTATGATTGGATATAAGTAATACACACTGTAAGATTAAAAAGAGATGGTGGTATAAATACAAGGAGAAACAAGATAATTAATAGCAAATAGTGGATTGGTAGGAAAATACAGTATGTGGGGAGAGCTGAGAGGTATGCTGCTTCCAGGAAGAATGACTTAAATGAATGGGTGGATAAGTTATAGGGGCTCAAATTCTGGCAATTTAATATTCATGAGAAAATTTCAGAAAATATTTTTTATGCTTATAACTTAGCCAGCTTTGGAGCTAAATAACTGAAAACGTAGATGCATACAGTACTTTATTGGAAGAGTCATATAAACTGCTAAATTGAAAAGTACTGGTTATGTAAATTGTAAGTTTTAGCCATGACCTGCCTCGAAACATGACTTCCCAAACTCGATTCCAAACCTGGGTCAAACCTGGGTCATCAGCATGGCAGCTTGACACTCTGATGCTGGGCCATGGGGTTGTCTTAAAGCCTAGGGTCAAGAAACCTAACAACATTGGTGATATTCCGTTCTCTAGCTGTAAACTTATAGGGGCTTAAAATTCAGCGGTTTATATGATTGCAAAATGTAATTTTAAAATTTACAAAACTCTGAAGGCTTATAACTCAGTCACTTTGAAAGCTGGAGATCAGAAACTTAGCACAATCATGTACAAGCATGGGTAATATCACCATACCGCATTTGGTTCAATTTGGATAAACACTTTTAGTTTATGTAGTTGCTATTGTAAGTTTAAAATTTCTAAATGTTTGGAGGCTTATTACACAGTCATCTTTAAAGATAGACATCTGTAACTTGGTACACATCTGTATGGGCATTGGCAAAATCTCCATTCCAAACTTGTTGCAATTTGGACAAGTAAATTATAAATTAGATGAAAATAACAAAACTCACAATTTTGGCAAAGGTTTGCTAAAGTTTCATGGAAATTTTGCAGAATTTCACAGAAGCAAAATCAGCATTTCACCGGAATTCCACAGGTGGGAGATACATTTCACCCAGCCCTAGCTTTCCACTAATGCTTGATGAGGCAGTTATTTTGATCTTGCCCAAGGGAGGGAAGTATCTGCTAAGCTCAGCCCATCTCCATGATAAACTCAGTTGCTAGGGTCCTTGCAATGATTGCCATTTGATTGGAGGGTATTCTTCCTGACCTGGTGCATCCATCACAAGTTGGCTTTGTGAAAGGCTAACTTAGTACCTATCACCTTTACTCTGTTATCAATCTATTTCAGGCTATGAAGGCTAACCCTACCCCTGCCACAACTACAGCCACTGACCTTGAGAAGGTATTTGACTTGGTGGAGTGCGGTTAATTCTAGCATATTGTGGAAAGGATAGGGTTTGGCCCCCATTTCTTTGTCAGGATCAAAGCTATGTACACTAGCCGATCAGCTGAGGTCCTAACAAATGACATGTTATCCCCCCTTATCTCTGTACAAAGGTACATGGTAGGTGTGTGTCCTTTTTTCCCTGTTGTTTGTGCTGGCAATTGGGCTACTCACCATTGCCATCCATGCTCATCCCCAAATCATGGGTATTAGACTGGGATCTACTGAATATTGTACAAAAATTTATGCTGATGACATTTTGGTACTCTTGTCAGACGCTCCGGTAGGGTTCTGCCCATTAAATGACCTGCTTTCCCAGTTACATAGGATTTATGGTTTAAAAGTGAACCCTAGCAAAACAGAGATCCTCCCTCTTTCTAATAGCTACTTGTGACAGCTTTTCACCCAGTTGGGCTTACGCTGGTCCCCCCCAAGTGATTTGATATTTGGACATCCAGCTAACTGCTGATTTATCAAAATTATGCAGGATGAATCTAGTGCCACTCCAGATAGAGCTGCAGGTGGAGTGTGACAGGTGTATTAAACTGAACCTGTTCCTGGCAGGAAGAATTGTGGCCCTTAACCTGATTTTGACTTTAACATTGCCTCGCTGCCTATCTCATTTACCATTAGTTATGCCAGTCCCATGGTATGCCAAGACTAACGCTCTGATAAGCAGATTTTTTATGGGACCCCAAACCACCCCATTATAGCAGGAATAAGCTGAGATCTCAGTGAGAAAGAGGAGGGAGGAATATACACTTACAATATGTCATGTTTAGAAGCTCAAACTTTACAGTG
This sequence comes from Neoceratodus forsteri, assembly GCA_016271365.2. Classification (NCBI taxonomy): domain Eukaryota; kingdom Metazoa; phylum Chordata; order Ceratodontiformes; family Ceratodontidae; genus Neoceratodus; species Neoceratodus forsteri. Next base: position 1,332,729,521 of record CM057458.1, read on the forward strand.
TTATTATGGGATCAGGATCTCCCTCCTTATGACTAAAGATGGAGAGGGATCTTTGCACAGAATGGTCCCCTGCCTCGCTATTGTGTACATCCCTGCCAGCCATTCTTGGACACTTGCCTGCTATGAGAGACTTGATCAGAACATGGCACCAGCTGTGGAAAGTCACTAAGCTCCCCCTCATCCCATTGGAGTGGGCTCCTCTGTGGGGTAACCTGCTTATCACCATAGGTAAACACAATATTTTATGACAGTCATAGCAGAGAGCTGGGCTACAAATAGTTTGAGATTTGTTTCTACCAGGGACACATACCCTGGATTCTTTTGAGAGCCTGAGCAGGTGGTACTGCTTGCTAAAGCAGGAATTTTGGATGTTCCTCCAGTTCTGGAGTGCACTGTACCTCTTACTACAATCCAGGCATCACTCCAATGACTTTCCATCAATCTTTCTGATCTGGTGTCATGCTTCTAGAGGGCATGCTAGTAAAACCTATCAGTGCATTCTTGACTCCATTCTGGATCAGTCCAAGCAGGCTCCGAAGCAGTGGGAATCTGTAATAGTCCAATCTCAGAAATTGAATTCTCGATGGGTAATAGTTAAGACTACTTGCTATGATACCCAAAGTCATTTAATTCAGAACAAAGTGCCCCACTCTTGGTACAGAACTCCTTTCAAATTAGGTACATTAGGTCTCCAGTCTGATGACAAATGCTGGCATTGACAGAATCAGGGGGACACCTTTTTCATATTTTGTGGACTTGCTCTGTGCTGCAACCATTGTAGAGGCAGCTACACCAAGACAATATATCCATAGTAGGCCTCACCTTTCCCTTGACAGCACAACTATTTCTTCTGGGCATTCCGTCAACAGGAATTATCTCATCCAACCTTTGGCTGCTTTGGTTGATAGCAGCAGGTGTAGAAGCTAAACTCCTGTTACTTCAGCAATAGAGGACAGTGGATGTCTCCACTGTGCTATAATGAAGAGGAGCTTTATCCTCACTGGCAGTTTCATCCTGAATGTTGCATATAGCAAAAAGCACTTTGACCAAACTCTGTGCTTGTTGATGGTTCCATATTGCCTCACTTCTTTGTACACTGCATCCCCATTTCCCATGGAGAGAGGATAAAAACCTTTTACACCCTCTGAGGTGCCTCTCCACCCACTGATGGTTTCCCCTGGTTCATTCTATGCCCCATTCTTTCACTACTACTCCTGGATATGGACTTTAAATGATGCAGTAGAGGAGTTGGCAAAAAGAAGAAAATTAAGAAAGGACTGTTAGGGTCAGCCTCATGCATTGATTTATTTTTACTTTTCCATAGGCATTTGCACTGTATTCATTCACTAAGTTATTGAGTGGGTTTTCATACCTCTGTAATCACTGTTGGAATGTTGCATAATGACTGTGTAGCCATTTGTACAGTATGTATTGTTCAATATGTTTTCTTGTTGATGGTTGTTATTTTGTGTGTCCTGATTTCTTGCTCAATAAAAATGATTAACTGCAAAATATGCTTCTATGATTCTATGACAATGAAATGAACTCAGCCAGAATGCTAGAAAGAAACATTGGGTACTGGAAAAAATAATGCAGTGAAAGTTTCCTGCAGAGATTCTTGCATTATTAACATATACAATTATATAATGCCTCAAGAGCATTACTGACATGAATGAAGTTGTATGTGCACATCACTGAGGATCTATCACCAGAGAACATGTTTATTACACCCTTTCAATATGCTGTCAGTTTTTGACAGGCATTAATATTGTGCTTGCAGAAATTATAATGTTCATCCAGCCAACCTTAAATACAGTTTGAGTAATGTCATTAAAGAGACTGCACAATAAAATTGCTTACTTGGGACTCAGCAGGACATTCTGAGTTTTCTCTGAGGGGACTATATATTAGCATGGTGAGACAGAAAATATACCAGTTCGATGCTGGCTTCACTTGTGAGATTGACGCTGAACTGCCATACACTATGGTTAGAAATACATGCCAAAAAATGACTGAAGCCAATTTTACCAGTTTATGTTTTACATCTGTTATAACCTTTAAAATGGCAAAATCTCATCATGTGTCCATGCACCAACATTTATGTTAATGGGTTCATCATTTTCTTTATAACAGAAACATAGAAACATAGAATTTGTTGGCAGATAAAGACTGCTTGACCCTTCCAGTTTGCCCTTTTCTTCCTACCTACACTATTACCACAGGCCATGCTGAATCTACAGCTCTTACTCGCTCCCCACGTCCTTTCCACTCTGTTTTCCTTTTGCTTATCCCATACATTCTTGAACTCCACCACTGTTTTTGTCCCCACCACCTCTGCTGGAAGACAGTTCCAGGAATCCACCTCTCCTTCTGTGAAGGAGTTCCTCACATCTTTCCTGAATCTATCCCCCTCCAGCTTCATAACATGTCCCCTTGCTCTTGTTAACTTTTCTTCTGAAAAATACTTCCCTCCTCTACCTTATTTAGCTTCATGAGGTATTTAAAGGTCTCTATCATATCTCCTTTCTCCCTCCTCTGTTACAGGATGTACATATTGAGGTCTTTTAGTCTCTCCTCACAGAGCTTTTGATGCAGGCCCTGGACCATTTTAGTTGCTCTCCCCTGGACTGTCTCCGCTCTGTGTCCTTCTGGAGATGTAGGGCAGGATTGTGGAAGGGCTTAGGTACTAGTTGTGTGCCAAACCCTTCACTGCAACTGCACCCAATTTTCCGGTCTTGGGTGCAGTTGTGATGGTTTCCATGGGTTACAGCAGCTTGCGCCAAATATGAACTCTCACCTCCAGAAAAGAACTAGTGTCCACCTCCCTCCCTCCAAAGCTTCAGTTACTTGGTGGCCTCTCCCCTTCTCCTTCCTCGGTGAACACTGAACAAAAGTATTTGTTCAGGATGTGTATCTTTTCCTGGTCCCCCTCTGCACAGTCCCCACTTTCCCTTTTTAACCTTACAATCCAACCCCTGGTCTTCCTCTTGTCACTTACATACCTAAAAAATGACTTGTCCCCTTTCATTACCTCCTGGGCTATTCACTGTTCAGTCTGTGCCTTTGCACTCCTTGCTGCTTTCTCTGCTTTCTTCTGTTTCTCTGGATACATCTCCTTATCCTCTTCCTCCTGATTCTCCTTATACGTTCTGAATGCTACCCTTTTTGCCTTTACCTTTTGGCCACCTCTTTTGAGAACCATAACAGTTTATTTTTCCTCTTACTTCTGCTCACTTGTTTCACCCAGAGATTTGTCACCTTTACTATGTTCCCTTTTATCCTAGCCCACTGTTCCTTCACCCCACCCAGGCCATCCCCTTTTGCCAGGTCATCCCAGAGGCATTCGCCTAACTTTATAAAATCTGCCCTTCTGACATCCACAACCCTCGCCCTTGTATGGTTCCATTCTGCAGCCATTGTTATATTGAACCACACTGTATGGTGATCAGTGGTGCTCAGGTGACCTACCGCTTTGACATCTGCAACACTGTTCCTGTTAGTGAATACCAGATTCACTGTTGCTCCATCATGAATGGGTTCACTAAGTAGTTGCCTGAGGAATGCCCCCCTGCAGAGAGTCCAGGATGTCACTGCTTCTAGCTGAAGCTGTTGCTGGGAGGCTCCAATCTACATCTGGCAGGTTGAAGTCCCCCACTAGCAGCACCTCCCACTTTTCTGCCATCTTGGCAATGGCTTCCCTGCCTCACACTGTATTCCCTATATCTACATCACTTTTGTGCTTTCCTTCACATAAAGCACCACACCACCTCCTTTCCTGCTCACCCTGTCCTTCCTGAACAGAACATAGCCTGGTATGGCCATGTCCCAGTCATGGTTTTCAGTGCACCATGACTCATTAATGGCTACAATATCCAGGTAATATAATGTTTTTCTTTTATGGTCCCTTTTTGATGTTGTCTGTTTCCTACTTCATATTCATTTTTTTAATTTGCTGATCAGTACTGTAACCTGATGATATCAGCTGAGTTTAGACTTGCAGTGAAAGTTTCTCTCTAGGCTTCCACTCAACAGATGTAACTGACTGGTAGTACAGCATAAACATAAAGTAGAGAAAAAGGCAGTATTCATTAAGAACCCTAATAAAAAGATATATATGTGGTAGCACCCCTATAGTTAGGGTTGAGTGGCATGTTTAATGTTAAACTTTAAATTTTGCACCTTAACAACTTTACAACTGATCAATGGATTTGCACGAAAGTTGGTTTGTGCTGTCCCATGTGGTAGATCTCTTGATATGGCAAGTTTTGTTCCAGTTGAGTGTGCAGATTCTGAGATCTGGATAGTTGAAAAAGTCATAAAGTCACCAATTTCTGCAGTTTTTTCCTCATCGCCTTGCACCCAGATGGTGCAGAATTTTGGTATGATTGTTGTAAGGTAGAAACATCTTGGGTAAAAGAATTACAATGCTTAGTTTGGTGAAAAAATATTTATCTGCTGTAAAGTTATTCAATTTTTAATTTCCCATTGTTTTCAATGGGAAGGTTGGTTTTCAGGATAGATGGTAAAAGTCTGACAAAGGATTTGATCTCATGAAAAAGGATTTGGTCTTATGAGAGTCAAATCCTTTTTTGTCAGAAAAATTTGTTTTTCATGAGCTGCCATCTTTTTTTCTCAGTTTGCAAGATAAAGAAACAAAGAAAACACATAAAAATTGATGGATTATAAAAAAAACAAACACCAGAACCTAGCTAAACGGGACCCATTTAGCTTCATTCTGATGTTTGTTTTTTATATTTATGCCAAGCAATACCTTTTCTAGGCACCCAAAATCCCAGGTGCCCAGCTTAGTGACAGGAGCTCTTCCCCCTGCATTCTCTGTACGAGAACAGTTATTTTTTTAATTTCTACAGCCACAGCTGGAACTCATGCTGCTGGCTGCTGATTAAGCTGAGAGATGCTGTATTCCCTGGTGTCAAGTGGCGCTCCCACCCCCACCCTTCTGATTGCTGCAAAGTTATTAAAGTGCACCATTTGAGGTTTAACATTAAAGTACCTGCATAACCCTAACCATAGTGGTGCTACTCCAGTTTCTTCTCCCAGCTCTGAAATCAGGCTGTTGCACAGCCTGGTGACATTGGGTGTTGCTGTGGAACTTCAGTTGATGAGAGGGCATTGTACTTCATGCAGCTCCCTAGCTCCATCCTTCCTTGAAGCTGCTATTCCCCCAATGTCCTCTGTCCTCCCCTCATCCTTCTGCAGTGTCAGGGATCATGGGTGTGAGTGGGTGAACCAGCCCACTAGCAAGTGGGAAGGGTCAGGAGGGGTTCAGAGGTTGCTCCCTTAATGCGTTGTCAGCAGTAAAAATCTTGTAATTTTAAGTATAAAAACATGATGTATCTGTGTTTAAAATTACACCTTTTGATAGTTTCACTCACAGGCATTGGAAATGACCCAGCCTTGAGCTATTCCTGCTTGTGGAAGTGGTTCCCAAAATCCCCATCTCTTCACAATTAAATCTTCTTTCGAGGTGTTGTGGGGCACCCCCACCTGCTTGATGCACTGTGCTGAGTTTAAAAAGACCTGAATTTTACAAATGAAGAACAAAAGCATTAAGCATCGTGTTCACCGCTCACCTTGTCTGATCTAAAACATTAACGTGCTGTACAAATCAGTGTCAGAAATTATCCTTGTATCAAAACACAGAGTACACTCTGCTATCAAAATATTGAATTTAAGACCAAACTTCCTAACAGTGATCTCCGTTCTATAGTGTTGCAAACAGTTAGGTTGCTCATCACCTTGAGGCTCCTCGGGATGTTTATCAGCAGTCAGTCATCCTGTACTGTGCTGAAGTCTATAATGTTGCTGCCTTTTATACCTCCATACTGAGTGGAAGAGCAAACAAACCCCCACTCCCAGTGTCCCAATTTATAGTTTAACCTGTAAAAAAAAGGAAAACAGTCCCCCAATGTCTTTTTTTTCTAAAACCTGAAAAAAATTAAATGGTCCCTCCTCATCCCTGCCATCCCCCTTCCCCATCCTGAACCTCCCACTGAGCACCCCACACCCTTTTCCTATACTTACCACTGGAGGTCAATGGCTGTCATCTTCTGTGGACTGGAACACATCTGCACTCTTCAAAGCTGAACCGTGAACTGAGGAATAAAGGTAAGTGCTGTATATTGTATTACAATTGCATTTTGAACTTATGTTCATAATTATGCCATGTTTTAAAATGTTTTCACCAAATTTTCAACATGGCCATTTTAGGACCCCACCTCATGAACACTGTCACTGCCATCTCCTTAATTGGGCCCAGAAGTTGATTTTGCCGTCACTATGTGAAATCACCTTTCGGGACCGATTAATGAAATGACAGTGCCAGTGTTTATGAGGTGGGGTTCCCAAAATGGGCATGTTGAAAATTTGGTGAAAAAGAAATCTTAAAAATGGGTGAATTATACATGTTCACTGAAATTTTTCTATGCATGCTCATAACTTTGGAAATTTTCAATATTTTGAGGCCAAACTTTTAACATAGTCACTTTTTCACATTACCTCATGAACAGTACAGTTGTCATTTTTCACATTCTGTGCAAAATGTGTTTTCGCACCTGTGGCATGGAATAGCGTTTTGACTTGGATTTTAATATTTTCACCTATGGGGTTTATGGGGTGAGGTCATAAGAAGACAGTGTTGAAAATTTAGGGTCAACATATGCCAGAGTTATGACTATTCATTGCAATTTCCCTACGCTGGCTTGTAACTTTTGATTTTTTTAATATTTTGACACCAGATTTTCAACGTAGCCTTCTTATTACCCCACTTCATGTCTGTCATAGCTGTAATTTTTAAAATCTTGGCAAAAATATGTTTTTGCACCAGTGGCACAGAATGGCATTGTAGTTGCTCAGAATTATGTTTTGGTGGGTATTCGAATGTTTTCTGTAACGGGTACATGAGATGGGGTAATAAGAAGGCTATGCTGACAATTTGGTCACTATTGTACTATAAATGGAAGCACAGGGCCTGGAGGGCCCAGGCTTCCACCACTATATATATATATATATATATATATATATATATATATATATGTATGTGTGTATGTATGTATATATATATATATATATATATATATATATATATATATATATATATATATACACGCATCTATGGATGGATTTGGATCCTGCGCTCCCACATTAAAATAAGGATACTATTATACTATCTCAAAAAGTAAGAAAAAAATTTGCAAATAACTTTGTTAATGCTCCAGTCAGGGTCAAAGTGACAAAAGTTGGGAAATAAGGTATTAGGGTTTCCCTAACACCCCACCCTCCCAAAGCAGGCAGGAGAGCAGACGTGAGGTGTGCCTTGGGCTTCTCAAGCCTAATGCTCTTCCCATTCTCATATAGTCTACACATCTGACCTTATTTACCGTTTTAATGGGGTGACTGTTAGGCTTGAGAAGCTCAAGGCACACTCCATAGAAACATAGAAACATAGACTTTGATGGCAGATAAGGACCGCTAGGCCCATCTAGTCTGCCCATTTCCCTACCTACAGGATAGGCTGCAGATCCTAGTTAACCAATAGCCGATTTCTTCCTACCCCCCACAAGAATTGCCTTATGTCTGTCCCATGCATCCTTGAATTCTCCCACAGTTTTAGACCCCACAACCTCCTCAGGAAGGCTGTTCATGTATCCACTACCTCTCTGTGAAATAATACTCTCACATTGCCCTGAACCGCCCTCCTTCTATCTTTAAATTGTGTCCCTTGTTCTTGCAAGTCTCTTTTCTGAAGATGATACCCTCTTGGACTTTGTTGATTCCACTGAGGTACTTAAAAGTTTCTATCATGTCCCCTCTCCCTTCTTTCCTCAAGGGTATACATATTAAGCTCCTTTAGTCTCTCCTCATATGGCTTCTCTTGCAGACCCTGCACCATTTTAGTTGCCCTCCTCTGGACTGCCTCTATCCTGTCTATGCCCTTGCAGAGATGGGGTCTCCAGAACTGGACACAGTACTCCAGATGGGGTCTCACCAACTGTCTGTACAGAGGGATAACAACTTCCTGTTTTCTGCTGATGATGCCTCTCCCTATACATCCCAGTATACCCCCAGCCCTCCCTACTGCCTTCTCACATTGCTTGCTAACCTTAAGGTCACCTGATATGATTACCCCCAGGTCCCTTTCCTTTTTTGTTGTTGTTACTACCTCCTCACCCATTGTGTATTCTTCCCCTGGGTTCTTGTTTCCCAGGTGCATTATTTTGCACTTCTTTGCATTGAACCCTAGCTGCCATACTTCTGACCATTCCTCCAACCTTGCCAAGTCCCTTTTCATCCTTTCCATGCCTCCTTGTGTATCAACCCTGTTGCAGATCTTGTGTCATCTGCAAAAGGCATCTTTTCCTTCCAGTCCCTCTGCAATGTCTCACTGATGAAGACATTAAAGGACTGGACCCAATACTGAACCCTGTGGTACCCCACTAGTAACCCCCTTTCTTCAGAGTGGACTCCATTTACAATTACCTTCTGTGTCCTGTTGTCCAGCCAATGTTTACAGGCTACCACCCTGGGTCCCACTCCCAGGCTAGTTAATTTGACTATTAATCTTTTGTGTGGGACTGTGTCAAATGCCTTGCTAAAGTCTAGGTAGGCCATGTCACAGCCTCTCCCTGGTCTACTACTTTGGTCACCCAGTCAAAGAAATCTATTAGATTTGTCTGACATGACCTTCCGCTGTGAACCCATGCTGCCTTGGGTCCTGTGCTCCACTGGCCTCTAGGTACTCAACTATTCTTTCCTTCAAGTGACTCCATCACTTTCCCTACCACAGAGGTCAGACTGACAGGTCTGTAGTTTCCTGCCTCTGTCTTGCTCCCACTTTGTGAAGGGGACTCACATCCCTTCCTCCAGTCCTCGGTACCACCCATCCTCCCATGATTTATTAAAAGAGTAGCCAGTGGTTTCACTAGTTCCTCCTTAATTCTTTTAGAATTCTGGGTGAATTCCATCAGGACCCATTGCTTTTGTCCACCTTCAGTTTTAGGAGTTCTTGCAGAACCCTTTCTTCTGTGAAAGGACTGGGATGACCCCCTATCAGAGTGCTTCTGTTAATTGGATTAGGCACTTCCCCTCCTCTTTGTGAATACTGAGCAGAAATATTCGTTCAGTATTCCTGCTTTTCATTGTCCCCTCTGCCCACCCACGTTCATTCTATTCAGCCTCACTATCCCTCCCTTTGTCTTTCTCTCACGCTGATGTACCTATAAAAGGTTTCATCCCCTTCTTAACTGAGTTGGCTATCTTTTCTCAGTTTGGGCCTTTGCTATTCTGACTTCCCTCCCTGCTTCCTTCTGCCTTAACTGGTACAGATCTCTGTCCTGCTCCTTCTGTGTTCCTTATACTTCTGGAATGCTATCTTTTCTTCCTGACTTTCACAGCCACCTCTTTTGAGAACCATAGTGGCTTTTCTTTCGTTTTGATTTGTTTATTTGCTTCACACGAGGCTTGTTGCTCTGTGATGGCAGTTTTGATAATTCCCATTGTTGCTCACACCTCCTTCTAGCCTCTTTGCTAGTGCTTTTCTGAGGCACTCTCCCATCTTGCCAAAGTCAGCCCTTCTAAGTCCAGTGCCCTCACTTTTTGTGGCTTGACTCTGTAGCTGGTTTATAAGTGAACCACACTGTTTGGTGGTCACTTGTCCCCAGATAGCAACCCACTCTAGATCTGAGATCCTCTCACTGCCCCCGTTTGAGAGTATGAGGTCTAAAATTGCTCCCTCACAGTGGGTTCTGAAAATAGCTGTCTAATGCCTGCCACCTGTAGGGCATCAAGAATGGCCCTGCTCTTGGATGTGGCTGCAGCAAATGTGCTCAGTTAACATCTGGCATATTCAGGTCTCCCATCAACAGTATCTCCCTTTCTCTGCCATTCTAAGAATGCCTTCTATCATATCCTTGTCCATTTCTTCCCCTGACATGGGGGTCTGTACACAACCCCTGTGCGGATTGTGGTGCCTTTCCAGTCTCCAAGGTGACCCACAGTGCCTCCTCTCCTCCCTGTTTACTCTTTTGTTCAGTTGCTTTTGTCCCTTCCTTTACATGAGAGCTACTCCTCCCCTCTTCTCCCTGCCTGTCTCTCCTGTAGGTTATGTACCCTGGTATGTTAACATCCAGTCATGGTTCTCTGTGTACCATGTTTCTGTGCTTGTGCCTCGATATCAGGCATCCCTCTTCCATTAAGGCCATCAGCTCAGGGGCTTGTTGCCCAGACTCACGGGCATTGGTACTCATTACCCTCCATTTCCTGATGGCCTTACTCCTTTGCCCCATCCTGTCCTTCTTGCCTTTGTCACTTTCTCAATTTACCTCTGCCTTCTCCCTATCAACACCTCTATGTTGGTGTTTGCTGCACTTACTACCATGATTATTTTGGGGGGCTAGAGTTCTCTTCTCCTTTCAGTGCCTCCCCCTTGGCTAGTTTAAAAGCTTGCCAATGAAGCATTTAAACCTATCACCTAGGATCCTGGTTCCCTCCTGGACAGATGCAGCCCATCATGTCAGCATAGGCTTGCATCACTCCAGGTGGACCCCGGTCCCAATGAAGCTAAATCACAGGTGCCACACACAGTTTTCAACCACTGATTGAATCCATGGTGAGAACACCTAGCCTCTCCTATGCCATAGATGGGTAGCACCTCCGAGAAGGTTACCGCATGCATACTTTTACTAAGGCCCCTCCCCAATTCCACAAACTCTTCCTGCACTTTCTAATCCCTTTCTTAGCCAGGTCATTTGTCCCTAGGTGGACAATGACATCCAGCTCCCTCCCTGTGCAGCTGCTCTGGCAATCCTGAGGTTCGCTCCCTGTCCCTCAAGCCATGGTGCCTGGCAGGCACCCTCCTCCCTCTCCTTCCTCCCCAGTTCTACCTTCCCTAACAATGGAGTCCCCACCAGGAGTTGTTTCCTTCCCCTGCAGGGTCCCCTGCCACCCTCCTGTGGGTCTTCTTTGTGGAGGTTCCCAGCATCATCCTTGGTCTCCACTGTGGGTGCCTCCATAGAGGAACCACACTTTGCTAGAATGGCATAGGAATTGTGGAGAGGTACAACTGGAGGGATGCACCTCTGTTCCACCACCCTCACCCTCCCTGAGCCCACTGTGGTCCAACCACTCCTCTTTCTTGGCAACCTCTGAGGCAACGGCAGTGGCACTGGTGGTCCCTGGATGGAAGAGGAGGTCCCACAAATCCTGGCCAACTCAGCCTGGAGATGAGCAACCTCCTCCCTCAGCCCAGAGAGGTGCCTGCAGATGGGACAACACCGCATCCTCCAGAAAATCTCCCGGAAGACTGCTGCTCCACAGCCACTGCACTGCACCACTCCAAACATGTCTTATTTCTGGCCCCTTAACTGTTTGCAATCCTTACTCTTTCCTCTGTTTTTTTTTCTCTCTCTTCTTACTTTCTGCCTGTGTGCCCTTTAAGCTCCTGATTGTCCTGTTCTGAGACAAGAATATCCTATATTTCTCAGTAGACCACTTACTTGCTCAGAGGCAGACCTCCAGCCACTGAAGGGGACCGGAGAGCTACTCTTGCCCTTCTAGGATGGTGGGTCCTTGGTGGTTCAGTGATCACTCACTTCTTGCCCCTAACCAGGAAGTTCCTGTTGTCAGTCAAATCCTGTGCCTATAAAAATAGAACTAGCTTTGGGTGGAGGGGAGGGAAGGAGAGCAATATAGTCCCAGCAGAGAAGTTCAGTCACACAGCAGTCCTTTCTCCTGGTGTCTTCTGCCAAGCTATTCCCACACCTGCTTTCCTGCCTGCTTTGGGAGGGTGGGGTGTTAGAGAAACCCTAATGCCTTATTTCTCAACTTTTGTTGCTTTGACCCTAACTGGAGCATTACCAAAGTTTTTGCAACATATACATATATATATATATATATATATATATATATATATATATATATATATATATATATATATATTAACAGACATACTAGAAGCAGTTCAGCATGGAAATTAAGGAGGCTGCACACATGCCCACATTTCAAAGTACTGTACATTAAGGAAACTAAAAGATAAGTTTATGCTCCTTTCAAAGGATGGGGGGGGGGTCACCTGGGAAGTGCAATAATTCCATTTTAGTTACTGTCCACATAAATTAGCATCCCTTTCTTTAAAAATTGGTTTATCTCAGCAGTAAACTAAGAGAATATTGGTTACTGTAGTTGAAGTTAATTGCATTTCATGAAGTGATGCGTCTACAATCCAGTTTCTGACCTATGCCTGATATAAGTTCACATTTCTTTAATATCCTTGCAGTACCTTTCCGAGTGTTCTAGCACAACACCCTAATAAACACTGGAGTATTCAAGCAACAAAAAGATATGGCAAGAACATGAGCAATGCCCAAAGGACAGCTTGAAAAGTACCCTAACACCTTCTGTTTGTTTAATGGTACTAATTACACTTCTAACCAAGGTATATAAATTGATTCAGTGATGAAACAGCACATTGGATTAGTACATTATGTATGAATTTTTCATTTATTACCTTTAAGATTGCACTTGTGTAAGCAAGAAAGATTACCAGAGGAAAGGAAGTGTCTGAGGGGTGATTTTATTATGACTAATATGGTGTTAGATGCTGAAAATGCACTATTTTTAATGAGTAACTGTCTCATTAAATAATTCAGAGGAGTACTTGGCAAGTTTAAAAAGTTACAACTTAACATTTTCAGTCAGACATTTCCAGAGTATTGCATAGGCCCCCAAAACGTCAGGAATAGTAGCCTGACTTTCTTCAGAAAGGGTAGAAAGCACAGAAATTCTACCTTAAAATTAGCAGTACGCGTTTTCCTTAATAGATTAGACAAATCCTATAACTTAAACTTTTACTTAAGCACAAATGTATTAAACATTGTTTTATCTTTGTCTTCATTTGAGTATTTGGATTGCTATTTTTTGGGAGTGAATTTTTTTCCACAGTCATTTGGCTCAGATTGACCATTTGTTATAGCCGTAAATGGAGGCAGGACCCAGACTAGGGTCAATGCAGTAGGCTACTTTGACTGAAGCTGACATAACTTAAAGGGCAGGTTAGGTCATTGCTGTCAGATTCGCCACAAGAGGAAAATGAAGAAGAACATGAAAGTCTAATACTCCCAGCAGTGTCAGTGCCATTACATACAGTAGTTCACTACCAGTTGTGCTGACTTTGCTACAAAAGTCCGTAGTGGTACAGTACATACTTTCAGGCCTGTATCTGTATAGTGTAATAAGTACTAGCCAATCATTTCCTTTCTATTTTCCAACCTGGCTGCTGTACGAACAACATTCCTGGTGCATACCACTGACTCCAGCTTCTCATGAATGGATTGGGGAAACAGCACCACCACCATCTTCATTAACCTTTCTAGGTTTTTGATTTGTGGGTCCACCCCCCAAAGAAGCTGTGATCCACAGGTTTTCTGCCCCAGCAGTTGATTGTTCTGGGTCCCATCTTTCAAGCTGTCTTCACTCGGTGCAGGTCAGTGATGCCTTGTCACCGTCCTCTCCACCCAGACAAGAGTTCCCCAAGGCTCTATCCTGGGTGCTGTCTTATTCTCAATTTTCCTAAATGTCCACCCATCCATCTGTGTTGACATACATATTCACATGTATGCAGATGACATGGTACTCTTAGTCTCAGGCACCTTAATCTCTACCTTGGAATCATTGCAACAGCATGTCTTTAACAATGTCCAGCACTGGTTCCATTCCAACCTACTGAGGATCAACACAAAGAAAACTGTTTTGTTGACCTTTGGTGCCAGCAAAAAAACTCACCAGGCTCTCTCACCATCCTGTTTTCTCCACTGTGGATGGTACTTCCCTAGAGGTTATGTCCTATTTCAAATATCTTGGGGTATAGTTAGATATTAGACTTGACTTCTCTGCCTATATTGACACCATCCTCAGCAAGCTTTGCCCCAAACTTGGTGACCTCTATCACTACAAAGACTGTCTTTCATCCCTAATTCACCGTGAGTTTGTCACTACAATAATGCTCATGGTGGTTGACTATGTGGATGTGGCCCTTGGCATTGCCCCATCCTCCTTCCTTACCTGACTGAACACCCTTTGAAATGGCTTCTGCCATTTTGCTGCTAATGCATGTACTCACCCCTGCACCCTTGACACTTCCCTTTCTATCCTTCCTCTTCCCTCCCATCAGTTCATGCACTGTGCATTAGTCATCTCTAAGTATTTGTTTGACTATTGGACCACCATCTCTCCTCTCTCCCATTTCTTTTTCCTTCTACGCTCTTTGTTCTTATGACTCCTGTACCTGCAGCATATCACACTCCAACTCTACTGCTGGAAAATCTGCTTTCTCCTCTCATCTTCCTTCCATCTGGAACAATCTCCCTCCCACCCTACACTTCTCCCCAACCCATCTCTCCCTTAAATGCTTTCTTGCTCCTGCTCTGTCCATAGCTGATTTGCCCATGCAGTTCTCCTGCACCTAGCCTTAGTGTACAGGTAGCAATTGCCTTAGCTTTGTTAAATAGCCTTTGCACTGTTTTAGCTTTAACTGGCCTGTGTACTGTTTTTAACATGTATTTATAGTTATTTATTGTATTTTTGCTGCACCCTACCAGTTTGTATATTTTGCATAGTTGCACTTTACTACCATGTATGCATTGCCCTTTCTCTCCAATTTTCCCTTATCCCAGTTTGTACATGGAAACAAGCCTTGGCTCAGATTGCCTTTCCAGGTTATTGATTTTCAACAAATAAATAAGTGCCTCCATCTATGGTGTTCTACTTTTCATAGAGTGACTAGGGTAGGGCCTTGGGGTTGAGGCATGATTTCCCAAATCAAGTTAGTTATGGTCCATGTCTTGGACCCCAAAGCCCCCATTTGCCTTCTGACAACTCTCCCATGCAACTGCCGTGACCATGACAACAGGGTATCGTATATCAGTTACTTTGATTCTGGTGTGTTTTCTGTAATTAAAGATATCAAAATCCGGTTTTAAAATATGGAAGTTGGTTATATTACTCATTGAGTGTTTCCAGAATTTCAGTTATTTATTTATTTATTTTTTTTATTTAAACATTTATTGACCGGGATAGGCACACTGAGCCAAGGCTCATTTCCAAGTGTGACCCTGTTATACTGGGCTGATTGAGTTTCTCTGATTTTGGCAATTCGGACATCCACACTACCAAACATTTTAAAGACAAACACCATAGACCTGTGGCTCTAACTATACTTATTCAGTCCAATTTTGAAGGGTGAATAGTGTTTTGCTTCTCATCTTCACACCTTGACAAACTTCTCCTTTGGGTATCTTAGTGCCACCCCTGATCAGTTAACTTGTCCACCTGTGCTGGTTATCACCCCAGGCTTCCCAGGTCCTCCAATCTCCAAGCTAGCTAGCATTTCATAGCCAGAGGGTATCCACAATGTACCAAATCAAGCAAGAGCTTACAGGAGACTAGGACATTGTCTGGGGGAGTGACATCAGTGTGCTAGGGGTTCAGGTGACATAGGGAGGACAAGGTGACTGTCACCCAGCATATCAGGCCAGGCAGTATTTCCTGTTTCCTTCACCCTAATTTCCTCCCACCACCTGAGAGCATGCAATCTTGGAAAGGAGGTGCCATGGTGCCAAGGATATGACTTCCATGCCTCCATCATGGGCAAGTGCATTGTCTCCCCACACCAAGAGGAATACATCCAAAGGATGCTCTGTTGCCTGCTGGCCTCTGCGCCTGCTGTTTCAAGTTTAGGTAATGAAACTTGGCCACCAACATCTGCCAGACACCTTCCCTACAGCTTCAGTGAATAAAATGAGGCCCTTTTATTTTCCTAAAGAATGTTCTTAACTATTCCCAAATTTCCTAAAACCAAGCTAACACATTTTTTCTCTCAGCATGGGCATGTATTCGCTGTATGCAAGGCATGCATTGCATGCCTTTAAATCAGTGGGTGTGTGTGTGTTTTTTCTATTTGTGTGAATTTTTTTTTTCTTTCCGTGTCCATCTGTCAGCTACGGAGACCAGGAGCGGCAGCAGTGGTCGGACGTAAGCCATCCCTATTGGCAATGGCATGCAATGCTCCCAAGTTTCATCTGGTTGCCTAGGTGATGGTGGTGCTGTGTGGCTGATCCTCTTTGACCAGCATTGCCTTGGAATAAGTGACCAAGGGTATGCAAATGCAACCAAAGAATTGAATCAGCCAGAGAGGAAGGGAGAGGAGAAGATGCCATGTTTGGGGTACTGGAGGCACGAGATCTTAAAGTTGGAGCAGGCTGAAGGAGCCTCAGGAGTGGAAAGGCAGACAACAAGGGCCACTAGTTATTTTCAAAAGTTTCCATCCCGGGCTGATGGTATGGTGGTATTGGGTGTGGTGGCGCCAAGTAGCAGTACCGCAATTGCAGCAATCTGATTGAGGCAAGAGCATCATTACAGGGAAATTAGCTTCAGCAATCAAGGAGCTCTGAGCTGCACAGTGGGCTCAGGATTAGGCTCAGAGGAGTAAAAAGAGGTGAGAGGGGGCCAGTGGGCAGCTGACAGTGTTATTGGGTTTAGTTCATTGTAGTCCCTGAAATCTAGCGACTTCTCCCTCTCCCAGGTCCTGTTTTAAGTAGTCCCTGGCATCTACCTTAATCATTGTTGCAGTGCAGCTCATAGGTAGATTTTAAACATTTAAAACTGCTCCTTAATTTAACCCACTCATTCCTTAATTTTAACATCAACTAGTGTGCAATGCCTATTGTTTTGTACCCATTTTTATAATTTTTTTAAACAGTGCTTGTATGTTTGCTAGGTTTCTATTGTTTTCCTGGTAAGACTTGCAGTTGGGCAGGGTTCAGTTCAAAGCTCGACCTAGTTATCATTTACGAAATAAAAATAAATAAATAAAATTAGCAGCATCCTCCCTGTCCCAGGTCCCAGTCAACGTAGTTCCTAGTGTCCAATGTCTCCCACTGCCTCTCCCAGGTCTCAAGACAAAGAATCAAGGCTGCTGCTTGCACTAGTACAATTCATGGCCCCCAAGCTCAATGGGGACTCCCTGTAACTGGTGACTAGTGGATTGGTTGATTCCTCTGATGTGCCCAAGGATGACTGGTGCTGCTGTGGTTAGACTATTTTTTTCTTAATATTATATTATGTTAGTCATCGATCAGAAGCCAGATTATGAGAAGAGTATTGCAGTAACAGACTGGAGCAGCACAGGAGCAGGACCCAACTCAAAGAGTAGTAGTCGCATAAGAAGGAGAGGACCAGTATGGCAAAGTGGGTTGGGAACAGCCTGAAGCAGAGTAGCACAAGGGTCAGATGAACAGGACAAGACTAGAGGTAATGGCAATACCAGGAGAGAA
Organism: Neoceratodus forsteri; assembly: GCA_016271365.2. NCBI lineage: Eukaryota > Metazoa > Chordata > Ceratodontiformes > Ceratodontidae > Neoceratodus > Neoceratodus forsteri. Next base: position 1,332,746,866 of record CM057458.1, read on the forward strand.
AAGAATGGAGCTGAAAGGCAGTACACACACACATTCACACTGGATTACAAACTGCGGTGGCTGTGGCACTGCAGCTGGATTCAGTGGGTCCATGCAAAGTCCCGTTTCATTGCAAGCCAGAGCTAATTGACGTGGATGCTGCATGTTATGGATTTATGTCTAGCAGCATCAGGGTCACCTGTGGTGGCCCACAGAAGCATGCCTCCATCCACAAAGATGCTGTGAGAGAACACAGCCATAGTCTGGTGTTGTACAATGCAGTGGATAAGGATGAAAACTAGGGGGTAACCTCCCCCCCAAAAAAATTAGTGTGTGATAATCACCCTCTGGATCTCTTGGGACCCATGCCATTGATCAGTGATGTGACTCGGAGTTCACCTCAGAGTTGGGGGGAAGGTACTCAAACCACCTCTGAGCCACAGGCAGTCCAAGTAGCTCCAGGAAGGGGTAAAATGAAAATTAGAAAAAAATGGTTTTGAAAGACTGTTAAAATAAGCAACAGGCTTCAGTGGAAGACTACACATAGACCAAAAATGTCAAAGTGCTGTGAAGCCCAAATGACACTGCTGTCCTCGTTGCTCATTGACAATGTGTCAAGCTGCAGAGGAGAAGGGTTGAGACTGGGAATGACCCTGTGTCTGTGTCACTGCCAAGGACAGTATAGACCAGCTGCAGCACAAAGGTTATGCATTTGCTTATCAGAGCTGTATTGTTCTCATCCTACTGTTTTCATCTTGTTTCTAAACAAATGACACTACAGTGCTGCAGGGTATGGCATGAACCATTATTGAAATAATGTACATGTCTCTCTTCCGCATCTGCCATGTGATTGTCTAATCTTTGACATCATGTCAAAGATTGGACAGCCGCATGACAGATGTGAAAGAGAGATGAATGAGAGCAAGACCATCAGACCCCATTTACAGACCCACAGAGAGAAACCGACTTGAGAGACAAAACACACTCTCATGTGTCACACAGCAGCCTATTTCACTTTCACTCAGGTCACATCACAGACAGGCTAACTCACACACAAAATAAACAAGCCTTTGTCAATGCCGAATGTTTATTGTGTTGGTGTGTTGAGCTCGCTCACTGCTTCTCTGTCAGTCGCTCAGTCTGTGTCTCCCCATGCTGCAGGCTGCTCTTTTTTACTGGGCTCCTGCCTGCATTGGCACCTTGTTCTGCCCACTAAGAAATCCGCAGCTGTCCCAACAGAGCTCCACTGAGGTGGCTCACTCCCCCTCTCTCACTCGCTCATTCTGGTTCTCCTGGCGCTGCAGGCTGCCCTTTTGTACTGGGCTCCTGCCTCTGTTGGTGGCTTTTTCGCCACAAAGAAATCTGCAGCAGTCCTGACACAGGTCTGTTGAGCCTGCTGACTTCCCTTCTCTCACTTGCTCATTCTGTTTCTGCCAGCGCTGCAGGCTGCCCTTTTCTATTGGGCTCCTGCCTGCATTGCCACCTTCATCTGCCCACAAAGAAATTTGCAGCAGTTACAATAGAGCTCCGTTGAGCTCACTCACTCCCCATCTCTCACTCGCTCATTCTGGTTTTCCCGCCACTGCAGACTGCCCTTTTGTACTGGGCTCCTGCTTGCAATTCTGCCTTTTTCTGCCCACAAACAAATCTGCAGCAGTCCCAACAGAGCTCCGTTGAGCTCACTCACTCACTCCCCCTCCCTCACTCGCTCATTCTGTGTCTCCTGCCACTGCAGGCTGCCCTTTTGTACTGGGCTCCTGCCTGCATTGGTGGCTTGTTCTGGCCAGAACAAAATCTGAAGCAGTCCTGACACAGCTCCATTGAGTTTGCTCACTCCCCCTCTCTCACTCACTCATTCCATTTCTGCCGGCGCTGCAAGCTAGCCTTTTGTACTGGGCTCCTGCCTGCGTTGCCGCATTTTCTGCCCACAAAGAAGTCCACAGCAGTCACAATAGAGCTTCATTGAGCTCGCTCACTACCGTGCTGTCACTCACTCATTCTGTTTCTCTTGGCGCTGGAGGCTGCGCTTGTGTACGGGACTTCTGGCTACATTGGCACCTTTGTCTGTCCACAAAGAAATCTGTAGCTGTCCTGACAGAGCTCCGTTGAGGTTGCTCAGTCTCCCTCTGTCATGTGCTCATTCTGTTTGTCCTGGCGCTGCAAGTGGCCCTTTTGTACATGGCTCCTGCCTGCATTAGTACCTTTTTCTGCCCACAAAGAAATCTGCAGCAGTCCTGATAGAGCTCCACTGAGCTCACTCAGTCCCCCTGTCTCACTCACTTATAGTGTTTCTCCCACTGCTGCAGGCTGGCCTCTTCTACTGGGCCCCTGCCTGCTTTGACACCTTTTTCTGCCCACAAAGAAATCCGCAGCAGTCTTGACAGCGCTCCGGTGAGTTTGCTCACTCCCCGTCCCTCACTCGCTCTCTTGTTTTGTTTCTCCCAGTGCTGCAGGCTGCCCTTTTGTACTGGGCTCTTCCGTTGGGGCCTTTTTCTGCCCACAAACAAATCTGCAGCAGTCCCGACAGAGCTCAGTTGAGCTTGGTCACTCCCCCCTCTCACTCATTCGATCTTAATCTGTCCCAAACACTGATTTCCCACAGTAACCATGCTGTTCTCCGGCAGGAGTGCAAAAACATATTTTAGCTAGGATGTGAAAAATGACAGCTGTACTGTTCATAAGGAGGTGTGAAAAACTGCCACTGTTGAAAATGTGGCGTGAAAATATTACAAATTTGCGAAGTTACAAGGGTGCATGGAAACAGTTCAATGCACGCTTGTAACACAGTCATGTTATGGAGTTTTGTCACCAAATTTTCAACATAGGGCTTTTAGGACCTCTGCTCATGAACAGTGCCACTGTCATTTTCTTAATCTGTCCCGAACACTGATTTCCTACAGTGACCACGTTATTCTGTGCCATAACTGTGAAACCACATTTCAGTCAGGATGTGAAAAATGACAGCTGTACTGCTGATAAGGAGGTGTGAAAAAATGCCACTGTTGAAAATCTGGCATGACAATATTACAAATCTGCAAAGTTACAAGGTTGTGTGGAAAGTGTGCAATGCACACTTGTAACACAGTCATTTGATGGGCTATCATCACCAAATTTTCAACATAGGTATTTTAGGACCTCTGCTCATTAATAGTATCACTGTCATTTTCTTAGTCTGTCCCGGACAGTGATTTCCCACAGCGACTGCTCTATTCTGCGCCAGAAGTGCGAAAACATATTTCGGCCAAGATGGGAAAAATGACAGCTGCACTGTTCATAAGTAGGTGTGGGAAAATGGCAGTGTTAAAAATCTGGCATGAAAATATTGCAAATTCACGAAGTTACGAGCATGTGTTGCAACTGCGCAGCGCAGCTCGTAAAACAATCATTTTTTGGAATTTTTCCACCAAATTTGCAACGTAGGCTTTTTGAGAGCCCACCTCATGAACACTGGCATTGTCATTTCATTAATCAGTGCCAAAAGGTGATTCCATGCAGTGACCACAAAATCACCTTTCGGGCTGATTACTCCATGAACAGTTCAAGAATTCATGAGGAGGGTACCAAAAACCCCATGTTGAAAATTTGATAAAAGATTCCCAAAATTCCGAGATATGCACTAAAGTTGAAAAAACCCTATTTATTACATTATACAGCTTACGGCATTTCCTCAGTTCACGGTCAGCTTTGAAGAGTGCAGACGTGTTCTGGTCCACGAAGATCATCGCGCTGAGCTCTGGAGGTAAGTATGGGGTGGGGGGGATGGGGGAGGCAGGGTGTGCAGTGGGTGGGTGTGGGTTGGGGGTGGGGCCAGGAGACTACAAGGGACCATTTTCTTTTTGCAGGAAAAAAAAACTAAGACATCATGAGACCATTTTTTCCTTTCTGGGGGCAGTGGCATGCTGGGGTGGGCTCCCAGCATGCCACCAGAGGCTTTCTTTTGGTGGTGCCAGCAGTAGCCAGTGGGGGATTGGGCACCCCCATTGGCACACAAAGGGGGGGGTAATCATTATGCCGACGGGGACTGGGCACCCCTTCTGCAGGAATAAAAGCGTGTGTGTGTGTTACAGAATGCCGATGGGGAGTGGGCTCCGCCGTCGACAACAGAAACACGGGGGCACTGAGGCCAACGGGGATTGCAGTCCCATCAGCAAATAAACATGGTGGGGGGGTTATATTGTTTGTGAACACGGCAGCGGACAAACAATATCAGGGTTTCTAGATCTCGCCCTGCAATGACTGGTCGCTCCCTCATTGCAGCCCGGATGGCTCAATAGCTGCAATGTGGTACCCCTGATTGCAGCGGCAAAGTCGCAAGTTTGTGCCAAGGTTCCAAACTTGTGTCAGCAGCAGCATGCAAGGGGATTGGGGGACACAGGACAAGCCTTGCAGGCTGTGGGGGCATTGGCCACAACACTGACGCGCCTCCACAGCCTGCTTCTGAGAAAGCTGCCGCAATATGTTTCTTGCGCTGCATGCAATCAACATAAAAAATAAAATAAAATGATAGATTATGCTGTGCACCACCATCATTTAGTAATATAGAAGACTAGCTGCATATAAAAAAGCTGCAGAAGTTCTTTGCACTGTCCCTCTCCCCTAGAAGACTGACCTACATTCCTTCCCTGCTGCAGTCCACTGCAAGCATTCTCTACACTGCAAACTCCTCTCTGCTGCAGCACATAAATGACTACTGTCTTTCCCTAAACAGAATCTACAGTTTACTGTTGTTAACTAGTTGACTATAATATTAGTAATGAGCAATTCTCTGAAGACTGCAGTGTTTGGGGATCAAAAATAACTATTTTTCCAGAGAACTGAAGAACCTCACTTTACACTGCACACATCCTTCTCTGCCAAGAAGAGTTTGAAATGACACCAAAACATCTGCATCATGAAGAAATCACAGTAACTGGGGAGCCTTTTCTCCCATAGGGAAACCCAGTTACAATTTGCCGTTATAAACCGTGGGTTATAACGGTGAACATGCGCTGGGTTTCCCTGTCTCCACACATGCACCTGCCACTGCTCTCTCCCTGTACACAGTGCAAAAAAGCTGACCGCCTCACATTATCACTCGGGCCATGCTAAGTCAAGTGCACTAACAATGCCTCTCAGCAGTTGAGTTAGTTTATTTGTAATCCCCAAGGGTAAACTTAAAAAAAAAAATAAAATAAAGTTTTCAGCAGCCGCTCGTTGATACAGACTGCAGCCAAGTGGGGACTGCAGACTGTGCTTCATCTCAACTGGACCACAGACATTTTATTTTATATAATTGCTGTGGTGAGAAAAGGTTCTCACAATTATATAAATAACATGGGGTGGTGTGTTTAACTTGAGATCTTACACACTCCCTTCGGTGTTGGATGCTTAAATAAAACCCGAGAGCTTCACTCCCGGGGTTTATGTAGCATCCAACACCTCGAGGTGTGTGTAAAATCTCATTAAACACACCACCCCATGTATTATTCTATATATAATCTTCAGCATCCTTGATTGGCTACTGCAGATCTTGTGGCTTGCACAACCACACTGTGTGATCCTTGCACAGTATTGCTATGTCATGGTACTGAAGTGGCAGTAACTTGAAAGAAAGGCAGAAAACCTCACCTCCTACCAGAGTCAAAAGTGTTGGTTTTCAGTAGGTCCACGGAGTTCAAATCTAGCTTTAGGTCACCCCTCCCATCATGCTATATTTTACCTATTTTGTGTTGTGGCTATATTATGAAGTAATAGTTGTTCCAAGAGAATTGCTGCATTTAAAACTAGGTTTCATTCTGTAGTCACTGACATGTATGGTTAACAGGCATGGCATTTTCCTTGAACCTTTATGAATTGAACTAAAAAAGCATTCTGTTTAAAATTCCACCCCTCCCCCCCAGTAATTCTCTCCTTTAGAAGAAATGTACGAGGTGACTTTTCTGTGCTCCTGTAAACATAGCAATGTTGTAGTTTCATCTTGTGTTTTTATATCCTGTCAATAACCATTCATGTATGTACACAAGTGACTGAACATACCTTTAAAATGAAACTTTATTAGTGTGCAAAGCTTGGGTACCTCACATGCACTTTTATTTCTACTCCTATGCTAATTCCAGAGTACTTGCAAATCCTGAACTTTTTTTTTACTCTGATTTCTGTGGAATGGCCAAATGTTAAAACAGAGAAAATGTTTTCTAGTCAGTTGTAGTTAGTAAACCCCCCCATCTCACATATACACCTTACTTTTTACATGCTATACTTATTTTAGTAAAATGTCTGATAACCTTTCACTACAAGTTTTTTTCTGTATGTATGGTCACTATGCAGATTTCAAGGAAACATACTTTGAATGAGTTCCTAAATGAATAGATCAATGTGATTTATGTTTAGTGAGTGATGTTAAATGTGAACCCTATGTCCAGGGACACTGGTTTACCGGGATTGAGAAAGGGCATATTCCATTTTGCACATTGTAAAAAACGGTATTGTCACCGGTGTCTGCTAAGCCAAAATCCGGTTTTACCGGTGTTTGGCTTTGTGTACTTTATTTAACAATTTTGAACTCTGCTATCATGCATTTTAGCAATTTTGACCTCCACTATTGCACATCCTTCCATCCTTGTACCAATTGAAAGTTATTTTAGGTACAAGATGTGATGGCAGCAGCAGCACTACAGCCCCCATCCCTAAGGTGTGATGGAAGCAGCACTACGGCCCCATCCCTCAGGTGCGATGGCAGCACCAACACAGCACTATGGCTCCCATCCCTCTGGTGTGATGGCAGCAGCAGAAGCACTACGACCCTACCCTCAGGTGTGACAGAAGTAGCAGCATTGTGGCCCCATCCCTTAGGTGTGATGGCAGCAGTACCACGCTCACCATTCCTCAGGTGTGATGGCAGTATCAGCACTGTTGCCCCCATCCCTCAGGTGGGACGGCAGCAGTACTACATTCCCCATCCACCAGTGGTGATGGCAGAAGCACTACAGACCCCACCCCTTCGGTGTGATGGCAGTAGCAACAATGCAGTCCACATCCCTCTGGGGTGATGGCAGTAATGACAGCACTATGATCCTCTTTCTTCAACACCCACATCCCACACGCACAAGTTACAAAGGACTTGGTCTCTTTGCTTGTTAGAATTCAGATGTGAATTAATCTGAAGCATCACCGCTAAGGTGGACTACCTTTGTTTTTTCCTATCTATAATTTAACTGCCTGAATTGGATTTCTGCCTGTGACACCGCTGACCAGGGTTAGGGAACAGACTTGGGTGTTGGAGGGCCAGCTGGTGGATGAAGGCTTGAGTGTCCAGTGACCACTCACCTTCTTCTATGAGGGAGGGTGGGTTCACTGCTCAGCATTTTCTGGCCCCTGGTGGAGGTCAGATGCACGACAACATGTCAGCCCTCACTGCAGGAGGAAGTGTGATGGACGTCGGCTTGTGCTTTGACATCACGCTCCCAAGAAAATGGGAAAACACCCGCTGACCAACCAAAGGATGGTTATTGGTCCCTCCATAAGCCGGAAGCCCCAGACATGTGTCCGGTCTGATCCCTGCCATGCCCAGGATACACAGGAAGCACTTTGGGATAATTCTCCTCTCCTGGTAGCCTCCCACAGGGGTAGGGGCCCACTCAATTAAGGGTTACTTTGGGTTACCTGGTAGCACAGCAGTAAGGGGCAGTGGATGGTGGTCGGGAATCAGCAGCGGTGGTAGGGGGCCTTGGCAGGCCTGAAGGAGTGAATTGCCAGGGGTAGGAGGAGCAAAAAAACTGCTTGAATTTGCTTCTTTGAAATAAAGTGTCTTCACCTAAAAACTCACAAGTGATTAGTGGAGGATGTTCAATGGATTTATGCATCTCCCAGATTTGTGGATGCTTTTTTTTTTTACTTGGTGTCCATGAAAAGGTGTCTCTCAGTTTTCATGTCTGTTCAGATGTGAATTGAGCACTACTGTGCCCACCAGCATCATACATCCCTGGGGTCTTACCTTCTGTATGTCATTGACTGTGCTTTCAAAATCCACCGGCCAAACATAAGTACACTTAAATACTTAACATTTGCTTTTTGTTGAAACAGTTTATCAGAAAACTTTCTGTTGTCACAGAGACTGAAACAGCAGGTGGGAGAAAAGGTGCAAATTATCCAATTCACCTAAATGGGTGCTAACTGTGAAGTCTTTTGTAAGTAGTAAGGCAGTTTCTTCTCTGTGAACATACTTTCATTCAGACTAGTTTTCATTCAAACAGCTAAGGATTTTGTATGGCCTACTGGTTATAAACTTGAATAAGCTAGTTGGTAACAGTGATCCTGCATTTAGCAATCTACTTACCTAGATGTTTATTTGCAAAGAATACAATAAAACCTGACTAAAATCTAAAACACATAAAATGTATCTGAACATTTATCTTTACCTATACAAAATCATTTCAGCCCAAAGTAAAGCCCAGGTAAATTGCATGATACCATGACTACTATTCTATGATGTAGTAAACATATATTGGTATTTTTTTATATTCTTTGTAAAGCAGGTAAGGCCCACTATGCAGAATGTCTGTTTTCAGGAGTGACCTAGAAGCACTGGGGAGGTTAAGTGACTTGCTTGAGTCACACAGTATGCAAGTGGAGGTTGTGGAATCAAACCCAAGTCTGCTGGATGTACCAGTTTATTCACTGTTTGTTACTCTAACCACTAGGCATGGGTGGTTAAACTGAATGGCTGATTACAACAAAGCAGTGTGGGTGATTTCTTTACTGACTCTATATGCAGCAAAGCAGAAAGAATGCAAAGCACAGCAACATTCATTTTAAGATGCTGAAATCTGGGTCAGCCCGCTGGTGCCACGGGTAGCACTATTGCCAGATGCGCAACCCAGGGTCAGAAGTGAACCCGGGTTGCTGGAGGTCTGCCAGCAGCCAGGGAAGTAGGATCGAGCACCTGGGGGACTACTTTCCTCCTCCTCCGGGGAGGGTGAGCTGTAGGTCCTGCTCTTTTACCACCACCTGTGTGACCACAGGTGGTGATGCAGTGGTGCTGCAGAATGATCAGGAGGGGAGGATGCTAGCCAGGATCTGGAGCAGTGGCATGTCTCTATGTGACCTACCTTCTTGGATCTCCTCTAGTGCCGGTGCTCTCAGGGACAGAGACCAGAAAACCAATAACAATCATCCCACATAGGCCACTGGCAGAAGGGACCCAGGTGCCCCAGACTACTTAACCAGGCTCCATGAGGGACTCACTGAGCTGCCTGACACACACTAAGGGAGTGTGGAGGGGTGACCTGGGGTCCCCTCCCTTCCCACCTGGGGGAACACAATCCAGGCAGGATAAGAGCAGGACCACAGGAGCTCATGAGCATTACCTGAGGATGAAGCTAAGGGATACCCAGCCTAGGGATCTCTGAAAAGTGGAGACCGATGTTGTGAGAAGGGGACATAGAAAGAGAAAATTAAAACAAATTTAAAAAGATGCTGAAATCTTAGAGATTCTGTGCAGTGACATGCAATTTCCGTGAGGCACCGGTACAAGAATTCAAAATCCGCTAACCAAGCAGGATTCCGTGATTGTTACCGGTGTTACCGGTTAAAATGGAAAACCAGGGTCCCTGCCTATGTCTTACCATTAAATACTGTATGAAAGGAGCACGACAGAGCCATCTTCCAGGCTGGACGCACTTTCTAGCTACTCTTCACCTCGTCCTGGTAAGTTTTATTAAACATTCAGCCAGAACTGTTAAAAAACTAAAAACTACTACCAGAACTTGACACAGTTCAGCTTCAGGAGCAGATTGATATAATTTTTGGCAAAATGGGTCAGCAGAAGGCACACTTGCAGGGCTCTACAAAATATCACCAGCAGCCAAACACTAGCAAGGCCTCTGGATCAGCGAGTAGTAGTAGCAACAGTGCCCAAGGTACATCAGAATCACCATGGAATGCCATGCTGGAATCCATGAGGGAAATGGATGCTAAAATAGAGAAGACTCTTCAGAAACTAGAGACACACGATGCAGTGCTCCAAAAACTATCTGGATCTGTAGCGGAGGCTGACAAATGGTCCGTCTCTAACCTGACTGCTGTAACCACACTTAGAAAAGAAAATGCTCAACTCCACAGTCACCTGGAAGCAATAGAAAATGAAATCTGTTCAGGCAATATAAGAATTGTTGGGCTGCCCGAGGGAGCAGAAGGGACCACAGTGCTACATTATCTAGTGGATTGATTACAAGAGATTTTGACATTTCCAGAAGGGTTTAACTGGGCTTCATTTATTAAAGCCTACCGAGTTAACCCCAGAATTCACTCAACTGCACCATGCACTGTTTTGCTGAAGTCTGCCAGGCTAGAGATTTGAGATATGGTGATCTGCATAGCATGTGCAGCTTATCCTCTGGAAATCAACTGCTCAGACATTAAGCTGTACCCTGCTTGCCCTCCAAACCCAAGCACACTGGAAAGCTTTCAACACACTGAGGCAATGACTGAGGGCTCTGGGGATTATCCACCTCTTCGTATTGTCCACTTGACTCAGAGTGATTTATGGGAGGAAAACATGGCAATTCAGCAGCCCCCAGGATGCAGACCACTGGCTCGAGAAGATCGAGGAGGAGTTTGCCAGCCGCAAAGCTGCCCTGGAGTCAATGCTTTTGTCTTCTGATGCTAAGGACTGAGTTATGAGTCATGAACTGCTTAAAGTAATGGACTGGATGTACTGTGTAGCTCTTTTTTGGTTTTGTGTTGCTCTTTTTTAAGGGCAGTGCACTCTACAACGTACACATTTATGTTGTTATTAGGAGAGGGTTAAGGGGTCTGAGTGCTGTTTAAAAATCTTTTAAAATATGAGGGGAGCTCCCAAAATAGAGGGAGTGCGGGAAAACCGTATATTTGTCAGCACCAAGTTTCTATGCATCTCTTTGTTATTGATGTAGATGCTGCCAAACCATCCTTTTCAGAAATGCTTTAATATTTCATAACGTTTAAAGTTTACTGCTCTACTAGTTGGAGCAAACTTCTGGTTTTGATGTTAAATGCCATGTAGCTTTACTCTGGCTGTCTGCAGCTCGTTTTGTTTGAGAAATTTTGTGGGGTTAACCCCATTTGGGTAACTGAGTAATGTTAAAGAAAGTCAAAAGTTTCATATGTATTCTCCCTAACTGAGACCAGGTAAAATAGCAATCTTAGGACTGTGTCATTCTTCCTATACTATCTACCTAAAGGAAGCACCTCTTGCCTTTGAAGATGCCAGCATATATTAAAGACTGTTGGACTTGATCTTAAGATCTTTTGTTTTGGATTCCCCCATCTCCTTCTGTATCAGATTACAGGATAACGCTTTTTATGTACTCCATATTACTTGCTGCAGGCCTTTGTGGTTATTCTAAAATGTATGTAATCCTGTATGAGTGTTGCATCTGTATGATGTACGATTATACAGCAATCAATAAATATAAACTTCAAAAATAAAATACAATATGAAATACAATGGTTAACCATTTTCCACTTGTGCTTGCACAGTATATGATCAAAAACACAAACTTTGTGGCTGATTTATGAAAAGTATGTATTCTGTATCCCTTTTGCCTGAAATAAATATGAAACACTGTCTAAAATGGAACCTGCATCTGCAAATGAATGAACTTCATTAGATATTGTATTTTACCACGTAAAGTTTAGCTACGCCCTGAACCGTACGGAAAAATATTAGCTTCTGTAATCTGGATGGCAATATCAGATCATCAGAATTTGCAGGACTATGTTAATTACTGTCTTATTTTCCTCAGTGTCTCTGGCTTGGAAAATGAGTGTATTTGCAGATGTGCATCATCTGAAAATTCACAATGCATTTCAATATATACTTTGAGAAGCACCAAAGTTTATATGTTAAAAATGCTGCAATTCAATACTGTAACTATGAATAATAACCAGACATTTACTCATTCTTGATCTCTAGTTACACGTGTGACCAGGTAGCGAAATTTATTGGATTTGGGCAGTATAATCTTTATTTTGTGTGCCTTCTTTGGAGACTGACTTAGGTTACCCCATAGATTCAGTAGCTTGCAAAGCACTCTAGTTTGGGACTCAGTGCTGTACAAGGAATTGCACTGCATTTCTGCCTGTTTGTGCATAGCCTATTTATATTTATATAACCTATTTATATTTTGTTTGCTTCACTTAATAATATGTAAAAAGTGCCCTCCAGAGCACTCTTACACCTTGTTGGGTGGTGGCACTGAAACTTGAAATCCATATTTGGGGCATGCTTGCAAGACTTCAGCACTCCCTTATGGGTCTTAGCATATGACCAGGCATCAAAGAGTCCCCAATGGCACCCTTACATCCTCTGCAGTGGAGTAATGGTGGTGGTGGGGCATACACATTCTAAAATATGTCAAAATACTCACAAAATGCACCACAAAACACAAAAAAATCATATAACTTCTGACCCCCGGCCTTTTATGATTACCCTGCGCATCCGTTGCATGCCCCACTAAAAAAGTCACCATATACCACTGTCTCTCAGAATACCAAAAATACAATACAATTATGAAGCTAGTTCAGTTTTTAAGTGTACATGAATGGCTTTGCTCATATTGTAGCTTTGTACCATGATGCATCACCATGTTTGTACTATACATGGGCATGATGTTTGTATCTGCTTTCATTTGACTTCACTGATTTCTCTAAGGACTAAAGAAGGAATTATTAGATTGAAGAAGGAAGGAACATGAGTGGAGGAGGACTGGGGAAAAGCCTGATTTACTGAAAGATTACTTTTGTTCAGTATTCACTGTGGAGGAAGGGGGCATTACCTGAGTACGTAGTGCAGGCCAAAGAGGGTAGGAGTTAGGACCAGTCTCAAAAGAAAGGGTGCTTAGCAGCCTCAAAACTCTGACACTGTGCAAAGCCCCTGGTCCTGACAGATTTCACCCTTGAGGACTGAATGATGTGGGGAAGACATTGGCAGCATGATTTGAGAATCTTTTAATTATTCCCTAGAGATGGGGTGGTTCCAGGAGATTGGGGGTAGCTAATATGGTGCCTGTTCACAAGATCAGGAACTGGGATGACCTAGAAAATTACAGCCTAACCATCATTACTGGAAAGCATCCTTAAGGAACATACTGTATAATTACTGGAAGAAAATGGGTTGCAGGGTAGGAGGCAGCATAGTTTCACAGCAGGAAGATCTTGTCAGACTAATCTGATTGGCTCCTCTGATTGGGTTACAATGGCAGTGGATGAGGGCACTTTGCAGTGCATGTGTTGTACTTCGACTTTAGCGAGGACTTTGAGTCTGCTCTACACAGAAGGGTAATAAAAAAGCTGGGTGACCTGGGGTAAGATGGTCAGACTTATCAGGTGGATAGGGGACCTGCTGGATACATGGTATGATTATCAGTGGGGTTCACTTGGAGCCCAGGGGAGTCATGAGCACGGTACCAAAGGTATCGGTGCTGGGACCAGCCTTCATTTTCATTTGTGATATAGGATAGTGAATCACAACTATGGTGTGTTTATTTGCTGATAGCACTAAGATCTGTGGCAGAGCAGACACTGCAGAGGGAGTTAGAGACATGAAAGGAAGCCAAGAAAAACTGGGAAAAGTGGTCCAGATAATGGCAACTAAAGTTTGATGCAAGAAAGTGCAACATTATGTACAATGGTTGCAAGAGCCCTAAAATAGACTATTGGATGAGAGGAGTAAGTGTGGTGCAGGGAATTAATGTGAGAGACCTGGGGTCATCATTAATGACAGCCTCAAGTTTACTGCACATTGCAGGAAATCATACTGGGAGGCAGACAGGATTCTGGGATGTATGGAAAGGGAATTTGATATTAGGAGGAAGGAGATGATACTGCCCCTGTACAAGTCCCTCGTAAGGCCTCACCTGGAGTTCTGAAATCTACACATCAAGAAGGTCAGATATCACATAAACAGAATACAAAAGAGGACCACAGATGATCCAGGAGCAGCAGAGGAGGCTGTATGAGTGGATAAATAGAATAGTTTGCCCAGAGAAGTAGTTGAGGACAAAACTCTGTTGGGGATTAAAGTTGGGTGGGGCAGATATAATGGAATAGTGGGACCCACAGAAGAGAGGAAGGGATAACAGGAGAACGAGTGACAGTCAGGCAGTATGGCTATCAAATTTCTAAATCCAGTCCAGCATTAGGCAGAGCATGACGCTTTGGAAAAAGGGCAAACTAGCTGGAACACTGGATCTGTTGTCTACTGACACAATCTATGTTTCTGTGACTCTCCATTATTTTCAGGTCACAGCCCCTGTGTGCATTAGTAGAGTGGCAGTGCCCTTTTCCTGTGGCAAATCTCAATCTTATCTGGTGTGAATCAGTTTCTGAAAAATAAACACAAATTTAAAAAAAATGCAACTCTCTTAAATTTACATCTTACTATCTTAAATACACAGTGGGGAATATTAGAAATAAGTGCAGCTGACAGTTTTGGCAAAGTGGGGCCTGAGACACAAAGACCAGAATAGCCTCTGCTGAGTGCATCAAGACACAGAAATGTGTGTGTGTGTGCATGCATGTGTGTGGGGGGGCCTGTTAAATATAACAAATACAGCCTGTTAACTATTCTATAAATGTTTTAGTTATTCTACTTGTTTTGTTTTTTTTTACTTTTTTATAACTTCTTTTATTTTATTTGTTGTTGCTGTTGTTCCTTGGGTCCACATGCCAAAACACCAGAACCAAAAGTTGTGCTGAACTGTGATACTTTCCCCTGAAAAATGTGAAATGTTTCCTTTTAAAGTGCATATGAAATTAGACTAAATAAACAGCAACCATTTTCAAACTTAAGTGGGTAGCAGGTGCTACTTCCCTACATTCATTCCAAAACGTTTTTGTGCGCTCTCAAAAGGAACTTGCTTAAGTACAAACCACACATGTAGACGACTTTCCAAATAACACTTTCATTCAAAATTACAGGGACAATCACACATGGGAGCAGGCTAATGCTACCGACCACACTCTCTCCAGTGCTTTGAGTTCACCTACTATAGTTCAGCAGAGGTGGCCAGGCAGGGAAAACATCACAATTTGAATGCATCACTTCATTAATATTCATAGCTATTTAAATACTGCACCAGTAACAAACTTGCACATAAATAGTAGAGAAACACATAAAAACTCAAAGCTCATTCATTTTTTTTAGAAGCAGCAGCAATAAGTGCTGCATGGGCTGAGACATGCATTCTAAAATCTTCAATGAGTTTGTCGCAGCTGCACTATACTCAGCAGTGTGTACTTTGTTTCAAATTATTGGACTTACTAGATATAAGTAGATGCTGCATTTTGCTTCATTCCCATTAATGCACATCTCATCAAAAGACACATTAAATATTTCAATTCATAAGACCAGCAGGAATAAAATACAGGCTGTAATGTGCATAGAGTGTATTTAAAAGTATTTATGCTCTATCCTGGCTGCAGATAATCCCACACAGAGCACTTCTATAATGCAGATCATTGATCTGTCCTGAAAACCACTACTTTAGCAAGTTGCTACCTTCCCATCTGCTGTAATGGAGAGCCTGAGTTTGCCAAAGATAGAATTTATGATAGCATCCATGCAATCCAATGGCTTGCCACACCTCCCAGGAAGGGAAGCGGGTAGGGGAGGGAAGGATAAGGAAGGAGAGCAAAGCAGAATCCAAATAACAGAGGTGTATAGAAAATACATGGAAAAAGAGAAATAATGAGAATTTTTTTTGGGGGGGGTGGTGGAAGGTATGGTTGATCAGCTGAGGGGCTGGCCTCCCCAGTGAGAACAGGAGAAATAGACCTAACCTGCAAAAATAGCCAAAACATAATTTAGTATACACACGTCTATATCACTTCAACTCAAGCATTAAACAATTAGTTCCGGAAGACTAATTAAATACTTAGAACCTCTTGGTATAACCTACTACATTTAACATTTCTACATTTTACTTTTATGCATACCCTAGTGGTGAATGCAACACAGAATCAGGAGACATATAGAATTAATTATGATTCAGCAGATGTCCTTCAGCCCAATCTCATAGGAAATGTGTAAAGTCCCATTTATCACTTAATCCATAGGATTTTACAGATCTCATTTTGCAGATCCAGAAGCTTTCCTTTCTGAGGAATAAATTCTGTATGGCACTTCCATTCCTTTGATGAGACATATGTTCATATCCAATAAACCTCATGTCCTCAGGATTTCAAAATGTTTTTTTTTTCAAGAAAAGTAACCCCCTATAGGTTTATCCTGTCTCTTATTAGTTATACATCATATATGTTCTTGAATTCTGACCTTTAAGGATCTAACTGTTCATCCTACATAACCCAAGTTACATGTACACCAAAATGCATAAACTACAAAGGGTGTTACATGTAATGTACTCTTGTACTTCAATTTTTATATTATTCCTATCTCCTTAAGAGAAAAAGACCATTTATGCCAATATTAATGAGAACTGTATTGTTTCAGATTATCCATCTGTGCCATTTTTGAAAAAGCATAGGTAAACCATGAACATAAGACATTCTTTGTGACATGGGTATCAGCCCACATAGCAGCTGCAGTCTGAAAGTGCTCTTTTATGCATTAAAACAGAAACGTGAATCAAAGAACTCTTAATTAGTCCTGAAGTGCATTGTCACCCATGGCAAATTTTCACAACTGAGTAGTTTCACTGGAATGACAGATTGGTAATTCTTGATTATGTACTATTTAATAAACTGTGAAGCCTATATGGCAGATGATAGAAAAAGTATGACTGCAGTGAGTCACACAAAATGTATCTTTGACAGACATAGAGTACCTGCAATAGTAAAATCAGACCCTTGTCCTCAACTTAGGTGTCATGAGTTCAGGAAAAGAACCAAACAGTTGAAACTAAAACATCCCATTACCCAGTTATGACCTATAAAAAGAAGTTCTGCAAAAACACAGTTACAAAACACTTGAGATGATGGAAGATATCATTATGTTAGCCTGCTTGATAACCCACATTTCTCAGCTGATAGTATTGGATCTTCAGGGAATTTACTGATGAGACACAGGTTGAGGTAATAGTGCCTGGTATCTACTGCATTGCTGTTGATAGAACCTGTGGCAGTGGTCTCAGTTTAGAAAGAAAATAAGGAGAAGTAAGATAAACAGAAGCAATATGAAATTCCTTATCTGTCTTGAAGAAAGGAAACAGATTTAGAGTCCAGTAATGATAAATATGGAAAACCAGCTGTAGTATAAATAAAGCATATGCAACAAAGTCTTACAGCATGTAGTTTTAGCTGCAGACGGAGAATTCTGTAAAGGAATTAAGTATGAGACATCTAATTATAATTGATAGGATTATGGTACCTGGAAGAGACATAACAATAATAAAATAATAAATAAAATTTATTTATAGGGTGCCTTATCTATAACCAAAGCACGTCACAATTTGAAACAAAACAAACATCAATAAAATTAACATTAAAATAACAGTGAACTAAAAGAAAAAAGAAAAACTCAATCACTGAATGCATGGTGCCACAAATATGTTTTTAAAGATTGCTTGAATCCCTCCACAGTTGTGCACTCCCGTAGCCGATGGGGTAGAGAATTCCAAAGGGTAGGGGCTGCATACATAAATGTTCTCACCCCAGATGATTTTAAACATATCCTTGGAATCTCTAGCAACCCCTCATTGGCTGAGCGAAGTGATCATCCAGGACAATAGGGAACCAGGAGCTCTTTCAGGCAATTCAGGCCCAGTCCATGCAGGGCTTTAAAAGTCAGCAAGCTGACTTTAAAGGTGATCTGCCACTGTACTTGCAGCCAGTGCAGTTCGCGCAGCACTGATGAAATAGGACAGGATCAGACAGATACCATCAAAAGCCAGGCCACTGGTTTCTGCACTAGCTGCAGGTGACAGATTTATTCTCCAGGAAGCCCTAGGTAAAGGGAGTTGCAGTAATCTAAGCACAAGGACACAAAGGCATGGACCAATGTAGGAAGGTTGTCAGACAGAACCAGATGCATAACCTTGGCGATATTCCTAAGATGATAAAAGGAAGATTTGATGACAGCTGACACCTATGAATGCAAGGTCAGACCCTCATCAAAAATTACCCCCAGGTTACGCACCCGTTCAGAGGTTGGGAGTGAAACGCCATCGAGGAAAATTCCCGAGGATGAACCAACCCCTAACCTCCCCTATCCAGTGATCCAGGTCCACAACCAGCACCTCAGTCTTTTCCAAGTTCAACTTCAGCCAGCTGGAATCCATCCACTCCTGGATTTCTTTTAGACAGTTATTAAAGACCGAGACAGCTCCAACCTCGTCGGGTGCGAAAGAAAGGTAGAGCTGGATATCATCAGCATAGCAGTGAAACCTCAGCCCATACCTTCTTACAATGTCTCCGAGGGGTAGCATGTACACTGCAAACAACATGGGTGAAAGTACAGAGCCCTGAGAAACCCCACAAAACAGTGAAGTAGGGCCTGAAGAAAAAACACCAGACACCACTCTCTGTGTTCTAACCGAGAGGAACGATATAAACCACCTGAGGACCATTCCCAACAGTCCACAGATGAACCTCAGATGACCCAGCAATACCCCATGGTCCACAGTGTCAAATGCTGATGAGAGATCCAAAAGAACCAAGATGGAGTGGCTCTTCCGATCTCTAGCCATCAGGAAATCATTGAGCACCCGAACCAGCACTGTCTCGGTACTATGTCTCTTTTGAAAACCGGACTGGAGCAATTCATAGATGTCGTGGATGGTCAAATGGTCCTCCAGTTGTGCTGCTACTACTTTCTCAATCACTGTCCCTAAAAAGGGGAGGTTCGAAATGGGTCTGTAGTTTGCATGGCAGTCTAGGTCCAAGGCAGCTTTCTTCAAAAGAGGTGTCAGCATCGCCTCTTTCAGAGAGCTAGGAAACTCTCCAGATTACAAGGAGCACCAGACTATCTACACAAGGACTGGACTAATGACATCAATGCAACCCAAAATTAGGGAAGTT
The DNA here is from genome assembly GCA_016271365.2 of Neoceratodus forsteri. Taxonomy (NCBI): domain Eukaryota; kingdom Metazoa; phylum Chordata; order Ceratodontiformes; family Ceratodontidae; genus Neoceratodus; species Neoceratodus forsteri. Next base: position 1,332,765,838 of record CM057458.1, read on the forward strand.
GGTCCAGGGTCCAAACTACAGCACGTAGGGTGCACACCCTGGATGTCCGCATGATATCCATGAACTCCGATCGGTTGAAGGTACTCCAAGAAAATCAAGGTGCAGTGACCTCAAACTGATCAAAAGCAATGCCTATAGAGTGTGCTGACTGGAGTACTGCCCTGATGTCAGCTACCTTATTAGCAAAGAATCAAGCAATTCCATCACAGTCTAATTGCGAGAAAGCTTTCCGGACCTGTAGACAGACTGGGTTGCACATTCTGTCCACAGTACGGAAGAGCTGAGCTGGTCAATTCTGAGCAGCTGCAATCTTCACTGACAGGAACTCTGCCTTCTTACAGGTGATTGCAGATTGATAGGCTTGATAATGGTCCATCAAACTAAGGTGGTCGGTATCAAGAGAGGACTTCTGCTAGCAATGCTCTAACCTTCATCCTAGTCTCCACATCTCCTTCCAAGTCCCATCAAACAAGGCAGTGTCAGTGGCTCAGTAGGTAGCACATTTGCCTCTGAGGCCGGGAGATCAGAGGGCTGTGGGTTCAGTTCCCACATCTGGCACTTGGGTTAATATCCCAGTACTGACACTGTAGTGCAGCATGAGAAGGGTGCTGCACTTCTGAGGTGCCGTCTTTCAGACGAGACATTAAACAAGGTCCCATCTGCCTGGATTGGTGATAGTTCAGGTGGATGTTAAAGATCCCATGGCACTTATAAAAAAGAGTAAGGGAATGTCCCCTGGTGTCCTGGCCAAATTTCCCTCATTCACTAAAAATACCACCAACAGCTTCATCTGGTTCAAGGTCAGTTGCAATCATCTGTATCCCCCTCCCCCAGGTTGTGCCTGAAAATAGGCAGGATTTGCCTAGTGCACTTACCCGGTCAACAAAAGCTAAATAAAATAATAAATAATAAAAATAAACCAAGGGGATCGAGGGCGAAGGGAGAGAGTGTGAACACAGACAGAAGCAATGAAATCCAGATCCACCGAGATGGCTGAATTATAGGCCGTCACTAGGGTCTCTGGGTCACTGCTTGCAGATGAGAGGGATGATAGATCAAGAACCGCTGCTAGGCTATGAGAACTTATATCTCGTAGAGGGTGGTACTTAACCATCTCCACAGGGGTAGGCCAATGAAGGGGGATGCTAAAACTAAACTCCATGGTGTAGTGATCAGACCACCCAACTGGTTCCACCCCCAAGTCAGATGTTTCAATCCCTAAGAGGAAGACTAAGTCAAGGGAGTGTCCGTATTTATGAGTAGCAGTGGTAACCACCTGTGTGAGGCCCAGAGATGTCATCAACTGGAGGAAGTGCTGACCAAATTGTGAGCATTCATCATTGACCCAGGCGTTAAAGTCACCAAGAACCATCAGTCTGGGCAACTCAAATGCCATGTCAGTGACGAAGTCTGCCACTTCCTGAAGGAATCGCTTCTCATCGCCGGGTGGACGATAAATGAGGGCAATCTGATAACCTACACCTGCTACAGTGGCACGCTCGAATGACTCAGCCTCTTCAACTAGTACACTTGTGAGATTAAGTTAGATCTTGAAACAGATCGCACCCCACCCCCGGTCCAGTCTCGGGTGGTGTATCACCGAGTACCCAGCTGGAGTTAAAGCCACCAAGATGGGACCAGAATCCTCATCCAGCCAGGTCTCGGTGATGCATGCCAGGTCCACCATTTCAACAAGATCTGCAATAACTGCAGTCTTGTTCTTGACAGTCCTGGCATTGCACACCACTGCCCGAGTTGGACAAACCTCCTGGGCTGCCCGAACCACCTGCCCACTGCAATCAGTCATGCCCTTGGGTATGGAAACCAGACATGGAGTTCCATTTCACCCCAGGGCATCTCCTGGATCTTACCTCCCAGATATGATGACCCCCCTCATTCACCCTCCACTGTTTGAACCCCCCACCCCCCTCCATCTCCTCAGAAAATACCTAGTACTCTACAGTGCTGGTAAACTGCAAACTCAAGGGAGGAGTGAAGAAAAGGCAGCTGGCACAGAGAGCAGAGAGTGAATAGCGCACATACCTGAAGATAGTCTGAATATTCCATCTTCAGCACCTCTGGATTTAGTGTAGAACACTAAGTGAACCCCACTCCCCTTTGCCAAGTAATAAGTGAGTAGCCATTTGAGGCAGGAAGGGAAGAATACACACTGTAATAATTTAATGATATGTCCATCTTGGAGGTGGGGGAAATGTGCACTAGGTTTCTTGTTTTAAGTTATGCTTGCCATAACCAGTTGCACTCCAATGAGAAAACCAATTTAAAGTCTGTAAAAAGTGCATGGGTTGAGCTGCTAATTCTGTATTTGTTTTATGTTTGGGAGGAATATGGCTGTCTTCATTTGCTGTCTCCCCTCCAATCACCAGTACGTTGGCTAGGGACTGTACCTTATGTAAAGTGAGTCAATCAGCACCATATTTCAGAAAGGAGTCAACTATTGCAGTTGCATTTTAAAATAGAGCTTCAACCTCAGTCAATGGGAGAGCCACCTTGATGACTGGTGGCTGAAATGATGTTTCTCATCAGAACTCTGAACTGAACACTATGAGACCCACTCCCCTTTGGCATGTAATATGGAAGTAGCCATTGGAAGCAGAAAGCACATTGTAATAATTTAAAGATTTGTCAGTTTTTCCTTGGGGGGGGTGCACTGGGTCACTAGTTTTAACTTACATATGCCATAACCTCTTGTTTACTGGTTTCACTGTCCAACAAGGTTTAAGCACAGTCACAAGGGATTGTAGTTAGCCCTAGGAGAACAGCAGGACTAGCAAGCATCTGATCTGAGATTATAAAAGTACTAACATGCCTTGCAGGTAATTGAATTTCCCAATACTGCAGCCCTGCTCCGATGTCAGCTGCAGCTGATTCTGAGATTTCTGGTTACAGCAAATGTCAGCTTGGGAGTTAACAGAATAAGCCTAATACAATCTATTATACTGCAGTAAACAGCAAGTAAAAAAAATGTTTTTGCACACATAGTGCAAATTGGGACCTTTCTCACACTTGAGCATTGGGCTGTTATTGCTGACAGTTCCCTTTTAAAGTTGGATTGTCTTTAATGAAATTGAAGTGGACACTGGTACTATAGCATAAACTGTATGATTATGAGTTCCTTGAAGTAATATCTGAAGTTATTATTTCTGTCTTAAGTAATAACATAAATGTTATTTTCTTTGGTACTACAGTACAAGGTTGTGGTAGCATGTATGGCCTTGCCACCTAATGGGATCATGAGGCTAGATTGTTGCTGATGTGAGCTGAAAGTGAAGTAGTCTGTGTCTAGTAATCATGTGTAGGCAGAAACTAAAGACAGCTGTCTCACACTCCTGATCTGATCCTTTTTGAGTTCATCGTGGCGTGCAGGCACAGACAAACTCATTGCTATAAGGTGCTCTACGGGGGTGTGCCCAGTGGAGAGCTCCATTTCTATGGGCAGGCCAGCAACAGGAGAATCAGTCGGTAGGCGGGTGATGACTCACTTTCAGCTGTACAGACTGAGTGGAACAACTTTTCAAAGGAGGGGGCCACACCAAAAGTGATGCGGCTCGGCCTTTGAAGTTGCATTCCTGGCTGTGTGTTCATACTGTTGTAGCTTACAGCAGTGTGAACATGCTGAGTCCAGGCCTTCCACATGCCCCTTGCAGTTACAAAAAAAAAACAAAATGACAGGGGTGCCCAATCCCCCTGTCAGCATACCCCCTCCCAGTTCATTTGCCGATTGGGGGACCCACTCCCCTTCAGCATAATGCCTCCCCATTTGTTGTGTGCCGAGGGTGGTGCCCAATCCCCCTCAGCTCTTGCCCCCCCAAACACTTGGTATGTGCTGACAGGGGTACCCAATCCCCCGTCGGCTACAGCCCCCCCCCCCACAAACACCAGTAGCAAATTCCCAAAGGAGCCTGGCTGCAAGGTGATGTTACAGGGCCCTCCCAGTTTTGAATAAACATCAAAATTATGATTTGGGCCTCTCAAACCTCATAGGCCCGGGTGCCACTGCACCCCCTACACCCTTGTAGCTACGCCCCTGACAAACACTCAGGTGGCATTCCTGTAAAAAAGAAAACCTTCCTGCGAGGTTTAAGCATTTTTTTTAACTTGTAAACTAGAAAACGGTCCCTCTTTGAGTCTGGTGGTCCATCCCCCAACCCACACCCACCCTTTGTGCACCCACCTACCCACACCACCTCACCTCATACTTACCTCCGGAGCCTGGCACGACAGTCTTCGGTGGACCGGGAACACGTCTGCACTCTTCAAAGCCAACCACGAACTGAAGAAATACTGGTAAGCTGTAGAATGGCATAAATAGTTTTTTTTTTCAACTTTGGTGCATATCTCTGCCATTTTTGCAAGATTTTGCACCAAAGTTTCAACATGGGGTTCTTGGGATCCCTCCTCATGAATTCAGTCACTGTCATGTGGTTATTCAGTCCCAAAAGGTGATTTTGCAGTCACTGCATGGAATTACCTTTCGGGACCGATTAATGAAATGACAGTGTCACTGTTCATGAGGTGGAATCCCAGAAGGCCTATGTTAAAAATTTGGTGACAAAATTCCAAAAAATGACTGTTTTACGACTATGCATTGTGCAGTTTCTACGCACACTTGTAATGTCATGAATATGTAATATTTTCACTCCAGATTTTCAACATCGGTATTTTTTTACACCTCCTCATGAACAGTACAGCTGTCATTTTCAACATCCTCGCTGAAATGCATTTTTGCACTTACTGCACAGAATAACGCGGTTGCTGTGGGAAATCAGTGTTTGGGATAGATTATGAAAATCACAGTGATGCTGTTCGTGAGCAGAGGTCTCAAAATACCTATGTTGAAAATTTGGTGACAAAAGTCCATATAATGACTGTGTTATGAACTTGCATTGCACAGTTTCCATGCACACACATAACTTTGTGAATTTGTAATATTTTCACTCCAGATTTTCAACATTGGCATTTTTTTACACCTCCTTATGAACGGTACAGCTGTCATTGTTCATATCCTGCCCAAAATGTGTTTTCACACATCTGGAGCACAATAGAGCAGTTGCTGTGGGAAATCAATGTTCAGGACAGAGTAAGAAAATCATAGTGACAGAGTTCCTGAGTAGAGGTTACAAAATGCCTATGTTGAAATTTTGGTGAAATTATTCCACTAAATGACTGTTACTAGCATGCGTTGTGCAGTTTCCACGTATGCTAGTATGTTCTAGCATTTTTAATATTTTCACTCCAGATGTTCAGCACTGCCTTCTCTTTACACCTCCCTATGAATGGTACAGCTGTAATTTTTCACATCCTGCCTGAACTGTGTTTTTGCACATCTGGTGCAGAATTGCATGGTCGCTGTGAGAAATCAACATTCAGGACAGATTAACAAAATCACTGTGCCACTGTTCATGAACAGAGGTCCCAAATGCTTTCATGAGGTGGGGGTCACAAAAGGCCATGTTGAGAATTTGTAGTGCAAATAGCAACAAACGCCCGGGGCATTAGGGTTTCTAACCATAATGTCACCCCCCCAACCCATGGTAGGGCTCCAGTGCCCTTATCTTCTCTGAACCACAGACACATTGTCATTCTTCAAAGCCAGATCACAAATTGAGGAAACAGGTATGCACTTCACTGTATTTCAACAGGAATGTGAATTTGGTGGGATAACTTGTTCTTTCTGCTGGGAACTGTAGTCCTGCCAATCGATGCGTACTAACAGCAATCCCAACGAAGAACTCCGGCATTGACAAATGCTTGTTACCCTTTATATTACTGCTCAGGGGTGAATTCTCCTCAATTGCCAAAACACAGTCTGGAGTCCTGGTTGTAAATCTTTTTTAAATAGCAGATGGCAGATGGTATACTGAATATCTGAATTAAAGGAATGTATAACATTCAGTAAAATGAAATCAGCTGTGATGTCCCTCAAACAAAACAGAAAAAGAACACCAGAAAAGTGAAAGTCATTTAAAGCACAAAAACGTCCTGAACACTCATGGCAATGAAAAGGACATGGTGAGCAGGCAATAAAAATGGTCATCTACAGAACAGAGGGTGCATGCTAAATTTGATAAGAGAATTACAAAACTGCCTATGACACTGTGACAGATAAAACTGGGAAGCAGGTGGAGCATAACAAAATAACTGCAGAGCTCCAAATCTCCGACACCAGGGAGTCCTGCAATAGCTTGGGGGTGAGTGAAATATGGATTCTTGATACAGTATGATGCTAACTTATTCTTGACTAGCGGTGAAGAGTCAAGAGGACTCCACTGAGTACTGACAGTATGCAAATGCTTTGATTTCAGCAGACAGAGAAACAAACAGCATTGGCATTCAGATTCCATTGCCTTATCCCTAGAAACAGATCTGCAGTGAAAAAGACTAAAAGGCAGATAACTACAGGAAAATATGTTCTCAAACTACAACTTCAATAAGATTTTCAGTCTGATGTTTTTGTTGGTCAATACACAGTCATGTCTGTATCTGATAGTCTGAAGTTGTGTATGACTGACTGCTTAAAAAGTTATGGTAGCATTTATTGAGATAAATCTGCTTGTGAAGTTGTGGAGGGTAAATTTTCAATGAGACTGCATTAGTAACTAACCAGACCACAGCACCTGGACTGTGTCATCACAGGCTGGAGGCTGGGGGTGGAGATATTTTATTTTATTTATTTTTTGTTGACGGGAAAGGAGGACTAGACAATTCTGCCTATTTTCTCCCTCATCCCAGGGCAGAGGGATACAGATGGATGCCAAATGGCGTTGAACCAGTTTAAGCTGTTGGTGGTATTTTTAGTGAATATATTTAATAGTGATATATTTGAGAACGTGGTTGAGGGTCTAGGCTTAGGCATCACCAACATGCATACTTACACCTGATTTTGATTAATGCAAAATGGAATGTCAACATTCCTGGATTTACAGTAGGTGTAAATAATTTTCTGTGAAATATTTTTTTTCAGAATACAGTACTCTAAAGCTAAAGCATGTCACCGTTTTGCTTTACTAAGTGTAATGCCCTTAGCCAACATTCTGGAGGGACTTCTTTTGTACACTGAATTACAGGCTAGCGTGTTTCGGTGTCAAATCCAGGGGTCAAAGTGAGGGAGCAATCAATGTCTGGTGTACTGCTTTTTAAAATCAAGCTATATATTTAATATGATCTCTAATGTAGATCTTGTACATAGCACCCCCACTTTTTTTTAACACTTCAACCACTGGTCAGACCTGTGGATCGATCCTTGCAGTCTTGGTCTCAGAAGCAATAGCTCTAACCACTTACACCTAGGGCTTGATTTTCAAAGGTCAGGGAAAGACACATGGTGCATGCTTCAAACAGAAATGACACAAGGGGCACTCTGTGCCACACCTTGCACCAGTCCTAGTTTTACAAAGCTGTTTGAGGCCAAGTCAGGGCAACTTGTACTAGACTGGCTTGTGCCGAGAGTGCACCAATGCCGCACCTGCACCACAGCAGAGGGGGTTCTGCACCACCACTACTGGGCTGCAACATCCCCTTTTTTGAGACTCCAGAATCCATGACAGCCCAGCTGTGCTTAGACCAGCCTGTGCTGGTCTAATGCCCCATGTACCACCACTGTCCAGAGCTGGCTGCTGGACATAGCTGCCAAACATGATGAGCCAGCCATCAAGTAAAGTATTGAGACAGCCATGAGAAAATGAGTACTCACCGTGACATGAAGGGTGAAAGTGGCATACTGTTTTTAGGCAGCAAGAACAAGGCCAACCACTTAGAAACTCACAAAGGTGTTGATGTGTCTGAGGCGATGTGCTTCATAAACAAGAGTGATAGTCCCCTGAATCCCTACTATTGTTCTAGAAGCCTGGGAGTCCTGCTTAAGTCAGTCTAGAGAGCTATGAATGTAATGTAAGAGGCAGACATTTAAATGCTGTTTGGGTTGTACGTAAACCAAGTATTGCTATCTCATCAACAGCAAATAGTCTCCACACAAATCAGTTGTATGTGGAAATGTTCTTGTGGGTTTAAGTGATATATGCTTACAATATGATTTGATGGGGATGACTGTTCCTATGAGTTAGATTTTACCTTAGTTTTATTACTGTGTTTTCCTTTTACCTGACAATTGAAGTGTGCTGTCTGGGATTTTTAGAGGGAGAAGAGGGAGGGAGGTGGGAGGGAAGTTTCTTTTTGTTTTATTTCTTTTTTATTTTATTTTCTGTACCAAAGCTCAATAATGAAGTATCAGACTTGATTTATTTCAATATGTTGTTCTCTATGTACCTTGTTATGTTATTATGTATAACTTATTCTGAGTTTCTTGGTTTGTGGTTGTATTAGTGAATAAAATAAAAATAAACTTAATTGCTAAAGGAAATGTTCTTCTGGGACTGTCCCAGCTGTTGAGCAACATGTTTCAAACACTGTAGACCTGCAGACCTGGGTATGCTATTCAGATGGTGAAGCTGCCATCAAATATAGCAGCCATGTAGGTTAATATATGTTTCTTTGCAGTATATGTTTATCTCTAATACTATTATCCCATGCATGCCGGCAGTGACTGGAGTTTTCAATGTGAAAAATGCAACCAGTATCTTTCACAGTTGTAGCTGATACATGTCTGCTGCATTAGATGTGGACAATTATGGCATGCAGTACAGTAGAAGCAGTGCATTGGGTCAGAATGCAGCTGTATTCAATATTCATTGCAAAAAACTACATTAATGCATCAGTTAGAGTTGAAGACAAAAGTGACAAATGTAGGAAAATATGACGTTATGATTTCCAACAGTAAAACACCTGCCCTTCCCCTGAAGTGAATGAAGGGTAGAGTCTTCCTTGGGGTTGTCAACCCTAATGCTCAACCCATTGTTTGCACTCATGACACATACACACCTGTATCTATCACATCTTAGCTTTTCTGTTACTGTTATGGGGTAAACGTTACAGTTGACAACCCAAATGAAGACTCCACCCCTCATTCACTTTAGGGGTAGGGCAGGTGTTTTAGGGTTCAAAACCCTTATGTCATATTTCACTACATTTGTCATTTTATCTTGAACCCTAGCTGATGCAATAATGTAGTTTTTAATGTATGTGTATATATATATATATATATATACACACATACACATATTCTCTGCAAAAAAACTACATTAATGCATCAGTTAGGGTGGTGCTAAAATGACAAATGTAGGGAAATATGACCATAGGGTTTCCAACTCTAAAACACCTGTACCATTCCTGAAGTGAATGAGAGGTGGAGTTTCCTTGGGGTTGTCAGGTGGGAGGGACCACTAGACTGCCAGGGAATGAAACATAATACATGGGATGGTGATCGAAGAAGGGGTGGGACCACTGGACTACCAATGGGCATAAAAAATATACTCAGGATGGTGATTGGTGAATGGAGGAGGGGGGATGGACCACTAGACTACCAGGGAATAAAAAATAATACAAGGAACAATGATTGGAGAAGGGGGAGAGACCACTGGACTACCAACAGGAATAAAAAATATACACAGGATGGTGATCAGAGAATAGGGGAGGGACCACTGGAATACCAATGGGAATAAAAAATTATACATGAGACATTGATCGGAGAATGGGGGGAGGGACCACTGGACTACCAACAGAAATGTAAAAATACATGATGACAGCCAGGGGAATACTTTAAAAAATATATGAGGAAGGCAGTCTGAGAATGAAGGAGGAACCACTGGACTACTAGGGATATATTACTTTATCTTCAGGGGAAGGAAATAGGTGAGTAGGGGGTGCCACTAGACACCAGGGAGCTATGACAGTTCAAACTGTCATGGACCTTTGCTGTTCACAGTCTGAAAAGAGCTGTTAATAATTATTTTCCAGTCAAACAGTTCTTAACCAAGCAAGTGACTGGCAAGATTATTCTCACCACACTGACTTATATTTCCAGTGTTAATTTTGAAATACTAATAAAATAATCTAACAAAGTATGTGAAGAAGACCTAGTTACAGATCTTGTTCCTTAGTTACCTGGCAGTTCTTGGGTAGAAAACATTTGTTAACACAGAAAAAAAACAAGATGTCTGATATCACAAACAATATTTGTCTGAGAACAAACAGCAAATCTACAGTTTGAACAGTAAATTTATAGTTCCAACTGTTTTCATTTGCCTGCCTGTTATGCAGCTATCACAAACATCGTTATAATTCAAAAATGGTAAAATATTGTTTCACCAAACCATCCAAAGACACACCATTGGCACAGACTCCATCATCCCTGAAAATCTCAGAGAAACATTTTATTCCATCTGGTCCCCAGATTACAAAAAATTCCATGCTAACCAATGGTAAAGAAGTTTATTTTGGGTTTTTTAACCACTTTATGTCTCAAAAACAATACAAGATGATGTCACAAAACTTTTCACATTTTAAGACTCTGGCAGAATGACTCCGCATTCCAAATTTTGGGCAACTTCACCAAAGTATGCCAAAGTTATTGAGGTGCAAAATTTTGAATTTAACATTGAAATGCAGTACCAACCCTTACTATAGTCACAGTACCACACCACTATAATTTGAACACCTGCCCTCGACATGCTGGAATACATGGCATCACTCTAGGTGAAATACCAGACACAAGTATTTATCTGTGAAGACATGAAGCCAGGTCCAGTGAAAACATCAGACTGAAACCTGTATAGATGTGTTACATGTGACACTGATCAGTTTCTACTGTCCGCTGTGCACTGTATGATTAGTATCACCATTGGCTACCAAAAGGTGTACACAATGGGCTGAGTGCAGAGTTACAAATGCAGTGTATACCAAGTTAATGATATCTTATGTAGCCCTGCAGCGGTTTGCACTGAATGCTAGCAAAAAGCATCATAGTGGACCCCATAATTTGAAACAGTTTTAAATGATCCCAAGAACTGGACACATTATCCTACACAAAATGAATTATGTGACATCGTCCCACAGATCGGCAGCTCTGTGTGATATCTGGGGTGCACAAGATGATCACAGAAATGACTGAAATATAGCATTGTTGACCATCCTCCAGAACACTGTCCAGCAGTAGAAAGACACACATATATATATACAGACAAAAAGGTCCAGCAGAGTGGGATGAAACAACAAATTCTGTTTAGTGTCTACACATGTTACTGTTAGGAGTATATGTTTGTTACTGCCTGGTGAAGCAGCCAGAGGTGACATTTTGATACCATGCTTCTAGGACTGTTGACCATATGGCAGACATGAGGAATGTTGCACACATTCATATCGCTGTTCATACAGACTGTATACCCACACACTGTGTGCATACCCCAACAAAAGACACAAGACAAAAATGTATGTGTGCATTGGACAAATACTAGGAATGGTGCATATGAAGCACCTACACAATAAAATGAGCCTAGCAGATATATGGAGAGCAACATGTAAGCTTTAAATTTTCATTATTCTGCTTGAATACAGACTCCAGAATCCTCCATAACATTCTGTCCACATCACTGACATAATCTACAATACATTTTACAGTATTTCTGTTCTACATCTACAGTACATTTGGTGCTTCCCTGAAATGTACTGTAAAAAAACACTGTTCTCAGCCAGTATTTACAGTAGAACTGTACTATTCCATCATGGCACACAAATAAGTGAAGGTGGTTTGTACAGGGCAGGTCAGCAATACAAGATGGATGCAGACTTTGTTCACTGATGTCAGGTTTATAATATCGTTGTATTTTTGGCAATGCTGCACTGCACATATGTGTGTCTAAGTTCTCATGTTCACCATTTCTATTGTACTACACTGTCGCTTCAGGTGTGCACTGTCGCAATTACTTATTTTTGCCCTGTACTGTTCTTTGGTATATTGCCTTGTACCCCCACCATCTCGCAGTGCGCATTTCACAGCTCAGTATATAGGTCAACATTTCTAAATAAATACATGGTATGCTGTTTATTTTCAGTACATTATGCTCCTCGTGTGCAAAGCTTAGGTTACATACACATCATCTATTTTTCTAAGTTGCATAGTTTGCACATCTGAGGTGAGGGGGTTGTTGCAGTTTGTGCAGGGCATGAGGCACATTTCCTGTAGCACATGGGCATCTTGCATACAGATGGCTACATACATCATCAACATATTCCTTAAAGGGACACTGTCAACCTTTCTTGCAGCGTTATTTTTAAGTAAAAACCCACATTTTGATTGCTTACTTTCTCTAAAATTCATTGATGTTGCTGGTTGTTTCATCTGCCTCCTTGATTATTAGGACTAAAATGCATGGTAATGTCTAGCTAAGCCCAGCTTTGTTTTGCTTCATATCACTGAACCACTCTTAGTGCACATTTTCTGAACATTAGAAACACCCTCAAACAGTGAAGCCACTCATGATGCAATAGTCTCTTCTACTCCCACTGCATGATCAGTGGCTAGATTGTGTTGGGGATGCTCTGGAGCCCAGGAAAGATGCAGTGGGAGCTGGTCAAGTAATATAAACAAACATGTATTGGTGTGGTAACCCCAGTATGGTGGGCAGTCAGTTTTTCATTTTTTTTAAAGAAAAAAGGAATCTGAATCAAACTACCAGCTGCATCAACTGTCTGTGTAGAATGTGAACAATCATAAAATGTGTTTTTTAAACTATAGACACTTTGAGGCCAAAGGGGGTTGACAGTGTCCCTTGAAGAATTGGCTACTAACTTTTTCACTGGTGACTGCATTAGATCTCAAATGAAACCCTGTTCACATCTATATTTCTTCAGTTGCTGACTGTATACTCCTTGGGCCAATGTCTCCACATGCTTTGGGCCAAACATTCATTGGCTACAGGAACGGGTGGTGGACAAGTAGAACACCCTGCCAGAGGAAGTGGTGGGGGCTGAAACAATCACGGGATTTAAGAATGCATGGGATAGACATAAAGGAATTCTGGAGGCCAGGGGTAAGGGGCAACAGACTTCTAGGAAAACAAACTGAACTTACAAGCTCAAATGGGCAGACTGGGTGGGCCATAGGCCCTTATCTACCAACACTGTCTATGTATCTATGTATCTATGTAAGACAGCAGCTTCAGTCATACCCCTCCTTTGCATCTTCAGTTTGATGTAGGAGACCGCATACGGCACTGGTGAGGACTTTGGTGCTGGGACCTGTAATCTACCAAAATGCAGTGCAGGGTCTTATGTGCACCCATGTTTGTTACATGTGGAGGCTCAACACAAACTGCATCACTCTACTGGGCCTTTGAAAATCATGCCCCTGGTGTTAGATTGGTTCTTGTATGCTGCAGTCTTCACTTTCTCCACCAGGTGGCACTCTGCATCTGGAATCTAGTTACTAATTCTGTATACAGTGAACATTACATCATCTTCTTCTTCTTCTCCTCCTCCTCCTCCTCTTCCTCTTCCTTCTTCTTCTCCTCCTCCTCCTCTTTCTTCTTCTTCTTCTTCTGTTGCTGCTTCTATTCTGTTACAGTCTCAACTTTTACCACCATACAACATTCTTCATCTGGTTCCTGATTCTGTTGTTTCTGTACAGGCAAGGATCTTATTTTTGTTACCAGTGTAATAATTTTAGCTTCTAGAAATCGAGACACATTGCCTGCATTATGAAACACTGAATCTGATGGTAGATTAGGACTGGCTGTCCCATCTAGTCTGCCCATTTTTCCTTACCTTCTGTATTACCAGAGACCATACTTTACCTCTGATTCTACCCTTCCTTGCCTTACCACTAAGGTTCCCTTGTACCTATCTCATGCTTTCTTGAACTCTGCCAGTTTTTGCATCCACCACCTCTGCTGTGACGCTGTTCCAGGCAGGCACCACTCTTTCTGTGACAAAATACTTCCTCACATTTCTCCTGAGTCTAACCCCCTCCAACTTCATAGTATGACCCCTTGTTCTTGAGCATCTTTTTTTTCTGAAAAATGCTGCTCTCTTGTACCTTATTTGTACCCTCCCTCCCTCCCTTCTTCCAGTGTGTACATACAGAGGTCCCTCAGTCTCTTCTCATAGGGCTTATTATGCCAATGCTGCACCATTTTAGTTGCTGTCTCTGAAATGCTTCCACTCTGTCTATGTCTTTCCAGAGATGAGGTCTCCAGAACTGGACACAATACTCCAGGTGTGGTCTCACCAGTAATCTATACAAAGGTAAGACCACCTCCCTCTTTCTGCTGGTGATACCCCTCCCTATGCACCCCAGCATCCCATTAGCTCTCCTAACTGCCTTGTCATATTGAAAGGCCACCTTAAGATCATTAGATATGATAACCCCCAGGTTGCTTTCTTGTTTTGGGATTGCCAGTGCCACTCCCCCAATTTTGTACTCCACCCCTGGATTTCTGTACCCTAAGTGCATGATTTTGCATTGAAGCTTAGCTGCCATATCCATGACCATTCCTCTAGCTTTCTCAGATCACTGCCCATCCCCCCCCGTAGAGTGTCAGCCCTATTGCAGATTTCACTGTCATCCTCAAAAAGGCAGGCCTTCCCCTCCATCCCCTCTACAAAGTTGCTAAAGACATTAAAGAGGACCAGCCCCAGTACTGATCCCTGTCAGATACTTTGTTGGTTAGCAGAAGAGGACAAATGCATTATTCTCAGTGCTGATTCTACATAACTACTGGCAAAATGGCTGACACCTCTCTCCCAGATTTCCCCTAGATGTCTAAATTTGAACTCACAAACTGTGGACTAAAATTCTAATGTATCAGACTTTATCTCAAAGATTACACTCAGCATTAGACCTGTGTAAAATTTTCAAGTTCTGCTTCTGCCAGAATTCTGTGAAATTTTGGAAGTTCTGCCTAGTTTTACAGAATTCCATCAGAAGCAGAATTCCAGAATTTTGAAAGTGAAATGTTAACTGCAGAATCATAGTCTGCAGTATATTTACACTGAGGGTTCCTCTTTCATAAACCACTAAATAATGTTCTCTGAATTACAGAATATGTGGAATATTATTCTGTGGTTTACATAGAAATGCTTTCCAGAATTCTGCAGAAATAAAAAATAAATTCTGAAAAGCATTTCAGAAGCAGACTCTCCATTCTACATGAACTCCACAAGGGGAATTCTATACAGCTGTACTCACCAATGGAACAATGTTGATCACTTTTACATTTTTCAGTAAACGTTACTTTTCTAGAAATGCATGGTGCAATGATTTGGCATTGCTTCTGCCTAAGTAATCCCTTTGATCTGTTGCTTCCTATATTCAGTTTTAAGAAGGACCTCTATAATGTAAGCAATAGGGGTCTGAAAAACATCTATATTTGGTCCTAAAAGTCATCAACTACTGCATACCCTTATACATTACTCACATCTTTAAGAATGTGAGTAGTGCACATATGCTGAGAAGTGCATCATTGTTGTATTCTGAAATACTCAGATACTGTTCAAACATTGGCAAAGTAGCATTTGGCTGCAATGTTGCAGTGCTATGGAAAAAAATTACAAAGTACCCTGCCACTGGGAGTGGAAGTATGTTATGGTGTCTTTAAAGCACTGATAGATAAACACTGTACTGATAACTGTATCTCATCATTGGTCTATCCATATTATTGTTTGTTTTTATTTTGATGACCAGGTGAGATACACTGGCAACAAAAGCACCTTTTACAGGTACAGTATGACCAGTGTACAACAGTACAATAAACAGTATATTGCCATACAGATGAGTAATAATATGTACAGGTGCTATAATACATAGTTGGGGCAAGGTTATTCCACTGAACAGGGTTAAGGTACTGGTATACCAAGTACAATGACCAAGTAAACTAAGAATTCATAGCATATAGATAAAGAGGCAGTAGGAAGTTGCATAGGAACTCAGACATAGCACGTGCAGTTTTTTTTTTTTTTTTAACATGTCACTAATTATGCCTGCTGCGGCGTCTAACCAGCAGGGGCATCCAGCCACCGACCCTGCCTGCCATGAGAGCAGCAGGTTCACTTGCATGATGGGGAGGTTTTGGTATAGCCATCACTGACATGCTGGAGGGTTCCCCTTACCCTACCATGTCAGGATGGCCCTGGACCCCCCAGTGTGATTCCACGACAGTCCTCTCAGCACCACAGGGCATGACCATCAAGCTTCTCGGTCACACCCAGTCACTTTTTTCCTCCAGGTTTTCTCCCCATTGATAGCGTGGATGTGCAATGACATCCATGCACATATGTGCAGACATCTGCTGCACTCCCCCCCCGTCACACCAGTGGATGCAGTGCCTCCAGGCATCCCCAGGGGCTGCCACAGCGTGGTGTAGTTTCCCCAGCCCACCCCAGAATTAGGACAGCTGTCTCCCAATGTTCAATCTTAGTCCCCCCTTGCTGACCCCCGACGACACGAGCTTGTTCCCAAACCTGGGTCGCTGGTGTTGTGTGAGGTGTGGCGTCCAGTGCCTCAAGCCTCAGTGCCACCAGGCTGGTAGTACATGCAGTTGTTAAGTGTTAAGAGATGTTTTTTCAAGTTGCTTGGAAAAAGAG
This sequence comes from Neoceratodus forsteri, assembly GCA_016271365.2. Classification (NCBI taxonomy): domain Eukaryota; kingdom Metazoa; phylum Chordata; order Ceratodontiformes; family Ceratodontidae; genus Neoceratodus; species Neoceratodus forsteri. Next base: position 1,332,782,332 of record CM057458.1, read on the forward strand.
GCATGATTGGGCAGTGTTTGGTTTGGGACTGGGATCATATTCCATAAAGAGGGGGCATGAAAACTCAATAATGTTTTGGCCCATGCTTATAGACATGCATGGAACCAATAGGCAGAGATTTGGGGTTGATCTTGAGTTGAAATTTGGCCCAACTGGTTGAAGCAGGCATGTCAGGCTCCTGTTGGTCTAATAATTTGAAAATGAAATTTGCTAGAGCTAATTTGGATTTTGCTTCAAATGTAGACCACCCTAACCCTTCTAGAACTGAGCAGTGAACTGAGCAGTGATGTACACTCTTGCCATGCTGACCAATAAATTTTGAGATTTTGTGGTAAAAACATTTTTAGTGTCAAGATTGATTTTAGGTGCTGAGTCAACAATCAAGGAGCCATAGTCTAATAGGAAAAACAAGTGGTGTCTTGCAGTATTTAGCCTGGCATCATACATCAGAAGTTTGTTAATACAGTAGAGCTGCCCAAGTTTATAATGGATTTTGCATGTTAGGTTTTTGATATGGAGGCCAAAAGTCTGGCTTGAGTCTATATGAATACCAAGGTACTTGATGACCAATGATTATATTAGCTGCCTGTGTACTGTATTTCTTTCATACCTTGTGCATGAAGTATGTGTATTGCAATGCTATACTTTAACACACCGGTGCTGTTTAGTCTGTAGTTTATTTCTTCTATTACTTGTTTATTAAAATTATTTTACCTGGAAAGATCTCAAAATCCTACACCTAAATATATGGAGCCTCCTCCCTAAAGTGGACTTACTCCAGCCTTTGGTTGCTTCGCTGAGCCCTAACATAATCATCCTATCTGAAACTTTGCTTAGCAAAAATATTTACAACTCCTGTCTCTCCATCCTGGGCTTTACAATATCCCACCAAGACAAGATAGGGAGGGGTGGAGATGTGGCAGTCTACATCTCCTCATCCATCCAATTCACCTCTGTCTTTTTCTTCTTTTCCATCTCTGTACCCAAAGCCTATGAAGTGTTGATTTTACAGCAATCCCTCCCCTTCTCTAACCCCATTTTTGTAGCAGGTGCCTACTGCCATCCTGGCATCCACTCCTCAACTACTACAGACCTTATAACCTCTATAGTATCCCACACCACATCAGGTGAATTGTATATCATGGATGACTTTAATCTAAAGTGGTCTACTCCCACCCTAAACAAAATGCGAAATGATATACATGCCCTCAGTGTAACCCAGCTCATCTACAACCCGACTCAGTTAAATCACAAGATAGGGAATCACTCATTAATTGACTGGGCCCTCACCTTGCACCCCTACAGGGTCATCAAAACTGGAGGACTAGCGAACGCCCTTAGCAACCATTGTATGATTTTCCTGCTACGCAAAGTTCATAAAATTTAAGCCCCTCATAAAACCTTACAAATTCATTAATATAAATCTCTGAACATTGCCCACCTCCTACATGATCTGGAATATAGTAACTGGGCCCCTATTGCATCTGCAAGCTTGTCAGATGTAGCAGCAGATAATTTCAGAAGCAATTTCCTCAATGACTGGAACTAGAATGCCCCAATTTGATGAGTCAGGGTCCAAGGGAGTCATCTCCCTGGGATCTCTCCAGAACTCATAGCATGCCAAAAAGCATGTGATCAAGCTTGGAAGATCCATTAAAGCTCTAAGCTTCTCAAAGACTGTGAAGCTTACCACTCCCTTAGAAATAAATGCATGATAGCTACATGCTTGGCCAAGGCTGAGAACTTCAATTCCACTTTCCTGTCCTACCTTAATAATCCCTCCAAATTTTGGAAAGTTATACACTCTCTCTTCTCTCCTCCAGCTATCCCTCCCTCTCCCCTTCTCAGTATAAACAACTCCCTGATTTCCAACCACTCTAGTGTTGCTGCTGCTTTCAACAACTACTTCACCTCCTGCGCCTCTGCTCTACTAGCCACCGTACCAGCTTCGAGCCTGATCACACCTACCAACCCCACTTGCTCATCCCCTCTAACAAATAACTTCTCCTTCTCCAAAATTACTCCAACTGATATGTTGGAGGTCTTGTACACCCTAAATCCTGTCAAAGGCAGCTCACCTGATGGCCTGGATCCTAAGCTTTTATACCTTTCTGCCTCAGCTATCTCAGCCCCCTTGTCTGTTCTTTTCAATCTCTCATTTGCTTTGGCTGCCATCCCCACCAGTTGAAAGCATGCTGTCATTCTTCCTTTGCCCAAGAGCAGTGATACCTCCTCACCAGGGAACTATCGCCCCATTTGCCTCCTTCTTCTCTAGCTAAACTGCAAGAACATCTGTTTCTGACCCAACTATCATCTTATCCCTCTAACTCTAATTTCTTCACCCCCTACCAATCTGGCATTCTGAAACACCACTCCAATACTACATCCCTGATTAAGCTTACTGACGCGATCCTCTCAGGGATGGACGGTGGTCAAATCACATCTGCCATCTTTGTTGATCTTGCCAAGGCATTCAACACATTCTCCCACACCCTCTTACTCAACTCCCTCTCCTCAGCAGGTCTGTCTGACTCCGCCACAAACTGATTTAGTGCTTACCTAACTGGCTAGACACAATCAGTCAGAAACTCTGATTCCATCTCCCCTACTCTCCCTATTTACATGGGTGTCCCTCAAGGGTCTGTGTTGGGCCCAGTCCTGTTCTCCATCTTCCTTAATGACCTCCCATCTGTCTGCAACTCATCTTCCATACATATGTATGCAGATGATACAGTCCTTTTCACCTCTAGCCAATCCCCCTCTGATGTTGCAAACAGACTTCAGCTGGACTTCAATAATGTCCAGAACTGGTTTTGCCCTCACTAACTCTTCCTAAACACCAAAAAGACAGTCTCCATGACCTTTGGCACTAGGCAGTACTCTCAAGGCTCCCTTCCCTACCCTTGATGGGACAGCCATCGAGTACACCTCCTCCTTCAGATATCTGGGTGTTTGGCTTGATCAACATCTCACCTTCTCTGACCACGTAGATGCTATCCTGAAAAAGCTGTGCTCCAAGCTCTGTGCTTTATACAAGAAAAGAAACTTCTTCCCTCTCCCGGCAAGGCATGAACTGGTCCAGAAGATGATCCTTCCTAACTCCGACTACGGTGACGTACTTTATAATGCCTCTCCTTCAACTTCCTTAGCCAGATTGGATACCCTCTTCAACTCCTTCTGTTGCTTTGCTATTGATTCTCCTCCTTTCACCCATCACTGTCAGCTCTACCACTCCCTGGCATTTCCATCACTTGCAAACTGGCACTTGCACCACTGTGCAAATCTTGTCTCAAAATTCTGGTTTGGCTCACTCCCAACATATCTTACTTCCTCCCTAACCACCACCCCCTACCACCTGCACACTCAATCAGATACCATGACCACAAAACTCTGGCAGTCCCCCTTCGCTACACCATTGTAGGCCAGTATGCCTTCTCATACCGATTCCCAAAACTGTGAAATGCGCTTCCTAAACAGATTCACCACTATTCCTCACCCTCCTCATTAACTGCATCACTTCACAACTTCCTCTCTGTTAATTGTTTCTGTACCTAAGTCCTTGGAGCCTGCCCTGCCCCTAGCAGGCATCAGTGCATATATCACTATAGATACATGGGTGCTACCTCTACAGCATTTAATAGGATGTATTACGATTTCTGCAAATTGTATTCCTAGTACTGTTTATTTCTTGTCAGATTATCCTACCTTTATGTATTTTTTGTGTCACTTGCATGCTCGCATAATCTTCTTCCATTAGTTCTCTACCTGGTTTCTCACAATGTTAAGCACCTTTTATCATCAGTGCTTTAGATGGCTTATATTGTATGTCCTTTACTTGTCAACTGTGTCTCCCATTCCCCTTTCCCCAGGATGCACCAAGAGATGAGCAACTTGTTGTTCAGTGTGCCTTTCCTGGTGAAACATTTCAATAAATAAATAAATAATTGAAGCAAGTATTTTCCTTAGGGGTCAAAGTGAGGGGGTACTTGGAGGTGTGGTGTACCAACACTTTTTAAAATCAAGCCATATATTTAACGTGTGTGTCCATCTCATGCTGAGTACCACCACTTTTGTTTTGAACACTTTATCCCCTGCTTTTCCCAAAGGTGTCCTTGGGGGAGGTACACAAACATGGCAGCAAATTCAGAATACTGTCACAAAACATACAGTAGCAGTATCACTGCATGTCCACAAATGTGCTTTAATGTGCCTGTACTAATACTGTAGTGTGCAGACATCTCATTTTCACATGGTTTAGCATTGTTTACATGCCATAAGAAAGCATTAATCACCGACAGAGGAGGGTCCTACCGGTGGATTAATGCCCTGCTGGGGGGGTTGGTGCACAAGGCCGAAGGCCGAGGGTGTCCAACCACCTAGTGGGCATTAATCCCTGGTAGAGCCCGATGCTGGAGGTGATTAATGCACTTGTAACATGGCAAGAGTGACAGGGATATTGTGCCATGAGTATTTGAGATCGCTGTAGACAACCGTTGCCTCATAGTACTGCTGCTGGATGCTGCGGCATGCAGCGCTGGGTATCGTGTAGGAGAGTGATATACTGTGACACCGTGCATGTCCCCGCACCATGATAGAGATCTATTAACGTGGTGTCCGCTATTTCAAACTTCCAAGCAATGGAGTAGTACTGCTTCTGTGAGGAAAACTGCGCCCTGCCTGCCCAATTGCTAGCGGCGGTTTCACTGCTTGACCCTTCGTTCTGACATCCCGGTGCTGTGCAGCGGCAGAGGACTATGGGTAATCTCTTTGTGTAGCTACAGAAATATATGTGGGCAGAACGGAGATGCTTTCAGTGATTCTGTTTGTTTTCCGGCGCTTGCACTGCTGTTTAGATTTGTGTACTGATTCAGGTTTTGGTTACTGAGTTTCTCGTGCTCTGCCAGCTATTGCAGTCGTGTACTATCCTCACTTACAGGCACAGACAGTCTCATTCACAAAGGCACAGCGCACCACATAGTGCTACTGTCTGTTCTCCTTTTGCGCGATCCCGATGCTGGCCGGTGAGTTAGTATTGCATGTCTGTGCTGTTCATTGCTGCCCCAGTGCTGCACCCTCTGGCTGATGGACAATCTGGGTACTAACCCAGCGGGCTCTAATGAGTGCTGCTGTCTGTGGACGCTGTGGGTACTAGCCTAGCGGGCTTTACTCGTGGCTTAATCACCGCTAGCACTCGCTCAGCTGACCCACTTCGACCAATCGGAACGCTCCATTTCACTCCCCTTTGCAAAGCCATGTTACAAAGCATTATCCGCCACCGGAGGGCAGTGCCGATGATGTGACATTGTCCCCATCTCCCTAGATATTGAACAGGGGAAAAGTTAATTTAGCTCTATTTCAGCACAGAAATATTTTTCTGCTTTCAAGTACGAACAAGTCTTTTCAGTAGTCTAAGAATGCTTGTTCATGCTCAAAAGCAGGAAAATATGTGTTCTTCTAAAATTGAAGTGAATTAATGTTTCCTCTGTTCAAAGTATAGGGAGAAGGGACTATGGTGCATTATTTGATTCACCCTCCAGTGGCAGGCAAAGATTTGTGGCATGTAAACAAGCTGCTAACATCTTGGGAAAATAGTGTGCCGGCACATTAAAAATACAAGCACTTTAAAACACTTACATGGAAAAGCAGGGCTGTCTGCAAATTGCTACCATTATCAATTGCACATACCTCTGCTTCCTCTTTTGAAAAAGTTAAAGAGGTACAGGGGATCCTTCCTTTAAGTGCTTGCCTGAAAGCATTACATTAAGAATGTCTGCATAGAGTTTAGATTGAAAGGCCTGATGCTGAAGCTGGCATGCAGAGGATGATATTCATTGTGTATAAATTCCATTTCCAGTTAGTCACAGATACATACTGAGATAGGTACATAGATGATAGAGGACAGATAAGGACACAAAGCCATTCAATTTGCCCTGTTATTCCTATCTAGGATAACTACACCATTTTTGAACTTCCAGAATCTGTGTTGCTCTCCTGTTTGTTTCTAATTACCCCTTTGTAGCTATCACATTAGGTTTCAAACCCTGAGACAGTGCTAGCATTAATAATTTTTCTGAATAGTCTGTTCCATTTATCTACAACCCTTTCTTTAAAAATGAATACTCCCATATTTCTCTGTTGACGTTTCCCTCAAACCGTTTGAGGTTATGCCCCTCGGTGATTTTGTAACCTTTTTTCCTGTATAAATCTGTGATGTCTACGGCATTACATCCCTGAATTTATTTGTAAGTTTGTATCATCTCATGCTTCTCTCCACTCCTCCAGTTGAGTACAAGTTAAGGCTCTCCTGATAGGTCCTCCTTTGTTGACCACAAAACAGTTTTGTTGCCCCTTGACTGGGTATTTTCCAGCTTCTCATTTTCCTTTTCACACGGAGGTTCCAAAACTGCATGGATTACTCCAGGCTTGCACTAAGCAGCATCTTTTCAAGGAGCAACAACACCTCTGTAGTTTGGTAACTAAAGCACTGTCTGACACACACATGTCTCCTACAGTTATTTACTTTTCTGTATGCTATTTCATACTGCTGTTTATTATGACATCTACAGTAAGTCCCTCTCTTGAAGGTTCAATGGTGGCTCCATTAATGCTTCTTCTACCCCCAGATTCTGGCTGCATATATTCTATACATTATCTTGCATTGCCAGCACTGGATTTTAACTGCCATGTTCCAGAACACTATGCAAGTCATGCAATTCTATCCCTATGTCACTAATTAACATAATGAACTGCACAGGTCCCTTTATCAATCACAGGGGGAACTGACTTTTACCCTTCTGGCATTTGAGAACTTGCCATTTAGGACAACTCTCTGGTTCCTTTCTGAAAATCAGTTATCGATCCACCCAGCTAGCTTTTTCCTCATCCTAGTTCCTCTAATTGTTTGAATAAGTCATTCATGTAGCACCAAATTAAAGTCTGTACTACAGGGGAACTATTTATATATTTATATCTTTGTTTTAACTGGGTGAGTGAGCAGATACAAAGGATCGATTTCAGCCATGACCCAAGCTAGCAGGGGGGTTCCGGATAGAATAGAGGAAGAACTACTGCCTATGAGAGCTAAGGTAAACGGTTCAAATCTTGGGGGGTGCAAGTTTGTAATTAATTTAGCTAAAGTATAGGAAGGAGGATTATAAGGGGGCTAAAATGGCAGGCTGCAGGAAGACAGATAGGAAGGAAAAAGGAAGAGTTGCTGACTTTGGGAGCAAAGGTGAACAGTTTAATGCAAGGAGGTCAGGACAGGATGATTAGGTAATTTGTTTAGCTGAGATGTAGGGAGGAGGGATTTAAGGAGGCCAGAAGCGTCAGGCTATAGGAGGACAGCTGGAATAGGAGAAAGGAAGAATTGTAGCCTTAGGGACCAAAGGTGAGTAGTTCAAAGCACAGGAGACCATGATAAGGTGATAGCATTTATTTTAAGAATGTTGACTAAGGGGAAAGAGGGCAAGAGGGACAAGTGGGGAAGGTAGATGAAGCCTAAGGATAGAGATGAGGGTGAGATCTTGTCATAGGGGCTGAAGGTGGTGGGTTCAAGTTCCAGAAGGGAAAGAGATGGAGATAGGAGAAGAAGACCCAAGAAGAGACTAAGATAGAGGAATTTAATTTTGGAGTTTGAGATAGCACACAGAAGGCAGAGGGATAAGGACAGCTTAGGTACCAAGTAACTTGAGTCTAATTGATGGCCTAATGGAAGGGCAATATATAGGATGTTAACTGCTGGGTTATGATCTACAATCGTTTTCACTGTTTCAAAGTAGTCCATCAGATTAGTTTGACATACTCTTCCTCTTGTAAAGCCATGCTGATTATTACCGATGAGTCAATTTTTTGCAGAGTGTCCATTATCTGCTCTTCATGGATTGATTCCAGCAGCTTTCCCGTGGCCATCATCACACTTACAGGCCTGCAGGTAGTGAGGTTATCCATTTCTCTACTCCAATGGCAGGAAACCACATTTGACATTCTCCAGTCCTCAGGTACCTCTCTAGAAGAGACAAATTGGGTAAACAGGTCTAGAGATTTGTGAAATTGCCAAATTTCGTTACGCAAAATATTTCACATAATTTGACTGTTTTGCGAAATTTTTCGTGGATGCGAAATACAGAATTTTGCCCACGGAGTGTGAAATATCACCCACGGAGCACAAAATTTCACCTGCGAAATGGTGAAAATCACCACTTGCAGGTGAAATTTTGCCATTTTCAGGCAAAATTTTGCAGCTTCGCACCCGTAAAATATTTTACAGAATGACAGAATAACGTGAAATATTTCACACAGCAAAATTGCCGGTTTCACGGGAATTTCACCAGCAAAATTTAATTTTGCAATATCTCTAAACAGGTCTGCCAGTGAGCTGCCAAGGACCATTACCCTTGAGGGCAACCCTTCTGGCCTTGGGAATCTGGTCACATGAAGTGCTTGTGGACCTTTCAGAGCTCATTCCTTAATAACTGTTTCTGTCTCTAACCTACAGTACTGTTCTCAATTCCCCAAATCTTATTTTTGCGTTCAGGTAGTGTCTCCATACTTTACATTGGGAACACTGCTGAAGTACGTATTTAATATGTTGGCTTTTTCCATATCCTCTTCAACTCTTGTCCTACCTCTCCTAATCCTCTCAATATTCTTCACTGTATTCCTTTCTTCCCTTTATACAGTATATATGTAGGTGATCTTGTCATTGCTTTTGACTCCCTCCACTGTCCTCAGTTCTGTGCTTGCTTTTGTCTTCCTTATGGTGCCATTATTAATAGCTTGTTTTTCTTTGTATGAGGCTGTGCTGATTTGTTTAGTTCCCTCTTATATATTGTACTCAAAACACCTTCCTTTTGTCTCTTACTACTTCACTCACCTGTTTATTGAACCTTCATGCTTTCTTTTGTTTCTTGTCCATTTTCACAAATATCACACAGGGGTTGTGTGGTCCCAAATATTGCATTCTTTAAAGTTTGTCCATTTATTCTCTGCCCTTTCAAATGTGTGCAGATCCTCCAGCTGATTTCTTACTGTATTGTTCTTTTTTTATTGGAGTCAACCTTGCTCACATCAGGGACCATGGTACTGGATTTGTTTTTCTCAATGACCAGCACTGTCAAATTGGATGGTGTTATGACCAATCTGACCTATCAGATCTGTGTTAGTAATGATCTTACTTTGAAAGGGTTCCTGCAGTAGGTCATCACAGATAGAACTGCGCCCCCTGGCATCAGGACTACATAGCAAACTTGCAGCTAGCAATCATCAGTGGGGACTGCCCCTGGTGTCAGGTGATGGATGTCAGCATGACTATAAAAGGGGGCAGTCCCCCACCCGCCATCCAGTTCTTTCCCGCTGTCGACCTGAATCGTCTGACCTAACACAACAGAACAGCTTCAGTCACCCACCATTTTCTAAATGTTTTTTGTGAATTCTTTATTTCTGAATCTACCTATCCTACATAGTGATGTATGTTGTCTTGTCGGCCTAAGAAGAAGTACTCCAAGTGCAGCGTGCAGATCCGGCACGAGGACGACCATTCCCATTGTGTCCTCTGCCTGGAGCCTAACCATAACAACAATAAGTGTTCCATCTGCCGGGGCTTCAACCAGACCACGTGCACCCATTGCAAGAGGACCCTCGAAGTCCATTTTTTGACAGCAGAAATCCAGCCAGACAGCCACCACCATCTTGGGTGGGGCCTCTGCCCCCATGAGTACCCTACCTCCAGGGCCTTCTTCCCCTCCAGCAGACCGGATGCCCTCTCCCCCCCTGCTGAGGTCAGTGGGCAGTCGGGGGTTTCCTCTTTGGAGGAACCAGCTCAGGTACCTGACGTTAAGTCACCCTCTGGCTCCACCGCCGGGTGCCTGACCCAGGCCAATCAGCCTGACTCTAGCCTTTCAGCTTCTGTTAGCCCGGCTGTGATTTTATGCTGGTCAATGTCTCCTCCATTGACTGCCAGGCCGTCACCTCTAAGTCAGAGACTGGACCACCCGGGCTCCAGGTGGTGTCTTCTCTCCCATCTGACTCGCCTGTGGCCCCGACACCTGACAGAGAGATCTCACAGGTCCCTCTTCATCCCACCAGAGTTACCCCCTCAAGGGATTTGCTGTCCTTCTCCGACCTTTTTGGGCCCAATCACCAGGACCATCTGCCATCAGATACCTTGCAAGACCCATCGACGGGGACTCTTCCTGAACTTCCCCCTTCACCAGGTTCCATTCCACTGATGGATCCTCACCTGATGCTGGGTCCCTCGCCGGACACCTTTGGTGGTGGTATGGACCCTGCTTCCTTGGGATCTTCAGGGATTCCTCTTCTTAACCCATCATCAGACCCACCTAATGGTACTCAGACACCTCCTCTGGTGGGGCCCTATGCTTCCCCATCCGGCCCGACCAGGTACTATCCTGGATACACACCGCAGTATCCACAGTATCTAATGCCGGGGGGGGGGCCCATCACTGGGATATCCTCCTCTGATGCTGGATTACCCAGCGCCGGGACAGGCTATTCATTATCAGGGTTACCAGTATCCTTACTGATACCAAACACCTAGCTACCTTTCTTATTCAAGGTACCCAGGTTATCCATCAGCACCACTTCCTCCACCATCACAGCCAGAACAGGAGGCCATTCCTGCATGGTGGAAGGATGCAAAGTCCCAACTACTCCAGGAGTTGGGCCAACCTCAGATAGTGGTCAGGGCCACCCCACCCCACCTCACAGAGTGTTATCTGGTAGCCCAGCACCCTCTAGTCGAGCCTCAGAGAGAGGCTCACGTGTTTTGCCATCAGGCATAACTGAACACAGGCTCCTGATCCTGGATCCAGAGGTCTCCTTGCCCAGTAGACCAGAATCATCAGCTTCAGATGAGGATTCTGATGTGGGGGACCAGTCAGAACCACACTCTTGCATTGAGCCTCAGCCGAAAGAATCTCCAAAATCCCCTCCACAGGACCAGTCCAGACTATCCAGAAATCCTGCGGATGGGCTTCCTAAGAACTGGATCTGAAATGCAGGAGGTTGGCAGAACACCTGGACTTGGTCAATGTGGCCTCACTCCCCATCCCTCCTTGGACAGGGCCACATGAAGATCTCACGTCCACAATCTGGCAGCTACCGACGTCCATACTGGCCATTTCTAAGAAGGCCGATAGGACCTACCACCAACCCCTGGAAGGGGTTTCCCATCTAAATTCTATTGTAATTATGGCTGCTGGCAATAGATCGACCCAACCAAAACATCTCAGTGCCTGTCCTCCAGACAAGGAGTCGAAGCAGATGGACCAGTATGGTCGGAAGATCTATGCTTCTTCCACTTGCGCTATTTGCTCCTTAAATTATGTGGCCCATATGGTGGCTTTCCAGAAATCCTCCTTATCGGATCTGGAAAAGGATCTCCAGGAGATTCCCAATGAGCAGCTCAGGAACAAGCTCCTGGAGAAGGTTAGGATGAACAAATCATCCTGCCGCCATGCCCTTCATGCCACCTATGACTCTGTGGACTCGGTAGCATGAGGTACAGCTACTGGCACCTCCCTTAGATGCCTTGCTTGACTTCACCAGGTGGGATTGGCTCAAGATGTACAAAGTTCCTTTCTGGATGCTCCTTTCAGGGGTCCAGTTCTGTTTGGCAGTGAAGCCAAAGATATTATCACAGATCTGCAAGAAAGCGATAAATCATTGAAGGATGTCCATTCCCTCTATCATTCAGGCCAGAAATCTCGGCAGTAGCCATTTTGTCACCAGCAGAAATGGAATAAGCAGGACCAGGACAGATGACAGACAAAGCATCGCTCCCCGGGTTCCGGCGTCAAACCCCCCAGGCTAAGTTTCCCAAAACTGCCTCTGGGGGGAAGCACCCCTTCCCTCTGCATCCTGAATCCCAACTCCCCCACCTGCTCCCTCCTATTCCCACAGAGGAACTGTGGGGCACAATTCAGCCTCCACCTGGACGAGTGGAAGGCCGTAACCGCAGATGCATGGGTTCTTCAACTCATAGAAAGAGGTCACTTGATAGAGTTCCTGGAGAGACCTCCCTCCAACCCTCCTGGGAGGTCGCACTACCCATCAGGCCAACAACATCTGATCTTCCAAGAGATTTAAACACTACTGCAGAAGGCAGGCATAGAGTGAGTTCCACCGGAACAAACAGGAAGGGGATTTTACTCCTATTTTTTTCCTGGTTCCCAAAAAGACAGGGGCTCTAAGGCCTAGCCTAGATCTCAGCATGCTCAATCTCTTTGTAGAATACAAGATGTTTTGCATGCTGACCCTCCAGGGACTATTACCCCTGCTCCTACCAAACACTTGGCTGTGCTCCCTGGATATGCAGGATGCATACCTACATATTTCCATTCTACCTGCCCACTGCTGCTTCCTGAGGTTCTCTTTTCTGAAGGATCATTTCCAGTTCAGAGCCCTTCCATTTAGCCTCTCCTCAGCACCTTGAGTGTTTACCAAGTGCCTAGTGGTGGTAGCGGCATTCTTACGCTGCAAGGGCATTTATGTGTTCCCATATCTGGATGACTGGCTTTTCTCAGACTCTTCTCCGGACAGTCTGAAGGAATCCCTTTCCTTCACCCTGGACCTTTTCACCAGCCTGGGCATTTTAGTCAACTTCCCCAAGTCCCAGCTGACACCCTCCCAACAGCTCCAGTTCATTGGAGCAGTGCTGGATACAGTCCAGAGCAAAGCTTTTCTTCTGACCGACAGAGCGGAGACCATAATCTCTCAAGCAACGCTCATGGCTTCATCCCAGTGGACCACAGCACTTTCAGTCCTATGGATATTAGGGTTGATGGTGGCTGCCATACCCACAGTCCCTCTGGCCAGACTGCACATGAAGGTTACCCAATTGTCCTTTTGCATCCAGTGGGACCAGTGCCTGGATGACATGGACCAGAAAGTCCTAGTCTCCAACAGCCTGCAAAAGGATCTCCTTTGGTGGCAGGACCCTGCCAACCTGTCGGTGGGAGTCCCTTTCCACCCTCTGTCTTCTTCCATGATTCTCACCTCAGATGTCTTGAACTTGGGATGGGGAGTGCATCTGAGAGACCATTGAACTTAAGGCTCTTGGTCACCCATGGAGTAGAACCTTCACATCAACATTCTGGAGATGAGAGGGGTGCTCTATGCTCTCCAGGCCTTTCAGTTGCTTCTGTTTCTGGGAACACTTCTTATTCAGACAGACAACATGGCCATTGTCAGGTACTTAAAACACAGGGAGGCATCCAGTCATACCCTCTTTTTAAGGAGGCGATGTGGGTGTGATACTGGGCACTATAGCACTGCCTTTCCTTGACAGCAGTCCACGTGCCAGGTGTTCACAACATTCTGGCGGAGAGTCTCAGCTGATCAGTTGCCAGGGCTCATGACTGGGAACTAAAGCAGGAAGTAGTAGAAGATCTATTTCTTCAATGGGGTCAGCAAGACTTAGATCTCTTCACCTCCCCATCCAGCGCAAAACTACCCAGCTTTTGCTCACTCGTTCCCGGGCATGGTGCTTTTTTGCGAGATGCACTGTCTCATTCCTGGACAGGGAGATTTCTATACTCTTTCCCTCCCTTTCCTATCCTACAGAGGGTTCTTCTGAAGCTTCACGCAGCGGGGGCACACATAATTCTAATTGCCCCCCTCTGTCCTCGGCAGATTTGGTTCCCGTTGCTGCAGCAGCTGGCACTGGAACCACCAGTACCTCTTTCTCTCTCTCATGACCTTCTGTCCCAGGAGCAGGGCACCCTGGTACATCCGAGCCTCAAGTCTCTTCATCTTCATGTGTGGCACCTGTGGACTTAGTGATTTCCCACTATGGTGTCTCTTCTGGAGTTGCTCAGGTCTTGGTGCAAGCCAGGAAACCCTCCACCAGATCCACTTATGCTATGAAGTAGAAGAGATTTTCCATCTGGGCATCAGCTAAAGGCCTAGATCCCTTTTCCTGCTCAGCTTCCCAGGTGTTAGAGTACCTCTTGCATCTGTCAGAGTTGGGCCTCAGTTATTCCTCCCTGAAGGTCCATTTGTCTGCGGTTTTGGCATACCACCTTCAGGTGGAGGGCAAACCCTAGCACAGCTAGAGGTTTCCAGAACTTTTCTGAAGGGGATCCTTCACATCAAACCTCCATTCTGGAATCCTGTCTCCCCCCCCCCCCGAATTTAATTTCATGTTAGAAAGGCTTACTTGGCCCCTTTTGAATGGGCAGCAAGCTGTGACATGAGTGTTTTTAGCTCGTAAAACGCTCTTTTTAGTTGCTATCACTTCAGCTCGAAGGGTTTCAGAGCTTCAAGCTCTAGTTTGTAGAGAGCCTTATTTAATTTTCCACAGAGACCGAGTAGCTCTGCAGACTAATCCGTCCTTTCTTCTGAAAGTGGTTTTGGAATTGACCCTTAACCAGAATGTTGAATTGCTGGTGTTCTTCCCAGTGCATTACATCAGGGGAAGTATCTTCTGCACACCCTCGATGTGCACAGGATGTTGAGATATTACATCTCTAGGACTAAGGAGGTTCATAAATCGAACCAGCTCTTTGTAGCCTTTGATCCCAAATGCCAGGGCAAGGCTATCATGAAAGAGACTTTGTCAAGGTGACTGGCAAATTGTATTCATTACATTTACCAGAAGTATGAGAAGCCCCTTCTGGGGATGGTTAAGGGCCACTCTACCAGGAGTGTGGCCACTTCCACTGCCATTTTAAGGAATGTGTCCACTGTGGACATCTGAGCAGTGGCCACTTGGTCCTCCATCCACACTTTCAGTGAACACTACAGTATGGACATTGCCTCTAGGCATATGGCTGGCTCCTGTCTTGAAAAGACCTACAGTTGGCAGACATTTCCTCCTCCCAGATCCTGGTCTCTGACTCCTCCTTTTTGGTTTGACTGCTTGGTATTCAGTCCCATCTGTGAAGACCTACTGCAGGAACCCTCTCAAAGTAAGATATAGCAGTTATGTAAGAACTTACTGTAAGAGTAGATCTTCGAGAGAGGTTCCTGCAGTAGGTCTAGATTTCCCACCCACCTTTTCCCCAGCTCCTGTGTTTTTTCTCTTTATTCCCTTCCCAGGACTTTATCTCATCCTAGGCACAGGGTCTCAGGATTTTTTTTTCACTCCCTTTATCTGCTTCCTCTTTGGAGGTCTCCAGTGGAAGAACTGGAGGGCAGTGGGGGACCGCCCCCTTTTATAGTCACACTGACGTCCGTCACCTGATACTGGGGGTGGTCCCTGCTGATGATTGCTAGCTACAAGTTTACCATGCGGTCCTGATGCCAGGAGGCACAGTCCTATCTGTGAAGACCTACTGCAGGAACCTCTGTCAAAGATCTACTGTTGCGGTAAGTTCTTACATACTGTCACTGCTATTTCCTGATTATGTGGTGGTTGCACAGTACAAGGTCTAGCATTGCCTCCTCTCTGGTTTGATTTTCTCCCACTATGTGAGGATATGTTCTTGAACAGTCCATAGGAATAGATGCAGTAAAATTTTATTTCGCTGGTGAAATTAAGATGAAATTTCCAATTTCACCAAGCAAAACATTTCATGTAATTATGGCCTTTTGGTGAAATTTCACCACCCAGTTTTGCCTTGAATTTCGCCTTGCACTTCTATAAGGCAAAATTAGGCTTTTCTCTCAGCTGATGGTCACATGGTTGAGTCTAAATAGGCAGGGAGTGAGTGATTCATTTCCTGTGCTACATATCTCAAGGAAGCAGGCAGCATCTTTACTCCCTGTGACTGCAGAGTGCACTTTTATATATACACTACTTAATATGTGCTATTTTTTTCCTAACTTCTTCTTGTTTGTTTTTGTCCTGTTTCATATTTTAGTACCTGTGGATTGTGTGTGTGTGTGATTCCCCCCCTCCCCGTCTCTCTCTCTGAGTCTCTATCCCTGTTTCATTTTTCCTTTTTTCAGTTTTGTTTGAATTAGTTGTGTTGGAGGGCATAATGGAGAAGGGTAGAGGCAGTGGGGAACCTGTATGCACGTTTCAGACGACCATTAAAAATGAAATGCCACAGCAGCACGAGGCTTTTGGCCCCAGCACCAGCACCCTGCAGCAAACAACTGTGCCCCTTCCCAGCAGCCCCTCCACTGCAGCAGCAGCAGGAGACAGTACCCCCTCCCCAGCACCAGGATACTGTTCCTCCACTCTGGCAGCAGGAGACCATGCCCCCTCCAGAGCAGCAGGAGGAGTGAGTGCCTGGGGCATCATCTGCCACCCTCCCCCACAGCCCCATCATCCCCGAAGTTCTCCTGTCTGGGATTATTTTTTATACAAATTTGGTAGGTGCCCCAGTGGACACCTGCAATCTATGTGGGCATGAAGTGCATTGCAGAAAGTGTGGTTCCCACGTTATGACAACCAGCCAGGGTAGCCACATGGTGCACCACCACCCGCTTCAATGGGACATCAAATTGCAGGAGGTGGTGGCAGCAAGTATGCCATCACTGCTGTGACAACTTTACAGTGACTGACACTACAGCGACAACAGCACCAGGTTGCTCTTGTGTCAGCATCGGCCCCAACACTGTTTGTGGGGATATTGCACCCCCTCCCTGAAACAATTCCAACTTGGAGTTGATTATTATAGTAGCTGGGGGTGTGGGGGTTGAGTTCCCTGCATAGGGGGTTCAGGGGCAAAGCCCTGTGAAGAAAAAAAGTCTGCAGTGATTCCCTTTATGCCATCTGCAAATGTGGTCGACATAAAGGAGTTGCTGTAATGTCAGTAGACAACGAAATTGTTGACCAACCATCATAGATCTGTGGCAGCATCAACTGTAACTGTGAGGAGCAGTGCGGGTGTGAGCACTGTAGGAGGTGAGCAGGAGGGAGGTGTAGCTGGACCTGTTAAGCATCCTCGCTGGACCAGACAACAACAGCAGTCTGCAGTAGCATCAAGACCCCACCAGGGCCACCTTTTCCAGAGCCAGCAGCAGCAGCATCACAGGCAGCCCCTGCCCCACCAGCCGTGCCAGTGACACATGCAGACTTATCAGCTGTCCTGTCAGAAGTCCACCATCTTCGACAGGAGCTAAATGATTTCAGACAGGAATTTAGTGATACCCAGAAGGAAATTGTTAAACTCCAGTGTGATGTTGACAAAATCATGGGCATCCTGTCTGAACTTGAATGGCACCCCCACTGGCAGGTAATGTGGCAGCACAAATGAATTTGTCTTTTTTGTTTTCATTTTTCTATCCTGTATTCTATTGTTTGTATGTCCCCCCTATAAAAGAAAATAAAAACCATAAAAAAATCTGAACTGTCATCTTTAATCTACATCTTTAAGTCTTGTTTCTTTATTTTGTATGTAAAATAATTTGTTTGACCATTGCTGTTGTGTTTGTTACTGTCTTATGCTCCATATATAATTCAGTCCCTTTTCTTGTTCTCTCTCTATTACTTCTCCCTGCTCATTGTTGTATTACCCTTGTCCTCCTGATCCTGCCTATCATTTGTTATGCTTATTCTGTACCGTGTCCGTGTACCCCTCCCCTAATAAACACATTATTCCCTTAATATTTGTGCTGTGTGTTACTTCTTAGAGCTTATTACACCTACAAGATTACTTTTAACAACATAATGATGTGTAATGCAGTTGCATTCCATATATATGGAGTTTTCAAATGAAAGGACGGCTCCTGCCAAAGGCTGTCAGCTGTCTGGTCCTTGTGCACAGAGTACGTATTTTTTTGAATTCAAATACATTATGTGAGTTATTTCAACTCAAACTCACCACAGCACATGTCCATAAAGTGCTTTGTTCTTTATTCGAGTCTTGAGTGTGGCAAATAAACAATGTAAAAAGTGCTTCCATATGACTAAGATAAAAACGCCCACTCTCCTAAGGCACCATCATTCCTTGTATGTTACCAGTAATCTCACATCTGATGCATGCGTTTTTCACATGCATGCTTTGTGTGTGAGAAAGCACACATATGTGAAATGCATCAGGTGTGACATAACCTTTGATGTATCATGAAGTACGGTGCCTTGAGGGAGCGAGCAAATTTATCTTAGTTATATGGGACCATTTTTTACATTGTTTACTTGCCACACTGGAATAAAGAAAGAGCACTTTATGGGGCATACGGACAAATCGTCACTGTTTAATTTGCCGAGGACATTAAGTTGTGGTCAAATCAGCGATTTCTCAATTGTCGCAAGTCCAGTTGGTCACGGGTAAAATGTAGACTGTGCGGCAATTTAACTGTGACTTTAACGTCGGCTATTTAGAATAAACCTGCACATAAACAGCCTTTGCCAGATGCGACTTGCTGACTATTTTGAATAAAAGAACTCATCAACTGCATTTGCTAGATGCGGCTTGTGACTTGTACCTTATCTACATTTTGTCCAGCAACAATTGTGAGATGTGACATTAGTACTGACAATGTTTTGTCCCCACTACCTTTTGTCTGCTACCTTTTGTCCACTACATTTTGTCCAGGAACAATTAGTCCATACACGCTTTATAAATATATGCTGTGGTGACTACTTCTTACTTTGAGTTGAAGTGACTCACACAAGGTATTTAAATTAAAGAAATACAGCCTCTGTGCACAGGGCCCTGATGGCTGACAGCCTTCAACAGGTGCCAACCTTTCCTTTGTAAACTCCATAGATGGGGAATGCAACTACATTTTTTTTTTTTGTTGAACTTTTTTTGAAATTTTTGCTCTCCTCCTCTCCCTCCCTCCCTCCCTCCAACTCTGTTCTCCTTGGGAGCACATGGAGTCATCCCTCTGTGGTCCGTCTTACCTGGTTGACCCTCCTTCACCCATGTAGCCATGGTTTACTCCCCAGATGGGGATGGGGTGGGCCCCAACACCGCAAACCTCTAATCTTGTCAGTCGGGAAGGTGCCAGGAGGGCAGCTGCAAATCAAGGGCAAGCTCCAGTGATCTGTCTCTACCAGAGCTAGAAGGGCTTTTTCTTCTCTTCTGTTCTAGTGAGTGGCTAGCGCCCTGATGTTAAGGTGTTGCCACTGATGTCTGCCACTCCCAACCCCCTTTTCTGTGCTCCAGTGTTTGCTATGCCTCTGGTTTCTGCCAGAGACCAGCCAAGCACCGAGTAGGACCCCTACGAGCGAGGAGAACTATCCTTCAGATGCTTGATCCACTCCCTCCACTGCTGACCTCTGACAACCCAGGCTTGTTCCTGAACCTGGTCACCGGTGTGGTGCAAGGTGTGGCGTCAGCACCTCAACCCTCAGCATTACTGGGCCGGCATGCAACTGAATTTCTAGTCAATGTTATGTTTTGTGAAAGTTATGTTGAAGGTGTCACCTGCTCCTTAACATGTTTCCTCCTCCTATCCACAAATGTCAAGTATTGTGCCTATTAAAAAAATTGTTTCACAATGTTATGTGATGTTGCGTCACTTATTGTTGTGTGCAACATTCTGAAGATGTAACACATTTGGTGCTTCCACTGCCAACATGCCCCAGAATTCCAGAAATGTTTCCCAAAAAATGTTACATTAAATTGAGACAGAAATCAGGTCTCGGTCATGATGTTAAATGGCGCCCGTCATCCACCCGGACCAAAACATGCTGTTTAGCCCACTGTTTACCAAGTATTAATGGCGTCATCTTGTTGCTGCCAGTGCCAAACAGGCCCTAGGAGTCCAGAAATGTTTCCCAAAAAATGTTGTAGTAAATTGAGACAGAAATCTGGTGTCAGTCATGCTGTTAGATGGTTCACATCCACCACCAGGACTGAAATCTGCTGTTTTCTGCACTGTTTAAAATGTTTTTCAGGCCTAATCTTGGTGCTGCCACTGCCTAACATGCCCCAGAAGTCCAGAAATGTTTCTCAAAAAATGTTACAGTAAATTGAGGCAGAAATTTGGTGTCAGTCATGCTGTTAGATGGCTCACATCCACCACCAGGACTGAAATCTGCTGTTTTCTGCACCCTCAGGCTTGGCATCTAAATGGGCTCCATCATCACTCTTTAGCTTTTTCACTTCTGGCTCCCACAGGGGATCCAACACCTCATCATCATCCATACCAAATCATATTATAACCTCCTCCTCTTCCTGCCCCCTATCACTGTCTACTTCCAGAGAAACCTTTCCCTTCTCTGGTATCTCCTCACTGTGTGTGTGGGGGGGGACTGACATTCCTTATCTCCTTCTCCAGCAGAAACAGACTGAAGCTGGACAGTATCACCCTCATCACCATCAGCTCCACTAGGGGCAGAAACAACAGTCACACTGACAACTTTTTCCACCTCCTCCTGGACATCTGAGCCTCCACTGATGTGAGTGCCTCCCTTATTCCCAGTATCATGCCCAACAAGCTTGCTAGCAACAGATCGGGCAGTAAAAAAATGAGTCACAGACTTGAAGCCACTTCTAACTTCAATTTTGCTGGCAACCAACCGCACAGAACATGTCACAGTCACAATACACTCTACGGTTCGGATAAGTGGTGTCTGGAGAAGGCAAGTACTGCAGTGTGTTAGTACTTACTAAATACAATTTTGTGTTATAGCTTTATCAGATGGAAGGGACAACAAGATTTGAAATGAACAAACAAAGTCACCTCCAATAATCTTGCAGGGACCACCACTGTCTTGAAAACTATGTAGTGTTGTTTATATAGTACGGGTCTGGTAGTAAACACCAGTGATGTAACAGGGAGGAAAGGGTTAATATGGTAAGCAAATTAAACAGAAAAACAGGAACGCTGCAATGCAGAGGCTAAATCACACTATTAATTTCTGTGAGCAATTCAACAATGCAGTGTACCTGGATATGGACAAGTGTTCAATCTCCACGAATACTTTCAATACAAAAATAAAGCAAAAAAGTGATTCAACAAAGGGAATCAGGAACAGCACTACTCAGAATGAATAACTGTTCAGATAAAGTTACTCAAAAAAGGGTCAATATGTAAGAAAAATATTACAAATAAGTAGCACACCAACAAAAATAGTAAAACTTAAAAGAAATAATAGAAACTCACTCACAACTTGTGAGAAATCTGTCAAATATTAGGAACTAGCCTGCTCTGCCTTTACACACACACACACCACAAGGTCAACCCTCCCCCACTCAACTCCCTCACAGACACAGAGAAAACTGAAAATGCTACAGTACCTAAGTTTAACTGTTATCCAAAGATACCAAAACAAAAAAATGTTGACTAGCAGCACTAGGAACAAAATTTAGATTTTGGGAGCAATTAGTTCTCAGAAATAACAAATAAAGAAATTTTTGAAGGGTGTTTGGATGTGATGCACCACACTGAACTGCTTTGCGACTCAACAGGCAATATATTGTGCAGGAAACAGCCTGCATGTGATATTTCAGCAATTTGCCCACAATGCATTGCAAATTTGCAGGTGAACTTGAAAAGCATTGGCCGAATTTCGCATTATGCAAAATCACCATCCCAGGTGAAATTACGTTTCACCTAGACAAAACATTTTGCTTAATGAGGAAATTATGCAAAATATTTTGCAAGGTGAAATTTTCCAATTTCACACAACTCTACATAGGAACCTTTTGGAGTTTTCTTGGCTGCCAGCTGAAAATATTTCTCATTGTATGTCTGGTGTTAAAGTCCCCCATGAGCACTTTATGGCCTGGCTTTCTGCTTTTGTAATTTTTCTCCCAATTACTTTATCTGCCTCCTAATGTGGTGGCCTATTGAGTACCCTAATTATTTACTTCCCACCCAACTCATTGTTCACTAGCTTGAATCAGAATTACTGTAGCCTTCATTTCAGCAACCAGCTTGACCTCTGTTACTCTTTTATATTGATTTACATGTATTGCCACCACAAGCATACTCTCATTGTTTTCTAAAACGAATGTAACCTGGGAAACATAGATCTCTGCATCAATTTGGATTTGGCCATTTCTTGGTGAGAACAATAATAAAGTTGTTCCACTGCTTTTATTTTTTGTTTATTCTTTTTACAGAGGCTTCTTGTCTTGGTATTGTATAGAACCTTCCATACACTTTGATTTTGTCCTGCAATATATTTTTGATTGTGTGGCTTCTTTCTCTTAGTGCTACAACTCTGGTATGTTTCCCTTGTGTCCCTTTGACCTTTGTGTGATTGGGAAGAGCCTGCAGGGTTTACCTTGTCTGAGTTACTATCATGTCTAAGGCTCTGCCACACTATTTAGTGGATTAAAAATTGTTTAAAAAAATATTTTATATTCATTCTAGAACACAGTTGTCGGAGCATCCAAACTGCACTCTGACAATGTGCTAGCCCAAGCAACTTCCCAGACATAATTGCAGCACCATCGCAACGCATTTTGGGTACAGCAATGCAAGCTGGGATACTCATGATCAGGCATAGTTGAGGATTGTGAGAAAAGTGCAGTGCTAGAATAGAGCTCATTGTGAGCTCAGAAATATGCAGGTATGTTTTTTTTTCATTTCATTACTAGCACAAAATACAGATTTTTTGCCAGCATGGTTACCCGAACCCGTGTTACAACACAAATCTTAACCACATTGCTAAACACTTGTTAAGGTAACTGTGTTGGACTAAAACTGTGCTCAGACCTACCATGGAGCAGTGTTAGAGTATGGTTTTAGAACACAGATTGTAACAGTTTTTACCATGCTACAATCTTGACATAAACATTTTGACTGATTTTAAGTTAAAACTGTTTAAAAGCAGCAGTATGGACAGGGCATAAGACAGTAATCTAGCAGACAATTAACCCTGCACTCCCGCTAATCTAGTTTAACAGATGACTTGTTAGAACATGCAGCTTTTACCCCAAAGCTCTAATGCCCCCCTTCCCTGTTAAGATGTAGACCATCTTTTTGGAACAGCTGCATGTCCTACCAGAAGGTTCACCAGTCTCTTGTATACAGTGGCTTATGGCTGAAACATTTTGTTAAAGAAAGTACACTTAAGTGGATACCTGGGGTCAGATTTCAAAAGCCCTGAGACTGCAGCAAGACCCAGGTGTGCCAAAGATATGGCGCACTGGGCTTGCAGCAATCTAAAGGGATTTTTTTATCCCTTGCAGCAATTGACACAAGCCAGATAATCTTTTTGTAGTCTAACTTGCATCAATATTGGGAACCGTTTTTATGGAGCTTGCATCCAAAATTTGGTGCAAACCTCCTTGAAGCATGTAAACTGTTGCATCTGTGCCCGAGGCTAGAAGCTCAAGCACAGCTGCAGCAAACAGATCTGGTGCACGTAAAGAGTCTGACGCAGGGCTTGATGCAAGTCCTGTGTCACCCTTTGAAACTCTCGGCCCTGCCCTTTAAGCATTTGAAGACTTTAATAAAGTTTTTACACTTTAAAAAGTTAATGCAATCATTCGTAGATTTGCCATCTAGTTCACTTATTGTCTACCATGCTTTTATGATCGTGACTCAGCTTTTCACTAAGTGCAACTGATATTTTTGTAGTGAAGTGTAGCGTAGCGTAGTGTAGTGTAATGCAATGTGGTGTAGTGTATTGCACAAATGAAGTACACAGATAGATGCTATCTAACAGAAACAAGGCAACCAATGCAAGTAAGGGTGAGCCACCACTGCTGCACGGTATTAAACCAGATTATAAGAACAACTGTACAGAAGGATAGCACTTTTCGCTACAAGATCACTCTCTCTTGGACCTGTCTGTCCTAATACTCAGAAGCAATTTCAGAAACACACAGGAGAGAAGGACATAGGAATTAAATTATATCAAACAACTTAACTCTAAATATAATGAGCTCAAGCAGGATGTTGGCTTTATGACACTGTGGAGAACTCTAACACCTCTATTACAAAAGGGGATATTATACAGTTATACTTATTGTTGACACACCCATCTCATTTCCAGTGTATTTTCTTCTTTTTGTTCCAACTCCCGTGTACAGTACTTGTGTATTGCAGTTAATCACCCTTTCCTGTGTTCCTGTCACAAAACCTTTCACATTAAAATTTCAATGCACCTATTCAGCCTCTCTCATATGAATACCTTAGCATTTCCTTCATAGGCATCCTCTCACAGCTGCAGACCAGTTTCATATCTATTGTAGTAATGGGAACTTTCTCATCATAGCCTGTAGCGGTCAGCATTTTGGGGTTCCCCAGATGTTAATTCTCTCCCTGGCCCCATGCTGTTCTCTATTTTATTCTGCCAGTGGGGTGGGTTATCAAACAGTGCTGTGTGAGTTTTCACTGTTATGCAGCTAATACACAACAATACATGTCCTTTACATCAGATGGGCAGGACACAGATGTTGTGCTGGGGCACTGCCTCAGAGAAATTGCCTACTGGATGGCCTCCAGCTGACTGGGTCTTAAGACGGGGTTGTTACTGGTGGAACCAGGTCCTAAAGGGGTGGCTGGAAGAGCTAATACTATCAGATTACCATCTCCGAATAGCATACTTCTGACAGCTGCAGATATGGTTAAGAATCTAGTAGTTATTAGCTGGTCCATTGGTGCAGTGGTAGAGCTACCACTTGCAAAGCCAGTGACCTGGGTTCAGGAGGGTGCCTGGGTCATTGGGGGCTGGCCAGGAGGCAGAGAATTGAATGTCCTGTAGGAGGCTCTCCTCCTCCTGGGAGGGAGGGTTCCATGCTCCGCTGCAATACTGCCAGTGCTCCTTGGGCTGGATGGAAGGGAGGGAAGGACACTGTGACATTGCATGCAGAGGCCCACATTGTGCACACATACACACTTTGCCATCCTGCATGTAACATCCTTGAGGATTGAAATGGGCCAAAAATACCGCAGCCTCAGCACCTCTTCGATAATGATAGTCTCCGGCGTGATCCAGGTCCCTGCCTTGCCCCCATGAGCCCCGCCTGACACAACAAGATGTATAGGGGGTTTACCCCCACCCCCAACCACACCTGGGGGTGAAGCCAAGGCTCCATGCAGGTGAATGGCCATGGTTGGAGGGGCGAGAAGGATCAGGGAGGAGCCTGGAGGTCCCAAGTTGAGAAGGGCTAGTGTGAGGGGGCATGAAAAAACATAAGTTAAAAAAAAATGAATCTGGGAGTTATTGTGCATTCATGGCTAATGCTAGAACATCAGGTGTTGCTGTGATCTGTAATGATTTCTCCAGCTGAGGAATATCTCCTGGAGCAGACCCTATCTAGGGCAAGAGAATCTAGTGACTTTAGTGCATGCCTTTGTAAACTCATGACTTCATTACTGTAATGTGCTTTACCTAGGGCTATCTAGAGGTTTGGTGCACTGGCCACAGCTGGTGCAGAATGCTGCAGCCAGGCTGGTGGCTGGGGTGTCTTACAGAAATCATATTACACTTGTGCTGCAGCAGCTACACTGGCTTCCCATCAGATGGCACACCACCTTCAAGGTTGCTTGGTTAACATGCAAAGCCCTGCATGGATCAGGCCCTGATTATCTCAAAGACCTCTTGACCTGGTATGCTACCAGCCATTCCCTTCTCTCCATCAAGGAGTTGCTGCCAGTCATTCTGAGATCCCATTTGAAGCAGTCTGGAGATAAGGCTTTCTCAGTGGCTGGCAGTGCCTGCATTATGGAACTCCATACCATATCATCTTCGGAATTTCCCTTGGTGGAGGCATTTAAATGGGCCCTGAAAGGTCACATGTATGAATTATTTATTGATTTATTGAGATCTCGAATTGCAATACCGTTGTGCTCAAGGCTCTTTTACAAAGGTTCCATATCTGAGCAGAACAGGTAACATACAATAATGACATGATGGGACAAAAAATGACAGGATACACAGAGAGCTAAAAGTAGTGCAGTTAGTTTGAGAGTGACACTTCAATTATAGAATTTAGCACATGTAACTAATCTATGAGCAGCCAGGGGGCTTTGTCGGGGTTAGGGAGGGTGTGGGGGTGAGAGATGCATGGGGGCATGGGGGGAGGGGGAGGTGATAGGGTAAGGGTGAGGGTGGTGGGGAGGGGGACAAGGCTAAAGGCAAGCAGAGTGTAAATGCTGATAGTTACTTGCGAATTGGGGGAGGTTGTACTGTAGGGTCAAAATAGCATTTGATTTTATAACAGATTAAGTTTTGTTCATTCCTTTGCTGATTTTATATGTGAGAAACTGATGATTTTATTGCTGCATTATTTGTTGGTTTATATTAAGTGCCCTGAGCTCTTGGGATACAATGCAATAGAAATAAAATTGCCTTGCCTTGCCCTGCATATTGTTCTACCCACTCTCCTGACTGACACTTCTCACCTTATCTCTAGTATCCTGCCGTAAATTATTTTGAAATAATGTTACTCTAAGTATAAATTCTTCTCCTTCTGTTCAGAATGTTATTGCACCTGGTGAAAGGACCTGTGTGACTCCCAAAGCTTGTTGTGTGCAATACTATCTTTGTACAAGACATATGTTGGTCCAATAGAAGGCATACGACTATGCAGGATCTCCTGTAAATAAAACAATGGCTTATTCAGTTGTATTACTAAAATGCAACTAAAAACTATTTGACAAAGTGTTGCAAGGCTGTTTTAAGCCCAAGAAATCATGGGGATGCCAAGAAGCCTAATACTGGGGCCTATGCATGAGCATGCGGGTCACCTATGCACTGCAGATTCACTGCGTGTAGGCAACTCTACATCCCTGAGTCATCCATTGGAGGGCCTGCATATCTCCCATGGCATGTACTGAAGGGACACTTGTTCCTTCCGCTCTCAATCCACTGGCCAGTCATGCAGATACATGTGCGGCTGGTCTGGGGCCTGCTGTGGGTGTGTCAGCACTCTGCACCATTCATGAAGGTGCAGAGTGCCGAGCAAAAGGGGCACAGAATATGACAATTGAGACCCTGCCATATCTTTTACATGCCCCCCCATGACATCTGCCAGCTGCAGCGGGACTGAACATCCATTCATACTGATGCCCAAGCCCACAGGGCTGATAGGGAGGACTGGGGGCAGCCATTCAAGCACGTGCCCATTCATACAGCAAGTGGTCCCGCACCATCCCAGAATCCCCTGCTCGCATGGAGAGGAGGATCCACTGCAGGACCCAGGACAGGCATCCAATTGGATGCCCGTCTGTGTCTTTCAAACCACCCCCAGTGCAGCTGTGCACCCGGGGGGCTAGGCCAAGGACAGATGCTCTGTGGGTGTGCACAGTTGTGCATACCATGCACCCTGTGTCTGTACTGGGTGCGTAGTTACGTCGGCCAGGGATGTATGAACTGCACATACTCATCTGTACCTTTGTGTACATGCACCAATGTTAGTATCAATCAATCAATCAAGTCTTTATTTAACCAGGCGTTCATCGTTGAGCAGAAGCTCATTTGCAAGATGGACCTGGGTGCAGCATGAACAATTGTATATACAGGTCAACACAGGTATTTACAAGGCAATACAGATAATACTCTTTACAGAGAGGAAGAAAAAGAAGTTCATATGTACATAGAATTATACAGATATTGTACAGATTACACAGTATTTACATACATAGAAGTGTCTATAGGAAGATAAAGCAGGTTATCTAAGGTTGCAGGAGGAAGTAACGGAAGAAAAAATAAAATAAAATATACACCAGGTAGAGGTGAAGGTAGGGGGGAAGAGTAGGGAGAGAAAGGCTAGGAGGGCACGGTGCACAGAAAGGAGTTGGTAAAGCTGGATGTAGAGAAGGTGGATGAGAAAAGGAGTATGTGTGAGCCCCGGGATTGAATGCTATAAAATACGGGGCATGGTAGGATGTCACAACCCAGGGTAGTCAGCTCCTATCCGAGGTTGGGAAAGGAAGAATAAGGGGATAGATGGGCCTAGTGTTGATAAGACAGGGGGATAAGAGAGAGGACAATTAGGCTGGTGAGGAGCAAGCTGGGGGGGTCAGTACTTAAAGTTGGGTCTAGGCATGGCTATATACCAGTACTGGGTCTGAGTGGGTGAAGCAGTTACATACTTCTCTGATAGTACGGAAATAAAGCATCTTGAAAGCATTTATACTGATTAGAGTGCTTAATTTGAGGGTTTTTTGTAGATCGTTCCATAAGGTAGGTAGTACGAAGCTTATGGCTGCCCTGCCGAAGCGGGATTTTGCTTTGGGTACTTTAAGGGTAATAGCTGAGTAACTTCTTAACGCATATTTCCCAATTATACTCAGGGAAGACAGCAGGAGATATAGTAAGGCAGCTTATTAGAGATGGCTCTATAGGTCCAGAAGACGGCGTTCTGTAGCGCCTGAACTTTAGTGATGTCCATCCCACTGCCGATATAGGTGCAGTGATGTGTGTCAAGGAGTCCCGTTATAAACCTCAGTGCTCGATGGTAGAGTGTGTCCAGTTTAGCCATGTAAGAGTTGGGGCATTGGCTGTAGAGGAAGTCGTGTAATCAACCAATGATAGGAAAATGGATTGGACCAGTTGTTTCTTGGCATCTCTGGTGAGAATTGGCTGATTCTAAAAACAGTCCAAGCCTTTGCGAAGTCGTTTATGCAAGTCCTCGATATGTTCAGTGAAGGAGAGTCTTTGGTCTATCCAAACTCGCAGATACTTGAATTTTGTAACAAATTCTAGTTTTCACCTAGAACTGTGGTAATTTGGGAACTGTCCCACTGGACACAGGGTTAGCTAATCGGATAAGAGGAGAGACCATCGCTTTAGTTTTTGGCATTAAGGAGTAGCTTTTTGGAGAGTTGGCTTTGCAAAGGTTGAATTCTGACTGTAGGTCATTGCAGGCAGCTTCAGGTGTTGGGCGACTCACGTGAGAACTGTATCATCTGCAAACAGATGGATGTTGGCTTCTTTATACAGTAGTCGATGTTATTAATGTAGATTGAAAAGTAAGGGCCCAATATAGAACCTGAGGTACCCTCTTTGCAGAGTTTTTAAGGGTACAGGCCTCCTTCGGCTTTTAACTTGTTGAAGGCGCCTGTAAGATAGTCAGTGAACCAACGAGAGAGGGGGTCCACACCTATGGTTTGAAGGGGGAGAGGAGCAGACTATGGTCGGCGGTGTTGAAAGCCTTGCTTAGATCAAGGAAAACAGCACAAATAAAGTTTTGCTCTCAAGATTACGCTGCCAGTCGTCAGTAACTTTGGCGAGGGCTGAGATAGTGCTATGTTTAGCTCTGAATCCGGACTGCATAGGATTTAGCAGTTCCCTAGACTCAAGGTGAGTCCTCAGCTGTGCATTTACAATTTTCTAGGAGCTTGGACAGGACCGGAAGGAGGAAAATTGGCCTGTAGTTATTGAGATCACCACGGTCACCTGATTTGAACAGTGGTATGACATGTGCTGTCTTCCATATAGGTGGTAAGGTGCCCTGAGACAGGGATAAGTTAAAAAGGTGGGTGACGGGTATTGCTAGTACGTGGTAGGCAATTTTTAGGAAGTAAGGGTCGAGGGAGTCGGCCCCAGCACTTTTTCTAGTATCCAACTAGTGTGGCAGGTTGAAGTGAGAAAGGCGGCGAAGCTATTGGAGTTTCAGGCAGTTGGCTGGCAGTTTGGGAGCGAAGCATGTTTGCAGGGGAGTTATCAAATGCCATGCCTGCAGTAGCAAAGTGGTTATTGAATGCGTCAAGTATATCCATCTTTTCGGTTATAGTCAAGTTGCCAGAGGTAATCTTGGTCGGGAGTGAATTTCCTGGGGAGTGGCCTAGCAGATCACTGATTGTGTTCCAGAGCTTGATTGGGCTCTTTGTGGCAGAGTCGAGTTCGGATTTGAAGAAGGTGGCCTTCGATTCTCTGATTGTTTTGGTACATAAATTTCATAGTCTCCTGAACTGGTTCCAATCCTCTGCAGTGTTCAGTCTGCATGCTTTTTCCAGAGCTTATCTCTTTCTAGAAGCAAGGACTTGATCTGAGGGTGAACCATTTACAGGTTTTGGTCCTAGTTCGAACTTTAATAAGGGAAGCATACTTATTAAGGGCCCTTGATAGAATGTTGTGGAAGATAATGTAAGCTGACGTAGTCGTTTTGGCCAGGTAGAAATCTTGCCACTCAGGGGAGTACTTAAGCTCGTTTAGGTAGGCATATTCATAGAAGTTGCGCCTGGATCTCTTCATAGAGAACTTGCTGATGGGTGCTGGGTTGTTGGTGGATCTTACTCCCACAATAAAACAATGGTCGCTGGTGTCTGAGAAGAAGACATCAGCGTGGGAGAAGAGATGAGGTTTGCTCACCATTAGCACATCCAAAAGTGTACTTTTACTGGGGTTCTTCACGTTTGGGTGTGTTGGTTCAGTAATAAGTTGCGTCAGCCCATGTTCATCACAGAAGGATGCAAGGGGGGCAGCTGTGTTAGAGAGCCAGTCAAAGTTGAGGTCTCCTAAAATAATAGTTTCTGGCAGCTCCTGTCCCAACTTGTCACTTAGATATGACACAAGCTGTAGGCCAGCAGACGGTGGTCTGTAGCATCCTATCACGCAGAGTGCAGTAGTCTGTGTAATTTCCACTTTGAGAATTAGGTATTCAAATTCGCTGGCGACAGATGCCGAGGATAAGCAGGAGGCAGAAAATTTGTCTTTAACGTAGATAGCTACCCCTCCTCCTCTGGCATGCCTATCAGCTCTGAACAAGGCATAGCTGGGTATGTTTACTTCTCTATCAGTGGTGCTGGGTCTAAGCCAAGTTTCAGAAATCACAAGTATGTCAGGAGAGGTATGATTTACCCAGGTTTGTATTAAGGTTATCATTTTAAGGAGGCTACATACGTTAATATGCAAGAAGCTTATTCCTTTAATTTGCTAGTTCTGCTGGCAAAGCCAATAGCTTCTGGGGGCCAGGGTTGAGTTCTACGTTGCCTGAACAAAGCAGGAGGATAAGTAGGATTTTTCTAAGAGAGCTAATTATAAGCTTGTAATTCCTGCCTTTCTCCCGTCTAGTAGATCTGATGTTTTAGGGACTGGAAAGTAGCCACCATAGAAGAGCTGATCTGTTGTAGCAAGAGCTAGTACCCCTACCACAATAGGCGGGAGGAGATGAAGTCTCGTGGTGAAGTGGACCTTGTGGTGGGGAGTGTTATAGAAGTACTACTGGTATGTGTGGTCCAAGAGCAGGGTTGAGGTATTGGTACTTGGAATCACGGAGGCAATTAAAGGATAAGTTGCCATGTGGTATACAGCACAAGGTGCCGTTGTAGACCAAACATGATGGTAGTTCAGGTGTCCAATGCTGGGCAGCTGGTATCAGCAGAAGAAGGGGCAATAAAAGGAGCCATACAGGGCCCGACATGATGGTATCTCAAAAAGGAGCCACTCAATTAGCCCAGGGGCCAGTGGGGTTGCTGGATTAATGCAACTTATCAGTAGCTTTCCGATCCAGGTCGACCCAAATTTGATAGCATTAAAGATATTTAGCGGTGAAGGCAGAGCCAAGGAGAGCCTATGCGTTTTAGTAAGCGAGGCCCTGAGAGTTGTATCCCGAGGCTGGATAGAGAAGAGGGGATCACGGAGCCAAGCTCTATTGGTGGGGCACTCTGCAGGGACGTGGACTAATATTTTGGCAGGAGCTACTGTATTTAATAATCAGCGGAGGTGGGGAGGGGCGGTTGAAAAGTTGAGGCAGTTGCCGTACCTTGGGGCCTTGGGTCCATGTCTGCAGTCTCGAGCATCGGCTAGAGGGGCGACGACCACCTGGTAGCCGGGAATCCCGCGGCTTAGGAGCTGGGAGCCTGGGCGACAGTTTCTCGGCTGAGGGAGAGAAGGAGAGTGAGGATTAATAAAGTGGATTCACATAAAGGGTTAGACAGAACAGTGGGGAGTCCAAAATTTGTAGAACAAAAGGACGTGTATGGTACCAGCAATGCCAAAGAGGTAGTGACAGTAGTAGTAGGTGGTTGCACCCCAAGGTAGTTTGTTTGGTGTTGCTGGCCTGCTTAACTGCAAGCTGGTTTATAGTTGAAAGGGTATATAGTCGAATTAGGGTGAGGTCCCTAACAATAGGGCAGGTAGAGCAGTAATTGAGAGGAGTTAGATGGAGTGGCTGGAGAAAAGGTTGAGAGGAAATGTGGGATCCTGTGGGTGGGACTGCTTTAAAAAGGGGCAGTAAGAAAGTGGGTCAAGTCAGGTATTGAAGACAGGGAGGCCAATAGCATGAAAATGTGCAGCAGTGGAGTGACCAATCTGCTGCTAGGCTGAGGAAGGGGTGGAGTAAGGGTCTATTTAATACTGTGAGGAGGAGGGGAGGGGGTGGGTGAAAAAATTCAGTCCAGAACAAAGCACAGAAGAGATTTCCTGAGACCAGGAAGCACCAGGCATTGGAAAATCAGCCAAGGAGTACAGCTGCCAGTCAGTGCCTGGTTCCTCCACTGGGCATCCAGTCAAACAGTGGCATTCAAAGCCACGGAGTTTGGAGGTCAGTCGCGTACCTGAATCAGTCCGGGGGTCCAGTGGTGGTCTGGTAGCTGTGGCCCTGGGAGAGAGCCAAGGCCACA
Source organism: Neoceratodus forsteri (assembly GCA_016271365.2). Lineage (NCBI taxonomy): Eukaryota > Metazoa > Chordata > Ceratodontiformes > Ceratodontidae > Neoceratodus > Neoceratodus forsteri. The sequence goes on from CM057458.1 coordinate 1,332,814,663, forward strand.
GGAGCAGCTTGGGAAGCCCACAGATAGGCTGTCTGAATCTGTCCGGGGGTCAGTCGGGTGGTCTGTTAGCTGTGGCCTGCTCGGAGAGAGCCAAGGCCACAGGAGCAGCTTGGGAAGCCCACAGATGAGCTGTCTGAATCTGTCCGGGGGTCAGTCAGGTGGTCTGTTAGCTGTGGCCTGCTCGGAGAGAGCCAAGGCCACAGGAGCAGCTTGGGAAGCCCACAGATGGACTGTCTGAATCTGTCAGGGGTCAGTCGGGTGGTCTGTTAGCTGTGGCCTGCTCGGAGAGAGCCAAGGCCACAGGAGCAGCTTAGGAAGCCCACAGATGGACTGTCTGAATCTGTCCGGGGGTCAGTCGGGTGGTCTGTTAGCTGTGGCCTGCTCAGAGAGAGTCAAGGCCACAGGAGCAGCTTGGGAAGCCCACAGATGGGCTGTCTGAATCTGTCCAGGGGTCAGTCGGGTGGTCTGTTAGCTGTGGCCTGCTCGGAGAGAGCCAAGGCCACAGGAGCAGCTTGGGAAGCCCACAGATGGGCTGTCTGAGTATAAGTGGCAGTTCCTGCACATGTCATGAGAAAATACCCTGACATCCTTGGGTAAGAGAAATGCGGGTAGGAGATGCAGCAAACTCATTTTACCATCAAGAGAGTCCTCTCTATTCATGCAATAGGGAGCACCTCCAAGACCAATAGAGGAGGTGCATTTCAAAAGGGAGCACAGACCATACAGAAGAGTAAAATAAAAACCTTTTAACATATAACTGAGTTTTTCCATATATCATCATAAAACATTGCTTTCTAATGAGATACATTTGTTATGACATCCACTGCTAAGCACATAGGATACTTTACTGTACATTTGTTTGCAACACAAGTATACTAAACTGTAGCCCTGTGCACACAATACTGGGAAATGTGAATTATCAATAGCCAGTAGTGAGGGCAAAGCATTACTTGGATTTCTGAAACAGTGGCATGCCAATGCCACCTTATCAAATTCTGACCAGGAATTAACGAAACAGAGAACATTTAGGTCTTAAATTTCTGACACATGGGAAAGACATAGGGGTGACATTTGTGTTCCCTACATTTTCCTTTGCTTGCAAAAATCATATGAACCCCCATTTACTGCACTGGTTACTGTGAATATTAAAATGAGTTATTCAGAAGATTTGAAAGGATTAGAAGGAAGTTATTATATCAAGTACATGTCAGTTAGGAGGTAGACTACAAGCAAATCCCCTTTGCAGGCACAAGCTAGAAATTGTATTAACCTTTTTTTACTTGGTAGCATTTTGTTTTTGTGTATTGTTACATGCTTTCTTCATTTTTTTTGTTCATATGGAAAATAGCTAGCTGAGGACTGACTCAATAGCAAAATTGTCACTTTCTTCTACAAACTTTCCATTGGACTTCTTCCTGACAGCATCAGATACTCTTTTCCCCTGTCAGCCTACTCCAGGGCTACAAGATGGTCCGCCACAGTCTCCTTCTCCATCCCATTCTACTGCACCACCCAAGGCCAGCACACCCTCTCTTATAAGGGCACCAAACTCTTCAACAACCTCCCCCTGCTGTTTTCCAGTGTCCCTCTATTGCTTCCTTTAAATGTAACCTAAGGAAGCACTGGTCCTTGATATCCACATGCAGGTGTCCCAAGCCCTAACTGACCCACCCAGAGTACCCCCATCTCCTCTGCTAACCCTGCTGGATAAGCGCTTTCACTTTCCAGTAGCTGAATTACCTGGCCTTTAAACAATTCTGCTTGTCTGGCACTTTTTGCACTTTATCTATACATAGCACTAGCCTCTGTTCATCTGATCATCTGCTCTTCTGACTGTTGTATTTCTGTGATGGCTACAGTTCACATTGGTATCTGTTTTTATAACTCTGGTTGCTGCTGTCCTTCTGTATTGTACTTTGTTTTGAACTGTAACTGTTCTTATGTTTCAAATTATATTTTATAATTGTCTAAAACTGGACGCTTGTGAAAATGGGCAATTTATGATCACATGCCTTTCCAGTGTAATCAATAAACTAAACTAGCTATATTTTATTTTATGTTTCTGAAAAAAGTGATTATCAGTAATGAAGCTTTATTTGGACTTTACAAGCATTCGTTGCTTTAAACCAGATAGTGAATGCCAGCCTACAAAACCACATTGCTGTAATATTTACTGAAGTTTATAGCAGATAAGCTTATGCAGTGGAGCCTACCAGGATGCAATGTGATACTGCAGAATTCTGCAGCAGAGTTACTGCAGGAAACAAGGCAATTTCAGTGGCAGTTAATCCATATTGCCATGCATGAATAGAGATACAGTGAAGTTTACCTTTGCAGGAGAAGTTGCTGGAAAGTGGTCAAAATTCTCAATCGAAGAGTTTTGTGAAGTTTCCATTGCCCTCAGCAACTTTGACTTTACGAAAAATCACAAAGTTTTCACCATGAAGTGCAAAATTCACCTGAAAATTATGGAATTTGCATGCAAAGTGCATAATTTGTAGGCACATTTCACCCTTCTTGGGCAAAGTGCCACAGTTTTTTGGTGTGTGAACATAAGTAAACTTATGACGCGAATGTCAGCAACTTTTTACATATGCATGTAGGAATCTGTGACACACTGCGGTACATCCTGGCAGGCTCCACTGTACTTCACAAATGTTTAAATATTTCTGTACCTTCTTGTCAGGAGTGGTTGGACATGGCCAGAATGCTTTACTTAAAATAGTTAGTCCACAGTAGGAAAAATAAACTCAGTGCCTTAAATGGGGTAATCTCCCTACATAATACATACTCCAGTATGGGGCCCATGATTTTTCTACCATCCTGGGTTGTGACTGCGAACTGCATGTGCAGTACGGTTGCATTTACTATTTCTTTACAACCTGCTGTCTAGTGTCATAATACTGCCATAACTCTATTTTACCAGAACTTATGTCCACAGTATACTATCTGTGAGCACCATTGCTTATGGTTCAAAATCCATCAATTGCAGTAAGTTACTGGACATGCTATTTGATTTTATTTGAGCTGTGCTTATGTAGATATATGTGTTTTTATATCAACATCTAATAAAATGTTTCTAACCAAAAAGTATTCATTGATTTAATCTAGCCTGGGCTTCTTTTGAACTGATGTTTTTTTTTTTTTTCCTTGCTCATTTCTGAAAGCTTCAGCAAAGCCTGCATGGGTAAAGCATTGACTTTAGCCTTATTCTGGTGCTTAGTTTTGCCTTCAGTTCAGTATGTATTCCTGTATCTGATTTCAGGTATATTAGACTGGAACTACAGTACAAATTACATTGTGTTTATTTAATTGTGATGTCAGTCACTCCAGAAGATACTTTACAAAATGTTTTGTAAAATTTTGTAAGTCTTATGAGTGTGTTTTTCACGCTATCATATGAGTTCAACATTAAACTGGACCTGATATAGCCCATACAAAGGTTTATACAAAGGAGAAATGGGAGTTTTTTTTTCCTAATTGTTTAACCAGGTGAGACACACTAAGCGGAAAGCTTTTTTACAGATGCAACCTGGGAACACAGGGAAGTTAAGTGACTTGGTCAGGGTCACACAGTATATGCAAGTGGGGGCTGTGGGATTCAAACCCAGGTCTCCAGATTTGCAGCTCAGAGCCTTAAACCACTGTACTATACTGCCTCAGGTTGCAGGTATGAAGCACATGTTGCTCCTTTAACTGTAGTATTTCAAAACATTACCAAAATGCTACTCACCTATCTTTTATGTTATTCTATTTTATTTTTTCTTGTGTTGGAAGTAAGTTCCATGGATTACCAACTCTATGAGGGAAAGTGTTGCCTTTTTTCGTGTTTCAGCATTCTCCACAAATCTGAAGTGGGTGCCCTCTAGTGTTTTCAGCAGATTTAAACTTAAATTTCATTTCACTGAACAAGTATTCATCTCTAATGATCTCATACATACATAGTAGGTCACTCCTAAGCCACCATGTCTCTAATGACAATAATTTTAATTCTGATAAACGTTCAGAGTACATCAGGCTTTCCAGAACATCCATAGATTTTGTGGCTCAATGTTGTGCCTTCTCTTTTTCCTTAATGTCTTCTTTTTATGTTGCAGTAGTAGCAGATTTGGAGGCGCAGTCACTGTGGGCGAATGCAGAGCATGCATCAGTGGGTGCATCCCTCATTCCCCAATAAGGCAGCTGCAGGCGCTGATGCCAGCAACATGTAAACTGACTACCAGATCTAAGAAAAGATGCACTGCAATGAGAACCAAACTCATCATGCAGCAGCGTGCCTTTCCTGGTAAAGCAGTTCAATAAACATGGCGGTATTGATTGCCGCCGTGCAGAGCGCTGACTTCAGGAATGCCCAATCCCCCTGTCAACATGCCCCAACCCACTTAATTTGCTGATGGGGGAGTCCACTCCCCATCAGCATAATGCCCCCCTTCCATTCTACTTGTGCCAAGAGGGTGCCCAATCCCCCTTGGCATCATGTGCCCCCCCACAGTCTTTTCTTGCCAATGGGTGGCCCAATCCCCATCAGCTTCAGTCACCCCTGCTTAGTTCAGTTTGCTGATGGGGAGTCCACGCCCCATTGGCATAATGTCCCCAACCCCTGATTTATGCTGTGTGCCAAGGGGGTGCCCAATCCCCTCGGCATTATGCATGTCCCCAACCATTTCTGTGCTGATGGGGGGCCTAATCCCCATTGGGTGCAGTCCCCCTCCCCATAATGCAGGTGGTACACTGGGAGCCCACTCCAGTTTACCAAACAAAGACCTGCAAAAAAAGGAAACTGACCCTCATTGTCTTTTTTTTTTTACACCTGTGAAAGAAGAAAATGGTCCCTCGCAGTCTCTTCTGCCCCCTCTCCCAACCCACCCACCCTCTGCACCATGCCTCCCCACCCCCCCTCACTCCACACTTATCTCTGGAGTCTGGTGCAGTGATCTTCGGTGGACCAGGAACAAGTCTGCACTCTTCAAAGCCGACTGCAGACTGAAGAAATGCCAGTAAGCTGTATAATGGCATAAATAGGGTTTTTTCAACTTTGGTGCATATCTCAGGCATTTTGAGGAATTTTGACACCAAATTTTCAACATGGGGTTATTGGGATGCTTCCTCACGAATTCAGTCACTGTCATGGCCTTATTCGGTCCTAAAAGGTGATTTTGCAGTCACTGTGTGGAATCACCTTTCGGGACTGATTAATGAAACAACAGTGCCAATTTTCATGAGGTGGGCTCTCAAAAAGCCTATGTCACGAATTTGGTGAAAAAATCCCAAAAATGACTGTTTTACAAGCATGCAATCTGCAGTTTCCATGCACGCTCATAACTTCATGAATTTGTAATATTATCATTCCAGATTTTCAACATTGGCATTTTTTCCACACCTCCTTATGAACAGTACAGCTGTCATTTTACATATCCTTGCCAAAATGTGATTTCGCACTTCTGGTGTAGAATAGCACGGTCACTGTGGGAGATCACTGTTGGGGACAGATTAAGAAAATGACAGTGGTACTGTTCATGAGCAGAGGTCCTAAAATGCCTATGTTGAAAATTTGGTGGTGAAAGTCCACAAAATGACTGTGTTACAAGCATGCATTGCACAGTTTCCACACACCCTTGTAACTTTGCAAATTTGCAATATTTTCATGCCAGTTTTTCAACACTGGCATTTTTTTACATCTCCTTCTGAACAGTACAGCTGTAATTTTTCACATTCTGCCCAAAATGTGTTTTCGTACCCGAGGTGCACAATGGCATGGTCGCTGTGGGAAATCAACTTTTGGGACAGATTAACAAAATCACAGTGTTACTGTTTATGAGGGGAGGTCCCAAAATGCCTATGTTGAAAATGTGATTAAAAAAATTCCCAAAATAATTGGGTTATGGATGTGTGTTGTGCAGTTTCTATGCCTGCTCATGACTTCACCAATTTTTCAAATTTTCACTCCACATTTTCAACGTTGCCATTTTTTTACACCTCCTCATAAACAATACAGTTGTCATTTTTCATATCCTGCCCAAAATGTGTTTTCATGCCTGTGTTGCCAAATGGCTTAGTCACTGTGCAAAACCACCTTTCAGCTAACAAACTGATCATACCACTTTTCATGAGGTGGGGTCACAAAAAGCCCATGTTGAAAATTTGGAGTGAAAATACCAACAAACACCTACGGCGTTAGGGTTTCCAACTGTAACATCCCATCCTGTAGAGACTGATAGGTGTCAGGGGTGTGACTTGGGATCATTGGCTGTAATGCTCATGTCATTCCACCCCCACCCTGCAGCCAGTGACAGGCATTGAGGTGTGCCTTGGAGTGTTCGGCCCTCAGGTTCACCCCCTTCTCCTATACTGCACCCATCTCAATGTATTTCCTTATGGAATGGTGTAAGTATAAGGCCCAAAGACCCCAAAGCACACCACAACACTTGTCAGTGTCTACATGGTAGGGTGAGGTTAAATGGCATGAGCGTTATAACTGATGACCCAAAGACACACCCCAATGCCTGTCAGTCTCTGCAGGGCAGGGGTGGGTTTGACTTCAGTTCAATGCTTTACTGCCATTTCTATTATGCATCTCTAACTCCTGCACTACCAATGTCAGCGAGACAACATTCGGCATTGACAAATGCTTGTTTATAAGGGTACCACACCTGGGTGGCATAATCGAAATATGGATGAACATAGGATCTATATAGTGGGAATAACACACTGATATCTCTTGATGTAATGTTTCTTTAGATTGCCCAGAGTGTACTGTTTGCCTTTGTAACTGCCAAGTTAGACTGGTTCCTGTTATTAAAGTCACTAGTGATGGTGATACCCAGGACCCTTTCATTAGTTTTGGCTGCTAAAACAGCACTACAGTACATTTCCAAGGATTTACTCATAACAGGATTTTTCCCCAGATGAATAACCCTACATTTATTTGGGTTACATTTCATTTCCAATTTGGTGGGAAGAAATGGACAAGGAAATGATAGAAGACATCCTTGGGATGACAGTGAAAGGGGAGATATTGCTGATAGGGGACCTGAATATGCCAGATGTTAACTGGAGCACCTTTGCTGCAGCTACATCCAAGAGTAGGGCCATTCTTGATGCCCAAAGGGGGCATGCCTTAGACAGCTAGTTTTGGAACCCACTCGGGAGAGAGCAATCTTAGACCTGGTACTCTCAAATGGGGATGGAGAGAGGATCTCTGATCTTGAAGTGGGTAGCCATCTGGGAACAAGTGACCACCAAACAGTGTGGTTCATGATAAACTTAGAAATAGAGTCAAGCCACACAAAAGTGAAGGTACTGGACTTCAGGAGGGCTGATTTTGTCAAAATGGGAGAGTGCCTCAGAAAAGCACTAGCAAACAGGCAAGAAGGTGGGGTGGAGCAACAATGGGGAAACATCAAAACCACCATCACAGAGGCAACAATTCTTTATGTGAAGCAAATAAACAAATCAAAATGAAAGAAAAAAACACTATGGTTCTCAAAAGAAGTGGTGGGGAGGGTAAGGGAAAAAAAGATAGCATTCAGGAATTATAAGGAAACACAGAAGGAGAAGGACAGAGAACTGTACCAGTTAAAGCAGAAGGAAGCAGGTAAGGCAGTCAGAATAGCGAAGTCCCAAACCAAGGAAAAGATAGTCAACTCAGTTAAGAAGGGGGATAAAACCTTTTATAGGTACATTAGGTAGCAAAGAAAGACTAATGCAGGGATACTGAGGCTGAACAAAGAGGAAGGTGGTTGGGCAGAAAGTGACAGTGAAAAAGGAGGGATACTGAACAAATACTTCTGCTCAGTATTCACAATGGAAAAGCATGGGGAAATACCTAATCTGGTCAATAGAAGCACTCTAGATAGGGAGTTGATATTAGTCCTTTCACAGAAGAAAGGGTTCTGAAAGAACTCTTAAAACTGAAGGTGGATAAAGCAATGGGGCCTGATGGGATTCCCCGCAGGATTTTAAAACAACTAAGGGAAGAACTAGTAACACCAATGACTACCCTTTTTAATAAACCATGGGAGGATGGGGTGGTACCTGAGGACTGGAGGAAGGCGGATGTGATTCCCCTTCACAAAAGTGGGAGTGAGACAGAGGCAGGAAACAACAGACCTGTCAGTTTGACCTCAGTGGTAGGGAAAATTATGGAATCACTTCTGATGGAAAGAATTGTTGAATACCTAGAGACTAGTGGGGCACAGGACCCTAGGCAGTATGCATTCACACAGGAAGGTCATGTCAGACAAATCTAATTGATTTCTTTGACTGGGTGACCAAAGCAGTAGACCAGGGAGGGGCTGTGGACATGGCCTACCTAGACTTTAGTAAGGCATTTGACACAGTCCCACACAAAAGATTAATAAACAACTTAGCCAGCCTGGGAGTGGGTCCTAAGGTGGTAGCCTGGGTAAAACACTGGTTGGACAACAGGACACAGCGGGTAATAGTAAATGTAGTCCACAGTGAAGAAAGGAGGGTTACTAGTGGGGTACCACAGGGTTCAATACTGGGGCTGGTCCTTTATAATGTCTTTATAAGTGACATTGCAGAGGGACTGGAAGGGAAAGTATGTCTCTTTGCAGATGACACAAAGATCTGCAACAGGGTTGATACACAAGGTGGGGTGAAAAGGATGAAAAGGGACTTGGCAAGGTTGGAGGAATGGTCAAATGTACGGTAGCTTAGATTCAATGCAGAAAAGTGCAAGGTAATGTACCTTTGAAACAAAAACCCAGGGGAAGAGTACACAATGGGGGGTGAGATACTGACAACAACAAAAATGGAAAGGGACCTGGCTGTAGTCATATCAGATGACCTAAAATTGGGCCAGCAATGTGAGAAGGCAGTAAGGAGGGCTGGGGGGATACTGGGATGCACAGGGAGAGGCATCACGAGTAGAAAACAGGAAGTTGTTGGTCCTCTGTACAGACAGTTGGTAAGACCACTTCTGGAGTACTGTGTACAGTTCTGGAGACCCCATCTCCACAAATACATAGACAGGGTGGAAGCTGTCCAGAGGAGGGCAACCAAAATGATGTAGGGTCTGCATCAGAAGACATATGAAGAAAGACTAAAGGAACTAAAGATGTATAGCCTTAAGGAAAGGAGGGAGAGGGGGGACATGATAGAAACTTTCAAATACCTCAAGGGAATCAACAAAGTCCAAGAGGGTGGCATCTTTCAGAAAAAGAGATGTGCAAAAACAAGAAGGCACAATTTGAAGATAGAGGGGGGACGGCTCAGAGGTAATGTGAGGAAGTATTTCTTCACAGAGAGGGTTGTTGATACATGGAACAGCCTTCCTGAGGAGGTCGTAGAGTCAAAAACAGTGGGGGAATTCAAGAATGCATGGGACAGACATAAGGCAATTCTAGTGGGGGGGTAGGAGGAAGTAGGCTTTTGGTTAACTAGGATCTGCAGCTTATCTGTTAGGTAGGGAAATGGGCAGACTAGGTGGGCCAAGCGGTCCTTATCTGCCATCAAATTCTATGTTTCTATGTTTCTATGGTGTCCCATGTTGCATGTAGTCAAGGTCCTGCTGAAGGCTGCCACAATCTTTTTTGAGTAACACAAGGACCCCCTATATTTATGTCTTCCACATATTTTATGGCCTAAATTCCTAGCCCAGTAGTTAAATCAAAAATGAAGATGTGGAAAATTAGTTGTCCCAGAATTGATTCCTGTGAGATATTACTAATGACTAGGCCAGGTGCAAAGTGGCAGCCATTAATCATTACTCTTTTACTTCTGTTGTTTAGCCATTTGCATACCCATGTAATTAGTCTATTGTCAATTTCAAGAAGTTTCATTTTTTTTAATAATGGCCCAGTATGGCTCCAAATCAAAGACCTTGCTAAAATCTGGAAATATAATGTCATTTGGAGTCTTTTGTTAAGGAGGTAACTGAATTTTTCATAAAAACATGTTAAATTAGTCATATATGATCATCCACAACTGAACCTGTGTTGTTGTACTTAAGTGTTTTTGTTGTTGTTGTCATTGTTTTTTTGTATTATGGTGTAAATCCCATCCTTAAAGGGACAATGCCAACCCTTTTAGGCCTCAAAGTGTCCCTAGTTTAAATCACACATTTTATGATTGTTTACATTCTACAGAGACTGCTGATGCAGCTGGTAGTTTGATTCTGATTCTTTTTTTTTCTTTTAAAAAATGAAAAACTGGCTGCCCACCATACTGGTGTTACCACACTGAAACATGTTTGTTTACATTTCTTGATTAACCCCCACTGCATCCTTTCTGGACTGAGAAACACCCCCAACACAGTCTAGTGACTCGTTACGCAGTGGCAGTAGAGGAGACTCATATCAGGAGTGGCTGCACTGTTTGAGCGTGCTTTTATTGTTCAGGAAGAATGCAGTAAGAGTAGCTCAAGGATTTGAAGCAAAACAAGGCTGGGTATAACTATACAGTACCATGCATTTCAGTTCTACTAAGCAAGAAGGCAGATAAAACAACCAGCAACATCAATCAATTTTAGATAAGGTAAGCAGTCATAAAATGTTGGTTTTTACTTAGAAATAATGTGATGCAAAAATGGTTGACACTGTCCCTTTAATACTACCCTCCAGAATCTTTCCACATACAGAGGAAAGGCTTACTGGTTGGTAAGTGCCAGGGACAAAGATGTTCCCCTTCTTGGAAAATTAGCATGACATCTGCCACTTGCCAGTCCTTCGGTACAACCCCTATGCTGCCACTTACCAGTCCTTCGGCACAACCCCTGTGTTGCCACATACCAGTCCTTCGGTGCAACCCCTGTTTTTATTGATTTCTCATAGATTTGTTTTAGTGGTAAAGTGATTTGATTGATAAACCTCTCTAAGAAATGTCCTGAGATATCTTCTTGAGTAACACAAGGACCCCCTGTCTTCATATCATCCGCATATGATAATACTGTACACTGGCTCCAAATTCAAGCACTACTGCCTCCAATGCTCATGCTACTTTGAGTATCTGCCATCGTTTGCCAGCAGTCTCAAATATTATTGGTGTACATCATGTAATAGGTAAAATACATTTAAAAGATTGTGTCCTAATCTAACTTTTTAGCAGTCCTATGTGAAACATAAATTCTACCTGCAACATCTGTATGAAATTGAGGTTTTCTGCTTCTGATGATTTATTTCTGAATTGGGGGTTCTACCCCCATTGTTTGTGCACAGCAGAATTAATATTCTGCTTGTAGAAATGGATATGGTTCCACAAATGGTAGAGGCATGTTTTCACTCAATTTTACTTTCTCTAGGCAAAAATGGACCAAAATCTGATTTCGCCAGATTTTTATATCTGTAGAATTCCATGGATTCCACAGAAATTTCCAATGTTTTGATTAATTCCAGCAGTTGCATTTATTCTGGAGGTTGACATTATTTATTTTTTTATTTACTTTTTTCTACTTATAAAAGGGAAAGATAAAATGTAGAAATCTTATTGTTAAAAGCTATCACCAGACCATGGTTTGAAACACTATCAATGCATGATTGGACGTCAGATCTTATTTCTAAGTTCAATCCAAAGTCATTCAGCTATTTACAACCTAATCATAGATCACTATACCTCTCTGCCCCTTTATTGACTCTACATCAAATTGTAACTTACACAGTTGACTTATAGCTCATAAATCAGTATATTAGCCAGACCTTCCCCCACTTTTCCCTTCCCCATTGAAACAGTTTGCATAGAGCTGACTTCACATAGTTGGGTTTTAGCTAGCAGCCAGCGGCACTCAACAACCAGAGTCTGCCACACTTCTGTGGCTGTTTAAGGCATGTTGTTCCTGAGATATAACATTTCTTCCTTGATTGCATTCAATCAAGAATGTCTGCATACTTAATAAAACTAGAACCTCAAAATGCCTTTTATATGTAGAATAAGCCATTATAGGATGTAGTGCAAAATATTTTTAATGCATGTCCCAGGGCTATAAAGATACTCATCATTGGGCCTCATTTCTCTGTGCATTGAAATCTTTTAAACAACAGCCTGTCATGGCTTATTTCTTACGTAATTCCTATCTTGTTCACATCTCACTGTCTTCTAATGGCAAGACGATTTTTTTTTATTTGCATGTTTTCAATTTGGTTAATAGTGATTTTTATTTTTAATTTTGAGAGCCACTTTAATTGTTAATGACTGCACACGTGGTTCATGGTATTTAAAAAACTGACTGAAAGGTTCACTAGTGGCTTGACAAAACTACGATAATAGTGAAATGTTGGGTCCATTTCACATTGGTCTATGTGTACCCACATCAGCTGTACCTATTTGCTTGATAAGCAACTCTATTGCTAGGGGCACTGCCATTCCTACCCCTACCCTCCTCCACTCCCCTGCTACAGCTCCCTCTTCTGTCCCAATCTGCCCTCCCTACTCCCTCACCTCCTCTCTCCTCCTCTACACCCCCCTTTTCCTCTGACTCCTCACAAGCTTCTTCACCTCCCCTTTCCCTCTTCTCTGACTACTCTATCCATCCTGGATTTCTGCACACACCCTCTCTAAACTTGGAATTCCTTCATAGTTAGTCTCTCCCTTCCCCCACTAACCTTTCCATTCACCAAAAAAGGTGGAGGTGGCTAACCACTATCTTTCCTCTCCTCATACTTTTTCTTCTGTATGGTGATGTTGAACTAACCTTGCCCCCCTTCCGCTCGCCCACCTTCCCTGCCTACCCTCCCCCCATACCTAAATGACTCCAAATTTTCCACCTGAATGCAAGGAGTCTCCCTCCTAAATTTGAGATGTTCAAAGTGTGGACCTCCATACTTCCCCCTGACATCCTCAGTATCACAGAAACCTGGCTGTCCTCCAGAGTCCTGGACTCCCAGCTGGCACTGCCTGATTACCATCTGACTCATTATGACAGAGGCAAGCATAACAGTGGAGTAGCCATATACACTTGCCAATCCCTCTCCACCACCATCACCCACAAGGAGGCACTCCCCTCCTTCCATGGACTAATTCCGCTAAAACTCTCCCTCCCATCTACCATCCCTATATTTGTTGACATTCTCTACATTCCCCTGAAATCCTCTCCCTCCTCTCTTCCTAACATCCTTTCCTCTCCAGTCTCCCTTGCTGCTTCTGGGAAGCTAATTTTTCTAGATGACTTTAATTTGGGTAGGTAGGTAGACAGGTTTATTGTTCAACTAAAAATTATTTTCAAAAATATTTAAAACGTTTTTAAAAGGTTAACAATTGGTTCACATTCTATTGCACATTATATTGTTTTTATCACACAATTTAATACGGAATTTTCTACAACTTTATCATCATTCACGGACTCATTAGTTACCACATTACAAATGAATCATTTTTAGAAAATTGACAAGAGGTATAAGTACATTCCTATTATTCGTATTAAACAGAAAAATAACTAATTGTTCAGAGGGGAGACAAAGGGTAGCCAATATTGGGGCCAACCATTTCTTTCTAGGTGCCTCAAATTTTGGACAATGTAGGACTATATGCTTAAGGTCATCCTGAAGGCCTAACAAACAGTTGCATTCTGACATCATAGTCCCTTACCATTTCTGATCATGAAATATATAATTAGCTGAATGTAGCTTGAGCCTAAATCTAGTAAGAAGTCTTCTCTCCTGAGGGTCTGTTAAAACAGTCAGATAAAATTCAAGTCTATGATTTGTTTTCATTATTTCAAACCACTGGAAGTGTCTTAGTTTGTCATTCTTTTCTTGATCTAATACTATGAAATGATCTCTAGTTCTTTTTTTAATTTGCTCTGCTATCTTGGGGAATGGTATGATATAGATGTCATATAATAAATTTCCTAAATCTCATTGTAATATATTATCCTTCATAGTTTCAATTGTATTGGATGTGAAATTTATACTGTAGTATTTTATTTGTTCTTCCAAACAAAGTTTAGAAAGTCTATAATTTGGGAGAAGAAATAACTGTAGTATAAAGGTAATGCTTCATTCAACTGCCAATGTTAGTAGAGAAAATTGTCATAGTTCTTTTCTCAGTATTTCAGCTGGAACAGATTGTTGGACAATTAATAAAAAATTATACATTTTGTTTATCATTACTTCTAGTGGTTTTATATTGTCCATATTTCTATACCATACAAAACTCTTGTTTTGATTTTTGTGTTAATAACTTTTGAGTCCTAAGATTAAACTTTGACCCATGTTCCTACTAAATCATTTGAAAGCTCCAAATGCTGTTTTTAATTTCTGTGTCATGATTTTGATATGTGGATTCCAGGAAAGATTTGATGAAAATCTTAAACCTACAGTTCTAGCACCAAATTTGTCAAGCAATTTTGTGAGATTCCCTATCTATCCTTTACAAAATTTTGGGGAAAGAAATCCTCTAAAACTCTTTTTGTTATATCTACTGAAAGAGGCCAGTTCCTATTACAGTACTTAAGTGCCATCTGGTAGATTTTCAACTACACTATCAGATGAGAGCACCCTATCAGGGTTGCAGTGAACACACTAACAAACAAAACAAAATCCATAACAAAAGGTTTCACAATTCTCAAAAGGGAATTTTACAAATCCTTAAAAATCCCTTGACTAATTTGGCACTACTACTGTAGATAATCATAATATGTTTTTAGTTCAACTTTATTTTTCCTTATAAATAATAAGGGAGCTGTGTTATTGTTTTGACCAAATACAACCATTTTAGTTTTTTGAAGATTAATATTTAATCCGTCCTTTTTGCATAATTCAGAATATGCATAATTCAGAATATGCACTGCAAGCCTAGCAAAGATGTAGATAGCAGAACTATATCGTCTGCATAAGCTAGGAGGGGAATTTTCTCTGCAAAAACATTGGGGTACTGGAAATCCAGACTATTTAGATTCTGCAAAATGGAGTTAATATACAAATTGAATAATAGGGGAGGCAATAAACATCCTTGGCATACTCTCACATTAGTGTAAATTTTATTTGTAAGGTCTCCTTGTTGATTGTATCTAATTTTAAGCCAGGTGTTATTATGTAATCGTTTAAGAATATCTAAGAAATATGCCGGGCCACCGGGCGCGGTGATGATTTCCGCTTGCGGCGGTGACCGGGTTGAGAGCCGGACTCGGGTCGCTGGAGGGCCGGCCGCGGGGAGAAGGATAGAGCATCCCAGGGACTGCTCTCCTTCTCCGGGGGGAGGGATGGGATGTGCATGGAGTCTGTGTGACCCCTGGTGGAGACCAGGAGTCACACAGCTGCCGACACCAACAGCTCGTACTGGAGGCGGGGCAGGACGCTTCGCATCATTGCACGTCCCTGCCTCCCAGAAAAAGGGAAAAAGGAGAATGCCACCGGGAGCCATTAATGAAGCCCAGCACAGCTTCAATTAGCCCCCTCAGACCAGCTCCTCTGACCTAGTCCGACGTCAGCGGCATGTGTCCCCAGTGCCGTGGCCCCACCGTGGGGGGAAAGCCATGGGGTATCAGAAGGGGCCGTGGTCAATGTGGGGGGGTGGAAGCGCGAGTGATCTGATGTCACGGGCTCCTGACGGCTAGAGCCGTAAAAAGAAAATAGAAAAAAAAAAGAAGAAAAAAAAAAAGAATATCTAAGATATCAGGATCGATATTATATTTTTCTTTTTTTTAAATTCAATATACTTTAATTAAGTCAAAGTTGTACATATAGCTTATAAGGCAATTGCATACATGTGATATGTCCAACTTGCTTAAGAGGGAGATTTGGATCAAATTACTGTAGGAAGGAGATTGGCCTGCAACTTGCTTAAGAGGGAGATTTGGGTCAAATTAGGAGGGAGATTGGCCTGCTAGTAGGAGATGCCGTCATGTCATGAGTTTGTCCTTAAATGGCATCAAAAAAATAAGAAAAAAGTAATTACAAAAATGTAATGTATTTCATTTTGTCAGGAATAAGCACTAAAAAGAATAAACAACTAGTTATATAAAGTTATCAGATACATTGTTCATTGCTGATTTAATTTTTATGTGTCTTTATCTGCCCAAAAAACATGGATATTTTGGGCAGAATTTTACTTAAGCAGGAGATTTTGTTTCCCAGGAGGGGAGGGAGGGAGTTCAGTAAAAAAAAAAACAGTTGTCTTCTGCGTAAAGAGGGAGATGTCACATGTATGCAATTGGAATATGATACATACAATAGAGTATGTCATTGTAGCCTTAGGGTTACATCGACTCAATTATAGCTGCTACTACTTTATCTATGACTATATCTATCCCCCTTATTACCCCCATCCCCCACTATTCCTCCTCCCTTTATGACCCTCTCTTCCCTACAGGTCTTCTTTCCCTCCCCCCTATTTCCAGAGACAGGATCATCATAGGCTGCTTGGTGTTGGAGCCTATTGACGTCTAAGAATAAATAACAAGGGGACCCCTTATAGATCTGGATGATAAATGCTTTCTCAGCTCACTGGTGCATTAAAGGTCACCAATAGATAGTCAGTAGTGGCATCCCTATCTTTTACTTAGTAATCGAGGTCAGTGCATAAAGTTTGCCCCATTTCTTGTCAAAACTGGTGGGGTTATGTCTTAAACTTGCAATCATCTTCTCTATTCTTAAATTAAATAAAAGCTTATTCAACCATTCTGAGTAAGGAATAAGAAGGGAATCTTTCCAATGCTTCAACACCAGTTTTTCAACCAAATAAGAGATTAGGGCATAGCATATCTCCTCTCGAGAACCAGAATTTGGGAGTAGTCACCAAGAATACAGATCTCAGGTTTAAAAAGTAGTTCCAGTCCAAGTAGAGGATCAAGCTTGCTCTTGATTGTCTGCCATAGGGGTCTAATTGAGGGACAATCCCAGAGAACATGAACTATAGTACCTTCATTTATACCACACCTATTGCACTTTGGGTCCTGTGATTTACCCATATCTGCCAGCTTGGATGGGGTAAAATAGATGTTATGCAGTATATAAAATTGCATAAGGTGAAGTTTATCATTGGAAGTATAGGGGTATACTGCTTGCCATATTCCATCCCAACAAAGCTCTCTGTCTAGAAATTGGGCCACCCAATATGGAGATGCCCCCTATATTATATATTTTTTTTAATGTTGACCATAATATTTTCCTGCTTATGCAGTCAAATGCCATTTTAAGATCAAGAAAACAACAATACAATTTACCTTTTTTTATGGTAACATACTTCCAGATAATGTGCTATAGCACAAAACAATGCTGTACTGTTCTACTCATTGTTGCAATCTGTTCAATATTATTCTGGAAAATATTTTCTATGATGCATCTAACAAACTAATAGGCTGATACATTGCAGGGTTATTAGTTTCCCCTTTTTTATTTGGGCATATTATACTACCCTTCCACGAGTCTGGATACTGATCCCTTTGAATACAGTATTTAAACAGGGTCTGCAAAATTGGAATCCACCATTCTTTAAAGGATTGGTACAAATCTGTCAATATTTGGTCAGGACCATGGGCTTTGTTTACTGAAATGTTATTCAGGGCTTCTGTAATTTCTAATGGGGTTATAAATACTGAGTTAGGGAAAAATTTTTCTTTTTTTTTTACTAAAGATATATCCATCTTCTACTTGTGAAAAGTAAAGATTCAAATAATACTGCTCTGAAATTTGAGGGGTAATCCCTGCCTTAATGCACATAGTGTATTTGGCATAGCCTTTACTGACCACTGTCCAAAACTGTTTGGGATCCTTCTTGATGATAGAAATTCTAAGTTTTTCCCACATAATCTTTTGATACTTTAGAATTTCTTTGAATAATAATTCATTATAATATTTTCTTTCTTTATTTAAAATGTTATTTGTTATTTCAGGATTCCATCCTGTATATTGTCTGACCATGTTATTTAATTTTTGTTTACCTTTTTTGCATTTTATATTAAACCACGTTTTGTTTTTCCTCCTTAAATCAAACTGGTGAAAAAAAGGTCTCAGATAAAAGGAGATGTCATCCCAAACCACTATTAGATTTATTGTGGGCTCTACTTTTAGTATTTCATTTCTATAATTTTCCATCCAACAGTTGTTCAGTATCTCTGGAAATTGAATAATACTTGTATTTTGCCATCTTATTCATGTGCTATTTATGACGTCCATACAGGCTTGATTCTGTCTATCATTTGCCACACCAACCTCGTTTCCTAACTACCATTTGTGAGGACAGGTAAATGTGCAGATTCTGGTCTTATAGTTACTTCTAAATCTACTAATTTACCAGTTGCTTCTATATTTCCCCAAACCTGATCGATTACAGATGACTCCTTTGGATCTATAATGGTGTATTCGCCTTGTTGATCACTTTTTGTTCTTCCATTGAAAATAATATAATATAATCCAGACTAGACATAATATTGAACAAGTGTTTGCCATTTTTGTTATTGATTTTGTCCCTTGATTTTCATTGGCAAGATACATTTTTATTTATTATATCTACTCCGGCTATCAACTCTGAATTTGTTATCCCATTCTCCTTTCTTCTTGCATTAAAATCCCCCTAAAACTATTATAGAACTTTGTTCATTATCTTCTGTCAATTTCTCAAATGTTATTTTGAAATTTTTCCAATATTCTTCTTGGGTTTTACTGTTACTTGGTGACACATAAACATTAAAAATTAACGAACCAATATTTGCACTTTCCATTTTTTACACTTGGTAGTTTAACAAATCCACCTTTTGCTGTGTTATTTTAATGTCCAGGTTAATCTTAATATAGCTTGCCACATTAGCTTTAGGTCTACCATTCTTTTTGTATTTTGTTTCTGGAAGAATAAATCCTGAATAACTAGGTATCAATGGAGGATTCTGTCCCAACATCCATGTATCTTGGAAACAGATAATATCCAGACCACTCAGGAAATTCTGAAAATCATTAGCTACTGATCTGTCTTGTAGCCCTTCTATGTTCCAAGTAAGGATTTTTACCTTCTTAAAGTCTTTTACACTATCATTTGTATTTGACTCCCTAAGATCTATTTGTCAATTTGTGTGTGTATCCGGGGGGCAAAGGGATTTGTTGTTTCTAGGACTGATTGATTATTATTGTTTTATGATCCTCCTATCTTATCTAGTGTCTCAGTATCTATAAAATACAACCCATGGATATCCAAAACCTTTGACGTCTGTAACACCAAAGCTGTCAATTTACTAGACTGAAATGTGATATCGACTTGAGGCATCTTTGAGGCTGAGTCATGAACATATTTGAACTTTATGGTATTCCTATTAATGTTCAAACCTAAGGCACAAGAAAGAAAGGATCCTGTTTGTCTTTTTAGGGCTCCTTTGGGATAGTCTTTGATTGCTTCCCATTCACAAAAGGACAGAGTCTTATTCTCCCATTCTGTTTTTTTAGAGGAATTATAATTAGAGATTGCCTTATTAACCTCAGAAAGCCAATGGGAGTTTTCTAGAACTTCCTTCCTTTTTGTTAGTTCTTCACTATAGGATAGAGGAACAGCTTGTGGGGGAAGTATATAAATACCTCTTTTAGACAAATCATTTTGAGAGTCCCAAATTTTCTGTGCTGTCTCTTCCTTTGCACAATAAACAAGTACACAATCCTTATAGTCTATATTTTGGGGTCTCATAATAAAGATCTCTCCTTCGTCTGAAGAAATTTAGAGTAATTTTGATATCCAATCAGTTAATGACTGTGCTGTCTCATTTCTCAGTTTGTTAATCCCACACATCTCTATCAGAAATTCCTCCAATTTAGCCTGGGTTGAGTTCTTTAGTCTGGTTCCCAACCTGTGCTATATTGGATGTCTTAATTTGAGACCCACCTTTGGGACCCTTGGTCTCCCCCTCCAGAACCTTGTATTACCTTAATAGGTAAGGAATTCAATTCAGAATTGTTTTCCACATTAGTTAATGTTTCTGTTATCAGTATATCCTCATTTAACTTCAGATTTTCATATGTTGTAGCATTTCTAATAATTTGACTCTGAGTGGTTTGATTATTATTTTCCAGTTTCCCATCCAGCAGGGACTTTGTATACTGTTGTTTTTTTTTTTTTTTATTTCCCTTACCCCCTTTCTTTCTCATTCTCTTTGTTTGTCTCTTATAATCCATATGTTCCTTGTTTATTGTTTTTTTCCCCTGTATGGAATCCATTTTTCAGGACTGCACCTGAGTTTCTACACTTACCAGTTCAGGTATGACTTCTCTGCCCTTCTGGAATGAAGTGAATAAGATTACTTGTATTGCTTTGTTGCTCATGACAGCAGGAGCCAGATTTTGATGTTTTTGGTTTTCTATTATAGAATCTATACTATTATTAACTTTGTGTCCTGATATCATGTCCAGCAAGCTCTGCTGTGAGCTACGTCACCTCTTAAATTATCCAGTTCTTGTTTTATAGCCCAGATATTTTCCGATATTATTACATCTGCATAATATTGGTTCTTGAGCATTTCCAAAATTTGTGGAGATAAAGAAGAGTTGGAAGTAAAATCTCATCTGTTTACAAATAATTCCTTATTATAGCCAATTTCCTCATCTGTTAATTTTCTTTTACTATTTTGTTTGTCATCTAATAGACAGGATGAGAAAGAGGGAGAAAACCTGAGAGAAGGGGAACTTGAGCTATAATCATCTGGGCTGCCAGTATTTATCTTTTCCTGACTTGAATCTAGCTGCTTAAGCTTATACAAAGTATGATTTAAATCTTTAAAATTTGAGGGAGTGAACAATCTTTTGATTCATAAACTTTTGACGTCTTAGTTAGGGACGGTCCAGAAACAGGATCAATAACTGCTGTTGTGAAGGACGGAGTCAACCCCCCAAGCTTATTTGTAGTTACTTCACTATAACTGAATGGAACCTTTTTCAGAAATAGCAGTTGATGAAGTCTTCCATGATGACATTAGGTCTGAGCCTAAGGCATCTCCTTTTCTCATATTCTGACATGAAGCATATTCAGATCCTGATTGTTCTGACCAGCTGTTAATGCTAGAATTATCTAATGAGATAATTTCCACCCCATTTGAGTCAGGAGGCCAAATCTGTCCATCTCAAAAATTATTTATAAAATCATCTCTTTTAAGGCTTTCTAAAGAACCACTTGTTCTTAATAAAAGGCTAGGGTTGGAACTATCCTTAGTGGGGTTTGGAGTCGAAGTGTCTGGTTCTACATTTTTAAAAAAGCAGTTATTTTAGGTGGATTCACCTGTTTTAACTGCTTCACCTTCTTCCCTCTGTCATTTTTCTTCAAAATATCAGTTGTCTTGATACCAGTAAGTGTTTTACTTTTATTAAGTTTTCCCTCTTCTTGCTTTTTCCTTAACTTTCTACTATTTTGGTCTGGTTGTGGAACACCAGACCTCTCACTTTTGGTGTTAACCATTCTCTTTAGATGTTAACCAAAAAGGAAAGGTTCACTCTCTTTACCCTCAATAGTTTACTCAATTAACTCAATTTACCCAATTACCACCTCAGTAAGTCAATAGGTCAGTAAATCAAGTATAACAGTATGGACTATAATTAAACACTGATTACTGAAAAGTTACAGCAGCCTGTATCCTTATAATTCTTGGGACAACTTTATCATACACCAAGTAAATATATAAACTATAAAAATGTCCATATAACATTTTCTGCAGGATCCCGCATAGTAATAGTGTCTCAGTTTCTTTGAAACCCGGTGCTTGTAAATTACTTAAATATGTGTTACCATATATCTTTCAGTATATCAGTTACTTCTACATATGGCTCACTGTTTACCAACAGTGCCTTCATCACATGCTTCCAAGCAACTAGAGCAATCCCAGATCTTCAGTAGTCCAATTCTAAAATCCTTAGGGTCAAAGTAATTAACCTTCCTGCTTTCAAGTTGTAATGCCTTGGTTATAGGAGCAGTCACCAAGCCCTTAACTTCATATGGCCCATTTAAACCTTTTTTCACTAAAAGAGAATAAAAAAAAGTAACATAATATAACTACATGAATGAAAAAAAGAGAACTCTTTTTTTTAAATGGCTAAAACGCCAAGATACAAATACAACTATTGTAGTACTACTGTCATACTGTGTAAACTGCTAAAATGATGCCCCAGAATATTACCCTCAAAGATCCTTTAAACCTTTTGAACCCCCTTACCCATACAAAATATCATTACTACTAGCCTAAAAAAGAATCTATTTTTACTTACTTTTGCTCGGTAATATGAATACTTGTTCAAAAATAAACTTCTTTGAAGCATCAAATATCACTGGAGGTGGGTGCTAGGTCTTTTCAGGCCTCTGCACATAAACACACATAAATGCAGGCTGCTACCCTGATTTGTTTTCCAGCATGCATCGGCTTCTCTCTAGCCATGAACAAAAGTGACCCACTCTCCACTATCTATGCTGCAATCGCTTCTCTCAAGCAGTCTGCTTTTTGTTTAAAATACAGAAACTCAGCAAGAGCATGGCAGTGAGTGTGGTAGTAGGATAAAGTGCAGGGTGCAAAATCTGAGGTGCAAAAATACAAAAGTGCAGGTGCAAAGTGCTCGTATATCTGAAAATCTGCAGGGCTCAAATAGGAGCTGCTCTGGACTATGCTAGATCTCGTGAAGGTCTGACTGTAGCAAGATGCACATGTGCATGTCAAGCTGGGATCAGGTGTTAACATCTGCATATGGCATGAAAAACAAAAGGGAAAAAGAAAAAAAACAAATAAATACCCCCATTTAAAATTTTAATTCTGCAAAGTACAAAACACATAAAATCAGATAACATAAATAAAAGAAATCTATCAGATAACTAATTTAAATTGGTTATCCCCAGCCGCAAATCTCACCCTCCAGTCCATTGAATTCCTTAACCTCATGCAGCTAATCACTGAACCCACCAGGATCAACACTCACACAACAAATCATTCCCTTCTGGGCTGGATGTTATCTTCCCACCCCATTGGATCACAGCTGCTGGAACACCCCCTGACTCATTCAGTGAACAGTGTCTAACTTACTACATCAAGAAGATTTGCCCTCCTGAATCCTCACCCAAATACATCTGGCATAGGCCCCTCAGGTCCCTCAACAATGAAGCCCTTTTTGCGGAGCTTGTTTCCTCTGAGTGGCCCCCTGTGTACTCTGCATTAGATATTGACATGGCCCTGACCCTCTTTATTGACACCTTCAGAAGGTCTTGGGACATACATGCCCCTCTCAAAAAAATGAGTCAAATGCTTCACCATCCATGGATCACCCCCAGCCTCATTGAAATGTTCAAACATTGTGATCTGGTGTGGGCAAAATTCAAGCACACCTACATTGCTGCTGACTTACAGCTTTACAGAACACTCAGAAACTCATGTATCAAAGCTGCTCATATACCCAAGGATCTCGATTACAAGAACAGCCTTCAGGCCAACCTGAACTCTCCAGTCAACCTCTGCAAGGTAGGGAACTTCCTTTTCTACCCACTAGTCCTGTCTCCCTACCCCCCATTAGTAGATGGGTTACTATCTCCAATCCTCAATCTTTTGCCTCTCTGTTCAGTCATTTTTTCACCACCTGTGCCCTAACCAGCCAGTCCTCCTCATATCTCCCTCCTGCTGCCTTCCCTTCTCCCCTGATATGTTTAGCTTCCCTTCAGTCACCTCTCAGGAAGTTTACCATGCCCTCATGTCCCTAAACCTGTCAAAACACAGCCCCAGTGGCCTTGACCTAAACCTCCCCAAATATCTGCCACAGCCATAACCCGCCCCCTCACACACCTCTTGAACCTGTCCTTCTCCCTTTGTGCAATCCCCCAAGACTGGAAAGTGTCAAAAGTCCTGCCCGTCAACAAAGGTGGTGACCCCTCCTGCCCAGGAAACTACAGGCCCATATTCCTACTCCCCTACTTAGCAAAACTCCAGGAATCCCTTGTGCTCTCCAGGCTCTCTACCTTTCTTGACACTTCTTTTTTCCTCTACCCCTTCCAGTAAGGTTTTAGAAAGGACCACTCCACCATCTCCTCCCTACTCCAAGTGATGTACTCCATCCTCACAGGGATGGACAAAGGTCACATAACTATGGCAATTTTCATTGACATGGCCAAAGCATTTGACTTGGTGTCCCACTCTCTCCTTCTAAACAAACTCACCTTAGTAGGCCTCTCCACCCCCTCTGTGAGTTGGTTCCACTCCTACCTGGTGGGCCATCAGCAGTCCTTGCAGGTCGGTAGCAAACTGCCACCCCTTCACTCAACATCCTGATCAGTGTGCTACAGGGTTCCATACTGGACCCTATACTATTTTCCATATTCCTAAATGACCTCCCCTCAGCCTGTGTCTCTTGTCACATACATATATATGCTGATGACATGGTTATTTATACAACTGGTCCTTCAACTGAGACAGGTGAAGTCCCACTCCAGAATGGTTTCCTTGATGTGCTGAAATGGCTCCAGAATAACCAACTCAAAATCAATAAAAAAACAATCAGTGTCCATGACCTTTGGCACCGGCCAGAAGTTAGCCAGGCTATCACCTTCCCCTGTCTTTACTACCCTTGATGGTACCCAACTTGAGGCAGTCCCAGCCTTCAAGTATTTGGGAGTTTGGCTGGACAGTAAAATGGACTTCTCCGCACATATAGATGCCCTTCATTCCAAGCTCCACCCCAAATTAGGAGCTCTTTATCGAAACAAGGACTGCTTTTCCCTTCTAATCCATTGAGAGCTGGTCTCCAAATTAATCTATCTCATTTTTTGACCACACTGACATGGGCTACAGCTCTGCCCTCTCCTCCTCACTCGCCAGACTGAATACCTTCTGCAACACTTTCTGTGACTTTGCCTAAAAATGCACCACCCCGCTCACACCACTGTTCATTATTCTACTCTCTGCCCTTGCTTCTTCTTCCTTTGCATCACCAGGCACACTGTTCCATATTCATCACCAAATACTGGTTTGACTCACTACCCACCTACCGATCCTCTCTTCTATCTCCTCTAGTTGCCTCAGCCTACACTTTATATACCAGAGACTCACACACCCTCTCCATCCCTCCAGTTCTGTTCAAACTGCTTTTTGTTAGCGGTTCCCTGCTCTCTAGAACCAGCTTTCCTCCTTCCTTCAGCTTTCCCCCTCCATCCTCTCTTTAAAATTACATCTAAAGCTCTCTAGCTGACATGCATTTTTAATCCTCCCCCGAAACTGTATAATACAATCAATAAGCAACCCTAGCACTAGTGAATGGTTTTTTTTGGGGATTGAATTTACTGTTTCAGTACTATTGTTGTAATTTTCTCCAATACTGTCCCCCTTCCCCTCGGTTGCACCTGGAAATGAGCCTCGGCTCAGTGTGCCTATCCTGGTAATCAACGTTTTAAATAAATAAATAAATAACCTTAAATCAAGAAATCTAGAGATTGGAATGGTTCCTGTAAAATACAGTATGTGGTGAGTGCAGTAATTCTTCTGAAAAAGGGAACTACTGCCTGCCACCAGGGTCTGGCACCCAGTATCTGGGGGGATCTGGAAAGGGCAACAGGATGAGCTGCCAATGACAGCACTTTTTTTTTTTAAACTCAATCTGTTTCCAACACTGGGGTTGTTTAAATTCAATCTGTTTCCAACACAGTGGTTAGGAACCTGATTTTGGAAGGTGGTGGTTGTGAGCTTGTAGGAGGCACTGGGGTGGGCTCCCAGTGACCCAATTTTTTTCACAAAAGTTTAACTTGTTTCTGACACTGGGGTTGGGAACCCAGTGTTAGAAGGGGGGAAGGTGGCCTGTTCAGGTTCACCAGGGTTAGGCTCCCAGTAACTGCTCAGAAATGTACACATGTGACTTCTGGGAAGTAGGCTGATAAGAGTTTTTCACATGACACTGCTTGCTCTGTGTATGTCTCCTTCTCAGAATAAAAACAGATACATTTTATGTTTTTGCTTATCTCAAGCAAAAAAAAGACACTTTACCAAATTTCACAAAACTTGCCATGTTGGGAGATTCTGGGCCAACGGTCACACTTTTAAAAGTTTTGTGAAAAATTGTGAGAAACAGCCGAGATTTAAGTGGCTGAAGATTGCAATTTAGCATTAAAGTAGCCTGACAACCCTAACAACAACGACACTACTGCACCTCTTAAGTAAGTTGATTAAATTATTTTTTTTCCCAATTTTATTTTGGCTTTCAAGTCAGGTGGGGATGTACCCCTTGTCTACCCCCAGACACACAACCCCCAATTCCCTATGTGTAAATCTACCTGAAAGCTGGCTGGACAGGTTGCCCATGACTTACCCCTCAATGGAGGGGCTTCCCAAGGGCGGAGAGACTGATATCTACCATTTGGTCCCGTCTGAGACTTAGCCTTGGCATCTTTTTGGAGCTGGGAAGGAGCCAACCTGGGAGTGTCATGCTGTGCTCCCATTGAGGATTTTTGGTTTGTATGTTGCCCCAGCAGATAGAATGTGCATTGACATCCTGTTGACACTCCAGTCTTGTTACCGAACCTGGGTCATCAGTGTCAGATGTGGTAGTGCTACCGCTGGCACCAGTGGACCAGCTCAATTAAATTCTTTAAAAAGTACAGAATCAATGCTAGAAATGGGGATCTGAATATTTGCTATTGGTACCTTCAAGAATCATGACACCAAAGATGTCCCATACCATTTTACTTTCTCTCAGTATTTACTGATCTAAAACTAGGGTAAGGTTGTCACCAGCTGTCCACTCCTACTAATTTCTAAGCACTGTGCAAGAAAAGAGCTTGAACTACTGTATATTGGATAAAATGGTTCCTCTAGTGGGTTTTGCATGCAAAAACATCTCTCCTCTATGACAGGAATAATTGTTAGCTTTAACGTTGCAAGGAAGTTAAACACTGAGTTCTGTACAAACCCTTTTATTTATAGGTAGCATTTATATGCAACATGTTCTTTTAAACTAAATGAATTGCATAGAAATAATGTATTCAGATATATAACCAGTGTACACCATTTTATCTGAGACATATCAAGAAAAACATTGGTGATAAAAAAACTGATTCAAATCATGCCATTTTGACTCCAGTACTTTAGCAGTGTCATCACATTTTAATTCCAGTTTATGCAGTCAGAAGCAGTGCAGAAATGTTGTTGCTCTTATAGGCAAGAGAACATAATTTACCTCAGGCTGACATTATAAACCTTAGAAGGTGTTTACAACACACAACGTACAAAAGAATAAGTCACAGGGGAAAGAAATTGCTTACAGGCAGAGAATTTTGTACCATGGAGGCCTAGCCATAGAAGTGTGGTAATTGAATTTTCTGATATTGGTTTTTGTTTGACAGGGTAATTCTGGCCTGGGATTCAGTATTGCTGGAGGCATTGACAACCCTCATATTGGAGATGACCCTGGGATATTCATTACTAAGATTATACCCGGTGGAGCAGCTGCAGAGGATGGAAGGCTCAGGTAAGTCTTAGTTGAACACACACACAGTAGATCCTGCAACATGGAAAGAAAATCCTCTGGACAACAGTCAAGTGGATTAGATTTCAGGTGATAGGCAGCCCACTGTGGCTAACATTTTAAGAGAAGAGTTTATAGCAGCAGAGCAGTGTTATCAGGCACAGCGTCTGATCCAACCTTTTTTAACTGTAAAAGATTACATGCATTTTTTCACCTGCATTTGTTTGTAATATGACCCAGTTCTTCCAGGATTTTTGCATTTGCTTCTATTTTTTTCAGGTGAGAAGGGGTTAACATGCACTGTAGTAAAAGGTTTCAGCTCCCCAGTAGCTCAGCATTTCCATACTGATGGGCTTATATTATTGTGTACTATTTTCTTAGTTCACACTGAAAATATATTATTCTTTCTAAAAACAGAGATTGGCTGATAATCACGAACACTACCGCCAATGTGAGCACCACTTAACTGTTTCTACCTTGATTCAGCAATGTGCCATTGAACAACATGGAAGATTGCTCAATTGGGTTAGTAAAGGCAAAGTAAAGTGGTGATGACACTGGAGATAATATTTATGAATACAGGCCATTGAATCTGATGTGGACTTGGACTGGTTGGTCACCTGGCATCCTTTAGCTTCAGTCACTTTGTTACAAAAGCTGAATAAAAGTGGAAGCCCAATACAAAAAAAGACAACGTAACACTTCTGTTGAGATAACTCTGGTACACACTGGTGCTGTACATAAATTTTAATAAAAATAGGGACAATTACTGAGAGTCTGATTTTTGGTCACATTGATGCCAATTATAAAGTGTAGCAGCTTGCTGTCTCTTGCAGCCAAGGATTAAGTGCAGCTGCCCTGACAGTATAAAGGGGGGATGGGGAGTACTTTTCCCTCCCCATGCCAAAGTACTGAGCACCATTATTCATCCACATGCTTTTTAAGGAGGCTGTATGAGTTTGGAGACCCAGCAGACCTGGGTTTGAAACCTACAATCACCACTTGCATACTGTGTCACCCCAAACAAGTCAATTAACTTCCCTTTGCTCCTGGGAGATGCATGTACAGTAACTTTGGCTCAGTGTGCCTTTCCTTGGCAAAAATTCTAAAATAAATTGCATTCTTTAAAAATATATTATTTGAAAGGAAGACCAATATGAAGTGTTAGAAATATTCAAAGTGTTCTTCATACCCATATCATTTTGACAAAAGTGTCATGCTATGTACTACAAGGGAAAACACAAAGCTACTGTTTTGTACATTCTGTTCCTACTTATGTATTAAGACACAACCAGAGGTATGGATTAGAAATAGAATAATATATAAAGGGCTGTGTATTACAAGGCTACTAATATTGAAAGGTTCTTGTGACATGTGAACCTCAAAAGCAAAGCTTGAGAGGTTCCAGCATGTTACTAGAACCTTAAGATGGTATTATAGCTAAGTGATACACTGTGCCTATTTTTTGTAATATATGGATCCAAGGAGTTCCAAGTATTCACCAAAGTGTGGTGGAAATCTCTAATTCAGGATAGTGAAATGTGACTGCATATCGAGCTACTTTTTTGCTGGTTGCCAGGCAGTTGCTTTGGATGCCACAATGCCCAGACACCTCTGAAGCACTCAGTGGTAAAAAAAAGTAGCCTCTGTAAGTGCCTAGGTGGTTTAGCAATAAAGAAATGGCAACCATTAAGGGAAAAACGGCAGTTAAAGTAAACGCTGAGGACATTCTAGCCCTTTTCCATAATGAGGGGTTTATAGTTAACTGTATGCACTGTGACATGTGTAGCCCTACTAACTCTATTGTTATAGGAGATGATGGTGCGTGTATTAAATTCAAGCAACTAAATGAATTAAACCTAGTCAAAGATGATCTACTAGAAGAAATACAGGATCTAAAGGACACTGCAAAAATATAAGATTTTATAAACACAATAGAGGGTAAAAATCCTCTGGCTCCCAAAACTAAGGGTAAAAGAGTAAGAGAGGGCAATCAAAGTCCAACAAATCTTGGGGAAATATGCCAAGCTACAAAGAAAAGTGGGGAAAATAATGCTAGTCAAGTATAGCAAAGAACTCAGGTGACTATCAGAAATTGAATCTGGTCAGATCCACCATGGCTGCATAATGAAGTTAATGAAGTTGTGTGGAACTGTTAAGGAGGTATGGAGAAACAATACAGTGGTTTGTAAGTAGTAAGATTTGTTTTAGTTTCTGTTCTAAGGAAGGCATACACATTATTAGGAAAATACATGGAGGTGTACTTTTTAATGGAAGGAATAGGAAGCAATATAGGTTTACAAAAGAACCCCAGAGCAAATGCTACTGAGATATGTGTTATCCTGGATGATATTGGCTGGACAGCCACATTTTAAAGAAAACACAATTGCACATGCCCCAATTTATTTATTTGCTTTTGTTAACCAGGTAAGCACACTAGACATCCAAGTGCCTCTTTTCAGGTGCAACCCAGGAGTGTTACAAAGTAACAATGAGACATAATACAGAGTCGAGGTAACATACAGGAGCCACATGCTCTGACAAGTGGGTGGTACAGCTTTTGGTACAGACAGGCTCAAAACTGGACTGAGACCAATCAAGTAACAGATAGGCATGACCGCATTGGGAGGTAGAATAACATCAAATAACAACTAGAAATTAGCATCAAAGAACAACCCAAATGGGAGCAACATCAAAATTGTTAGGAACACACATGTATGCACTAGCCTGACCTGATCGCCTATAGTGAGAGACGAAGTGAAAGATTCAGTGTGGAACAGGAGGCAGATATTGTTATGAGCAATATCGCCACTCTGCCAGGGGGGCAATAAAGTGCCTTAAGAGGGTTATCAGCAGAAATTAGCAGTTGCAGGAGAGACTGCACACAGGGCGGCTCCCCCAGAGGGTAGGGGGGGAGGGATAGAGATGCTGGGTTTATGCGGAACACAGACAGGCTGATGCAGTTTTGAGGAAGTTCCATAGGGATGTTTTGAAGCAGGGATGGGAGGGAGAGGCACTAACTCGTGCGGGAAGGGAGTTCCACATTCTTGGTGCATGGACGGTGAAGGCCCGATCCCCTGTGAGGGTGCGGGTCTTGGTCAATAATGCACCACATCATGGGAAACATATACAAATCCCCATGATGGTACAGAAGGTGGCAGTACATGAAAAAGTAATGACTGGCATATGTTCAGCCTTGGCATTATTTACAGAGTTTTTTTTTTTTTTTTTAGAGAAACAGGGTTTTTGTCCATGAGGTGATGTAAGTTATATTTAAGCAATGTGTTGATGTCAGGTGTAATGATGATGGACTGTTTAGCAGAGAAAATGTGATAGTAATGTTCGGAGGGGATTACTTTTGATAAGGGCAAGGTAGTTAGCTTGCGATAATGGAAATATTAAGAAAGTAGGAGGGCTACGCAGATGTGGAGTACAAATATGCACAGTTTCATAAGTATGTGCTCAGAGTGCAGGCAAATGTGATATGCAGGTTTGTTTTAGAAATAGGTAAAAATATCGATACATGCAATTGATAGAAAGATAGATAATTACATAGACATACAGGCCCTGTCCACACTACAATTGAAAAAGCTGTAATGGATCCAAACCATTACAGACTGTAAACATTACAGTGTGTGCACACTGCCAGTGAACAGTGTGGATAATGGTTTGAAAACATTACAGCCTGTCCACACTGAGTGCGACAGTGTGCATGGTCTCAACCCTGTAGTAGCAGTGCATATCCCATGGTGCACTTGGTGATGACAGCTGCATTTTGAGAAGCCCTCCTACATGTCCTATGGAGTGCTGTGTATATGGCACAGTCATATTATGTAAATAACCATATTTCATTGTTATGTTGTGGAGGTGACAGAGATAGGTCTGAGGGAGGGGGAGATCTGTATGTTGGAATCAAGGGCTACATCAGTGAGAGGGAGGGAAGGGGCGAGAGAGAGAGGGGGGGCTTGGTATCAGTTCTGCCAGTATTAGGGCACCTGGGCACAACAGACGTTCATGTACTGCTGCTGTATCGCTGAAGGCAAACCCTCTACTACTGCCTTCAGTGTTCCCCACTGCCCCACTGTACACAGTGCCACATGTCTATTGTCCACCACAGCAGTGCTCCATGATGCACTCAGGAGCTCCACTAATGTATGTGTTCAGTACTGGCACTGCTCTGCAGGTAGTATTGCTGCCACATCACACATGGGCAGGCAGGGTACTCCCAACACTTGGCACAGTGAGAAAGTAATCAAGGACAGTACATGGATACCATCAGGAGGTGGCCCTCAAGGAGGCAAGTATGGACAGAGAGGTAGGTTAGGTGGGGACATGGGTGTACACCCGAGGGGTGCACATACAGCTGTCAGGTTACAGTGGTATGGAGGCATTCCAGTATTGCAGCCTACACCTGTGCTCCGCACTGCTCTATGCATATGTCCTGGTAGCTTATGACCTCCCTGCATGCAGTGAAACAGTGCTGCAATGCATGTAGGTATAGTGGGAGACTGGAGACTACACAGTGAAGCATTTAGACACAATTGCAATTAAAAACTGATAAAGGTGTAAAGCTGTAAAAAAGAGTGAAATAACCATGCTGGTTTGCACACCACATAAAGTGTTTTTTGGAAGGATACAGATTGGGGATGGATCAATTAAAGGAGTAGTCCACCCAAAACTTGCAAAAACATATGTTATGCAGAGTGTTTTGATTTGTATGTAAAGTCCTAGTGTGTCCTTCCCTCTGTCTGCTGTTAGGAGTTTTTCCTAAATTAGGCTGCTAGTTTTAGGGTAGTTTTTTGACCCCTTGGGATCTCCATCACAAATAGGTTTATTGCCTTCTGCCTCCTACAGTGCACTCTGTCTCATGTGACAGTGATGTAGCCAGGCCCATAGATTTAGCATATGCATTGCTTTTTAAAATCAGTTCACAACAGCAAAGCTTTGTAACTGTACTTATCCAGTGAGCACAAATGGCAACAGTTACAATTTAGCAGATGCCTGAGAGCTACCCAACTGGGGTTTCTGTAAGAAAACAGCTACCAAATAGCTCTAATTTCACTATTTGTGTTTTTTGGGTGTGTCATGTCTAGCTAGCAGTAATATGTGTTTTCATTTTAAAATTTTATTTCATCAAACTACACATGACAATCAAAAGTGCAGAAATTGCCCCAGATCATCAATGCTATAATTAGTAAAGACTATAGCAGTTTTATTACAGAAAACTCACTCAGTTAGCACTAAAGTATGTGATAAACAGTAAATGTAGGTACCAGCATTCTTTCTTTTTTTTTACCAGGAGAGACACACTAAAGCTTGTTTACAGATGTGACCTGGGAGCACAAGGAAGTGAAGTGATTTGCTCAGGGACACACAGTATGCACATGGAGGCTGTGGGATTCAAACCTAGGACACCAGGTTTGCAGCTCAGAGCCTTAGACCACCACACTACACTGCTTCCCCTATTCTAATAGGTAGAACTGGCAGTTAGTGCTGATTTTGCTCTGTGATATGATTTTCAATTTTTTTGGGGTTACAAATGTGAGGTATCTTTTTAATAAAGAATAAAAATATGTATGTGTGAGTTATTTAGTTTGGCAAATATTTTGTTTTATTATTTGAAAAAATGGGATACACTAAATGTGTAGGCAGTATCGAGCAGTGGTTTAAGGCTCTGAGCTGCAAATTTGGTGACATCCAGCAGACCAGACCTGGGGTTTGAATCCCACAGCTTCCACTTGCATACTGTGTGACCCTGAGCAAGTCACTTAACTTCCCTGTGCTCCCAGGTCACACCTGTAACAAAAGCTTTTTGCTGCTTAGTGTGCTAGTCCTGGTTAAACAACTAAAAAAAATGTGTAGTGCAATGAACCATTGTAAAATGGGATCAAATGTGTAGCTGAAATAGCCACTGTCATCCTGTTGTTTTCATGCTATACCACACACAGGAAAAAAAGTGACTTTAAAGTATTTTGCAGTTTCTAGGCTGCAGCTTCATACCATACACTTCATTTGTAAAAAAAAAATGAAAATCATTTCACAGAGCAAAATCAGCACTAAATGCTAGTTCTACCTAATAGAATGCTGGTACCTACATCTATAGTTTAGCAAATACTTGAACTATAACTGAGTGTGTTTTCTGTAAGAAAACAGCTAGAGTCTTAACTAATTATAGCACTAATGATCTGGGCAATGTCTGAGCTTATATGGTTGTGTACAGTTTGATGAAATTAAAAGTTTTAAAATTAAAACACTCCTGCAAGCTAGACCTGACACACATAGAAAACAACAATAGTGAATTAGAGCTTAATTTAGTAGCAGTTTTCTTACAGAAAACCCAATTAGCTAGCTCTCAGGTGTCTGGTAATAGGCTAATTTAGGAAAACTCCTAATAGCAGACAGAGGGAAGGACACACTAGGACTTAACATACAAATCAAAACACTCTGCATAACAAATGTTTTTGCAAATTCTGAGTGGACTAATCCTTTAAAACTGCAAGCCCTGAAAAATATACACTGCAGCCTCTTGCTGTACTGACATGCTTCAGCTGATGCAAAATACAGAGTAAGGTGGTGGGGGCAGGGTTGGAGGACAGGTCTGAATAACACCATATACCCACCAGGAGGAACTTTCAATCTCTTGGAATGTATTTGTGAAAATGTGTGACCAGGAGAGGAATATAAGTTGAGCCAAGGTTGTTTAAACAAGTGCTGTATAAGGATGTAGTTTCAGGCAGTTTCTTTCCTTCTGAAGCTTAAGCACTGATGCCCCTGGCAGCTCTGATAGTCAATTGTTCCAGCATGATAGATCCACCTCACGACCCCCCCACATGAACCAAAAAAAGGGGGGCTTGGATCTTCAGGAGCTTCTTGAGTGGAGGTGGGGGTAGATCTAACTCCTCCCAAAAAACTAACGCTGCCTCCCACTACTCAAGTTCCAGTTCTTGTACCTCCCACTTAAGAAAGAACATAGTGCACTGCAACCATTGACTAACTTGAAAGCATATTTATCTGAGGGCAGAAAACATTTCTTGGAGGAGGGTAAGGTGGAGGAGACTATTTACACCTTCAGTCAGTTCCACGGACAGAAAAAGTGACATCATTCCTTTTGTACATGCAAAACATCTGCAGGCTCCACCTACTGCAGCTGTACCAAGGGACAACATAAAGATGTCACACAAGGGAAAATGGACCCTATCCAACTAACAAATAGATTTGCACCTCTCCTAACCCCTCCAAAATCAAAAACAGAAAGAAAAATTCATTCTGGGAGATTCAATAATTAAATATTGTAATTCATATGTTTGTAAGGAAGATAGTGAGCACACAACCCTCTTGTGCTACCCAGGAGCATGGATCAGAAACATAGAGGAGAACATTAATAAAATAAAAATACCAAGAAATTGATGAACCATACTACACATAGGGACACACGATGTCAGAAGGGAGCACGAAAAAGATATCTGCTATGATCTGATATCACTGGGTAAACTACTGGTATAAAATGGGGTCAAAGTGGCGATAACAGGACGTCTACCTATTCCTAGACCTAACGAGGGAATAAAAACACACCATACATAGAATTAATGCATGGTTAAAAAACTGGTGTGGTGAAAGGAACATCACATATATAAATAACTGGGATTCTTTTCACAAAAAAAATGATTTGTACTGTTATGATGAACGTCACTTGAATCATAAAGGAACAAAGATTTTATCAGAAAACACTACACACTATCTTAGACAAGAAAATTTAAACTGATTAGGAAGGGGAAAACAGAGGGTCCAGGCCAAAGAAAAAAACATGTAACACCAACATGAATAAAAAGCATAATAATAACAAAATCAATAGAATTAAAGCAATTCTGATCAATGCAAGAAGCATGTATAATAAAATACATGAGCTTGCCGGCCCGGTGGCACTGAGGGTTGAGGCGCTGGATGCTACACCTTACACCATGCTGGCAACCCAGGTTTGGAAACGCACCTGGATCATTAGCGGTCAGCAGGGGAGGGATAAGATTGAGCATCTGGAGGCCTGCTCTCCTATCCTGGGAAGGGCTGAGGGCTTCCACTGCTCTGCAGTGGCTCCTGGTGATGACCAGGGGGCACTACAGGGCTGGCACAACAAGGGGTGGTGTGGCAGATGTCAGCATGACATGCCTCAGGATGTAATTGCACGTATATACTCCAGGGGATCTAAGAGAGAAAAATGGCTAGGCACAACCATGCAGCTTGATGGCCATGCTCTGCTCTGCCCAGAGTACTGTCTTAGAATCATGTGGGGGGGCCAGCCTGGCTTGGAGTGGCATGGGGGGCCCTCCAGTGGGTTGGCAGACAGCCGCACTGGATCCCCCATCATGCGAGTGAGCCTGCTGCTCTCTGGGCAGGCAGAGCTAGTGGCTGGATGCCTCTGCTGGTAACACACCACAGCAGGCAATACATAGAAATACAATAAAATACATGAGCTTCACACAATTATTGAAAATTCTCCAAAAGAAATAATTGGGATTAGTGAGACATGGTGGAACTCTGAAAAATACTGTTGGGGTATGGACATTGAGGGAGTCAAACTGTATAGAAATGAAGTAGTAATAAAAAAGGTGGAGTTGTAGCTATTTATGTTATAAAGCAAATCAAATCTATGGATAGCACTAATAAAATCAAAGAAGGAGACAATTCTGAATCAATTTGGATAAAAATTAGTGGTGGATATTCTAAATCAATCATTGTAGGAATAATGTACCGCCCACCTAGTAGTGCAGTGGAAACTACACAAAAAAACATTATGAAGGAAATTGAAAAAGCAGGTGAATTAGGGGATCTGATAATTAAGGGAGATAGCAACATACGTGAAACTGACTGGGAAAAGAAAACAGCATCCAGCAGTATTGGTAAACAGTTTTTTGGAAACTGCAGTAAAAATGATCTCATACAACATGTTAGAGAGCCCACTAAGGGGAAACCATTTACTGAATCTAGTGATCAGCTCAGTGGTAACCCCACTAGAAAACTGCATTGTAGCTCCACCATTAGAAAACAGTGATCATAATTCTGTTAGTTTCACAACGTTGTTCATACCAATAAATTGTAGCACAGAGATATATTTATATGAGAATACTAACATTAGTGAGATTAAAAACAAGTTGGAAACCATAAACTGGGATAATATACTACAGAATAGGTCAATTGAAGAAATGTGGGATATCATAAAAGCAAACATTACAAACATAGCAAATGAAAATATACCAACAATAAGGAAACAAAAAAATAGCACCAAAAGACTGAGGTGGTTAAATAAGAGACTGCTAAAAAAAGAAGAAACTATATATGAAGCAGAAAGTATCTCCCACCTAAACATCAAAACAAACATATAAACAACATCAAAGGATTTGCACAAGAGAAATCAAGAATGCAAGGAAAAACATGGAAGTCAACTTGGCACAAAGAGCAAAAAAAGATAATTTAAAAGAATTTTATGCATACATCAATTCATTTAAAAAAAAACACAGTCTCAGTGGGCCCAATCACACATGAAAATAAAACAGTAAAGGATAATGCAGAACTGGCAGAATTATTTAATTCTTATGTCTGTGAAGTTTACAACAAGTGCTCAAGACCATGTGTCAAATTAATTCAACAAAACAATAATAAAATCTACATCACAGAAGAAGAAATTAGGATTAAAATTCAAACCTGAAAAAAAAATTTTCACCTGGGCCAGATGATATATCAGCTAAACTACTACAGATCATGGTTGATGACTTATCTCTGCCACTAAAAATATTATTTGAGCAATCATTGAACTCAAGAACAATTCTATCTGAATGTAAATCAGCCCATGTAGTCCCTATCTTTAAAATGGAGAATCATCTAAACTCCATAACTATAGGCCCATTAGTCTTACTAGCGTATGCTGTAAAAAGCTAGAATCCATTATAAAGGATAGACTATCTATGGTACTAGAAACATGTGACCTGGAACAACATTGGTTTGAAAGGGGAAGAAGCTGAACCACAAACCTATTGTGTTTTTATGAAAAGGTTAGTGAAACCCTAGACCATAAAACTCCCTGCAACACAACACATCTAGACTTCACAAAAGCCTTTCATCTCACACCACTTGGGCCATTTTAACAAAATTACAAACATTAGAAATCAACACAGTTTAAATTAACTGGATAGAAGAATGGCTGACGAACAGAGCACAGAGGGTGTTAGTGAATGGATGTTTGTCAGAAGCAGAGTCCCTGTCTAGTGGGGAGCTACAGGGGTCCAAATTGGGACCAGCACTTTTCTAGATTCTTATAGCTGACCTTTCACAAAACCTTGATACCTGGGTGTCAAAATACGCAGACGGCACCAAGATAGGAGGACCATCGGGATCAGGAAGTGAAACAGAGGTCATTCAAAGAGACCTAGACTGCATTGTCAAATGGACTGAGAACTGGGGGATGGAACTGAATCTGAATAACTGCAAAATGATGCATATGAGGAAGAAAAATTAACAAACCAATTATTATATGCAAAGCATCGCACTGCCTAAAACTAATACTGAAAGGGACCTAGGTTTACATATTACTGCTGATTTTAATAATGATAAACAGACCTCAGAGGCAATAAGAAAGGTTATAAAAACAACTTGGGCCATAAAAAGAAACCTAACATCAAGAGACAGCAAGGTCATGGTACACTTATACAGGGTATATGTGCGCCCCCAC
Source organism: Neoceratodus forsteri (assembly GCA_016271365.2). Taxonomy (NCBI): domain Eukaryota; kingdom Metazoa; phylum Chordata; order Ceratodontiformes; family Ceratodontidae; genus Neoceratodus; species Neoceratodus forsteri. Next base: position 1,332,852,724 of record CM057458.1, read on the forward strand.
CTCGAGTTCACTTCCCAATTATGGAGTCCATTTAAGAAAAAATAAATAAATAAAATTGAAAAAGTCCAAAGAAAATTCACAAAGTCAATCAAGGGGCTAGCTGAAAAAAAACTATGAAGAAAGGTTACTTTCACTCAACCTTATGTCACTTACCACCAGACGTATAGGAGGGATGTGTTACTCATGTTTGATATAATGCAGGATTTTATACTTTTAAATGAATTAAACTTCAGATTTAAAGAGGGGCTAATGAAGACTAAGGGGCATCCATTACAAATAATAGGACCAAAATTCACAAATAACCCAAGAAAATATTTCTGCACCTCAAGGATGGTGAAAGCATGGAATGGTTTACTACTCGAGGTTGTGATAAATAAGACCAAAACCGAATTCAGAAAGAAATTGGATACTTTTATATTACATGGGGGCAGTATGAAATACTTCTGAAACAAGTCCAATAGGAGCAAAAATGGGCTCACGCCTTCTGGCTCCTGACAAATCTTGGTATGAATTTTAGTATGAGTGTTTCTATTGGTGGGTCATATATCTTTTGAATAATTATCTCAAAAATATGGTGATGTCATTAACTGAGTGGTAAAGAAGGAGCTTTGCGTCTTTATTAGTACTATGGCTTAGTTTTTTACTTAAGTTAATAAAATAAAAAAAGATTCCGTTTTGTTGCGGCAAGTCAAGGAGCTGCACCACTGATATGTTTGTTAATGAGAGAGTGAGTGGTCAGGTTGTCAGGGTAGTGAGAACTGGAGTGAAGAGGAGACAGACTGTTAGCATTTTGCCACTTACAATATGTGGCTAGAGGTGAGAGTCCGGGGAGAGGATATAACAAAGGGCAGCTCTGGAGAGTGCGTGTAGCACAAGGGAAGTAGGATTCTTGTGGCAGTGTGTTAAGAAATCCATTGCTAGTGTTACAGGATCTCATAATACTATTGATGAGCATCAAATCATAGTATTACAAGATCCTGTAATACTATAAATGGAGTTCTTCAATAATATTACAGGACACAAACTGTATGCTTTTCCATAGTATTATTGGCACTATTCATTCAGTATATTACAGTCACTTAATCTAAAACAACAAGATTCATAATTCATGAGGCAAAGCCAAGTTCCTTATGCCGCTAAGGTTAGATTGGCAAAGGTTCTGTTTTTAAAACTAAAGCGTACAGCTTAAATTCAGAAAGTTGCATTGTACATGGGGGCTTCTAGCTAGTAATTTATAGCCCTTTAGAATGTGTCAGCCAGTCTGAATTCTCTGTTTCCATCCATTGTTTTATAATATTGGAAGCTTTTTAACAGAGGCTAACACTGAGGAAGGTTAAATCTTGTTGATGCTATGCTATGCTACACCATGCTACTTTACAGAGGTTAAAAGTAGCAGAAATGGGTCACAGAATTTCCAGCCTGTATTTTAGAAGAGCTTTGAAAACTGATTTCATGTTTCACTTGTGTTGTTCATATTGATGCAAGTATACCAACAGAATCACACTAAATATACTTTATTTTGAAAGCATAGGTTATTGTTCTTTCTGGCAGACACCTGACTATATATGAAACATTCACAAACAACTGTCATTAGTGTTTTATTTTAACAAAATGAAGGAAATATTCAAAAAACAGTATATGTAATTCCACTTGAAAACCTGTATCAATAGGAAAACTGAGAAGTAAATCTAGCTTTTTAAGTTTTCTTTCTATAAACTGTTTTTACTTTTTGTGATGAGTCCTGGTTGCATTAAGATATATAGTAACATATTAGAGAAAGGTATAAGCAGTAGCTCGCCCGTTGGCACAGCGGTAGTGCTGCCACTCGTGAGGCCAGTGACCCGTGTTCGGGAACAAGCCCGAGTTGCTAGACAGCTAGTCAAGGGAAGAGGTTGAGCATCCCAGAGGATGCTTGCCTCCTTAAGGGTGGAAGGACTGCATTTCCCACCATGTGACTTCCACCTGGATGATACCAGGTGGAGGAGCAGGTGTGGAGCTAGAAAGAGAGGAAGGTGCTGCCTCTCGATTTGATGGGACATTGCTACACCTTGCTTGCACGTTCCCGTCACTGAGCCTGGCTCGGCAGCTCTGTGGGAAGAGGAGTACAAAGGAAAACATCTACAATGTGGAGAATGAGGCAAAGCTGGCTTTACTGGGCCCCAGTATGCTGTCTGCCCACCTCCTGCAACCATGTAGTTTATGGGGAGCCTGGCCAATCCCCCTCACCCCACCTTTCAGGTGGAATTCCAAGGTAATGGAGGACCGAGGTCACTGGCAGAAAAAGCATGGATGGGGCTGGGAGACCAGGGCTGTGCCCATGGGAGCAGCTGCAGGGAAAAAGAGAAAAAAAATTTATGAGACGATTAGGAATGAAATTAAGCAACATTCATGAACATTACTTCCAGCATTAAAACCACTTTGTTACCTTAATTTACCCAATTCAGCTATTTTCCTTGTTGCTCAGTGACATTTTGCTGAGTAGGATTTGTTAAGACAAAATAATGTAGTGTTAATGCTGGACATTCATGTTAATGTAGCATGAATTAAGTGCAGTTACGGTACTTGTGGCAAAACGTTAGACTTTATAAAACGTGATTTCTCGTCATGTTGCCAGTGCCACAACAATCTACATTCAGATAATGACACAGGCATCACATAGTTGATGCATGTGTCATTTAACATGGAAACATAGAAGCTAATGGCAGATAAGGATTGCAAGGCCCATCCAGTCTGCCCATTTTTTCTATCTTATGAATGTGCCATAGGCCTTTACTCTGTCAATGGCCTATTTAGTCATACTCATCTGTAGTGCTCCCGTATGCCTATCCCAAACCTCTTTGAAGCCCTGCACTGTATTCATATCCAACACTTCCTGAGGTAGGCTGTTCCATGAATCCACCACCCTTTCTGTGAAAATGAACTTCCTCACATTACCCCTTAATCAGCATCCCTCTAATCTCATGCTGTGTCCTCTTATCCTGATATTTTTCTTATATTGAAACACATTAGACTCTTTCATCTTGTTAATGCCCTTAAGATATGTGAATCCTTTGATCATATCACCTCTTTTCCTCCTTTTCTCTAGGGTATACATACTGAGCTCCATTAATCTGTCCTCATGTTTTCTGATGCAGACCCTGCATCATTTTGGTTGCCCTTCTCTGGACTGCTTCCATTTTTTTAATGTCCTTGTGCAGGTGAGGCCTCCAGTACTGCACATAGTACTCCAGATGGGGCCTAACCAGTGTCTTGTAAAGAGGGATTATTACCTCCCTCTTTTGACTTGTGATACCCCTACTAATGCATCCCAACATCCCTCTAGCTTTACCTACTGCCTTAGTTGTCTGCTTGGATGATTTCAGGTCATCTGTGATGATGATGATGCCCAAGTCTCTTTCTTTCCTTGTGATTGCCAGCAACTCCCTTCACAACCTTTAGCTTTAGGGTTTCTCTTCCCTATGTGCATGATCATGCAGTTCTTTGCATCAAACCCCAGCTGCTACTCTTCAGACCATTTTGCTAGTTTTTCCAGATCTCTTCTCATTCTGCCCAACCCATCAGGATCATGTACTCTGTTGTAGATCTTGGTGTCATCTGCAAACAGAGAAACTTTACCCTCCAGTCCATCTGCAATGTCATTAATGAAGATATCGAAGAGGACTGGCCCTAGGACTGATTGCTGAGGTACCCTACTTGTGACATGCATCACTTATGACTGTATATCATTTACCACCACTCTCTGTTTTCTCCCTGCCAACCAGTTTGCCACCCAGTTGACCAACTTGTGACCCACCCTGAGCCTACTCAACTTATTAATCAATCATCTATATGGAACAGTGTCAAACGCTTTGCTGAAGTCAAGGTAATCAACATCAACTGCACCCCCTTGGTCCACCACTCTGGGTACTCAGTCAAAGAAATCTATGAGATTAGTTTGACAGGACCATTCTGTTGTAAACCCATGCTGTCTTGGATCCTGTGCTCCTATGGATTCCAGGTGTTGCACTATCATTTCTTTAAGGAGTGTCTCCATAATTTTGCCCACTACTGAGGTAAGACTGACTGATCTATAGTTCCTTACCTCCACCCTGCTGCCACTCTTCTGGAGTGGGATCACATGAGCCCTTCTCCAGTCTTCGGGGACTTCTCCTGTATGCAGAGACTCACTAAACAGTTCTTCTAGTGGCTCTTCTAATTCCACCATGAGCTCCTTTAGTACCTTGGGATGTATGCCATCAGGCCCTATTGCCTTGTCCACCCTGATCTTAGTGAGCTCTTGCAGGACCCTTTCTTTTGTGAAGGGACATGTGCACACCTCCCTCCCCCCTGTGTCCATGGTGCTGAGCTGTGGGCCCTGCCCTACGTTCTCCTCAGTAAATACTGAGCAGAAGTATCTATTTATGACAGATGCTTTTCCTTGGCCTTCCTCTGCACACTCCCCCTTATCACCTGTGATCATAGCAATACCCCTCTCTGGACTTTCTCTTTTGACTAATGTATCTGTAGAAAGTCTTGTCCCCTTCTTTTACTGGAATGGGATGATTTAGTTCTAGTGAACAAATTGAACAATACCATGTGGTGGTCACTGGCCCCCTAAGTGACCTTCTATCTGGAGATCTGTGATCCTTTCCCCGTTAGTCAGTACTAGATGTAGGATAGCCCTGTCTCTGTTGGGTTGTTGTGCAAATTGTCTGAGGCCCTCCCCCTGCATGGAATCCACTATGTGCTTAGTCCTGGTGGATGCTCCGACCGGTATTGACCAATCCAACAGAACTCCAGGAGGAAGGAGCTACTGGTATAACTAAAACTTCTCTACTGGGACTAAGAACTAGATCTCTTGTACTGGGACCTTCAATTAAAGGTAAAAAAACAAAAAAAAAAGGAGTTGGTGTGTTTGTCAGAGGTAGTTAAAGTAAATTGTTATCTGTTATCTGTGTACTTATTTAGGTGCTTGTCACAGGTGTCAGAAGGGAATTGTTATCTGTGAAATTAACTAAGTGTAGAAAGATTTGCAAAGTAGGGGGAGTGGCTTAGCTAGAAGGAGCCAGGTTAAGACCAAATATAAATACTGCCCTAGATAGCTTCTGCCAGAGGACAGACAGAACTCCAGGAGCTACTGGTATAACTAAAACTTCTCTACTGGGACTATATTGCCCTCCTTCCCTCCCTCCACCCCACCCTAAACCAGTTCTACTTTTATAGGCACAGGATTTAACTGACAACAGGAACTTCCTGTTTGGGAGCAGGAAGTGAGTGATCACAGAGCCACCAAAGACTCACCATCCGAGAAAGGCAAGAGTAGCTCTCCATCCCCCCTAGCTGCTGGAGGTCTGACTTTGAGCAAGTAAGGAGACTACTGAGAAATATAGGAACTTCTTGTCTCAGAACAGGAAGATCACGAGATAAAAGGGTGCAGATGCAGTAAGTGAGTAGGAAGAGAAGAAAAAAAAAGAAATAAACAGAGGAAAGAGTAAGTATTCCAAATAACAGTTAGGGAGCCAGAAAAAAGACATGATGGGAGTGGTGCAGTGCAGTGGCTGTGGAGCAGCAGTCTTCCAGGAAATGTTTTGGAGGATGTAGTGTTGTCCCATCTGCAGACACCTCTCTGAGCTGAGGGAGGAGGTTGCTCATCTCCAGGCTGAGTTGGCCAGGAATTGTGGGACCTTCTGTCCCACCCAGGGACCACCAGGGTCACTGCTGTTGCCTCAGAGGTTGCCAAGAAAGAGGAGTGTTTGGACCACAGTGGGCTCAGGGAGGGTGAGGGTGGTGGAACAGAGGCTCATTCCTCCAGTTGTACCTCTCCACAATTTCTATGCTGTTCTGGAAAAGTGTGGTTCCTCTACAGAGGCACCCACAGTGGAGACCAAGGAGGATGCTCGGAACCTCTACAAAGGAGACCCAAAGGAGGGTGGCATGGGACCCCACATGGGAAGGAAACAACTCCTGGTGGGGGACCCCATTGTTAGGCAGGTAGGACTGGGGGAGGAAGGGGAGAGGGAGGTAAGGTGACTGCCTGGTGCCATGGCTTGGAGAGACAGGGAGCGAATCCTCAGGATCGCAGGAGCAGCTGCACAAGGGAGGGAGCTGGATGTCATTGTCCACCTAGGGACAAATGACCTGGCTAAGAAAAGGATCAGAGCAGTGCAAGATGTGTTTGTGGAGCTGGGGAGGGGCCTTAGACAAATAGCACACACAGTATCCTTCTCAGAGGTGCTGCCTGTCTATGGCATGGGTGAGGCTAGGGTGCTCCACACCATGGGATTCAATCAGTGGTTGAAAAACTGGTGCAGAGCTCAGGGATTTGGCTTCATTGGAGACTGGGGGTCCACCTGGAGGGATGCAGGCCTATACTGGCATGATGGTCTGCATCTGTCCAGGAGGGGAACCAGGATCCTAGGTGATAGATTTAAATACTTCATTGACAAGTATTTAAACTAGCCAAGGGGGGAGGCACTGGAAAGGAGCATGGAAATCCTAGCCCCCCCAAAATATCAGGGTACTAAGTGAGGTAGACACCAACATAGAGTGTCAATAGGGAGAAGTGCAGGGGTAAATGGAGAAAGTGACAAATGCAATAAGGACAGAGATGGGTCAAAAAGGGGTAAGGCCATCAAGAAATGGAGGGTAATGAGTACCTATGCCTGTAGTCTTGGCAACAAGCTCCCTGAACTGGTGGCCTTGATGGAAGAGGGATGCCTGGATAGTGTAGCAGTCACAGAAACATGGTACACAGAGAACCATGACTGGGATGTTACCATACCAGGGTACACAACTTACAGGAGAGAGAGGGAGGGCAGAAGGGGGGGAGTAGCTCTCTATGTAAGGGAAGGGAAGGGATAAAAGCAACTGAACAAAAGAGTAAACAGGGAGGAGAGGAGGCACTGTGGGCCATCTTAGAGACTGAAAATGGTGCCACAATCCACACAGGGGTTGTATATAGACCCCAATGTCAGGGGGAGGGAATGGACAAGGATAAGATAGAAGGCATACTTAGGATGGCAGAGAAAGAGGAGATACTGTTGATGGGGGACCTTAACATGCCAGATGTTAACTGGAGCACCTTTGTGGTAGCCACATCCAAAAGCAGGGCCATTCTTGATGCCCTTCAGGTGTCATGCCTCAAACAGCTAGTTTTGGAACCCACTCGTGAGGGAGCAATCTTAGACCTCGTACTCTCAAATGGGGACAGTGAGAGGATGTCAGATCTAGAAGTGGGTAGCCATTTGGGAACAAGTGACCACCAAACAGTATGGTTCACGATAAACTCTGCTACAGAGTCAAGCCATACAAAAGTGAGGGTTCTAGACTTCGGGAGGGCTGACTTTGGCAAGATGGGAGAGTGCCTTAGAAAAGCACTAGCAAACAGGCTAGAAGGAGGGGTGGAGCAACAATGGGCAAATATCAAAACTGCCATCACAGAGGCAACAAGCCTTTGTGTGAAGCAAATAAACAAATCAAAATGAAAGAAAAAGCCACTATGGTTCTCAAAAGAGGTGGCGGTGAAGGTTAGGGAAAAAAGACAGCATTTAGGAAGTATAAGGAAACACAGAAGGAGCAGAACAGAGAACTGTACCAGTCAAGGCAGAAGGAAGCAGGGAGGGTAGTCAGAATAGCAAAGGCACAAACTGAGGAAAAGATAGCTAACTCTGTTAAGAAGGGGGTTAAAACCTTTTATAGGTATATCAGGGAGCGTAGAAAGACAAAGGGAGGGATAGTGAGGCTGAATAAAATGGATGGTGGGTGGGCAGAGAGTGACAGTGATAAAGCAGGGATACTGAATGAAGGGATACTGAATGAATACTTCTATTCAGTATTCACAAAAGAGGAAGTGGGGGAGGTGCCTAATCCAATTAATAGAAGCACTCTGGAGAGGGGGGTTGATCCCAGTCCTTTCACAGAAGAAAGGATTCTGAAAGAACTTCTAAAACTGAAGGTGGACAAAGCAATGGGGCCAGATGGAATTCACCCCAGAATTCTAAAAGAATTAAGCAGAGAACTAGTGACACCACTGACTACGCTTTTTAACAAATCATGGGAGGATGGCATGGTACCTGAGGACTGGAAGAAGGTGGATGTGATTCCCCTTCACAAAAGTGGGACCAAGACGGAGGCAGAAAACTACAGACCTGTCAGTTTGACCTCTGTGGTAGGGAAAGTGATTGAATCACTTCTAAAGGAAAGAACTGTTGAGTACCTAGAGGCCAGTGGGGCACAGGACCCAAGGCAGCATGGGTTCACAGCAGGAAGGTCATGTCAGATGAATCTAATTGATTTCTTTGACTGGGTGACCAAAGTAGTAGACCAGGGAGGGGCTGTGGACATGGCCTACCTAGACTTTAGCAAAGCATTTGGCACAGTCCCACACAAAAGATTAGTAGTCAAATTAACCAGCCTGGGAGTGGGTCCCAAGGTGATAGCCTGGGTAAAACATTGGCTGAACAACAGGACACAGAAGGTAATTGTAAATGGAGTCCACTCTGAAGAAAGAGGGATTACTAGTGGGGTACTGCAGGGTTCAGTACTGGGTCCAGTCCTTTTTAATGTCTTTATACGTGACATTGCAGAGGGACTGGAAGGAAAAGTATGCCTCTTTGCAGATGACACAAAGATCAGCAACAGGGTTGATACACAAGGAGGCATGGAAAGGATGAGAAGGGACTTGGCAAGGTTGGAGGAATGGTCAAATGTATGGAAGCTTGGATTCAATGCAAAGAAGTGCAAAGTAATGCACCTGGAAAACAAAAACCCTGGGGAAGATTACACAAGGGGGTAGTAACAACAACAAAAATGGAAAGAGACCTGGGGTAATCATATCAGATGACCTTAAGGTTGGCAAGCAATGCGAGAAGGCGGTTGGGAGGGCTGGGGGATACTAGGATATATAGGGAGAGGTATCACCAGCAGAAAACAGGAAGTTGTTATCCCCCTGTACAGACAGTTGATGAGACCCCATCTGGAGTACTGCATCCAGTTCTGGAGACCCCATCTCTGCAAGGACATAGACAGGATGGAGGCAGTTCAGAGGAGGGCAACTAAAATGGTGCAAGGTCTGCAAGAGAAGCCATACGAGGAGAGACTAAAGGAGCTTAATATGTATACCCTTGAGGAAAGGAGGGAGAGGGGGGACATGATAGAAATGTTTAAATACCTCAGTGGAATCAACAAAGTCCAAGAGGGTAGCACCTTTCAGAAAAAGAGATGTGCAAGAACAAGGGGACACAATTTGAAGTTAGAGGAGGGCGGCTCAGGGGCAATGTGAAGAAGTATTTTTTCACAGAAAGGGTGGTGGACGCATGGAACAGCCTTCCTGAGAAGGTTGTGGGGTCTAAAGCTGTGGGAGAATTCAATAATGCATGGGACAGACATAAGGCAATTTTTGCAGGGGGTAGGAGGAAATAGGCTGTTGGTTAAATAGGATCTGCAGCTTATCCTCTAGGTAGGGAAATGGGCAGACTAGGTGGGCCAAGCGGTCCTTATCTTCCGTCAAAGTCTATGTTTCTATGTATCTGGCATATTGAAGTCTTCCATTAGCAGACCCTCCCCTTTACCTGTCATATTTTGTATATCTTCTAACAGTAATATGTCTATGTCCTCCCCCCTAGTCTGGAGGCCTGTAGACCACCCCAGTTCGAATGGCTGTCCCATTTACTGTTTCCAGAGTGACCCACAGTTCTTCTGCCCCCCCCCTTTTCTTCACCTCGGTCTCTTATGAACAGTACATAACTGAGTACTGTAGTCTCCCAAGCGTGGTTACTGGTGAACCATGTCTCACTAATGGCTACTGTGTCCAGTTTAGCCTCTGTCATTATTGCCTCCAGGTCTGGGATCTTGTTTCCCAGACTGCAGGCATTTGTGTACATAATTTTCCATTTGCCAGATTTTGGTGCGTTAGTTGTGGGGTGAGGTCCGGCTTTTCCTCTGTGCATCATATGGGAAGCTGGACCTTTTTCTTCACCTGGTGTTGCAGATGAACTACAAACATGCTGAACTCCTGTTTGATCACTAGCTGAGGTGGGAGGGGTGCTCTTTCCGTTCAATGTATCAGGGGCTGCTCCCCTCTCCACATTTGCTAGTTTAAATATTCTGCAAAGACATCAAACTTCTGCCCCAATGCACTAACTCCCTCCTTAATCAGATTTTTTTTTGCTGAAAAGCAGGTAAGATGTTATAAATGCACCAACATGTTTGGAAATAGCAATCAAACACTTTGGCACATTTATTGTGACCCATGTGCAGCTGACAATCAGAAACTGTGTCTGCATCAAAACCTTTAAAGCTCTGACCCATAAGGCTGGATTTTAAAAGGCCCTGTTGCAAGTGCTGCAAGTTGTATTCAGAAAATATTTTTGCTATAAAACCAGTAAATTGTCCAAAATGAAACAAAGTGTTTAACAAAAGCAATCCAAAATGTGCGTCCCCTTATTGTGCCACAGGCACAGGCAATTGCACAGGCACAATTTGGGAACTGTGTCTTGATCAAGACTTTTAAAAATCCAGCCCCTAGACCCCATCCAATCTGTTCTGGATCACTGTTTTGAAACTACTGCCCTTCTGCCCACTATATACTTGTACACTATAATGTGTAGCATAGTGTTGTGTGGCGTACTGTTACCTACATACTGTATAATCCCCCTCATTGCTAATGCTTTTTGTTAAAGACTTCCCTCTACTGAGTCTATGATGAGGTGATGAAGATCCTATGGCTGGGGCCAATTTCCTCAGCACACATAATGCATTCAAATGGAAATGTGTGACGTCAGAAACTTTTGCTGCACATTTTGTTGTGAAGTTCACCATCTTTGCATGGTGAAAAGTCACATTTCATGTAACATAGAAACATAGATGTTGCTGACAGAAAAGGACCTTCTGACGCACTTAGTCTGCCCTATAAAATTCCCTAGCTACTTTGTTACCGCAGATCCTACTTGAGCTTGAGGAGGTTAGGTAGTTCTTCACCTGGCAAAGTGCCCACTTCATAAAACAAAGAACACTGCAAACTGCACATTGCCAGGAATGTGTCACTATGCATAGCTCTTTGCCCAGTGAAGTGGGCAGTTCTTCAGGTAAAATGGCATTTTGTCAGTTGAAAATACACTCTGTCTGAAGTGCCACTTTGCATAGTTTGAATTATTTTTAACAAAAGGTTTATAAAGTAAAAAACTCTCTTCATCCATGTTCTCACCTTGTCCACCCTCTCCTCCATGGTCCCAAGCATTTAACAGTATTTCCCCTACCCTGCCACCCTCTAGCACCCTACCTCCCTCCTCCCCCAGTCCCTGTGATGTTGCCTAAAAATTTTACTGTGACAAAAAAAGGCAATATTCCCCACCCTTATTGATACCATAATCCTCCACCCACCCACCAGATGCAATAGTACTAAACAGATAGACCCCCACCTCCCACATTCTGGCATTTAATCATCAACCACCATCATGCTCACATCCAAAACAGAAAGATGCTGTAAAAAATGAAATCAGAAAAATGGTGCATTGCCTGGCACAGCCCACCCTCTGCCTTGGCCAACCAACATCCTCTACATGAAACTGGGGGCATGATCTTAATTGTCACCTGATTGCTTCCTGTTGAGCCAATCAGGCCATTACTAGAAGTATAGCCCAGGTTCCTTTCAGAAGATGGTGACCAGCCCATGTGGAGCGAGGGCAGTTATGGCTGCTGTGCTGTTGGATTGACTTAATTTCTCACAATATCCTTCTGTTTTGAGGGTCACTGGGGATAGTGGGGTGCTGAGAGTGGCGGGTCTGTATATTACTACTGGGCTGGGTGAGTGATTGGGGGAGGAGTCCGACACCACTGGTGTGGGAGGGGAATCTTTTTTTTTCTTCTGATGTCACTTACCTTTTTATGCAACAGTACTGAGATGGGGAGAAGGAGGTTGGGATCTGTTGGGTGGCTGGGCATTTAAAAATGCTTTTAAATTGTGGGGGTGATCATGGGAGGAAGGGAAGGAAAAGAAAACTCCTGGGAAAGTTGGATGAAGTCAGGAAAATTTTGTCTCACTACGTGTAATGCAAAGTGCCTGTCTTCACACCAAATGTAGCTGCAAAGTTTTTATTCATAGCATCTGTATTTAGGTTCCCTGTTAGAAACTAGGACAGTTTCAAGAGAATACCCAATCCTGGGCAAACCAGGCACTAACTTAGAAATTTCAAAACAGAGAAAAAGAGAATGACAGTAAACAACCTGAACAGTGAATCCAGCCTGTCCAAAGATTCCCTGATTCAGAATCTTTCTAATGTAGATTATTCCCTCCCAGTAATCCCTTCCCCTTCTGCAGTATGCTGTCTAATAAATACTTTTATTGCATCCCAATATACTATACAGTAATAGTTGGTTACAGATCATTGTCTGGAAGCTTGTTTCACCCCCAGAACACATTTAGTGAATTAATATTTCCTGATGTCATTTGTGAATCTCCTCCTCTTAACTTAAGTATATGAACTCTGGCAGGCATAGTCTTTCTCAAATTAAATAAACTTTAAATAAACTTGTAGAGTCCATGCTGTTAAACCTCACTCATCAACTTGAAAATCTTTATCATGTCCTTCCCCCTCTTCTGCCCTCCACTGAGAACATGTTAAAATTTGTCAGCCTCTCCTCATATGTCATTTTCTATTACCCAAGAATAATCATTGTGGCCCTATATTGCACTGTTTCTAATCTATTTCTGTCCTTTCTCAGGGAATGGGTCTCCAAACTGCACATATTACTCCACATGTGGTCTTACTAGTTATCAATACAGTGGCAGTATTACCTAATTTCTTCAAGAAATTCCATCCTAAGCAGCATCCCAGCATCCTGCTAGTCATCTAATATGGCTTATTACAATGAGAAGCAACTTTTAGATTTTTGCTTATCCTTTCTCGTAGGTCGTTGTCTTCCTCCATGCTCACTAGTGGTGTCACGTCAGTATAATGTAGTACACATCCTGAATACTTCCTTTGCCCCCTCCCCCCATGCATTATGTTGCACTGTTTTGCTTTGAATTTCAACTGACACATATAAAACCATTTCTCTAATTTCTTCACATACTGTTTTATAATGTTAACATGTTCCTTAATATAAACCTCTAGAACAAAACTCAGAATCATCTGTGAACAGACATACTGCACTTTACCATGTTCATGTAATGAGTGAAAGGTTATAAAAGTAAAGTTTCTTGTGTGGATAGGTGATTATAGGACTCTCTTTCATAGCTCGTCACTAAAGTTTTGATGCTTGTCATTCTGTCAAGGAGGAAAGCATTGAAAAGTTTTACATCACCAAACCATCAACTTCTTTTCCTACTGATCATCTCCTTCCCATAGAATGGTACTCATTCACAGCTAGGGATCAATTCTCAAAGCTCACGACATGGTGCAAGGGGCTTGCGCCACAAAGAATGGTGCAAAGTGCCCCCTTGCACCAAAAGATGTGCTGGTAGCAATTCTCAATGGCAGCCTGCATCAACCACAGGCTGCCTGCCCCAAATGGGGCCTTCATTACCCGTATGCCACAAAATCATCTGCAGCGTGGTGCTAGGGGGGCCTGCGGCACACAGAGGATGCCATATGCCCTAATGCAGGATTCTCAAAATCCCCACAGAGGGCAACATTCTAAGTACCCTTAGAACAGCCATGGCTGATCTAATGGTACTTAGAAATGTCCTCTGGGAGGGTTGAGAAGGCTATGCCAATGTGCCATGCCCCCCATCCCCAGTCCCTGTTTCCAGTGTTATAATCACCCTGGTTGTCTCCCTGATCTACACTGTCACCCCTACATGGAAATAATAACTGCAACCCATCCATGGTGGTATTTTGACCCCCTTCCTAATCCCCAATTTCTTCAGTATATGTAAATAATAAAGAACACCCATCCCTGGTGGTCTAGTGGACCCCACCCTCCCATCCCGGCGAGTAGTGCCCACCACCCGTACCCCCATCCTAAACCCGGGCCAGCAACTGGCTAGCCCTTATCTCACCACCACAGCTGGCTGCCAACTGACTGGTCTCTGAGTGCGTACAGTATAATACAGTACACACTCATTGACTGACAGCTGTGAACCAGCTGTCATTCAATGAGCGCATACTGTATTATACAGTGCGCGCTCAGTGACAGGTCAGTCAGCAGCTGGCCATGGTGGTGAGAGGAGGGCTGTTACGGTTACGGTCTCAGTTTTAGGATAGGGGTGTGGGGTGGTGGGCATTATCTGCTGGATTAGTTGGTTTGGAGGTCCACTAGACCACCAGGGATGGGTGTTATTTGTTGTTTATATATATCAGAGAAATTGCAGATCAGAGATGGGGTTCACTATACCACTGTGGTTGGGGTACAGTTATTATTTTTATAGATGGTCGACAGTGGGGATCAGAGAGAGGGGTTCACTACACCACCATTTATTATTTATGTATAGGGGTGACATTGGGGGATCAGAGAGGGGGTTCATTATACATCCATATATGGGTGCATTTATTATTTCTATATGGGGTGACATTGAGGATCAGAGAAGGGGTTCACTATGCCACCATGGATATATTTAAACAACAGGGGCTTGGGGCTTGGGGGAGCTGTCCTGGACTGGCGCACAGCCACTCCACAGCTTGTGGCAGCACCACATTTCTGGTACACAGCCAGGGTTGCTGCAAGATGAGGGACTTTGCCATTGGGACCCTGCCTGATACAGAATCAGGTGCAGGGTCCCTGGTGTACCAGGCATTAATGCAAGCTACCATTTGACCCAGCTTGCATCAATCTAAGGCCCCTTTGAGAAAAGGACCCAGAGTATTCAATTTATTGTGCTCTGTTTCTTATGGCCTGTTTTTGAAGGTACTGTATTGAATTGATCTGTTTCCCTCTGTCCCTCATACCTAATGGAAGTCCTGTTGACCTGTTGATCTCAAAATGCATTTTTTCATTCTACTCATATTTGTTTATTAATTCTATTTAATACACAAAAGATCAAAACTTACCAAGCCAGTATCCACGTGTGTTATCAGTGTACTTGGACAACAGATGGGGACACCATGTGTTATTAATGCACTTGGATAGTAGTAGTAGTAGTATTTGTTTTTGGTGCCTTCCTCAGAGGCCTGGGGTGCCATTACAAAATAGTGCAACAGCACAATCAACCAATACTAATACTAGCATCCATCATAAACATGACAATAAAAACTCTGAAACCACACATATAATTAATCGACTAAAATCAATTAAAATCCATAGTGGAACCAAATGCCTGAACAAATAGGTAAGTTTGAAGGCCTTTTTTGAATATTTTTCCCAAAGGGGCCTCCCTCAGAGCCCTGGGTCATGAATTCCAGATTACTGGTCCTACCGCAATGAAGGCTCAGTCCCCAGATGTTTTATGTCTAGTTTTTGGGATCACCAGGAGGCCCACATCAGAAGAACGGAGAGAGCAAGCAGGATGATATGGATGTAGGAGATTACACAGGTAGCCCAGACCCAGCCTGCGTAGGGCCTTATAGGTTAACAAACTGATCTTATAGGAGATGCACCACTTCTAGTAACCAGTGCAGTTCCCGCAATGCTGGAGTAATGTGGCTCAGCCTAGGGAGGCCTGTCAGCAGTTTCACAGCCATATTCTGTACCAGCTGTAGGCATTGTACTGTAGTGTAAATCCACTGACCCTGAGGTAGAGGATGTTGCAGTAATCGAGACGAGATGTCACAAAAGCATGCACCCGTGAAGGCAGATCATCAGGGTGGACAAGGGAATAAATCTGGCTAATATTTCTAAGATGATTGAAACCACTCCAGATGACTGCCAACACCGGAGCTTAAAATAGCATCCCTTCATCTGGAATGACACCTTGATTCTTCACCTGTTGGGCAGTGTCAAGATGACAGGAACTGAGACTGAGAGTCGATATTCTCTCTGACACTGTCAGGCTCCTTTTCTACCCAGCTCAAGCATCAGTACTTCAGTCTCATCAGGACTGAGTCTCAGTCAGCTCGAGGACATCCAGCCCTGGATCTTAGCCAGACATTTGTTTGAGTAATCTCCATGGTGGTGTGTGTGAGTATATGCGCACTTTGGAACTAGACATAGAAACTATCAGATTATTCCCAGGGCACACCGGGAGCCGAGCAACATAGTTGTTCAGTGTGCTTTTCTGGTGAAACTCTTCAATAAATAAATAAATAAAATTCCCCTGATGTTACCAGCAGTCTTTAGAAGCTGCCACAGTAAGGCAAGTCATCACTCTGTTGATTACAATACTCTATCAGTGTTATAACTGAATAATTTAGTTTCTAGTAAATAAAGGCCCTCTCAATCCATTAAGCAAAATGTGCTTGCTCTGCAAACAGCAGCAAATTATAGATTAAAATATTGACTGAAATATTGACTGCTTTCACTGACGTGGCAACAAGTGTTGCATTATGCCAAATCCTAACAGCTGTTACAATTTTAAATGGAGGACTAGGCAAACTATAATAATATAATTATCTAAATTGTAATGGTATACTACTAGAATAGGAATAAGTCAACACTTTAACCAAAACAGTAAGAATGGCACTGTTGATTTAAGTAATCCATCAACTGAACCCTGACATAACTGAGGTTTTGGTGGTGAACCCAGGTCACTGGGTAAAGGGGTCTTCAGCTGGGTAGGCCCCTGGGCTTTTGCTAGGTGGTCACCAGCTGTTGGCCTCTGAATGGGTGAGGAGTCTGGGTGTTATTTTTGATGAGACTTGACCCTGAAATCCCAAGTGTCATCCATCTAGACCTCATTTTACTATCTGAGGAATATTGCCTGGATTAAGCATCTTGTTCCGCCTGATGATCTACCAACATTGGCCCATGCCTTTGTGACTTTCTGCCTTGATTGCTATAACACCCCATACCTAGGGCTTCCAGGGGTTGATATCTGCCATTTACAGCTGGTGCAGAATGCTGCAGCACAGTTATTGACTGGGCTCTCTTGATCTAGCCATGTCAGACCTGTGTTGCATGGGCTGCACTGGCTGCCAGTTCAGTGGTGGATCACCTTTAAAGTCAGCTTGCTGACCTACAGGGCCCTACATGAACAGGGATCGAGTTATCTGCATGAGCTCCTTTGTCCCTATTGCCACCTCTGACCACTCCACTCAGCCAATGAGGGATTACTAGAGATTCCCAGGGTCTGCCTGAAGACTTCTGGAGCCTGTGCATTTGCTTTTGTTGCTCCTACCCTGTGGAATTCTCTACCTCATCGGATATGAGGGTGCCCGACCATGGAGATCTTTAAATCTGCCCTTAAAAGATTTTTATTGTGTCTTGTTTATCCCAATAATTAATTTATGGCATTCTGTATTTTTAATGGTTTTAAAATTTACTGTTTTATGTCTCTGTAAAAGTGCTTTGGTATTTATTGAATTGCACTTGCAACAAATAAAGCTTATTATTATTATTATTGTACATTGTTACAACATGCTTTGTGAAAGCATTAAGTAGCACTGCACAAGCAGGCTGTTTGGGCTTCTCGCCCTGTATGCATGACTAAGCCCCTCATTATCATGTGCTTAAGTAATTCATTTGTGCTCAAGTGCTAACAACTTTGTGCCACACTAACTGTGGCTTTAAATATGACACATGCCACACTAGCTGCCTCTTCTACACACAAAGCCCAGTTTTCATGGCACACACTTTGTTAGGGTGATGCAAACCATTCTACTATGGGGCACTGAATGTAATATCCTCAGTGCTGAAACTTCATTCCCCTTCCCCACACCCCCATCCCTATTACAGCTCTGAAACCTACTGACATGGAGCTTCACTACACAGTTATAGGAGCTAGCAAATACAGTACATACAATATTTCAAGTGCTATCTAGGTTTCAGCATCTGATGAAAAAAAATTAGGTGTTGAACTGTTTTCTATAATTTTTTTTATTTATTGGAGTTTGTTAACAGGGTCAGTTCACTAAGACAGATGTCTCTTTTTAAGGAGCGACCCATAATTAATTATATGCAGGGCAGGAGAAAAACATACATACAGCAGTTTAACAGCAACAGCATTATGTCCTTGCATCAAGTCATCACAATTACAGTTTCAAGTGAGTAAGTGTTAACATAAAAGCACAAAGCATTTTAGTTGCAATTAAATTATCACATTTCCAGTAACAGATGAGCAAGATTCCACATAAGGACACACAACCAAGTGCACATATTTCACTGGATTTCAGAGGTTTTGAAACTGCAAATCATTCTTGCATTAGAAGGGCTACCATCACTCTAAAATAATATCTGCTGGTTCAGCCCATTGTGAATATATGATTTTGAAGGAATTTGTTGACTTTGGTTGCTGTAGCAACTGCAGGGCAACCAGATATATCAAATCACTTAGACCAAGAGACTGAAGAATTGACAGCGTAATTTTTCATCATGACAGTTCCAGTAAACAGATACAGAAAATGAGATTGCTCCAGAAGTCAAGTGGTGGTTCTTATATAGTCAAATCACTTTCCTCAAAGGCACTGTGTTTATAATAAGAACTGATTTAGGCAGAACAAATTATCGTTTTTTAGTGTCAGATGAAAGATAAAGCATTCCTGCCCCTAGAAGACTAAAACTGTAATCATATAAAAAAAGAGAGCGTATTATTTATTTATTTATTGAGGAATCAGAATTACACCCTTTGAGTCAAAGACTCTTTTGCAAAGGTTCCTCATCGGTAGACATAGCACAACATCACAAGTACAGGTGCAAGACATCAATCAGTCCATATATTACATTAGCAGGTAAGGTAAAGAATTGAGTAACATTCCATAGCAGAGGGAAGAGACAGCCCAGAGTCGTGTGCAAAACAGCAGATAGTACAACATCACAAGAACAGGTGCAAGACATCAATCAGTCCATACATTACATTAGTGGGTACATTTTTTAATTTTTTTTCTATTCTGTTTGTAGCCCCTCAGCCTGGAACTCTCTCAGGCCACTGCACTCACCAGCTTGCTCTACCACCCGCTATGTTCCCCTGCCATCTTCAAGTTCGGTATGGCTCCCCGGGTAGGGGAGAAAAACCCCAGGAGACCATTGGGGCAGTGGCGGGGAACCAGCTTTGGGCGTGTGGCAGTGGCACTGGCAGGGTCATTGCCTATCCAGGGCTGGAGGGGTGTTTCTTGTGTTTAGCCTGAGATCCCCCTTCCCCCTGTGTAGTGCACATCTGATGCCAAGGTGCACGGCAACCCTGCCTGCGTCAGCCACACTCTTACGTGCAGCCTGGCGGCTCAATGGTACCTCCGGTCTCCACTGGGGGTCGCCAGAGCACCGGGAATCTCTAGCCCTCCCACCTGGAGAGGAAAGCTGCCCAGAGGCGCTCAGTCCATCTCCATCACCTGCCAACCTCTGACTCTCAAGCTCGCTCCCGAACTCGGGTTGTCAGTGCGGCACAAGGTGTGGCATCCAGCGCCTCAACCCTCAGTGCCACCGGGACGGCTAGTAGGTACATTAAAGAATTGAATAACATTCCTTAGCAGAGGGCAGAAACAGCCCAGAGTCATGTGCAAAAACAGCAGCAAAAATTATGGAAAGCAAGATACAGATTGTAAAGACAGTGTGAGGGAGGTGGTAGGGGATGAGTTGGTATAGTACTACTAGGAGCAGTCGCAAGTAGAGTTGTTAGTGAGAAATACCTTGAGTGAGGTTTTAAAAGGGCCAATTTTTGTACCAGCAGTCAGAGTAACAGGTAGGTCATTTAGCCAGCTTAGAGCCCTGTGATAAAAGGCTCTCTGACCGATAGATGTCCTGCAGTGGGGGACCAAGAAGGGGACTTTGGAGGTACTTCTGGTGAATCTTTGTGGGAAGGAGGGTTGGATGAGGCCCTGTAGGCTAGGTGAGGTGAGATTCCACTGTATTTTCTTCACCAGGAGGCATGTGTGGTGCTTAAGGTGACATTTGAAGTTTAGCCAGTTAGAGCGTCTGTAGAGGTCACACGTGTGGGTAGTTTTATTGCAGCCTGTCACCAGGCGACTGACCTTGTTTAGTGCTGTCTTGATGTGACAGAGAGCAGTGTTGTCAGCTGAGCCATAGAACAACAATTCCATAGTTCAGCACAGAGAGGACCAAGGATAACACAGCAAGACGTAGCCCCTCATTAGGCAGACAGTGTTTGATCCGATAGAGGAAGCCAATTCTGGAGTTAATGGTGTTACAGAGGATATGGATATGTGCATGATAGGTAAGGGAGGAGTCAAGGGTGATGCCCAAGTATTTGAACGCGTTTACCTGCTCAAGAGGGGAGCCTTGGGTGGTGTTGACAAGTAGAGTGGAGTCATGGTAGGGGTTCTGACAGTGTGCAAAGATCATGGTCTTAGTTTTCTTATAGTTTATTACTAACCTGTGCTCTGTGAACCAGGTCTCAGCTTCTGTGAAGGACTTCTGTAGGGCATCCTGCAATGGTTGAGTCTGAGGGTTGCTCCAGTAAATGACTGCATCGTCAGCGTAAAGAAGTAACCGATCAGAGCAGGCTCCAGGTAGTGAGTTTAGGAAAAGGCTAAATAGAAAGAGGCCTAGAACAGAGCCTGGAGGGACCCCATAGTGAACTGGGAGGTTGGAGGAGAGGGTTGTGCCAAGCTTGACCTGCTGTGACCTGTTTGATAGGTAGTTTTCAAACCAGACCCTAGTATCGGGTGTCTGTCCCATGTCAGACAGGGATCTAAGGAGAAGGGCATGATGGACAGTGTCAAATGCCTTAGTTAGGTCGATGTGAACTGACCCAACTAAGTGCTTCAGATCCATGGCCTTATGGATGTAGGAGTTGTATTCAAGGAGAGCTGTGGTGGTGCTGTGACCCCTGCAAAACCCATGCTGCTCGGGTCATAAGAGGTTAAATTTAGATAGATGTTCAGTGAGCTGATCGGCTACTATTTTTTCCAGGGCCTTAGAGAGAGGGGCATTATAGAGATCGGCTGGTAATTTGCAGAAGAGGTACGCTCACCACCTTTCAGAAGCGAGTTGATGACAGCCCTTTTCCAGGGGTTGGGGAACTCCCCCAGACAGAGGGAGCATTTAAGGATTTTAGTGAGGGGGACTAGGACAGCTTCGAGGGATAGGTAGAGGATTTTTAAGTCCAGGGAGTCTCCACTGTGGTGGCTCTTGCCCAGGACATTAGAGATGTAAGACTTAGCCTCTTTTAGAGTTATTACTCGAAACCTGAACAGTGGGGTGGTTGTGGGGGGAACATCTGACGATGAAGAGGCTGTAGGGTTAGGGGGTAAAAAAGTTAGAGGGGAGCACACTGCTAAGGTCCAAGAAGGAAGAGTTTAAGGCATTGGCAATTTGTATGGGGTCCTGAGATATGGTCCCATTGACTGTGAGTTGGGAGGGTGGGGGAGTAGGGTTTTACCATTT
Source organism: Neoceratodus forsteri (assembly GCA_016271365.2). Classification (NCBI taxonomy): domain Eukaryota; kingdom Metazoa; phylum Chordata; order Ceratodontiformes; family Ceratodontidae; genus Neoceratodus; species Neoceratodus forsteri. Next base: position 1,332,874,072 of record CM057458.1, read on the forward strand.
AGTTCTTTGATAGTATCCCAGAATATATGCCCTGATCCCCTAGAGGAGGTGAGGATATCCTGATAAAAAGTAGCTTTGGCCTGACGTAAGGCACAGGCACATTTGTTCCTAGCTTCCCTGTACCATTGTTTGTCCTGAGGCAGGTTTGAAGCAAGGGCTCTATGTCAGAGATTATTCCGATGGTGCATAAGGTCAAGTAGTGTTTGAGATAGCCAAGGGCTATCACATTTTTTTTTACTACCTGCTTTGTAACTGGGGCCAAAAGGTCATACGCAGAGTTGAAGGAGGTTATGAAGTAGCTAAGTGCATCATCTATGCTGCTTGCTGTATCTATGGGAGACCAGTCGCAATTTGAGAGGTGTTTTTTTAACCTGGCTAATGAACCTCGTTTTAAACACCTACAGTATAAGGTTTTGGAGGGAGGGTTTGGGGCCTTACAGGACCACCAGCAGAGTACAGACGAGTGATCACTGACGGCATCTGGGAGCACTGAGACCTTTGTGATTCTGTTTGGGCGGTTAGTGAAAATTAGGTCCAGCAAAGCAGTGGTCCATGTCTTGTGGTTATGTCTTGTGGGGGGATTGGACAACTTGAGTCAGGCCCATGGCTAAGGAAGCATCTTTATAGTGGGCAGCTGATGGTGCTAGCCAATTTGTGTTAAAGTCACCCAAAACAATAATCTCATTAGAATAAGGGAGGGATGAGATGCAGCTAGCAACTGCTGCGAAGGCTGCCTTCTGGTTATGCGGTGGGATATATACCACTAAAACATAGACAGTTTTACCTGGGATGCCCAGAGTAAGCTTTTCAGTGAGTATTTGGGCCCCATCCATGAGAGGAGGGAAGGGATGACCATTGCTTGAAGGGGAGTTTCGAATATAGAGTGAGCAGCCGCCACCCCATTTGCCTTGGTGATCTGAGCGAAAAATGGAGTAGCCATTAAGGGCCACATGTGAGTCCATAGTGGTTTTGGAGAGCCAGAATTCAGTTAAAGCCAGGATGTCTGGCTTGTGCTGCATAATCCATCCTTGAAGAAAGTTAAGTTTTTTCTGTAGGCTACAGATATTTAGAGACACAGCAATAAGGCTTTTCCTTTTATCACCAGTGAGAGTGGTGTGGGGAATGGGCCCTGGCTTAAGGTGAACATTCCCAGATAAAAGAAGGAGGAGGAGGAGAATGTGGCAGGTTATGGCAAGCTTAATGCATTTGTGTTCCCTGGCAACAGCAGATGCTTTCCTTGTGGGGCTATGTACTAGTACCGGAAGTGAGAGGATGAGTAATGCCACGAGGAGGGGGAAGGGGTGGCAGAGGGAAAGGTGGTAAATTATATTATGGGTTAGGTTGTTGTAGTGACCATATTGGGAAGGACAGGTACAAGTGAAATGTGTAAATGTGATAGAAGAGAGAGATGGGAGGGGTAGGGGAGAGGGGCAACTGTGAAAGAGGGGGGAGGATACAGTGGGCAAGAGACCAATAATGAGGAGGTAGAAAGGAGCAGCCATTTCAGCAGTCTGTACAAGGGGGAGTATAGCAAGAAACCACTTCTATCACCCTGTAGTGGTGACCGAGTATAAGCTGCTAATGAGAAAGCTGAGTGATTGTTTTTTTCCATCACGTGACTGTGCTTGTATAAGGAAATGTTCAGCAAGGGTGGTGGGGTGGTGGGAGCAGCCGATGCGAAGCATCGGTGGGGTGAAAAACAAGACTCCAGCTGTCCTAAACATCTCGCAGTACCCGTAATGCTTGGCTTGGCCTGCTTCACCAAGGTTATGCTCGCACTGCTTCCCAGAAAATGCAGCACGGGAGGCTTCCATGAACTGCCCTCACGACCAGTTCGGGAGCTGAAGGGGAGAGAGAGAGGAGAGAGATTCAGGTCAGAATTTATCCAAGCTGGGGACTGGGGAGGGATTGGGAGGGGAGGGACAATGTCAAAACAATGAAATTCTATCTGCTTTAGCTTAAGAATTGCTCCTGAGGTTACCACTATGCTTAAACACTACCACTGTGGCTGTTAGAAATGGCTTCTTGGTAAGTTACAGTTTACAGATGGCGCCTTGGCTAGAAATGCTCTTCAAGGTGAAGCTATTTCTATGAGTAGAAATTACTTATAGTTACAGTCTGAAATGTGGTTTTAAAGAGAACAAAAGGTAGCCCTTTAACACATAAAATTCTACTGTGCTGCTGCACAGCTTTCTTGAAAAGCTATCTTGAGGAACACTAGCAGCAGATTGCAAAATCCCAGGAATTCATTAAAGTCAAATTAAGGTAACATGTTGTAGGGATGTAGCAAGAAGGCTTTTCACAAAAATATGATTAAAAAAAACTATCTCCATTTGTTGTCCGACACACTGTGGGCCAGAAGCACAGTTTTGAACTTGGTGCCAAAATAAAACAAAGACTCCAGCTGTCCTAAATGGCTCACGGTGCCCGTAGTGCTCGGCTGTGGCCTGCTTCACCAAGGTTATGCTCATACCTGCTTCCCAGAAAATGCAGCGCGTGGGAAGGTTTCCACGAACTGCCCTCATGACCACTTCAGGAGCTGTTTCCCAGAAAATGCAGCACAGAGGAGGGCTTCCACAAACTGCCCTCATGACCACTGCAGGAGCTGCTTCCCAGTAAATGCAGCACGGGGGAAGGCTTCCATGAACTGCCCTCACGACCACTTCGGGAGCTGCTTCCCAGAAAATGCAGTGCAGGGGAGGGCTTCCACGAACTGCCCTCATGACCACTTTGGGAGCTGAGGGCAGGGTGATCAGGTTTAACTTGGCATAAGAGTGTTTGCTATTTCTTATATAATTAGGAGAACTGGGCTTAGCTAATGAGTGAAGTTATTAAAGGTATAAGTCTCAGCAATGGAGGGCATTTCAGGAATTAAGGACTGATTTCATAAGTAATGGGCGCAGGTAATGGGGCTATTATACCAAAATGTTCTGTTATCTACTAATATGATGCACAAATGTGAATGATTTTTATTGCTATCATAATTTAAAGCAATAGAGATGCAGCACCAGTGATTATATGTTGTATGATTTTTCTGTGTGCTGTTGAGGCTTTAGTACAGAGTGCTACGTTTTTTTTCCAATCAGATTTACAAGTTTCCTGGTCACACGTTTAAAATACTTACTTAGTGGCATGTTTGTTATATTCCAGAGGCAACAAATTTAAGAAGTGCCCCAGAGGCTATGTGGTCTTGTTGTTAGAGCACTAGCTTATGAACCAGAGCATCACAGGTTCAAACCCCACTAAAGCCAAACCCTCAGTGTGTGACCCTGAGGAAGTTCCTTTACTTTTTTCAAGTGCTTTAGTCCACCCAGCAGGAAACATGAGTAAACTTAGGGCCCACTAAAAATGACATGTTGCATCTCAGCTGGGCTACTACATCTTGGTCTACTGTATCATAACAATAAAAAACAGTACTAGTCTGTTTTCTTGTTATTCCAGTTCTTCTTATGGTTGCCTGTTATAAAAGGTATATTTTCTCACAACAATTTTTTTATGAAAGTAGATTTTTATAGACCACCGGAGCCTTATATAGCAGTGCATATGTTATTAAAATGCAGTCTTTGTTTGTCAGCTGAATAAGTATGAATTCAAGCATGAATATAACAAGTTCAAGTTTATTACAGCACTTGTCTTTCACCATGGCCAAGTGCAGGACATACACGTACACATTTAAATCTATACAATGACAATATCAACTATAATACAGCCATGCCTATAAAAATACAGTCTAATTTTGTTTATGCATCTGTTCACAGCTTTTATATCCCCAATTTTAATATCACTTTCTGTCAATACTCTTTCTTCTTCAAATTTGATTTTCTAAATATGCAAAGGTAGCTAGCTACCTTTTCAAGTGTATCAGTATCTACTAGACAAAAAGAAGATTGTCAGAGAAATAGGATCCTAATAATATAATATTTCATATCACTGGTTTTGTAAATGTACACCTCAATTCTTCATAAAATGTACAAATCAATAAGTGATGTTTTACAGTCTCAGTTTGAATCTCTCCCCCACAGGGTGTTGGTCAAGAAGATATGATACTTAGTGAAGGGGGAAATTGGCAACTTGGGTGGAGAATTGGCTGAGGGGAAGAACACAAAGGGTTGTAGTTAATGAGGAGTTTTCAGAGATAAGGAAAGCAACAAGGAAAGTACATCTGGACTCAATGCTGGGCCCAGTCCTTTTCAATGTATTAATTTGTCACATAGAGGAAGGCATCAAGTGCAAGACATGACTCTTTGCAGACGACACATCTGTGCAATGGTATATATAGAGGAAGGGATAAGGGAACTCGCCATGATCTGGGCAGGATGGAGAGCTGACCAAAGGTCTGTCAGCTGGGCAGGAAAATGTAAAGTGAGGCACACTGGGAGAGGAACTCAAGAGTGCAATATGAAATGGAGGGTGTAGTGCTGGAAAGCACTACCGAGGAAAAGAACCTAGGGGTCATGACACCAAAAACCTTAAACACATTACATTGCAATAGAGCTGTGGGCAAGGTAAACAGAATGCTGGGTGGAATAGGAAGGGGGATAATAATAGAAGCTGGGTGCTGATCCTCCCATTCTACAAGTCACTAGTGTAACCACACCTGGAATATTGCGCAAGGTACTGGAGTCCACACCAGAGGAGAGATTGAGACAAGGTGGAAGCAGTACAGTGCAGGGCAAACAAGGTTGTCCATGGACTTGGAAGCAAGACATATGAGAAGAAGCTGCAGAACCTGAACATGTACCCCTTGAGAAAAGGACGGAAAGGTTGACGTGATCAAGACATAGAAGTACCTACACATGATTAATAGGGGGAGGCCAAGGAACTTTTTTCTTTTAGTTGAATTACAGAAACATGACGGAACTCACTTAAACTCACAGGGGGAGATTCAAAAGGGATGTCTATAATTATTTTTTCACAGAAAGAATGGGGGACAAGTGGAACAAGTTGCCAGAGGGGAAGTGGTACAGGCCATATCAGTGAACAGCTTCAAGCAGGCCAAGACAGGCATATGGGGTTAAGGAAGAAAAGGAGAGGCAGGAACAAAGGGGAGGGATGGCCACTAGGGCCTGTGCACAGTGATTATGTAGGGTGGGCAGACTGGATGGTCCAGGAGGGCTTTTTCTTCCATCATTGTTTATGTATCTATGTACGTATCCATAATTTGTTGATTTTCCCAGCTTTGTCCCAACCCTATCAAATATTTCTTAGATCCAATCATAAACCAAAGTTTGACGCAAGCAATTTTTTTTAAAACTTCCATGTAACATAACTTACTCTAGGCAATCTAAAGTCCTGCATGTTGAGAACTTTTTCACAGTATCCAATTAATTTCACACTTACCTGTGCCCTGACTGAAAGGGCACCTTTTTTAAGCCCTAACATATGCAGCAGGGGTTGAGAGAAGTACTGCTAGTATACTTTTTAAAAATATGTTCTGCACTTTCTGTGGGGGGGGGGGGCAATTTTTCCTATCTCCAAAGTTCTACAGTTCTGTACCATATAGCACTTGAGAGAGTTTTTGTTTTATAAGATGTTAAAGTATCTTTCTGGGAATTGCCACCATTTATTTGTTCATTTTTTTGAATCTTATAATGCCTCCACAGGCATTTAATCCTAATGTAGCATTATTCTGAATATTTTTAGTACACATATGACTGCCAGAGAGTGACATTCCTAAAGAACTGTAATATTTGACTTTTATATTCATTTTAGTTTTGATGTCATCTTTATGCCCCATAGGTCAATAATCTCAACACGTCTTAAATTTTCTCTGAATTCCAGCTGAAGATAATGATAAAAGAATAAGGATATCAGCATAAAGCAACAAAGATGATCTCACATCCTCTATTTTATGAGAACAATATTCATAGTTTTCTAGTTCAGTAGGTAAACTATTAAGACAAATATTAAAAAGGATTGGTGCCAGTATACACCCTTGGCATACAACAGTGTCCATATAAATTAATTTAGTTGTTTCCCTCATTTATTCATGTTTTATCCATAGCCCAACTATTGCAGGAATACATTATCAACAAAATCAAATATGAGTCTAGTCCTGTTTGTCTAGTTTATCCCACAGAATAGTTCTACCTCTTAGTAAAAAGCTGCATAAAGGCTATGAAAGCCACAAAAGTCCTGATATTCTTGATTTTCACATACGTATCCAGAATATACTTTAGGATAAAACAATTTTGAGAAGTACTATATCCTGATCTAAACCCTGCTTGTTCTCCTACTAGGAAGTTTTTCTCTGCTAACAATGCTTGAAATACTTCTAGTAGGTATCCTTCCATAACTTTTCCAGAATACCAGTTAGGCTAATTGGTCTGTAATTTTCTGGATCTTTGCAATCTGTTTTTATGGGAGGGCTAAAACCTGAAGTTCAATGTGGGGGAATAGCTCCTCTCACATTCCTAATAAAAGACAGCCTCTCCCAGGAGCTCATGCTTAACATGTTTCCAAGCACTTTGCATTTGGAGGTACTCACTCAAATCCTGTGTAGCTTGTGCGGCTTAGCCTCCTTAAATTGTCTTCTCTTTGCTGCTGTTTATCTCTCCTTGCCTGCTTCTATTTATAGAGCAACTCACATTTGCCACTGTTCCTGCTGTTTGCTTGTGTCACATGGTTTACTTGTGCTGTTTTGGAGTGTGGCTACTGCTCGATGCTTGGGCTTCCTGTTTGTCTCCATTTTTTGCTTCTGTACCTGTTCCTCCCACCCCCTCCCTGTCTTTCCTCCCCTTCTTGTTTTGTCCTTTCCCCCCTGCTTCCTCTCACTTTCTCCTTTGGCTGCTTGCTGCAGCTGTTTTGTGGCCTCCCCCTTATTACCACTGGAACTACTACTGATTAGAGAATCAGAAAACTGTGCTGGATGTGCATTATCACATGATTCCCCAGATGTTTGAATTTTTGGAGCCTCTGGGCAACGTATTCAGATGTTTCCATGTGTACCAGTTGCATTCTATCTAGTTTCCAACATAGCGCTCTGCCCTAACTTTGCTATGTTCAAACTTGTTTGGAGCATCTGTGGTGTCTCTTCTTCCTCCCCGCTGTTCCCATTCTCTGTGTTTCATTCTTGTGCTTCTCCCTCCCTCCCATCCATTCCTTCTTCACTCCTGCCTGTGTTTTTTCTGTTTTCCAGAATCTCCTTTCCATGTTCTGCTTTTCTTTTGACATTTTTTGGGGGGGAGCAGTTTTCCCCTTTTGAGCTGTTGCTTTCTCTGAAACAGCACTTCTGTATTGTGCATACTCCAATGGTGCTCAGCTGACAGCATTTCACATATCACATACTGCCTATGACTTTTGACCTACTCTCATTATTTCAAGCTGCCTTCACACAGTAAGCACGATTTACATCAGCAACCATATGCATTCAACATTTACTCTGTATTGGTACATTCTATCCCTTCACATAAGTGACCTTAATCATACCACCTTTGATAATTCTCTATGACTTATTAGCGCCACTTGTTCAGCTCGTACTGCCTGCCAGTGGATTCTCCAAGTTGGATTGCTCTACACATTGTATTCAAGGGACCTGACTTGGTACTACTTTACAATTTATTTCTACTTTATATTTGTTCACCGCTTTCTGTTGCATGTTTCATCAACCCAGTCTATCCAGGACGTGTGGCATTGTGTTCATCTCCCTCACTACACCCCATTTCATTTGTCTACCACTTCTGTTTTGCTGTGCATTCAGTTTGTTTTGTTTTTGTCTTCAGTGTATATTTGTCCTCCCTTCTTGCTGTTCTCCACTCTGTTTCCTTACTCCTCACCCATTTTTCCTCATGCTAATTCACTTTGCTTTCTTATTTTACTAAAGCAGCAGTCTGCTGCTCTTTTCTAGCTCAGCCCATACCTGCAGTCCACCAGCCTTTGTCTCTAACTCTACCTTTAGAGGTATCGAAGTGTAGGTAGGCTTGCCATTCAGGACTTCATAGTTCAGCTCACCTCTTCAGTTTCCACCTTGCCATCCTATGGGTGGCTATCAAATTCCATTTCCAGGCTTCACCTTTTCCAGACTTTGACAAGTCAGCTTTTGCTGTGCTGCCATCTGCTGGCCTTGCTTATGTTGCCTCTGCTCCTCTAAGTATGCTTCCAACCTTCAGTGCTTAATCTCACTGTTTCCATCTGTCGTCATACTCTGTATTCTGTGGTGCAGATCCTACCATCATCCATCTGCTTCTATGAGGACCATTCAGAGGACCTCTTCTGGGATCAGTTTTAGCCCTACCATTCCCTGCTTCTCACTTAATCCAATGGATGTTGCTATTCGATGACTTTCCAGCACGACTCACCTACTGTTGACTTGCCTGCCTCTCGGTCCTCATTTAGCCTGAGCATCAAATCCTTGACATTCTCAGTGGAATATATCTCTCCCATGCTCTTCTTACCTGTGCACTAACACGTCTCAATTGCTTTTGCCCTGGACCCTGGCTATCGATCACTGATCGGAGCATACATTCAATTTGTTTCCTATTTCTCCACCTCTGGCTTCTCTGTGTTATGTTTTGAGAAGACTGCTATTGCTGTGCCATTCATTTTATCTTCTGTTTGCAACAACCTGTACCTTTTTGAAGAGTTCTCTGCAGTGCTTTGTGGGCCTTTCTCAATGTTTGCAGCCGTCCAGCAGTCATTCATCCATTAGATGAATTTCTTCTGATAGAGCCACTGGATTCTCTTCATGGCTGCATTCTGGCTCTTATTCAACTATTCCAAGAGCTATCAGTTTCCCTGTTTAAAAGAAAATCTCAGGTCCATTGACATTCCTCTAATTTCTTGGCATGACATCAGATACAGAGCTCATAGACCCCAGGCTACCTCCCGTCACGTTCACAGAATGCTAACTTAATGATGTCCTTTTGACCAGATGCTCTTGCCTGAAACAATATCTTTTTTCCTTCCTGCAGTACCTCATCCATGCAATCCATATAATTCCTCAAGGTTGATCATTCAATTCCTACCTGGGCATCACTGGTTCCTGAACCACACCATCACTCACAAACATCGGTTGTTCTGATTTGATCTAGCTAGCTGCGCCCATTGGTACCTTCCTGTCCAACCTACTGCAAAGACTTTTTCTCCTGTTTACACACTGGAACACATCAATGTATCTCCACTGCATAGTTATGCAGCAATGTTTAAGTGATCCTGGATCACCACTCCCTAGCCTTCAAGATAGTCATCAATGTCTCCTCTCTTTATGATTAACCAATAGGAAATGACACCTATGCTTGGGAACACAACTGATTCCTCCAGTCAGTCTCTCATTTCATATTAATCAACCAGTCATGGACATCTGCAACAGGGGAAGTCTTTGTTCCATTTGATTATCTGTATCATCTAAGGCCAACTTGTTTTCTTTATCTCAATGTTATTTTTCATCATTTTCGTATTCTGAGCCACGTCAAATGAAGCAGCTGATTCAGTATCTCAATTCCAACTGCAAATCTTTTGATGTTTTCATCCTTCAGCAGCTTCAGTCATATCCCCCCCCTCCTTCTTCCATCAAACTCACAACTTTTACAAACAAGACAATGTTATCATGTAGGCCACCCTAACTCCAGCCACCAAGCTACATATTTTACAGCATGCAAAGGCACTCCTTTGTCCACTTACACCATAACATTCTACTCATGTAGGACATGTTTTGTATTCCTATCTTTGCCATCAAGACATGAACCTATCATACAGAACTGTTAAGCATACCTCAGATCATCAAATTCCATAAATCTTCATTCTCCCCTTACAGAAGATTTCATCAACAAATCCCCAGACTCACCAAGTGCAGTTCTTTTCAAATATCATGGTACTTCTGCCATTTTTGCCTCTATGGATCCCTGCATCCCAGAGAATTCTTAATTCAGACATCCTCCTCTGCTAAATTCCTTTGTTTTTTTCCAATTGTTTAACCAGGTGAGACACACTAAGCTGAAAGCTTGTTTACAGGTGCAACCTGGGAGCACAGGGAAGTTAAGTGACTTGCTCAGGGTCACACAGTATGCAAGTGGGGGCTGTGGGATTCAAACCCAGGTCTCCAGATTTGCAGTTCAGAGCCTTAAACCACTGCACTATACTGCCTCCCAAAAGATCCTTAAAGATTCTAAGCTACAGAAGTTACTCAATAATATCCTGGTGCTCCTTCTTCAAGTCTGACAGATCCCACAGAGGAGTTCAAATAACTTACTACCTCACCCATACCAACTGGCATCCGATAACATATTTATCCATTTCATATATTCAGTGTATCCTCAGATCCTTTCCATACTCTCCTGACCACAGATAACCAAATACTCATGATGACAAAATGTTCCCAAAACACATCAGAACTCTGCATCAACTTGGCTTCAACCTTTATTTTTCAAAGGACTTTCTTTGAATTGAGCAGCTTCTTCAAATATCAAGAATAACATCCCTTCACAGATCACCAAGAGACATGGAAGATGGACTTTGCTAGCCTTGAAACAGACAGTCATAATCCAGAAGCAAAAATCAGACAAGTTTATAGTATCATCTCCTCTTAGCTTGCCCATAGGATGCAGACTGAATATTCGGCATTGCGGTGCTGAGTGAAACTTTAATTTAGGCTGGCAAAATTGTGTTAAATTGCTGATTTTTCATTTGCTTTACTTTCATAAAATTGAACATATATTTAGAAAATGTGCAATATCACAGTTTTTCCCCAACTTGAGCACATTTTTGAAACTGAATATTTTTTACAGATGTAATTTTAAAAAAGTGCATTTTTTACATATTTTCCTTTTATAATAATGTACAATTTTAATACACTACCAGTTGTTTGGCAGAGTAAGTGCCCAAGACCTTTTCCTCCATGATTCCTGGATGTTTCTCACTGAACATATGCTAACATGCCCCATGTGAGTTTTCTGGGGAGGAGGAAGAAAGAAGATGTACTGTAGATGTGTAGATCATTGTAGTTGCTCAGACCAGAGCTGACAGAGCTGCAGCTGTGCTTTTTTAGCACTTGCTGAGCTCATGGTGGAACCGTGCATCTTGCCCAAGATGGCTGCTGGAGCTTGCACATGCGCACTGAGCTCCAGAGGCCAGCGTGGGCATAGTAGACTGTTCCACCATGCACTCAGTGGATATGCACAATGAGCAAAGGAAATCACACATGTGCATTGATCCCTGGTGGCCATCTTGGCCAGGGCAGACTGTTACACTGTGAGCTTAGTGGCCATGCAAGATCAGCAGAGTGCTTTTACTGACTGACCGAACATACAAACATATGAATGTGCCTGCAGAAACAGACCACCCAGACTATTTAAGTCTGCTCTAGTGTGCAGCTAGCACCCCTAGTTTGCAGCTGCCCCACCCCCTCTCCTTTATCATCCCACTGGCACCCTCACCTTCTACACCCTCACTCTCCCCTGTTCCCGGATTGTGCTTCAGCTCCAAATTTCTGCTGCAGTCAGAATCTGGTCAGTTGTTTTTCAAGCTGATCACAACACAGCTGCAGGCTGTTCCAACTGCAGCCATAAAAATTGACAACTTTGCCCTATGTGGTGTGTGTGTGTGTGCGTGTGTAAACATTAAATTCAAATAGCAGCAGTATTATATTTTTCTTGCTAGATAAGGGATAAATATCAGTGTCTGCAAAACTTATTGATATGTGCAAACACTGGATATAGTCAATTGTGTAGCATAATGTACACAGCAAGTGCAGGTGCACACAGTTATGTCAGTGCTGCTAATACTGAGACTGCTAAGAATAAACTGTAATACTGCTCCCTGATACTGTAGTTTAAACCTGCATATACACACACACACACACACACACACACACACACACACACGCTGCAGAACAATCCATTGGAATCAACTCTGCTGAGAATAGTACAGTTGACTGAGTTTCTGGTTTCAGCTTCTACACACTTCCAACAGAACAGTCCATTAGGCTACAATATATTCAGTGAGAAAAAAATAGGAGTCATGGGGAACCAGTCTTGGGTAGTACCCTCTCTAAAAATGCTATCTATTTCTATTGTACTATTTTCTGATGGAAAAAAAAAATACATGAACATTTGAAGATATGCCTTTTTACAAAAAAAAAATCTGCAAACTGTTGCAGATTCATGAATTTCCTGATAATACATCATTGAACAAGAAGACATTAGACTTTAATATCACACAAGTCTAAAAACATGAAGCTGCATATTTTTAACGTACAGTATAACACTAGTATAAGTCATGTGTTTATAGATGAAATAGTTTCCTATTTGCAAACCTATATTTTGTTAAAAAAAATTAATGAACTATTTATGAAATTGCACATTTTACCAGTTTGAACATAAACACTTGAGATACAAAACAAAACAAAATATGCTGACTGCAGCACACTGAGTGAATATGTTGAAAAAAAATTGAATGAAACAGAAATTCAAAATTGTGCCCAGCTCTACTTAACTGACTTTTAGTGCTTGGTGAAATTAGAAAGATCTGTTTTGAGCCGACTTCATCAAATTGTACCAGTTTCATGTCATTTCATATTCTAGAACAGTATATTTAAAATAGTAATTTTTTTGTTAAAATTGTGCTTTTTAAAAATGTAATTTTTTTTAAATGTGCAGTTTGGGGAAACAATGGGCTATTTGAATTAAAAAAAATAAATACAATTACAATATGTTGTCAGATTTTGGTGCAATTTCTCAAAAACTGCATGACTGTAAATTCAACAGTTTTATACAATTTTGCACAGCACTGACTGATAGTACTTTTTTTAAAAGAATGCATCTGAAATATCATATTATGGTAGGATCCTACACCTGCTGTACCAACTTTACAGCTTGGAGGACTAATGTACAGGAGTGTTAGGTGACTTACTTCAGGTTGCAGAGTGAAAACGTGGCTATGGTAGAATCTGAGCTGTGATCTCTTAATTCACATTTCTGTACTTTATTCAATTGTCCTCATGTTGACTCAAGTTAGTTATTGACCAGCGATGACATCAAAACTATTTTCTTTCCACCCAACCCAACTGCTGAATGCACCCAACTACCTTAATGTAGAAGACTGATGCCTGATCAATGATTTTAGGGCCAGTTATAGCCATTTTCCAGCTAGCTTAAAGGAAAACTACACCCTCATATCATTTAAATTTTATTTGTTTCTATGCCAAAAGACAGCTCCTTTCCTGTAGCTGTTAGGGCTATATCTGTTACCTTTAGTTTGTTTTCACTGCTCATGGTAGTTCCTGTGACTGCCTTGGGTGTCTCCATTTCATGTTTGTTGAAATTACGTTGTCCATGAGAACTACATTAACATATGAGAACATGATGTCAGATCAACCATTTGTATCATGTATCTGTATGCTGAAAGAACAAATACCCTACAATAACTCTCTAGAAACACATAAACTGAATGTCGTTTAAAGGGAAAAACCTTGCATTACAACTCAAATAGTTTGCAAAGCTCAATGGAAGGTAAAAGTGGTATTACATATCTTCATGCACCCTTTTTCTTTGAAGACTAATTAAGCAGACAGGCATACTGGGGACTTTAAAGGTTGATTATGCATCATGTTCTCATATGTTAATGCAGCTCTCAGGGACAATGAGATTTCAACCACTACAAAGTGGAGCCTCCCAGAGCAATTGCAGGACCTAGAATGAAGTGTGAAAACAGACTAAGGCAGTTGCATGCATCTCTAATAGCTACATGAAAAGAGTTGTCTGTTGACATGGAAACAAATAAAATGTAAACGCTATGAGGGTGTACTGTAGTATTCCTTTAATTGGGTCCCATTCACTATCCTGCAATGCACATGCTATAGTCTTTCTCATTCTGTACATGCAGGCAGCTGAAAGAAGGGGGAAGAGTGGTTTGAATCATTGATTACACTTCAACAATTCAAACAGCTCCTCCCCTCTCTCCCAGGTGTGCATACCGAATAAATGAGGCTGCAGCATGCTGCAGGATTAGAGGGTGATTTGATTGAGTTAGCTAGCTGTAGAATACCATTTGTCCCCCTCCCCCCAATCATGGATCAGGGGTCAGAACACACCTCTCTAATGTCCCTGATTATGGGGTATGTTCCCTCTTTGTACCCCTTAACATTGATCTGCCCCTCATCCATCCCTCATGAAAAAGGTTCTGTCACACTGAGAATGTGCTGTAAATTCAGACCATAAAGCAAAAATGCATAATATTATCGGATGCTAAATCAAAAATAAACTTTGTATCAGTAAACACAAATGTTTCCACAGTGTTCTGAGTTTATATGTTTATGTTTGAGGATGTGTCCCTCATTATAAGGGTCAGTATTTCTCATTGTCCATCATTTTGAGTGACAATATCCCTCATTTCAGTAACATAAGATTGAGAGGTATGGGTCAGAATGAAGCTCCCTCTTTTAAATTAAGATATTTGGTCCCTTTGATGGTCTGACTAGGGAGGAGGAAGGAATATATTCATAGTGTGGGCTCATGACACATTGCCAGGATTCACCGATTCTTCTTTATTTTAGACAGAATGTATAGACAGGTAGAGCAAACTATTGATCTGGCCTGGTTTATGACTAAATGGCAACCTCAACAATTTTAGATCTGGAGTTAGTGAAGGGGGACAGCTACCAAATAAATATATTTTATGGTCTTAAGGGTTGAGCTAGGAAGAGGGTGATTTATTTTAAAGCAATGAAGGATCAGCCAACAGTTTTTTAAAGATCTGTGTATGTGGGCAGGAAAGAGAAATGTTTGTGACTGGAGAAGCAGTGATCATGAGATTATCCCTGGTCATGTGGGGTAGGGCTGGGAGATTTTTATATTTTAGGTTGTCTTGCTAGCTGAAAATGCAGACTTCAGACCTTCTTAGATTATTAGAAACATTGCCTGGTTTGAAGCTTGTATGGTAGAACTTTGTGCTGTTTGTAAAATTCTAGTCACCATGTACTGCTGGCAACATCCTTTTCTCAGCTGGAATGGGTGAAAATTGTCTCCTTCACAACTAACACCAGTGCCCTTCCATAAATGGCTGGCAGGAGGGATGAGTGAATATGAGGTGGCCTGCACTCTTGTTCCCCCAGAGCTGAGCACCTCCCCAGTGCCAAGCAGATACTTGGAGCCTTCATTGACTAAATGTAGGCCAAGGATAAGAAGAGGAATGACTATACACCAGTAATTTCATGGATAGGTCATACAGTACTTGAATTGTGATGCAACTGCTATATATGGTTTCAAACACATTCTCTAAATCTGTCATTAACAACTCATGGAAAAGCAACAGTATGTTTTAACAGCTCTAAGACATCATCTAATACATCCTAGATGCTAGCATCTCCTCAAAGGGTTAACTAAAAAAATCACTATTCAGTTTGGAAGACAAAAAAAGCATAGCAAACTACAGTACCACATATCTAGTGTTACCTCTTTTGTGCTACTATGTTATGTCCACACAAGAATCACTTCAGGAGTTCCTGGTTTCAAGTCTCTTCTAGAGATACAATTTATTTCTTACTGGTTAATGGAGCATCCAATTGAATTACAAACAAAGTGTAAAGCTCAGTGCCCCCATTTCAACAACTCATGCAACTCATCCTTGTTTCTTCAATCTGTAACCCCTTTCCCTGAGCCGCACCTGAAAAAGACCTTTGGTTCAGTGTTCCTCTCCCAGTTACCAGTTTTCAAGTAAATAAGATGTAGTTAATGATAACTTTGCCATTTTAAAAACTGACACCTTTATTGTTTCTCCCCTTGTTTCTTTCCCTTTGCAGGGTCAATGACTGTATATTGAGGGTAAATGATGTTGATGTTTCAGAAGTGTCCCACAGTAGAGCAGTGGAGGCCTTGAAGGAAGCAGGGTCTATTGTCCAACTCTATGTACGCAGAAGAAGGCCTGTACTGGAGACTGTTGTAGAAATTAAACTCATCAAAGGACCTAAAGGTATATAAAAAATGTATTATTATTGATTTTAGTCCCTTATGCTAATCTTTCAATCACTTGCTTATTTCTGAGCCGATGGCAATTATAAGAACTTAAAACATATAAAATGCACAAATATAACCTGGGTATGTGTTTGTTTGGTGAGTTAGTATAACGCCACCCCCTATTGGCCCCCCTTATTTAACTAGCAGGGCTGCTCCTCTCACCATATAGCATTTAGGGGCAAAAGAGAGGGGTT
Source organism: Neoceratodus forsteri (assembly GCA_016271365.2). Classification (NCBI taxonomy): domain Eukaryota; kingdom Metazoa; phylum Chordata; order Ceratodontiformes; family Ceratodontidae; genus Neoceratodus; species Neoceratodus forsteri. The sequence goes on from CM057458.1 coordinate 1,332,890,210, forward strand.
GGGGTTTACAGAACAGTTTATTTACACAACTTTCTGAGCCTGCTATCACAGACAGGCAACCAAGTACGGCAACTACCTGGCACACACCTGGTGGGGCCATTTACCATGGCCAGCATCCCAGGTCCCTGGGAGAAAACATTTGCTCTTAATTGTGCTGGGTTTGTACTTCTGGACAGGAGCACCCAGGTAAATCCAGACACAGTGGAAGCAATAACAGTACTGTCCAAACTAGGCTGGGATTCTAGAGTGTGACTTTTATTCACATACACAGAGAATAATCACAAAGCAAAGATGGACCCCCACAGGGTTACTCATACTGGTAATGCAGATTACTGAGGCGCAGACACTCCTGAACTTCCAATTTGACATAGGCATACTGAACACACACAGCGAACTCCCAGGTTCTGAAATGGAGATTGGCACACATGGCCAGTTTCTTGTACATTTCCTCTTGACTAGGGACACATGGCCAGTACTAGGAAACTTTCCCTTTGACTAGGCATGCACGGCCAGTACTAGAACACTTTCCCATATTTCATGATGAATACTACTGGTACACACAACCACCAAAGAGCACATACAGGCTCAAAATCTTCCAGTACCCACTACACTGAGATGAACTGAAAACAGAGAATCCAAAACCCACAGCTGGGTAACTTTTTCCATCAGGCACTGGCCAAATGCACTGACTGAAAATTGTACTGGTGCCCAAACTGAACCCAGAGAGGTAAACTGGTTACTCCAGATGGGGAGTATCCCACCTTTTGCTTCCAAGTTTATACTCGGCCATTCATCTGGTTAATAACACCCTCACAGAAAACTTACAGATGCTATCCTGAAATGTTTTTCACACTTAACATACTACATGACTAAAAGTTCTGTACTTGGATAGTCTCTCTCTCTCTCTCTCTAGGCTCCATCGTAAGCAGACACTTTTAAAAACAGACACAGTCTAGGTGACAGGTCCTTTTGTCAGAGAAAATTCACCAAAAGGAATGCAGGTGCCCCTCCTGGGCTGATACAAAAATACTCACAGTTTCTGAAGTTGTCACAGGCAGCTTCAATAGATAAACTTGGAGATGGGATTGCCCCTGAACCCTGAAGATCGCCCCATCCCTCCTGGGATGGGGCAAAAGAAAACCCATTTAGAAAGGTCTCCACCACTTCTGTCATTGTCTTCTATGTTCTTCTTCTAGGGTGAGAACAAACTACACAAAACACAGTGGTAGCTCTCTGTCAGAGCTGTCTGAGGAGCTGAACAGCAAGCTGCAGCCTCCTCCTGGAACTCCTACTCAGGACTGACTGAACATTCTAAAGCTAACATCCCTCAGCTGCTAACTACACATGTAGCTTATGCTGCTGCAATGGTTCTAAGATTACATAACCCTCTAGCTGAGCTGAGACTGACACTAGAGCTTGACAGTGTGAAATCCATTTAACTGGCATTTCATTAGCTGCCTTTCCCTGCCTGCCACTGGTTCTAACTGGGATTCTAGTAACCCTTGGGAACAAGGGGGTTACATTAGCATTGTGTGAAGTTGTAAAAATCTGTTTTGTACAATTTCTCAGAGAATTTCTGCAGTTTAGGAAAATATCTTGCTGCTCAGAGTGCATGCTTCACAGAAAGCAAATTATCTAAAGTGTGGATTTTCCAAGCCAAATTCACAGTTGGAGACTTCCTGAAATATCCGTGAAGTGCAAAGTTGTATACTTCATGGGAATTCCACCCACAAATTAAGAATTTACAACCTCTCTAGTGTGTGTGTTCCATCCTTCTTCCCAATACTTGGCCAAGTTGTATATTAATGAAAACAGAGTTATTTATGGCTGGCTTTGTTTCAGGCAAAACAAACCTACCCAAAACAGGGGAACCTGCCCCCATCCCTGGACACCTGCAAACCAAACACAGAGCTAACACTATACAAAAGCATTACACTCCCACGCTCCCCCACAAATACACCTGTGGAAGGAAAAAAGGTTAGCGCATGTTAACAACTACACAGTACTTTAAAAAAACACTTTAAAGCACAGAGGAACTCCGATGAGTTCCTCCAATCGTTTTCTTGTCTTCTCTTCTTTCTTTACCAGGATCCACCTGAAAGAGAAAAGACAAAACATACCAAGCCTGCAAAACACACAGTACAACAACAATAACCCACCATCAAAACACTGGAGAATCCCAAAAATATTTTTTAGAAAAACAGTACAAAAGTACAAAACAGTAAAAAATATAGACATTTATGTGCAATACACCTTTTGTGGATGGAAGGCAATAAATGTCCCTGCTAGTGACAAACAGTGCCTGAAGGCAGAGTCCATGAAAGAGTCTCTCCTGGGCTGGATCCCATGAAGCACAGTTCCTGAGTTACTGTAAACACAAAGGGGAGAGTCTTTGTGGACAGTTCAACAATCTGTAGTCTGCCAGGCGTAGGATGTGTATTGCAATGTCAATAAGGTAAGAAAAGTCTGGACTTACTAGTCCCTTGAAGAATGAAAAAATGGACAGCACCTGGATCTCCAGCTGAAGACTCTCCCTGGCAGCAGTTTTCAGATGCAGCTGGACAGAAATCTTCTGGAAAACAGGGTGGATGTCTGGAAACTGCTGGGGTGATGTCATCTCTGGCTGATGTCATCTAGGAGATGGAACCTTGGAACAGAAAAGGAACAGCTGGGTTGATGTCATCTGAAATCCCATGCAATGAATCAGGAAAACAGCAGGAATTATGTCATCTGGAAGGCCAGGCGATGAAGCTGGAAAGGCACACTGCAAGGCTGATGAAACTGGAGGCACCTTGGATCCTGGAATAACAAACTGGTGGAACAACATGGGTATGGCAATGGCTGGATGGCAGACACTGACTACCACTGCTCTGCTTCCTTGAAGATAGGTATGGGCACATTCACAGGATGATGGTAACATTGAGGGTAGTACCACAATGGGTCAGGTGCAAGAATTATGATCCCATCTGGGTGCTCATAATTCACATTATGGAAAGTCTCATTCCCTTGGTCATCCACATAACATACAATGTCTATGAACAGGGTCCTGCCTAACTTCCAGAATTGCAGTTTGTCTCTTGTCACTTTGTTTCTGACATACAAATTTGTACCTGGATGCTGGTTTTTGGTTGCATCTTCCACTAGTCAGGCTCTCCTGTTTTTCTCAATCTCCTCCCAGACTCTCCAAGGAAAGGTAGGAAAGGACATTTCATAGATTTCATTTGCCTTCCTATGAACCAGTCTTTCCTCCTTACTACTCTTCATCAGTCTACAACCCCTGGCCTGGCTTAAGGGTGGCTAGTCCTGGTTCTGCCAGTGTCGCATACTCAAAGCTACTTATAACTTTTCCCTGACCCCTTCTGAGGGCAGGGCTATGAAGTCACCAACTTCTTCTTCTGGTTCCTCCAAGGCAAGAGCTAGAGGCCACATGCTGGGACCCTCAACTGAGAAATACACTTCTTCCTCCTCCTCCTTTTCCTCACTTAGGATCTGGGCCCAGGAGTAAGCAGTCATCCTCACTCCCAAGACAGTCCGCTCTTCACTGGGCACAGAGGTGGACACCTCCCAATCTAAGGTTTCTTGAGCCTCATCCTCTCCTATGAGGCTAGGACTAGGACCCTCTCTCCATGGATCCACTGATTCTCCCTCCACACTGTCCATCTGCGACACAGGTGTGGAGACACCTCAAGGAATCTGATCTGGCAGTAAATCTACACCATTTTCCTTTGTGCCACACTCTGCTGGGCCTCCCCCAACAGGTTCAACTGGGTGCTGTGTGCTGCTACTTGCAGGGTCTTGCAGCTTTGTCCAAGTGGGAGCCAAATGCATTTTAGGTGCTCTGGATAGACCTTGCTTCTCTAAGAATCCTGAACAGTGAGTAATCATGAATACATCCCTTCCAGCCTTGAGGCAAATTATACATACTCTCATAGGGTATCCGGGAATCGCAACATGAGGAGCAAAACTTCCACCATAGAAACATTGCTCTATTTCTTTAAGTTTGGTAACCACTTCATCTATCATAGCCTGGACATGATCCATGTAGCGGGATGGTCCTGAAGCCATGACTGTAGATAAACACACAAAAGTTCACTGTTATTACTGAGTTCACTTTACTTGGAACAGTCTCACAAAATGGCTCCCTGCTGCTGTGTTTACTTTACTGCCCCACCCTGTAATGGCGGCAGCAGCACTCCTGGTGCATCAACAGTCTGAATCTGACTCAAACCACTGTACATCCGATTTACTGCATACTGATAAATTTTGTTCAAATTGTACTGACTGCACTACTTTTCTTCCTCAGCACATCTATATGATTTTCTAGGACTTTACCACTAGCTTTCAATCAGTTTTACTTGCTTAAAGTCACTAAAGTCACAGTATTTCTTGAACAGGATCGCCTGCTTGTTGCAGCCTCTCATACAATGCGCAGTCTCTCTAGTTGCTCAGAAAATTATACTGTTGCTGAATCCATAATACATGCTCACAGTCTATTGCTCAGAATTCTTGCTGGGTTTTTGATTACTTTACATAGTCCTTCTTTGCAAAAACAATCACATTGTTTACACACTGATCCAGCTGGGTTTTGAAAATCACAACACAGTTTGAGCTCAGTTTTGCTGAATGGTACTCACTGAATCAGTAACTGGCTTTTTGATGGAAAATCTCAGCCTAAAGCTGATCATGGAATGCCTCTGGGTCGAAGCTGGCTGGCGATACCACCGATTGTCACTACAAGCACCACATTTTCTCCCCAGTCGATTGGATTATGGGTTGAGCCCAATTCAGCACAGAAAACAGTCTCACAATACTTTTTCCTATCACAAATTGAAAATTAAAGCTGGCAAACATTCCGTTTTAATGCAGGACAAGAGGCACACACAATCTGGCTTTATAGCTCCTTGGTAAACATTGGCACAATTATAGCAGCACATGAACAGCAGGCACGCAGCAGCACATACGGATGGCACTACTCTGGGCAAATCCCTTATGCGCAAAGCTTCCAATTTTGGGCTCCCAACTGCCAGACAGACAAAACACTAGCCACAACCTGAGCAAACATCTCTTATTTTTTCACAAATTCAAACACATCGTCGGACGAGCCCTCATTTTTGTAACCCACCCCCCACCGGACCCCCTTGTTTAACTAGCAGGGCTGCTTCTCTCACCACATAGTTTCTAGGGACAAAAGAGAGGGGTGGGGGTTTACAGAACAGTTTATTTACACAACTTTCTGAGCCTGCTATCACAGACAGGCAACCAAGTATGGCAACTACCTGGCACACACCTGGTGGGACCATTTACCATGGCCAGCAACCCAGGTCCCTAGGAGAAAACATTTGCTCCTAATTGTGCCTGGTTTGTACTTCTGGACAGGGGCACCCAAGTAAATCCAGACACAGTGGAAGCAATAACAGTACTGTCCAAACCAGGTTGGGATTCTAGAGTGTGACTTTTATTCACATACACAGAGAATAATCACAAAGTGAAGATGGACCCCCACAGGGTTACTCATACTGGTAATGCAGATTACTGAGGCGCAGACATTCCTGAACTTCCTATTTAACATAGGCATACTGAACACACACAGTGAACTCTCAGGTTCTGAAATGGAGATTGGCACACATGGCCAGTTTCTGGTACATTTCTTCTCGACTAGGCACATATGGCCAGTACTAGGACACTTTACATTTGACTAGGCAGACATGGCCAGTACTAGGACACTTCCCCTTATTTTCTAAGGAATACTGGTGGCACACATGACCACCAAAGAGCACATACAGGCTCAAAATCTTCCAGCACCCACTACACTGAGATGAACTGAAAACAGAGAATCCAAAACCCACATCTGGGTAACTGTTTCCATCAGCCACTGGCCAAATGCACCAACTGAAAATTGTACTGGTGCCCAAACTGAACCTGGAGAGGTCAACAGGTTACTCTAGATGGGAGGTCTCCCACCTTTTGTTTCTAAGTTTATATTCAGCCATTCATCTGGTTAAAAACACCCTCACACAAAAATCACAGATGCTATCTTGAAATGTTTTTCACACTTAACATACTACATGACTAAAAGTTCTGTACTTGGAAAATCTCTCTCTCTATCTCTCTCTCTCTCTCTCTCTCTCTCTCTCTCTAGACTCCATCATAGGCAGACACTTTTAAAAATGGACACAGTCTAGGTGACAAGGTCCCTTTGTCAGAGAAAATTCACCAAAAGAAATGCAGGTGCCCCTCCTGGGCTGACACAAAAGTACTCACAGTTTCTGAAGTTGTCACAGGCAGCTTCACTAGACAGACTGGGTGAGGGGATTGCCCCTGAACCCTGAAGATTGCCCCCATCCCTCCTGGGATGGGGCAAAGGAAAACCCACTTGGCAAGGTCTCCATCACTTCAATCATTGTCTTCTATGTTCTTCTTCTAGGGTGAGAACAAACTACCCAAAACACAGTGGTAGCTCTCTGTCAGAGCTGTCTGAGGAGCTGAACAGCAAGCTGCAGGCTCCTCCTGGAATTCCTACTCAGGACTGACTGAACATTCTAAAGCTAATATCCCTCAGCTGGTATCTAAAGTGTGGCTTATGCTGCTGCAACAGTTCTAAGATTACATCATCCTCTAGCTCAGATGAGACTGACACAAGAGCTTGACAATATGAAATCCATTTAACTGGCATTTCATTAGCTGCCTTTCCCAGCCTGCCACTGGTTCTAACTGGGATTCTAGTAACCCCTGGGAACAAGGGGGTTACATTAGTATTTTGTGAAGTTGCAAAAATTTGTTTTGTGCAATTTCTCAAAGAGGTTCTGCAGTTTAGGAAGATATCTTGTTGTGCAGAGTGCATGCTTCACAGAAAGCAAATTATCTAAAGTGTGGATTTTCCAAGCCATATTCAGTTGGAGACTTTCTGAAACCTCTGTGAAGTGCAAAGCTGCATGCTTCATGGGAATTTCACCCACAGATTAAGAATTTGCAACCTCTCTAGTGTGTGTGCTCCGTCCTTCTTCCCAATGCTTGGCCAAGCCTGTATATTAATGAAAACAGAGTTATTTATGGCTGGCTTTGTTTTATTTAGCAATATTGCAACATAGTGATTTAAGCTTGGAAGATACCCTGAGTCCATCAGGTCTTCCCCCATAAGTAAGTATGTATAGGTATGCTGTGCAGCATGTTCTAATTGATAGGGTTTCTGTACTCACTCTGCTACCCAGTATATCCTGTGATTCCTGTGGTAAGACAAGATTTGTTCAGGCTTATCTTGAAGGCCTATAATGTCTTCATATCCGCTGACTTGGTTACTAGGCTGCTCCATAGGTTTGATACCCTGCAGGAGATGTACCTCCTAATATTACCCCTGAACTTTGCACCTTTCAACTTCAGGGTGTATCCTCACAGCCTGCTGAAGGACACCAAATCAAGCATCTCTATGTGCTTGAGTTTGTCAATTCCCTTCACAATGCTGAAAACTGTGATCATGCCACCTTTAAGCCTCCTTTTTTTCATGGTGAACATGTTTAGGGCCACTAGCCTCTCCTAATAGGTTTTACCCTTGATCATTTTTATGGCTATTTTGTACCCTCCCAGCTGTCTCAGTATCCTTTTTAAGGCTGCTTGTCATTGACAAAAGCAGGCTTTTTGCTATTATTTAGGGTGAGTAGTAGGTGTGACCAAAACCAGATAAGATGAATTATCCTATTAGTTAACTCTGAGGGAAACCTCAGCGGGGGTGCAAACTGCACAGTAAGTTTACTGCAGTCCTATTGATCACGTAGGGGTCTAAAGTATTGCATTAAGTATGTTGCTTCTTGTCCCACTCTGTTTGTACTTGCATTTAGTGGCTCCTCATCCCTCTACATGCTCCTATTTCCTAAAGTTCCAGTTGTACAAAGATCAAGGGAGAACACCAACCAAGCCCAGCACAGGCAGCACTGCTAGAATGAAACAAGCATGTGTGAATACGAAATGCTTACCTGCATGTTGTGCCAGGCAGGATCTGGTTGTGTTGTAGAGAATGATGAAGGAAGAGTACTATTGTAGTAAGAGGGAGTTTGCAATGGAGTCCGTGAGTAGTAATGGTTGTCTTATGTAGTTTCATTTCTGAAGCAAGAAACATAATTTTGAAGGTTTTACAAGTCCCCACTCTTGTGCCATGGGTGTTATGTAAAAATGAAATATATTGGTAGAGGACTGTGGTATTTACTGTTACAAATATGCAATAGCATTAGCCTACGACATCCAGAGTATGAAACTGGCATGTACATTGAACAGATAAGCTCAAAGGAAGAAATTTTCAGAAATTGTGAGTGATGGTCATGTTTAATGACGTGAGTAATTAATTACAAAAGTAGACCATGACACACACACACACACACAGCACATCCCCTTATGAAGGAAGGCTGCTGGGCCCATCACAAGTTGTTGCTTGTATGACAGAATACTCTACAATAACTTCCCAGGCTTGGATTGGTGGGGCATGACAGTTTTGGCCCCCATCCTCTTGCTGACCAGCTTGCTCAGCAAACTCATCCTCAAACTCGAGTCACCAGCGTGGGAACACAACACACTACTGACTGGGCCAATGGCTGACCCTGTATACAATGTTTCTTAGTAACTTTTTTTTACATGAACTTGGGTTACCAGCATGCGAAGTGGGTTCCTCATCTCTCAGTGCCATGGATCTAGCGCAGTCTGTTTCAAAATGTTAACATGTTTGTAGTGTTTACTACATCAAATGGCAGAGAGTTCCATATACCCACTGTACACTGAGAGAAGTAATTTCTGCTGTTATTTGTTTTTAAGTTTTTTTCAGCAGCTTATTGTGTTTATAATTAAGGGCTGATATGACCCTATAGTTAAGTCCCTTTTGGACATTAATCCATTGTCTTTAAAGATATTATACTGAAAAGAAAATCATCTATTAATCTTCATTTTTCTAGGCTGTGGAGGTTCAGTTCTTTTAACCTGTCTTCAAGGCCCCGGTTTTTCTGCGGCACATTGGGATCAAGTTCTGCAGTAGGATTTCCATTTGCCACAGAACTTCTGTGGCAGTGGTTTGTAATTTCTGCATAAATTATGTGGTACCAATGAACTGCCATGTCACAGCATCAGCTTGTCATCCTGAAACCATGTCTGTGACAATGGCTATGGCAAATGGGATGGGGGAATGCACAGTATTACTAGTTCAAACAATAAACCTACAGACTTTTAGAAATAATATTTTTTCTTAAAAAGAGCTAAAAAAATCCATTACTTAAGGTCATATCCTATTGCATAAATGACATACATAAAGGAGACCTTATGTGATAGATGATTTATCTATTCTCATGCTACTTTATGCCACTCATGCAGTCCCCATTGCATATCACTTATATATTTATATGCACTCTGTAATGTATTTAAAAAAAAATCTCATTTTGTGACCCTGATGTTTTATCCTTATTTGTACAGCTCCCTTTGAAAATGGAATAAACAGAATAGTGGAGATATTTCAAGACTCATTTTTCATGCCAGCGCACTTCTCCTTGACTCACTAAATGCCCCATTAGGCCACGACATGCACATGAACCCCTTTTGTTAGAATTCTACCTGGTCTGTCACAAGGTGTCACTCATGTGACAGAACACTGTGTCATACCTTCCCAGGCTTGGAGCAGTGGTGTGCAACAGTGCTGGCTCCCCCCATCCTCATGCTGTCCAGCCAGCTCCCTGAGTTCATCCCTGAATTTGAGTGGCTGTCATGGGAACACAACATGCTACCCACTGATCCAATGGCTGGCCTTGCACACAATGTTTCTTCATTACTTTTAGGTAATTCTGTCAGTCAATGATAACATGTAATCAGTAACCCTGGCAAAAATGTGTACAACATAATTATTCATTTAATAGGTCTGTTCTTTGAACAGGTCTACACACCATTATATTCTACCTTTCTGGGCCTAATTATTTTATTGTTTTGGGGGTGTTTTTTTTAAGACAGGTTAATTCATTCTATCAGTTATTCATTTCAGAGGGCTTCCCAATACCTTGTGATCAAGTCATAGGTCAGGAAGCATAGGCAAACCAGGAGAAGTTATAAAATTCACAAGTAGTGTTTTATTATCAATAACAATACAAAAGGCAGTACAAACACATATCCTTCCTCTGAGTATCTCTCTCTCTCTCTAAAGTCCCACCCTTTCTCTCCCTTGAAACAAAACATTGCTGTCTTCTTATAAGATGTTGTTCCTTGGCAATTAAATTCTGCATCCTGTTCTTGTAAATAACACCACCTGTGTTCGATAAAATGTATTAAGACTTTGTCAATTTCTTTCCTGTGACCAGCCTAAAGAGTACATTAGCCTTCTTAACAGGTAGAACCAATTAAGACATTCTGTCCTTGGGCTGGTGTCCTGCTGATAATTCTGCAAACAAGCTTGTGGAGGTCAAAATGCACCTCAACGTTAACCGCTTGTATTACAGATTGCTATTTTTAAAAGAAACTCAAATAGCTTTCTGCATTCATTTCAACAGTATAATTATATGCATTTGGAAACCAAGAGATCCCAGTTTTACATGCAGCTTCATATATTTTTTAACCACAGTGAAGCAATGGAATAAAGAAAGAATAGAAACAGCAAGTGAAAGAAGGGAGAAAACAGGGGGAAATTGTGGGACTTCTGAAGTGGCCAATTCCTAGGTGCCACAAAGAAAACTTCATTGTGGGATCAGACAGGAAAGAGCTAGACAAGTGATAGAATAGGACATGACAGAATAGATTCTTGCTTTTAACTCTCTCTGCATAACAAATGGGACAGAATCTTCCTCAACCCTGTCACACACCTTAAAGGCACAAATAAATCTGTACAACGTAAGATATTCAGTTAACTGGTCTATGCTATTGTCAAGTATTTCTTTAAGTTGCCCCCAGTGTAATAACTTACAACTGAAAATGTTATTAGGCTGCAGTACAAGTTGAGCAGATATCATAGTATAGTACCCAATGTGCTGTTCCACTTCCTCACTGAGTGGGAGGAGTGGTAGAAAAAAATGACTGTTCATTTCTGTGGCAGAATGCAGCCCCGTCAATAGCTAATCTATTATGTAATATTGATAACATCACATGCTGATCATAGAGAGGTTCTGGATATAAAAGGAGGGGAATGGAACCAGGTGCTATGGAAAAACTGTAAATATTAATAACAAATCATGAAGAACAGAGAATTTAGCAGCACTGCAGACATTCTGTGGTAGGCTGCAAGTTCTGCACAAAATTCTGTGACCATAGAACTGTAGGGTCAGTGTGGCTCAGTTGGTAGCACATCTGCCTCTGGACCAGAAGGTTGTGGGTTCTCGTCCCACACCAGGATGGACTTGCACCTAAAAATCGCTGACATCTGAGTGCAGTATCGGGGGGTGCTGTACTGCTTGGGTGTGCCATCCTTCGCATTAGACATTAAACTGAGATCCCTTCTGCCCATCCTGGTGGGTGTCCAGGTGGAAGGAAAAGAACCCAGGGTACTCTTCGTAAAGAGCAGGGAACATTCCTCATGTCCTGTCCAACATTCCCCTTCCCATAAACTGGTTCATGCAATTATCCAGGCTGTGTGTGGGTGATGATGTGCGATATGGCCACCACCACACATTCAGTCACTTCACTACCAGTCTAGCACTGCTTGTAAAAGCACTTTGGAATACTGTGTATGAAAAGTGCTATATATATGCTGATTCTTCTTCTATATTTATAGTTCAGAGATGATAACCTGTATATCATTGTTATTGCTTTGCAATGTATTCTTTGAATTTGTGTTCTTTTCCCTAGTGCAGTGCATTACTAAAGATGGCCCCTGAATTCTGCTGCCTTTTTCTAGACCTGTGGGCAGTCAATTTGCCTAACAACCCCTTGCGCCAACTGAGGCAGATTGTGAACTGGGCCAAACAAAGTAGGCCTGTGCTAGAGGCAGGCATATCAGGTGGTGATTTAATTGAGAACAGACTAGCTGTGGTGACAGCAGGTGTGAGCTATGCCATCCCAGGCATACAGAAGTGAAATAACACTGCTTAAAGAGATACTGAGTTCCATAGATGACGAGAACAGCATCTGTGTGCAAGCCTGCACCTACATAATGCTGAAGATCCATCGCGGCCCAACAGACCTAGGGATACTGATCCCATATGTCCCATAGCAGGCACTACAGCAAGGTATCAGACTTCCATTGACCCACGAGTTTGGAAGCTGGGACCTGTGTGGGTAGGTCCTGGGCCCCAGTGGCCCAGAGAGAGTGAATGGAGGATGGAGAAACCAATAACCACTGGTAAAAAGGAACCATAACAAAGTGAAAGAGGAAGCCTTTGTGCAATGTAGATGACATGGAAGAGTAGAAAGTCTAGTAGCCTGCTGCATCAGGGGAATCCTTCTGGGTAAGGGAACTCTGGATACACCACAGTGTAGTCTTGTTTCAAGAGACTTCTTCTGTGTTCATCATGTTGCAAGTTCACGATTGGGCTACATGACAAATATCCTGATTTGTGGGTTTGTTTGTTTTTTGTCATTTAAGCAATTGCATGGCCTGCTGTGGGAAGTTAAGTGAGCATGTTGCTTCATTGTTTGAAATTATACCAATGCGGGTCAGTCTGCAGCAACATCTATGGACCTATAGTGGTTCAATACCTGTGGTACTGTACCTAGGGACTATGTTAGACTTAAAAATCCTGTTATCAGGTAAGGAGAGGGTGAAGTTGGTCAGCTTGGAAAGGCACCTAAAGAATCATGTGTAAGGTGGTTGGTGCACTCTTTTTGCTGATCAAGTTTCTCCGCTCATACTGCTTAACCTTTTATCACTGAAATGAGGGACACAGACACTCAAAATGAGGGGCAGTGGTCCTCATAATTAGGGATGCATCCTGAAACATTGAAATGCAAGTTCAGAATACTGTGTAAACCATGATGTTTACTAGTACAAAGTTTATTTTTGATTTAGCATCTTAGAATATTATGAATTTCTGCTCTAAAGTGTAAACTTAAAGCATATTCTCTGTGAGGGTGGCACCTTTTCCTTGAGGGATGTATGAGGAACAGAGCTACTGTATTTTGATGTATTGTATAAAATGCAGATTGTCCCTCATAATCATGGACAGCTGAGAAGTATGTCCCCATCTTTTTACTAAAGCTGTATTTTTCTGTTAAACATGAGCTGGTTATTGACTCACAGTGTGGTAGAGCTAAAAATGATTTCCTTACTAAACCAACCGAAAGCTAAGGTCCTGGTGGCTTAATCAATTGAAGTGTTTCCAGCAGTTTCCCCCCAAAACTCATTGTACTGGAATGCATCAGTTTACCAAAGGTGGTGGCAGCACACCAGGGGTGGGGGCTGTAGCATCCATAAAATTCCATATTTTTCCATTAAATTGGCTTACTGTTTTTAAGTAATAATAAATTTTATATTAGATAAGCCCCTCTGATCATTTGTTGTAAATCCTCCCTGGTCAGCCATGTCTTGCCATGTGGTCTGTCACATTGCTTTGCACAAGCAAACTGCAGTAGTTAATCCGTAGAATGTTTACTTTCCTGATGAATCAATCTGCTGAACTGTGCAATGGATGTGCTGGCACTAAGATCTTCAGAATCACCTAGTGGCACACTGGCAGTAGCAGGACTGTCAGTCATAGATGTGCTCCCCTTCCCTCCAAATTCCCATAAAAGTAGTGCTTCTTGGACTAGGGAAGACTGTAATAGTCAAATGAAGTGTTTCACCTGGACTTACTATTCTTATTATTAATTCTGCACCCCCTCCCAAGAAATTCACCTGGCATGACCACTCCTGGGCAGTAGCATTTTAAAATCAGAAAGGACTATTTTCTGCACTCACGGGATCCCAACTTAAACTTAGAAAAGATAACAAACAAAGCTACATGTTTAAATCAATTCATTTGCAAGCCACATGAAAGGGGTATGGGCACAGGTAGTCTTCCGCATATGACTTGCAAATAAATTGATTTAAGCATGTAACTTTGTTTCTTAGTTTATGTACAGTAAGTCTAAGATGGGATCCCACAAGTGCAGACAATTATCCTTCAGGAGTTGCAGATTGGAGGCTTTGCTCTGCACCACGTCCTGTTACTTGAGTGTATCATTGTTTTGTTTTCCTGCATTTTAAAATAGTTTTTCTGTTCAGGTGAGGTCACCCTATATTTTTTCCATTTGTGATCAGTTCAGGATAGTATAACCAACCAAACCTAACTTTCCTATCAGATCAAGACAGATGATGACCTAGCCTACAGGACTGATACAACAAAAGTGAGATTAGCATGAGGGGGTATGAGTATGGTCCCAAGGCATATAAGGTCAAAACAACAGTTAGAATAATAGTTAAAAATAAAATGTTCAACTTCTCTTCATTATTATTGAAAACGCTTGGGGCATCCCAGCTTTTCACCCTACAATAAGAATTAAGCAAAGCTACCCCTTCAGAGAATCTTTTGTTCAAATTACTATTGATCTCAAGCACCTGAATACAATATTCCAGTGAGAACACATAACATGCAAAGCTGAAGGACAGGTTAGTGATCCCAAGCAGCAGTTCAGGCAGGATGTTGTGCTACTTTCTCCTTGCTTTGCTAGCCAACCAAGTGGTTCTCTGACAGGATGAAGAAACAACACTCCCTGCTCTCATGGCCGCCAACTCTGTTAGTGACTATAAAGTGTGAGGCAGCAGCAGGGCATGTTAGGGTGTACAAGGAAGGCAGTTTGATGGTGTGCATTTGGGACTTTTCGATGGAGAGTGATGGGAAGAACGCAGGCACAGTGAACAACAGGTAATAAGAAGATGGTCAGTCAGAGTTGCGTCGGGGTTTGAGAAGTTTACAGGCAACCAAGGTGTGCCAAACATTGAGAATTCTTGTCTGTTTCTCATGGGACAACACCTTCCCTTGCTGAAGTGTAGATGATTTACTGTAAAAGTGTAAGTAGCTGGATGAAGGTGTGCTTCCTCTGCTCAGCCCAAACTTGTCAGATTTGGTGGAATGGCGAACTGACCCGCAGTGACTCAGGCTTGTCTGCTGTACTGACAGGGTTGGCTTTCAGACAGAAAGAAGTCAGTTAGGACAGTGTTTTTATAAGGTGATCAAGATTAGCAAGTTATTCGGGAAGGGAGTTAGTGGTTAAAGATATATATGGTTTCTTATCATGCAACCATTTCAGTCATGTTCTAGTTGATATTTTTATTTGGAAAATTATTTTATTATTCATTTAACACCTTTCTATGCTGCATTTTTACTGCATTTGATATCCTCTTATCTGGGGGAAGGGGGTGATGGAATTAGCTTGAGAATGTTTTGTGAAGGCTAATCATGATGCCGCTCAGCTGCTTGCAGGGCAGCGTCATGCAGAAGAAAGGAGCATGCCATGTCCATGACAGGAGTGACTCTCTCTTGTCAACTACATGATGTTTCTACTCAGCAAGCAGAAAACAGTGTCATGATCAGCCTTGCTAACCACTGGACTGTCACAGCTGAGTCCACTACAGCTTAAGCTGCATTGGACCCAACAGTGACACATTTCCGAAATGCAGTTCTTGTAACAAAATGTTTGCTGCACATGCGTGCACATGCAAACATAACAGCAGTCACTGTGCTCTTGAGCACTACTGCTCTGTGTGCCTGAAAATAAAAACTGACAGTTGAGCTTTCATGGCACTTTTTGTACTAAACTTATTAGATTAAAATTAACAAAGGGACCGAGCCTTGAATGAATAGTCTGCCTAATAACAAGAGGAAAAAAAAAACTGTCTTTCACTGTACTTTTTGTACTGGAATCAAAATTCAGCAAACTGAGCAGACTGAAATTTACATGGCCCTTCTGTTCTGCTGGAATCCAACCAAGTGCTGTATTGCTTACCTGGAAGGGGAAACAACCCATTTATGCAATCCTATAAATAGCACAGAGCCTATAGATTATGCATGTAAATTAGTCTTCTCTGTTTGGTTTCTGAGTGCCAAAGGTGCAGTGAAAGACAAGTTAGTTTTTATCAGCCTCCCAGCTCACTCACAAATAAGGCACTTGTGTCATGAAAGCATTAAATCCTGTTTGTACATGTCATTATTTCTATCAATCTCCGGGCAGCACAATAAAGAAAAAATGTGACCATAGTTACTGTCCTGTAAACACCTAATGACATAGCACTGCGACTCAGGGAAGCATTCAAATCTGGTGATACAGGATAAAGTTAGGCCGGATGAGGAAATATTAAAATTGTCTTTCTAAGGACTTAGAAGTAAACCAGAGCACACCTTAATAAAATTAAGAAGTTGGTGAGAGTGTGATTAATTCATCTGCACATTCATACTAATTTTGTTTTCATCCCAGGACTGTGTTATAATAATATCACAAAATAAAATAACACATCAACACCTAGTGCCTTGTAACCATTTGGAAATCTCTTACAGCATGTCAGGGAAATCACTCAGCACAATCAAATAAACAAAAGTTGCCCAAACAAACTCTGCCAACTGATGTGTGTGCAGAATTTATACATTTTAAAATATGACTACATGATGCACTTTACTTCATAAAACTGGGGCAGAAACTACACAGATCTATTTTTAAAGCACATTAATCAGTGCTTCAAAAGCCGGTGGACTTTTCTTCAGTGTAACACTTAAGGACGTTCCCTGGTGTTTCAGCAGCCCCATATCAAAGTCATATTTCTTTGCCCAGTGTATGATGGTCCTCTAAACATTTAAAATCCACAACAAAAAACATGGGTTGCCTTGCTTGTTTTTAAGTTACATTGGAAAGGCTTAATCCCACTTTATGAGAAAAATCCGGAAAGGGGCAGATTGCTTTATGTGGTTATAACATTAATATTTTAGATGTCAACATGAGTGTGAAAGAAAAAGTGACACAAGAGCACATCATTTGTCATGATGCTTGCTTAATGTTTTCCACAATCCAAAAATGCAAAAATAAAGAGTAAATTACCAATATTATGACACCTTGAAGTGATATTCCCCAAAAAGGGGGGAAATATTTATACGTTTTTATATATAAAACCATTTCAGACTCATGCCATTTTCATAAAACATTTTTTGATAGATGTAGAATATGATTATGAATATAGAATCAGAAAGAAATATAGGGGTTGCCATGCTTCTTTTGGTTATATCTGCTTTAAAAGTTGTGGTTTCAGAGGTGATCAGCTCATGACACAAATAATTGAAACATCTCAATAAAAAAATAAAACTTGTAAGAAAGCTATTCAAACAATTCAAAAGCACATACAGAATAGCAAGGACTTTAACATAAAATAAACAGTATAACCAAAGACATACTGATACTGTATGTAGGTAAATTACCTTGAATGATAGCAACTGCTGCAACTGTGGGAGCTAATTTTCTTGCTGCCATCCTATATATATTCTTAGCTGAACATGGCATAATAGGATAAATCATTATTATAATAATGTTTCCATAAATTTAAGAATGTACTTGTGCCAGA
Organism: Neoceratodus forsteri; assembly: GCA_016271365.2. Lineage (NCBI taxonomy): Eukaryota > Metazoa > Chordata > Ceratodontiformes > Ceratodontidae > Neoceratodus > Neoceratodus forsteri. The sequence continues at coordinate 1,332,907,677 of CM057458.1, forward strand.
AAACAACCTTGAAAACTTTTTTGAGTATATCAGAAAAATGGGATTTTGAAACACCATGGAACGTCTTCAAATGGATTTAACTTCCTCAGCATGAGAATTGTTCTGCATCAGATGTCATCAGACAACAGGCTCAAAAGGACTGCTGTAAAAATATAGTTAAGTGTCCTCAAACCAAAGGCCATCATGGATTCAGTGCATTATACTGGCATGAAAAACAACAGATTCTCTAGTGAATATTTTAATATTGCAAGCCATAATTACTGTCCTGAACTGCAGTTACCATCTCACTCTTAAATGATTGACTATTATTATCAAATTGTGAGTTGCAGTTTGGTGCCCCTAAACGAAGACAAAAAAGTGTAGTTGCTCATATGGAGATATAATAAAATTACAAGAAGATGCCTTTAAGTTGAGCCAGCCCACTGGTGCAGTCATAACACTACAGCTTGCAGAACTGATGACCCAGATTCAGTAGTGAACTTGGAGTGTCGAAGGTTAAGCTGAGGGGAGGACTGTAGAGCATGCAACAGACAGCTCTCCTTCTGCAGGTGTAGTGGGTCCTGACTCCTGGCAATATCCTGACTTCTGGTGGTGGCTGGGTGTTAGCGTGCCAGCGAATCACAGCAGTGTGGAGACTGGTGGCTGAGGTTGATGTCGGCATGCTGCATGCAGAAGGGTGTGCCATGTACCATGGCTGTCATTCCATGTCCTCATCACCAGAGGCAACTAGGCAAACAACTCCCTTAGCCATAGCACAGTGACACCCAGCTCCTGGTCTCTCTCTCTCATCTCTCCTCTGTGCTTCTGATTATCATATTTTACTCCTTCCCTCCTGCAACCCGAGGGGGGGGGAGTAGGACCACTGTGTGGGTCAAAGTGGTCTCCTGTAAAGTTCTGGTGGGGGCCCAGGAGACCACAAGGGCTGATAAAGGGTATATCCCTGAAGGCTCAAGAAGCCAAAAATAGAATTAAAAAAATAATGCCTTTTAAGTCTGTAATCATTTAGTGTGTGCCTTCTTGAACTGAGTCTGCAAAGCTGCTGGCTCAGTAAACCCATCAAGTTGGTTCCCTTCTAGCTCCGCAGTGCTTTGTTTCTCCTTTTTTTAATTATGACTGCAGAGCATAGCTATGCAGTACATAATTGTGTTCAAGGGAAGAATGATATGGTAGATGAGGAACTGATGTACACTACTTTACTTCAGACATCTGCAGTGGAATGGGATCACCTTATTAGTATGTATCAAATTGCAGTACTCTTTCTTTGTGCTCATGTGTTTTTTCAGCTGCCACCCTTCTCTCCTACTGTATTGATTGTATTAAAGGAAACAAATGACTTTATCCACAAAAAAGGTACTTCTTTTCCTGATTTTTTTTTTTTTTTTGCATTTACCTTCAGGAACTAATTTTTATCGCTGTACTTAGTGGAGCCATTGTAAAGTATTCTGCACTTCCAGTGAGTCAGGCACAAAGCAATGCTTTTGCCTCCATTGTGACAGGCTACATAAGACCTGGGTACTGATCTGTTACTTGCCAATGTCTCACAAACTGTAGCCAATAAAAAAGGACCTGGTGTCTGTGGAGCCACATTGATTGTTACACAAACACTGTTCTGTGTCAGGCCATGTGGGAAAAAGCCTCTTGCATATAGACAGCCAGACAGAGTCTTGCAAAATGTTAGAGTATGCTATTAATCTAATTATTGCCTTGCCACCATTCCCACCTGATACCAAGCCATAACATTTCATCAATGACTATTTCCTGTGTCCAACTGACAAAATTGTCAGAGCTTCCATGAAACAACCACCTCACATTGGTAGAGCTACTTATCATCTTTGAAAATAAAATGACGAAATAATTAGTGGTCAGCATTTTTAATACATACAAAACTGTGTTCTAATTATCTATTACAACCAGCCATGTGAAACTGAGAGATGTTAACCAAATGCATGGCTTTTAAGGTATGCAACACACACACACTATAGGAGGTGAGGCCTTAACAGGTATCAGCCAGCAGCATTTAGGCAAAGCCACACTCTCTATTCTCAGTCACTCACACACTTACATGTTCCCTCTTGGCTGCCAGATGATGGCAGACCCACACCACTCCATGCACATCCAAGCAATCCCAAACTCAGAGGGCAACAACAGCAACCAACACCAGCACATAAAGCCAGCAAGGCAGCAGTGTGACGCTCAGGCACTGATCACTTCCCAGCTGATGCAACTTCCAAAACCAGATGGCCCCTGAGCAACAGGTAACCGCATGTTGGAGATAATATCAGTTATTAGTATCTTGTATGAGAGTTGTTTATTTAAATCAGTGGCTGTTTGTGATCTGGGTTGTGCTCAGCTTCTCAGATGATTTTGTGCTTGTGCTGTTAATTTGTCACTGAAGTGGGTAATGTACTATACTTACAGTATGCAGTGCAAACTTTATTCACTGCCTAAAGTTAAAAACAAAAATCTCTTTCATCTTAAAGGATTACTCTGTCAGCACAAATTCTCTGACAACAAGAACAAATATGTTTATTCTAATAAGCAACAACCAATAATATATTTTGAACATTTAAAAAAATAATTTTTTATAATATTTTATAATGCCTCAAAATAACATTTTAAAAGCTGTAACTTATGGACTGTTAGACGTAGAAAGTTTTTTTTTTAATGAAAGCTTGGTGTCTGATAAATATAAGTAGATCAAATGAAAGAGATCTTGTGCTGAAAAATGTCTATAGATGTTAATATACAGTACTATGTTCTACAAAATGACAGAACTTTAAAATGTTTGTGAACCATTTTGTTTTTATACAGTATATCATAGTACATTGTGCTGCCATGTTAGAGTAGAACTGATTGAAAAAAAGAAAAAAGTTGTAATACCTTTTATTTAACTAACAGCAACTTGTTTTACAAACTTTCAAGCCTGCATAGGTCCCTTTATCAGGCACTGGGATAACACTGCAACATAGAGAGGATTTTATTCAGAGAACTCAGTGTTAATTATATTAATCAATTCAAGCACTTGAGGTGTAAATACACTTTTATACGAGTGTGACAGTTCTGCTGGTAAAGAAGTATATAGCAAGAAAGCTACAAGTAAATTGATGTGTACATAGACAACAAGGGCAGTCTTCTAAGTATTAGGTTACAAATCAGTTTGAATTTATTATTCGTAACTAACACTGAGTTCTCTGTATAAAATCTTCAACACATATCTATATTATCACAATGCCATATGAAGGTTCCTATGAGGCCTCAAGTGCTTAAATAACAAGTTCCTGTTAGTCAAATAAAAGGTATATTACAACTTTTAGTTTTTGTTCTTTTTTCAATCAAAGATTTTTATGCAATATGCAGAAGATATAGCAATATCAAATACCTATTTATCAACTTAGCTGACTCCACGCTTACCTTAAAATAAATGTAAGTTTCTAGTCCTAACAGTTCCAAATTCATCCTTTTAAATGAAATTATCTTATAGAAGGTCTAACTTTGGAACTGTTAGGGTAATTTTTTTTTTAAATGAAAACTTTGTGTCGTGGCATTAAGAATGAGTTCTAGCAATACAGTAGTTTATGTGTCATTACTATTCAATATGTGTCAGTACTATTTGTATTGCCTGTGGCCTCGTGCCTCACAATGCACACCAAGGCATGCGTATAACAGAGTATGACTGCACACCCTACAGTGGGTTATCTATTACATATATATATATATATATATAATTTTTTTTTAATTTTGGCAATACTACCCATTATTTAGTTAGAAACTGTGCAGTTTGCAACTCAGTTTTCAATTATGTTATGCCGTTAATCACTCTGTGAACAATTCACTCTCCCTTGTAGTATCCTCTACCCTTCTTTACTTTTGCAGGCTTCACCTGAAAGCATGAGAAGATAATACACATGATTAGTTACCTATCAGCAGGGTCCCTAGTGCTCTGCGGCAGAACTTTCTGATTTCTGTGGCAGGGCTCCTTGGTTTCTGCGGCAGCATTTTCTGATTTCTGAGGCATGATTTATTCATTTCTCTGGCTGAACACAGTTCTGTCATTGGTTAAATATGATGTGATGTAATCAATTACGTCATATGCCAAGCATAGAGGAGGGGCTTCAGGATAAACAAGATGGGAAAGAAAGCCTGGCACTTTGGAAAAACAGTACATTTGAATAAAAATTAACCAAAAACAGTGAATTCTGCGGCACTATATACATTCTGCGGCATGATGCAAATTCTGCGGAAATTCTGCAAACACAGAATTGCAGAATTCCAGGGGCCTTGCCTATCAGTTTTCCACTGCTCATCAATGGGGCCAAGCTCTTGATATCCTTGTGGCATACAATAGCAGCTCATTATATTCTGTCACAGTCCTGCCTTCATTCAAAGACATGCAGTTTCTCTAGAACAACCCTATTAAGCTGATTTTACAAGTTTTTCTTCATCTCCATTGTGACCCTGCAGCATGCTAATTTCACTCCATAACTCACATATATTTGTCTGGCAGTCCTGTTTAAGTCATGGAAAGGTTTATTAATGGAGGTTTAATGTATAACCTTTGAATAAAACAAAATGTATTGCTGCAGTGTGTTGTTCAGGCCAACTGGGGAGCAACATAAATAGATACTGAGATCCCTGTTATTTATTTATTTGTTTGTTTGCTTTTGGTAACTGGGTGAGTGCACTAAGCATAGAGATGCCTATTTTCAGGCACAACCCGGGAGTATACAAGTGAGAAAAATACATGAACAGTACAATGTGATGCAGCACAAGGAAAAGATAGACAATGGGCTAGTCTGCGATACAAACAAATTGGCAACTGGATGATATACAGAGTTAGATAATGTCAGTCAATATAAACAGTACAGTTAGGAAAAAGTAAATATATGAACAAACATGTGCCAACAAGTCTGTACTGGAGCTGGCAGGAAAGTACAGAAAAAAACAGTAAGTGCCATTGCGAGGTTCAATATAGAGAGGAAAAGAGGGAGGGGGGAAGGGATGATGAGAAACAGGGTGAAAGGGGTGAGAGGGAAGAAGGAGAGTGCATGAAAGAACAAGGTTGAAAGTGGAAGGATTGAATGGGCTAAGGTGGATAGAAGCATGTGCAAGGATTTGACGCCAGTAGATGTTCATGGTGGAGTTTCTTGAAACCAGCATGGGTAGGAGCTAGGCGAATAGTTTGAGGGATATCCTTCATGGGGTTTTATTCTAGAAAGCATACTATAGCTGTTTTCACACTAAAAAGTCTTGAACTGAGAATGTTTTAAGATATGAGAATGAACTAATAGCAACACTAATGCTTCCTCTATAAATTCTACTTATGTTTAAGTTAATTTGATCAACCACAGATCATTACAAATATCAATGCACAAGAAGATTACAAAAATAGGATTCATCCACATAATGTAATAAGATATAAATTATTACATTACTATACATTAATATTAAAAAAAATTTAAATAGAGACAGAGTAGAGAAGAAGAACACTTAGATAATCTTGCATAATAAGATGTAAACTGGACTTGACAGGATTCGGGTCTGATGAGTGCAATATCATTAGCCTTTATGAGCAGGATTTTCAAAAAGAAGCCATCCAAGAAGTGTCCACCTCCACTATTAAAGGCCTTAGAGCATTCGAAATATGTGTCCCAAAGCAGACCCAAGTGCTTCCAAACTGGTTGCAGCTCACAGCTGCATGCTTGTTTGGTGCAAATTATTTTTTGTCATGAACGGTCATAACTTCTGAATATAGCAACAGAGCTGCTTAGATGCAAGCAGATAGATGCAGAAGCAGGTGCAGTGTGCATTTGCATCTCCGTGTAACCATTTTGAAAATCTCTCTCATGAATCTTAAGACTGGCATGTCTGGAAAGTGGCCTGATTATCTGCCTTTATGCTCCATTTCCTCGCTACTGCTTTGCAGTGTCCTTAACACTCTATGAATTATATAGGATGTGACTATTTCCTCAATGTGTATCCCTGTTATGCAAACTTACATTGACCAGAACTCCTCCCCTACAGTACCCCATACTTCATGCATCTGAAGTATAGTAATCCCTCTCCCTCTCCCTCCACTCTCACCAACCCAAGCTGCATCACCCTCTCTGACAAGTTCTTAGAGACACCCATTCTCCCCTTAGTATTTTTTATTATGTGTACTTTATTAAGGCAACTGTAAAAACAACAACAAAAACCAGTACAGCAATCAGAAACCAAAACAAATACCAAATATAAACATACCAATGACAGCAACAACAACCAACAAAAACAGAAAAAGGAACACTCCCCCCCCACCCAGCCTGGAACCTCCCCTGCAGGATGCCTAAAAATGCCAGAAGTGGCAAAGGAATGGAAGAAATAAGGGCAAACACAAAAACTCATTACCAGTCCAGATTAACAAAGTAGTAAGGTGTGCAAAGTTTTCCAATGAGAGGTATAAATAGAACGAGAATGATAAAAAGTGTCTATTACCTTCTCGGCAGTAAGAGTGGTAAACATCTCTTGGCGCCATTTAGCCCTGGTGGGAGTCGAATCATCTAACCAGTGGCAAAAAATAATAAGTTTAGCCTCAGCGTCAATAAGAGCGATATAGCCCTTCTGTGGTTCCAGGAGGCAGTCACCATAATCACCCAAAATACAGCTTTCCAGTGTAAAGGCCTCCTGGAGACACAGAAGGGGATCCAAACTGTTCTTAATGGACTCCCAGAAGGGTCAAACTTTGGGACATTGTCAAAGCATGTGGTATAGAGTACCCTCAATTTATAGAACAAATGGGGGATTGCCTCATGCCCATTTGGTAAAGATTTATAGGCGATAGGTCCAGGTTATGTAGAATTTTGAATTGTTGAAGCCGTAAACTGTCTTGTTTAACACATTTGTATAAATCTGCCCAAATTTAGCACCATTTCACATTAGGGTAGTCTATACCAAGATAATTTGACCAATACAAGGCATTTGGTGATGATGAAGAACAGACAGCTAGGTCCAAGACTTGTAATGGGTTGAGATCAAATATGGCTGCTCAGAAAGTTTAGCTGAAGTTTCAAAAAACAAGCCTGCTTGGTTCGACCATGGTGGGGGACCCAAGGATTAGAAAGACAATGTAATATCGTATAACAATTTTAGCAGTCCTTGTTGTGAACCCTGAACTGCCACTGAAAGGCCTGGAAGGACAAAAAAGGTTGGTCAGAAATCAGAGACGCCTGGCAAGATATGAGAAGGTCAGGCCAAAAAGAGGAGTGGATTAGTGTTTTATCAGTTAGAAAGCTGGGGTTTTGAAATCGTGGTTGCCTAATATCTTTGCTATGGGAGAAAGCTAAATTCCTACAGAGCAGGGCATGTGCAAGAACTGACCAAACAATATGGATATCACGGAGTGAGGAGAACAGCCATGCCAGAGAAGTAAATAACAAAGAAGAGAGTGAGAGAGAGAGCCAGAACTGTTGTACTAACTCTCAGCTTGTAACCAAACTGGGACATAGGTATACTTAACAGAGGTGTCATCAAGTTGATACCACTGAAAATATTTAGCCCCATGCAATGCAAAGTAGTAATGGAAAAAAAGAGGAAGTTGCAAACCACCAAGAAATTTTGGATGGGCTAGTTTTTCATAGGCTCTCTGGGTTGGTGTGTGTAACCAAAGAAACTGACTTAATATCATATAAAGATGCCTAAACCAAGCTAAGGGTAACACAATGTTTAACATTCCCAGAGGGTACATTAAATGGGGTAAAACATTCATTCTGATGATGGTTGCTCTGCCACAAAGTGTCACAGGTAAACTCTTCCACATTGTCAAGTCCTGCTCAAGTATTTTCACTAATGGATTTATATTCATAGATTTCAAAGTCATGGGGCTAGGGGTAATTTTGATGCCTAAATAATTGAGAGACTTGGTACCCCACAACAAGCCAAAAGGTTCTGCCAGAAATCTACGAACATGGGAAGAAAGATGGACAACAACAGATTTTGAAAGATTAAGTTTATAGGCAGAGAAGGAGCTAAATTCTTCTATCACCTTAAGAAACTCAAAAATAGAAGTCTGGAGGTCTCAAAGGTGCAGAAGAATATTGTCTGCATATGTAGAAAGTTTACTCCTGGGAGCCAATGTGAATGCCCCTAATTCCAGTGGTGGCATTAGTTTTCCAGGTCAGGGGTTCTATATTTTAATTAAAAAGCATAGGGGATATGGGACAGACTTGTCTAGCTCCCCTGGTGAGAGAAAAAGGATCAGATGAAACACCATCACAAATCATTCTGTCTGAACAGGATCAATAAAGAAGTTGGAGCCAGTGAATAAATGACTCTGGGGTGGGGGGAAACTATATCTACCTAAAACAAAAAAAGGTATTTCCATGAAACTCTACTGAATGCTTTTTCTGCATCCATGGAGACCAAGACTGTATCAGTGTTGGTCTCCCTGGATGCAGAAATAAGGTGGTGAATCTTACATAGGTGGTAGCTGGACAGTCTTCCAGCCATGAAACCAACTTGTTCAGGGCCAATCAAATCATTCCAAACTCTGCTCAACCTGGCAGCCAACACCTTGTCCAAAATTTTAATATCTACATTGAGCAAGGAAATGGGCTTCTAGCTGTCAGGTCTCACAGGGTCCTTTCCTGGCTTAGGAATCAAAAGAAATACGGGCTTCATAAAGTTGAGTTTCCTTTAGCTCATGCATGTATAAATAATTATAAACCTTGGTTAAGGCTGGGGTTAGTTCAGCTGAGAAGGTCCTACAGAAATTTGTGGAAAAACCATCAGGCCCTGGAGCATTACCAAGGGCCAGGCCCGAAATAGCCTCCTGAACCTCTTCCGCCCTAACTGGTCCCTCCAGTAACTCCTGCTGTGCTCTGGAAAGATGAGGTAAACAGATGTTATCCAGAAATTCAAGCATCTTTTGTTCAGTGGATATGGTATCTAGGTCATCAGTGTATAGTTGCAAAAAGTAGTAGCTAAAAATTTGAACAATCTGCCTTGGAGCAGTTACTAAGTCTCCTACAGAATGATCCTTTATTGTCTGTATACATTTGGACATCACTTGTTGATGGAGGTGAAGGGCTAACAAATGACAGTCCCTTTTCCCTTGCCCTAGGTAGGTGACTCTCATTCTAGTTAGGTATTTACCAGTACATTCCAACAGGAGGCTCAAGTATTTGGCCCTTAACTGGGACAAACAAGCTCAAGTCTCTTCAGGGTTCAAAGGTTGGAGGTCTTTCTCTAATTCTCTATTGGACTGTAGTAATTGGGTGGCTTCCAGCTCCCAACTTGTTTTTCGTGTGGTGGCTAATCTGATAATTTCCCCATGCCAAGTACATTTCAGGGTGGCCCAGAGTTGATCTAAGCAAGAACCTGAATCCCAGTTATCTTGGCTAGAGGAAGGAATAAACTGCTTCAATTTGGAAACTAAAGTAGGATTTTGAAGCAATTGAGCATTAAAAGACCAGGAACGACCCCTGTCCATAGAAGGGGATAGGTCAAAAGGCAAATAAATAGGGGCATGGTCAGAAAGAACTTTAGTCTCTATGGAACTAGAATATATAGTGGGAATAAGTTGTTTACTAACAAAAAAGTAATCCAATTGAGAAAAAGAGTTATGTGGTATGGAATGATATGTGAATATCTTTGATGCCCAGAGACGATGTGCATGCTTTATGATGTAGGAACATCCTTTTAAAAGGGACCAACTATTTAATGCAAAGCTTATGAAGAAATTCCAAGACAAGTGAGCCATTATCTGATTCCAGTAGCCCAAGCAGTACCAAATTGTTTCTTTGGCTATGGCCCTCCAAGTCCTCTACTTTCTCTTCCAGCTGGGAGACCTCATGCTTTAAAGCCATTATTTCAGGCTTCGATCTATGCTGCCAATCTTCAACTGAACTAATGCAAGCCTCTGTGTCTGACACTAGCTTAGATAACCCTTGAAGGGCTGGCTGGAATGAGCAAAAATCGGCTTGTAATACAAGTATAGAGTCCCTAATAGAAGTGAGCTCCATAAAGAAGTGTTCCGTCATCAGTTCAGCAGGCATCACTGAACCTGGAGGGATCAGAGACTCACTAGGCCATGCCATCTTGGGTTCTAAAGCCCAAGTCTGAATGTCTGAGGTTGACTAGGTAGTGGACGGTGAAGGGCTCTCCAGAAGGGTTGGCTCCCTTGAGCAGGGCATCTGAGAATGTAGAGGATATCAAGAAGTAAGATGCTGCAAAACAGTATGCTAAAAAGGCAGGAGAAAAGCTAAAAAAAGAAGTTTTAAAGGCAGCTCTGATGGAGCTGAAGTACAAGGCTGCTACCGATCCTTACATATCACGTGACTCCCTCCCCATGTTTAAAAACTGATAGCATCATATTACATCACTCCTGTGGTTTATTGTTTTGTAAGTTTTTGCTTGCAAACTCCATAAATAATAAAAAAAACTAATGATTCACTGTTCAAATTAGCACACTGAGCTGCATCTTTTCTCTCTTTATCGCTCACCACTGGGCCTGAATGCCAGTAAAATTAGGGCTGGCAGTACAGCCTAGAGATAACAACAGTGTGCTGTGAACAAGCTTGGTTTATCTAGCAGACCTGGGTTTGATTTACACAGCCTCCACATTCATACATTGTGACCCTGAGCAAGTTACTTAACCTCCCTGTGTTCAGTGTTCCTTTCTTGGCCAAAAGTTGTAAAATGAATAAATATAAGTGTCATCCTCACAGTGATCTCCTTGGATGTAATAGAGGCACTCCGCCTGCCTGGGGGAGTTTAAACCACTGGAGGCGGCCGAGGTCATTGAGGTTGCCTTGCAGCTGAAGCACACATATTGTGAACTGGACCCAGTTCCAATGTGTTTTTTAATGGGATGCATTGGTTCTGTTGGCCCGGTGTTCGCCTTGATTGTCCAGTGCTCGTTGTCAGAGGGGGTCTTCCCAGATTCCTTAAGAGGCTCTGGTGAGGCCTTTTCTGAAGAAACCATCTCTTGATCTGGACATCATGTTGAATTACTGATCTATCTCCAACCTTCCATTTTTGGGAAAGATTGTTGTAAAGATTGTAGAGCAACAGCTTGAGGAGCACCTCGTGACCTTTGATATCTATGAGCCACTCCAATCTGATTTCTGAGCCAAGCATAGCACTGAAAAAACATTAGTTCAGATGCACAATGACTTCCTTATGGTGAGGGATAGAGGAAAGGGGTAATTTCTCATTCTTCTTGATGTATCTTCAGCCTTTGACACTGTGGACCACATTATGAAGAAGAACCAGCATTTATATAGCGCTTTTCATACATAGTGTATTCCAAAGTACTTTATAAGCAATGCTAGACTGGTAGTGAAGTGACTGAATGTGTAGTGGTGGCCATAGTGCACATTAACACACATGCACAGCCTGGACAATTGCATGAACTGGTTTTATGGGAAGTGGAATGTTAGCCAGGACACCGGGAATGCCTCCTACTCTTTGCAAAGAATGCCCTGGGTTCTTTAATATTCACCTGGACACCCATCAGGACAGCACCAGGATGGGTAGAAGGGACCTGGGTTTAATGTCTCATCTGAAGGATGGCACACCCCAGCAGTACAGCACCCCCCCCCAATACTGCACTCAGGTGCCAGCATTTTAGGTACAAGTCCAATCCCAGTGTGGGACGAGAACCAACAGCCTTCTGGTGCAGAGGCAGATGTGCTACCAACTGAGCCACTCTGACACCTGCTGCTCGATCATCTCAGAGAGTACTGTGGGCCTGCTGGCACTGTCATCTGTTGGTTTCAGTCCTGTCTCGCTGACAGGAAGCTACAGGTAGTGATGGGGAATTTCTCCTTCTCCCTTGTCATGCAGAGTGCCTCAGAGATTGATCTTGTGGCCAATGTTTTTTTGTAGTGTATATGCTGCCCCTGGGTGAGCTCATTAGGAAATATAATGTGGGTTTTCACTGCTATGCAGATAACACCCAATTGTATTTGTCCTTTTGTCCCTGAAACATCTGACACTGTGGAAGTGCTAAATATTTGCCTTGCCAGGATCAATGATTGGATGTCCTCCAGCTGGTAGTGACTGAGCCCTGATAAGACAGAGGTTCTGGAAGTGCAACTGGGCCAAAGGCATGATAGGAATGCCTCTGGTGTGGCAACTGGTCTTTTTCTGGATCCTACACCATTGAAGGCTTCCTCTAGGCTGCAAGATCTTGGTGTGTTCCTGGATGATGGATTGACATTTGAATCTCAGGTCTCATTCATTGTCCAAAGTGTTTTTTTTCCACTTGAGGAATATTGCCAAGATCAAACCCCTGGTTCTACCTGAGGACCTTCCTACTCTGGCTCATGCCTTTGTAATGTCCAGGCTTGATTACTGTAAGACTCTTTACTTCGGGGTCTCAGGAGGTACCCTTCGCTGACTGCAGCTGGTGCAGAATGCAGCTGCCAGGCTGCTGAAAGGACTTTTGAGGTTCTATCATGCAGCTCTGGTGCTGTGTGAACTACACTGGCTGTCAGTCAGTTGGAAGGTTATCTTCAAGGTGTGGGCTTGCTCACCTTTAAGGCCCTAGATGGACTAGGCATTGGCTATCTGTCTGATCTCCTAACACCTGTCACCCTAGTCCGCTCCCTTCATTCCTCCCCTAGGGGCCTCCTGGCAATTCTCAGGATGAGGATCAAAACTGCCAGTGACAGGGCATTCACCGTTGTCAGCTCCGTACTGTGGAATTTGCTTCCTTTAGCTGTCAGGGAGGCCCCTTCAGCTGAGGCATTTAAGAGCCACCTTAAGACCCATCTTTTCTCTCTGGCCTTCCCAGATATAGATATTTGACTTCATGCAGGAATAGTGAGTGGAACGAACTGATTATGGATTTTTATTATATCACTAGTTTCTAGTATTGATTTAATATATATTTATGTATGTTTTTTACTCCCATACATGTTTTTGAATGTTAGGCACTAAGAGTCTCCAGGAATGGGAGCCATAGAAATAAACATTGCCTTGTCTTGTAGTGCTTTGCATGAGCAGAAGAAATTCTTGTATTCAGGCCTAGCAGTGATTACATTCTGGCAGGGAAATGAAGGTGGGGGGGCAGTCCATTTACAGACATCATTTTGGATGTGGGAGGCATTCTGGTTCTGGGTGTGTGCCAGCTTTAAACTAGAATGTTCCTTAAATCTGGAACAGAGACCCCAAACTGATAGCTCCCTACTGAAAGCCCCTCCTTGAATATTCCTTGTAATTATTACTGCCCCTGATGGAATGCCCCTGTAGCGGTTGCCCCAGGAGTGTTCCTGCATGTTTTACTGTAGTGAGGAATGGTCTCTTTAGCATAGCTACAGGCATGATTACAAAAACATTTTAACAGGCTAAACCAGTGCCGTTGCTGCTGTGCAATAAATATTTTTTTGTTAGTCTAAGTGCACTTTTTGGTGGGGTGGTAGTTTGTGAGTCACTGTTGGTACCAAGATAGTTAAGACATGCTTTGTGCTTCCACCTTTATCAGATACCATTTGATAGGTTGCATCCCTCTTGCAGGTCATGCATGTGCTTTTGTGCCTTTTGTCAAAAATAATGGTACCTTTTGTGTGAGTGAGCCAGCCAATCCTCAGTCATGTGGTCTGCACAGTGGGTTAGACAGTAGGAAGTAGCTCGAGTTCGGAGTTGTATTACAGTATGTAGCTGAATCTCAAAGTTTGTACAGCAGGAAGCATGGTTGAGTGAGGGTTGCTGAATGAGTTGGTCTTGTGGATTGTTGTTTTCTGGTTCTTAATATAGTAACAGAGTAATTTAAAGTCAGAAGGGACACTCGGCCCATCAAGTTTGCTCCCCTCCTCCCACTTCATAAACAGGTACTAACAAGTATGCTCTGCAAGCATATACTGATTTATAGAGATTTCCTACCAACCCCATTACCTTGGATAGTTCGCATTTCCACTGGTAACAGACATTTCTCCAGGCTTAACTTTAAAGCCTGTACTACCTCCCTGAGAGATATATTTGTGGTTGTCTTGTTGGGCCACATTTGATAAACATAGTACTGTAATCCCCTAACATTTCTGATATTTTCACAGCTGGCAGTAATCTTATTAACACTCAAAATAGAAACATAGACTGTGTTGGCAAAAATGTACCCAGTGGTCCATGCAGTCTGTCCATTTATAAAGCTATGTGTTGCAGATATTTGGCATTGTGAGTTCCGTCATTCTTGTTGGGAGTGGGAGGCAATTTATAGAGAGAGTTGAGCAGTAGTGAATAATTACTACTGTACGTCAGTTACAAACTACACTAAATACTAACATGCTACTGCACTTCATCTGCATAAACAACTCTGAATGGACCATAAATGGTCTAACACTAGAACTTCTAGTACTGCAGAAGCAATGGTGCATTTGACTTCATTTCTGCAAATGAAGTGCAGAAAGAATATTGTATATACTGTGTATGACAGTCTACAAGATCGGTACGAATGCAACAATGCCATATATGCTGAATCGTGAAAGTGGGTATATACTGTATATAGCAATATTGCAGCCCAAATATGTGGAATGTAAAAAAACCACAATTACACGTACATAAACAAAATTAAACTGAATTTATAGTATATACATTATGTATATCCAAAAACTGCCTATGGCAATTCTTCTGATCTCATAATCTAATCCTAGTGTTGCACTATTTTACAAGAGATGACCAACTGAAGCATATGTATGCAGGTAGCATTTGTGTTTAAATATGCTTCAAGGATTCTTTTTTTTTCTTTTTTGGGGGGCTGCACTTACAGTATTTGCACTGCATCTTAGAGCAGCATATATCACATTCATGTGGCAGTTAGCAGACAATGGGCTATGGGATGTCAAGCAACATGGTTTTGTGTCAGGAAAATCAAGTCAGACCAACCCCGTTTTGTTTTTTGACTGGGTCACTAAGGCAGTAGATGGAGGTCAGACAGTAGATTTGCTCTGTTTTGACTTCAGTAAAGTTTTTGATTTGGTGTCACATGAGAGGCTGCTTAAAAGGCTACAGGAGTTAAGTGTGGAGGCAGGATTAGTCTGGAGGATAGGAAGCTGGCTGGGGGAAGCAGCAGTGGGTGGTAGTGAATGTGATCAAATCTAGGGACAAGGGGCTCACAAGTGGGTTTCTGCAGCTTTCAGTCATGGGATCTGTCTTATTCTACATGTTCATAAACAATATTGGGGAAGGTATCCATTGTAAAATGTGTCTTTTTGCTGATGACACAAAGCTTTGTAGCAGGATGGATGATGAGGATGGGTTAGGGAGCTTCAGAGGGATCTGGAAAAACCTGAGAAGTGGCGATGAAAGATACAATATGACAGATGAGATTTAAGGCAAATAAATTCAAGGTGATGCATTTACAAAATAAGAACCCATGTCCAGAGTACTAGACGGGAGGGGTTCATCTGGCCACTTCAACAGAGGAGAGAGATTTAGGAGTCCTCATCAGTTACTCACTGAAACAGGACAGCCAGTGCATAAATGCTTATAGCAAGGCATCAAGGATGCTCGGGTGCATAGGGAGGGGTTTTGAAGTTGAAAGTAGGAGGTGATACTGCCCCAATACAGATAACTGTTAAGGCCTCCTCGGAATACTCTGCCTGGTTCTGGAACCCACATCTGAAAAGGACATAGATTGTTTAGAGTCAGTGCCATGAAGGTCACAGAAATGATTCAGGGTCGGGGGGGCAGGTTATATGAGTAAAGATTAGAAGCCTGAACGTGTAATCAGTGGAAACTAGACAGGAGAGGGAGACATGATGTGGACTAATAAATTCCTAAGGGACATAAACAGAGTTGCAAGGACCTGTCTGTTAGAAACAAAGATGCATTTATGAGAGGACAAAATTGGAATTTAGTGGTGGTGGTGGTGTTTGGGTAAATTCAAAAAGACCGTGAACAAGTTTATCTTTACTGAAAAGGTAATAGAGTCACGGAACAGATTGCTAACAGGGGTGATAGAGGCAAAGATTCTAATGAGTTCAAACCCGGGTAAGACATGGCAAAGGGACTCGCTGACTGAATATGGGGATCCACAGAGGGAATGGAAACAAGGGGCAGGGGGAATAACAAACCGTAAAATGAGGTCAGTGGATAAGGTGGTCATAAATGTGGGAAAATTTAATAGGCCATTGATCTTTTTCTCCCACCAGGTTCTATGTTTCTATTTGCTTTGATACTGGGTGTCTGTTTTGGTAATTTATTTATTTATTTAAAAGTTAGTAACCGAGAGAGGTACACCGAGCCAAGGCTCATTTCCAGGTGTGACCCAGGGAAGGAGAAAAATGGAGTACATACATGGAATAATACTGTTTTACAGCCATGTTACAACATACAATATGCAAGATTTACAACCAGAACTAAAGTACAGAGATGTTAAAAATACAGGAGGCAATAAGTAAAATAAGCAAAATCTACAGGGTACAGAAGATGAATGAGAAAGTAAAAACAGGGAAGCAATAGACAGTAAACACTTGTTGAAACAGCATTAAATAAGTACATAGAGGGATGCAATGGTGCACTATCTGTAGGTAGAACAGCAACAGGAACTAAAATACTAAAGGTGAGAAATCGGATCAAGCCCAAGCAGGAGTCTGAGAACAGAGACTATTGGGATAGGGCTCTTTTTAGATCTGAAATGGAAGGTGAGTGTTTAATGGAATGGGAGTGTTCCATAGAGAGGGAAGTCTATAGGAAAAAGCAGCAGAGCCAGAGCATAATAAGGGGTGTGGGAGGGAGAAAGTGCAGGTGTCTGTAGATATGAGACGTTATGGGGCCTTGGATGCGGGAGAGAGGAGAGGAGAGATGTAGGAGGGGAGGGATCCAAATCAGAATTTGGAGATGAAAAGAGAAGAATGCAGCATACAGTGACAATAAAGAGACGAGAGGGAGAAGTAGAAGGAGCAGTGATATGTGTGTGTGTGGGGAGGCATTTAAGGTGAAATGGCAAAAGGCATTACAGAGGGAGTCAAGACTGGCTACAGAGGAATCAGCGGCAGTACCATAGATGGCATCATCACAGTCAAAAAGGGCTAGAATCATTTTGGTAAGGACTGGAGTGTATGACAAGCTGGCAGGGGGAGGAAGTCCTTATTTCTGTATGGGGCTCCCAGATTGGGATGCAGCTTTGAGTGAATATGCTCTACGTGTTTAATGTAGTCAAGTCAGCGGTCGAGCCAGACAGCTAGCTATTTGTAGTAGGGGGCTGCTTCCAGTAAGGAACCATCCAAGGTACAGATAGAGAGAGGGGAGGAGAGGTTGGTCAAATTCTGAGGGGTACCAAAAGTCATTGATACGGTTTTCTTGACATTGACTTTGAGGTGATTGTCCTGAAACCAGTGGAGGACTGAGTGGAAATCAGCTTGAAGCTGGGATTCAATAACAGGAGCAGAAGGACCAGAGGGGTAGAGAACTGTATCATCAGTGTATATCTGTATACTAGCTACAGAGCAGGCTGATTACAACCTAAGATCTAGTAGTAGAAGTATGTGAAGTGAGTTTGAAAGTTGTCATGCACTGGGGAGGTGTCAGGTAGGGGGATTCTGTGATGACCGAGACAACACACTAACGTATTTCATGTACAGCAACAGACAAAATGACTGTTAATAATATTGATAGTTTGACATATAATGTGAAGTGAATTTGAGCATTATCTGGGGAAGCATTTGCTATCAATATGGACAGTACATGTTTGTGGGGGTTATTGTATGTAAGATGTTTGTGATAGTACACAGTTGAATATTATGTAAATTAAAAGAGACAATACAGCAGTGTTACAATGTGATCTTTCTGACTCATAGATAACCACTGCCTCAATGAGATGTCATTCAACTATTGTACATTTCTGCTGTTGCCATTATGAATGGCACATTATTAATGGCAGATGCATTGGACCAGCAGTATTCAGTTACCAGCAATATTAACCAAATTTTAATTACTATAAAACAACAATAAATAACAATGGGGTTGCAAAAACTATTAATAAATTGGCATTGTGCGTAATGAAATACGAGTTTCAAAAATTTTTGCAAAATAGATACATTAAAAACATATTGCAAACTCGGCAGTCTAATAACACCTGATTTTAGTTTAACAGACATGTCTGAACCCTGAGTCTTCAAGATCTCCTGCACAGTGAACAACACTCAACTGTTTACTACAAAGCTAAATGCTCTGTTTATCTGTTTGGGTTCTGATGATACCCTTCCTGTGTACTTTTATTATGTGGGATTTGGGCTTCCTCCTGTCTCTTCCAGAGCTTACAGCCAGGTTAGTCACCTGCTAGCTTTCTCTTCATTTTCCTTATAAAGTTGCTTCAGAAAGAAAAGGGCTCTCTATGCCTGTTGGTGGTGGATCTGGTTAAGTTTGTGCTCGGGAACTATCAGTTCCCTGGCCTCCTGGTCTGTATGTGTTTGTTTTCTACAGTATGTTTGCTCCTTTTCCCTAGGTTGTGCAGTGAGCTGAGCTCACTCCTGTTTTCTTTCTTTGTTCTTTCTAGCTGCATAACTTATGATCCTGCCTCTGACATATGCTTTGAAGGCATCCTTTCTGGTGGAGTGTAAGGTATCTGGGATGGTGTTAATGCTAAAATAACAGTTGATTTCTTCCATTAGCCATTTCCTACAATTGTCTGTTTTAAGAAGCAGTAGGTTAAGTCTTCACTGAGGGGTTTTGGGTACTGTGTTTTACAGTACTATATTTAGCACCAAAGGAGTGTGATCAGAATGCAGGATTGGCTGTACGGCCACTTCCACCAGTTTGGGTGTGGAGCTAGTATTTGTTAGGAAAAAGTCAATTCAACTGTTTGCCTTGTGCCTTATTGATTTGTGAGTAAAAACCCTGATTGTTGGGTTTAGCGGGTGTTAGCAGTCTATAAGCACATGTATTTTAGCACGGCATCCTGGTGTGCATGAGATAGAGTGCCCTGTTCCTGTGGACTCTTATCCAATAGTGGATTCCATACTAGGTTAAAATCTCCTTCAATAATGGAGGAGTTACTGGGGTTGACATTAGCCAATGGTTGGGTAAGCTGTGTATAGAATAGGGCATCATTCTCATTAGGGGCATAAATGTTGCCTGTTATAATTGCCTTTGTTTGTATTTTTTCCTTTGAGCAGCACCCACCTTCCTTGTTTGTCTATGAGGCTTGTTTCCACTGTGAGCTGAGTGCCTTTCTTTAACAAGTTAGAAACTGCCCTTTGTTTTGAGTTGTAGCTACTCAACATCTCCTGCCCTATGCAATCTCTTGTTAGCTTAGTGGATTTGACCTTAGTGAGGTGTGTTTCTTGTATAACAGTTACATCATACCTGAGTGACCAGAGAGATCATAGTTTCTTTTTCTTGGGTGTTTTATGCCCTGGACATTCCAGGATACTGCCTTCAGGTCTAGTCATTGTGTGGTACTTTCCTTTTTCCTCAGCATGCAGTGTATATGGAGAGGTGTACCTTTACCTTGGTTATTTGTTGTGGTCTGAACAGCTGCACAGATCAGAGTCCATTTTTTGTGAAAGTAGGCACTACTGTGTTTCCCCTGAATTCTGTGCTCGGACAATAACAACAGATAATCAGCCAAGACACAGAAACATAAAAAATAGAGAAGTTGACAGCAGATAAGGACCACAAGGCCCATCCAGTTTGCCCATTTTTTTCTACCTTATGAATGTGCCATAGGCCTTTACTCTGTCAATGACCTATTTATTCCATACTCATCTGTATTGCTCCCTTATGCCTATCCCATGCCTGTTTGAAGCCCTGCACTGTATTCATATCCACCACTTCCTGAGGTAGGCTGTTCCATGCATCCACCACCCTTTCTGTGAAAAAGCACTTCCTTGCATTACCCCTTAATCAGCTTCCCTCTAATCTCATGCTGTTTCCTCTTGTCCTGCTATTTTTCTTATACTGAAACATGTTAGACTCTTTCACTTGTTAATGTCCTTAAGATATATTTGAATGTTTCAATCATGTCACCTCTCTCCCTCCTTTGCTCTAGGGTATACATATTGAGCTTCATTAATTTGTCCTCATATGTTTTCTGATGCAGTCCCTGCACCATTTTGGTTGCCCATCTCTGGACTGTCTCCATTTTGTTAATGTCCTTGTGCAGGTGCAGCCTCCAGTACTGCATTCAGTACTCCATATGGGGCCTAACCACTGTCTTGTAAAGAGGGATTATTACCTCCCTCTTATGCCTAGTGATACCCCTACTAATACACAATAACATCCCTCTATCCTTACCTACTGCTTTAGTGGTCTACTTGGATGATTTCAGGTCATCTGTGATGATGATGCCCAAGTCTCTTTCTTCCTTTGTGATTACCAGCAATTCCTCTCCCAATCTATAGGTAGTTCTATGGTTTCTCTTCCCTATGTGCATGATCTTGCATGTCTTTGCGTTAAACCCCAGTTGCCACTCTTCAGACCATTTTGGCAGTTTTTCCAGATCTCTTCTCATTCTGTCCACTCCCTCTGGATCATCTACTGTTTTGCAGATCTTGATATCATCTGCAAACAGGCAACCCTTACCCTCCAGCCTATCTGTAATGTCACTTATGAAGATATTGAAAAGGACTGGCCCCAGGACTGATCCCTGAGGTACCCCACTTGTGACTTGCATCTCTTCTGACTGTATACCATTTACCACCACTCTAGGTTTTCTGCCCGCCAACCAGTTTGCCACCTAGTTGACCAACTTCTGACCATTCCTGAGCCTACCTAGCTTTTTAATCAGTCTTCTATGTGGAACATTATCAAAAGCTTTGCTGAAGTCGAGGTAGGCGACATCAACTGCACCCCCTTGGTCCACCACTCTGGTTACCAAGTCAAAGAAATCTATGAGATTAGTTTGACAGGACCTTCCTGTTGTAAACCCATGCTGTCTTGGATCCTGTGCTCCTATGGATTCCAGGTGTTGCACTATCCTTTCCTTAAGGGGTGTCTCCATAATCTTGCCCACTACAGAGATAAGACTAACTGGTCTGTAGTTCCCTGTCTCCTCCCTACTGTCACTCTTGTGGAGCGGGATCACATGAGCCCTTTCCCAGTCTTCTGGGACATCTCCTGTGCTCTGAGACTCACTAAACAGTTTTGCTAATGGCTCTACTAATTTCATCCTTAGCTGCTTTAGCACCATGGGATGTATGCCATCAGGTCCCATTGCCTTGTCCACCCTGAGTGTAGTGAGCTCTTGTAGGACTCTTTCTTTTGTGAAGGGACTTGTGCACACCTCCTCCCTCCCCCATGTCCGTGGTGCTGAGTTGTCGGCCCTGCTCTACCTTCTCCTCAGTAAATACTGAGCAGAAGCATCTATTTAGGATAGATACTTTTCCTTGGTCCTCCTCCACACACTCCCCCGTATTCTCTTTGATCTTAGCAATACCCCCTCTGGATTTTCTCCTTTCACTAATGTATCTTTAGAAAGTCTTGTCCCCTTCTTTTACTGTTTGTGCTAGTGTTTCCTCAGTTTGGGCCTTTTCCTGCCTTATTGCCTTCTCTGCTTCCCTTTAAGGAAGTTTTATATGCCTCGCTATCTTCATCCCGCTGCATTCCCTTACATTTCCTGAAGGCCAATCTTTTGGCTCTGACTGTTTCTGCTACTGTTTTTGAGAATTAAAGTGGGTTCCTCCTTCTTCTGCTCTTGCTTTTCTCCCTAACACAATGGGATGTGGCTTCAAGTATTGGGTCCTTAATGCTTGCCTACTTTGCCTGTACCCCCTCAGCTGTATTTCTTTTTGCCAGGGCTAGCTTAACTCTGTTGGCCATCTTATCAAAGTCACCTACAGAAACATAGAAAATCACGTACACAAATGCCCGCAGTCTGGGAAACAAGATCCCAGATCTGGAGGCAACTGGAGACTGGATGGTCCTTGCGGTCCTTATATACCGTCAATTTCTATGTTTCTATATGTGTATGTCCTCCTCCGATCTGGAGGCCTGTCAATAACCCCAATTCATATTGCTGTCCCATTTCCTGTTTCCAGGGTGACCTACAGTTCTTCTGGCTCCTTATGTGTATTCTGAATTTCTGTAGCTTTTATATTTTCATTGGCATAAAGGGCCACTCCACCCCCCCTTTTTTCGCATCAGTCTCTTCTGAACAGTGCATAGCCAGGTATGGTAGTCTCCCAAGTGTGGTTACTGGTGAATCATGTCTCACAAATGACTACTATGTCTAGTTTAGCCTCTGTCATCGTTGCCTCCAGGTCTGGAATCTTGTTTCCCAGACTGCGGGCATTTGTGTACATGCTTTTCCATTGGCCAGATTTTGGTGTGTTAGTTGTGGGGTGAGGTCCAGCTTTTCCCCTGTGCGTTGTATGGGTAGCCGGACCTTTTTCCTCACCTGGTGATGCAAAGACACCTGCAATAATATTCCAAATTTGTTAGTAGACAACCCTTTTCTGTCTGCTACTTCTGCATATACCATTGCTAGTCATATGTAGGGGTACTCCAGAGGTTCACTGGGGTATTCTGCTTCATAACACTGTGCGTTGCTGTGTAACCTGTTACTACCTACAAGGGATGTGAGCAGGTGAGTGCTACTATGATGCCAAATCCTCTCCCTCCATGCAGCTGTGTTTTCCACAACACAGATGGGTCACACACTAATACTACGATCTGCGTGTTAGGGGTGGGCACTAGCCTTATGTGTGACAAGGCAGTACATGAACAATGTTTGTGCCAGCAAAGCACTACTCTTCTCAGGGTACATGCCATTGAACTTGGTCATGACAGCATATGCGGTCTTGCTTGGGGGGGAAGTAACTGGCTATGCTTCCTTCCTTCTCTAACTTTCTACTGCTCTTCCTGGAACTGGGTTTTAAGAAGGGAGGGGCTTAGGACCCAGTTAACTGTGTTAATTATGGAAAATGGGGGGGGTGATGGACTTTATTAAATTACAGTAGGTGGGATGTGCCCCTGGTGGGGAGGGATTACACCCCTCTCCCATCCCATACTGGTGATAGTATCCTATCTTCCTGAAAACTTCTTGGTTTGGCTACTGAACAATCCCTTTACCACCTGATGCTCAGAGTCAGGGGGACGCCTCTTCCTTCCCTGTCATAGGGAATAGTATGCAGGGCATTTGCCTTCCCATACTTTCTGGCTTTATTTAATCTTACATTAGTGTGGTCAGGTGAATGACTGTTCTCCCATGATCTGCATCTCCATCCTGCTGTCCATTCCACATATCCTGTATGTTCTACGCAAGGGGAAGGTGAGAGTGTTGGTACCCATGTGAGGTCTCTTTGTTTCAGAGGAGTGGGTAGTTGGGGATGTAGTACTGTTTTCTATAATATGGACTTGCTCCCTGGCTTCGGGGTGAAATCCTCTGAACATATTATAGCTTGAATCCTGTAGGGGTTACTTAGCTAAGCAGAACATTGCCACATCCCAGTAGAGCTATGTTGCCTTTGCCAATCCCAACATGGGGTTATGGACACAGTGTATTACCTTACTGCGAACAGAAAAATGTACCTGTCCAGATGATTGTGGACTCATCTGTCCCACCCTTCCAGCATTATATGAGCCCTAGAAACCCACTGAACCATGCTATCCCTGCTGTCATGAACAAGCTGGGCAAACTTCAATTAGTGTCCCCCAAAAAGATACAGTAGCAGTGCCCAAATTCATTACATGAACACTCAGGTATTCCTCCACTTAGACTGGCTCCCTCCTTCCCATCCCTCTAGATCCAATTGCATTTTTATATACCAGTATCAGCTGAAAGGAGAGATCATTCATTTGTAGTCCTTTACAGCCTTTCTGGTTGTTAGTAACTAGGACTTGGTTCTGCAGAAGAGTGCCTTGATGGTTTTCTACTTCTGTGCTGGTGCGTGGGGTAGTGGAGTACCTCTATTTGTCTCTGCCCCTCTGCCTCTGCCATTTCGGTTTTTAGTCCTGCCAGGGCTCTTTGGGTGGTGCATTTTTGTGTGAGTGGATTTGTGGATCTTCAGCTTTCCACTCCTTCATTTATCTGAGGGGCCCCCTCTATTACCCCCTGTTGGGGGGGGGGGTTGTGTGCTCTTCAGTCTGGTTATGTCTCTGGCAGTCCCTTTTCCATTTGCCCTCAGCTTTCATTGCATGTGACATGAAATACTGAGTGTCCTGTGGAGTGCCTTGAGGATCTACTGCATTGTGAGTAAATAGGCCTAGCAGTTCTGCAATGGTTAGGTGCATCAGCAGAGGGGATCCTTCACAGTGTTCAAGCCCGGCAAGTCCACAGACTTTGGCTTCACCATTTGTGCTCCCGCCACAATGCTGGCACAGCTGGGCCGAAGTAAGATGATGTCCTTGGGTGGTGTCAGGAACTCAGTTTCAAATTCCATTCCCTTAGCCACAGTCTTGTGCTCATTTTCCTGAGGCCTTCCATTTTCCCATACTGGTTCCCTAGGAAGCCTGTGAGGTGACTCAGACTCCCCCCTGGCTGCGTGCTTGATTCTATGGAAGAGTGCTTTGAGGATTTACTATGGTTCCTACTTTGACATTGGTGCGGTGGGGGTAGTGGAGTGCCTCTATCTGTCTCTGTCCCTGTGCCTCTGCTGTTTGGGTTTTTGGTCCTGCCAGGGCTCTTTGGGTGGAGCATTTTGTGTGAGTGGATTTGTGGATCCTCAGCTTTCCACACATCTGTTTGACTGTCTGTGGGGTAGATGTGTGCTCTTAAATCTGGTTATGTGCCTGGCAGACCCTTTTCCATTTTCCCTCAGCTGCTTTAAATATAACATGAAACACTGTCTGTGGAGTTTTAAATGCATGCCGTTTGTCTGCCCAGTAGACACTGAGGGTGGCTGAGTAGTACATATATAGGGAATGTTTCTAAGGACCAGCTCCTTTTTACAGCTGCAGGGTGGAGCTCTGCAGATGTTTTACTAGGACAGTAGAAATAAGGAGCTTGCCAAATGTCTAACAGACTTCTTTTTTATTGGAGTTTTATAGCAATCCCTCCTCTCAGCAGTCTGTTTACTGCACTACTTTTTCTCTGTTGGTGTTTCCCAGTGAGGAATGTGGTTCAGATTTTTCAGATCAACACAGAATGAAGTGTTGTTTTTACTGCAAGAGATCAAGGCTGTCATCTGTAACTATGCTATTCTGCAGTGGTTGGTATTTTTTTCTTTCACTCTGACAGTGTTTC
This sequence comes from Neoceratodus forsteri, assembly GCA_016271365.2. Taxonomy (NCBI): domain Eukaryota; kingdom Metazoa; phylum Chordata; order Ceratodontiformes; family Ceratodontidae; genus Neoceratodus; species Neoceratodus forsteri. Next base: position 1,332,932,773 of record CM057458.1, read on the forward strand.
TAAGTTTTGATGGGAAATAATGATTACAATAACAGTACATGTATTTCATTCTTAATGTGTGCATCATTTTTAAGAACATTTTTAAATAACCCAGAGAAAAACATATTTAAAACACGAGTGTGACAGATTAGCCATTAGTCAAAAATACAACCAGAGATGTGCAAACATCCCTGAGACTAGTAAGTCAAAGGTTACAGAATGGAATGCTATGAAATAACTCCTCAGATGTTTTAAATTTCACTGAAGTCAAAAAAAGTGTGTGTGTGTGTGCGCACACACGCACACTAAGGCATATTAATTAGAAATACATAAAACACATAACTCTGTGTTCATCTGTCAGTATTTGTGAATATTTAGACTTACACTGTTTAAACATGTGCAGACTACAATTAGTGTTCATTAGTCAAACTGTAACTTGAAACAGGACCACCTTGTACACAGGGCTCTGTTGCCCTAACAATGTCAGAGTACTCAGTATGCCTGTATGAAACTCAAATCTTTTACTACTAAGTAGCAGTTCTGCATATGTGAAACAAAAGCCCAGGGACTCACCGCCAACCAGTTGGAAACAAACCTCTGAACCCACATTTCAGGATATTTTTTTTGTCTTCACAAAACTTATGAGCAAAGCCTGCTAGAGAGTGCAAGTTCACTCACTGCCCCTTTATTCTATTCTTTTTTGGTAACCGGATAAGGCCAGCTGGGCACAAGTGCCTGTTTTCAGGGGTAACCTGGGAGCACTGGAGTGGTTAAGTGACTTGCTCAGAGTCACACAGTATGCAAGTGGAGGCTGTGGGAATCAAACTCAGGTCACCTGGATGTACCACGCTCATTCACAGCTCATTCCTCTAACCTCTAGGCTATACTGCCAGCCCCTTGAGAACATGAAGGTGGGTCCTGAGGATGGTCCCCATGCTCAATGCCGGGTCGACCCCAGCCAGCCTTCGAACCTCCTCCCCACTCTGGACACTGTACTAGATTCTAGATAGAGTGCAGAGGAGTAGGTGATCCCACCTCGGGGGACACATAGCCTGGGGTTGGGGGGTTGGTGGCAGGGTGAGGAGAGATCCCAGGATGGAGGCTAGGTTCAGGGAGACCTCAGGCAGAGTGGGAGTTGTTCAGTCTGAGAGACCACACCAGAGAGAATCCTAAGGGGCCAGAGAGGGGAGCATAAAGAAAGTTAAAAAAAAATGTTCTATTAGTTCTTATCCCTTATCACAACCCTTTGTCGGAATAAGGAACCTTGAGAAAACTACACACATATGCATGGGGATAACTAAATGGCCATTTTACACGATTATGAAACAACTATATATGGATGTACAATGCCTCCTGTTGTTTCAGAATTCCTAGTAATAACTCCAAGTATTAAAGGAAACAGCTTTGGAAACCGGAAAACAATATGCTCGTATCAGTTTTATACCTACAGTGTTGTGTAGAGGCATGATATCAGACTGCACATGGCTGGCAGGTATCTGGGCATCCCTCTGCACTCTGTCCATAGGAAAATACATATGACCAGCTGTCACTGAGCTTGCAACACCTAGCTGTCTCAACTCCTCTACCCTCTATTACCCATTTGACTGTTGTGTCTTTGTAGCATAGAACAACATGAATTATGTGTGCCACACAGGTTACAGTATTGACACTGCACATGTTAATAATTCTACACTGTAGCCATTTGAATCACATGACCTGTCATACATAGAAACAGAAATTGATGGCAGATAATAACTGCTGGGCCCATCTAGTCTGCCTGTATTTAATTACTCTATGTTCACTTTTGCTGCAGACCCAACTTGATCTAAGCACCGTCTCTTTCACCTTTTTCGGTCCTCGAAACCAAAAGTTCATTGATTGAATAGAATTGCAGTCCCATTATAAGTGATTTTCCAAAAATAAAGTCACAAAAAAAACAACATCACAAATTGTAAAAAAGCATCCTTGGCTATCTGTCATTACTGTGTAGACAATGTCTGGATTATTAAAAATAAAATAAAACAAAAATAAATAAAATCCCATATTGTAGCTTACTCAACATTGGTATACAGCTGGATACCATCATAATACAGTAAATGCATACAGTATGTACCTATCATGGTGTCATGACTCTATGAGTAGTATATTCCTTCACACATGTTCCCCTTGATTTTTTTGCTGCCTTGCTCAATGTATATATTATTACTGATTTGATTATCATGTCTGTGTAGCATAGTACATTAATTATTTGTATCACACATATTACAGTATCGACAATGTGTATATTAATAATGTTACACTTTATCTATTTGAATCGCTTAACCTGTCATACATAGAACTATAGAAACTCATTGTAGATAATGGCAGCTTGGCACATCTAGTTCGCCCATTTTTAATTATAATCAGTTTTGCTGGAGACCCAGCTTGATCTACAGCACTTTCTCTTCCATCCCTTCCTTCCTTCCTTCCTCTGAGTGTTCCTTTGTGCCTATATGAGGCATTTTTGAAACCCACTACTGGTTTCACCCCACTGCTTCCCATGGAGGGCTGTTCTAGGAATCCACCGCCCTTTCTGTGAAGGAGTACTTCCTCACATCTCTCCTGAATCTACCTCCTTCCTGCTTCATATCATGACTCCTTGTTCTACAGCACCTTTTTCTCTGAAACATACCTCCCTTCTGTGCCTTATTAACCTCTGTGAGGTATTTAAAGGGCTCCATCATATCCTAACTCTCCCTCCTCTCCTACAGGGAGAACATAAACTCTTTCAATTTCCTCACATAGGTCTTCTAATGCAGACCCTGCATGATTTTGCAATCCCTCGGCTTTCTTTTTGTCACTTTCTCCTTTTTCCAATTGTTCCTCCTTCCTCACATTTCTTCTTTGACTGATCCTCCCCCCTTCCTTCTTTGCTAACCCCCTGCTTGGGATCTCCCTACTCCCTATCTCAGCCTATGGTGGCGCACTTTCTGACTCCCCCATTTGTTCCATCACCCCCTCGGCTACTTTAAATGTCCATCAAAGTAACATTTAAAATGTGCACTGAGGACTACCGTCCCTTCCTTAATGGAAGCTGGCATTCACCTCTGTATAGGCTTGTATCCTTCCAGGTTGGCCCTCAGTGTCCATTGTAGCCATACCTCTCCTCTCCTCTCTGCACCATTTCTCCTACCATAGTTAAAGGGCTTCGTGCAGAGCTCCCTCTTCTACCCACATAGTACAAGATGCACTCACCACTTGCACTTTAAACACATGGGAAACACATGATCAACCAGATAAATGATCTAACTTTACTGACAATGAAATTTACACACAAAGCTGCTTACAGAAATTCATCTTCACATTTAAGCCCATGAAACACCCTTATCAAGTTAATGCATTAATTTAGCAACCGTAGTGGCTCTGATCAGAATTTGTTAAAAGGAGTGAAGGCTTTCCTCCTATCAGCCAGATGTTTTGAAAAGTTCTGGAAAATGAAGATCCAGTGACCATTACATTTCAGGGGGCCTCTTTCCTTGACAGGAATCTGTTATTTTATGCTATACTTCAAGAAATTGGTTACAAAAGGGCAGGGGAAACCTCAGGCCAGGTTCTGGGTGAGTATCTCGTGGGCTCTCTCCCTCTCTCTCTCTCTCTCTCTCTCTCCCTTCCTCCCTCTTTCTCTAATGGTCCATCCCAGTAAAAGTCTAATACTTTTGGCAACATAATTTGGAAGAAATAACAGACGTCCTTGCTCTCTGAGCCCTCTTGAACAGCCACTATCATAATATTGTTCTAATAACCTCTTTTCTCGAGATTGTCAATATTTTCTCACAGAAGCTGTACTTGTGTCTCAAGATATTGGGGCCTGTCAGCTGGCACTGCTGTCTGAGACTTGACCGTCATAGTAAACAATTCAGTGTCAGTAACACTGAGTTCCTTAGCTTCCACCCTGTCTTCCACTTCTTGATGCTGTTTCTTATGTCTGGTAAGTTAGCTATTGATAACTGCAGCATTTCTTTAATTTCAGACATGTCTGCAATGCCACCCAATGCTTGTGTAGAAGCCTTTGTAATATATGGATAAGCCTCAATAATACTATACTAAGTCATACAAAAAAACTTCCCAGTAATACATCACTATGCTCAATAATACTATCCTGAAAAGTGATAATACTATCATTTTTGCTGATAACATTACAGTTCAAAGGTCCTTTCCAACTGTAGTATTATCAATGAATCCATATATTACAAAAAATAACAGAAGGATAAATGTTTTACAAGGCAGTAATACCATCTCGAGGTTTTGTGGACATTAGGATCTCTTGAGCTTCACTCTCAAGGTTCCATTTCTCCAAAACCTCTCGTTGGTATTACTGCCTTGTAGTACACACTTAGATCTATTATTCTATTTGTCATTCTACTACCATTTCTTCCTGACTGCTTCTTTTATGACATCTCCATGAGTTTGGCACTGATTTCAAAAAGAGAGGTGTCAGCTTGTAGTGCTCGGCTAATGTACTTAAAGTAACACAGGATTATTCCAGCTTGTGATCATTTCACCCTTGGATGTTGTAAGCTATTCAGAGTCTCAGAGCTATGTGGCCATCCTGGTGGTGATGTCACTAGAAATCAGGTCAAAGATGTTTGACTGGCAACCATCATTTTTTAACTCTCATTACTGTAGTTGCTCCAAGCAGCTGGACTGGGTTTGTTCACATTATTCTAAACAAATGTCTTCGTATAAAGGTGAGGTCATTATGATGTAGTGCCTGTCAACATCATTCTTCATTTCTGTTATGGAGATTGTTCCAAAGCAGCTGAACTGATTTTTTTTTCAATTTTCATAATGGATTAACCATCTTAAACAGTAAATGTTTGAAGATTAGGTTTTGTGTGTGTCAGATCAAAGGTGAGCAAGTGGCGGCCATCCCTGTTACACACTTGTCACAACATTTCTTTCAAAAGAAATTGCTGGGAGTCCCTTCAGGCTTTAGTGATTAGGTTGTCATCTTATAGTTTTATTTATTTAAAAGTTGGTAACTAGGAAATGCACACTGAGCTGAGGCTTGTTTCCAGGTGAGATCTAGGAAATGTTAGAGACAACTTGCAAAATAACTGAAAGAGGGAGGTGCTGCTGGTGGGGGACTTCAGTCTACCAGATGTGGATTGGAACCTCCCTGCTGTGGCTTCAGCTAGAAGCAGGGACATCCTGGACTCAGGCAACTAGTCTGTGAACCCACTTGTGATGGAACAATACCGGACCAGATTACTAACAGGTACAGTGTGGTTCAACATAAAAACAGCTGTGGAACCCAACCACACAAGGGTAAGGGTCTGGGTGAATGCCTCAGGAGTGACCTGGCAGGTGGAGATGACCAAGGGGTGTCATCGAGGTACAGGTCAGGAAGCATAGGGAAAACCAGGAGCAGTTATAGAATTCAACAAAACAATTTATTTGCAGTTGCAGTAACATAGAAAAAAATACACTTGTTCAGAATAACTATGTACAGAAGAATAAAATAAAATCTTTCGTCAGTCTCTGGTGTGTCCCTTTTTTCCTTCTAATTCTTCCAGAAATTGCAGCTCAGGCTTAACTCTTTTATAAGTCTTTTCAACCCCCACTTGTAACAAGCATGCAGTTTCTTGTAAATATCAAGCAGAAGCTGCCTGAACACAGTGTGCCTGCTGAGGCCCCTTTTGCAGCTTTTGCAAAAGGCTGAAAGATTTGCACTCAAGTAACCTCTAGAGTTTACAATAGCTTTTTTGCAGTCATCTCAAAATATAATTATATATATTTCAACAGTAACACTATATATTTTCTAAATAAAAGAGATCCCAATATCAGTTACATTTCCATACAATGATTTGCACAAACTTTTATATTAGCATATATGCAAAAGACAAAAAGACAGACAGCAAGAGAGAACTGAGAGACAGTGAAAGGCAAAGGATTGAGAACTTGTTGGATTGATCAAGTCCGAAGCCTCACAGGAAAATTTGGTTGTGCAAAGAGACAGGAAAGGAAAGATCCTTGCATTTAAACACTATCTCCATAACAAATGGGACAGGGTCCAATTCTACCCTGTCACGGGGGGGGGGTGGAGCAAAAGTGGGCCAGATTAAAAGAAGGCATAGTGAAAGCTACAGACCTGTTTGTCAAGCAAGTAAGCAAAGTAAAAAGAAGAAGAGACCACTATGGTTCTCGAAAGAGGTAGCAGAGAAGGTAAAGGCAAAAAGCGTAGCATTCAGAAAGTACAAGGAGTCCCAGAGAAACGAGATAGGAAAATGTATCAGGCAAAACAGGGAGGCAGGCAAAGCAGTAAGGCATGCAAAGACACACACTGAGGAAAGAATAGCTCAAGGAGTATCAAAAGGAGACAAAGGAGACAAGACATGTTTTAGATATGTTAGTGAAAAACAGAAGATAAAGGGAGAGGTTGTACGGTTAAAGAGGGAAGGGATGACTATATGGGGGTGGATCAAGAAAAGGCAAACAACTTAAACAAATACTTCTGCTCACTGTTCACAGTAGAAGGGGAAGGGGAGGGACCACAAAAAGGCTCAGGAGCTGTGATGGGAAGGAAATGTATACTAGTCCATTTTCTGAGGAGAGGGTCTGGAAAGCACTCACTAACCTGAAGGTGGACAAAGCTATGCAGCCAGATGGAATACATCCAACAGTGCTGAGGGAGCTCAGGGAGGTACTAGCTGCACCTCTGACAGATCAGTTTAATAGATCACTGGGATCAGAATGGTCCCAGAGGACTGGAGAAGGGCAGATGCAGGTTCCACTTCACAAAAGTGGTAGCAAGGAAAAAGTGGGGAATTATAGGCCTATCAGCCTGACATAGGTGGTGGGGTAAGTTAGTGGGAACACTACTAAAGGAAAGGATTATGGAATATCTTGCATTCAACCATTTATAGGATCTAATGCAGCATGGTTTCACAAGTTGAAGGTCAGCCAAACAAATTTGATTGATTTCTTTGATTGGGCAACTACGGAGCAGGATCAGGGAGGAGTGGTAGATGTGGCCTACCTGGATTTCAGCAAGGCTTTCAACACCGTTTCACATAGGAGACTGGTAAGCAACTTGAGTAACTTGGGAGTGGGTAATAAGGTGGTAACCTGGGTAAAAATCTGGTTAGTTGATAGGGCACAGAGCATAGTGGTAAATGGAGTTTATTTATTTATTCAAGTGTTTAACCAGGAAAGCATACTGAGCATGCTAAATGCTCAATTCCAGTTCACTCCCAGGAAGGGAGGGTGACCAGTGGGGTACCACAGGGATCAGTGCTGGAACTGGTCCTCTTCAATATCTTTATAAGTGATATAATGGAGGAAATGAAAGGGAAAATCTGCCTTTTCGTGGATGACACCAAGCTCTGCAGCACAATGGACACTCAGAGGGGGGGCTGGAAAGGATGGGAAGGGATCAGAAAAGACTGGAAGAGTTATTAGGGGTATGACAGCTGGGTTTTTATGTGAAAAGGTGCAAAATAAAGCACTTGTGTAATAGAAGCCTGGGAATGGAGTACAACATGGGTGGAGCTATACTGACAAAGACCAAGCAGGAAAGAGATGTGGGAGTAATCATATTGGATGACCTAAAGGTGGCCAGACAGTGTGACAAGGCAGTCAGAAGAGGTAATAGGATACTGGGTGCATAGGAAGTGGTGTCTCTAGCAGGAGGAGGGAGGTGGTACTGCCCCTATACAGATCTCTGGTAAGACCCCACCTTAAGTACAATGTCCAGTTCTGGAGACCGCATCTCAGGAAGGACATAGAGAGAAGGCAGCACAGAGGAGGGCTGCCAAAAGAGTGCAAGGTCTGAATCAAAAGCCCTACAAAGAGAGAGGCTAAAGGAGATAAATAGAGCTGTGTGAAAAAAAAACCTTCACTGGGGAATTTCCATGAAAGCCCGACTTTCACATCTGTGAAAGTTCAGAAATCCATTTCTGAACTTTCGTAAAAAGTCCACTTGCACCCAACAGTCCAACCACCAATATTTCCTTGGTGTCTAGTGCCCCCCTCCCACCAGGTTGACAATTACCACTGATGCAAAAATTATTCCCTGGTGGATAGCGGTCCCTCCCCTCACCCGATCACCTGCCCCATATGTGAAAAAAAAATCCCTGGTGGCTAGTGGTCTTGCCCCCCCATCCGATCACCCACCCCATATGTTAAAAAAATCCCTGGTGGCTAGCAGTCCCTTTCCCCACCTGATCACTTGCCCCATATGTTAAAAAAATTCCTAGTGACTAGCAGTCCCTCTCCCCACCCAATCACTCACCTGACCAGGACATCATGCCCTGGTGTCCTATGTAACCCCCCCATCCTGATCCCCATATACTCAAAAAAATAAACGTTTCTCCCTGGTGCTCTAATGACCTCCCCTCTCCATCCCTGATCCCCAATTTGTTAATTGGAATTCTGTTCCCTGATGGTCTAGCGCACTCCCACACCACCACCCCAGCAAGGATCTCACTCCCTACTCCCCTATCCCTAATTCCGAGTGGTGACGGCACAGCCCTACTCTCTCCTTCCACAGCTGGTTACTCACTGAGCTGTCAATAAATGAGCATGTTCTTCTGCAAGCATGCTCTCATTCATTGACAGCTCAGTGGGCAGCCAGACAGAGAGGATAGAGTAGGGCTGCACCAGTCACTCACTGTCTGGGATGAGGCAGGAGTGGGGTGGTGAGACACACCTGCTGGGGGGTGGGGGCACTAGACTAACAGTGAATAGAATTCCAATTCACAGACTGGGGATCAGGGATAGAAAGGGAGGGTTCACTAGACCACCAGAGAGGAATGTTTATTTTTTTGACTATATGGGCTAGGGATTGTGATGGGGGTTACATTGGTCACCAAGGCATGATGGCATGGTTGGGTGGTTGATCAAGTGGGGGGAGGGACTGCTAGCCACCAGGGATTTCTTTTAACATATAGGACAGTTGATCAGATGGGGGCAGGGGCCACTGTCCACCAGAGATTTTTTTGTACATATGGGGTGGGAGATCAGGTGTGGGGAGGAACCACTAGCCACCAGGGATTTTTTTAAATATATGGGCAGGTGATCGGGTGGGGGCAGGGACCACTAGCCACCAGGATTTTTTTTTCATATATTGGGTGGGTGCTTGTGTGTGTGTGGGGGGGATTGCTAGCCACCAGGGAGGGAATTATTATTTTTACATCAGGTGGCGATCAGCAATGGGGAGGGGGAAGGGGATGCCACTAGCTGCCAGTGAATATGTTTTAGACTTTAGGCTGGGGGAGGTGCCACTGGACACCAGGGAATGTATCTATCAGTGGGACTTGATGAAAATTAGTACAATCTCATTTGGAAGATTTCTGATACATCACAAGCAGAAATTCAGAAACTTCGGGCCAAGGTTGTGAAATTTCACAGATGTTCCACTAAGGCAGAAATCACAACGTTCACCTACCTGTAGAGCTAAATATGTACATCTGAGAGGACAGAAGGGAAAGAGGTGATATGATAGAGACCTTTAAATACCTCATGGGAATAAATAAAGCATATGATAGAAGTATTTTTCAGAGATAAAGGTGCTCTAGAACCAGGGGACATGCTATGAAGCTGGAGGGGGTAAATTCAGGGGCGATGTGAGGAAGTTCTTCTTCACAGAAAGGGTGGTGGATACCTGGAACAGCCTTTCAGTAGAGGTAGTGTAGGTAAAAACAGTGGTAGGGTTCAAAAATGCCTAAGACAGGCACAGGGGAATTGTTGGGAGGAGGGGGGAACAAATTGTGCTATAGACCAAGTGGGGTCTGAAGCAAAAAAAAAAATGATGGTTAAAAGAGTGTGAGAGAGACAGTAAAAATGAGCAGACTGGGTGGACCAGCAACCATTATTTGCTGTTGCATTCTTTTTTTTTTTTCAATTCAAAATGTATTCAGTTTTACACAATTAGAGAGTGAGGATCTACTGTCATATATAGGTTCAAATTATACAGTAACACAAAGTTAGGAAATTAGATCAACCCCCCACCCTACCCTCCCTATACCCCCCTTTCACACAGTGCACAGCTGCCTGGCGTAAAGCTATCTATGACAAGATTAGAAATATTTAGGGCCTCTGGAGAGAGTACAAGGCAAAGAGAGGACCCCATCTTTTGAGAAATTTCTGAGGTTGATTATGTAAACTACCAATTGTCTTTTCTAGGCGAAGATTGGCCAACAATTCTTGTGACCATTCATTATAAGGAATATCAGTCGTATCTTTCCAATGCCTCAAGACCAGTTTTTTAACTGACATGGCAATGAGTCTTATGTGATATTTTCTGTTGGTAACATTAACAGAGGAAAGATCCCCCAGAATACTAATTTCAACAGTAAATAGACCCGATAAACCCAAGAGGGGGTCAACCCTTTGTTTGATGACAGCCCAGAGGGGAGCTATCTTGGGACATATCCAAATGATATGCAGTAGGTTACCCTCACTCTGTAGACATCGAGTACATGTGGGAGAAGGGAGAAGGCCCAGTTTAGCCATCTTTTGAGGTGATTAATAATGGTTATGCAAAATTTTAAATTGTGTTAGTCGGAGCTTGTCTTGCATAACATACGTATGACAACTCATCCATAGACAGGGCCAAAGAAATTCTTGATCGGGAAAAAGAGGGGTCCAAAAATGAGTCAGACCAAAACTATCAGGCCATTTCCAATTGTGGATTACTCCACACATTTTGGAAACAGCATGGGAAAGGCCTGCCAGGGGAATTAAGTCTGACGAGCAGGATAGGTTTGAGAACACCAGTGGAACTGCTCCTAAAGATTTTAATACTAAATTTCATAATTGAAATATTTCAAAAATAGCTGAGTTCAGGATATGGACTTTATTTAAAATTTCAGGTGAAGCTAACCATGAGCCATCGGCTTTCAAAAAGAAGGAAAGGGGGCAATCTCCTAGCTGAGAGATCCACCTCAGGTGAAGCGGCTTACCATCAATTGTGAGGTTAGGGTTTCCCCATCAAGGTTGAGATGGATCCGCAGTGTGCTTATATTTTAGAAAAGAGCAAAGCTGGGAATGATTTCTAATTGATAATGCAACGGGAGTACTTTTTAATGCTGGAGGTAAAGATTTTAAATTAACATGCAATAATGCAGCGGGGGATAGGCCATGAATTTGTATTAGGGCACATTCTGTTTTAAGCCATATCGTGTGAAGGAGTGCGGTGGTGGGAGATGTTCTGTTGTTAGCCATCTCAGGTTTTTGTTTGTGTGACTAGCCCAGTAGTAAAGTCCTAGGTGTGGTAAGCGGAGTCCTCTTTTCAGTTTTGGTGCTGAAAGCTTGTCATAGGCTATCCAGGGCTTCTTATCAGCCCAAATAAAGGCTGACAGCATCTGACGTATATTTTTAAACCATGCCAAAGGCAATCTGACATTCGAAAGGTTTAATGGATAAAATAATCTTGGAAAAATGTTCATTTTGATGATATAAATTTTTCCCCAAAGAGAGAGAGAGGTAGTATTGCCCATTTCTTTAAATCCTGTGTGATAGCGGAAATTACAAGCTAAAGATTTAATTTTGTAAATCTGTTTGGATCTCTAGTCAGATTTATTCCCAGATATTTTAATGAGTTGGTCTGCCAAGAAAGACCCGTCGTGGAGGCAACTAGTTTTAGTGCTTTATGATTAAAGGGAAAAACCACCGTCTTGTCTCTATTTAATTTATAATTGGACATAGAGCTAAATTCTTCCAGGATGGTAAGTATTGCAGGTACAGAAGTATCGAGCTGGGATAATTGAAGGAGCAGGTCATCTGCATAAGCCAAAACTTTAACTGTTTGGTTATGAATGTTTATACCCTGAACGTTTGGACTTGCTGTAATCCTCCGGATAAGTGGTTCCAAATAAATATTAAACAGCAGGGGGGATAACTGACAGCCTTGTCTAGTCCCGGCATGCAATGTAAAGGAATCAGATATTAATCCATTACAAACAACCCATGCTGTAGGATATTTATACAATATTCTTATCCAATTTATAAACAGAGGGGAGAGACCAAATACCTCTAGTGATTGGAACAAGAAATTCCAATCGACCCTATTAAATGCCTTCTCGGCATCCAGGGAGACCAAAACAGCAGGGAAATCAGCATCCCCGGAAGCCGAGAAGATATGCGAGAGGGTTCTAAGGTGGTCAACTGAGGATCTGCCTGTCAAGAAACCTACTTGTTGTGGGTCAATAATATCAAGCATGATAGGACTCAACTGGTTCACAAGGAGTTCCGTTAAGATTTTAAGGTCCTGATTGAGGAGGGAGATTGGCCTATAACTTTGTACTCTATCAGGGGACTTACTTTCCTTGAGTATTAGGGCAATTAAGGTTTCAAAAAGGGATCCATCTGAGACTTGTCCCGAAAGAATATGATGAAATAGGGAAAGAAGAGATGGCGCTAGTTGTTGAGAAAAGACCTTATAAAAATTGAAGGAAAATCCATCTGTACCAGGTGTCTTACCCAAGGGCAAGTCCTGAATAACCCTAAGTGTCTCTTCTGGTGTGATGGGCGCAACTAGGGAGATGTTCTGTGAGTTTGAGAGTGAAGGTAAAGAAGAACATGCTAGATAGGAATCTAATTGTGATAAAGTTGGTGGATTATCCTTAGAACTATATAATTTCGCATAATAACTCTTAAATTCGGAAGTTATTTCTGACAGAGTAGTCTTTAAGGTATCATCTTCTTGGGAACAGAATGCAGCAACTAGTCTATGAGAGTCGAGCTGCTTAAGTTTGAGGGCCAAGAGACAACCTGCCTTTTCCCCCCGTGATCTACATGTAGATCCCCTGTTGTGCCGGGGAAAGCCCTTTGCGTGGTTTACTCAAGCAAGCATGGGACAGTCATAAGGCAATTCTAGGGGGTGGGGGTAGAAAGAAGTAGGCTGCTGGTTAACTAGGATCCGCAACTTATCCATTCGGTAGGGAAATGGGCAGACTGGGTGGGCCAAGCGGTCCTTATCGGCCGTCAAATTCTATGTTTCTATGTTTCTAGAGCCTGAGTTTTCAAGATGGTAAATTCCACTTTTACCCTTAATAAGTTCAAGTAAGAGTCCTTGAGTTACACTAGATTTTCCCTGGTTTGGTCCGAATATTGAGGGGACAAATCATGCTCTACGGCGAAAATTTGGGACAATAAGCATTTTAGCTGGTCATCCTGAGTTCTTTTTCTTGTAGCGGCCAAGCCAATCAGCAGGCCTCTAAGATAGGCTTTTAGGGAGCACCATTCAATATCTGTTTTTCTGGTAGAGCCAACACTGATGTCAGTAAAGACAGTGATGTGATCGGATATGTATGTTACGTAATCCGGGATCTTCAACAGTTGATTGTTGACCTTCCATCATCCTCCTGCCATGGGAAGAGATGTAAAGGAGATCAAACAAGAAACTGGTGAATGGTTGGAAAGTGGGCCCGAGAGCATTGATGAGTCTAATACTACTGGGATCAAGGATTGGGAAATAAACAGGTAGTCAATGCAGGAAGATGAATGATGTACCGGAGATATAAAAGTGAATTCTCTGTCCGAGGCGTGAAGGGTGCACCAGATATCCATCAATCCAGCACCATCTAACAAGTCTTGGAGTGCCCGTTGAGCAGGGGAAAGTCCTTTGTGTGGTTTACCCAAGTGATCCATATGCGGGTCAAAAACGAGGTTAAAATCTCCCCCTATTAAAAGAGGGATGTGTAGAAATGGGGAGAGGATATTGAGAATATTCATGAAGAAACTGTGTGTGTCAATATTAGGACCATAAACACTACCCAAAATAATTTCCCTGGTATGGAGCATACCCTTCATGAAGATGTATTGCTTTTCAGGGTCTGCTATAACATGGTTAGGGGAGAATGGTATGGACCTTCTCAATAGGATCAGAACTCTGCAGCTTTGGGTGTTGCCCTCTGCCGTGAAGTATTGATCCATCTGCTGTCTACGTTGTTTTGTAGTTTCAGAGTTAAATAAATGGGATTCCTGCACAAACACAATATCTGTAGCTAGAAGTTTCAGGTGTTTAATGATCTGGTATTGTTTAACTTAGTGTCTGGCTCCTTGCGTGTGCCAAGTGATTATTTTCAGTGCCCCAGCCATGGCAAGTTATTATTTATTTATTTAGCTTTTGTTTACCGGGTAGGTACACTAGACAAGTAGTATGCCTATTTTCAGGAACGACCCGGGAGAGCACAAACATACAGTATACATACATGGCATCATTGAAGAAACAGCGTGACTGGTCGAGTACTGAAACAAGCATCAAAACATTTCTTCCTGCCAAGTGCCTCTGTGTGAAATAAACCTCCCACCCCCCAACTCCAAATAACTCACTGAGATATTTCTTGAACTGTAAAGGACAAAAAAAACTCATCTCAACCCACCCTCCCTTCTATGTTTCGACTTCTGTATCACGCCCCAACACATTTCATTTTGCTCCAGCCACCCTAACAAAATCTAACTATATAAAGTTGTGAAGGTAACAATTAGCACTATCTAACATCTACATAGTAGTGAACTAATAAAACAAATTGACTAGATTGGAGTGGTTGGGGAGATAAGTCTATTGTTCGAGAACTAGTGCTCCAATCTGCTAAAGTGTGTGTGAATTAGGATAACTGATCAAAAAAAAAGGGGGTGGGGATCAACAAGCTACTGAGGTCTCTAGTAGACTTAACCCACTCATGTAAAATGACAGCATAAACTGACTAAAAAAAATGAAAAAAATTTGAATAAACCTTGTCTGCTTTATAAGCTCCAGCAGTTAGTTATTAGTCTTGTTAAAAACAACACCTAATCTACAAGACCAAAGAAAAGTAGGGAGTTCTAACATTACATCATAACTAAAAAAGTTAACATATACCATTTTAACCAGGTAACGTATATAACACTCAGCCTCCCCAGAACTTTAGTCCAAGCATTAACAACTTAGACATAAGCGGGACATTCTTTTTGAATTAACAGGTACTTATCTATGAAATGAGAGCCAGACCTCCAAAACAGCAGAAAGGTACAAGCACTGATAAGTCCTTGATGCTGGTAACGGCTGAACGAACATTAAGAAACTCAAGCAACTCAGTAAACCAGCAACAATTGAATTGGATAGCCATCATTTGCAGTGGTTGGGCCTCCTCTAGTGGTGACAACGTGGAAGTGCCAGCAAGAGAATACAATTTCGAGAGGACCACAACAGACCTTTCACTGGCGCAAAAGCTGCACCAAAGCCTCGTTCAGACACATGTCTCCACATTCTAATTGTCGGGAAAATGTCCAATCATATAAGAAGGGGGTCGATAAGCAGGTGAGCGTATTCATGAACAGTATCCAATTAACCAGAGGAAAGTAGTGACTATCCACAGTAAAGCTAAACTCACAGACCATAGTCCGAGAAAGCCACCTTTCATTCAGCTTGTATAAAACTATGATTTCTACCCGATCTTCTCATTATCACTATCAGGGGTTCTTGAATAGGTCGGGGAAGGCTGATTTCAGTTGTGCAGTAGTGGATTCAGGGTCATCAAAGGCAGTCCAGACCCCTGCAATCAGTACATTCAGCCTTGCCAGATACGCCATTCGAATATTGATGCCAGCGGCAATTAGCTTGACCACCACCAGGTGGAAGGCCATTCTTTTAAGGCGAACCGACATTGGAAGATCCTGGGCTATCCTCAGTTATTTCCCTTCCCAGCTGACTTCTTGGAGATCTTTGATTTTTTTTGTAGAAAGTGCTGTTTCTCCAAGAAGTTGAGGAAATGAAAGATAACCATGTGTGGAGGGGTGCCAGAGGCTGCTTTAGGGTGCAGAGCTCTGTGTGTCCTTTCTATAATGTAGTTAGTGCCAAAGGGAGAGGGGCCCACTAACTTCTCCACCAATTTTTGGATAAAACAAATCGTGTCGTGCCCTTCTTCCCCTTCAGGGAGACCAATGATGACTACAATGTTCCTCCTACTACGCCCTTCGAGGTCCTTCTCCTTTAATTCAAGCTTGGCCAGGTATAGTCTATAAGTAGCAAGCTCGGGGTCAAGTTTATCATGTCTTTCTTTAAGGGAATATAGCATAGCTGAATTGTCAGTGGCCCTTTGCGAGACTTCATCCAATTTGGAGTTGAGGGAGCTGAAGTCAGATGCCAAAGTGTGGAGATCTTCCCTAAATGGTTTAAATTTCTCCAAAAATCAGTGCAAAGTAAGCAGTTCGCTGTCTGCAGAGGGAGGGCTGGCACCAAGGTTTAGAGTAGAACTGGAGGCCCGTGGCTTCTTCGGGGCCTTTTCTGGCATCACAGGTGGCGTGCACTTAGGTGAGCTTTTTTTTTGTATCTAACACCATTCTGGATCCTGAAATATGTCCCTGAATGGTCCTGCAATGTTCTGATGTGTGTTTAAGTGTCCTGCGATGCTCTGGCAGCTTAAATTATACTAGTATTTTCAGAGCGGGTGGCTGGAACTCTGTAGGGAAGCTGCTAAGTAGCATTTTGCATCACCGGAAGTCCCATCTGCTGTTGCATTCTATGTTTCTATGTTATGTTTAGGGGCGAGGGGAAGGGAAGTACAAAAACATTAGTAAAATAGAGGTGTGATGATTACATTTTGCTATGTGCTACATAAAATGAATAAAGTATCACTATCTTTGTCCTAGTAATGTTTTTGTGCTTTAAAATGATATAAGAAAATCCCTTCAGGTTTTATTAAAAAGCTAATTATACAATGGCAAGAAAGAATCTTGGACTGTGATTGGTCAGTTTGGGGCTGGACCCATGGCATTATCCCAGCATGACACCACAGGTCTAGTCTCAGCACTGTGAACCTGTAGATGATTTTTTGCTTGAGCTTTTGATTGATTGTTTCATCTTCTCTTAAAAATAAAAAATATTTTTCCACACAAAAACATTTTTAAAATTATTTTTTTTTGTTCTGTATAACAACGAGCCATTGTATAATAGGAATAATGCACTCCAGGGTGTGTGTCATTTGGGATAATGCCATGCCTGGGGCATTGGACGCACTTGGCTTGCGGCCTCGTACCCAACCCCCCCAGGCATGGCGTTATCCCAGCACGACACACACCCTGTCGTGCATTATTCCTTTAATATCTCATAGAAATGTGTGGGTTACTTGTTGCAGAGAACAAATACTATGCGAACATACGAACATATGAAATTTTCCAGCAGATAAAGGCCTAGAGGTCTATCAAGTCTGCTCAAATGTGCAGCTAGCATCCCTTATTTTGCAGCTGCCCCTTCCTTCCACCCTTCCCCTTCATTAACCCTCCCCATTGTCCTGTCCCATCCTCGTTTGAAGCAGTCCACTGTTCTACTGCATACCACTTCTGCAGGTAACGCATTCCACCCAGCCACCACCCTCTCTGTAAAAAAGTGTCTCCTCACCTATGCCTCAGACAATGTATAGCATAGCATGTTTAGATTTTGTTAACAGAACACCAAGGGCTAATTTAAAATATTTACGTTTGAAGCAGGTGACAAAATAAGTTTTAAGAGGTATGTACATATTAAATGTTTCTACCCAGGGTCTGTTAGATTTTTGTTAGACTTTCATTATTAATGTCCATTATAGACCTGGATACTTCCTATTTAGGTTTTATATGCTTTTTACCACAGAAGAATCTTTTCATGTTATAAAATTCAATGTTAGTATTGCATAGTATATTAAGGTTACTTTTTACTGTTTTATAAATCATAAATTGATGTTACTAAATGAATAAATCCCTTAGCTGCATATAGAGCTGGGCGGAATTTGTGAGTTCTGAATTTGTGGTAATTTCATGAATTTTCACAAATTTCAGTTTCTAAAGAGCTGGGCAGAATCTGTGAATTCCAAACGAATGGAAATTTCATGAAATTTCACAAATTGAGTGGAATTTTCTGAAATTCTGACTTAGGCAAAATCTGAATCTTTCAAAGGTTTCTGTCAAATATTCATCCTATTCCACAAACTCTTCTGGCTAAATTGTAGAACAGTATGCACGAACTGTGGAATGACAGTTCTGAAAATTTTCATTCCATAGTTTAATAAATCAGCATACAGCACATGTAATCATGCCACAGTTTAGTGATTAGTTCCTGCAAAATTTTTTTCCACAGTATAAAACATTAATCTACAATTCATATCCATTTGCAGTTCAGTGACTCAGTGAACTGCAGAATGAAGGTATGAATTATTGATTAATGTATTAAATTATGGAAAGAAGGAGCCAGCCAGTGGTGCTGAGGGTTGAGGCACTGGACACCACACCTCATGCCACGCCAGTGTCCCAGGTTTGGGCTCAAGCTTGGGGCACTGGGAGTCAGCCTCTGGGGAGGGCAAGGAGCCAATTGAGCTGCTGGCTGGCAGCTCTCCTCCTCAGGAGGGTTCTGAGGATCTCCTTGGTGCTTGGCTGCCTCCTGGTAGAAGCTGGGCAGTGGTGCCATGCATGAGGAGCCCTGGCGCTAGGCAGGGGGAGGGCGTAAGAGCCATCACTTGAGCCGCAATGCACATGCATGCCTCCATGTGCATGCACTACTGTGTTCTGGGGCCTCAGGGTAATGGGAATAAAATATGGGAACATGGGGCCATGGTAGGATGAAGCCTTCAAGCCAGCTCTCGGGGGTCTGCCAGGACATGCAGAACATTACAAGATCCCAAATGACCCCTGGAGTCCAGTAGGCTGGCTGGCACATGGCAGTGGCCCACCAAGGAGGAGCAAAATCAAGACAGACAAAAATTATGGAAAGAAATTACACAGAACTGATTACTGACATCACCACGGGCATACTGTGTGACCATGAGCAACTCACCTAACTTCCCTGTGTTTCCAGGATGGACCTGGAAACAAGCCTTGACTTAGTGTGTCTTTTCTGACCAAAAACTGTAAACTAAAATGAAATAACATAAAATAAATCACACATTCCTTTTGGGTATCACTACATTATCCTGAACTTACTTGCCCGACACCCTGTAGCCCAATGCATGGAATCCCAAAACACAAAATCATAACAGTGGGATTTTGCCCCCCCATCCCGAGTTAGTGATCCTAATTAAGGGGGGGGTGAGGGGGGGAGCCCCCTGAAACAAGGAAAATGGGCAAAATCCCACTGTCAGAATATTCCATTTTGGGATTTTGGAGTCGAGCTACAGGGTGCTGGGGATGCTAGTGTCAGGATATCATAGTATATCCTTCATTCCACCATTCTAAATCATAATGTCCATGAAAGTTGCCAAAGTGCACTTTACAATTTTACAGAAGCGAAATTCAGATTTTTATGGTTATTATGCTGGCAAAATTTTATTCTTTCATTTCACTAGTTTCATATAAGGGAACACACTAATCATCCACTATACATTTGTGTTTTGCACAATTTATATTACTGAGAATTGCAAAATTATTTATTTATTAATTCATTTATTCAAAAGTTTAATCAGGAAAGACATACTGAGCTGATAACAGATATGTCCTGTGGGGAAGGGGAAAGGAGGGCAATGAAGAAATCAAGAACAAAAATTACATAATTGGTAGAATAAGAACAAAGATTCATACTAAGCATCATACATAGCATGTGCAAGGATGAGAAAAAAGTAAACTATGCATTGAGATTCTGGAGTGGAATAACAACATTAGGGAATGCCATTTAAGAAGAACAATTCAAAAGTGCTGAGGTATTGAAGGGTTAACAGAAGGTGCAAGGACTGATGTTACAAGAAGTGTGAGGGGGCAATCAAGTCCAGAATGGAAAGTGTGGGAGAGTAGGAAGGGGTAATGGGTAATGAGTAGTGGATCAGGGACAGGTATCTGGAGCAATTGCAGGAGTGAGAAGTGGAATGTTTGTGAAGAGAGGAGAGTAAGTAAGGGAAGAGTTAGAGCAGATGTCTAGGGGGGAGACTTCCATAGATTGGGGAAGTGGTAGGAGAAAGCAGTTTGACCAGTGAAGAATTTCCTTGAGGGGAATGCAAAAAAACAATAGCCAGAGTTGTGAAAGGTGTAAGAGGGGGAGGATAGGAGAGAGGAGAGATGGGAGGGGAGGGAGCTAAGCCTGTATTTAGAGCTGAAGCAGGCACAATGAGGAAGGTGTATTTTGTTTCTGTTATCTTGACTTTTCTATAGATAGCGTGCCTTTCACTTTCTGCCATCAGCAAAAGTAGGTCAGTGCTGCATCTGCAATAGGCTTCATGGAAGGCATACTTTTTTTTTATAAGGCAAGGCATCTTGCACACCAGTCTTTTTCACCTACCAGGATTCTCAATCTGTAGACTCAATTCTTGTAACACAGACCAGTGCACCAGCATTCTCTGTAAGAGTAGTTGCATTTTTACCACCCTGGAAACAATGACAAGGGACTTGGTCTTCACGTGGATAACATACTGACAAAACAGGGTGGTAGTACTGCTTTGAAAGTTTTCTCATTTTGCCACAGTGCTGTCTTTGGAGGCTTCCAAATCATGTTCCCATTATCTGCATTAATGTGTTTTAGTGTCAGTATAAAATGAGGAAGAAGCTATAAGGATAAAACAAGACAGGGGTCATGTTTGAGAAACTGTTGACCACACCTTTGAACCCACTGACAAAAGTGAGGAAGGCTTTGCAAATTCATGGGATAATTCAAGTATTGGAGTCACTTTGATAAAATATTGTAACATGAAATGTGAACTCAATACAAAATTAGGGAAGGAGAGAGAGAGAGTGTGTATGTGTGGGACAGTGAGAGAGAGAGAGAGAGAGAGAGAGAGAGAGAGAGAGAGAGAGAGAGATTTGTAAATAACTCCAAAATATCAACTGCAGAGGAAGTAAACAGAGTACTCCTCTGTCTAGTAACAACATAAAGTTTAATGGATAGGAGACAGAGGGTGATGGTAAATGGAACTTACTCGAATGATGGGAGAGTGTCCCGGGGAAGTCAGGGCTCAACACTGGGACCGGTCCTCTTCAATGTCTTCATAAGTGACATCATAGAAGAACTGTAAGGGAAGGTATTTTATAAAGTATATAATAACTGTACTGTGTAGCTATATTTGTCTAGAAACATGATTATTTTATATGAATGAACTGTATACCATATGTTTTGTGTGAAACACATATCTGGAGGCCCATAAACATTAACATGACATCAATTGGCTGTTTTTCATCTTTTCCTGTTTTTAAATAAAAAATCTTGAATACCAAAATCTGCAAAAGGGTGGATACTCAGGAGGGGGTAGAGAGAATGTGCAGGGATCTTGGGAAAGTCTTGGAGTGGTCAAGAGTGTGGCAGTTGGGTTTCAATGCCCAAAAATGCAAAATCATGCAAAATCATGCATCTAGGGCAGTGGAACCCAGGATCTGGATATAGGATGGGGAGGTACTGACAGTCACTAAAGAGTAATGGGACTTTGGGGTTATCGTATCTAAGGGTCTTAAAGTGGCAGGTCAGTGTAACAAAGAAGTGGGTAGGCTAGTGGGATGCTAGGCTGCAAAGGGAGGGGCATCTCCAGCAGGAGATCGGAATTGTGTTGCCTGTGTATCATTTGCTGGTGAGTCCTCAGCTGAAGTACTAGGTCCAGTTTTGGAGGAAGCAACTCAGAAAGGACATTGGGTGGAGGCAGTCCACTGAATGGCAACTAAGATGATGCAGAGATCGCATGAGAAGTCCTACAAAGAGAGACTGGGGAATCTCAACATGTACACCCTGGAAGAGAGGAAGAGAGGAGGATGACAAAAAATCCACAGGAGTAAACAGGATGCAGGAGGGGAGTCTCTTTCAAATGAGAAAAGGCACTAGGATCAGTAGGTATGTGACGAAGCTGGAGGGGGAAGTTTAAGAGAGAGGTAAGGAAATATTTCTTTACTGAAAGCGTATTAGACACATGGAGCAGACTTCCAGAAGAAGTGGTGGGGGTGAAAATAGTGGGAGGTTTCAAGCATGCGTGGGATAGACATAGGGAGATATTAGAAAATAGAGAAGAGTAGGGTTGCTAGGGACCAGTTAGGGTTTGCGGAGGCAGATTAGGTAGGTAACATCTGGCTGTATAGCCCAGAGGGTAGAGTAATGAGCTAGGAATGAGCTTGGTACATCCAGCAGGTCTGGGTTTAATTCCTACAACCTCTACTTGCATACTGTGTAACTCTGAGCAAGTCAGTTAGCCACTCAAGTGCTCCCAGGTCACCCCCTAAAACAGGCACTTGTGCCTAGTGAGCCTTACCCAGTTACCAAAAGAATAATTAAAGAAATACATACATACATACATTAAATAAATAAATACATAAACAAACATCTGAGCAGACTGGTTGAGCCAAGCTGTCCTTTTCTGAGAATAAATTCTATGTTCTGTGATTCTATACAGTAAGTTCATCCACAGTCAAAACAAGCATTGCCCATCCTGAGATGTGTCATCTCATAGGAATCCCAAAAATTCTAATTATGTCACATGTAGCACCCCATGCCTAACACCCAGTTCCTTTCTGAAATATGTCTTTGTGCCTGCTTTATTTCTGTACAAGACTTTTCCATTTACTGCACTTATAGTCCAGCTATGGTTTCCACCTGCTTCGGGCACCATTCCTAGTTCAGTATCTATGTTTTAAAAAGTGTTCAGTACTTTCTGTTTTCCTGGGTTTGCTCTGTGGAGTCTTTTAATGGAAACCCCTTCGTAGACTTTACACCATGTTGGGCAAATAAACATACATTTCCCTGAGGCCTGGGCTTAGTGTAAGGACATTTTAAATCAAGATCCCTTATAGGCAACACATTATGAGGCATGTAATAAGGGCATTCTAAAAAAAAATAGTATTCAAACAGTGCAACTGGATAAGTCTAACCCAAATTTTTGGGAACTTTTCTGTGATAAAGGACAAAGTTATGTCACCCTGCGATTGCTCTGGTTCCTTGCTGTTTAGCTACATGGGAAGGGAGAAATACCTTATGGAACCACAGACTAGATATTAGCATTGCCCCAGTGTGTTGACCATGGTTTCTGCAGTTCTTGATCAAGTGGTAAGCACCACATATTTAAATTTGGGAAATAGGGATGGAGCAAATCTAGGCACGGTTCTGTATTAAGATTTGATCTTTTTCCTCAGGCAGTCAGCCTCTTCAGTCCAGTTCTGGGTCTGGTAGACATTCTAGTAGTCTATTTCTGAGCTGTTGGCATAGAAGGACTTGACCATTTTTGTTATTTCTGGCATGGAATTTTCCCATTCCAAGTCTGGGGAACCAGGGGGCTGCTCTGGTTCTGCTTACTCAGTGATGAAGAAGATGTGTAAGATGCACTACTCAGTTCCTGGTTCTATTTCCAGGGTACTTTTACAGAGGGGTACATTGGCTCCATGACTACTTCCCTTCTTACACAAAGTCAGTAGTGGAACTCCACAAACTTCCCCTGACAGAAAGGATAGCTCTTTGCCCACTTCTGGTTCTGGTTAACTTCTTCCTATACTAGGAGGTTGTCATTATCTGTTACGGTTATTTCACTTTTGAATGCCCTCAAAGAGTCAGTATCCCCATATTGGTTAGCCTGGCGATGGGTAGACAGAAGCATAGTCTTATAGTGACAGTTATCACAGATATGGAGTGTTTCATCCCCCACCAGGATCTTAGTTGGGTTAGTAGGACCCCTCAGTGAACAGACAGACATTGGAGGAAAAAGATAATTATTCCAAAGAATCTAAACTCAAATATGTATAGGAAGCAGAGGAGAATGTCTTGCAATTTTTTTTATTTTTGGGGGGGTTATTATTGGACCTCAGATATAACAGAGCAGTGGACATCGGGGACTGTTCCAGGCAATCCCTTTCAGTAGACATAGCTTCATTTTAGAATGGTATTTGTAGAATGATCGCAGAATAAATGTGAATGTCCCAGACACTAAAGCATCTGGGGAGTTCCAGTCATTCATTATTGTCGGAAGGCCCACTGCAAATACAATTTAACTCTTGTAACCATAGCCTTTATAACCTTCACCAAGAGAGTTTGGAAAGAGTTTCTTTCTTCTCTGGCCATTGATAGAAAAGAGAAAAAATTGTACTGATATCAGATTATATGCTATTGCAGAGGAAAAATAGCTATGATTATGTACAGTAAGGAAGGGCTGGAAGGCAGGATTGTGCATGGGATCCGGGGAATACGAGATCCTTTTTATACACTGGAAACAGAAAAAGAGTCAAGGATAAGTAGGGCCCTTGTTCACTGGGTAACTGGGGGAAGCATTGAAGAGAGGTGTGTGTGTATGTGTGTGTGTGTGTGTGTGTGTGTGTGCGCGCGCTAACGAGCATGTGCAGAAGGTTCTGAATAACTACTTCATGACAATAATTATCCAGGAAGTCTGAGGACATGGCCATTAGAGTGAACAGGGGTTGCTGGAGACAGTCGAACAGAGCAGTGGTACTGATCATGCCATACATAGCTGGTAAATATCTGGATGGTGTTAAATTCAGAAGCCCCCAGGATCTGAATAATATCTATCTAAGAGTAATACTGGACATAAAAGGGGTTCTGTCCAGGCCCCTTGGTGATACATTTCAGAACCCTTTAAAAATTGAGCTAATGTCTGAGGACTGTAAAATAACCAGTGTTCATCCCGTATCCAAGCAGTGGCAGGATAGGTGTGACCCTGGTATGGGAATTATAGGCTAGTGAGCTTACCATGGTGGATGGCTTGATTCAGTCCTAAAAAAACTGGTGTTTCAGCACGTGGAAGACAATCTGTTCTATAGTACACAAAATATCTTCACAAAATGTCATTCCTCACAAACCACTTATCTCTTCAGAAACACACTGACTTGTTGTTATTGTTTCACTTATTTTAGCATGCCCTAGATGGGACTTTCACTGCCCACATTACAAATACTCCTGTTGGCAGATAAAAGACATTTCCAATCTGCCCAAAAACCTGCTACGTATTGGGAATTGTCCTTGGAAGGCATTCTCCTCCTTTACCTACCACCCAGCTTAATGTTTCTCATGTGCCTGTCTCATCCCCTTTTGGTCTTTTCTACTATTTCAGCACATACAACCTCCTCAGGGAGCTTGTTCCATGTTTCTATTAACCTTTCTGTAAAGAAGTACTTCCTGACATAGAGTTTGTCTCCCCCCCCCACTGCCAGCTTCATGAGTTTCCCCTGGTGCCCGTGTTCCCATTTGGTGAGAACAACTCCTTGCTGTCTACCCTGTTTATCCTACAAAGATACTTTGACATCTCTATCATGTCTCCTCTCTCCCCGCTATCCTCTGTTTACATGTTGAGATCCTCTGACAGCTCTCCGTATGAAGTCCCCTACTGATCCTGGATCATTTTTGTTGCCCTCATCTGCACCAAATCAAGCCATTCCGTGTCCTTCCTCAAGTGTGGGCTTCAAAACTGCACACTTTATTGTAAGTGTGGCTGAACCGGGAATCTGTATATGGGCAGTATCATCTCTCTTCTCCTGTTACTGATTCCCACCCCTGTGCAACTCAGCAGCAGTTTTCCATGCCAACATCCCTTGTACACCGTGCCAATGCTTTTCATTACAAACAGGCCAAGGTTCCTTTCTTCCATCATTCTCTCCATCAGTACCCCACCCATCTGGTATTCTGTCCTTGGGATCTTGGCACTTATGTGCATTACGTTGCACTTCTGTCATTAAAATTCAGCTACCACATCCTTGATCCCCTCTCCTGTCTTTCCTCATCCTCCCTCTTAGTCCTCTTTGCTGTCCTCTTTACACAGATCTTACAATTCCAGTAAAAGCCATGATCAGATAATTCTGGGTATTTTGTGATATTTCTAGATATATTCTCCCTGGTGGCCCTATAGTGGTACTGCATGCAGGCTGGGAATTTCTTTAGCAATATCTCAGAAATCTCAGGAAATAGTGGACCATGTCAATTAATGCAGCTGCAGCATCATCTGTGAAGAGGCATATGTTCCACTTGACCCCTTTCCCTGTGTCATGTATACTGTAAATAATGTTAAAGAGGACCAGTCCAAAAACCAGTCCTTGGGGCATTCTGCTTGTCACTTGTGCACTTCCACACCTTTGAATGCTCCCCATTTGAGAATGCCTGGTTGGTCCTCCCACTCAGTCAGTTTCTTACCCACCCAATTATTTTATCTTCCCAGTCACCCAATTTCTTAACTAATCATCTGTGTTGGATGGAGTCAAAGGCCTTGCTGAATCTAGACACAGGACGTCCACTGCCTGACCCTTCCCTACAGCTCTTGTCACCCTATTAAAGAATTTGATCAGGTTTCACTGGCATGACCTCCGTTGGTAAACCAAGGATCCCTGGTATCCAGTAGACCATTTTCCACCAAGAACCCTACCACCCTCTCCTTAATATTGATTACAATAGTTTCCACACTATAAATGTCAGCTTTCTGGTCTATAATTGCCCCTCTCCTGTCTTGCATTCCACTTTTGTGCACATAGACCACATTTGGTGTCTCTCAATCTCAAAGGATTTTCTGCTGTTTTTAAGGAGCAGTGGAAGAGACTGTCCAGTGGTCCTGCTAGGACATGCCCCATCTCTTCCAACACCCTTGGATGCATCCCATCTAGGCCCATTACTTTATCCGCTTTCAGTGCCTGTAAGCCCTTCAACAGTCTGTCCTCTGTGATGATTTCCACTATGGCAGTTGCTAATGACCCATACTGGTTTTAATACTACATTCTGAAAAAACATCTCTGTCTCCACGGTGAACACTGAACAGAAATATTCTTTCAGTATGTCTGCTTTCTCCTACTCATCCTTCTCACACTCCTCCACCCCCACCCCCCATTTATGAGCTTGACTACCCTTCCTGGTTTTGCCCTGGTCTTATATATATTAAAAGAATGCTTTGTCAGTTTCATTAGCCCCATCCACTAACCTCAGCTCCTTATCTACTTTTCCCTATCTCACTGTTCTGTTAACCACCTTCAACCTTTCTCGATATACTTTTGTAAGCCCCCTTCCCAGTGTCTATGGGTATGCCTGATAGTAAAAGTGGGAGGTGGTGGCTGTACAGCAATGAAACACAGTCCAGAAAATAAATATGCTCATTACTTGGTTTATTGGATGTTGCGAGATGGCTTTGCATGTGGGGGGAGCAGAAACTTCTCTTCACTTCAGTGGGGATGGTGCAGGGGGCAATATTCATTAACAGGCAAAAGCATGAAACCATTTTTATTAAGTAAACCCAATGTCCACTCAGGAATCAAAAGTGCAAAAACTAATTGAATGCAACAGATTAAGTTAATAATCCACTCCATGGAGCATGAGGTACATAACACTGCCGGAGCAACTTCACAGGCACAGAACCTGAAGTAAGTCTGCAGCAATCTCTTTTTCCAACAGATTGACTTTCATTCATGCAGCAATTCCCCTTGAGCTGAACAGGCTACATTTCCTGACAGCAGCACTTTAAATGGTGGGCTGAAAAGGCCACACAAGAATATACTTGTCTTAGCAGCTTTTTCTTTACATACTCCTTGAGCGTAACACTTTAATCCACCAGCACATTTCCTTGAGTTTATTTCCCTTGGTCTCTTACATTCTTTATCTGAGGTAACAAACCAGGACAGCATGAGATGTTTCTATGGGGAGCAATTTTGTCTCCAAGGTGGTGTAACTTCTAGCATGAACAATACCACTGAAAACCCTCCTACCACTCAATCACTGGTGCCACATGCCTGCTCCTAGCATTCCAGGGAGTCTCAAATATCCCTGGTGATCCCAAAGACCTGAGGCACTTTCCACTCATACAGCGATTCCAGTTTAGGATTGCCTTCACCCGGGGGCCCTGCTGAAGTGCCACACAGAGCACCAAGGCGGTCTGCCACTCCACCTGGTTTCCCAACAGCCACTACCCATGCAGAACTCCTCATGCCTCGACAGGCTGCACTATGTCAAGAGCTCAAACACCGTAGCAGCCCTGAGCCCAGAGAAATGGGACAGGCTGCCACTACTCTCCCCCCAACGATCCAGGCTGCCACTTCCGGACCGCGCCCCAGACTATTTCTGCCATAGCTTGCCCAACCACAGTCAACTCACTGGCTCTCAGGCTGCACTCACCAATGGGCAACAATTTTATGGTATGGGACCCCCTCCAGTGCCTACCCCCCTTCAAGGTGCCAGAGATCACTTGGCGGGTTCCATTACACTTTTTACCGTGGCTCCAGCTGCCATTAAATGGCACCAAAGGGATTCCACTGCTGACTCCACCTCACTCTTTCAGCCTGAACTGCTGCAGTGCACTGGGTCTTCAAGGAAGGAGGACCGAGGTGGTGAATGGCCCACCCTGCCCCCGTCGTGGTCATCATGGCTGAACTTGCGGGCCAAATCCTGTCTCTCTCTCTCTCTCTCTGTCTTGGGCTCTCACTCCCTCCTCTCCTTTCATGCCAAAACCCCCCTATTTATCCCATTGAGGGATGGATCCCCCTGCTGTCAGCAGGCAGGCCCACCTCCCAAACCCACCGGCACCACAGGTTTTCTTGCCTAACTACACTTAGTTACAGAAATTTAACTAGTAAGCTCTCCAAGGGGTGCTTATACTTTCCTGTCCTCTTCTGCCTAACTTGTTTTGTACCTGATGAAAGTCCTTCATTTTCCCTTCATTGCATCTGTCACCCCCTTGGAAAACCACAGTGGTTTCCTCCCCCTCTTGTCCTTTCTCACCATCTTTGTGCAGAGACCTGGTGCCTCCAGTACCCCCTTATTTATCAAGTTCCATTTGCTGCCCAGTCCTGCTGCTACTTTCACATCCTGCTATTTATCCCCTACCACTTCCCACATCCTCCTGAAATCTCTCCTCCTGAAATCTAGGACCTCAGTCCTGGAGTGCACCCTATCTGCTTGCAGATCGACTTCAACCCACATAGTCCTGTGATCACTTGATCCCAGTGGGTCTCCCTTCTTGACCTCCTTCACACTATCCCTGCTTGCCAGGACCAGATCCAGTATGTTCTGTTCCTTAGTAGGTTCCATGACCCTCTGTATTAGGAATGCCTTCTGCATTCCATCAACCAAGATCCAGCTCCTTGTGTTACCGGTTACTGGGAAACATCAGTCCATGTCTGGCATGTTGATGTCCTCCAATATCAGCACCTCTCCCAGTGCTGCCACCCTCTTCATCTCATCTTCAAGCTCTGTCTGTTTCTTCCTTCTGTGCTGGGGACCTGCACACCCCACAGACCCTATTCACCCTCCCCCTTCCAGCAATACCCTATGTTGTCCATATTTCAGTTACAGCCACAATGTCCAATTGTGGCACTTTCATCATTGCCTGATGATCACAGGTCTTGTTCCCAAGCCTTTTCACATTATGGTAGATCACCCTCCATCTCTCCTACTTAAATATGAACATACAAAACTGCCAGCAGAAACAGGCCTCATGGTCTAGCAAATCTGCTTGAATGTGCAGTTAGCATCCCTACTTTGTGGTGCTGCCCCACCCTTCCCCTCACCTTTAGCCCCCCACCATATGAACATACAAAACTGCCAGCAGAAACAGGCCTCATGGTCTATCAAGTCTGAAAGAATGAACTATTAATGAAATATTACTTCCACCTTATTGGACTGTCCCCCACGATTTGTGAGTCCCTGATCACCTCTGCTACTATTGCCCTTATGCTTCCCCTTGTTCTTGCTCATCCCCACTGCCCCTTCCTCTCTAGCCCTATCCTGCTCCATCAGTAAGTCTGAGTTACTATCTCCTTTTGGTCCCATTGTAACTTCCCCCTTTCCTCACCTGCCTTATTTGCCTTTTCTGCCTGCACTACTATTGGGGGGAGGCCCTCCAGGTCCCAACTGTGCCTAGCCTCAACTGTGGTGCTTCACCTTTTACTTAGTTTAAAGGCTTCCTTAGGAGGTGGTTAAACTTATTCCCCAGCACCCTTGTGCCCTTTTCAATAGCGTGCAGCCCATCCCTTTTGAACAGCCTCTAGCCCAACTAAGTATGTCCCCAGTCTCTTAAAAGAAAATTCTACAAATCCTGGTCTCCCGTAGCCGAAAAGCTAACCCTCTGGTTTAGCTTTTAACAGCAAGATCAGCATTTTTCTCATGCTACAACTTGCTGTATTTTAATTTTAAAAAGTCAGAAATCCAAAAGTACGGAGGATGCAGGGGGTGCTCCATTTGGTGAAACGGTGTGACGCCGCACTGTTTCATTTATTTATTTATGATAGGTCGTGATAGGTATGCCCAAAAGAAATATTGATCACAGGCCAGATGGAGGCAGCCAGAGACAGCCCAATGATGTGGATAGCAGAGCAAGCGAGATCCACAGTAAATGCATGCTACTGGGCAGACTGAGCCTGCCAGCGACAGCCAATGGAGGTGAATGGACTACAGGCAAAGGAGGGGGCCGAGGCCAGATGAAGAAGGGTCTGGATTGAACAGAATGAATCCTAGAAGTGTCAGATAACCGGAGGCAAGTGGGAGGAGTCAAGCAGCTGGAAGGCAGCCACGGGCAGGGGCCAGCAGGAACGGATGCAAGAAGTGACAGGGAGTGGAGCCCAGAGAGGGTAGGAGCCAACCGACCCCCAGCAAGGGGGAGGAAAGAAGGAAGACATGAACTGAGCTGCAGTGGGGGGGCACCTGATGAATGAGGGCACAAACAGAGAACACCTACATCAGAAATGGCAGGTGCAGAGTCAGATCAGCACACACAGAAATATCACAGCAGTAGGAATGGAGTAAAAGGCTCAAGAGTCAGAACAAGACTGATGTACATTAGGTCAGGGAGAATCAAAACTTTTCAGAGCACTAATTATATGTGGACCTTATCCCCAGAGGATTAATACTAGTGCAACAAGGTTGAAAGAGCCAGGTAGAAGTAAAATTTACAACTGCAGCATACAGGAACTGGATACTTACTACACAGGAGCCCCACACGTCATCTGTCCACACGTAGAGAAGAACTGATCTGACAGGATGGAAACAGGTCGGAACTGCAGATAAGACTGGAAAAGATAGGTTTGGGAAAGAAGGCCACTGCGGCAATGGGGAAGTGAGATGGAGCTCAGGCTTGGAGCTAGTGAGGGGCGTGTAGTAAATGAAAGCGCACACAACCCAACAGGTCCCAGATTCCAGAAATTGAATGCACAGCTGAAAACCATCCGCTGATGAAGCAGTCACAAGATAGGCTCTCTATGTTCTGCAACCAGAAAGTTGGGAAGTCAAGCAATGACCATAATAAAAACACAGGTGCTGTGAGTTACGGCTCAAGTATTGCAACGTGGTTTGAGAACACGGAGTTTCATTGAGGCACAGAAAAGCAGAGGCAGTGCAGTGCAGAGCAGCAAGCTGGTAAAAAGAAAATACAGGACAGCATAAACTAGAAGGAGAGCCATGCAGGAGATGAACACCAGCAAGCAGAGTACAGGATCGAGGGTGAGCGATGGATACGGACGATGATAATGGGGGAGGCATAGACAGACAGTGGGGCACAGGTGGAATAAGGAGAAAGTAGAGTAAGGAGGAAATGCAGGGCAGCCGGAGGTAAGAGAAGGAAAAGTCAGGTAGAATAAATGAGATAACAGAGAAGGAGCAGGCAACAGAACCTCCGGCTGCAATGAAAAAGAATCCTGACAGAGTCCAGGATGAGTGACCTTTTAAGCCCGATGGGGGAGTGACGTTGTTGCTCCGCCCATCGAACCTCGGGCTTAAAGCCCTCCCATTAAATACCCTTGGACTAGGAACACTAGTAATAAGAAGATGTAATCTCTGCCTTCCCTCATTTGCCAAGGGTGGCCAATATATCTTATTCAGCATGGTATCAGCATTCCCTGTGGTTCTGCCTCTTGTGGGCAAGGTTTCTTAGAAGGGTGGGAAGAAATTCTTCCACACTATTGATTATGGTACAGTACAGTACAGATGTTTCTCAACAGTCTATTCAAATCCCTGGAGTGTGCTTATTTAGTTATAAAAATATTATGTTATTATCATTATGTAATGTACCTACTTATGGAGGTTTAATATCTTGCTACAAAATCCTGATAAAGATATTAAAGAAAAAAAATTTATCATAAAACAATGCTTGGAAATGGATCTTTCTGACTGTTAGTGTTCTAAAAGAGCAAGGTAAATGGCTATAAATAAGGAATAATGCATGATAGAGTCTGTGTCATGCTACGATAATGTCATGCCTCAGGTGCTTGAGAACAAGGCCGCAAGACGAGTGCGTCCAACACCTGAGAAGTGATGATATCCCAGAATGACACCTATCCCTGGGTAGCATTAATCTGATTATATAAGGGCTTGTTGTTAACAAAATTTAAAAAAAGGCTAAAAAATATGTTTAAATTAAAGTTTGTAACTCTATTTTTATAACGGCAGTATATCTAAAGAAAAAAATGCACCATTTTTGATTTGCCCAGTAGGTGGTTCTAGTGGTGCTGTTCTCTGCCTCTTATTTTCTGTACCCCATCTCTCTGTCTCTTACTGTTGTCAGTAGTCACCTTAGCCTCTGCCCTCCCCCATTTTATATTTGTTTCTCCGTATAACTGGTTCTCTGCGTTTCTTCTTTTACTTTATTTTCTCTTCTGACATGTGCCCTGCTGTCACTTGCCCTGCTGTGCTTATCGCAGTTCACGCTGGGTGTACTGTTTGTGTGGTTTGTGCTGTAATTTCAGTCTCCTTGCCCCCAACCAGCTAACTTACAGTTCACACGGTGACTGCAGTATTATGCCTGATTCTCCCAGTACAGTTGGTATTTGTATTATGAGAAAGAAAAGTAACAGAGTGGATGTACAACTGCTTGGTAAGTAAAGCGCCAGCAGTATATGCATTCACATAATTGTAGGTGTTGGGACCAGGTAGTGAAGTCTATCATGGATTGGGCAGGTGAAGCCAATCGCAGTGTTGTTTTACTACAGTATTTTTTAAAAAAAAGAGAAACTGGGAGAATTGTTAAAAAATGTTGCATCATGTTGGATACATCACACGTGTTTTGGATAATTTGAGGCTCAGTAAGGATCAGGTACTGGCAAAAGCCAGAGTAGCACCACCAAATATAGACAACTTGAACGTGACCTGTGGACTGATTCCTTTAATGTTTAATGTGGTCATGCGTGTGCTGGGACTTGATCTGTGATGTGCTGGGACAACATCAGGGGACCAAGCCTCTGCTGACTAATCAGGTTGCAGGATTTATTCTTGCTATAGTATAATATGTCATTTAACTATATAAAACATTCCTTTCAAAAAAATTACATTTTAATTTAATAATAATGTTAAGGCATTCCAAGGCTTTGATTACTTTTGCTATTCTAGCTCTAAGGGCATAACATCCATGACTGCACCTCCTGCTTCATGACCCCATAAGGTTTGACTTACTGATGGTGGTCTGCATGGTAGCACAGCAGTAGGGCTACTGCTTTGCTACACTGGAGACCCATGTTCGGGAATGAGTGCGGGCCATCGGTGGATGGCCGGAGAGGATGGATTGAGCAACCCAGGGACTGCTCTCCTTCCTTGGGGAAGGGAGGATGCTGCTTCTGCAGTGTGACTGCCAACTGGGAGAGATCAGTCAGCAGCACAGTTGGGAGCACCAGATGGGGAAGGGTTGCTGTCATGTGCCTGTTATGCCTGCATGCATTGCATGTAGGTTTGATGGTGTTATTGCATGCCAGCACTCCAGGAGAGAAAAAAAACAAAGAAGGAGGAAAAAGCTGGCCATCCAAGCTGACACCTCCCCCCCACAGGCTCTTGCATGACTGATGTGACTGGCCACCCAATATAGACAGACCTGGGCAAATGGTGGATAGCCAGTAAGTCTGTGAGAGGGTCGGTGATTGGACTGATAGTACACCACTAGATGAGGCCATCACAGAAAAACAGCTTTGTGTGGAAAAAAATGTTTACTACGGGTGACCAAACCCCTTGCCATGTCTTTATGCATGACCTAAACAAGAAGTACCTTTTATGTGGCAGAGAAGGGTCTGCCTTCACAAAACAAGTGAAAAAGGTAATTTATTTTTAATTACAACATATATTTAATTATTTACAAACATCATCATTTGAAGTGAATGCAGTTCTAAAGTTAAACTTTCTGGGACAGCAGAAAATAGCTTTCTAAATAAACATCTAATGGAGGTATGTAAATAAAACGGAAAACACTGTCCCAATTTGTGAACGCGAATTAGTGGGAGCAACAAATGTTTGTGGACCTTTGTCTGGGCTATGATGCTGGATGCGAACTAGTCTCATTCTCTTTACACTCTTGCCTTGCCCCATTTAAATGTGATGCCGGTGCTGAATGTTAGAACATACAGTAAGTGTCAGGTGAGAGATCAAGACGGTAGCACCCTGCAGGTGCTAAGAGTCTGAATTTCATATAATGAATAGAACCATGAAGAGAAAACACTTAAGAAAGCTTTAAAAACTATAGATTTTGCCGGCCCGTTGATGCAGTGGTGGAGCCACTGAATGACATGATCGAGACTCTTAAGTACCTCACAGGGGTGAACAGAGTATAGGAAGGGAGCCTCTTCTACAAGATGATGAGCTCCTGGACTAAGGGACATGTAATGAAACTAGTGTTGGGGGGGGGGTGATTTCAAGAAGGATGTTAGGAAATATGTCTTCACAGAAAAGGTGGTAGAAGCACGGAACCAACTGCCAGCCAAAGTTGTAGAGGCTGGAACAGTAGAAGACTTCAAGCATCCATGGGATAGAAACATGGGCATATTATAGAAACAAGGAGGGGGGAGGGCCCCAGAGACCAGTTAGGGTCTGTGGAGTGACAATAGGCAGGGAATCCTTGGGCAGACTGGGTGGGCCTAGTGGTAATTTTCTGCTGATAATTTTCTCTGTTTCTATGAATTTTGATGACACCCCTCTTGAAAATAACATTATAGAACTTGTACTGGACATGCTAGTAGAGTCCCTCGGCTTTTTGAGGAGATGACATCCCACTTGTTCGAAAGGAACATCATACAATATGTCTGTTGTAACAAGAATGAATCCTAAAGGAAATAACATTACTAGAGTGGTGATACAGCTAAAGTAAAAATCAACTGAAAGTAGTGTTCCAAGCCTTGGAGCAGGACAGGAGCAAGATTTAATCCCCAAGCAGCCAAAAACTATCCTAATACATTTCAGTTGTCATTTGAAATGGATAGAAGTGCTGTAAAAAAGACTGCATGAATGAAAGGGGATTTGCAGCATAAACAACAGAGAATGCACTTCTTCCCAGATGTACACCCAGCAACTTAACAGAGACAGCAATGTTGTTTGGCATTGAAAAGTGACCTGTTAGAAACTGCCACCATTTTCAGACTCTGGTTCCCTTAAGGTCAACGGGATCTAAGGGCAGATAATTAGCTTTCTTGACTATGACCACCAGAGAGACTTACAAATCACAAGAACAGAAGAAAATATATTGATTGATGCATTGACTTCTTCAATTAACTTTGTTGCAGAAGAGGATTCAATCCTGAGTTTGGAAAAGAGTATGGACTTTGTTGCTCAAACTCTTGTCAGTTCATACTTTTTGATAGGTGATAATGAAACAACTAACTTGAAATGATCCTCTAGTACGAATAATTTATTTTTCATTAAACTGTTTTTGGTAGCTTCACATATTCTTAAACTTTCTTTCCATGTGCTTCCTGACTAACAAGACTAAATTTAATTGTATTTCAGACATCACCTGAAATACAAACTGAATTAATGTCTTTAGTGTATTTTATTTGATTTGGAGTATAACATAGATTGTACTAAACAATTGCATAATGTGAATGATTTTTGGTATAAAGGCTGAGTAATGTTGTAATAGTCACTAACTAAAGTTGTCTTGTATTTATATGATTGGACTTACTAGTTGTAAGACTGCTATTTGGTTTTGTAATTGAGCAATTCAAGATGCTGAGGGCTGAGGAAGCAGAGTTCAAGATGTTGAACTGAACGTGTGGGAGCGAGCACTCCCATGACCAGCCATGCACTTTGTGGCAGCGTTTTTGCAAAACAATGTTAGATCTCTTTAATGTTTTAATATCTAGGGTCCCCCAAAACTATTTCATGATATATACCTTTGCTTTCAAACTGTTTTCAGCCTTTGGAGGTGCTACCATTGTTGGCATCCGGTGCTGATTCCAAACGTCACTTGATTAGTATCTGGAACTGCTCAACCATTTTTTTTTGTGCCTAAACTAAGCAACACTCCTATGTCAAAAAATATTAGGAGACTTAAAGAAGTTGAGAAAGGCTCTGCTATTTTATCTAGATTTACAAAGTGCAAAGCCCTGGCAGCTGCAGCAGACCAGGTAAGCAGCTCTGTAAGTAACTGAAATACCCTCACTGTAGATGAGCCCAATATAAGTTTGAAAGAGACCCTCAGTAGTAGGAAAGCGAGCATAAGTGCCACAAACATTAAGCCTCAGAAAAATTCCCAAAGAGGGCTGATAGACCCGTTTCTACAACCATCTACATCTCCCAGTTTAGACGGGGGTAAAAAGATGTCCGACTATTTCAATGCAGCCACAAGTGCAGCTTCCTCTTTGCCAGAGGTAAGCTCTGAGCATCTGGCTCAGGATAAGGAAAGTAGGCAGCCAGGCACGGCAAGTCATGAAAGGGAGAAGGCTATACTAACACAATGAGGGTCAGACTTGGGCAGAGATGCTGAACTTCTGGTCACTAAGGAACTACCTTGTGGCTTAGTTACAGAGGAATCAAATCATTTATTTATAGAACCACAGCAAGCTGGTTCTGTGATTATACAAAAAGAGCCACAGGGAAAATCCACACATGCTATGTCAAACTCAGATACTCCAACAGATGAGGACTTAAACAATAGGCAAGAGCTCACTTCCAACTCATGAAAACAGAAGGAGGATACCTTAGGTATAGGCCCCTCACAGATGGGCAAACTGGCTCAGGTCCCACTGGATGAGGAAGAAGGGAATATGTTTGCCAGACTACAATATGCACAGGAAGCGATGTTGAATGAATTACTTCAAGGCTTCCAGAGTATAAACTTAGTGTTTGAGTCTATTAAAGGCTCTTTTTCATCCATGGATGCAAAAATGGTCTCATTAACACAAAGGGTGGTGGACTTAGAGACCATGGTGAGGTGGGGACAAAGAGCAGCTTGCCCCTATACAAAATACAATTGCACAACAGCAAAAGGAATTACAAGAGCTCCAGAAAAAGATAGAAGGTTTTGAATCATGTTCACGCAGGGGAAATTTGAAAATAGGGAACATCCCTGAAGGTACAGAAGGCTCTCATCCCTTACAGTTTTTTTGAGGAATTATTGACAGAAGCCTTGGGTAGGAAATATCCCAAGCAAAAGGTAGAGCTAGATCGTGCTCACAGGGCATTCTCTTCTAGGAAAGATTTGCCCAGGTTTGTGTTTGTTCAAGTATATCACTATTAAATTAAGGAGGAGTTGTCTAAAAAGGCAAGAGTTGAAAGAGGCTTGCATATTCATGGGTTACATTTGTAAATCTTTCCAGATTTACACCCTCTGTGCATGTTAAAAGAAAAGCCTTTGATAGTGTTAGAAATATTCTTTGAGGAAACTACATTCCACATAATTTGTTACACTCCACAAGATTAAAAGTTTATCTGAATGGAAAACACATTTTCAGCTCCCCCCAGAGAAGCAGAGCACCATCTGAAGTTGTACTTTTTCCATACATAGGGTCACAGTATGAATCCAGGTGCCCCCCCCCCCACCACCACTGAATATAGGATAGAAGATGCAGGTTCTTGACAGACTCAAAACTGATATAGACTGATGAAGAAAGAGTCTATACAAATCAGTCATGATAATGAGGAGGAAGGGAGAAAGGATGGGACAGGAAAAGGGGGTATAAAACTCTTTATTTTTTTTCTTCTCCTATGCATAAAATCTATAAAATAATATGTTTAGAATATAGTTTTCTTTTTCAGGGTAAAGCAGATAAAAGAGACAATATTTCATTTTGAGCCTTAACTAAAAATATTTTCTTTAATCTGGTCACATGGGCGCTATCTCATATAAGCCACACCCAAGCATTTTGACTGTCTATGTAGACTGTCTTCAGGGGGGAGGGAGGTTAGACTCAACATTAAGTATGATTCCATGGGTGGAGGATTTAGTTATTGATGGAGGGGTAGAAGGCCACATCATATTAGATAGATTTCAGTGCTAAACTTTAAGAGGGGAAAACCTTCTTTTAAAAATTATGATAGGCTACATAGTAGTAGTAGTCTGATGTGTATTATAAATCTTTTAGAACAGAGTCTCAGTTGAAATGCCTCAGTTGGAACATAAAGGGTGCAAGGGACAGAACTAAAATTAGAACAATAGTACAATATGCAAACCGAGTCCAAGCGAACTATATTCTGCTTCAAGAAACTCATTTTCTGGACAAAGACTTCAAATATATTTGCAATTTATTTAAAGGTCAGGGGTGCATTCTCCATTTATGAGCAGCTCCAGAGGGGTAGCTATAATTGTTGAAAACTACTTAAACATAAGTATGGTGCAAAAAGAAATAGACACAAACAGCTGATATGTACTTGTGACATTTCAGTCAGGACTTAATAAAATAACCATTGGATCATTATATGCACCCAACAAAGACAATATTAATTTCTTTACACATTTCTTTTTAACTCTGGCAAATTATTCCAGGCCATACCTAATCGGAGGAGATTTTAATCTGTCATTAAACACGATAGATAGATCTGGGGAATCACCAGAGACAAAGAAGCGTGCAGTCAAAGTGGTCAGAGACTTTATGGATGACCTAAAATTAAGAGACTGGTTTAAGAAAAAGTTCTCAACTTGGGAAAAATATTTTTTTTTCTCCAATGTACACAAAACCTCTTCAAGAATCAATTATTTTCTGGTATCAGAAGAAACACAAGGCAAAATAAGTAAAATAAACAATGGCACCATTAAATTCTCTTTCAGAGTTCTTATCATCAGAAAATGACCAAAATAATAAACAATGAAAATTTGATCATTCCTTATTGGAAGATGTTATTTTCATACAAAAATTGAAGGATGCTGTACAGGATTTCCTTCGAAATAGTAACTCTGGTGAAACCTCTATTATAACGATATGGGAAGTACTAAAAGTAGTGCTGTGCGGAATGCAGAATTCCACTGGAGGAATTAGTGTGGAATGACCATTCTGCCAGCAGATCCAGAAACAAATGATTTGATACCTTTTATTGGACCAACATGGATGTTACAGAAAAGAACAAAGTGCTTTAGCTTTCGAACCAACCAGGTCCTTCTTCAGAAGCTTTGTGGCAGTTTTTTCAAATATCCCATACTATTAACACCAGATTATATAGAAAAAGCAGATAATTCTCATTGGTTTAACATATACATTTAAAACATAATAGAAGATTACGTCAGAGAAGCTAATTAACACCAGTATGCCTTTAACTGAGGAGCCTCAGAAGGGCAAAGGTTATCAAGAATTCTCTACAGCCAGAGAGTTCTTGTCACATAAATTTAAAATGTCTCAGTATGCCAAGAAAGCATTCTAGTAAAAAAAAAAAACACCTTGGAGTGGCATCTCTCTAATACACGAAGATGAGCTTACAACTACATTCCAATTGTCCTAGTATATTAAAGGACAGATAATGAGAGACAAAATCCTGAAATTAGGTATAACTGCAAGTTGAAAGCAAGCCTCAAATTAACCTACACATATAAACATGATGCATGAAAGTATCACTTGTAAGTGTAAGTGCAAAAAAAAAAAAAAAACTTGTCAAGGACCCCCAAGAAAACGAGACCATGAGCCTGATAAATGCAGATTTCAACACAGAGTCTGTGTATAACAAAAATGCACAGAATCAGTCTAAGCAATCTAAATGAAAACCCAAAGGAATTACTCCTTTAATGAACCCCCAAGTAAATGAGATATGCATCTTAATATGAGCAGTTAAAAATGTTACAGTGTGA
Organism: Neoceratodus forsteri; assembly: GCA_016271365.2. Taxonomy (NCBI): domain Eukaryota; kingdom Metazoa; phylum Chordata; order Ceratodontiformes; family Ceratodontidae; genus Neoceratodus; species Neoceratodus forsteri. The sequence continues at coordinate 1,332,972,567 of CM057458.1, forward strand.
ATTCCACCCACTAACAACTAATAGAAGGAAATAAATGCACACTATATGTGAAAACTAAGTGTTCTAGCTACATAACAACTGCCCCATGCCATGCTCCACCCACACATATGTGTGTACATACACCACACCATACCCCCCACACACACACCTGCACACCCCACACAACCACAACACACAACAAATATAGCAAACACATTCCACACACACCACACCACACCACACAACAAACAAAACGCATATACACACCATACCCACAACACACACAAAAACACAACACACACAAAACACACACATACATACATACATCAGTCTACACACACACACTCAAACGCACTCACCACAGTGTTAAGGTGAAAAGTCAACAATGTAGATAACCGTAAACTTACAAAATCAAAGGCCCGCTGAAGAACTAAACTGTTTATGTCCATCTTTAAAGTAAAGGTCTGTGTAAGTTTAGTGGAATAATGTGTCATGTACCCAACATCAATGTTCAATCCATCCGCCACCATATTGAGAAGTAAAATAAGTCTAATTTCAGAAGCCCGTCTCTGTTGTGTACTGTTGAAATGTCCTTTTAAGACCATCACAGACATATCTGAGATGGAGTGGTCATCCTGGGAGAAGTGTTGGGCTACTGGTTTCTCAATCATCTTGTGATTAATAGAATGTCTGTATGAATTCATTCTAGTGCGGAGTTGTTGGCTTGTCTCCCCCACATAACCTGTACGAGGACATTTCTTGCAGTGGATAAAATAGACCACATTACTTGATGTACATGTATAATTCCCCTGTATCCTGAATAGTCTGTTTTGTGATGTAACCACACAGTCTGAAGTGGAAATGAGGTTACATGTTTTACATGTGCGTTGATGACAGGGTCGTGTACCATATGATGTCATGGTATTCTGTTCCGGCTCAAATTGACTCCTAATAATCAGGTTGGCTAAATTAGGTGGTTGTTTAAAGATAGTAGTGGTAGTTCTTGAAAATACAGTTAAGGGTTTCATCCTCACTAATTATTGGATGGAGATCCTTAGTAATCTTACGTGGGAGTTCAAGGTCAGGATGGTATGTGACTACTAAGGGTATTCTGTTGGTAGTCATCCGTTCATTATATTGTAGCAGCTGTTCTCTTGGGACCTGTGTTGCACGTTCCACTGCTCTGTCAATTTCCTAGATGAGTGTCCCTGCTCAATAAAGGTGTTTTTCAACATCGCCAGATGTGTGTCTCTGTCTTCCTCATTTGAACAGAGCGGTGATACGAAGTGCTTGACTATATATAACAGATTTCTTTGTGTGGCTCGGTGATTACTTTTCTTGTGTAAGTATCTCTGTCTGTCTGTTGGTTTCCTGTAAAGACAGGTATGTAGGTACCATCCTTAATAGTGACAGTGGTATCCAGAAAATGTACACTTGTGGCAGAATATTCTAGGAAAGCTTTATAGTTGGGTGGAGGTTATTAAGTTCTTGGTGAAAATCTTTAAGTGTGTCAGTGCCTCTGTCCAAATTATAAACAAATCATCAATGTAATGGAAATAAGCGAGTGGTTTATGTGTACAGTGCCTTAGAAAATCCTCCTCCAAATTCGCCATAAAAGATTAGCATACTGAGGAGCCATCCTGGTTCCCATTGCGTTCTATAGTTTGAACATAATGTTTACCATTAAAGCTTGAAGTTGTTATGTTCAGAATGAATTCAGTGAGTTTACCCACAACTCAGGGTCAATGTTGGAGTCCAATTCTTTGTCATGCAGGTATTTGAGGCAGGCTGAAATGCCATCTGTGTGTGGAATATTAGTGTAGAGGAGGTTACATCCATCGTGGCTAAAAGGGTATCAGGTGATAACTCCTTAAACCAGAAAGTTTATGTAGGAAGTGAGTAGTGTCCTTGATGTAACTATCCCTTTGTATAACCAGCGGTTTGAAAATAGTTCTACAAACCCTGATATCCCTCTGTCAGGGTGCCATTACCAGAGACTATGGGTCTACCAGGATTACCAGGCTTATGTATTTTAGGAAGCATGTAGAATGTCCCTGGCTTAGGTTCACTGGGGACGAGGTCCTTTAGTTTGTCTTGACATGCTCTGGAAATGTTTTAATTAACTTCTGTAGTTCTTCTTTTATATTCTGTAGTTGGGTCACTTCCCAGTACTTTGTAGTAGGTAAGGTCACTTAGCTGCCGTTGGCTTCCGTAATGTAATCTTCCGATTCAATACCACCACTGCCGAGCCTTTATCAGCTTTTTTATGACAATGTTATGGTTTGATTTTAGTGTTTGTATAGCCCTCCGTTCCAAAGGAGAGAGGGTTATGGCAGGCCTGTTTCTGCTATTAAGAATCTCACCAGTAACTCTCTGGCTAAAGCAATTAATGTATTTGTCAGTTTCTTGTTACGGCCACTTGATGGGGTAAACTCATATGGTTTCTTTTTCTTATCCATAGTAGTTTTACTGTTTGTGATTTCTTCCTGTCTGTGATGTCTTCTCTGCCATGAAAAATTCCTGAGTCTCAATCTGGAAGTATTCCTCCATCTCACCACAAAACTGTATTCTGTCCAGTGGTTTAGTTGGGCAGAAATTGAGGCCCTTAGAAAGTACATTTAATTCCCTGTAGTCAGTGTGGGTGACAAATTAACAACTGAAAGGTGCCCATCTGTGTGGCTTAGTTGTTCAGTCACTCTGTTCTGTTCTTCATGGTTGTTAGGAAGTATGGTAAGTTGAAGGGCATCTAACTTCCTGTTTTTAATGAGCATGGCTTTTCTTAAGGTTCTTTGGTAGTTCATGTCTATCTCATGCAAGATGTCTGGAATAGGCTCACCAGACATCCTCTCCAGGGTGGTAGCTATTTCATTAAACTGTTTCTTCAAAAATGCTTTTTTGGCATATGAGCTGTGGATTCTATGATTTCTCAATTTCTCAGAGGTCCTACGACAAAGTTGTTCAGCATATGTAGAATTATCTGTGTTTCTCAGTGGATTCCAAATAGTTAGACCTTTAGGGATAATGTTATTCCTTTTGCATTGGGATAAAAAGTAGATGTCACTGTCTAGCTGTGCTAGTTTCTTCTTGATGTTATGCAACTGCCATGTCCTGCGGCGAATTTCAGTATCTTCCATGATGCAAAAATAATGTTGCAGGTGCCGTATTGGTCCTTTTAAAAAACAGATCCAGAAACAAATGATTTGATACCTTTTATTGGACCAACATGGATGTTGCAGAAAAGAACAAAGTGCTTTAGCTTTCGAACCAACCAGGTCCTTCTTCAGAAGCTTTGTGGCAGTTTTTTCAAATATCCCATACTATTAACACCAGATTATATAGAAAAAGCAGAAATAATTCTCATTGGTTTAACATATACATTTAAAACATAATAGAAGATTACGTCAGAAAAGCTAATTAACACCAGTATGCCTTTAACTGAGGAGCCTCAGAAGGCAAAGGTTATCAAGAATTCTCTACAGCCAGAGAGTTCTTGTCACATAAATTTAAAATGTCTCAGTATGCCAAGAAAGCATTCTAGTGATAAAAAAAAAAACACCTTGGAGTGGCATTCTCTCTAATGCACGTAAGATGAGCTTACAACTTACATTCCAATTGTCCTGGTATATTAAAGGACAGATAATGAGAGACAAAATCCTGAAATTAGGTATAACTGCAAGTTGAAAGCAAGCCTCAAATTAACCTACACATATAAACATGATGCATGAAAGTATCACTTGTAAGTGTAAGTGCAAAAAAAAAAAACTTGTCAAGGACCCCCAAGAAAACGAGACCATGAGCCTGATAAATGCAGATTTCAACACAGAGTCTGTGTATAACAAAAATGCACAGACTCAGTCTAAGCAATCTAAATGAAAACCCAAAGGAATTACACCTTTAATGAACCCCCAAGTAAATGAGATATGCATCTTAATATGAGCAGTTAAAAATGTTACAGTGTGAATTCCACCCACTAACAACTAATAGAAGGAAATAAATGCACACTATATGTGAAAACTAAGTGTTCTAGCCACATAACAACTGCCCCATGCCATGCTCCACCCACACATATGTGTGTACATACACCACACCACACCCCCCACACACACACACCTGCACACCCACACAACCACAACACACAACAAATATAACAAACACATTCCACACACACCACACCACACCACACACAACAAACAAAACGCACATACACACCATACCCACAACACACAAAAACACAACACACACAAAACACACACATACATACATACATCAGTCTACACACACACACACTCAAACGCACTCACCACAGTGTTAAGGTGAAAAGTCAACAATGTAGATAACCGTAAACTTACAAAATCAAAGGCCCGCTGAAGAACTAAACTGTTTATGTCCATCTTTTAAAGTAAAGGTCTGTGTAAGTTTAAGTGGAATAATGTGTCATGTACCCAACATCAATGTTCAATCCATCCGCCACCATATTGAGAAGTAAAATAAGTCTAATTTCAGAAGCCCGTCTCTGTTGTGTACTGTTGAAATGTCCTTTTAAGACCATCACAGACATATCTGAGATGGAGTGGTCATCCTGGGAGAAGTGTTGGGCTACTGGTTTCTCAATCATCTTGTGATTAATAGAATGTCTGTGTGAATTCATTCTAGTGCGGAGTTGTTGGCTTGTCTCCCCCATAAACCTGTGCGAGGACATTTCTTGCAGTGGATAAAATAGACCACATTACTTGATGTACATGTATAATTCCCTGTATCCTGAATAGTCTGTTTTGTGATGTAACCACACAGTCTGAAGTGGAAATGAGGTTACATGTTTTACATGTGCGTTGATGACAGGGTCGTGTACCATATGATGTCATGGTATTCTGTTCCGGCTCAAGTTGACTCCTAATAATCAGGTTGGCTAAATTAGGTGGTTGTTTAAAAGATAGTAGTGGTAGTTCTTGAAAAATACAGTTAAGGGTTTCATCCTCACTAATTATTGGATGGAGATCCTTAGTAATCTTACGTAGGAGTTCAAGGTCAGGATGGTATGTGACTACTAAGGGTATTCTGTTGGTAGTCATCTTTTCTTTTCTTCTTTTCTTTTCTGTAACATCCATGTTGGTCCAATAAAAGGTATCAAATCATTTGTTTCTGGATCTGTTTTTAAAAGGACCAATACGGCACCTGCAACATTTTTTTTGCATTCTGCCAGCAGAATTTCCAGTGGAATTTCACTGGTTCTTCTATGGAATTCCACCTACTGTGATCCACAGAATAATTTTCCATGGAACAGCAGTTTTTTCAGTGGAAAATTATTCCGCAACAATTTCCATGGAAAATATTGATATCTGCAGAATAATATTGCAGCGGAACAGCATTTTTCTGCGGAAAACCATTCCACAACTATTTTCTACCATGGAATTTTACCATTCCATTTCTGGTAAAATTCAGCAGAATTTCAGCAGAATTTCAGTTGAATTTTGAAAATTCTGCAGAATTTTGTTCTGCCAGAATATGAAAATTCCGCACAGCACTAATTAAAAGCATACCTTAGGGGTTGGATAGTCTCATATAATTGTTTTAAAAGTATTGCAAATCAGAGATGAGTATACTAAATTGTTAGTGAATAAATCTGAAAAAGCTGTACAATATTCAAGATCCAAATATTATTTTTTCTCTGATAAACCTGACAAATTACTAGCTTATCATACACAGTGTGAGTATAATAGAAACTCAATTCCATACAGTTAGAATCAGGTGATATTACATATTCCCATATTGCAATTAATCAAAGATTTTATAAATTCTACTCAGAACTATACTCATCTGATACATTTCCAGACCAGCAAGATATAGATAAGTTTATAAACAACTTGCATGTGTCCACTCTGAATGGTATGAAAAAAGGGCAATCAATAATCCTATATCAATTTTAGACATAACTACAACTATCTGTCATCTTAAAAATAATAAGGCACCAGGATCAGATGGCTACACACCTGAATTTTATAAAACTTTCAATTACGTTTTAGCACCTTTACTTCTGGAGGTTTATGCTGAAATAAAATTAAGGGAACAAATGACACCCTCAATGAATGAATCCATAATAACTTTAATCCTGAAAAGCAATAAAGACCCTTTGAAATGTTCGTCTTATAGATCTAGCTCCCTTTTAAATATTGATTATAAGATCTTGGCCAAAATTCTTGCGAACAGTCTTGCAATGTATATTACCTCCATTATTCACCCTGACCAGACTGGGTTTATACCAGGCAAGCGCCTAACATCTAACATCAGGAAGGCTCTAAATATTATAGAATATACAAAGTATAAAGAAACTGATATACTGTCATTAGATGCTGAGAAGGCATTTGATCAGGTACACTGGCCATTCTTAAGGTCATGTCTGGTCAGGATGAATTGGGGGAGAGATTTATAAAGTGGGTAGATATGATCTACAGTGAATCATCAGCCAGAAATCAGGACTAATAGGAACATCGCAAACCTTCTCCAGCTGCATAGGGGCGTAAGGCAGGGTTGCCTATTGTCACCATTATTGTTTGTCATCTCAACTGAATTTTTAGCAATTGCTATTAGAAATAATGAATCTATTAAGGAGATACAAATAGAAGATCAAAATGATAAAATTTCCCTCTGTGCTGATGATGTCTTATTACTCTTGCATAAACCAAAAGAAACAAGACTAGCTCTGTGTAAACTGTTAGAAGAAAATGGCAAACTATCAGGTTAAAAGGTGAATTTTGGAAAAGTCAGAATGCTTGGTGCAACATGATACCAATGTGGGTACTCTGCTACAAGATATCTAAAAAAAAAAAAACAGAGATAAAGTACCTAGCAGTGGTACTTACAGCAGATTATGATCAACTATTTCATCTAAATTATTTTCCTTTAATACAGAAAATCAAGCAGGACTTTGATAAATGGTTTAATTTACCTCTAACCATGTTATCAATCAATTAATCAATCAATCCTAACTTTATTTAACCAGACATGTCACTATTGAGCAAGCTCATTTTCAGAGTGGTCCTGGAGAGAAGAAGTACATAATAGAAAACAGGTAATACACAACAGCAGATCAATAATTCCTAAATACACAACAGCATAACAATAATTGCATATCAACAGGCTGATAGTGGGTATAATAACAAATAAGTCAAGAACAAGTCTAATGCAGTGCAGCCAAAATGAATAAATCCACACGATCTCTGGTGTGCACCCTAGAGTGAAAAATAAACAATAGCCCAATACCAAATGATTAGGCAACCCCTTACAAAAGAGGTCGAAGGAGGGTAATAGGAAATAGAGTGCATGTTAGGGATTATTTAAGACAATCATAAAGTCGAAGAAGTAAAGAGAGAAGAAGGAAAGAATAAAGAAGAAGAAGAAGAAACAAGAAAGAAAAGGAAAATGTTTTACAGTTAGAGGAAGGTGCTACAATATCATAAGCAAGGGTAAAGGGTGATAGAGCCAGAAGCAACAAGTGATCAGTGTGAGGTCACCTGTAACAGCTGCAAGATTTCCTCAGGTAACCCGCTATCAGAGTTTTGAAGTTAGAGGGTCCCAAAATAGTGGTTAACTTTAGTGTTCTTTGAATATCGTTCCAGAGGGAGGGGAGGGAGTAGTTAATTGCAGCCGATCCATGCCGCATCTTTATCCTAGGTACAATAAAGCTAATTAAGGTGAAGCATCTCAGGCCATATAACACCTTTGCATGCTCAAATAGACCAGAGATGTAGACTGGCTGTTTATTGGATAGTGCCCTGAAAAGCCAGAGCAGAGCATTTTTATGCCTCCATCCGGCAAGGGAGTACCAGCCCAGTGCCTCATAGAGAAGGCAGTGGCAGGTGTGTAGATGTGAGTTCAGGATAAATCTCAAAGCGCGATGATACAGGGTGTCCAGTTTACTTAGAGCTGAGTTAAGATGATGGCTGTAAAGTGTGTCACCATAGTCAAGCAGCAGAAGAAAGGCTGTTTGGACTAATCTTTTCTCGTCTTCAAGGGTAGGAAGATGCCTAATGTGGAAGAAAATGCCTAGGTGTCATCTTAATTTTTTAGCCAGTTCATTCAGATGAGCCATAAAGTTGAGCCTGTTGTCCAGCCAGAACCTGAGATATCTGAATTTATCCACAGTTTCCAGTGATTCACTAAGTAAAGTGTAAATCTGGATACCACTTGGTGAACCCTGGGCGGGAGAGACATGTGGTGAAATGATCATAGCTTTAGTCTTTTTGGCATTAAGAAGAAACTTAAGTTTTAATAGGTTGTGCTAGAAGATAGCAAAGTCATGCTGTAGGTCCTGATATGCTAATTCCAGCAAAGAATTAGAGGTGTAAAGGACCATATCATCTGCAAATAAGCGTACATTAGCAGAACTTATGAGTATGTGGATGTTATTGATATAAACTGCAAAGAATACTGGGCCCAGTATGGAACCTTGCGGAACACCACGAGGTAGGACTTTTAGAGAAGACAGGTCCCCTAGTGCTTTAATTTGTTGCATTCTATTACTAAGATAGCATTTGAACCACCCAATGGCATTGCTATCTATGCCAAGGTTATTCAAGGCGTCCAGCAAAAGGCTATGGTCCACAGTATCAGAAGCCTTGCTAAGGTCTAGGAAGAGTGCATACACATGTTGTTTTGCATCCAAGGCTTTTTGCCAATCCATGGACACTTTGGCAAGGGCAGATACTGTGCTGTGCTTGAGTCTGAACCCTAACTGGACTTGGATTAAAAGGTTTTCAGATTCGAGGTAAGCTCTAAGCTGGGAGTTCACAATTTTTTCTAGAGGTTTTGAAACAGTAGGAAGTAAAGAGATTGGCTGGTAATTATTCAGATCACTAGGATCACCAGACTTGAAAAGGGAAATAATATGTGCGATTTTCAAGAGCCGCAGTATCTCACCATGTTCCAGGGAGGAGCTGAATAAAAGAATGATGGGGCAGTCAGATGATACCAACCTATTTGCAGGAAGAATGGCTCCAGCAAGTCTGCACCTGCACTCTTGTTAGCTTCCAGGGACAGTAGGAAGTTCTCCACTTGTTTAAAAGTAACTGGGCGAAAGCTGAAGGATGAACACAACTTGCACGCGTTGCTGGAGCTTGTACAATCTCTCACACCACCAAGTAGACTTAGTTTACTGACAGAAGAGGCATCAAATGCGAGGCCTGCTGTAGCAAAATGATTACGTTGTTCCAGAATGTCGGCCCTATCTGTATATGTAGCGTCTCCAGACACTATATTTGCGGGCAGAGGAGAAGTGGTCTGCTGACCCTCAACCTCTCTGAGAATGTTCCAGAACCTGGCAGAATTATTTTTGTTATCTTTGAGGGCTGTTTGGAAGCAGAGAGCTTTTTCTGTCCTAGCTAGCTTAGTGCAAGCATTGCTTGCTACATGAAAAGCAAGACAGTCAGCTTCTAGTTTTGTCTTCCTAGCCCTTTTCCATAATACGTCTCTATACCTCAGGGCTTTCTTTAAAATGGGAGAGAACCATTTAGGAGACCTTCTTCTAGTCTTAATCTTCCTCAAGGGGGCATGCCTGTCTATCAAACCTATTAAAAAGTCATGGAAAATGGTGAAAGCCTCTGAGACAGAAGGGGCCAGATAGAAATGCTGCCACATAAGATTGCCAAGGTCAGCCAAAAAGGCAGTCTGGCAAAAGTTCTTCAAGCATCTTTTTAGCTTGAAGGTAGAAGACGAAGTAGGGTGAGGGGAGTGCCTAATGCAGGCTGTAGCACAATAGTCACTTAGGTCATTGTGAAATACCCCCACATGGGTGATATTATGAGGCTTGTTAACAAGCCTATGATCAAGAAGAGAGCTACGATCCAGGTGTTTCTTGTTGGCTCATGTTGTTAGGAAGAATAAATATTATAAAAATGAATACTCTACCCAGATTACTTTTTTCGTTCAAATGCTACCAATTATATTGAAAGAACCCTTTTTTTTCAAACTGGAATAAGTTAATTAGACATTTTATATGGAAAAGCAAAAGACCAAAGGCATTCCTGGAGAAACTTTACCAACCACTGGAACAAGGGGGTCTAGGTCTATCACACTTAAAACTATATTATTTTGCTGCCCGGATAGAACCTGTACTGTACTGGTTGAGTAGCCCTAACACCAATATGGTGTTTGTCCCATGTGAAGTATCTTTAGAACAATACGGGTCACCATTGCTTACATTAGTCCATACTTTGTATATCAATTGTGAAAATAATAGTCCATATAAAACCATGTTAAATTCAAACAGAACTACTTCCAGAATATGGAAAGATGTGTGTACTGTATATTCTTGGGTGGCAAAACCCCTTTTTCAAATATGGCAAAAACAGGGACTAATTTATTTGAATCAGTGTTTATACAAAGGTATGCTTAAAACCTTTGAAATGCTTAAAATTGAATTTGATCTACCTATTGGTACAGTAGCTGCTTTGCCTACTTGCAGTTAAGGGATTTTATATATAAAAATGTATCAAATAACATGATGGTGGCTACCCCTCTGGAGCTGCTTCTTTGGGATTCATCTGATACATGTAAGATTCTATCAAAAATATATGGACTATTGATTGAGGGAATAAAATATGATCCAGTGAAATGGCAAAGAGCCTGGAATAAGGAATTGGGACATACTAATCAATCAGTTAACTGGTGCGAGATTATGGCTACCCCTAAAACTGTTTCTAAAAATAGTAAACTGAGACAAATTCAGTTTAATATTATTAACAAACTTTATTACACACCTAATAAATTACACAAGGTTAATCCCATGCTTTCTGATCTTTGTCTTCACTGCAATACAAACGAGGGAACTATGAGTCATGTTTTTCTATTTTGCTACTCTCTTAAACCTTACTGGGACAAAATTAGAGAGATCATTGCAAAAATCTTGAATATAACTGTACCCTTTGATCCAGGCATTTTGTTATTAGGATCAGTTTCTTTGTTAAACCTTACTATAGAAGTGTTTGCATTTGTTGCATTAGCCTTAATATTAGCAAAAAATTTCATACTGTTACACTTGCGAGAGTCTACACCACCTAATTATAAAGAATGGTTACAACTTTTAATTGACTGTGCAACATTAGAAAGACTCTATTACATTAATGAAGAGAGTGAAGGTATGTTTTTGAGGTTTTGACACCCCTTTACTAGGTATATAGAAAGAAGTCCATGAGTTAATAGTTCAATTTACCCCCACATTTGAGGCTTCTGCACCCTGCTGCCCATTGTCTTCTCCCACACAATCAGGGATTCTGCACCTTGCTGCCTCCACCCCCACCTGAACAATCAGGGCTGCTGCACCCTGCTGCATCCTGCCTAAACAGTTGTGGTTGCTGCACCCTGCTGCCCTCTACCCCTGCCACAGTCAGGGATGCTGTACCTGTTACCCCCTGTTCCTGTCTTCACAGTAAGGGCTGTTGTGCTTTGCTAAGCCCTAGAGTTCCAGGGCCTCTGCCTACACAGTTGGGAATGATGCACCCAGCTATGCACGTCCATTGCCCCAAATCAGCTGGGCTGCTGCACCATGTGCACCCTGTCCCACAGTCAGGGCTGCTGTACCCTGGTGCCCACCTGTGTCCTGCCCCACTGTTAAGACTTCTGCACCATGCTGTCCTCTGTCCCCAGCCACCACTGTGCCCTGCTACACCAAAGAACCCCTTGCCTCCACAGTTAACAGGGTTTTAAATAATTGATTAGCACGTTTTTTCTTGGGACAATACTAACTATACAGAAAGCATTTATATAGGTTTTCTAGAAGTGTTATGTTTGTTAAACACAGTGAGGCAAGTGCTATGCATTTTCACAATGTTTTAGAACTTTTATGAGCAAAACGCTAATCAATTTATAGAGTTAAATAAAACCCTGGTTAGGGTTGTTGCACCATGCTGCTCCCTGCCACCAGAATCAGATCCTTTGCTACTCTGCCCAAACTGCTTGAAAGAAAAAATTGAAAAATACTTTCATCTTGTGTTATGGGGTGGGAGACAGAGGGCAGCAGAGTGCAGCAGCCCTGACTGTTTGGGCAGGAGACAGGGGAGGGATCAGGGTACAGCAGCCCAAACTGTGGGTCTGGGTGCAGCAGCCATGCCTGTTTGGGAAAAGGGCATGGGCAGCAGGGTATAACAAAGGATCTGACTCTGGTGGCAGGGAGCAGCAGGGAGAAACAGCCCTAACTGAGGAGGCAGGGGACATGGTGCAGCAAATACCCTGACTCTTGTGGAGAATGGCAGCATGGTGCAGCAGCCCTAATTGTGGAGGTATGGAGCTGTAGGGCATGGCATGCCAGAACAGACTTGATTGCATAGACAGGAGCAGAGTGCAGCAGCCTTGGCTGCGGTGGCAGACACAGGGGACATCATGATGCAGAAGCCTTGACTGTGGGGCAGGACACAATGGGGCATCAGGGTACAGCAACCTTCACTGAGGGACAGGGTGCATATGGTGCAGCAGCCCTTCCCATTTGGGGCAATGGAAGTGGGTAGCAGTTGTAGCAAAAGCCCTACCTCTGGTGGCCTAGGGCAGTAGGTGCAGCAGCTCCAACTGTGGAGGCAGTGGACCTGGGACTCTAAGGTGTAACAGACCACTGAAGCCCTGACTGTGGAGACAAGAACAGGGGCAACAGGGTGATTTGGCCCTGACTGTGTGGGTGGGGGGGGACAGAGGGAAAGCAGGGTGCAGAAATCTCAACTGTTTGCACAGGAGGCAGCAGGGTGCAGCAGCCCTGATTGTGTGGGAGAAAACAGTGGGCATCAGGGTGTATCAGCCTTGAATGTGGGGCAGGGGGCCTGTGAGGCAGGGGAAATGGGGCAACAGAGTGTGGTAGTCTCAACTGTGGGGCAATTGACAGGAGCATCAGGATGCCATATAGTGTTTCTAGTTATACAGATACATGATATATTTTCACACAGAAACCCTTAAAGAACTGAAAATTGTGAGTTTGTTCAGTACATGTGCCTGATACAGCAGAGTGTTGTCAATCTAACATAAAAAAATGTTCTTGCATGAACTTATTTATGGAGGCTACATCAAAGACAAACTATTTCTATGAATGAACAAAATTTAGATTTATTTTATATCCTTTAAACAACACTGTGTTATATAGCTAGAAAACAATGCAGAGTTTTGAAGAGAAAGAACTTACAGCTGTGATGTAGCCAAGCTGAATTTACGCAGATGAACATTCATAACGCTTCAGTTTAGCACTGAAACTAAAATTATCAACTTTTTTTCAGAACAGAATGATAGATTTTAAGCTAATCTATCTAAAGACAAACCAGACACTGAGTTAGTAAAAAAAAAAAACTGGGGAACAAACAATTAACTCTACAGACTGCTCTGTTTGGAAAGTGAAACAGCTGTTCAGTGAAGCAGCAAGCTACTCCAATACGATGTCACCGCTCTCCAAATCTCACTCAGACAGACAGAAACAACTTCACTATTTTCAGCTACTGCAGATCAAGTTAACAAATGTTGATTTAAAGAAAAGCACAAAACCAAACAGCATGAACTTTTCAGGAAACCCTAATCATGACACAGGGATTTCAATTCAAGTGAATTCAAGCTTTTATTAACAATATGTAAAAACCGTTGCACATGATCTTTAAGCGCAGGAGCAGAACATTTTGTCCAGCGTGACCATCCCATCCATTTCATTAACTACTTCTTAAAGGCCATGCCAAAGACCCATTTTTTTCTAAATCATTTCTACATTTCTATGTGCCCACCCAGGTAGCTTCAAAAGAGTTTAGTGAGTTTAGTGATCTTGTTATGATAACTAGAACTGTTGCAAGTTTTCTTTTTGTTTTAAATTCTCCCACAAATGTCACACTGTAGAACTTCACATTTTACAGTACCCCTATTGAGAAAAATCATCAGAAAAACATCATGAAGTGCACTTGCTCGCATTTAACTTCTGGAAAGATGGTGGTGGCTATACAGTCACACTAGGATGCTCTCACTCTTGCTTTTGCTTTTTGTTCTTGTTCTGACCTACTATTGCTGTAAAGAAGGGTTTGAAGAATAGTCTTCGGGTTCCTTTTGCCTATGTCTATGTCTCGGCAAACCAAGCAGTTTCTATCAAGGGAACATCAGAAACGAAAGGAGGACTCTTCCTCATCTGAAATCGATACACCACTTTGGATCGCTATATTACCGGTGTTCCTAGAACCCGAGAGAGACCGAATCTTGATGTATTGATCGTAGTGGATGCAGGCTGAGGGAGACTTAGAAGGCCTCAACCAGGGAGGAAAATCAACACTATAATTTTGAGTCCTCGAACACAGGGCCCTAAATTGAGTTCTGTCATACTTGAAGCAGGTCTTTTTTAAATTCCTTCTAGTGCAAGCTCAACTAATGAATTAAGGATTTTGGCCAATACTGCTGTGGTGAAGGTGGGAGAAACTATTAATTTGGACACTATATAACAGAAGCTTTCACTTAAGATGAATCCTTCATTTCCTCCTAGCCTGCCTAGCATGCCTACTGGGAGTATTTCATTACCAGCCAAAGTTGACTTTAAGTCCCTCAGGGAAGCATCTGCCTCCTTTACAAATGTATTTTTGTTTCTTTCCTCGTTTGATCAAAAACTTGATCTGTTAATTAACAGATCAGAAGCTCTGGATCGGGAAGTAAAATCAATTAGAGCCAAGGTGGACAAAATTACTCTTGTGCAAAAATCTATCCAAGATGATGTTGCAGCAATTCAACAAAAGACTGTGACTAACACAGCACTTGCTATGACAAACTTTAATGCAATAATTGCATTACAAAGAAAAACTGAAAATATGGAGAATTCGTTATGCTATAAGAACTTCGTCTGGTGCGTGTTCCTTACATGTGTGATAAGGCTTATGAGTCTTTAAGAGATTTGCTCAACGATCTTTTCACTTTGGTCTTAAACCTTTCTGAAAAAGAAATGCCTTTTGTGGTTAAAGCCTTTCGTGTACCTACTCACCAGGAAAAATCCAGCTAAAATGATCAGACAAATCCTGTCAATCAGGACGCCAGCTTCAGTTTACTCTGACCTGAATCTGCTGCACTCCTTGGCCAAGCACAATCCACGGCAAATATTTTTAAAAATGTGGTTGGACCTAACAGCACGATCATCTTTGCTTTGGCTTTTGACACCAATCATGATCTTATTCTAAATAGTGCATGGATGAAGGGGGCTTTAAAATTTAAACAAGCTGTGTGCCATAGTTTTCCAGATATAGCTATGGAGACTCTTAAAAGATATAAGTAATTTTTCCAGTTCAAAGATGACCTTAGGGATCTGGGTGCTTCATTTAAAGTGCTATACCCTGCCATATGTATTCTGACATGTGAGGAGGAGAAACACTTATTTTTTGATCTGAAGCAAGTTAGAGAACATATCTTTCTAAAAAGAGCCAAAAGAACTGAGCAATGTTTCGACTCCGATCAAGATCTGGATATAGAGGCGGAGATGCCTTCCCTTGAGGGAGAAGAAAACTAATTTTTGTCACTGATTATTGGGCAGTTAATTCTTGTTTAAATTCATAAGAAATACGTTGATACTCCTTTCTTTATTTTTCTTCTTTTTTTTTCTTTTCTTTTTTTTGGGGGGGAGGGAGGCATAATGTGATAAGAGGACAGAGAAACCAAAGACTAAGATAACTGGCTGAACTGATTAAGCTTGTAACTGATAACCACCTCATCATTATTTAGTAGTATTTCTGTCTGTTTACTTGTGGATTTGATCTAATTTATGAGGTGCCCAAAGAGTATAAAATTATCAAATGTTATCGAATGTTATCAAATTGTCTAAGTGGACAACTCCAAATATATTGTTTTAGTATAACACAATGATATAATAAACAAACAAAAAAACTTCATTAAGTGCACACCGTTTTTGGAAGAAATGCTTCCCTTGGTTCCCCCTGACCTAATCCCCCTCTTTATATGCTAATAAACATGTGCTGACATTATATCATTTAGTCATTTATAGCTGACCAGACTATAAACCCTTAATGTATACTGGTGCTGCAGTTCAAAATATATTATACTGTACAAGGAATAAAGTAGACCTAACCATACATAAGGTGGTTTCTATGGTATCAAGGGTTTTTGAGACAGTTATAGTGTACAGGACCAAAGGTCAAGTGGTTTATATGTGTGTGTCCATATGTTTTATTAGAGAAGGACATTATCCAGGTTTGACATAACCTTTTAATGATTACATGCCTCTAAACATTCATTACAGTACCTACGTCATATCCTATAATCATTCAGTGATGCAATGTACTGTATTACACAACAGTCTGAGACAAAGCACATACATAAATCTTATATTAATAGTGTTACTGGTTTTGTATGTGTATAGGCCCTTTTACACAAAGTCCTCTGCATTGTTGTGAGTGGTGCAGAGCAATTACATCTTTACTTTTCACAGCGTATAAAGGCAAGCCACACTGAAGTGGAAATGAGCATTCACTGTCCATGCGTTTTCTGGTTCCCTGGGTATGCAGTATGGCTGTGCATGGGCCAAATAGTATTTCCCAAATACCATAAATAACAGGCTTCCTGAATATATGGATGCCCTTTCCGAATAGTTCACACTATTCAGTCACTATTCAGAAATGACTGTTTGGTGAGATTTCCAAGTCACAGACAGCTTTGTTGGCCAATCAATCAAAAACTGTTTCTAGAGCTCATAGGCAAGCACACCCTGTGACTCTCTCACTCTGACTTGGTAGAGGACAGGAGTTAGTTGTTTCTGAGTGCTAGCTCTGCAGTATTTCTAAGCCCTTAAACTTACCAAAAAAATAAATCATTTTTCGCTCCACAGCAAAGTGGCTAGTAGACATTTTTGAGCCAGTATTATTTGTTTGATCAATGTCAGAAAAGCTAGGTTTGGCTTTCAGACTGGGTATTTTTGTTCTTGCTGTTGTGCTCAGTAGCAGGGACCAGGAGGGCTGACTGCTAACACCTCCCTGCCCCCCTCCCATGCCACTCTCTGATGCACAGCTCCAGTGTGAATGTTTGGTGAAGCATATTTTATTTTTGTGTTTTGTTGTCATCTGGTTCCAGGCTTGGTTTCCTGTATGACTGAGGACTTGAAGGGAAATCTGGACATCTGACACAGGGGGGTCTGACAGGTAGATGACAGTTTCATCAGCATACATATGTAGGTAGGAATGGGAGCAAACTGAAGGGAGATCATTAATAGAAAGAAAAAAAAGAGGACAGGTCCAAGGTTGGAACCCCGGGGAACACCAGATAGGATAAGGAGAGGGAAGGAGAGGACATGATTGATTTGTACAGCCTGCTGCTTGCCAGTTAGATAGAAGTGAAACCAATTTACTGCTGGGGGGGGGGACAGTCCAGTTGCCTGGAGTTTGTTTATGAGGAGGGGTGAGAGACAGAGTCGAAAGCTTTTGTGAGGTCAACGAATATTGCAGAGGCAAAGTGATCTAAATCAATAGCAGAGAGTATGGAGTTGGTGAAGCATAATAGGGAGGAAGTGGTGGAGTGAGATTTTCTGAACCCTGATTGGACAGGGGGAGAGGGTGTTTGTGGATGATCAGAAATCATTGAGTATTGAGTGGGCAATGGATTCTTGGATTTTGGCTAAGGAGGGGAGATGGGAGATGGGCCAGTAGTTTCCTGGCCAGGATGAGTCACCACCCTTGTGGAGGGGAATCATTTTGGTGAATTTCCAGGCTGATGGGACTGAATATCAGGAGAAAGAAAGATTTAGGAGATGTGTAATGGGGATTACAATGGAGGAGGAAAAGATTCTGAGTAGTTTCGGGTGAAGTCCATCTGGACTGGACTTGGCTGGGTTTAGGGACATGACTGCCTGAAAAACTTCAAGTTGGGAAACAGAGAAGAAGTGGAAGCCATTTGGCTGGGGGGGGGGACTCGAGGTTGGGATATTTGGAGGGTTGTTGGGGAGTGTGCAGGTAGTGAAATATTTATTTAGGATATCGGTGACTATTGATGGTTCAGAGTACTGAACTCCTGACTCCTGAAGGGTAGGTGAAGGGAGTTCAGAAGCAGGGTGTAGAAGTGAGTGTAGATCATTCCAGAAGGAGGAGGAGGAGGTAGAGTGAAAAGACGGTTGTAGGCATGATTTGAAAAAGTTTGCTTTGTCTAGGTGGACTGCCTTAATACAACTATTTCAAAGAGCCCTATAGTATTGAAAATCAGTAGGGGACTGGGAGGCTTTGAATTGAGCCCATGCATGTTCATGAGATTTGCACTGTGATAGTAGATTGGGGGTGATCCAAGGATGGTAAAGATGTTTAAACTAATGGATTTTTTGGGGGAATGGATATTCCATATTTTAAGGAAGGTGTTGGTGAAATAGGTAAGGGCAGAGTCAACGTTGGTGGAGGAGAGAATTGGGGACCAATCAGCTGAGGCGAGGTCCTGAAGTGGTTTATCCATTAGTTATGGACTAATCGAAGATTTTTAGTAATCACTCTGTCTACTGGCTGATATTTGAAAATGAATAAAGCACACATCAAAACAAATTAGAAAAAACTCTGATCAATCTTCGGACTGTGCTTCTTATTAGAAGGATTGAGCATTTCTTTTTTGCTGAAAATGACATCACGCAAAATTATTTGTCCAAAGCAATAAAACTGGGATTGTGTTGGAGGCACATAATTACAATTTTATTATGCACTTGTGATTTCTCTATAAACAGTGGCCTATATTAGAAGGGGATGCAGATTATTTGATGTTTTATTTAAAAAGAATGTGCATACAGATAAATCAGAATAGCAAATGTTTTAGAGGGAACTGTGTTGGGCTACAGGCAAAGAATAACATAAGGCCTTTGCATCTTTGCAGCACTAATTATGCATTTTAGTTCATTCAGACCACAGTGGAAGTTTCACAAACACCTCCAGGGCATTAAAATCAGCTGTAACAAAATGATGCATTTGTTGGGTCTTGAAAATAATTATTTGTTTCTAAGAATCTTGAAAACATGAAAGGCAATCTCAAATTTAATCTGCATTTTGAAT
Source organism: Neoceratodus forsteri (assembly GCA_016271365.2). NCBI lineage: Eukaryota > Metazoa > Chordata > Ceratodontiformes > Ceratodontidae > Neoceratodus > Neoceratodus forsteri. The sequence goes on from CM057458.1 coordinate 1,332,991,550, forward strand.
GTTGATTCTATTATTGGATAATCTTAAATTAAGATCATGGGGGCATATTTAAGATGAGCCCGGTGGCTTGGCAGTAGTGCTACCACCGGCCCTATTGGTAACCTAGGTTCAGGAATGGACTTGTGCTGCCAGGGGTCAGTCAGGGGGTTGGGGACTGAGCATCCAAAGCATTGCTCTCATCTCCTGGGGATCGGGAGGTTCACTGCCCCACTGCTAACTGTCACCAGGTGGAGGCTGGACTGCAGTGCAGGCAAGGATGACACAGAAAGGAGGAAGGGAGCTAATGGTTTGACATAGGATGTGCATGCCTCCATTCAGGACATCTTGTTGTCTGTGCCATGGTGGGGTATCCAGAGAGAATAATAAAAAGTAACACTTGTTTCATGAAACCATGTCTGCCTGACCCTGGTCCACACCACCACCTGACCGCCAGCCTTCACTTCTGGATGTGGTCTCTTAATTGGGGATGGCCTTTTTGACCCTTCTTTGGGGGGAAAATACATGGAGAAACTCTAGGGAAAAGGTAAGTCCCAGGGAACATGATTTTCAGTTGGTGGTGTAGGGGACTGGGCTGACAGCCCACCTGGCTATTAAGGGTAAAAACCATTATGGATAAAAGAGGGCATATTCAAGATGAGAAGGTAATATACACATAATGTCCAAGTAATATGCAAAACTCATTGTAGATTGTCATAAATCAAACTGTTTTGATTAGTTAATGCGGTTATAAGTAGCAGTTCTGAAGTAATTTATGTCATTAATTCTCATAGAGTTTATAAGTACCTTGCTCTTGACACAGTATTTTGGATGGAGATAAAGAAAACCTTTTCTCCAATGTTTTGCTTAACCTTGGGAACACAGTATGAAGTAGTCCTTGAGCTTTGTATCTAAAGTAGGAAAATAAATTTGACCAGCATTTTTTTAAAGTACTCATGTCAATAGAAAAAAAAAAAAGTCACTTAGACTTAGTCATTTGACTTAATAAAATACTTTTTAAAGCAAGATATGGAATATTAGTGCCATATTTGCCTTCCTGCCTGCACTCTAGGTAACAGCCCTAAAGACACTAATTAACAAGAATGACCTATAAAAATATGTTCTGTTGTTAAGGGAACCCAACCTTAACTCTTTGCAAAGGTTGCAGTGGGTGGGTGGGTGTGTCTGTTGCAATTATGGACAAACTTGCATAGTTGATCAAACACACCAAATAGGGCCTGCTTTAATGGCAAAAGCAGTGGGCTAGGACAATTTTTGTTTGGCTTTGAATTGGTGCCCATATATTTGGTTTAGCTTTGAGAATTTGGCCAAAACACTTTGGCTCACATTGCAGTAATTGGCATATGGTAAAGTAGACTACAAATGGATTGGGGGAATAAAAAGCTTTGAAGTCAGCCATGAATATTAATTACAGTACATTACTTGTTGCAGGTGCTGTTGGCATGCACATGTTGTGGATTTCTGTTTGTGGTGTTGTGACACAGTCTGCAAAACCAGCTATGACAGCCACAGCACAGTGTGAGCTACAGTAATAGTTACTATACACTGCTGACCTTAAGGTGCATATTCCCCCTTTAGTCTGTTTACCTCCATGCCAGTTACTATTTTCTCTCTGGAGTTTTGCCTTATTCATTTTAATATGATACAATAACACCCCACCAAAAAGAAGGCATGCATCAAAAAGCATAAACAATAAAAATAAATAAAACTGCATTAAATGCATGCCATTGCATGGCACAGGACAGGTCTTCTTGGTGATCTGCCATCCTTAGCTGAGTTTTACCCAGTTGTTGAAGAGGAGGTATTTCGGGTGATCTCGGGTTTGCTCCCTACTTGCTGTTTGTTGGACCCCAGGCCTCCCTTTTTGCTGACTGGCAGCTTGGAATCCATGGGTCCAGTTTACATTGAGATTGTCAGGTGTTCCTTGATGGATGGTGTTTTTTCATTGGAACTGAAAAGGGAAGTGGTGAAGCCCCTCCTGAAGATACCATCTTTGGATCCTGATAATCCCATAAATTACAAGTCTGTCACAAGCCTTCCCCTTATTAGGGAAGGTACAGTAATTGAGATGGTAGTTGCAGAGCATCTTGAGGCTCAAAAGGAACAATTACACATCTACAAGACCCCAATCAAGACTTAGTCCCTGTCACAGCACTGAGGGTGATGTTGTCAGAGTGCTCAATAATCACCTCTTGCAAGAGACATGTAGATTTGTTCCATCTTGGTCCTTCTGGATCTTTTGTCAACATTTCACACATCAACCACAGTGTGTTGTTAAATCACATGGGGAACTGTGTGGGACTCACTGGCATTGTTTTCTGCTGGTTTGAGTCCTAAATTACTCGGAAGTCGCAGCAGGTTGCTCAAAATAATTTCAGCTCTGGAGTGGTCGTGGTCCCCTATGATGTTCCTCAAGGCTCAGTTTTAGCATCCATGTTTTTTGTCATGCATATTCTACCTTTGGGTGAGAGCACTAGGTGGCATGGGGTTGAGATTCACTGTTATGCAGATGATACCCAGCTCTATCTGTCTTACGCACCTCATGGGAAGAACACAGCCTCAGTGTTAGGATGGTGCCTTCAGGAAATTAACGATTGGATGGCCACCGACTGGTTGTGTTTCAGCCCAGGTAAGACAGAGGTTTTGATTATCAAACCAAATAGGCATAAGTTGGCAATGTCAAGTAATTAGCATCATTGAATGATCAATCACATCAAGCTGTAGATGTGGTAAAGGTGACTTTCTTGTAGCATCTTTCAATGGTCAACTACTTCAAGCTGTGGATGTGATAAAGGATATGGGAGTCTTTTTGAATTACAACTTAATATTAGAACATCAGGTGTCAGATGTAGTTTAAAATGGCTTTTGCCATCTTCGTAATATTGCCCAGAGCAAGCTACATTTGATGCCAGCTGACTTGATGATTAGTCAACACCTTTGTCACCGCCAAACTAGATTATTGTAATGATTTCCAGCTAGGATTATCTGGATGTTGATGTGTCACCTGCAGCTGGTCCAAAATGCTGCAGCTGGCTAGTGGTGGGAACCTCTTGAAGTGACCACATCACTCTGGTTTTGTACATTCTTCACTGGCTGCCTGTTCAGTGATGCATCTCTTTTAAGATTTGCTTGTTAATATTCAAAGCCTTACGTGCTTTGGGCCCTCACTTCCCAGAAGCTCTCCTGTTGTCCTACAATCCTACACATCCTCTCTGCTCCACAGATGTTGACTTGCTTCTGGTCCCCTATTCCTGCCTTAAGCAGTCAGGGGTCAGAGCCTTTGGTGTTGTGGCCCATTGCTATGTAAAACACTTCCTATAAGTATTCATTTTTTCTGAACTCTGGGGGCCTTTACAACCTCCTTGAAAACACAGAAACACAGAATTTGTCAGTGGAAAAGGACTGTTTGAACCACCCAGTATGTCCAAATCATTTTTATTTAATCAGGCCTATCCTGAATGATGGTGTTATTCATTGTTTAGTTTTCAAATATTACTATTTTAATTGTTTTGTTATTGTTTATGTTCACTGTTGTAAGGCACCCAAAGCCATTGAATGGGGTGCCAAACAAATAAAGTTGTTTTGCCTTGTCATCTTCATCTGATACCAACTCTGTGTGCTCTTTGTTCCATGGCCACTCACACTTTTTGTGATGAGAATGTGAAAGTTGTAGGTGTCATAAGGAGAAGGAGTTAGGCCACTACTTTTGGGAGTGGTTAGCCAGACTCTAGTGCCAGTGCCAGTTGAAGGAATCCATGTGACTTGCCAACAGGATGTTTAGAAGTTGGAGTAGCAGTAAATGTCATTTGTTGGACATGCGAATAATCAACTGGATCATTAAAGTTGATCCTTGGTATGGTAAATATTGTTTGAGAAAGACTGAGAAGTTAAAATTGGAAACATTTTGACTGATCGCATGGCGTTTTGAAAAACAAAACATTCAAAACAGCTATTTCTTTAACCTTTGTCTTTATGTTATGCTTCTCCCAATATTTTGCCTTATGGCTTCTTTGGGGACTTCTTAATAATATTTTCAAAAATCTGTAACAGTCTTTTTCAATCATTATTTGGTAGCCTACAGATGCCCACACCTACTTACTATACTCAGTCCGCTGATCTGAACTTGTTTGAAGGTACAATATTGCAGTATTACTAGCTTCGGTTCTGTTTAAATTGTTTAGACCTTATGTTCCTCACAGTGCATTCATTACTGTCTGTCTAAGTCTGATCATCAGGGAGTTCTACAAGTAGTGAGTTGCAATTGAAGCCAATAAGACTTATATCCAGTCCACTTTTAGAGAAGCACTAAAAAATGCCCATAGTTCCTCATATCCTGGGGCTAGACAAGTACTCAGAACACTTCAGAGACCCATACTTATGGGACAAGCACACTATACCTTCAAACAAGTTCAGATAGTAGGATGGAGTATAATGAGCAGGTGTGGGCATCAAAAGGCAGTTGCATAAGCAACTGAAAAAGATTGACAGCAGTTTAAAAAAATACTATTAAGAAGTCTCCTGAAGGAGCCATAAGTCAAAATGTTGGGACAAGTATTAAGCAAAGTTAAAGACTAAAGAAATGACTGTTTTGAATGTTTGTTTTTTTCAAACTGTGAGAGTAGCCAAACTTCATGTTTCCAGTGTCACACTATACCTGGGCCAGCTCCACACAAAACAGACAGGACAACATAGTGATTTCCTGCTGCACTCAAATTTTGGACATAAGAAGTTAAGATTCCCAGGATCTAGTCATGATATGAAGTCAGCAGAAGAGGAAGAGGAGAAATATGATCGTGAGGTTGTGCCAACTCATTCTTGCTGGTTTCTTCATGCTATCATTGCTGCTCCACCACAAATGTATGCAACTGTTTCTGTTTGACATGGTCGATGTGTCCCTGGGAAGTTAACACATCATTGTATCTTGGATCCAGTATTTCTGCCGTGCCAGATTGCATGTCCAATCTAATTCTTTCAAGTCTGCCAGCAAGTTGTGTCAGAAAAATCTGTGTTCTTTAATGAGCATTGCATCTTGCTGCTGCTAAAATGACTCTAACTAGTGATAGCATCACCTCCTTCTGTGCCATCCTCTGTGCGGTATGTAGGGAGGAAGGTGGCGTCAATCACACACTGCAGTGATGCATGAAGAGGAAAATGTAATTTAGGATGGAGGGATGAGAAGGATGATGAAGGGAATGCACTGTTTTCTAAACCAGTCAACATCAATTGTTTTTATTTTAATATACAGTAATTATTATTTTTAGTTGTCATTACTCATAGGTTTGACTTTATTTATATGCTGAGAAAAAATGATTTGTGATTGAGGGAGGAGGAAGAAGATGATGAAGAAGATGTGTTGTTTTCACATCCAGTTGACTTATATGGTATTTATTTTAATATAATTATTATTTTAGTTATTCTGAAATTTGTCTGTATTAATATGCCAAGAAAGCTGTTCCTGAATTATTTTGTTCTAAGGGCTTAGACTGTCTTTCATCTTGCTTACCTGGGATTTGAGTTCAGTGATGCAGTGGGTGGGGTTGTCCAATTTTTCTGCTAAGCTTGAAACTGTGTAATTTAATGTAGCAATGCAATCCTTAATATCCATGAAGTCTTGTCTCATCTCCTGTAAAATGATATCATTTGCTTTATGTATTTGCCTACGATTAGATCTATTCTGTAGATGCCTTTCTTGTTTTTTCATTCCCAGTTACCATGATGAGGTTTATAAATTGTTGCATATAGAGCTGGTTGTGTCATCTCTGCAGCATAATTCATTATTTATCTCCCTTTAGGCTTTTTGCTAAACTTATTTCTATTTTCTAGAGAAAAGGACCCTTTAGGGTTATTTTTCCTCAGAGAGGCCTCTGAATGTAAGCCTCAGAAAGTTAATCAGTAGGGCATAAAAGGAATGTGCAGATGAAACAGTGGGCTGGATTTTCAAAAGTATTAGACTGCTGCAAGCCCTCATGCACTAACAATATGGTGCATGGGGCTTGCGGCTATCTAATGGAATTTTCCATCCTGTGCTGCAATTGCCGCAAGATAGACCAACTTTTTCTGATCTAACTTGCAGTAATCCTTGGGTCATTATTATGGAGCTTGTGCCAGATATTTGGTGCAAGCTTCCATAATCCATGGAAACTGTTGCAACTGCATCTGAGATTGTAAAATCATGTGCAGTTGTGGCGAAGGGTTTGGCACACTGCCAAAACCTAAGTGCCGTGGTGCAGGGCTGAATGCAAGCCATGTGTCACAGTTGGAAAATCTAACCCAGTGACTCTAGTGGAGTGTAGACTATCAGCTTTGATATTATACTATTGACAGTGCTAGCAGTATTATCAATGGAACTGGTACTGCATGTGTTGTTTTGGCCCAAGTCTGTTGGTGATGCCACAGGTAAATTAGTATAAGTTAGCTGGGGTTAGACTCTATTTTCTCCCTAATACTGTATGTGATTCTAGTTGTAATAGTTATTGCTCTGACTTGAAGCCTGCCAAAGAGCTGCAGCTAATGAGACCAGGTGAGTTCTCCTGTATTAAGTCTGTATCTGAAGTGAAACCCTAATTAGAACTGCTGGAAATGCTGGTATTGTGGAAAATGGCAAGTGATTTGTGATCAATGTCTCCAATTGATGAACTGTGGGGTTGGCAAGGGATTGCTGTTATGCTGAGGTTGTGGAGGATCAAATTCCCTTGAAGGATACACCTTTTCTCTCTTCACCGAGGAGGCAGTGACCATAAACACGCTAAGAGGAATTGCAAATGGCATCAGCATTGTCAGTGCTGACAAGTACTATAGTAGCTGCTGTATCAGGTGTGGGAGTGGACAGTTTGGGGTTGGGAATCCCAGATCATGCAGTCTGAGAACTATTGGGGAGAGGAACAACTACATATACATGCACTGGTTCTTGTGGGGGAAAAATACTAAAGAATTGATCTGTCTTTTCTGACCCTGTAGGTAAAGTTTATGCCATCAACTCTAATTTGAAGTTCCTAATGTCAGTTTTTCTTTTTTTTTCCTCAGTTGCAAAAATATTGGACATTTTTTGCACACTGTGGAAAAGCTTGGACATCCCCTCAGAAAATCTGTTTTGTCATTGTAATTTTTGCAGTAAATGCATGTTGCTCTCCTTTTCTCTTTTAGAGTTTTTAACTACAGTGGAACTAGCCAAGATGCAACACTGTAACTTGCAGTAACTGACATGTCACAAAATATTGCATGACAATATGGCTTAATTGCTGTTGAATTACATTGTTCCCAGCAGCATACTACAGCATTTTACAATAATACTGCAAGGTACTGTGTCGCACTGTGGCTAGCCCTGCTGGGTATTAAAATGTCATTTAAGTGGCTTGCTGATCCATACACATCTCCAAGTAGGAATTATTCTCCCTTTGCTGAGCTCTCATGCACAACTGCTAAGCAGCCATCTTGCTCCACCAATTTTGAGTCAGCAATAAACTTCGACCAGTCCATCTAACAATGATAAAAAAGGTGTTGAAGATAAGGAAGAAAGTGATTTAAACTCTACGGTTGGAGCTAACGATCCTGTGTTCCCAAGACACCATAGAAGAAATTCTGAGATAGGTTCCCTGCAGACTTAAGATGTAGGCAATGGAAACTTGGAACAATCATCTTCTCCATATTTTTTTTTTTTTTGGTGGGGGCAGACTTACTGCCTCTTCTTCCCTTCTCTTTTTTCTTCTTCTTTCTGTTTTTTATACAGGCTGAAGATGAGGAAGGGAGGGTGGCTACTTGGGTCTATGGGAATGGGGGATATTCAAGAGATGGTGCAAAAGTAGAGGGGACAACTGGGGTAAAGGGATTTCCATGACTTTGTGGTTTATTGACAAGAAAAATGCTACTGATCATAATAATCATCATAGGTTTGTAAGGATCTGACTTGACTGTAGCATTTGCCGAAAAGGATGTCTTGTGTAGAGTGTCCAGGTTCACTAGGAGGGTTCTTTACATAGGATTATTAGTATGAACATGTTCTAGTGTCTCTCATGAAACATAAAAGGGGCTAGGGATAGGGCTCCTTTTATCTCTTCCTTGTGGGGGGGTGGAGGGGGTGTAGCTATAGTATTTAGGAAGACTTTATGGATGGCACTAGAAGATCAAATTATAGACTCCAGTGGTAACTGTATTATAATTAAAGCAAAATATGGATCTCAGATATTTACTTTAGTTAATATTTACATGCTTAACTAGGATGACCCAGAATTCCTTAACAAATTTCTTTCTGAATCTTTCCCAGTTTCTAACCATCTGTATGATGCCAGGAGACTTCAATCTGACTTTATCTCCCCAGACAGATCCTTTGACTCATAAGAAAATGGATCAGAACAATAACAAATATAAAGCAAAATATGCCAGATCCAAATTTAGCAGATCCCCTTACATGCATTGTTCCCAAACAAAGTAAGTTAGTCTTACTTATCGCAAACACCTTCAATACTGCTTTCACAGACCTCAGCACAGTCCTCCCACCTGACTTCTTCAATGAACTCGACACCTCTGATAACTCTACTGGCACCCACCACTCTCCTACACACACACCTTTCTACTTCAAAGCAGTCAAAGAAACATGAAGCCTACAAGTACATTAGTAAGGCTACCACCAAATCAAAAGTTAGCGGGGACACTCTGGACCTAAAGCTGCTGTCCTTTACTCTTGATGAAGTTATTAGTCCACTCACTAAGATCTTTAACCTCTCCCTCAGCCTTACTCAGTTCCCGGACATATGGAAATCCACTATCGTTACCCCGGTTCACAAAAATGGTGATAAGACCAACCACGCAAACTACCGACCAATCTCCATACTACCTCCCCTCTCAAAGGCTCTTGAATGCCTTGTTGCTGACCAACTCACTGACTACCTTGACAACCACAATATCTTATGTGCACAACAGCATGGCTTTAGAAAAGGGCACAGCACCACATCTGCCCTTTTTGGATCTTACTGGAGCCATCCACAGTTCACTGGACAATGGTCACCTAACTAGATCAGTTTTCATTGACATACTGTAACCAAGGCTTTCGATACAGTTCGGCACAGGCTGCTACTGGACCAGCTTTCAACTTCTGGGCTCTCCCCTGTCTCCACAGCCTGGTTTAAAAGCTACCTGGAAGACAGAACACAATGGGTAAAAATTTCTGTTGTTCTCTCCAACGCTATGTCAGTCCGATCTGGAGTTCCTCAGGGCTCTATCCTGGGCCCCCTCCTTTTTTCCCCTCTTCCTAAATAAACTCCCTCAAGTCCTGCCCAGAACAAATTTTACTCTGTGCTGATGATGCCATACTTCACCCCACCCACATGGACCCCCGATTACTGCAAACTAATCTCCAACTTGGTTTTGCATCAATGGAGAACTTGTTTAGCAAACAGAGACTCATCCTCAACTATAAAAAAAACTAAGACTATGCTTTTCAGTAACTCTCACAGTAAGTACAGGCTGCCCCCCGACCATCAGAAACTGACTAGGAACAACCCTCAAACAGGTTCAAACCTTCAAATATCTAGGAATCACCCTTGACTGTAACCTATCCTAGGGGGCCCACATAGACAATGTGGCTAAGGTGACCAACACGCGACTTGGTCTTCTCTACAGGCACAGGTCTTACCTTACCTCAGCAGCCCTAAGCATCGCAGTTCAAAGCTCTATTGTCTCCATCATCAACTATGGCCTCATCATATATGGCTCTGCTACATCAACTGCCCTCCAACACATTTCAACATCACTCAACAAAGCCTGCTGACTTATTACTGGATCACATTGACTTACCCATATGTGTGACTTATATGCACAAACTGGCTGGCTGCAGCTCTCCAATCACCTAAAATACCAAACCTGTACTATGGCTAAGAAGATAACCATGAGTCTTGCCCCCTCCTGGGGTCCAAACTCTTCTTTGCGCAAGTAGTAACCCCCATCGCATGAGGGGCTCTGAATCTCAATGCCTGATGGTGCCGCACTGCAGACCCTCCCTGGGTCAATGTTCATTTGCCTACAGGGCCCCTAGCTGGTTGAATAGCCTCAACATTGAGATCACCTCCACTCCCATGCTAGGTCTCTTCAAATCAAGGCTCCGACTATATCTCACTGCTTCCAGCATCTGTGACTGCCACACCTAGCCAGTCCTCCCATCTATCACCTAGTTCTGCTCTACTCTGCATAGCACTTTACCTCCTTCCCCCCTACCTCTCCTCCTTCTTCCTCCGCCCCTCTTCCACCCCCTCACCTCCAGATACAGCACTTCTCCATGTGTTGACAATCACCTCTGGCAATTCACACCTCCCACTGTTCCCTTCTGTAACCCCCTGTACTCCCTCCCCTCCCTTCCTGTATTACCCATAAGTATGCATTGTATTATTGAGAAATGGTGTGTTTATTCTACCTTATACTGTATTTGCTCTGTCATGTTTCTGTTGCAATGTCTCCAACAGATGCGGAACTTTTGTAAAAGAGCCTTGGCTCAAAGGTACTTGTAATCCTAGAATTAAATAAATAAATAAAAAAAACTTACTCAACAGTACATACATGCTTGACTTATAAAAATACTCTATTATACAAAAAATCAGGGGGCCAAAATAAAGATTTGGAGGTTAAGCACCATAAATAGCTCCTGAATATTGGCATTTTACAGCTGACCTGGAGCTATTCATGTAACTATTCTGCAGTTCAGTTCTGCACGTCTTGTAATAGAAAAAAAATAAGTTTCCTGGTGTCTAGTGGCACCCCTCACTCTCCAGTCACCAGTCCCATACCATTAATGTTTCCCTGGTATCTAGTGGCACCCCCAACCCCACCTTCCAATTGCTGGCTGTTCCATACATTGAATGTTCCCCTGGTGTTTAGTGGAACTCTCCGATCGCTGGTCTCATACCATTAATGTTTCCCTGGTATCTAGTGGTACCCTCCCACCCTCTTATCACTGGTTGCCTCATACACTTACTGTTTCCCTGCTGTCTAGTGGCACCCCCACCCTCCAATCACTGGCCTAATATCATCAATGTTTCTATGGTGTCTAGTAGAACCCCACCCTCCAATCACCAGCCACCTCATACATTTAATGTTTCCCAGGTGTCTAGTGGCACATCTCACCCTCTGATTGCTGGCCCAATACCAATAATGTTTCCTTGGTGTCAAGTGGCATTTACCGCCCCCTGTTCACTGGCCACCCCATTCAGTTAATGTTTCCCTATTGCCTAGTGGTACCCACCCCCATCTGATCACCATCCCCATATGATTAATATTTCCTTGGTGTCTAGTGGTACCCCCTACACTCCGATCGCCATTCTCCCCATACATTTAATGTTTCCCTGGTATCTAGTGGCATTCCATTGCCTTGTCTATTCTCAGTTTTTCAAGCTCTTTTAGGACTCTATCCTTTGTGAATGGACTGGTATCCACCCCCTGCCTCTGTCTTCCTTTTTCTCTCATTAGTGGTCCCCCCTTCTGTAAACACCGAGCAGAAATATTTATTCAGGATTTCTGCCTTTTCCCAGTCCCATGTCCCTTTTTAGTCTCACTATCCCTACCCTAGTCTTTCTCTTTTTACTAACATGTCTAAAAAAGGTCTTGTTCCCTTTCTTAATTGACTGTGCTATCCTTTCATCTGTTTGTGCTTTGGCCCTTCTAACTGCTTTTCTAGCCTCCCTCAGTTTTTCCATATAGGTTTCCCTATCTTCCTCCCTCTATGTTTCTTTGTACTTTCTGAATGTCACTCTTTTCTTTCTTACCCTTCTGGCTACTTCCTTCGTGAACCATGGTGGTTTGTTTTTTTCCTTCTCTTACTCTCACTTACTTGCTTAATGCACATATTAATAGCGTCATCTATGGCACCTTTTAAACTTGCCCATGCAACCACCACCCTTCCTTCCTCATAATGCTTTAAAAATATTCCATCTTCGAAAAATCGACCCCCTAGCTAGAAGTTCATGTCTTTAACCCTTAAGTGGCTGTACTCCTCCCCTGTTTCTATGGAAAACCACACTGTATAGTGGTCACTGGACCCTAGATGGCCACCTGCCTGCACATCTTTAATACTTTCCCCATTGGTGAGCACCAGGTCCAGAATAGCTCCTTCTCTGGTGGGTTCCATCACAAGCTGCTTGAGTCCTGCCCCTTGCAGAGCTTCCAGGATGGCTCTTCCCCTTAATGTGGCTGCAGTATGGGTTCCCTAATTGAAGTCCAGCATATTGAAGTCACCCATAACTAGGACATTTCCCCTGTCTGTCATTTTGTATATGGTTTCCACTAGTTCCTTGTCTAACTCCTCCCCCAGTGCCGATGGTCTATGGACCACTCCTGTCCTTATTGCTACCCATTTCCTGTCTCCAACATGATCCACAAATCCTCTGCCCCTTCCTGGCACCCCTGTACTTCTGTCACTTTAACTCCTTCTCTAACATATATAGCCACCCCTCCCCCTTTTCTTCCACTCCTGTCTTTTCAGAATAGTGCATACACTGGTATTGTGATGTCCCAAGCATGGCTCTCCATGTACCATGTCTTAGTGACAGCTACAATGTCTAGCTCCACCTCAGCCATTTAGGCTATTAGGTCTGGTATGTTGTATGCCAGGTGTCTAGTGGCACCCCCTCCACCCTCCAATCTCCTGCCCCATACCATTAATATTTCCTTGGTGTCTAGTAGCACCCCGATCACTGGCTCCATATTTCCTGATGTGTGGCCCTTGTCTGAATATCAACAAAAGTATCTGACAACTACATTCTTGCTCTCATCCCATTTCTTACTCTCTACATCGTGTGGTAGTCCATGACTACCGTGCAATATGAAAACTAAGAAATGGAACAGGAGCGAGCTCGGAGTTGTCAGTCACTTTTGTTCAAATTCAGATGAGGGCCGCACATCAGGAAATATGGGGCTGGTGATTAGAGGGTGGAGGGTGCCACTAGACATCAGAGAAACACTAATGTTATTGAGTCAGCAATCAGAGGATGCTAGGTGCCACTAGATAGCAGGAAAACATTAAATATATGGGGTGGCTGGTGATATGAGGATGGGGGTGCCACTAGACAATAGGGAAACATTAAATTTAGGGGTCAGCCAATGAGCAGAGGGTGGTGCTGCCACTAGACACCAGGGGAACATTAATTGTAAGGGTCTGGAAATCGGATGGTGTGGAATGCCAGTAGACACCAGGAAAACATTAAATATATGGGGCAGCAGGTGACCCTAGGGTGGGGGGTGCCACTAGACACCTGGGAAACATTAAATGTATGGGGTGGCCAACAATCAGAGGGTGGGGTGCCACTAGGCACCATAGAAATATTACTGGTATGGGGCCAGCTATTGAAGCCACTGGAAATATTAATTATATGGGGTGGCCAGCAATCAGAGGGTGGGGAGTTCCACCAGACACCAGGGAAACATTAAATTGTATGGGACCAATGATCAGAGGGTAGACGTGCCATGAGCAGTGCTCCAAGATTTATGGGGATCCCCATGTGAAATGGGGTTTCAGGTACCAAAATGGGATACAGGTACGAAAATCCATTCTTGCCATTTCCACAGGTATTCAATTGGGGTCACGGTGCAACAGTGCTAAGGTGCCAGATCATGTTGTTTCTAGGAGTGAGTATCAGTATTCACAGTCACTGCCCATGTTCATACACTGAACTGACACACTGGAAAGCACAAAGTCTCAGGATTGTTTCACAGCACCTATGAAGTGCTATAATTTTTTGGGTGGGATCCATGAAGCCCACTATAAATCATGTGCCAAGCGGGAGACTGTTCACTTTGTTCTCCCAGCTCGGCTCCTTATGTGCAGCATCTTGGTGTCTGGGTCAGCAGCGGAAAACTGTTCTGGTACACAGTTAGGTCAAGAAATAGTTTAATCTGATTAATACTGCATTTCTCTCTGGACTTACTGGACCAGAAAACTGCAGATGCTCCGTGGAGTTCTGGATGACGGTGTAAACAAATTGGTCAGATTACCATACCCTGTATTGTGAGTACCTAAGAGTTTGAAATTAATGATTGGGCTATGTATATAGGAGAATCTCCTATTGGTCATCTTTTCTCCTGCTGCCTCTTACCATAACAAATGCATATTTATTAAAACAATTGCTTTTGTTGCAAAATACTTAAGCATTTCAGCAAAAGGAACTGTCTCTAACATCTCAGGTCTAGTACATTAATATCAGAGGTTTGTATACTATGCCTTGTTATTTAAATTTAGAGATTCAAAATGTAAAATGTTGTAGAGCTCTGAGAACACTTTGCAGGTATGTGGAAGAGAGTTAGTTCCTTTTTTTGAAATGCTTATGTATGGCAACATGATATCAGATTGAAAAAAACAGCTTATTTTACATAGCAGTACAGCAGCATAATAAAGTTAGATATATCTGTACCCTAGTCCTTCAGTTCTGTTGAACCTACCTACGGTGGTGTGCACAAATTTCTGACAACAGCCAAAATTTTGAGTAGTTACAGGAGGTGAAGCTACTATAACCAAAGCAGTATACATGAAGTTCAAACCTGTGTTTTGCCAGCATATTTGTACTGCCAGCATATGACAAGTATGACCTTTTTGTAATTAGGGGTTACAGTTCACAGTTTCCTAAGGCTTCCAGAATATTGGAGCTGCTTTATTCACAATTATAAAAAATATAAATGAAAATATATTCAAGCCTTAAATCGCAAGCTGTACTGTACTTCCAAAAGTTGTAACCTCTCCTCAAGATCTTTATTCATTTCAGTACAGAACTACACAAAACTACAGTTCGATGTGTATTGCCAGCATTTAGCAGTCAGACCTGTATTGGGCTCTGATTGTAATTTCTGGTCAAACTTAAAAAAAAATACTAATGGTGATTAAATGGTTTACAATATTACACTTACTGTTTATTGGTCACGTAAGTGTGTACCGTTGACTGTTTTATCTAGCTGTCCATGGCAACTGACATTTTCCTTATCTTTTTACCAGATTTTAAACAAATCAAATTCATTATTTTTATATTTAAACTAGTACAATTCTATCATAATCTAACAGGAAATCAGAGCTCTTTCTTTTATAAGACTATGAACATCTGAAACAGGGAACAAAGTCAAAAGTAAGAAACCAGTGACTAGTGAGAAAATCTAAAGGGAGTTTTACAGGGATTTGATTGTGCCTCTGTAGGGAAAATACAGGAAAAATAATGGTATGGTACAGGGAAATGGTTATTTGGATCTGAGAGCACTGCACTAGACACCAGGGAAACAAAATTATTAGTGGGCCAGCAATCGGAGGGTGGGGGTGCCACTAGATCCCAGTGACTGGAAAACATTATTTAATGTTTATAAATATGGGACTGGTGATGAACACTGACATTTCATGCATTCATTCTGCTGTTCAGTGACTCATTGAACTGCAAAATGAATGTATGAATTGTGGATTAATGTATTATACTGTTGAAAGAAATTCTCCAGAGCTGACCACTGACAGTGATCAGTTCTGTGGAATTTTGTTCCGTAGTTTAATACATTAATCTGCAGTTCATACATTTATTCCGCAGTTTTGTTGTTTGTTTTTTTTGGGGGGGAATTCTGTTTATGCATCCCCTGTCACTAATCTCTTTCCAGCAAGGTCTCTCAATTGCTGGTCCTGCCCATCCAGCTGAAGCTCCAATATTCCACTCCTGGTTGAGAGGCACCTCCTCCCGTGGGCTCATCTTAACCCCTCAGCTCTGAGTTCCCTGAGGAAGGACTGCCACTCCTACTGGTGCTCTATCTAATAGAGTTGGCAGGCTCGCCTCAAGAGGAGGAATCAGGGCAGATGTCTGAACGCCCAGCATTGGACATGGGGCTGCAATCACTGGGCCTGCCTTCACCTGTCAGTGGAGGGGGGGATTTTTCCTTGAGTACCCCTTCTGGGAGTGCGGACATGCAATGATGGTCCAGCGCAATGTGGGCATGCTTCCGCACCCACTTGCAAGATGTCTGCTGACACTCCCTGACCCTTGTACATGCTTCACACATACTGCAGCTGCTGGGCTCTGCCAGGAGCTGCTAAAGCTGCATGGAGTGGCAACCCCCCTCACCAGGAGAGGAGAGCAGTCCTCAAGATGCTCGATCCTGTCCTGCACCTGCTGACCCCCAGGGCCTGAGTCCATTCCCAAACCTGGGTCACTGGTGTGGCACCAGGTGTGGCATCCAGCACTTCAACCCTCAGTGCCACCAGACCAGCCTATTCTACAGTTCTAAGTCAGAATTTCTGTGAAAGTTGCCAAAATGATTTCAAAACTTTTGCCGAAGCAAAACTCTGACTTTCTCGCAAATTCTGCCAGTGGAAGAATTTTTTTGGTTTTTGCACACACGCACACACACACACACACCCCTTTACTCTCACACATTAAGAGGGACAGTCCTCATTTTATTCCTCAGAATTGCTCCATATCACATTCAAAACATGGAAAATATGCCACAAACTCAAGACTTTAAAGCAGATATTCATAATACGCTGAAGCTGAAACTGAAACAATATTGAACTGCACAAATAAAAAAGGCATTAGTTTCCAGTGTTTTGAACTTGTATTTCCATGCCGATAAGGTTTCCCACTTTCTGAGAGCCAATGACTGATTTTTTGTTTAAGAGGCCTTGATGGTGAAATAAAGAAGCCCAACAGTTAAAAAAACAAAACAAGCATTTGTCAATGCCGAATGTTTGCTTGCTGACATTGGCATTGATAGTGCAGGAGTGAGAGAGATGCATAATAGGAATGGCAGTGAAGTATTGAACTGACACCGACCCCACCTCCACCTTGCAGAGACTGACAGGCATTGGGGTGTGCCTTTGGGTTGTCAGCCATAACGCTCACTCCATTTCACCACACCACACCCTGCAGACACTGACAAGTGTTGTGGTGCACCTTGGGGTCTTCGGGCCTTATGTTCACCCCATTCCATAAGGAAATATGCTGAGATGGGTGCAGTATAGGAGAATGAGGTGAACTTTGGGGCTGAGGACTCCAAGGCACACCTCGATGCCTGTCACTGGCTGCAAGGTGGAGGTGGGGGTGGAATGGCATGAGCATTACAGCTGATGATCCCAAGTTGCACCCCAGATGCCTGTCAGTCTCTACAGGGTGGGGCATTACAGTTGGAAGCCCTAACGCCCAGGTATTTGTTGGTATTTTCACTCCAAATTTTCAACATGGGCTTTTTGTGATGCCACCTCATGAACAGTGGCACTCTCACTTCATTAGCCAAAAGGTGATTTTGCACAGCAACTGCGCCTTTTGGTGCCACAAGTGTGAAAACACATTTCAGGCAAGATATTAAAAATGACAGCTGTGTTGTTCATGAGGAGGTGTAAAAAAATGAGGATGTGTAACAAAATGGCAATGTTGAAAATCTGGAGTGAAAAATTGGTGAAGTCATGAATGTGTGTAGAAACTGCGTAATACACACCCGTAATGCAATTCTTTTTCAGATTTTTTTAACCAGATTTTAAACATAGGCATTTTGGGACCTCTGCTCATGAACAGTGGCACTGTGACTTTGTTAATTTATCCAGAAAGTTGATTTTGCACAGCGACTGTGCCATTGTGTGCCAGATGTGTGAAAACACATTTCGGGCAGGATATGAAAAATTACAGCTATACTGTTCATACGGAGGTGTGAAAAAATGGCAATGTTGAACAACTAGAGTGAAATTATTAAAAATTGTTGCAGTTATGAGCATGTGTGGAAGCTGTGCAAAGCACCCTCGTAACGCAGTCATATTTTGGAATTTTCTTCACCAAATTTGCAACATAGACTTTTTGGGATCACACATCATGAACAGTGGCACTGTTGATTCCTTAATCAGTCCCAAAAGATGATTCCACTCAGTGACCACTAAATCACCTTTCTAGACTGAATAACAAGATAACAGAGCATGTGCTCATGAGGTGGGGTCCCAAGAACCCCATGTTGAAAATTTGGAGCCAAAATTCAAAGAAATGGCTGAGATATCCACCTAAGTTGAAACCTCTCCATTGATGCCATTATATAGCTTACCAGCATTTCTTCATTTTGCAGTTCGGCTTTGAAGAGTACAGACACGTCCCACTCTATAGACAATCGCAGTGTCAGATCTCCAGAGGTACATATGGGGTGAGAGGGGTGCGGGGAGTGAGGTCTGCAGAGGATGGGTGCAGGTTGGGGGAGGAGGCGCCGGAGACTACAAGGGACCATCTTCTTTTTTACAAGGAAAAACAAAAATTGGGCATCAAAGAACAATTTTCTTTCTTTACAGAGTGAAGTAAAAAAATATTGGACACTGGATGGGCTTCCAGTGTGCCCCATTATTATTTTTCAGGGAATATTGGCCACACTAGGCTGGGCTCCCAGTGTGCCCCATGAGCTTGGGGGGGCTGATGCCAATGGGGATTGGGCCCCAAAAGCAAAGAAAGTGTGTGTGTGTGTGTGTGGGAGGACTGATGCTGGACGGGGATTGGGCCCCATCAGCAAAGAAAGTGTGTGGGTTTGGGGAACATGCTGACAAGGGAGATATGTCACCCCAGATGTCAGTATGGGGACTGTGTCTGGAGGATGGCAGGAGCTGACATGTTTGTTGAAAAGTTTCACCAGGAAAGACACATTGGGGAGGCATGTCATCTGCCGCTGCATGACAAGCTTGTCTCTGATTGCACCAGCAGATTTTTTTCAACTTGATGGCACTTTCCATTATTTCTACATCAGTGCTAAATAAAGTGTGTGGGGTTGGGGAACATGCGGACACAGGGGATTGGCCACCCCCGATGTCACTTTGGGATTGTGTGTGGTGAATGGTAGGAGCCACCATGTTTATTGAAAAGTTTCACCAGGAAAGGCATGTTGGGGAGGCATGTCATCTGCCGCTGCATGACGAGCTTGTCTCTGATTGCAGCGGCACACTTCTTTCAACTTGGTGGCACTTTCCATAATTTCTGCATCAGGGCTAGCATGCTCGCTACTTGGGGGATCAGGGATGCACCTACTAGAGCATGCCCTGCATTCGCCAACACTGACACACCTGTCAATGTGGTGCTACTACAAGATGTTGCTTGTGCCTGCTTGCAAAACAACATAAAAAATACACATACATCTACCAGTGAGGAAGGCTCACATTTTTCTTGCATGCTGACCACTGGCGTGAGAAGTATTTCAACATGGACTGACCTCCCTCCTCTCTCAACAAGGATGGACCCCTTCTCTCAAAATGCACAGAAACCCCACCCCTCTTCAAACTTGCATGCTCAACTAAGAGCAAAACAAAATGGTTATATTAAATGCACGCTGAAAATAGAAAATAGAGTTAAAAATCTACGTTTCGACCTTAGGTCTTCTTCAGGAAATATCTAAAAGAGAAAAAAAACAAGTTAGTGTAGAGGAGAGGTAAAATGAGAGAAATATATATGTGGAGAAAGAAGAAGGGGGAGGCAAAGGGAGAAGAAGTGATAAATGATAAGATTAAGAGAGAATCTGTGAAACAAAAGGTGATGATGGGAAAGATAAAACATAATGGGAGAGAAAGAGCTGGGAAGATCCCAGGTAGAGACTGATTAACAGGGCCTTGTAAGAAGGCTGAAAGGTGACAAATGTGTGAGAAGGAGACAGAAATGGAGACATATGGTGAAAATGAAAATAAATCAGTACAAAAACAAATTGACTTTAGGGAAAAAAGGGAGGCTGAAAGATGTTAGTGAAAATAAGTCTATCATTTAAACCAGAGGGCTGCTGGGAGCCAAGGCGGATGATCAGCTTGGCTTCCATGTTTTTTCTATGGTTAGGATCCCAGAAGCCCTGCTGAAGGACACAAACAGAAAGGTCATTGACATTGTGGTCCCTGGAGATAAAGTGGGATACAATGGGTTTAGCAGTTTCACCATTCCTGACCACTCTGTAATGTTCCCTGAAACGGTCAGCAAGACGCCTACCAGTTTCTCCGATGTAAATAGCTGAACACCTCCTGCAAAGAATACAGTACACTACATTAGTGGAGGTGCATGAGAACTCCTTGGTGATGTGAAAAACACCTGTAGGCCCCCGAATCTCAGTTACACTGGAAATAAATTTGCAGGTGTAGCAGCGAGCCCTGTTGCAAGGTTTGGTACCTGGGGGGGAGGAACTGTTAGGAGTGGGTAGGCTGATTTTACCAGGAGATTGCACAGGTTAGGTGGCTGCTGTAGGAGGCAATAGGTGGTTCTGTAAAGGAAGCACCAATGTTAGGGCATGCTTGCAAAATGGGAAAGTTACTAGTGATGATCCTGTGAAGAGAAGGTGCGCTTATGGAAAGGAAGAACTAGGGACCATTGTTGTTCTTGTGTGACAGTATCCCTCCTGCGGGGTCCAGGTTACGGGCATGTTACTGACCCGGAGAGTGCCTGTCAACTGTGCTTTAGGGTATCCCTGTTGATAAAAAAGCTATGCATTATTTGGGTCTGCTCAGCAAAATCATCCTCTTCACTGCATAACCTGCAAGTCTAAGAAACTGTGAATAAGGCAGGCCATTCTTGACATGTTTAGGATGGAAGGAGCTATGGAGGAGGAAACTGTGAGAGTCAGTGGGTTGTAATAGACTGATGTCTTCAGACCAGTGTTCTGGACTGAGAGCTGGATATCCAGGAAAGGCAGTGTAGAGGAGAATACTTCAACCGTGTACTGAGAGAAGGATGAGCCATGGTGAACTTGTCAAGGAAGACTTGGAGGGTCTCCTGGAGCAGGGTGGCCCCACACAGTCATCAATGTAGCGTTTGTAGAGTTCAGGCACAGTCCCTGTGAATGAGAGAAAAAAACATTCCTCCACCCAACCCACAAACAGATTAGCAAAGCTGGGACCCATCTTGGTACCCATGGCAACTCCACTGACCTGCTGAAAAAAACTAAGAGCTCACTCCTCTGGACTTCCACTGTGCACAACACACATATACTGCTGCTGGTTCAGACGGCACATCAAGGCTCAGTTTACCTCTCCCAACACATGTGCACTAAATGCTTCTTTCATAGCACTTGAAACTTCAATTTGCTCTCTCCCCTTGCATTGCACATGCTCTGACACCAATTGCTCAGACAGCATACCAGAGCTGATTTCCTCCTCGCCCCCTCCACAGACTCTGATACACTTGAGGCTGCAGAAAGTGATTCTGACTGTTGGCTTTCTAAAGCAGTAGGCACTGATACCATTAATGAAGGTGAAAATTGGTGCCCGGCATGGTGAGTACCCCCTGATTTTGGCCCCTAGATATAA
Source organism: Neoceratodus forsteri (assembly GCA_016271365.2). Classification (NCBI taxonomy): domain Eukaryota; kingdom Metazoa; phylum Chordata; order Ceratodontiformes; family Ceratodontidae; genus Neoceratodus; species Neoceratodus forsteri. The sequence continues at coordinate 1,333,012,776 of CM057458.1, forward strand.
AAGAAATTAAATATGGAGTTGTCTACCTCTCATACCATACACCACTAGTCTTCACCATCAAACTGCATGGTTAAAAAAAAATAATGGGGTATGGGGACTGGATCCAGTAGTTCTCAGGGCTCTGGCCTTTATTACTATGAGATACACTGAAATAACTGAGTTTATAAATAGAAATAGCCCAAAGGATGCTAATGACAACATGACCTGGGACTGCTATAAGCTCACATCAGGTGAATAATCATGACTTACACTTCTAAAAAATACAGATCCTTTTCTCGTGAAAGAAATTCTCTGGAATCAGAACTACTGAGAGCAGAAGCCAAGCACATTACTGCTACTGTAAACAGAAATCGTAGATGTTTTATCACTATGAGGTAAATGCAATCAATTGTTAGAATCTCAATCCCTGTCTAGAAAAGAGCCCACTCTAAGCAGTGCTGTTTGGGAGACAGACCAAACAGACTATTTGCTTTCCAGTAACAATGAGAAAAAGCAAATAATGCCAAAAATACAGAATGATAAGGGAAAACTACAAGTAGATCCTGGATAGATTAGCAGCATGTTTAAAGACAAATTAATAATGTCATGGAAGGTAGGACAGCGAGTAGTGAGAGGCTGTGAAACCATTAAGCAGTGAGAAGCTGTGATGCCAGAAACTGATTCAGTGAGAACTGGTAAACTAAATCAATGAGGTTTAGCAGTGATTGCTGTGGTTGTGGCATGAACAGAGAATTGAAATGGATGGTTAAATGGAATTGATACCAATGGGCTGTGGATTCAGCATGAATAGTGAATGGTATGATTGGTATGAATATCTCATATACCATAAAGGCAGAGTTAGGTTATTGGAAGGCAGTGAGTATTTGGAACGTAACATTAAAATGCATGAATTTTTGAAAGCCATATAGGCTGCAAGGTAAACATATTTTGCCATGGATAGGTGAAAACAAGGTAGCCAGAAGGAGCAGGGCAAAATCACAAAGCTTACATAAAAGCATGCTTCTACTACTTGGAGCCGTAATGCCCCACTGTGACATCATAGTCCCCCGCTGTGGTAATAACAGGGAAGTCACAAGCTGAGCACCAGGAGACCAAATGGCAACTGTAATGGTGGAAGGGTAGAACCCCCCCCCAAAAAAAATAGAGCTAAGTAAATGGTTACATTTTCAGTAAAGCAGAAGGCAGAAGTGGACTGCTAGGGTTTTGGTAAAAGTATAATTTGGTAAAAGTCAGGGGCAGTAGATTAGGTAGCAGGATAGCAAGGAACAGGAAGGGAGCAGGGAGCTAGCACTAAATTAGTGAAAGCAGAGCTGTAGAACAAACATAGTATAACATGGAGTGGCAGCTGTTGAGCTGTATTATTGTGGACCAGGTACAAACAATTAAGGTAGAAGCACATTGGACAGTGGAAATACAGCAGTGGGAGTTGCAGCATACAATGACACGTGGTGGAAACTGAGGATTAGAAGCTAGAATTGAAGCAGATATATAACAATGGTTTGCAGCATCTGGTAAGTAAAAGGGAGCCTGAGAACACAGGCACAGGAATAGCACAATACAATCAAAGAGCAACAGGATACTAGAAAACTAGAGAGTTCCAAAAAGAAAATACAAAATGAAAATACAAATGGAAAACACAAGCAACACAAGGAAGCAAGGATCAGCCGGAGGCAGGAAATATTAACCAAAGCAGGAGAAGCATGACAAATAGAGTCCGGCACAAACCAACAGAGCTCAAAGAATAAGCAGGGCAGTGGGATGCAAGCTCCAGCAGGCCATGGAGGAGAAGACAGATCAACAAAGCCTCCGGCTGGCAAGGAAAAAAGCTTCTGAATGAAGCTGGAAGGAAGAGTTGAAGTACGTCAGGCGGGGGGGAGGGGGGCATGGCTGTTGCTCCAGTCCCTTGAACTGCAGCCTACAGCCTTTCAATTGTTGCTCCCAAAAGCTCTCCCACTTCCTTCAGTTTTTTTTTTATATTTTGTTCTACCATACATGGAAGACAATATATGTGTAACAATAGCACTGTAAATATCAAACGGTTGTGATTAAAACTCAAATACTGACAAAGCTATTCCTTCCATGAACCTACCCTTGTCAGGTCTTTGTAAGATTATAATGTGATACAGTATTTGCAGAAAAGTTGTTAGAACCAAATGCGTCTGTTTTTTGCAGTGTGTGGTGAAATTACCAACTAGGTATAAACATTAGGTCTGGCTACAGTAATGACATAAACAGTCACTTTGACTTCTACTTTGACAAACTTGATCTAGCAGCTTCCAATTTTGGTGACACACCTGCATAGTATCTTCTCTCCCAGAAGGCTACTAATCATTTTACTTATTTATATGTTTAGCCTGCAGGAAAGTACAGCTTGACCCAGTACTAGAGGATGTACAAAAATGTAAACTACTGACAAATGCCAAACTGCTAAAAATAACAATGTGGCATAAGTGAAATAAGAATAAGTGCTGGACTGTCTGAATAAATTAACTGTAGCTGCTGCTTATAGCTGCATACTATGTTGGTATACTGTGTTTGGGTTAAAATGGGGAAATAAATGCACATCACATATTCCACTCTTTCATAAACCTTAGTTGGGGGGTGGACATGGTGGGAGGGGGGCAGCTGGGCACCTAGAGCTAAGATGATGCACCGCCAGCCACACATCTTCCACATAGAGAATTGGCCCCCCCCCCCAGCTGGGGGACAGAAACCAGGTGAGAAAGAAAGAAGAATCAAGCAGGACAAACCTGATACAAAAAAGTAGGAAGGAGGTACAAGGAAGGAGAGGAAGACTACACAGAGCAACGGGAGGATTCTGGTCATGGGACACTCTATGTTAAGAGAAGTGGAGGCACAGTCCATCAGTGTGAAGGGAGCTGAAACCACAGTGAAATGCATGCCAGGAGCATCTGCAAGGAGCGCTAAAGACAGAGTAGGACAGCTGGTGAGAAGAGATCAGGATTTTGTGGGGATCATTGTCCACCTTGGGAAAAATTATATAGCAAATAGGACTGTGTAAGAAGCCAAGGCAGACATGAAGACCCTTGGGGAGAGCCTAAAGGAGTACACAACACATCTGGCCTTCTTGAAGGTGTTGCCGGTTTGTAGGAAGGGCGGAAGTGAGGACAAGAACAGGAGTGCGGAGAGCAGGAAATTCAGGCAGTGGCTCCAGGGTTGGTGCACAGACAATGGGATGCACTACACTGGAGACTGGGGGACCTTCTGGGACAGCAAGCGCTTCAAGCATGATGGTCTGTATATCACCTGAGAATGAGCGATAGTGCTAAGGCAGAAGTTGGAGGTTTTTTGGAGGGTTTAAACTGGGAGGTCTCCAGCACAGAGAAGAAAACCTGAATGAGCATGCAGCAGAAAGATACAAAGGTAACGGGATCAGCGATTGAAGGGAACCCCTGACATCAGACTAAAGGAAACAGGGATGGCCACAAGCAAGGAGTGGCCATAGGTAAAAAAGGAGGGACCACAGGAAAAGCACAGGAGGGGCAGACAGAAAAGGCGGGATGGTACTGGGTTATAGCAGGGGGGGAGTAACTGGAAGGCTATGTGCACCAATATCTGCATCCTGGGTAACAAAATCCTGGAACTTGTGTCATTAATGGTCTCTGAGGACCTGGATATCATAGCAGTCACAGAGACATGGTGCAATAGCAACCATGCCTGGGAGCTAGCAATTCCAGGGTACACGCTGCACAGGCAGGACAGGGAAGGCAAGAAGGGGGAAGGGTGGCATTGTATGTCAGAGAAGGGATAAAAGCAACAGTCCCACAAGACAAGGGGGGAAAGCAGAGGTGCTGGTGGTAACCCTGGATGTGGCGAGGGGAACAGTACTTAGAACGGGAGTGATATACAGGCCCCCAGGGCAGGCAGAGGATGTAGACAGAGAACTGCTGGAGACCATAGAGAACATGGCAACAAAGGGTGAATTGCTGCTGATGGGTGACTTCAATTTGCCAGATGTGGACTGGAGCAACCCGGTGGCAGCCTCAGCCAGGAGTAAGGGATTCCTGCAATCTCTACAAGGGGTTGGTGTCACACAGCTAGTGAGGGAGCCTACAAGGGAGAATGCAATTCTGGATCTTGTCCTAAATAATGGGGACAGGAAAAAGGAAGTCATAGTGGTGGAGAACCTAGGGGCTAGTGACCATTGAGCTGTGGGGTTCACCATAAGGACATCACAGGAAGCTAGCCACACAAGGACTAGAATACTGGATTTCAGCAGGACAGACTTTGATAAGATGAAGGACAAATTCAGGAAGACTATGCAGGGATATGATGACGTAAGGGGAGTGGTGGAACAATGGGATAAGATAAGAGGGAAGTCCTGCACCTAGTAGCAAACCATTGCACCAGGTTCTGCAGCAAGAGCAAAAGAAAGAGGAAACCACTGTGGTTCTTGAGGGGAGAAGCAGAGCTAGTAAGAGGAAAATAGATGGCATTTCTGAGGTGCAAGGCAATACAAAGCAAGGAGGACAGGCAAGAATATTTGGAAAAATGAAAGGAATCAAACAAGGCAATAAGGGCAGCAAAGGCCAAAACCACAGAAAAGCTAGCTAAATCAGTGAGGGAAGGAGGGATGGCATTCTTTAGGTATATTAGCGAGAGGAGGGAGACGGGGGGGGATTGTGAGACTTAGGGATGAGGCAGGCAGGGTAGTGGAGAAAGACATTGACAAGGTGACCATCCTCAACAAATACGTCTGCTCTGTATTCACGGAAGAAGGCAATGGGGACAGTCCCCCATTAATGGAGAAGGGCAAACAGGGAGAAGGGGTGGACATTAGACCTTTTTCAGAGGACAGAGTAAAAAGAGCACTAGAATGGCTTAGGGTGGATAAAGCTATGGGGCCCAATGGGATACACCCGAGGATCTTAAAGGAGCTCAGGGAGGAACTGACTAAACCTCTGGCTATACTGTTTAGTGGAACACTGGAAACAGGCGTTGTTCTGGAAGAGTGGAGGAGGGCACAAGTGGTACCTCTGCACAAAAGTGGTAGCAAGGAGGAAGCAGGAAACTACCGCCCTGTCAGTTTGACCTTGCTAGTAGGTAAAATGATGGAAACCCTGCAGCTGGTTGACTATCTAGAGACAAGGGGGCTGTTGGACCCAAGGCAACATGGATTCATGGCAGGAAGGTCATGCCAGACCAACTTGATTGATTTCTTCAAGTGGGTGACAAAGGAAATAGACCAGGGCAGAGCAGTAGATGTGGCCTATCTGGATTTCAGTAAGGCCTTTAACACAGTCCCACAGAGGAAACTAATTCACAAGCTGACAAATCTGGGGATGGGGACAGAGGTAATCACGTGGGTTAGAAACTGGTTGTGTATCAGTGCTGGCACCAGTGTTCTTCAATGTCTTCATAAGTGATATTGCAGAGGGTCTAGAAGGGAGGGTTAGCCTGTTTGTGGATGATAGTAAGCTATGTAACAAGGTAGATACACAGGAATGTATAGAAAAAATGAGGAAAGAGCTGAAAAGGCTAGAAAACTGGTCCAAGGAATGGCAGTTGGGTTTCAAAGCAAAAAAGTGCAGGGTTATGCACCTGAGGAGACGGAATCCTAGGGTCACGTATGAACTAGATGGGGTAACACCAGAGGCCACTAAAGAGGAAAGGGACCTAGGGGTATCATAGAAGACAACCTCAAAGTGGCTAATCAGTGCGACAAAGCAGTTGGAAAGACTAACAAAATACTTGGGTGCATGGAGAGGGGTATAACAAGTTGGAGGGAAGTGGTGGTACCATTGTACAACTCCCTAGTAATGCCTCATCTGGAGTGCTGTGTTAATTTCTGGAGGCCCCATCTCCAAATAGACATAGAAAGGATGGAGACGTTACAGAGGATGGTGACAAAAATGGTGTCTGAGATGCAGCATGAGTTTTATAAGAAGAGACTCAGAGCTCTCAAATTGTACTCCCTGGAGGAGAGGAGAGGAGAGAGAGAGGGGAGACATTATAGAGATCTTCAAGTATCTGAACGGGATCAAAAGGGTAGCAGAGGGGAGCATCTTTCACATGAAGAGAAATAGCAGAACAAGCAGGCACAGCATGAGACTAAAAGGGGAAATCTTAGGGGGAACTTGAGAAAATTCTACTTCACTGAAAGGGTGGAAAAGAGATGGAGCAGTCTCTCCCAGGATGTGGTGAGGGCAGCCACAGTTCAGGTATTTAAGACTGCATGCGATAGGCACATGGGAATTATCAAGCTAGGGAGAAATGGGGGAGCTTGTTGTAACATCTAGGGTATCTTAAGCATTAGAAAGAGGGATAGGGCAGACTATATGGGCCACAAGCCGCTTATCTGCCAACAACATCTTTGTATATGTATCATTTCTAGGGATTTGAGAGGTAATATGTGAGCTATAACCTACTGTGATACTACCTGTCAGTGTTCTGTAATGTATCCCACACTGCCTTCAGATTAATAAAACATAAAATCTTACACATGTTGGCTTCACACGGATAGAGTATACACTCAAACATACACAGCCACATACATGGAGGCACAGAGTGACTCAGAGAGATACTTAGATATGCATTCATACCTATGCACAAAATCACAGATACACGTACTGTATATAGTCAACACATACACACCTAAAATCAGTGGGGCACACTTTCATCAAGGTTTATCTACCTTTCCCTACGCCTCTCTATCTTGGGGCAAGAGTGCATTGCAGTTCACAGTATTAGTTGAAATTTCAGTTTCCTAACACGAGTACAAGCTTTTTTCTTTTCTTTTTCTAGGATAGCCAATCAGCATAGTTATGCCAGTTTCACCCCCCCCCCCAATCAGTCATAGCCCTCTCCGCACCTTATGTTGACATCTTTATGAGCCAAAAGACAATGCACCTGCCACAAATGGTGCTTTCTTCTCCACCGAAGCCAACTCTGGGGCTCCTTGGATTATGAACAATGTTAAAATTCCAGGACATGCTGTAACCCCATATCAATGTACCAAACAGGGTTTTGTAAGGAGTTTTGAAGCACAAAAATGAAAGTTTGTCTGTATAACTGAATCTGTATACTAAAGGTTTGCACTTTATCATTCATAATGCACTTATCTAGTAATATAATACAGATTTGTGAGTCCCAGAATTTCTGGACTGACCTTGTACTCTAGAAGCAGTGTATTTAATGGACCACTATTTTTGTTCCTGTTAATGCAAGGCCTGTTAGCTCTCCCTTCACAAAACAAACAAAAAGAAACTTCTTTCATAAAATGACATGGGAGTCATAGAAACATAGAAACATAAAACTTGATGGCGGAAAGAGACTGATGGTCCATCAAGTCTGCCCATATTTGTTACTAGGGTTATTACTAGTGTTGCTCTGATTCTTTAAATTCTGATCTGAGTTCAGATAGTCAAATATTAGGATAAGCCATATCCAAAACTGACATATGATCCTAGCCTTAGATGTCATTAGATGCCAGATTCACATATCCTAATATCTTACTATCTTAATATCAATGACATTCTCTCTGCCCTGCAATTAACCCCCCCAGCCCCCTCACCAACCACTCTGTAACCCACCACCTGACTTAGGGTTGCCACCTATCCAGTATTTGACCGGATAATCCGGTTTTTAGAGTCCTTATCTGTTCATCCGGTTTTGATTAAATGCAGTCAATTTTTTGGGCCATTTTGAGTGCTCATATACGCTTAAAACTGCTGTATCAAATCATTCACTGTTTTGGCTGCATTGCGTATCCAGGTTACAAAGAAGTTCTGATGTCGCAGTCACCTCCTGGCCTCCCTGAGATCGACGATAGCTGGGTAAGACACTTAGACTTACCGGGACTGCTGTGGGCTGCTGCCATTGGCCGTAGCTCACTGCAGTGCGCCCTGATTGGACCCTGTGTCTTTTTCCTGTGCAGACACTGGTCTGCTGAAGCCTTTCTGATCTGGGCCTGCTGCGCCCATTGACTGCTAGTGGTAGCGGCCAAAATTTTACGGCCAGCTACGAGCTGCTCTGCCTGGACCTTTTCCTATGATTTTAATTACTCTGTCTCAGTTGTATTTGAGCCGATTCTGATGGCTCTGCTGCACTGTTTGGTTTTCTAAAGTTATTTTGTATGGCAGCTCTTTTTCTGCATTGATTGCTAAAGTAATTACAGCTCTCTCATGCTCTGTTTTTCTTTTAAGATATTGCTGCTGTCCTGAGAACTGTGCGTAATTTCCTAGCTGTCTCTTTTGGTTTTCCTCTCTCTCCTGTGACACTCGGGGCTTGAACCACCCCCCTCCCACCACCTACATCCCCCTCTAAAAGCCTGATTTCTCTCCCTCTAAAGCCTGCTCTCCCTCTCTCCCTCTCTCCCTCTGAAGCCTGCTTTTCTCCCTTTAAGGCCTGCTATTTTCCCCTGTTGTCTAACCTCTAACTTTGTCATCTCCCCCGGGGTGCCAGGCACTGCTTTGTTATTCGTAACAACTGCTCTTGCTGCTGTGTGCCCTCCCCGCAATCTCCTGTCTGCCATCTTTGGCGTCTAGCTCTCCACCCCCCGATTTCAGCTCCCTCATCACCTCCCTTTGTCTCTGCTGCCCTCCCACTGCTAATCTCCCTATTTCTCTCTCTCCCCTCCAGAACTGCCTGAAACTCTTGGGCTACGAGTCCTCCGATGGACCGGCCACAGCTCGGCACTCCCTGCTGACAAACTGCACACCTCCTGGCCACCCTGAGATCGACGAAAGCTGGATAAGACCCTTGAACTCACCAGGGCTACTATGGGCTGCTGCCATTGGCTGTAGCTCACTGCAGTGTGCCCTGATTGAACCCTGTGTTTTTTCTTGTGCAGAAATTGATCTGCTGAAGCCTTCCTGACCCAGGGCTGCTGTGCCTATTGACTGCTAGTGGTAGCAGCCGAAATTTTATCCCGCCCCCACCCCTCCTCCGACCCTTGTTAAATAGACCTACTCCATGCCCCTTTTTTGCCCCTCCCCTCTTCAGTCTTCTATCGGGTGCCTTTGCCTGTCCCTCCCCCCTCTATTATCTTTTCCTACTGCCCACCCAATCTCTCACTCCTGACAGCTCAGTCCCACTGTGTTACAGTGTTTTACCTTTTGCAGTGCACCCCCTGCACTTTTCCTACTCACTTGCCATTTCTGCCTTTCTTTTCTCACCTTACCATTTCATTGTGCCATCTTTCCATCACCATCCGCTCTGACTGCTAATCATGTACCCTACTCATACTCTGATCCCCCTTCTCCTCTTCCTTATTCCCCTCTTTCTTCTACTACACACTCCCAGTGCCTGCTTCCCCTCCCTCCCAAACAGCTTTCTTCTTGCTCCTAGGTATAAACACCTAGGTACCCTACATCAAGAACCTAGTTTTCTGCCCTGGGAACAGCCTTCCCCTATGGAATTACCCTCTCCCACCTATGGGCTTTGGTCCCCCCCCTCCACCCACACTGCTCTTATCCTTTACCCATGCTTTCACCCCTTGACACACATCAGGGAACCACGCGTTCGCCAGGCACAAAGGTGAAAGCACACGATTAGGGAACTATGCCTGTGTACCATGAAGCTTGTGCTTCTTCTTCTACTGTTACCCGGCAACGTCCACCCTAATCTTGGCCCAACCTCTACTAAAGTACCAAACCTGAAAAAGCATACTGGTGCACTCTCTATCATGTCGCTAAACATTTGTAGCTTCCTGCACAAAATTGATGCCCTTCAGACTTTTGCTAGCCAACACTGTCCAGACATTCTAGGTATTGTTGAAACTTGACTTTCTGCATCTGTCTCAGATCGTGCCATCACCCTCCCAGGGTACAATGTTTTTTGGCTTGACCGGATAACTATAAGAGGTGGAGGTTGTGCATTACACCTAAAGGATGCAATCATGGGTCACCATGTTAGCACTGTTCCCCAAACCAATGCGGCACAGATTCTTCCTATCAGAATCCTCCTTGGTGCCCACAACAAAGCCCTCACAGTTGTCACAATCTAAATTCCCCAAAAGAACAAGATTGTGGCCTAAACGCAGCTCTGGACTTTGTCAGGTCTCTCCCACCGGACACTGAGTCCATCCTTCTTGGGGACTTTAATATAAATTGGCCTGCTGCAGAGGCAGCGGCGCACAGGGATTCTATAGCAGTGGCAAATCTCACCCAGTTGGTTGACTCCCCTACCAGGAAGAACTACAAAATGGGCACCAGCACCCTTCTGGACTGGATCCTTACAAGCCACCCTACCCTGATTTCCAACACCAGTGTCCTCCCTGATGTAATCAGTGACCACTCCCCTGTCAGCTGCACCTGGCCCAATAAATTCAGCAAACCACCCCCGAAAACCATAACCAGCAGAGTCTTGCCCCGTGGCCATCTAACTCACCTCAAAACCCACCTCCTTCAACTGGACTGGTCACCAATCTTCACTGCAACTGATGTAAACACCGCCCTGGACCACTTTATCAAAACCTTTAATGGAGCCTGCAACAAATTCGCACCTCTTAAAAAGCATAAAGTAAAAGCCCTCTGCAATCCCTAGCTCTCAGGAGACCTCCTAAGGAGTCTAAAAGCAAGGGATCATCTTTGGGAATTAGCTTGAACTCTGGGAGGCAAATTGACATCTGTAACTATAAACGTGCTCGAAATGACTGCACCAAAGCCATCCGGCAAACAAAATCTGCCTATTTCAAGAGCGCTCTCACAAATTCCTGGGGAAACAGAAAAGACTTCTGGAACAACATTAAAGAAGGCACTGGGAAGCAGTCTAAATCCCCCCTATCCATGGTCTGCATTGATGGTGTTACCACACTAGACCAGAAAATCATTGCTGACATGTTTAATGCTACTTTCACTGACCTTAGTTCTGTAATTCCCCCTGATTTCTTCAGAGAGGATGACACTCCAATGCCCCCAATTCCCTCTGCCCCCACTGACCACCCTCTCTTTCACTTTAAATCAGTCAAGATGTACCAGGTCCGCAGGTATGTTACTATAGTTATTACCAAGTCCAGATCCAGCAGTGACTCACTCGACCTCAAACTTTTATCCCTCATCCTGGAAGAAGTCCTCAGGCCTCTGACTAAGATTTTTAACCTTTCCCTTAGCCTCAGCCAGTTCTCAGACAAATAGAAATTTGCCACTGTGACTCCTATGCACAAAAGTGGTGACAAAACTGCCCATGAAATTTCCGTCCAATCTCCATCCTACCGCCACTCTCCAAGGCCCTGGAATGTATTGTGGCTGACCAGCTTACCAAATTCCTAGGCATACAAAACATCCTGTGCAAGCAGCAGCATGGTTTTAGAAAGGGTCACAGCACTTCCACAGCACTACTCAAATTCACCAGAGCCATTCAACTCTCATTGGACAACAGTAAAATAACAGGGGCTGCTTTCATCGATCTATCTAAGGCCTTTGATGCCATTAACCACCGTCTCCTGTTTGTCCAACTAAGGAATGCTGGACTCTCACCCGATTCAGTTGACTGGTTCAGTAGCTACCTAGACAACCGGTCCCAAATTGCGAAAAAAGCTGAAACACTCTCTGATGCCAGACCGGTCCTCTCTGGTGTTCCACAAGGGTCAGTTCTGGGCCCTCTCCTCTTTAGCCTATTCCTGAACACACTGCCGGAAGCTTGTCCAGAACAAATTATACTGTACATGGACGATGCGGTTATTCTTGCCTCCCATCAAGATCCAGAAAAACTGCAAGGAAATCTCCAACGGAGTTTTACATCCATAGAAAACTGGTTCTTGCAGCACAAACTGATACTAAACCAGAAAAAAACTAAGGCCATGCTTTTCAGTAGCTCACAAAACAAAAAATACACAGTATCACCTTACTGTGAATACCAAACAAGGAGTCACCCTTGATCAAGTTGATACCTTCAAATATCTTGGCATCACCCTTGACGCCAAACTCTCCTATGCTGCCCAAATCAATAATGTGGCTAAGACAGCAAATACCAGGCTGGGCCTACTATTCCGTCACCAAAAACATCAAACCTAGCTGTGGTGGTCGTGAGATCCCTCGGTTGTCTTGCCCTCCCCCAAGCCGGACCCCTGCTGACTCGACTCTCCGAAGGGAAAAACAGAGAGCTGTGGTGGTCATGAGGGCCCTCAGTTGCCTCGCCCTCCCCCCAAGCCAGACCCCTGCCGACTCAACTCCCCGCAGGGAAAAACAGACAGCTGTGGTGGTCGTGAGGGCCCTCGGTTGTCTCACCCTCCCCCAAGCCGGACCCCTGCCGACTCGACTCCCCGCAGGAAAAAACAGACGGGTACAGAGCTGCGCACACTTCGGTGAATGAGCACAGTTGAAGACAAAGGCTCCTGGATCCTTTGGTGCTATTTTCAAAGACTTGTTTGAATTAAATGTCGCCACAGTAGTGAAGATAGTTTTTGTAGCCCTTAAATCTGCTCAGTTTGTACTGAAATCCTCTCTGTTTAACTTGAAACCTTAAGTGAAGCTATTCAGAGAGTAAAAAAGTCTCCGTTTGCCTCAGGTGCCTTAAATGATTTTAAACAGCAAAAGTTACAGTATAAAATTGATTAACTAAGCTGCTACAGTCTCTGTTTGCCACAGGTGCCTTAAATAATTTTAAACAGCAAAAGTTACAGCATAAAATTGATTAACTAAGCTGCTACAGTCTCCGGTTGCCTCAGGTGCCTTAAATGATTTTAAACAGCAAAAGTTACAGCATAATACTGATTACCTAAGTTGCTAAAGTCTCCATTTGCCTCACGTGCCTTAATTTTATTTCTTGCACACATAGTAATTTTTGGGAGCACAAGCAGCTAGTCCCTGGTCCAATCCGAATCAGTAAAACTGTTGCATTGCTCGCTCTGTTTTCTCAGTCCCCTCCCTCTGCCTACCTGTGTATAAATTCAGTGTTTTTTCTCTTCTTCCTTAGCTGTGGTGGTCGTGAGGGCCCTTGGTTGCCTCGTCCCCCCCCCAAGCCGGACCCCTGCCAACTCGACTCCCCGCAGGGAAAAAGAGACAGGTACGGAGCTGCGCACACTTCGGTGAACCAGCACAGTTGAAGCCCCGCCAGCACTCTGCGCCAGCTCCCCACCACCTCCACCACCACCCTTGGTGAGCATCTACATATATAGCTGAGATCACGTGAGCTCTAGAACCTATCAGCTAACTTTCCCATTTGCAGGTTCTCAGCTTTCTCCACTAGAGGTTGCATCTCACTTTCCTGCCCGTTCTATCCTCATCAGCTGGCTGAAAGGAAGGACCCTGTTACTTCATAATCTGGCTGCAGCTTGCCTCATCGGAGGCAGGTGGTGGAAATAGCCGTAAAACAATTTTTAAAAACAAGATCAGCTCACGACGGCCCCATCCCCTGTCCAAATTGGGGACCTGTGGTAATAAATTGCTCTACAATTTGCATATACCCAGCCCCATTTTTTTAACCTGATCCCTGTATGTAGTGCCCTCATCAAAATCCTTCCAAATCAGTTACTGCAAAATTGCTGCTTGATTCTCTCTTACTATTGCCAATTCCTTAACCCAGTTTACTGGTGCTTGTGGTTGCAGCCATAAACCAACTGCCAACCCACTCTCAACTCATTATGTTGCCTCCTCAGTGGCAGGAGGTAAAGGGTCTAAAGATTGCCCACCTCAATATTCGTAGTATTCTTGCCAATCACTCAGATCTAATGGCATGGGTTGCCTACTACAAACCAGACATCCTCGGTGTCTCCGAAACATGGCTCAAACCTGTGCACCCGACTCTGCCTGTACTCTCCCTAGCTACCTTGTGCTCAGACAGGACAGGGCGGGTACAAAACATGGGGGTGGGTTGTTGCTGTATTACAAATCTCATCTAAAAGTGACGGACATACCCCACCCCACCCCATGAGTTTATACATGCCCTCCTCCTATTAGGTAACACTAAGAGGCTTCACCTGGCCTGTGTATATAATCCACCAAAAGGTGGTGTTCATGGCCTCTCCTAGCTCCTTGACTGCCTCAGCCCCAAGGTGAGGACTAGTGAACTCCTAATGTTTGAAGACTTCAACCTAAACTGTCTGAGTGGGAATGCTAAAATCTGCGAACCCCTTCTATCTGGCCTTGCCCTCAGCCAACTCATCACCAAACCCACTAGACCCTCTTCCTCTGGGGAAAATGGCTCTCTGCTTGACTGGATGCCGCGTAATAGGCCAGACTGAATATCAGCCTCTGGCCTCCTCCATAATTCAATCTCGGATCATTCCCCCACATACTGTGTCTGGAGGGTTCTTAACCCCAGGGTCTCACCAAAAGTCATACAGATGAGAGATTACTCAAACTTTGACTTAAACAACTTCCATACCAACCTCAGCCTGATGGACTGGTCCCCTGTATTTGCAGACCCGGATCCCTCGGTTGCTCTGGACAGCTTCCTAACCGTTTTTACCCCATTACAAGATAGACATGCCCCACTCATTAAAAGAAGAGTGAGGGGCACAGTCACAAAATGTTTACAAGGGGAACTGTTTGCCCTGATGAAGCTTAGGGGCAAAAGCTGGCTTAAATATAAGGCCCCTGGAAACAGATTTGACTTTGAGGTCTACAGGCAACTTAGGAATTCATGCAAATAAGCAATTCGTTCAGTAAAGAGTGATTTCTGCAAAATCATCCCTCGAAGTGTCCACCAAAAACCCGAGGAGTTTCTGGCGCACTATAAAACATACCGTAAATGGTCAAGCCTGTCAGCAAGTTCCTGACTTGCTAATAAACAGAGTCAGTTGCAATAATGCCCACACAATAGCAAATGCTTTCAATGGCCTGTTCTCAGACCTGTCTGAGTACACCTCTATGCCTTCAATCTCAAATGATCTGGGTCCAACTCCTTGTGCTCCACCCCATCCTCCTCTCCCTCCCTTCTACTTTAAGTCTGTCTCCTCCAAAGAAACTCAGAACCTTCTAGTAGGTCTCTTCCCTTACTCCAGTGCTGGACACGACAACCTTGTGCCCAAACCGCTAAACCTGGAGGCCCCCTTCTTGGCCTGTCTGACCTCCCACATTCTTAACTCCTCGCTTATATCAGGGTCTGTCCCTGCCATTTGAAGGTGGCCCATGTCATCCCTGTCCTCAAGCATGGCAATCCCAAATTACTTAAGAACTATCAACCCATAGCGATTCTATCTGCAGTTAATAAGCTGCTTGAAAAAGTAGTGGCCTCCCAGATTGTCCTCTTCCTACAAACCTATGGCCTTCTCTCCCCTGAGCAGCATGGTTTCTGAAAAGGACACAGCACCTCCACTGCCCTTGCACAGGTCACCTCCAAAATCAGAACTGCGACTGATCAAGGCAAACTCAAGGGGGCTGTTTTCATCGACTTGTCCAAGGCCTTCAATCTGATTGATCACACCCTCCTGGGCTCTGCTCTCAAGTCTTTTGGCCTCCCCCCCATCCTAGCCTGGTTCTCTAATTATCTCTTGGGTAGGAAACAGTACACGAGGTTCAAAAATGCCATCTCTGGCCTATCGCCAGTAGCCTGTGGGGTACCTCAGGGGTCAGTCCTTGGTCCCCTAATGTTCTCCCTCTTTATAAACCAGCTGCCTTCAATCCCAACCTTCGGACATGTTATTCTATATGCTGATGATATGGTGCTCCTCACCAGTTCACAAAATATTGATGACATAAACTTTAGACTCAACTCAGATTTTGGTCGCATCCAAACCTGGCTCAAGGCAAGTAAGCTTGTCATCAACCTGCAGAAGACACAGGCAATGTTATTCAGCTCCCATCCCAAGATGAGAGTGTGCCCGGCTGAGCTCAGAGTTGTTGGCACTGATGGCACCCCTTTGATGATGGTGGAATCATTTAAGTACTTGGGGGTGACTCTTGACCCCCAACTGGATCTCTCCCTGTACATACTTAACTCCTGTAAGACAACAAACTGCAAACTGGGACTCATGTACAGAGCAAAAAGTTGTCTCAACCCAGCTGCTAGACTTGCCCTGGCAAAAGGGGTCTTCCTCCCCTCGCTTTGCTATGGGCTCACCTCCTTCATGAATGCCCCCAAAGCCTGGCTGTCCAAATGGGACACCTTGTATAACAACATATGTCGCTTCACCCTATCAGTCCCTCGTCTCACCCATCATTGTCTACTTTACTTTAGACTGGGTTGGCTCTCCCCTAGTAACCATCGTTCATTTGTTATGGGCAACTTAAGGATAACATCATCCGGTCATCTACTCCTCCGGCACTTGCTGACCTCCTCCAGCCTGCCCCCTCTGGCTACCAGCTGAGGTCCACTGAATCCCAGGCACTTATGGTCCCTAAGACTCACTCCCTTGTGGGAGCTCGAGCCTTTGCGGCTCTTGCCCTTAGAACCTGGAATCTCCTTCCTCCTCCTCATGTAAGAACTGCCCCCTTCCACAGCTGTTTCAGGTCCTCCCTCTGGGGCTACCTAAAACAAGCATCAAGCTGCCTCTGTCCTCTGTAGTCCACCGTCCGTGCAGTGTCTGTGAAAAATCCTGTCCGAGGGTGTACACTTATTCCAAAAATAAATAAACAAATATCACAAATGTTGCTGCTGCTGACACTGGTCCTAATTTCCCTGGCTGCCCCCGGGTTGTCATGCCTCTTACTGAATTGCATTAAATTGTTCACTGCCTGTTACCTGATTGTAGTTGATTGCTTATACCTGTCTGTACCATACCTGACAGTTGGACCCTAGTCTCTGTACTTTGTTTCTGCTGGTCCTTCTTGCTTGTATTCTGACTGTACCTTTGTATAATTTGTTGCTAGCCTCTGTACTGTTGTTTGCCTGTACCTTTGTAACTCTCCCGGGTCGCACCTGAAAATAGGCACTTGACTGTCTAGTGTGCTTACTTGGTAAACAAAAGCTAAATAAATAAATAAATAAACCCCTGAAGCATTGTCTGTTGCCATTCAAAGCTCCATTGTGAGTGTTATAGACTATGGACTCATTGTCTATGGCTCTGCCACTGCCTCCACACTCAAACGTGTTGCTACCTCCCTAAATAAAGCACGTCGTCTCATCACCGGAGCCCACAGTCTCACCCATACCAGTGACCTCTACTCTCAAACTGGATGGCTGCAACTCAACAACTGACTAAAGTATCAAACCTGCATCACAGCCAAGAAAATAATAATGGGAAATGCCCCCCCCCCAAGGGTTTGCTCCCTTCTCAAGACCAGAGTCAGCAACTGCAACACCAGAAGCTCAAAACCTCAATTACTGCAAATTCCTCATTGTCGTGACAACACAAGCTCAAAGGTCATTCGCATACAGGGCCCCTGAGCTGGTTCAATAACTCACCAGTGACATCTCTGTCTTCACTCAACTCTGGGCACCTTCAAGAAGCTCCATCACTCCTCGTTGCATCAAGCACCTGTGATTGCCCTAGCTGAGCAATTCTCCTTTTCGCTGCTGCCATTACCCTCCACTGCCCATGTTTACCCCACTCCTAGCACTTCTTTACTTTTTTCCCATGCCCAGCTTATGCACTCACCACTGTTCTGTCTTGACAAGGCCATCTAGGACACTATACTCTGTCCCATACCCTCCTCTCCTCTCCCACCTCCCATGTTTTAATACACCTCCAAGTGTACCATGTACTTGCACCCATAACCAATCCATTGTAATCATCAGTGTCATCATACCTCTCAACCTTTTGTCCCCCAAATGTGGAATATTGTCTGTCAAAATTTGGAACAAATGGGCAAAATGTGGAACACTTAATCAAATCTTTACCTAAGAAGCTCAAAACACTGTTAACATGTTGTATTTATGTTCAGAAAGTCTGTTATTAACTGAATAATATATTTTTTGCATCATTTACTATGGATTTTTACTTTAAAATGTTGACTTTGAATGTGGAACAAGTCCTCACAATGTGGAACATGGAGCTTTTGTGATGTAAAGTGAGCAACGTTCCTCATAATGTGGTACAGTTGAGAGGTATGAGTGTCATTATTGTTTTATTCTGTAATTTCATATCCTGTATTGTCTGTTCTTACTGATGTGGAACCTTTGTAAAACAGCCTTGGCTCAAAGGTACTTTGTAATCCTAGACTTAAATAAATAAAAATAAATAAAATAAATAAATTCAGACCTGCCTTTGTTTGTAAAGCCAGTCTGTCTGGGAGGTGTAAAGTATGGCCATTAAGATCATTAGCAGTAAATTAACCTAATCTTTTCCACTCTGAATTTTAAGTATGGGCTTTTACTGATATGACAGGAAACAGTTTTTACACCTTTATATGCACTCATGTGTTTCTTTTTGTTTTTCCTATATTCTGGTATGTTTTAGATCCATTTTTGTTAAAGTAATAATCTAACTTTTATTACCTTTGTCACTACTGGCTCTCATTTTTTGTATTACCTGAACATTCCATGATACTAGCTACAGTTTTACATGTCATTCAGATAAACAGCATGGAATGGTGTGTCTGAAATTGTGAACTGTCTTAGAAATATGAAAAGAAACAGCAGTAGCTGCTGAGGTAAAGGGGAACACAATGCAGTATTAAGGGTACCACAAGCTTCGATAATTAAGTTATCAAAAATTGGTCAAAGCATCAGAATACATGACTGACATGGAAAGGAAAATGGGAGAGTATTTAACAGAGGGCTGAGCAATAAGCTGTGGATGAGCTTGGCACATCCAGCAGATCTGTGTTTGATTCCCACAGCCACCACATACATACTGTATGACCCCGAGCAAGTCACCTAACCTTCCTGTGCTCCTGGGTCACTCCTGTAAAATGGGTTATGTGGCCTATGAGAGTTAACCTGGTTGCCAAAGAATAAAAATAAATACCTGAATAAATAAATCAGATAAATAACAGTATAAAAATGATTTCCTATCACTAGTAATGTCTTTTCCAACATTACAAATGGCTTTGGGGGAGTAGCGATATACTCATCAGACATAAAAAGGGGGTGGAGCCAGAGGCAGCGTTTGGGGTGTGGCTTAGCATCTAGTTATTACTTCATCCAAAGGTGGTGACTGTAGACTCCTCCCCCAAAGTCACTGACACTGGGCATAGGTTTACTTTTCAAAAATGCATGTTTAAAAAAAAGCTTCACTGAGCGAAGTTGGGGGCAAAGCTGGAAACTTTGCTATGCTATGCAAAGCTTGAGGTTTCTGGCTTAGTACCAACTTCTCTGGTGAAGTTTTCTTTAGCTGCATCTCTACCCATAATCCCGAAGGGCACATGGCTTTTTGACCTTGTTAGCATCTGAGATTGGCATAATTCCCCTATGCAGGACATATGTAGCATTACTTTTTTTATATATATATACCATTGGGATGGTGTGATTTTTAAGATTGGATTACATTTGCAATCATTTCTGGGTTTTGCATTTGGGTTATTTGTCCTATTAACATTTCCATTATGTAGGTGCCTCTCATAACAAGTGGCATGGCTGCAATGGCCCATCTTTCAAGTTAGTTAAGGATGACGCTAAATGGTGTGGCATTTACAGTCTGTATTCTACCATCAGGAGCAGCAGCCTTGAGTGTCCAGTTGGGAGTGGCAGCCTAGAGGTTTTGGTTGGGAGCAGTAGTTGAAGGGGCATGGAAGCAGGAGTAAAATGGAGGAAACAGCAGCAGCATTAAGTGCTTGGCAGTTAAAGTGAGTGCTAGAGCACTAAGAGACATGGCTGTTTGGTAAGTGAGGTTGGTAGAAGGTGTCTGGTTAGTGCTATTCTTAGGGAAGGGAAATGTTTGTAGGTTGACTTTCTGTGTTTGTTGGTTGGGTATATGGGAGTTAGTTGGGTAGGTATATGAGACTTAGCTGGGTAGGTATATAAGGAAAGGTTAAGTAAAGTTTTATTTATTTGATTATAAAGATGCAATGTGTTAGTATACTTATTACAAGTTGTAGTAAGGTGTTATTTATGTACGTCTACAGTTCGTAATAAGGTGTTTTTAGTTTGTGGTATACTCATGTCGAGTAAATTGATTTTGTATATGGCATTTAAGTATCATCATATATGGCAAAATAAATAATGGCCTTTTCTATAAGGACAGAGGGCTAGCAATGTATTATGTAAAGGTTATGCAGAAGCGATCTGTTTGTTTATTTATTTATGTCTTTGGTAACCGGGTAGGTGCACTGATCCAAAGGACCATTTTCAGTCACGACCCGGGCTACAAGGTGGCAACAGCATAAAAACAACAGTACATACTGGGCATAGTAAACATACACCCCAGAATAAAGCGGTGAGGAAAAAAATAAATGTACAGTAGATAAGCTGGATTAGACAATAACAAATAAACATAGACAAGGACAATGTGAGTAAAACAAATAGTACAATTTGTATTCAATAAACAGTATGCGATTACATGATCCATTTCCATACAGGTGCCAGCAACAATAGCTGTGCAGGTTCAGACAATCAACATTTTCAATGTTGCATAGGGATCAAAGAGAATCAAGGAGGATCAGGGGCAGGTTTGAGGGTTTTAAAGGTGAGGAGAAGGGGATGCTGTTTGACCTTGGGTAACTTTACAAGTGGCGTAAGCCACAAGTGAGGTGCCCAAGGTCAAACAGCATGAGTATAGATAAATTATTTGTCATACAAGGTTCTCTCAAACAGCACAAGTACAGATGAGTCATTTATCATACAAGGCCCCCCTCAGCATATTCCATTTATGTAATAGTCTTGGACCTTATATACATTCTTTTTAGTTTTGTCTGTTTTATTAAAGTCTTCTTCTTATTGAGGTACTTCTGCACCTTTTCTCCATGTTGTTGCCACAGCCATTGCCGTGGACGCTGTTTCTACAAGAGTCTCTGATGTTGTGACATGGCAGCAGATTGGTGGAGCAACTGTGCTGAGTGTTTTCAGCAGAATAAGGTGGTGGTGCCTTTAGCGAGCAAGTGGCATTGTGGATGAACAGTGTTGCAGTTTGATTGCCATGCTGCCTGGCTTCGCAGACTGTTCTTTTGGGAGATTCTCTTTTTTATTCATAAAAAATCAAGTCCTAAGTGTCAGTGGGCTGGTAATATATACACTGACCCAGCAACTTTTTCTGTGGTCGTCTGAACGAAGTTTGCCAGCTACTACTTTACTTCCTGTAGAAGTGTGTGGTGTGTGGGCCAGGATGCATTGCTCAAGTCTGAGAAAAAATAGTCTATTGGGGAGACTTCCGCAGGACAGCAGGGTTTTCTCTTTGGAATTTTGACCTTTTATTGTGGAGGCCTCCTGAAAGGGGAATGGGGTCATTAGTAAACAAACACTCGGAAGCACTCTGTTTCGATGGAACATCACCACACACTTTCAAATGCTAAATAATCTTTGAGAGGAAATTGGGTTCCACAGACTTAGAGATCAGATAAAACTGCAAGTCTGATGTCTCCTAAAATTTCAGGGCTGAAGTGGTTTCAACCAGGTGGATGAATTTTGGTAGAGGGAAATGACATCACAGCTTTGCTCAAATGAGACACCAGGAAGAGGGAGAGGTTATAAATGCTTCATCCAAGTTCTGTGTTCTCTCTCTCTCTCTCTCTCTCTCTCCCTCCCTCCCTCCTCTCTCTCTTTCTCTCCTCCTGCCTCCCTCCCTCCCTCCGAGTGGGTCCAGAGCAGAAAGCTAATCTGTGAGCCTGTAGAGAGACTTAAGGTAGAAAAGAGTAATGTGGACAGTAAGGTAAGAAGACCTTGTAACTTGTAAGGAAGATAGAAGTATTTACTTGCACAAAAGTGCAAGCCTATTTTTATAATCCTGTATAGGAACTGTTGTTTGACAATATGTAAATAATGGAAATACCTGAATCTTACTGCTGTATTTGGCCAACCAGTATTTAGTAATAAATTAGTTACTTTTGCATGTCTGAGGAAATGGTACCTGGATAAAGGGATGCACAGTTAGTGTCTGAGACCAAGAGTAGAGTGCGCCCTACTCAGAGTAGAGACCCTCACTACAGGCAGACTAAGGGGTAGAAGGTGGTGGAAAAGGATCATCAGAGCACTGGGGTCCACGTTATTGCTAAAGAGGGGACCTTGACAGCAGTGACGCCGGTCCAGATTAGAGGCAAAGGCCTGAGTGAACTTGGTGTGTTGACTGTCTCACTCACACGCACCTAGAGATATATATATTAATATGGATATACACAGATATCTATAATAGAACTCTCAGGATACAATGCACTATAACAGATTCCTGTATGACAAAAAGGATTAACAGCCATTACATTTGCATTATTTCTTGCAGCTACTCCACTGCAAAATTTTGCAGTATTGCAATGCATCCACTGTGGATAGAAAGATGGACAGATTGTCAGACAGATAGATAGGCAGGTAGACAGACACATAGTTGTTTGTGTGTGTGTATAACATATATGCTTGAAACTGGGAGCATGTACTGTGGAAGGAAATTTATTTATTTCAAAAGTTTCACCAGAAAAGATATACTGAGCTGCTAACAGCTCATTTCCAGATGTGCCCTGGGGGAAGGGTAAGTGGAGATAGATCAAGAGGTGGAAAAAATGAATAGTATTAACAACATTACAAAAATAGAAGTCATATACAGCAATACAGTATATCAGAGGAGCACAGTCCTGAACATTGTAAGGTAAATCAGTGCAACAGATACTGTACATGTATTAGATTAAATTGAGTTTAAATAGGCAGGGGGAAACTACTCATACAGGTATAGCCTGAGAATGAGGGGAGCAAAAAGGCCAGGGCAATACTAGTGGGGGGGAGGGAGTGTCAAGCGGTAGAGAGTTGTGGACAGTTGCAGGTAAGAGTACAAAAGTCACAATGAAGAGGCTTAAGGGAAAGAGCAGAAGAGGCAGAGTGGATTGACAAGAGAATTAAGGACCAGAGTTTAGGAAAGTGATATGAGAATCAGATTGACCAACAACTGATTTCCTAGAAGAAATAAAGAAGGAATGGAAAATATTACTACAGGGAGGGTAAAAAGAAGAAGGGAGAAGTAATTCCCTTGAGTGGTGGGAGGGGCTACTCTCGTAAATCATGAAGTAGATGGGTGAGTGGATTTATGATTTTTTCAGTCATTCATGAGTACACAGCACTTTTCTAGTGTTTGTCTTATATAATACATTTGGTCAGGCAACAAAATGCATTATTTCACTTGTTTAGTGATGTGATATGATACCCTATGCAGTAGTGCTGGAGTTAACCCATAGTGAATCTAATAATCCTTTACAAGCTTGCAAAAATCACACCTGAATATAATGGAGCCTGTCTCAGTTAGTCATCTAACTTGCAAGTCTTTAGAGATGGGAGAAATCTGCAAATTTCATTCCACAAAAAAATTCGCTAAATTCACTCATTTTGTAAAATATTTTGCTGGTGTAAAATGTAAACTTCTAGGGCCACTAGGGCAAAATTCTGCCATTCACCAGCAAAATTTCGCAATTCACCAGCAAAATGCCGCATTTCACACCCGCAAAATATTTTGCATAATGCATGAATTTCATGAAGTATTTCACATGGCAAAATCCACAATTTCACAGGAAAAATTAAATTTCACTGCATCTCTACAGGTCTTGTGATTGAATGCCAGAGGAACATGGCTGCTATAAGCTTCTGTGCTGTGTAAGGGCCATACACAAAGCAACATCTATGGCTATGACTGGGTACTGTATCTCAAAAAGAAAAGTGATTAATTGCAAAACCTACTTTAATGCATAAGTTAGGGTTATCAACAAAACCTGCTTTAATGCATATGTTAGGGTTCTCATTAAAATCATAAAAGTAAAGAAATGCTATGTCAGGGTTTTTTGAACTCCCATCAACATCCCCATTCACCACTCTATTGAACCCCACTGAACTGAATGCCAAAACACAACCTAGATTTTAAACATATTTCGCCTGTATCCTGCAGCATTGTCTCTCACAATATACAGTACAAGTGCAGTGTTCTTCATGTTGTGTAACTGTATTCCTCATGCTGTGTTATTAATGATTTTAAAGTATATGTTTTAAATCTGGATTGTGATCTGGCATTTATTTTGTTGAGGATCACGGGTGGTGGATGGGATGACGGGAGTTAGGGTTGGAAAATCCTGATGTTGCAATGCCTTACTTTAGTGGCTTCAATGTTAACCCTAACTTGTGAATAAAAGCACTTTTTCTGCAATGAATATTCATATGAAGACTGGGATTTAACATAGAACTGCATTTTTAAACTTAACCATGCTGGTGCCACCACATTACTGTATGTGGTACAGCAGCACCAGTGTAGTTGGGGCTGTGCAACAGTTTCTATGTTAAACCCTTAACTTTGCACCTTAATAGCTTTGGCAGCATGTAACAAAATTAGCTGAAATGTGGCATGTGTTATCTAGTATACTGTACAAGGTCTAAATGTGTGGAAAGTTTTATGTTGGCAGCTTGTGCAGTTTCTGAGATCAGCATATGTCATTTTTCTGTAGACATCTAATTTTTTCCTGTACTTCACATGGGTTTTTGGTTTTACTCTAATGCATAGATTTCACAGAATGGAAATGTTTTCTAAAACTTTTGGAGCAGACGCATGCTGTGCCAAGGTATTGCCTTTGGAAGGTTTTGTGAAAAAATATTAAATGGTTCTACAGTTATAAAGATTAAAATTTTTTTCTGTTCTGAGCATACTCAGTAGGGTTTGGGGGATAATGTTCTGATACAACACAAAGAATTCCATATCACTAGACCATTTTTGGTTGCTTGAGCCTCTTAGGGCTTTACCTAATAGGCTGTACTCCCTTTTGGATGTTTTTTTTTTTAGCTGCCAACTGCAGGACACACTTGTCAATGTTCAACTCCATCTTTGACTTTGTTGCCCTCATTCCTAGTTTATTCAGGTAATTTTGCACATCAGTACAGTCATTTTAATTTTAGATGCTGCCCAATTTTGTATCATCTGCTAACTTATTTATCCAACCTTTGAGTCCAAGGTGCATTTCTCTAATGAAATAAATTGAAAAGGTACTGACCAGTGACTGATCCCTGGGGTACTGCATTAACTCCTCCTCAATCTGAAAGGTGACCATTGAATCTTAAATTGTGTCTTCTTCCCAGTACCCAACTACTGAACCAGTTAGTTATGAATGGGGGCATACCTGATTGTTGTAGTTTCAAAAGCAATTCTCTGTTGTGGACCATATCAAAAACCTTGCTAAAGTTGTGATAAACCATGTTGACTGATTTGCCCTCATCAGTGGCTCTGCTAAATGGTTCAAACAATTTATTAAATTAGTAAGGCAAGATGACCCTCTTTTAATCCCATATTGAGTAGTGTCAATTATATCATGTTCTAGGAACCAAGAATCCAGATAATCTTAGATCAGGCTTTCCATAACTTTCAAACGGACATATGTCAAACTAACAGCTCTGTAGTTGTTCATATCAGACTTTGCTTTTTGATAAAAAGGGATGACTGCAGATTCCTTTGAATCATCAGGGACAATTCCATCTGTAATAGCTTTATTAAATATTTTGGTGCTAGGACCCACCACTTCTATAACAAGTTTCCTTAGCCCTTTGGCTGCCAACAGATTTAGAATGTATAGGAATTACTGACTGATAGATCAGTCTGTGGCACAGCAAGGGTTTAGGGTGGATGTCATCTCGACCTGGTGTTTTGTTTGGGTTTAAGTTTTTTTAATTGCTCATTCACAGAACTTTCAGTAAGAGGGTACTCTTCCCTGTTCATGGGGCAAGTAATTTCCTCCATTGGAATATCTTGTTTATTAAACACTGAGCAGAAAAAATGATTAAGACATTGTGCTATCTCATTATCACCACCAAGAATGTTCCCACTGTCACTTAGTGGTCTCACATGTTTAGATGTAGTTCTGATATTGCCAATGAATGAATAAAATTCACTGTAGTTATTCACAGAATTTGTGTCTATTTTGTCTTCCATCTTAATCTTTGTATGGCTTAATTCTGTTTTGTACAACCTTTGCAATTTTCTAAATGACTACATATTTCTATCTTTTTTCTACTTTTAGTTTTTTTGAACTGTTTCTTTTTCTTTTTAAGTAACCCTCTTCTGTTTAGCCAGTAGTCTCCCTTTTAAATATTTCTTTTTGGTGGGTATTATGTTCTCAGCAAATTCTGTGATCTTATTTTTAAAGATGTTTCATATCTCATTAACTCCCTTACTAGAAAAAATGTGTTTCCAATTACAATTGGCTGTTGTCCTTCTCAAAAGACTGTAGTTTTCATTTGCATAATCTTTAAACATTGTCAACCATTTCTCCTTCATGCAGGGTTGTGCAAATACCTTTTCCCAAATGTTCAGTTGAATATTCAGTATTCAGCAGCCAAATACACAGGTATTCATTATTCATGACACTGAATTACAAAACAATAGAAGCAGAAAACAGCCCCCCACTCACCTACCCCAGCCCAAACCCAGTACAATTCAACCCCATCCCCCACTCACTGTCAATAGCCCAATCCCACCATTCTCCCCCTCAGCACCCACAATTTGTTATTTATATTATGTAATCAGCTGGTTTTACTGTTACAGGCAACAAGCGCTTTCATACATCAGTAGGTGGCAGGCAATTGAAGAGGGTGAGTTGTGACAGTCAACTTCTAATTTAGAATTGGGTGCTTGCTGGGACGAGGGTGGGAGCAGGATGTTATGGGGGGGTTCTCATAGGATTTTTTTTTTACTGAAGACAAGCACTTCTTATATATATATGAAGACAGCAACCAGTCATGGAGGTGGGTGGATTGTTCAGGTTGCCCATCATGGGATTATTTATGATGTAATAATAATAATATTAAAAAAAGAAAGTGGGTGCTGGGCTAGGAGGATGGATTTGGGTGCTGACAGAGGGTGGGGATATGCGGGGGCTGAATTTTATTGGGTTTGGACTAGGGGACTGAATAGAGCTGTTTCTTTTGTCTTTCTTTTTTGTTTCCAAATATGAATAGTCTCCTATTTGGGAAGGGCTCCTGAATATTCTTGCTATTTGGTAAATAATATTTGGGCCCTGCACAGCCATATTTTTATATTTTCTTCATCCAGCACTCTAGCTGTCACCAGCAACCTCCCAGTCCAAGCCCTCCATTGCTTCTCCCACAGTAGGTTCTTCCATGGGGGATTTCTCCCCGCACCTCAGTCTACCCAGATTTGATGGGAGGTTGGCCAGCTGGCCAGTGGCCAGGCCCCTGGCTGGTCATTGATGTATGCTACCTTGTCATTGGTAGTATTTTAGCATATTCTTATCATGAAGGATGGTTGGCAAATCCACATGTTCAGAACGGGCGCAAATGCAGATACTGAAGGTATTTGGAGAGCTTTGCAAAGTGCAAATGTTTTTAAAGTCATGTTACATGACTGGCATGAATGGTCCTATCCTAGCCTGTTGTGCAAATTGTTCTGAGAAGATAAAGGGTGGAATGGATGAGATGAAGTTTGGGGGGGCAAAAGAAAATGGTGGGAAGGGGGAAACTTACCACTGATGGGGGGTACACTAGCATGGAGTAGTGACAAGAGTAGGAGCAGAGCTGCATGCATTTTGCAGTAAACAGAAGGGTATTGGCCCAGTTTTCAGAAGTAGCATCATACCACATAGAGCATACATAGCTAGTACTAGAGTACCAGATGTAATCCAACATATTTTGTAACATAGAAACATACAGTAGAATTTCATGACAGAAAAGAACTGCTTAGTCCACTTAGTCTGTTCAAATATTGCTTACCTATTTTGTCTCTGCAGACAATATCTGGTCTCACAACCCTCTCACCTCCTTTCATCCTATCTAATATACCTCGATGTCAGTCCTATGCCTGCTTGAAGACCCCTCCCCACTATCGCAGTTTCTGCCACGTCCACTGGTAGTCTGTTCCAGGCATCCACTACCATTTCAGTAAAGAAATATTTCCTCACATTAATCTTGAATTCTGCCTTCCAGCTTCATTGCACACTCCCTGGCCCTGGTGTTTGTTTTCATTTGAATGAGATGCCCCACCTGTACCCTAGTTATGCCTTTGAGGTACTTGTAGGTCTCTACCATATCCTCTCTCTCTCTCTCCGTCTCTCTGCTTTGTTCCTGGATATACATGTTGAGATCCCACAATCTCTCTTCCTAGAGCTTCTCATGCAAACCATGCACCATTTTAGTTGCCCTCCTCTGGACCACCTCTACTCTGTCTAAGTCTTTTCTGATCTGCAATTTCCAAAAATGAATACAGTACTCTAGGTGTGCCTTCACCCATGAGTGATATAATGGCAACACCACCTCCCTCCTATTGCCGAAGATACCCCCTCCCTATGTATCTCAGAATTCCACTAGCCCTACCCACTGCTTTGTCACACTGTCCTGCCCTTCAAGTTCCTCAGGTATGATAACCCTGAGATCCCTTTTCTGCCTAGTGACTGTTAGTACTCCCCCAGCCTATTCTCACAACTGGGATATCTATGTCCTAGATGCATTATTTTGAAATTGTGGGCAATGAACCCCAATTGCCATGTTTTTCCACATTCCTCAAGTTTCCCAAAATATCTACTCATTTTTTTTAGCCCTTTCTGAGTATCCATCATATTACAGATTTAGGTATCCTCTCCAAAGAGGTATACCTTCCCTTTTAACTATTCTACAATGTTCCCTATAAAGGCATCGAAGAGGACTGATCAGGTATCGAACCCTGTGGTACACCATTTGTCACACATCCCTCTTCAGAATGAGGACCATTAACCATCACTCTCCATCTCCTATCCTTTTACCAGTTTCTCACCCAGTTTACCACTATGGATCTTTCCAGGTTAGTCAACTTCCTAATCATTATTCTTTGTGTCATCATGTCAAAGATCTTGCTAAAGCATAAATAAGTCATGTCCTCTGCTCTCCCCTAATCAATTTCCATGGCCACACAGTTAAAGAAATTGATTATATTTGTTTTGCTTGAGCCCCCCCCCCCAGCATGCATCTGTGTTGTCTGTGGTCTTGCAGCCCATTGGATTCAAGATACTCTATCGGCTTATCTCTCAGTGATGTTTCCTTCAGTTTAACCACCAAGGAAGTGGGACTGACTAGCCTATTGTTGCTGGCCTCCTCCCTCCTGCCAGTCATATGTAGATGGACAACATTTTCCCTTTTCCGGTCCCTTGGAACCACTCTTGTTTTAGTGAGTTGTTGAACAAGGCCATCAGTGGGGCAGTCAGAACCTCCCCAAGTTCTTTTAGTACCCTAGGGTGAATCCTATCTAGTCCCATAGCCTTGTCCACCTTCTGGACTGCAAGTCCTATCAGCACTCTTTCCTCTGAAAATGGACCTGTATCCACCCTCCCACCCCACACTATCCCTGCTTCTCCCTGATGATCCGTCCCCTCCACCCTCCACTGTGAAATCTATGAAGAAGTACCCGTTTGAGATGCCAGTTTTTTTCTTGGCCTCCTTCTGCACAGCCTCTCCTGTCTACTCTTCAAATCCTTACTATCCCTACCCTTGTTTTCCTCTTCTCATTTATGTACCTTAAGAAATCCTTATCTCCAGTAGCAATCCCCTTTGGCAATTCATTCCTATGTCTGCACCTTTGCTCCCCTCACCGCCTTCCCTGCTTCCTTTTGCTTTCATAGGTATACCTCAGGGTATGACAGGGACACAAAAGGAATAGCAGGCTAGGGGTTTGTGAATACCTTACACCAAATAGTTGGCCAAAATATTCTACTCAGGGGCCACCACATTCAATGTTCCTTGTTGGTTTTCAGTGTGGAGGTGGGAAACAAGACTTCAACCTCCCCACATGGCAAGGCTAGTCTTCTAGCCACCCTCTCTCCCAATTCCAAACTTTTTTTTATCATATAAAATTTTATTAAAGTTTTTAAATTTCAGACAATACATCTCATGTTACAGTTACCCTCTGTACCAAAGATATGCTATGCAATTCAAATACATAGCATAATCATTATATTACATACAGTAATATATCACATATATAGTGAAAGAAACCATCAACCATTGTTTCAGTAACATTAATATAAACCTAACAAACTATTTTCACACCAATGCTGATCATATCTACCCATAATTCAGCTGTCAGGGACGGACAAGAGACATATTCTATTACCTGAATCCTGAGGAGAAGAGAGGATTCTCCAGTGGAGGGGGGAATTTACATAGTGAAGAGTTCAGATATGCACCCCATTTCTTAAAATAATATTCTAATTGGCCACGATGTGAGTGTGAAAGATGCTCCATCAGGGCCAGATGTGCTAAAGCTGCTTGCCATAAGGCAATGGATGGGTGTGAGGGTTGTCTCCAATGCATTATCAACCTTTTGGCCTCTAGAATTGCCAACATGGTCCATTCCTTCTGTGGCCTGGACAAGAAGGTTAATCCAGAGGTGTCACCCAATAGTATTCTAGGTTCCAAAGATAGCTCATCAATACCCAGGACCTGAGAACAATCATGGGCAACTGCAGACCAAAAAGTGGCTATCTTGGAACACGTCCACAAAATGTGAACCAGGTGGGATTCAGGTTGCTGGCATCTCCAGCACTTAGAATGAGACAGAAGTCCAGCTGCTTACAAGGCAGCTGGGATCCTGTACCACTGTAGGAGTATCTTGAGCTGTAAGAAATGACTTTTGGAGTATCTATAAACTCTGTGTGAGTCCATGAGGCAAGAGGACCAAGATTCTGTAGATATGGTCAATCCCATCTCTGTAACCCATTTAACCCGCAATTTTCAGTGGGATCAGCTTGGGAGTCTCTCCAGGTGGCATAGCACTTATCTATACGACCCTTAGCCAATGAAGATTGGTGCAGTGTAGCAAGCCAGGCCCATTGATTATGTGTCTTTTGTTTGGCAACAAGGTCCTGAAAGACGCTTCGTATTTGTAAGCATCGCCAAAAATCCTTATTAGGGAGATGGAATTTCTGTTTAAGCAGATCAAAGGATAATATGATGTCTGAATTTGGTAGCATTAAATCTTGTATATGGTGAATGCCTTTAGCTTCCCAGGAAAGACATTTGATGTGTTGTTCTCCTAGGGTGACATAGTTGTTACTCCACAGCTCAGCGTACCTCACAGAGGGGGCCAAGCCTCCTTGGGGGTGTGTGAACGGGTCATAATATGATGCCAAGCACGTTGAGACTCCAGTGAAACTGGGGGGAGACCTCTATCAGACAGCCCACCTGTGCCCAAAGGGCCCGAAGCGGGGTAGGCGACATCATAGTGGATTTGAGGTTTACCCACGGAGGGGGTGGAGCACTAGAGGGTACAAACCATTTTGTAAGTTGAGCAGCTACACTTGCAGTATGGTAGCCCTGAAACCACGGAACCCCTAAGCCCCCTTTCGACCAATGTGCTTAAAGCTTATGTTTCCCCCATCTGTGCGCTTTCCCTTCCCAGAGAAAAGAAATTACAAGTTTTTCAAGAGAGGAAAATACCTTAGATGAGATATGGACCGGGAGGTTATTGAACAGATATGTGACTCTGGGAAGTAAAAGCATGCGTATGGAGGCTACTTTACCAGGTAGTGGGAGGTGTAATTTACACCACCTCTCCACCTCTGTGGCCAGTTGTTTTAACAGAGGTACAAAGTTGGAGGTTTCCATGTCTGCCCACTTGTAGGGGATATAGATTCCCAAATAGGTAAAACCTTGGTGTGCCCACTTCAATTCTGTGCCAATTAAGCATTCCTGTGTGCATAAATTATTAAGAGGAGCAAGAGTGGTTTTCTGTTGGTTAACCTGTAGCCCAGAGAGTGATGCAAAGTCCCGTAGCACTGATAGGGCTATTGGTAGAGAATGTTAAGGGTGGGAAAGGGTAAGTAATAGGTCATCAGCATAGGCTGCCACAACATAGGACTTACCACGCATTGAGACACCGAACAGACCATGTGCAGTGGTCAGTGCCCTGATTAGTGGATCCAAGGTAACCAGGAAGAGCAGTGGAGAGAGGGGGCAACCTTGCTGGGTACCTCTAAATAGTGGGAAAGGTGGGGAAATATCTGAATTTGTTAAAACTTTAGCCGGGAGGAATTATATAGAGTCAAGACCCAGTGGCGAAATTGAGGTTCAAAGCCATAGAGGCAAAGAACTTCATGTAAGTAATTCCATTCAATGGAGTCAAATGCTTTAGCAAAATCTACTACTAAAGTAGCCATAGGGATCTTGGCCTTAGACGCAATCCATTTTAAGCTAAGTAGTAACCTGGTGTTGTCAGATCCCACCTTACCAGGCATGAACCCCACCTATGCAGGATGTATTAGGGATGTAAGAACTTTGTGCATTCTAGTAGCTAAAATCTTGGCCAAGATCTTAGTGTCTATGGGCAGTAGTGAAATTGGTCAAAAGTTAGCACAGTTATAGGGGTCGGTAGACTTTTAGGTAAGATTGTAATTAGAGCTTCCCTCATCATAGCGGGGAGAGAGCCTGAAGTGTGGGCATCCTGTAGAGCTAACAACAGGGGTTGGGCAATCTCCTGTGCCATTACCTGATGTAATTTGATGGTCAGCCCATCGGGTCCGGGGCCTTGCCCTGGGCCATCTGGGAGAGAGCCTGCTGAATCTCGGTGGTAGTGATTGGGGTATCCAATACATAGATACATAGACAGTGTCGGCAGATAAGGGCCTATGGCCCACCCAGTCTGCCCATTTAAGTTTGTAAGTTCAGTTTATGTTTTCCAGGAAGTCTGTCGCCCCTTACCCCTGACCTCCAGAATTCCTTTATGTCTATCCCATGCATTCTTAAATCCCGTGATTGTTTAAATCCCATGATTGTGATTGTGATTGTAATAGTGTGACTTGTTCGGGTAGCAGGGCTGGTATAGGAAACCGTTGACAAAAGGTGGTGAGGTCTTGAAACAACTGGGTAGGTGATCGAGATGCTTGAGACTTATACAGTGTTTGATAAAAGGATGCCATGATCTTATTGACTCCTGCAGGATCCGTAGTTAGTGAACCAGAGGAGGTACGAAGGGCATGGATTTTAGCAGAGGCCTGCTGTTTACGCAACTGAAAGGCAAGGAGTTTACCTCCCTTATCACCCACCTCCCAATATGAGTATTTGGACCTCAGCATTAGCCATTCAGCTTTATTATGTAACAGAGCATTGATCTGATACTTAAGTCACATTTTCTACGGTATAGGGAGGTGTCCCTGGTTGCAGCTGATGAGGCCTTGAATTGCAACTCTAGGGTCTTAAGCTCTGACTGCAAAACCTCCATAGATTTTTTCCTAGCTTTATTACGGTGTGCTGCAAATGCTATAATGTGGCCCCTAATATAGGCTTTGAAGGCCTCCCATACTATACTTGGGGACACACCACAGGCCGAGTTAAGGGCAAAATAGTCTTTGGCAGCTTTTACCATTGCTTGCTTAAACTCCGGGTCTTTGACTAGCAGATGATTACACCCTCATTTCGTCCCCGTAGTTCTGTGGCCTGTGGGGGTGTATGTGGTAAGAACAAGTGCGTGATCGGAGATGAGGATGCTACCTATGGAGTTGTGAGAGATTGCTCCCGATGCCGCATTATTTGCCAGCCAGTAATCAATATAGCTATGTGCTCCATGGACAGTGGAAAAATAGGAATAGTCATGCCCAGAGGGGTTATCACACCTCCATACATCAATTAAACCCCACTCCGCCTGTAAATCTAGTAGGGCTGCATGAGCTCGAGGGTGTGTTTGTGGGGTGAGTTTCGATTTGTCTAGGAAAATGTCAGATACTAAATTAAAGTCCCCTCCTAAAATAAGAGGAATATTGAGATTAGGTTGATTCAGTGTGGAAATAGCTTGACTTAAACCCGGAAAAAAATTAGCCTGGTCACAGTTGGGAGCATACACATTAGCTAGGATCAACGATCCCACCAGAGATGTCAATTTGACCAGAATCCATCTACCTTGAGAATCATATCTAGACTCTTCCACCACCCACAAGCTGGATCTACGAATTAGGATGGTAACTCCCAAAGATTTAGATGTGGCAGTACTAGCATGGACAGCACCAACCCATGATTTCTTAAGCCAAGGGACAGATTTATGAAGCAGGTGTGTTTCTTGAAGAAAGGCTATATCTGCATGCAGGGAATGAAGAAATTGTATGACCTTGGCATGCTTAATAGGATGATTAAGGCCTTTAACGTTCCATGACACTAGGCGTAGGCCCTGAGGTATAGAGGAGGACATAATATGCCACTGATATAACAACTGGGTACTTGCCCCTTATCACTAGATGAAAAATGGGAACTCAGAAGACGTATCTTGGTGAGTTGCCAACCTATTCCACATCAGTAGATGACTGCAATGGGTATCAGGGAG
Organism: Neoceratodus forsteri; assembly: GCA_016271365.2. NCBI lineage: Eukaryota > Metazoa > Chordata > Ceratodontiformes > Ceratodontidae > Neoceratodus > Neoceratodus forsteri. The sequence goes on from CM057458.1 coordinate 1,333,046,950, forward strand.
ATATAACAGCACCATTGGTCAGAAAATAGATACAGAGGGTATACCAGTCAAGGTAGTCTAAACACCAGTAATGAGACTACAACAAAGGTTATATAAAGACAAAAGCAAGAGATATAAACACTTTTTGTACCAGAACTCAATTGTCATTCAAAGAGGACTATAACAATTTAAATAGCGTTCTTACGCTAAGAGCGAGGAAAGCTGTGGCGAAAGAGAGTACAGAAAAAGGAAATGTACCCTCAGCTACACAAGCTTCCATGTGTCAAGAGAGGATTAGGTTGACCAAAACAACTCGCCAATCCTCATCCATTAGCAATCCAGCGGTAGCTGGCGCAACTCCCGGGGGGGGTAAAGGTGTAGGAAGGTAACTGGATGGGAGGGTGGAAGGGAGGAGGTGGCAGAAAGTGGGTAGTCACCCCAATCGACCATTATAAGGGCTGTTTATTAATTACCCAACATTGATGTATCTTCAAGAAGCAGTTATGCTTCCAAAAACCAAAAGAAAACACTTTAATAGCTATGGAGATACCAGTATAGCTAGAGTACTGTATGCTACCCAATGAAGTGGCAGGCAAGAGCCAGCCTAACAACCAGGAAATAACTTATATACAGTACTATTAAACCATTAACAAGGGTTAACTGACTGAAGTAACAAATACTGACAAATTCAAGAGTCCAGAGTTACCCTGGCCGTGGCTGGAGTCATCACCCGAGCAACAGCGGCGTATGTTTTTTCCCCAGGCTTAAGTTTCCCGATGAGTTCCACTGCTTCAACTAGCGAGGAGTCTGGGATGTCAGCCCAGTCCATGGATGGGGCTGACTCTGCTTGTGAAAGTTCAGGGCCAGGTGAATGGCAGACTGGTGAGGCTCCTGATGCGTCATCGCGTGGCATCTTAGCCGGAGGGGCAACGTCTTGCAGGTCCAGGGTGGGTTGTTGGCCGCTTCTCGAGCATTGTCTTTGGCAAGTAGAGGTTCCTGCAGATCTGGGGGGGGGGAGAGATGGTTGTTCAGCAGAAATATCCAGGGTTAATGTGCGAGAAGCATTATGCTTCCTGTGGGAATCTGAGAAAGAGGGACCTAGTCTGGCTGAATATTTGTCCCTGGGGGGACAGTCCACCTGAAGATAGATTCCTAGTGGTTGCATATGGTACTGGAGCATCCCACAGCCTTCTGGATAATGTAGTCTGAGAAGGTAGATTAGGCCACTGCTTGCAGATCCAGCGCTCCACCTGACCAGGACTGTCTGCCAGGATCTTCTACCCTTCCTTGGATACCAGAAGATTGGTGACTCCTCGAAATCTGTAGTGAAAGCTATGGGCAGCCAGAAATTTCTTCAGGGGTCCATACACCTGACGTTTGATAACAGTGTCTTGGGCAAAGTCTCTGTAAAAAGAGATAGATGCCCCTTGCCATTTGATTTCCCCCAGATTGCAAGCTGACCTTAAGATATGCTCCTTAGTTGAAAATCTGAGGAAATAGGCCACTATAGGCCTTGGTGAATGTGCCAGTCTGTCTTTCCTACTAGTGATGCAGTGGGCCCTCTCCACCTCCACCGGGCCTCTCCAGCGCTCCACTAGTATCGTGGGCAGGAGTTCGTTCAGGAATCTCTCCATGGACGTTCCCTCAGCTCCCTCTGGTACACCTATGATTCGGAAGATATTATGTCGCCCCCTATTTTCGTGATCCTCTATTCTGGCCAGTAAGACATCCAATTTTCCCTCCTAGGTCTGCATCTTTTTCTGGAAGTGTATACATTATTGTTCTAAGGTTTCAACTTGTTGTTCTGCCACATTTACTCTATCTTGTAATTGGCGAACATCGGCCGTAGTGCCCGTGAGTGTGGTGCTGATATCGTCCACCCATATCAATAGGGCCTCAAGCATTCGGGTAATGTAGCCAAGTGAGTCACTAACAGAATTAGATGCAGGGGATGCTGGTAACACAGACGAGGGGCCATTTAGAGAGTCTTCTGATGCCATTCTCAAGGTAAAAAAAAAAGATTGCTGCTTGTAATTCTTACAGCGTACCCAGCTGGAGAAGAGTGTAGTTGGGGTATCAAGCTGAAGACTATAGCTGAGGCTTCACAGCCTACCTGTGCCAGGCGACTCGCGAGTACCAGCACTTAAATTAGCTTTGTCGCACCGTAGAACCGCAGGATAGTAGCACCAGACGATTGGGGGGGTTCACCTGTGTGGAATGTATTTAGTTTAATTAAGGTATGTCCTGGGGTTAGGCCAAGCAAGCACAGATTACTAGCAGATTTGGAAGAGCACAGGATTTGGGCAGCCATTCCTATGGTGGCTAGCAATTCCAAACTTTTTGAATCCACCTACCCCATTCAAGGAGTCCAACACAGTTAAGAAAAATTATAGCTATTTGTTGGTTTCTTGCAAGGAACTGACTGTATCTTTATGATACCCTCCTCCCTAGACCAACTACCCAGTTTACTCTTCTTGGTCCTGTAAGCCCAGTCCTACATTTGGAGGTGGGCTAGTGCCATGTATCCAAGCTAGGCAGTCACCCCCCCTCCCCACTGCAGCAATCCCCAGCCTGATCTGCTCACCAAATCACAGCTGATCAGATCTTACAACAAGTGTGAGTTGGGCGGGCAGGAATGATCTGGAGGGAGGGGGCAGGGCAGCAGCATCAGTAGTACTGACACTAGGCAGTCTGACCAATTAGAATTATCTCTGACATCCAGTGGAATATCCTACACCCCAGTAGCCCCCAGCCTTCACATGTTCCATATACCTTATCTGTTATTAATATACTGTATGAACCACTCACCCTGCCCCAGTCTCAGCACTGAATGATACAACAGTCCCACTGCCACCCCCCACCTCAATCTAGTCCCATTTAATCAGTAACAGTAACTCCCCACACACCCACTGGCACCCAGAACCCTCCTCTTGCCCCTATTGCCCAAAGGATATATTACATTTAGTGAGCCTGTAATAAACAAACCCATCCCCAGCAGTGACCACAGATCAGTCTCTTACATCACTGATTAATTTACACTTAATGAAATGGGGGTGCAATAGTAGTAGTAACAGTAAACTGGTCACTGTTGTCAGCCAATCAGCTGGGATCATCTATTATGTGAGATTTGAGGATTGGATGAGGGAGGGAGGTCAGTGCACACCAGGGACAATTCATTGCAAGAGATTTGCATAACATGTGAGGCAGGGGGATCGCTGGACACCAAGGATAATGTATAACATGACATTTGGGGATCAGATGATGGTGGGGAATATTGGATGCCAGGGATGATTCACTGCAAGTGATTCAGGGATTAAGTGAGGGAGGGGGACAACTGGATGACAGCATGATCAGTGTAGTCAGTGGGGGTGTTGGCAGAGCATAAAGTGTGCTCCACCATCCCCTGATGGGGTGGGCTTGGTTGATGGTGGCTTTTGCTTTGAACGCCATTAAAAGGTGCTTTATGTTCATGTTAACTAGTGCTGCACTGGCAGACTATCAGCACAAGCACAAGGCTTTCAAATTCTCAGTGTGCACATGATAATGAGATTCCACCTCATTACCATGTTCATCTGGAGGCCCTCTGCACTGCAGCACAAATCACTTTGCATGATGAACAGTGAGACTATCATTACAGGCAGCTCAGTGACCACTTAGGAATGCACTGCTGTGTGCACACAAATAGTGTTACCACTGGCACAGAGGCATCCATTATGATTATGATGCCCAAGGACTTTTCGCTGATTTAGTAGCTGTGTTGTTCTCAATAAATTTAAATAAAGTAAGAGAATAGTTGTTACAATAAAGCCATATTTAAAAGAAAGCTTGAACTTCACCTTTGCAATAAATATGCACCTAATGTGAGCCATAACAAAACAGAATAAAGCAATGCACATGCATACATTTACTTGTAGTAGTAGTAATAAATGTATTGTTCAACAAATAGTCTTTACAAAAATGTATCGGTAGTACATAAATATACAGATAAGTTCAAAAACAGCACACCAAGAAGAAACACTGGTATAGGAAATTGATTCATCAATGTGTTCAATGACTATTTCTGGTTTCTGTGTAGCTCTAATAAGTTATGGAGAGGTACAATAAATAAAGTAAAATAAAATTACTGTACAGCTAAAAAAGCATCCCATTTAGACTATCAATAGTGCTACTTAAAAAGTGCTTACAGTGCCAATCCCATATGTAACATTAAGCCAATTATAACATGACAATATATTTGTCCTTTGACCAAATGATGTGAAGGATCTACTACTGAACACCAAAACTCGATAGTCCGACACCTGGAAGCCCGAGATGATGATCCTGACACAGAAAATCCTGATAGTGGGATTTTGCCAACAGCGGACTGCTTTTTCATGTTTCGAGGGCTTCTCCCCCTCACCCCCACACCTCCATTAGTTATTATAGCTAACTGTCCCGGAGGCAAAATCCCATTGTTGGGCTCTTCGTCTCGGGCTTTCGGGTGTCGAGCTACAGAGTTTCAGTATTCAGTAGTAATACCAATGTGAAAGCGAAAATTAGACAACAGGGAAATGCTGAGGTGCCACGAGAGTCTTTCTAAGGCCATTTTCTCCAGTACAATATCCAATCTATAAGCATTTGTACTGGACATTAGTCACACCTAGGAGGCATCATACAAATAATCACATATGTAATTTTGTCTGCCATTTAACAGGGTAACATATCTAGTAGAGAATAACCTTAACATAAAAACACAGAAACATAGAAGTTGACGGCCGATAAAGACTGCAAGGCCTATCAATTTTGCCCCTTTTTTCTACATTATGAATGTGCCATAGGCCTTTACTCTGTCAATGGCCAATTTATTCATACTCATCTGTATTTCTCCCTTATGCCTCTCCCATGCCTGTTTGAAGCCCTGCACTATATTCATATCCACCACTTCCTTAGGTAGGCCATTCCATGCATCCACCATGCTTTCTGTGAAAAAGAACTTCCTCACATTACCCCTCAATCGGCCTCTCTCTAATCTCATGCTATGCCCTCTTGTCCTGCTATTTTTCTTATATTGAAACATGTTAGACTCTTTCACCTTGTTAATGCCCTTAAGATGTTTGAATGTGGGGGGGTCACGTGATGGCAGCCTAGACAGAGACATTCGCCTCCCGGAGCTCCGTTGTTCACGTTCCCGCTTTCGTTCATATTTAGCGTCGTTTCAACTCGCTAACCCTTCCCAGTGCGAGTGGGTAATTCCCCTCCGCACTGCCGATCACGATCCAATGGATGCTTTATGAAAAGCACCCCCCGAGGCATTCCTCCTCTGACTCCCGAAAGAGAAGGCCGCAAGCGGGCTAAGCAACAGGCAGCCAGCGCTGAGAAGATGCCCACTCCAGAGGCTGCTTTAACCGAAGCCAGGTTTTTAGAGATTATGCAACCTCTGCAGATGGCGGTTGATTCAATTTCTGAGGACCTGCATGACATTAAAAGTACTGCGGAGGCTCTGACTAAGAGGGTAGGGGACTCGGAGGTTAGGATTACCTCGCTGGAAAGGAAGCAGGAAAGGAGCGAATCTGACTTCATAAATATGAGGCATAGATTGAAAAAGCTTGAAGAAAAGCTGGGGGACTTGGAAGGCCGTAGTAGAAGGAACAATCTGGTCATTATTGGTCTGCCAGAAAAGGAAGAAGAGAATGTTATTATCTCTTTCTTGCAGAAGCTTTGCTATAAAACAGCTGGTTCCCCTCCGGGGGGGGGGTGTACATCATTGAGAGAGCTCACCGTGCACTCCTCCCGCCTACACAAGGGCAGCCTCCCAGACCTATAATTTTGAAATTTTTGAACTTTTTGGATAGGCAACATGTTCTCTCTAAAGCAAAGGAAGCAAAGGAGTTAACATGGGAAGGTAAGAAGATTCGCATTACGCAGGACCTGCCTTACTCGGTGAGAGTTCGCAGACAAGAATTTCATCCAGTTATTTCTAAACTGGTGGCGGCTGCCAAGCCATTCAGGGTTAAGTACCCGGCTTCATTGTTGGTAAAGCATGAGGACAAATGGCTTTCTTTCGATTCTCCAGCCCAGGCCACACAGGAGCTGAAGACCATTTTCCCAGAGCTGTACAAATGACTCTGAGTAGCAGCGTTTCTTGTCTGAGGTGTTGTATATAGATACACCTGGATGTCACAGGGCAGAGGGCAATTTTCGACATGCAGCATGTGATATTTCTGAGGATTTTCTGAGGATTTATTGGGAATGCTATCTAAGATTTCGTATGATTGCTAGCCGGTGGCTACTGACCATTGATGTTCGTTTCAGTCCACAAGGGACTCCAGAGTTACTTTGGATGAAGTTTTAGTAATGGATGGTTTTGACCTGGACCACTCACCATTCATATGGTCATGGCCCTAGCGTCTCTTACTGCTTTAGATGTAATTTTTTTTTTTTTCTTCTTCTCTTCTTCGGGCCACTGGAATCGACGTCGAGGGATTTGTTATGGATTCACTCTGCTTTTGTGACCTCTCTTATTCTTACTGGAGGATTGTTATTTTACATGATACACCTTATACTAGCTCTATTGTTTCTGGTAGGAGGACATGTTTTGGTTGCTCAACCATTGCCTATGGAACACATAGTGACTCTATTATCTAGTATACGTGGCAGCGTGGATTCTGCTGGGTGGCCTGATGGACTGTGCGATGCTTCCAGATGGTGCCGTTTGATCACTGAGTTGCTGAATTTGCATCGGACTTATTAGCAGGGCCGAACCTGCAGGCCTTCTCCAAGGATTGAATTTTTTATTTTTTTTTTTATTTTTTTTTTTTCTCTCTCTCTCTTCCAGGGACCGGGGATTTATTGAGTGTTTATCATAGTGGGGTTGGAATTGTTGATGTAGCTGAGTTGGGTGTAGTTTATGATGTATGTCCTTTTTCCGATTAGGTCACCTTGGGTACATTGGGGAGGGTATTTACAGTTATATTGTTATCTTTACCTATTACTGTTAAAGTTTGTTTGATACTAGAGGCTAGTGTTTGTAACGATCATGGGTGGTGGGGGCGTGCTCCGGGGGGGAGGTTGGGCAGTTTGGGTTGCTTAGTACTGAATCACGTGGGTGGAACACTTGGGAGTGCAGTTTCTCTGGGAACTGGGGTATGTCTGTGCTTTTAGGGTTGGGGGGTAGTAAATGGTGGATATTAATGGGGGTGTTGGAGGATGTTTGGGTGGCACTTTTTTGTGTGTCGCTTGGACTCCTATGTGGGAGGGTGGGGTTTCAAGGTTACACACCGATTGTACTTATTATGGTCTTGTTAACTCAGGAGCATTGTATATATCTATATACTGCTGTAGTTCGTTTGATTGTCACTCTTTTTTTTTTTCTTCTACATCATTTGAGGGGCTCGAGAGCTGGACAGCATGAGTACTTCTTATAAATTTATTAGTTGGAATGTTAAAGGAGCCAAGGATAGGGTCAAGAGACAAATTATATTAAAGCATCTCCGTTATTTAGGAGCACAAATTGCCTTCTTACAAGAGACGCACCTGAAGAGGAGTGATATCCATTATTTTAGAAGGGCATGGGTAGGACAAGTTTTTGGCACTGGTGTCTTTCGAATAGGGTGGGGTGGTTATTCTCATAGCTAGGAATATTCCTTCAAATTGGTAGAAGAATTTGGGACCCGGAGGGTCGGTACATTATTACCCATGGTTTGTTAGAGTCCTTCCCGATAGTATTGGGCTCAGTATACGGTCCCAATTACGACCTCCCAGCTTTTTTATAAGATTACTTAATATGGTAGTATCTAATCCCAAAGCTTTACGGTTTTGGGCGGGATTGGAATCTTGTGCTGCAGAATGATATGGATAGATCATGTAAAGTGAGGCGAGGTTTAATGCCAGCACAGAGGGCACTGAAGGAGCTTATTAGTAAGGCCGCCCTGGTTGATGTCTGGAGGGTATTTAATCCTACGTTTTGTCAATATACCTTTTTCTCCGCCGTACACAAATCATATTTTTGAATAGATTATATTTCACTCAGTTCGCTTGCAATATCTGGGGTAACTCGAGCTGAGATATTTACCAGAGTTATGTCAGATCATGCACCAGTCAGTCTGGAATATAGGTTATCCTTGGGGCCTAGACGGTCTCCACAGTGGAGATTAAATTGCCAGATGTTGAAGGATGAATCCTTGCTGATGCACATTCTGGACTTTATTAAAGATTTCCTGAATAATAATCGAGGTTCTGTGGATCGCAAGGATCTACTTTGGGCTGCTTTAAAGTGCTCCCTGAGGGGAGAGCTGATTAAATTGGCCTCTAAGAAAAAACGCAGGCAACAGGCGTAATTGGATTCCTTGCTTGGTTTGATTAGGGTGGAGGAAAACAACTTGTCTCGTGCCTCGACAGTGGCAGACTGGGCTAGGCTCCATCAGCTGCAGGCCCAATATGCAAGTTTAATGTCTCAGAAAGCGGAGCTGGCCCTTTTGAGGACTAAACTTCATTATCTCGATACAGGGGATAGAGCGGAAATTGCTTGCTATACGTCACCGTCAATTAGATTCTTCCGTTTCTAACGGGAATACGTATGAGACGAAGGAGCAAATTTGCACGGACCTGGGAAATGGCGAATGCCTTTGGCTTGTATTTCCAGGAGTTATACACGTTGACTCGAGTGTAAGCCGTCGGCCGAGGGCATTGAGCAATTTCTCGGTCCGTGGAGTTGCAAAAATATCACAGGCCGATGCTGCACTTTTGCGTGCTCCTATTACGGTTTTAGATATTCAGCAGGCCGTCCAGCAAATGCCATAGACAAATCCTGGTCCGAATGGGTTCCCTAGAACTTTTACAGAGCCTGTGGCCCTGATATTCCCAATTCTAGAGGAAGTTTTTCAGTTTTGGTTTGATAATGGAATCTGGACCCTGGTTTCCTGGATGCGACGATTTCCTTAATCTTAAAACAGGGAAGGACCCTCTCAGTATGGATAGTTATCGGCCTATCTCCCTTCTAAATACTGACATCAAAATCTTAGCAAAAATCTTAGCTAATAGGTTGTCCAATGTTATGGACAAGTTGGTTAGTAGGGAACAAGTCGGTTTTATGAGGGGGAGGTCGCCCCAAGATCACATGAGGAAGTTATTGCACTTGATTACTGTGGTTAAAGATGCCGAGTTTCCTGCAATGCTTATCTCATTAGATGCCGAAAAGGCATTTGATAGGGTTTGCTGGGATTATTTGTTTGCCACCCTTTCTGCTTTTGGCCTACCCAATGTGTTTCTGAGATGGGTTCAAATCCGTACCTCCCTTCTGCCAGGGTTAAATATAACGGGATTATGTTACCGTGGCCGTATCTGGAGCGCGGCACGAGGCAGATGTTGTTCTTTATCCTCCTACTATTCAACCTATACTTAGAGCCTTTTATTACATAGGTTGGCTAGTAACTGTTTGATTAAGGGTATACAGGTGGGGATGCCAGATATGCGTATTCGGTATATGCTGATGATATATTATTGCATGTTGAAGACCCGAATCCTCGGTTCCAGCTATCTTGAGGAAATAGATGTCTTTTCCAAAATATCCTATTATAAGTTAAATCGATACGAAGACGAAGATTCTTTCCTTAAATACCAATGTCAGGAAAACGGACTTATTATCATTTGGCTTAGGTTGGAGACGAGTCTCTTACGATCTCGGCATAAATATTAGTTCCGGATTGAATTATATGATTAAAAATAACCTTGGTACTCTGGTTAAGACTATTTCTGGGATTTGGATAGGTGGAAACTGCTTACTCTCACTTTTGGGCAGGTTGAATGTTATAAAATGAATATTCTGCCTAGATTATTGTATCCTGGGTATGCTTGGAGTATACCTCCAGATGTCCTGGTTTACCCATTTACAGAGGGTGTTTAATTTATTTATTTGGAAGGGGAAGAGGGCACGCAGGTCTTATATCAAGTTAACCACCCCGGAATTAAAGGGAGGTCTAGCCGTGCCATCTCTCTTTCTATATTATGTCACGCAGCATGTGAGTAAGTTGGTCTATTGGAGTGCAAGGAACGTCCAGCCGGTTTACTTGCCTTTCTGGGTTGACATTGAGCGGGGGTTGGTGAGGAAGCTGAGCTGCTCTCTTTGGGCTCTGCTATATGCTTCCCCGTCGGATATACCCAAATCACTGAAAAATAACCCAATGGGGTGGTCGTTAAAGGCCTTTCTACAGTTGCAAAATTACTTAGCAGTTAAATGGTACCTATCCACCAAGCAACCCATTTTGAGAATCCCTTATTAGGGTGGGGGTGAGGCCCTGCCTGTTACCTTGGCCCCAGGTAAGTCACCCAAGAATCTCGGATTTTTGGGGAATGGGGTCCTCAGCCTTTGACCAGTTGGTGAATACTGTCGGGGTTGTGGACCAGGACTTCTTCAAGTGGTTGCAACTTGGTAAGGCCTTAGCATCCATTTTTCTCAGCGGCTCTAGTGATTACGGGACCAAGACGCCGACAGGCTTTTCACCTTAGCCTCTCAGCCAAACTCTATCTCTAAGGTATATAAAATTCTTCAGGAATGGGACCACAGACTCCCTCCAGGGGTCTGTTTCTATTGGACTAGGGAATTGGGTATATCTGAAGTACCTGATCTCTGGAGGAAGCTATGGCTCACATTGTATAAATATGTAAAGCAAGACCGGTTGAGAATGGTTCAGTATAATTTATTGCACCATTTATATTTATCCCCATCGCGATTGTGTAGATATGGAGCAAAGGATACACCTCTCTGCACGAGGTGTAGGAAGGAGGATGGTACTTTATATCACATGGTTTGGTCATGTCCTCAATTCAGGCCTTTGCGGTCTATCAATAATCTCTTAGACCCTGTCCTTGGCTTAACAGACTTGTTTACCCCTGAAGTTTGTTTGATTAGTCTTTTTCCAATTGGTACTTCCAAGGTCAATAAGGCTCATATGTCACTTTTATCTGCCGTGGCTAAATTGGTAATCTTAAGACATTGGACTAGTGATAAAGCCCCCTCCTTGTTGGAGTGGTACCGTGAGTGTACTTTGGCAGTACAGTTGGAAAAACATATTGCTTGTGTGCAGAACAGACTTAAAGCATATACAGCGCTCTGGGGATCTTTTGAAATGCTCCTTATGACCTGGAGGCCTGGCCCTCGGAATATCTCAGGACCAGCTATTTAGGTTATGTTTATGTGTGTAGCCTTGGGGGTGGGAGGGTGGTGGAATTTGTCTCTTGGACAAATGGGTGAGTTAACATCAGTCTGTTGTATATCATTCTAGCCCGCACTCTAATTCATGTACTTGCATGGAAGTGCTTCTTGTGAAAATTAATAAAGATGTTTAATAACAAAAAAAAAAAAGATGTTTGAATGTTTTGATCATATTACCTCTCTCCCTCCTTTGCTGTAGGGTATACATATCGAACTCCGTTAATCTGTCCTCGTATGTTTTCTGATGCAGTACCTGCACCATTTTAGTTGCCTTTTTCTGGATTGCCTCCATTTTGTTAATATCCTTGTGCAGGTACGGCCTCCAGTACTGCACACAGTACTCCAGATGGGGCCTAACCAGTGTCTTGTAAAGAGGGATTATTACCTCCCTCTTATGACTTGTGATACCCCAACTAATACACCCCAACATCCCTTTAGCCTTACCTACTGCTTTAGTGGTCTGCTTGGATGATTTCAGGTCATCTGTGATGATGATGCTCAAGTCTCTTTCTTCCCTTGTGATTGACAGCAACTCCCTCCCCAACCTATAGGTAGCTTCAGGATTTCTCTTCCCTATGTGCATGATCCTGCACTTCTTTGAGTTAAACCCCAGTTGCCACTCTTCCGACCATTTTTCCAGTTTTTCCAGATCTCTTCTCATTCTGCCCACCCCATCTGGATCATCTACTCTGTTGCAGATCTTGGTGTCATCTGCAAACAGGTAAACCTTACCCTCCAGTCCATGTGCAATGTCACTGTTGAAGATATTGAGGAGGACTGGCCCCAGGACTGATCCCTGAGGTATTCCACTTGTGACTTAAATATTTTCTGACTGTATACTGTTTACCACCATTCTCTGTTTTCTGCCTGCCAACCTGTTTGCCACACAGTTGACCAACTTCTGACTGATCTCAAGCCTACCCAGCTTATTAATTAATCTTCAATGTGGAACAGTATTGAAAGCTTTGCTGAATTCAAGGTAGGTGACATCAACTGCACCCCCTTGGTCAACCACTCTGGTTACCCAGTCAAAGAAATCTATGAGATTAGTTTGACAGGATCTTCCTGTTGTAAACCCATGCTGTCTTGGACCCTGTGCTCCTATGGATTCCAGGTGTTGCACTATCTTTTCCTTAATGAGTGCCTCCATAATCTTGCCCTCTACAGAGATAAGACTGATCAGTCTGTAGTTCCCTGCCTCCTCTTTGCTGCCACTCTTGTGGAGCGGGATCACATGAGCCCTTCCCCAGTCTTCTGGGACCTTTCCTGTGCTCAGAGACTCACTAAACAGTTCTGCTAATGGCTCTGCTAGTTCCACCCTTAGCTCCTTTAGTACCTGGGATGTATGCCATCAGGCCCCATTGCCTTGTCCACCCTGAGCTTAGCGAGCTCTTGTAGGACCCTTTCTTTTGTGAAAGGACTTGTGCACACCACCCTTCCCCTGTGTCCATGGTGCTGAGCTGTGGGCCCTGCCCTTCCTTCTGCTCAGTAAATATGGAGCAGAAGTATCTATTTAGGATAGATGCTTTTCCTTGGTCCTCCTCCACACGATCCCCCTTATCCCCTTTGATCTTAGCAATACCCCTTCTTTATTTTCACCTTTCACTAATGTATCTATAGAAAGTCTTGTTCCCTACTTTTACTGTGTGTGCTAGTGTTTCCTCAGTTTTGGCCTTTGCCTGCCTTACTACCTTCCCTGCTTTCCTTAGGGAAGTTTGGTATGCCTCCCTATCTTCGTTCTGTTGCATTCCCTTATATTTTCTGAAGGCCTACCTTATGGCTTTGATCTTTTCTGCTACTGTTTTTAGGAACTAAAGTTGTTTCCTCCTTCTTTTGTGCTTGTTTTTCTCCCTAACACAAAGGAATATTGCTTCAAGTACTGCATTCTTAATGCTTGCCACTTTGCCTGTACTCCCTCACCTGTATTTCTTCTTGCCAGAGCTAGCTTAACTCTGTTGGCCATCTTATCAAATCAGCTCCTCTGAAGTCCCATATTTTTGCCTTGGAATGGGATGATTTAGTTCTAGTGGCCAAACTGAACCATACCATGTGATGGTCATTGGCCCCCAGGTGACCTTCTACCTGGAGATATGTGATCCTTTCCCCATTAGTCAGTACTAGATCCAAGATAGCCCTCTCTCTTGTGGGTTGTGTACCAATTGTTTGAGGCCCTCACCCTGCAGGGAATCCACTATGTGTCTAGTTCTTGCAGATGTTCCTGCTGGTATTGATCAATCTGTATCTGGCATGTTGAAGTCTCCCATTATCAGAACCTCCCCTTTAGCTGCTATGTTTTGAATATCTTCTAACAGTGATGTGTCTATGTCCTCCCACTGGTCTGGAGGCCTGTAGACAACCCCAGTTCATATGGCTGTCCCATTTCCTGTTTCCAGAGTGACCAACAGTTCTTCTGGTTCCCTATGTGTATTCTGAGTTTCTTTAACTTTGATATGTTCATTGACATAAAGGGCCACTCTCCCCCCCCCCCCTTTGCACTTTGGTCTCTTCTGAAGAGTACATAGCAGGGTACTAAAGTCTCCCAAGTTTGGTTACTGGTGAACCATGTCTCGCTAATGGCTACTATGTCCAGTTTAGCCTCTGTCATTGTTGCCTCCAGGTCTGGGATCTTGTTTCCCAGACTGCAGGCATTTGTGTACATGATTTTCCATTGACCAGATTTTAGTGCGTTAGTTGTGGGGTGAGGTCCGGCTTTTCTTCTGCATGTCGTATGGTGATCTGGACCTTTTTTCTTACCTGGTGATGCAAATGAACTACAAACATGATGAACTCCTGTTTGATAACTAGTTGAGGGGGGAGGGGTGTTCTTCCCATTCGATGTATCTGGTGCTGCACCCCCTCCCCATTTGCTAGTTTAAATATTGTATAAAGATATCAAACTTCTGCCCCAATGCACTGACTCCTTCCTAAGTCAGATGCAGTCCATCAAATTTAAATAACGTTCGCTCCCAAAACTGTTGCCAGTTACCTACAAATTTGTGTCCTTTTTCTTGGCCCTCGAGCCACATGTTTAGCTCCCCATCTCCCCTTCTCTGACCTTCTATCTGTCTACCCCCCCCCGACCAGCAGGATCTCAGAGAAGGAGATGCTGTATGAAATGGTTGACAGTTTGTCTCCCAGTCTGATCAGGTGTTCCTTGGTCTCCACAACTGACTGGCTGGCAAGATCGTTAGTCCTTATGTGTACCAAGACATCGATGTTTTCTCCTGTTTCCTGCATGATTTTAGCAATGCGGTCCCTTTTTTCAGTTGGGGGCAGGTTTAGAGAGCAGGTCTGAGGGAATCTAGGGGTGTTGTAGGGGAATGGAATCACCCAAATTAAACCATTTTTCTTCAGTATAATGTATTCCCTAAGGTATCTTAGATGCTGCTCATTTGTTTGGTTGGTTTGTTTCATCTCCCAACAGTTCTAACAGTCTCAAATGTATTACTTAAAATCATGTTTGAATATGAAATGAGATAATGAGATGGATCACGTAACCTTGGATGGTGGATGGTGGGATATAAAAACCTAAAACCCTATTAAAACTCCACACCACAGAAGGAGATCAGTACAGCTTTGTAGTTCAATGGAGTAGGAACTGAATGCACTGGCCTAACCTGATTCTGATTTGATAAAACTTTATTTTTATACAGGATTGATTGTTAAGATTTTTACTCCTATTTACAACAATGTCCTGTTTGCTGTATCACATCAAGTTACTTCACAAAATATCTTTACACATACATTTACACTTACAGCAGTACATAGAACAAAAGAAAAACATTCATTCTTAAATAACACAGTATGTTACCATTTACTACCTATCCTGTGAAAGGATTCCCCCTCCAAGTGACAGGAGTTGGTTAAGAACCTCACTTAATCCTGATGAATTTTGGACTTTAAGGTAAAGGAGTCTCATTTTTTTTTCTTACTGTATGTTTATTGTTTTTCTGTTGAACAGAGAGAAAAATGCAGATCCTCATACCAAGCTAGTAAACAGTAATAGCTGGCACATCAAATAGACTATTCCCCAAGAAAGTTGATATACAAATACAACAGTTGACGGTTTGCAGTCTTTTAAAATAGGAGTGAGAGGAACCCAAGAAAAATGTCTAAAGGTAGAAGAATATACTAACTGCTTCATAGGCTTGGTAGCAGTCCTGTAGGGAGAATATCAATATATAAATCAAATGCAAACATCAGTTTGCTATGAAGGGTATTTCTCCTGAACCGTAATACCCCTTCCAATCCCCCCATGTCAACCTCAATAACTCTGTCTATATAATATGAAAGAACAGCAATACATAACAAATGGAGAAATATAGGCATGAACAAAAGCTGTGCAAGTAAATAGAGTACACTGCAGCACTTTTTAAAACTCTCAAGACTATCCCCCACTGACATGCGATACCGAAGTGACAGATGCTTCGTGGGGGCAGGCGGCCTGTGCACAGTCTCCTATAAAAAAAGTCCCCAACAGTCTCATAATGCTGAGCACAGCATCCCAAAGGTCATTGCCTAACAATAAAAGTAGAAGCATAACCATACCCCAACAATAACAGATAGGTACAGCATACAAGTAAGGAATGAGTCATTGCAGTCACCTTAAGTAAGGATCACTAATCAAATCTCATTTCAGTTCTCTCCAGCATAATCTTCCTCGTTCAGTGAGTCAGATCTCTGCCAAGCTGTGAATTCTGCCTCTGTCTTCTCCAGCCAATGGGCCACATCCCTGGGGTGGGAGAATTGTCAACTTTTACCTCCACTGATGAAGCAGAGCCCCACTGGGAGAAGAAATGAATGCATGATCCCCAAGGTTCTGAGGTGCTACCTGACCCCATTGAATTTCATTTGGCGAGCCTTAGTCTGGAAAGATAAATCCAGAAAAACTTTGATGACTGAAGCATTGATAGCCAATGGGTAAGCTGTTGTGGCCGCCATGAGCAGTAAGTCCCAAACATCAAGGCAAGAGGTCCATAGCAAGACAGTCTGGGGTTGTGAAGTATTTTCAGGGCAGAGTCTGGAATCAACTTGGTAGGCTCTTCAGGGAGTCCCACTGAAAATCCAGGGAGACAGCATGGGAGTTTTTCAGTCAGCCTTTTATGTAATGAGTAGATCAGTGCCATTTGCTCCCAGCAGAGTACTTTCCAGCCAAAGTCTGCCTACCCACACTTCATTTTCAAGTGCCTTAAGGTGCCTATGGAGCTGGGTGTTTTCATGTGTTAGTGTGGCCACTTCTGATTGCATCAAAGTTAATTGGTTTTCCTGCTCTGCCACCAGTCTTGTCAGGGTCCTGATGGCCACATTGCCTGTCTGTATTTAGTGTTTTCTCAATTTTGTGTGCATCTCTTTCATCGTTTCTACAATGGTGTGCTATGGAGGCTCCATCACCCTGCTACTACTAGGGCCTGCTGCACTCATGGTGTCTCCTGATTTACCATCAGCCTGAGACCATTTCTCCTGCCCCTGTTGATTCTTTGACTGGACCATCATCAAAAGTGGTATCATTCTTTCCCTCAGGACTTCAAGAGAGTGAATCTGAAGGAAAAGAAGGCTTTTTTTTTTTTTTTATTCAGTCTGTTTTATTGCCATATTTACCTCATACACATTAACATACATTAGCTGGTGAGACCAACAGTCCAATGACAATTGCCACCTACATACTTTTATCCAGCAAGCATAATAAATCTATATTTGCTTATTAAACCCTATAAACTCTATCTTAATTAAGGACTAAAGAAAACCCCTCCCCCCACCCTCCCCAACCTATAGCAGCATTCACACGCCATTAAGAAACCTAGTGATATCATACCTTCGGTGTTCTCTCTTACAAACAAGACCTGGAGCCCCACGACATCATTACTGCTTTGAGCGGGCCCCACTGAGTGTAATATTTCCCAGCTTTGTTATTCATTCTGGCAATATGTGACTCTACTTGCAACGCTTAATGTGATCTCTTTATACCATTTCTCTCATAGACGGGTTGTGGATTCAGTCCAGTGCCTCAATATTATGGCTTTTGCAGCTGCTGATACTAAAGCCATGTATCTTTTTGTTGCCTGGTCATCCCATCATCGAAATAGTTTAGCAGGCATATTCTAGGCGAAAAAAGAACATCTGGGCTTAGCAATTGTGATAAAGAGGTACTAATTGCCCTCCAGAAGGGCCGGATTTTGGAACATTCCATATTATATGATATAAATCACATCCTCCCATCCCACATCTAGCGCAATTAGCTTGAACCCCTTACCCATCTGTGTAATTTCACAGGTGTAATACATATTATGCATTACATTAAATTGTTGAAGCCTATATCTATCTTGCTTGATGTTTCTATACATATTTGACCAAATGTACTTCCATGTGTTACTATCCTCTGGTATGTTTAACTTATTTATCCAGTAATGACTAATTCCGCTTGGTAGGCTATCATCAAGCCGTTGTAAAGCCTTATAGATTCCTGAGACGGCATGCGGTTTTATGGCTATTTGAACTAAATCACTTATCTCAACTCCGCCATTCATTCTTATTGCCTTTACTCTACTAAAATGAGCTTTTATTGATTCTGAAATTTGCTTAAACTTAAAAAATTGCTCCTTCATTTCCGGGAATCTATTACAAGCCTGCACATACGTCATTAATTTACCCTGTGGAGCCAAATCACCGAGCTTTAGGTCCATTAAAATCTTCCAATACCGGGGTGAAATTGGTATCTTTTGGATTAGTAAATGAACATTCTGTATTAATGCTTGTCTTCATACCTGCCAATTGGTCTTTAGAAGTTTTTGAGTTTGCTGTAAAGCTCTTACTGACCAACCAATAGGAGTGTCTTTTAATGCTTTCCGTAGTAATTTGACCGTAGTGTATGCCAGCGTATTTAGCTTTACCATATGCTTTTCAATTAAGTCTCTTTCAATATATAGCCAGAGTGGTGTGTAAGAGTGCAGTGGAGAGGATATAATTGCTTTGAACCAATGTGCTATCTTACTTATGTGTGATGCTAAGTAATATTTATAGAAAGATGGCAGCGAGAGCCCTCCTCTCTCCCTGAAGCCTGTCAGTTTTTGATATGATCTTCTAACAGCCTTCCCTTTCCACAGATATGCACTAATCACCTTTCTTAAATTGAGAAACCATGTCTTAGGCAAATAGCAGCCCAACATATTGATAGGGTAGATAACCCTCGGTAGTATATTCATTTTTATTGTTTCCATTCTGGCCCAAAAAGATAGGGGTAGTAGATTCCATCTGTTTAAATCTAACTTAATTATCTTAAGAAGGTTACTACAATTTTCCTTAATCATAGAGCCTATTCCTCTCATAATCTTAATCCCAAGGTATGAAAATTTTAGTTTCCAGACCAGACCTAATTCTTTTGCTATATTGGGATAGCATCTATTATTTAATGGAAAGAGTTTTGTTTTGGAAGTATTAATTTTATAATTGGATACCCTAGAGAATCTAGATATTTCCTTTAATATTATTGGTATACCCGTATCGGATCTTCTAAATGAATCAGGAGATCGCCTGCATATGCCGATACTAGATATCGTCTACTCCCCAGTTTGATTCCTTTGACATCCTGTAATACTTGAAGTCTACGAATCATTGGCTCAAGATATATATTGAACAGCAGCGGTGACAGTGGACATCCCTGTCTTGTACCACAAGTTAAAGAGAAGGGGGATGATAAAAGTGAAAAGAAGGCTTTTTTATAAAACATTATTGATACTGTGGTTGTTTTTACAGAGATCAAAAGGAGGGCTGAAATCTGAAGCATCCGTCCTGGAAGTCAACTTTCTAGCACTCTTCTTTTTTGTTGTATGTTCAAAAAAGATCCCTTGTTATCCCTAAAAACCACCTACAGTATTGCATCTTTGTCCATTTATTATACCTTTCTGTATAATAAAATCATGGTATATGGTGTGTTGCATCTTACATAAAGACTGCTTGTCTTCTATGATACCCACACCTGGCGACAAGGGCTAGGTTGCCCAGTCAAAGAAATGTAGGTTTTTAAGCCAGAAATGGGAGTCCTTCATCCTGCTGTAACTCACAGTGCCAAATAGAGCAAGTAGCTGATTCATGTTTGATGGTGGGTGCCATAGAGGAAACGCAATGGGGTGGAGGTGTGGAGGTCAGATTGAGCCCAGGGTGTGGTCCTTGACCCTTGTCTCCTTAAGAAACAGCCTTGTGAACTGATCTTGTTATCTACCTTAGTATATGGTGCTCATAACGTAGTAGGAGCAGAGTTGCTGACAAGTGCCTTAGCCTCAACCACAAAAACTATATACAAACTTCTCAGGCCAGCACATACTAAACGTTGGGGGTAGTATTCTATAGAATATGGCCTCCACACGTGTGAAGTGCCTTGAAACGTTTGTATAATGTTTGTTTTGCAAGCCTCTCACTCTTTAAACTATTTTTTATAACAGTAGAGTGCAAACCTGTTCATGACATTACATAATTAAGGCATTAGTATTTGTTAGTCAGCAAAACATTTCATCATATAGTTTTTTTTGGCAAAAGAGTATTTCTGGCATCCTTTGAGTCATGCTCAGTTCAATTAAAAAAACAACAACACTTATGCCAAGGTTACCTGTTGAATGTTCATGCCAGAGTTTTAATGTGGATGTACTGTATTAAGATGATGTTACCTCATGTGGTTGATGGTAAACAGCACAGCACTATGGACTATACCAACACACCGCATAACCAGGGTACATTGGCATAGATATTACTGAATGCTGCAGAGCAGAGTCCTGTGGACCCCACATGGCATGCACTATGGAGGTGCAGGATGCTTACTCACCCGATCCCCCGGCCACATGGACAGCTATGCACTGGGGGCCAGCAGGGGTGTGTCAGGGGTGTGTGCCCACACTCCATGTCATTCACAAAAGTGCAGAATGCTGGGTGTGGGGGGCACTACTTACACCTGGCATCCTAGCCATAAGGGTTACATGCCCCTCCCCATGTTGCCACCACTGCCAGCGGCCAAGATGTCAGGGTGCTGCAGACCCCTGTGACATGCCACCCCACCTATGGTGGCCACGAGGAGGACCAGGGATGGCCAAACAGGCATCCACTTCCTAGTGTGGCCAGCGCACTGTGCACTGGCAGCTGACATCTGTTTCCTGCAGGTGCATGGGATCCACTGGCAGACTGGGTCCAGTCATCCCATTGGATGTATGCCCAGTCCAGGTAACACCCCTTTGTGCACCTGCACGGGGTGGGGTGGACAGGTGGCCAGCATTAGTGAATGCCGGTACTGGTGCATCTGTCTGCAGGTGTGCAGCTCCGTGGGTGAGGTATGTGCATTTTATGCATACCTACGCCCCATTTGTGCATGGGGGCTTATATGAAAATATTTAATATTTTCATGGTGAGCATGGGATGGGACTGAGAACTATTAAAAACTTCAAAATCCTCTATCTTGGTTTAGGAATGACAGAAAATAAAAATGGAGTCACTTGATATGTTTGCCAGACATTTTTCCCTGAAAAACAAATTATATGGTCACTAATAAATACTGCTGCTTTAAAACAGAATTTTTGAGGGCAGGGGTGTAGCAATCAGAGGAAGGCTGTGCTCACACTCTGCTGTTACTAGTGCAGCATACTTGGGAAAATTATAAATTAATTACTTGTTCAAGAGTCAGACACTGACTAATTTAGTATTTAGCAGGTAGCTACTTGATATAAGTTGATTGTCCTTGAGTTGTCAGCAGCTCTTTAAAGAGAAAAATGGCCAGTCCTGATTATCAAAAATTGGCATACTGCTGATGATTTTAACCATATTTTAACTATTTTGAATTTATTAAGTCAGTCTGAGTGTATGCTGCTCCTTTTATTGTGTGTTCATGTTTCCTTCTCTCCTAAGTGACTTTTCTTTATCAATCTGTTGGTGCCACTGCCATGCTCATTCCACTGCTAGTCTTCTTGTCATTAACACTGAAACTACCAAGACAATAAACTAGGTACAGGACATGCCCTTTAGTTACTGCAGTTTTGGATACAAGCATACAGCGTTTGTTATGTGAAAATCTTCCATTCTTCCCTTACAAGAATTAGTGTAAATCTGTTGAAATGACCAGTGTGAATGTACCACAGGAGCAGGGTGGGTGTGCAGAGCAGACTGAGTAGCAAATGAAACAACTAGTTAATGGTGGCCTATTCAGTGCAACAAATCCAGAGCTGCTGTCTAGCATTACATAGTCATTTAAAGTTAAAAGGGACTCTACGTCCAGCATGTCCACAGCCCACATTATAAGCAGGGGGTAAATGAGAGCAGTATGTTGCATAGGATAGCTCAAATTCCAGTGAATGGAACTGGATTAATTTGATTCTAAGCCCTTTCTCGAAATTCAGAATTTCAGTATTGAGGGCCAAAAGTCTGAATTCTGAAGAAAACAACCAGAAATGGAATCAAGATCTGCTTCTACTTCCAGTTCTGCATGCTTGAGAAATCTCTCTTCACCAAGCACAGTACTCTTCTGACCATCAGACTCCAGACTCCCAATACCTTTTATTGGCAGAAATCAGAGAAGTTTGTAAAGAACCTGCAGCTGCAACCCAGGGAATGCCCGGGAGTCATACTAAGGTACTAAGGTAGATTGCAAAAGCAAGAAGGCAGAAGCTCATGAAGCTCTTATACTAATTCAAAACATAATAGGAAAGGTTATACCCTTTACAAATAAGACCATCCAATCTGTATTTAAAAATATTTTTAGTTTCACTAATAATAACATTTAGTGGTAGCCTATTCCATGGACCAACAACTCTAATGGTAAAAAAATATTTACGACTTGACCTAACAAAGGGTTTTCTAACTAATTGTAAGGGATGTCCTCTGATATCGTGACCGCAGTTTTTAAATTCCAGACCCAATTCAGACAATAAATAAGGGTCTTGAACAATATCATACAATAGCACAAGGTCGCCACGAAGACAACGTGTAGTTAAGGGCATAAGATTTAAAATAGCAAGTCTATTCTCATAAGGAACATCAAAAAGCCCAGATACTTTTTTAGTGAATTTTCTCTGAACCCTTTCCAATAACAGGCATTCTGTTTTTTTGTATGGATTCCAAAGCTGTGAAGCATATTCCAAATGTGGTCTTACATATGCTCTATATAGAGGTAACAGTACATCCTGTTTTCTAGATCTTATATTACGCAATATAGACCATACCACTTTACCGGATTTGTTAATGATATTATGTACTTGATTTTTATAAGAGAAGTTATCTGAGATATTAATTCCCAAATCTCTCTCATCAGATGTAGTCTCAAGTAATATGCCATCCAAATAATAGGGACATTGTGGATTGCTAAGGCCCAAATGCATAACTTTGCATTTGGAGATATTTAAAGTCTTACCCCACTTCTTGACCCATGTTGTAATGTGGTCTAGATCCTGTTGAATGACATCAACCTGATAGTCAGAGGCACATGGTCCACCTATTTTAACATCATCAGCATATTTTGTAGTGAAAGATGAGCAACCTGAAGTAAGGTCAGCAATAAATGCCTGAAACAGGCATGGGCCCAATACTGAACCCTGTGGCACCCCGCTAGTCACCATACCCCTGGCTGAAGTACTTCCATTAATAATTACTTGCTGAGAGCGATTGTAAAGCCAATTGGTTATCCAATTAACTAGAAACCAGTTTATATTTAGTTTATGAAGTTTAGAAGTTAAGGCCCAATGAGGCATGATGTCAAAAGCCTTACTAAAATCAATGTAAATAATATCACATGGTACGTTTTTATCTAGTAAAGAACTGATTTGTTCGAAAAAACATATTAAATTTGTCAGACAACTTCTGCCTTTTTTGAAGCCATGTTGTTCTACATCATGACAGTCCAGGACTGGGGATATTAAATCTTTAATTAAACTCTCTAATAATTTACAAGTAGAAGAAGTTAAACTTATAGGCCGATAGTTTTCCCCATTGTTTTTTTGGCCCTTTTTGTAAATAGGGATTACATAAGCTTTTTTCCAGTCCAGGGGAACAAAATTGGTGGCCACAAAATATTCAAACATCAATTTTAAAGGAACTGTAATTACATCAGCTAATAAAAATAATAAATGTCCGGCTATATTGTCTGGACCAGGACTAAATTTTCCTTTAAGTTTTAATAATTTATCTCTGATAGAGTCCAGCGAAAATTTCACTGGTGAAACATTGGCAGTATTTAGTAAAGCATAATCATTATTTGAGACTGAAGAACCAGTGAAATTTTTATAAAAATTTTTATTAAACAGTTCGGCCATTTTTTTTGGCTCATATATCAAAGTCTCACACTCCAATAATGGACCTACTTGACATGTTGGTTTCCATAAAGAGTTAATATAAGAATAAAATTGTTTACTGTTAGATTTATTGGCGCTAGATGCTAGATTTAGTTCCCAAGTAGATTTGGCCTTCCTGATCATTCTTTTGCATTTTCTTTGTATATGTTTATAAGAAATCCAACTAGAAGGATTTTTAGTTTTTTGATATTTAACATATTTCTTGCCTCCTCCCAAGTCAATTGTTTGCTCATCCTGTGGCTGTGAGTGGAACTGACTGTGAGGGTCCTCCACCCTGTCTACTGGTGAGATGGGTGCTGCTGAATGAGCCACTGTGCCCCACTAAATGTTCAGTCTAGGGCATGGAGTCACTCCCCCCCAACCCATCTACCAGCTGGCCTACTGGTCTAGCACAAACAGGGGAGTCACAACCAATGAAAAACTGAAAGGCCGGCCCAGCTGTCATGCTCCTCAAAGTCATACTGGGCATTATTAGCTTTACTCATCACACTCACTCTCCCAAGTGTGCTTCACATGTCCCTAAATGCAGTGGGAAATCGGAACAGAGGAGGAAGCCTACCTGCAGCACACACTGAGTTTTAAGCCACCAATCCAGCCACTGAACTATGCACATCTGGGGTGATTACCACAGGGTTCGGTACAGTTAGGTCAACAGGATAGTGGACACAGTCAAGGAAGTGTGAGTACGATGATGAGTGAGAGGTCAGTCCACCAGCATGACCATGGAAGAGTGTGATAGCCCAGCTGACCTTCAGTTTCAATGTAGTTCATAAATCTTCATTTGCTACCAGCCAGCCCAGAGGCACAGAGGGCTGAGGCACTGGTGTGCTTTACTTCTCACCACGTCAGTGACCAGAGTTCGAGAACAGCTTGAATCACCAGTGGTTGGTAGGGGGAGGGCTGGGACAGGATCGAATGGCTGCCAGGCAGCTCTCCGCTCTTGGAGCAGGGTGATGTGCTGTCTCAATTCTTGGCTGCTCCAGGAGTAGGCCTAGTGGTAGTGCTGATTTTTGGGAGGCAGATTTAGTTCTGGGTGGGTGGGTGGTAGGGAATGTGGTTCCATAGCACATGCACACTTCCATGTGCATGTGTCTTCTGTGTCCCCATGGCACTGAGACAAGGGGAGAAAAAACAGAAAAGTGATGGTGAGGGCTTAATGATGCCTTGCTGCCTACCTCAGGTGCACACTTCTGACAGGAGTACCTGGTCCAACCTGGATACTTGGACTGGGGGGCAGTTGGTCCTCCCTTCTTTGGTCCCACCACAGGAAGCAAGCCACGGGAGGACTCTCTAACCAGGTAATTCCCAGAGCAGGTGGCGCCAGTTGAGACTAGGTAGTATAGGGCTGAACAGCCACTCCCTACTGTCTGTGGAGAAAAAGCTTCATGGAAAATAAAAAAAAAAATTTGATGCTATGCTGCAATGCTGCCAGCTACTTCTGTGCTAGCCACTATGGTACCGAGAGGGTCAGTCAGGTCATGATGCTAGTTGAGGCAGGTCTAGTCAGGTTAAGAAGGGAAGAAAGAGACTACTGGGCAACAGGAGGACACTCTCAGACACTGAGGGGGCCACATGGGTCACAATTGCATAAGTGATGCCAAATTATGATCCTGTCTCCATTTTCCATGCCATCCAGTGCTTACAAGAAGCACTGGTCTCACTGGTGGTGCAGTAGGATGACCCTCAGACCAGAATGGTGGATGATGGACACACATGGAGGCAGAATCCAGGCATAAGCTGTGACAACATACAAGAATGGGTACTGGGACTTGGGAGGGAAACTTGGGTTTTTGATTAACTTTGCTTCTTGTACCAACTGGGTGGAAGCTGGGGGGGGTTTGAGAATGGACACAATATTGGAGTGTGGAATCAGAGCTTACAAGTCCATCTCTGATTCCGATCTGATGCCTTAAATTGAGGTGGAATGAAGCTGAACTGAAATCGGAATTCCAAAATTTCAAAATATACAAATGAGATGGAATTCATTAATTCTGAGCACCCCTAATGCTTTGAAAACATGTAATTATTTTTAGGCATTCTTCAAAGTGTTTTGGAATTTATTGTTCAATTTATTTCCCATTTGTCAAGCCTGACCCATCAGAACTGGAAACCAATTCCACACACCTCTAACTATGATGTCATTAACAGAGGACAGTGATGCGAAATGTAGACAATCAGACAGATCAGAGGAGATCTAGTGGGTAATGATTCTGTCTCATGTGGAGTTCCATGATTATGGCAAAGATGAAGTGAAATACATACAGAATAGTGGATGGGCAACCATCCATAACAAGGCTGTGTTTCCATTGAGGAAGTTGATGACATCATAGAGACCTCCAGAGCAAAGCTTGAGAGATCTCTAAGATGTCATCAACTCCCGAGATGGAAACACAGCCTTCCTTGTGGATGGTTGCCCATTCACTGTTTTGTATAGTATGTGGTTAGTCCTTATTGTACACAACATTCTTAATCTTTACCTTTTTTTGTTTTCTCATGCTGCTCCTGGTCCCACTCACTCCTGCTTCTCCTGCCCCAGCTTACTCTGTCTTCTCAGTCGGACCATGTTGGTCCAAGAGATCGCCTTATAGTGGCTTTGTCCCTCTGTCACTGCACAGCTTCATTTTTTTTTTGCGATTGTTTATACTCCTGCTTCCATAGCCTTTGCAATCTGGGGGAGCCCTAGCCTCGTCACCCTGGCATCCACCAGCTGGCACAGTAGTGGCCCCAGGGCATACCCTTTCTGGTGGGGCTGTAGGGAGACCCTCCCCCTCCGAGACCAGATCAAGTGTTCCTGTGCCGTGACTGGCTGGGTGCAAGGCCTGCGAACTCCCCCTTCATCCTCTGTGGTTCATTTTTTTCCTGGTTTTCCTTCTTGCCAGGGCAGCATGTGCAATGACACCTGTGACAGCACCATGCATGCTCCCATGCGTGCCGCCATCAAGCATCTGCACCATTCCTGAATCCTTCTCCTCCATGTTAACCCCTGGTGGCCTGCACTCATTTCCAAACACAGGTCACCAGCATGGTGCGAGGTGTGGCATCCAGCGCTTCAACTCTCAGCGCCACTGGGCCAGCTTCACAGCTTAATTTAAAAAAAAAAAAAAAATTGATTTTGTAACACAGAGCCATGTAAAGCTCTTTGTGTGTGTTTGGCTGTATCTACAATTTGGCACTCGCTATTTTGCACTGCCATATTTTGTTTGTGTTTCCCAGTGGATTCTCATCCAGTGAGCCAATCAGATGGGAGGAGAAGGCTAAAAAGTTGTTGTACTATCGATGTAATGACACAATGATAGTGCAACTTTTTTGTCCTTTGAACTGTCCTACAACAACAATAAGAAAACTGCTGATTCCTGTGCACAATAAGGGCTAACCTTATACTATACAGAGTATTTATAAAATCAGCAGAAATGTGTGAAAAAATTATTTTTTCTGAAGCGTCCCTAAAAAATCAGGGTCTCTTTTGATACTTAGAACATATTACAATACTGACGTAAGACAATGTTATGATTGTAAACTCTGCATAAGATATACTGTATATGTCAACAATTAAGTGTTCAGAGATGCAAGAATAGTAACTATTTCTACCTGGTATTTTTGCTTCTAAGTTAAAATTAGCAAGAAAACTGAACAACATAATAGATGCAGTTAGGCTTATATTTCACATATTGCCCATCTGTCCACGCTTTTGCTTATTTCCAAGCTGAACTCATAGTCCCCTTTGACACCACCTACTGCTGTGGAAAAAGCATTATAAAGCTAAAAATAGATGTTTATGACTTCAGCGATAGAATAAGCAAATGAATTGAGTGAGGCAGGCACATCCCATTTTAACACTGATTTTGTTCATAATGTCAAAAAAGAGAAGAGTTTATCCACATAATATATATAACATGAGATGAACGGTGTCATCAAATGGTGTATTTTAAATAGATTTGCACATAGCACATAGCATGGTGTCTTTTAAAACCGGGCTGACGTGCTTAGTAATTTTATTTAGAATACCACCATAATGGATGTATGAGGCTATTTGGAAATTATCTCAACCTTATCAGAAATAAACACTTTATAGTCCTAGATTGGCCAAGTAACCCCTTTTCGGATTATAATGATGCACTATTATGATCACACCAAAAATAACTCTTTTTGTTCATATCCCAGGGGTTGTTTATGTGTTTATTTTTTCTGTGAATTCTGTATAGTAAATGTCTCATGCTGGTATGGGAATGATAAAGTCTAAATACACTCTCCAATTCTAGCAGTAATGTATCATTACTGTATTCTGCATTTTAATGCTTTTCCTGTATACCAGCAGTGTTTATTCCCAATGCAACATGCCTCGAGCCCTGTGATAATCTGAAAAAGAATTTAAGGAATCTTGTTTATTCCTCTCCTAGGCCTAGGGTTCAGTATCGCAGGAGGCATAGGGAACCAGCACATCCCTGGGGACAACAGTATTTATGTTACTAAGATCATTGATGGAGGAGCAGCACAGAAAGATGGGAGGCTGCAAGTTGGAGACAGACTACTTATGGTAAGAGATTTATTTGCTTATTAAGTTGGTTTAGCTTCAGGTTTCTATACCTATATCCACAGAAAACTAAAATATATAATGAAAAAAATAATAATCTGTTAAAGGTCTATGTACTGGCATACAACAATGATAGATCTAGCACAGCAATTTATGGAAATAACAATTGAAAGTTATTCCTCAGCATTTGTACACATCTTAATTCCTGAACTACACTGTTTGTGCAGTGAGACTTTATCTTTTTGAGTATCAGTGTACAAAATCAGATTTCTACTGATGGCTTGGATTAAACAGATAGAATTGTTGTCTGCAATGAAAATCAGTCAAAAGGAAGGCTAAAAGAAAGTCCACAGGATCACCAGACTTGTCACCAATTCTTACCGAAAAAAACTGTGTGTGTTTGGGTGTGTGTCTGTATGTGTGTGTGTGTGTGGGGGGTTCTGTTATGGAATACAGAAAGGTTTATTTTTGCAAATCAATGTTAGTTTTGTCCATGTGATTTTTTTAGAAGGTTTTTATGCTGTATTGCAGAGGAACTGCAGTATTTTAATCAAAAAAAGATATATGTTTCAAATTGCATTAATGCATTACTATTACAATACAGAAATTCTGACACATCTGGGAGCCCTAAGGGGAGCTTCCTGTTTGTACAATTAAGGGAGTGTGAAGTGAACATAATGAACTAGAGGGTTCTCAACTGCTAGTGATGGCATGTGTAGTTTATTAACCAGAGCTCATAGATTACTGCATCTGAGGCCAGGTTTATTTTCATTAAAAGGAACTGTCAGCACTAACACCCCAGCCACACACAAGTGTGGGACTGATCCCAATTTGCACTTTGTGTGCAAAAACATGTTTTTACGTACTGTTTACTGCAATATAGTAGATTACATCATACTGATTCTGCTTCTACTTTCAACCTGACATTTTTTGTAACTACAAATCCCAGAATCCCATGCAGTTGACATCAGAGAAGGGCTGCAACAGTGGGGAATTCAATAGCCTGCAGCACATGTTAGAGTTTTTATAAGCTTTGATGTTTTGTTTGTTTGTCTGGCTGTCCATCCCAGATTAAATACAGTCCCAGATGATTATGCATGGCCCCAGGAGAACAGTGGGACCAGGAAACATCTGTTTGGAACTGTAAAAGGCTAAAATGAAGATTATCTGGGTACCCTCACTTTTTACAAGTCCACACTTCTTAGTTTGGGGGCTGATCCAGGAAGCATTTAGTTCCAAAATACAAGACTTCAAGAATAAGCCAAACTCCAAAGATGTTCTTTTTATCTCTTCAGTATTTTATAAAAGCACTAACATGCACTGCAGGCTATTGAAACTCCTACTGCTGAAGTCCTCCTTTGATGCCAGCTGCAGGGGATTCTGGGATTTGTAGTTGTGGAAAATATCAGCTTGAAATTTATCAGAATCAGTCTGATACTACTGCACTACATTAAACAGTAAATAAAAAAAGTTTTACACATGAAGTGCAAAGTGGGACAAGCCCCACACTTGGGTGGGGGCAGTTAGTGTTGACTGTTCCCATTTAATACTTGTTACATGGTATTTTTATTGCATACTTGAGTTATATCATCAGTGTTTGCTTTTATTTAAAGGTAAATAACTATAGTTTAGAAGAAGTGACCCATGAAGAGGCTGTTGCAATACTGAAGAATACTTCTGATGTGGTTTATCTAAAAGTCGGGAAGCCCACCACTATTTATATGGCTGAACCATATGGACCACCTGATATCACACACTGTAAGTACTTTATAATAGTAATATACAGTATAGTAACATTAAAGGAATAATGCCCAGCAGGGTGGGTGTTATGCTGGGATAACATCTTGCCTCGGGTGCTTGGGCCCGAGGACAGCAGACGAGGGTGTCCAACACCCGAGAAGGGATGTTATCCCAGCATAACACCCACCCTGGAGGGAATTATTCCTATTATACAATGGCTTGTTGTTATATACAGAATAAAGAAAATCATTTTAAAGAATGTTTTTGTTAGTCTGGAAAAATATTTTTGTTTCTTAAGAGAAGATGATAAAGATGTGGCAACAAAAATTAGCAAGGATGTTATGCCAGGATAATATCCCTGCTGTGGTGGCCAACTGACCAATCAGAAGTCAGGATTCTTTCTTGCCATTGTATAATGTAATATAAGGTCAGAATAAACACTAGATCTTTCATGTCTGCTGTTCCTACCAGCCTGCTTCATTAGCAGGGATGAAAAAGCATGCTGTGTGCTAACATGTACATTATTTTAGGGATTTTTCTGCTCACCGTACAGTTTAGTTTACCCTGTGATTCCCTTAGTAACAGAAGTTAATTCAGGCCATTCCTGGCTCACCTTCAAGGCCTGGACTGTCTCCGCATTCACTGTCCCTGCTGTATGTTTTTTCTACAAATAAACAGCCATCTAGGAGAAGAAGGGCCTCCTTGTCTTACCCTTTAATTCACCACATCTGAGCTTCAGGACATGTCCCCTTGTCCTGCTAGCTCATTATCTCCCGGTGGCCATTTTGGGTCGGGCTCAGCAATGGATGGTTCCGACGCCATATGGTGACTATAGGACTGAAGGAGTTAAAAGATGCCTCATCAGACATCACTGTCTGTTCAACCTTGCTGATATCCTTGAATATGTTTGAATGTTTTATTTTGTTTCCCAGGTAAATGCACTTGAACTGAAGTTCCTTTTTCAAGCGTGACCCATTGTACAAAGTATTGACATTTAGACAGATAAAATACATAAAACATTGGTATACAAATATTAGAAGACATACAAGAAATCCAAGAAAATTTAAAAGTAAACAAAACAAGCACATTTGCTGGAACAAAAATAATACTTGTTCAAGGCTGCAGCCAATCCATCAGTTAGCTAATATGAGCGATAGTCCATGACCACTCAGCAGGGAATGAAAAGACTACAGGCAGCACTTGAATGTGAAGGAAAGTGAACAAAACTCAAAATGTACTAGACTATATTTTATTCCACTGAGAAAAACAGCACAAAAGGCTTTGTTTCTTCACCTCTAGGGTAAGGCTTCATCAGGGGATGTGGCTAGCATATGTTAATGCATGTCTTTTAATGTACTTTGTTAAAAGTACAGATATTGCAGTAAACACAGCATAGCAAGTCAGCATTAAAGCAGACTATCTCTAGTTAGAAATAAAAACTCTGGTACAGGTGAACATTTCAGTAGAAATACCCAACACCCACATGTTATCCTATACGTACATATTACTGGAGTGGTGTGAAAAAAGCAAGCAATAAAGCCAACTGAAGGATATCTATACTAGTAGTAGAGCTAGCATGGAACTGGTTAATGCATGCTCACTTGAGAAATATGAAGCCTAAACCTAATTGACTAGAGGGCACAAAATAGAAAAGGAAATATCATTACAAAAAGTATTATAGGAATTACTATTGAAAATGTTGTTTAAAGGGCACACTGTGAAAGGTTAAGCTAAACACATTCCCAAGTAGCTACAAATTCATAGATACAGGAACATTGAACAAATACATAAACTAACATAGCTTCACTGCTACCTGAAAACTGAAGAATGTAATAGGTTGTGAGTGGTTGGTAACAAGGTCCGGGTGTTATGGGGGTAATGGGGAGAAAAAGGGGAAAGAAAGTTGGGGTTCAGAAGAGTATATTATAAAATCACTGTCAGAGGAATGGTATAATGTCTATACCATTATTAAGGCCATGTGGTGCTAGAGTCTGCAGAAAACAAATTCAGCTTGACTCATGTTGCAGGAGAGTCCTGAGGTGGTCTCCACCACATGGATGAGGTGTAATGTGCTCAGAGCCAAAACATTTAACATACTGGTGATCACTGTTGTGGTGTTGTGCAAACTGAGTGCACAGGGGTGTGTCCAGGTTGGCCCTAACCACGGAGCATATGTGCTTCTGGATCCATTCTTTTAATACATGAATAATGTCAGCAACATAGATTTTGGGATGAGGACAAGAAAGCACATAATAATAAAAGATGTGTTACAGTTAGTGAATTGTTTGATTTTTATCACATAGCTGGAGGTGGGGTGTTTGAATTATTGGGTATAAAGGTTATGTGAATACAGATTGCATCTGCCACACTGAAAGCAACCTGTAAGAAGTGGTGGCAACCAACTAGGGTCAGAGTTAGACTGTGGTTCAGAGTTCATACTGCTGGTTATCAGGTCTTTAAGATTTTTATATGATCAATATGAAATACTAGGTCTAACCCCAAATTACGTTTGCATTCTGGATTACCATCCAAGACATGCCAGTAATGGTTAATGATGCCCACAATTTCTGGTGCAAGATGATTGAAAGTAGTGACAAAATGTCACTGGTTGTTCAATTTCCAGATTTCTAACTATCTGAGTCAACACATCTTTTTGATTTAAATGTCTAGACCTATTTAGGCCTTTATCCACAGTACTCTCTTGTGCCCCCTGACCTAAAATCTGGACTTAACGTCCTCAGCTTGTATAGCGTAACTATCCAGATTAGAAGAATTTCCTTGGAGAAGGATAAATTGTTCAATGGGGATGCCTTTTTTCAGGTTATGTGGGTTTGCACTGGTAGCATGCAGCAAAGTGTTACCTGAAATAGGTTTCCTATTAAGTTTTAGGCTGCACCACCTGTCCAGTCTCACCCCCAAACAAATATCCAAGAATGTAATCAATTCAGGGTCACCGACATGGGTAAAACTTAAACCTAATTCATTCTATTTCAAGTACCAAGCATAATCGTTTGCAGAGGGCAAGTCACCCTTCCAGATGACAATCAGATCATCAATAAAGCTATGTCATAGGTGGATGTTAGGTAGGTAGAAATTTCTGTCATTGTTAAATAGGAAGACCCCCCTTCCACCAAGCCAAGAAGAGGTTTATGCGTGAGCTTCTAAATGTTCTACTTTGAGACTCTTATGAAACGCAGAAACAGACAATTTAATGAGCAGCCAATGCCTCCAGGAGAAATTTAAAAAAACATAATATTTGTTCATGGCAACAGACAGTGACATTACAACAGATTATTGACCCAATTTCAACACACTGGGAATGACAAAAGGTGCTTGCATCAAGGAGAAATGGTGCAAGGGGCTCCTGTACTGCACCTTGCACCATTCCTGATTTTGTAATACATCCTGTGCCACTTGGGGGACACCTGTGGTGACTTGGCTTGCACCATCCTTGTGACAACCACATTGGTGTGCCATGGCGGAAGGGGGCTTTTACTGGGGCAGTGCTGCAGCATCCCCTACAGTGGGATTTTGGAAGACCCCCAAAGAGTGCATAGTCCTCTGCTGTTAGACCAGCCTGGATCTGGTCTAACATCCCATGCACCACCCTTGGAGATGTCGCTTGGTGGTGGGTGATCCTGTACTCCCTGGTGAAGGTGCCCCCACAGCCCACAACACCTGCCAGACCACTAGTGGAGCAGATAGAAGTCCATGGCAGATATGTGCCTCAGGGGCCCCCCCATGGTACTAGTTGTGCATCTGCCCACCCTCCCACTCATGGACCTGCACTGTGTGGTGGCAGCTGTGCATTGGCCCCATCATGGGCTGATGCCACCCTGTCCCCATCCTGAGCCATTATAACCTCCATATGCAATGTCCTGTCCAGAGTGACCTGTCAGCCACCTGGGTGACTGGCTGGTGGATCGCCATCACTGAATATTGCTGCCACAAACTCATCCCATACTTTGCAGCGTCCCCCTCCCATGAGCTGTCTGTTCAGTGCACAGGTTGGCTTGTGGTGAACTCAGGGACTTATTGGCACTAGGACCCCTGTTCTTCCAAAATCTGGTGCAGGGTCCTGCTTGCATCTGAGTTTGCCACAGGCAGCAGTTTTCAGCTCACAGTCCACCAGTCTATGGGGGGCTTTGAAAATTTACCCCATGCCTTCAAGCAGGAAATAAACTGTAGGGGCATATGAACCTAAAAGGATTAAGATCTCGTGTCATGAAAATGTCCTTAGTAATAAATAAGGAGAGGGAGAAATCTACAGAAGATATATCAAATGCAATGTGAATTTTGTCTAAATATTTTGTTTTCCAAAGTTTTCCCTCAGGTATCAGCAACTCTTTAAAGTTACCATATATTGCTATATTACATGATTGCTCTAGCTCATTCTGAATCAAAGACAGAGATTGAAAAAAAAAGTGTTTATTTTTGGAAAAAATGATTACAACTATTTCATGGATTTTACAAAAAGACACAAGCTCTATGGCAGGCAATAGGTCTTTAGAGATTAGTTGTGTGGAGCTGGGATTTTTAGAACATTATCTTTTCCTTGTTTAATAGTTTGGTTTATAAATGTTTCGCATAGTAGTGAAATTAAAGTCCTTCACAGATTATTTTACCGTATGGTATCCTTGTTCTCAAGTAAGCTGGTAATATGTGTTGTATTTCTTAGTTTTGTATACACACTTCTCTATCTTGCTTAAATAGTTGAAGTACCATAAATTCATTTCTGGCATAAAATAAGCTGCACATTCACTCATACTGACATCTGTGTTTGTATCTGCAACCTATAATGACATCAATAACTACTGTAGAGCTATATTGCATGGGTATTAGATAGGTCAGAGCATTTTAAGTCCATTTCCAAAATGTTAGATTAATCTTATACTGTCTTGGAAATATTAGCTTGCCCACAGCAAAGTTAAGTTACTGTGGTTACTGCAGTCTAAAGCATTTTCATTTTAAACCAAGACATCATTTCCCTTGTAAACTGTATTGCTGCCCTAATGGGTTTTGATTAGCAATTGACTCTGACTTTTGGAGACCAACCATTCAAGAAACAGAAATTAGAGGTTAGGTTTGGAAAAAGAATTAGCAGTACGAAAACAAGCCTTGTGCCCTTTAAATGCAGGTCAGTACAAGTGCCAAGGTGCATCTCCTTTTTTTCACTGAGTTACTAATTTGCTTTGACTTCCTCACAGGTGTTAGGGCCTGTGCTGTCAGCATTGATCTACCTTGTTTTGCCCTCCTCCCCCCTTGCTCTGAAGCATATGCGTCTCCTGCTAGGCTCTTCCTCCAAAACCATAGTGCGTCTCAAAAAACTACGGAAAAGTGTACTCCCATCCCAGCTTGGGTCACATGCACTTTAAGAGCACAACACAGACTGACTTAGTTTTCACCTCAGTAAAACTATTTAATATCATTCACTCCTGCAGCGTATATATGAATCAAAACATTTCATGCTAAATAAAGCAAGGTACATTACACATATCTCTGAATCCCTGGTGAAGGTTCAGGCAGGTGCTACTGTACAATACAAGTGAAACCCTCATCAGGCAAATAGGGGTTAACATTTTATGCAAACAAGACTAACAGTGTTAATTTCAGGTTGTTCTGTACCTTTTCTGCAAAAACAAGTAGACCAGGTCTCCACCAGGAAATGAGTTGTTAAGACCCAGCATAGGATGCTACAGTCACTAGAGGTTTAAAGTGGGATGCTAGGTAAAGGTAAGTTTTTTGCCAAGTCCTCAAGTTCTCATGGGTCTGAAAGATAGAGGCATCCTCATAGAGCTCTTCATGGTTCACCAGCTTACAGTGACAGCCGTGACTGACTGCTGGGGAACTGACAGACGTAGGGTGTGGTTCTTGCATCCCA
The DNA here is from genome assembly GCA_016271365.2 of Neoceratodus forsteri. NCBI lineage: Eukaryota > Metazoa > Chordata > Ceratodontiformes > Ceratodontidae > Neoceratodus > Neoceratodus forsteri. Next base: position 1,333,082,586 of record CM057458.1, read on the forward strand.
GAGTCTGGGAATTTCCCAAAAGCTTTTAGTTCAACATTCCAGCAGGAAATGATCATAAGGTATTTATGTAAGAGATAAAACAAAATGGTATTTCCCATAATTATGACTCAAGTTCATGATAGTTAAATGTACTTGTTATATTTCTTTCCACATAGCACACTTTTCCTTTCCATTCCTCCCATTCTCCTCCTTTTTCATTCCTATTTGTTTTCTTTCCTTATCCATTATTTTCTTATTATTATTTATTGTTGGGCATATGTTCATATCACTATGTTTTTAAAAATGGCTGTGCAACCTGTATGTAATCTAATGTACTATATTACCACACAAGGTCACCTTGTCAGTAGGGGGTCTTTTTCAGGGATATCTCCCTCCATTGAGCCACATCATGGAACTGTAATCTGTCAGTGTCAGGACCACCAAGAAATTTCTGCGCACTGGGGCTAACCATATCAACGTGCCTCATCATCACCTAAGTAATGTGGGTGTTCCCAGCATGCCTCAGTTCTTTTTCCCACCATCAACCAGTCATTATTAGTCCACTGCTGCTAAAGTTTGCCATCAGACTTTCACAAGTATTTGTCAACATTGATATTTTTTTAAAGCAGCAACATTTGTTAGCAATCATATAGTTTTTTTAGCAATAATTTTCATTTTGTGAAAATATCAAGATACACAATTTTTTTGTTTCCTTTCCTTCTTGAACCAAGATGCAGGATTTTGAAGTTTATAAACATTCCCACTCCTGTGCCATGCCCACAATGGAAACATTAAATATTTTGGTACAGTGTTGTGCTGTTTTCATTCATAAATCTGTGGTAGCATCATCCTAGTACATCTACAGAAGGAATATAGGATGTAAATTCAACAGGTAAGCTCAGCAGAAGAGATTTCTAAAAATTACAGGCAATGGCCATCTTTATTGACACGAGTCATGAATTACAAAATTAGCTATAAATGCTGTTTTAACAATATCTGAGAGAACTAAAATTACACTGAGCATGGATCTTGGGATCAGGTGGAGCTAGCTGGTGCTTGGGAAGAGAACTAGGAGAATATAGAGATCTGTCTGCACCTGACAGCTACATTCAATTAAAAAGAGCACAGTGCTCCTGAAGGGCAAGCTAGAAGAATTCATGGGGAAAGACTGCTATTTAAACTGACAAGGGGGGCCAGCAGTGTGCAAAATACCCTCAGTCACCTGGTGGATGAGGCCACTAGGTCTCCCCTCAGTCAGGACTGAATAGGGAGGAACTGTGGAGGGGAGAAAGAGGGAAGGCATGCTGGGGAGGGGGCAGGAGGGGTGGGACAGCAGTAAAGGGGCCTGAAGAACTAGTGGAGGGGGAGGGAATGACTGGGGAGAGAGGGTGGCAGCACCGGATTAAAGGGGGACCAAAGTTGAGGTGGAGAGTAGTGTCTCTGAATGCCAGAAGCCTGGAAAATAAAATGGCTGAGATGCAGGTGCTAATAGCAGATGGAGAGATGGACATAGTGGCCATCACAGAGACATGGGTCATACCAAACCACAACTGGGATCTCGCAGTCCCCAGGTACAAATGTATAAGGACAGGGAAATGGAAAGGGGGGGGAGTGGCTCTCAATGTAAGGGAGGGAATAACCTGTACTAGAGAGGAAGGGGTGGATGGAAAGACAGAAGCATTATAGATGCAGGTCCAAGCCAATAAGGGGAGAAAACTAAGGAAGGGGGTAGTTTATCAACCACCTTCACAGGATAAGGTGGTAACTGTTGGGGACTCCAATCTACCTGGGGTGGATTGGAAAATCCCAGCTGCCTCCAGCTTCAGGGAGCAGGTACTGGTGGATGCATTGCAGAGTGGATTTCTGACACATAGTGTCATGGAGCCCACTAGGAAGGAGGGCATACTGGACCTGGTCCTCTCCAACTGTGTACATGTCCAAGATGTAAAGGTGGAAGCACCACTTGCAGGAAACAACCACCACACCGTGTGGTTCCACCTGGACATGGATACAGGGATAGTTAGTACCAATATGAGTGTTTCAGATTTCAGAAAGGATGACTTTAAAAAGATGGGAGAAATTCTGGTAGGGCAACTTGCTAGGATCAGAAAGGAGAATGGAGGTGAAACAGAAATGGGTCATAATAAAAGAGTGATGGAGGCCACTAGTGAGTGTGCCAAAATCAAAAGCATGAAATCTAAGGCCAAAAAACGCCAAGCTGGTTTGGAAAGGAACTGGCAAATGCAATAAGGAAAAAGAAGGCAGCCTTCCAGAAATGCAAATGTACTGAGAAAGAGGAGGACAGGGAGGTCCATAGTGACAAATCAAGAGTGGCATGCAGAGTGGTTAGAGCGGCAAAGGCTGTTAGGGATGTACGGCTGGCATAGTGAGAAAAATTGGGTGAGAAGGACTTCTTTAAATATATAAGGGAGAAGAGGGATATTAAAGATGAAATTGTCAGGCTAAAAAAGGGTGTGTGGGCAGAAGGAAGTGAAGAAAAAGCAGAGGTACTTAATAAGTACTTCTGTTCTGTTTTCACTAGAGAGAAGGACAGACCAGTATCACAAGGGAGCAGGGGGTGGTCACCAATGGCATGATAGAGGTGGAAAGGGTACTAAAGGGCCTTAAGGCCCTGAAAGGGGAGTAAATCTCCAGGACCATATCGGATAGACCTGAGGGAGCTAAGGAAACTAAAGGAGGTTCTGACAGGCAGGTTAACATTTTTTAAATTCTCCTAGAAAGGAGATTTCACAAAGCAACCACAAAGTCACCTTTCAGGTTGGATTTGAAAAAATCCACCACTCTTGCTCAAGAGGCGGGTCCCAATAGGCCATATTGAAAATGTAGCGTGTAACATTCTTTTTAAATGACCAAGTTATCAGTAAAAGTTTAAAACGCATTGAAAAACTTTATGCAGCACTTATTTATTGATTTAGTTTTTGTTTACCAGGTAGGTGCGCTAGACAAATAACTGTTTTCAGGCACAACCTACAAGACATACAAACACTAAATAAACATTGGCACAAAGGAATATGCACACATAGAGCAATCTTACATATATCAGTGAGGGAAAGATAATACAGAAATGGGAAAATTGAAACATCCATAAGTTACAGTTGAGAAGGCATTCAACAGCACATAAAGCTCAATATAAGTGACAGTACAGGAGCACTTATCCAATGTCAGGAGAAACTTACAAAGCTCATTCTTGAAAACTGGCTGAGTTTGAAAGTTCCTGAGATTAGGAAGAAATGAATTCCAGAGCTTAGGGGAAAAGACTGAAAAAGCCCACTCTCCCATTTTGTAGTGCATTTAGTCACTACCAGAAACAGCATATCATTGGATCATAAAGTATAGGCCTGATCGATTTGTTTGGATATACTAGCAAGAAAAAAGGTGTACCTGTTCTGATAATTTTGTCAGTGGTAAAGCCAGTGACAAAGAGATGATGAGAGGCTGGAGAAAGCCAGCCTAGGCTTGAGTAAAATGAGCAGTGGTGAGTTAGTCCATTGACAACCAGATGGTGGAACATCTGGTTGTCAATGGACTACACTACAGGACCCAAGGCAGCATGGTTTCACCAGGGGGAGGTCATGTCAGACCAACCTCATTGAATTTTTGACTGGGTGACTAGGGAGGTGGATCAGGGAGGGCAGTGGACATGGTCTATCTGGACTTCAGCAAGGCCTTTGACACTGTGCCACATAGAAGACTATTACACAAACTGGGGAATATGGGTGGGCAGGACAGTAGTGTGGTGGGTAGGTAACTGGCTGGGTGGCAGGACACAGAGGGTGGTGGTAAATGGCTGTCACTCCACAGAGGGAAGAGTGACCAGTGGGTACCACAGGGATCAGTGCTGGGACCGGTCCTATTCAACATCTTCATCAGTGACATTGCGCAGGACCCAGAAGGCAGAATTTCACTGTTCGCTGATGACACAAAGCTCTGTAATAGAGTAGACACACCAGAGGGTGTAGACAGAATGAGAAGTGACCTGCAGAAACTTGAAGAATGGTCAGGGTTTGGCAGTTGAAATTCAATGCAAAGAAGTGCAAGATAATGCATATAGTACAAAAACCCTGGCACAATATATCAGTTGGGGGTGAGGATATAGCATGCACCAAGCAGGAAAGGGATCTTGGGGTTGTTATCTGATGACCCCAAGGTAGGGAAACAGTGGACAAGGCAGCAGGTAAAGCAAATAGGATGCTGGGATGTATAGGCAGGGCATCACCAGTAGGGAAAAGGAGGTCATAATCTCTATACAAGACACTAGTGAGGCCCCACCTGGAGTACAGTGTACAGTTCTGGAGACCATACCTACGTAAGGACATAGACAGGTAGAGAAGGTTCAGGGAGGGCAACAAAGATGGTGCATGGATTGCATCACAAGTCCTATGAAGACAGGTTGAAGGAACTGAACATGTACTCCCTGGAGGAGAGGAGGGAGAGAGGGGATATGATAGAGACATACAAGTATCTTACAGGGAGGAACAGGGTGCAGGAAAACACTATTTTAAGTGAAAAAGTTGTTCCAGGACTAGAGGGCATGGGATGAAGTTGGAGGGAGGACGATTCAGAGGAAACATGAGAAAGAATTTCTTCACAGAACGGGTGGTGGACAAGTGGAACACCCTGCCAGAGGAAGTGGTGGGGGCTGAAACAATCATGGGATTTAAGAATGCATGGGATAGACATAAAGGAATTCTAGAGGTCGGGGTAAGGGGAAACAGACTTCTAGGAAAACAAATTGAACTTACAAGCTCAAATGGGCAGACTGGGTGGGCCATAGGCTCTTATCTGCCGACACTGTCTATGCATCTATGTATCTATGTATCTATGTAGTCTGGGCACAGAGAGGGCAAAGTGACATATATTGTAGCAGATATTCCATGAATTTAAATCACATTTGTTTGCCTCAGAGTAACACACTGTACCAAACCATAGTTGAGGCTTGGCAACAGGACACTCTGAGCTACAACCAGCCTGGCAGCCAATGTCATGATATACCTGACTTTGTATGCAAGTCCTAGCTTTGAATTAACAAACTTGCAAGCTATTGATATGCCCAGACTAAAATCAAGGGCAGGACCTATGTGTATGCCAAGTTATTTGAAAGAATCAACTGCAGTAAGGCGAGAACCATTAGAGCAGTAAATAGGACAGGAGAACGTGCCCTGAGTCTAGGTACAGAACCAAAGTGCATGGAGTGAGTTTTCTTAGAGTTCAGGAGAAGCCTGTTTTGAGTTAGCCATGACTGAACACTCCCAAAGTCCGCATTAAGCCTCATGTTGATTTCAGATATTTTCTTACAGCTTGTATACAGTACCATATCACCTGCATAACGCAAGGTGGAGCACAAGGCAGTGGATCTAGGCAAATTATTGATAAATAAAGAGCAGCAGAACAATTATAGATCCTTGCAGAACATCAGTGTCAATGGTGAAGAGTTCTGATCTGGCTGGGTTAAGATTTAAAAACTGCTGTCACTCAGTAAGATGGCTTGAAAACAAGGTAATAGCAGAGGACAAAAAAACAAGTGTATACAGTTGGGATGTGAGTAAGGAGCACTCCACATGATCAAAGACCTTGGTTAGGTCAATGAAAACAGATCCTGTGATCAGTCCCCTATCCATGGCAACTTTAATATAATTGGTAAACTGGGTGAGGGCAGTAGATGTGCTATGTGCTTGCCTGTTACCATGCTGTGCTGGGGATAATAGATCATATTTTTGAAGGTGCTCAGTTACCCGAGAAGCCACACTTTTCTCCGCTAACTTATTGAGCACAGACAGGAATGCGATAGGTCAGTAGCTATCCACACACTTTGGGTCACCTTTTTTGTATACTAGTACCACTTCACCAAACTTCCATAGCCTAAGCACTACCCCAGTGGAGAGGGACAGGTTAAATAATCTGGTTACTGGAGCAACTAGCTGTGGAGCAGCAATCCCAATGATCCTAGGTACAAGACCATCATTACCAGCACCGCTACAAGTAGATATAGACTTCACTTCCCTGTTTTCCTCAGTTCCCGGTCTGGCGCTGAAGAGTGATTCAGTCCAGAGAGGATTATGGCACTGGACCGCCGTTAGGTAAGTATAGGGTTGGGGGGTTGGGCAGTGGGTGCTGGAATAACAACAAACACCTGCACAGCACATGGACACAGCACTCACTGGCATGTAGCCCCATCCCTGCTGAACAAAACAGCAGAATATATACAGACAGAAAGCTGGCCCTGTAACCTCATAAATGAACACATTTTCATACTAATGATCACATGACTTCATATGGTCATAAAAATTTAGATATCCTTAAAATGCTAACTTTTTAAACTACACATGCTCAGAAATTGAACTGCTTGTGTTAAATATTTCAAAAAACTACCCTGGGACATAAAAACTACCAAAGCACACAACCTGGCCAAAACTCAATCAAACCTGCAAGTTTCAAGCTTCTAATCTGCCTTGTTTTTTATGTTGGTTTGCGCACATGCACAAACAACATATTGGGATAGTATGAGAAATGCAGAGGTGTGTCAGCATTGGCGAATGCAGGGTACACTTTAAAAGGTGCATCCCTCATTCCCCAATTAGCCAGCATGCTAGCGCTGACACAAGTATTATGCAAAGTGCCACCAACTTGAAAGAAATGTACTGCTGCAATCAGAGACAAGCTCATCATGCAGCGGCACAGATGACACACCTTCCATATGTGACTTTCGTGATGAAATATTTCAATGAACATGGCAGTGGGCCAACAGCAGGAGAGCAAACAGCTGTTTGCGTTTTAACATCTCTGCCTTGCTACCCCACCGGTCCATACCTGAAAGGTGGGAAGAGGCAATTTCCTCACCTGCCTCCTCCACATCCCACTGTCTCCTGCGAGAAAGTTTCTCCTAGCCGTGTAGAGGAGGCCACAGCCCAAAGCTCTGTATGGGCTGGGAGTAGTCAGTGCCTGAAGGCACTTTTACTGTAAGCACAATACGATTACACTGGTGCCCCCCCGCCTGCTGACATTGGGGTGCTTAATCCCTGCATCAGCCTGTAGCCCCCTCATCCTTTAATGTGGCACACTGGGAGCCCACCCCAGTGTGCCAAAACATGCTGTGGTGTTTCTTTCAGACACTGGGATGCTCATTCCCTGTATCGGATGCACCCCCTCCCCACATATCCTCTGACCTTGGGTGTGCCCAATCCCCAGGTCGGCATTGATCCCCCCCAGTACTTTGGCACACTGGGAACCTACCCCAGTGTGCTGAAATCCATAGTTTACCTGTAAAAAACCTAAAAAAAAAAAAGAAAACAGTCCCTCATCATTGCTGTCGGTCCCCCTTCCTCAATCCGTACCATCCCTCTGCGCACCCCACCTCCCCGCACCCCCCTCACCCATACTTACCTGCGGAGGTCAGGAGCAGCCATCTTCAGTGCACCAGGAACATATCTGCACTCTTCAAAAGCCAAGCGCAAACTGAAGAAATGACGGTAAGCCCTATAATGGCACTGAATGGGGGGGGGTCAATTTAGGTTGATATCTCAGCAATTTTTGGGAGTTTTGGTCCAAAATTTTCAATATGGGGTTCTTGAGACCCCACCTCATGAACACAGTCACTGTCATTTTGTTATTCGGTCCCAAAAGGTCATTTCACGGTCACTGAGCGGAATCACCTTTCGGGACTGATGAACAAAATGACAGTGCCACTGTTCATGAGGTGGACTCCCAAAAAGCCTATGTTGCAAATTTGGTGAAAAAATTTCCAAAATTGACTGTGTTACGAGCATGCATTGCGCAGCTTCCACTCATCCTCGTAACTTCGACAATTTTTAATATTTTCACTCCAGATTTTCAATATTGCCATTTTTTCACACCACATTATGAACAGTATAGCTGTAATTTTTCACATCCTGCCTGAAATGTGTTTTTGCACATCTGGTGCACAATGGCACAGTCGTTGTGGGAAATCAATGTTCGGGACAGATTAACAAAATCACAGTGCCACTGTTCATGAGCGGAGGTCCCAAAATGCATGTGTTGAAAATTTGGTGTAAAAAATTCCCAAAATTATTGCATTATGAGTGTGTGTTGCACAGTTTTTATGCACGCTCGTGACTACCAATTTTTCATATTTTCACTCCAGATTTTCAACATTACCATGTTTTACACCTCCTCATGAACAGTACAGCTGTCATTTTTCACATCCTGCCAAAAATGTGTTTTTGCAATTGTGGTGTCAAATGGCGCAGTCATCGTGCAAAATCACCTTTCTGCTAATGGACTGATAGTGACACTATTCATGAGGTGGGGTCACAGAAAGCCCATGTTGAAAATTTGGAGTGAAAATACCAATAAATGCCCAGAGCATTAGGGTTTCCAACCGGGGTGTGACTTGTGCTTGTTGGTTGTAATGCTCACCCCATTCCACCCCTACCCCCACCCTGCAGCCAGTGACAGGCATTAAGGTGTGCTTTGAACTCTTCAGCCACAAAGTTCACCCCATTCTGCTATACTGCACCCATCTCAGCGTATTTCCTTATGGAATGGGGTAAGTGTAAGGCCTGAAGACCCCAAGGCACCTCAACACTTGTCGGTGTCTGTAGCCTAGGGTGAGGTGAAATGGTGTAAGCGTTATGGCTGACTACCCAAAGGCACACCCCAATGCCTGTCAGTCTCTGCAGGGTGGAGGTGGGGGTAGGGTTGGCTTCAACTCAATACTTCACTGCCATTCCTATTATGCATCTCTCTAGCTCCAGCACTACCAATGTCAATGCCAGCAAGACAACATTCGGCATTGACAAATGCTTGTTAGTTATAGGTGAGCAAAAAAGGGTCTCAATTTATGTGATTTTTCTGTTTTTTGGCCCTCTGTAACTTTTCCCCATATCAGCTGATTGCCACTAAATTTTCAGGATCCTGAGATCCTGACTACATCCCTGTGCTTTATAAGTTGGAAGTAACTTGATTGAGGTGGGGCAAAGTTATTAAGGTGCATAAATTGGGGTTTAACATTAAAGTGCTTACTTAACCCTAATATACAGGCACTACCATGTCTATATAAGATATACTGTATGTAAGCAGTAAGACAAGATGAGATGTGGGTTATGGCCTGATAAGAGCATGCCCCAAGTGTGTTATGAGGCATGAGGCACTTGTACCTTTGTACCTGGGCGTGTTCTTATCAGGCCATAACCCACGCCTTGGAGTGTCTTATTGCACTTATAAAATGGGCAAAAAATGTATATGCCCCAGTCAGGATGAAGTTGTAAACATTTTTATTTAGTTTCCTTTTAGAGCAGTTTTTTTTTTTTCAGATTTTGATAAAAAAGTAATCCCTTTAACTGTAGCACAATGGCACTTGCAATGAACTGTAACATAACTTCTTTGTAGAGAAGTAATTGTAACATTAACTGTATTTTATTTTTTTGATGAAACAAATAAATTCTGTTTTTTAAATAGAACACTTTAAACTGTACTGTAATTCATTTTCAAATTACTTTGAATACACACACTTTGGAATGGAAACTGAAATGCATTTATCTGGCAAAGTGTATAAACTCGACCTTTACCATGTAGCAGTTCTGCACTATGAAGGGTGTGTTGCTGCTGGTTTGTTTGGTGAAGTTCTGGATGACTGTGGTCATTTTAGCAGTTTCCCCTGCCATCGGGATCAGCTGTTGCCTCATCAGTAACTGCAGAATCTGGGTGCAGAGATGTACACAGGAGCTGCTCGTGGATGCTTGCTGTACATTATTGATGGCAGACATATTTTTATTCTGTTGCTGGGATTTCTTTGAAGATGAGGATTTTACTCCATTGCTTTCTGTCCTGCTGTGATGCCACACAGTATGATCGCAGACTCGACTCATTCCTATGGCTGTCACTGCCATAATTTCTCTTGCTTTGAGTCCCGCTTCTGAGAGCAGCTGCATGGCAATTGCTCTCATGCTGTGATTTGTGTATCAGGTTGACAGTCTGGCTTCACAGCTGATTTTGGGCATGAGGTTAGTGAGGTAATTTATGCCCAGCAGTTCTTTACTGTACCAGGTCTCTGCTTTTTCATATTCACTAGGTAGTATTCTTTGAGGGTGACAGTAGAACGTCAATGGGTTTGGGGTAGGTTTAATGATGTATTTCATGAATGAGCTGACTAAGCACAGTGGGTTCTGTGGCATGGCATATATGAAACCTCGCTACTGTTCTTTTGTGGCTTCAATTTTTTTGTGGTTTTTCATGACTTCAGTAAAGGTTAGTGTGATGAATTCTCTGCTATTTTGATCCATTTGTATTTTAAAGTGGTCAGGCTTCTATTGTCTGAGTCATTCTCTGCCTTGTCTTGCCATGCATAACTGTACATCCAGCCACACTTCATACAAAAGGCCTCAAGGAGTGTCCAGTGAGAGGATCGGTGAGGTTTTTAGCATACCATGGTCGGCTTTTGAAATAAGTGGGTGGTGATGTGAGCTGTTTTTTCCTTCTCTCCGGTATCATTTACAGACAGATGTGAACATTTTGTTAGCAACTTGCAGCTGTGGGTCATTGTGAATGTTTAGGTTTCAGTTCAGAGGTGGGCTATTGAAGTGGCGATGTATCCCAGCTTGTACTGTAGGGCTACCAGGCTGGCTAGACTGTATTGCATGCCATCACTCTGTCTGACCTTAATGTAAAACTGCTTCAATATTTGGCAGAGGTTTGTGGCGGTGACTGTTTGGAAATCTACAGTATTTGTATTTGACGAGCTGTACACCAGTTGCTTAAGACACTTATTGCCCCCACAGTGTTTTTTTGTGTATTCAGTTCATGTTTTTCTCATTCAAGTTTATTGAGCTCCTGAGGTGACAGTGTAGGAAAGTTACTCACCGCAGCCGTGTTTTGCATCATTTTTCTGTTGTTCTGTCTCACTGGTTTGTTCAGGTTGCCATTTCTCTCCAGGTTCCTCAGGATATCATCTATTTTTAGCTGGAAGTTTACTTCAGGGATGTTGGACATTTTTATTTTAATTTTCCTGTCAGACTTGGTTGCCAGATCACAGCTGTTGTACTTGTCAGCCTCTGTTGTCTTGGCGGTCATGCCCACACTGGCACAGTGATTCTTCAACTGTTACTAGGCTAGCCTGACAGAATGAGTGCTGGCTGGCAAATTATCAGCTGATAAGGACACAACTGAAAGATGATTTCAGCCAACCAAATTGTTAGAAATGTTTTGCCCATTTTATAAATAGATATATAGATACATATACAGTACAGCCTATATATGCCCACTAGTTCATACAATTTAAGTTTACCAAACGGAGGGATTAATAACTATGTTAATAAGACTTCCAAGGAGTGTGTCTTCTGGTATAAGATACACCGAGCAGGAGGTTTAGGTGAGAGGACTGCAAAACAAAACTGAATGGATCTGAACAGTTCTGTCTAGCCAAACGTCCCAAGAGGTATCTCTTATACCATAAAAGACCCCCCTCAGAGGCCCTGCTAATTTATTATAAATCACTCGAGTTTAGCTTGAGTGATTTATAATAGGTTTAGAGATGTTTAAAGGGTTATAACATCATACAATCTTCCATACCAGCCAGGTTCCAAACCTAAAAATATTTAATGGCACCATCTCAGGCCTGTTTGCATCTGGCTTAATCATATGTAATAGGGCTAACATGGAGACCATAAAAAACATATGATTAATATTAAGCATCACATTTATGAATATGGGGTTACAGGCCTGGCACAAAAAAAAAAATAAATAAAAATGTAAAATATATACATCGTATCATATCAATATGTATGTTTTATCTGTTTACTAAAACACAATCTAAAATCAACGCATTAGTTGCAAACAATCTTTAAAGATCTAACATTAACTCATAAGTAAAAAAGTAACATGCACAGCCTATAAAAATGTTTTCACAATAATTTATAATTTGCTTAAAATGTAAAAACTGGGCGCTTCCCTAACCTCATCTCAAACAACTACTTAACCATATGGTATTGCCCAATTTATGTTACTGGGTCCCAAAACATCCAAACCAAATGGGTTAAAGCCTGGGCCAGTCAAATGTTTTTTGTTTCTTTTTAACGCCTAAAAGCTTTTAAAATATGTTACCTTGTACCCAAACCAGGGCAAATTCTACACCAGTGGATCCTGTACCAAATGGGATACCCTAAACATAAACCATTATTTGGCTCCGCTGAGGTGTTTTTTAAGAGACTGATCACAGTCCATTCTGTAAATCACTTAAAAGGTAACATTTATAAAAAAATAAATAAATAACACACCTTCCCTAGCAGTTTTCCAGCTGCTCAGTAAAATAATAGAAACACATTTGCAAATGTAATGTGTTTCACGTAACTGCCCCCATCTGTCTGCAAATGAACTACATGACCACGACCGGACACCAAGCCATCCAGCTGTGTGCAAGTCAACCTTCAGCCGCTTACCCGATAAAGCCCATCAAATGGTGCTTCCCTAAAATAAAAGTCACCCACAAAATGGCTGGTCAGTATTGTTCATTTTCAAAACCATAAATTCTTTGCTTATAAAACACTGGCCAATGAGTACTCCAAACTTTTGCTTCGCACCTTGTGCGCACCCTGTCATTGGTCAAATGGTTATCCTAACAAGGCCACTTCACAAAAACAATATCTTCTTAGTAAATCAAGCCATCAAAATAATGTCATCAGTTACATTTCACATTTTAATGTGCATATTTCTCCACTCTCCCTAACCATAAACTAATACTACACTGCAGAAAAAAATGTACTTCTCATTAGCAATAATATGTATCATAATCAACAGTTTTTAAACATTACATAACATCAAATTTATTTTTTTTGTGTGTTTATTTGTGACACTATTTTGTATTTTTGCATACATGGTGCCAGATATTCAAAACATAGCCATGGGGCAAAATTAGCACTGCATAGCATGCAAAAATAGCCCAGAACCATTTGCATGCTGTATTCAAAGGAATAGCCCCAGGGCTAAATCAGTTGAATATAGCGTGAAAACAATAGTGTGAAAACAGGGCCTTGAGTGCAGTGCAAACATAGCCTGGTAAATAAGATAGCTCTGAATATAGCAGCAGGGCAATGCAAACTGCAACAGCAGCCCAGTGCACACAGACATGTAGTAGGGCAAAGTTGAACTATGTGGCCAATGTGTGTTAGCAAAGAAGTAGATTCACAAAAACTGCAAACAAGAGTACAGAATAAATAATGTAGAACTGTGCTATGGTTCTGACAATTTTGCATGGGACAAATTCATTTGCATGGTGCTCACCCATTTGCCTGGCACAAAACATTGCTGTATTCAAAAGTGCTATGCAAATTAGCCTACTTAGGCAATCTGTGGGCAAACAGCCACATTAGCATGTCATTATTGTCTGATTTGCATGTAGCTCCATGTGGATTGCCCAGCGATCTTGCAGGGTGACACAGCTCCATCTGTAGGTTAGACTGGAACTACAGGTCGATAACTGCAGACTGGGTCTCCCCACAGCACCACCTGCATGTCAGACTGGAGAAACATGTTGGTAGCTGCAGACTACATCTGTACAACAACAGAGTATAGTGTGCCCCAGGGGACTAGCACCACAGCCACTGGTGTTAGTGCTGCATGCCATGGACATATTGTAGTCCCAGCTACAGTGCATAGCAGATGCTACAGTACCATAGTGGCCAGTTTAGTGAGGTACGCAGCAATGCCTATGGTGTGTCAGGCATCAATGACTGTTGCTATCCACACAGTGACAGGACCAGCTGGTAGGTGTGTTCTGATAGTGGACACCACTGTCATGCTGTCCTGTGTCCCACATATGCTGCACCACTGGCATGGGATACTCACAGTAACATACACATGGCTGGCAGTGTGTGCCATGGTGCCTGTACTGATGTGAGGTATGTGCCCGGGGGTGTGGGGGTGTGACACATGCCATCAGACATGCATACTGGTGTCGGGGTATTCCTGACACTGGAACATGTGCACTGTGGGGATGGCCCCAGCCTTGTGGCAAAACACACTATATGGTGCAGCCTGACTACCTGTGCACCCTCCCCTCAACACCCTCCAGTTCCCCAGTGCTGCATGTGTGTGCTGGAGTGTGCTAGTGTACCCCAATGGGGGGACTGGAGGTGTGTGCTGTATGGCTGCACTGCCAATTAGTTAATGCTTCTATATGTATTTATCACTGTGTTGACTGGGTAGCCACAGTGGGCCATGGCCCATATTCAGGAAAGACCCAGAGCCACTACACGTGATGATGCAATGTACAATAAATACATACACTATACAACAACACACAATCCACATATAGCAACACAGTTAGTTTGCTGCTGCATGTGGAGTTTTAGATCTGTCATATAATATGCATGATAGTTAGCTTCCAAGCAATGTTGAGGCATTGTATTCCACAGTGTGGGTGTCTATGCATATGGGGTAGCCCAGGGTGGCCGCCTACCCTTGCTGCCTCCTCACTGGCTACATACAGCCTTGTTTACTGTTGCTGCTGTGTCCACGCCTCTCCCCCCATCCTTGGTTTCCCTTGAGTTAAGACTACCTTTCTATTGGTGGTAATTTGTACCACGCTACATGTTGCACTAAAGCACGTTGCAGGGCGCTATCATTTTGAATATACCATTGTGCCTGTCGCATGTCTCAAGCACTACTTTATGTAAGCATACACTTCTTTTAGCACTGAGGCTAACATGTTGCACCAGTGCTATTTGGCTTCTGAATATAGCAATCCGGGCGAAATTTGGTCCAATCATGGCTAATCGGTTTGTGTCGGTGCAATGTTTTGAATATCTGGCCCAAGAAATTAAACTTTGCAGTGGCGAAACCAGTTGTGCCAGATTGCACCACATTATTTCAGAGAGATTGCTGTATTAAAAAGGCTAAATAGCTAGGGCAACATGTTATCACCAGAGCTAAAAGATAATGTATGTGGCAGTGCTTAGGCGCGGATGCATACAGGTGCAACAGCATATTCAAACTATAGCACCATACAACATGTGTTAGTGTGACCTGTAGCGTGGTGCAAATTACTGCCTATGAAAAGGTAGTCTTAACTCCGGGCAAACCAAGGATGGGGGACATGGACCCAGCAGCAACAGTAAACAAGGCTGTATACAGCCAATGAGGAGGCAACAAGGGTGGACGGCCACCCTGGGCCACATCATATGCACAGGCACCAACACTGTGGAAAACAATGCCTCAACATACATACAAGGCCAAATAACAAGCAGTCATTGGATCTCAGATGCCTTAGTTATTGTATGTGTCATGTAACTATACACAAAGTTAGGTATAATAATGCCTTCCAGACAACAGGAAGTTGAGACAGAAACCCATTGAAAAGAAGTCCTCCACTGTAC
The DNA here is from genome assembly GCA_016271365.2 of Neoceratodus forsteri. Lineage (NCBI taxonomy): Eukaryota > Metazoa > Chordata > Ceratodontiformes > Ceratodontidae > Neoceratodus > Neoceratodus forsteri. The sequence continues at coordinate 1,333,097,930 of CM057458.1, forward strand.
CTGTTCCCCAGAAGAAGGTAACTATGACAAAATTGCTCATCTTCTGTAGCTGGTTGATAGGCAGTTATATTTCATCTAAAAAGGTTGTGCCAAAAACCTTGTACAGTTTTCTGTCTGTAACTGTATAATATAAAAGGAGGTGTATTGCAAACATTGTGTCCTGTGTCTTTATCATAATTGGTGCCACCACAGACACTAACCAAACCTTCCTTACACAGGGATGAATGAGTAGCATATGAAAACACATTCTAATTTATAGGGATTTCTCCATCCACTCTACTGCCAAGGATACCCTGTGATTACCTTGCTAAACAGAAATTTTTCCAGGCTTACCTTAAATGCCTGTACTGTCTTTGTGTCCATTTTCTCCACTGGTAGGCTGTTTCATAGGTTCACCATCCTTTGGCAGAAGTGCCTTTTAACATCATCCCTGAATTTACTATCTCTGAGTTTCAATGTGTGTCTTGACATCCTAATGAATAACGCTGGATCAAATGTCTCCACACGTTTAATCTTGTTGATACTCTTGAGTATGTGGATGATAGCAGCCTTGTTCCCGCTAAGCCTTTTTTTCTCTAAGATGATCATGTTCAGGGCCACCAGCCTCTCTTCATAGTTCTTGTCCCCAAATGCCAGATCATTTTGTTGGCAATACATTGCACCCTCTCTACAGTACTTCCTAGATGTCCTTTTTGTCATGAGGATCTCAGAGATGTACAGAGAACTCCAGTTGGGGTCTGAATACATAGTCTTGTAAACAGGCAATCTTAGCCATGGTCAAGAAAATTGTTTCACTTGGCACAGTCCTTTTCCTATTGCTCATACCTTTCTAAAACATTTTTGAAAAATGCCTGCAAGGAAAATGTTATAGAAAATAAATAACAGAATGTGATTTGTTGTTATACAGTGCCTTTCATATGCAATTTATCTAAAAGTGCTTTATAAAGCAATGGGATAGAAACATAGAAACATAGAATTTGACGGCAGATAAGGACCACTTGGCCCACCTAGTCTGCCCATTTCCCTACCTAACGGATAAGCTGCAGATCCTAGTTAACTAACAGAATACTTCCTCCTACCCCCCGCTAGAATTGCTCTATGTCTGTCCCATGCATTCTTGAATTCCCCCACTGTTTTTGACTCTACGACCTCCTCAGGAAGGCTGTGCAATGCATCTACAATCCTCTCCCTAAAGAAATACTTCCTCACATTACCTCTGAGCCATCCCCCATCTATCTTCAAATTGTGCCCCCTTGATCTTGCACATCTCTTTTTCTGAAAGATGCTACTGTCTTGGACTTTGTTGATTCTCTTGAGGTATTTGAAAGTTTCTCTTATGCCCCCCTCTCCCTCCTTTCCTCAAGGCTATACATCTTAAGTTCCTTTAGTCTTTCTTCATATGTCTTCTGCTGCAGACCCTGTACCATTTTGGTTGCCTTCCTCTGGACAGCCTCCACCCTGTCTATGACTTGCAGAGAGATGGGGTCTCCAGAACTATGCACAGTACTCCAGATGTGGTCTTACCAACTGTCTGTACAGAGGGCCAACAACTTCCTGTTTTCTACTGGTGATGCCTCTCCCTATGCATCCAGTATCCCCCCAGCCCTACTTACTGCCTTCTCACATTGCTGGCCCACCTTTAGGTCATCTGATATGACTACCCCCAGATCCTTTTCCATTTTTGTTGTTATCAGTATCTCACCCCCCCCCCCCACTGTGTACTCTTCCCCTGGGTTTTTGTTTCCCAGGTGCATTACTTTGCACTTCTTTGCAGTGAATCTAAGCTACCATACATTTGACCATTCCTCCAACCTTGCCAAGTCCCTTTTCATTCTTTCTACCCCACCTTGCATATAACCCTGTTAGAGATCTTTGTGTCATCTGCAGAGAGACATACTTTTCCTTCCAGTCCCTCTGCAATGTCACTTATAAAGACATTAAAAAGGACTGGCCTCAGTACTAAACCCTGCGGTACCCCACTAGTAACCCTCCTTTCTTCACTGTGGACTCCATTTACTATTACCCGCTGTATCTTGTTGGCTAGTGTTTTACTCAGACTACCACCCTGGGACCCACTCTCAGGCTGGCTAATTTGTTTATTAATCTTTTGTGTGGGACTGTGTCAAATGCCTTGCTAAAGTTTAGGTAGGCCAATTGCACAGCCCCTCCCTGGTCTACTACTTTGGTCACCTTCCTGCTGTGAATCCATGCTGCCTTGGTTTCTGTGCCCCACTGGCCTCTAGGTACTCAACAATTCTTTCCTTCAGAAGTGATTACATCAGTTTACCTACCACTGAGGTCAAACTGACAGGCCTGTAGTTTCCTGCCTCTGTCTTGCTCCCACGTTTGTGAAGGGGAATCACATCCACCCTCCTCCAGTCCTCAGGTACCACACCAACCTCCCATGATTTATTAAAAAGGGTAGTCAGTGGTGTTACTAGTTCTTCCCTTAGTTCTTTTGAATTCTGGGGTGAATCCCATCAGGCTCCATTGCTTTATCCACCTTCAGTTTTAGAGTTCTTTCAGAACCCTTTCTTCTGTGAAAGGACTAATATCAACCCCCCATCCAGAGTGCTTCTATTGACTGGACTAGATATCTCCCCCTGCTTTTCCATTGTGAATACTGAGCAGAAGTATTCATTCAGTATCCCTGCTTTTTCACTGTCGCTCTCTGCCCAACCACCTTCCTCTTTATTCAGCCTCAGTATCCCTGCTTTAGTCTTTCTTTGCTCCCTAATGTACCTGAAAAAGGTTTTATCCCCCTTCTTAACCAAGTTGGCTATCTTTTCCTTGGTTTGGGCCTTTGCTATTCTGACTGTCTTGCCCACTTCCTTCTGCTTTAACTGGTACAGTTCTCTGTCCTGCTCCTTCTATGTTTCCTTATACTTCCTGAATGCTGTCTTTTTCTCCCTTATCTTCCCTGCCACTTCTTTTGAGAACCATAGTGTTTTTTTCTTTCATTTTGATTTGTTTATTTGCTTCACACAAAGGCTTCTTGCCTCTGTGATGGCAGTTTGATGTTTCCCCATTGTTGCTCCACCCCACTTTCTTGCCTGTTTGCTAGTGTTTTTCTGAGGCACTCTCCCATTTTGACAAAATCAGCCCTCCAGAAGTCCAGCACCTTCACTTTTGTGTGGCTTGACTCTACAGCTAAGTTTATCATGAACTACACTGTTTGGCGGTCGCTTGTTCCCAGATGGATCCTCTCTCCATCCCCATTTGAGAGTACCAGGTCTAAGATTGGTCCCTCCTGAGTGGGTTCCAAAGCTAGCTGTCTGAGGCATGCCCCCTGTAGGGCATCAAGAATGGCCCTGCTCTTGGATGTGGCTGCAGAAAGGGTGCTTCAGTAAACATCTGGCATATTCAGGTCCCCCATCAGCAATATCTCCCCTTTCTTTGCCACCTCAAGGATGCCTTCTATCATTTCCTTGTCTATTTCCTCCCCCTGAGATGGGCATCTGTATACAACCCCTGTGCAGATTGTGGAGCCATTTCCAGTCTCAAGGGTGACCCACAGTGCCTCCTCTCCTCCCTGTTTACCCTTTAGTTCTGTTGCTTTGATCCCTTTCCTTACATAGAGAGCTACTCCTCCTTCTCTTCTTCTTCCCTCCCTGTCCTTCTTGTAGATTGTGTACCCTGGTATGTTGACATCCCAGACATGGTTCTCTGTGTATCATGTTTCTGTTACTGCCATGATATCCAGGTATCCTTCTTCCATCTAGGCCACCACTTCGGGGAGCTTTTTACCTAGACTACGGGCATTGGTACTCATTACCCTCCATTTTTTATGGCTTTATTTCTTTTTGCCCCATCCCTGTCCTTACTGCCTTTGTCTTTTTCTCCATTTACCCCTGCCCTTCTCCCTATTAACTGCTCTATCTTGGTGTTTACTTCACTGGCTACCCTGATTTTTTTTGGGAGGGCTAGGATTTGCCTTCTCCTTTTCAGTGCCTACCCCCTTGGCTAGTTTAAATGCTTGCCAATGAAGCATTTAAACCTATCACCTAGGATCCTGGTTCCCCTCCTGGATAGATGCAGACCATCGTGCCTGTATAGGTCTGCATCCCTCAAGGTGCAACCCCAGTCCCCAATGAAGCCAAATCCCTGAACTCTGCACCAGTTTTTCAACCAGTCATTGAATCTCATGGTGCAGAGTACCCTAGCCTCTTCCATGCCATAGACAGGTAGCATGTCCCAGAAAGTTACTATGTGTGCTACTTGCCTAAGGCCCCTTCCCAACTCCCCAACCTCCTGTTGCACTGCTGTGATCCCATTCTCAGCCAGGTCATTCATCCCTAGGTGGACAATGACATCCAGCTCTCTCCCCCTTGCAACTGCTCCCACAATCCTAAGGATTAGTTTCCTGTCCCTCCAAGCCATGGCACCGGGCAGGCACCTTACCTCCCTTTCCCCTCCCTTCCCCAGGTCCACCCCCTAACAATTGAGTCTCCCACCGGGAGTTGTTTTCTTCCCCTGTGGGATCCTGTGACACACTCCTGTGGGTCTCCATTGTGGAGGTTCCCAGCATCCTCCTTGATGTCCACTGTGGGTGCCTCCATAGAGGAACCATGCTCCACCAGAGTGGTGAATGAATTGTGGAGAGGCACAGCTAGAGGGATGTGCCTCTGTTCCACCACCCTCACCCTCCCTGAGCCCACTGTGGTCCAACCACTCCTCTTTCTTGGCAACCTCTGAGGTAGTGGCAGTGGCCTCGGTGGTCCCTTGGTGGGGGAGGAGGTTTCCTGAATCCTTGTCAGGTCAGCATGGAGACAAACAACCTCCTCCCTCAGACCAGAGAGGTACCTGCAAATAGGGCAGCAATGCAGTCTCCAGAATGTCTCCCAGAAAACATACAAAAATAAAAAGGAGGACATCCTTTAGTCTGTTGAGTTCTTCCACCAATTCAGTGGCTATTGCAATGCACTCTTATTTATATTTCTTGATTGAATACAAGCAAGTGTACATTACTTGTTTCAAAAAAGGAAACACTCAAGGATTGTGACAGCAGAGATCAAAGGCACATAGGAAATCTAGGAGACCAACCCAGGTGTAATACAGTTGCTCCACTGTACTGATCACAGTTCCCATAACATCCCAAATTAAAAAAGTCACCAGGGGCAATATACAGTACAGCCCCACCACTTATTGTGGGTTGATTGGTGTATCAGGCATGGGCCTGGTGTAACACTTTGTTGGCATATCCCTGGTATACCAGCACAGTAAACACCATAACTGAAAATCAAAAACAAAGTCCTACGTGGTTAGGAAGTCTGTTATTTTGTTCGGTACTGTGCATTGCTTGGCACAGGATCCCCAGATCTTCTTCACTTCTCTGAGAGCTCCCCAGTTCAGCATTAAATCCTACCACTGCTCCTTTGCATGTTGTAGCATGAAAATTGCCAGTCAGACATCCATCTGTGTGATCTGGATCTCTTGCACCATCTCCTCTCTCTCATCACCCTGCTCCTCTGATTCATCAATGCACATAGAATAAAGGTCCTCCCCAAAGCCTCTGCCAGCTGTTTAGCTTTCTCTGCTAGATGTGGACTGCTAATTTTATATATTTATTTTATTTCAATTTTGTTAACTGGGTAAGGACACTGGAACAAGTCCATTTTCTTTTTTTTTATTTATTTGCAAGTTAGTATATTTTATTAAGATTTTTCCATAAGTAGACATAATATATTAACAACAAACACAAGAATAACCTGTTTGCAACAAAGAACATTAAAGAGAGACAAAAAAATAGCTGAAACTAAAAAAGTACCTCCTTTCTTCATATCCTCCCACCCCCACCCCTGGTGCACCCTATTCCCCATTCGGGTGAAAAAAATAAAAGATCTGTGAACTAAAGGTTTACTAATTTAGGTAGGAATAAAGCTCTGCCAAGCACATCTGTGCTCTAGTCTGGGAAAAATTGTAGTATCCTATTGCCCTTTCAACTGAAATAGCCATCAGGCATTCCTGTACCCATTCAGAAAGGGAGGAGGACCAAGTTCCCAGCCCTTGTCTAGCAATTAGTAGTTTGGCTATTGAAGAGATAAGTGCAATATAAAATTTATGAGAAATGCCCTTGATATTAGAGTAATCCCCCAAAAGGCATATTTCTGGAGTGAACTAATTATTATGACCCAGCACAGGGGACACTTTGTTATGGATTACAAATCATAGCCTTTTGGCAGGTGGGCATTCCCATATTTTATGACTCAAAGTGCCATTGGCAGATAGGCAGGTAGGACATACTGGTGTAAGCAACTTTTTCATTTGAAATATGGTACTGGGAGTAAAATAGATATTATGCAGGACATTAAATTGTAACAGCCATAGCCAATCTTGTTTGAGATAGGTATAAATGAAGTTCCAGATGGAGTGCTAGTGTGCTAGGGACCAATTAAGGCCCAAATGGTTTTGCCAATAAAAGGCAATGCGAGAGACCAGAGCACAGTCGCAGTGTAACAGGGTCTTGTATATACAGGAGATTCATTTTACCTACATATTTAAAGTACTCCTTAAAAGGGAAGTGAGATACAGTCTGCCTTGGGGGAGACCCTAGAAATCATTTAACACAATTTCTAAGTTGGATATATTTTAAAAAAAGAGAAGATAGGGTTTTAAAATAAGTCATTATGTTCTGGTAAGACACCATTTTGTTGTACATTATGATATTCTGCACCTTAAGGTGTGATAACTTGGGCCAGAAAGAGGGTGGAACTGGTTTTCCAGCAATCCATAAGTTTAAGTTATTAAATACCGGTTGGTCCAATATCCTGGTGCTGGCCAAATTTGGTAGTTGGCAAAATTACGAATGGGCTCATACACTCCAGCCAACAGGGGTAGCATGTAAATCTTCCAGAAGATTAGAGTAGGGAAGATCTAATAGGGATACTAGTGAGAGCTTGAGTTTCTTGAGTAGTGATCCTTCTATATCAAGCCATTTAGGAGAAGAAGTGGCCTTTGCCTCCTCCACTCCCCACCTAAAGTATTTGGTACCATGTAATGCTAAATAATATTTGAAAAAACAGTCACCTGTAACCCCCCCCCCCATATTTATATGGTCTACAACGTTTTGTATATGATCTGCGGGGAGGTTTGTCGGCCCACAGGAACCTAGAGCATATAGATGAAATTTTAACAAACCACTGCTTTGTTAGATATGTTTAGCATACCTAAGGGGTACATGAGTTTGGGGGGAACAAGTCCATTTTTAGATCTGACCCACCACTTAAAAAACAACACAGAATTCACAATTACAACAAATTACACTAGCAAATTAAACAAAGCACCTACAAACTTCCAAAGACTGTAAATACATCTTAAAATATAGTTTGAAATGTTGCAATGGGGAGGAAGAACATCAATTAACATGTAATGAATTCCAGAAAAGAGGAGCAGCAACTGAAAAAGATTGAGCTCCAGCTCTGGAGTGATATAGAATAGTTTGAAGGGGAACACCATTAGAAGAATGCAAATTACAGACAGAGGACCTTATGTTAACCAAATCTATGAGTGGATACAAAGTACTTGGAAAAATTGACTTAAACACTTGACAGCCCAAAAAGTATGTGATTTTAGAATACAGAGACAGCCAACCCAGATTGGAATATAGATGACAATGATGAAAACAATAAGGGGAATCCAATATGAAGGCAAACATTATTATTAGTAACAGTCAATATATTAATTTATTTGACTGATAACTTAAAATAGAGACTCATAATGTAATCCAAATGTGGTAGTAATGTTCCATTTGCAATTGATCTCCTAGAATCAGGGGTGAAGTATTTCATAAATTTAAAAAATAAACCAAGCTTTTTATTAACTTTTTTACGGACTGCTTTAAACTGAAGACAGAAGTTCATTCCTGAGTCCAACAAAATACCCAGATAGTAAAACTCTTTAACAAATTCAATTTCTACCCCTCTATTATTGTGAATTCTAAGAATAGAATTCCTTTTCAAAGAGTGGGGTGCTCCAAACAACATTGTCTTATTTTTTGTTTTTTTACATTAAGAATCAAATGATTTTCTGAAAATCAGTTACAAACACTTTGGACTTCAGATTACAAGGAAAAAGTAATCTGAGAAATGGATTTTGCTTGTGAATAACCTATAAGATCATCTGCATATAATAAGCAATTGCATGACTTAAAAATGGAAACTATTGTGTTAATTAACAATGAAAATAACAAGGGGCCCAGTATGGACACTTGTGGAACACCAAGATTCAAAGTCCTAACAGAGAAAACTACTGAATCCAAACTAACTACCTGAGACTTGCAGGTTAGATGATCACTGCGCCAAGCCACAACATTCTCAGAAAATCCAGGGTGATCCAATTTTAGGCACAACAAAGGATGATTAATGAGATTGAATGCCTTGGTCAGATCCATGAAAACCACCCCCATTAAAAGGACATTTTCAAAGCCCTGGAGGACAGCATTCATAAACCTGACGAAAACAGTCTCAGTACCATGATTTTTTTCGAAAACCATGCTGTTCAAAGCACATCATGCTGTAAGTGTCTAGATAGTCAGTAATTTGACGTGCAACAACTTTTTCTAATAACTTAGTTAAGGGGTTAAAAATAGATATCGGCATGAAAGCATCAAGACAATCAGCATTAGTTGTTTTTTTTTTTTTTTGCTATTGGTACAACTCTTGCAAGTTTCCATGTTGATGGGAACTGTCCAGAGATAAGGCACGGGTTAAATATTGAACATAGGACACCTGCAATTAGAGAAGCAATTAACTTTAAAAATTGACCATCTAGACCTTCACCACAGTCAGTAAACTTATTTGGGATGGTTGTTAACAATTTCAATAATTCAAACTCTGTAATCCTGTGAAAATAAAAAGTAGGCATATTGCCCAGAGCTTCATCAGTATACTTAGCATGATTTGATAAGTTAGCTGAGTTACACCCATAGCTTGAAAGATCAGATAATTTAGCATTTAACATCTCTGCAATTTCAGTGAGATCTGATATTATACCACCAGAAGTCCTGATCTTTTCAACAGTTGATTTTTCCCTTGGGGTAATCAAATTATTAACTGAAACCCAGAATTTCTTTGCATCAGCCCAATTGTCACTCACTTGTTTTTTTGTAAAAATCTTTCTTTGCACAACCCACTAAATAGCTATCCTTATTCCTCAGGAAATTATTTCTATCAAGTAAGGCAACAGAGGGAGAACTGTTTATATGCTGACCAAGCTTAGAGTCCTAGCACTGATCCACTCTTTCAGGTCCCCTGAGAACTACCTATTGAAGGTACTCCAAACTCTAACCTTGCATAAAGGGAAGAAAATGTCCTGGACTAGCAGCAACTGTTTATAGAAATAATCAACTGTATAGTCAGGGTATGGAATTAAATCCAATACTGACCAGTCAATTAATGCAAGTCATAGCATAAGCATTGTAAAGTCAAATTTCTTGAAACTTTGAGACTGGATAAACTGAGATAAAATCTTATCCCTTTTAAAATTAAAACCACAATAAACAGCTTAGTGATCACTTGTTGATTCAGCAAGTGCCCCCACTGATGAAATAATATCTACCCTATTGGTAACAATCCAGTCCAAAATAGAATGATTCCTTGTATGATGGTTTAACCTGGTTGGTTTGTTAATCATTTCAGACAAACTGCAAGAATATAATAATGATTCCAATCCCAAGCTCTCGGACAGCAGACGGTTCAAATTTATATCCCCCATTAAAACATAATCAGACATAGAAAAATGCCTAGAACTAATGTCTAAAAACTCTCTTAGCCCATTTAATCCTCTAGTAGGAGGGTTATATAAGCACCCGAAAGTGATATATTCCCCCCCCAAAAAAAATTAATCTTAACAGCAACCAATCATATGATGAATCCATTATAGTACTGCTTCCCAAGAGACTTATCTCTAAATACTCTTTAAACAATACCCCTTCCCTTTCTTTTTACCCTTTCTGTCAGCACAAATAACATTGTATCCTGGAATTTTACATACATTATCTGGAATGGACTGGTTCAATCAAGATTGTTAGAACAATTATGTCCAGCTTATATGATTGAGAAATGAGTTCCACTTCAGCCAATTTGGGTAATAAGCTTCTAACATTTAGGTGCTTAATCTTCAACCCATGCAAGGTGTACCAGGCTTTGTTTCCAGAGTTGGTGTTTAAAATTCCAGGTGGACCAGGATTCAACTCAGTGTCCCCAGAAAGTAAAATTAAATGGATTAACACCAGTACTTTAATGTTAGTATGAATTCCACACAACCCTTTTCAACAATGAGGACATTACAACTATGGGTGTTATGGTACTATCACAGTAAAGCTTCTTTGACTTCTCCATCTTTGCCCTCCATTCTTTTTTTCTTTGAGGGTTGCTATTCAGGTTCCACTTGGAAAACAGCTGATTATGCTGCTTCAGAATGACAGTAATTGTAGATTTAGGCAAAGAGGCAAGAGATGGTGAGTCAGGACATGCTGACTAATTTTTGTAAGCTGGTCAATTTTGTTTAAAAGTTCAGTTTTACTGTTCAGACTCATAGCCTTTCTCTTGCCTGCCATTGCTACAATTTTTTTTTGCGATTGTTTGGGGGAACCATGCATTAAAACATTTTGAAACTGGACACCAGCAGCCAGGTTGAAATAGAAACTGTAATTAGTTTCATTTCACACCTGATGACATTGTGACTTTCAATCAAATCTGCCTGAAATTGGTGGTGGCTCTCAGGTGCAATATATGGTAATTTTTACCATATAACCTATTTGACTGGCAAATGGCAAACATGAAATGCCCAAAATAACTGACTGCCTGGGATAACCACAGGTGTTATATGCAGAGTGGACTGTAAAAATAACCGTCTCACTCAGAAGTGTGAACAAAGTTGAGGATGACAGAAACACAGATACACATACCATAACTAATATAAACAAACTCTAACCAGAGCTGAGATGACTGCAGCTGAGCTCACTGAACTCACAGCGGAACATGACACAGTCTTCTGTGTCCAAGATGGCCATCAGAGCTCAGAACGTATGCTTGAGTTGTCACGCATGAGCTCAGTGAAGTCGTGTATGAGCAACGACTCATGCATGAGCACTGAGCCACAGTGGCCATCTTGAACATGGCAGACTATGCTGTGTTCCTCTGTGAGTTCAGCGAGCTCAGTGGTGATGGCAGATAAAGTAGTGCACCTGCAGGGGGAGAGGGGAGTGATCGCACTGATCTGGAGTTGAGGAAGCAAGTACTGCAATTCCAAATCCAAATGTGTGCTTCAGTATCCCTTTTTTTGAGCTACAGCAAGACGGCTGCAGGTTCTGCCCACTGCAGCCATAAAAAGTACCTCAACAAATGGAGTATGGTAGTGAAGGTAGGGAGGTCACTGAATTAAAAAGGGTGTTAATGGCATGGTGTGCATTTTATTATCAATGAGGTTCAGCAATTAATAAAGTGCTTTCTCTGTATTCACAAGAAAAAGAATATTTTTTTCCACTTTGTATAAATTACTAACAAGATTAATCTATCCCTCTGTTTCAGAGGGGCGGGACATAACCAGCTACAGGTTACAATGTAATTAGCCACCACTCAAAATATAAAATGCAAATACTGTAAGTGTCAGATATGGTTTGCATACTATCAGGGAGATCATAAAACATGAGGGCTTGAAAGAGCTATCAGAACCAAAAATAGCAGAATGGAAAATGTTCCAAATTTTAAGAAGTAGTCAGCTGCAACTTTTTTATTTCTCAACTATTTTTTTTTTCTTTCCTTTTGCTCACTACAGTTTTCTGCCTGATGGTATTATGCTGGATATGTGAAATCACACTCTTTATGGTAGCTGACATATCTAGTTCTATTTCTCCCACTACATCATCAGCACTGTGACCTCACTGAAAGTGACATCACAGATGACTGGCTTGGCTGCTACTGAGTGGCTGTTCCTGAGCACTGTGATGTCACAATCAGTGATGTCACACTACTGAGGAACAGAGCTAGATATGTCAGCTGCCAGGCAGAGTGCAGTTCCACACACCATACCTCTGCACATCAGATAAAAAATGTTATAATTAATCAAAGGGAAGAGACAAAGTATCCAGTTATAAAGGATAATAGTTGATGGCTTTAAAAAAAAATATTAGTTTAGGCAGTACACTAGCTCTTTAAAGCTCTTGTGGGCTCTGTATCGTCTGTAACCTCCTGCCATTACAAATCCAGTTTAGGTCACAACCAGACAGTATGGCTATGAGTTGTGAGGATTACCCATAACTGCACAAACAATGGGGCAAGGGACCCTTTACCTTAACAAGAATATATGCTGGGTTGGTAGAAGTATCTAGTATGACTCTTCCATGAAATCTCTCTCTCCAATGTGGTGAGTTTATAGCAACATAACAAGTAAAGGTGTATAACTGCATGTCTATTGGACATAGAGTGGCCCATCTCTCCTAACCATTTTACCTTCAAGCAATTTTCAAATTTCCAAGAAAAACATCCCATCTGGCATACGAAGAGTTTTGTTACACAAATGTTGCCCAACAATTACATTTCTTAACATTCCTATTTTTATTACTGAAGACATTTGCAAGAAATCTGGCACTTTGCCCTTTACACTTTATCTGTTACTGCTACTTTGAAGTTACACTACTTGACTTGTGTCATCAGAATAATTTTCATGGTACAGTAGGAGCCAACTTAGATAATTGGTGTGTCTGATTTATTGGGATGTTCTGCTGGGCACCAATTAAGTGGCTGTATAATCCTATAGCAGCTGTTTCTGTTCAATGGAATGTCCCTGCCATCTAATTGGTCAGGGTGGTCTCTCACCCTCACAACTTAATCCCCTTCTAGTATTTGTTGTAACACCTAATTCAATCCCAAGCACTGTCATCTTAATCCCCTGAATACCCTCTAAGCACCTATCACCTATTCCAATACCAAATTAGGTGTGAACAGCAGCTGTGGACTGCATCTCTTGTGGGAGAGAGGGGGATCTTTCCTGTAAAAAATAAACAAATACATACATACATATACATATCTAAATTCACTGCTTCAGCTGCTTGTGCTGCTCCGAACGTAAACAGCCTGTGTCATAGAAACATAGAATTTGATGGCAGATAAGGACCGTTTGGCCCACCTAGTCTGCCCATTTCCCTACCTAACAGATAAGCTGCAGATCCTAGTTAACCAACAGCCTACTTCCTCCTACCCCCCACTAGAATTGCCTTATGTCTGTCCATGCAGTCTTTGAATTCCCCCACTGTTTTTGACTCCATGACCTCCTCAGGAAGGCTTTTCCATGCATCTACAACCCTCTCTGTGAAGAAATGCTTCCTCACATTACCTCTGAGACGTCCCCCTCTATCTTCAAATTGTGCTCCCTTGTTCTTACACATCTCTTTTTCTGAAAGATGCTACCTTCTTGGACTTTGTTGATTCCATTGAGGTACTTGAAAGTTTCTATCATGTCCCCCCCTCCATCCTTTCCTTGAAGGTATCCATCTTAAGCTCCTTTATTCTTTCTTAATATGTCTTCTGGTGCAGAGCCTGCACCATTTTGGTTGCCCTCCTCTGGACAGCCTCCACCCTGTACATGTCTTTGTGGAGATGGGGTCTCCAGAACTGCATGCAGTACTCCAGCTGTGGTCTTACCAACTGTCTGTACAGAGGGATAACAACTTCTTGTTTTCTACTGGTGATGCCTCTCCCTATGCATCCCAGTATCCCCCCAGCCCTCCTTACTGCCTTCTCACATTGCTGGCCCACCTTTAGGTCATCTGATATAACTACCCCCAGGTCCCTTTCCATTTTTATTGTCAGTATCTCACCCCCCATTGTGTCCCTAACTGTAGAAAGGTGCAGTGTATGTGAGACTGTACGAGAGAGAGCAGAGGTGCAGCTCCTGAAATTGAGAGGTGAAGGCTTGTGAAATCCCAAGACTGTGCAAGGCAATGCTTCTGTGGGAATCTGGGACTTTCAGTAAAAAGTGTAATTAGAGTAGAGAGGCTAGTGAAATGTGACTACATCTCCAGGGTGGGGGTGGGCTGACACAGATAGAGAGGGGCAGCATGGTCAGGACTATATGATCTTCCCTTACCAGCACGTCCTAGAGGGAGAAGGGAAGGGAGAGGGGGGGGGATATATATATATATATATGGATGTATGTATATCTATCTATCTATCTATCTATCTATCTATCTATCTATCTATCTATCTATCTATCTATCTATCTATTTATCTATTTATCTATCTATCTGTTGTGGTTCCTGAATCCTCTTTCTTTGGTAAAATGAAGCAAAGTTAAAGTATACAGTACAATAGAGTAAATAGCCAAAATACATTGGATACATGTCAACACACACATACATACCTCTCAACCTCCTGCCTCATAAATCAGGGACAAGGCTTAAAAAAATCAGGGACAAAGGACCAAAATCAGGGACACTTCTTCAAAATTGGAGATATTCACTGAGTCTCAGGAAGCTGGTAGAATAAAGGGCTTAGTGTATAATGCATTTTCTAAGGAAGAACAAGTTTATAACTTTAATGTTTGAAATTATTTTGTGCTTATAATCCCCACTGTTTGGTCACAGAAACAAAATTTTTAGGAGGGACAGAGTAAAATTTTGAGACAAAATCAGGGACAGTTGAGAGGTATGCACACATACACTACTGTTACTAGATTCAAGTGCAGCTGTGTCGAATGTGACACAAGACATTCCCATGGCTTCTGTTAAATGGGATGGCTGCTTAATCGGGATGAAAAGCCTGCCATCCAGGCATCCTGATTAAGTGGCTTCCACTGTAACAGGTATTCATGTTACAGAAGAAGATTATGATTTCAAAGCAGAACAAGCATTTGTCAGTGCCGAATGTTTGCTTACTGGCATTGGCAGTGGTAGTGTAGAAGTTACAGAGCTGCGTAATAGGAATGGCAGTGAAGTATTGAACTGAAGCCAACCCCACCACCACCCTGCAGAGAGTGACAGGCATTGGGGTGTGCATTTGGGTCGTCAGGCATAACGGCCATGCCATTTCACCACACCCCACTCTGCAGAGACTGACAAGTGTCACGTGTTCCTTGGGGTCTTTGGCCCTTATGTGCACCCCATTTCATTAGGAAATACGGTGAGATGGGTGCAATATAGGAGAATGGGGTGAAGTTTGGGGTCAAGAGTCCAAGGCATACCTCGATGTCTCTCAGTGACTGCAGGGTGTGGAATGGTATGAGCATCACAGGCAAGAATCCCAAGTCACACCCCTGATTCCTGTCATTCTCTATAGGGTTGGGCGATTTAGTTGAAAAGCCTAATACCTCAGGCATTCGTTGGTATTTTAACTCCAAATTTTCAACATGTTTGTTTTGTGACCCCACCTCATGAACAGGGGGAATATCAGTTTGGTAGCCGAAAGCTGCTTATGCACAGTGACTACGGGATTTAGCACCACAGGTGCAAAAATATTCCGAACAGGCTGTAAAAAATGACAGCTGTACTCTTTCATGGGGAGGCGTAAAAATGGCTATGTTGCAAATGTGTAGTAAAAATATTTAAAAAAATGGTGAAGTCACGAGCATACATAGAAACTGTGCAACGCACACCCGTTATATAAGTAGGTTGGGGATATTTTATAGCAGATTGTCAACTCGGGCATTTTGGTGCCTCCAATCATGAACAGTGTCACTGTGATTTTCTTTATCTGTGCTGAACAATGATTTCCGACAGCGACCACACATCTCTGCACTGAAAGTGTGAAAACACAATTCGACCATGTTGTGAAAAATGGCAGCTGTACTGTTCATAAGGAAGTGTTGAAAAATGCCACAAGTGAAAATCTGGACTGAAAATATTACAAAGTCATGAACTAACGAGGATGCGTGGAAACTGCACAATGCTCACTCGTAACACAGTAATTTTATCGACTTTTGTCACCAAATTTTCAACATAGCCATTTAAGACCTCTGCTCATGAACAGTGTAACTGTGATTTTCTTAATCTGTCCTAAACATTGCTTTCGGACACAACAGCACCATTGTGCGCTACATATGCGATAACATTTTGGGTGACATATGAAAATTGCAGCTGTACTGTTCATAAGGAAGTTTAATAAAATGGACATGTTGAAAATCTAGAGTGAAAATATTAATTTGCAAACTTACGAGTCATGCATAGGAACTGTGCAACGACGTCAGAAAGTCATTTCTAGGCATTTTTCCACCAAGTTTTCAACATAGCCATTTTAAGACCTCTGCTCATGAACAATGTCACTGTGGTTTTGTTAATGTGTCCCATACATTGAGCTTGCACACTGACTGCGCAATTGTGCGCTACATGGGCTGAAACAGGTTTTGGGTGAGATGTGAAAAATGACAGCTGTACTACTCATAAGAAGGTTTGGAAAATTGGCAATGTTGAAAATCTGGAGTGGAAATATTGAAAATTCGCAAACCTATGAGTGTGCGTAGGAACTGCGTAACGCACGCTCGTAAAACAGTCATTTTTAGGAATTCTTTCACCAAATTTTCAACATAGCCATTTCAAGACCTCTGTTCATGAACAGTGTCACTGTGATTTTCTTAATTTGTCCCGTACATTGATTTCGCACACCGACTGCGCCATTCTGCGCTACAAGGGCGGAAACACATTTTGGGTGAGATGTGAAAAATGACAGCTATACTACTCATAAGACAGTGTGGTGAAATGGCAATGTTGAAAATCTGGAGTGAAAATATTGAAATTTCGCTAACTTACGAGCCTGAGTAGGAACTGCGAACGCACGCCGTCAAACAGTCATTTTTGGAATTTGGCAACCAAATTTTCAACATGGGGGTTTTGGGCCCCATTCTCATGAATGATGTCACTGTCATGGTGGTATTTAGTCCCAAAGGGTGATTTCTCAGTCACTGCGCAGTCACTGCGCGAAATCACCCTTTGAGCCCGAATAACGCCATGACAGTGAAATCATTCATGAGAAGGGGTCACTAAAACCCCATGTTGAAAATTTGGTGCCAAAATTCCCAAAAATGCCTGAGATATGCAATAAAGTTGAACCCCTCCTATCTAGCCCATTATACAGCTTACCGGCATTTCCTCAGTTGGCGGTCGGCTTTGAAGAGTGCAGGCGTGTTCCCAGTCCACGAGATTGTCGGCGCGGTCCGGTAGTAAGTATGGGGTGAGGGGTGTGGGGAAGCTAGGAGTGCGCAGTGGGTGGGTGCGGGTTGTGGGAGGGTTCGGGAGGCCGTGGGACAGTTTTTATTTTACAGGGTAAAAAAAAAGCGTTCTGGGACCTCTTGCCTGCGCTGGGGTGGGCTCCAGAGTGGCTACGACTTTGTGGGGGCCGTTCAGCCGGCGGAGATTGGGCACCCTGTCGGCAAAAACATCTTAGGACATTGCCACGCTGGGTGGGCTCCCAGCGTGGAACACACGTTGGGGTTCAGCCGACAGGGATTGGGCACCCGTCAGGCTAGGCTGCGACGGGCGCAGACGCCTGCGGCTGGGGGAAGCTACGCGTGAGCAGCTTCTTATCGCTGCTCACCCGCCGTAGCTCCCCTCAATCAGAGCCACTGCACCTTGGAGCGTGGGTCACAGACAGCTCCAAAATGCATTGGCTTACAGGCCACGCCTGCCAGCTCGCTGCCTGAATTGGAGGAGGAGGTGACACACCTCCGAAATCTCCGATGATGGCACTATGTTTCTTGCACATGCGTGCAAGCAAACATAAAAAGCAGCAGAACCTGATGAAGTCTAAGGTGTAACAAGTCTGTTTCCTGCAAATGTCTTTAGTAATAAGAAATAGACTGACCTGACATTCATATCTTTTGGCTGTTATGTGATGTAAACTTTGCAGATTCAAAATGACTTTTTTTGCAAAAAAACCAAAAAATATATAATCACTTTAATATATGCAGTTTCAAAAAGTTCTAATTGCATGACGCCTTTATACTAATTAAAAATCAGATAATAAACAGGGATATCTTTTACAGCATCTAAATGAAAGTAGCAATGGTACTAGAAGGTGCTGAAGCAGTTTCTTAATCTAGCTATTTATTTTTTTATTTATTTGTAATTTTTCACCTGGAAAGTTACACTGAGCTGTGCCAGTTCATTTCCAAGGTAATCCTGGGGGGTGGGTTACATGAATCTGATTTCTTGAGAGGGGAATGTTGGTCAGGACACTGGGAAAAATACCTTACTTTTATGATAAGTGCTATAGGATTTTCAGTTTTCACCTGGACATCTCCCTATTGCTGGGCTATCATGTCAGTATTGGGTATAAGCCCATGTTCTTAGTGTGTGACTACAGAACCCACCACCTTCTAATCTTCGGGTCCCAGAAGCAACTCATCAAGCAACTGATACTGCTATTGACACTGACATGCATTATTGACCATGGAAAGCACAATTGAGCATTTGAGGTAAAGTCCAGCTCTTTTTTTCATTTGTTACAACTGGATGAACTGAACCACTGGGAGAGTAAGTGACATGAGCAAACTTCACACAGTGAGTGACTGCAGTTTCATTTTAACCTGGGTCCACCAGTTTACATAGGTACATAGATACTGTTGGCAGATAAGGGCTGCAGGCCCATCCAGTCTGCTCATTCATGCTATCTGATGAAACGGCCAGTGACCCTGTCTGGTCACTGGCTTTAGCTTTTTCTTCTGGTCTCAAATATTCCTTTAGTCCTGTCCCCTGCATGTTTGAAACCTGCTACTGTATGGGCAGGCACCAGTTCCTGGGGCAGGCTATTCCATGCATCCACCACCCTCTCTTTAAAAAAGAACTTACTAACTTTACCCCTTATGCAGCAACCCATCAGTCTCATATCATGCCGTCTTGTTCTGGCTCTACTTTTAAACTGGAATATGTTGTTCCCTTCCACCTTGTTCATGCCCTTGAGGTATTTGAATGTTTCTATCATGTCATCCCTCTCCCTTCTTTGCTCCAGCATGTACAAACTGAGGTCTCTGACTCTTTCCTCATAGGGCTTGTGATGCAGACCCTTCACCATTTTGGTCACCCTCCTCTGCACTGTCCTTGTTTTGTCAATGTCCTTACGAAGTTGTGGCCTCCAGAACTGGGCATTCTGTACAGTGGAACTATCACCTCCCTCCTTCAGCTTGTGATTCCCCTTCCAATACACCCCAGCATCCCAGTGGCCTTCCACACTGCCTTGGCCGTCAGCCTTATGGCCTTCAGGTCATCTGTGATTATGACTCCAAAGTCCATCTCTTCATTAGTAACTGCCAATAGCTCTGACCCCAACCTATAGCTTGCTCCAGGGTTCCTGCTCTCCCTGTGCATGATTTTGCATTTCTTTGCATTAAACCTTATATGCCACACATCTGACCATCTCTCCAGCCATTCCAGGTCCTTTCTCATCCTTTCCACCTCCTCTGGGGGTATCCACCCTGTTGCAGATCTTAGTGTCATCTGCAAACAGGCAAACATTTCCCTCCAACCCATCTGCAATGTCACTTATGAAGACATTGAAGAGGACCGGCCCCAGAACTGACCCTTGAGATACCCCACTGGTCACCTCCCTTTACAATAATTGGGTTCTGTTTACCACTACCCTCTGTTTTTTTGTCCTTTAACCAATTCTCAGTCCAGTTTACCACCTTGTGTTCCATCCCCAGGCTTCCTAGCTTGTTGACCAGTCTGCTATGTGGGACGATATCAATTAAAAGGCTTTGCTGAGATCTAGGTAGGCAATGTCTTCAGCTCCCCCTTGATCTACTGCCTTTGTCACTCAGTCATATAAATCTATTAAATTAGTTTGACTGGACCGTCCTGAGGTGAAACCATGTTGCCTGGGATCCAACATCCTCATGACTTCTAGGTGCAACACTATTCTTTCCTTGAGGAGTGTCTGTATTATCTTTCCTACTACAGAGGTTCGACTAACTGGTCTGTAGTTCCCTGCATCTTTTTTACTACCGCTCTTGTGAAGAGGGACATTTGCCTTTCTCCAGTCCTCTGGAATCACTCCAGTATCTAGGGACTCACTGAACAGGGCTGCCAAAGGGGCTACCAGTTCAATTTTCAGTTCCCTTAAGACCCTGGGATGTATGCCATCTGGACATATGGCTTTGTCCATCTTCAGCTTTACAAGTTCTTCTAGGACCCTTTCCTCTGTGAACAGACTGGTGTTTACCTCCTTTTTCTGTACTCCTTTAATTTCTAGCCATGGGTCCTTCCCATGCACTTCCACAGTGAAGACTGAACCAAAATATTTATTCAGGATCGCTGCTTTCTCCCCATCTGCCTCTACTACCTGCCCCCTGGCAGTTTGAATACTAAACTTGTATTAGCTTACACTGTAATTCTTACTGAGATTATGTTGCTTGTTTTGTATTGTATTACCATTTACATTACCTTTCTAAAAGTATATCACTGTACCACATCCTGCATGGCCATTGGAATAGGTTGCTTTATAAATAAATTTTGACTTGACAAAGCTTGTTCTCCAGTCACTAGACAACACTGCCTGAATGCATGATCCACACAGACTGTTATCTGCCCAGCAAAGAGCCTCTTGGGGTTTGAGGAAAGTGCAGTTCAGGAAGATTACCTCATTGGCTGAAGACATTCAACAACTGTGGCACCATGATTGAAAAATCAGAGTTGGATAGGCTAGAAGCTCTCCACCAAGATATCACCCCCACTTGCTTTCTCTTACCCTTTCCAATACTCTACCTTGACAGGCCCCCTGGGGCAGCTATGCCGTACGTTGCTAAATGGAAATCTCCTCTCGCTGTATAATTTCAGTTGTCAAGGTTATTCAAATGTATTATTTATCTATTTTCTGTATTACATAGCAATCTTATGTTTTGTGTTAACTGTCAAGTTTTTATGTCTCTGCTGTTTTACATCCTGATGTGGAACCTTTGTAAAAGAGTGTATGCTCAAAGGTTGTATCCAAATTACCAAATAAATAAATAAATCCCTGAGTTATCAGTAAGTTACACTCTTGTCTTTGAGGCCAGAAGCTCAGAGGGTAGTGGGTTACAGTTCCCCAGCAGGAATTTGGGCTAATACCTTCATGGGTGCCAAAACATGGGGAAAATGGATGGGGGCTATAGTAATTTACAAAGTAAATCTTGATTAGTTCCCTTAAGACTTTGCATGCATTAATGGGGCACTGTGAATGCTCATGGGCAAATGTTGGTATGCTTCCACCTCCCTTCACTCATAGGCACCTATGAATACCATACTGACATGGTACTGCAGCACTAGGGGGATGCTGCACAGTTGAGGTACCATCCTTCAGCTAAAATGTTAAACTCTGGTCCCTTCTTCCCATCTCTGGTGGCTTTAAGTCATCAAGGTGGAAGTTAAAGACCCAATGGCATTTATTGTAAGAGTAAGGAATTTTTCAAATTTGATTAGCCAGTATTACCCCTGTCGATAAAACAGGTCCACATAACCTACCTCAAAAGATACACCTGGAAATGAGCTGTCACAGTTCAGTGTACCTTTTTTATGGTAAAGAATTGCAAATACAATATTTACAGGCTTTTAGTGTTTGTGATCTAGTACTGCAGCTGGACCAGAGGTATGGGAACACAAAGGCTATGCCTGCAGACTGCAGTTCAGTGGGCGGGATCTACCAGCCACTCCTTACTTCTTGAGCATTAAAGTCAGCTTGCTCCAGCCTCATTCGGAAGCACTGTTTCTTTGCTGTAGCCAGAGTCGCTGCTGGGGTTCTGTCCCAGCTCACTCCCTTTCTCCCTATATTTGTCTCCCATTTTCCCTTTGTACTTTTGGGCTTTCTGTTCAGTTTGTGTCTTCAGCATCTTCGTAGGTCTGTATTTTTTTTTTTGGGGGGGGGAGGTTTGTACATTTCCTGGCTGTAACTTATGCCTCCCTTCATTGTCTCGGTCAGCTACTCCTGCTGCACTCCTGTACTCATGCAACTTCTCTGTTTCTTTCTGTTTTGGTTCTTGATGTGCTTACCAGTTTACACAGTATGTCCTGTCTCTGTTATCCTGCTGTTATTGTTTGTTCTATTTCAGGCTTTCCATTTTGCTGTTCATACCAGGTCACTGCAAATCTCTCAGTTCAACTGCATTCCTTAATTGCTGTGCCCTGGCTTCCTAGCAAGGCAGCCATGCTCATTTCTCTTCTGTTATTTTAATTAGTTTACTCAGTCACTGTGCTACGGCATTTACCAACCTAGTCTTAGTGTGTTTACAGATTCCAGCACTTCCTTCTGATGCTGGGTTTTACACCTCATGTTGACCTTAATATGCATACAAATTTTAGTAACTTTCAGTTGTTGTATTTTCCATCAATATCAGTCATTCCATTCAGCAGTCATTATTCAGTTACACTCTTGCCCTGAGGGTTCTCCCTGTGAGTAGACAGCTCTTGTTCCCCTTGAAGTGTGCATCTTGAGGGTGAGTCCTTCATCTCTGGCAGGAGTTCTTCTCTGTAGGCTACTTGTCTCCTGTGCCACCTCCCAGCAGTCCTATGGGAGGTAAGGTCAAATACTCTGGGGAAAGCTTTTGCTGTGCAGACCTTCAGTTGGTGGCCCCT
Source organism: Neoceratodus forsteri (assembly GCA_016271365.2). Lineage (NCBI taxonomy): Eukaryota > Metazoa > Chordata > Ceratodontiformes > Ceratodontidae > Neoceratodus > Neoceratodus forsteri. The sequence goes on from CM057458.1 coordinate 1,333,120,458, forward strand.
CAAGGTGTAGTATTTAAGACTTCAGCTGCCAGAGGGTGGGGCCGTAAGCCCACAGGGGTTCCATTAGTTGTTCAGAACAAGTTGAAAGCACCTCTGAAAGCTATTCTTCTGCATTTTCCTATAGTCTTCCTAGTCTTATTCCGTATCCCTTTCCTTTAGTTTCCATTCAAGATTCAAGTATAGGCCTCCTCATGGTCTTGAGGGTGGGTGACAGACTTTCATTAGTCACTACTCTCCTCATCCCAAGCATTGACAGTGGGCCTTTTTTATGGGGAACTTCCTTTGCTGCAGAGATCAACTTGCAGAACCCTACTGTGTTATCCCATTACAGGGATAGAGAGAGAGAATTATTCTTCCAAAATGTCCTCTGAATTCTGAACTCCAAATTTGCATTTTGAGCTGTCACAATAATAAGTTCATGTGCCAGGAGAGATAGTGGCCAAAGCCATGGCTCTCCAGAGGTTTCCTCCTCAGGGTTTTTTTTTCATCTCTGGGCCTGACACAAGTTGTTGCTTCTGCAACCCATCAGCATGGCCACACACTCGATCTGGTGTTCCAACTGGGTTTTGGAATTGACAGCCTCAAGACTCATCAGGTCTCTTGGTCCGATCAATGTACCATGGGGTTCATGAGTGGGGCCTCCCCTGAAAGTCCCTCCTCTGTGAAGATGGTCAGCTACTGCCATTTAAGGGGTTTGCACCCAGAGGGACTACTGGCATTAGCTGACCTATCTAGGGTTGATGCAGCATGTACAATTGGCACCAGTGAGGTGGTGACTACTTATAATATGGTTGTTTCCGAAGCACTGGATGTCATTGCTCCAGTTCGTATACATAGAAACATAGAATCTGTCGGTAGATAAGGACCATACAGACCACCTAGTTTGCCCAGTTCCCTTCTTGGTTTGGCAATCCCTACTCTTATCTGGACTGCCTTTCCCCCACTCTGCTGTACGGCAGGGTGCCTTTATGCTTATCCCATGTACTTTTGAATGGCCATACTGTTGTTGCTTCCACTACCTCTGCTGGAAGGCTGTTCCACAGCTCCACCACCCTCTCTGTGAAAAAATACTTCCTAGCATTTCCCCAAGCCTCCCTTCCTCCCTCCAGCCTCATGTTATGTTCCCTTCTCCTTGTGCACTTTTTTCTCTGAAATATGCTCCCCTCCTGTACCTTGTCTATTCCTCTAAAGTATTTCAAAGTCTCCATCATATCCCTTCTCTCCCTTCTCTCTTCCAGTGAATAGATGTTTAGTTCCTTGATTCTTTCCTCATAAGGCTTGTGGTGCAGTTCATGTATCATTTTTGTTGCTCTTTTCTGGACTGCTTCCATTCTGTCTATGTCCTTCCTGAGATGCAGTCTCCAAAATTGGACACAGTATTCCAGATGAGGCCTCACCAGTGATTTATACAGTGGCATCACCACTTCACTCCTCCTACTGGTTATGCCCCTTCCTATGCACCTCAGCATTCTGTTTGCCTTTCCCACTGCTTTTTCACATTGTTTGGCTGACTTTTTTTTTTTTTTTACCAATTATTTTCCCAGATGAGACAAACTAAGCTGAAAGCTTGTTTGCAGGTGCAGTCTGGGAGCACAAGGAAGTTAAGTGACTTGCTCAGGGTCACACAGTATGCACCTAGGGGGCTGTGGGATTCAAACCCAGGTTTCCAGATTTGCAGCTCAGAGCCTTAACCCACTGCGCCATACTGCCTCCTGGACTTCATGTCATCAAATATGATAACCCCCAGGTCTCTCTCCTGACTTCTGGTGGCTAGAACCTTCCCCCCATCCTGTATTCCTCTCTTGGGTTTCTGTGTCCCATGTGCATTATCTTGCACTTCTTAGCATTAAAACCCAACTGCTAAACCCTTGACCATTCCTCAAGTAGTCTTAGGTCTTTTCTCATTTTATCTAGCCCCTTCTGTGTGTCAGCTCTGTTACAGATCTTGGTGTCATCTGCGAACAGGCATACTTTCCCCTCCAGTCCCTCTACAGTGTCACTTATGAAGACATTGAATAGAACTGGACCCGGCACCGATTCCTATGGAACCTTACTGGTCACCTTCCGCTCTTCTGATTTTTATGCCATTTATACCACCCTCTGGGTCCTGCCTTTTAGCCAGTTTCCAACCCATTTTACCACTTTAAAGCCCACACCCAGATTCTCCATTTTGTCAAGCAACCTTCTATGAGGAACAGTGTCGAAGGCCATACTGAAATCCAGGTAGACCACATCCACCGCCCCTTCCTGATCCACCACCCTGGTCACCCAGTCAAAGAAATCGATAAGATTAGTCTGACAGGACCTACCCTCAGTGAATCCATGCTGTCTTGGGTCTTTTGCGCTGCTTGACTCCAGGAACTTCGCTACCCTCTCCTTAAGCAGGGACTCCATCAGCTTCCCCACCACTGAGGTCAGGCTTACAGGTCTGTAATTACCTGCCTCCTCCCTACTTCCAGTCTTTTGCAGTGGGACCACCTCTGCCTTCCTCCAGTCCCCAGGTACCTCCCCCATCTCTAATGATCGGTTGAAGAGGGTTGTCAGCACACCTGCTAGGACTTCCCTGAGTTCCTTCAACACTCTAGGGTGAATCCCGTTTGGCCCCATTGCCTTGTCTGTCTTTACTTTTCCTAGTTCCTCCAAGATTCTGTCCACCATAAATGGACTGGTGTCCACCTCTCCCCCCATACATCTTTCCTCATGAGTCTTGGCCCCTCCCTTGCCTCTTCCTTGGCAAATACTGAGCAAAAATATTTGTTCAGAATCTCAGCTTTTTCAAGGTTGTCCTCCACCCATCCACCCACCCTCTCCCTTCTTTAGCCTAATAATACCATTTCTGGTCTTCTTCCTCTCGCTAATATAATGGAAGATCTTGTCCTCCTTCTTAATAGCTTGCACTGTTTCTTCCTCCATTCTTACCTTAGCCCCTCTGACAGCTTTCCCAGCTTCTCTCTGCTTCTCCAGATATTTCAGTCTGTCTTCTTCTTTCTGTGCCTCTTTGTATTTCCTGAATGACTTACTTTCTTGCACTTTCTTGGCTACTGACTTAAAGAGCCACGGTGACCTCTTCTTTCTTTTGATTTTGATAAGCAATCTGACACATTGACTTTTCACTCCTGCTATGGATCTCTTGAGCCTAAGCCACTGTTCTTCTACCCCTCTCCCCATATCTCCTGCTGTCAGGGTAATTTTGAGCTGTTCCCCCATCTCAATGAAGTTGGCCTTTCCGTAAATCTAGGATCTTAATCTTTGAATGGCTTTTTCTGCCAACATGTTGACTCTAAACCACACAGTTCTGTGGTCACTGGTACCAAGGGAACTGCCCATCTCAACATCGATGATTCTGCCCCTGTTTGTCAGCACTAAGTCCAGTACAGCCACCTCCCTGGTGGGCTCAACCACCAGCTGTCTTAGGTTTGCCCCATTCATGTAAGACATTAGGTCTGTGCTCCTTGATGTACTTGCAGTCTGGGTATTCCAATCTACATCCGGCATGTTGAAGTCATCAATTAGTGGTGCTTCCCCTCTGTCAGCCATATTATGGATTGCTTCCACTAATACTAGATCTATATCCTCCACTTGTGCAGGAGGCCTGTAATCTACTCCAACATGGATGGTTATTTTGTTTGCCTACTGCAGAGTGATCCACAATGCCTCTGCTACTTTTCTGGATCCATAGAGATACATAGCAACCCCTCCTAGAAACATAGATGATGATGGCAGATAAGGACCACAAGGCCCATCCAGTCTGCCCATTTCTTTTTCTACCTTATGGATGTGCCATCGACCTTTGCTCTGTCAATGGCCTATCTATTCATACTCATCTGTATTGCTCCCTTATGCTTATCCCATGCCTGTTTGAAGTCCTGCACTGTATTCATAGCCACCACTTCCTGAGGTAGGCCATTCCGTGCATCCACCACCCTTTCTGTGAAAAAGAACTTCCTCACATTACCCCTAAATCTGCCTCCTTCTAATCTCATGCTATGTCCTCTTGTCCTGCTATTTTTCTTATATTGAAACATGTTAGACTCTTTCTCCTTGTTAATGCCCTTAAGGTGTTTGAATGTTTCGATCATATCACCTCTCTCGCTCCTTTGCTCTAGAGTATACATATTGAGCTCTGTTAATTTGTCCTCATATGTTTTCTGATGCAGTCCTTGCACCATTTTGGTTTCCATTCTGTGGACTGCCTCAATTTAGTTAATGTTCTTGTGAAGGTGTGGCCTCCAGTACCGCACACAGTACACCATATGGGGCCTAACCAGTGTCTTGTAAAGAGGGATTATTACCTCTCTCTTACAACTTGTGATATCCCTACTAATACACCTCCAACATCCCCCTAGCGTTACCTACTGTTTTAGTGGTCTGCTTGGATGATTTCAGGTAATTGGTGATGATGATGCCCAAGTCTCTTTCTTCCTTTGTGACTGCCAGCAACTCCCCTCCCAGCCTATAGGTGGTTTCAGGGTTTCTCTTCTCTGTGTGCATGATCTTGCACTTCTTTGCATTAAACCCCAGTTGCCACTCTTCCAACCATTTTGCTAGTTTATCCACATCTCTTCTCATTCTGCCTACTCCATCTGGATCATCTACTCCGTTGCAGATCTTGGTGTCATCTGCAAACAGACAAACCTTACCCTCCAGTTCATCTGCAATGTCACTGATGAAGATATTGAATAGGACTGGCCCCAGAACTGATCCCTGAGATACCCCACTTGTGACTTGCATCTCTTCTGACTGTATACCATTTACCACCACTCTCTGTTTTCTGCCCGTTAACCAGTTTGCCACCCAGTTGACCAACTTCTGACCCACCCCGAGCCTACCCATTTTATTAATCAATCTTCTGTGTGGAACAGTATTGAAAGCTTTGCTGAGGTCAAGGTAGGTGACATCAACTGCTTCCCCCTGGTCCACCACTCTGGTTACCAAGTCAAAGAAATCTATGAGATTAGTTTGACAGGGCCTTCCTTTTGTAATCCCATGCTGTCTTCGATCCTGTGCTCCTATGGATTCCAGGTGTTGCACTATCCTTTCCTTAAGGAGTGCCTCCATAATCTTGCCCACTACTGAGGTAAGACTGACTGGTCTGTAGTTCCCTGTCTCCTCCCTGCTACCACTCTTGTGGAGCGGGATCAGATGAGCCCTTCTCCAGTCTTCTGGGACCTCTCCTGTGCTCAGAGACTTACTAAACAGTCCCACCCTTAGCTCCTTTAGTACCCTAGGATGTATGCCATCAGGTCCCATTGTCTTGTCCACCTTGAACTTATCGAGCTCTTGTAGGACCCTTTCTTTTGTGAAGGGACTAGTGCACACCTCCCTTCCCCCTGTGTCTATGGTGCTGAGCTGTGGGTCCTGCCCTTCCTTCCCTTCAGTAAATACTGAGCAGAAGTATCTATTTAGGATAGATGCTTTTACATGGTCCTCCTCCTCACATGCCCCCTTATCCCCTTTGAGCTTAGCAATACCCCGTCTGGACTTTCTTCTTTCACTAATGTATCTATAGAAAGTCTTGTCACCTTTTTTACTGTTTGTGCTAGTGTTTTCTTGGTTTGGGCCTTTGCCTGCCTTACTGCCTTCCCTGCTTCCCTTAGGGAAGTTTGATATAACTCTATCTTCATCCTGCTGCATTCCATTATATTTCCTGAAGGCCAGCCTTTTGGCTCTGACCTTTTCTACTACTGTTTTTAGAACCAAAGTGGTTTCCTTCTTCTTTTGCACTTCCTTTTCTCTCTAACACAATGGGATGTTGCTTCAAGTATTGCATCCTTAATGCTTGACCACTTTGCCTGTACCCCCTCATCTGTATTTCTTTTTTCCAGGGCTAGCTTAACACTGTTGGCCATCTTATCAAAGGCAGCTCCTATGAAGTCCCATATTTTGCCTTGGAATGGATGATTTAGTTCCAGTGGCCAATTGAACCATACCATGTGATGGTCACTGGCCCCCAGGTGACCTACTAACTGGAGATCTGTGATCCTTTCCCTGTTAGTCAGTACTAGATCTATGATAGCCCTGTCTCTTGTGGGTTGATGTACCAGTAGTTTGAGGCCCTCCCCCTTCAGGGAATCCACCATGTGACTAGTTCTGGCAGATGTTCCTGCTGGTATTGACAAATCTGTATCTGCCATGTTGAAGTCTCCCATTATCAGAACCTCCCCTTTAGCTGTCATGTTTTGTGTATCTTCTAACAGTAATGTGTCTATGTCTACCCCCCTGGTCTGGAGGCCTGTAGACAACCCCAGTTCATATGGCTGTCCCATTTCCTGTTTCCAGGGTGGCACACAGTTCTTCTGGCTCCATCTGTGTATTCTGAATTTCTGTAGCTTTGATATTTTCATTGACATAAATGGCCACTCCACCCCTCCCCCTTTTTGCACCTCGGTCTCCTCTTCTTCTCCCTATCCTTTCTAAAAAGTGTATACCCTGGTATGGCCGCATCCCAATCATGGTTCCCTGTGTATCATGTCTCAGTAATAGCCACAATGTCCAGGTTTGTGTCTGCTATCAGTACTGTTAGGTCTGGGATTTTGTTTCCCAGACTGCTGGCATTTGTAAACATAACCTTCCACTCTGTGTACCCCCTTAATGTTCCTTGTTTATTGATGTTTACCCCTGCTCTGCATTAGTGATGTACCTTCTGTTCTCTCCCCCATTGTAACTATGATAGTTTTATGGTTACATATTATGCTAGTTATTAGATCCTCACTGCTTTCAGTTAAGTACTGTGGGGGGGGGCTATGATAATCCCCTTGACTGTCTATGCCTCCCTCCTTGGTAAGTTTAAATGATCACTAAGGATGCACTTAAACTTCTTAGAGAGGATACCTTTGCCTCCCTTGGATAGACGCAGGCCATCTGGAGAATATAGTCCTTCATCCCTCTAGGTGAAGTTCCAGTCCCTAATGAAGCCATACCCCGCCTCTCTGCATCATTTCTTCAGCCATTTGTTATATTAATTGATGTGGATGTCCCTCCCTTCCCCCTTGCCATGGACAGGTAGCACCTCTGAGAGGGTGACAGAGTGTGCTACTTGCCCAAGACTCCTTCCCAGCTCCCTGAAATCTTCCTGTACTCTTTCTACATCTACCCTCTCTCTAGCCAGGTCATTAGTCCCCAAGTGAATAATGATGTCCAGCTCCCCCTTCCTTGCTACCACCCTTGCAGTCCTAAGGATTCACTTGCCCTTCTTACAAACTGTGCTTCCAGGTAGGCACATTACCTCCCTCTCACCATTGCTGTGTAATCTCTATGCTCTGCCAGGATGGCATATGAATTGTGAAGTGCCACCGGCTGGGGCATGTGCCTCCATGCTGCTTCCCGCACTCTCCTGAGCCCACCATAGTCCATCCTAACCTCCTTCTTGGCAACTTCTGAGGGAGCGGTGGTGGATATAGTGGTCTCTGTATGGGAAAAAGGTCACCTTTATCCTCACCAGCTCTGCTTGGAGTTCAGCTACCTCCTCCCTCAACACTGAGTGGTGCCTGCAGATAAGGCAGCACCACAGTATCCAGAAGGTCTTTCTGAACACTGCTGCCCCACATCCACTGCAAAGCATAACATCCATCATCTTCCTTCTTCTATTCTTGCCCTAACTTCCCCTTATTGCCCTGTACCCTCTACTGCTCTTTTCTTTTATACCATGTCCAGCTATATATATTTATACTGTCAATACTCTTTAGTGGTATAGTGTATCAAGGAATGTAGATTTATGTCCCAGATCCTCTCACTTGAGGTCCCCTTGGTTCGATGGGGATCTCAAGGTGATGAAGGTGATGAAGATCAAGGGTAGGAAGTTGGAGCATTGCCGGTGGAAGACCCTACTGGAGGCCTACAGGCTGGCCCTGCGTGCTCACTATGGTGAGTACCAGGGGGCGATTTCCTGAAAGAGGGCAGAAATCCTGTCCAGGGAGATTGCTGAACGGAGAAACAGATCTACTCAGCTTTTTAGGACTGTGGATAGGCTTCTTCATCCTGCCTGTCTACATACAAACATATGAAATTTGCCAGCAGATAAAGGCCTAGAGGTCTATCAAGTCTGCTCGAATGTGCAGCTAGCACCCCTTATTCTGCAGCTGCCCCTCCCTTCCACCCTTCCCCTTCATCGACCCTCCACCTTGTCCTGTCCATCCCCTTTTGAAGCAGTCCACTGTTCTACTGGATACCACTTCTGCAGGTAACGCATTCCACCCAGCCACCACCCTCTCTGTAAAAAAGTGTCTCTTCATCTCTCTCCTGAACCTTCCTCCCTCCAGTCTCATATCATGGCCCCTGGTGTCCCTCCCCTCCCTTACTTTTAAAAGCCCCTCTGTACCTGTCTTGTTTATTCCTTTCATGTACTTAAAGGTTTCAATCATGTCCCCTCTGTCCCTCCTCTCCTCCAGTGAGTACATGTTCAACTCCCTCAGCCTCCTCTCGTATGATAAGTCCCCCAGCCCCTTGATCATCTTTATCGCCCTGCGCTGCACCCCCTCCAGTAACTTAATGTTCCTCTTCAGATACGGGCGCCAGTACTGCACGCAGTACTCCAGGTGCGGCCTAACTAATGACCTGAACAGTGGCAGAATCACCTCCTCCATCCTCAAGGATATACCTCTTGCAATACAACTCAGCATTTTGTTGGCCTTTGCAGCTGCCTTCCTACATTGTGCTGAGTTGTTCATTGACCCTGTAATGAGCACCCCCAGATCCTTCTCCTCCTCTGTCTGGGCTAGCTGCATTTCCCCCAGCTGGTAACTCCTCCTTGGGTTCCTCATCCCAAAATGCAGCACCTTGAACTTTTTGGCATTAAACCCCAGTTGCCAGGTGTCTGACCAGGTTTCAAGCTTTTCCAGATCATCCTGCAACCCCTGCCATCCCCCTAGGTCATCCACCACTGCTTCTACCTTGGTATCAACAGCAAACAGACTGATCTTGCTCTTGATGTCCCATGATACGTCTGCAATGAATATCCCAAACAACACTGGTCCCAACACTGAGCCCTGTGGAACACCACTTGTCACTACCCTTGGGTGTGAGAGCTCCCCACACACCACCACCCTCTGTTGCCTTCCCTGAAGCCAGTTCTCTACCCATCTCACCAGCTTTGCACCTGCCCTGTGCCTACTAACTACTTCCCAGCCTTCCATGTGGCACCAGGTCAACTGCCTTACTGAGAGTCCAGATACAGGACATCCACTGCATGGCCCCTGTCCAGTTGCCTAGTTACCCAGTCATAGAACTCCACCAGGTTGGTTTGGCAGGATCTGCCCATATGAAGCCATGCTGTCTGCTTTCCTGTAGTCCTTTGGCCTCTTGGAAGGCCACCAGCCTCTCCTTCAGGATAGTCTCCATTAGCTTATCCACGATGGATGTGAGGCTCACTGGTCTGTAGTTTCCCGGTTCATCTTTGGGGCCACTCTTGTGGAGGGGCACCACATGAGCCATCCTCCAGTCCTGAGGAACACACCCTGAATGTAGTGAGGCATTAAATAGGTCTGCCAAAGGTCCTGCAAGGACCTCTGTCAGCTCCTTCAGTACTCTGGGGTGGTTGCCATCTGGGCCTGGCGCCTTATCCACCCTCAGTGCCTTCAAACCCTCCCGAACTCTGCCCTCCATGATTTCCCCATCTGTCACCCCCCTGTTTCTGCCATTTCTCCCCCCTTGGTGTCACCCCCTCTTCTCTTTATTAAATACTGGAGAAGTACTCATTTTAGTGCTTCTGCCTTTACTCTACCCCTAGCTTCCACCCAACCCCCTCCTTCCTAATCCTTACTATGGTCCTTACAGCTCCTTTTCTCCTGATGTAGCTAAATAAGTCCTTCTCCCTTCCTAATGCCTTGTGCCAGCCTGAATTCCGTAGATGCCTTGGCTCCCCTTACTGCCCTTGTCACCTCCTTCGATTCCGTCAAGTACACCTCCCTATCCTCCCCTCTCCTTGTTTTCTTGTACTTCCTAAAGGCAGCTCTTTTCCTACTTACCTTTTCCATGACCTCCTTGCTCAATCAGCTCAGTTTCTTAGCCCTAGCCTTCTTGCTCTGGGCCTTGCAGCAGGTTTTGGTTGCCTCCACTATCCCCAGCTTTATGAGCTCCCACCTCTGGTTAGTGTCCATACTAGATTGAATTCTGGCCAGGTACCCTTTTACCACTTCCCCCATCATCCCAAAGTTGGCCCTCCTGAAGTCCAGCACTCTTGTGCCAGATTCCACTCCTTCCTTGCCCATATCCAATGTGAGCCATACTGAATGGTGGTCACTCCCTGACAGCAGTTCCTCCACTGTAAGTTCTCTCACAAAGTCCCTATTTGCCAGCACAAGGTCAAGGGTATTCCCTAACCTGGTTGGTTCACTGACCATTTGCAGCAGGAAGCTGTCCTGGAAGGCATTCAGCTGTACCTGCTCCCTTCTGTTCCTGGTTGTTGAGGTACTCCAGTCCACCCCTGGCATGTTGAAGTTCCCCACAATCACCACACTATCCTTCTCGCAGGTCCTCCTGATCTGTCCCGCTAGTTCCCTGTCTAACTCCTCCATCTGAGATGGTGGCCTGTACACCACTCCCATTCTAAGAATCCTATTCTTGGAATCCTGGATTTGCATCCAAAGTGACTCTGTACTACCCTCCTCCCCTTCCTCCCTTACACACTTCAGTCCTTCCTTCACATATAGTGCCACACCTCCTCCTTTCCCAATCACCCTGTCCCTACAAAATAACCTATACCCTGGTACAGACAGGTCCCAGTCATTGTATTGGGTGGCCCATGTTTCTGTGATGGCTGCAATGTCCAACTCTCCCTCTGCCATGAGCACCTTAACTCTGCACTTTTCCTCCCAAGGCTCCTAGCATTAAGGTTAAGAACGTTCCACCCTTTCCCCCCCTCCCATCCTGCCCTCCTTTACTAGCATCACCAATAGTACTTGCCATTTGTCCTTTGTCACTGTTATGGGGGGGTAAGCTCATATGGTTTCCCAGCCTGTGGTGTCTGCACGTCTCTTGCCCAATTGCCACCCCCATCTCCTAGTTTAAATTCCCTGCTTCCTCTATGTACTTCTCCATCCTCTGTTTCAACACTTTCTTTCCCTCCTCACTCAAGTGTAGTCTGTTCTTGGCATAGGGACTACTGTCCTCCCAGGTTCCTCCCCACCCACCCCAACAGCCCATACCCTTTAGCACAACACCAGGTTCTTAGCCATCCGTTAAATTCTTCTATTCTCAGCTTTCTTGTTGTGCTTGCCTTGGGCACTGGATGTATCTCCGAAAGAGTTACCGATCTTCCTGCCCCCTCACATAATTGTCCTAGTTCCTCAAACCTCCTCTGGACTATATCTACTGTCTTGTCAGTCAGGTCATTCGTCCCAAGATGTATAATTAAATGAGGCTTGTCCCTACCCCTTCTAGCATATTTCAGAACTGATTGTCCCACCCTTTCTGCTGTCATTCCTGGCATGGCCTCCACCCAAATGCGACTATGCCTCTCTCCCTTGCTACCCCACCTGACTCCTCTTAGTATTGAGTTCCCCAGAACGAAGATTCCACCACTCTTACTCTCTGCTTGCTTCCATTCATCTCCCTCTCTCATTACTGACTCCTCTTCTTCCTCCTGCACATCATTTCCACCTTTTGCCCCTGTTGCAATTCTCCCAGCAGAACTTCCCCCCACTCTGGTTTGGTCCAGGCATTTAAGAAAGCCAAGAAAGACTTTTTCATCCACTCGATGTGAAGAGTTTGCTCTGTTTTTCCTCTGTTAGAGTGTCATCTATCTGGTCAGGGATTCCAGCAGGGAGGCAATTGCTTCACAGTAGCTGGACTTGGAGAAACAGAGGCACTCTGTCTGTCTGGGAGGAGTTTAAGTCAGTGGAGGTGTCTGAAGTGACTAGGGTGATATCAGAGCTGAAGCACACATATTGCAAACTGGACCCAGCCTGATGCATTTCTTAATGGGATGGGCCCGAGGTTGTTGGCCCGGTGTTCGCCAGGATTGCCAGGTGCTCAGTGGCAGAAGGAGTGTTCCCAGGGGCTTTGAAAGAAGTGCTGGGGAGAACCCTCCTTAAAAACCTTACCTCGACCTAGACATCCTGACGAATTACTGTCCAATCATCAGCCTGCCTTTTCTGAGCAAGGTTGTTGAGAAAATAGTGGCACAGCAGCTCAAGGATTGCTTTGTGTCCTTTGACATCTAAGAGCCATTTCAGTCAGGTTTTCAGGCCAGACATAGAACAGAAACAGCTCTAGTTAGGGTACATAATGATCTACTCAGGGGCTAGAGCTAGAGGAGACAAGTCAATTCTTGTGCTCCTCAGTATCTCTTCAGCATTTGACACTGTGAACCACGTCATGCTTCTTGATCGGCTCTGTAAGTTTTGTGGACTCACTGGTGTTGTCATCAGATGGTTTGAGCCCTATCTCTCGGATTTGTCATTTGCACCCGAAACACCTGGTGCTGTCGATGTGCTTAACAACTGTCTGGCTAAAATCATTGACTTGATGGCTTCCATCTGGCTGAGACTAAACCCAGATAAGATGGAGGTACTAGTGATCAAGTCTCATCGCGGCGGTGATGGGTTACCACCTGGAGCCAACACAGGTCTTTTCCTGAGGTCCACTCCACTGGTGGCCTCCCAGAGGGTGCAATATCTGGGTGTGATCCTGGACAGCAGGCTGATCTTTGAAGATCAGGTGTCATCTATAGTCCAAAGTGGTTTCTACTACTTGTGGAACATCACCAGGATCAAGCCCCTCATTCTGCCTGACTATCTGCCGATGCTGGTATGTGCCTTTGCTACCTCTAGGCTTGACTACTGCAAATCTCTATACTTTAGGGTCATGGGAGGGACCCTTCGCATACTGCAGCTGGTGCAGAACGCAGTGGCCTGGTTACTGACGGGCCCCTCTAGATCCAGTCATGTAACTCCAGTCCTGCATGCTCTGCACTGGCTGTCTGTCAGGAGGAGGGTCCTTTTCATGGTGGGTTTGCTCACCTATATGGCCATATATGGACTGGGTCCTGGCTACTTGTGGGATCTCCTGACACCTGCAACCTCTGCTCACTCCCTCTGCTCCTCTTCTAGGGGTCTCCTGGATGTTCCCAGGGTTCAGATCAAGACATCGGGTAACTGTGCTTTTAGCATCTCTGGGCCATCCCTATGAAACTCACTTCCATTTACAGTCTGGGAAACTCCCTCAATTTGGGTTTTAAAGCTGAGGCTGAAGGCCCACCTCTTTAGCCTGTCTTTTATGAAATGATGATTCCAGTCATACCACCTTAGTATCCTGAAGCTGATCTTAAAGCTGTTATTTTGAAAATTTGAAACATTTTATTCTGATAATTTTATCACGTTTTGTCATGTGTTTTATCTTTGATATATTTTGTTAGGCACCCAGAACCTCATGGAATGGGTGCCCTATAAATAAAATTTGCCTGACTTTTTCTCTCCTGAATGTCAAAGGCCATAAGGTAGTATATGTATTTCCATATATCATTTTCTCTAGTAGTAGATTTCCACTGTGAGTTGGGGTTGGATGGTGGCTCTTATCCTTCGATCCTGCCATTCCCTCTCTCCTTATGGAAGTCATGCCTGTCTGCTATCAGTTATCAGTTGATGTTAGTCATTGCTCAAAGCAATCTTTACCTGTTATCAGTCATCACCAGTTGCTGTCAGTCAGTACTCTGCTCAATCTCTGTGTTGACCCCTTGCTGCACAGTACTTTTGAACTCCATCGTAACATACCTTTAGCTTAAAAGAATTATGTTCCTGTGGCACGTCTAGGGGCAAACCCACCTCAAGAGGGTTCCTTTGCCTTCACTGTACCCTGACAGGGTGGTAGTCCCCTATGGGACAGAGATTGTGAATGGCCAAAGTATACACGTTTAACAGTCAAACAACATATTCGCTCAACTACATTCTGACTATCAACAATGTTGTAAAAGCATAACACCTCACTAAGTTGTATGCACCTATTGAACTAACACACACGTTGGGTTTTTGCACTATTACAGTTCCTGTGTGTGGAGTGCTAGAATATAGCCATTTCCAGTGCATCTACACTCAAGAGTGTTGTGGGGGCACTGCAGGCAGCCTGTTCCCCCTTCCCCTTGTGTTTTTATTTAAGCCCTTTTGCTAGCTTTTAACCTTGCATATACTGTATAGAAGATTGAATTAGCACCCATTATATTTAGCAGGAGTCAACCTTCTATATATATTCATGTCCGATAGAATTAGTGCAGACAGCTCACTCTTCAGTACAGTACTACTGACAATCAGCTGCCCGTTATTTTTCACTATCAGTTTATTTTCACTGACTGTCGGCAATAGTGAATATAGTGAAAATAAACAGATAGTTAAAATAACCTTTTATACAGTATATTGCTTCAGGTTTAGGTAAAAATCACACAGGGAGTGAAGCATCCTGCACTCTTTCAGCTTCCCACCATGGCAGCAACTAATAGGAGCTGAAACAGATCAGCTCACAATACTCCCAGACATGCCTACACTTATTGGCTGGCAGTAGATCAGTAACTCTACCCTATTCACAGCAGTGCAGGCTGCTTAGTGCAAAGGGGCCTAACGAGACTAAGTTTAATTCCAACAGAGATAGTTACTCATTGTGTGTAGGAGCTGGAAAAGTCTTTTAACTTCACTAGACATAGTGCTATGGAAAGTGTTGCTTCTTCCCATGGCTCTTTATATAGAACTATGTTTGGAAAGTGCCATCTTTGTCAGGCAAAGTGCCACTTCACATATCACTTTGCTTAGTGAAGACTCCATGAAATAACACTTAACTCACAAAGTGTCACTTTAGAGAATCTGATCAAGAAGTAAAGAATTTCATACCTTTTATTGGACCAACATAGACGGAACAAAAAGAACAAAGTGCTTTAGCTTTTGGACCAACCCAGTCCTTCCTCGGAAGCTTGATAACAATTATTTGGAAAATCACATACTTTTAACACCCAGATCATGTAGAAAAAAAACAGAAAAAATTCCCATTGCTTTAAAATACTCATTTAAAAAATAACACAAGGCACTTCAGAGAAGCTGAAAAGTACCAGTTCAGCTTCAACTGAAAGGGCCTAAAGGTCAGAAGTGCTTAGAGCATAACAACAGGTAGGGAGTACACTGTACATAAATTAAAATGACTTAGAGATACCTTCAGAGTAAGATAAGAACATCTCAAGCATAGAGCTATATAGCCCAAGTATGATCAAAACCCACTCAGATTAAAGACATGCTAAAATGTGACATAATAGTAAGTTGAAACCAAGCCCCACAAAATAGAACTACAAAAAGTAAATATACACGGCATACAAAGGGTTTAAAATAAAGTTTACCTAATGTGAGCAATGGTTTCACACTATATGGAATGTAAAACTAAGCTGGAAACACTACCCAACTATACTCTCAAACTGCTTATTACGCTCCATAAACCTTAAGGCCTTTAGTGTTGGAACAGGAGTTTACACATGATAATATAAATCGGCAGTATAGGAGCCAAACAAAAAGCTGCTTGTCAAGGACCATCTAGAAACTAAGACCATGCAATCTGATATGTACAGATTTCAACCTGATGTACTGAAAATGTCTAGAAACATAGAAACATAAAGGTTGATGGCAGATAAGGACCATAAGGCCCACCCAGTCTGCCCAATTCTTTTTCTACCTTATAAATGTGCCATCGGCCTTTGCTCTGTCAGTGGCCTATCTATTTATACTCATCTGTATTGCTCCCTTATGCCTATCCCATGCCTGTTTGAAGCCCTGCACTGTATTCATAGCCACCACTTCCTGAGGTAGGCCGTTCCATGCATTCACCACCCTTTCTGTGAAAAAGAATTTCTTCACATTCCCCCTTAATCAGCCTCCCTCTAATCTCATGCTGTGTCCGCTTGTCCTGCTATTTTTCATATATTGAAACATGTTAAACTCTTTCACCTTGTTAATGCCCTTAAGGTGTTTGAATGTTTCGATCATATCACCTCTCTCCCTCCTTTGCTCAAGGGTATACATATTGAGCTCAGTTAATCTGGCCTCATATGTCTTCTGATGCAGTCCCTGCACCATTTTAGTTGCCCTTCTCTGGACTGCCTCAATTTAGTTAATGTCCTTGTGAAGGTGTGGCCTCCAGTACTGCATGCAGTACTCCAGATGGGGCCTAACCAGTGTCTTGTAAAGTGGGATTATTACCTCCCTCTTATGACTTGTGATACCCCTACTAATACACCCCCAGCATCATCCTAGCCTTACCTACTGCTTTAGAGGTCTGCTTGGATGATTTCAGGTCATCGGTGATGATGATGCCCAAGTCTCTATCTTCCTTTGTGACTGCTAGCAACTCCTCTCCCAGCCTATAGGTGGCTTCAGGGTTTCTCTTCCCTATGTGCATGATCTTGCACTTCTTTGCATTAAATCCCAGTTGCCACTCTTCCAACCATTTTGATGTTTATCCAGATCACTTCTCATTCTGCCCACCCCATCTGGATCATCTACTCTGTTGCAGATCGTGGTGTCATCTGCAAACAGACAAGCCTTACCTTCTAGTCCATCTGCAATGTCACTAATGAAGATATTGAAGAGGACTGGCCCCAGGACTGATCCCTGAGGTACCCCACCTGTGACTTGCATCTCGTCTGACTGTATACCATTTACCACTACTCTCTGTTTTCTGTCCGTCAACCAGTTTGCCACCCAGTTGACCAACTTCTGACCCACCCTGAGCCTACCCAGCTTATTTATCAATCTTCTATGTGGAACAGTGTCGAAAGCTTTGCTGAAGTCAAGGTAGACGACATCAACTGCTCCCCCTTGGTCCACCACTCTGGTTACCCAGTCAAAGAAATCTATGAGTCTAAGGAATCTGAATAGGAAATCATAGGAATTAAATCCTCCCTCCTTCAGGGGGAAGATAATACACACGCACACACACACCCTTGGTCCACCACTCTGGTTACCCAGTCAAAGAAATCTATGAGTCTAAGGAATCTGAATAAGAAATCATAGGAATTAAATCCCCCCCGCCCCCTGTGGGAAGATAACACACACACACACACTACTCTTAATGCACCATCATTCACATCAGTCACTTCATTTGTTGTCTAAAGGAAATAAACTTGTCATGAACCTCCAAGTAAAAGAGATTATGTATCCTAATATGAATAGAGTTCAAAAATGCGACGCTATGTATTCCTACTACTATATATGCAGTGACAGTCCAAGGATTTTGAATAGAACCACAATGAAATAAAACTTCCACCCTCCCCAGGGTAGGATAACTAGTTGGAAGTGAATGTACACTATGCATGTGAGACATGAGTCCTAACATATCCTCATTTCCACAAATCACTACAATATTTATTTATTAACTTTTGTTTACTGCATAAACACACTAGACAAGGAAAGCCTATTTTCAGGTATGGCCTGGGAGATTACAAGAGCATGGTTTACAGAACAGTGCAAGGGAATTACAACAATGTGAAATACAAGCAGTGTTAGCCCAATGTAATTTAATCTGTCAAGGACCTCCATGCAAATGAGATACTGCACACCAATATGTTCAGAGTTCAAAAACATGACCATAGTGTGGCTGGAAGAGCCGAGGTAGTAAGGAACGGCTGACTATCGGAGCTAATTTTTGCCTCTACTCTGGGAAGATATTCATTATGTGCTTGAACCAAAAGTCATGACTCTTAGTTCACACACATAATGAATATTATTTCCTTTTTACTAGTTATCTTCCCCAGGAGTGGGGGTGGGGTTAATTCCATTGGGTCTTATTTGGATTCCATAGCCTGTTACTGTACATACAGTAGTTTTTTTTTTATATACTGTCACATTTTTGAACTCTGAACATATTGGGGTACAGTATCTCATTTGCATGGAGGTCTTTGACAGATTAAATTACATTGGGCTAATATTGTAGTGATTTGTGGAAATGAGGATATGTTAGGACTCATGTCTCACATGCATAGTGTACATTCACTTCCATCTAGTTATCCTACCCTGGGGAGGGTGGAGGTTTTGTTTCTTTGTGGTTCTATTCAGAATCCTTGGACTGTTACTGCATATATAGTAGTATGATTACATAGTGTCACATTTTTGAACTCTGTACATATTAGGATGCATACTCTCTTTTACTTGGAGGTTCATGACAAGTTTATTTCCTTTGGGTAACAATTGAAGTGATTGATGTGAATGATGGTGCATTGTGTGTGTGTGTGTGTGTGTGTGTGTGTGTGTGTGTGTGTGTGTGTGTGTGTGTGTGTTATCTTCCCTGTGGGGGGTCCTATGATTTCTTATTCAGCTTCCTTAGACATTTTCAGTACATCAAGTTGAAATCTATACATATCAGAATGCATGATCTTAGTTTCTTGGTGGGCCTTGACAAGCAACTTTTTGTTTGTCTCTTATATTGCCAACTTATATTATCATGTAAACTCCTGTTACAACACCAAACACCTTAAGGTTTATGGAGCATAATAACCAGTTTGAGAGTATAGTTGGGTAGTGTTTCCAGCTTAGTTTTACATTCCATATAGTGTGAAACCATTGCTCACATCAGGTAAACTTTATTTTAAACCCTTTGTATGCCGTGTATATTTACTTTTTTAGTTCTATTTTGTGGGGCTTGGTTTCAACTTACTATTATGTCACATTTTAGCATGTCTTTAATCTGAGTGGGTTTTGATCATACTTGGGCTATATAGCTCTATGTTTGAGATGTTCTTATCTTACTCTGAAGATATCTCTAAGTCATTTTAATTTATGTGCAGTGTACTCCCTACCTGTTGTTATGCTCTAAGCACTTCTGACCTTTAAGCCCTTTCAGTTGAAGCTGAACTGGTACTTTTCAGCTTCTCTGATGTGTCTTGTGTTATTTTTTAAATGAGTATTTTAAAGCAATGGGAATTTTTTCTGGGTTTTTTTCTGCATGATCTGGGTGATAAAAGTATGGGATTTTCTAAGTAAGTGTCATTAAGCTTCTGAAGAAGGACTGTGTTGGTCCGAAAGCTAAAGCACTTTTTTCTTTTTGTTACATCTATGTTGGTCCAATAAAAGGTAACAAATCATTTGCTTCTGAATCTGTTCTTATAAGGACCAACATGGCAAAGACTAAAGCTGTATGTTTACAGAATCTGGCCACTCTGGAAAAAGATTATCATTTAAATATAGATCCCCCCCACAAAAAAAAACTTTTCTCCACCCACTTAGCAGTCCCCATCCCCCACCTGAGTGGCAGTTGACTTGAAAGGAAGAAACTAGCTGGTAGCATTTTCTCAGATGGTAACTGGTACAGACCTTCCTCTCACCCCATCAGCTAGCCACAATCTAAACAACTAGGAGCATGCACTTCACATACTTCCATTCTTTCAAATGATTCCCAGCCAAGGTGGTGAAAGGATGGTCTCTGCCAGTCACCATCTGAGAAGCCACTGATTCTAAGTCTGTTCCTTTTAGGTTGGATGCTAGACAAGGGTGGAGTAAGGTGAAGGGTGTTGAGTTCTGAGTGGGAGAGAAGGTTTTTTATGTAGTGTTGGAAGGTGGTGGGTGGGTACCACACAGATAGTTATGAGTGATTGGGAGGATGGATATTACATGCTTTAATGTTCATCATTTCATGGGCTGGAGAGTAGAGGGAGGGCTATGGTGGCATTGTTTAGCAGGTGGGGGAATGGGGATTGTATTATTTGCTTAGTGTGTGCTCCTGGGTCTGGGGTGTGGGCATAGGGTGGGTTTTGGGAGTTCTGCAGAGGGTGGGGAAGGAAACAATGTATTGAAATGAATGGCAGCTTCCAATATTGATTAGGTTCTTTATTTGGTGATTCAGATATTGCCACCATTTTGTGTTGTATTTTGTAGGCCATTTCCAAATGTGGTGCAACCTGGTGGCAATACTTCTGCAACAGTGCCAACACAGTGGCAGATTTCTAATTCTCATTTTAAATAATCTGTTTGTAGTGGAGAAATTACACATACCCTCATAATATAAAGCATCATGGGAAGAATATGCAAATCACCATGAAAAAGTGTAGACTGGTTCATTATGGGAGTATGTGTAATTTTACATTTCTTTGAAACCTGGTTTTGTTGCCAGTGCTCTTTCTGGGTAAACTCTGCCTCAGTGCTTTTGTGCCAAGGTTTGTTGAATTTTAGATTATTTGTAGTGATGTTTGCTCTGGCTATAAATTTGACCAGAATTACCTTATTCATGGCATAGATGTACTCTTTATCGGCACTGATCCATATGTTTTCGTTATTGTTCCATAAGAGAGGGTTAAATGTTATTTTTAATTCCTGGACCCATTTATCTTTTTTTTTTTTTAAGTTTCCATTTTTTTGTTCAATTATTTCTATATAACACTTACTGATTGTCTTACTGGAGTTAGTCTGTAATATTTTTTCATCCAAAGCCTTTTTATTATTCCAGTTAAGTATATTTTCCTTATTAGATTGGTATATAAAGATTTATATGGTTAAATTCAACTTTATCATGTATTTTCTGCAAGGAATTTATGTCTTCTTTTCAGATGCTGGCAGTATAGCCTAGAGGTTATAGGAAAAAGGTGTGAACAAGCTTGGTACATCCAGCAGACCAGACCTGAGTTTGATTCTCACAACCTCCACTTGCATACTGTGTGACTCTGAGCAAGTCACTTAACCACTCGGTGCTCCCAGGTCGCCCCTGAAAGCAGGCACTTGTGTCTAGTGGGCCTTACCCAGTTACCAAAGACTTAAAAAAAATTATATCCCTCCAGTTGGTAACATTTATCATTTTTATCTACTGTATCAAATTAGTAGTAGATGGAAGTAATTGTGAAGAATGGGATTCTATTCCAGTTGGCATATACCGTAGGTCCATGACAAGTCCTTATTGTTTTTGACATATGCTTCTATAAGTATCTTTGGAAGTTCTTCAGTTTTGGTTATTACATTTTTTAAATAATATTAGGTTATATAGGCTGCTAGTCAAAGGAATAGGTAGTTTTTCAGAGTTTGAAATTTCATTCAAATATTGGACTAATCCTTATTTCCTGTATTGCTGTATTTTAACCAATTGCATGCCTTAGCCTTGTCATCTTATAATAGTATATTTGGTCCAGGTAACCTAACCCTGCTTCCCTTCTAAGTATATAAACTACTTGCCAAGCTATTCTTGGAGTACCACCATGCTAAACACACACACACACACAAATTATAGAGTACTTAGAATGTGCTTAATGTTGCCACTTTTATTTGTCCCAAAGCTGCCACTGTTATTTGTCCCAAAGTTGGCTGATATAAATAAAGCAAATGAGAAAATGTCATTATCTTGATCACATCTAGTCTGCCCCAGAGTGATAGAGATAAATTCTGCCACCTGTCCAGCGTATTTGTGATCTCATTGTGTACTCTGGCCATGTTCTTTTGAATTGTTTCTTTAGTATTGTTTGTTAATGTTATATCCACAGTTTCCATTTGATGTTCCTGTTTTATATCTCTAGTTATATATCTAGTATATTCACATAATTTAGAAATAGGAAAAATAACTGATTTGTATTTGTTTAATCTATAGTCAGACAGGTAGGTATATTCATTAAATTCCTTCATTACTGCTGGGTATGCATGGGGAAGGTTTTTGGATAACAAACATGATGCCATCAGCAATTATTTTTGGTTACTTCCCTTTCCATAGTCAAACCTTATATACTTTGGTTATTTCTTATATGAGGTAATAAAGGCTCAAGAGCTATAATAAGGAAAATTGGTGATGGCAACAACACTGTCTAACCTCATTTGTCATAAGAAGGGGGTTGTTCTACACTGATGAATTTAAAAAAATGCTGGTGGTTTACTATAAAAGGACTGTATGATAAGAATTATTGTAGGGCAGGCACATTCTTGTAAACAAACTGTTATGAAGTCCCATTGAGGCAAATCAAACCTCTTTAAGGTGTTGAATGCAATAACTAGAGTTTCTGTAGCTATACCACTATAATGTTCTATGATTGTATTTTTTTCATCTGTCAAAAACTGTCCATACTGTTACAAATCATATGTAGTTATGGTGTTTTGTAGGTGAAACACTTTTTCTATTCTGTTGACTGTTATTTTTGCCATAGTCATATTGTCTCTGTTAAGTAGGGCAGTTGGCATATGACTTTCTTATAATTGTGGGGTTTTGTTTTCTTAAATGGATTAATAGGATTGATTCATTTAGCATTGTAGCTGATATTTTTTAATTGTTGGATAGTTCAGATACTAATTTCTGAAGCCATGGGACAAGGATACCTTGAAAATAAGTATGAAGTTCAGTTGTTAGTCCATCTGTCCCTGGGGTTTTATCTTTAGGGAGAGACTGTCTAGTACACCTAATTTCATCCTGGAGCCTGGTTCACTTTCTAACTGAGGTGGGGTAAACCTGTCCTTAATCTTGTCCTTTCCTTGGGGGTATGAGTCTGGCCCTTGCTCTTTCCTGATAGGGGAGCCTGACTCTGCTCCCAACTGTGGGAGATGGGTCAGTCAGGCTGTGTTTCCCACTTGGAGTAGGGTAAGCATTGCCTTCTTTTGTTTCTGTCTGAGGCTGGGGCTCGGTAAAACTAGCCCTGACCTCAGTCCTGAACCTGTTGACCCTGGCCATGTTCCTCTTTTCAGAGAAGGGAACCTTATTCATTTCCTGATCAAAAAGTGAGCCCTGCCATGACCCTGTTCCTGCTGGGGGGGGAATAGAGGCTAAGCCTTGCTATCAGACCATTCCTGATGAGAGAGAGAGAGAGAGAGAGAAAGAGAATATGAATGAATGAATCTGAGAGTTTCTACAACACCATAAAGCATCCTCTAATCTCTCACATTTTTCTGATCCTGGACTGCAACATTTTCCATATTCAGTTTTAAATCTATTATGTCTCTAGATACATCTAGCTTCCCAATAATCAACTATGATTTCTATGCTTCCTTATCAGTGATGGCAATTATTATATATCAAATATAAGTAAGTAACCATTTCAGTCCTTGGTACTGATAGAAGCAGCTTCAGTGTGATCAGTTTGCACTTCCCCAAATTCTTACATCCTTCAATACAGCCATAAAATGTGCAATAAAGCTGCATATTATTCTGTCTGGGAGTCAGAAGATCAGAAGTTGTGAGTTCTAGTTTCATATCAGGACCTTTGTCTAGTTCCCAGTATTGACAATGTAGTGCAGGAGCAGGGGGTGTTGCACATCTGAAGTGTCATCCTTCAGATAAGATGTTAAACTGAGGTCCCTTCTATCCATATCTGTTGGCTGTACAGGTGGAAGTTAAAGATCCCATGGCAGTTATCATAAGACTAATCAATTTTCCACACTGTCCTCAATAACATTCTCCTTGTCAAAAAAGAACCTCCCTTAAGGTCACACCTGGAAACACTATGAGTTCAGTGTGGCTTTCTTGGTTAAAAATTACAAATAAAAATGTTACAGGCTAGTATTGGTTTGTGATTTAGTAGCTTGAGAACAGGCATGGTATGTAAGAGACTAGTTTGTGAATCCTAACAGAGCTAGTTACATTACTGTTACACTTGATAGATGCTGCATTGAGAAAAAACAAATAAAACTTATCAACTGTGGCAGATAAGCTTTATACTTTGAGCCAGGCTGCAGTCAGACTCAAACCTCAAGCTACCTGTAATTGCAAGATGATGATTACTGCAGACTAGTGCTGGGACTGAAAAACAATTAGTGCAACCATGCAGATTAGTGATTCAAGTTGTCAAAACTGGGAAGTGTGCAAAGTACTATATATGATGCCACCAAATGGAACTGGATGGTAAAATGTTCACACAGTAGCTCTATAAGGACAGACATAGAGGGAAGCTTACTGCTAATAATTTAGTTGACAGTAGCCCCCACTCTACCTGAATACTCAAAAGTGCTTAAGCAGAACTGGATTATTCAAATATATCAAACAGATGTATGTAACTGCTGGCTCAGTATTTGAATTCCAGATATGTATGTAACTAGATTCACAGTGGGTAAAAGTAAACTCTTTCATCCAGCTCCAGTATTTAGGAATTCTCTCATATAAAAGTCAAACTGATATAAAAATGTCAGATTTTTCTTCCTGTGATTGGACAGCAGACATCTAGCTTTATATTCTGTACAGTTTGGATAAAAGCTGCATTACTGGGACAAAGCCACAGTCCATCTGGTTTGTTAAATACATAAGGTAATGGTGATTGATGTCAAAATGTGTTTTTAAATCTTGTAGTGCTATGGATCATCAGTATTGCATTTAACATGATCCCCTGTAGTTCTTTCAATAACCATCACTTATCCTATAAATCCTGGCTCTGTAACCTTGAGAATATGAAAATAAATCTGAAGGGCTCCAGAACTGGTTTGCAAATACTCACTTGGGAAAAGAAAACGCAAACACCACTCTGCATCCACCGAGTCTCAGCAGCAGCACCTTAAGCACATTCAGCAAATAGCATCTCTGAACATCAAGCCACAGACATATCTATCTGACAAAATACCTCTGAGGCCAGACTGTTGTGCAGCCAACAGTTTTCACACTTATCATCAGTTCTTGCTCAGAGCATTTGAGATAAACGTGGACATTCACTCAGGTTCACACACACACACACACATATACATACACACAAACATATACACTTGTAATCAAGTGCATTTACAAATAAGAGCATGTTTTAGCATCTCATGTAACTAAAGCATGCTGTTATTTAGGAAACCACTTGATCATGTCTGTGAATGAACTTCTTTGGATGTCCAAATTTATTCCACATGAAATAAACAACTGAGGACAGGTGTCAAAAATGATGACTACGTAATGTTATGGCCTCCAAGGTATTTTGTCAGCTAGACACTGCATGTGTGTAGATTGACTTATGTAGCATTTGAGATGGTCAGGAGATTTATATTCTGATGATTTTTGTTACCAGTGGGCAGTTGTTGCAGATTAGGGCTCCTTGTTCCAAGGCAGACTCCAGTAGCTGAACAATGCAAGGACGAAGAAAAGGAAAGTAAAAATAAATTGTTTAAGCAGGCTATCTCAGTGGCCTAGGGTATAAGACTCAGCTTTTCCACTTGACAGACCTTGGATCAAGAACAGCCTCAGAACTCCTAGGACATGGGTTGGCTGTGGGCAGGCAGTATTATTTAGTTAGTTCGCTAGTAGTTCATTTACTTAGCTAGTTAGTTTTTATTTACCCAGAATGAAGGGTAGACAATAGTGGCTATTTTCAGCCTCATCACTGAGAATAGGAGGGGGGATACAGATGCAAACCACCTGAAATTGTACAAGATTAAGTTGCTGGTGGCATTTTAGTGAATAGGGAAAATCTGGCCATGATGCAAGAGAAATTCCACTGCTCTGCTGTCTTGGCTTACTGCCAAGATGGCAAATGCTGGTGCATACAGTAGGCTGGAGGAAATGGAGGTAGGGGATCAGGTCTCCTCTCCTGCCTCATCTTTGCTAGAGACCACTGTTGTTATCGCTCAAGTATCCTGCTCCGCTGCTAATGGAAATGAAAAGGGCAATAGAGAACCTTATGTTCTACCTTACCTATGGAAATGATGAACAGCAATTCATTGGAGAAATGGCTGACTTGTATATGGACCCTGTAAGTCTGAATATTACTACAATTTGCTCTGATATGGAGGAATCCATTCAACTGCAACAACTGCTAGAAACCGAGGAACAGAAATTTCTATACAAAAAAACTGATTCTGCAAAAGAGAATTTACAGCCACAAACTGACAATGCTCCTGTGCTTATCAATTACTTCCAGCTGAGCCCTGATGTAGGTGCATAAAAGAAGCCACCAACTGATGGGGTGGCATCCACTGCAAACAGCATAACTTCTTCCTCAGTCTGGACTCCCAAACAAAACAGCATTCCTGCCTCTACTGTAAGAGTTTCACCCACTGGAAGTAAAAACACTATCCGTCTTACTCCTAATGAAAATGTAGAGATGCATGCTACCTCATTACCTTCTATATCAGAACAGCTGACTGCGTGGCCTGTAGAGGCAGCTCTACAGTGCACTGTCTGGGAATGCAATCCTTTAACTGGGGAATGGCATGCTAGCTTATCCCCAATACAAATGCCTACACCCGCTGACTATCAATCTCAGAGTGTTCCAAATATTTCCTCAAATCCTGCACAGAACCAGCCCACAGTCCATTCGGAGCCTGAGGCACTTCAGGTTCCTGAAGAACTGGCTGTCACTGAGAACCCAGTTTTAAATTTGCCAAATAATCCAAATACTTCTTTTCCATCAGGACAGTCTGCTCCGATTATCTCAGACACTACAAAGTCTTTGTCTGGACCTTCTAGAGCCACCATAAATGCTTCACTTAATATTCCACATAAAACACCACAAAGACCTTTTGCTTCATTATTTAAAACATCTATTCTCCCTGCAAAAAGACATAATGCAGTCTGTTAATCTTATGTAGGGGATATGCCAGAGCCTCTGGATAGAGTATTTGTTGCCAGATCATTACTAAAGAATTACATGAAATTTTTTGCAAATGAAATGTATGCACTAATATATGTTTCTGATGAAACAGCATTCGACATAAGCTTTAAAACTACTCAAGGGCTGAAGAGATTTTTGCAGAAATATCATACCCTCAAAAAGACTGCTTTATGGACCCCTATTATTGCAGTCCACCTTAATAAACCTGCTTACAAAACTATTACTGTTTCATTTTGAAATGAAGAGGTGAGCATCAGTGATCTGGTACATTGGCTGAAACTTCAATGTACTATTTTAAGGGATCCGGAGGCTATTCTGGATTCAGAAAACATTTGGACTAGGTGGTGGAAAATTAAGTTGCTGCTTTAAACAAATGATACCAGAGTAATACACATTCCTAATTCTTTTTTTCTATGCAGGGACAGGGGTGTGCTGTTTACTCAGGCCAGTCAAAGGCCTACTACAGGTGTGGGTCAACAGCACACTTCTGTAGTGCATGTGACATAGTAACATTTTTATTTATTTATTTGTTCAGTATATCAGAATTACAAACCTTTGAGTCAGAGACTCGTTTCCAAAGGCTTCACATCAAATCAACAATGACATACATAGACAGTCT
Source organism: Neoceratodus forsteri (assembly GCA_016271365.2). Lineage (NCBI taxonomy): Eukaryota > Metazoa > Chordata > Ceratodontiformes > Ceratodontidae > Neoceratodus > Neoceratodus forsteri. The sequence continues at coordinate 1,333,147,508 of CM057458.1, forward strand.
AACAACCATACAGATATGAAGGTGTCTTGATACAGTCAGCACAGATTTGCGATTACAGGCATAGCATTGCATCCTATACAGAGAGGTAGCTAAGAGTATATTCAAATATAGTAAACAGTTGAGTCATATACAGGGAGGTAGCTAAGAGAATAACAAGGTAGAACAGTACAATAGTTATACTGGGTACAAAGGGGATAAGCAGTCTTGAGACAGACTTTGTTAGTGCAATCAGCCTAGTGCGCTGGGCAGCAGATGAAGATGGGTAGGACAGCCAACTGGGTGTGGCCACCAAGGAAAATACATGTGGAGGGCCTAATGCAGGCAGGTGCACTTATGTGTGGCCAGGAGGTGGTCTGTGGGGAATTGGGGCATACTGGCAATGATTGTGTTAATGAGTGCATATGTAATCTCTGTGATGAGACAGACCATACTTTCCAAAATTGTATTTGGGCTGCTCACAATCAAATTGATCATGATGATGGGGCTGAACAAAGATTAGTGATTACACAGGCTCTGAAGTCTAAAATTGGTAATAAGCCCCCACCAGGCCTAGTCTGGGTGCCTATTGAGCCACCCTATCAAAAGATGTGCCATTACCCATTAATCTTCCTTCTACTTTACCACCCCCTGAGCCTCTCCCCAATCATATACCAAATGCTGTACCTATAGGAACATGAAGGGATCCCCCCGTCAATCAAATGATATTGATTCTATTCCTGATGAACCTTCCAATGCAGCTAGCATGCCTTCCCCTTCCCCTGTCTTTGGACAGTGACAGAATGACAACTTGGCAATGTTCTAAGGCTGGTCTCCCCCTGCCTAAACTAACATAAACTGACTTTGTCTCACTCACTAACAAGTATGACATTTTGCAAAATCTCTCTGAGGACTCTGGTGAGAAAACAAAAGCATAAAGCCAAAACTACACCTAAGGAACAACATTATAGTAGAGGGAAACTGAGATGAAGTTATTGAAATATGTTATTTTCCTTTTTTTCCAACTATGTGTGATACTTTTTCTTTCTACACTGTGAACTTGACCAGTGTGAAAAGAATAGAAAAAGAGGCATATTGTATTTTCTTTCTTAAAATATTTATAACTTGGAATTATTTTTCTGCAGGATGTTTGATTTCATACTATACAGGAAATACAACAAGTTCAAAGAGATTGGCATTTAGGTCCCTCCTTCTGATCTATGAGCCCAGATGCATTCTCCAGTGTGGGAATTTTGTTCCGAATGCCTGAAATTAACCTTGTTAAGTTATATGACCTGGTCCCAGGATGAATATTAATACTAGATGTCACAATTCAATCCATTCCCTATAGACTCATCAATATATATTGACCACAGTCCAAAACAGCATGTATTGAGTTGCTACAGTTAATTCAGCCTTATCGTCACACCTCTCAAAATGTAGTTTTTGGTGGAGACTTTAATTGTAGCCTCACTGTTCATGATAGAAGCAAAAATTCTAAAACACAGAACATTTACTGCGATTTTCACTCTATGTCTAAAATTATGCATACACCCAGATTAAAAGATGCTTATTTGGAAACCATTAAGTTACTGTACATACGTCCAGTTTTCATAAAGGTATTCTAGCAACAGGAATTGACTATTTTTTATTTCCCAGAATATACCTATTGCATCAGCAAAAGTGCATCCAGTGGAATTTTCAGGCCATAACATTCTATATATTACCATTGGCCATCAGTCTCTGTTTTCCAAGGGCCTGTGCCTTTGGAAATTTAATACCTCTTTACTACAAGATTTTCATTTTACTGCCTCTTTGGCACATTTTGTGACAGGAAATCAGTTTTTTTTTTGATAATCCACTTTAATGGTGGGAGGATACCAAATATGAACTAAAGAAATTTTTAAAGAATTACAGTAAATCAAAATGTCTCAATACATATCTATCTTACTTTCAAAAAAGACCTCACATTCAGAATTTATTAACTTTGGCCTATAGCACTTGTCAAAATCTCTCACAATAAATCAGTCTCATCAAGAAAGATAAGATGCAGTTTCATGCTCAAAAATGTAATCAATTATACCACCAACAGAAATATGGTACCCAAGGGTCCTTTTGATTATAATTACCATTGCATAGGTAAAAAGGAAATGATGTGCCTTACGGGCCATTCAGGTATTAGACATACACATAAAGATGACATTTTATGTTTAGTTTATCACCATGCTACAAACATGTACACTCTTTTACCTACTGACACCTCCCAATTTTCTGAAAACCTTTCTGGTATCATATTACCTGAAGTACCCCAAGATATCATACATCAGGTTAGTCAACCTATTACCACCCAGAAATTAGAAGATGCTATTTCAACATTGAAACCTAATACTACACCTGGCCCTGATAGAATTTCTAATGAACTGTATAAACTCATTGGTTTAGAATTAGTACCTGTGCTTACTGAAGTATATAATTTTATACAGTAGGTGGGTATGATTCCTATAGAAATGAATATGAGTACATTGATCTATATACATAAAAAGGGTGACAAATCCAAATTACAAAATTGGAGACATATTAGTTAGTTAAATACTGATTTTAAATTACTTACAAAAAATGTCACCAAGAGATTACTTTTGATTGCCTCCATAGTAATTTCTGCAGCTCAGGCTTGTTAGTCCCTAGCAGACAGTTTTTGGACCATCCTATATTAATTAGGGAAATAATAGAACATGGGAATAACATATTTCTTACAGGCTATGTAGTCTCACTTGATCAGAGAATGGCATTTGACTCCATTAATCATGACTTTCTTTGGACTGCACTAGAATATTATAGGGTTCCATGTACAGTGGTTAATTGGCTTAAGCCTGTTTATACAACAGTGATGGTGGCCCCTCTGGTGAATGGCTGGAGAGGTCCTTTAATATACATCAGGTGTGTGGTATGACAAGGATGCCATTTTAGTCCCCTCCTTTATTTATTTTTTATTGACCTCTAATTAAGAAAAATCAATGAATCCCATAATATACTTCCTCTACATAACACTGACAATAGTATATCCCATAAAAGCCTAGTGTGTACAGATGATATATGTTTATTACCAGCAGATGATAAATCATTATTAGAGTCATTAAATTTATGTGTAGACTTTGTTTCACTTCCAGGTTCCTCTCACAGTTGAGGTAAATGTACTGGATATAAGCTAGGTCAAGAAGTCCAGAATACAACAGCAGTTGGTCCTATACAATTACAAGATGGCCCTAGAGTATTTCAATTCTTAGCATACAATATGGTACTCCAGAGATGGATGTACTGAATTGGGAACATAAGATAGTAATTGGTAAACAGAAAGTATCCCACTGGAATAAATGAAAAATTGGGAAGAAAAAGAGAGTATATTTAATAAAGACATATTTACTGTAAACCTGTAATTGACACACAAACAAAAGTTTGGGGTTGCTGCTCTTAAACATTATGAGCACAAACGTAACTTCGTGCTCAGCGCTATTACAGTCTTTTTCAGTCAGAGCTTCATCAATGAGCACTATAAAACTAAAGTGCTTTACAGTCCATGACAGTTCATGGCAGGCTGTGATGTGATGCCATAAGTTCACTAAAGTTCATTCACTCTGTATTGAATCCAATTAACCTGTGCCCTCTGTATGCAGCTTATAGCCACATTCCAGTTAATACAGTCCTTATCAGTGAACAGAACAGTACTTGCCTCTTAGTAATCTTCATTATTGTTTTTTCAATCAGTTGATAGGCAGTTTGAAGAAATGTCTTTGGTCCAGTGGTTACAACATTGATGAACAGTAAAGTGAGACTGCTCTATTCTTGAAGAACTCACCCCCAATTCACTTAGCGAATATGCAGGGATCCCTTTCATAATGGCCAATAGTGTTCTCAGGGAACTACAAAACTCAGTCCCTCCAGTAAAACGAAGGAAATCAGAATATGTTTCATACTCCTCAGAAGTGAGATTTGAGCTGAGCAAGTTGGCGGTGGGTTATGGTGTCATGAATGCAGTCAGACACTATCAGTCTAAGTACAGCAGTCACATCAGTGAGAGTACTGTCAGGATAGCCCTTTGAATCCTTTTGCAGGTCGGGATGCTGAGGACTGCATAGGATGTCGCATGTCGGGATCAGGTCTGGGATTTTAAAGTGCACGATTGTTGTTTTTTTTCCCTTTTGTACCATTTTTTCCCTTCTGTACCTTTGAATAATGTGTACTTTGAAATTTATAAGTGTCAATTACTATGTGCAGTAAATTAGAGTTTGTAGTTCCATCTTAATCATGAACATAGCAATATATTATTTGCATTCAAAAAATAACAGTTTTACAGTAATTCCCTTATTTCTTTATATTAGTTATGTCCCCCCACCAAAAAAAACTGAAAACTAATTTATTTATTATTTTCTTCCAAGCCCTTTGAGGCAGCCACCTTAACCCAATTAAACACAACAGTACATATTTGCCTGTAAAAGAAGGTGGTTTACAGATGATTAACCCTATTTTATTCTTCAATAGTATATTCCTTTCAGCTAATATTAAATCCCTCCTCATACACAATGATGTAGGGTGGGGGAAATCCTAGCTATATGACAGCTGTAAAACATGGTTTAAACAGTGGGATTCAAATTCTCTAAAAACCCTACACTCAATAGCAATGGCACCTCCTTATAGAAGGGGCACTTTTTGCAGACTCAAACAGTGGAAGCTTACAAGCCACATGACCCTTACTATAACTCAAAAAGGACTAGGCAAGCATTTAGTGGACACAATATGTAAAGCAGAGCTAATTTTTGAAAAACGCCCATCCACATCTCTCCCATTTCATCAAAAACTTCTAAGTAACAACAGAATACTGCCACACGTAGGATATGCATTGGCTTTCTTTGGTAGCCCTCATATTCAGCGACTGTGATTGAATGCTTTCAAAAAGGGCAACTCAATTGCAGAGCTTTTACACAGGGCTACTGGGCGGGGAAGGTGTTAAGATGGGGGTTCAGTGATTATAGTGACAGGATGTCACTATATGTACATGCACGCGGGGGGGACCACGCTGTGCGATGAGCGGAAGGGGAGGGAAGGTTTGTGGGACATAGTATGGCAGTGGGCTGCAAAGCTGGTCATGTGGCATTGTGGGTTGGTGGCAGGCTAGGGTTAGAAGGGTGCCGGGATCAATTCTGGGCATGCGCTCATTTTTTGCGAGGGTCTTGGATTTTTGTTTTCCATCTTTTTGCACCTCCCTAACATGCACCCCCCTTGAGTTGATAATCCTTTAGTGGGGTGGGGTGGGGGGTGAAGCCCTCTCATAAAAAGCAAAATCCAAGTATCCAGTGCTTTTGCTGTGCATCACAAGTCTACATTGCTGAAATTATTTTTTGGTGATGCAGATTCACCCAAACAGCGATCATTATTACGCGGTTGCCATTATCACATGGAACTGCTTTCTTGCCATGAAAAACTGAATGTCAAATCAAACCATAAACACAAGCAATTAACTGACCGTATGCGTAGCAGACCTCAATGATCCCAAAATTTAGAAACTGTGGAACACTTTTTTTTACATACCCTTTTGTAACTGGTCCGAACCTCTTTTTTGAACTACCTCATATTGAAATGTAATGTATGGGCATTTTTCAAATTCATGCAGAAATGGAATCAAAATACACTATGCATCATTTTTACTATATTAAGTGGCATATCTGGATGGCACAATGTATTTTTACACTGCAACAAAAAGAATGATCCTGTCTAGAACTATTGGGGAAGATTGCAAGACCTACAGGCTATTTACTTTTCCAAATATACAGCTAAACCCAAATGTGAATTATTGGAGCTCTGGAAGTATGTGCCTTGGATTACTGACTCTGACTTTGCTGTAACATAGTACTTTGTGAACTTTGTTTTCTTTTCCTTTGAATGGTTTATTTGCTTGATTTTGATTGAGTTATATTTTGAATGTTTGCATACAGACTTTGATTTTCAATAAACTTTCCCCAACTCTTGTGGTAGGTGTGCTGTTGTCTTGGTATCCAAGATGGAGGACTTGGAGACTGAAGAAGCTGTGCATGCTACATGTAAGGGAAAACTGGCGCCTTTCCCTTCTGCCTTTCCACCTAGAGCTGAAAAGATGGATTACATTTTGTCCATAATGCTTCAACTGCTGCTGCTTCACCTATTGCTTCTGTATAGGCATCCCAGCAAGGTGGTGGTTTGTTACTACCTTCTGCTGAACAGAAACCTTTGTTACTGAATTTTCAAGAGGCTGATCAGAGACTGCAGGTTGGACTGAAATGCAGAAAACAGTATCTCATGAATTAGTTGCAGAAGAGGATGCAGAATATCTGGGCTGGAAGTATAACCTAGAGGTTAGAGTAATGAGCTGTGAATGAGCTTGGTACATCCAGCAGACCAGACCTGGTGTGATTCTCACAACTTCCACTTGCATACTGTGTGACTCTGAGCAAGTCACTTAACTGCCCAGTGCTCCCAGGTCACCCCTGAAAACAGGCACTTGTGCCTAGTGGGCCTAACCTGGTTACCAAAGACTAAAATAAAAACAAGCTCAGGGAGAAGGAACAATTTTTTTTCACTGCATGACTAAATGCCTTTGATCCATGGAGGATGTGTTACTCCCAGGCTGAACCCACCCAATGTCAAAATCTGTGACATAGCTTCATCAAAGAAGCAGATGCCTCCTGTAACAGGTATGGCTCCTACTTCACTGCCGTCTTCCTTTATACCAAACTTATCAACTGTCCCGCTTTCTACTCCTGACATCCTCAACCCTAAGGAGTGTGCACAAACAGTTTTGCCCACATCAGCCTTACCTCCTCGCCCTCCAATATTGCAATGCATTCTGACACCTGAATTCTGAAACCCAACTATTGTCTCTTTGACCTTACTGATTGCAGCTGATATAGAAACTGTCACTAATAGTTTCTCTGCCCAGGGACATTTACGAAATGCTCAGTCTGCACCGTTCTTTCCTGACCCTACAACTGCTTTTCCTCTAGCAAAGCATGGGACCGAAAGGGCTCCTTTCATTCACGCAGACTGGTCACCAGTGTGGGCCCTAATGGAGATTGGCAGGATGAGGGATACAATTGACCAATAGCATTATGGTGTACCAAAGGAATTGTCTGCTGCTATTTTTGTTTCTGATGCTTCCCCATTTGACACTCCTTTTGATGCTGTTTTACTTCAAGCCCTTGGCATACCACCTGCACTCGAACAGGACCCTCTTCCTTCTTCTAAACTCATGATGCAAGCCCTTCCCATACCTCCATAAGTGAGATGCCTCAGGCATCCGATGTGACAGTTGCCTCTTTTACAAAGACATCCTGACTGAAGGATAGCATACTATCTTTACCTTTGCAACAACAGGATCACATAGTGATTAAGGAGCACACTGTCTTGTTATGCTCACATCCACGTGTCACTATTAATATTATTGAGCAGCACATTCCAGAAGTACTGCCCACAAAAACTGCTACTCGGCCTTCTGATTGTAATAAATTGTTCTGGGCTGATAAGGTTGAGTAAGCAGGTGATTTTCCACCAGTGGTTTCCTACCCTTCTCCTCAACCTCTGACTACAATCCCAGCACAAACTTGGACTAATTTTCAAAACAATAATGCCTTTATAAACTCCCCTGCACTAGAATAACAGTGTAATGCTGTGCTCCTGCTATACATGGGTGGCTTACACACTCCCCCAGACCAGATTTACGTTGGCAGAGCTCTTTTAAAGGAATCTCTGCTCTGTACTCCAAATGAATTAAATGCCTTTTTGCATATGCCTAGTGACTGGTATTTTGATTTGAGTTTTAAGACAGCAGCTTACATGGAAAAATTTTGGTCACAGTATACTGAACATAAGAATACTCCATTTTGGCAACCATTTAAAACCATTCTGTTAACTAAACCAGCTATTTGCATGGTAACTGTGATGTTACAAAATGATGGGGTAAATGTGCAGGATACCAAATATTGGTTATCAGAGTGCTGTGGTATCCCTGAAGATCCGGATTCTATTCTTGACATTGAACCATTTTGGACAGGACACTGGTGCTTCAAAATGAAACTATGCTACTCAGCCTCAGGACTGCAGCATTTACCTAGTGTTTTCTTCCTGGGATGTGACAGGGCTCACTGTTTCTACCCGGGGCAACTTAAAACTTGCTTTAAATATGGGTCTGATGAACATTTGATTAATGTATGTGACAAGATCAGGTGTAACCTCTGTTTGCAATTGAGACATACTAGTGCCCAATGTTCCAATGATTTGTGCTATAATCTCATCTCTGTGAAGAAACAGGTAATTCCTACCAGACTTGTAGATGGGCTACTCATAATACAGCAGAGATAAATCCCCAAGATTGTTACCTAGAAAAAGCTCATAAAACAGTGCAACAAAAACAACATAAGGAGGTGACTGCCATTCTGGCCCATAAGGAAGACTCTGTTACAGATTCACAATTGAATTTGGCCAAGCCAATGATAGGTGTAGAACCTGCATTAGCATTTTTACATACTCTGAAAATTCCAGTGCCAGATCCCCTAATCTCTACAGTGGTTGTTGACCCACCTCAGACTATGGTACCTTCAACCCCTGATGACACAGAGATTGTCCAGCAAGAAGAAGCTGATATACCACTGCTTGAAATGATTATTGTCAGTAGAAAAAGATCTCTCCATTCTCACAAACTTGGATTTCATCTATTGAAATTCTCCTCAAAAGGTGCACCAGTTCTGTTGAAGAACAAATGTGAGGTTTTGGAAGATGATCAAATGGATTCAGATGCTGGCCAAGTCTCAGATGCCTCCTCTTGTAAATCTTCCAAGCCACCAGCAACAACAGATATGGAAGTGGAACAAATACTCATGAAACCAAAAGCTAAGCAGCAGAAAAAACTAAAGATGGCAACTAGAAATGTTACTGAGAATGGTATGGACTGTGCCCAGTAAAGAAATCTACCCTGTAACACTTTCATTCCATGGCTTTCACTGTCTGTCTTGCCAAGTAAATACAAATAGTATCAAGAATGCAACCAGACATGCTCTCCTTTTTTCCTTTCTGAAGAGCATAGCGTTTGATACTATTTTCCTCCAAGAAACAAGATTGACATCTACTTGGGATCTGGCTCAAGCTCAAAAGTATTGGTGCTGGTGTCCCTCCCTTTGGTCATTTGTGCCTGATGCATGTGATGGGGTGGGTATTATGTTTAAGGGGCCATCAATTACGGTATCTGGATTCGTTGACATAGACTCAGGTAGAGCGCTCATGCTTGATATGTTATATCAGAGGTCACCATTTTGTTTCGTAAATGTTTATGCTTTGCAGACAAAAAAAGCCAGGGTTGATCTCTTGCAGTTAATTGAACCATATTTACACACTAGGAGGCATGTAGCATTTGGGGAGTGATTTTAATTGTGGTATAACTCATGCGACAGGGGTGGCCAGACTTCAAAGTTGTTTTCTGATACCAGTTTTCTCACTAAACTGATCAAAGATGCAATTCTTGTAGATGCATATAGAACTATTCACCCTACTGTGGGTTATACATATCATAGAAATACAAGTACAAACATTTTATTTTTCGACATGTGGTGTCTTTACAATTTAAAATATACATAATAAAAAAACAATTAATAGAAATGGACACAAGCACATATCATTTCAATATCCATTTTCAGATGTCCTGCCCCATCACTCATATATAACAAAAATATTATGACAGGAATATCTAATTTGACTACATGCAATAGGTATCTAATACCCAAGTTCAGATATCCTATCCTGTTGCCTATATAAAAGCTAGTTTCTGACACTTATAATAAATATTTCATGTTTGAATTCCATTGTTCTACTCCATTATATATGGAACTGAGAATTTAAAAATGGTATTAGCTAATTCTGATGGTCCACAATTTATTGGTAGATATGAGCATATACAATAGATCTTTAGTATTCAAATACAGATGTTCTACCATATTACATATAGGAAAGAGGGTATAATAAACAGTTTCTCTGAGAAGAGCGCACAAGGAATGAGGTGCTCAGACAGTAAAATAGTAACATAAGCTTTTTAACAAACTGTAGCACTCTCATCCATATCTTTGAATGACCACCAAGGCTCTTAAAATGTTCAAGTAGAAAGGTTTTATTTATTCCATATGACCATCAAACAACGCCCGATGCATTTCAGAAATCAATCCTTCAGAAATCAATCCTTATAGAACTGATTTCTGAAATGTGTCGGGTGTTATTTGACGGTCATATGGAATAAATAAAACCTTTCTACTTGAACATTTTAAGAGCATCAGTGATCATTCAAAGATATGGATAAGAGTGCTACAATTTGTTAAAAAGCTTATATAATAAAAAGTTTTAGCTAATTTTGTTAATACAAAATTTAATCAGGACACTGAAGGGTTTGGTTCTGGTTACCTACACACCCTGAAGTGTATTTTAGCCTGAAATCTCAAATCCAAGGAAAATTAGTATTTAAAAAACTGCAGTTATATTATCTTTCCTAAGTTATTTCTCATTAATATTACACATGCAGCAAGATCTTAATATTACAGTAGCCACTAAATTTTAATTATCAGATTCTTATAATTAGAGGAGTAATAATTTATTTCCAAATATATAGGAAATATTTCAATACTAATTAAACCGTGATGGTAATATCTTTAGGTCTTTCCCCCTTTTTTTTTACAATGCTCTATTTCTAGATCTTTCCTTAGATTTTCCTACTTTATTTCCTTTTGCAAGTGCAATTTCTTGTTTTCTGTCACACTGAAGAGAAATGCCTCAGCACATAACATCTCAGGTGAGTTTGTCTTTAAAAGATATGTCACCATATAATATAGCTCTATTACCAATGTATCAAGGATCCTTCCCAAAATAGTCTCCTTTAATTTTCGTATTATGGGTATAAAACCACTAAATACATATGGTCATCTTTTCCATTGCCACACCTACAAGCACTGCTTTCTGCTTTGTTCTTATGATATAGGCTAGTCAACCAGTTACTTTCAAAAAATTAGAATCTGAATCTTGTTATGAGTTTCCTTTTTTGTGGTTCCTTTATCACTTTTAAGTAATATTCCAGCTTATGATTTATTTTATTCTTAGACATCCAATTACGTATTTTTTACTATTTGTTGAGTTCTATGTCCCTCTGTATAAAAATGTCCCTTATTTTAGTCTAAACTTGCAGTTTAATCATCTGTACGGGGCTTCTAAGAATGTCTGCAATACAACATAATCAGACATGTGGCTAAATAAATGTATCTAGGATCATCATGCTTGGAACAGTTATATTGTATTCTAAGTAAGACATCAATTCTTCTATACAAATTCTTGGGAGCTGATGTTCCTCATAGAAACATAAAAGATGACAGCAGATAAGGACCACAAGGCCCATCCAGTTTGCATTGTCTCTATCTTGTGAATGTGCCATAGGCCTTTACTCTGTCACACAATTTAAAGATAGAAGGAGGGCAGTTCAGGGGCAATGTGAGGAAGTATTATTTCACAGAGAGGGTAGTGGATGCATGGAACAGCCTTCCTGAGGAAGTTGTGGGGTCTAAAACTGTGGGAGAATTCAAGAATGCATGGGACAGACATAAGGCAATTCTTGTGGGGGGCAGGAAGATATAGGCTGTTGGTTAACTAGGATCTGTGGCCTATCCTGTAGTTAGGGAAATGGGCAGACTAGATGGGCCTAGCGGTCCTTATCTGCTGTCAAAGTCTATGTTTCTATGTTTCTGTGTTTACTCTGTCAATGGCCTATCTAGTCATACTCATCTGTATTGCTCCCTTATGATTTACCTAGGCCTGTCTGAAGCCCTGCTCTGTATTCATATCCACCACTCCCTGAGGTTGGTTGTTTCATGCATCCACCACCCTTTCTGTGAAAAATAACTTCCTCGCATTACCCCTTAATTGGCCTCCCTCTAATCGCGTGCTGTATCCTCTTGTCCTGCTATTTTGCTTATATTAAAACATATTAGACTCTTTCACCTTGTTAATGCCCTTAAGATGTTTGACTGTTTCGATCCCATCACCTCTCTCCCTCCTTTGTTCTAGGGCATACATATTGAGCTCCATTAATCTGTCCTCATATGTTTTCTGATGCAGTCCCTGCACCATTTTGGTTGCCCTTCTCTGGACTGCCTCCATTTTGTTACTGCCCTTGTGCAGTTACGGCTTCCAGTACTGCATGTAGTACTCCAGATGGGGCCTAAACAGTGTCTTGTAAAGAGGGATTATTACTTCTCTCTTATGACTTGTGATACCCCAACTAATACACCCCACCATCCCTCTAGCCATACCTACTGCTTTAGTGTTCTGCTTGTACGATTTCAGGTCATCTGCGATGATGTTGCCAAAGTCTCTTTCTTCCCTTGTGATTGCCAGCAACTCCCCTCCCAACTGATAGGTAGCTTCAGGGTTTCTCTTTCCTATGTGCATAATTTATTTTTATTTTATTTATTCAGGTATCGGAATTACACACCTTTGAGTCATAGACTCATTTCCAAAGGCTCCACATCAGTTACAGAGTACAAGACATTAAGGCAGTTACAGTGTGTACATTTAGACTTAGGGGGATGAGGCCTACACAAAGAGTTAGCTAAGCAGGGTGGGGTAGCATAGTTACATAGATACAAATATATTGGCAATTCAGGAAGATGCACCCTTTACAAATAGTTAGTTAAGCATGGCCCCTGTTACAAGGGACTCGTCTTTAGACAGGAGGGAAACAGTGCAGTCAGGAGAGATCAGACTTTGTCAAATCAATATTCACAGGTAGTACGTATGATTACAGGCTCAGGCTATCAGGTAGCAGATAGTATGGTTAAGGGCAGATGCAGCCCTCTTGCACTTCTTTGCATTAAACCCCAGTTGCCACTCTTCTGACCATTTTGCCAGTCTTTCCGGATCTCTTCTCATCCTGCCCACCCCATCTGGATCATCTACTCTGCTGCAGATCTTGATGTCAACTGCAAAAAGGCAAACCTTACCATCTAGTCCATCTGCAATGTCACTGATGAAGATATTGAAAAGGACTGGCCCCAGGACTGATCCCTGAGGTAACCCACTTGTGACTTGCATCTCTTCTGACTATGTACTGTTTACCACCACTCTCTGTTTTCTGCCTGCCAACCAGTTTTCCACCCAGTTGACCAATCTCTGACCCACCCCTAGCCTACCCAGCTTATTAATCAATCTCCTATGTAGAACAGTATTGAAAGCTTTGCTGGAGTCAAGGTAGGTGACATCAACTGCACCCCCTTGGTCCACGACTCTGGTTACCAAGTCAAAGAAATCTATGAGATTAGATTGACAGGACCTTCCTGCTGTAAACCCATGCTGTCTTGGATCCTGTGTTCCTACGGATTCCAGGTGTTTCACTATTCTTTCATTAAGGAGTGCCTCCATAATCTTGCCCACTACTGAGGTAAGACTGACTGGTCTGTAGTTCCCTGCCTCCTCCCTGCTACCACTCTTGTGGAGCGGGATCACATGAGCCCATCTCTAGTCTTCTGGGACCTCTTCTGTGCTCAGAGATTCATTAAACAGTTCTGATAATGGCTCTGCTAGGTCCACCCCTAGCTCCTTTAGTACCCCGGGATGTATGCCATCAGGTCCCATTGCTTTGTCCACCCTGAGCTTAGTGAGCTCTTGTAGGACCCTTTCTTTTGTAGAGGGACTTGTACACACCTACCCCCCCCCCGTGTCCATCGTGCTGAGCTGTGGGCCCTGCCCTACCTTCTCCACAGAAAATACTGAGCAGAAGTATCTATTTAGAGTAGATGCTTTTCCTTGGTCCTCCTCCACACACACCCTTATCCCCTTTGATCTTAGCAATACCCTCTCTGGGCTTTCTCCTTTCACTAATGTATCTATAGAAAGTCTTGTCCCATGCTTTTACTGTTCATGTTAGTGTTTCCTTGGTTTGGGCCTTTGCCTGCCTTACTGCCTTCCCTGCTTCCCTTAGGGAAGTTTGGTATACCTCCCTTATCTTCATCCTGCTGCATTCCCTTATATTTCCTGAAGGTCAACCTTTTGGCTCTGATCTTTACTGCTACTGTTTTGAGAACCAAAGTGGATTCCTCCTTATTTTGCTATTGCTTTTCTCCCTAACACAATGGTATGTTGATTCGATTATTGCATCCATAATACTTGCCCACTTTGCCTGTACCTCCTCACCTGTATTTTGTCTTGCCAGGGCTAGCATAGCTCTACTGGCCATCTTATCAAAGTCCTTTCCTCTGAAGTCCCATATTTTTGCCTTGAAATGGGATGATTTAGTTCTAGTGGCCAAATTGAACCATACCATGTGATGGTCACTGGTCCCCAGGTGACCGCCTACCTGGAGATCTGTGAACCTTTCCCCATTAGTCAGTACTAGATCCAGGATAGCCCTGTCTCTTGTGGGTTGTTGTACAAATTGTTTGAGGTGGCCCTCCCCCTGCAGGGAATCCACTATGTGTCTAGTTCTGGCTGATGTTCCTGCTGGTATTGACTAATCTGTACCTGGCATGATGAAGTCTCCCCTTAGCAGAACCTCCCCTTTAACTGTCATGTTTCATATACCTTCTAACAGTAATGTGTCTATGTCCTCTTCCTGGTCTGGAGGCCTATAGATAGCCCCATTTTGTATGGTTGTCCCATTTCCTGTTTCCAGGGTGACCCACAGTTCTTCTGGCTCCTTATGTGTAGTCTGAATTTCTGTAGCTTTGATATTTTTATTGACATAAAGGGCCACTCCCACCTCCCTTTTTTGCACCTCAGTCTCTTCTGAACAGTACATAGCCAGGTACTGAAGTCTCCCAAGTGTGGTTACTGGTGAACCATTTCTCGCTAATGACTACTATGCCCAGTTTATCCTCTGTCATTGTTGCCTCCAGGTCTGGGATCTTGTTTCCCAGACTGTGGGCATTTGTGTACATGATTGTCCATTGGCCAGATTTTGGTGTGTTAGTTGTTGGGTGAGGTCCGGCATTTCCCCTGCATGTCATATGGGAATCCAGACCTTTTTCCTTACCTAATGATGCAAATGAACTGCAAACATGCTGAACTTCTGTTTGATCACTAGCCGAGGGGGAGGGGTGTTCTTCCTATTAAATGTGTCGGGTGCTGCACCCCCTCCCCATTTGCTAGTTTAAATATTCTGCAAAGACATAAAATTTTTGCTCCAATGCACTGACTCCCTCCTTAGTCAAATGCAGTCCATCATCCATCCTGTAAACCTTAAGCCTATAGTTTATCATCCTTTCTTGTATAAGACACTCTATTGGATGTTGTTCCAATTCTACTCTTACCATTGCTGCAGGAGTGCCCTTTGGTAATCCAAGTAGTTTTTTATAGAATTTATTAATGTATGAATTTATGTCAGTTTTGTTTTTCACTCCCCATATCTCTGCACTGTATAGAATTTGACTTTGTAATTTTGCATGAATAACCTCCAAGCATCCTTCCACCGATTGACCTCTATATTTATACATAAAGTTACTTAATGCTGGCAAAAAATCTTGTAGTTTTACCTTCTACTTCCTTTATATGTTTATTCCATGTCAAGTCCTTAGTTATAGTCATGCCTAGATAGAAGTGGTAAGTAGTTTAAGTTAACTCATTTTCATTTATGACATACGTATATTTGCTGTTTTTACCACCGCAAACCATTATCTTAGTTTTTATATAATTGATTTGCAGTTCCACCTTGTTAAATTCATCATGAAACTTTCTTAACATTTGATTTAATCCTAAATAACTTGTAAATAACTGTACTGTGTCATCAGCATAGGCTAGGTAGGGACAAGCTTTATCTCCAGTCTGTGGCACATGCAAATCTGCATTGTACATTTGTTTTAATATTGTGTTTAAATGTATATTTAATAATAAGGGAGATAACATACAACCCTGTTTTACTCCCATGTTAGATGAAAATCTATCACTTTTTATCCCCTAGTACTGTATCTAAGCTGGGTGTAATTATCCTGGTAAAGTACTTTTTTTTTTTATTTTGTAACGCTTTTTCTAGTTCTGCTTCTTCCAGGGTATCTCATAACTTAATTATTTTAATATTGTCAAAAGCAGCTTTCAGATCATTGAAAGCACAATAATGTTTTTGTTTTCTAATGCTCTTGTATTTATATATCAAACGAACCAGTGTAAAACACTGATCCATAGTACAATATTTGTTTTTAAATCCTGCTTATGCCTTGTCCAATAAATGAATCACTTCTATCCATTATGGGATTCTAATACTTATAATTTTAGTTAGAATTTTTTGTGTGCAATTGATCCGGCTAATAAGTTTGTAATATCCTGGATCTTTCCTATTTCCTTTCTTAAATATTGGGACTATTATATTTGTTCTCCACAAATTAGGTATCTTACCAGTTTTTGCCACATTAAAAAATTTATATAAAATGTGGATCCAAATTACCTTCATTTTCCAAAAGATATCCACTAGGATTCTATCTGGGCCTGGGGATTTATGTAGAGTAATTTACTCCAAAGCATAACTAACTTCTATTGAAAATGGCTTTTCATGCTTGACCCATATCATAGACTCCAATCATTTCCGTACCTTCTAAATATTCAATATTAGTTTTGAAAAATAATTTTCTGTAATGCTTTACCCATTCCTGTGGTTCTATGTTCGTTTCCAGTTCTATTTTATATTCTCCTGTGCCTTTGCTGACCAAATTCCAATTTTTTTTTACTGTCCTTCAGGTATACAGTGCTTTCCAATATTTTCCAAAGCTGTTTTCTTTATTTATCCTGTTTGTGTCTGATCACGTTACCATGATCTTTCCTTGTTTTATTTAATGTTTTCTTGTTCTCTCTGTTGGGATTCATTTAACCACTTTGCATTGTTTATTTACCAGTTTTTTAGTGCAAATACAATCTTTATTAAACCACTCTGCTCCTTTCTTATCCTTAATTACAACTTTGTTTCAAAATGTGTTCCAGTTTCATGAACTGAATATGATACCCCTGCTCACTTTCCAATAGTTCTTCTAAGTCATTCAAGACTCCTCTTTCATTCACTATTTCTGCAATGTTTACTTGATGTATTCTTTCTCATGAAATGCATTTTTTTCTTATTTCAATAGATACTGCCAATTTATCCTTTATCCTTTATTAAAATATGTTATCAGTAGAACTATTGAGCAGTGGGGTCTTTCTGGTCTAATCTCTATTTTCAGATCTTTACAATTGGGTAACATATTAATATTCCCCCAAACTAACTCTATTACAGATGAGCCATTACCTCCAATATAGGTATACTCTCCTTCCTTGTCTCAGGGCATTCTTCTATTTAATACTGTAATTTTATTTTTCTGTTAAGCTATCATAAAGCCTTTTTCCTCTTGTATTTACAACATTATCTTTAGAGTTTCTACTTACCGAAGCATTAATCCTAGCAAAGATTGCTAATTGGGATACTACATCTTCTGTTATGCTACCTTCTTTGCCTACTATAGCATTAAAATCCCCTATCACCAGACAATCATCATATGAATAGCTCTCCATTATCCTGTCTAAAAAGGTGTTTTGTTGCTCTAGTACTTCTTTATCATCGTACTTGCTGTTTTCTGGCAGAAAATATATGTTAACTATTATCATTACCCTTTCCTTGTCCTCATTAAATTTGCCAATATATTATGACTAGAAATGTTAATTTTTTCTGAGTTATTTCATTGTCGGTACATAATTTTATTAATCCTCCCATATTTCTACCATATTTTAAGCATGTTGTGCTGCACTTGACATGAGATTTATATCCATTCATATCAGATTCTCATATAATCCATGTTTCTTGGAGACATATGAAATCAAATTTGTTAAAATAAGTTATAAATTCTGGGTCAGCCATTTTTTCCCTTAAACCAAAAATATTCCATGATAATATACTGGCAGCCACTTCTTCCTGCCTGAGATTTATAACATGCTGTGACCTCTCTCCTCTCTTGTTTTTCCGGTGATTGTCAACAGTGTCTAACATAGACAAAATGTCATATCTATTTGAAGTCTCCATTATAGACCTCCATCTAACAGATGTCTTCGTGCCTACCAGTTGTCTTACAATTTTCCCATTATCTTTATTTTGTTCATCATGAACAAATATTCTCAGTTCATCCAAGATTTTATTTTTTGCTAATAACTGATTGTACAGTGTTCCTTCTTTCATCCATAGTTAGATATGATCTTCTTCCCATCTTATCACTTTTTGTACATTATGACTTCTTTATAGAAATATGTTAGCCACACAGATTGACTTTTTATTTATTTTCACTCACCTTCATACACATGATATCAGACTTCTCCCGATCGAACAATCGGACCATCTTCTTCTAGGGGAGTCTTTTGGTGAAATGGCAATATTCTGTATGGGAAAATGTTATTGGCAACTTAATAATTCCTTACTAGAGGACCCCCTTAGTTCATGATAAAATAATTGAAATCCCTCTGGCATGACAAATGCTTGCATGTATGGACAATGGCATGGGAGCTTGGAGGGATGACACTGAGAGAGCTCTGAAAGACATGTTTATACATTTCTTGTGAACTAGACTAAAGTGAGACTATATAGAATATTTTGATTTGTGTTTTAAACTGAATAAAGTATTAACACTTATGCACTCCAGTAGAGGAGACTACACTTCCCAGGTAAACTGCATTAATGCATAGGTAAAGGAACTGCAGTATACTAGGGCACACTTCCTCCTGATGGAACATCAATGTGGCACTCTGGGATCCACATTGTGGATGTAAAACTAGTGTGTGGTGAAGAAACATCTCAAGAGTTGCAGCCCCTGATGGTGCAGTATATACGGGCAAAGAAAGTATTATGTCACTCATTCATACACACCTGTTTAACGTGTTTGGAAAACATAACACTCCCCCACATCTAAATCCTTTTTATGTAATCTTAAAGTGCCAGGGATCCCACATTCTGCATTGCATGACTTAAGTAAACCTGGCACCATGTATGAAGTACGAATGGCCATAGCAAGCATTCATAATAAAGTGGCCCCAAGGACGGATGATCTCACATTTGAATTCTATAAAAGTTTTAATAACATATTGGTGGAAATATTGGTGGTACTTTATAACTGGATACCACAAGAGGGTTCTGTCACTGACTCATTTGCGAGAGCCATTCACATCTGCCTTTTTAAAAAGGGAAAGGATAAGGATCTCAATAACTGGCATTCTTTATGCTTATTAAATACTGACCTGAAACTCTTGATGAATATTTTAAATAGCAGATTGTCCATCATTTCCAAGTACAGTATGTTATCTTGGATTTACAATCATGCTCTATATCTGGCTAACATATCACTAATAATTTATTACTACTCAGAGAAGTAGCAGAATTGGTGAATCTAGATAGGGAAGTGGGTTACCCATTATCACTAGATCAGGAAAAAGCATTTGACAGGTTGTCCCATCACTATTTATTTTCTGTCCTAACTCATTATGGCCTCCCACATAATTTTTGCACTTGGATGCAGATGTTATATGCCTCAGCTAGTGTTGTCCCACTTATAAATGGACATTGAGACCATCAAATTAAATTCCTTACTGGTGTTTGGTGGGGATGACCCATTAACTCCCTGTTGTACACATATTGTATAGCTCATAGTCTACATAAAATTCAAACTCACTCACAGATCTGGGGTATTTCAACCACAAATCGATCTCATAAAGTTAAACTTGCTGCTTCTGCAGATTATGTGACATTATTTGTTTGTGATGTTCAGTCAGGTTGCATGGCATTGGATATCTTTCACTCCTTTGTGCCAATTTCTGGTGCTAAGCTTAATTTGTAAAAAAGTCAGGGCATGGCCTCAGGTGTAATGGATCTTGCAGTGGGGAACATAGGGGGTCTTGCCATCAAAAGGTCCCCATTAAAGATATTGGGTATTACATTTGGACCTGGTGATATGGCCTTGGTCAATTGGGATAAGAAACTAACATCATGCAATATGAAGATTCAGATATCTAAATCATGGCAACAAACTTAAAAGAAGAGTGACTGCAATAAAAACATTTATTTTACCCTTTGTCCTGTATCTTAGTATGATTTACCCTATTTCTAAATCTCTAGAAGTCCTTTTATACAGTATAGTCTTCCAAGTAATTTGGCG
Organism: Neoceratodus forsteri; assembly: GCA_016271365.2. NCBI lineage: Eukaryota > Metazoa > Chordata > Ceratodontiformes > Ceratodontidae > Neoceratodus > Neoceratodus forsteri. Next base: position 1,333,167,679 of record CM057458.1, read on the forward strand.
TAGCTGACTGAACCTCATAAAACAGAATGTATTATATCCCCCTTTAAATAGGGGAGATCTGAATATGAAGAATCCCTTTATGTTTACTTTTCACAATTTTTTAACTTGGAACATCATGGCCTACCTTTCCCCTACACCACATATTTGGACCCCATGGCTAAACATCAGATGGATCCTTTATTGACTTCATGAAAGAATACCAAATTCCTGATTGCTGCAGTTCATTCAGCTACAACATATGTTAAAACCATTATTGATAAAGTTAAAAGATGGAACATAAACTATACCTCCCTTTTAAACGCAGTTAAAAGACACATTTATACTTCTGTAATGAATAGCAGCTTTACAGAGATTCCATTCTACTCTGGGATCCCTTTGCCCACCACGGTATATATACATACTGCTTTTATGGACCCCAGAACTCCTCCTAAAATGTGGGATCTCCTCTGGTTATGCTGTCACAGTAGACTAAGTGTGAAGGCAAATGCTAAGCATAAAAGCATAATTGAAAGGTATTGCACAAGTGTGGGTTGTTAGAACACTTTAGAAACTATGACACACTTCTTACTTGACTGTCCCTATGTTAGAACATTCTGGACTACACTAGCACAATAATGGGGGGACAAAACATGATTGACCCTGACTTGTGATATAATTCTAGGAATCTCCCCCTCTAAACATTTATTTGGCATTTGCACCCTACGCCTTGTCTTAACGACAGCTAAGTATTACCTTTGGCATTCATGCTGTGCATATCAGTTGCAACAAAAGGACATTCCTCCTTTGGCGTTAATTCAAATGACTGAAATTGAATTAATGGCCTTGTACTGGGCTGATAGTAAACATCTGCAGCCAGCAGACATGGCCAAATAATGGACAACTTTTACTGACTTACTGTTGTGTGTATAACACCTGATCATCTACTCCCTACATACTGTTGCCTACTTTATTCATACTTCCTGTTTGAATGTATACTGTGTACGATTTTTTTTCTGCTTGTGAATAATGCATTTCACCTTTCTAGGTACCATTTTTTTGGTTTTCCTCCCCCCCCCCCTTGAGTATAGTGCTTACCTAATTGCCATTTTGGCTCCTTCCTGTATATATCTAAATGATATATTCTGTGCATTGTTAATGAATTTAATTGACATGGCATGCTGTTTATTCTGACTTTATTTTTATAACCTCATTGCTGTAGTTGTACTGTGCAGTGCTCTATTATATCTGTTTGATTTGTTATTACACAATAACAATTCCCCTGCTCTTGCCAGTAGGTGGAACCTTTGGCCTTCTGCAAAGATGGCTGATCCTGGTGGTGGAGGGGACAGGATGGATCTGCTGGAAGCCTCCTTTCCTGCTTCCAATCTCCTAATATAGATGCTGCATAAATCGATGACATGGACCTCTTAAATATGTCAGAAAACATAGAACTTGTGATGGAAAAGACACAGCAGAACTGGAATAGTGTAGAAAAGATACAATGGTGCTATTTCAAGTAGAAGAGGACAAACTCAAATGTGCTTTGGCAGAGAGAAAAATACACTTACTGTCCTTGATGGCAGAAGAGGAGTCAATGTTTTTGAACCAACAGGGATAATTATCTGTTAAATTACTCCAACAAGCCAGCATTAGTTAATGCTGTTTCAGATTTTGACAGTCCTGTCACTTGCTTCCAGCTGAGTTTCACCACAAATGCTGACATGGCAGCATCAAACCCTGTCAGCTCCCCGACTCTAGGCATACCAGCCCCACCCCAAACAGAATCTACTATGACTGACCCTTGTCCTGCAGAAAGTGAGAAAATCTCACAAACTGACATGAAGTTTGCTCTCCCTGCTAACTTTGATGTAAAAGTAAATGGGATCATAAACAGGGAAGATGACACAAGAGAACATACCACCCTAAAAGCAACAAGTGCCGCTGTAGTCTTATCCCAGTTACAGCAATCTCAGCTCACTGAATCCTCACATATGCATTTTTTATTTTTGTAGACTTTATTTATTATCTCTGGGCTTCAGGCATCTTTCAGGAGTACCCTTTCAGCTGTTGCCTCTCACTCCCTGCCTGAACCCTCGCTTCCCCCAGGCTCTCCCCCTAAGCAATTCTGGTAGGTCCATTCCCCTGGATCACCCTCTGGGGGAGGGTCTGCCCCACCAGTCGCAGTTATTCCTGAAATTAGAGGGCCCTACCTCATCACCAGGTTGGCCGTGGAAGTCCTGGGTGTGTTGGGCCGGCATGGGATGTGGGCACGCTCCTGGGGTCTCCGTCATCTCCTGGTGCTCTAGAGGGTTTTTCTGATGTTTTTTCCCCCTGCACAGTGTGGATGTGCAATGGCATCCATAGTGAGGAGCACTGACACCTGCCATCACTCCACCCCCCAGCATCCACTTTGTGCTGCACGTTCTGCACTGCTTCTGGCCACTGCCAGGGGCCACTTCAAAGTGGCACAACCCCAGATCCCTCCCTGGGAAGGGACAGCAGTCCTCCAGATGCTCAATCCCTTCCCTTTCCTGTTTACCCCCGGCAGCCCAAATCCATTCCCAAACCCAGGTCGCTGGTGTGGTGCAAGGTGTGGTGTCCAGCACCTCAACCCTCAGTGCCATCGGGCCGGCTACCCTCACATACTGCCTTCAAAGCAGCAAGTGCAGTCATGGTCTTATCCCAGCTACAACAGTCTCAGCCCATTGAACTCTTGTTTCAGATGACTGCCAGAAGAAAAGTGCCTCCCATGGCACACTATAGCACAAGCAAGGCAGAGGGGCTGCACTTATGGGCTATAGGCTCATCCTAAGACATGGCCTCCCTACCTCTGGACCTGCAACTAGAAAATGCTGGCAAAATGGTCTGTAGAAGCCTCATTGGTGGCAGCAGCATGCTGGATGAAAGCAGTGGATGAAGTGTCTTGGATACCTGTTGACAAAAACTGTTACACAAAGGAACCTGCTGAGGTAAGCAGTCCTGCAGGGCAAGAGACTGCACATAACTCTAAATCCCGTAGCATGAATAATAGACTTACACATGCTATAAACTCTGCACACTTACCTTAAAAGCTGATAACTCTGCATCTGAAACTAATCATAAAAACAAATCTGGTACCAGTGAAAGACAAAATATAAATAATACTAAAGACCCTGCACCCAGCTGAAACATAGACTTTAGGGATTTCTCTGACAACTTTTCTGAAGCTGTGGAAGGAATCTCAGTAGACCATATCTCTGCACCCCCCCCCCCAGGTTCAAGTCATGACCAATGAGAACCTAACTTCAAAATATTGGACTTGTTCTCCTTTAGAGGAGAACCCACTCGGCAGACTAGTGCTATTAGATTGAGGTATAAAGGGGGTTAGATACTCATCCAGGAAAGGTATCTGTGATTGGGAAACTAGTAAAAGGCTCCATGGGATTTTTCGCTGCAGAACTGTATGCTGTAATCTATATTTCAGGTAAAAATATTGTTGATGTTAGCTTCAAAACCTTAAAGCAATGGAAAGATTTGGGCTCAAATATGGCCAGTTGAAAGACTCAGCACTGTGGCTACCATTCCTTGTCATCCTTCTGTCCAAACCAGCCATTAAGACAATAACTGTACTCTTTCGAAATGAAGGAGTGACTGTATCTGATATATAATTACGGGCTTAGACACCACTGTGAAGTACAGTATTAGACATTCCAATACCTATCACAGATAGTCATCAAGTATGAACAGGGAGATGGAAGTTCCAGGTAAAACTCCACCAGAACAATACTGAAATTTGGCTTTTACCAGAACGCTTTTTCATAGGAAGAGATAGGGGTTTATACTTCTATCCTGGACAACCCTGTACATGCAATAAGTGCGGCTCCCATATGTACCGTAGCTCACCATGCGATGCTGAGAGTTGCAGTAGCTGCCTCAACTATGGCCATTTGAACCATTCTTGCCTGAATCCCTTCAGGTGCAACTTGTGTGAAGACCAGGGACAGTCATATAGGCAGTGTCCCTGATCCTCACACAATAAGCATGAAATCAAGGCCACTATTTTTCGGTTTTTACCGGAAAATCCGGTAAAATTCCGAAATTAGGGCTACCTGAAGACTGGTAAAAGCAAAGATTTCATGGAATCTGGCATTTTATATCAGATCAGTAGATCTACAAAACTTGTGTTTTTCTTTTAATTCCTTCCTGTACTGTTTTCAATTTGCTCTATTTAATGCTCTGTATATTAAGCCTTCTTTAATTCTGATTACTTATGCACATACTTAAAGAATGATAGCAGAATCCCGGTAAAATCCAGAAATTAGAGTAACAATCACCGGTGTAATTCTGGAATCTGAAGTCTTGAAAATGGAATTTCATTATTTTAATCATCGTAAATCAGTGGCCTTGAGCATGATGGTCTAAACCAGGAAGATCTAATTTTGAAAGGTCAGGCCCAGAATATAGCTAAAGAAAGAACAAAAAAGCTAACTGAACACACAGTAGCACCAACAGAACCAGAGGGAAATATACAAAAACACCACTGGGGCAGATACAGCTCCATCTATGATAGTTCCAGATGTGCTAAAACAACACACTGAGGTGGCACCCCCAGAACAAAACAGGGAACCAGATAGACCACAAGAAAGTGAGGCTGCAGAACAGACCCCTATGAATGCAGATATGGTAATAGGGAGACCAAGTATGCCGTCACCTCCACTGCCCCCACAGGATGCAGAAATGCAAGTGATTGCAGCTAGAAAAAGAGGGAGAAACAGGAAGCCAAATATAAAACTAATATGCCAGTAGAAGTACTAGTGAGAAATATATATGATGCAGTGGCTCATGCAAGGTAGTGGGAGGACATCAAAAGAGATGATGGAGATTCGGAGACCTCCTCCATCACTTCTTCTTTAAGAAAACAGTCTTCAGACCCTGAAAAATCTAACTCAGAAACAAAAGCAAGAAAAAAATGTATGGTGTAGGACAAGATCCCAAGCAAGGCAGAATTCCACCCCCCACCCCACCACAACACCACTTTAAAAAAATGTCTGTAGGGCCCACTCTGTGTCCACTGACTTTTAATGTGAACAGCAAGAAAACTTTCAGAAAATGATATCTACATTAGCAATACTAGAAACACTACAAGACAATATATTTTTCTTGCAGGACACCAGACTTAAAACACCATATGAAATTAATGCAGTAAAGAAAAGCAGTGTTGCATGGACCATCATTTTGGTCACAAGGCCTATACACCTGTGATTGGGTGGATATCCTATTTAGAGGATTCCCTTTCACCACAGTGAAACTAGTGGACATTGTATCTGGTACAGCTTTGCTATTAGCTATATATTTCTTCTGGCAAGACCAATATAAGATTAATAAATATCTGTGCACCACAAACCAAATCCACCAGGGTGAAGCTATTCTAAGATGTTCAGCCCTACTAGTATACTAACAAACTGGTAATATTGGGGGGGGACTTTAACTGTGGAAAATCACAATGGAATAGAGGAGGTAAAACCACCAAACTTATTTTGATACTGCCTGTCTGAGAGAAATTCTAGCACTAGCAAAATTATAAGATGGTTTCAAGTCTGCACATGACAAAGCCAGTGCTATGTTTTTTTAAGGACCCTTGGACATTCAAATAGATTTTTTTTCCACAACACTTCAAAATTGTAGAAGCACACTCAATAGCAGTTGAAAAATCTGATCACGTAGCTGTACACTATAAATGCAAAATATGTCCTCAACCCCCTCATTCCAGATTGTGGAGATTGAAAGAAAAATCTCTAGATAATCCAGTAACCATAAAATGGTGGACTGATGTGTTTTTTGCAAGATGGTCAGTTCTTAGCACATATGACAATTTGGAAACATGGTGGGAGAATTCCAAAATGGATTTCAGAAACTTCTTTCAGAAGGAAGCTAAGAGGTAATAGACTAACAATTACTTAAATTACTTAACATCCAGAAATAATCTTAAGAAGCTTATTTCTAGAATGCATGAATCAGGCCATCAAACATGGTGGTAGTGTGATTCGCCAGCAGACCACCACGGAGGGTGATATGAGGACCATCCATCAACACTTCCAGCAACAGAGATAATCAGAAGGAATATTCTAAGAGCTGAACTGAAGAGCAACAGAACTGTACCTGAATGATCATTATTCTACTTGGCAAAGGGGTACAATTGTGAACTCTAACCTGCAAAGCATCACAAGGGTGATTAGCCTTACCAGATGGGTATGCTAAAGTTTTGAAGCCCCCATTAAAAGAACCTGGAGCTATACCACTACTGACTGCACAGATGGCATCAGCACTGAGAAAAAGACAGCCGGCCCAAAATCAAACAGTACAACTGATGGTTGACTTAAATGCAATAATGAGTAAACTTGACAAAATATTAATAGAGACAACAGATCTTAAGAAAGTGGCACAAAAGATTAATACAGATCTTGCCACACTTGCATCAAGAGTTGCCCAGTCTGAACAAGCGATCCAAAGCCAAGAAGTTACACTGCAGCCCCATCAAGGAGCTCTCCAAGATCACCACCACAGACTGCAATATCTTTTGAATAACATGGATGATCTGGAGAACAGGGCAAGAAGGAAGAACATAAGGATAATGGTGGTGCCAGAGGGAGCCGAGGGCAGAGACATGAATACTTTCTTGAAAAGAATGCTTCCAGATCTGTTCAAAGCTAACATCTGTGCCCCTCCAGAAATTGAAAGGGGTCTCAATAAGAGAGCTGGATTAGTAGAATGGGATGAAGAGCTCTAATTCAACCCACCCTCTATGGAGGTATCTTTAGGTTACTGATACTGTAGGTGTTAAAGATATTTAGATAAGATGCAGATAACAGGCTCAGATAGACAGTCTGTCAGATTAAGACAATCCCCTCCAGAGGAAGCCACCAAGACCATTGAAGGACCAAGTTTTGGGTCCTCTGGGCCATTGAGGGGGATCAATCTCCAAAAGTAAAGGAGAGTTCTGGGCTCTCTCCCCCATAGAGAGGGCCAGACTTCTCTAAAGATAGCCAGAAGCTAACAGATGGGATTCCCTGCAAGATGAGGAATCTGGACAAGGTGGGAGTAGTTAAAGAACACTCCCATTTCTGGCTGCTGAAAATACAATATCATTGTTTGGTACTCAAAGAAAAAGATGAAGCCTCAGAAGTAATGCATGGGAAATCTGTCACAGACAGTGTGGGCAACAGGCTACCTTTGCAAATGGAGAAAGAAGTGCAAGGGGATACAGGGTGGCTGATTGGGCAAAACAAAGGTACACCAGTAGTAGGGTGAGAGTGAGGCTTAAAACATGATATTAGGGGTATATTGTTATATATAATTTATAATTATGGGTACACCTGAGCCAGTGACTTTCACCTCTTGGAATATAAGAGCAATGAATGACCCAATCAAATGGAAAAAGGTCATGGCCAGACTGAAAAAGCTTAAAATCCAAATCATCTTTCTCCAGGAAACAAAGGTAAAGAAGGCAGAAGCCCAGAAATTTGTAAGGGAGTGAGTGGGGTGGGAAGTGCCCAGAACTTCGGGTAAAACAAAAGGAGGGGTATCAGTACCTTGCCATAAGAATCTCAAGTGGCAACTTCTGGAACAAAACAGTGAAGGAAGGAAGATGGGCCTTGGCTAATAAAGTGAAAACACCACGTGGGCCAATATTGTTGGGTAACATTTATGCACCGAATGATGACCAACCAGATTTTTTAACAGAGCGTCTCAAAAGATTCTAGATATGGCTGAGGAACCCAGAAATCATATTGGGGGGACTTTAACCTAGCTTTGGATCATATGCTAAACAGAGCAAATGCCAAACCTGAACCACATGTAAAATCCTTGCAAACAATCCAGGACCTGATGGCATTGTACCCAGCTGACAGATACTTGGAGGACATTTAATATTTAACCCATCAACAAAAGATTTGACTTATTATTCAGATGACTGTGCAATGGCCAGCATGCTAGACTACTGGTTAACATCTGTGAAGCTTAATCCGTACATTGCAGAGGTGAGCATAGCCCCCATGTATATCTCAGACCATACTCCAATCCAAACTCAAATTTCTTTGAACACTGATCAAGAATGGTCAGTGACATGTAGGCTTGATCCGCTACTGCTAAATGATCCTAAGTTCCAAAAATGGGCAATGCAAGAAGTGGCTTACTACTTTCTAGATAACCCTGAAGGTAGATCTTCTCCTGAGATGATATGAGAAGCCTTTAAGGCCACTATGAAAGGGAGGATAATTGGGTTTGCGGCATTCCGAAGGAAACAGAGAGAAGCTAAAGCACTACAACTGGAGTGTCAGCTTAAGAGCAAGAAAGGCATATATAAAAAGGATCCACAAAAGCTGAAAAACAAAGCATTAAGATATGAGATAACCTTTCTCAGAATTCAGTCTAATACCCTGGCCACCAGTAAAGCAGAGATCCAGACTCAGACACAAGTATTAGGCCCAAGGGGAGAATGCAGGGAAACTGCTTTCATACAGGCTGCGGAAGCAGCAGGCTGAGAAACATATTGATAAATTAAGGGGTACCCATAGCAAGTTAGCTACCTCACCTAAAGCCATAAATCAGGTAATGACTAAATTCTATGAGATCCTGTACAAAACCCATGCAGATTTTAATGCCACAAAACTTGAGGCATTTATGGCCCAAACTAACCTCCCCATTCTCACAACCGAACAAAGGGCAGAATTAGAGGCCCTCATTGGGTAAGAGGAACTAAACAGGGCCATTGAAGGTATGGTGCATCATAAGTCTCCTGGAAGCGAAGGCTTCCCGGCAAACATTTTACCAGACAATAAGGGAGCAAATATCCACCACTATGTTAAACATGATGAGGGAGGTACAACACAAGGGGTGCCTACAAAAATCGCTCAGAGGCAGTGATCACAGTCCTGCCCAAGGATGGTAAGGAACCCAACGTTCCCATCCAGCTACAGGCTGATTTTGCTGATCAATGCAGATGCCAAGATCCTGGCCAAAGTGCTGGCTGCCTGATTAGAAAAAGTATTACTTCTCCTGATCCATCCATCACAGGTAGAGTTTGTCAAGGGGAGATCAGTGTAGACCATCTGAGGGCCCTGATTACTTTATCCCAGAAATCTGAGGTACTCTCCCCTCCCCAGCAGTGGTGATAGTCATAGATCTTGAAAAGACTTTTGATTCAGTGGAGTGTGAGTACTTGCTGGTGGTATTGAAACAATATAAAATAGGCCCTGAGTTCTGTGGATGGATCAAGACTTTATACAACTCACAATCTGCCAGGGTACTTACTAATGGCACTTTATCTGAGCCTTTCACACTTCAGAGAGGCACTAGGTAAGGCTACCCCTCTTCCCCCTCTCTCTCCCCCACACACTTTTTGTTTTGGCAATAGAGCACCTGGCCTCAGCCATTAGGTCCCACAATCAACTCCAGGGTTTGAAGGTAGGTAAGGTGGAGTATAAGGCCAAGGTTTATGTGGATGATTGCCTTATCCTAACCAGGGACATTCAGCTAGGTGTATCTATCCTCTTAGAAACCCTAGAACATTTTGAGCATCTTTCCAGCCTAAAAATAATAAGGGAAAATTGGAGATTCTCCCTCTAAATAGGAAGGCCACTCAAGACATGGGCCGTGATTTGGGCCTGGCCGGGGTGCACTCAGGGACTAAATATTTGGGAGTCATGCTGACTCCTCATTTTCACAAATCAATTACCCTGAACTTTTCCCCTTTGATAGCTACCATATAGTCAGAGCTCAACAGGTGGAATCACTTACATTTGACGTTACCAGGAAAAATAGATCCCATCAAAATGATTGCCCCTAGAGTGTTCTATCTTTTGGCCCATTTACCAATCCCAATTCCAGATAAATGGTTCCAGAGAATAGACTCACTCATAGGCCACTATCTATGGGGTTCCTCATCTCCAAGGTATAACAGAACAAAATTGTGGACACACTGGAGACATGATGGGTGGAATCTTCCAAATTTCAAAGACTACATGCAGGCATTTGTAACTGCTAGGACACTGCCAGTATTCCATGAAATGGGTCCCAATATGCCAGCATAGATAAATATAAAGAAGGAAGTCACAGAGGGAATTCACCCCTGAGCATTATAGGACAGGCACAGTGGCTCACCATCAAAGCAGCACACACAGCCTGGCATAAACTATCTAAGCAGGCCAGACAGTGCTGCAAACCAGGCATTTATGCTTATTTGTGGAACAATGTCTCTGTGCGCGTAGAAGGGATTACAGTAAGATGGGCTGCATGGGAACATAGATCGATTCTCAGAGTGATAGACCTGTTGACACCAGACTGAAGAGCAATGGAATCTTTTCAAAATTTACATACCAGGTTTAATCTGCCAAAATCAGACTTCTGGAGGTACCTCCAAATTAGGCACTGGTATAACCTTGGGCATAGAGCCAAATGCAACTGCCCTACCTGCCGACATTTACCCCAAGGAAAGGCAAAATCCTTACCAATTCAAGGGTGGATTTCTACAACCGGAGGAAGAGCTGGGAAAATCTACCAGTACAAGGCAACCCCAGATCCAACAGGCAGGGCGGGAGTGAAGTGACAAACCTCTCTTGGCATAAACATCTCAGAGGAAGAATGGTTGAACTGCTGGCGCTTAGCACATCAGGCTTGTGTAGATCTAAAAGTCGCCTGATACAAAACAAGATAATGCATTATTGGTATCATATGCCAGCACAACTTAAGGCACTAGGCCTTCTACACCAGGATACCTGCTGGAGATGCAAAGCAAAGGAGGCTGACCTGCTCCATATACTGCAAGGGTGCCCATTGCTTCACTCCTCTTGGAATCAGGTCACTCTAGCATGCTCCACCATTCTGAGCATGGTGATTCCAATGACCCCCCCAGGTTATATTTTTAGGGCACCATACTCAGAACCTCAATCTCAATCTCACTCTGATGAAATGGCTTCTTGCAGCCTCGGTGGAGGCCAAAAGGCTCAGTCTAAAGAAATGGAGATCTCCGGGAATCCCTAACTTGCAGGAATGAGAGAAGGCCCTGGAGTCTCTGGCAATGAATACCAGTCTGTCCTTTAAAGGAAAAGGGAATGAGATGGAATATCATAGGAGATGGGCCCCTTACCTAGACTACATAGAACAGGAAGTGACCCTCCAACAGCCCTAAACCAGCCAAGATCTGCTGAAATCCCCATAGATCCCATACCCACTAGGGGGAATTCTACCATATCCACCCATCCCTGCATCCTACACCCTCCCTCTGAGAGTAGAAAAAAGGCCTCCCATACTAGTAATACAGTGAAGGGGATTGTAAGTGACAGGAAGACACAAAGAATGAACTACCCACATCTTGAGGCACCCAGGTCTATTTAACTACTATGGATCCTGTACGCAAGCAGGTAGGCCATGGGAATAGGTTGCCTTGTCAATGATCAACAGTAAGAAATTTCAAAGTATCTTAACAGCCATACTGTTTACCTATGTATCATTAACTGTATAACATGTGATTGCAATGTTTAAGTAGGTATGTTTGAATTCAAGAGGTTTCAATAAAACTCTTCAGTTCGCTACTCGGGTGTTGCTGTCTCTCTTCAAAAATTTATCTCAGTCCTTCAAAGAGCCATGCTACTGCTTCTGCCAATTACCGCCTCTCCTCCCCTGGCCCAGCTTTCTTCCAGCCTTCTCTTATCTTTACCCATAAGGCCCAGTCCCTTTCTTGTTGTAACTCACCTCCCCTGCAAACTGATGTTCCTACCCCTTTTCAGGCCTTTTCTCCTCCTCCCGACTTTGTATTACCTTCTACACACAGTGTAGATCCTGCATAGTTACTGTGTATGCTCTGTGTAATTTATTTTTATTGTTACTGACTGTATTGTAAGTGACCTGCCTGTATAGTATATAAACCTGTATGTTGTCAAGCATATCCTTTATGTTCTGCATCGGTGTATGTACCTGTATGCTGCCTGTCAAGGAAGCTCTTTGTATGTCTCATATTGACCTTTGTGTACCAATTCCAGGTCTACCTCAAAAATGAGTTTATCTCAACAGTGTTCCACCTGGTAAAAAAAAGATTTGATTGATTGACTGCAAATAGAATGCATGAATCAAATATAGATCTGACAGACCAAATTAATAATATTAAACAAACTATGAAGCAATTCCAATATAACAGAGCAACACCACTTGCCCAAGAAGTGAGATTTGGAGCACAAGGGAAACACCAAGCCCTAGATGAATTTAAATGTGATGTTTGCCTGGTGTTAGGGAGAGGGGATATTAACAGGAATCACCTTGTCTTTCATTGTTCACTTGGGAACATAAGCAGGAGGCTAGTAAGGACAGAGGTCTGGGGTTATATTCTGTTTTAACTGAAATATTTGAATAGTTTTGTACGTGAAATTAGTTATATGTGTTAAAAATTACTACTTTGAGTTAGAACTGTTACTTGGGCTGTGATATTGTAACTTTTGAGGCTTGGGAACACTTGTTTGGCAGTGATAATTAGAGTGAAATTTAAATGTGATGTTTGCCTGGTGTTGGTAAGAGCCCACCCACCCTGTTTTGTAGGCTTTCTTAAATACTGAAAAGCCACTGGGGGTTGGGATTGAAGGGCTGTGTTTTTCTGTTTGGGACTGAAATTCAAAGCAACAGGAACTGGTGAGCCTGTGACATCATACGGTACCTGATGTCTGCATACACACACCGTTAGTGGGACTGGACACACACTGGACTGTATGTGTTTGTGAGACTTGGGAACTTTATTGGTGGGATTGAAATTGGGTTGTAAATAACTGCAGTCAGTATAGAGAGAAACTGTATTCCATGGGAAGGGACTGAAGAAAGGGAGTGCCATTATAAACAGAGGGGACAAACAGGGTGGCATATTCCACCATGGCAGGCATCTTCGGAAGGGTTGTAGGCTGCACAGGCTGTGGGATGGCAATAATTCTCAATTGGGCCTGGAGAGAGGAGGCTGCCCACTCTGTGAACAGCTATCTTGTATCAGGAGTGAGGTATATTGGTTAAGGAGTAAGCTGGGGGAGCTGGGGGGGGGGTTGTCCAAGGATAAGGGGTGTGGATATGGGCAGCAGAAGGGTGGGGCTGAGGGGAGGCTGGGGCAATGCTCTGAAATTACAGGACGTTATGTTACAGCAAGAAGGAGGGTGATATTGGGACAAAGGACCCTTAGATAGGGATGTTGATGCTAAGGGGCTGTTGTGGGAAGCCTAAAACAGCAGACTGTGGGAAGGAGCTCCTAAGGAGAACAGAGCAAGAGGGAAGAAGAGGGCAGTTTAGAGGTGCAGTCAGGGAAACTTGGTTACTTGATGGAGGCTGACATAGAGTGTCACAACAATTTGAGCTACTACAAACCTAGAGGGGAGACAGGGGTTGGTGGAAATGAGGAAACTGATACAGAGGCCGGGGGGAGGGAGTCAGATACCCATAGGGCATCACAGACCGGCAATGGAAAGGATAGAAATAGTCCCAGAGGAGGGGAAACACAAATATTAAGCAGATGGGGGAGATGCAACATATTGCAGACATGAGGGAGGAGAGCATGACTGGAGAGAAACTGGGAGACCAGGAGGTGGGAGAGGAGCCCCCCTTCAGCAGGGGGGGTCAGTACCAGGATGGGGACCCTAAAGTAGGGACCCACAGAGAGCCTCTGGAGGCAGGGTACTATTACAAGGGGAGGATGGTGGTGTGGGGAAGGGAAACCATCAGAGGCCAGGATAAATGGTTGGGATAAGAGGAGGTTAAAGGGACACCTATTCAGAGGGGTCTGAGTTAAGTGGAAGCAAAATATGAGGGGCATGAAAGGGAGGGTGACAGGGGTCTCTAATAAGGCAGGAAGACTCCCATGGAATTGAGATCATGAATAAAGGGGGGGATGGGGGCAGAGATGGCATAGTGGAGGTAACCATAAGTATGATGGTGGTGTTAAGGTTCTGTTATTGGGAGACTCGATGATTAGGGTTATCCAGTGGGAGGGACAGGGGGGTGGATGCCATGCCAGGTGAAGGTAGTGAGTATCTCTGGGCTGACAGTGCACAGAGCAAAGTTCATGTATGAACTGGTTAGGGATTGTGGAGAAACCGGATTTCTGGTGCATTTGGAGAACTAACGATCTAGAGGAAATAGCGTTTTGTAAATCCAAGCAAGGTTCCAAGAACTTGCCAGAGTCTGTCGGGATAATGGATGCAACAGTTCCTTTTCGGAGATATTGCCAGTACCAAAGGCCTCAGTGGAGAAAAAAATGAAGATCACAGAGGTTAATGACTGTCTCAGGAAGTGGGGTGAAGAGAGTGGGTTGGAGGTGTTAGGGAACTGGAAAGGAGTTTGGGAGGATAAGGGACTGTATGCCAAGGACAGGCTTCATCTTGACCCATTAGGGAAGGAAGTTCTTAAACAGGGGATGGCTGACTACATTCAAGAAAGGTGGGGTTAAACTTGTGAGGGAAGGATAAGGGAGGGACTGACCAGAAGCCTCTCCTCAGATGAGGAGTAGCCTTCAAACCCAAGGGGAGGGAAACAGACTGGGGGTGGAGGTTTCAGGAGGAGCAGAGGAGGATGGAAATATAAGGAACCTGGGTGGGGTTTGAAAAGGGATCAGGGATAAGGGGTGGGGTTGGTGTTAGTAAATGCCAGGAGCTTGGGAAACAAGTTTCCAGGTTCCAGGCCATGCTTTTAGAGGTGGATGTGGTGGCGGTCATGGAGACGTGGGCCAACAAAAACCATGACTGGGACCTAAACGTGCGTGGGTACATTATGCTTAGGAAGGATAGAAAGGAGGGCAGAGGGGGTGGAGTAGCTATGTTCATTAGAGATGACATAGATATTGCTAGGGTAGAAGAGCAGAGGGAAACGTGGAGGCCTTATGGGTCACCTTACAATCCCCAGCAGGAGATAAGGTCAAGCTGGGTGTAGTATATAGGCCCCCCAGGATGAGTGATTTTCTAGAGGATGGTTTGCTGGACAACATCATTGGCCAGTGTGGATCAAAAGGGGAAGGAGTGGTGTTGATGGGGGACCTTAGTATGCCAGGTACAAACTGGGGAACCATGTCCTCTAAGGTGGCCAAGGAGCAGAGGCTGCTGGACGGCTTCCAGGATGTGTTCTTAACACAGCATGTGATGGAGCCACAAGGAGGGCCATGTCCTGGGCGTGGTTCTGGCAGATGGGGATCTGGTAGGACCTGGTTGTAGAGGACCCCTGACTGGGACGACCACAATACTGTCTGGTTTCAAATAAGCATTGGGGGGTGAGATCTAGGACACTGGCAGTGGACTTCAGGGGGGCAGACTTTGTGGGCATGGGAAATATTCTCAAGGATCACTTGAAGGGATTACATCAATGACAAGTGTGGAAAGGAGATGGGAGGTCATAAAATGGGGACTTCATGAGGCAGTCAGGATGTGCTAGTTGAAAGTAAGGGAGCAAGGTCACATAAGCCATGCTGGTGGTCCAGTGAGGTACAGGTAGTGGTCAGAGAAAGAAGGCAGCCTACAAAAAATATAAAACAACAAGAGGATAGAGATAAGGAAATGTACCATCTTGCATCTAGAAAAGTCACCCGGATGGTTAGGGGAGCAAAGTCAAGTAAAGAGCAGCGGCTGGCACAGGGGATACATGGAGGGGAAAAGGGGTTCTTCTGGTACATTGGGGAGCGGAGAAAAACTAAGGACCATCTCAGCAGATTGCGATCAGAAGGAGGGTGGGTTGAAGAGGCGAAGGACCAGGCAGAGGTATTTAACAAGTACTTTGCCTCTGTGTTCCCTAGGGAGGGGGATGGGATATTTACAAAGCAAGGCACGATGGGGATAGAAGTGGCAGTGAGTGGGATCAGTGGAGCAACAGAAATGGAGCAAGAGGGAGGTAGAGGTACCCCAGGGGTGTCACATCTGGATAAGGATAAAAAGGCCAGTAAGGTGGAGGGGATGGATGATGCTATCTCCACCAAAAGGGTGTGGTTAGCCCTCAAGACCCTAAAGAAAGACAAATCTCCTGGGCCGGATGGCATTCATCTGAGAGTATTATGGGAATTGGTGGACATACTGGCTGCACCCCTGGTGGAGCTCTTCAACAGGTCATTTGAGACAGGGAGGGTACCTAGGGATTGGTGAGAGGCACATGTAGTGCCAATCCATAAAGGGGGGTCGGAGGAAGTACCAGGTAACTATAGACCCATCAGTTTGACCTCGGTAGTGGGAAAATTAATGGAGAGTATACTAAAGGAACGATTGGGGTGTACTTGGAGGGTGGGAGGTCTGGATAGTGGCAACATGGGTTTGTGCGGGTAGATCATATCAAACCAATCTTGTGGAGTTCTACGAATGGGTAACATCAGAACTGGACAGGGGAAAGCCTTGGATGTATTATTCTTGGACTTCAGCAAGGCGTTTGACTCTGTCCCCCACAATGATCTGGTGGAGAAACTGATGGGGTTGGGAGTAGGCCCTTTGATGGTCAGATGGATTGAAACCTGGCTAGCTGGATGCACCCAGATAGTAGTGGTCTGTGGGGAGCTCTTGAACCCTAGAGAGGTTGGTAGTGGGGTACCGCAGGGCTCGGTCCTGGGTCTGATCCTGTTTTATGCATACATATTGACATCAGGGAGGGTATAGGGTGTGAAATGAGTCTCTTCGCGGATGACTCCAAGATGGGAGCAGTAGTTGAGGGAGAAGAGGGGAGGTTGGCCCTGCAAGGGAACCTGGACACCCTGGAAAGCTGGGCTCACACATGGAAATTAAATTTCAATATCACCAAGTGCAAGGTGTTGCATCTTGGGTGGGGAAACCCTAAACACAGGTTCACCCTGGGAGGGGAGGCGCTGGAGGCCTCAATAGGGGAAAAAGACCTAGGGGTCATGGTGGATGCATGTATGAATAACTCTGAGCAGTGCAGGAGAGTGGCTAGCAAGGCAAACAGGATGTTGGGATGCATCATAAGGGGGATCACCTCTAGGAGCAAGGAAGTGATTCTGCCACTATACAATGGACTGGTTAGACCACACCTTGAGTACTGTGTACAGTACTGGAGACCACACTTGAAGAGGGACATACAGCTCTTGGAGAGGGTACAGAGGAGGGCAACTAAGATGATACGAGGGCTAGGGGATTTGACGTATGAGGACAGACTTGAGGAGCTCTGGCTGTTTTCATTGGAGGAGAGGAGAGACAGGGGGGACATGATTGAGGTCTTCAAGTACCTCAAGGGGGTAAATAGGGTAAACATGGAGGGGATCTTTAGACTAAAGCAGGGAGGTATCACCAGAGGGCATGGTTTGAAGTTGGAAGGTGGAAGGGTGAGGGGGGGAAGAGGAGGAGGTTTTTCACTGAGAGTGTGGTTGACCCTTGGAATGCACTGCCTGGCGAGCTGGTTCAGAGATCCACAGTGGAGGGCTTCAAGAGAGGGTGGGACAGACACAGAAAGTGGATGCATCAGATGATGGCCTGTCCTAGGTGGGTGGGGATGGATGGTAGGGGTTTCTGGAACACAAGGGAGGGGAGGGCCTCGGCACCCAGCTAGGGATCTGAGGTTCGAGCAGACTCGATAGACCGTAAGGCCTAATCTGCTGGCAAATAGTATGTTAGTATGTAAAGTAAGAGTAGAAAGCTGAGTCATGCCAGAATTTCACAGGAATGAAGATACACAACCTACTTTTTTTTTTTAAAGAAGGAATAATGGGTTGTTTTCTGGGTTCTTTATCTCAGATCAGGAAAAGTGTATGACAGAGTAATACATACATACCTTTCCCGTTTTCTCAAGTGATATGGTATTCCAGACAAGTTCATCACATGGATACTATTATATAGACATGTAGAAATGCTACCATACCTTACCCTACACATCAGGACCAAATTTGCTGTCTACACATTCTATCTTCAGTCAGCATTCAAAGAGCTGCAAATGAACCTCTACTGATCCAAACTGCTTCTTAATGCCAATAAAACTAAAATAATGTGGTTCTCCTGTCCCAGAGCAAAACAGAGATCACACCCTTCCATCAACATTTTCCTAGGAGAACAACTCGAAGAAGTGGCCAAATACAAATACTTAGTGGTTTTGATCAACAGCAGACTATCCTTTGCTGAGCAAATAGATGCCATCTGCAAAAAACTTGAGGATCAGGCTTGGATTTTTCTTCAGGAATTGACACTGCTTTCCCATGGATATCAGACCACATCTTGTACGGCAGCTTTCATGCCCATCATACATTACACTGACATCATACAGTATATAGCTGTTGCACAGCCACTTGCCTGAATAAATTAGATGTGTTGTACCATAGGGACTTAAGATTCATCACTACACTACCTTTTTTAACTCACCACTGCAATCTGTATAAAGCAGTTGGGTGGACATCTCTGGCTAAACATAGATTACACAGCCTTTACATGTGGGTTCACGAGGCTATGTCAGATGACCTATCAAGATACATCCTGGAACTGTACAAAAGGTCTGTGTGCTCCTATGCATTGACAAAGAACAATATCCTCCTATTTGACAGACCTGCATATTCCACACTTTATGGCACTTCTGCCATGAGCACCATCATACTGACAGCCTGGAACAACCTCCAAAATTCTATCAAACTTAGTTCGTTGGTCAGGAGAAGCCTTTTCAGATCCTTCCCTACACACAATTATCCTGAAGTCTGCTCTTGCAAATAATATGAGCTGAGTTGGGTCTCACCAAATCATGTATGTTGTTATGCAACCAACAGGACACTTAATCCACTACTAGCTTGTTCCTGTATTTGTGGGCTTGTTTTACTGCACATTTGATTTAAGTAAAAGCAACTGAGTATGTTTTCTCTTATTTTTGTCCCTATATCTCCTTGAGGTTATTCTTTATGTATACTCTGTGTATTCTTCCCGTATATGTACACTGTAACACTGTTTCTTATGCATAACTCTGTGTACTCTTCCTGTAGTTGTTCTCTGTAATACTGTTTGCTGATAACTCAGTTGTCCTTCCCAGGGTCTCCTTGAAAATTAGCTTGCTCAATGGAGATTTTCTTGGTAAAATAAATAAATTGAATTGCATATAATTAATTTCTGGAAAGGGCCAGCAATTGCAGTAAAAAGTGCTGTAAAGGAAGGATGTTCTCTAAGCCCCATCTTATACATCTTCTCCTTAGATCCATTACTCCATCTCATTCACACTGCTACAGCCATACAAGGTATGCACATGACCCCATACTCCAGAAAAATAAAAACATAAGCATACTCAGATGATGTCTGTATAATAGTAGACAATCAAGAGTCAGGGGTATCAGCACAAAGGACATTGAAAGAATTTTCCAAGGTATCAGGTTCTCAAATAAATTATGACAAGAGCACATCCATACCAAAATGTGCCAGGCAGTCAGACAAGATGGGATACAGACTGCAAGAGTTACGTTTACAAATGACCCTAAAACATTCTTGTAATCACATTCAGTTGTGATAACACTGCAGAGACTAACAAGGCAAACTACAATAAAACTGCTGAACAGAAGTTGTTTATATGGAAACAAAGGACTCTATCCAAACAAAAAAACTGAGTATTTAGTGAAAACATTAGTATTACCCTGTTTTACTTACCTGAGCTATATATTTCCACCACCTGTGGAATGTGATCCTAAATGGTTCAGCTTATGTTTTTTTAAGGTCTGGGAATCATAACTAAACCCGATTAAAAGAGAGACAACCTATAGAACCACACCTACAGCTGAGGTCAACATGATTAACTCTCTGGCATTCTTTATAGAATATGTTTGCCATATAATACTTCCCTGTCTTAAATGGAATGGATTTACCCTACATTCCCATACTTGAGAACTGGATAGTTCCTATGTTTTAGGATTGGAATTTACAGAAATACACCATAGGCAGGAAATACTATAGACATTTCTTACCACATTATTCATTTCATTTCATTTATCTATTTTACTAGGAAAAGCTCCATTGAGTAAGCTCATTCCCAGGGAGATCCTGGGTAGGACAGGAGCACATATTAAAATACAGAAGACAATACGTGGGTATAATACACATTAGATATACTGTAAATACAGTCAACAATTACAATTACAATAGTAAAGCAGAGCAATATGCAGTGAGTTGCCATCATAATGAGCAGTGCAATAGACCATAGGGTTCCCATCTGTGTACAGTAAGGTTCATATAAGAGGTATCTTTGACATCTTCTTTGGTTCAAGGGGTTTGTCTAAGGGGAGTTTGGACAGGTAGTAAACTATTTACATGACATACTTCAGTACCTACATTATTTGTATTTATATTTGTAACTTGACACTATTTCTAGGTGTTCCCAAGCAGCATAATAATGGTACGGACAGGTGTTTGTTTTGATGTAGTATTGATGAACCACATTATTGTGGTTTTGTTGGCATTTAGTTGTAGTTTGGAATGTAGGAGGTTGACCTGTAGTGTGTTGAAAGCTGCTTGTAGTTCTGAACATGCTGTTGTTATGTTGGGACATGAGATGTACAGCACTGTGTCATCTGTGTAACAGTGCAATTTGGCAATTTTTACATTGTCACTCAAATTGTTGGTGTGTATTATGAAGAAAAGATGTTGTAGTACTGAGCCCTGGGGTACGCCTCTATGTAGAAGTGTATATGTTGATAGGAGACCCTCTGCCTTTACTTGTTGAATATAGCCAGTTAAGTAATTTCTGACCCATATCAAAGCTGCCATGGAGAATCCAATGCTTTGTAGTTTTTCCAGCAGAACAGAGCGGTCAGGTTTATCAAATGCTTTGCTGAGGTTTAAGAATATCTGGTACTAAAACAAATACAGAAATTGCACCTGTCAGTAGAGGAGATATGTTCACAGACTAGGAAGGAGTTATATAACACCTTACTAGGAACATTTTTCTTCCACCTTTGGAATGTAAACATTGCCCAGCAGAATAAATCCCCATTGCTTTGTTACTGCTGAATAATGATGGACTTCCTAGACACTGAACCTCACAAGGTTAAGCATACATGGTAAAATGGCAGCTAAAAATTCTTTTAAACATAAAAGAATAGATGACACTACAGTATCAGTGGCTCAGCAGGTAGCACACTTGCCTCTGAGGCAGGGAGATCAGAGACTACGGTGTCAGTGGCTCAGCAGGTAGCACACTTGCCTCTGAGGCAGGGAGATCAGAAGGCTGTGGGTTCTATCCCCCCACCAGGCTCTTGGGTTAGATCCCAATACTGACACTGTAGTGCAGCATGAGGGGGGTGCTGTGCTCCTGAGGTGCCGTCTTTACGGATTGTTCACTTGGGAACATAAGCAGGAGGCTGGTAAGGACAGAGGTCTGGGGTTATATTCTGTTTTAACTGAAATATTTGAATAGTTTTGTATGTGAAATTAGTTCTATGTGTTAAAAATTATTACCTTGAGTTAGAACTGTTACTTGGGCTGTGATATTGTAACTTTCGAGGCTTGGAAACACTTGTTTGGCAGTGATAATTAGAGTGAAATTTAAATGTGTTGTTTGCCTGGTGTTAGGGGGAGGTGACATTAACAGGAATTACCTTGTCTTTAACAGGAATTACCTTGTCTTTCATTGTTCACTTCGGAACATAAGCAGGAGGCTGGTAAGAACAGAGGTCTGGGGTTATATTCTGTTTTAACTAAAATATTTGAATAGTTTTGTACGTGAAATTAGTTCTATGTGTTAAAAATTATTACCTTGAGTTAGAACTGTTATTTGGGCAGTGATATTGTAACTTTTGAGGCTTGGGAACACTTGTTTGGCAGTGATAATTAGAGTGAAATTGAAATGTGTTGTTTGCCTGGTGTTGGTAAGAGCCCTCCCACCCATCCTGTTTTGTAGGCTTTCTTAAATACTGAAAAGCCACTTGGGGTTGGGATTGAAGGGCTGAGTATTTCTGTTTGGGACTGAAATTCGAAGCAACAGGAACTGGTGGGCCTGTGACATCATACGGTACCTGATGTCTGCATACACACACTGTTAGTGGGACTGGACACACACTGGACTGTATGTGTTTGTGAGACTTGGGAACTTTATTGGTGGGATTGAAATTGGGTTTGTAAATAACTGCAGTCAGTATAGAGAGAAACTGCATTCCATGGGGAAGGGACTGAGAAAAAGGGGGAGTGCCATTATAAACAGAGGGGGACAAACAGGGTGGCCATATTCCACCATGGCAGGCATCTTCGGAAGGGTTGTAGGCTGCACAGGCTGTGGGATGGCAATAATTCTCAATTGGGCCTGGAGAGAGGGAGGCTGCCCACTCTGTAGACAGCTATCTTGTATCAGGAGTGAGGAGTGAGGTATATTGGTTAAGGAGTAAGCTGGGGGAGCTGGGAGGGGGGTTGTCCAAGGATAAGGGGTGTGGATATGGGCAGCAGAAGGGTGGGGCTGAGGGGGAGGCTGGGGCAATGCTCTGAAATTACAGGACGTTATGTTACAGCAAGAAGGAGGGGTGATATTAGGGACAGAGGACCCTTAGATAGGGATGTTGATGCTAAGGGGCTGTTGTGGGGAAGCCTAAAACAGCAGACTGTGGGAAGGGAGCTCCTAAGGAGAACAGAGCAAGAGGGGAAGAAGAGGGGCAGTTTAGAGGTGCAGTCAGGGGAAACTCAGGTTACTTGATGGAGGCTGACATAGAGTGTCACAATAAATTTGAGCTACTAAGCAACCTAGAGGGGGAGGAAGGGGTTGGTGGAAATGAGGAAACTTATACAGAGGCCGGGGGGAGGTAGTCGGATACCCATAGGGCATCACAGACTGGCAATGGAAAGGATAGAAATAGTCCCAGAGGGAGAAGGGGAAACATAAATGTTAAACAAATGGGGGAGATGCAACATATTGCAGACATGAGGGAGGAGAGCATGACTGGAGAGAAACTGGGAGACAAGGAGGTGGGAGAGGAGCCCCCCTTCAGCAGAGAGGTCAGTACCAAGGATGGGGCCCTAGCTAAAGGGGACCCACAGAGAGCCTCTGTAGGCAGGGGTACTATTACAAGGGGGGGGAGGATGGCGGTGTGGGGGAAGGGGAAACCATCAGGGCCAGGATAAATGGTTCAGATAAGAGAGGGTTAAAGGGGACACCTATTTCAGAGGGGGTCTGAGTTAAGTGGGCAAAATAACGAGGGAGGCAGAAAGGGGAGGGTGACAAGGGGGTCTCTAATAAGGCAGGAAGACTCCCACGGAATTGAGATCATGAATAAAGGGGGGGATGGGGGACTGAGAGGGCATAGCGGAGGTAACCATAAGGATGATGGCGGTGTTAAGGTTCTGTTATTGGGAGATTCGATGATTAGGGGTATCCAGTGGGAGGGACAGGGGGGTGGATGCCATAGCCAGGTGAAGGTAGTGAGTATCTCTGGGCTGACAGTGCACAGAGCAAAGTTCATGGTGTATGAACTGGTTGGGGATTGTGGAGGGAAACCGGATTTCCTGGTGCATTTGGGAACTAACGATCTAGAGGGAAATAGCATTTTGGAAATCCAAGCAAGGTTCCAAGAACTTGCCAGAGTCTGTCGGGATAATGGATGCAACATTTCCTTTTCGGAGATATTGCCAGTACCAAAGGCCTCAGTGGAGAAAGAAATGAAGCTCACAGAGGTTAATGACTGGCTAAGGAAGTGGGGTAAAGAGAGTGGGTTGGGGGTGTTAGGGAACTGGAAAGGAATTTGGGAGGATAAGGGACTATATGCCAAGGACAGGCTTCATCTTGCCCCATTAGGGAAGGAAGTCCTTAAACAGGGGATGGCTGACTACATTCAAGAAAGGTGGGGTTTAAACTTGTGAGGGGGAAAGGGACAAGGGAGGGGCTGACCAGAAGCCCTCTCCTCCAGATGAGTGGAGTAGCCTTCAAGCCCAAGGGGGAGAGGGGGGAAATAGACTAGAGGTGGAGGTTTCAGGAGGAGCAGAGGGAGGATGGAAGTATAAGGAATGTGGGTGGGGTTCGACAAAGAGGATCAGGGATAAGGGGTGGGGATTGGTGTTAGTTAATGCCAGGAGCTTGGGAAACAAGTTGCCAGAGTTCCAGGCCATGCTGTTCGGGGGGGGGGTGGATGTGGCGGCGGTCACGGAGACGTGGCCCATCAAAAACCATGACTGGGACCTAAACGTGCTGGGGTACACTATACTTAGGAAGGATAGAAAGGAGGGCAGAGGGGGTGGAGTGGCTATGTTCATTAGAGATGAAATAGAAATTGCTAGGGTAGAAGAGGCAGAGGGAAATGTGGAGGCCTTATGGGTCACCTTAAGATCCCCAGCAGGAGTAAGGTCAAGCTGGGTGTAGTATATAGGCCCCCCAGGATGAGTGATGTTCTAGAGGATGGTTTGCTGGACAACATCATTGCCCAGTGTGGACCAAAAGGGGAAGGAGTGGTGTTGATGGGGGACCTTAATATGCCAGGTACAAACTGGGGAACCATGTCCTCTAAGGTGGCCAAGGAGCAGAGGCTGCTGGATGGCTTCCAGGATGTGTTCTTAACACAGCATGTGATGGAGCCCACAAGGGAGAGGCATGTCCTGGACGTGGTTCTGGCAGATGGGGATCTGGTAAGGGACCTGGTTGTACAGGACCCCCGACTGGGAGTGACCACAATACTGTCTGGTTTCAAATAAGCATCGGGGGAGGGGGGGTGAGATCTAGGACACTGGCAGTGGACTTCAGGGGTTCAGACTTTGTAGGCATGGGAAGTATTCTCAAGGATCACTTGAAGGGGATTACATCAATGACAAGTGTGGAAAGGAGATGGAAGGTCATAAAATGCGGACTTCATGAGGCAGTCAGGATCTACGCTAAGTTGAAACGTAAGGGAGCAAGGTCACATAAACCAAGCTGGTGGTCCAGTGAGGTACAGGTAGCAGTCAGAGAAAAGAAGGCAGACTACAAAAATATAAAACAACAAGAGGGATAGGGATAAGAAATGTACCATCTTGCATCTAGAAAAGTCACCGGATGGTGAGGAGACAAAGTCCAGTAAAGAGCAGCGGCTGGCACAGGGATACATGGAGGAAAGGGTTCTTCGGTACATTGGGGGCGGAGAAAAACTAAGGCCATCTCAGCAGATTGAGATCAGAAGGAGGGTGGGTTGAAGAGGCGAGGGACCAGACAGAGGTATTCTTAGTACTTTGCCTCTGTGTTCACTGGGGAGGGGATGGCATATCTACAAGCAAGGCACCGAAGGGGATAGAAGCGGCAGTGAGTGGGATCAGGAGCAACAGAAATGGAGCAAGAGGGAGGGAGAGGTACCCCAGGGGTGTCACATCTGGATAAGGATAAAAAGGCCAGTAAGGTGGAGGGGATGGATGATGCTATCTCCGCCAAAAGGGTGTGGTTAGCCCTCAAGGCCCTAAAGAAAGACAAATCTCCTGGGCTGGATGGCATTCATCCGAGAGTACTATGGGAATTGGCGGACATACTGGCTGCTCCCCTGGCGGAGCTCTTCAACAGGTCACTTGAGACTGGGAGGGTACCTAGGGATTGGTGAGAGGCACATGTGGTGCCAATCCATAAAGGGGGGTCGAGGGAAGTACCAGGTAACTATAGACCCATCAGTTTGACCTCGGTAGTGGGAACATTAATGGAGAGTATACTAAAGGAACGATTGGGGGTGTACTTGGAGGAGGTGGGAGATCTGGATAGTCAGCAACATGGGTTTGTGCCGGGTAGATCATGTCAAACCAATCTTGTGGAGTTCTACAAATGAGTAACATCAGAACTGGACATGGGAAAGCCTGTGGATGTATTATTCTTGGACTTCAGCAAGGTATTTGACTCTGTCCCTCACAATGGTCTGGTGGAGAAACTGATGTGGTTAGGAGTAGGCCCTTTGATGGTCAGATGGATTGAAAATTGGCTAGCTCAACGCACCCAGAGAGTAGTGGTCTGTGGGGAGCTCTTGATCCCTAGAGAGGTTGGTAGTGGGGTACCGGAGGGCTGGGTCCTGAATCTGATCCTGTTTAATGCATACATATCAGACATCAGGGAAGGTATAGGGTTTGAAATGGGTCTCTTCGAGGATGACTCCAAGATGGGAGCAGTAGTTGAGGGAGAAGAGGGGAGGTTGGCCCTGCAAGAGGACCTGACACCCCCGGAAAGCTGGGCTCACACATGGAAATTAAATTTCAATATCACCAAGTGCAAGGTGTTGCATCTTGGTCGGGGAAACCCTAAACACAGGTACACCCTGGGAGGGGAGGTGCTGGAGGCCTCAATAGGGGAAAAAGACCTAAGTGTCATGGTGGATGCATGTATGAATAACTCTGAGCAGTGCAGGAGAGCGGCTAGCAAGGCAAACAGGATGTTGGGATGCATCGTAAGGGGGATCACTTCTAGGAGCAAGGAAGTGATTATGCTGCTGTACAATGGACTGGTTAGACCACACCTTGAGTACTGTGTACAGTACTGGAGACCACACTTAAAGAGGGACATACAGCTCCTGGAGAGGGTAAAGAGGAGGGCAACTAAGATGATACGATGGCTAGGGGATTTGATGTATGAGGACAGACTTGAGGAGCTCTGCCTGTTTTCATTGGAGGAGAGGAGAGACAGGGGGGAAATGATTGAGGTCTTCAAGTACCTCAAAGGAATAAATAGGGTAAACATGGAGGGATCTTTAAACTAAAGCAGGAGATATCACCAGAGGGCATGGTTTGAAGTTGGAAGGTGGAAGGGTGAGGGGGGGAAAAAAGGAGGAGGTTTTTCACTGAGAGGGTGGTGGACTCTTGGAATGCACTGCCTGGTGAGCTGGTTCAGAGATCCACAGTGGAGGGCTTCAAAAGAGGGTGGGACAGACACAGAAAGTGGATGTATCAGATGATGGCCTGTCCCAGGGGGGTGGGGATGGATGAAAGGGGTTTCTTGAGCACAAGGGACGGGAGGGCCTCGACACCCAACTAAGGATCTAAGGTTCGAGCAGACTCGATAGACCGTAAGGCCTAATCTGCTGGCAAATAGTATGTTAGTATGTTAGAATGTCCTCAAAGAAAATGTGAGCGGCATCTTCATACTCAAGGCCATTTCTTACCTGACCATCCTTGTAGTAGGGATGTTTGGAATTCTCTTAGTCAGCAATTTTATGAACCTTTGTTTCAGAATGTAACCTACCAGATATTAGTTTTAGGAATCCATCTCAAAGAATGGAGGAAATATCATAAAATCACATTACAAGTATGTTTTGCTACTTGTAAATTCAGTTTATTGCAAACCACATGTGCATTAAAGCTGCAGCAGAAATATATTCCTCCACAAATAACTATAAATATGATTCAAAACAGTTTCCACAACTTATACTGGGAATACAGAAACAAAAGTCCATATTGCACAGTAAAAAACCTATGGGAACATTTTCTTTGGATTACACAAGGAAAAGTGGCATTGTGATGCAGGGAAGAGGTATATTGTATTGTAGCTGTTATTATAAGTAGGAGATATAGAAATGAACTACTTTCTGTATTTTGTTTGTGTGCTTGTTCTGAGAAACCACCAAAAGAGACAGGCATGATTTCAGTTGAATGTCTCATCCGAAGGATGGCACACATGACAATACAGCATCCACCTAGTACTGCACTCAGGTACCAGATTTTATGGTTTAGCCCAATCCTGGTGCAGGACTGCAGCTTACGACTGTCTGGCCGAGAGGCATATGAGCTACCAACTGAACCTCTCTGTGGGAGAGGGCACAGTATTTCATTCTCATGCACTCTCGCCCCCCAAGTAACATTGCTATTCCTTACAGCTATCATTCTTTTGATCACACTTCAGAAGGGGGAAGGGGAGATTGGCAGAAAACTGTTCTCCATGAAAGTACTGGGTAAAGCTTCAGTACCTAGATGCCCTGCATGAGTCTTGCTGCCTGCCACCTAAAAACAACTTGCTGCCAAGGTAAACTTCAGGTGTAGCAAGATGGTAGCCATGGGAGTTGGAAAGGCCCAGTGCTGAATAGGGATGTATGCCAATAATTTAATTAAAAATAAATAACTGGGGGGAACTAACGAGCAGCTAGAATGGCAAATGTAGTTTCCTTGAGTTTCCTCTCCTTGAGCCGAATTAATGCTTAAAATTGCACACTGAAGCCTCAAATGACAGTTTCTGAAGGAGCAGACTGATAAAGGAACTGCTGATGGATGAACATTTTGAGAATATGACAGCCAAGGGACATTGGGAGTGGAAAAAAGCAGTAAAATGGCACAGAGGCACAACAATCTGCAGACCCTGGGACAGTCATGCTTTTTGCAATGGAAATGGTGATGCTGGGTTGGACCATAACAGAGCAGGTCCTTGAAGCACTTTCCCAAAAACTGGACACCTTCACACACAGGCTGACAGAACTGGCCAGTCAGTTGGTGGTACAGGCAAAAAGGCTGGGTGAAGTAAAGCAAAGGGTCTCCAATCATAGAAACACAGAATTTGCCAGCAGATAAGAACCACTTGGCCACCCAAGTCTGCCCATTTTTCCCTGCTTATAGTATCACTGCAGATCCTACTTGATCTCAGCCCATTCACCCAACCCCTCTTCCCTTTCCCTAATACTCTCCTATGCCTATCCCATGCATTCTTGAATCCCACCACAGTTTTTCCCCCACCACGTCTGTGGGAAGGCTGTTCCAGGAATCTATCACTCTTTCTGTGAAGAAGTACTTTCCTCACTTCTCTCCTGAGTCTACCCTCTCCAGATTCTTATCATGCCCCCTTGTCCTTGAGCACCTTTTTTTCTGAAAAATACTTCCCTCTTGTACCTTATTTACCCCAGTAAGGTGTTTAAAAGTATCATATCCTCCCTCACGCATCTCTTCTGGGTGTGCATATTTAGATCCTTAAGTCTCTCCTTGTAGGGCTTCTGATGCACAGCCTGCACTGTTTCAGCTGCTGTCCTCTGGACCACCTCCACTCTGTCTAGATCCTTCCAGAGATGTGGTCTCCAGACCTGGACACATCACTCTAGATGGGATCTTACTAGTGATCTCTGCTGCACACAGGCAATACCATCTCACTAATCCTTCTGGTGATACTATCCCTATGCATCCCAGTATCCCACTAGCCCTTTCCAATTGCCTTATTGCACTGCCTGGCCATCTTTAGGTCATCCGATATGATTACTCCCAGATCTCTTTTCTGCTTGGTGGTCGCAAGTACCAAAATAAATAAATTGGGCTCTAATGAATAGATAGAATGCCAGATGTGGTTTCTTCGATTTCCATTTCTTTGAGATTAATTAATTACACACTGAAGCCTGAAATAACAGTTTCTGAAGGAGCAGATTGAGAAAAGAACTGCTGATGGATGAATATCTTGAGAATACAGCAGCCAAACAGTCATTCAGAATGGCAAAAAGCAGTAAAAAGCAGCAGATGCACAAGAGTCTGCAGGCCCTGAGACAGTCACGCTTTCTGCAACAGAGATGGTGGTACTGGATTGGACCATAATACAGCATGTCCTTGAAGCACTTTCCCCAAAATTGGGCACCCTCACAAGCAAGCTGACAGAACTGGCCAGTCAGTCAGTGGTGCAGGCAAAAGGGCTGGGTGAAGTAAAGCAAAGGGTCTCCACTCATAGAAACAGAATTTGTCAGCAGATAAGAACTGCTCGGCCCACCAAGTCTGCACATTTTTTCCTGCCTTTGTATCCCTGCAGATCATACTTGATCTCCAGCTCATTCACCCACCCTCCATTCCCTTTCCCTAATGCTCTCTTATGCTTATCCCATGCATTCTTGAACCCTACCATTGTTGTAACCCCAACCACCTCTGCTAGAATACTGTTCCAGGAATCCACCACTCTTTCTGTGAAGAAATACTTTCTCACATCTCTCCTGAGTTTATCCCCTTCCAGCTTTTTATCATGCCCCCTTGTCCTTTAGCAGCTTTTTTTCCTGAAAAATTCTTCCCTGCTGTTCCTTACTTCTGCCCGTAAGGTGTTTAAAAGTATCATATCCTCCCTCTTACTCATCTCTTCCAGGGTGTACATACAGTATTTAGGTCTCTTTGTAAGGCTTCTGATACAGACCCTGCACAATTTTAGCTGCCCTCCTCTGGACTGCCTCCACTTTGTCTGTGTCCTTCCAGAGATGTGGTCTCCAGAACTGGACGCAGCACTCTAGATGGGGTCTTACTAGTGATCTCTACAGAGGCAATACTACCACCCTCTTTTTGTAGGTGATATCCTCCCTATGCATCGCAGTATCCCACTAGACCTCCCAACTGCCTTGTCACACTGCCTGGACATCTTTAGGTCATCCAATATGATTACTCCCAGGTCTCTTTTCTGCCTGGTGGTTGCTAGTACCACTCCTCCCATTTTGTACTCTGCCCTGGGTTTCTGTGCCCCAAGTACATTACTGTGCACTTTTTCATGTTGAAACACAGCTGCCATACCCTTGACCTCTCCTTGAGTTTTCTCAGGTCTCAGCTCATCCTTTCCATCCCCCAGAGTATCTACCCTGTTGTAGATTTTTGGTGTCATCCACAAAGAGGCAGACATTCCCTTCCAACTCCTTTGCAATGTCACTTACTGTATAAAGACATTAGACTGATGCCTGCACTGATCACTGAGGCAACCCACTGGTCACACTCCCTTCCTCAAAGTAAACTCCATTTACTACCACCTATTCTTAACCAATTTCTTACCCAGTTTACCACCATTGGATGCACTCCTAAGCTACCCAGCTTGCTTACTAGCCTCCTATGTGAAACGGTATCAGAAGCCTTACTGAATTCTAGGTAGGCCATGTCCACCACTTCACCCTGGTCTAATTCCTTGATGACCCTGTCAAAGAAATCTATCAGATTAATTTGACATGACCCCCCCAAATGAATGCATGTTGCCTCAGGTCTTGTAACCCATCAGATTCAAGATATTCCACAATCCTTTCCTTCAGCAGTGACTCTATTAACTTCCCCACCACCAGTGTCATGCTGACTGGCCTATAATTGCCAGCCTCTTCCCCGCTATCACTTTTGTGAAGTGGGACTGCATCCACCCTCTTTCAGTCCTCCAGAACCACACCTGTTTCCACTGAGCTGTTAAATAGGACTGTCACGGGGCAGCCAGTACCTCCCTGAGCTCCCTGAATACCCTTGGATGCACCACATCTGACCCCTTTGCTTTGTGCACTTTCAGATTAGCGAGTAACTTCTTTCTTCTCTGAAAATGGACTAGTGTCCACCTCCCTCCCTTCCATGAATGCTCCTGTTACTTTTTTGTGACCCCTCCTCTTCTCCTTCCTCTGTGAACACTGAAGAAAAGTATTTGTTCAGCTTATCTTCCTTTTCCTGGTCCCCCTCTGCACAGTCCCCCTTTCCCTTTGTAACCTTACTATCCCACCCATGGTCTTCATCTTTTCTCTTAAATAAAGAATGTATTGCCCCCCCCTTCAACACCACCTGGGCATTTCTCAATTCAGTTTATGCCTTCACCCTCCTTACTGCTCTCTCTGCTTCCCTCTGTTTCCTCTGATACACCTCCATATCCTGCTTCTTCAGTGTCTCCTTATATCTTTTGAATGCTATCCTTTTAGCCTTTAGCTTTTCAGCCACCTCTTTGAAGATGCATAGTGGTCTCTTTTTCCTCTTGCTTTTGCTCACTTACTTGAAATAGAGGCTTCTTGCCATTCTTGGAGCCTTTTTTAGCCTTGACCACTGTTCCTCCAACCCCAGGTCATTCTGCCCCCACCAGGTCATCCCTGAGGCATTCACCAATCTTTTTAATATCTGCCCTCCTGAAGTCCAGGACCCTCACCTTGTGTGGTTCAGTTCTGCAGCAGTCCTTACATTGAACTACTCTGTGTGGTGATCCCTGCTGCCCAGGTCACCTCCTACCTTGATGTCTGCAACATTGTTGCTGTTAGTGAATACCAGGTCCAATATTGCACCATCATGAATGGGTTCACTGACTAGTTGCCTAAGGAATGCCACCTGTGGGGAGTCCAGGATGTCCATGCTTCTAGCTGAAGCCACAACTGGGAGATTCCAATCTATATCCAGAAGATTGAAGTCCCCCACCAGCAGCACCTCCCTCTTTTCTGCCACTTTGCCAGTAGCTTCCACCAGTACCTTATCTAACTCCTCCTCCTGTTCTGGAGGTCTGTAGATCATACCAGTACAAACAGAGGCTCCATTTCCTGTCTCTACAGTGACCCACAGTACCTCTGTTCTCTCCTGTATTTCATGTGTCTCCTTTGCTTTTTTGCCTTCCCTCACATAAAGTACCACACACTCTTCTTTCCTTCTCACCCTGTCCCACCTGAACAGAGTATAGACTAGTATGGACATGTTCCAGTCATGGTTTTCAATGCACCATGACTTGATAATGGCCACAATATCCAGGTCAGCCTCTGCCATGATTGGCTTTGGGTCTGGAATCTGATTTCCTAGACTTTTAGCAATTGCACACATGTCCTTCTATATTTTGTTACTGCTCTGCTTGGTATCCCTCTTCTTTCTTTTTTGCCCTCTCTGCTTCCCCCCTCTCTTTTCAATGCTTCTTCTGTTCCCATCCCCATCATTTCTACCACCCTGCTTCCATTATTAATTTCCACCCTGGAGGATTCCATTTCCCTTTTGTTTTCCCTACTTTCTACTTCAGCCTGTGGGGAGGTGGGCAGTTACTGCCTCCTTGATTTCTTCCTCCAACCCCCACTGCTAGTTTAAATGTTCATCAAAGTAAAATCTAAACCATCCACTGAGAACTGTGGTTCCACCTCCAGATGGATGTAGACCATCACCACGCTTCTCTGCACCATTCCTTCAACCATGAGGATGGATCTTGAGGATGCACATGGTGGACTCCCAGAGAAGGTGGCTTGGCTGAAACAAGAGCTTGTCAAGCTGGCCAAGCAGTTAGACTACCAAGAAAATGATACTCGCAGGAGCAGTCTGTGAATCCAGGGTCTTGAGGGCAAAAAGGGAGAAAGTGCCGTGAAGTTTTGTGTTGAGGTCCTGCCCAAACTCCTGAGAGTGCAGCTGAAGAGAGATAAGCTAAAGGTGAAGAGAACCCATCAGGCTTTAACCTCAAAACCACTGCCAGATGAGCTGCCTAAACAAGTGATCTTCTAGCTGCACCATTTTGGAGACAGACAAGTGATCCTCACTGCCTGTTGGGCAAAAAAAAGAGCTGATATATGAGGGCAGCAAGTTATATATTTATCAGGACTTCTCCCCCAGGCTACAAAGGAAATGACAAGCCTTTATCCCAGTCCTGGATGCCCTGAGAGAGAAACAGATTGAGTTCCATTTTTCCTACTCTGTTGTGGGGAAGCTAAAGATGAAGGGGGGGTAACCTATACCTTTTACAAAGTGACCGAAGTGCAGAGCTTTTTGGCAGAATGTGAGAAAAAGCAAGGGTGAGATGTGGCAAACTGTGAACATTCATAACTTTACTGCGTTACTGACATTGAGGTTTGACCGGGGGACATGGCTGATTTCTTTTCCCCTTCAGTCCATCATCGGGGCAAGGCACCAGGCTTGAAGGGACTTATGTTTTGCTGTGGGACTATCAGACTTTGCAAAGCATTGGTACTGACTGAATGGACTACACCAGACAACTAATCCTCCCCTTTGTCTGATTCCTCGAGACACTGGACAGACTATGGCACCGCTGAGCCATGCACTGCACAATTGTGCAGTGAAATCTAAAATGGAAGTGGCCAAGAGGCAGCCCAGCTCGACAGTAAGCCATCAGTATACAATTCAGCTATGCTAACAATGTAAAAGTAACATAATGATGTAATTCTAATTTGTGTAGCCCTAGGGTGTGTATTTGAGAAATTAAGTGCTCCTGGGAATCTTCAGGTTGCAGTTGTCCTGGTACTACAACTGGTTAGTGCAGCAGAACAATATTCCAAACAGATCTGGATTCAAATCCCAGTTGGGGCACTTATTTCTTTCTCACTTCTAAAACTGTATTTCAAACATGTATGCACACTGCATGCAGACCGCACTCCTTGATAATAAAGATGTAACTCTAATTTGTGTAGCTTTCGAGAAAAAGTTGAGTGCCTTGGGGATCCGTAGACTCCAGTTGTTCTAGCAGCACAGCTGGTAAGTGCAGCAGGCCAGTATTCTGAGCAGACTTGGGTTCAAATCCCAGCTCAGACACTTATTTCTTTCTCACTTCTAAAACTGTGTTTCAAACATATGTGCACACTGCACTCCTTGTTAATAAAGTGCTAACAATGCAAAAACTTGGGGGAAAGTGTGCACAGATGGCCTGAATGTAGTGGGGGTTTGGGGGAGAACTACAAGATTAGGTTTGATGCTTCAGTCAGCTCTAACACCACTCACACAAGGAGCAGGCGTGAGCACCAAATTGGAGGAGGACAGGCACTGAACCACTAAACTGCCCACATTATGACTGTGCAAATTGCCATGCAATGGCAGGTGCTATGAGTCTAGTGGTTTTTGGTTGAAGTTGAGCATGCTTTCTTAACCCATTCACTTTGACCAGACTGAAAAAGTACTGTTTTGGTATTCCGTGATCTATAGTCCAGGGTAAGCGGACTTTTGGAATGGATGGGAGGGGGACCTAGGGAGCTGTGGGGGGGGGGCAACAACTGCAATTCTTTGACAAGAGCATCCTGGATGACTGGTGGCTGACTATGGGGAGGGTGGTAACTTTCCATGGTCAGTTGGTCTCTTGACCCTTGAGAAGCACCCTTCCGGTAAGTAGAGACCCCCTTCAGGTGGACCCGCCTCTATTATACTTCTGAGAAGTTTCTTGGGAGGGGACAAAAATGTGGGATTTCAATTCAAGTTCATGTTAAAAGGTTTCTTGTTAATTAACTCAAGTTCTATGCAGGAGGTAGTTTAGTGAAGAGATGTAGGGGAGAGTGGACCCATGCTCTGCAGGAAAGGAGCTGCTAATTTCCACCTGCTGACACGAGGTGCCATGGAAAAGTCAGCAGTAGCACAGCAGTAACATGCCTATTGCAATAATATTCGGATTGGTTGGTGCCAGTGGGGCAGGGGGCACCATAATTCTTTTAAGTTATTTCATGTTGTTGTTTTTTAGTTTTTTATGTGTATGTTCTCCCTGTAACATTCTGTGTAAGTAGATATAGACAAAGGTGGATTCAAGAGTGTCAAAGTGAGATGCATGGACAGAGTATGTATTGTAGTGGGTGACCACTTCAGCAGGTCTGGAAACAGACTCTTTGAGGGAAGTGCCTCTGGTATGATCGGGTTCTCAACATGTTGACTCAACATGTTATTTCTTGGAATGTGAGAGACTTCTCCTCACCTATTAAACATGAAAATAAAATCCTAGCAGCCCCTAAACAGAAACAAGCACAAGTTGGGCTATTACAGGAAACCCATTTTTCTAACAAGGAGCACCACAAGCTGGTGGGGGATGGGTGTGGGAATGCCATGCAGTCTCGTACTCCTCCCATTAACAGGGGTGGGGGGCAATACTGCTGCACACAAATTTCTAATTACAGGTCACCAGAATGGTATTAGACCCACAGGAGGGCAGATATTTGTTTGTGAGTGGGAAGCTGGAGGGAAAAATGAGTCACATATGGCAGTGTGTATGCCCCCTTGGTATGTGACCCAGTACATTGCTGGATCTTCTCCACAGCAAACAGTTCTCCAACCTTGTTCTGGGAGGGGACTTTAACTGTGATTGAACCAACTCTGGAACCACTCTGGGGAGTATGGTCGACATGAGAGAGTGCTGGCTTTGTGGTGCAAGGAACTAGCTGACCTGGACCTGATTGACTCTTGGCACACAGCAAACCCAGCGGTGAGAGAGTACACTTTCTTCTCTAACTCTCACAAGACATGATCCAGGCTGGAATAGTTATATATCTCCACAGAGCAGTACAGGTGGGTACAGAATGTCATATGCAGTCCTATTCACATAGTGGATCATGCCATGGTGATTCTGAGTATGAATACAAGCTGCGGCCCTGAGGAAAGTGCCTGCTGGCAGTTCCTATCATACCTGTTAGTGAATGAGGAATTGTGACAATACCTCAATGACCTTTGGTAACTATACATGGCTACTAATGCAGCCACAGCCCCTTCCAAGGCAACTTTGTGGAAAGCAGACAAAGCCTATATGAGGAGCATGATCACAACCTACATGGCTGCCATTAAAAGGAAGAAGAGGGAGAAAAGAGGGAGCTAAAAGACAGGCTAAATGATTTGCAAAAGAGGGTGGCAGAGAATGAGATAGATGGATTGCTGGGAGAACCCATGTCTACCATGGAGGCTCTGGAATTATTACATACAGGGGAGGCAAGGATGATGCCCTTCTTCACCCAACAAGCTATTTCTGAGTGGAGGAACAGGCCAGAGACACCTTTAGCCTGACTAGACAAAGAGTAGAGTATCTGCCCAAATTTCAGTCATTAATAGCCCAAGGTGATGGGGGGACATGACTCTGGAGGGAATCAGACATATCTTCCGGCACTTTTACCGCAACCTGTGTATGACCAAATGTCACCACAAAGAAGCAGAGTAAGACAGGTATCTGGAGGGAGTGACCATACTAGAGATAACTGAGGAACAACAAGAAATACTGGGGCACCAATCACTGTGGCAGAAATATTATTAGCTCATTTATGAAATGGGGGGCAGGGGACTGGATGGCTTCACAGAACTGGTGGGGATGTTGTGAAGCCATGGCAGGAAATGTTGGAAGAGGCTAAGGGGTCGGGTTGCTCCCTGCCTTATTCTACTTGGCCTCTTTCTGTCAGTTTCACAAGCAGGGGAAAGATCTCTTGGTGAGCACATCACACCGCCCAATATTTTTATTGAGCTGTGACCTGAAAATCCTGGCCAAGATCTTGGCATGATACCTTGAGCAGATACTCCCTATGACTGTGCATCCAGACCAGATGGAATTTGTGCAAGGGCAGCTGTCCTATTAAAATAT
Organism: Neoceratodus forsteri; assembly: GCA_016271365.2. Taxonomy (NCBI): domain Eukaryota; kingdom Metazoa; phylum Chordata; order Ceratodontiformes; family Ceratodontidae; genus Neoceratodus; species Neoceratodus forsteri. The sequence continues at coordinate 1,333,204,513 of CM057458.1, forward strand.
GTGCAACTTGTTGAATATTTTTCACTGTGGTTCTCAGCATCTGGGTACAGCACTGGTGCTGTTGATGGATGCTGAGAAAACATTTGATAGCATAGATTGGGAGTATCTGTTCAAAGTGTTAGGGATATTCAGCCTGGGGGAGGAATATATTAGCTGAGTGCAACTCCTATATGCAGAGCCTAAGGGCTCAGATCTTGGTTTATGGAGGCCTGTCAGCAGAATTCTGACTCCACAGAGGCACGAGACAGGGGCTCCCACTCTCCTCTCTAAAGTTCACTCTAGCAATCGAGCCACTAGCTATTAAAATATGAGACATGGAGGGGATTAGGGGGATCCAGGGCAAAATCACGTTGTATGCTGATGACTTACTGTCTGGTCTGGGTGCAGAATCATAGGGAGTATCTGCTCAAGACATCATGTCAAGATCTTGGCCAGGATTTTCATGTCACAGTTCAATAAAGATATTGGGCAGTACAATGTGCTCTCCAAGTGATCCTACCCCTACTTGAGCATAAGGGAACCTTAGTGGTTAGGGAAGGGAGGGCTAATCCAGAGATACAGTAGGGTATGCGGTATTATAGTAGGTAATGAAAATGGACAAACTGGGTGGACCAAGCGGTCCTTATCTTCCATCAAATTCTGTACCCATAGTTGATCTGGTGGTGCAGGGCCCAAGCTCAGCAATTCTGACTTGTGAAATGTTTCTACATTTGTCACAGACCCACAGCGAGCAATGCCCTGCTGCAGGTGATTGAACAACTTTTTGAGTACTTGAGCTATTGGCTGAATTTGCACAAGTCAGAATTGTTGAGTTTGGGCCCTGCCCCACCAGATTGACTATGGGTACAGTGTGAACTTAAGACAGTGGGGAATGCCCTAACTTATTTGAGGGTTAAGGTACATAGGAGGTTATATGCTTTAAACTACAACTATACTTTTATGGCTTGGGGGAAATCAGATGCAGATGGAAGGTGAAAGATGACAACACCCTGCTGGTGCCTGTAGCAGGCAACCCAGACATTCTACCCAGACTAGAAGACAGATGGTTTAATAAATGGGAAGAAAAGGACATACATTGTGTGATAGATCTCTAGAATAGTGAGGGTATCCATCCCTTTGCAGAACTTACAGAGAAACTGGAGCTGATGGCTGCACATCACTACAGATAGAAACACAGAAACATAGAATCTGTTGGCAGATAAGGACCATACAGCCCACCTAGTCTGCACATTTCCCTACTTGGTTTGGAAATCCCTACTCTTCTCTGAACTGCCTTTCCCCCTCTCTGCTGTACAGCAGGGTGCCTTTATGCTTATCCCATGCACTTTTGAATCTCTGTACTGTTTTCGCTTCCACCACCTCCACTGGTAGGCTGTTCCACAGATCCACAACCCTCTCTGTGAAAAACTAATTCCTAGCATTCCCCCTAAGCCTCCCTCCATCCAGCCTCATGTTATGTCCCTTTGTCCTTGTGCATTTTCTTCTCTGAAATATGCTCCCCTCCTGTGCCCTGTTTATTCCTCTAAGGTATTTGAAAGTCTGTCATATCCCCTCTCTCCCTTTTCGCTTCCAATGAATAGATGTTAAGTTCCTTGAGTCTTTCCTCATAAGGCTTGTGGTGCAGTGCATGTATCATTTTTGTTGCTCTCCTCTGGACTGCTTCCATTCTATCTATGCCCTTCCCAAGATGCATTCTCTAGAATTGGACACAGTTTTACAGATGAAGCCTCACCAGTGATCTATACAGTGTCATCACCTCTTCGCTTCTCCTACTGGCTATGCCCCTTCCTATGCATCCCAGCATTCTGTTTGCTTTCCCCACTGCCTTTTTGCATTGCTTGGACAGCTTCAGATCATCGGATATGATAACCCCCAGGTCTCTCTCCTAACTTCTGGTGGCTAGAAGCTACCCCCCCCCCCCAACATCCTGTATTCCTCTCTTGGGTTTCTGTATCCCAGGTACATTATCTTGCACTTATTAGCATTGAAGCCCAACTGCCAAACCCTTGACAATTCCTCAAGTAGTCTTAGATCATTTCCCATTTTATCTCACCCCTCCTGTGTGTCGACTCTGTTGCAGATCTTGGTGTCATCTGCAAACAGGTGTACTTTCCCCTCCAGTCCCTCTGCAATGTCGCTTATGAAGATGTTCAGTAGAACTGGACACAGCACCAATCCCTGTGGCATCCTGCTGGTCATCTCCCCCTCTTTAGATTTTATGCCATTTACTACCACCCTCTGGGTCCTGCCTTTAAGCCAGTTTTCAACCCATTTTACCGCTTTAGAGTGCACACCCAGATTCCCCAATTTGTTAAGCAATCTTCTATGTGGAATGGTGTCGAAGGCCTTGCTGAAATCCCGGTAGGACACATCCACTGCCCCTTCCTGATCCACCACCCTGATTACCCAGTCAAAGAAATCGATACTATTAATCTGACAGGACCTTCCCTCAACGAATATATGCTGCCTTGGGTCTTTTGCACTACTTGACTCCAGGAATTTTACTACCATCTCCATAAGCAGGGACTCCATCAGCTTCTCTACCACTGAGGCCAGGCTTATAGGTCTGTAATTGCCTGCCTCCTCCCAGGTTCGACTCTTGTGCAAGGGAACCACCTCTGCCCTCTTCCTGTCCCCAGGTACCTCCCCTATCTCTAGTGATTGATTGAAGAGGGTTGTCAGTGGACCTGCTAGGACTTCCCTGAGTTCCTTCAAAACTCTAGGGTGAATCCCAACTGGCCCCATTGCCTTATCTGTTTTTGCTTTCCCTAGGTTCTCCAAAACTCTATCCACCATAAATGGGCTGGTGTCCACCTCTCCCCCCGTAAATCTTTCTTTGTGAGTCTTGACCCCTTCCCTGCTTCTTCCTTGGTGAATACTGAGCAAAAATGCCTGTTCAATATCTCAGCTTTTTCAAGGTTGTCCTCCACCCACCCAGCCTCCCTCTCCCTTCTTTAGCCTAACAATACCATTTCTGGTCTTCTTCCTCTCATTAATGTAACAGAAGAAGGTCTTGCCTCCCTTCTTAATAGTCTGTGCTATTCCTTCCTCTGTTCTTGCCTTAGCCTCTCTGAAAGCTTTCCCAGCTTCTCTCAACTCTCCAGATATTTTACTCTGTCTTTTTTCTGTCTCTCTTTGTATTTCCTGAATGCCTTACTTTTTTCTCACACTTTCTTGGCTACTGACTTAGTGAACCACAGTAGTCACTTCTTTCTTTTGCTTTTGCTAAGCAGTCTGATACATTGACTTGTCACTCCTGCCATGGATCTCTTGAGCCTAAGCCACTGTTCTTCTACCCCTCCCCAAGTATCTTCTGCTGCCAGGGCAATTTTGAGCTGTTCCCTCATGTCCACGAAGTTGGCCTTCCAGAAATGTAGGACCTTAGTCTTTGTATGGTTTTCTTCTGCCAGCGTGTTGACTCTAAACCACACAGTTCTATGGTCACTGGTACCAAGGGGCCTGCCCACCTCAACATCCATGATTCTGTCCCTGTTTGTCAGCACTAAGTCCAGTACAGCCCCCTCCCTGGTGGGCTCAACCACAAGTTGCCTTAGGTTTGCCCCATACATGACAGACATTAGGTCCCTGCTCCTTGATGTACTTGCAGTTTGGGTATTCCAATCTGCATCTGGCATGTTGAAGTCACCCATTAGTAGTAATTCCCCTTTGGCTGCCATATTATGGATGTCCTCCACTAATACTAGATCTATATCCTCCCCCTGCACAGGAGGCCAGTAAACTACTCCAGCACAGATGGTTGTTTTGTTCCCCAACTCCAGAGTGACCCACAATGCCTCTGCTTCTTCCTTGGATCTCTGAGCCTCTGTAGCTTTAATCCCTTCCTTTACATACATAGCAACCCCTCCTCCCCTCTTCCCCTTCTTATCCTTTCTAAGAAGTGTATACCCTGGTATGGCTATATCCCAATCATGGTTCCCTGTGTACCATGTCTCTGTAATAGCCACAATGTCCAGGTTTGTGTCTGCCATCAGTGACGTTAGGTCTGGGATTTTGTTTCCTAGACTGTGGGCATTTGTGCACATGACCTTCCACTCTGTGTACCCCCTTAATATTCCTTGTTTATTGGTCTTTGCCCTGCACAGCATTAGTGATGTACCATCTGTTCTCTCCCCCATTGTAACCATGGTCACTTCACGGTAAGATATCACACTACTTATTGGGTCCTCACTGCTTTCAGTTATGTCCTGTAAGGGGGGCTATGATGATCCCCTTGACTGTCTATGCCACCCCCTTTGGCAAGTTTAAATGATCACTAAGAATGCACTTAAACTTCTCAGAGAGGATACCTTTGCTTCCCCTGCATAGATGCAAGCCATCTGGAGAATACTGTCCTTCATCCCTCCAGGTGAGATTCCTGTCCCCAATGAAGCCATACCCCACCTCTCCGCACCATTTCTTCAGCCATATGTTGAATTCAATTATGTGATTTCCCTCTCTTCCCCCTTGCCATAGACAGGTAGCACCTCTGAGAAGGTCGCAGAGTGTGCTACCTACCCGAAACTCCTCCCCAGCTCCCTGAACTCTTCCTGTACTCTTTCTACATCTACCACCTCTCTAGCCAGATCATTAGTCCCCAAGTGAATAATGATGTCCAGCTCCCACCTGCTAGCTACCGCCCATGCAGTCCTAAGGATTTGCTTCTCCTCTTTCCAAACTGTACCTCCCAGTAGACACATTACTTCCCTCTCACCATTTTACCTGACCCCAGCTCAATCCACTGGACAATGGAGTCCCCAACCAAAATATGCTTCTTCCTCCTGTGTGTTTTCTTTGCACCTGCGCTTGGAGTTCCATCCTGGAAGACCCCCTCAACCCCCATGGTTTTCACTTCCAGAGATGCTGCACAGTCTCTATGCTCTGCCAGGATGGCATACAAGTTGTGAAGTGACACTGGCCTGGGGATGTGCCTCTGTCCTGCCTCCCTCACCCTCCCGAGCCCGCTGTAGTCCATCCTTTCCTCCTTCTTGGCAACTTCTGAGGGAGTAGTGGTGGTCATGGTGGTCTCTTTATGGGACGGAAGGTCACTTGTATCCTTGCCAACTCTGCTTGGTGTCCAGCTGCCTCATCCATCAACACAGAGAGGTACCTGCATATAGGGAAGCACCGCAGTGTCCAGAATGTCTTCCTGAACACTGCTGCCCCACATCCACTGCAAAGCACCACACCCATCATCTTCCTTCTCCTATCCTTGCCCTAACTGCCACTTTTGCCCTGTACCCTCTGCTACTCTTTCCTTCTATACCTTGTCCAGTGCCCAACCATATATATTTTTTGTACTGTCAATACTCGTTAGTGGTATAATGTATTAAGAAATGTAGAGTTATGTCAGGGTGTGGTGTGTGGCTATGTTGTGCTAACTGAAATAAGATGGCTAACAGTGTGTGTATGCAGTCAGGTGGTAATGTATGATGTCACAGGCTAATGGTATAAAGGAAGTGATGCACTAAGGGTGGGTGTGGGGTGGGGAGATGGGCTCCTCCTGACCACCAAAGACACAGCTACACCAGCAAAAAAAACAGAAACACTCGGCTGCAGGTGAGAGCTTATGGTAGGTGCTTTGGTAGAGAATCATTGGAGCATTCCCCACTATACACACTGGAACAGATGGTCCTGAGGCTAGAGCCTCACCCAAATGATTCATAACACAGGTGGCCAGACAGGAGAGAAGAAAGTTGCCTGACCTCTTAGCTAAGGTAAAGGGGTTGTGGGAAAGGGATATGGGACTACCCATCATGGAAGAAAACTGGTGTGAGGTTCTTAAACTTCACATGGGGCTCCTATTCAATAAGTACTATATAGAGAATCACAATATATTCTGCTGTCCACCAAGTATGGTACACAAATTCAACCCTGCAAACACTGCCTTGCTACCGTAGCCCTCAGACTGGCTATCCAAAGTTCTGTTGTGTCTATTATTGACTATGGTTTGGTCATTTATGGCACCGCCATGGACACAACCCTATGGCAGCTTGCCACAGGTCTGAATAAGGCATGCTATCTACTAACTGGTGCAGCGTATCGTACTCACACTTGTGACCTTTATGAACAAGCAAACTGGCTTCAACTCCAGGCTCATATTGGATATCAAGCCTGCCTTCTGGCTAAGAAGACAGCTTTTGGTCTCCTACCACCCGGTTCCTTTTAGCTTTTCAGTCCCTTCTGGGGCACTCATAACACAGAAAGTTCTGTGAGCTAAACTTTTACTGTCCCTCGCTGTCAAACCTTGCTCTAACAGCGATCCATTGCAGTTAGAGTGGCTAATTTATTTAATTCCCTTCCTCCTGGGATTGCGATGACTGCAACTTTGGGTCCATTTAAGTGGAAGCTGCGTCAGTTCCTAGTTTCCAGAACATCTTGTGACTACTATACCTAATCTTTGCAGACAGCTAAATGCACTGGGACCTCCCTCTTTTACCATTCACCCCTGTATAGCCCTACCCTGTTGCTGTGCTATTCCACAAACAGCACTTCCTTCCTTCATCCCTTTCTTGTCCCCTTCCGTGCTCTCTTTTTATCCTTAGGTCATTCCTCCCTTCCTCTACCCCTCCACTCCCAGTCCCCCTCCCTCCCTCATCTCTGTTTCCTCAACTTGTTCTCTCCCTCTACCCCCCACCGTGGGTCTTTTCCTACATAAGCTACATTGTGGCAGCTCCCTCCTTGCTCTTATTCCCCCAATTCACCCCTATCCTTCTCTCCTTGTGATCCCTTCCACCCCTCTTCAGACAAGGCCACTGGCTGCATTTGACACAATATTTATCTTGCCATATTATTCTTTAGTTTATGTAATTACTTTCCTCATGTTGTACTACTTACTGAAACCATTGTAATTTGTTATTCTTGTGACTTGACATGGAACCTCTGTTATACAGCCCTTGGCTCAGAGGTCTTTCCGATTTTGTTAAATAAATAAAATCTCTTCTATCTGCGGGAGGTACATGATAGCAATTGGGACATATATCCATTATTTTGGGGAATGTAAGATGCTAAAGCCCTACTGGTCTGCAGAAGTGCAGGAAATGACCAGAATCCAGGGCAGAACAATTCAGTGCATGGCATGAAGGACATGGGAGAACAGAGATGGGTGCCACACCCATGTTGGGTGAGAGTGCTGGTCACTCTGACGAGGCAGTGTGTGTGTGTGTATAGAATACATGGGTCACCTGTATGACACCCACAACCCCCACAGTGGAAGATATCTTACATGCACTAGCTATGGAGTGATTGACCTATGTCCTAAAAGGGAGAGAGAAGCTCTTTCTGAGGGACTGGGATAAATTCATCAGTTCCCTACCTTTGGCAGAATCTCTCATACTGCTAGCAGGCATAGTGTGACTGGTTTGAACCAATGATTCTTTATACATTACAAATGAGATTAAGAATAACAGCAATTATCAAAGTCTTTATTGGTCACACATAGTGGTGGGCGAAGTGGCCCCAATTCGCTCCTTGAAGTGATTCGCAGAGTGAAGGTTAATTCGCGGAGTGCTCCGCAATGCGAAGCGGAGTACTTCGCATTATAATGGGTAACGTGAAGTCCATTGAAAACAATGACTTTGCATTACTCTGCCTTCCCAAACCACTACTCCACCAATTTGTAAAGGCGAAGTACATTGAAAACAATGTACTCTGCCTCACTTCACCTTGTTTTTAAGCTCCAAAGGTGAATTTTGCAGTGATTCATGGGATTTCAGGTCACATGGGCTCTAGATTGTTCTGCACAGCCTCAGTTTGGAGTAGTGTGTGTAGGAAGCTGTAGGAGACAATCTGCTCTGAGAGCTCTCTGCGATTCAAACCTTCTAAAAGCTGTTAAAAAAGCCTTTTTGGGTCATTTGTTTTGCTGAAACTTTAGCTCATCAATTATAGGAAACCCTGTTGTGCTCATATCATTGAGCGTTTATTGTTTGTGTGTGGATTTTGAATGTTAATGTACAATATTCAGTCTGTGTACTGAGAGACAGTGGAAGTGTGCTTTGGGGGAGGGGCATATCTGTGGTATAGGTAGATTAACTTAGAGAAAAAGACAGTGCTTTCTGTTTTGGTGATATTTTTCTTGTATAACTGTGTTAATGTATGCACAGTAATATTTTCAATAATTCTTGCCATTTTTTTGCTGATTGTTGTGGTGCAGCAGTGCATAATTTTAGTTTGTTTAAAATATGTGGTTATATCACTGAAGTTTTCAGTTTGCTACGCATTACTTAGTGTGTGTGTGAGTATGTGTGTGACGCATGTCATCAAATCAAACACCTTTTATTGTGCCACATAATTTCAGCAATGTGAACCTGCTATCCACTGCAGCTGTGTAATTTTTGTACTTCTTTGTGTTATCTTTACTGGTACTAGTACTTGTGGCTGTACCGTGGCCCACCCCAACCAGCAAAGGAATTCTTTTCCAGATTTGAATTTCTGATGGTGAGCACCGGTTAGGAGTTGTGCCTTTGCATCTGCATCTCTTCAGTGCGCAGTGCAATCTTAATCTGTCTGTGAATTTGCATCTCTTTAGGGCCCAATCTCCATCTTTAACTTAAGTCACAGTTTCTTTGGCTTCCCTTCAGAGTACTGGACAGGTGTGGTGCATAATTCTGCATAAACATTGTACTCATTAATATGAATTTTTAAGTCAGGACCATCATCACGAGTCACTCGTGTTACAAATCACATTCTTCATCATCACTGTCACAAATGCAGTCACAAATCATGATTTACGATTACGTCATGAATCACAACATTAATCTTTTTTAATAGTTACATGGATGTATTGTAAGCCTGTTTTGTAGTATCTCTCCATGCTTCACCACCCCACCATTGTACTCATTAATGAGTGTTTTTAAGTTGGGGAGTTTTGTGCAACACCTTATGGAAGCCTGGGGGAGTACAGCCATAGGCATTCGCATTTCTTCATCATAACTGTCACAAATGCAGTCACAAATCACAATTTATGATTACATCACTAATCACAACATTAATTATTTTACTAGATACTTGGATGTACTGTAAGCCTGTTTTGTAGTATCTCTCCAGGCTTCACCCTCCCACCATTGTACTCATTAATAAGTGTTTTTAAGTCATGGATTTGGACAGTGTCTGCAGTACATACAGACTGGAAAGAAGACTGACTGCACACATGCAGTTTAGCACAGTATACTTGCACTGCTCAGAATACAAAGTGTCACACATACGGAAGACAACAAAAAAGGGCATAATTACCTACAAGGGTCGGGGATGGTGGAGCAATGCATTTTATAACACAGCAAGGAAGGTGTGGGGGGGCACATGGTGTGAGGAAAAAAAAAACTAATGTGGAATCCCATGGTGATCCAGTAATAGTTCCAGCATGGACATAATTTACAACTGATGTCCCTCTATGCCATCCAGCTGCTGCTGCACAGCACTCACCCTCTCATTGTTCTCCTCAACAGCACTCCAGAGAACTGCCAAGTCAGCCTGTGTTACACGTAGTTCTCTGGGTCCACACATTCTACAGGCTGACCTGCTGGTGGTGGTGGTGGTGGGGGGTGGGGGTGCTGGTGGAGAAGCAGGTGCTGCTGTGGCCCTCCTCTTCTCAGGGATGCTGCCATGCACAGCTGCACCCTCTGCCACAGAATGGCCAGCAGGTGCAGGCATGGTCTGTTCTGTGGCAGCCTGCCACTCCAACTGGTGGTGATTGAGCATATGGGTTTGCTGGCCACCAGTCCCCAGGTGAGTCCCCTTGGGGCCACGGTGCACCTCCACTTCACATAGGCGGCACTTGACCATGCTGCTGTCCCCCCCGACACAGTCAAAAAACTGCCAAACAATGGAGGTGTGGGGAGGACCAGGCACAGGCTGGGGAGGGCCAGATGAACTGGCAGCTGACTGGTCATGGTGCTGAACAGGGATGGGATCCACACCTGGGCCCGGGGGAACAGGCACATCCTGCTCCAGAGGACCTGGTGCTGGATTTGGTGGTGGTGGTTCAACTGCCTCAGAGTCAGGACAGGAGGCAGTGCTGCTCCTGCTTCCGGGGGAAGGGGACAAACAACTAACTACTTATAAAGGTAAGAAAAATAAAATTTACAGAAAGAACAAACTAAGTAAAAAAGAGTACAGAAAACACAAAAAAATGTAGCTTTTAAAATAGCTGTTGGGCCTAAATCAAAGTTTAAATCTCCTCCTCACTCTGATCTCAAAGTATCAGCAGTCACAAAACACACTCCTCTCTCTCCGTATGCACAGGAGAAAGTAAAAGTGTCTGCTTGTATGACTCACTTCCTTCCTGCCTAGCTAAAGAGCATGTGACTTACAGTACTGTAAGCCATGTGATGTGTGGGGGGGCTACCAAATCTGGAACACCAAGTGGATCACTTAGAATCATAATGAGGAATGCGAAGTCCATTAAAAACAATGGCTTTGCCTTACTTCGCATTGCCATTCCACCTTAACGTGAAGTGGTAATGACAAGGCGGAGTGAGCACTTTGCATTGCCCACTCCGCGTAGCAGAGTGGCAACACGAAGTGCCCACTTTGCGTTCACTTCGCCGGTGGAATTTAAATTCGCTGCATCTCTAGTCACACATAGAATGAAAATACATTTTGCTAATTTATTTTTCTTAGATTTTATCTATTTATGATTTTGATCATATAGCATACATCTTGCTTATTAGATATTTCATGTAATGTCATTTTGCTGTATTTTGTGGTTTTACACCCTATCTGTAATCCAAGTTGGGTACCCTATGTAGTGATGTACAGTACTTGTAATGTCTTTTTTATGATATAATAAACTAAATAAAAAGATTACACAGAAAAAATAAATAACACTCTATTTTTTAAAGAGTTATTGTTTGGTAAAGGTACACCAACCCAAAGATAATTTGCAGGTGTGTCCCAGGTGCATAAGGAGGTTAAGTACCAAACCCTCCTTTGACAAAAATAAAGCATCTCATCACACTACTCCTACTCCTGTCAGGGGACATAGAGGCAAACCCCAGCCCAAACCCCTCAAATACAAATACCCACTCCCACTTCTCTTTCCCCAAAAGCCTCCGTATCCTGCACCTAAACACTTGCAGCTTATTATCTAAAATCTCTCTGCGGCAACCAATTGCTCTAACACAGCGCCCTGACATCCTAGTCATTTCCAAAACTTGGCTAAAACCTCATCACACTGATGTGGAAGTATCCTTACCAGGGTACACAATAATCAGGCATGACTGGCCAGGCAAAAAGAGAGGCGGTGGCACGGCTATGTACATCGCCAATAGTCGTCAGTTCACAATAGTGGACATCCCCTCACTCCCTGGAAACACAGACTATACTCAACAAACTCTCACTCCCTAGTTCCACCCCCATATACGTGGCAGGCTCGTACTGCCCCCCCACACACCACCCGAGGATATCCTCTCCCACCTGATCACCTTACAGTCCTTAGCTGTTGGGGGTGAGCTCCACGCCACCGGCGATTTTAACACAAACTGGCTAGTTCCTGACAAAGCCCACCTAAAGATCAAAATTAAGGCCCTGAACCTCACTCAACTCATTGCTGATCCCACCAGACTAAATCACAAGACACAAAACTACTCCTTACTGGACTGGGCTCTCACCTCCCACCCCCACAGGATTCTAAGTTCAGGCCTGCTACCCGATTCCATAAGCGATGATCACATGATTTTCATGATCAGAAAGGTGCATTGCCCCACTGCCCCCCCCAAGACACTGCATACCAGGTCCTATAACTCTCTCAACTTATCATCTCTCCTGTCAGACTTAGGACATGTAAACTGGTCTTTTATCCCCGAGGCATCTTCCATTGACACAGCCTTTGAGGCATTCAAAAGCAGTTTCCTTAAAGTCTGGGATAAACATGCCCCCCTACGTACGAAAAGAGTTAGAGGCGCACATCTCCCCTGGATCACGGCAGACATAATCAGAAAATGCCACTCCAGGGACCATGCCTGGAAAGCCATAGAAATTGGGCACACAGGCATCCCTCACTACATATAGATCCCTCTGAAATGCATGCACAAACAGCATCCACCAAGCCAAAAAGAATTACTTCCTATCAGCTATTAACAAAAACATAAATAACCCAACTGATTTCTGGAAATCACTCAAATCCCTGCTCTCCCCCCCACTCAACCCCCAACCCCTACAATATCAGCCCAGGGCTCCCTCATCTCCCACCCCATCTGCATAGCTGAGCCTTTAACACCCACTTCTCCAGCTGTGCAGACAAGCTCCTGTCCTCCCTCCAGTATATTCATCCCCCAGTCCCCCCCACCACACATGCCGCCCTCAAACTGCCCCCCAGTCCTGCCATTCTCATTCCGCCCAGTATCACAAGCAGAAGTCTTCCACTCCTTACGGGCCCTGAATCCAAACAAAGGCAAATGCCCAATGTCCCTGGATGCAAAGATGCTCTGCCTATCCGCCCCAGCCATAGCCATCCCTCTAGCCACCCTTTTCAACCTCTCCTTCTCTTTGGGCAAGCTCCCTATGGCCTGGAAGCTGACCACCATTATACCTCTGCCAAAAGGTGGTGACCCTTCCTCCCCAGGCAACTATAGACCCATCTCCCTACTACCTATCCTGGCCAAATTACAGGAATGACTAGCCCTGTCCCAACTCACTCCTTACCTGGATGCCTATTCCTTTTTCACACCTTTCCAATCTGGCTTCCGTAAATCACACTCAACCATCACCTCCCTGCTACGTGTCACTGGTGACATTCTCACGAGCATGGACAAAGGAAACATCACCTCGGCCATCTTTATTGACCTAGCAAAGGCTTTTGATACCGTCTCCCACTCCCTATTCCTCTCCAAACTCACAGATGCAGGGCTCTCTAAACCAGCCACTGAATGGTTCCATGACTACCTAGTGGGCAGGAAACAAACAGTCAAACTTGCCTCACATATCTCAAACCCCCTGCCAGTCACTGCCGGTGTCCCCCAAGGATCTGTCCTAGGTCCCCTACTTGTTTCCATCTTTCTAAACGACCTCCCATCAGCATGCTCCCACTCATCCATCCAGATGTATGCGGACGACACTGTCCTATATGCCTCAGGTCCTACAACATGCAGCGTAGCAACCCTCCTTCAGGAAGATTTCTACGCCATCCAGAACTGGTTCAGGTCAAACCAGTTATTCCTAAACTCTAAAAAAACCATATCACTAACATTTGGCTCCCAACAAAGACTCTCCCACCAAGTTCCCTGCCCCCCTTTCAAAACCTTGGACAGGACTCCTCTGGAGAATTGCACTAGCTTCAGATATCTAGGTGTCTGGCTAGACCAACACCTAGATTTCACCTCTCACATCGACTCTTTATGCAAGATGCTGCTCCCAAAACTTGGTGCACTATACTGAAACAAAAGCAGCCTCCCCACACAGACAAAACACACCATTGTCCAAAAAATGATTCTTCCCATACTCGACTATGGCGATATAGTATACACCATCGTCCCCGTGTCTGCCCTGGCCAGTCTAGACACCCTGTTCCACTCTTTCTGTCATTTCATCCTGAACTGCCCACAATCTACACACCACTCTAACCTCTAAAGCTCTTTAACCCTGCTGTCCCTCCATGATCACAGACTAACTAACTGTGCTAGGTTTGCAGCCAAATATTGGTCCCTCTCCCTTCCCCCTTACCTGTCCTTTACCCTCTCCCAACAACCTCTACCTGCGTACTCCCTCAGGAGCATGGACCCAAGACTACTACACATCCCGTTTATGTGCACAACCAAAGGCCAGGCCGCTTTTAACTGCCGAATCCCACAGATCTGGAATGCCCTAACTGCCCCCACAAGACACACACCAAATCCCTACCATCGCAACCAACTACTCAGAGCACATTTCTCCTCCAGCTGCTCCTGTTTCAATTAGAAATTCTGCAATAATGTTGTTATAACCTAAATGTATTGTAAAGTACACGACCCTCAAATTATTTACACTGTATGTATGCTACCTCTGTCTGTAATTTCTCCCAAATGTTTAAGGTGTAAGCTTGTTTTTGCATTTTGTACTATTTATGTATTAATTTCATGTTATGTATTGGGTCCCGGCCCCCAGGTCACATCTGGAATCGAGCATGTTGCTCAGTATGCCTTCCTGGTAAAACTCATAAATAAATAAATAAATAATTTGCTCAGGGTCACACTATATGTAAGTGAAGGTTGTGTGATTCAAACCCAAGTTTGCTGGGTCTCCAGGATCACAGCTCTGACTTTTAAGTTACACTAACTAAAAAAAAGTAGTTTTTACATGACAGACCCACACATATTTAATTTTTCTCCTTACAAGGCGTGGCCATCAGTAGCAGCAGAAAAGCTGCAATGGAGTATTGTCAGATGTACAAGCTTACATTTCTTAATGAAATCTTTAAAATAGAAGTGCAATACACTATGTGATGCTCCATAAACATTTTCATGAACATATTTAGAAAGCTGAGACAATATACTGTACAGAGGGAGACATAAGTTCCGTGGCTGACCTGATGGATAATCCATCGTAGTCTTAGGAGCAGTGACCGCAACTCTTGGTGCAAGTTATTTCACTGATTTACAGTGCTAACATGCCTGGTCTCAAAAGATTGGTGCTATAGTTATCTATCAGTTCTGGAGCCACTGGTGTTATGGATCCAGTGCTCCATACCACAATATTGCTTCATCACAGTTAGATAAAAAATGTAACCACTTTCTAGCCAGATTATTTGAGTGTATTGTATATTATCTCTTCACTCTCTCCATGAGCTTGCATAGGAGATTGCCCATAGTGATAGACAAGTAATCAGTGGTCATTCTATTTGGCATTTTGAAAGATCAGTATAATTAGTGGGCAAGGTGCTTCTCTTTTATTGACTTTATGAATATGATAAACTTTTGTACTAGCCACTCTATTGGTTTTTGTATAATTCTGTGTTCTAACTTGCTATCCACGGGTTTCATTCTTTATGAGTTTATCTAGACCTAGGTTGTAACAGTGCAGCAGTGATAAATTCTGCAGTGCTTCCTTAAAGTGCTTCTGCTTGGTGCTTAGTGGTGGCAGTTGGAATCTTGGTCAAGGATGCTTTGCAAAACTGATGCAAAGAAATGGTATAACATTTGGAGTACAGTACATTTCAAAAAGACAGAGGTGCTATAATACTAGAGATACTGGGATGCTACCTCAACCACTCCATGCTTGTTCCAGTGGTTAACCTTATCTGGGGGTACAGCTACTTCAGATCACATTATCAACATGAGTTTTTCCATATCTGGAATTAATTGTCCGTCTCTGGGGTTATAATATCTGCAGACAGTTGCAATTTTAGATACAGGTTTTATTTGTCCAGAACAGATAGTGAAGTATACTGGTCATTATTCTGATGGATTATCTTGATTATCTAGATTATCTTGGAACATATGGGCACAATTACTCACTTGTAACTCCCCGGTCTCCTCCTTTTTTTGTTAGTTTAAATACGTAAACACACATTTAAACTAACAAAAAAGGGGGAGACTGGGGAGTTACCCAGGTCTCTTATTAATAATCTTTGCCTAAGACATAGCACTAAAGTAAATATCCTCACTTTTAATGCATGATCAATGAACATCTCTAAGTATGCTGAGCTTGAAGTATTAACTCAGACTCTGGACCTGGCACTAATAGCCATTACGGAAACTAGGGGTAACTCAGAAAAAGAATGGATTGCTGAACTTCCTGGTTATAAACATTATTATAAAAACAGAGAGAACTCAAAAAAAGGTGGCGGGGTTAGCTTATACACAAGAAAAGATATTCAATCTTATGAGCTAGAAACAAACATACAAACTGAAAGTGTATGGGCCTATATTAGACCCAAAGGCACTTATCAGTTACTCATAGGAACTTGCTAGCGACCACCATCATCTGACATAAACTCAACTAGACAACTAGCTGAAGAGATTAATCAACTAGCACACAAAGACACAGTTCTTATATTGGGGGATTTCAACCTTCCCACCATTAACTGGGACACCCTATCTGGTACAAACCAACATGACGATCAACTGCTTTCAGTCATTATAAACTTAGTTCTCAAACAAATTATAAGGAAGCCAACAAGGGGAAAAAATATTCTTGACCTAGTAATAACAAACTTAGAAACCCCTATATCTCATTCAAGGATTCTAGCTCTCCTAGGTAACAGCGATCATATGTCTGTATTTTTTCCATGCAGTTTCCTCCTCAATCTAAAACTAACCAACTTAAAGTAAAGCAATATCATAAGGCTAATTTTAACAATATAAATTGTTTTTTAAACTCATTAAACTGGGAACAGATTCTTCTCCCCTTAAGAACTGAGGAAGCATGGGACTTCTTAAAAGACAAAATACTTCAACTTGAAAAACAATATGTACCTGAAAAAAACAAATACAACAACAAAGGACAAATTCCACAATGGTTCAATATCAATATTAGAAAACTAATTTCACAAAATAACAAGCTTTTTTCTAAACTAAAAACAATGTCCACTATCTCAAAAAGACTCAATAATGGTAACATACAGAGAAACAGTCAAAAACTTGAAAAAAAAATTACTCTGGCTAAACGTAATTTAGAATTTAAAATAGCACATACAAAAGATTGTCTCAAGGCTCTATATTCTTACCTAAATGAACAAAATGGTAATAGCAACTTAATTGGACCATCAATTATTAATAAACAAACAATAACATCTGATGCAGCAACAGCAATAGAAGTAAATAATTATTTTTCGTCAGTTTTTGTTCAAGAGTTAGTCCCTTTATTTACCGTAGCAACATCAAATGTTGAAACACAGAGGATTTCAACTCAGGACACATTGACAGTACTGGACACTTTAAAACAACATACTAGTCCAGGTCCAGATAACATAACTTCAGGATTTCTTATGTACACAAAGAATTCCATTATCTTACCTCTATCAATTATCTTTAACAAATCTCTTCAAGAATCAATAGTACCTGAGGACTGGCATTCTGCTATAGTCACACCTATTTATAAAAAAGGGCTCCCATTCAAAAACTGAAAACTATCGTCCTATTAGCTTAACCTCAATACCATGTAAGCTAATGGAAAGAATTATTAAACAAAAACTAGAAAATGAAATGTTAACTTTAAATATTAAAGATGAATATCAACATGGGTTCAAACCAGCTTCTTCATGCACTACAAACTTACTCTCCTTTTACAATTATATTAGTTATAATTTGGATTGTAATACACCTATGGACATCATTTTGCTGGACTATATTAAAGCATTTGATAAAGTTTCACACCCTATTTTGATTAACAAGCTTAGTAATATGGGTTTTTCATTTTTGCTAATTTCCTGGATAGGCCAATGGCTGAATAATAGAACTCAGAGAGTCAGGGTAAACTGTCAGACACAAGGGATGTGGCCAGTGGGGTTCCTCAGGGCTCAGTGCTTGGGCCTACTTTGTTTAACTTATTTATAAGTGATGTGTATTTTGACCAATAACATCATGGTCAAATTTGCTGATGACACCCAACTTGAGGGAAAGGTTAATACCCAGAGCAACGGATATGGACTACAAACCGATTTAGCTTTAATAGAACACTGGGCACTTATTAATAAAATGCATTTTCACATATCTAAGTGTGCAGTATTACATCTGGGAAAAAACAATCCCGGACAAATATACTATCTGAACAATACTATCATTAGAACTTCAAATGCAGAAAAAGATCTGGGAATACTAGTCAACGATAAATTAACCTCAGCTACCCACTATACCAAAATAGCAAATCAGACAAATGCATTACTTTGCAGAATTGCCAAAACCTTTGTGTCTAGATCAGAGCGATATCTGTTGTCCCTTTATAGATCTCATATCAGGCCCCACTTGGATTATGGTTCACCTTTTTGGAGCCCCTATTTAAAAACAGATGTTAATAGAATTTAACAAGTTCAACATAGAGCCACCAAACTTATTCCACACTTAAACTACTTGGATTATAATACTAGACTACAAAAATCAGGACTCTATACTCTTAAGCAAAGAAGAATCAGAGGTGACCTACTTCAGCTTTTTAAAATTCTTGGACACTCGGAACAAATGCTGACATGTGGTATTGAATACTCCACAAGAAAAACTGTGGCAAGACAGCTGGAAGTAATGAGAGCCAATAGTAATAAAAGACTGAACTACTTTACCATCAGAACATCTAGATTAAGAAATACATTACCTCAGGATATCGTTGATTCACCAAACATTGTAAATTCAAAAACAAATTAGATAAATGGTTGGTAGAAAGGGTTTTGGGTTAATGTTCCATGTATATGGAGGACAATCACGATGGGCAAACCACCTCCTTTTGTCCTATATACTAAAGTACCAAAGTATTCAGGTCACTTGTCCCAGCTAGGCTGGATAATAGGGAGTACAGTAGGTTCCACTTATACCATGCATATTTAGTGCATACAGTCATGTATGCCTGCTCTTGGTGGCTTTGACTGTATCCACTACAGAAATAGGAATCTGGATTACCCTAGTTCAGAGCTCCCATTATCCATATTATGCCATCCAGAGTTCATGAAATCCAAGGGTATCTGGAGGAGTCAATGGATTAGTCAAGCACCTCCACGAAGAACACCTTGTTAGAGTTTTTAAACTCAAGTCTTCACATTCAGGCTTCTCATAACTTTTCAAGAAAGCCATTGTTTGGAATATGTCTCTATGTGTAGCAAGGCATTCTGTCACTGTAATTTTTAGAGTATTGTTTGCAGGGCACCTATGAGTTACAACAGTGTGACAGGTGTCGGGTCTATCCCAAATAGGGTATCACTGTGGAATATTTAAGGAGTTGTTATTTTTTTGATTTAGACACATTTCAGCTAATATTTCACATATTGTCTGTATACATCTTCCCTTTAATCTTCATAGCTATGCATACTTATGTAAATGCAGGGTTGCTGTCCTCTAAATTTCTGTCTTCTCTGGCTGCCTGTCTATGCCTGACATTATAAATTACGCATTTGTTTAGGACATCGTAATCATTTCCTTAACCACAGATTGGGATCTCGCAAGCAGAGGACTGTGATGCCAAGTGTAGAGAAGCAACCAGAGCAGATTTTTACAGGAAATGGAATTGTTTTCATGTCAGTGTTTCTAGTTAAAAGTAAAACAGTAGAAGCTAAAAGCAGAATATTGAAAAAATATGAACTGACATGTTTCTAAAAATAAACTTCTTTCAAAGTTTCCTGAGACTGCTGGGGTACTTTCAGACATGCAGAATGGACTTGTCCAGGATTATGGATCTTATACTGACTGTGTATTTTTTCTAATGAGTCAAACACCCTTTTGTCCTTGATGTGTTATCTCCTTATGTCTGTACCATCATAGCTATTGTCGCAGGAGCCATGTTTTACTTTTGCTGGGGGTAGGGAGACCTTAATAAATGGCTAGGGTTTTGTATGCTGTTACTTTTAAAAGCTCAGTGACATTTTGAGGTTTATATAGAGAATACTGGATGGGCAACTATGCACAACCAGTGTGTTCTGCCACAGAGGGGTTCTGATTCCCTCTGACCTCATGAGTGAAGCTCGAGAGGTCCATGGGAACCAGAACCCCGAGGTGACAGAACACACAGGTTGTGCATAAAGTTGCTCACCCCGTATTTTTTATAGTGTATAGTAGTACTATGTGAAATATGTGCTTTGTGTTTTTTTTCCTTTTGCTTTTTCATAATGAAACTGACTTGAAAATTCTCTAGAGGTTCTAGAATGCTGTCACCACAGAATTAGAGGAAAGCAACAATGTGCCAGGATTCCAGGTGGTTCTGCTGCAGTAGTGACATTTCTACTGAGGCAGAACAACATAATGACATCACTACTGCAGCAGAACATAGAGGATTGTGTATAAGCAAGCATACACAACAAGGTAGTTGTGATCGAGAGGTTTCCGTGGTAACCAGAGACCTTGAGAGCGCAGCTCGAGAGGTCCATTACCACGGAAACCTCAAGATCTCACATCTGCCTTGTTTGTGTATGGTTGCTCATACACAATCTTTTATAGTGTATGGGCAACCATAAGCAGTACTCCGTGAACCCCAGAACAAGTCTATGGCCAAAAAAAAGGCTTACTTCAGTGTCTGCCGCTGCATGCTTGCTTCTGTGTTGCTGTGGGCCACTCAATTGCGCATGCGCAACTGCGTTCAATCTTGTTGTGCTGCACTGATGATGTACTCGGTGCAGCACAACAAGATTGTGATGCACCGAGTGCAGCACAACAATGCTATTCCAGGCATGGATTTCCATGCGGAACAGCATTCCACCATACACTATAAGCATATTCCAGGCATGGAATTTCATGCATAACAGCATTCCACTATACACTATATTAAAGATAAAACACAGCAATCCAACTGGTGAGTGAGCAACCACACTGCTATCTGTCAGTGTCACCAAGCTTAGTTTACTTCTCAGTATGGATCTGTACAACACAGTCCCAGTAACAAAAACTGTGCCCATTTTCTGAGCTCCAAGGTTGAGGGCCCTGGCATGGGGCTTGCCAGGACACAAACCTCACTAGGGTATATGGGTAATATGGTTTCAGTGCCACCAGTCAAAGTATACAATGGGCTAGATGATGATTTGGGTTCTGCCCTCTGGGATGCAGTTCCTTCCCAGCACCCACCTTAGAGGTTGCCCACCCATGCACTGGTACATACAACAATGCAGGTCCTCATGTATACTTATCAACTCTATAGTACTTCAACTCTATAGCAGCCAGTAACCACACAAGTTGTGCAGCAGAATACAAGTTTACTAACCAGCAACTAGTACCTCTGGAGGACATATAGAATTAGCACAATGCAAGTTGTTACACAGCTCTTCTAGGACCTGCTACCCCCATACAGCATATACCCCACAAAAGAAGTGTTGTAACCAGTCACTATAGTTAAATCTGGGGTGCCACTTACAATAGGTAAAGTCTGATGCAGGCTGATGTCATTGCCCAGGATGCTGGGTTGGAGCTCAAGTGGGCCGGCTTCAGTTAAACAGACTCCCTCAAAGAGGTCATGGGTCCACATGCATGCGTAAACTGTAAAACCCCAAATTGTAATCCACTATGAAAAATAAAGTTACTGATTCTTGTCCGCTTTAAAATAAGGCAAAGACTGATGACAATGCAATTTAAAGTGATGAACTTAGCTGTTGAAATTCGGTGTCCACACCCCAGTTGGGCTTCAGTTCTTTTCCAGTACTGAAGGTGATGGTCCTCTGCAGGAGAAAAAAGATATCTGGGCAGTCTCCTCAGACTCCTGATTGCATGAGACCAGAAGAATACAGGCTAGCAGGAAAATTTCTCCTGGTGCAGACAAATGGAAATACAGTTCTTGGGCCTACCCTTTATTCTAGTGCCCTAATGCAACTTGCAACTGAAAACTATCCTGCTCTATGCCACGGCTCATAGCCAAAGTATTAAACAACACAGTTACCAGAATGGGTGCTGCCACAGTCTCTGCAGTCCATGTCTTTCCAGGGAAATTACAGCTCTCTAGAATGCTTGCCAAAATGCTAAACTCTCACCTGACATAATCTCACATCTTACGGAGTCTCGCTTACAGGGGGATCCTGCCTGTCTAGTTTGCAGACTACGGCCTAATAAGAAAGGACACAGTAGTGAGCAGTTTTTGCCTAGATCCTCCAGTCACTCTCTCTGTGTCTGCCCAAAAAGCATACAGAAGACAAAGCAGAGACCCTTTTATTGTCAGGATCCAGGGGCATCCCAATTGACTGAAATGCTATGTCAGTTTTGTTGTGGGGACCTCTATTAACTGAAATAAAGACACCAAAACTGCAGGCTATTGTTTGGTGGACTGGGAGTGGCAAAGATTACTGTCATTGCTGCCCCCAGTCTGCTAGAGTAAACATTGGCTCAAAACTCCAGCAGCAAACCATAGCTCCTCCTGGAGCACAGTAGAAGTAAGCCCCGAATTAACAGGGGGCTAAAATTGTCATACCTTTTCCACCTGCCGACACTCCCAGATCCCAGAAAAAGGGTCTGTCATGGCAGCATCAGAATGATACATGGAGTGACTGTCAAACAACTGGGTTTGCAAAAAAGTCTACAGTTTTGTATTGTATTGCATCCCAATATTAATTCACCCTGTAACAGAGTGAAAGCAACTGTACATTGAAATTACCTGCTAAACTAGCACGTTCAGACCAACTGCAGACTGCAGTAGAATGATCCTCAGCTCCTAGTAAATATAATGTCCCCTCCCAACTACAGAAACCACATCATCCAACACAGTAAATGGAACCACAGACATCCCTGTACTCACTCAGCTCCTGACCCCTACCCAGCAGTAATATCTCTATGACCTCTGGCCCTCTCCTGGTCACTATATGCATACTATATTCCCGATCCTATAAAATCCCATAAATATTTTAAATTCCTCACTGCATTCATCCAAAAACTCTACCTCACTGGGGTGTAACCAGGAACTTTAAACTTGTGTCCTCTTCTGCTCCCCCCAACATAAAAATAAATAATACTGTCTGACAGCATGGAGATGACAGATATGGATGGCACCTCATCAGATCTTCAGCAGACCATGCTGAAGCTACAGCCTGGGCCTTGGGACCTAAGCTGGCTAGGATCAAAGACTCGCCTACACCTCCGGTGGCATCATCAGTGCCAGTGCTTACCTCAGGGAGATTCCTATTGGAGCTCAACACTATCAAGAAGGCTATATTTGCTCAGACGATGGGCTTTCAAACCCTTTGACCTGCTCTGCAGGAGCATACTAAATGGACTACTGACACAGAGGCTAGAGAGCTCTGTCAAGGACTGGCAGGCCCACACAGATTTAAAGTTTGTTGCCCTGCGTCGTAAAGTTAGCCAACTAAAAAAATGGTTCGAGGAACAGGAAGCCCACAGCCATAGAAATAATTTCGTTTTGGTCAGCCTTCCAGGACATGCAGAGGGTTCAGACACATTTGCTTTTATTTTTATTTATTTTTATTTTAGTCTTTGGTAACCGGGTAAGGCCCACTAGGCACCATTGCCTGTTTTCAGGGGCAGCCTGGGAGCACTGGGTGGTTAAGTGACTTGCTCAGAGTCACACAGCATGCAAGTGGAGGTTGTGAGAATCAAACACAAGTCTGGTCTGCTGGATGTATCAAGCTCATTCACACACCTCGTTCCTCTAACCTCTAGGCTATACTGCCAACCCAACTGTGCCATTTATACAACGGTTGTACCAAAATGTAGCTGGCCCCTCCCCAAGTGGTCCTACATATATTATTGAATGGGCACACCAGGCCTTACGGCCAACTCCTGTGGAGGTGGAGTGGATCAGACTGATCATTTTTTGGCTACTTAATTATCTGGATAAAGTTCATAGCCTACAAAAGGTGAAAGATGTGCATGCTATACACTGGGAGAGCAGGAGGCTCCATTTATTTCAATATTTCAGTCCACAAGTCTGGGCCAAGAGAAGTGGCTTACTGTGAGTTACAATCTAGGGTAATTGCAGCTTAAATCAAATTCTGAGTTATATGCCCTGCTAGACTTATTGTTACAACCCCCAAGGGTCAGAAACATTTTCACTCAGTGAACCAGGTGGCACAGGAGTTGCCCTCGTTCTTTTCCTGACTCCTTCCTGGTGCCGGGACCCGATGTGGAGAAGGCTACATGACTTTGGAGATTGTTTGATGTTGGAGCTTCTTGCCATTGTCTGTGGACACTGTTGCTGATTCTAAATAATTTTGTTTGCTTGCACTTTGATATACCAAACTGGTTGAGATCTGGTGTTTTAATTTGATTTGCCTGCTTAACTGTCTTACGGTATGGCTTATTATTTGCTCTGCCTAGATTGTTGGGAGAACGGTTTTGGCTCAGCATTAGCAATTTAATATGATGCCACCAATATGGCTCATATGGCAGTGCTAGATTTCGTGCCATTTGTATAGTGCATAGTGTCTGCCTTTGGGTTATTCTTAGACTTTGCAGGAACGAGTATATGTCAAACTCTTTTGCTGGTTGAAGTTACTTTTTCTTTTCCAGTGGGTACAGCCAGCCATACAGATACAGTACTCGACTATTCTGAGCTCCTGGTACTCTTTTCCTTTTTCTTCCTATTAGTGCCTTTGAGCTAAGCTCTGCCTTTTCCATAGCAACATCACTGGACACAGAAGCACTGTGTGGATATTTCCCATGTGCAAGCAGTTTTGGAACACGGACTTCAAAGTATGCTTGGCTGCTTTAATACTTCAATGGGACTTTGAATTACTTTTATACTATTAATTGCATGGACATGGGGAGCCAGATATGGTTTCTTTATCTAGTTATTGCATATTTTATTTAGCTAATGAAGCTCAGATACTGTATGTCCGATACATTTTCAATTGGTATGACTAAGGGGTTGCTTGGGTCCCATCTATTCTTGATTACATGTAGTGAGGTGGTATTAGTCCTATTCTCTGTTATTTGTTTACCTCTAGGAGTGAGAGGGGCCATGGAGAGGGGATGGGAAGGGGAGAGAGGGGAACAAAAATAACTTTTGTTTGATGAGGGGCGAGGGTGATTTAAAGGTCTCCATTGATATTGCCTTTCCTCTTCCACTTCTTCTATTGATGTTCATTATAGTAGTTTTGTCTTTTCATTAGGATTGACGACAAACCACAAAGCAGTTTTATGCCTCTCCCTTTCCTTCCCTCCTCCTCTCCTCTCCTCTCCTCTCTTCCCTTCCCTTCCCTTCCCTTCCTTTCCCCTACTCAGCTACTTTTATTAAGGGGATATTATGCTATTTTGGGGCTTTTATCTTAACACCCTTATGACAATGCATGTTGGCTAGTTAACTCCCGGTGGAAGCTTGATCTTACTCTGTTGCTGGCCATTCATGGGCTGGAGAGATAGGAGCGGATGTAATGACCCTCAGAGAGAGTGAGTGCTTTTGATTATGGGTTCTCAGTTGTTTTTAATTGTTGCTAATTGGTTGTTACTCTATATTTTGGGGGGCTTGTTATGGGGGGTGAGTTGCGGGCTCATTGGGGTCCTTGGTTGTGGATGTGGGAGGACCTATGGGAGGCCAGATAGTAGTGCCATCTCATTACAATAGTTATGGGTAACCCTTGGAGATTTATTACTAGGAGGGGGACAAGTGAAACAGAAGTGTCTTTGTATTTTACATCACATTAAGAAACATGGTGTTCTGATCGCTTTCATTCAGGAAACGCATTTCATGCATGAGCAGGTGTTCGCTTTCCATAGTGAATGGGTGGCTTATGCATTTGAAGCTGGCAACAGCATCAGACAGTGGTGGCAATTGTGCTCACCAGGTCAAACTCCTTTTGATGTATTAGGGAGGTTTGTGATGGGGATGGATGACACATTTTGCTTCATGGGCAGCTGAGACAAATGGAGGTTTTACTGGGTTCCATTTATGGTACAAATATAGATTCCCCCTCTTTCTTTACTGAATTGGACATAGAACTGGTGCCTTTTATTAATATACCAATAATATTGGGAGTGGACTGGAATCTTGTGTTTCAGCCTGGCTTGGACAGAACCTATGGGACACAATGTGGTCTTTCTTACAGTCAAAGAGCCCTATGGGACTTATGGGTCACTTAGGGCTCTTGGATCCATGCTGGTTATATCTTATTACCTGAGTTTATACATATCATTCCATTCCCTACTACCATGACTAGTTTATGTTTTAGTTATTCAGGAACTTACCCCGTATCTTCACAATTGTGAGACTGAGGTACAGGTCCTTTCGAACCATGCACCAATCACCTTACAGCTCTAGATAGGGCAAGGAACAGTCAGGGAAAAGACTTGGTCTCTTAACCCACAACTACTTAAAGACCCTTGCCTTGTAGATAGATTGCAACAATATATTTAAGTGTCTATACAACATAACTTAGGCATGATATCTAGCCTGGAACAGGTATGGGGAGCCATCAAATGTATGTGGCACAGGAAGATAATTCGCTTAGCCACTATACAAAACAAAGAAAGAGAGCAACAGGTGATCCACCCCTTAGAGATTTTTAAATACTGAAAGATATTTAAAGCCTACCACCCCCACCCAGTTATGGACTAAGTTATCTCAGTTGAGAGCGCAATATTCTGATCTTCTTCAAGAAAAAGCTGAACATGCTATTTTTAGAGTTAAGGTCTCTTACCTTGGTCAGGGAGAAAAAGCAGGCTGATTATTGGCTCTTAGTCTTCAACAGCAAGAAGTTAAATAGGTGATTACTTATCTTAAAACTCAGGACAGTGAGAAGCCTATTACTGATTCTAAAGCTATGATTGATGTTTTTGAGAATTTTAGCAACAGCTTTATGTAGATGAGTTGGAGGGGGTTGATGCTGGTGATGCCATGAGGGATGTTCGGGAAGGTATACAGTTACTCCAATTGTCAGAGATGCGATGACAGTTCCTTGAGGATCCAGTAAATGAGGCTGAGGTTCGAGCTGCCAATGGATCCCTGGCTCTAGATATGGAACCTGAAGGCTTCTCTTCTAACTTTGATAAATATTTTCGAGATGCTTTAGTTCTTACTTTAACTAGCTTTTATAATTACACATACAGTATTCTCATGACTTAACAGATATTTCTTTATTGGAAGCTTGAATTGCTCTGATTCCGAAGCCTGATAAGGATGTTACCCCATGTGGGAACTACTGGCCTGTCTCACTTTTTAAGGTTGATATTAAAATATTAGCTAAAGTCCAGGTGTCCAGGTTGAGTAAAGTCTGGGGTTTCCTGATAGGCCCAGAACATGTTGGTTTTATGGAGGGAGGCTGTCCAGTGATCATCTGAGGAAAATCCATCATATGGTTTCTGCATCTAGGGAAACCAATCAAGATGCGATGCTAGTCTCACTGAATGCAGAAAAAGCTTTTGATTGTGTGGCATGGCATTATTTATTTTTTATTTTAGATAAATACAACTTTCCACAATTATTTATTCAGTGTAGCAGTAGTAGTAAAATCTTTTTTTTTATATATATACAGGAAAGGTAGTATAATAACACCATTAGGATATTAATCCCATTTGCAAGGTGCCCCTGTAAAAAATTTACATTTACAATAGTAAGGACATACTGTATAGAACTTATGAAGGAACATGCATACACATATTACCATACCCCTGGGTCACACCTGGAATTGAGATTTGGCTCACTGTGCCTTTCCCAGTTACCAAAACTTTAAATAAATCAATAAATAAATAAACATACAACTTAATCATTACAATTACATTGTACTGCTAGTTTCTGTCTTTGGGCGATGATTAGCATTTTTAAATTTTTTGTGGCTTGGCCAACACTTGAAATGACCCTTTTCCATACTTGAGCAGCTATAAAACAGAATTTTTTCTCACCATATTTATTGTTCAGATTTGGTACCTTAAAGAAGCCCTTGTTTGAGCTTCTCAGGGTATATTTAGATTCAGATTTTACCAGCTTGTCAGATAGATTTGATAATTTGGCTGAATTTATTACTTTATACACCATGGTTGCCCAAGCTACAAATACTCTATTTTCAATTGTAAGCCATGCTAATTTAGCATATAAAATACAATGATGTGTTTTCAAATCTGCTCTCAGCATGAATCGAGCTAACCAATGATATACTATTTCTATCTTTCTTAGATTAGTTGAGTTTGTAAGTCCATATATGTGTATTACGTAGTCCATAATCAGAAGTAAAAGCTGATTGATCACTTTCATTCTCATACCCAAATTTATACAATAACCAGATCTCCTCATGGCTCACAGTTTAACACTTAAGTTTCTTTACTAATTCTGTTATATGATAATCAAATGGATTCAGGTGTTATATCAGTTTCCCACAACTAGAGTTTCTTGTAGTGGGGTGTTGTCACAACCTATCTTTTTAAGGAGGAGGAGTCGTCAAGGGTGTCCCCTTTCACTTATGTTGTTTAATTTATATCTGGAACCCCTAACTCTTAAAATGAAATGCAGTCCTAGGATTAAAGGAATCTCCGTGGTCTCTCAAGAGATGAAAATCAGAACCTACATGGATAACATACCTTTACATATTGTGGATCCTCAGACTTCTATCCCAGAGGTCCTTCAAGAGATTCAGACCTTCAGCAAATTTTCAGCTTATCGCCTAATCTCTCTAAGACTACTGTTTTTCCCTTACTACTCAGGTGTCAAAACAAGCTATCATTGATATCAGACTATGCCAGGAGAGTAAATCTCTTAACTACCTTGGCATTAAAGTAGCTACCACCCCAGTTCTTCTTAAAACCCTTAATTTAGACCCCCCTCTTGAAATGAATAGGGCAAGACTTACAGAAGTGGGACTCCCTAAATGAATGTGTTACCAAGATTGTTATATCCACTGTGGATGTTCAGTATAGTTCTTTCACTATCTTGGTTCCACCAACTTCAAGCTATGATTACACATTTTGTCTGGCAGGATAAAGTGACTCATCGAGTTTTTCATAGGTTAATAGGGCCAAGAGATGTTGGAGGGTTACAATTACCTAACTTTTTATGTAATTACTTTGCTTTACAGGGAGCCAAATATTTTTTATGGGGCAAACAGGATCTAGACAGGGGAGACTCAAGCTATGTACCTCAGTGTCTAGAATTTGAAAGAGTCTTGATGAACAAAAGTCATTGTCACCTTAGAGCCCTTCTTTTTATTGCCTCTTCAAAACTACCAAAGCAGATTCATCACACTCCAATTGCTTGGTCTGTTGCAGCTCATGCACAGTTGTGTAAATATTAAAGATCTGTCTATCCTGAGATATTTCCCAAGTGCTTTTTGATAATCCAAACTTGCTAAAAACTTGCTAAAAAAAGAAATGGGCAGACTGGATGGGCCTTGCGGTCCTTATCTGCCATCAACTTCTATGTTTCTATGTTTCTATTAACCTGGGAGGTGATTTCTCATCACTTCTGGGATTTGACTTCCCACCCTGGAGGATTTTTTGCAGGACCAAATAGTTGTACCGTTTGTTATCTTCCAGTAGTTTCTTGGGGAATCCAATAACACCATCTTTAAGTATTTACAAACTATCCATTGTATTACTTTATTTCTGGGACCACTCCCCATTGTCTAAGCAAGGAGGGTTATTTCTGGAAGATTTAATCCAGCTGTCCCAACAGCTGCATCCTGTGTCCCATCTGTGAAATGCAACTGAAAAAACTGCATCTGAATAAGCACCCTGCACTTGTCTCTATTGGTCTGACACTTTGGAGCTTGCTTTGTCAGACTCTCAGTGGCAGGGAGTCTACTCTGGAGGGACCCCAACAGGATAGGCTATGTCTGCAACAGTATAAAATCCTACACAATATGTATTGTACTCCTGCTAGGTTACATAAAATGGATAAGTGGGCTGATGCTCTCTGTATGAAATGTGAACACTTGGAAGGCACTTTGTACTATATGTTGTGGCAGTGTCCTAAAATCCAGTCATGCTGGGCATCTATTGAGTGCTGCTTAGATACCCTTTTAAGTCTTCACGATGCATTCACTCCTGAAATTTGTTTAGTGATGCTCTATGACAAGCTCTTGATGGGCCCCCCCAAAAAAGCTTTTATGTTGCTGATAGCAAGAACGCCTAAATTAGTCATACTTCACCGCTGGTGTTAGCCACAGATGTGCCATCTTGGTCTGAATGGCTAAAAGAAATCTAATGTGCCTTGAACATTGAGAAGTCTATCGCTAGTCTCAATCATTGTGTATAGTCCTTCCAGACACTTTGGGAGACTTTACATAGTCTGTTGATGCTGCTTTGATATTTTAGATACATCTTGGCTGTTTGGTTTTCCCTGAGGGACTTCATTAGTATTTTATAGTACAGGCTGTTTAAGGAGAGTAGATATTTTGTTGTGTTTAATCTTTTTTCCTTTCCTCTGTCTGGTTGGTGGCCTGCACCAAGATGTGCCTCCCAAGAACACAACAGCGAGGGGCCTGCTTAAGGATGGAGGGTGGGAAGGAGGGTGATGGAGGGGGGCTTTGTTATTTGTTATACAGTATATTTTGTGTTGATTGTGTTTTTTCTTGTTCTGTTGTTGTATTTGTTCTCATTTTGTTTGAAAGTTATTTCCTGAAATTTTAATAAAGTATATTTAATAAAAAAATAAAAAGAATTGCCACACTACCACACAAGCATAGCCCCACAATTCAGTTAATAATGAAAGGGAAATGACCACTTTAAAATGGACCCCCACCTCAATGTGAGGCAGGGCCTGATTAGGAGTCTCAAAAAAAGTACTATTGTTTTACCTTTTGTGATGTTTTGTATTTTAAAATATATCTAGTTGATCCTGCCTCCCTCTCCACCCAACATTTTATGATCAGTAGCCCAGAGTGGCGAGCCCACAACCACTTGCAGCTGTCCCAAGAATGACGCATCATGCAGGGAGTAACTGTGGGTCCTTCCATTACATTTCTGTTTACTTAAAGCTTCTAATAACTCTGGGTTTGATCATACATGTCTACATGGTGCTGTACCGAGGCCAGGTATGGACTGGCTGCCATAAGTAAGTGTACAATGAAATAAATTGTATTACATAAAACTGGTTCACCAGGAGTCACCATTAGTGGTTCCACTTAAAATTACACTTAGAGTTCCACTCCAGACCAGGATCACCATCTCAGTAGCTTGCTTCTTCTGTTCAGTGCACATACACACAGCCCAGCAGCCCACTGCCACTGATGCTACGGCAGGTCATGCTCCTTTGAGCTTAATGTGCAAGTGCATTAAGGAGCATGGGAGGTTGCCTCAGTGAATCAGCATTTCGCACCAGAGAGGAAGGGTCGTTGGATGGACTTGGACCAGTTTGATGGTCTTCTGGACTGAAGGCAGAGTGAGGGCAGTGTTTGATAGCATACCTTCAATCAGCAGCAGCTTGCTGGAATAGGGTGGTTCTGGTCCAATGGCAGTACCAGGGCTCAGTTATAAATAAAATGCCTTACTGTCCTCTAAAGTTTGGTTTCCCTGGCTAGCTCACTGGTGCAGTAGTAGTGCTACTGCTCACAATGCTAATGACCTGGATTTTGGAACCAAACACTGGATCATCGGAGGGCCAGCCAGGGTGGAGGAGGATGAGTGTCTGAGGATAGCAATCCTTCTCCAGGGAGAGAGGTATCTGATGTCTGGCTACATTCCGACCCCTAGTGATGGCTTGAAGTTGGTGTGCCAGAGCCAGTGCACAAACTTTGGATTGGTGGAGTGACAGATATCTGCATATCAGGGGCACGAGTACATCCAACATGCACTGCCATCATTGTAGATCTATGCCATCAGAGCATACCTCAAGAAGAAGAGAAAACCCTAATCTACAGCAGCACAGTAAGGCCAGCAATTTAAAGCACCTCTCTGCCCAAATGATGCCAGCCAGCTCATCAGGGGAACCAGGTTAATCTCAATCTCTTCTGTAGCCCCTGGGAGAGCCCCACCAAAAGGAGTAAGCCATGGGCTTCCCCATGTGGGTGCCTCCAGGATGTCGGCTTGGGGGAGAGCAGAGGGTCTGATGGGCTGATACAGGCGTACATCCATCTGCAAGGAAGAGAGAAACAGAGTTTATAAAAAGCTTAGTTTCTGATGGGAGGGGCTTTAGCACTTGCTGCAGTATTTCTGATGCAGCAGCGCCATTACAAATGCATCTAAATGTG
This sequence comes from Neoceratodus forsteri, assembly GCA_016271365.2. NCBI lineage: Eukaryota > Metazoa > Chordata > Ceratodontiformes > Ceratodontidae > Neoceratodus > Neoceratodus forsteri. The sequence continues at coordinate 1,333,236,161 of CM057458.1, forward strand.
TAAGTGTGATTTTCAAACATTTTGATATTGGCAACAATTTGCACAATTTACAGTAGAAAAATGACATATGCATCATTTTAGATGCACAACTTTTGGGGCTTGCGACATGAAGTTAGACAACCTTTTTTGTGGTCAAAAAGTCATGCAACTGTGTCAGAATCATGAGCAAAATCTTTGCAAATCCAGCTTCTTATCTTTAGGTCAGATTTTGTATCTTATCAAGGCCTTGCTTTATGGATGCCAATCATGTTAGAAAAATTACAATCCTAGTACCAAACAGCAACTGAAACAATATAAAATCAGTTTACTTATGTTTACTTATGTTTTTATTGAAGGAAATTTGGAACAGTACAATACGTCAGTTTACAAAGAAACAGTTGCTACTAGCTGAGTACAAGCAGTAACACAGACATTCACTGATACATAACACAAAGTTATGTTAGAACATGGAGATTGTTCAGACCTTCACTACGTCAGACCTGGCAGAAGCTTGAGGCAGGAAGGACCCCACTAATATATTAGAGCTGGTTGCCAGTCCTGTGATATGCTTGGACTCAAGAGTTTGTGCATGTTACAGTTTCTGCACTATCTCCTTACAGGGAGAATCATACATCCTTGATGGCAGCAATTAGAGGGTGCCACATCCTCGAGAACTGCTTATGTACCCTGTTTGCCCCCAGCTGGATCGACTCAAGTCCGAAAGTTATGTGCCCATTGTTGGATGGAGTGGTGTTTAATGCAGAGTCATTTTTGTGCATTGGTCTTTCTGACATTGATCAATGCAACAGACCAGAGACATAAACAATCACCATTTGCATTCCTGCTGGTGTCCGCCCTGAGCACCAACTCCAGAGGGGAATCATGGCGGGGGCCCTCCCCAGCACCCCAACCATAGAGGAATGGACTGCATTCCAGAATTGAGTGATTTTTGGGCATGTGAGGGTCATATGAAGGAAGTCTGCCCCTCTTGCGGACATTTAGGGCAGCCAGAGGGCCCATCAGGATTGGCCCTGTGGCGCCTCTGTGGGGTAATATATGCCTGCATATGAAATTCAGTTGTATTTGTCACAGTTTGTTGCTAGGCTGCAGTTATTGAGGTGTTTGGCCACTTCTGGCTTATTGGCATACCCAAGTCCTGCTCCTACCTGGTCCAGATGCCCTCCAGTGGCATGTCCTCTCCTCCCCTAATAATGTGGTGGTATATTGACAGGGGTTTACTGCATGGCTATGGTTTATAAACCTCTTCCTCAAACAATGTGAGACAACTCCACCCACATGTGTTAAGTTCTCCCCCACCCTAGCTCTGACTATCAGGAAGGGAAACAGGTCCCCCACCTGAAGATCCCAAGTATTCTCGAAGATCTTGCAAGGCATGTCCTGTGATACTGGCCTGTGATACAGTGAAATATTTTGAACAATACAACATCTCTGAAGTCACCAGCCTGCTCAAATTACGTTCCAAAATACCATACAATGATATTTTTGTGTAAATAATCCTAACTCATGTCAGACTGCTCACATTAAGTTCCTAAAAACCGTATGATGATATAATTGTGTAAATAATCGTAACTTATATTCTGTACACTGATGTAATCTTAAAAACCGATTATGTATGTATTTTGTCCAACAATGTTTCTCTGTAACCTAACTTGTCCAACGTACTGTAATAGTCCAACCAATGTTTCTTTGTATTTCAAACTGATTGATGTTTAGTGAAGTATCTCTGTAATCATTTCTGGGTCACCCCTGAAAAAGTGATTCCTGTAGGCCCAGTGGGTTTACCCGGTCAGCAAAATTCAATAAATAAATATAAATAAACGTAGTCACCCTCCACTGTAAAGCTGGTCTTCATTCTGTAATCCTCACTTCTTCCACCAGAGCAGATTTTGGTGCAGGTGGGCAGTGTAGTCCCCTCTTTCCTACATGGCAGTGGTAACAGATGTGTATGGTGACAGGCCTGAGGGGACGCCACATGCCTATGAGCTGGAACCCATACTCTGTCTGTGTTCTTTGAGAAGGGATTGCTTAGTGAGGATACCCACAGAGAACTCAGGGCCCTAGACAGTAAATCTTTCTGAAGGTCTCCATCCAGTTCCTGTTTCTCCAAAGCTGCTCATGCAGGCCCACAGTTTGTGTCACCTACTGATATGAAGGCCAGCTGAGAGGCCCAGTAAAAGTGCTAAAAGTGGAAAAGGGCTTGGCCACCTAGTCTGGTTGGGAAATGCAAAATGGCTCTCCTGATATGTGTGTTTTCCCACTCCACATGAAGTTGTCACATATGGAGCTGACCTTTTTAAAGTGGGCCAGTGGCTTGTGGATTAGCAGAGACTGGTACAGATATAGACACCTTGGGAGGATGATCATTTTGATGGTGTTAATATGCCCAATCAAGGAGATAGGTAGGGCCTGCCACCTGTCACATTCCATGGCCAGTCTATTAGTGAGTGGTCTGTAGTTCATGTGGTATAGCAAGCATAGCCTGGCTGGGATGATCACCCCTAGGCATTTCAACTGGGCCACCAGTTTTAGTTCCATTTGATGCTGGCTATGTGTTCACTGTGCTGCTTCCCTATTGGCATGACCTCACTCTTGCCCCAATTTGTTATATACCCTGATAGAGAGCTGTACTCCTGCAAGAGTGTGTGGGCTACAGGAAGGCCCCTTCAGGGGTGTTGTAGGTAAAGCAGCAAGTTGTCAGCAAACAGAGCTACCTTGTTCTCACATCCTCCCCTTATACCCCTCAATTCTGGGGTCATTCCAGATGGCAGCTGCTAATGGTTCAAGGAATAGTATATATAGAAGTGGCAACAGAGGGCATCCCTGCCTCATGCCCCTGCTCAGGGAAAAGGGCATGGTGAGTACACCATTGACATTGATTTGGGTCATGGGGGATCTGTACAGACTATGAATCTAGCTTACCAGAGAAGATCCAAATCTGAAGCACTTGAGGACCTCAAACACGTACCCCCACTCCACCTGGTTGAATGCTTTTTCTGTGTCCAGGGCAAGGACCGCTGCACCATGTCAAGCTGACTGGCATGCCCAATTGTGGATGATGTCCAGAGTCCATCTGCTATTGTGCTTCCCCCACATACCCTTAATGAACCATGCCTGATCAAGGTGAAAAACTCAGGGCAAGATATTGTAAGGCAACAGGCAACAACCTTCACAAGGATTTTATAGTCAGCAGTCAGAAGTGAGATAGATTTGTATGAAGCACACAAGGTGGGGTCCTTGACCAGTTTTGGTAGCACTGTGATAGTGGCAGTCCGAGTGGAGGGGGGAAGGATGCCAAGTTCCAGGCTCTCTACCAACATGTCCGTTAGAGGCTCCAAGAGCTCAGCCTTAAACAGTTTAAGGAAATCAATGGGCAACACATTGGGGCCCGGGGCTTTGCTACCCCTTAGGTTCCTGACAGCGCGGAGGATTTCATTCTTAATTATAGGGGAGTCAAAGAGTTTGGCCTCTGCAGGAATCAATGGGTCAAATTAGAGCCCTGGAGAAGAAACTTTCCAGTTGTTGGGGAGTGCGGTAGACCTCTGAGGTGTATAAGGTCTTGTAGAAGCAGCAGAAGGCATTTCTGATCTCCTCAGGGTCAGTGGTCGGGGCCCTCTGTCATTCTGATCTGGGTGATGGTTCTTTCTCCCTCTTTCTTTCTCAGATGCCAAAAAAGGTACTTCCCAGCCCTATCCCCCTCAAAGTAAGACCCTGTTTGTGCCAGGATGATTGTCCATTCAATGTTGGACTGCTTAGGGAGTTGTATTGAAATTTGAGCTTTTGGAGCACTTTATAGAGAGAGGGGGAGGGTCTCTGCATGTGTGCCTTCTCACATGCCTCAATTTTTGTGGAGAGTTGGATGAATTCTTGCTCCTTTTGCTTTCTTTTATGGGAAGAATAGGATATGGCCTATATCTCATATGCCTTCAAAGTCTCCCACTGGACCCCAGGTGTGGTGCTGTTCAGTTTATTGAACTGCAAGAACTCTTGAAGGGCTGAGGACATGTAAGCCCTGAAAGATGGATCCTTTAAAAGAGTTAGGTCCAGTCTCCATGGGCATGTCTCTGTGGCCGACGTATCTGAAGTTAAGGTCATGATCAGTGTGGCAGGTTTAGAGATCAGAATAGTGGAGTACACTATGATAGCAAGCCCAGGGAGGACACTCTGGCTTACCAGGAGGTGATCAAGTCTGGTGTAGAAGTGGTGAAAGTGTGAGAAGAAGCTGTATTCTCATTCCTTGGGATGATGATGTCTCCACGCTTCTATTAAGTTGGAGTTTGCCTTGAGGGTGCCGAGTACTCAGGTGTTACGGGAAAGTGGCATTGGGAATGGGTTGAAGTGGTAAAAGATAGTGTCCCTAACACAGCTGAAGTCACCCATGAGCACCTAAGGAGGCCATGTCCAGGGCCAATCACTGGAAAAAGCCAAGGTTGTCCACATTGGGAGCATACACTGACCCTACCACATAGGTCCTGCCGTTCAGCATTATTGATCTGGACCAGGATGTATCTGCCCTACGGGCCCAGCACCATGTCCAGTACACTGACCTGCATGCCCTTAGGGAGCCATATTGCCACCCCCATGCTTTGGCAGTGAAGCAGGCCACCAACCATTGTCCCCCAGGGCCTTGCTAGCTTTTTCAAACTCGTTTTTACACATGTTCATTTCTTGCATGAGAACAGCTTTGTATCTTTAACTTCTTAACCAGGCCTGCCACCTTATGGCTGTTGTCCATGCTCTTTAGGCCATTAAAGGGACACCATCAACCCCCATAGGCCTCAAACTGTCCCTAATTTAAAAAAAACACATTTTATGATTGTTCACATTTTGTAGAATGAGCTGATGTAGCTGCTAGTTTGATTCTGATTTCTTTTTTCCTTTTTAAAATGAAAAATAGACTGCCCGCCGCATTAGTGTTACCAGAATGTGTTTGTTTGCATTCCTTAATCAGCTACCGCTGCATCTTTCCTGGACTTGAGAACATACCCATTAGAGTCTAACCACTCAAGATACAATGGAAGGAAGAAAGGAAGGAAGACTATTGCATCATAAGTGTATGCTCTGTTCGGGGTGTTCCTAATGGTCAGGAAGTATGCAATAAGAATTGAAAGAAAACACGGCTGAATATAATTAAAGCAATAGCATGCATTTCTGTTTCACTAGGAAAAGAGGCAGATTGAACAACCAGCAGCACCAATGAATTTTTGAGAACGTAGGTAATTATAAAATATGTGTTTTCAACTAGGAATAGTTTGATGCAAAAAAGTGTTGTCAGCATCAGGCCCATCAGCAGTGATAAGTGGAAAAAGTCAATTGTACAGAAGGATGATCCCTCTTTCTCTACTTGAGGGCACACATCTGCACCCAATTTTGGCTCAGTTTTGGTACAGAGTCAAGCGGCCTCTGTGGCATGGCGCACCCCTCTCAGGGTCACCACATGCACAGAAGAGCACAAGGTACTTATCGGTTTAAAGTCTGTAAAAGTTTTTTTTTTTTCTCCTTTTTCTCTTAATTTTCTTTTCTCCCCTCTTCTCCTCACTCCAGCAGAAAAAGACAAGTCTAGTCCTTAGCAACTGGACTTGAAAGTCAGAATTATACATGCCCCAGCCCACACTGGCAAGCTTAGTCCTGGCAGACTTAGTCCTGATACCCCTTGATAGAGCCTCCATCACCTCCACCCCAGCGCCTGTCTGGCTCAGCTGAATCATTGCGAGTGATGCTACTGATGGCATAGCTAAGCTCGGGAATGCAGTTTTGAGTCTTTGGGTGACTTGGAGGATGATACGCCAATCAAAGCTGATTAAGACTGCTCCCCTACCAGAGCAGGCCCCCCACCCCTGCTGGAACCGGCATCCCCAACCTCGGTTGGGGGGGCTCGGTCTGAGAACAGCCCCACCCAGGGTGACTCCCATGAGTACCTGCAGCTGCAGCTGGTCGGTGCTTAGTAGGCATCTTGACTTTACAGAGAGTGGAGGCACTATGGGGGTGGTTCTCAGACCATGCAGCCCCAGTTTTTCCTGACCTGAGAGGCTTGCCTTTGTATGTTTTCCCTGGCACTGGTGGGTGCAGGCGTTATCTTCCCTTTGTTGTTGTGTGGGCCTTTGAAGTGCTAAGCAGCCTGGGAATATGGATCAGGTTAGGGGTGGGGGGCAGAGGAACCTCTCAAATGAACGTGCTGGCTAGGGTGTGAGCGATGGTGAACCCATCTATCCCATGGCACAGGCCACCCTATACCCATCCCCCAGGCCCTGACAGAGGGAGACAGAATAGGACCCAGGGAGCACCTATAGGAGAGAGACACCCAAAAGATCCTGGATGCAGGGTGACAAGGGCAAGAGAGAGTCAGCTTACATACCTGCCACTCCAAGGTGAAGTTACTGTGGCTCAGCTCCTCCTAACGGCCCTCCCATAGTGTAGAAAGCTTGGATGGCTCCCAAGTGACTTGTAGGTGGGTGTATCCAAGCACCCCAGCTCTAGAATAGGGAAGCAGGCACTGCCAGTACAGTGAGGGGGTCCACAAAGCATAGCCAGGCTGCAGGAGCCATATAGATTGGGGAGAAACAGAGAGAGGGAGATACATATCAGTGGCCTTCACTTTATCTGGCTGGTGTAGCGTCTCAATGTGGGGTAGGCCCTCCACAGCTTTGTCCTCCTCTTCTATAAACCTCTCTGCATCCTTTGGATCCATGAAGAACCTTGCATTATGTGACCGTCTAGTAATCCTTAGGCAGACCAGTTATAGGAAGGCAAAGTGCCAATTTGCATTGATGGAGTTTCACGTTGACAGGATTAAATGCCTGTCACTTGCGCTGTACCTCCTCACTGTAGTCCTGGAAGACAGATGCCTGACCTCCCTTTGTTGTGATGGAGCACCTTCTCCTTGCTGGAGTCTCGCAGGTATTTGATAACACAGTGCTGGGGTCTGTCTCCCAGTATAGCTCTGCAGCCATTTCGGTGAGCTCACTCCACTTCAAAATCCAGTGCCGTGGGATCCATCTATAAGTTGTCGACCAGCCACTTGTGGATGTCCCTTTCTGGGACCTTTCCTTCCATACCCTCTGGCAAGCCCATGATACAGAGGTTGATACAGAGGTTGGACTTATGTGCTCTGTTTTCCTGATCATTGGCATTGGCCCATAATTTCTCCACTGCTGCCTTCATTTCATTCTACTTTCTGCTCACTGTGACAACAAGATCTTTGAGCTCACTCACTTGTCTTTCCAGTTTGCCTATCCTAGCTGAGTGGGCCATGGCCATTTCAGAGAGGCTGGTAACAATGCCTTGAATGTGGCTAATTTGTGCTGATATGTTGCCGAATCCTGCCTTCATCTTGGTTTGCATGGTGGCTAGAGGCAGGCGAGGTGCTCCCACATTGCTACATGGAGCACTTTGCGTATTATCCCCCAATTCACATAGTGCTCGGCAACACAAAGTGAATTACTCTGCCTATACATTTTAATACAAAGTGCATTGTTTCAAATGGACTTCATGCTACTTCACCTTATATTGCAACCTTTGCCTTAATTTTAATGTGAAGTACCATTGATTGTAATGGACTTCGCTTTGCTATGCCTGTTTATTGCTATTTGAGGCAAATTTTGCATTGATTCATGTGATGGCAGGTCACATGGGCTCTGTATTGTCTTGCACAGCCTCAGTTCTTTTTTTGATTTTATTTACTGCGCTTTTTCTGGGCCGAGGTCCGTCAATACTCCGCCATAGTCATGATCCCCCTGTGCCTCCACCTCTGATCATTGACAGCACTCCCCGGTCACCCCTGGCTTACCCCCAGAGGACAGGGTTGCTGTGACTTCCCCAAGGTCGCCGCAAGACTAGTATCTAGTTGGGGAGCTGGCATTGGAGGCTAGTGGAGGCCCCAGGGGGAGGGCATCATGGAGATGGACCGAGCCCGGTATTTTCTTCCCCTTGTGAGCAATGGGCGGGGATGTGCAATGACGACCAGCGTCCGCCCCGCCCCCTGAAAGTCCACATGTTGGTGTTGCTAGAGGCTGCCCCAGCCTACACTGGGTGTCACTAGACACTGAACTTTTGCACCCTCCCTTCCCCTGGAGAAGGAGATGCTGTATCCTTCTCTCTCCGGCCGGCTCTCCAGTGAACCGAGTCCGTTCCCGAACCCGGGTCACCGGCGTCGCATGCGGAAATCCAGCTGCTGCACCGATGGGCCGGCTCACAGCCTCAATTCTGCATAGTGTGCGTAGTAGAAAGCTAGAGACAGTTTGCTCTCAGAGCTCTGAGAATCAAACAATCGAAAACGCTTTAAAAAATCACTTTTGATCCAATTATTTTGTTCCAAATTTAGTACATCGACTGTAGGAAACCCTCCTGTGCTTAGATCATCGAGTGTTGATTATTTTTCTCTGCATTTTGAATGGTAATTTACAACATTCAGCCTGTGTACTGACAGAAACTGTTGAAGTGTGCTTCGGCGGGGGGCATATGTGTGTGGTGAAGTGAGATTCACATGAGAAAGGCAGTCTTTCTAACTGTTTTGTAGTAGCAGTGTGTGTTAATATTTGTGTGTTTATGTACACACAGTAATACTTCAAGTAATTTTTGATAATTATTTTCTGTTTGTTGTGGTGCAGTGCATAATTTCATTCTGTTTGAAAGATTTGTTTATACAGGGTACTGCGCTGTTAAATTTTCTGTGCATTATCTGTAGTGTGTGTGTGAGTGTGTGAGTGTGTGTGTGTGTGTGTGTGTGTGTGCGCCATCAAGTCAGACACATTTTTTTGTGCCACACAGTAATTGCTGCATTTTCAATTGGTTGTCAATCTGCAGTATTTTTTACTGCTTCCTTCTATCTAGCTAGTGGACTGCTACTGCCCCAACTTGCAAGAGGTATCATTTATTTTTCCAGTTTGGGATTTGTGTGACCACTGGTTAAGGTGTTTTTGTGCCTCTGTGGCTGCATCTCTTTATAGTGTGCAATCTGCATCTGCGTGTTTGCATCTGTTTAGTGTCCAATCTGCATCTGTAAGCCACAGTTGTTGTTTTTTGGATTACCATCCACCCCAAATTTCAGAAATCTCAATTTGTTGTAAATTTTCTGGGTAATCCCAAAAAATGCCTGCAAAGAGACGTGCATGCAAAGATGCTTCTGGCCATGGCACTGCTGCCAGTGGCAAGAGTGGCTGTGGGTGTGGTAGTATGTAGCAGAAGTGCATAGTTGAAAGGGATTTCTCTATGTTTTTCACAGTGCAATCAGTAGCTTCAGCCATGGTTGGAGATGCTGTTGTTCCTGCTGGTGGTAGTAAAGTTGATGATGGCATGAGTATTGCCCCAAGTTCAACCTGTGACAACAGGTTTACTGGTTTCCCAAATGTTGTGGAGTCGAAAGCTTAATATGTATAACTACAAGAAAAAGCGAGGGGAGGGGCAGGATAGAAACCATCAAGTACTGAAAGGGAATCAACAATGTACAAGAGGTTAGTATATTTTAGAAAAAGAGATGTGCATGAACAAGGGGGCAAAATGTAAAGATAGAGAGGGGATGGATTAGGGGCAATATCAGGAACTATTTTTTCATGGAGAGGGTGATGGGTGCAAGGACAAGCAAAAACTAATGATCAATGTTATGGTGTGAGAGCAGCAGTTGAAGCATGCCCATTATCTGGAGGTGGTGTACATCCATGTGCTCCAACCGCTGCTCCACATTGCTAATCCTGTGGTTCACATGGTCCAACTCACTCCACATCAGGCCCAATTAGGCATGTGTGGCATGTATTTGTGCAGGGTTGTCACCGTCACCTGCAGGTTGTGGAGCAGCCACTCTCTCCATGGCCTGCTCCCACTTGACACCACATGCACATGGAGGCCGTGCTGCCACCTGTTGCTCAGCAGGGCCAGAAAGCACATTCCTGCCCTGTTCAGCAAGTTTGACCTGCCATTTTGCATGGCGGTGGTTGTATAGGTTGGTGCTCTGACCACCTGTGCCCAGATGACTTCCCTTGGGGCCACAGAGCACCACCTCACCACACAGATTGCACTTCACTATACTGGTGACCGCAGGCAGTGTAGTGAAGAACTCCCACACTGATGAGCTGTGGAGAGGACCGGACACAGGTGGGGGGTGCCTCAGATGTTGTCGCGAGGTGCTGCTGGTGCTCAATTGGGGCCGGGAGTGGGGAAACCTGCTGCTGCTGCTGAGACTGCGACTGCTGTGGCTCCTCCCTCACTTCCTGCTGAGCCTCTGGCACAGGGACCTTGGCAGGTGGTGACACTGGCAGGTGCCACCTGAGGTGGTGCTTCCATCGTACCACTACCTCCTGCTTCAGGGAGGGGACCACTAACCTGGAAGGTGCTCCAGTTCAGATGCAGGGTTTATATTTTTTGCTATCTCTCTGTCTCCTTTCAATCACAGCTCTTTCTCCCACACTAGGTAAGGCGAAAATGAAAGTCTTTCACTCTCTTGCATGATTAACATCCTGACTGAAACGTATGACCTGCAGACTGTGAGCCATGTGATCTGTGGGCTGTTACAATGCTCACTCACGCTGCCTTTAAAAGAAAATAAAGCAAAGTAATGCAGAATCATTATAACGCAAAATCATTATGGCGCAAAGTGGCGAAGTACTGCATTTCAATGGGCACTTCACATAGCTCTGTGTCAAGGTGGAGTGGGCCACTTCGCTTCGGCTACACTAGTGAAGTTAAACTTCACTGTATCTCTAATGGTGGCCAACATGGCTGATAGCCCCACCAGGGATTTTTCCAATTCAGTCATGGTGCTTTGTTTCTTTGGTGCCTCTTACGCTGCTGAGGACTGGGAGCATGTGATGATCTCAGGCCAGGATTTCTGTGAAGCAAGAGTTTGGGTGCTGATTAGCTCAAAGTTTAGCTTGAACTGCTGTTTTTGCTGATGACCGGATGCCATGGAGCATAAATGGGCTGTCAGAGGTCAGTTTAGTGGACTTTACTGCAGATTTACATTTTAATTGATGCTGCTATTGTTCGAGACTTTCGGAGCTCAGTAAGAGCACATCTGCCATGTTGCTCAGCTGGAAGTCCTCCCAGTTTACATATGTTAATGCATAAGATAACGTACTATATGATTCGCAATGAGTCAAAAGTAGTCTTTTTCAAATACCTTGGTACCAGTACTCTCTAAGGAGAAGACCATAACATTACTGTCAGTCTTTTTCCCTTGGTGACTATGAACAGTACCTAGATGTTGATGATGCTTGGTACCTAGATGATCAGATACCATACCACATACCACATTGATGATGTCATCACTGAATACTGAGAGATACCACATCTCTCTGTTGTGAAATGGTCATATTTTATACAGTAAATTTCATGGAGCAAATTTATAATCTATGCAATTAGACAGAAAGGCAGCAGGCCGGCCCAGTGGCACTGAGGGTAGAGGCACTGGGTGCCACACCTAGTGCCACGCTGGTGACCCGTGTTCGGGAATGAGCCTGGGTCATCGGGAGTCAGTCAGGAAGGAAGAGGATTGATCATCCAAGTGACCACTCTCCTCTTCCTGGGGAGGGTTTTGGGCTCACATCACTCTGCAGCAGCCTCCGATGGTAAGTTTAGGGCATCACAGATGCATTGTATCTAGGGGTGGAGTACAGCAGACATCAGCACGGAATGCCTTGACATCATTGCACATCCGTGCTCCAGAAGGGCATAACAATCAAGGAGGAAAAATCAGTCAGTCATCGCAACCCGTGTCCATGGACCTGCAGGATCTGCGCTCGGGTATTGGATCCGGGCCTGATGGTGGAGGTAGGGCCCCCCACATGGGCACCATGTGTTAGCCAGAGTAGCATGTGCCTGATAGAGGTTCTAGTGGGATGCAGAAGGATGGCAGCCAGAGGACTGCCAACTGAGCTACAGGAGATAAAATGTATTTCATGATTAAAAAAAGACAGAAAGGCAGCAACTCAGAGTTTCTAAAATAAATTACATTCTTGGAGCATCTTGCTTATTGATCTGGAGTTCTTAAACTTCAAGATGATATTATACTTGAACACAGACTTTATAAAAAACAAACAGTTTAGCAAAATACATGTCTCTGCATAGATAATAAGCTTGAATATCAAGAACAATAAGAAGAAGGTTTAAGAAATAAAAACATAGAAATACAGAAATTGTCAACAGAAAAGGACCGTCAGACCCATCTAGTCTGCAGATAAGCCCTATACTTGTTTGTGGCCTCTGACCCTATCTGGTCAGTGGCTCGTCATTCCTCCCTCCGACCTCAAGATTCCCTTGTGTCTGTCCCAGGCATGTTTAAAACCCCCCACTGTGTTTGCTCCCACCACCTCTTGTGGTAGTCTATTCCATGTGTCCACCACCCTTTCTGTGAAAAAAAACCTTCTCACATTTCCTCTTAACTTGCCGCCCTCCAATTTCAATCAGGTCTTGAAAATTCTGACCCAGTAGTGCCCCCAACCATTATCACATTTACCTATGCTATATTTTTTTATTGTTGCACCAGGAGATGCTGGCGCCATAAGTTTTATTTCCAGCCATGCTTGGGGTTGAAAAAATTACAACACAATATAGTTGATACACAGATGAAAATTATATGTAGCATTGTACATCTGTAGCAAGTTCTTCAAAAACAGTTAAACAGTACAATTTGATCAACTGCTCAGGCTTTAAAAGTTTTTCTTTAAACTGCAGTTTGGACATAATTTGATTTTGTTTAGGATAGAACCATTGAGCAGAGCGTATTTACAATGGTGTCCTCTGGAGACAGATTATGCAAGGAAGATACAACTGCAATTCAGGAACAAAATAGTGCATCATTAAAGACTATACACAACAAGTAACAAAGATGCTGTATGTTCAGGTTATACTTTTGGTTCCAACCAATGGTAAAGCCACAGGAAGTGAGTTTACAAACCTAGACATGATCAGTTTGGTCAAAGTAAGTAAATAGAATAAATTAGTAAACTGTTGACCAGTTTGGGTCTTTACTACAAGAAGGAGTGTTCACCAGTTGTAGACTTACAGAGCTTTCCTGAAACCTTGTTTGATTTGATTCTTGTAGGGAGCATGAATGACTGTCTTCAATTAGCCAGCAAGTTCAGCATGTACTGTAGCTGGGAAGTAAGGACTCAGTGTAACAAGCTGCAATTCCTGAACTGAACCCTCTGCACTGTTGGTAACACATTTTCCATAGTATAAAACTTGTATCTGTGAGTACGGGATGGCACCGCTTGAGCAAAATCATAGATATTATTGAAAGTTACTATGTATTTGGTTAGAATTGTTTTTGGCACATTCAATAACACATGGGAAACAATTTCCAATAGAGGAAAAACTTATTTTGTAATTACACACTTGGCCTCACAAGATGAAGCATCCTTATTCATGTACAGGAATCCTAATTTCTTAATGACCCATTTATGTACTGAGTCAACGTGGACAGAGAATGACATCTTCTGATCCCAGACGACTGTTGGATATTCACTAAAAATATCACCAACTACTTAATCTGGTTCAATGTCAGTTGGTGTCCATCTGTAGCCCCCAAGGACAAGACTGAAAATAGGCAAAATCATCTAGCTAGCCCTCCTTTCCTGTTCAACAAAAACTAAGAGAAAAAAATTAAAAAATAAATAAATAAAAGTTTTAACAGTCATTTAGATTTTTGGTTCAACCATTTATTACTGTTGTCTCCGGGGCACAAGACAATCCTCAGGCTATGCCAACAGTAAATTATTTAGTCTTTATTTCATTCAGGATCAGTTTATTTGGGGTAAAACAGTGGTAGATTACTGTACGTCATAGCTATGTTGGAGGTGGTCTTGGAGAGCACCAAGAGAATTATTTCTGTTGTTGATCACTGTACCTATGCAAACATTATAAATCCTGTGGCAGGATACCCATTTGGTATCTTGTTGACCAAAACAGGAAAAAAAAGGCCCTAAAATTGTGTCTTGAGGAACACCAGTTGTCTTGCTTACTAAATTAGAACATGTAATTCATCTTCTGACTTGCTGCAGTCTGTTAGTAAAAAAATAATGACATTGCTGTATAGTCATCAATAACCAAAGTTTTTAACTTGCCTAGTAACAGCTGACAGTTAACCAGATTGAAAGCCTTGAACAGGTAAATAGAGATGATTTATTTCAAATTTGTTAACCAGGATAGGAATTTGGAGCCAAAGCTTCCTTTGAGGTGTGATCCCAGGAGTAGAGATGCAGTAAATTTAAATTCCACTGGCGAAGTACCCGAAAAGTGGGCACTTCACGCTGTCACTCTGCTATGCGGAGTGACCCATATGAAAGGCTCACTTCATCTTGTGATTATTACTTTGCATTGTCATTCCACCTTAACGCGAATTAAAGCAAGATGACAACAATATTGTCAGCCCCCCCACCACACACACACACACACACACACACACACACACACACACACAGTCACCAGAATTAGTATGCATCCCCAAAATGCTACTGTCTTGTGTCCAGGAAATTTCCCACTGCTCACAAAGTGAAATGAGAGCATAACAAGAAATGCAGTCTCCCAGAATTAATGGCACACTAAGTTATGTGTGCAGTGGTCACACACAATCACCAGAATTAATGTGCATCCCCAAAATGCTACTGTCTTGTGTCCAGAAAATTCCCCAGTGCTGATGAATTGAAATGAGGGAATAACAAGAAATGCAAAGTCTCCCAGAATTAATGGTGCACTGCAAATGCACAGACAGATTAAGATTGCATTGTGCACTCAAGAGAGGCATACAAAAAGGCACAACAACACCTAACCAGTGCTCACAACAAGTCACAAATTCAAATCTGGAAAGGAATACCTTTTGCCAGTTGGGGGATTAGTGCACAGCAGTAACAATCTACTACCAATAAAGATACCATAAAGCAGTACAAAAAGATTCATGCAGGTGTGGTGGATAGCAGGTTCACACTGCTGCAATTACTCTGTGGCACAATGAAAGGTGTCTGATTTAATGGCATGTGTCGCACACACACACACACACACACACACTACAAGTAATGTGTAAGAAATTGAAAAACTTTAGTAATATAACCAAATATTTTAAACAAACAAATTATACACTGCTGCACCACAACAATCAACAAAAATATTTCAAGAATTACTGAAAATATTACTGTGTGTACATTAAAACAGTTATACAAGAAAAATATAACTAAAACAGAAAGATTGCCTTTTTCTCCCAGTTAATCTACCTACACCGCAAATACACCCCTCCCCGAAAGCACACTTCACAGTACACAGACTGACTGTTCTAAATTAAAGTTCAAATTCCACATACAAGCAATAAACACTCAATGATATGAACACAGAAGGGTTTCCTACAATCGATGTACTAAATTGTGAGCAAAAAAAATGACCCAGAAAGGCATTTTTAGCAGCTTTTAGAGATTTTGAATCAAAGAGCTCTGAGAGCAAACTGTCTCCAGCTACCACTACACACACACTACCCAGGCCAGAACTGAGGCTGTGCAGAACAATCGAGAGCCCATTTGACCTGCAATCCCATGAATCACTGCAGAATTTCATTTGGAGCTCAATTATAAGGCGAAGTGAGGTGAAGTACATTGATTTCAATGTACTTCAACTTAAAATTGGTGGAAAAGTGGTTTGGGGAAGGCAGAATAACGGAAAGTTATTGGTTTCAATGGACTTTGTGTTCCTCATTATCACACGAAGTACTCCACTTCACATTGCAGAGTACACCGCAGATTTTGTGGCACGAATTGGGGCCACTTCGACCACCACTACTTACAGTACTGTAACTCACATGCTGTACAGGAAGGAATGTAAATGCCTATGGTTATACTTCCCCGATGAGCTGAGCCTATATCATAAAACTCTCCAATTTAAAAACTCTTGTTAATGAGTACAGTGGTGGTGATTGGGTGAAGCCTGGAGAGAAACTACAAAACAGGCTTACAATACATGCAAGTAACTAGTACAAAAATTAATTTTGTGATTCGTGACATGATCATAAATCATGATTTTTGACTGCATTTGTGACCATGATGATGAAGAACATGATTCAGTGTGAGATAACCGATATGAAGCTGTATGGGAACGTGAATGCCAATGGCTGTACTTCCCCGATGAGCTGTAGCACAAAACTCCCCAATTTAAAAACTCTTAGTAATGAGTATAGTAGTGGGGTGGTGAAGCCTGGAGAGATACTACAAAACAGGATTACAATACATCCAAGTAACTAGTAAAAATAATAATTCTGTGATTCGTGACGTGATCATGAGTCGTGACTGCATTTGTGACTGTGATAATGAAGAACGCGATTTGTATCATGAGTGACTCGTGATGATGTTCCTGACTTAAAAATGCATATTAAGGAGTACAATGTTCATGCAGAGATATGCACCACACCAGTCCAGTACTCTGAAGGGAAGCCAAAGAAACAACTGTGACTTCAGTTACTGATGGAGATTGGGCCCTAAAAAGATTCAAATGCACAGACCGATTAAGATTGCACTGCACACTGAAGAGATGCAGACGCAAAGGCACAACACCTGCAGATTTTCAAATCTGGAAAAGAATACCTTTGCTGGTTGGGGCGGGCCATGGGGGGGCAACTGTACTACAGTAACAGTCATTGTAGTACTAGTACCAGTAAAGATACCACAAGGAAGTACAAAAATCACGCAGCTGCAGTGGCTAGCAGGTTCACATTGCTGCATTTACTATGTGGCACAATAAAAGGTGTCTGACTGAAGACATGCAACACATACACACACACACACACACACACACACACTCACACTAAGTAATGCATAGCAAATTGTAAACTTCAGTAATATAACCAAGCATTTTAAACAAACTAAAATTATGCACTGCTGCACCACAACAATCAGCAAAAAAATGGCAAGAATTATTGAAAATATTACTGTGTGTACATTAACACAGTTATACAACAAAAATATCACCAAAACTGTAAGAACTGTCTTTTTCTCCAAGTTAATCTACCTACACCACAGATACACCCCTACCCCTTTGTCAGTACAGAGACTGAATGTTGTACATTAACATTTAAAATCCATACACAAACAATAAATGTTCAAATGCGCACAGGAGGGTTTCCTACAATCGATGAATTAAAGTTTGAGCAAAACAAATTACTCAAAAAGGCTTTTTTAATAGCTTTTAGAAGGTTTGAATTGCAGAGAGCTCTCACAGAAGACTGTCTTCTATAGCTTCCTACACATACTACCTTGAACTGAGGCTGTGCAGAACAATCTAGAGCCCATATGACCTGAAATCCCATGAATCACAGCAAAATTCGCCTTTGTAGCTTAAAACAAGGCAAAGTACATTGTTTTCAATGTACTTCACCTTAAAATTTGTGGAGTAGTGTCTTGGGGAAGGCAGAGTAATGCCAAGTCATTGCTGTCAATGGACTTTGTGTTGCCCACAATGATCGCCAAGTACTCCACTCTGATTGAGGGAGCACTGCAATCCCTGACTTCATGAATCGTCAGGGAGTGAATTGAGGCCGCTTCTCCCACCACTACCCAGGAGGGGAATTTAAGAAGCAGGGAGACAGCAATAACAATAAGAAACTTAATTAACACCAATTAGTAGCCCTCCCCCACCAAAGGAATCAAAAAGTGTCTTAGGCCAAACTGACCAAGGTCAGTGTAGTGCTTATTGTATGTGTCTTGTGAAAACCTTGCCATGTTAAATGCTCACCACAAAATCATGTTGTTTCACATAATGATGTTGCTGTTTAAACATTAACTGCTCAAGTACTTTTACAAGGGCAGGTAGCTGTGTGAAAATAAAATTACGCAGGTGGAATTACTGTAACATTAAAGCTGCCATTTCACTTTGATGAACTTTCATAATGCACTTCGGCAACTATCGCAAAGTTCTGATTTAGGGCAGTGGAATGAATGTATGAATTGCAGATTAATGTATTAAACTGTGGAAAGGCATTCTACAGAACTGATCACTAAAGTGCAGAATGACTGCATGTATTGCCGATTGATAGATTAAACTGCAGAATGGAATTCTACAGAACTGTTCTTGTTCATGTGTACAGTATCTGCAATTTAGCCAGAATATTTCACAGAATAGGGTGAAAACACATTCAGAGGATTTGCATTTCACCAAAGTCAGAATTTTGAATGGTTTTGTGTACTTTTCATGAATTTGGAAATGAATTTGCAGTTTCTGTCACAAGCCAATTGCAGGGATTTTAGTAGGTGGGGTTCTTTTAGTGAGTAGTAAAGCTGTGTTTTGCTAGTAGCATGCAGACATTTTTGTAAAAAGTCGGAGGTCTAGGGGCCACTAGGCACCCAGAAGCTCTGTGGTTTTAGGTGCTCTGTGGTGCATTTTAAGGCTTAAACTGAAGATAAAGCAAGGTTCTGTTATGTCTCCCCCTACCATTGACTCCAAGGATAAAATATATAATTCTATGGCTGGCCTCAGGTACCTAGAGTCTGAAGTTGGGGCTGGCTGGGAGCAGGACCATTTCCATGATTTTACCAGGGGATCTGTTAACATTCTGGTCTGAGGCAATACTGCATATGGCATACGGCAGCATAGCTTAGAGGTTAGATTAACAAGCTGTGAAAGGGCTTGAAACATCCAGATGACTTGGGCTTGAATCCCATAACCTCCACTTTCACTATGTGACTCTGAGCAAAGTCAATTAACCTCCCCAGTGCTCCGGAGTTACCTCTGAAAACAGGCATTTGAGCCTAGTGGGCCTTACCTGGTTACCAAAAGAGTAAAATAGAAGGGCTCAGCATGCTGCATCTGTTAAATTTTACCAAATCTAACTTTGCCACAAGTCCATGCCTGTCGACAATGGTGTGCTCCTGCTCACTGAGTCACCGAAGTCACAGCAGTGCACCCTCCCCAAATGGTTCCATCGACCAGCTGTGTTTCTGCAGTTTTCAGGGCCTACCAGTAAATTGATAGGGGATACTGAGAGAGCTCTTCAGTGATGGTGGCCAGCAAGGGCTACTTTTTTTTCAGTAGGAAGTAAAGAGTTTCCCTGCCACTGTCTGAAGTTAGCAGACATCCTCTTTGTTATTTTTCCTAAGATGTCATCTCCAAGTCAGCCAACATGCTCCATTTGTCCCAGTCTGCTGGCACAGTGTGAAGTGGGCAGTGGCTGCAGTGCATTATGGTCATGTTCATGTCCTTAAGGAGCTGTGATTGGCTGCTGATCATGGGGGTGCATGTGGGGAAGGTGTGTGAAAGATGGAAGGTGGATTTAGCACCGTGTGCACTACAGTATTACTGACTGACTAGCAATTTTAAAGGGACAGTGTCAAAAAATGATCACAATGGTAAAAAAGGGACAGTCTAAAGGAGGGGTTGGTTCAAACCTGATGAACCACAGCTGGTAACGGGCTTGCACCAGCACTAATAAAGCACTGGTATATATAGTAGTTTGAAGTATTTGCCCAACTATCAGATTTTAATGCTAGAGTCACTGAGGCAGTTTTCCATATCTGTGGCAGAGTACTAGCAAAAAAAGAAAGATTAGAGTATGTGAGTGGCAGTTCTGGGATTACAGGGGCTGCAGTTGTAAACAAATTGGGATTTACATTGTCTGGTCCACCATGCTCCTTGTTCTTGTTAAGAGAATTCAATTCATTATAAACGTCATGCTCTGGAAGCAAGAGGAAATTGAATAAGGATATTTACTTAGATGTCACATCAGTTAGGATCTATGATTATTTAATATTGTTTTTCTTGCTTATATTATCAGTAGACAGTATGGGATCAAAACCTAAAAAATTTCTGAATGAATTCCAGACGGCCTTTGGAACCAGCAGAACAAACAGTTCCCTGTTTTCATATTAATAAGACACAGTCATTTTCAATGTCTTTTTGCAGGGATTACTAGTGTTTCAATAATTCTCATAATTGCAGGGTTTCTTGCTGGTGTGATACTATTTT
Source organism: Neoceratodus forsteri (assembly GCA_016271365.2). Taxonomy (NCBI): domain Eukaryota; kingdom Metazoa; phylum Chordata; order Ceratodontiformes; family Ceratodontidae; genus Neoceratodus; species Neoceratodus forsteri. Next base: position 1,333,256,081 of record CM057458.1, read on the forward strand.
CACAACCTAGTTCTCACTTTCATTGTGCATAGGAGATCAGGAACAGCCGAGAGTTCCTGGTGCATCTGAGTTTAACTTAAAAAATGGGGCATATTTATCACATGTGAAGGTAAAATATTTGTTAAAATGTTAGACTGTTTGTTTGATGTTGTGTGTATTTATGATTAAATTACTATAATAGATGGAGTATCTTAATAAAATATTGAATAAGGCATCCCTGATACAAATAGCCCTGTCATGTGACATACTAACAGTGAGTGCTGGTTTGAAATAGTAAACTTTTATTTGTTTTACTTCTCAGCTTACTCTCCCCCAATGGAAAATCACATTCTTTCTTCACCTGGAAATAATGGTACACTGGAGTATAAGACTGCATTGTCACCAATCTCACCTGGAAGATACTCCCCTCTTCCAAAACATTTCCTTGGAGAAGATGACTTTGGCAGGTCAGATATGGATTTCTTAACTTTTCTTATGTATTAACAATCTCCAAGCAATTTATGGTCTAAATCATCATGTAATAACTTTGGTACATTTGGGGATAAATGCAGCATTTTGTTATTGGGACTTTCTACTGAAAGCTTGAATGCAACTAAGACGTGAATACATGACTATCACAACAGCACTCAGCAAATCCAGGAAAAGAGGATGTGATGGTTGTGAAAAGGGGTCAATGTCCTTATTTTGGAACCCCAACCCCCACTGATCCACTACTAGTAGCCATAAAAGGTAATACACTGGTAGCTAGGGGGACTCTGCCCCATTGTTTATCAACAGGCCAGGAACAGTGTACTTGGCTACCTATGGGGGTGCTGTGATGTTGAATAGTGGTGGTCATGACACAAGACACCAAAACACATTTCCTATGTGCTCCATGTTTGTGCAGAGACCTCAGGTCTCCAGTGTGAAGTTTTTGTGAGATGTCTGCTGCAACACCAGCACATAACAATTAACAATCTTCTTCTGATATAAGCAAGAGGAACTTTCTTTTTTTATCAGTTTCACTGTTCATATCCCCATTCTTAAACACCATCCTCTGCAATCAGTGTCATTATTGATCTCCTGCTAGATGACAGCAGATACTCAAACTTTGAGTGGCTAGCATGATCACTGAGAAAAAAAAAAGGAAGGTTCAAATCCTAAATGCTGCAGAGTAATCTTACTTTATTTATCCACCTTAATGACATTGTTTCCTGGCTAGGTCACCACTTCCTCAGGAAAAATGTTGGTAATTTATAGATATTCCAAATAAAATCCTGCTAGCATGAACTACCAGTCCAGGTAAATGTCTTATAGTATGTAGTCTTCAGCTAAACAAAACACTCCCAGGTTTGCAGTTACATCTTTGCTTCCTGGCACAAAGTGTTTACTGTTTTCTTTTCCAGTCCTTTGAGAGCAGCAAGTGCCTCTGCTGACATGAAAGGAGTCAGCGGCTCCTAATTCTGGGAAATTATGAAAATGGCAGATACTTTGTGCTGAAAACTACATAAGACATTTACCAGGATTGGAACAACTTGCTGAACTAGAGATTGGACTGGGAATTTATCCTAGCAGGTGTTTGTTTGAAATTATCCTTAAGTTAACAAAATTTCCCTAAGAAAGTGATGAACTAGTCATAAAACATTGTTGTGAATAAGGTGGATAAATAAAACAAGATTATTGTATGACGCTTAAAGTTGAACCCCTTTTTTCACAATTTGATGGTCTTCTGCATTAGAAGTGTTTTCCTCCACTGACTAATATATATTACTTCGCTGTTATGGTTGCGGGCAGCCAGGAACAGTGTTTTATGATAATTTGGCTTTGGATTGCCTTCCCACCCTTAAACTGAACACTTTCTTTCTGCTGGCCAATGCCAGCAAACCCAGTTCTACCACAAATCACTGTTGTATCCATTGCAGTTACCCAATGGTAAACCAGGCTATAGTGTTTAGGTTATTTATTTGTTTGGAATTTGTTGATGAGCAAAGGACTGCACCATGGCTCATTGTCAGTTGTAACAAGGAGAAAATTACAGTAAGCACTGGAAGATTATGTGATTTGCTCAGGGGTCACACAGTAAATAAGTTGCAGTTGTGAGATTCAAGCCAGGGTCATCAGGTTCTTAGCTCTGTGCTCAAACCACTAGGCTATACTGCCTCAAATATAATATAGTATTTAAAGAGAAAATCACAGCACACTGCTCAGCCCAATAAGAGTCCACACAAAAGCTACTAACAAACTTTTTTAAGGAGAATATAATCTCTCCTTGCAAAGACATAAAGTCCCCCATTTTTTCTTGATTCATCTAAGAAAGATATGATAGTGGTCGGGGGGGGGCACAGAAAAGGAGGAGGGGGGAAAGGCAGAAATGATAAGGTAAAAGGAGGATGTGTCCAACATCCTAATACCTATCTAACAATTCATCTCCTTAGGATATAAGACCATGCTGGCAATAACTTCTTATTCATTACAACCTACAGCACTAGATCAAATGAAATTAGGGAAATCATATGTAAACATTGGCACATACCTGGAGTGGATGGTAGATTAAGGGAGACAGCAAAGGTAAAGCCAAGAATGTCCAATAGGAGGGCTAAGAACTTAAGGGATATTTTGGTATCCTCTAAGATGGAGGTAGAAAGGTCTAGAAATTGGCTATCTGCATTACCAAAAGGTTGCAGAAGGTGTGGTAGATGTATATTTTGCTCAAGCGTGTATGAATGTAGTATGTTCAGAAATTTGTATCATAACAGGATGTGTGATATTGTATAATTTATTAATTGTGACACTACAAATGTTATTTATTATTCATTCTGTTCATGTGGGAGGCACCATGTTGGAAAAACTAAACATAAGTGGAAAGAAAGAATAGGAGAGCATTTAAATGCCATTAAAAATGAAAAAAATGCAGTATGATTGGCTATTCATGTAAGGAAGGTGAAAAACAAAGATGAACATATAGTTAAGTTCATAGGAACTGAAAATATTACTTTGGGACCCGGGGAGGAAACACTGAAGGACTCTTAAGTCAAAGAGAGAACTATTGGATTTATACATTAGGGGCATACCTTAATGGAGGTTTAAATGACCATATAGAATTGAAACCTTATCTAACAAATAGACCATAATTTGCTCTCTGGGATGCCTTTTCATACTACTTCCCATATGAGTACAGATGCTGAATGATTTCTTTGTTAATACTAAATTTAGAATGTTTGTTTTATCTGGTTTATTAGAGTAGGTTTAAAAATAAGAAGTTATTGCCAGCATGGTCTTATATCCTAAGGAGATGAATTGTTAGATATGTATTAGGATGTTGGACACAGTCTTCTTTTACCTTATCATTTCTGCCTTCCCCCCTCCTCCTTTTCTGTGCCCCCCCAAGTACTATCATATTTTTCTTAGATGAATTGAGGAAAAATGGGAGACTTTAAGTCTTCGCAAGGAAAGATTATATTCTCCTAAACAAAGTTTGTTATTGTTTTTAGGCTAATCAGTATTCCTTCCTCCCAGTTTCTGCTACATAAGAGCATAAGTACTGATTTGGAAAGAGTTGGAAACCATGCAATTTAATGAATGGTTGAAAAAATGGTGTGGAGCACAGGGGTTTGGCTTCACAGGGGACTGGGGTTCCACCTGGAGGGACACCAGCCTATACTGGCAGGTTGGTCTGCATCTGTCCAGGAAGGGAACAAGTCTTTTGGGAAATTGGTTTAAATGCTTCATTGGCAAGCTTTTAAACTAGTCAAGGGGGGAGGCACTGATAAGCAACAGGAAATTCCCAGCCTCCCCCTACCAAACAGGGTACTAAATGAGGAAAAGACTATGGAAGAAAGGTCAGTGAGGGATGCTGCCACAAAAGGTAAAGCCATCAAAAAATGGAGAACAATGAGTACTAATGCCCGTAGTCTGGGTAACAAGCTTCCTGAATTAGTGGCCTTGATGGAGGAGGAACATCTGGATATCGTGGCAGTCACTGAAACATAGCACACACAGAACCATGACTGGGACGTAAACATACCAGGATACACTATCTACAGGAGGGACAGGGAAGGTAAAAGAGGGGGAGGAGGAGTATCTCTCTACATAAGGGAAGAAATCAAAGCAACAGAACAAAAGGGTAAACAGGGAGGAGAAGAAGCACTGTGGGTCAATTTGGAGGCAGGCAATGGCACCACAATCTGCAAAGGGGTTGTATACAGACACCCTTCTCAGGAGGAGGAAATGGACAAGCAAATGATAGAAAGTATACTTAGAATGGCAGAAAAAGGGGACATATTGCTGATGGAGGATCTGAATATGCCAGATGTTAACTGGAGTGCATTTGCAGCAGCCACTGCTAAGAATGGGGTTATTCTAGATGCCTTACAGGGGGCATGCCTTAGACAACTAGTATTGGAACCCACTCGAGAGGGAGCAATCTTAGACTGGGTTCTCTCAAATGGAGATGGAGAGAGGATCACAGATGTAGAAGTGGGTAGCCATCTGGGAACTAGCGACCATTGAACAGTATGGTTCACAATAAACACAGCAGTAGAGTCAAGCCATACAAAGGCAACAGTACTGGACTTTAGTAGGGCTGACTTTGCCAAATGGTGAGTGCCTACGGAATGCACTAGCAAATGGGCAGGAAGGATGGGTGGAAGTACAATGGGGAATAATCAAAACTGCCATTACAGAGGCAACAAGCCTTTGTGTGAAGCAAATAAATAAAACAAAATGATGTAAGAAACCACTATAGTTCTCAAAGGAGGTGGCAGTGAAGGTTCAAGAGAAAAAGAAAGCATTCAGGAAGTACAAGGAATCACAGAAGGAGCATGACAGAGAATTGTATCAGTTAAAGCAAAAGGAAGCTGGGAAGGCAGTCAGAACATCAAAGGCCCAAACCGAGGAAAAGATAGCCAACTCAGTTAAGAAGGGGGATAAAACCTTTTATAGGTACATCAGGGAGTGAAGGAAGACCAAGGGAGGGATAGTGAGGCTTAATAAAGGGAAGGGGGGTGGGCTGAGGGTGAATGTGAAAAATCAGAGATACTAAAAAAATAATTTTGCTCAGTATTTACAAATGAAAAGGGGGAGGTACCCAAACCAAACAATAGAAGCACTCTGGATATAGAAGTTGATACCAGCCCATTTACAGAAGAAAGGGTTCTGAAAGAACTCTTAAAACTGAAGGTGAACAAAGCAATGGGGCCTGATGGGATTCATCCCAGAATTCTAAAAGAACTAAGGGTAGAACTATTTACACCACTGACTACCCTCTTTAACAAATCATGGGAGGATGGGGTGGTACCTGAGGACTGGAGGAGGGCAGATATGATTCCACTTCACAAAAGTGGGAGCAGGGCAGAAGCAGGAAACTACAGACCAGTTAGTTTAACCTCAGTGATAGGGAAAATGATGGAATCACTTCTGAAGGAAAGAATTGTAGAATACCTAGATGCCAGAGGGGCACAGGACCCAAGGCAACATGGATTCACAGAGGGAAGGTCATGTCAGATGAATCTAATAGATTTCTTTGACTGGGTGACCAAAGTAGTAGATCAGGGAGGGGCTGTGGACATGGCCTACCTAGACTTTAGCAAGGCATTTGACACAGTCCCACACAAAAGCTCAGGAAGCTGGTAGAATAAGGGGCTTAGTGTAAAATGCATTTTCTAAGTAAGAACAAGTCTTTAACTTTAATGTTTAACATTATTTTGTGCTTACAACCCCCGCTGTTTGGTCACAGAAACACAATTTTTAGGAGGGACAGAGTAAAATTTTGAGGCAAAATCAGGGACGTCCCTGAAAATCAGGGACAGTTGAGAGGTATGATGGGAAGCAAGGTTCCATGGCCATTGGTTGAACCAGGCATATGACAATGATTGTCTAGAAGTGTGATGTGCTCTTTATGAAAACTTGCAAAAGAGTAGGTGATAACACCGTTTTTCTCTGTAGTTATTTAGGTTTAAACATTCTACTTGCATGTTTCTTGTTTCTACATTTAATGATTTCTGTTTGTGAAAAGTAGTTGCAGTAACTCGTAGTCTAGTGATCATCAGTAAGTAAAACAAAATAAAGAAGAGATTAAACCCGAGTAAGTGCAGCTGTCTCAGCAGTTGGATAACACAGAGGCCGGGATATTCAGACTGCACCAGGCAGTGGCGCAAGCCTGGGGGCAGTGCAACTGTGATGCGCTGGGGCCAGGTCCAGGTGATATTCAACGGTGCTGCGCCATGGCACAGCACCATTGAATATGGCACAGGCAGCACACAAACTGTGCATGATGCAGTGGCATTGCTCCAGCGCAAGTCACAGATAGGGAGCACGGGGATGTGCCAGCGCAAGTGCAGTTGCTCTAGGTGCATCACCTTCAATATTCCGTGGGGGGCATGCAAATGAGGCCATAATATATGCAATGCACAAATGGGGCCATTTGCTTGTCATTATGGCCATATTTGTATGCCTTGCACAGGACAGGCTGGTGACTTGTGCCTGGTACCCTGCACAGCATGACGTGTGCTGTGGGGATCCTGGAGCATCCCCCACTTCATAGCATTATATCAAGATGGTATATGTTTATAATGATCCCTGGTAGACTGGTGGTTCTCAGCCCCGAGTCCCCGATGTGTAAGAACATGACAACTCCTGGTGGTCCAGTGGTCCCCTCTGACCCGAGTCCCCATTTTCCATACATGACAATGATGCCCCTGGTGGTTTAGGCGGACCCCTCTAGCCCATTGCTGTGTATCACAGTAAAATACCATATTGAAATACCTTGGTGATCCAGTGGCACGCCCTCCACCACACAGACCCTCAGAACTCACTCCTGCCCCCCTCATCATCAGCAGGTGGCTGCATTCTGCCCACACCACGCCAGCCGCTCATCGACGATTGCACAGTATGGGCTGCCTGGTCTTTCAGTGACCACGGCCTGCAGGCCACCGTACTAGACAGTCACAAATCCTGTGAAGGACTGTCTAGTACAGCATGCCCTGCAAGCCCATTGGTCCACACTGGGGACCAATGGGCTTACAGCCCATACTGTACCTGTCATTCACCGGGCAGCCAGGTGGTGTGCAGGCAGGATGCAGCCACCCGCCAATGATGGGGGGGAGCGGGGGGCAAGGGGTTCTGTGTGTGTGGGTGAGGTGGGGTAGGGTGTGCCACTGGATCACCAGGGTGTGTCAATACGGGAATTTACTGTGATCATGGCAATGGGTGGGGGGGTCCACTAGACCACCAGGGATATCATATTGTCATGTATCATGGACTCTGGGACTCAGGTGGGAGGGGGGACCCCTTGACCACCAGGGTTGGACATGTTTCATAGACATCAGGGAATCAGGGACTGGGGAGCCACTAGACTACCAGGAATCTTATTATAAACATATACCATGTGATTGTGGGTGGGGATTCCACTAGACCACCAGTGGTGTGTGAATTTCATGGATAGTGTTCTGGTGGATGGGTGGTTACCTTACGCCAGCCAGCTGCTGTGTTGCACCCTGCAATACAGCAGCCCACCTGTGGGTGGCTGAGATTTGCTCCTACTCAGCATGGGCTCATCTTTGAGTCCCCCTATGCAGCGCACTGCAGGGGTGCACTGGCATATGTACCGCACATCCTTGACTGAATATAGGGATGTGCCACATATGCATGGGCATGGCCCCTGCACCTGCACCACATACACTGTCATTGTGCCACAGCACATTGGGATTTGCACTGTGTCAGGCGGCTGTCTCAATATCCCATCAGGGTACAATGCGGGGTTGTGGCAGTGCCACCCCTTTGAATATCCAGGCCAGAACATGATAAATCTCTTATCCAGGAGATGGCTCAAAAACAAACTCATGCTCCTATTCACAAAACCACTATTGAAGTCAGGTGGCCACAGCACTCTCGGTCTGAAACTCACGCAAAATACTTATTTTACTGACAACTGTAAATGAGTGAAGGGAGCCAAAATAAGGTTAGCAATACATTATTAGTTTTCACAGTTCATCATACCATCACAAGCTTCTTCAAATAGATCATTTCTGAATACAGAAATGCTTAAAATCAATATATTTGAATACAGTCTTTAAGAATCTTGAGCCTGGCATTACCTTTACAATGCTGCTATGATACAAAATGTAACATGGCAAAGGAAGCTGTATAGAAAAGAAGAAATGCAATTGCTCCAAAAGCATCATGTGCCGCAATTTGGAGAAGGCATTAATCCACTAGTAATGCCCACTCCAAATTGAAGTACTAATATCAGCCACACCAGTAAACCAAGCACTGTAGATAAAATCACAGAACAAGCATTTCAAATGCCAATTGTCCTTCCCACCCACCCAAGCAGCCATCATTTTCTCACACAAAACACATCTCTCTAACTAGAATGAGATCATATTTAGCAAATATTTGAGAATCAGAGGCAGAGAAGAATGGCAGAAAAAGAAATAACCTTTGAAATGTGTGGACAGCTTGAAAATGCCAGATGTCACCTGACATGTGGAACGTCCATAGGATTCGTAAGTTTGATACAGGATCTCTGAGTTTCAGAATGGAAAGAACGTGTGCAAATATGCAAATCAGTATTGAAGACAAAAGGAGTGAAGGCGCATATCTTTAAATTGTAGTCCTCCTCATCTCTGTTTAAGAATATTTGCAGTATAGAATCGTAAAATAGTTATTGGAAACTTAAATAGTAGTTGGTTGTTTAAAAAATGTGCTGTTGTGCTATCAATATCAGCATCTGAATGAATATAATTTCTTTAATTCCGTTGGTGAAAAAAGTGCAGTAAACCTTTACAAACATTTCAGATGCTGTCTCTGTCATTTGTTTAAGGTATTGCCTGAAACAGGCATATCATTTAAAATTAAAAAGTGCCATCTTACAAGAGCATTAAGCCACCCCAAAGGAGGCTTTTACTGGTGAATTAATGCATGGTTGGGTGGCTGTAGGCACTCGGCCTTCTGCCCTGTGCCACCCCCCCCCCCAACTATGCATTAATTCATCAATAGAAGCCTCCTTCATTGTGGCTTATTGCTTATGTGTGGTATGCATTATGATCATGGTACTCCATGTGCAGTGAAGCACGGACATATTGTTCCTCTATACTGCGCCTATGAATTAATTTTATTCTTTACTTGGATGCAAAATTAAAAGCCATAACCTGACAACCCTATGTATTCATAAGAATTGATGATTCATTTCATTCTTTTTTTTTTTTTTTTTTTGGTATACGCAAGGACTAGGTAGCCAAGTGCTTGACCATTACAAAAGAGAAACATTTACAGACAGTGATTCTCATAGTTTGAAAGCCTATGAAAAAGTATTTTAAATGAGAAATTGAACGACCTGTGACTGGTAGCAGCCCAGAGCTATCCCTGTCTTAGTTTGCCCTATTTTGATATTACACTGACACCATTTTTGGAATCCCTGTGATTCCATGGAGGGTGACGATGTGCCTAGCTATATTACATTGTAGTTGGGAACAGCTTCATCATGTGTGGCTGGCAACACTAGGTTCTAAAAATGGTGGCAACGCAGTATCAAAATAGGGTATCTTAAATCATCAATGTCTCTTAAATGCTGCAACTATCAAGTAAGCCCCATGCCTCATTTTAAAACACTTGGCTGACACTTGCGAACTATGAGGGACATTGTTCATGAATGTTCTGCTATAAATCAAACAAGAAACATTCATTTTGTCTGACCCTAGTCAGAATTTTATAACCCCAGGGAATCAGCATTTATAGCAAGCATTGGCCAGTGCCAGCCATGTTCACTTGCTGGTATTCGCTGTGTAGTATTGGGGCATTGATAGTGCAGCAGTTAAGTATGCATTCTGAATGTGGGCTATGACAGTGGGATTTGGTGTATACAGATGCTGTAATTTTAACATTGTCTCTTATGTGAATTTCACTGATGAAAATATGTTTAAATATGCATATGATCTAATTCAGATTTATTCTTATGTTTGTAAACAAAACTGCTAAAGTAGGAAAGTGCCACCTGTTTTGTTTTTGGGGGTGCTGTATTTTCTGTTCATATTGGGGCACTGTCATCTTTTAGTGTTTATCTTTGCACTCATGGGACCAGTGTGCCTGCCAAAGACTGCATGCTTGGTTACCATATTTAGACTAAGATCCCTTGAATATAACTAACCCTAGGAAGGCTAACCCCTATTATGCACAGCCTGATGTTTGATTAAATGCTGCCTTTAATGTTAGTCTATTGAAAGGTTTAACTGTACCTGGTAATGCATCTGAAATTGTTAATCAGTAGATCTGAGGGGTTGGGGGAGAACCAGTCTGCCAATAGCATAGCAGGGGATGTACTAAATAAGCTTTCCAGCCCGATACTATACAAGATTCCTTGAACATAACTAACACTAGAATGACTACCACATGAACTATAACAGTAATGTGCTCTCATTTACCTGTATAACTATAACCCAAGAGTGCATGGCACATAAAACAGTTGATTAGAAAGTTCTTTGAATGTCCATAAAAGCCTCTTGAGCCCACAGTGGGCAACTGGTGCCTTGTACTAACCAGCATGTAATCCCCTGCTATACTACTGGTACCCTGGTTCTCTCCATACCCCTCAGATCACCTATGGTGGGCATCAAACCACCTGAAGTAGGCAATTATCCCGCCATAATGCATCCCCTGTTATGTCTTATTGCTTAAGTACCACATAATATGTAGAATCCTAGGTACTCGTTGAATACCTTCACTGACCTGCATAGGTATACAGTGCACTTTACCAATCCTGCCACTCCCCTCGCCTTCCCACCCCCCACTGGAGACTGGTGGTCTTCCAGCCTTCCACCTTAAACTTGCCACCCATAAGGAGGTATGATGGCTTCTCACCAACCTCAAAGCACAAATTTCCCCTGGCCACGACACCCTTGAACCCAGATTCCTCAAGCTAGGTGCTGCAGCACTTGCCCATCCAGTCCATGGCCTGTTTAACTGGCCCTTCCTCTTGGGCTCTGTCCCTGATAAATGGAAGGTAGCCATAGTTGTCCCCATTCATAAGGGTGGACCCAACATGGCTGTCGAGAATTATAGATCCATTTCTATCCCCTGTCCTCTGGCCAAAATTCAGGAATGAATATTCTACAATAACCTACAGGACTACCTGGACCTCCACCTCCTTCTTTCTCCATTCTAGCATGGGTTCAAGAAAAACCATAGTACCCTCTCAGCCTTAATAAAGGTTTCTTCTGACCTGTTCCATGCTATGTACCAAGGTCATGCCACTGGTGCTATCTTTGTCGATTTGATGAAGACATTTGACCTGGTCAACCACCATCTCCTGCTTCAGAAACTTCACTCCCTTGGCATTGACTTGAGTGCTTTAACCTGGCTCCGGAGTTACCTTACATGCTGCTTCCAAAGGGTCAAGTGGTCTGGGTTTCTCTCTGACCAAAGGCCAGTAACCCACGGTGTGCCCCAGGGCTCCATCCTGTGCCCATTACTATTCTCCCTTTTTATTAAGGAACTACTGAATCACTGTATTAGGGCCACTGTGAACCAATATGTGGATGATATCATTGTCTACCAGTCCCCTTCTGATCTAGGCTGGCTCAACAGTATGCTCGCCTCAGACTTCCAATCTCTTGTGGGCTGGTTCCTTGACAACCAGCTAGTCTTCAACACTAAACAAAAGCAAATTCATGCTATTCACCAAACCCTCCTCCACAAAGTAACCCCTTCCTCCTCTTGTGATATGTTCTCTTAATGGTGACACACTTGAATCTGTCCAATCCTTTAAATATCTGGGCATCACTTTAGACACCTCCCTTTTCCTGGATATTCATGTCTTTCTCCTAACTAAAGCGCTAAACCAGAAACTGGGCTTGTTATATCACCTCCATCCCCTCATATCCTTGTCTTCTTGCCACAAGATCACTACTGCCACTCTACTCCCCCTCCTTACTTATGGTGCCCCCCCTGCTACTCACTACCAATGCAGCCATTCTCTCTCACCTCCAACAGGCTTATCACAGGCTGGGAATATTTGCCTTAGGAGTCAGTGCCCGTCACCATCACTGTGCTGTCCTGTCTTCCTTGGGCTGGCTTTTGAATGAATCAAAACTCCAATATGTCACCTTTAGTCTAGATTTCAAACTAGTCCACCAGTACACCCCCCCGCCTTAGTAATCTTATCCAACTCTAGCACCCCTCACGGGCTCTAAGGTCTGCCTCCTCCCCTCTTCTCATTACAACCAAACCCCAATTAACTATGAGCAGGAGATAATCTGCCTTCCCTGCAGTGTCCTGCTGGAACTCTTTACCTTCTACTACATTTTCCTGATCCTCCCTCCCTCAATTCCAATCCTCCCTATTTCTCCACCTCTCTGCCTCTTCACTTTGTTCTTGCTTTAGATGACTGCATTCCAAAACTTCACATATTGACATTTACACTGTCTGGGCTTCTTGTGTATTTGTATATGAATATATTTATGTATCTGTATATGCATATGTACTAACATACTAATTGCCAGCAGATTAGGCCTTACAGTCTATCGAGTCTGCTCGAACCTCAGATCCCTAGTTGTGTGCCGAGGCCCTCCAACTCTTGTGTTCCAGAAACACCTATCATCCATCCCCACCCCCCTGGGCCAGGCCATCATCTGATACATTCACTTTCTGTGTCTGTCCCACCCTCTTTTGAAGCCCTCCACTGTGGATCTCTGAACCAGCTCACCAGGCAGTGCATTCCAAGGGTCCACCACCCTCTCAGTGAAAAACCTCCTCCTCTTTTCCCCCCTCACCCTTCCACCTTCCAACTTCAAACCATGCCCTCTGGTGATACCTCCCTGCTTTAGTCTAAAGATCCCCTCCATGTTTACCCTATTTATTCCCTTGAGGTACTTGAAGACCTCAATCATGTCCCCCCTGTCTCTCCTCTCCTCTCCTCCAATGAAAATAGGCAGAGCTCCTCAAGTCTGTCCTCATATATCAAATCCCCTAGTCCTCGTATCATCTTAGTTGCCCTCCTCTATACCCTCTCCAGGAGCTGTATGTCCCTCATCAAGTGTGGTCTCCAGTACTGTACACAGTACTCAAGGTGTGGTCTAACCAGTCCATTGTACAGCGGCAGTACAGTACATATAACGTGCTAATGTCTCTGTAAATGATGCAACTGCAATTTGTATATGATGTATATGTTACCTTTGTACTTGCTTAATCATTGTCACTGTACTGCTTCTCCTGAGTTGCCCCTGAAAAAGGGACTGTAAAGTCTCAGTGGGTTCACCCAGTTAACAAAATTCAAATAAATAATAAATACCCCATTATTCAGTGTATTCAGGAATTAATTTTCATTATTTGCACACCATTACAGAGAACTTCAGTGCTGGAAAGTTCAATGTAATGCAGCTAGGAGAAAGAGAATATAAGTGCAAAATATACCTTAATGGCATAGAGATGGCTGGAAACGAGCAGGAAAAAGACATGAGCGTACTGATCAGCAGCATCCTTAAATGGGAGCAGAAGTGTGAAGCAGCAGCTACTGTAGCTAGTCAAAAAAGATCAAGGCGCATATTTTGAGACTGAGGATGGCTCTGCATTCTTTTTCCTGCCAAACTTTTCACTGTTTTTCTTGTGAAAGCTGTTATATAGTTGGTTGTTCTGGTTTTCTCTTTTTAAGAGTTTTTGAAAAATTGTTTATCCTGTTGTGACAGTTTATTTTTATGGGGGTTCAGTTTATGCCCTTGGCAGCTTTGAAATAATTCTGGTGCCCTCTAGACTGACTGTAGGCAGCACAACCTCTTACTCTCTCCTCATTGTTCAATTCTCTGAGCTCATTACCATTGACTCTACCTCCAGGGCAGCTGAACCCAGCTGGCATACTGCTGCGTTGAGACACTCCATAAGTAGGTTATACAGGAAAAGATTCCTCTTAGTCAACCAGAATGCATAGTTACTGTTTAGTTATACTATGATAAGCAGAAAGCAGACTGAATAATTGGACCGTGGTTTTGCATTCTGATTGGCTGCTGCGTGTACACTTAGCCAGTCATAGAGCAAGCCCGGCTTGCCCTTCCACTTCAATATGCAGCAGTTAGTCAGAGATGTCTAGTAATGCTACAGCGCTTCTGTGAGAAACAGTTCCTGCTTTCTCAAAGATGCTAAGGTTACCACTTGTCTTGATTTTTGCAGGACAGTCCTAATTAGTGCAGCTGTGCCCTGCAAAAAAAAAACCCAAGAAAAATACTACATGTCCTGATCTCATAGTAGAAAAAGTATTTTTTTTACTTTCATCTAAATGTTGCAGAAAACTATAATACCTTAAGAATATTCCCTGGTATTTCAGCAACGCCTGTGTCAAAGTCATAATTTTTTGCCTAGTACATGATGGTCATCAAAACATCTAAAATCCTCAACAAAAAACATGGGTTGCCATGCTTGTTTTTAAGTCACTGTACATTAGTGAGACTAAATTTCTCTTTCTGGAAAAGATCCTGAAGGTGTCAGACTGTTTCATGTGGGTATAACATCAGTATTTCAGATGTCAACATGAGTGTGAAAGAAAAAGTGAAACAAGTGTAACTCCCTTGTTACCCGGGGTTACTAGAATCCCAGTAAGACCTAATGGTAGGCAGGGAAGGCAGCTTGTGAAACTCCAGTTAAATGGATTTCACACTGTCCCACTCTGTTCTCAGTCTCAGCTGAGACTGAGGGATGACATCACCATAGAACTGTCACAGCTGCATGAGCCACAATGGAATCTGCAGCAGGGAGTTGGAATAGAATGTTGGGAGGGTTGAACAGTAGTCTGTAGGTCAGCTGGAGTTTGGAGCTTGCTGAGAGAGCAATACAGCAGCTCTGTGTAGGCTCGAGGAGCCTCAGCCCTGATATAGGGCTACATTCTGGAAAAAAGATCTGTGTTTCCACCAAAAGAGAGACACAGAAGATAATTTTAAAGTGGTGGAGACTGCTGATTTGGGTCTCAGTGCCCCCTCTCTCCGGGGATGGGGGCAGGAAAGATTGTCCTGCATATTCCAGGGGTAACCACCTGGTTTTTTTTACTAGTGGAGAAGCTGCCTTATTTGTTCCAGAGATTTTGGGAAACAAGATTTGTTAATCACTTGTGGGGCACCTGCAACTGAAGGGTGAGTTTCTGCTCTTTCTAAAGGGCCCATGTTTTCACCCTGGGACTTGTGTGATAGTGGGGTTAGACTACTGAAATAGTGGGAGGCCTACAGTAATAGGCTTAGCCAAAAGTAAAAGTATGTTCAAGTCCAGCACATAGTGGAAGTCAAGGCATGTAGAGGAGATGTGACATACGTCTACCCAGTAATATACATTGCCAAGCTTTCAGAAAAGAGTTGTTTAGTTTCCAGAGAAATGTCCGGGTATGGATTGTAGGAGCTGGAGGTGGGAGACCCCCCATCTTTAGTGACCAGGTCCACCTCTACGGATTTGCTCTGTGGATTTCTACTTTGCCTCATGCACTTGGCCAGTGATGAGGGAAGTACCCAGATGTGGGATTGGAAGGAAAATTCCTGTAGGAGTCAAGGCTCTAAGGTGGTTTGAGGAGCCATTTCCCAAAATGGACCACGGATCAAGTGGCCAGCGGAGCAGGCCAGTGGGGAAAACAAGTAGTGTACAAGTTGGGCTGTATACCCAAAGCTGCGTGCAAGTCTGGGCTGGGTGCCTAATGGGTTCAGAGCCTGAGGGCTGGAAATAGTGAAGAAGTGTTCTGTTGTCTCTAATCTGCATTACCAGGAATGTAGCCCCGTGGGGGTCTGTCTATGCTTTGTTCAGCTTGGATGTGAATAAAAGCCACACTGTAGAATCCCATTCCTGATTCTGGACATTACAGTTATTGCTTCCTGTGATCGGATTTACTTGGGTGCCCCTGTGCAGAGTAGCCAAACCTAGGCCCCCTGTGCCGAGTAACCTCATCCTCCCCGAACCTAGTCCCCACCAGGTACTGCTGTCAGCTTCAACAGCATGCCACCTGTCATTTTGCAAAAAGGCAGGGGTGAGGGGTTACACAAGGACACATCATTTGTCACGATGCTTGCTTCATTTCTTTCCACAAATGCAAAAATGAAGAGTAAATTGATATTCCCAAAAAGGGGGGACATATTTGCATGTTTTTATACATGAAACCATTTCAAACCCATGTCATTTTGATAAAACTTTTTGATAGATGTAGGATATGGTTATGAATACAGAAAAATAAAGAAATATAGGGGTTGCCATGCTTCCTTTGGTTATATCTGCTTACAAAGTTGCAATTTCGGAGGTGGTAGACTCAGGACAAAAATAATTGAAACATCCCAATAAAACATAAAACTTGCAAGAAAGCTATTCAAACAATTCAAAAATACATGCAAAATGGCAAGGACTTTAACAAAAAATAAACAGTGTAACCAATGACAGATATGTAG
The DNA here is from genome assembly GCA_016271365.2 of Neoceratodus forsteri. Taxonomy (NCBI): domain Eukaryota; kingdom Metazoa; phylum Chordata; order Ceratodontiformes; family Ceratodontidae; genus Neoceratodus; species Neoceratodus forsteri. Next base: position 1,333,272,454 of record CM057458.1, read on the forward strand.
GTAAAGCGCCTTGAATGATACCAACTGCTGCAATTGTGGGAGCTAATTTCCTTGTTGTCATCATGTATATAGTCTTAGTTGGACATGACACAATAGGATAAATCATTATTTTAATAATGCTTCCATACATTTAAGAATTTACTTGTGCCAGAAAATAACCTTGAAAACTTTTTAGAGCACATCAGAAAAATGGAAATTTGAAACACCAGGGAATGTTTTTAACTAAGATACCTTCGAATAATAAGAAACGATAGAAACAACTAAAAAACTACAACGCTTAGTTGTAATTCTGATTATTTAGAGAAAAAGTCTTGTTGCATTTGTCAAGGTTACATAATGTCCTGCAAAAAAATCATGTTTCAATAAGAAATGCCCCACTATGGTCTTCTTAAAAGGTGATAACCTGATACAGATTTCGTAGTTATATATATATTTTTTTTCATTTTTCCAGTATAATAGCAATAATGCCAATAGTGGTCTGGGTTTCCTTAGGAATAACTGTATAGGAGGTTAATAAACACCTTGGCCTTCAGCCTTTAAGTTTATTACCCCTGGTCCAGTTATTAACTCATAAACCCAGACCACCATGCTATTATCACTATGTTATAATGCCCATATACAGATCCTTCCACAGGCACCATCCAGAGAACAGTGTGCAGTTCTGGTCTCATACTTTATCTGGGGAAGGAAATTGGTACAATGGAGAAACTACAAAGGAAAGTGACCAAGGTAGCTGACTGCAAGGAAAACAGGATTGACTGGAAAAATTAGACGATTCTCCATGGAAAAAAGAAGACTCTGTGGAGAAATGGGGTTGCATATTCAAGTATCTAAATGGGATAGCAGCAACAGATCCAGTGTAGCACTTTGAGACGCACAAGGATGAAAGGACAAGGGGGCACTCAATGTCACTGAAGGGAGGAAGATTGCAGGGAAACATCAGAAAGAACTACTTCACATAATAAGTGGTGAACACTTGATATAGACTGCAAGAGCAGGTTTTATCAGCTAATGCTGTAACGACCTATTATCTCAGGTTTGACAAATATTGTAAATATAAAGGGGTGACCGTGAATTCCCACTGAGCTGGTGGGGGTGAGGAACTCAGTGACTCACTAGTCTTCTTCCCCTACCCCCCTTAATATGTATGTATTACTCTTTCATAAGAAACAGTTCTCTGGGGAAAGTACATAGACTCAACCCATGCCCCAATTTCAATTGTATTAAACCATGCAAAGCAAGGTTTATGCTCCCTTTAATGAAACTGTCATTTCAGTCAGCTGAATACAGTGCATCAACAATGTTATAACTATATAACAGATCAATAAACACAGATACCTAATTTACTGTCACAGACCAAGATGGAAAGATACATTTCTGAGGGCATGGATATGGTTTATGTACCACATAACGTCAGCTCCATAGAAGTGCTTATCTGTCAGAATGTCTTTAAGCTAAGCTTCTTCCACCACCCAGGCTGTATATCCTCCAGCTCCATCCCATGACGAGAGACCATCCTTTCCGCTGAAAGAGTTCAGTCCCCTCCTTTGCAGCTCTATGCATTGGAGGACCTAAAGTGTGCCACTGGCAAACTTAATTGATTTGTTTCTGAACAAATTGATATTGTGTTGCATTCCTTGGTTCTCCTCTAGCCTCAGTGATGGAGCATGGAACATGAAGAAGTGAAGCCAGCTCCTGGCTTCAAGCAGTATGTCATGTGCCTCTACTGCATGGGGGCAGCACACCATGTTGCAGGATGTGGTCTGTGCCAGATGGTGCTCCCTTCCTCACAAGAGGATTGCAAGGCACATCTTCTCCTTCATTAGCTGGCCAACTGAGATCATAAACTGTGGCCTAAGGGTTGCGAGGTGGCCTCTGCTGTGGTAGGGTCCACAGCTAATCTTGAGGCCATGGAAGAAGTGGTGGCAAGACCACAGCAGGGACCTCATCAGCCTTGGTGCTGCTCCTGGATGGGCCAGCATCAGAATGTCCTTCACTGGAGAGTTCCGAGAAATGAGTCTGGTACTAGAGACTTTCAGAAAGTGCCTCGAACACCATAGTAAAAAGCATAAAATGCACAGCAATTGGTTGTGGGACCAAGAGAGATCATGCTCCTCCCACTCCCTCAATTCCACTGACTGCTCGAAGCTTGTCCAAGCACCGGGTTCAGTCAAGCCAAAATTGGCTGCGGGCCAGGTCGCTAGCTCCATGGTAACCAAACCAAGCTTGTTGACCTCAACACCATTCAACTAGGTGGTCGAGATTTTCCTTGACACAGTTGACCTGTTGTCAAATCTGGTTGAGGAGGGGTCAATCTCCAAGACTCCAGTGTTCTCAGTCCTCACCCAGGAGGACGCAGAATGGTCAGTGTCCCTGGCCACTGCCACTCAGGAATATCCTGCACCAGAGAATGTTTTGTCAATGCCAGTGCATGTTATCTAAATGGCACCCCTGGTGGCTTTATCATGACATCGGCCTCTGGGTTGATGGTAAAAGCACTCTTCATGCTCTTGGTCGCACTCAACTGGGAGGGGTCACCGTCAGCGTTCCTAGTCCTCCACATCTTTGGATGATGAAAGGATCTGCCAATGCATGCAGCAGTGCTGTGAGGAATTCGTCTCACAGCAATGAACCTTGGTGGGGCAAGTGAAGGGCTCTACCACCAACCCCTGTGGTTGACTGGTCAGTGCCAGTAAGCCCATGCCAGTCCTTCTGAGACAGTTGTTACCAACACCTGTCTCTCAGTCCCTGCTGGTGGAACTACCTCTGCCTTAGCCTTTGTGGGGAACCCCGACCAAGGACTTCTGTGCTGCAACCGGCTTGCCAGGCTGGCTCATGGTGGAAATCAACCAGTTGAATGACTCTAGAGTGGTTCTCAGTGGCAAATGACAGAGGGCCATTTTTGATGAGTCTTCTGATGACTTAAATAGTTACTCTATGTAGTTGTCAAGGACACATACCTTTGACCATGAATCAGATGAAGCATTAACCATTAACCATGGACCAGTGTCATTTGGGCCTCTATTCCAACTGTCAGAGTAATTGAACATCCCTCTGCAGCCTGTTCAAAAAAGGCAAAGTACCCTATCACTGTCATCCTGGATAGGGATGAATCCTGAAAGGTTGCCTTTCCCATGACAGAGGCCATTTTGTGACCAACCATGGATCTCTGGCAGCATCCAGCATCCTGCCTGGCACCCGTAGCCTGTGTGGTCTGCAAGTATGTGCTCCCTACTGACTCTCTGGGTTCTTGTACCACTCCTTGGCCAAGGGTCTGGCCTCAGACTCAGTCTTCTGGAAATCCAGAAACACTGGGGACATGGACAAGCCTCCCCAAAAACAAGGAGTTGAAAAAGCTTAACCATGCATCCAAGAAGGTCTTTGCCGCTTTCTCACTTGGTCCCTGTCAGGCAAGCTACATATTGATGATGGCCCACTTTGGTCACTCCCTGCTGGAAGAACTAGGTAATATCCAACCTCACCTTCCTGCTGACAAAAAGTTGCTATTGAAAGTGGTCAGAGACCAGGGTCAAGCACTGGCTAAGCACCATATCCAGACAGCTTTGGACATGGGCAACTACTGTACCCGTGCCATGGCAGTGGCCGTCCTGATGCATTGCAGGGCCTAGCTGAGGCTCTTCACCTTTATAGCAGGCACGCAGCTTAAGCTGGTCAATGTCCTTTCTTGGGCACTGTTCTCTGTGGCCCAGGGGTTGGTGGTCACCTTACTTGGACTGAGAAGTTCATTGCAACCCTGGACTCTGTGGCTTCATCCCATTAGGACCAAAAGGCCCAGAAAGGGAAAAGGAAGGCCTTTCAGTTTTGATCCTTTCAGCCACAGCAGACTTAGCAGCAGCAGCCCTAGCAGGATCGATACCATGTCTGGCACCCCAATGCTAAGTTCTCTGATCAGGGACCAAAAAGAGGCAGGGGTAGCTGAAGAGGTGACCCTCCAGCCCCAATATCTGGTGCCCTCTTCAAAGCTGCCCTGTGATGGGTCGGGGGTGTCTTCTTCCCACCTGTCCAATCCCTGACCCAGGTCCCTGTGGGGGGCTGGCTTCACACTTCTGGCCACACTGGTCTATCATTACCAAGGACAAGTGGGTTCTCAAGGTGGTATGCAGAGGGTTGCCTCTCAATTTCGAGGTTCTTCTGCCTTACTGAACCCATGCTCCAAGGGAGTCCCTGGTGTTGCAGGACAAGTTATCTGCCCTTAGGAGAACATTGCTCATCTCTGTGCAAAAGGAGCTATAGCCCATGACCCAGACACCCTGGCAAATCAAGGGTATGTGTCCAGGTACTTTCTGGTCCTGGAACAGTTGGGGGGGTTGGTCCACCGTACTGGATCTGCATGATCTCATCCAGTTAATGCAAAAACACAAGTTCCAGATGGTCACCCTGAACCAGACTATACCATCCCTGGGGCAGGGCATGTGGTTTTTCTTCCTGTACCTCCAAGATATGTTCCTCTGAATTCCAGTCTGTCCATCCCGCTGGTGGTACCTCCAGTTTTGCTCAGAAGGGGTACTCTATCAGTTCCAGGTCATACCCTTTGGCCTTTTTTCTGCACCCAGGGTCTTCACCAAGTGCATGTCAGTGACGGCAGCCTTCCTGTGATGCAAGAGCATCAGGGTTTACTCTTACCTGGATGATTGGATGATAGCCGAACATCCAAGGAGGCCATGGAATGGTTCAAGGATCTGGCCCTCCAGACCTGCAGAGACTTGAGCCTCTTGGTCATCTTGGCCAAGTTCAAACTGATCCCCTCACAGGTGATACACTTCACTGGGGCAGAGCTAAACTTCCTATGGGCCAAGACCCACCTCACTGCAGACCAGGCACTAGACCATACCTCCTCTGTCCGATCATCTCAGTTGGGCACTCACATCCTGCCCAAAACGTCTTACATGGCATTCTGCACCAGAGTGGTCTTGTGAGCCTGGAGGTGGATATGGCACTTACAGTGGGAGCTAGGCCATCTTTGGTCCTAGCACCTAGGACAATTGGACCAAGCAGTCACAGTGACCCTGATGATATGGAACATCATCCAGTGATGACTGATGCCAGAAGATTAGGAGGAAGGAGTCCCTTTTGTCTGCCCAGAACTGTCTATCTCTCTCATGATGGACACTACTCAAGTGGGGTGGAGACTGCACCTGGGAGACCACAGGGCCCACAGGTTTTGGTCAGACAGGGTGTCCCTTCACCACATCAACCTGCTGGAGCTCTGTGCAGTGTGGCTAGCTCTGACAGACTTCACCCCTTTAGTCAGGGGTCAGGTCATGTAAGTCCAGACAAGACAACACCATAACCATTTTCTACCAGAACAGGCAAGGCAGCACGCACTCCCTTCCCTTGTGTTGGGAGGCCCTCTGCACTTGGACCATCATGTGCAGCCTGGGTGCAAATTCCTGGTGATCCATGTCACCAGAGCAGACAATCAGCTGGCAGATGCTCTCAGCTGGGTGGGTGAGACATCGCATCAGGAGGTGGTGAACCACACGTTCTCCCTGTGGTGGACACCTCTGTTGGACCTGTTTGCCTCCTGTGAAAATGCTAAACTGAGGCTGTTTTGCACCCACCCCCACAGTCCAGGACACTAACGGGGGATGCCTTCATGAGGCCCTGCACTCCAGGCCTCCTGTATGCCTTTCCTCCTTTCCCACTGATCAACAATGTGGTAAGCAAGTCCCGAAAGGACAAGGTGCAGATGATCTTGTTAGCACCGGACTGGCCATGCCAGTTCTGCTACCTGGATCTCCTCAGCCACAGTATCAGGCCTCTGTGGAGGTTCCCTCTTTGCCTCAGTATACCCACCATATGGCGACATACGTCAGTACCGACAACAGTGCCATGTCACTGTAGAAGTCTGCCCGGGACCTGGCAACGCTTTCCTCTGTTCTGCACCCCCTCCTAAAACTGACTTTGACTTGGAATCTAAAAGTACAGAGGGTGAGGGGGCAGAGCCCCCCATGTGGAAGGTTTAGGGGCAAAGCCCCCCAAAGAAAATCAACGGTCCAATGTGTGTGGATCCCTGCAGACTGCAAATCATGATCAACATGGAGCCTGGCGCTGTGATGCCAGTTGACAAATTAGTTGTCAAACCGGCATGCTAGAGCCATTTGCCTCGATCTGCTGACCACATATCAGGGGACGGTCCTGCACTCAGACCTTCAGTCCCTGCACCTCACAGTCTGGTTCCTGAGTGGCTAGAGTTCTAGGCTTTAGGTCTTTCATGCTCCATGTTACAGAGATCTCCTGAAAAGAGTCGACTCACTGGTGTTATGACTTTAAATGGAAAAGATTTTCCATGTGGTGTCAGGCCAAGGAGCTTGAACCCCTTGCCTGTCCTGTGTCTAGTATCCTTGTGTGCCTCTAGTCCCTCTCTCAGCTGTGGCTGAAAGCAATGACCCTAAAAGTACACCTGGAAGCCACCACTGCATACAGAGCATGGGATGGTATGTCAACAGTGGCTGAGGAGAAGGTGGTCAGGCACTTTTTTAAGGCTGGAGCACCTGTCCCCTCTGGTGTGTGAACCATCCCCCAACTTGGGACTTATTGGTGGTGCTGGCTATGCTAATGCATAAGCCATTCAAGCCTATGCACAGGTGGTAGATGTCGCATCCCATATGGAAAACATTTATAGTTTTTTAATATCTGAAATATATCCTTGTATCCCCAAATATGTTTCAAACATATGCCAGATACATTCACACTTTTCAGATATATTTCGAGATATATTCTAGATATTCACAGAATGATCAAAGATGTATCATATTTGGGAAACATCACTGATATACTGTATATATATATATATATATTTGAAATGTAGTTTTGCTATACTATTTCAAAATTCAAGTTTTTGTTCTTTCAATATTATGTCCTTGAATAAAATCAAAAATACATATTTGTGCATACACATTACTGCAGTCTCTATGTATTTTGCATTTTAGGTAAATATATATTTTGAATTTATCCAACATACTGTATATATTCTGATATACTTATACCTTTTCATTTTTGGTTTCACTTGTAAGATGCTAAATTCAGTATATACACAATAATATATCCATAACATAGTTTTAAATTATACCCATATGGAAAGGAATTATACTGTATTTTGTTAATATGTAGACTATATCTGAATATGCCTAAATACAGTACAAGTTATATTAAACTGTTCCTCCAATGAGTTGCTTTAGCATTTCTGACTGAGTTGCATAAGTGTTGCTGGATCCAGCACAAAGCCTTGCACAAACTGCTTAAGAGATAAAACTCAATTTTTTATTATATTGTGATTGGACTACAGAAGCATTCCAACTGAGCTGCAAAAACATTTAACAAACATCACTCTTGAGCTGGTTAAGCATTGAAAAACAATGCAATATGAGTTGCCAATGCATTGCCAACTGTGAAAAACAATGTTAAACCAACTCATTGGTGAAACAGTTTAATGCGACTTGTACTGTATATCCATATTTCAGATATCTATGCATTTTTTCCAATTATATGTTAGATATTTGCAGAGTTTAATGAAATATGTCTTATACAGATGAAGCCGCTTAATATGGATGGCTCCATTGCTATTCATTCATCCCTTTTAAGCGGTCGTCCCCATTACCAGAAGTAACTAAGTTATGCAAAGAAAAGCAACAAAGACTGCATGTTAATAGCGTCTTTAGATTTTGACTTCCCAAACACAACACTGTACTCAGTATTTGATCTGAAGTAACAATTTAATGTTATAGACATACAGCACATGTAAACTTTATTTGAAAGTAACTAAAAATCGAACGTCAGTTTAAAAAAAAAAATCAGTCATTTGTCTCTGCCTGGAATCAGAGCACATCTAGCGACTGCATTTTCAACATTTTGTAGCATGTTCCACTCGTCAATCTTACCATGGTATTGGCACCACGCCATGAGCGAATGCAGATGGGCCACTGCCTCATGGTTAGTTGGAGCAACAAGCTGGGTATCTTGGCTGTCAGCTTCAGCTTCAGCTTCTGAATCTGGCTCGTCAGTACGCGGCCTCTTAATTAACAAACAGATCTCTTCGGTTGTTAGTTCACCATCGGTTAGTAGGGTAGCATCCATGTCAATGAATTCAGCAAAGTTGACTGCAGACATGAATTCTGGCGTCACTACATCATCCAAAGACAATTGGTCCAATGGAACGTCAATGTCACCTACAATGTTGAATGCTTTCTGGAAACAGTTCATTATCGTGGCAGGTGTTACACAGTTCCATGCTCTAGCCACCATGTAAATTGCATCAAGGAGAGTAACAGCCTTTGCAATTTCGGATGCTTGTGCGTTCCCACCTTCATCGATAACTCCAACAATGCGTGTTGCCATCAACGCACGATAATGCCCCTTTAAATTTCTAATAACCCCCATGTCCATAGGCTGTATTAGACTGGTTGTATTGGGAGGCAGAAATACAATTTTTTAATGTGAGGGTATCGGCCAATAATGTCTTGGGGATGGGCAGGGCAATTGTCCAGCAACAGTAAGATTTTTTTCCTCCTTCGCTTCAACTGCTGTTCCCATGAGGCAAGCCACTCTCTGAAGATTCAACCTGTCATCCATGCATTCGCAGAGGATGTGTATATGACAGGTAGTGATTTTAAATCTTTTGGCAAACATCTGAGCTCTTTACTTTTGCCGATCAGAAGTGGCTGTTTGTCAGTCCCATCCATGTTAGCACAAACAAGCAAAGAAACACGCTCTTTTGCCTTCTTCCCCCAACAACTCTGAGTGTTTGTGCATATGGCCACGATCTGGGTACCCTCTATAAAACAGTCCAGTCTCATCTCCATTGTAGACATCACCAGGTGTATAATTGCTGCAATAGAGCTGGTAGCACACTTTGCATCCAATCCCCTGCAGCACTACTATTAGCATCACCACGATCTCCTTGTTCCTTTTTACAAACGATATTGAGCCTCTGCTTCCACCATGAGAACCAGCCATCAGAAGCAGCAAATGTTTCGTGGTTTAGCTGTACCACCAGTTCATTAGCTTTTTTTTTCATAAGGGGACCAGAGATTCGAGCACCTCTCCTAGCTGCATTATTAAACCAGGTGAATAGTGCTTCTTCCACCTCAGAGTCCTTTCCATCTCTCTTCCTTTTTCTCTGAGGGTTGCTGTTTGCTAGCCACTCAGCCATGGTTGAATCACGATTTTGGCTGATTCTGCCAGCCTGTCTTTTTGATATCCCAAAGGCAGCAGCTACCTTTGACAAGGAGTTTTTTGGTCCTTGAAAAGCTTCAAGAACCTTAACACGCTCAGCAAGGGACAGCTCCTTACGTTTTGAGTCCATGTTCATGTCCAGTAAGGAATGGCAATTAAAAAACACTGCTCACAGGATCTAATTTTATAAGGAAACTACCCCCCAAATTTTCCAATTAGCTGAAATTGGTGTGCCTATTAAACAACAGGAGCTACCATTAGGGGAATAATTGGGTACCATGGACACGTCCCAATTAAACGGACGTCCCAATTAACCACGTCCTGATTAAGTGGCTTCATCTGTACTTGGCATTGATATACTAAATATATTTGTTTTGTTACACTATCAATTAAAGTATTTAGTTTTAGTTTTTAATGTTTTTATGGACTCTGTAATGAATAATTATAGTTTTATGCAAGCATAATTTTACTCAGTAATTTCTACAATGAGTGTATGTTAGCAAATATATATTTTCAATATATTAGAAATGCATTTTTTGATATATATTTCATATATGTTAAAATGGATTTGGCCTGATATACATCTGGAAAGTATATGTAATATATGTATTGTTTATCATATATATACCAATACAACATTTTAAATATGTGCTTTACGTAGCAAATAAATATGTTTTATAGTTTATAATTAAGACTGGAATATATATTACATACGCTTTTATAATATACAGTATATAGATACTTAATTCTGTAAATATACATTGAATGCACTATTTACATACATCTTCTTATACTAAAATATGTATATAAGCAAAGAAGGCAGCTCCAAAATGTAGTGGTGCTCACAACGTAAATGTAAACAGTACTCATGTTAAAAGTTAGGCATACACACACACGCACACACGCACACACACACACACACACACACACACACACACACACACACACACTACATCAGATCAGGAACTCCAGAAAGCAATTCTTACATTTTCTAACACAAAGTTTATTTTTATAAAAAATAAAAAATGTTGTAAAACCAAAGCCAAAAGTAGCAATAATAAAAAACAGACCCCCCCCCCCAGGACTGACATTTTATGCTGTTCTTGCACTTTTTCAAGAACAGTGTGAACTGTCAGTCCTGTGGGGAGGTCTGTTTTTTACTATTGCTACTTTTGACTTTAGTTTTACAATTTTTTCTTTACTGTACAAATAAACTGGCACTAGGTCATAAAGTCAACAGCACAATAGTGCTGTCAAAAACTGTTAAGGGAAAAGCAGTGAAAGCAAAGGTAGTGCTCTGTAAAAACAGCGAGCGCTACCATGTCTAACTAAATAAGAGAAGCTACTATGACTGTTTGCGGGGGGGCTCCACCCCTCAATCCTCCAACTAAATATTATTACTTCTGGGGTGGGAGGCAACTCTGGGATAGGGAGAAACCTTGGGGGGAATCATTGAGGAAGCAAAGGGGGACCCCAGAAGGGCAACCTGGGGTAGGGAGCAAAAAAATGCAGGGTTGGGAACGAACACATTAACAACGAAAGTCAGGAAGGGGGAGAATTTAAAAAAAAAGCAAAAGTCCCAGGACCAGAAATCAGACACCAGTACACTGATGTTCCACCACCCTTCACTGCCTGTGGCCCTACCCTCCACACCACAGCAGCTGCTCGGCAGTACACTACCCAGCACAGCCTTTATTCTCTTTTTTCTGATGGTCAACAGCTACAAGGATAGTGCTAATGTTATCTGAGCTATGCTATCCCTGTAGCAGTATTGTCGGTCGCTATTTTTCCAGCACGGATTTTCCTGCTCTATAATCCCCATGACATACTGACCAGGTACCAAATAAACTTTGTGATGGAAAATCCAAGAAGTGCCTTGTGGAGCTCCTGATCTGGTATGCATGTATGCCTAACTTCTACTGTGAGTTAAACATGTATCTTGTTTACTTGCAAGATACAGTATGTGTAGAATATATGCAAAATATATATTTTTATATATGTCAGATATATTTTTGCAAATCCCTACTGTGGTACTTTGCATGCACTTGCATGACTAATTTGCATATATCAAAAGTTCAGTTTATCAACCAAAATCATGGACATTTATATTTTTAAAATAGTTTTGACTAGACAGCATTAGCTTAAAGACCAGAAGCAAAGGTAAAGAGTAAAAAACAAGTATACATAGGAACTCAGCCCGACATAAATGGGAACCAAACAGGGGTGGTACAAATACCAATTTGAGCCTTTACAAATTGTGAGATCAAGAGGTAAGTCCGATGTGTAAATATAAGCATATAATCTGAAAGTCTGTGGTAACAGTGTATCATTAAATGATAATTCTACTATAGCTCTCTAAATGGTTACTAATAAGAGGAATTCCAAATGTGCAGTTAAAGATATGTTACATCAAGATTAATCTATTATCTTTTTGTCTGAGTATTTTAAGATTTTTTTTTTTGCAATGCATATATTTATTGTTTTTGATTTCATGGTTGTATTGTTTCAAAAACCTTAATAAGGCATATTAAGTTGCAAAAAAAATGCATATATTTAAAATTTTTTTAGTTATACTGTATGTCAGCCACATAAAAAAGTATATCTATGAAATATTCAAGTTATATAAGCAGTTATATAAAATATATATCATGCACCTATAATAACTATACCCTTGAAATATATTTATGATATATCTTAAATATGTCTGTCACATATATTCTGCAAATAAATCAGATATTTCAAAATCGGCTATTTTGAGATATTTTGCATATACTTCAGATATATGATCAAACATGTATTTGAAATACAGTTTTATAAATTTAGCTAAAATATATTTATTTTCCATATGGGACCTGTAATGGAAGACAGCCTTCTTGGTGGCTATTATGTCAGCCAGAAGGATTAGTGAGCTCCAAGTGCTTTCAGTGGAGTTGCCATAGCTGGTCTTCCACAGGGACATGGTAGTGCTTTGCCCCCACTCAAAGTTTCTTCTGAAGGTTGTATCAGCATTCCAGCTTAGCTAGGTGATGAACCTTCCAGTATATTTTATGAACCCATCTTCAGAGGCTGACTGCAAGCTCCATACCCTGGACCCTCAGCAGGCACTTTCCTATTATGTGGAGTGCACGACTGGAGTTTCGGGTGAGGATCGCAAGCTGTTCATCACATATGCTGAAGCTGCCCCTGCAGACCAGTAGGTAAGTGGATGATTGGCAGGTGGATAACATTCTACATCGACCTCTGCTATAGATTGGGTGGTAGGGAGTTTGTTGTAGTGCTTAGGGCTCATTCCACCAGAAATAGCGCTGCCTCAGTGGTTGCTTCCAGGGACATCCCTATCCAGGACATATGCAGGGCTGCTACCTTGAAGTCAGCACAGACCTTCATCTCCCGTTACAGCATCAACCTGGAGTCTCGTCAGAATGCTGCTTTTAGGACCTCATTTCTCCAATCACTGTTTGCCGAATTGGGTTTCACACCTATTCCCCTTGTCCCAGAGAACTGCTGGAAGTCTGCCATCATGTGGATAAGTGAACCGTATTCACACCCCTAGAAAAATAGGTTACTAACCTGTAACCGTAGTTCTAGGAGTGGTATATGTTCACATCCTCACCACCCATGTGACCTCCCCTAGCAAGTGGCACATGGATCTCTGCTTTCAGCATGCAAGATCTGATATCATGCAGCAAAGCCAGAGGATATACCACCTGGGTGGTGGGAGGAGCTTATTTTAAAGATGTTCCAATGAATCAGCACTTCTGGTCGAACTGCCAGCATGTGTCAGTGTCAGTGGCTCAGTAGGTAGCACACTTGCTTCTGAGGCCAGGAGATCAGAGGGCTGTGGGTTCAGTTCCCGCATCTGGCACTTGGGTTAATATCCCAGTACTGACACTGTAGTGCAGCATGAGGGGGTGCTGCACTTCTGAGGTACTGCCTTTTGGATGAGACATTAAACTGAGGTCCCATCTGCCTGGATTGGTGGTAGTTCAGGTGGATGTTAAAGATCTCATGGCACTTATCGAAAAGAGTAGAGGAATTTTTTATTGACCAAATATAAAATTAAGATACAACTAAAACAGTGTTACATAACACAGAATCATAAAATCAGGAAATAAACAAAAATATGAATTACATCATACATTAAACAAAAAAGTCATCAAAACAGATTGCCCCCACCTGAAATCATAGAAAAAAGCAACTAAAATGAATATTTAACATCCTATTCCCAACAAAACAGTTTGTATCTTAAAGACTAGAAGAATAAGGACCCCCCACCCATCACTTTGTAGCACCAAATCAAGGGTAGTATACCTTCTACATACTTTCAGGATTATCTTTAACACATTCCATAGTCAACATTTATATACAGGAAGGAAAGAGCTCATGATCCATCATTTATATGTTTCTGTAAACTATTTACCATATTCCACTTCTTTCTCTGTTTTAATCTTTTTCTATTCAATTTGTATCTACATTTTCCCCTGCATCTCTTTACTGTTTGCCTTCCGCCTCTGTTTCCATTCTTTTCCTTACTTTTTAAACCAAAATAGATATTGACTCAAGTTATCCCTTCAAAGATTAAAATTGAGAGGGCCCTCCACCATTGTTTCATTACAGCTTGTGGCATTGAACTTTTTTCTTTATTATACACCAAAGCCACTTCCTGGGTGATTTTCTCTGTCAGAATATTCAAAGGTACTTTCTTTTGCTGCAGAACAAAGTGGCATCTGTTCTTATTTTTTTTATTTGCACAATCGGTTTACAACCTTTGAGCCAGAGGCTCATTTACAAAGGTACCTCATCACATTGAGGACAGACAGAGCAGTTAGGTTACAGAATACAGGTCACTGACTTAGAGTTACACAGAAAGATTTCATACATTGTACAATTTAGTAGCATTTCTGGTGATACAGCTGAGCACATGCTGGTAGCAACAGAGGCAGGATGCACAGGCGGGAGAAGTTGGGGGGCAGTGAGATGGAGTGCCGCCCAGTGGGCGTTATCTAGTGTAGAGAGATAGTGGTGAGGCACCAATTAGAGACAGGAGCAGCTGTGAGTGTTAATCAGTTGGCTCTGAAGGGCAGTTTTGAAGTTGGAGAGTGTGGGGGCATAGGAGATGGGTGGAGGGAGAGAGTTAAACCAGGATGGGGCTCTGTAGCAGAAGGACCTCTGACCACGGGTGGTCCTGGATCTGGGGACCAGTAATGTGGTATTGTTGGCGGTTTGGGTTGCAATAGTGAGTGGGGTATGGTGGATGGAGGCTATCACGCCAGGAGGAGAGAGCCCGAGTAGTGTTTTTTTTGTGATGAGGCAGGTTTGGTAGCGGAGCCGTTCATCTAGGTTAAGGAGTTTTGCCCCGTCATAGAGTTGACATGTATGTGTGAGCCTGGGGGCACCAGTAATCAGCCTGCAAGCCTTGTTTAGGGTGAGGTGAATTTTGTTGAGGGCAGTAGTGTCAGCAGCACCATAAACTGTCAGGCCATATTCGACAAAGGACAGTACTGATGACGTAACGGCAAGTCGGAGAGCATCGGGGGGAGGCAATCCTTATAGTGGTAGAGGATGCCAAGCTGTGTGTTAGTGGAGGATGCAAGGGCATTAATGTGGGCATGGAAGGTGAGGGCTGAGTCGAAGGTAACCCCAAGGTATTTGTAGGAGCAGACTTGTTCAAGTGGTTGTTTGGTGCTAGGGAGGATAAGAAGTGGGTTTTTGCTGGCTTTGTTTTGGGGGTGGGCAAAGAGCATTGTCTTGGTTTTTTTGAGATTAATGATGAGTCTGCACTCCTTAAACTAGGCTTCAGCATCATTGTAGGAGTGTTGTAGGGAGTCCTGGAGGGAGATGAGATTACGGTGGGTGGCAAAAATGACAGCATCATCTGCATACATAAGAATTTTGCCAGAGCATGCACTGGGCAGGATGTTTAGATAGAGTGTAAAGAGTAGGGGGCCCAGTATGGAGCCCTGGGATACCCCCAAGCAGATGGGACTAGTTTCTGAGAGTGTCCCATTGATTTTGGCACACTGGGAACGAGCGGATAGATAGCTTGAACACCATGCGAGGGGGCCAGCAGAGAAACCAGTGTGGCAGAGGGCATCCAGCAGAAGAGGGTGGGAGAGAGTGTCGAAGGCCTTAGAGAGGTCCATGAACACTGCACCAGCTAGGGAGCTGGCATCCAGGGAGGAATGTAGGAAGTTGGAGAACTCAACTAGTGCAGTGCTGGTACTGTGACCGGCATGGAAGCCATGCTGCTCTGGGCATAAGATGTCATGCTTACTCAGATATTCAGTGATTTGAATGGCCACCACTTTTTCTAGGGCTTTGGGGGGGGGGGATGGAGATTGGTCGGTAATTACTGGCGGAGGACCTGTCACCCCCTTTATGAATGGGCGTGACTACGGCAGTTTTCCATGCAGTGGGGAATTGCCCCAGGCAGAGGGATTGGTTAAATAGGCTGGTGAGTGGGGTGAGGACTTCATCCAACACCAGCCAGAGAATACTGGGGTCCAGGGAGTCATTGCTGGGACTATTGCTATTTCACACTTTAATTAGGAGAGGTCTGGCTTCCTGGGCAGATACCTTGCATAGGTGGAAGCAGGGGTGCTGGAGGACAGGGGAAGGTAGGCTGGGGGGTGGGTCAAAAAAATTACTGGGGAGGACTGAGCTAAGGTCAGTAAAGGAGGTGTTAAGGCAGTTGGCAATGCAGGCAGGGTCGGTGGAGGTAGAGCCATCAATAGTGAGCTGGGATGGGGGAGGGGAGCATGATTTCCCATTTAGCTCTTTAATATTGTCCCAGAAAGTCCGGGCACACCCCCAGGAGGAAGTGAGGGTGGCCTGGTGATCATCTGCCTTGGCTTTACAGATAGCCCATGAGCACCTGTTCTGAGCAGCATTGTAGGCCTGTCTATCAGCCATACAGCCCATTTCAGTGGCTAGGTGCCAGAGGTTATCCCTATTTCTGAGCATTTGTAGTAGGGCAGGGGTAACCCAGGGTGCATTATGTTTTTTGGATCGAATTTTGGTGAGGGTTGCAAAGAGATCACAGCCCTTGTTAAAGGCTTGGGAGAAAAGGGCGAGGGCAATATCAATGTAGGGTGCATGATGAATGGGGGACCAATTAATCTGGGTGAGAAACTGTTTGAGTTTAATCAGTCCACCAGGGCGGAGGCACCTGCAGTGTGGTTTGGGTTATGAGTTTGGGAGTGGGGGCAGCCCAAAGGAATAGGATAGGGAAATGGTCACTTAGGGAGTCCGGGAGGACCTGTATGTTATGGATTTTTTGGGGGTGGTTGGGGATAATGACATCCAGAAGGGTACTGGTTCCTCTCTTTGGGTTAACTCTAGTGGGCTGGGAGATGAGTTGTGTCAGGTCTTGGGCAGCAAAAGTATCTCGGATAGTGGAAGAGGATGGGCTGAGCCAGTTCACGTTAAGGTCCTCCAGTAGGATTCATTACACCTTGTGGAGGAGGGTGGCAAGATAATCTGTTATAGATATCAGCACTGGGTTCTGGTTCTTTGGGGGAACGTAGGCAGCAGTGAGATAGAGAGGGCCCCTGGAGAAGTCAGGAGTGAGTTTGAGGGTAAGGGCCTGGGCCCCATTCACAAGAACGGGGGCACGGAACGCTTGTCCGATGATTGTGTCCCGGGTATAGATCGCACAGCCACCCCCGCGTTTGCCTACTTGGTCCTCCCGGTATAGGGTATAGCCTAGGAGGGAGACAAAGGAGTCACGGGTGGACTTGGACAGCCAGGTTTCTACTAGGGCTATGATGTCTAGTTGATGTTACATGACCCAGCACTGGAGGGCATCAAATTTTTTCAGTAGGCTGCATATGTTCAAAGAGGCAATGTGGAGACCAGTGAACCTAGCTGGTGGGCTGGAGGGGGCAGGGCCTGGGTTAGGATGTATATTACCAGACAGGAGTAGTAGGAAGACCAATGCTCTGACCAGGGGGTGGCAGTATGTCAACTTCCAGGGGGTGGAGGCCATAGAGGAATAAGGAATGGGCAGAGTTTGAAGGGTCGGGAGGGTGAGGATGAGTTGTAACCATGGGGAGCCAGGGTAGGCAGCAGGGTGGCAGATAGGGGGTGGGTGCCATGGGCCAGGGTACATGGTCAGTGTAGGGGGGATCGGTCTAAGTTGGGGAGAGTTGGGGGTGCTGTTACAAGTGGACCAGTGGCGATGTCTGGCTGATGGGATGTGGGCACTAGCATGGAAATGAGGGGGAGACATTTGAGGAGGAGGTGTACAAACATAATGCCTAAGGTAGCAGCAGGGCAGAAAGGATCAAGTATCAAGGCTGCCCCTCAGAAAGAGTGGATACCACTTTGGAGTAGTGGTAGTGTCACGGACTCTGGTGGACAGGGTACAAGGTTCAAGACCCTAGTAGGGCAGGTGAACTAGGAGCTGGGTGAAAATAGGGATCCAGGTTCTGGGGGATTCAGGGCAGGCTGGGTTAGAGGCCAAATACAGGAGTGGAAATAGTGACTCCTAGTGGTCACTGAGGGTTAGTGGCAGGCTGGGTGAGGGTCCGGTGGTAGGGCAGGGGGGTCAATATGTAGAGCTGGCTGGGAGTGAGGAGTGGGCAGAGCAGAATGAGAGTAAGAATGAGGAGTAGTGTATGTAGGTAGAGCAGGAAGAGGAGTAGTGTATGTAGGTAGAGGGGATGTAGGAAGAGGAAGAAATTCAGGTAGATAAACAGAGGTGATAGTCAGAGGGTCCCTCTAGTGGCTAGCAGGTATTACCTACAAATGGAAAAGTGGGGACTTAGGAAATACAGCAGACAGGAAGTTTACAGCAGACAGAAAGTGATTCCATAGGAAGGGGCCAATAAATGAAGGGTAGGGTGGGGGTGGGGCAGTTGATGTACAGTGTTGATGAGTCAACACACCTCACAAAGATGCAGTTTGAGGGAGGAGGTATCCTTTACCTCTTCAGGCACTCTCCGTGTTCCCGCCTCCAGAAGGGAGCTTACCGATGTCCGTTTGGCGTCTGTGTCTGTTATGCCAGATACACCATTTAAAAATTGTGCATATAACCCTTAGTGTCCCTGGGTGGAAACAGCTCCATGCTGCATCGAACTTGCCATATGCCAACTCTGTAGGACATTTTAGCCATTATGGGGGGTTCTCCATTTGTTTGCAATGAGACTCCATACCTGAGAGATACATGTACAACTAAAGAACAAATGCTCGATTGTTTCTATCTGGACTATGCAATGTTCTCTTAAGCAAAACCTTTCCTCCATGATTTTATGTACATGGTTAGCCCTAACATTTAACTTTCCATGGCAACACATCCATTGGGTGTCCCAAATATTGACAGGAACTCTGTTGTCTATTAATTGTTTTGTTAAACACTGGTTTTCTATTCCCTGTGGGGTATTAAATACTGGTCCAATTAGAAAGTTTTTGCTTAGTACTAGAGCGTACAATGATTTCCTACTATGGTTCTGTAGCATTGGAATGGTGATCCCCCATTGCTTGACTTTCCTAAACACCTCTGTAATATACTCCGGGGTCCCTTGTGGTATTTGTTTAAATGCCCCCCATCTGGGTGCTGTCAATTTGTCAAAAAAATATTGACAAGATCTTGTTTGACTCTTTACCCAATCTTGTTGGTTCCCTATAATAATGGGGATAATGTTTGAATGAACACAAATGGTAAAAAAGAATAGGACTGGGTTAAACATATTTAACCCACCTTGTTTTACAGGCCAATATGTGATAGATCTTTTTACCAGGTTTAAACGACTACCCCATAATAATTGAAAGCATGTATTAAAAACCCTGGACTCTAGTTTTATAGGTAGTAGGTAAATGTAGCTTCCTGGTCCTGCTATATGTTTAATTGATTGAAGGCTGTTTAATTTTCTTAATAGGGGATCTATAGAGATGTACAGCAGGGACTCAAGGGGCAATCCTGTCTTACTCCTTTTTGGATTTTAATGTGTGGCCCATTACACCATTTACAAATGGTGTCATGGATGCTTGACTATACATTACTTGGATCCATGTGATGAACTTACTTGGGATGCCATCATTTTGTAGTACACTGAACAGGTAATCATGGGAGACTTGATCGAATGCTTTGGACTGATCTAAAGAAATCACATACCTTTCAGACTGTGGAGAGTCAAAGACCTCTCTAATTAATTTTAAGTTATCCAACAGTGATCTGTTGGGTATTGCACATGTTTGTGTGGTACAGTCCCCACCGCTTATCACGGGTACGTTTGTGCAGGCACATTCTGCCCGTTATGGTGAGTGGTCGCTGTAACGTCACAGGTGAAAAAAAATGGACCTCACATTCTGTGAAATGAAGGGGTGCAAAAGGTCAACAGTTAGAAGGTTTCCTTTGTGTCTGCCAAGCCTAAAGTTGATGCATACTGTACAGCTGGATCAGCGATTGTAATGGGGTTTCATGCGTAGCTTCTGCTGATGTTCTGCAGGTAGGCTGTACAGTACTTTAGTTGTGCCTCTCTCTACAACAGTAACAGCGATTGTACTGTAATGCTGGATCAGGTAGGCTGTACTTTAATTGCTCTCTCTACCATAACAGGGGTTTCAGTCAAGGATCAAAGACAACATCAAAGATGTCCTGCATTCACACAAGAATAGCTCCATACAACTAATGTAGTGATTAGAAAGAGGTTTTCTGTGGAGATTCGGGGGTTCTAAAGTGTGCAGAGTTAGGGTACTGTGTTAAACGCCTTATCTAGGGATTGTAGCAGCACAGAATCTTGCACTCCTACTGAAAAACTACTGAATTTGGGGCCGATCAGCTGCTAATTAGTGTCAGTTCACACTTTGGCAAGATCCGCTAACTGCATGCTGAAGTGTGAATTGACAATAACTACCAGCTAATCTGCCCGAAATGGCAGACGGCTAATGATCACTGTAACCACCATATTTAATATTGGGCTCTATTGGGATGGCATTTGGCTTTAAAGAATAGCCCGATGTAAGCGGCTGCCTGATTAAAGCATGGGCGCTATAAGTGGAGTGGACTGTACTAACTATTGATCCTGCTATTTTTGCCAATCTTATGCACATGATTTTACATAAGATTTTCCAGTCTGTATTTATCAGGCTGATAGGCCTCCAATTATTTATGTTTTCTTTATCATTTTTCTTGTGAAAGAAAATCAGTAGGCTATCTGCCAGAGAGGGTGGGAAGTGGGGAGTTCCTTGTAGAACTCTATTATATGCTACTGAAAGGCGTTTACATATTACATTTTTAGTTTTTGTGTAGAATTCATTGGGTATCCCGTCAGATCCCGGGGTTACTGTGTTTGTTAGATTCTCTATTACCTTGCATACTTCTGCTTCCTCTATGTTACCAATAAGTTATTTTTTTTTCCTCCTGAGAGAGTGGGGGAATGTCCAGGTTTTGTAAAAACTTTTCTGTCTCTGCTGGTGTTTTCACAGCTTGTCTGAAAAGATTTCCGGAGTGATCTGTTACTATGCCTAAGATTTCCTGATTGCTTTCCACTCTTAATCCTGCTGTATTACACAGGGAAGACATGTACTTGGACGCATTCCTTTGTTTGCAATTGTCGTAAGGGTTTACAACCTGGGCATTGCCTTTCATACAATACTTTTGTTCTAAGAACAAATAGGTGGGCCTATCATACTGAAATTTTGACATTTCTTTATTTGTGTTATTTGGTTGGAGTAATCTAGATTAAATTCTGTCTGCAAAGAGCACAATTTTTGTAATTGTTTTCATTTTTCTAAATATAGGAGGTATTTTTCCTTATTATTAGATCTGGCCCTTGATTTACAAAAATGTTTGATCTCTGTCTTTGTTTCTAGCCACCAGTGTGCAGGATCCTCATATAATTCAAAAACAGACTGTCATTAATTACTTCCGAAAGTCCCTCCCATCCCTTCTCCTCCTTTAAAATGGTTGTGTTCATTTTCCAATGAGTGTGGCTCCCTGGTTTATTTCGCGGTATACCTATGTGAATAGTTAAAGCATAATGGTCTGAGATTTCTATTGGGGTTACCGTGCTTTTAAAGCATGGTACCCAGTTTGACATAAAAAAATAATCTGTTCTTGTAGATGATTTGCCTCTAAAATAAGTGTGTGGAGGGGGTTTTGTCCCTACCATTCCCCCGTCCTTTAAATTTGCCATTTTGCACATGGAGTTGAGAAAGTTAGAGTCTGAGTATAGTTTCTGAGTTTTCCCTGTTTTGTCTTTAAGGTCCGTAATACAGTTTAAATCTCTTCCAAGGATTATAGATTTTGCTGTGTGTAGGTAGGGCTGAAATTTTTTCATTATTTCTATTCTCTCAGTCTTCACTTGAGGGTTATATACATTAATGATCTTCCACTCCTGATTCTGTATGATGGCATCTATCATTAAAACTCTACCTTGCATCAGATCTGTCAATTTAATAACAGTGATTTTTATGCTATTGCATAAAATAGCAACTCCAGAACAGGAGTCCTCCCCTAGAGACCAAAAGGAGATCCCCCCTTCCATTCCTTTGCTGCTTGGGTAATTTCCCCTTAGCGTATGCAGTCTAGTGTCCTGTAATAAAATGACTTGTGCATTATTTCTTTCCAAAATGGAAAAGACAGTCCATCTTCATTTATTGTCCTTTATACTATTGACATTCAGGGTGCAGAAAGTTAGGTTGCAGGACATATGATTGGGGAGGTGTCAGGCCATTAGGTTTTCTTCCCCTTTTCTGGTGATTTCATCTTGCACCTTTTCTTCCTTGAAGCACTTGGTTTGCTTACCCCATGCTCTGAGTCAGTCATGGGCTCTGGCTGAGATGATGCCACCGAGGATCCACCTGAATCGTCATCATTCTCTGCCCACTGTTTCCTTTTGTATAATGTGGCATATCTATTTCTGCTCATACATCTCTCTTCAGGTTTTTGTTTTTCCACCTTAGACCCTTTGATGGTCTTACTTCTTGTTTGCCTTCCTGTTCCTATTTGGGACCATGATCCTTCCTCCAGTGGTGGCATTGTTGTTTCTTGGGGTGGTTCTGGGGTGTTAGTCCCTACAACAATTTCTGGTAGTTCTGGGGTGGCTGATTCTTCTTCTTGCCTCTCTGTGACAGTCACAGTCTGTGTCACTGTTGTTTCTGGATCTAAATTGATCTGATCACTGGTACCTGGCTGGGGGCTGTGTTGCCCTAGTCCCGCTTCTGTTACAGCTGTGCATGCACTCAGGGATTGGTTATCTGGAGCCTCTCCATGACCTCCAGAGCTACTGACTGCTCTGTTTTGGGCATTCAAGACAGTTTCATCCTGATCTTCTTGTGCACTTGAAGGGTTATTATGAGAAGCCCAAGGGCAGTCTTTGAAAGTGTGAGAGGCTTCATTACACACATGTTGCAATATCTTGGCTTTGGACAGTTTATTATTGCATGACCTATCCCCCTACAGAGAGTACATTTTAGCCTATTGCAGGCTCCACTTAAATGTGTATAAGCACCACATCTGAAACAAGATTTGGGTTGGCCTGAGTAAAATATAAACCCTCTATCTCTACCCAGATAGAAGCAACTTGGGAGATGTTGAATTACCCCATTTGCTTGAGGCAGTCTCACCTGAATTCTTTATCCTCCAGTCCACAATAGTTCTGAATCAATTATTGGTTCTGGCAACCCAAGAACAGTACATTTTAGGTTAAACCTCCTCAGAATATCTGAAACAGCCACACCTTCATTCTTAAATATGACTGTTATATACCTTATTGCAGGTTTTGTTAGTGGAATGGCTAGGAAAGGTGACCACAAGGGGGGTGTATTTCAATTGGTTGTGTCTATGCCAGAATGCTTCCAGGCCTCCTGGGGTTTTAAAACTGAGATTAAAATTAGGATCCCTAGATGTGTGTATTAAAGCATACACTTTAGTGGGGAGGAACTGCAGGCTGTCTTTGATCAATTTCTTATCCACATAGATCTGATCTGGAAATAATTCTAGACCTCCCCTGTATCACAGACACACATCATTCCTGCATTTTGCAGGCTCTGGGGGGCCCATGAAACAGCCCAGCATAATTTCTTGCATTTGGGGTAGGCCCTTGGTTATTTCTCTGATTTCTTTCTTGTCTTGGGGTCCTGTTCTCTGTGAGGGGGAGGGGTGAGGAGAGTTATTTATTTCTGGCACTTGGGCCACCATGTTATCTCTTCCAGCAGTATCCTCTTCTTGTTCCCTCCCTTCTGTGTCCTGCATTACTTTAAACTGTAGCACAGGGTTCTGGGTTAATCTCAAGGGAGAGGGAATTTCCAATAAATCGGTACCACTTTCATTGTTGATCTCTGTTAGAGAAGAAGGGGACCAGGACTGAGCCCCCTGCTGCTTATTCTAACCTGCTATCCTAAGTGCTTCAGCTATGGAGACCCCTGTGACTGACATATTTCCATCAAAATTAGATCTAGCTTCCTCTGTTTGCTCAAAAACAGTACTTGCATTATTTTGAGAAAGCACTTCCTCCTCCCTTCCCACAACATGCATCTCTTCATTTTGTGGAGTTATTTCCCCCCTCTGTATTGTCACAAGTTTGAGTATTCTTAAATAACACAGTACCTGATGCAGACAAATACTCTTCTTGTTGTTTTGGCAAGTTTTCTTCTGTTCCTGTCTTGCCCTGTAATGTCATTTCAGTCTCCAGTAGTACAAACCCATCTTTATTTACACCAGAGGTTGCTGTGTTTCTTACTGCATTGCCTAATGAAGTATTGGGCTGGAGTTCAGTGCTAGGGCACTCGCTCTCCTGAGACTGAATGTGTGAGTTGTTTCTCCATTCCCTGCTCCTTGCTTGCAACACCGGCTCACTTTCTAGCTCTTGTGACTCTAGGCACTCGCTAGCTGTAGTGATTACACTGTCAGTCGTGTTTCCTTCTTGAGCTAGGAGTTCTGTTTCATTTTTAGACATATCAGCTCTCAGGTTGACAGATTCAGCATTTGGTTTGACATTTAGTGAAGTTTCAGCAGCTGCTGAGACATGACGCAGCTGAGAGCTGTCACAGCTGGTTAGCTGTGTTTTTGCTGCTTTCAGAGTTAAAATTCTGCTTTGCAGTGCTTTTTGCTTGCACATTAAATCAACTTCTTCTTTTTGCAGGTTTAGTAAAACATGACTTTTAATTTTCGACACTTGTACTGGGTTTACCTCTGAATGACTTAAGTTCCCAATGTCCCCTGACAAGAATTCTTCTGGCAATAATTCCTCTGCTGTTTCCATAATTTCTTCCTTGGATTCTGTTTGGGTCAGCAGCCCATCAGCCTCTTGCAAAGGCTGGGCGGGGGAAGAGGCCATCTCCCCTGCCACATCAGCACTTCCTCCTCCTGTATCCGGCTGCATACTGGGTCCCTCCATCCCATCTACAGGAAGTGACAGCACCCCTGTAGACAGAGTAGGGGAGCTTTTATTGCAATAATAAACATAGATAACAACACAGTAAATCAAAGTAAACAATGAAAAGAAAGAGAAAAATAAGATTAAGTTAACAAAAATAAATCACAGTAACAGAAACTGATAATAAAACAAACCAAATTACTTAAACTTTATAAAGTGGAGAAAACCTTTCCACCATTTCTGGAGTTTAGAGGGAACAAGTCTCTGTGCATCTTGTGAATATATTTTTAAGAGCTCATTAGAAACCAATATATTAAAACAGATATAAGGCATTTTTTTCTGATATGTGACCCATTGGCACCTAGCCTACCATAAACAATATCGTAAACAACAAAAAAATAAAGACAACGTCCCACTATGGAAATGAGAAAGGTTAGCAGGATAAAGTCCTAGAATCAAAATATCATATGTGATAAAGGTAAGCCATTTAAAGTTCCATAAGTTCACCAGATAAGCCCACAAACCGATGAATTGGAGCACTGAAAGAAAAAATGCTCCATCATCTCTTCAACATTTATGCAATCCATGTAGGGGCAATTGCTCTCATCAATGACTTTATATTTTGCATTACCCTGAACATTCAGACACCCATAAAAAATCAACCATTGTGTTTCCCATTGTAGCAGAGACAATCTAATATTGTTAAGCTGGGCTAATACCTTGGAATTCAAAGCTGATGGGCAATTTTTGAAACAAGGATCTTGAGGATATAAAGTTGCCATTATCAATGGGTAGAAAACCTGCATACCATTATTCAAAATCATTTCTTTAGTAATTTTCCATCGGTACAACTTCTGTACAGCAGGCCAGAAATACTGTGGAATATGAATGTGGGGATTCAATTTAGGAGCCAGGTTATGCCAATTATAAAATATTTGCCCAGAGCCCTGTTAACCCACCCTTTTCCAATCTCTTCTATTGGAGCTAAACCATATTTGATAGAATTCATAATAAACAAGGAGTGCAAAAAAACTACAGGGTCTATCATCCCAAGTCCACCCGATTTTTTACTCAAATAAGTGTAGCATCTCTTTACTGGATTTAAGCGGTTACCCCAAAGCATTTGAAAAAAAAACTATAAGTCCTGGCTTCTAAATGAGCCAGGAGAGGGAAAATCATGGCCACATACTGTAAACAGGGTATAAGGAACTGTTTAATAATGTGTATGTGTTTCAGCTTTGAGAATTTCCACTGCTTCCATCTTTTAACTTTTTTCCCCACCGCCTCAAGTACTAATTCCCAATTTTCAACTGTTAAGTTTTGGGGACCGAAAAGAATACCCAAAATTTTGAGTGGAGACTGGGAAAATGGATACCATCCTGTACTATAGCAGCAGGACCCATTGCCCCAATAAACAACCCATTAATTTTATGTAAATTCAATTTGGCATTTGAAACTTTTGAAAAAGAATCAAAAGCTTTCAAAAAATGTATGGACTTGAGTCTGGTCAGAAAAGTATAGAATTAAATTATCTGCGATAATAGTTGACTATCCTCAGATAAATTCTCTGTAATTCCAGTACACTGTGGTAAAGTAACTAAAGTCTGCAAAAGAGGGTCCAGTGAGAATGTATAAAGAAGAGGACTAAGGGGACAACCTTGATGAACCCCAGTCATTAGGTGGAAACTTTTAGCTGTACAACCTTTCAAAAAAGGAAAAACTGCATTATGTTTATATAACATCTTAATTAAATTAACCATTGTAATAGAAACCCCATAATGTTCTAAAGTTAAAAAAAGAAAAGAAAGGTGTACCCTATCAAAAGCTTTTTCAAAATTAGCAATAACCATACATCCAGAAATGCCTGATAGGGATAAGTGTTCAATAACATCATGTATGACCATTAATGCAGATTGGATTCTTCTATCTGGTATCCCACAAAATTGGTAGGGAGAAATCACCCACTTAGCATAATTTTTTATCCTGTTATTCAAGATACTGGCAAAAATGTTATAATCGGAATTTAGCAGGGTAATGGGCCTCCAATTCCTAATATCGTGTCTATCTACTGATTTAAATAAATGAATTAATAATCCCTCTGAAAATGAAGGAAAAATAACAGTATTTTCAAAAAAATATTGAAATAGAATAAAAAGGCGTTGACTTAGTTCATCAGGGAAGGTTTTATTTAATTTATTGGAAAGGCCATCTTTTCCTGGAGAAATATTTGGTTTTAGCTTCTGAATTACATTGACTATTTCCTCTTGAGTAATAGGCCCTGATAATTTGATGTTTCTGTGAATGCAGAAGGAGATTTACTAGATCTTAAATATGAAAGCATTGACTCTTCTGAGATCGGGAAGGAAGATTCCAAGGACTAGTAATGACTTTTAATCAAGTCCCTCAACTGTACAATTGTTGTGGCCGTAGAAGCATCTGACTTTCTTAGGAAATCAGTATCGGAAGAGTCCCTCAAGGTTTTACAAACCTCAAAAGGATCCCCTATAGGGGATTTTATTATACCATTAGTAAGTATAGCTTGCAGGGTCTTCACCCTATCATATTGAAATTCTTTCATACTAGTCTTAAATTTGGTAATTTGCTCAGAATAATCATACCTGGAAGTGTATGCCGTTGTTATAAGCCTCTAAAGCTGCTAAGTGACAGATACTTCAAAAAATTATGATTTTTGCCATAATCCCTTGCTTTTTAAACCAGTTACTCAAATCTGATTTAGTCTCCATCCACCAGTCACCTATATTAGAATACAAAAAAGCCACTGATAATCTAGCTTTTAAAATAAATTTAACCCCTGTCAGTATGTGAAGGAAATCTAAAATGGAGGTATTTAATTTCCACCAAACCTGCCTATGTTCAGGGAGACCCGAAAAATGAAGGGAACATAACAAAAAGAAATGATCAGAGAACTCACTAGGTATCATTTCAAAGGAGTTTACCTGTACGGAAGAGGAAACTAGCATATAATCAATTAAGGAGTGAATTTTCCTTTTCACAAAGGAAAATTAGAGCCCATGGGAAAAAGAAGTAATACAATTAAAGAGACCCGCCAATTTAATAATGTTGGACAGTGCATGTGAGTCACAGTAAATCTTTTTGTTCTGTTTGGGTAAGTCAATGATTGTACAATTAAAATCTCCACCCCATAACACCTTAACTGAGGTTACCAGGAAAGGCTGAACAGCTTTGAAACAAGCAACTCTATCCGCCTTCGTTTGTGGATTATAAATATTAATAAATTGGAAGCATATGCCATGCCATTTCCCATCCAATATCATAATCCTGCCGGGAATCAAGTCAATTAAGTTATGCAATGTAAATGAATAAGAAGTAAACAAAATGCCTATGCCATCCACCCTATCAGTTCCAAACGACCAATAGGAGGGTCCCCAAGTCCAGTCCCTTTTGAAATTAGATAATTGTTCAATAGAATGCATCCAAGTCTCCTGCAAAAAACAGACTGAAACATGATGATCATGAATGTAATGAAAAAGAGCTTGCCTTTTAATGATATTCAGTAAGCTATGGGTGTTTAAAGATCCCCAGGACAACCACATTGAAAGACATATTAGAACAACACACCCTCTATTTCTTCCTTTTTTTTCTCCTTATAATTATCCACTGGTTGAGAAAGGGAGGATAATGAGGATTTTTGAGAGTTCGGGTCTCCCAACTCCATTTCTGTGTCCCCCCATGGGGCGAATAAGGAAGCATAGGAATTACTAGTTTCTATAGGGGGAACAAAAGATGGGGTTTTGGGATATAAAATTCCTGGAAGATCTTCACCAAGGCAGAGGTGACACAGGGACAGCAATCTTAGAATCTTTCCCAGGAATAACTAAATCGGCATCAGTATAACACACTGGAGGAAATTCCAAAGGGTCAGGAGATCCCATACAGGGTTTTTTTATCCCCAAGAAGACCTGAACCAGCAGGTTGCTCAACCCTGTCAGGCCCAGGGGAGGAAGTCCTTCCAGGAGGTTCAGAGTGAATTATGTCTGTCTTTATCCTAGAAGGAGGAGGGGAGAAGGGGAGGGGAAGAAGGAGGGGGAGGGGAAAGGGGGAAGCCTGCAGTATCTTGAGCTTTCTGGATTAAAAGGTCTGGACTTATACAAGATGCTTTATTTTTAGCTGCCCAGGCACACTCTCAGAAAACATGACCATATTCTTCACAGAGATCACACCTTGAGTGATTAGCACATTGCACAGTAACATGCCCCACTTCTCCACAATTATCACAACAGGGCTGGTCACAGACACTAGAAAGATGTGTCCTAGAGCCACACTTGTAACAGGCTCTTGGTTGTCCCCCATAAAAACAAACCCCTCTATCCCTACCTAATAAAAAGGAATTAGGTATGTGCTCTACACCTGAATCAGTTTGCCTCAATTTAATTTTATACTTCCAACCCCCAGTCCAAAACTGTTCAGAATCTAAGATGGGTTCTGGGGCATTCAATACTTGACACTTTTGTGATAGCCAAAAGGTGATATCTTCCACATGGACCCCCTCATTCCTAAACATTACTGTCACAGATTTTATTAGAGGCATAGTGAGGGGAATAACCAAAAATGGGGTCCATGTGGGAGAAAACGTAACCTGCCCATATCAATCCCAAAATAAGTCCAGAGCATGTGATGTCCAAAAAAATGATTTCGAAATTATCCTCTCCAGAAATATTTATGAAGGCAAACACATCTTTAGGTGTGAAATGAAGGGAATCTTTCAACAGTGTTTCCCCACAAAGTATCTGCCCGGCCTATTGTCTAAGCCCTCTTTGTAGCATATGAGGACAGCATTACATCTTGGTGCTGCTTCCCTTTTAGCAGTGAAAACAATTCTGACATTAGGGGCTTCTGCTAAAGGGGTTTCAGCAAGGAAGAGTCCTGTAAGGAAGAAGAATCATCTGGAAGTGGGAGATCAGAATCCGGTTTTGGAATGGATGGTGGTAAGACTTGTAAATCAGGAGCTATGATGGGAGGGATAGGCTGAAGTATCTCTGTCAAGTCTTTATTGATAGAACCTCCACTAGAAGCATTCAGCTGCAAATCTCGTTTCCACCCTGGGGAGTGCTGTGATAAAGGAAAAATCAGTATCCCAGGCATGGTCAGGCGTCCAGATTCCTGACGAGGCCTGTTTCCATCCAGCTCCTACAAGGGCTTTACCTGGAGACTAAGTCTCCTGAGTTGTTTCTAAAGCAGAGGAAGAAGAACCTGCAGCAGCAGGTCTTGTAGACATATTACTTTGTTGTTTAGGTACAGTTTTTGCAAAGACAAATTCAGTATCCCTAGCTTGAGATACCACAGTAGATTGATACACAATTTCAGGCTGGGCTTGTAACTCCATGCTCTCAGGATTTTTTAATACAAAATCCGCTGATTTGCTAAGTGGGGAAGTCTCATTTTGAGTCAATTTAGTAGTGGATAACCCTTGAGGAACCTCCCGTTGATCCATTGTAATAGCAGGTGAAGCAATTGTTTTGGTCAGAGGCAGCAAACTGACAGGCTTTAGGCACTTGCTAGAGCTTGCGATATTACTGCCAGCCTGTAGTTTTACAGAAGAGGAGTTTAAAGAGCATGGTATGTGAGAGAAAATATGCAGTGTTTTACCGCACCCCACGGGGCCTTCTGAGGCTTTTGATTCAGCTGCAGAGTTGACAGGAGGAGTTGCACTGCTGACAGTGAGCAACTCTGTATGCTGTAATTCATTGGCAAGATTCATTACTACCGCTCATTGCTCCGACAGACCCACAGGTGAGCGGAGCCCTTGCACTTCTACTAAAAGAGCTGGAAAGAAAACTTGTTTAACATGAGACAGCAAACCAGCAGGATTTAGGCACTTGCAAGAACTTGCAGAATCACTGCCAGCCTGAACAGAAGCAGAAATAGAATTCAACATACGAGTAGTGTCTGTAGGACTAAGTACTGACTCACCGCACTCCGCGGGACCTTCTGACGCTTCAGATGCAGCTGTAGTTTTGACAGGAGCAGCCACACTGTTGACAGGGAACAACTCTGAAGGTAGAGATTGTGTAACGAGATTCACTGCTGCCGCTAGGTGCACTGACCTTCCCACAGGTGAGCGTAGTCCTTGCATTTCTTCAGCTCCATAAACAATTGAATTAGAAACCTGTACCTGGTCCTCAGTATTTTGAGAGAGAATGCCCATATCTTCAATAAAAATTGGGGCATCATGAAACTCCATATCAGAATCCGCATCCATGTTGTCAAAAAGAAGTAGCCTCAGTGTTGCAAACAGTGGGAGCTGAGGCAAGCTCTCCCACTGAGCAGATGTCTTCCTCCTTTGGAGTCTCACACAGAGTGGCAATCCTGAAAATGGCCTGTCCCCCTACTGGCCAAGAGTAGGGGAATTTCCCCGGTGTCCTGGCCAAATTTCCCTCATTCACTAAAAATACCACCAACAGCTTAATCTGGTTCAAGGTCAGTTGGCATTTATCTGTATCCCCCTCCCCCGGGTCATGCCTGAAAATAGGCAGAATTTGTCTAATGCGCTTACCCGGTCAACAAAAACTAATAAATAAATAAATGTCGATGTGAACCATATACCATTCCGAGAACTACAGTTAATAGTGAGTAACCTATTTTTCCAATTAGCCAGGAAACGTTAATCCACATAAAAATGTAGGGAAGTACTTAAGCATGTCAAGCATGTATATAACGTCTTAGAATTTCTTGGATTCAGCACACAGAAATTGCTCCAGTTTGGTTTTCTTCATTAATATATTGAAAAAACAATCTCCAAATTGTTAGTAATTACTTTTAAGTATTTTGTTGTATTGCATGTTTTATGCTCAGGCCATTTCATCAAATGAATTTTGGTCTTGTGAGACCTATCCTCTTCAGGAGTTTTAAATAAATACATAAGTAAATATGTACTTCCCACTACATAATATATAGTCTGGGCATACTGGGTGGGCCAAGTGGTCTTCTTCTGTCAACAAATTCATGTTTCTATGTAATATGTATCTATAATGACTTACAGAATTTTCAGATTTCCTTTCTAGGCTTTATTTCATACTTGGTAGGTTATCCAAGAATCCTATATAGAAAGATTATGATTGTCCCACTCCCAACTGACTTCACTGAACTTGTGAATGGTATCATGGTGATCTCCACTGTAATAGACTGGGATGTCACAAACACGGTTACTTTGTAGTCAGTTGATGAATGGGGATAATCAGATACATTTTGAAAGAAACTGAGAAATAATTACCACAACATCTTTAAAAGAAAATTAACAAGGGAAAAATGACATTAAAGTTGTAAATATGTCAGTTTCAGGTATTTTGTTTTTAGAAGATATCTGCTCCTTAAACTGTAGTCACAAACATTTGTTGCACCTTCAGTTGCTGTGGCTACAAGAAACAGGCTTGCTTTGCTCAACCACTCTACCAGCAATACTTGTATTTCCACAGTAATTATGCATGTTCCATTCAAGGTATAAACAATCATCTTCCCCTCTGGTGATCTAGTGACCATAGACAGGACCCATATTTTTAGTTACAAAAGTGCTCACTGCTTGTGGTAGTGGCCATTTTATGCAACTGTATAAGACGTAAGCCCAAAACTTAGTGGCAATACCAATTCTGTAACCTCCCCTCTCTGATCTTCTTTCAGTGACCTTCTCTCATCAGAGCTTTATTCATTTATCATTTATCTGAAATTTGGGAACTGGGAAAGGCACACTGAGCCTTGACTCTTTTCCATGTGCAACCCAGGGGGGAAGGCTTATAGGGGTAGACAGCAAAATGTATGATAACTTAAATGAATAAAAAAGTGCAGACAACAGGCAACAAAAATAACAGTAGTGGTACAGAGAGCATCATAAAGTGCACACAATCAAATGGATGTAAACAGTCATGTGTGAAACTGAGATTTTTAGATTGTCAACATGCAGCAACATATCAATCGAAACAGGTACAGGTAGATTGAAAAAAAAGAGTTTCAGCTTATGCCTGAGGGATCTTGTGGAGGTGGAGTGATGAATGAAGTGAGGGAGCAAGCTCCAGAGAAGTGGCAGGTGACAGAAAAAGGCAGATTGTCCAGAAGAGGAATGAGGTTGAGGAGTGGAGATGGTACACTGGTCCTTTGAGCAAAGGGAGCAGTGAGCTGGAGAGATTGGAGAGAGGAGTGTTGTTAGATAGGATGGCAGGGAGTCAGACCAATCTGTGGAGATGAGTAAAGTGTTGTGAAGCTGATGACATGAGTGAAGTGGTAGGATGGAGAGGTTGAAGTAGAGGGAGCAGTGATGCATACGTAAAGGGGAGTTAGTCATAAAGTGACAAAAGGCATTACATGAGGCACCCAGTCTGACAAGGGAAGTAAAGGATGCAGTCCTACAGCCAACATTGGCATAGTCCAATACCGGGAGCATCATTTTGGTGATCAGCTCCTAGCAGACTGGCAGGCTTTGTTTTTCTTTACTGGAATTCATATTTTTTGTCAGTGTGATTCAACAGTGGAAGTGTACTGTAGTGGTTGAGGCATAGAACTGTGAAACAGAACCTAGGTCTGAATCACAACATTGTCACTCACTCACTCACTCGCCTGCAGCATGCCATAGATCTTCTGTGCTTTGACCACCAGTTGTAATGCCATGGATAATTCAAACTTCTGCTGGTGGACTTTGGGGGAAATAACAATTCTGCATCCATGAAATTCATCTGAAATTATACCAAAACATGTAATTTAATTTTGCCAAAATATAAATTTCATTTATTTCCATCTAATTTTAAAACCATTTATCCAGTTATCATCAAATGTATAGCATGTTTGCAATTTCATACTTTAATATTATCTATGAGGGGACAAAGTTTCAGATATCTCATTTGAGAGGGTTCTGAACTGTGAACAGCTAGACATCTGGTAAGTTTTTAATCATATGTGACATGTGTGTAACCTGCAGAATCAAAGTATTATCCCTGTAACATTGAAATTGGAAACACAATGCCACCAAGATTGGTAGGTCAGGTTCATACTCCCTAAAATGGAAGGTGTACCAGCATTTTAATATCTTGCTTACAGGATATCCACAATACAAACAGCCACAAATTGTAAATTAACAGCAATACTTAAAGTCAAATTTCATGCACTTCTGTAAAATTGTAGAATGTTGTGATAATTTTGTGGCAGCCATATCCATGAATTAGGGCTGGGAGAACTCAATGAAGTTCTGACCCTTATTAAATAAGAACCAGAACATGGTGAAGTTCTGATTTGTTCTGATTAATTTACAACTATTTGAAAAAAATGCAAACAATTGCATAAAAGTAGCCAAAGTCACTCACATTTGACACAGAGACCCAAAGGAAATAATTTAATGGATTATTTGTATAAAAATTAATGTAAAACAGCTAAATAAAAAACACTAATTCACTACTAGCCCCTTCATGGCTGGCCTGTAATGGTGGCATATCCTGCGTGGGTCTGTGACATGAGTGTGCTGGGAGAGACAGAGAGAGAGAGAAAGAGAGACAGACAGATGCAAATACCTATATCATTAGTATTCTAAACTGTAAAAAAACTAAGATCCCTCTAACTAATGTGATGTCCTGTTGATGACTCCCACCCACATCCACAGGCCAGGGAAAAATTTACTGTTGTGTTTCATGACTATACACAGCACACTGACAGCACAGCAGTACACCACCACTTCCTTCCAAGATTACCTGACTGACTCCTACAGTACAGTTACTGATAAGTGACCAAATTCAGCAACTGATACGTGTGCCTCAGAATTTGAATTGGAGATGCAGACTCATCCGGTGCATAGCCACACACAGCATAGTCCCACACTGGGGTTGGTTAATGTTTATACATAATGTAATGTGATATACTATAAAACTAATGATAATAAGGAAGAATAATGGGGAATGAGTGATGATGATGACACTTGTGTGTAGTTGTACTTTACTTGTGATGTACTATGAACAGCCTGCTACGAGTCACAAAGTCAGATTTTATCCTCTGGGCTACCCACAGCCAGCAGCACAGGTGCATCAACTTGTGTGTTGCTTGTCCAAACAGTATTTTATTTTTAATACATGTAATCATGAATAAACATTAACCAGTGATGGTGATTATATGGCACAAGTCAAAGATTTATTTTGCCAGCCTGCTGCCCTTGCCCTGTGCACTCAGCCACACTGAAGCCAGGAAAAAAAAATATTTGGGATTTCTGGAACTGTTACATTTCTCATGGGCCCCCCTGCAGTCTCCCTCTATCGCCTCTGGATGGCACAAGTCAAAGATTTATTTTGCCAGCCTGCTGCCCTTGCCCTGTACACATAGCCACACTAAAACCAGGAAAAAAACATATTTGGGATTTCTGGGACTGTTACATTTCTCATGAACCCCCCTGCAGTCCCTCTCTCCCCTCTGGATGGCACAAGTCAAAGATTTATTTTGCCATCCTGCCGATCTTGCCCTGTACATACAGGCCACACTGAAGCCAGGTAAAAAATGTATTTGGGATTTCTGAAACTGTTACAATTGTCATAGGGTCCCCCTGCAGTGTCTCTCTTTCTCTCCCCTCTGGACAGCACAAGTCAAAGATTTATTTTGCCAGCCTGCTGCTCTTGCCCTGTACACCCAGTCCTACTGAAGCCAGGACAAAAAAAATATTTAGGATTTTCTGTAATTGTGAAATTTCTCTTGGGCCTCCAGTAGTCTTTCCCTCACTCCTCTGGATCTGGAATGATTCAAGTCAAAGATTTTGCCAGCCTGTGCTTGCTCATGTACACAGCTACACTGTCTGAGGTAAAGAAAAGAAAAAAAAACTTTCATTTGGGATTTTCTGTAACTAAAATTTCTCTTGGGCCCCCAGTAGTCTCTCCCTCTCTCCTCTGGATCTGTAATGGCACAAGTCAAAGATGTTGCCAGCCTGCCCTTGCTCATGTACACAGCTACACTGTCTGAGGCCAAGAAAAGAAAAGAATCTTTCATTTGGGATTTTCTGTAACTGTAAAATTTCTCTTGGGCCCCTAGTAGTCTCTCCCTCTCTCCTCTGGATCTGGAATGGCACAAGTCAAAGATGTTGCCAGCCTGCCTATGCTCATGTACATACTGTCTGAGGCCAAGAAAAGAAAAAAAAAATTTAATTTGGGATTTTCTGTAACTGTAAAATTGCTCTCATTTATTTATTTGTTTGTTTGAATTTTGGTACTCTTGGGCCTCCAGTAGTCTCTCCCTTTCTCATCTGGATCTTCTGCAATGGCACAAGTCAAAGATTTTGCCAGCCTGCCCTTGCTCATGAACAGAGTCACATTGCCTGCCTTTTGCTCCCCCCGGCAGCCACCCAGGTCACCTCTATCTACACAGTCCCTCCAGATTCCTCCCTTCTCCAGTCCCAACCTGTCATCCTCCCTCAACGATCAGTTTCTCCTCCCACTTGCCCCAGTAAGTCTCCTTTCCCTCTTCTAGTTTCTCTTCCTTCCTCTCAAAAAATGTATATATTTTTTATGTTTGTGATTTTTTTTTTCCTTTTGGCAACTTCTTCTGGCAGCTCTCTGCTGCAGTGAGTATACAAGGTGCTCCTCCAACCGTCCTCCGACCGTCTGGGCTGTGTTGCACACTCAGCACAGTTATATACTGTGAGTGCATCACACGATCATCTGTTGCCTGATTGGATGCCGCCAGCCACCTGGAGTGAGCATGCCAACAGCATTCCCATGGCAACCATAGGCAAAAGGGCACAAATGGCACTTCCACAGGACTAGAACTGGACTTTGGTGAAGTCCATATTTATCTGGGTCCTTGTATTGCGGGTTCGATCTGGGGGTTCAGATCTCCCACAGAACAGACCACCCAGCCCTACCATGAATTTTGCCCAGCCATACATTTGGCCTGCCATTGAGGAGAAAGGACATGGCTGTGTAGAATGGTAATAAGGCTGATTCATAGCAAGATATATATTATAAAAGTAGCAAGAGAGTTGTAGGACCATAATGCTAGTGCAGGTAATATAGAGGATGTTGTATGGTCTTTGGTTAATAACCATGCTGTAAACACTTTGAGAGGTTGCCATGACATCATTGTAAACCATGACAGCATAGCTCAAGAGGTTTTCAGATGCCATGGCAACCTCAAGAAGTGTTTTCAGTGCAGTTATCAACCAAAGACCATACATTATATTTTATAGGATATGGGCTACCAAGATTGTGTAATCATGGATTGAATTACTATTCTGAGTAATTCTTACCTTATGCAGTCATAAATCATGCTGGAAGATTCCTCAACAATGTCTTCTGTGTGTTCTTCGCAACAGTATTCATCGGTACAGCCTGGCACAAATCAATTTAATACCAACATTTTAAACATTTTTCTCAAAGAGGAACATTGAATGTTGTGAGCATTCTGTTTTGTTATACCATTGTTATACAACAGGGGTAAGATGCTATGCCATTCTTTATTTCAGCTTAGAAAATGGCCACAAAGCATTCTCTGTCCTGATTGGCTGAAACTACCTCTAAACTGGGCATTTATTTTTCAATAGATGCCCAGTCAAAAGTTAGTGCCAGTCCAAGTGCCACTTCACTGTGCATGATTCTACAGTGGTACCCAGCCTGCATTTTAATTGGCTGAATACATGCAAGAAAATTGTAAATGCCCGCCATCTTTTTCTCTCTCTTAGCGAGAGGTACTGATCTCCCTCAGTCGAACGTAAACACTCTTTACCTCAATCTGCTCCCTGTTTTTCAAATCAACCAAAAACCACACTAGTTATCTTACAGTTAGAAGAGTAACAAGCACTATGGTACCACTCTCCCAACCGCACTCTCGCAGTACCATGCTGACCATCTCCCGACCAAGGTCTCGCACTACAGTTCTGACCGCAGACACAAGGTAAGCTACCAGTCAGCACAATGCCCCCACAGTTGCTGAGCCTCACAGAGAAAAATTAAAATTTACCTTGCAAGTTCAGGAGACTGATAAAACCAAGATGAAGTCATTTTTCTCTTTCCTTCTACATCGCTCTCAAAGGTCACATGACTGGAACACAAAAAAATATGATAAAAAAAAACAAAAAAAAGATTGTGCACCAAAAAAAAGAAAAATAAAGAAAATTACCAGAGAGACAAACAGAAAGTTTCAGGGCACACTGCCTTTCTTTTTTAGGAAAGTGTGTGTGTGTGTCTCTGTCGGGGGGTGCCAATCCACCAGAAAGCTGCAGGGAAGACCAACAGCACCAGGAACATCCTATGGACTACTTTATTATACTATACTTTATTGCAACACAATTCCTTGACAATGCCTTTGGCTGCTATTATTGTAACCTTATTTGTCTTTTTTTTTTTTTTTGTAAGTTCCATTGTAATGATCATGTTATGTTTTGTACCTTAATGTCCTTATTGTCTTGACGTGGAACCTTTGTAAAAGAGCCCTCGGCTCAAAGGTGTCATCCGAAATACAAATAAATAAATAAATGGACTACTTTATTAATGAACTTATTCCTAATACTTATGATCATTTGTCAGTCATTTATTATTTTACAACTTCAAAAAAATATACACTGGTGCCATTTTCTAAGCGCAATAATACCCTCCAGGGTGGGCATTATTGGGAAATACCGGGACCTTCCAGGGGCTATAAGGCCCTCCGCCTGTGGCATCGGGCCTCATTATGCGCCTGGGCAGTCCGGTATTTCCCAATAATGCCCACCCTGTCGGGTATTATTGCTTACATAAACCACTACCATGAGATATCACATTCTGCTGACATCACCAGAATGTGATAATTGGAGTTTTCTCCAGTTATCACACTGCGATGACATCATCACAATGTGATAACTGGGGTTCTGTCGTTATCATGCCCCTATTGTATAAAAAGGATACATGATGTGACTATCCAGAGGTCACTCTAAAGGAGAGAAAATATTTTCCATATCACACTCATGCCCATCATGTATCCCCTTAATATACAGTAACATACTCAAGAAGGGTTAACAACAGAGTGCTGTCATAATGATGGCATAACAAGGTTGTAATCTGCTTGATTTCAGTTAGTAATAAGGGTCCCCCATACATTATAAGGTGATTTACCTGCCTGCCATACAGATCAAATAACAGTGATCCTTAGTCAAGTACTTTAGTTAAAGGGCAAAGTGGACTGACTCTTGTCCTGATTGTGATGGGAGGCACAGTCAAACTAAGATAACATGAGGTGGTCATTGTCTTTTAGGACACAGCCCCTTTCCTTTACTCAAACAAATAAGACAGACAACATGCTTGGAGGAAATGGTCACAGCTATGCATTTATTAAACAGTCAGTTGGAATTCTTAGTGATAACTGATGACTTACATCAATATATATATATATATATATATATATATATATATACAGTATATATAGATATATATATATATATATATATCTATATATATCTATATATATATGCCTCTGAATAGTGAGGGATGGCTCTTAGTGGGCCACTCTCGAGTACACCCTCCCCCGTGAGAGGGCAACGCTGGCTGGTGTCCAAAGTCTGAGAGTTATCATTCTGCTATGGCTGGCAACCCTCTGGTATCAGCTGCCAAGGCCTCAAGCTAATCAAGTCTATCAAATATAATTTATTGAGTACATATATACCCTGCCCCTTCCCTTTGGAGGGGGCCAACCTGGTAAGCACAACCTCATGAGGCATTCTGGTTTCTGAGGCATTAGGGCTGGCTCTTAGTGGGTCAGTCTCAAGTGTGCTTTCCCCCTGTCAGAGGGTGCTGGTGACAAGACTGAGAGTTATCCTTTGCCAAAAAGGTGCAATAACCCTGTTAACCTACCTATACAATACTACATGACTACCATATCGCCAGTCTTCCAGACTACTCTTGCCATCATCATACCTACATGACTGTGACAGCCTTGTTTATCTACTCACCTACTACTAGTACCACACCAGAGAAAGCCAAAGTCCAGAAGCCCAATGTGGAAAAAATGGTAAGATTCCCTCCTGAACCATAATGTGATGCCCCATAGTGGGACATCAAATTCCCTACCACACTGTTCCACATCCCTGCTGTTTTAAGGGAAGGGTTTGGTATGGTATCTGCTGAAAGGCTGAGGTAAAGGAAGGCAGAGCCTTTGTTACACCAACTTAAATTAACAAAGTTTCTCCTTCCAGTGGGCATCAGCTCCCACCCCCTTCCTACCTGCCTGCTCCTATTAGGTGAAAGGTACCCCCTCCTCCTGTCTGCTCAGGAGTTATCCGGGGGTGTGCCTGAAGACAAACCCCACCTGTTGCTATTTATTGCAGGCTCTACCTTTATCATTTAGGCCATAACCCCCTTCCCTCACTTGAACAAACAAAACAGACAATGTGTTTGGAGGAAATGGCCACAGCCATGTATTTATTAAACAGCCAATTGGAATTCGAATTGGTAGCTGATGACTTATTTCAATATATTATATTAATGCATCTGTTGTGACATGCACAGCAAGATAGTCACATCTAATTAAGTTTATCAGCTATAAATCACTGAACATGTATAGGCCCTCCCTCCCCTTTGGAGGGGGTCAATATAATAAGTACAACCTAGTGAGGCACGAGAGATAGTTCTTAGTGGGCCAGTCTGGAGTGTGTCCTCCCCCATCAGAGGAAGACACTGACTGGTGACTGAAGTCCAAGAGTTATCCTTCACCTATGGCTGGTACCCCTCTGGTACAAGCTGCCAAGGCCTCACCTCTCCCCAGCCTCAGAGCAAACTTCCTGAAGAGGTACAACAACCCTGTTAATCCCCCTGTACAATACTGGGCAACTACCATGCCACTGTAAAATGAGCATCATGCTGCAGCTTGTCAACAGCAGAACCATAATTTTCGTCCCCCACCAAGCATATCATGCCATGGCTTCCTCCAACCCATGTTGTAGCTCCACTAAAAATCTATTGTTCCTTAAATCTGATAGGTGCACTCCATCTTTTGCATTACAACTGTGGAATGTTTGCCATGATCCTATCATGCTGCAACCCACGTGTCCTCTCTATTGTGTTGGGACTCTGAGTGAGGCACCACCACTGCTGCTTCTATCATGTGTGACCATTCTATCTGCATCTTTAGCCATGCGATGCAACAGTCCCAAGTCTTCTCTCATCCTGTTCTGCAGTTCAGTGGACTTTACCAGCTTCAAATCGTTTCATCCCACGTGGACAACCTGTATGTCTGGTAGGCCATGGTGTCAAGCTTCAGCTGTGATCCAGTGGATGAACTCCCTCCACTTCATTCCCCCAGAGCCCATCCAATATATCTGCACCAACCGTGGATCCATGATCCATGAAGAGATTCTCACCCACCCTCCCCCAGAATTGCCATGCTCTCGCTACCACCCAATGGACAAAAGAATAGCCACAGATCCACACTCACTTCACCCTAGAGTCATGACCTGCCAGTAAGACAGAGACAGAGAAGTTAAAGTAACTGCTGTTGCACATAAGGCTCAAAAGCTTGGGACCTCCACTGCCTCAGGGAGTGAATCTAAGCATCTGTTGAGCCCTGTACCTTAGCATGTGAGGCAGCACCTATTTGGAAGGAGTGGGTGTTGTACTCTTGAGATGCCATCCATACAGCCTGCAGAGCCTTAGCCAGCAGATGGTGAAACTGAAATGCTGTAAGGTGGAAACCATGCTCATGGCGTAAAAATTTCAGCCCCCCCGCCCAAGAGTCGATTGCTGGAAGTAAGCAGAACCCCCCTAGATGTTCCACTGGACCTTGGGAGGGGACTGAAGACTGCACCAGTAGCTGTTGGCCCCCCCTTTCTCTGTCGTACTCTGCTGTAAGTGAACAAACACTCCTTTGGTGGTCACCAACATCTCATCCCCACCCAGTTGTCACAAGCAATGTAGTCAATTGCTTGGTTGAGTTATTTCAGACAGCCTGAAAGCCATACAGAAAGCTACTAAGAAGGCTGTCTGAAACAAACATGCCTTTAATGCCAATGGCCAAACCCTGGGGAGGATGGTTATGATTTTCAGTAATAACATCAGGCTGATCAGACATCCTTTCTCTACCATTTGTGGGCCCGCACTGGCCCATCCTTCCAACATCTTATGAACCCGAAAGGCATGCATGGTGTCCCTTACCCAGTTGCCTTAGCAAATCAGGCAATTTCTTCCAAATGCCAACCCACCTTCACTTCTGTAGAGCCTTGTACCTCATGTGAAGGAAGTACCCACACAGTTGGCCTTCCAGATTCAGCCAAGCAGTTGCCCAGCCCAGCTGCTG
This sequence comes from Neoceratodus forsteri, assembly GCA_016271365.2. Classification (NCBI taxonomy): domain Eukaryota; kingdom Metazoa; phylum Chordata; order Ceratodontiformes; family Ceratodontidae; genus Neoceratodus; species Neoceratodus forsteri. The sequence continues at coordinate 1,333,314,219 of CM057458.1, forward strand.
TCTCCCCCCCCCCAAAAAAAAGTTCTCCACTCCCTTCTAATATGCTGCTTTCATGCTGGATGCTAATGAATACTTGAATAATTCCCAGGCTTCTGGATCGCCAACTCCTAGAGCACATCTCTGCTTCTGGTGCTAGCTCTTGGAATCTCTCACACTGCAAACAAGAAAGAGCATCAATCACACCATTATCAATTACAGGCTCATGCATTGCCCTGAACTGCATATTCAGGATCAAACACATCAATGCAAATACCCTCATCAGATTTCTCATGGGGCACGTCTCCCCTAATTGCCGGTTATACTATACATTACCCATGTATTGTCTGTCCTAAACATACAAACATACAAAGTTGTCACTGGATAAAGGCCTTATGGTCTAGCATGTGTGCTCAATTGTGTGCATCCCCCATGTCTACAGTGGGACCTGTACCCCTCCTCAAATGCCCCCCCAAATCCCCCCCTTTTCCTCTAACAACTTTTCTCCTCATTCTCTCCCATCCACTCTTGAAGTTATCCACAATTTCCAGCAAGCACACCTCCTCTGGCAACTTGTTTCACTTGGCCACCACTCTCTCGGTGAAAGAGTGCCTCCTCCTTTCCCTCCTGAATCATCTTCCCACCAACTTTAGGCTATTCCCCCTAGTGGACTTGTTCCCACTGAGACTGAAGAGACCTTCTATTTTCACCCTATTAATACCTTAAGTATTTGAAGGTCTCAATCACATCCCCCTCTCCCTTCTGTCCTCAAGGGAGTACATGATGAGCCCCTTGAACCTTCCCTCATAGATGTTGCCCTGCTGACCCTAAACCAACTTGGTTGCCTTTCTCTGGACTGTCCACAGCAAATTGACGTCCTTCTAAAGATAAGGGCACTGACACTGCACACTACTTTAGGTGTGGTCTTACCAGTAGTGGCCTGTACAGCAGTAGTATGACTTCTGACTTCCTGCTGATAATTCATCTAGCTGTGCAGCCCCACATCTGATTTTATTTTGCCACAGCTCTCCTGCAATGTGCTGAGTTAGTCAGCTCACTCTTGATGATAACCCCCAGGTCCTTTTCATCATCCGACTTGGTGACCTGCACAACACCTAGGCAGTATATGGTCTCTGGTTTACTTGCCCCCAAGTGCATAACTTTGCACTTTTTAGCATTGAAATCCAGCTGCCAAATGCCAGACCACTTCTCTAACATTGCTAGGTCTTCCCTTAGTTCCTGTCTCCCACTCCTCCATGTCCACCCTTCCACAATGCTTTGTGTTGTCCATGAACAGGCAGATTTTACCATTCATCCCATCTGCTATGTCACTGATGATGATGATGTTAAACAACACCGGATCATGCACCTAGCCCTGTGGGACCCACTGGTCACCAGCCTAGCTTCCAAGAATTCTCCAGACCACCAACTTCTGTCCTTTTACCAGTTTTTGACTCATCTAGCAAGCTTGGACCCCTGCCCCAGATCTTCCAGCTTCCTGACCAATCTCCTATGTTGTACAGAGCCAAAGTCCTTGGTAAGTTCATCTGCTTGATGCCTTTTCACTGTCTTGATCACCCAGTTGAAAAAATCAGTCAGATTAGTCTGGCAGGCCCTCTCCAACACAAACCCATGCTGCCTCTCATCTTGCAGCCCATTGTCCTCAAGAAAGCCTACTAGTCTCTCCTTCAGGATAGATTCCATCGGTTTCCCCACTATTGAGGTCAGACTGACTGCCCTGTAATTCCCTGTTTTATCCCTTTGGCTACTTTTATGGAAAGGCACCACATTTGCAGTTCTCCAGTCCCAAGACACACTACCAGACTTCAGAGAGGAGTTAAAAAGTGTGTCAGCAGTCCCACCAGCACAACCATCAGTTCTCTTAGGACCCATGGGTGCACTTCATCTGGTCCTGGGGACTTGTCCACCTTCAGGGCCTTTAAACCCTTTTGCACCCTGTCCACCTCTGTTACATCATCAGTAACACACTCCTACCCTGCCCCATCCCTCTGCTCCCTTGTGACACTGGTCCATCCTTCTCTGTATTGAAAATGGAGCAGAAGTACTTGTTAGTCATCTCCGCTTTCTCATCACGTCCTTCTTCCCAACCTTCCTCTCTTTTTAACCTGAAAATTTAATCTTTAATATCCCTCTTCTCCCTTACATGTTTGAAGAAGGCCTTCTTGCCCAGTTTTACTCCCTGTGCCAGTTGTACTTCCCTAGCAGCCTTCACCTTCACCTCTCTTATCACTCTGCATGCCACCTTTGATTTATCATTATAGACTTCCCTATCCTCCTCATTCTGAGTATGTTTGTATTTCCAAAAGGCTGCCTTCTTTTCCCTTACTGCATTTACCACCTCCTTTCTGAACCAGCTGGGTTTTTTGACCATGTATTTCTTGCTTTTGATTTCGGCACACTCTCTTGTAGCCTCTAAGGCCATTTCTGTCCCACCTCCATCTCCTTTCTAATCACAGCAAGGTGACCTACCAGAATTTTTCCCATCTTATTTAAGTCAACCTTTCTGAAATCCAAAACCCTTGTCTTGGTCCAGACCATCCCTCAGCCCATGTCTAGGTGGAACCACACCACATGGAAGTCACTCACTGGAAGTAGTGATTCCAGTTTCTCATCCTGGACATGTCCACAGCTGGACAGGACCAAGTCCAGTACAGCCTTCTTCCTATTGGGCTTCATGACACCATGTGTCAGGAATCCACTCTGGAACGCATACAGCAGTACCTGCTCCCTGGTGCTGGAGGCAGCTGGAATTTTCCAATCCACCCCAGGTTGACTGAAGTCGCCCACAGTTACTATCTCCCCTTGCCTGACATTTTCATCATTTGGGACCCCAGTACCTTGTCTAAGTCCACAACCTGTGAAGATGGTCAGCAGGCTACCTCCATACTTTCTTTTCTCTCCCTTTTGACTAGGACTTGCATCCATAATGCTTCTGTATTTCCATCTGCCCCTTCCTGTTTGGCACAGGTTATCCCCTCCTTCATATATGCAGCCACTTACCCCAACCTGTTTCCCGATTCTACCTATAAATTTTGTACCCAGGGATTGCAAGGTCCAAGTCATGGTTTGATGTGGCCCATGACTTTGTGATGACCACTATGCCCACCTCTCATTCAGCCATTAGTATCTGCATCTCAACCATTTTATTTTCCAGGCTTCTGGCATTCAGAAACACTTCCCTCCATCTCGGCGCCATCTGCCCTTTATCATGTCCCACCCTTTCCACCCCTCTCCCCCATTCCCTCCTTCCCTCATCTCATCAAACATCATTCATTTGTTGTAAAACTGTCTCCCCAAAATCACTAAGGCCACTGCAATGGGAAAGAATTCCAGGAACGTGACCTGATGGAGCAAGCCATTGTCTACCCATAAGTGAGTCCTATGCCCTGTGCACCAGGCCCACCAGAAATAAGCCCACAAGCCAAAACCCCCAGAAGCATCTGGATAAAGCTCTAGTTCTTGGCTTGTGACCACTTTGTGCCAAATGGCCACCCCATTGAAACATGACAGAAATGTCAACCATACTTTGAGGTCATTCCACATGGACTAACCTGAAGCCTGTGGTAAGGCTTGCTGCAGCCCACCCCACAGTTGGCTAGCTGTCGATGAAAGGAACGCCCTTTTGGGATTATGTTGCAGGAAAAATTCAGGTTCCCCTGAAGCTGCTACAACTCCAGCAGTGTGATTTTCCACACCTGGTCTGCTTTGTGCACCAAGGTTCTCAGGACAGTGACTTTCTCTTGTGGCACCCAAAACTCTGTGGTGACGATATCAATTTCACTACCCAAAAAGGACAGGTGCATGCACGCGTGTTTTGTGATGCACTAGTGGCAGTGCCAACTCCTCACGTGTAGTGTGGAAGGATCCTATCAGTTGAGCACAGTAATCGATTCCCACCTTGCCAGCAAACAAGAAGCCATCCAGATAATGAATAACTTCCGATCTACCTGCCACCTTTGTGGTGGCCCAGTGCAAGAAGATGCTGAACTGTTCAAACACCGTGCATGCCACAGTACAATCCATGTTCATACAGTTATCAGCGTAATACCAGTCTTCAGACTTCATGCCCAGTATATCCCTGTCCCGTAGGTGCACTGGCAACAGGCTAAAGGCTAATTCAATATTGGTTTTGCCCAACAAGGCGCCCTTCCCCACCCCCTTTGCCACTTTGATGGCTGCATCAAAAAGTGCATAAAACACTGCAGTACCTGCTGGACTGATGTGGTAGATGACTGAGTCACTCTCTGCATAAGATAAGTGATTGATTATTCTGAACTCCCGTGGCCCCTTCCTCAGGGATCCATGACATGGTGTCAACAACTTTTTCCTGACTCGACTCTACAGTGATGGCTTTATGTCGACTGCAACTTGCAGTTGACATAAACCCATCGAAACTATTTTCAGGGGCTTTGCGAACACCATGAGGGGGCTCCGCCCCCACCCCCTAGTAATTAAAGATTATCAACTCCAGGTCAGAGTTGATTTGGGGAGGGGCAATACCCCAGAGAAAGCAGTGCTGAGGTCCCGCAGGTACATTACAGCAGCAACAGTGACTTGCCGCTGTAATGTACTTTGCTATAAAAATGTCACTGCAGCGTTAGGATACACTTCTTCAGCACCAAGCCTATCAGTGATACCTGAATGTGGGGCTATGGAGGTGCTTAATTGGCCCACTAACCATGCCTAATGCTATTTCTTTATCAAGCTTCTCCTTAACAATGTCCAGCCAGTCCCTGGCAGATTTCATGTTCTCTGCCTCACAAACCTTGCAAGAATCCTTGTACAGGATCCTGCAACCCAGCACAAAACCTTCTGCCAGTGACTGAGTGTGCCATCCATGTGGGCAGACCACCAACCAGCATTCAGCACACTTCAACCTTATGGAAGTTGGAAGGTTTTCCCTGCCCCTTCCAAAATGGCTATGGGCTGATCCCTTTTGTGCAGTGGACAAATGGGTCACTCCATCCACAAGCAGTGGTAGGTAAAGTAAATTTTTTTTCCAAGTATGTATAACAAATATAATTTGTTACATACAAAATATTAAAATCCACATAAATATACTTTTAACATTCTCTGTTTCTCATTATATTTATGTATTTCATCTCCAATGGCTTTAATCCAAAAGATTTTCAATATAGACAATTACCAAATCCATAGAAACACTTAGCTTAATTAAATACTCCACTTCATTTTTTTTTTGCCACTCTGTATGCAAAATTCGCTAAGGCAAACAGCTTGCTTAATTTATCACAGTTTAATACCTCATTTATTTGCTCATCCTTATGGATGCCTTCATGATTTTGGAAGGATTGCTCAATGTATAGTCTCCTTATACCACTAAGTGCATTACACTCAAAAATTAAATGGGCATGAGACACAGCAGCATTGTTACAACATACACAGGTATCTACCTGGTTAAAACCTCTATACTTCTCACCCCATCTGTCAAATGCACCTAACCTTAATCTAGTAATTGCTTTTCTATGTTTCTCATTCTCACATTTTGATAGATATTCCTCTATTCCAAAAGTTGTTTTAATCTTCTTAAATGGAGAACAATTCCATGAGTCTTGTGTCCTTCCAAAGTCAATTTGAATTGCTTGATCTTCTATTCTTTGAGTTGCCATTTGTACAAATTCTGATATGTCCCTCATGGTACCTTCCAATCCCAATATATGATTATAGGCTAATCCAGCTTTATTTAGTACTTGATTTAGTATACTAAATCAATTTTCACCCCATCCAGCATCACTTTTCTGTGCTTCCACCTACATTTATATATCAGGCTATCTTTATGTGCTGTTATAATTTTTTTCCAGTATGTTATATTTCTTTTAACAATTTCTACTTGGATTGATAGAGTTCCTGTTTCTAATCTTGCACAAGCCCCTGAGGCCCTCGTTGGGGGACTCAAAAGATTTCTTAAATACTTATTTTGGACATATTTCCAAATTTTTATAGTTACCCTGAAGTCCCCATACCTCCAAGGCATACAAAATTTGGGAGATAACTTTTGTATTTAGACATCTATACTGAGCTATAAAGGAATTTCCACCTTTTTTTTTGTAAAATGCTTAATTCCATTCAAGGTCTTTAATGCTTTTTCATTTATTTTTTCTATTTGTTTTTTCCATTTTAAGTCCTCACTAAAAATTACCCCCAGATATGTAAACTCTTTAACTTCTTCAAGCTCTAGATTCCCAATTCTTCATTTTTTGTTTATTTTTGGACTTGCTTCCAATACCACTATTTTAGTTTTTTCCTAATTTAATTTTATATGCAACTTATCTAATGATTTTATTATTGCTACAACAGCTCTTTTTAAGCCAAGCGGAGTTTGAGATATTACCACCGCATCATCTGCATATTTGTACTCTAGTTTTCTCTATCTGTGGTGCAAAAGTATCCACCCCTTCTAGGTTCTCACAACTTTATCAATACTTGCATTTACATCTCTGTCTCATATGTCCCATGGTTGTAGTGGTAGCAGTGCCTCCTTCCCCCACTCTCTTTCACATTGTTCCCTATTGCAAAACCACTGTTCTCTCTTACAAAACCCTGTCAAGGTGATTGGGTATGGTGCACCAGGAAGCCAGAGTCTGAATGTTGGACTTCCCCACCAGCCTTAATGGACCACAGCAGAGGGATATCCAAAGCCCCCCCCCAGCAATTATTCCTCCTGCAGAACTCCTCATTGTACTCCAGCCACCTCCATCCCCCTTTTCTAGTTTGCATCACCATGATACAGCTTTAATAATGCCACAATCCATGGGATTTTTGCAGACATAGTTCGGTTAATAAGCCCACATAGATGGCAAAGCCCACTTGCCAGTTTTCCCAAGTACTTCAGATGATTACCTTCCTCTGGCCCTTTAACCCTTCTCCCTTTTCCTTATCCATTTCTAATTCCTTCTCCAGCTAAAGATCCTTGGTGCTTGTTGAGCAATGTAAAGACATCCACAAATTGACAACTTGCAATCTGCTGTCACACTTCTTTAGAAAGATTCGACTCATGGGCTGACCAATGGACACATAGGACTTTGGTGTGGCTGTGTAGCCTGCTGCTGCACTGGTTCCCCACCTCCCAACTAACCTGTTCTCCACCCTGCACTACTCCCAGGTGCCTCTGTTTGTATCTTCTTCTGCTCCACCAACAGAGCTAACACCCAGTCCATATTTTTCTCCAATGTCAAAGGAGAAACAGGAGAGCCCACTGGCTGCAGACACATGCTCAGTCCTCCTGGCTGCAGTGGATTGACAGACTGTGGGGTAAGTGGGAGGATAGAAAAGGAGGCTTGAAAAAAACAGGTTGTGGTCCCTGTGGCAGGGCCACAGGAGCTGGGGCTGAGGAAGATGGAGCCAGTAACCCTGGCTGAGGTGTGGGGGGGAGCTGCCAAAGAAGGAATGGGAAAACCAAGTTGAAGTCCTGGAAGTGGGGACACATGGACCAGGATGGGGGAAGAAGGAACCAGCAGAGGGCCCAGTGGACCCAGAAGTGGCCCCAGAGCTGGCTGTTGCACCAGCTACAGCCATATTGGTAGGGGAGTGGTGAGCAGTGGGCCAAACTGGTAAGGCAGTGGACCTGGCATAGGTATTGGCCTTGGCTGTGGGCCAGGCAATGATCCTAACAGGAGAGAAAATGCTAGGTGCAGCCCCAGTTGAGGAGACAGTGGGATGGGAACTGGGCCTGATGTCAACAAGGGTGCTGATCCTGGAGTCAATAGAACTGGCAACGTTGGCTGCTGTCTTCCATCGGGTCCCCCCTGGTTGAGGTGTCCCCCTTTGTGGCTTTCTTGTTTTTTTGGGAGGCAGTAATCCATGCCCTGGTGTGGGCACCTGAAAAGTTTGCCTAAAGAAATCCTGTAACTCATCATCTGATATATATCAAAATCAAGCCTACCTGGCTGAGGCAGTGCAGGAACTGGAGGATCGTATATGCCAAAATGTTGAGGTAAAAGTAGGTAGAGCCTTCTTTGCACCAACTTAAATTAAAAAAAGTCCCTTCTTCCAGCATGGAGCAGCCCCCCCCAGGAACCCTACCTACCTGCCTGCCTGCCACTACCTATTGGGCAAAAGCTAGCCTATCACTCTCTCTCTCTCTCTCTGCTTAGGTGTTGTCCAGGAGCATGCCTGTAGACAAAAATCACCAGCTGTTATTTATTGTGGGCTCTACCAGTTATAGAATTCAGGAAATTCCTAAGAGGGATGATATCTGGATGGATGTTTTACAAGGTCCTCATGGCTCTGGGGCCTGTTGCATAGGAAGAAATTAGAGAAGTTAACTTTTGTTAAGATTCTTTTGTTTGTTTTATTTATTTAAACTGGTTAGACCATGAGCTATAAGGCCCATTGTCAAGGACAACCAGTATACATTAAATAGTACATACAACACATAACAGGAATATCAAATGATACAATACAGCTTGCCCACTGGTGCTACCACTTGGAAGCCAGAAACCTGGAGTTGGGAGTGACCTTGGGATGCTGGATGGCTGGCCAGGGGGAGGAGGATTGAGTGCCCAGAGGGAGGGTGGGCTGCAAGTTCCACCACTTTACCACCACCTGGGTGACCATGGGTGTAGGTGCAGCAGGACTGGAGAAACTCTGGAGGGAGGACATCGACCAGAATCCAGAGCGGTGGCACATCTCAACATGCCCCACCTCCTTGGATTCTGTTGAGTTCTGGAATTCTGGGGAGGAACAGAAAGCAGGAAACCCCACTTCAGTCACCAGTAGATAGGACCCAGCTGCCCCAAGACTCCCAAACCAGGCTCCCTGAGGGGCCATCCAACACCACCTGATGCACTATTATGGACTGTAGGGGGACAAAGGGGGGTCCCCTCCACTCCCTGCCCGGGGGGAAAACTGTGGCAGAATGGGGGTAGGTCTGATGGATCCCAAAAGGAGTTACCTGGATCAGAGCTGAGGGATACTCAGCTAGAGCTCCACAAAGAATGGTGACTGGGGTGGAGAGAAGGGGGAATAAAGAGCAAATATATATATATATATATATATATATATATATATATATACATACACACAGTGCACTCATTTATCCATTAACATTCAAATAAATATAAGACATAACCCTTACATTCACTCTCAGCAAATAAAACCCCTCATATCTTCATTCTGAAAGTCAAAAAACTAACTTGTAAACAATTAAAGATAGACTGCAGTGATTTAAAAAAGATTGGGAAGGAGCAGAGTAGAGTTTTCTGGCCTGCAGAAGTTTTCATTCTAGGTATGGAAAAATATTGTTTTGTTGACTGTCTGGTAGAAAATGCAGTTACATTTTTTTTAAATATAGAACTAACTGTATTTGGCACTTGGTTTAGAGCCACTTTTTTTGCCAAAAGTCCCAATTAAAGTTTCTAAAGATACTCAAGAGGAAGCCAGCCTGCCTGCCTAAGTAGGACACAATGATGTGACCTTGAAGGCATTTGAGTAGTGAACCTGAATATCTGATTTAAAAGAACTCTATCCTTAGATAATAACCCCTCCCCACTAGAAAAATAAAATAATAAACCATAATCAATGACCAATGTCAAAAAAACTTTGTGACAATAGCTTTCTCGTAGACAGAATTAATTAGTTCAGTCTGTGGAGAGCATCCAGTGTGTGATGGGCCACTTTGATCATGTTGGAATATAAGGCTCAAAGGTCATGCTCTCACCAATAGTAAGGCCTAGGTATTTAACTTGCCTGACCTGTTCCAAAGCAATACCTGAGACCATACACAAAGAAAGAACAAAATTCCTATCAGACCATTTTCCAAAATTTGAAAAAAAAATTGTTTTTTTCTTCATTCAATACAAGTTTATTAACTGTGAACCATCCTTGGACCTTCAAAAAGTCAAAAACTAGGTCACATTTGACAGAAACATGATCTGGTATGCTCATGAAGATCACTGTGTCTTCTGCAAATAGAATTATTTGTGATTTAGTGCAAACAGAAGGAAGAGTATTTAAAAAGAGACTAAAGAAAAGATGACCAAGAATTGAACCCTGTGGGACACCCAATGATATAGAAGAAGGAAGGGAACAGTGACCATTGATTTAGGTAACTTGTGTTCAATTATTTAAATAACCATCACACCAGACAACGACATCATCCATTATTCCCAGATTTAAAAGAGTTGTCAACAGTAGGCCATGATCCACAAAATCAAAGGCCTTGGTGAGGTCTATGAAGACTGCCCCAGTTAAATGACCCCTGTCAAGGGCCATCTAGACCTTTCTCGTGAACCCCACCAAAGCTGTTGTGGTGCTATGTCCTGGCCTAAATCCATGTTGTGCCAGTGTGAAGATGTTATATTTAGTCAGATGTTCAATCAGTTAGTCAAAAACAATTATCTCCAATACTTTTGAGAGGGATGCCAATAACGAAATGGGGTGATAATTTTGTACAAGAATAGAGTCCCCGATTTAAATATTGGGACAACTACTAATTTTTTCCAGGTATTGGGAAAAGTAGAACGACAAAGAGAAAAATTAAAAATAGTAGATAAAGGAAAGCACAGTGTCACCGGGTGTGGGATTACAGGATAACAAAATAAGGCAAACAAAGATTCTAGTGCATAAAAAAAAAGCAGACATGCATTTTTAATTTTTTTTATAAAATCAAAATAAAAAATATATATGTACAGAAAACAAAATAATTGGTGTTAAATCAGTACACCTATGTAGCTCAATTATAACTTCCTCCAGCTATACCGCTTCTTAAAGACTCCTCTAGTGGTCTTAGATTAGCTTCAAACTTGACACAATGTGAAAATACACACACACCCTCTCATCTTTGTGTCCAGCTACTCACTGGCCCACCTATCTAACTTTTTTGTATTTGATAACCATCTAAACTGGAAGAAAAACAGCTGGTTCCTCTCAACAACCTCTGGGTGTACCAAGGTAAACTGCAAGCTATCACCTGGAGCCTACTGCCCTACGTGGGAGTCAGCAGTGATTCTCACAAGACAGTAGTCGATCTCATCCTTGCCAACAGAAGGTCAGAGATCTATCTTGATGAGGTTCTTCAAAACCTCATCAGGAGTAAGTAATCTGAAATAAAATTTTGCTTGATTGTATCTTGTACAAATCTGGGTAAAATTAAAGGGTCTATAGAGTCATCAGGTATGTACTTAGAAAGGTCTGAAAAAAAACATTCCTGTGCTATTGAGAGTGTAACTGTATCTGTCAGGATCCCAGCCTGTGTATTTAAACACTGTGTGGGAGAAGAGTGTTTATTGCCAGTAAGTTAATTAATTAATTTCCAAGTTTCAGAAACATTCTTCCCTTTAAATTCCCATTGCCTATTTGTAAAGTAATTTTTCTTAAGCCTCCTGACCATAGATTTGCATTTGTTTCTAGCCACCTTGTAAGCAACAAGAGTGGCCTGACAGAGTGACTTTCTATACATTTTCCACAATTTATCATGATCTCTCATAGTTTCCATTAACTCAGGGGTGATCCATTTTTGTTGATTACCCCGATCCTGGATTTTTTTAAGGGCACAAACCTACCACAGACTAAATTAAAATGGGAACAAAATTAGAGCCTCATTCACCTCAGTCGACTGCTCAACTCCAGACCAGTCAACTGAGGTCATGGCTGTCCTAAATTTATCAACATCCAGTTTTCAAAGACTGAGCGAGAAAAAAACAGGGGGCACAGTTTTCTTTTTTGCTGACCAACAACAATAAACTGGGCTGTGGTCACTGACTCCATCAGATAAAGCACCTGACTGGACAATTTTGTTAGTAACCAATATTAATATCCAGCCTAAAAGGGATGCATAACCAGTTTTATAGTGAATCCTGGTAGGGGAATCAATTATTTGTATCAATCTATTATTGGTAACAATCTCCTGAAACCTCAAGAAATCCTTTTCCATCCAGTTCATATTTAAATCTCCCATAATAATTAATTCATGATTGGTGGGAAGTGAACCCCTAAGTGACTCCATCAAATTTAAACTCTCCTGCTGAGATCCTGGAGGAACATAAATAATCACAAGGGGATATTTTTTTGTTCACCCAAAATGTGGGACAGTGACAGATAATCACATAAAGATGTATTATAGACAGAAACATTAGGAATCACTTTAAAGTGACTCCTGATGTAAAATAAAAAAACTCCCCTCCTGGTCCTCCTATCACATCTAAATACCCTATTGCCATCCAAATTAATCATATCATCTGGCACTCTGTCTGAAAGCCAAATCTCAGTCAGAGCAACAATATCAAATTGATGAAGAGAGGTCCACACATTAAAATTATCCCATTTAGCAGGTAAACTGCATACGTTTAAATGTACAATATTGATAGAGTTACATGGTAAACTCCATTGGGCCAAGCTGTTATATTTATTTTGTACAGGTGTCTTTACAAAATAAATATAACATCTTGGCCTAATGGATAAGAAAGAATAAGCTGATCCTAAAGGAGACCAAAATGAAAACCATGTTGTTTGGAACTCCACAAAAACTGCAAAAGGAAAATAAGTTACATATTACTGGACAAAATGGAGTATGACTCCCCTTGGTTTCTTCGTTCAAATATTTGGGAATACACCTTCATCCCAGTTTGAATCTGGTACCCCATACTGAGAAAATAGGTAAATGGCTTAACCACAAATTGGAATTTTTATACAGAAATTTGAATTCGCTGACTGAAGAGGCTCGTATAGTAATAGCAAAACAAGTGTTAATGCCCATACTTGATTACAGTAACATATTTTCTCACTGTAATGGGGTATTTAAATCAAAATTACAACATTTTATTCAATAACATTGGCAGATTTGCACTCCAAGCTCCATCCCGGACAAATCATTTCTTATTGTATGATACATTGGGAGTTCTATCCCCTGAGAGGAGACTCAGGTTTCATGTAGGGAATTTAGTTTACAGAGTGGCAAGAACTGCTGAACCCATGGTACTCTCAAATACATTATTACCAGTAAAAAGAGAATGAACTACAAGAAACAGCAGGGCATCTCACTATGCTGTTCCTAGATTTAAATTGCAAAGGAGTAGAAAAGCTTTTTCTTGGTATGCACCTTCACTACTGAATGAATATGCTTACTTAACAAATGGTGCGCACAGCATATTACACTTCAGACAAATGTTGTTTACACTTTTAAACAGTGAGAATGTATGTAAATGTATGTTAACATAAGTTTTAATGTATGATGTATTGTATTGTGTATATTGTTGTTTTCAGGTGTGGCTGAAAAAAGGCTGTGCCCAGTCCACCTCCTGGTTAAAAATAATAATAAAAAAAAAAGAGACGAATCACTATCATGGACAGGACCTGGATTTGAGTGCACTGTACCTGACATAAGAAGGAATAAAAATATCAGATTTCTCCTAATCAGAGCGGAATACATTAATGCTGTGATCTATAACATACCTTCTCAATATACCCACGAGATTGTTTATTTGGGGAGAAAAAACAATTGACTCTGTAACTGTAAAAACTAGTTCAAATGCCTAAAAGCCTTGTCAGTATATTGTTTAACTGGAGAGGGAGGAATTAGAGGAAAAAGGGAACCACATGCAGGTATAATTTATGAATGAGTTCCCAATAATATATAGAGGAACGTTCGTAAATATCAGGAGTTTTGTCAGCAAAACATTGCATTTGTGTAGTGAAAAATCCATTCAAGAAAAATAAACACCCCATGAACAACATGATACACTGAACTATGGATCCTGTCCTAACCCCCTAGCCAGCAGGGAATAAGTTAGTCTGGGAGACCCACAAATAATACCAAACAAAGGCCTAAGAACTGCCACTTCAAGGCCCCATGTATGGTTAGAATATTTTGGCAGCATCTGTCAAGAGTAACAACAAAATGTGTAACATGGAGACACGGTGAAGACTGCTACTCATTTACCAGGCTGCAGTGAATCAATGTTTGTGTCAGGCTCACCCTCTGCTACAGGAGGCGTCTGACAAAACCAAAATAAGATTTAAAAAATTCGAACCCTTCCGAGACTAGGATAACAGGACACTGTCATAGATATTGTAACCAAAAAATAAACTCACCCTAAATATCAGAATCCCATTCTCCCAACCAATACCCAACTATCACACTTTAAAACTGTTAAGTGTAAGCAGGTAACAAATACTTTACAATCAATTTGAAATTATTCATGTAATAAGTTTTCAGTGAATTAAAACAGACCCCCTAAAATAAAATTATTATTTACCCCACTCTTTCACAATAAAACCCTCCCCACTTATACATCCATAGTTACTTCATTTAAGAAACGTAACAGTATCAAATAAACTGTTAATTTAATTACCTAAAATAACTATCCTGCTAGTTTATCTTTTCGACCACATTAAGACTAGATGGAATTATTTCTGCAGAGTGGCCCTTGTGCCACTTGTGCTTGCACTGTAAGGCAGCATGGGCTTTTAAGTTGTGCCTGTGCCCTGCCCCCTCATTATGCGGCACAGCCACTGGCCCACCGTGGGGCCCCCTAGTCAGGTGTGTTTACAATCAGAAATTACAAACAGCTACAACAGCTCAGAAAAACTCAATTTACACAGCAGTACTTCAGATGACAGTCAGATAGATGAATTACCGGGGCTTTACCAGCATAGCAGAGGTCAGGCACCTTGGCTGCACTTTACAGACTTGCCCTTCACAGAGTTGAACACTGGTGCACAGATGGAAACTTGCAAGGCTGACAGGCTGCTGATAGCCCAAAGGATGGCCCATGCTATTAAGTTGTGCCTGAGCCCCTTCCCCTCGTTATGCTGCACAGCCACTGGCTAGCCCCCTGGCTCCTGAGCAAGCCATGTTAATGAGCAGAAATTACAAATGGCTATAGCAGTTCAGTAAAAGTCAATTTGCACTTCAGATGACAGTCAGATAGATGAATTACCAGGGCTTCATCACCAGAGCAGAGGTCAAGCACTTCAGTTGCACTTTACAGACTTGCCCCTTACAGAGTAGAATGCTGGTGCACAGATGGAAACTTACAAGGCTGACTGGCTGCTGATAGCTCAAAGGGCTACACAGGCTTTTAAGTTGTGCCTGTACCCCACCCCCTCGTTATGCCACACAGCCATTGGCCCGCTGAAGACGATGGGTCTTTTTTGTTCTGGCCATTTAGCAGACATTCTGGGACAAGAAATGTCAGCACGTTTTCAATATGGGCAGGAGTTGTGCCAAGAGGGAGGGGAAACTGGTCATGCCATGGGACAGGGTAGTCAGCGGAATTTAAACTGAAGTATTGGGGTTGGGAAGTTAGCTACTGCAGGGAGTCACTAGTGGCAGGAGTGAGATGCATGAAACTATCAAGGGAAGAACAGTTTAGCTAGGTAGCACAAGAATAGTTGACCCCCAGTTGGAGCAAGGAAGCATAGAGAGAAAAACATTTTGACTTGAAAGCAGGTCATAGAAGATTCACAGCTCACAGAATGGACTAGTCTGAGAGCCGGATGTACTTGGAAGTCCAGGACTTGGAGGCACTCAGAGAGAGCTAATGTGGGAAGAAAATGACTGGGGCATGAAGAAGGAAGAATATGACTATTTTAAGGGGATATGTCTGACAGGAAAAGGATGTGGCCCTATTTTTAAGGCAGTTAATCACTGTGAAGAACAAAGAGGGAGTTAGGGGGATGAGCAGTTCAACTGAGTCCATCTTCAGCACTTTGTATTGTACACTAGTCTGCCCCCAGGACCCAACACTGTACAACTTGTTCACCCATCAGCAGGCCCTCTATTACCACTAAAAGACTAAGAAATCTATATACAGTACTTGGTCCTATAAGACATCTCAGAATGCTTTACTGCCATAAATCACAACCTTTTTTTTTTTAAGATCCTAATGTCTGTAGAACCTGAGCAGAAACAATGTAATTCTTCCAGACATCCCAAGGCATCAATCTCACTATGGCAAAATCGCGTTTAGCTGACTTGCACCATCTCTGGAACAAATTATGAAGCCACCTTCAAACTGAGCACATTGGTTAGTTTTAACTCATTAAACTCATTAAAGGTGTTACTAGAAAGACACTGTGTGGACAAATTGAGTTGGTAGAGTTTGAGATATTGTTTTTGGTTGTCCTTCTGTTGAATTGCCTTGGCTATTACTGTGAGCTGTCCTGATCTGCATTTTGCATTTAGTACCCAAATATAAAAATCTTCCTCGAGGGTATCTCTTGCAGCAGGTCATACTATTGGGTATCCACCAGAGGGTGCTCTCATCAAAGGTAGCTTTCTCCAGAAGTGTTGACTGGGGGCCACCGACAATGGCATAACTCCATTTGTGTCTATAAATACATGGGTGGCCCCAAGCAGCTTCAGTTCTTTTCCCGCCATCTCCCAGCTCGCTGCACATGTAGCTCTCATCACAAGTGTATCGACATGTTCGTCAACATGGAATTTGACAGCCAAACCTTGTTTACTTGTTTACCCATTTTACCATATGTCTTCTTTGGATTCATTGTTCTGGAAGTGCTGTAATGGCCAAAAAATCTATAGATATGACAACCATACCACCTGTGTCTGCTCTCTGGGGGCTGCTCACAACATACGATCTTGTGCCCACTGCTAAGAATTCCACCAGGCAGCTCATCGACAATGACTTCAGAAGCTTGAAGCATTCCTCATGGAGCAGAAGGTAGCTCTCCTCAAGCAGAAGGTTCAATCCCACTCTGCCTCTCATCTGCCATCGACGTCCTCCCAGACCTCCCAGACATCACACTCCAAACACTCCTTGAAACACAAACATAGAGAAGGAGAAAGCATCAACGAGCACAGGTAAGGACACCCGCCCATCAATGTCTGCTGGCTCTAATCACCCGCCAATGAGCTGGGCTTCTCCTACACCTATTGAAAAGACTCAAATGGTCCCAGTGATTTTGGCCCAAGGTTATGAGGCCTCTCACACTAAGGAACAGACAACTTCGTCAATGATGGCCTTACATGTCCTGTCATCATTGACACTCATGCAGGCTTCATTAGTCTTGACCACGATAGCTCCTCCGCTGTCAACGGGTCCCTCTTTGTCAATGGCCCAGTTCTCCTGCATGGACCAGGGCTTCTTGTCAATGATGTCTGCATTTGAACATTCTCAGACTTTGCCATTTCAGGCACCATCGAAGAAGTCCTCTAGCATGGACTCCAGGTTTAGCCTGTCGGTGTTACTGGACTTGCCACCACCATCTAAGCCCATTACATACCGGAGCATGGTGGTTCCCTCACAGGATGCGTCTTCCCCAGGGTCAGGCTCTTGCCCTTACCCACAGCCTTGTCTGAAGCCCTTGGTCTTGCCCTCCTTTACTAAAGGTTCCAAGGGTGCACCTCCTCCTGCTGCTCCTGCTCCATTGACAATGGCTGCCATTGATGTGGCTTCCATGGTACAGGCTGTATTACACATTATGCAGGCTATGCAACAGCCTCAACCACAACCTCAATCACAGCCTTCCTCTTCTCCCTCTCCCTCTGCCCCCAAGAGGTTGTGCAAGGGCTCTTCTCCCCCCCTTCTCTGCCTTCTTTAGAAGGGGTGGATCCCGATGACAATGAAGGAGATGAGGAGGAAGGCTAGGCAGAGGGTGTTGGGGTTGGTTACCCATCCAGTACCTCCACTTGGTCCTCCACAGAAGAGGACCCTGGCCTACACACCACTTGCTCAACCCCTGATGATCCTACTTTTATGGACATCATGACTCAGATGCAGCAAGTGATGAGCTTTGCCAGAACAGAGCAAGATAAATATTGCCAAAACCTGGCAGATTACCTAGACCTTCCAGAGGACCCTGCCATTGTGGTACCTCCACTGATTCAAGCAAATCAAGATGCAGTCCTTACGGCTTGCCGCCAGCTCCGAAGAAAGTGGATCACTTCTACCAAGTAACAACTGACTATCCTTTCTTTGCCCCACAAGCAGATTTTGTGGTCGTTCATGCCACCCATGACTGGACTAAACATCCAAAACATCCTGGCTCTCTCCCAAGTGACAGCAAGTCCAGAAAGTTGGAGTTAATGGGCAAGAAGGTATGCCAGGCATCAACACTCACAACATGTGTATACTCAATTACATGGGGCATATGCTTAAACAACAAAGTACCCTATGTACTACCACTTCTGAGGTGGCTGCCAGGCTCCCTCAATCTGCTAAGACAGATCAGCTGCTGGCCACACTAAAAACAGGTACAAGCTTCTCCCGTCATCTCCTGCGCTTGGTTTATGTCACTGTGGTTACTTTGGCATGTACCTTGGCGATGTGTGACCCTTAGCCATCATGCCTGGTTGCAGGTCTCTGGTTTTACACCAGATATCCAGCAGATTATCCTCAATGCCCCTTTTAATGGGCATAAACATTTTGGCTCTGATACTGAAACCATTTTATATGATTTACAGGCCTCAGGCTGTACACTTCGAACTGTGCATGGCATGTACCATACTTCACAGCCTACGTCTCAGCAGAGACCTTACCAGTCTTTTAATTCATACGAGCTTCTCACTAGCCTGGTCCTGCTTGACAGCTGGCTTGCAGATGCCAACAGACCCAACCTGCTTGCCATCCTCCTGCTTCTGCCTCCAAGGGCACATGGGCCACCCCTCCAGTGGCAGCTGCCACCCCTCAGTCTTTTTGACTCTCTACCATCCCTCCCCAGCCCTCCTGCATTGGCCTCTGAGACTGTAGGAGGTCAATTTTCCTTACACTTAGAGGCCTGGCAACAGATAACTACCAACAACTGGGTACTGCAAATTATTCGCACATGCCACACATTAGAACTCACCTCCATTCCCCTGACACATCCTCCTCGACTTCTGACATACCCACTGGAATACGTTCCAGTCCTCCTAGAGGAACTGCTCTCGCTGACTCAAAAGTGCACCATTCAACCGCTGCCACCTGACCAGCAGGGCACGGGATTCTACTCCCACTTCTTTCTAGTACCCAAGCAAACCAGAGATCTTTACCCTGTTCAAGACCTAAGGGCCAAAAATTGGTACATCCAGTACAAAAGATTCCAGATGGTCACTTTGGCCACTGTCCTACCACTGCTAAATCAAGGGGGCTGGCTCTGCACCCTCAGTACCTCCATATAAAAATCCATCCTGCCCATCGTCAGTACCTTCGGTTACAACTCTTGGGCCTTCATTATCAGTTCTGTGCCCTGCCCTTCATCCGATCTTCAGCACCAAGTGTCTTCACCAAGTGCCTAGCAATCATCACTGTCTCCCTACACCACAAGGGCCACTATGTCTTCCCATATCTGGATGACTGGCTCATCAAAGTGTCCAGCTGTGAGGGCCTACAATATTCCCTCACTCCTGTGCTAGTTATTCCAGGAGGTCAGGATCATAGTCAGCATCATAAAATCCCACATGCAGCCATCTCAACAGCTCCAGTACATCAGGGCCATTCTCAATACAGCCACTGGTCGCACTTTTCTACCCAAGGACAGATGTCTCAAGCTCATCTCCCTTGCAAGACAGTGCAAAGCAGTTCCTCACATCACAGCACAGCAGTACATGCACCTCCTAGGCCATATGGATGTGGCAGTTTCCAACATGCTGAATGCACGTCTGCACATGCAACCAATACAATGGGCCCTAAGATGCCAGTGGCACCAAAAGACTGGCAATTTTGAGGATTACATCCAGGTAACAACAGCCCTCAGGAGGGCCTCACTTGGCCAATGTACAGACATGTATGCCCTTCTGTTCACCTCCACCATCTCAGATGCTCACAGTCGATACCTCCAACCTCAGTTAGGGTGCCCACCTCAGTTCTCATCAGATGCAGGGTCTGTGGGACCCCATACTGCATCTCTCCACATCCAGCAGACCTGGGTTTGATTCTCAAATCCTACACTTGCATACTGTCTGATCCTAAGCAAGACACTTAATCTACCCTGTGCTCCTGTGTCACTCCTGAAAAAATGCATTGTGTCTAGTGGACTTCACCCAGTTACCAATGGAAAAAAAAAAGATGACCAAAGTATGAGCAAATAAATTTCAAATAAATTCTGCAAACTTTCATGGCAATTTGCAAAATGCCATTAAAAATTCCTTGAATGCAGAATTTATTAATTTTGCCCAACCCAAACCAGCTGTAAAATTAAGTGGAAGTTGGACTTCACTGATAATGAGATGCTGCATCTCAGCTGGGCAATGTAAGGAAAATCTTACTTTTTATTTTGTTGAAACCCCCCCACCCAACATGGCATAAACTCCCATCCTCCTTCTCTTGCCTTTAGTTGTTCTTGTAAATCCAGACTTCTACTTAGCCCAACTGCTGCCTGTTCAGTGACACTGGGCCAGATCATCTTAGATCCGCAGTACTCAAAACATTTATGAAATAAAACAGCAGAATGTGCAGTTGGCTAACTGAAAAATGTATGAGCTTTCTCTATTTATGATTTTAAATAAGTACTTCTGCCTATTGATCTTTGGTTGATTATATTTTTATATGATTGACTTCGAACTAGTCAGATGGAACTTAAATGCCATTTCTATTATGGCTTGCCTGATCCACACATACAGGATGCTGGCTGAATCAAAAATGCATGTTTGTTTTTGTAAATCTTGTCAAGGTTTGCACTTGATTTTTTTTTTTACTTTTAATACATATTTGGACTTATAAAGAGCATACGTGATGCTGCTTCAGACAGCACTTCAACTGCTTAAAAGGAATGTGGATATTAAAAGCAGATTGGTGAGAGAAGTGAAATAAGACAATCTTTCTTTTAAATACCTCCTGGCTACCTGGTTTATGGGTCAAAACACATGATATGCACAAAAGGATTTGCTGAGGGTTACCTAGCATTTGTTTAGTATTTCAGCAGTCTCTGAAACAGCTCTGAATGGATGACATTCTGCATACAGTTTCTCCATGTCCCAATCCTCTGCATCTTGTTGGTTTCAAACAACTCTTTAAGAACCTTTGCTAGGAAAGAGAGTGTAATGCAGGAATGGTAGAGTCAGCTCCTATGTGACACACCTTTCCCAGTTTAAGCTAACATTTCCCAGTTCTTGCATGCCTTTTCTAGTTTGGACAAATCATTCCTGCTTTGGGTAGACTTTGTCCTCTTTAGGCAGATCTTTCACAGCTTGGATTGACCTCTTTCAGTTAGGGTTCAGATGGGTTTAGTGTTACCAATCTGTCTATTTTTTGCTGGATAAATTCATTTTTGAGGTTTTTATCTGGTTATCCAGTTTCGGTTAGAAGCAGTCTGGTTGTTGGGCCATGTTGACTGCTCATATAACTGATTGTATCAACTCATTCACTATTTAGACTGCTGGTCCTGGTTACAAGGAAGTTCTCATGTCCTGCAGACCTTAATAAAACCAGACAGTCTGGGAGTTGTAAAGTATGGCAATTTAGATCATTAGCAGAAAATCCCAATTTTTTTTCCACTGTACATTTTAAGTATGGTCTTTTATTGCTGTGATAGGAAACATTTTTTATACCTTTATATGCTCTGCTTTGTTCCTTTGCACAACGCAGCAGATGATGTTCAGCAAGAAAGCTGTTGACTCCACCCAATTTTCCTTAAATGCAGCAGGGGGAGATGTAATTTCTAGAGCTGTCAACTATAAATACCTGGGTATTTACCTAGATGTGCAACTATCATTTAGCTCCCATATCCAAAACCTAAACTAAAATGCCTCCTAGCCTTCTTCTATAGGAACAAGATATATTTTACCCCACCAATTAGAAGAAACTGGTCAGTTCATTATTTTTGTCCAAACTGGACTACAGGGACTGCATTTTTAGAACAGCCTCAGAAACACTCCTGGGAGTAATGGACCCCCCTCTGTCATAGTGCCCTGAGATTCATTACAGGTCTGCCTTGAACATCATCACTGTCTCGTATATGAGGCCATGGGGTGGACCTCTCTAGCTGTATGGAGACAACTCCACTGGTATACCTTTGCATATGAATTCATCACAAGCTCAGTCCCATCTTACCAACTCAGTAAGCTAAATTCTAGATCTCCAAACACCTGCAATCTCAGATCCACATTGTTGACAAATTTTGCAATGTCAGGATTTTGTGCGAAGGCTGGGGAATGTGCTCTTGCAACTACGGTCCCACTTACAGTACTTGGGAGACAATTCAGAAAACATTGCAGGTGACTAACATTATACCAATCACCCAATTCAAGGCAAGTTTAAATGGATTGCTGCACAGCCGCTGTGACTGTTACGGCTGATAACTCTCCTTCTCTCTGCACCTATTGTAACAAATTCTTGCCAACTGTGAACATGTGATGCTACTGTATGTAATTTCTTACTGTTCTTTGCTGATAATGTCTTTGCATACTGGATGCAACTGTGAAAGAGAGCTCCTGCTTTCCATTTGCCTTCCAATAAACACTGATGTGCCCCATATCCTGCTGAGGTAAAGGAAACACAATGCAGACCTGAAGGCATCACAAACATAGATAATTAGTTTATCAAAAATTGATCAAAGCATATCAGAATACAAGACTGACATGAAAAAGAAAATGGGATGGTGTTTAACAGTGGCTAGAGCAATGAGCTGTGAATGATTTTTGGTATATCCAGCAGGTCTGGGTTTGATTCCCACAGCCTCCATTTACATATTGTGTCACTTTACTTCTTTGTGTTCCTGGGTTACCCCTCTAAATGGGTATTGTGCTAAGCAAGCCTTGCATGGATACCAAAGAATAAAAAATAAAAAAAAATAAAAATATTACTTTAAAAATGTTTCCTATCACTGTTAAAGTCTTATCTGATAATACAAATGGCTTTGGAGAAGGAGCAATATACTCATTAGTCATTAAAAAGGGGTGGAGCCAGGGGCAGAGTTTTGGGTGTGGTTTAGTATCTGGTTTTCTCCTTATCAAAACATAGCAACCCTAGATGGGTTGAAGTTCTAAGCCACCAGTCTTAAAAGGTTTATGTATATTAGAATGTAATTTTCACCCTGGTAATATGCAACATTATATAATGAGTGAGACAGTTTTTGAAATGTAACTGACAAAGAACCAATCCAAGCAGTGATGATACCTCACAATATCACCACAGTCTGGAACAAGTTCATGCCAACAGATTTTTCACTTACCTGTAACCCATCTGCCTCCCTTAACTAATATGGGTGCACAGGTAACACTTCTCCCTGATTTCCTCATCCTTCAACAATCACACCTATCTGCCAAGTAAACTGCTGTGAAGCCTCTCAGGTTTTAAAAAACTGAGCTCCTTCCCCATTGTAGCACAGCACAAAAAATCTTCTGTCTGTCCGTCAGTTGCACTACTTAAATGTCCAGCCCCTCTGACAGCATAAAACATCTGAAGTGGGCCTATGTACCATCCCCACCCACCGCACTTATAAGATATGCTGCTCAGGGTGACTTCCTTTGTGATCTCACTCATTGGGACTAAAACAGATGTTTCTTATGATGACTTCCCATTTACTCCTTGCTGACCAAGGCGAGAGAAAATTGGTTCTAGAAGCAGTTCCCTGAAATGTTTCATTATAATAGCAACACTTAAAGACATGCAAAACTGTCAATTTTAAAGGGACACTGTCAACCCCCTTAGGTTTCAAAGTGTCCCTAGTTTAAAAAACACATTTTATGATTGCCAACATTCTGTAAAGATTACTTATGCAGCTGGTAGTTTGATTCTGACTTTTTTTCATTAAAAAAAGTGAAAAACTGACTGCCCACCATACTGGTGTTACCACACAAACATAGGTTTGTTTACATTCCTTGATCAACTCCAACTGCATCTTTCCTGGACTTGGGAACACCCACAACACAGTCTAGCCCCTCATGATGTAATGGGAGTTTGGGAGGCTACTACCTCATGAGTGACTATACTGTTTGTGTGTGTTTGTAATGCTCAGGAAGAATACAGTAAGAATAGCTCCAGGACCATAAACAAAACAAGGTTGTTTATAAATATACATTAGCATGCTTTTCAGTTGTACTAAACAAGGAGACAGACAAAACAAACAGCAACATCAATGAGTGTTAGAGAAGGTAAGCAATCATAAATTGTAGGTTTTTAACTAGAAATTATATGATGAAAATCAGGTTGACAGTGTCCATTTAAGAAACATGTTTTTGCATCACAATACACCTTATAAAAATCATATCAAAACTTACAAAAATAATGTTTTTTTCTTTCTTTTTTAAACATAGAGTTCCACTTGATAATAGCAATGATACATTCCAGAATGTATATTATCATGCAGAGAGCACAACTTTTCAGAAGGTTGTAGGAACTTGGCTATAACTCATGCCTCACATATGCAAGGCATGGCATTAACCCATGATTTACATACCTTGTAAAACATTTAAACAATAATACACAGCAGTGTGTTAATTACCATGGCATTATGAAAACCCGGGGTTCAATGTGAGGTGTAAGGAATAACTGAGTGCCTTGAACCACCCAAGATGAAAATGTAGAAAATCAGAAAAGGAGTGGTAGGCCCATCTAGTCTGCCTATTTTATTTGCCTATTACTACATTCTGAGCTCTATTTGGTCACTGGTATCACTCTCTTTTTCCTTACCTCTACTTATTATACTCATGTGCCTATCCCACGCATGCTTGATGCTCTCCACTGAAATGTATTATCCTAAATAATAACACACATTCTAGCATGTATTTTGTTATCAGAAGGATTATACTGTACGTATGCACAAAAATGGTTAGCAGGAAGTTTTTCTGGGCTGCATTGGTATTACTAGACATCACTATAGCTTGGAATATTTCTTAATCATCCAGGGTTGAGAATTTATTACCAGTTTGATAATACTGCTCAAGTATGCTAGTTACCAAAGTTGCCTATCAATTAATGACAGTTTGAATTAGGAATTATGAATTGGTTAGAAATCTTTAGGACTGGTCTGGTTTGGGGGGGGGATCAATATTTTTGTGATAGATGGCCCATCACAAAACCATTTGTTGTTAGGCTAAATATGATTAGTGAGTTGGAACCAAATGGGGACTAACCAAGATTTCAAAAACGGAAGGCACAAGCATAGGAACATTCTGTTTAGGGCACATTGGTGATCATGGTCAGCTGAGTTTAGGTATATTTGGTCAAAATGCTTGAAATCAAATGAAGTCCTATGCCTTCAGTCTACCACCTGGCTACTCCCATGGAAACAGTGTCCCCATTTCAAAGAAGAAAACACAAACCAGTGCTAAACATTTAATTTAGCTATAAGGAAACATCATTCAGTACGTTGTTTCAGTTTAAACTGTCCGAAGGCCTTGTGGCTTCAAGAGTACATGTTGTTATTAGCTAAAGGAGGGTTTAAAGAACCTTGCTCTTCTATACTGTGCACTCTTGATCCACTGTTTCTGCGTACTTACCACTTATCCATATGATGGCATGAAGCACATTCTTGCCCACCTGATTTTACACTCAGTGCACAGAATGTATATAATTGGAACTGAAAATGGTATAGTATAGTCATTTTGTGCATTCCAACATTAATTATCACTTCCTCAGGTCAGTGAAAAGTGTTTGTTGGTTATTGTTAACGTGCTCTAATGCTGTCAGATTCATTCCTAACAGTATCTTCTGCTCATGGACTGCAGGGTCCATAGATATATATGTGTGTGTGTGTGTGTGTGTGTGTGTGTGTGTGTGTGTGTGTGTGTGTGCATGTGTGTGTATATATAATGAACTGCATGTTAGAGTGAACCAGGTCAGTAATGGGTGACTTCTCGTTGCATATAGCTTTATTTTGCAATGCTGTTGCTGGACTGCAGATGTACAGTACAAGGACATGGCATGGTCAACAAAATGTGGCCACAGGGGAGAAGAAAACAAGCTGAATAGTGACTGATTGCTGACAAATGGGAAATGCTGAAAAAAGGATGTCCTGACAGTAACATCTGATACAACAAAATATTGAAAAGGAGAGGGGTTGGGGCCAGTGGTTAAACTGGAAATGTTTAGGTGGAGAAACTCACATCTAGATTTCTAGGTGGCAGAACTGTCATTTTTAGGTTGTGGAACTCTTCTATAGAAGTCAGTGGGGAAACATGATAGTAGTGGTGGAACTGTCATGCAATTTTTAAGAGGTGGTAGAACTGAGTTCCTGCAGGATTCTGCTCAATTTAACCCCTGGTGGTGGCCAACAGACCTCATGGCTAGTGACCCATGTAGCAAACCAAAACTTTGCTTTGGCTACCTTAGACTGAAAATAGAATACACAAGAAATGGGCCAGCCCACCAGCACAGGGGTCGTGGTAGCCAGTGACACTTGTCACCTGGGTTTGGGAACAAGCCAGGGTCATCAGAGGGCTGGCCAGGGGGAGGTGTGTTGAGCATCTGCTTGGACGCTTTCCACCTTGGAGAGGGAAGCTGAATGGCTGCAGATGTACTACCACCACCTGGGTGACCACAGGTAGTGACACAACCAACACTATTGGACCAGGGTGGAAGGACACCAGAGATTCTCCAGCATATGCGCATGTCTCCACATGCGTATCATCCTGGGGAGGAGAAAACTGGAAAAATGCTGTCTGTGGCAGGAGGACATCCACCCTGCATTGCAGGCCTGTATCACCAACTGTGGCACTCACTCCTGACCATACCGACTGAACCTCTGCCAGGGTAAGGGGGAGTCCCAGTGGCCCCACTCTGGAGAGTAAGCCAGGGTGCCTAGAGAGTTAGAGGTAAGTCCCAGGGAGGTGGATGATGGGGCTGGGTGCAGGGCTTGGACCGATGGGGGCCAGTTAGCCATTGGAGAATAAAGCATACTAATTAAAAAAAAGAGAATACACTGGACATGTAAGGAAGGTGATGCTGTGGCTTTTAATATTCAACACAAATTGTGATAACTCTAAGCCAGAGGATGTGCAGCACTAGGAATACTTATCCCTGATGTGCTAGTGGGTGGGTCATCTCTACTCTTTCAGCAACTTTATTATGTTTGCTGAAATTTCAGAGACTCTTCAATAGTCTGCATTTCAGTCTCTGGCCAGAAGGCATTTTCTCTGATAATAATTTAACCTTTACATTGTTGCTGTAAGATAAGTAATGCATTCCAGTGGGTGAAAAACAGGATTGCTACAACTTGCACAGATTACGCAGACTGTATGATAACTGCAGTCCTAGTCAGTGTTGGCTTTAGACACCAAACATTATTTGCCATTTGCTAACTCCCTTAATTTATTTAGTCCATACTTTAATTATAAATTGAGCTATTTTCGTCAATTTTTTCCTCCATTGGACAGCTGGTAACATGTCATAAAAATCACTAGCCAACTGTGGCTAATTATAAAACAGTTTTTTTTTTTAACAAAATGATTTGCCAACTAGCTCAGGGAGATAATACGTAGAGCCAGTACCAGTTCTAGGTCCCCTTACTTTGTAACTGTACAGAAAAGTGTGAAGGTGCAAGCTCCAAACAGTGACAGCACGGTGATGGCACTACTGCGAGTACATTTCCAATACACTTGATACTGTCCATATATATAAAACAATGTTTTAGCAAAACTTTGTACAATATGTATTTATATGCATGTAGACATGCAGTACATGCATATACACAACTATTGTAAGGTTCTTTTTTGCATAAGTTCAGCAAAACTCAAGCAATATTTGAAAAATCAAAATCAATATTTGAAAAATCAAATCAATATTTGAAAATAAAAATATATAAAACATATTATTCTGTTTCACCATTCTAGTACATTTTTCATTTCAGTCACCATTCTCAAATGAAAAGAAAATACATTTTTGTAGCACTAGCAAATTTAATAGTGGATATAGTTTATTCATCTTCAGGTGTGCATGCAGTGTGTCACATTCCAGGAGCTCTAAGCCCTGCAGGATTGTAGAATATAAGTGCCTGTGTATTCTCAACTTGGTTCCAACATGGCCAATGCATACTGTGCTCATTTTATAAATAGGATCAACTCTGTGTGTTTTGACTTTTACCAGCTTGTGGGAGGCATGCTGGTGAGTATTGCAGTTCACAAGATAGATTTGAGAGTAAGCAAGTTAGACAAGCAGATACAGTAGAAGAGAAGTATGAGGAATCACCTTCAAAGGACAAGAGGACATGGGATGAAAAGTGGAGTCCATCAACCAGTGGCTAATACAAGGTTCTTCATGTGTTAGGAATAAAAAAAAAATCATTCCTCACTGCACCTGCAAAAATTGCTTTGCAAGAAATGCATGTTTCATCATTCATTCCCATATGGAACAAATTACCTCCATGCTTTGCGAATGGCCCTGTAGGCAGTTTGCAAAGAACTTGACAAGGCATGTAGGGTCCCCAGGCCTACAGTGTGCTTTGCAACTGGTTCTGTGGGCCATTTGCAAAATATTTGGCCCCTCATAGTACCTCAAACCTCTTTTCCCTGGTTGTCTAGTGGTCCCCCTTCCAACTCAATCCCAGTGGCACCAATATTAGAATTACATCTCATAGTCTAATGGTCCACTGTCACACCCGATCCCAGTTTAGCACTCTTTGTGCTAAAATATCAAAATCCCAAGTAATCTAGTGGGTCCTCTCCTCTCCAGGCACAGTCCCTCAAGTATAAGAATTCTAGCTGATAATCTAGTGCTCTCCTTCACCTGGTCCCAGTATAGCACTCTTTGTAGTTCAGTAGGAAAATCCCAGGCAGGCTAGTGGTGCCCACTTCCATCTGATCCCAGTTCTGTATTTTTTAATGTATTTTGTTCATTAATCTGTGTATCCCTCCTGACTCCCCAATGGCCCCCATCTGCATGACTCAGCCTCAGCCCCGTCACTCTGGCATCTCCCAGGACTTTGCTGCATCCAAGAGAAAGCAGTGCTCACATATCTGAGCAGGTGCTGGAAAATACAAAAATCAATGATATAAATAAAGAAAGAATCAGGGCTCCAAGATCGAGAAATTCAGTGAGATATTTTTTACTGAAGAAATATTAAGTTTACATTCACTTACGCTTTGTAAAAAAATTCAAACACATAACATTTTGTAACAATCCAGCTCCCACATATAGTTTAACCTTTGCACTTTAGGGTTTCACAACCCTTCCTTAGGAGACAGTGAAATGGAAACAAAAAAGTCGCCTAAGAATAAGCAGGATAAAGATGCCCAGACTTCTCATTCTAGCAGTCACTTGACTTCCTGATGCTAACTGCTTATGGATGCAGAGTGGAGCATATCCGTTGTGACAGGCAGCACATGATCTATATAAGAGGTTTATGCTAGGATAGTGGAAAATCCTCTGAGCAACTAGTCCAGGGAGTTTTTCTGGACAGAGTGTCAGTTACTGTATGTGGCTATGCGTGCTGGGAAGATAGGAGATCAGTGCAATCTGATGTAATTTGAAAGAGAAATGAAGAAATAATAAATTTTTTAAAATGTTAGTTAAGGAGTTACACAGAACTTCATCACAGTGGGCCGTTATGCTAGACCAGTCAATCTCTTATTATAAAATATTATGAACTATCATCAAGAAAGAGGAGCTAGACAATGACAGCACTGCTGCCCAGCACAAGATGGAAGGGTTCCCTGTGAAACTGTAAGCATTTCTTAAGGAAAAAAAAAATAAAAAATATGATGATTCTGTAGTGGTGTCCAGGAAAAAAATTTCATCGGCGGAATTTTGGCGGAAGTCAGATTTTCACTTCCGTGAAAGTTAGGAAATCATTTCACCAACTTTTATGGAAATTCCACTGAAAACTGTGGAATAAATATAAAAAATGCTGGGTTAATGTATTAAATGCGGGAAAAAACTCTGCAGAACTGATCACTGTCAGTGCTCAGTTCTACAGCTTATGTATTAAACTGTGGGGAAAAAACTGCAGAAGTTTATTTATTTATTTATTGAATTATTTCACCAGGAAAGACACACTGAGCAAAATGATGCTCGTCTCCCAGTGTAACCTGGGGGGAGGGGTACAAAGGAGAGGATAATGCGCAGGTTATCACTGAGTGAAACATTTAACATTACAGTTTGTGCATTGGAGAGGAAAACATGCAGGTTTTCAAGTAGAATACATATAACATTACGTTTATTACGTTATATTAATGTATACACTTAATAGGAATTATGGCTAAGTAACAGGCTAAAAGGTTGGGAAACAGTTAGGCACAAGAAACGTTGATCCAAGCATGGAGCAGATTACATGGAATGGAAGTGCAGTAAGACAGCAAGACAGCAGAAGCTTAATAAGTGCAATAGTTGGTTTAATAACCCAGCTTCATAGCATATGCTAGGTGCCGATCGTCAGGCAGTCGGAGGTAAGGGGTATGAGGGGCAGGCACAGGAGGAAATTCATGTGCAGGCACAATTTATCATGACATAATTAGCCATGGTGGTATTAAAGGAGTGAGTGGATGAGTGATGAATTTGGGGAGGAAGTTCATTCCAGAGTTTAGGGAAGCAGTGTGAGAAGGCTGCCTGTCCCATGGAGGACCTCCTCCTAGGGATCAGTAATTGATGGGAGTTGTGGGATCTAAGGGCATGGGTCGGAGTGGAGGGTGGCGATGGGAAGGAGGAGAGGTAAAATGGGAGGGAGGCGAGCCAGAATTTTGAGACAAACTTAGCACAGTGCAGTTGGCAGTGATTTTCAAGGGATGGGAATGCAAGAGAATGGTAGAGCTCACAGTGATAGGTCTGGGGGGGGGTGCATTGAGGGTGAAATGGCAGAAAGCGTTAAAGACGGAGTCCAGTCTAGATAATGTGGACTTGGAAGCGACACTGTAGACTATGTCATAGTAGTCAAATGATGAAAGGATCATCTTCTGCACTAGTTCACACCTCACAGTTAGCAGAAGGCTGCTACGGTTTCTGTAAAGGGAACTGAGCTTAGGGCACAGTTTTTTCAGGATTGCATCGATGTGTATGGAGAAAGCTAGGTATTGGTCAAGCCAGACCCCTAGGTACTGGAAGGAGGAGGTGTTTTCCAGTACAGTCTCATCTAGGATGTGGAAGGAGGGGAGAGTGGAGAGTCTGGGCAGGTGTTGCCTTGTGCTGCAGGTCATGGTGACTGTTTTTTTCAGCATTTGGGAAGAGCTGATGAGAGCCGAACCAGATCTGAACTTTGTTGAAGTCGGCCTGAAGGTTGGTAGTTATCTCTTCCAAGAAAGAGCCAGAGGTTAACAGAACAGTGTCGTCTGCATGCATCTGGATTGATGTCGTTGAGCAGATTAGTAGCAGGTCTTTAAGGAAAATGGAAAACAAAACGGTCTGAGTAGTGAACCCTGGGGAACCCTGGTGGTCATAGGGAGGGTGGTGGATGTGGCATTGAAATTCTTACAGACTGGGTTCTACCTGTGAGGTAGGCGCTGAACCATTTGGTGGCTGATTCAGTAAGGCCAGCTTCCAAGAGACACATTAACAGGAGGGGGTGAGAAACAGTGTTGAATGCTTTGGTGAGGTCGCAAATATGGCTGAGGTGATCTGCCCTCTATCCATACCGCAAAGGATGGTGTCAGTAAGCCTTGTAAGAGAGGAGGCAGTGGAATGGCTCTTCCTGAATCCTGACTGGAATGGTGTGAAGATGTTGGAGTCAGAGAGGAAAGATTTCAGTTGGGTGAGCATGAGGTGTTCTTGTATTTTAACACACGCAGGGAGGAGACAGATAGGGCGGTAATTTGAAGTGGAGGTGGGGGTGCCCACTTTGGGGAGGGGGATGATGACAGCATGTTTCCAATGTCTGGGGGACGGTTGCAGTGGCAAAGGAGTGGTTTAGTAGGTTGGCAAGTGGGGTTGTGATGGCGGAGGCAGAGAGGTAGAGGAGTTTGGTGTCTAGTCCATCTGGAGATTTACCTTTTGAAGGGTTCAGAGTTAGTAGGGCATTTAGGGCATCAATTGGCAAGATATCTTTGAAGAAGAAGGTGCAAGGCCTTAGCAGATTCTTAGATACTACAGGAGGTACATGTGGAGTAGGGGTGGGTGGGGAAGAGAGTAGTGTAGAAGCGCATTTGGAGAAATATATGTTGAAGTCAGTGGTGACTGCACTAGGATCAGAGAGGAGGGTGTTGTTTACACTTAAGCATGGAGTAGGATTGGCAGCAGGTGGAGAGAAGAGGGAGTGAATGTCCTTCCAGAATTTGGATGGACTATTTAAGTTAGCTGTGAGGGTGGAGCTAAAGTATTCCACTTTGGCTAGCTGAGTTGCTGTGGTGCATTTATTGCATAACATGTAGTAATTGGCGAAGTCTTGAGGAAGATGGGATGATTTGTGAGCTCTACAAGCTTTATCATGAGCATTTTGACATGCTATAAGTTCTTGGGTAATCCATGGCAGGTGGTTGTCACATACCCTAGTGTGATGCAGAGGGGCATGAGTTTCCCAGACATTGAGGAATGTGGTTTGGAAGTGTAGAAGGGCATCATCTGTCAAGTGTAATGTAGTGGTGGGGTCCCAATTTGCTAGGGCTAGATGTTCTAGCAAGGGGGACAGATTGAGGATTTATGGGAGCATTGGACTGGGAATTTGGGGGTTGGGTGGTGAATTTTGCAAACTAGATAAATATTGTGGTGGTCACTCAGGGAGTCAGGAAGTAGGCCTTCTTTGATGACCCAGTGTGGGTGGGTGGAGAGAGCCCAGTCAATTAGTGAGTGGTTGCCAGATTTGAGGTCAAGGCGGGTGGGCACTAGGATGAGTTGTGAGAGGTTTTGTCCAGATATCTCTGTTCTGTATTTCTTGAGTGCTGGGGCTAACCAGTTGAGGTTTAAATCTCCCATAATGTATTGTTCACCTGATGTGGTTTGGGAGGAGATATATGTGAGGAGGTCAGTCACAGATGTGGCTGGAGTGCCAGGCCGGCAGTATATTCTGGCAATGTAAATGAGTAGTGAGAAGGGGAGTGCCAACTGTAGCATTAGAAGCTCATAGGCTTGTGGTTCAGCCTTGGTTAATGCTACCGAGAAGTGTAGGCCCAAGTTTACATAATTGGCTACTGCCTCGCCTCTGGTTGCCCAGTCCTGTCGAGCCATGACATAGCTTGGGATAGTGACCTCGGAGTCTGTGATATTAGTATTTAGCCAAGTTTCAGAGATGGTGAGGATGTCAGGGGCATAGTGGGCTGCCAGCGCTTGGAGCAAATCAAGTTTGAGGGCTAGACTTCTTATATTTAGGTGTAGGAGTTGTAGGTCAAGGGGGAAGGGGCCACCAGTGAGATTTGATGTGTGGGGCGTGGCAGGGGCTTGGCCCACTGAGTGTGATTGGTTAGGGTTGAATGTGAGGCCAGGGTGTGGGTGTGTCACTGCTGCAAGAGCAGGAAGCGATAGTTAAATAGTGGGCTAACAATTGTAGGTACCACGAGGAGCGAGCACTACCTAGGTAGCCGTGGCTGTAGTACGAGCATTAGTGGTTGGTTGGAAGGTAATTAATCCAAGATTGTGAAGTGTTGAAGAGAAAGGGGCAGGGTTAGGAAGGGGAATAGGACCAATTTGGGCTGTTCGGAGAACTGGTCACAGAGTTGGAGGTGTAAAGGCTCCTTACAAGGTCAGGCAGGGTAGAGGTCGGAGGGGTAGGGGAGGTTGGCGTCATATTGGAGAGGAAGGGAAGGAGGCAGATGAGTAAGGAAGCAAGCAGGGGCAGGAATCCGGGAGGTAGAGACATGGCAGGAGCAATCTATATTATTCCTATAGAGAGTAGACTAAGTAGGTAGGGTTGGTCCTGAAAATTACAATTTGAGTTGAGGATCCAACAGAGAGAGCAGCCTTTCCTTGATTTCCTAGATTCCTGAGGGAGGAGAGGAGAAGCTGTCAGGAAGAAAGAGTGTGGCAGTTACAGACAGAGTGGAGCAGTCTGGGCAGAATGTGATGTTTGGTAGAGCTCACTGTACTGGGAGCTTAATCTATGCTGTTCAGCGATTTTTTTTTTTTATGCAAGAGACTCTGTTTCCACATGTCATGTAAAAAGTCTGCAGTTCGTAATTAAATGCTGCAGTACCAGGTGGAAATGCAGTTATTTGGCAAAAGTTCAGAATTCTTCCACAGGTGAAAGAGTGGAAAATTAAATTTTGCGGAACTTCTGTGATGGTGGAAATCTGCACTTTTGCACACCCCTATGATTCTGTTAATTATGCAATAAGGCCTGACACTGCAAGCCTTATGTGTGATGTAAAGCCTGTGGGGATGATATGCCTAGTTACTCTCCTACTAGCATCATTTCACAGATAAGACCCAATATGTGAGCCTTTTGACTAATTGAAATCAATGATGGGATGTCAGCAAATCAGTACACAGAGCCACTGTACCTCTTATCCTGTGTACAGTTATCTCTCGTGCAGGAACATCAGAAGTGGAGTGTTCCACTTCACTGTCAAGGGGAAGGAGGTTTTATTTAATTTTTAAAATGAAAAAATACTTAGAAATCACTATAAATCTTTCTAGCTAACTAAAATGATTTATAATAAACTATTATACTGTCAAAAATAACTGTTGTATATATTGTAAAACTGTATACTTTAAGTGAATATTTGCAACCTGCATGTATTGTTCATAACCCCTTTCTGTAAACTATTGTAAATATTGTACATTTGTATACATTGTAAAATATTGTATCATACCCCTGTACTCTGCTTCCACAGCTGGGTCATGCCTGAAAAAGGCACTTGCTGTAGTGCACTTACCAGGTAATCAAAAGTTAAACAAAAAATAATAAATTAATGGGGCCTCCATGGGGTCTTGGGGTGTCTCTCATCTGTTGTTCAATCCTGTTTGACTCTCTTGTGTGGGTTGGGAAGCCAGAACTGCTCAGTTTTGCTTGGTCGTCTCACCTGGAGTCTCATATAACATGAGACACCCAGCTGAGGCCTTGTTAAGTTATAATACTATAAACCACCCAGACTTGGTTTTCAAATAAAAATATTGAAAAATCGTAATTTTAATTTTAAATCTGTTGAGTGTCTGAGCTCATGGAATGGTACCAACATTCTGGTTACATTAGTGGCCCATCACCAGTGGGATAAGACTCCTAGTGAATCAATGAGAAGGCGGGATTCCTTGCTCAGACTTCGAGGAGGTTTATGATTAGTTGGATGGATACTGATTGACAGTAACCATGAGCTCCAAACACCGAGCTACTACATTTGGTCTTTAAAATGATGTTGTGTTTATTGTGATGTATCTGTGGAGGACAACAGTTCCCTTCCTTCATTTTTGTTATAGTCAGTCTGGCAAAAGCTGTCCCTCCCTCCTCCCTTACTCTCCTTTATTTCTCAGTTTCTTCTAAGGAAATTACAATTTCAAGTTTCCTCTTGACTGGAGATTTAACACCCTTTTCAGTATTAAAGGTCCCATGCACAACTGAATGAGGCTACTAAACATAACAAATGTGTTATGGGTAAATGGCAAATGATGAAGCAGATGTACACAGACACGTTCATTCTGTTAAGGGCAATAATATTAAGCCTGTTAATTTTCACATTTAAAATCAGGCCTAGAAGAGATCTCTGTTGTTTATTTGAATGAATGAATGAATGAATGAATGAATAGAGCAACCTTTGATAAATGGGGATGCTGCCTGGGATGATATTTGCCACAACTGTGCCTTCAGCCCACATATGAGTAATAAGCAAGTCACATGCCTTGGTCAGAACACACCTATAGGTGTGATAGGATTTGCAGTGACTGGTCCCTGCTAGGTAAACCTATTAATATGAAGGGTTCTTTGTGCCATGAAGTGCTACTTTTGTCTGTCTTAAAGTAGCATTCTTGTTTCTGAGAACATTTTCACAGTTCCATTTAAAGGTAGCTATATGCTCCTTACAAGAGGTGTTATGAAGTTGTAATTTGCTGGTGAAGTTCCAGCTGAGTTGCAAAATTCCCTTTGCGAAACACTTTGTGAGTTGCCCTATTTGCCACTTTGCAGTGAATTTTCCTGGGGAAATTGCACTTTTCATGTGAAGTCTTGATGAAGTTGCAAACTTAGCCAGCAACTATCTAACTTCCTTTGAAAAGTTACTTCCACCTGCAGAAACTTCTCCGACTTGGCAAATTTCTCGAATTATTTCAGAAAGTTTGCCAACTTTATAATTTATTTTTGACATCCTCAGATTATCTAAACACTAACTGGGCAAACTCTTCCTGCAAAACACATATTCAGGCATTTAAGATTTCTGCCTCACACAGCACCTCTCTAAACCAACAATGCTCAACTTAACCCTTTTCAATCACTCTCTTAATGACTGGGTCTTGTCCTTTTATTCCCATAATAACCTAAAAGCTGGTAATCTCTCCAATACACTCAGTGACCGTCATATGGTCTACTATGTATGTAAAATCCATCAGCATGAAGCCCCTCATAAAGTTACCCTCCAGCATGTTTTCTAGTTGGTAAACCAAGCCACCATTTTGGCTAGGCTGAACACCATTGATTGTTCCACCAACTTAAATCCTCCAATGTTGATGATGTGATCAGTTATATCATCTCTACATTCATATTAGTCTGAGACACTCATGCTCCACTCAAGACAGTCAGAGGAAAGACTCCCATGTCCTGTGGTCAGAGCTGAGCTGGTAGGCAATCTTAAAGCTTTAGATGCTGCTTGACACCTGCATAATGTCTTTGGCTTGCAAGGGAACTTTCTCAGGTACAGACAACTGTGAAACACTTGCACCAAGGCCACTCACCTGGTCAAAGCTCAATACTTTGATTCTACTTTCCTGAATAATGTAAATTCTACATCTAAATTCTAGAAGTTTTTTCACTCCCTGTTTGATCCACTGCACTTAAAGTATGTAATAAAATAAATACATACATAAATATGTAGTTCACGGGACTCTGAACGTCTCAAAGTCATGACTGCTTTTAAGGAATACTGCTCCTTTTGTGCACTCAGTCTTTTACTGTCCTCACATTTTTCTTCCTCCCTTCACCTTACCTGCACTTCTTTCCATCCCCTTCCCCATCCAACTGTTTTCCTTCTCCTCATTCACACTTCAGCTGTAGTCTCTACCCTCCTCACCTCTTTCAAGCTAACAGATCCAGTTCTGGTGGCCTTCATCTTTACCTCCTGGACCAGATGGCTCCCTATATCACAGGCTTCACCAGCTCACTCGTCAACCTTGCTCCTCCCACCAGGTCTGGAAAAGAGTCAGAGCCTTCATCCTGCTTCATATGAATGGGAACCCATCCCACAGGTAACTACCATCTTATGCCTCTCCTCTGTTCCCTCTGAGAAGATAATATTATTCCAGTTCTCCTACATTGAATCATCTTCCTTCTTCAGCCTGTTCATAAGGTGTCAGCATGACACAGTTTGCAGTACATCAACCTCTGGTTCAGAAAGTCATGGGTTCTAGTCCCACACCTGGATTGGGCTCATACCATCAACACTGATATCTGAGTTCAGTATAATATCTGGGAGTGTGCTGTAACCCTGGGACATGCTGTGCTTCAGATGAAGTGTTACTTGAAGATCCTTGCTGCCCATCGGTGGGATGTCCTGGCAGGTGTGCAGGTGTAAGCAAAAGAACCCAAGTCACTTTTCCCATGAGTAAGTAATTTTTCTCAAGAGTCCTTGCCAATATTTCCCTTCCCATAAAACAGGTTCATGCAACTGTCCAAAGCTGTGTGTGGCTGTTGATGTGTAAAATGTCTGCCACTACATATTTACAGTAACCACTATCAGTTTATCATTGTCTGTAAAGTAGTTTGGTAAACAATGTACAATATATGGAAAGTGTTATATAGTGCTAATTCTTTTTTCTATTCCAATCACATTTTAGGAAAGCCTACTCCACCATCTTCCCCCTTCTCTGATTTACTGGTCATGTGCTGAGGGGATAGATCTGGAACTACTTACCTATGTTACATGCTTTGATCTAGCCAAGGCATTAGTCACTGCTCCCACCCCATTCTCTGTGACAAACTGTCTAATATGGGCCTCTTAAAGCTTATCAACTGGATCCACTCTGACTGACAGAAATCAATCAGCAAAGGGGATTCTATTGCCTCATGTATTCAAAATGTTTCTGGGCATCACTCAAGATTATATCCTGAGTCCATTTCTGATCTCTACTTTTGTAAAATGACATTCCTAAAGATTGTTTCTCTGCATGCATCTACATTTATATGAAGATGATATGATAATCTTTCTCAGTGGCCCCACAGCCCCAGAACTGAAAGTTGATCTCTAGTGTGATTTTAACAAAGTCCATCATTGCTTCTGATCCAATCAGTTCATCCAGAAGGCTAAAAAAAATGGTTTCAGTAACCTTTGGTAGCAGACAGTGACAGGCTAGGGTCTTTCACACCCTAGTCTTCAAGATACTGCATGACTGACCATTAGAGGACAATTCTTCCCTTTAAATGCCTTGTTGTCTGGTTAGATCAGCACCTTAACTTCACCAAACATATTGACACCATCCATGCCAAGCTCCTTCCCAAACTGGATATGCTGTATAGTAACAAATCCTGTATCCCCTCACTACATGTTGTGAAATTATATCAAAATGATCCTCTTGACTTTTGACTATGGGGATATAGTCAAAATGATCCTCTTGACTTTTAACTATGGGGATATAGTTTAGGGTGATAGCCCAAATCTATCTTTACTGACTGGACCCTCTCTTTCACTCTTTCTACCATATTGCACTTAACTCCCCCCCATACCCTGCACTACTGCTTTTACATTGATCTCTCCCTTTCTTCACTTAAAAGCAGATGTCTGTATCTCTCCATCTTGAATTTCTAACTTATCATTCTCCTTCCTCCCTACTATTATACTCTCTCTCTTCTAAGTCTTTAATTCCATGAGGTCTACTCCTTAAGATGTCCAGCTCTTATTTATTCCTCACCCTTTCATCAAATCTTTTGTGCTCAAGTCTTATCCCCATAGGCATCTGTTCTCCCAAACTACTATCCTGTATTCACTCTATTACTTCATGTGTCCATTGAGAAACAATCAAAAACAACAAATTATTTTGGACTATTTTGCAGCCAGGCATAGCACACTGGCATATCAATGCATCTAAGAACAATTCCTGATTGCCATCACAAACATGGCTGCCACCATTACTCACTGAAAACTTCAGTTTGGCTCTAAGAAATAAAACTCCCTTATAGTTTTAAAAAATCACATTTTTGAATATTCTTTCTCTTATTAATCACCTACTTATACACACACAAACAAAAAATGAAGTACTTCTATCAGCTTTATTTTTTCAGTGCTTCTTTGCTGAAGTATCCCCCTCCTATCTTTACTTGCCTACTAGGGACATACTTGCTTCTTACTATGCCACTGATGAAACTGAGACCATGACTCCATATATGGTCTTCTAATGTATGTATGTCTGGGCAGAGGAGAACATTCAATGAACAGAATTCAGCAAACAAGCCATAATTTAACTGGAAAAACAGATGATTCACAGGTGGTGAATAATTACTTTTTTGCTAGTTGCTTTTAACAAACTAAAATACCTGCTTTTAATTAAAAAAATTGCATTTTTTCTAATAGTTTCTCAGTTTGTTTATTTTATCAGCACAAACAAAACAAATCAAAAAAAACACTCCATAGTGTGGATTATGTGAAAACCACACTTCCAGGTGTTGGATTCACTTGCCATAAATGCCCCATGCCTCAAGATGTACCTTGGTGTGAGGTTATCACATAACAACCTCCCCCCCAAGACTTAATACCTACATATGGTTGTTTTACATTTTTATAATGCAACTGCATGGTTATCACAGAAATCTAAAGAATTATTCGATTATTACTGTTTTTATCACTAAGATACAGAAGTTTGTTTACATAGCTGGCAGTTTGTAAATGACTGATGCACAGTCATGTGACATGTTTCAGCCAGTCACAGACCACAGTTTTAAGCTCCTTTAGAGTGAGCTCATTGTGCTGCAAATGTGTTGAGAGGCAGTGTCTATGAATATAAGACAAAACTCTGTTCCAGTCTATTCTATTCTGTTCTGTTCACACATAAATGCTGCAGTATTTCACATAGCATCTGTGCCATATTCCATTTATTTAGAATGCTTATTAATAGGGCAAATTTTGAATGTGGGGAAAATATAGAATTGGAAAAATGGCCACATGGTTTGTTACTGATATAGAAATCTGTCCTCCTTCAGTTACTTGAAGCCCATTCAACCACTAACCTCATAGGGTAAGGCATGATCAGAAAGACAGAACTCGGATTAAGTACTGTAGCTCTCATAGATATTTAGAGGTCTTTTGTCCCTTCAGTTTGAATTGACTCAAATGTTAAACTCACTGCCCCATCAAATCATAGCAACAAGCTGAGTTCTAACTCTCCCAGTATCTAACATCAGGATGGTCCTCAAATATCAACTGCTCACATAGTCCATCCTAGGTTTAGAGATGGGCGAAGTCCACAAAATTCGCTATGTGAATCAATCTGTGAATTCACACAATTCGCAAAATAATCTGCGGGTGCAAATTGTGAAGTTCAACCCATGAAAGTATGGAATTTTGCCTGTGAATAGCAGAATTTCTGTCAGAATGGTGGAATTTCACCACTTAAAGGTGAAATTCCACACTTCATGGGTGAAATTCCATACTTTGTGATGAAAAATCCACACTTCACTGTGAAAATTCACACGTGAAATGGTGAAATTAGATGGATGAATTCACGGATTGCTCCACAGAGGTGAATTTTCTGACTTCGCCGGAACTTTGTCAGTGAATTAAAACTGTGCTGTATCTCTATCTACAGTAGGTTCCTCCCAGTAGATAACACTTCTGCATGAATTCAGCAAAGGTGGTTAAGAAACAATGGAATAGGTCTAGCCAGTTTAAAATAAAACAAGCATTTGTCAATGCCGAATGTTGCTTGCTTGTATGTGCTGTTTAGGTATTTGGAAGTCACTGGAGTGCAAATATTGAAAATTCGTGAACTTACGAGCGTGCGTAGGAACTGCGCAATGCACGCTCATAAAACAGTCATTTTTAGGATTTTTCACCAAATTTTCAACATAGCCATTTTAAGACCTCTGCTCATGAACAGTGTCACTGTGATTTTCTTAATGTGTCCCATACATTGATTTCGCACACCGACTGCGCCATTGTGCTGCTACATGTGCGGAAACATGTTTTGGGCAGGATGTGAAAAATGACAGCTGTACTGCTCATAAGGAGGTGTGGTAAAATGGCAATGTTGAAAATCTGGAGTGAAAATATTGAAAATTTGCAAACTTACAAGCGTGCGTAGGAACTGCGCAACGCACGCTAGTGAAACAGTCATTTTTAGGAATTTTTTCACCAAATTTTCAACATAGGCTTTTTGAGAGCCCACCTTATGAACACTGGCACTGTCGTTTTGTTAATCAGTCCCAAAAGGTGATTTCGAGCAGTGACCGTGAAATCACCCTTCAGGACCGATTAATGCCATGACAGTGCAAGAATTCATGAGGAGGGGTCCCAAAAACCCCATGTTGAAAATTTGGGCCCCAAATTCCCAAAAATGCCTGAGATATGCAACAAAGTTGAAAAAACCCTATTTTTTCCATTATACAGCTTACCGGCATTTCCTCAGTTCGCGGTCGGCTTTGAAGAGTGCAGACATGTTCCCAGTCCACCGATGATTGTCGTGCCAAGCTCTGGAGGTAAGTATGGGGTGAGGGGGGTGTGGGGAGGCAGAGTGCACAATGGATGGGGGCAGGGGAGACTGCGAGGACTGTTTTTTATTTACAGGGTTTTTGTAATGAAGATGGCTTGTGGGACATTTGCCCACGCTGGGTGGGCTCCCAAGCGTGGCAGCTGGAAAGACTGTTTGGGGGCTGGAGCTGACAGGAGATTGAGCACCCCCAGCTATTAGAACAAGATTTGCCACACTGGGGGCTTCCAGCATGGCACCTGGAAAGGTTTTGGGGGCATGTCGTCGAGCCAACAGGGGATTGGGCACCCCTTCGGCTATAACCTTTTTAGGAATTTATTTAATGACTGCTTTTGCAATTAAGTCAGTTAAATAACTGTTCAAACCATAAAAAAATAAATACATTTAATGGACGTGGATATATCAGATTTGGCTGATTGCAAGAGGTGTGTTTGAGGGCGGGGAGAACTGACGTTTGAATGGGGGCGTGGCTAACTGCCGCCGTTTGGAGGACCAAGTACCATAATCCGCTGAATTCCAAAACTGGGGCACTATGTGTCCCCAATATAAATAATAGCCACATTTTTTGCTTTGTGAGAGGGCCGACGGAGGGGATTGGGCACCCCCGTCGGCCATACAGTGTGTGCGTGGGTAGAGGGAGCGCTTCAGCACGCAATATGCGTGCTTGCATG
The DNA here is from genome assembly GCA_016271365.2 of Neoceratodus forsteri. Taxonomy (NCBI): domain Eukaryota; kingdom Metazoa; phylum Chordata; order Ceratodontiformes; family Ceratodontidae; genus Neoceratodus; species Neoceratodus forsteri. The sequence continues at coordinate 1,333,356,409 of CM057458.1, forward strand.
TGTGTGTGTGTGGGGGGGGTTGGAGAGCTCTGCTCACTGAAGCGGAGCTCTCCCTTTCAACTCTATGCCACTGCATTTTGAACTGCTGTCATAGACAGCTGCAGCAGTCATCGGAGAACTGTGGTCACACCTGAAAACTGGCTGACTGAATTGGAGGACGGGTGCCACACCTCCGAAAACTCAGATGATGGCACTATGTTTCTTGCACATGTGTGCAAGCAACATAAAAAGTGTATCCTTGTAGCAGAGTGACTAACTGCAGCATGATGGAAAACTGGATCCCAATAAAAGACATTGTTTTTTTTACAAAAGGGTTCAATATAAGGTTGGGTGATCCTTTATCTTCCAACCTGTTATTATAGATACAAATCAAGAATAAACACAAGAGAAGTACTGCATCACACGTACCCACAAATGCAGTTCTCAAAGTTATTTCAGGAGTCTGGTCCCATGGAACAAATTGAATTGAATAGTCAAGCTCAACACCTGTCAAATCAAATCTATTAGTTGAAATCTAACTCTGCTTCAGCTAGATTTTCAAATACTCGCAACCCAATTTTGTCACAATTATGCTACTTGCAATGTGATTGTTAGACCACATAAAATGTGCTTTAATTTCATGTCCAAACGCCAAATGTTGCACATCAAAAAATAACAGGGGCACTGAAAAAGTGACATGTATATCAAAATAATAATGTAAGTATAATTTTTCTGCCTTAAAATGTGCAAAAAGTGTTGCAAATGTGTCAAAGTGCTTAAAAACCGCACACACACATTTTGCTGCATTTCTGCTGATATAGCTGCAGCAGAACATCTACTGATAGTCCTGCAACCACATTTTGAAAATCCAGGCCCCTGTATCTAAGTTCATGATATTTTGGCTCAGACATTACCTATATTAAAACTGCAACTTTAAAGAACATAAACCCTGTTGTTTATGGTTTTATATGATGTATAATTGTAAAAATTTAGACATGTGGTACCGTAAAAATACAAAATCACACATTCTCCCATAGTGCAAAGCATCATGAAATGTACTGTATATGCAAATCACCATGAAAGTTTGGGCTGGCTCATCATTAAGCAGGAATGCATGGTGCTAAAGGGCCTCTCACTCAGTTTGCAAAGGGTGCAAACAGAAGACTCAGACACATGTTTCGTCCTACCCAGGACTCATCATTGTGCCTCATCTGTATGACACCCCAGGAAAAATGAACCAGCACTAAGCTGGTCTTATGGATTTTGAGCATGGTGAGCCCCCCCCCCAAAAAAAAGCTAAAAGACAAAGAACTTCAGTGCAAAAGCACTGAGGCAAGGGTTACCCCAAAGGGCATTGGCTATAAAGCCAAGTTTAAAAAAAATACAAAATCACACATACCCCCGAAATCACACATACCTGTATTGTGGTACAGTAAGTATGTTTAACCACACCAATGTATTGTTAAGTTTTTAATTTGGTGAAATAGTCCTATTTTTTTCTTTATTTATGGCATCATATTATTGTAGCCTTTTCCTTGCCTAGCCTTCAGTTCCAGAACTCAGTGACATCAGTTGAGCTTGAGACTACAGTGAAGTAAAACCCAGGGACATAAACTGAGCTGAAGCAACTGGATCGATTCCACCTCAGTTTTGTCTTTAATTCAATGGATGTCACTGGGTTCTGGAACTCCTAAGTAATTAAATATAGAATAATACATGGGGTGTCATGTTCAATGAGATTGTACACACACTGGAGGTGTTGAATGCTACATAAACCCCGAGAATGAAGCTTGAGGGGTTTATTTTAGCATCCAACACTGAGGGTGTATGTAAAATTCAATTATACAATGGCAAGAAAGAATGCTGAGCTCTGATTGGTAAGTCTGGGGATGGACCCGTGATGTTATCCCAGTAAAACATCATGGATGTAGTCCTAGCACACACATGGCCAAATGTTAGCAGCAAAAAAAAAAATCACTCCACATGCAGATTAGGGAGATAGAAAAATTAGCAATTTACTGTACCCACAATTCCTCACAATATAAATAAGTATACAGGCTATGATATTTCTGTTTCACTACAGAAATAAGAGAGTGCATCTCTCAGTAAAAAATCCTGTCAGCTATCAGTGTGTACACAATGCTTCATTTTGAAAATAAATATCTGAGATCTTATATTGTAACCACTACCAAAAAAGGACACTGCACCTTCTAGTAAGGAAAACTGGAAGACAGCTTCATATTGTACCCACAGTGCCTTGCCACATACATTTGTATATTAGGTGCTATACTGTAGTCACCACTACCAAAATATGAGACTGCACTGTTGAGTAAGGAAAATTTAAGTTAACTTTATAATCTACCCAGAACTTCTTGTTGCTATATGTAAATCAGCATATTAGCTGTTAGACTTTTGTAATCATTATAGTAAGGCACTACACTGTAGTCACCACCACCAAAAAAGGAGACTGCACTGCTGAATACGAAAAATGTAAATTAACATTATGATCTATCCAGAATCCCTTGTTGCTGTATGTAAAACAGCATATTACCTGTTACACTGCTGTAACCACTAGCAAAATAAAACTTAACTGATTTAAGGGAAAGGGACTACTTTATGTTTAAATGTTAAAATTTAAGGGTTAGCAGAGGAGCCGTTGTATAATAGCAATAATGTGCTCCAGGGTGTGTGCAGTGCTGGGATAATGTCGCTTCTCTGGTATTGGATGCACTCAGCCTGCAGGCTCGTGCCCAACCACTGAAGGTGTGACGTTATCCTAGCAAGACACACACCCTGTCATGTATTATTGTTTAAGTTTTACACACCACCTCATGTTTTATTTTAGATAATTGCTGGGGAGCATTTTTTCACCACAGCAATTGCAGTATATAAAATAGAAATACATCACTGTTCAGTCATGGTCTAGTTGGGTTTAAGAACGGTCTGCGGTCCAGTGGAAGTGACTGCTGAAACCTTTCCTTTTTTTTTTTAAACTGTTCATTTTAAAAGTTTTTTTAAAAAAGGTTTAAAGTTTTGTTTTAAAAAGTGGTGAGTTGTTTTCTTTTTTTAACTTATTGCCAAGTGTGAGGGGCAGTGAAGTGTCCGGTGCTGAGGAAGAGAAGAGTGGTGACTGGCACGTGCATGGAGTGAGGGAAACCTGGTGCATGTTTGCTGTTATAACCAACAGGTTATAACTGAGAATTAAAACCAGGTTTCTTTATAGGAAAAAGTGCTCCCCAGTTATATACTGAATAATGCATGGGGAAGAGTGTATAATGAGAATTTTATGCACATTCAGGGTGAGAGATGCTATATAAATGCCCTCAGGGTTTATCAAAACATCCCACACCAAGGGTGTGCATAAAATTCAAGTTTTGAACTCCTTCTCATGTGTTGCTTTACGTAATTGTTGGGGACTTTTTTTTTGCCAACTAGTTCTGTTGAAATAAATCATATGAAAATAGGAGATTTGTGTGTAGTGTGGTTTATTTTAGTATCTTTTCTTTCACTTGCATAATTGATTGCTGAAGTATATAGTGATAATTGCTGTGAAGAGAAGAAATTTTTTTGACATTTATTTCATGATCCACTGACCTTTTTTTTTTTTTCTGCTTCTGGCAGTAGTAATGACTGTTGCAAGAAAACTCACTTGAAAAGTGCATGAAACTGAAACAGAATTACAAGTTTAGAAATGTTCTTATGTTCTTTTTAAGGCAAACAGTAAAGTAGATTTTAAGGTCCCCAAAACTGTGAAAAAGCTGTTATGATGCTACACTCCAAAAATGGTATCCATGGCGAAATTCTAATGAGGTTCAGAGGTTGCCAGTTTCTATGGGGAGGGAGAGAGAGAGAGAGAGAGAGAGAGAGAGAGAGAGAGAGAGAACATAGGTCACTGACCTGAAGTCATCCTATCATAGCAATTTAAAAATTTTGGGTAGAATGCTGTTTTTATGCTTTACAGAGGTGAGTTTTTATGTGACAGTAGTCTGAAAGAAACACTGGAAGGAAATCAGTGTGACTCTGTTATACTGACAACTACGTGGCAAAGTGAGCACTAGCTGTCTATTTCACTTTTCATAGGAAACTGGCATATGTTTGCCATTATAACTCATAGGTTATAATGGTGAATTAAACCAGCTTTCCCATGGAAAAAACAGTACCCAGTTATTACAAATGAATATTGGGTGGGAAAAAGCTGCATTAATATGGAGCTCAAAACAAGGATAAAAACAGGAATATTTCAAAACAAACGCAGAGAACAATACACCAAGGTGAACAAACAGACTTAAAACATGCTCAGATTTACAATTATAAATTAAAAACATAAAAAAAATACTAGGTTTATGTTCCCTTTAAATTATAGTAAATGCATCAGGCAGAGAAAAGTATGATAAATGTATCTAAAATCAGTGCCTGGGAGGAGATTCTGTTATGTACAGTACTCTGATGAAGACAGTATGTTATATCATATATAGGTGAAGGACTTGTTTTTTCTTTTTTGCATTTTTTTACATTTGAAATTAGAAGACCATAGAATAATAACCTCAATGAAAGCAATGCAACCTTTTAACATTTTCTCTTCATATATCAGAATAAAATGCTGCCAGTGTATAATTCTATAGTTCTGATAATAAAATTCCTTTTAATACTTGGTACTGGCTGAGTATTATAGATTCATGAGTAGACTGACATTATTGTTATATGTTTTGCTGTGAACTGCATGCCTGATTATCTTTTACACTGTCTAAAACTGTGATGTCTACATGGAGCAGAAATAGATCATTAAAGATGAAGCTTCATGGGGTAGATTCTCTTTATTGATAGTGACAATGCACAGTCAGTTCTTTTGCTCCCTTACAGTGTGGGAGATCTGATTGATCTGGCATTCATACAAAAAATAAAAGCACTTTAATGTATTCATTATGCATAAGCTTAACTTCTCATTATTACAACATTGTGAAGAAAATGTACACTGTAAATTGTAACTACCAATATTCTGCCAACAGTTGAGTGAACATTATTCCAGCACTTGTTCAGTCAGTGCATCATTTGCATTTCCAATTTTAATGGGGCAAATGCACAATGTAATCTACTTCTTTGTTTTGATTATTCTCCTTCTGATTCCCCACTCCACTCAATGGTCATTCTTCTGGACTAGTTGCCTCTGAGTACATCTCCTTTGGATCTTCAGTGCTGTCCTAATACCCCATTCAGAGTCACTCACCCCCATCTACAACATCTTGCTCCCCCAAAACTTCTCTCATAGGCAGGTTCCCCTGCTCTTCATGTCCAGTGCACAGTCAGGGGAGGGATATAGATCCAGTGATAATTAATGGGGGGGGGGGAGGTTGGCATATTCATGTATATGTGGTGCAACTGGCCCAGCCATCATTCTGCTACTAACAAGAGGGATTTTTTTTCTCTTTAGTACCCACTCAGCTATCCAGCGTGATTGTGAATGCCCTGGGAGTGAGTGCCAGTGATACCTTAACTACCTCCTTATATTCTCACTTAAAATATCAACCCCTTGTTAGAGCTATGCAGAATGCAGATTCTGCCAGCAGAATTCATGCAGGATGGTAATTCCACTTCCAAAATGCTTTTTAGAATTTTGTTTTGAATTCTGCAGATTTCCAAAAAAGCATTTCTCTGTAATCCATGAAATAAATGTCTGCAGATTACGTAAACTGAGGAATCATTTTTCATAGATTGTTGAAAAGGTGTCCATAGTTCATGTAAAGCAAATTACTAATCTACAAAAAATAGTCTGCTTTCAAAACTATGTCACTCTGCTACCAACAAAATTTTATGAAACTAGGTGGAACTTTATAAAATTCAAAAGAATTCCATTCCATTGGAATTTGAATATTCTGCACAGTACTACCCCTTGTCCATTGTGATCTTCCAAGAATTAATCTTCACCATTTATTCCCACTTATGGGTCTGTACCATAGGCACCAAACCTCATGGGAGTAAAGTCTTTTGCAGTCTACAGCTTAGGGGACCGATGTCAGTGCTGGCATCACCCATGTTGCAGACGTAATTACGTGGCGCACCTGGGCTGTCCAGTTACTGACACTAGTCCCCAAAATCTTCAGTTCTGATTTTTACACCATCAAGAGCATACTGTGGGAGCACTAGTCATCATTGAAAGTGCATCACAACTCCTTCCTCAGTTCATTGTCTGCTGTTCAATGCCATACCACTTGGCACCAACCTCCTTCAGTGCCGTCATTCTTATTTTTACTGAATAGTGTGGTGCAGAACCTTTTTCCATCCTGTTTATTGCTTTTTTTTGCTCATGGCACTATGTCCGGTTCTGAGGACCACAAGGGAAAGAAGCCACAGACAAGCAGAAGAAGCTGCACAACAGCCCCTTAAGTGTTAGTGCTCCTATGGGGGCCAAATTGCCATTCAGGACTGGCATGATGCATGTTGGACCTGCCTTGGCACAGACCATGATATGGACAGGTGCAACACATGTTTCTTGATGGACTAACATATTTTAGAAATCTGCACTTTGAAGTGGGGGTCACAAGCCCCCCACTTTAGGAGGCAGACACTGCACCAGGGACAAAAAGTTAAAGTCCCTGGGCTCTTCCTTTAAGCCTCTTTCCTGTGCTATATGTACTAAGGAAGACCAGGCCTCTCCATGTGCTCACCCCACCGAGATGTCAAAGGACTTGGGGGAGGGGTCTGATGGACAGCCAGTCTCCCGCAGGGTGGTGCTTTTTCTTACCACCCTTTTTTTACTTCAGCCTCGCAGCCACTCAAGCTAATTTATAGACTTTTGTACCACTGACATATTTGTCCACATTTGTTTTCTCAGGAGATGAAAAAAACATATTAGTATTTGATATATAGTGCCTATAATATCTAAAATGTTTAATCAAAATTTTCACTGTGGGGTGTTTTGTATAACATAATTTTGTCATTGTATATTGGTATGGTCTGGTTGCTGGTGTTAGCACTACTGTTTCTGTCTACCATGAGCTATCCTGCAAAATAAATTTTTTGGATTGCCACCAATGATTTTTATGTATCTAGAGTGCCTCCTTTTTGTAAGGTTGCCTGGTCTGTCATGACCCTCCTTCACTACTTCCATTGCCCCTGCCTTCTCCTCTTCCAGGCGTTTTTGGTCCTCTCATTCCTCTGGCCTGGGATCAGTTCAGGACAGTGGCTGGTGTGTTTTCACAATACTACCCCGGAACTGACCAGGCCATCTTTAGTCCTGAAGTGCCTACACCACCACATCCTAACTCCAGCTCCTCTTCGCCCACTTACTCCTTTGACAAAAAGGATACCTTTGTCCACATCTCCTCTGATGCTGAGTATACCTGGTACCAACAGTTCCTAGTGGAGATGACACAGGAGCTGAGTATTCAGCATTTCTCAGGTCACAAACTGCTACCCTGGTGTCACAATTCCATAGGGAATACTTCAGAAACACTACTGACAGCCTTCTGTGACCTTGGCCCTTCATGGAGGCATCCAGGAATGAATGGCTGTCACTCTGCCCCTTTCCTGCCTCAGTGGATGTCCAGCACAGATATTGTGCCTCCATGGGGTCTCCAGAGTGCATGCCTCATCCCTCTTCTGAGATTCTGGTACTGCAGACTCCCTCTGGGCCTAGGTGCCCAATGCATGACCAACCCCTTGAGACTGACTCTGCTAGGTTTGATTTCTGGAGCAGATGGATTTTTGTGACAGCATGCACCACGATGAGCACGTCTGCACATCAGGCACACCAGATGGATTTTGGCAAGCATCTGTTAGTGACAATGAATCTGCTCTTAGCATCCATGCCAGACAGCAAGAAAGTCAGGCAGGCCATTTGCTTTTTCTATCCAGGGCCTAGAGCTGGCAAAGCACCAAGCAAGGGTGTCTTATGATACTAACAAATTAGCTTCCAGACTGGTGGGAACCACAGTCTGCATTTGGCAGTAGGCATGGCTTTGTCTTTCACAGTTGGCACCCATGGCCCAGTGTAGGGTGCTAAGCTCATGTTATCAGGGACTCATTTCTTCTCCCGCAGGGTAAGGCATGAGTTGTCAGGGCACCCTCCTGCTCCAAGGCCATGGGAGCCTCCACCTGCCCCTGACCAGTCTCGGGTCTCACCAGATATGTAAGAGTCCCTGCAACCATGCGGTTATCTTCCACAGATGGCTGAAGAAGAACCATTTCCCTCAGGGTGAACCAACTTCTCCTTTTTGGGTGGAATGCTTGGTACTCTGACCCATAAGTGAGAATAAACAGTGAAGACTGATTCTTGGAACATATTATAATTATATAGTCACCATAATTTTTGATCTTCTAGAACATCTTCACTATTTATTCACACGCACTCCAACCATGTCCCACTCAGCTAGGAACCAGGGCCTCTGGGCAGTTAACTCTGTATGTTTCTTTCTTTCTTCATTCTTATCTTCTTGAAACTTCCTTAGAGTGTTTCTTGGGGACACCCCTGCTCTTTTAAATGGACTAACCCCCTTCTGCCCCGTTCCCTTTTAAAAATAAAAATAAAAGGAGTATAAGGGAGAAAGACCCCTTTTGGGGGTCCGTATCCCTAAAAAAAAAAAAAAAGAGCAAAAACAAATATTCCCAGATAAGGGAATTTTTCATTCCTTCTTTTCCTTTCATTCCTTCTCCTCAGTTCAGCATTATTTTCACCCAGGCTGTGTTACTTTTTGGAATCTTGCATGAGCTTGCACAGCTACACTCAGCCCCTGTGGACACAGACAGCTTGGAACTGTCTTGTTTAATATGCTTAAGCTCTGTCACCCTCAGTTTTAGCCTCCTGTGGGTATCACCAGCCTTATCCTGGAGGGGAGGACATCACAGGGATTTACTTTTCCCTTTGCCTTTATTATTCTGTCTTTTCACTTGGGAAGTAGCAAGAGGATATCTATCTCTATATCATTTATCCTGTCTCTTTCTTCCAGCCTCTAGTGTCCTTGTACTTGTAGTACAAGGCCTTTCTTTTTTTTTCCTCTTTCTATCTCTTAGGAGATTCCTTTTGGTCTGTCCATTTTATCCAGAGCTCGACACCAGGGCTGCTGCCCTTCTCCACTTTCCTGTCCAGATGACTAGTAGGATCTGGCACCTTTTTACCCACTAGCCATGTGCCACTTACCTGTAGGTCCACACTTCAGTTTTTCTCTAAATTGGTAGTCGGGATTTATTGTTTTTATGATTTTATATCCTATATCCTTTTCCAGTCCCTTTGGGCTAGGACTCTTCAGTCTCTTTCTCTCTCTCTCTCTCTCTCTCTCTTTCTCTTTCTCTCTCTAGTCTCTCTCTTGTTCTCTCTCACTAATTTCTCTCCTGACTAATAGAGCAGAAGAAAGTAAGGGGACGGTGTCGGTTATTGGCCAGCCCATGATCATCACATCATTATGTCTGCCCCATGGTTGGTGCTGGCACTGACCTTGGTCTCCCCTAAGCTGTGTACTACAAAGAACTTTGCTCCTCTGGGGTCCTTTTGCCTCTGGCACAGTCCCATAGGTGTGTGTAAATGGTGAAGATATTCTGGAAGATCAAGAATTACAACAAGTATGTAATTTTCATGTCTTTGCCCCACCAACTCAGTGGACGTAACCATTTGTTCCTTTTTTTTCCTGTAGGTATGTACAGTATTTAGCTTTTACTTAAAAGCATTGTCTAATTGTTAAACCATTTTCATGTGTAATGTGATTCCACTAGATATGTTTATAATACCTTGTGGCAAAAACACAGCCTGCTAGGGGTGAAGCCTCATAGCCACCATATATAACTTTGGAGCTTCTGTGAGATATCCACTTTTTACATTAAAGTACCCCTTAAAAGTTACAAACTCTTACTTTCATCAATATCTTTGGGTGGAAATATCTTTAGTGTAACCTTTGTGGGACTTTCTTGATTTCAAGACAATGGAAAATCAGAAAAAGTCACAATCCAATGGTGGGGAAAGTGGGGACTACAGATCACAGCAGCTAAATCTAGAGCCATGTGGGAACATGAAGAAGGGGAAGCCACCCTTACTGAAATTGTACAGGCCATCAAAACTCCTAACAAAAGGGTAACACTTCTTGATAAAAAAAAAAAAAGATGAACTCAAAATAGTTGTGGATTTTCCCTTATGGCTGAATCCTTGGCAGCTTTGTTAGAAGCGAAGAGTGCATGCAGTGCAGAAGAGAGAGCAATGACAACTATGGTAGGACTGATTAAATACAACTGGGTCCTCAGATACCACCTAGGAATTGTTGAAAACTATATTGAGCTCAGAATATTAGAATGCTGGGGCTTCCTGAATCCTCTGAGGGAGATGGCTCAGTAGCCTATGTGTTCCAATGGTTACAGAACAGTTTACAACTGAACCAACAGCCAGGAGTTGTACAGGCTTATGGGGATACTCCCCACAAAATAATTGAGCAGCCAGAGCTTCCCAGGATGTTATTAATTATGTTGGTTTCCACACAGGAGAGGGACTTGGTTTTAGATGTGGTGAAGAGGTTGGGACCTACCTCATGATGAATGGTACTCGAGTGTCCTTGCTCTCAGATCTGAGGTTTGCTCCCTGGGACAGAAAAAAGTCACTTAACTCCTTGAGGGCAACTTTAAGAGAGCTCAGAGTATCCCACTTATTACAATACCCTGTGAAATAAAAAAAAAAAACTACATATTTAGGTACAGTCTATCTCTTCATGTGATCCTGTCCAGACAGGAAAACTTGTTACTCAAATGAAAAAGACTGGATCTCTAAAGCCTACAGCAGATGTAGAGACCTCATATTGGCTGTTTTGATGCTCAGTCTTTGGGACTGGAATATAAATGTAAGATAAGTGGGCGGAGTGGTATAGAGGCTTTTGAAGGTGTTCAGCTGCCAATTGCAGTTTATCTATTTTACATTTTACTTGTTTTAATTTACCTGTTGGGGATCAGTATATCTTGTCTAAGATGGCACCACTGCATAGTAACACTTTTCTGGTCCCTCTGCCATCCCCCTCCTAGGTTTGCAGTCTTTATTCTGGCGTTTCCACCTAGATAGTAAAAAAAAAAAAAAAGTTGCTATCATTGGTCTCTCAGACTAAGTTTATTGCTTCCATGAAGAAACTGTATTTAAAGAATAATGCACAACACTGTGTGTGTAATTGCTGATTAAATGTACCTTGGGTGATTGGAGCGCGAGGCCGTGGGCCAGTGTATCAACTCCAAGAAGTGATGTTTTCTGCAAGATACACATGCTGGAGTGCATTATTCCTATTATGCAATAGCTCCTTTGTTGAAAACAAAGGAAAAAGATTAAAACATGCATTTTAGAATACATTTTTCCTTCCATTTTAACTTTTGGACATAAAGTAGTCCCCTATTCCTAAATCAGTTAATTCTTATTTTGGAATTGGTTACAGCAGTATAACAGCTAATATGCTGATTTACATACAGCAACAAGGAATTCTGGGTACATTATCAAGTTAACTTAAATTGTCCTTACTCAGCAGTGCTGTCTCTTATTTTGGTAGTGGTGACTGTATTATAACACCTAATATGTAAGTGCTTGTAGCAAGGCATTGTGTGAACAACATGAAGCTGTTTTCCATTTTGCTTACTGAGAGGTGCAGTCTTCTATGTTTGTAGTGTTTAGAACAATATGCTGATTTACATACAGCAACAAGGAATTCTGCGTAGATTATAAAGTTAACTTAAATTTTCCTTACTCAGTAGTGCAGTCTCCTATTTTGGTAGTGGTGACTTCAGTATGGCACCTTATATGTAAATGTCTATAGCAAGGCGTTGTGGAAACAATATGAAGCTCTCCTCCAGTTTTCTTTACTGTGAGGTCAGTCTCCTATTTTTGTAGGGGGTACAACAATATAAGATCTCAGATGTTTATTTTCAACAATGAAGCATTGTGCATATACTGTATAGCTGACAAGACTTCTTTACTGAGAGATGTACAGTAGTCTCCTATTCTTGTAGTGAATACAGAAATACAGTATAATAGCCTGTATACTAATTTATATAGTGAGAATTGTGGGTACAGTAAATAGTTAATTTTTTATCTTCCATAATCCACATGTGGAGTGATTTTTTTACTGATTACATTCAGTCATGTGGGTGCTGGGACTAGATCCATGATGTTATGCTGGAATAACATGGGCCCAGCCCCAGACTGACCAGTCAGAGCCCAGCACTCTTTATTGCCATTCAATAATAATGATTATGCTATGTTTATTTGCAGACTTTTAAGGAAACATGTTGGCACTACTTATTTACTCCAAAAATTATTATATATGAGGCTCGGGTTGGGAGCCCAGACTTCTTAGTTTTGTTTTATAAGTAGAAATTGTGCCTGCATTTATTCTTGTGTGGCTTGGTGGTGACCCATTGTTTTATTTTTTATTTTTGTAATATGTCTTTACAGAGCGTCTGGACCTTTTTACACCTATGTGAATGTTTTTAGACTTGAATAATGTAAGCTGATTTCTGGCATTGGGTCCAAAGGAATGCTGACAAGAATAGCGTTGCCTAGGAGCATGCTGCAATAATGATGCCTTTTTTCTTTTGCGGAGGGGCTATGCCCCCACACCTCCCGATGCGGGGGTTCTGCCCATCGCACCCCCCAGCATTAAGGATTCCCACCCCAAGGGGAAGCGGATCATGGGGCAAGTTCAATTTCTGGTACTGTGGAATACTGTTTCCATGGCTGCTTGTGATAAAAAATAAGATCCAATGCTGGCAAAAGTTGGGACATCAGGATTAGAACCCTGGTCTCCATTGCCACTGGCCAGGCTACTCCATGCCCCAGCCCTCCATGCCACAGGAGAAACTTGGTCAGATCTCTTCAGCCCTTGTCCTGTGTACAGGACCATGGACAGCAACTAGGGGAGCACTTACAGCAAGCGCTGTAAAAACCCAGTCACTGTCCATGTGAGCACTTACCAGACTAGCTCCCTGAATCTCTGAAGTGCAGTGCTAATCTGGTAGTGCTCATCTAACTGGGTAACCTGATGGCTTAATTGGTCCGGGCTAAGTGGTACTTATGGACTTACAGGTGACTATTTCTTTTTGATATTTTGGTTATTGGATATGCATCCCTCCAGGGTGGTTTTTATGATGGATCCTATCTTAACGTATTCTTATGCATTATATTTGCTTTATAACCACTGTAGCTCAAGTTGTATATTTTTTATCATAAAACTAATAAAAATAATGTTCTCTTTTTGTTTAAAAAGAATACAACATCACCAAAATTTCTTGAGCATCACCAGAAATTATAAGTGTTATAAATGTTGACAATGTCCCAAGAAGGTCTTGGTAGGCAAGTTTCTGTCAAAACAGTACTTCAAAGGAAAACTCCACAAAACTGATCCACATCACCATCTCACCCTTCCGTATATCCAGCAACCCACCCATCCATCCAAAGTTTGACCAACTAAGTTGTCATTATACAGCATGTTAAAAATATTTTGGCCAGTCTTTTGGTGTAGTGGGAGACTGCCACCCATGATGGTGATGACCTGTGTTCTGTAGAAAGGCAGGGTCATCTGAGAAGGACTTAGGATCTCAGGGGAATGTGCTCCTCCAACAAGGAGAAAGGGTCATTGCTTCTGCCACCCTACTAACTGGCTGCAGCAGAGATACTGCAGGGGAGGATGGATGCTAACCAGGCTAATCACGGACACTTATTTAATGCACAAGCCTTGAACCCCATGCATGACTGCATCCTGTGTGGAAGCATCTGGCTGGAATGAAAGAAAGTCAAGCTGCATGCAGAATTATCCCCAGGAATGCTCAGGCCCTGCCTCCTGCCACTGAACACAGCTCCACCCCATGTTCTGCTATCTCTGAGGAAAAAAGTTGGTCGATAGTGCCTGGTATCCAGTCAGGCTGAGCCACAGCTGGTATAGTAGGTACCAGAGATGTGGAGGGTGGGGCTAGGCTCAACCTGAGAGGAAGTGGGTAGCACTGGTGATTGGGACACACACAATAAATTAAAAAAAATGACAAAAAAATATTTTTATACTGTTTAAATGGAGATTTGATTATTGTTTTTCTGTCCAAGATGTATAATCTTACATGTTTCAACATTAACTCATTTGAACTGGCCCGGTGGAGGAGTAGTTGCCCTTCCGCTCCCCACACCAGTGACTCAGGTTCAGGAATGGACCGGGGTCATTCAGTAGGCCGGTAGGGTGAGGGAAGATTGATCATCCATTGGTAGCTGTCCTTTCTCAGGAAAGGGGGATTCAGGTCCCGCTGCAGAGACTGCCACCTGGAAAAAGCTGGATAGCAGAGTAGCGGGAATGCATGAGGGGCAGGGCTGTACTGTGACGTGCTTGGCACACATGTCCCAGCTCTACAGCCCAGAGGGAGAAAATGGAGGAATAAGATGCTGGGTACCATAGCTGGCATCCCCTGCAGGCTCTAACATGACCACCTACCCATCATGGTTCTGGGCAAGCGATAGATAATTGGTAAATCTGTGGGAAGATCAATGATGGGGCTGGGGACTGCTGTCGGACAGACCATAGGGGTGAAAAACCACTGACTGAAAAAAACAGTAACTCATTTGTTACTTATTTGTCCATTCCCCTAATTTGTCATGATCTTATTGAATCTCATTTACTATATCCTTCTGTACCTTGCCTCTTTCCCACCTTTGGTGGTATGTGCAAATTTGGACATGTAGATACTCACCACAACTGTACTTCTAGACCACTTATCAAAATATTAGAAATCACAGAATAAAATCCTGTTACTTGAGGCACCCAACTGTTAGTGGATGCTGTTTACCTACCTGCTGACAACCAATGGATGCTGCCAGCAAGTCATGGGGTTAAGTTACTTTGTAATAAAGAGTGCTAAAAACACATTACATTAAACTAAATTACTAATTTTCCTTTCTTCCCTTTAATTCTTTATTGTTTTTCTTTGACCTAGATTATAAATTTGATTGAGCCTTGCCAAGCACTGATGTATCCAAGTCTTATTTTATATTGTGTTTGGGCATGAGAATCGGTCCTCATTGATGTACATTGGTTGTGATTCACAAAGCAGTGGATTGCCTACGTGCTACGTATAAGAGGCGCATTGGCAACCCTAAGTGGCAAAGCCATACAGCAGACCACCATGCAGCACTCACTTAGGGCATGCTAGATCACCTAGATTCCTTAGCAGCTATGCACCAGGGGCAGCTGGGGGCATGCCAGGAGGAACTCCCTGCATTGCACCCATGCACAATAGTGCACTGCTTGGTGCAAGGGCTACAACAAATCCATACGGGTCCACCACATGTCAACGGTGGGGTGCAGCAGCTATGGGAACCTCTTGCACACAGCTGCCAGATCTGGCTAGGCCACCTGGGAGGGCTGGGGTGGCCATTCAGTCATGCACCCACTGGTTAAACACTGGATGGTGCATGCCATCCCAGGACCCCCTGGCTGTGTGCACAGACAAGGATCCACTCTGGGACCCAGGACAGGCATCTGGTTGGATGCCAGCCTGGATCTGCTGCTCCACACCTGTCTGTCCCCTGTAGCCATGAGCATGGGGGGGGGGGCAAAGACAGGCAGCCGGCAATGGTGACTGCCAGCTGGCGCATGCCTTTCTGTAGGTAAGGAACTGCACAGTCATTTCTCATGCATTTTGCATGTGTGGAACCAGCTCCTTAGTGAACTGCAGCCATTATTTGGAACTGTTCCCCAGATAAACCTGCTGAACTACGATAGCTAGTTTCTTGTTGTGTTCTGAGGGAAAGGTACAGTGGACGTTGAACAAGGAGTTCACAAAAGACAGCAAAATTATGTCACCCAGTACAATAAGTATAATGTGCAACAGACAAGAATAAGTCTACCTATAGCACTGGCTTGGTTCACATTGAGCAATGTGGATTTTTGCTCCTGTGGGACATGACGTGCCTCCCATCCTCCCTCTCACCCTCTTGGGCTCTTTACTTTACTGACCTTTTCTACAGTATCCCTTTTCCCTCTGCAACTGTTTTTCTTTTTTTACTAGTTCCTTCCCCCTTCTGACCCTCCTTGGTCTGCTTTTACCTGTAGCACTGGCTGAGTTTACATTGAGCAGTGCTGAATCTACTCTGGATGGTCTTAGCTTGCCTACTTCTCCTTCAATCCTTCCCCAATCTCCTATTCAATCTTTCCCTCTTGGCTCTTGACCTTACTCAGCTTTCCTACCTCTCTTCTTATCCACAACTTTTCTATTATTACCAATTCCCCCACCCTTTCTGCCCCTCCTTGGCCTGCTTTTACCTATAGCACTGGCATCGAGCAGTGTTGAATCCGCTCCATAGGGAACTAGCTTGCCTACCTCTTCCTCACCTCTTTGTACTCTCTATTCTATGCTAGTTTGTTCCTGACTGCTTCTGTATCCCTGTAATTGTGACATCACTAGGTTTTCTGCTCTAGTGTGATATTTTCACCTTCCTACATTTTAGATGCAATCACCAGCATTTGTTTTCTACATGTCCCAAAACATCCTACCCTGTCCTCTGTTTAGCTCACTATGGGGTGTGCATCCCTGAGCGTCCAAGAGGTGCAGATGCACTGTACTCCATCTTTCTCCTCTCCTCTATCCCCCATGGATTGCAATTTTCTATGCATACTACCCTAGAGATAATCTAACCAATTGTATTCAATGGTAATGTGTTGTTATGTATATCATTCGTGCTCATGTTTTACGTTGCATGGCTAAGTTTAGTTTATTTATTTTATTTTTCAATTATTTACTTCAGCAATCTGTCCATTTAGTGATTTATTTAAATTCTAACTATTTAATTTATCTCTCTTACTTTAGTTATATGTGTTTGAATGTAAATTCCATTTACTGCATGTACTTAGTCTTTACTTGGATGTCAGATGCTGCCTAACTTTACCACAATATGCTTGGATAATGTTAAGAAGAAGAAGAATCAGCATTTATATAGCACTTTTTATACACAGTGAATCCCAAAGCGCTTTACAAGCAATGCTAGACTGGTAGTGAAGTGACTGAATGTGTGGTGGCGGCCATATTGCACATCATCACCCACAGCCTGGATAATTGCATGAACCAGTTTATGGGAAGGGGAATGCTGGCCAGGACACCGGGAATGTTCCCTACTCTTTGCAGAGAGTACCCTGGGTTCTTTTGCTTCCACCTGGACAACAACAAGGACAACAGCAGGATGGGCAGAAGGGACCTCAGTTTAATGTCTCATCTGAAGGGCAGCACACCCGAGCAGTACAGCACCCCCCAATACTGCACTCAGATGCCAGTGATTTCTAGGTGCAAGTCCAATCCCGGTGTGGGACGAGAACCCATGACCTTCTGGTCCAGAGGCGGATGTGATACCAACTGAGCCACGCTGACACCTGTAGTTAAGTGTTTTTGGTTACATGCTCAAGCTTCATTCTATATACAGTATATGTACTTTGTTTTATTATACTAATGTATCCCCGCTCCCCTTCCTCCAGGACACATCTGAAAATGAGATATGTAGCTCAGTATGTCTCTTCTAGTGAAATTTTTCAAATAAATATAAATAAATAATAAGTAACAAGTACAGGCAAGTGAGTGAAACAATAGAGTAAGCAAGTAATAAGCCACAACAGGGTATGCATTACAGGATTTTATAAAATGGGTCTTGAGTTTTCTGCATCTGGACTGGTTGCGGGGTCCTTCTGGCTGTGCCCTTATCAGGGCATATTGTGCCAACCAGTTCCTCTTCAGTCAGTCAGGACACTTTACAACAGAAATTGCTGTGCCTCAGTGTGTCAACATCCACATTTTAAAAGTAGCTGAACCTTTCTGCCTGAGCTGGAGAACAGTCAATGCCCCCCGCACACACACACACACACACAAGCAACTGCAGATAAAAAAAATCACTTCAAGGGAAAACATTCCAAAATATAACTCTAAACTGTACTGCTATGATAAAGAAAGGCAACCATAATGAAGCTGAGTGATACATGTTCTACTAGGACACATCTTCCAAATACAAATCCAGACTCACTCCTCCACTGGCTGTTTTATATGCCAGTTTTTAAAACTAAAACATTTATTTAAAACTTTCAGGTTTCCCCTATTATCACAGAGTGAGCAGCCCAATGTTAGAAAACATGCTTGTTGAAGCGGTAACTATGGTGGCTGACAAGGAGGGACACACTTGATCTTAATGAAACGGAACTCTTGCTGTCAAAGAAACGTCTGGTCTGCGCGTTCATCGGTAGCAGAGACACACTTTATGAAATAGGTGTGTGCCAGTAAGGGACACAATGTGTGAAGGAGAGGGAGGGCAATCTGACCAGTATCAGTCTGTGTGTTGGGGGGGAGGGGAGTACCATATACTGGCAATCAAAAATTACCAGTAGGGGGACTATTTTTAGGGTTTCAGCTATTAAACCTCAGTTTTCTATATTTTGTTTGGCATGTTTCTTGTTCTTTCTTTTCTTAAATAGTTACTTGGGGGACTTATTTTATAAGCAGAATAAGACACTCTGATGTGTGGTTTATGGGCTGAAAAGAGCACTTCCCAGGTGTTAAAGGCACTCTGCGCAAGCACCTTGTGCCTCATTACACATCTGGGGAGTGCTCTTATCAGCCCATAAACTGCACCATGTCATGTCTTATTCCTTACTTAATGCATGCCCCAAGGGTGTAGTAAAGCATGAGGTTGAAGGCCAAGTGTCCTTACACCCATGGGAAGTGCATACAAATCCTATGTTGCACACTCTGGAGGGGCTTTTTATACTTATAAAATGACTCTAAGTTGTTTTTTGTTAATGAAAATGAGATTCCAAACCTGACCATGTGTGTCTCTAAAGAACAAGACACAACAAGTTGTGGTTTATGGGCTCATAAGAGCACGTCCCCAGGTGCATAATACAAACATACAAAATGCCAGCAGAAACAGACCTCTCACGGCCTATCAAGTCTGCTCGATTGTGCAGCTAGCCCCTCAACTTGCAGCTGCCCCACCCTCCTCTCTCCTTTCCCTAACTACCCCCCTCACTCTGTCCCACCTTCTCTTAAATCCTCCCACCGTTCTATGAGGCACTGGCTGCTTGCACCAAGTGCCTTTAACACATGGGAAGTGCTCTTCTGAGCCCATAAACCACACATCACAGTGTCTTATTCTACTTACAGAATGAGTCTCACAAGTAACTGTTTGAGAAAAAACAAACAAACATGCCAAGCAGAATACAAAAAAACAAGGTTTAACACCTGAAGCACTAAAAAATAGTCTCTCTATTGGTAATTTCTGATAGTACATGGCGCTCCCTCCCCCACACAAACAGATACTGGTCAGGTTGTCTTCCTTCCCCACACACTGTATCCCCACTGGCATGCACCCATTTTCATACAGTGTATTTCTGCTACCAATAAATGCTAGACTTTTGAGAGTGAACATCCCATTTCATTAGGAACCAACGTATCCTTTGACATCTGCGGTAGTTACCACTTCTACAAGTGCAGCTTCTAACATCAGACCTCTCGCTCTGTGATAATAAGGAAACCTGTAAGTGTTGAATGAATGTTTTAGTTTAAAAATCTGGCATATAAAACAGCCAGTGGAGGAGTGGGTCCAGATTTTTATTTGGAAGATGTTGTCCTAGTAGAACACACATCATTCAGCTTCACTACGGTCACCTTTCTTTATCACAGCAGCACAGGTTAGAGTTGTATTTCAGAATGTTTTCCCTTGAAGTGATTTTTTATTATCTAATGCTCTGCAGTTGCTTGTATGTGTGCCGGTTGGAGGGGCACCACGTGTTGACTGTTCTCCAGATCAGTCAGGGAGGTTCAGTTACTTTCAAAATGTGGATATTTACACACTGAGGCATAGAGATTTCTATTGTAAAACATCCTCACTGGCTGAAGTAGTGCCAGTTAGCACAATATGCCCTGAGAAGGACTTGGCCAGAGATACCTCTCAGCCAATCAGGATGCAGAAAACTCAAGAACCATTTTATAAAGTGATTTAATGTACAGTCGGGTGACATGTCTCAGCCAATGAAGTTTCCAGATTTTTTTCTTACCATTTTAAAAAGCTGCATAATGTGCAAGCTGCAATTGATAGGCAGTTTTAACTACAGTGGGTATAAGAAAACAAAAAAATGAGGTTCTGCATCAGCATATAAGCTGAAAAAAATAGAAAACAGCATTAGAATAATTTCAAACATAGTTCGTTGTCAGGAATTATCTCAAATACAAAAAAGCAGAGTTAGTGAAGAAGTAAGGGGAAATTAAGAAAAAATACTGTCTTTCAACAAAGCTGAGGCTACAGAATTGGCGTGACTTCTATTAACATTACTGAAATTTGATGTGGCTTGAAATGTGGTAAACAGTATGTGAGGAAAGAAAATATGGAGAGGATCTATGAGATAAAGAGACAATAGGTAAGGTAACAATGTAAGCTAGAAAACAACAAGCATTTGTCAATGCCGAATGTTTGCTTGCTGAAATTAGCATTGGGTGTGCAGGAGTTAGACAGATGTAGAGTAGGAGTGGCAGTGAAGTATTGAACTCAAACCAATCCCACCCCCATCCTGCAGAGAAGGACAGGCATTGGGGTGTGCCTGTGGGTCATTGCCCATAATGCTCACGACATTTCACCTCACCTTATCCTGTAGACACCGACAAGTGTTGAGGTGTGCCTTGGGGTGTTCAGCTTTACAGTCAGCCCATTTCATAAGGACATACACTGAAATGGGTGCAGTACAGGAGAATAGGGCGAAGTCTGGGGCTGAAGAGTGCAAGGCACACCTCGATGCCTGCCACTGGCTTCAGGGTGTGAGTGGAATGGCATGAGCATTACAGCCAGTGATCCAAAGTTACACCTCTGATGTCTGTCAGTCTGTACAGGGTGGGACGTTATGGTTAGAAACCCTAATGCCCCTAGCGTGTGTTGGTATTTGCAGTACAAATTTTCAGCATTGCCTTTTTGTGACCCACCCCCCACCCCATGAAAGCATTTTGGAACTCTTCTCATGAACAGTGACACTGTGATTTTGTTAATGTGTCCCGAACTTTGAGTTCCCACAGCAACCGTACCATTCTGTGCCAGTGTGAGAAAACACAGATCAGACAGGATGTGAAGAATGACAACTGTACCATTCATAGGGAGGTGTGAAGAGATGGCAATGTTGAAAATCTGTAGTGAAAATATTAAAAATGCTTGAAGTTCCGAGCGTAAGTGGAAACTGCACAACACATGCTTGTACCACAGTCATTAAGTGGAATTATTTCACCAAATTTTCAACATAGGCATTTTGTGACCTCTGCTCATGAACACTGTCACTATGATTTTCTTAATCTGTCTGAAACATTAATTTCCCACAGCGACTGCGACATTGTGTGCCAGATGTGCAAACGCATATTTCTGGCAGGATATGAAAAATTGCAGTTGTACTGTTCATAAGGAGGTGTGGCAAAATGGCATGTTGAAAATCTGGAATGAAAATATTACAAATTTGGGAAGTTATGAGGGTGCGTGGAAACTGGCAACACACGCTTGTAACACAGTCATTTTATGGACTTTTGTCACCAAATTTTCAAGATACGCATTTTAGGATCTCTACTCATGAACACTGTCACTATGATTTTATTAATCTGTCCAAAATATTAATTTCCCACAGTGACCACGCCATTGTGCACCAGATGTACAAACACATATTTTGAGCAAGATATGAAAAATGACAACTGTACTGTTCATAAGGAAGTGTGGCAAAATGGCAATGTTGAAAATCTGGAGTGAAAATATTACAAATTTGGGAAGTTATGAGGGTGCGTGTAAATTGTGCAACACATGCTTGTAACACAGTCATTTTATGGACATTTGTCACCAAATTTTCAACATAGGCATTTTAGGACCTCTGCTCATGAAAAGTGTCACTGTGATTTTCTTAATCAGTCCTGAACACTGATTTCCCACAAGCGATCGTGCTATTCTGCGCTGGGAGTGGGAAAACACATTTTGGCCAGGAAGTGAAAAATGACAGCTGTACTGTTCATAAGGAGGTGTGGAAAAATGCCAGTGTTGAAAACTTGAAGTGAAAATATTGCAAATTTGCGAAGTTATGAGCATTCGTAGAAACTGTGCAATGCACTCTCATAACGCAGTCATTTTTTGAAATTTTTTCACCAAATTTGCAACATAGGCTTTTTGAGAGCCCAACTCATAAACAGTGACACTGTTGTTTTGCTAATTGGTCCGGAAGGGTGATCCCATGCAGTGACCACAAAATCACCCTTCGGGACCAAATAATGAGATGACAGTGACTGGATTCATGAGGCAGGGTCCCAAGAACCCCATGTTGAAAATTTGGTGCCAAAATTCAAAAAAATGGGTGAGATATGCACCAAAGTTTTAAAAAAAACATTTATGCTATTATACAGCTTACCGGCATTTCTTCAGTTCGAGGTCGGCTTTAAAGAGTGCAGATGTGTTCCGGTCCACGAAGATCATCACGCCAGGCTCCGAGGTAAGCATGGGGTGAGGGGTTGGTGGGAGGTAGAGGCTGCATGGGTGGGTGGGTTGGGGAGGTGGCATGGGGCTCAACGAGGGACCATTTTCTTTTTTTACAGCATTTAAAATTAAATAGGGCTCAATGAGGGACCGTTTTCTATTTTACAGCATTTAAAATTAAACAAAGACATCAGGGGCACTTTTGGCATGCTGGGGAGGGCTTCCAGCATGCCACCTGGCCAGTGTTCTTTTGGGAGGTGGGTACTGGAGCTGATGGGGATTGGGTACCCCTATTGGCCATACAGTGTGGTGGTGGGGGGAGTGGGAGCTCATGAGCCGAGGGGGATTGGGCACCCCCTTGGCACATAACAAATGGGAGGGAACATCATGCAGACGGGGATTGGGCTACCCCATCGGCAAATAAACTGGGGATAGGGACATCCCGACAGGGGAATTGGGAACCCCCAAGTCGACTTTCATCGGGACTCAGAGGTGGGTGGTGAGAGTCACCGCCTGCCTCCATGTTAAAAGAAATTTTACACCAGGCAAGGGACTGCCCTGCAGTGATGGGTCACTCCCTCATTGCAGCAGTGGATTCCTTTCAAGGTGGTGGCATGCTGGCTGAACTAGTGCCAGCAGCAGCATGCCACTGCATTGGGAAAAGTGGGCCAAGCCTCAAAAGGCACTGGGGGCATTGGCCTCCAAAGTGCCCCACCTCCAAAACCCCACTTCTCTCCTAAGCTGTGATGAAATGTTTCTTGTGCATGTGTGCTAGCAAACATAAAATGGTGACAACTGGCATGAAAAGGCATGGTAGGAGTGAATGACCTAGCGTGGCAGAGTCAGAAGGCTGAAAGGTGACCAAGGAGGGCAAGGAGACAGAGACATCTACAGAACACAAATTCGACATGCACACCCAGGTGGAATGCTCGTTTTTGTATGTCCACTAACACACACCGGATGGAAGTGTGTGCAGGCAGACCCACACATGCTCATGTAAAATGCCCTTGCAAGCAAAGATATGACAGGGACAGGGATGGGGTAAAAAGGACAGGCTACAGTGATAAACCTTAAGGTAACAGAAATATGTCAGTAGAAAATAAGTCTGTCATTTAAACCAGCTTGCTGCTGGGAGACTAGGAGGATGATGAGCTTGGTTTCTGTGCTTTTTCTTTGGTCAGCATACCCGAAACCCTGCGGAAGGAAACAAACTGAAAGATCACTGACATTATGGTCCCTGCAGGTAAAATGGGATACAAGGGGTTTATCAGTGTCTCCATTCCAGACTGCCCAATAATGTTCCCTGAATTGGCCAACCAGACGCCTGCAAGTTTCTCCGATATAGATAGCTGCACTCTTTCTGCACAGAATACAATATATTGGAAGTGCATTAGAACTCCTTGGTAATGTGAAAAACACCTAACATAAAACAGAATCTGACGGCAGATAAGGACTGCTTGGCCCACCCAGTCTGCCCATTTCCCTACCTATTGTATAAACTCAGGATCCTATTTGATCCGTAGCTTACCTTCTCCTTCCTACCACTAGGGTTGCCTTCTGTCTGTTCCATGCGTTCTTGAAGTCACCTATCATTTTTGTTCCTACGATCTCCTCGGGGAGGCTGTTCCATGCATTCACCACTCTTTCCATGAAAAAATACTTCCTCACATTGCCCCTGATTCCCCCCCCAGCCTCATATTGTGACCCCTTGTTCTTGCACATCCCCTTTTCTGAAAGATGCTGCCCTCCTGAACTTTGTTAATCCCCTTGGGGTACAGTGCTTGAAAGTCTCTATCATATCCCTCTTTCCCTCCTTTTCTCCCTTTACTCCAGGGTATACATATTGAGTTCCCTCAGTCTCTCCTCATATGGTTCCTGTTGTAGTCTCTGCACCAGGTTCATTGCCCTTCTCTGGACTGCCTCTACCCTGTCTGTGTCCTTACAGAGATGAGGTCTCCAGAACTGCATACAGTACTCCAGATGAGTTCTCACCAACTGTCTGTATAGTGGCATCACCACCTCCAATTTTCTACTGGAGATACCTCCCCCTATTCACCCCAGCATTCCACTGGCTTTCCTCACTGCCTTCTCACATTGCTTGGCTACCTTTAGGTCATCTGTTATGACCACCCCAGGTCCCTTACCAGTTTGATTGTTGCTAGTACCCCCTTTGTGTATTCCTCCCCTGGATTTTTGTTCCCAAAGTGCATGATTTTGCATCTTTGCATTGAATCTGAGCTGCCACACCCTGAACCACTCTTCTAACTTGCCTAAATCTCTTCTCAACCCCCCCCCCCGAGGTGTCAACCCTATTGTAGATCTAAGTGTTATCTGCAAAGAGGCATACCTTTCCTTCTAGTTCCTCTGCAATGTTGCTTATAAAGACATTAAAAAGGACCAGCCCCAGCCCTGAACCTTGTGGCACCCCACTAGGTACCCCCCATCAAATTGAACTCCATTTACCACCACCCTTTGTGTCTTATTACTAAGCCAATTTATGGCCCAGTTTACCACAATTGGACCCACTCCCAGACTGCCCAACTTGTTTAACAATCTCTTGTGTTGTACTCTGTCAAATGCCTTGCTAAAGTATAGGTAGGCCATGTCCACTACCCCTTCCTGATCTACTACCCTTGTCACCCAGTCAAAGAAATCTATCAGATAAGTTTGACAGATCTTCTTGCTGTGAATCCATGTTACCTTGGGTCTTGTGCCCTGCTGGCCTCTAGATATTCTGCAATCCATTCTTTCAACACTGATTCCTTCATTTTCCCTACCACTGAGGTCAAACTGACCAGTCTATACTTTCACACTTCTACCTTGCTCCCACTTTTGTGAAGGGCTATCACATTTGTTCTCCTCCAGTCCTCTGGTACCACTCCCTCCTCCAGTGATTTGTTGAATAGGGCTGTCAGTGGTATCACTAGCACCTCTCTCAGTTATTTTAGTATTCTGGGATGTATCCTATCATGTCTCATTGCCATGTCCTCTTTCAGTTTCAAGAGTTCCTTTAACACTCTTTCTTCCGTGATTGGACTGGTGTCCACCCCTCTTCCCTGTGTGTTTCTACTGCCTAATTGTGGTCTCTCCCTCTCCTCTTCCTTTGTGAACACTGAGCAGAAATATTGGTTCAGGATCTGTTTTTTCTAGGTCCCCTTCTGCCCTCCCCCACAACCTTTACTTATCCTCATTATCCCTTCCCTTGGTCTTTTTCTTTCTGTAATGTACCTGAAGAAGAATTCATCCCCCTCCTTTACTGTCTGGGCTATCCTTTCCTATATTTGTGCCTTTGCACTTCTGACTGCTTTTCCTGCCTCTCTCTCTGCTTTGTCTGATACAGTTCCCTCTCTTCCTCCCTCTGTGTTTCTTTGTACTTTTTGAATGCCAATTTTTCTCTCTAACCTTCCCTGCCACTTCTTTAGAAAACCATAATGTTTTTTTCTTTCTTTTTGCTTTAACTTGCTTCACACAAAGGCTTGTTGCCTCTATTATGTCTCTCTTGAGGTTCCCCCACTGCTTCACTACCCTCCCTTTCTTCTCCCTTTGCTCGTGCTTTCTTGAGGCATTCTCCCATTTTTCAGTCAACCCTTTTAAAGTCTAGGACCCTTGCTTTTGTGTGGCTTGTCTATTCTACTGTGTTTACCTTGAACCATATTGTATGGTGATCACTGGACCCTAGATGGCTGCCCACTGATATGTCAGATATTCTGTCTCCATTTGTGAGCACCAAGTTGGATATCACCCCCTCATGGGTGAGTTCCACCACTAGCTGTCTAGGGCTGAGTAAGACTCAGCAGAGGTGAATAAGAAAAGGACAGAAAAGAAAAAAGTTTGATTGATTGATTGATTGATTGACTGATTGATTGATTGATTGATTTAGAACCTGTCGACCAGTACAGACACATTGAGTTGGAACTTGTTTCCAGGTATGATATGTGGGAGGAGATATGGCAGGAAGTGATAAAGCAATAACAAATGTGATGATACCAACAGGTACATGAATAATAAAAGCAAGGTACAATAAATTTCATAAAAAAATAGGAAAAATAATGTGTGAAGTACATTGGTTATGGGAGTAGTAAGGATGAGAGCTAGGGGAGCATGCAGTCTACGTAATGTAAGATATTTTGGTTACAATTTAAGTGCCCATGGTGGCATAATAATCAAATTACAGAGTACACTGAGTTTTAAGCTAATAATAGGACCTGAGGCAAATTGGGTAAATAGTGGAGGGATGACCAGGCCATGGGTTGTTTGAATACAGTGACAAGGGGAAGATGGCTAGCTGTAGGTGCATGTTTTTCAGAAGTGTGCCAGTTGAAGTGGTTTGAGAGATTGCATGGAGGACAAGAAATGGAAGAGACAGGGAGGTTGTTCCACATTGGCAGAAACCAGATAGAGAAAGCTGTCAGGCTTGTACATACTTACAGCAAGTTATATTATAAAAATGAGCATCAGATTATCAGACAGAGTAGGAGGATGGGGACGCATGTTTTATTAGAGAAGAGGAGAAGTAAATAGATACATTGGCAAGTCAGTATTTGGCCAGAAACCAGGAGCCATGCAAAAGATGACATATCTCTTGGGAGAGGAGGGAGAGATTTGCATAAAGAGCAATGATGAATGAGAGAGGGAGCAGTTAGGGGATGGAAGCATAAGGAATACAAAAGGGGTCACGTGTAGAAGGTGTAGACTGAAGCAACACTGTAGGCTACAGTGCTGCCTCAGGACAGAAGCATATGGAATACAAAAGGGGATCAAGTGTGGTAGGTTTAGACTGGGGCAGCACTGTAGACTACATTTCCATAGTCAAAGACTGGGAAGATCAACTGCAGGATGATCTGTCAGCAAATCAGAAGAGGAAGGAATGATTTGTTGCAGTACAGCACACCAAGTATAGTTTGAAGTTTTGCATGACTGGCATCTGTGTGGGTATAAATGCTAAGGTTTTGATCCAGTCATACCTCTAAATATCTGAAATTGGGTGCATCTTCAAGCCAGTTGCCATCCAGAGTCTTAAAGATATGGGTATGTTGAAGCCTTGCTAGTCTCTGTGTAGTGTCAAAAGTTAGAGAGAGAGTTTTGTTAGCAAAATCTTGTTTGGTCAGAACCAGCACTGGTCATGTGAAAGTCAGGCTGCAATGATAATTCCTGCTCCGGGACCAAAGCAGCAGATGGAAATAGAACCGTGTCATCTGCATACATGAGGATGTGTAAGGAGACACAAGTGGAGGGGGGGTCATTAAAGCAGATTTATTGGGATGAAGATAGAGACCTCAGGAAAGAAAAGACAGTAAGATGATACACAATGTTACAGTTAAGGCTATGGTATATACAGTGTATATATATATATATATATATATATATATATATATATATATATATATATATAAACAACTCTACCACCATGCTTTCCACAATCCAGTATTTGAAACATGTAACAAGAAATTCTAACTTTACATCACTGGTTCAGGTGGAGAGCAAAGTTTCTATAATGATTAGGACATCAGTATTGTTAGGACATCAAGTATTGTAGTGTGCAGCCCACAGCCTTAGCTGGTGAAGTTTGGGGACTATACTCCTAATTGTTTATATGAAAAATGCTCAGTCCTTTGGGAATACTGGGGGGTGTGAAAGAGGGAAAATCAGGTTCAGCTTCACATCATCCATCAGCAGTGGTAAAAGGGTTGTGAAGAGAATAAGGGTGTGAGAATTGTGCCTGAAAACAGGTATTGGGGAACAGAAGGGGTGGCAGGGTGGGGTTAGAGGAAAAGATTGCAAGAGATCATCATGACTGAGAGACAGGGAGGAGATGAGACCAAGATGAATGATGAAGGAGAGGGTGGATGAAAGGTGGGAGAGCCAAGAGGGGGTATATTGGGGAGATGGGGAGTAAGACAGAATGAAAGTTGAGGGGGAAGGAAAGGAATAGAAGGGACTGAAGGGGCAAAATGAAAAGAGGTAGGAATGATGCATCGTTAGTAAATGCTGGTGAGGACTAGTGGAGGGAGCAAGTTATAGCAGTTAGCCAACAGGAGTGTAGGGGAACCCCCGTCAGATGAGTTTAGTAGTCAATAGAGGCAAACTGTTTTAAAAGCAGATACTTGGTGCAAGTTTGGCTGCCAAAAAAAGTAATTACCGTTCTAGTGACAGAAGGCATTCAAAAGTGGGTCATGTCTAGCTAGTGAGGACTTGGAAGCTGTTATATAAATAAACTCACTGAAGTTAAAAAATGAGGGTATATTTTTGGAGATGATGTCTTGTCTTGATGAAAAGGGATACAGAGTTTAATTCCTCAAAGAGCACTAAGCTTGTGGATGAGATCAGAGTGAAGGGCATGAATGTGACCAGTGAAATCAAGGTATTGGATCCAGCCAGACATCTAAGCATTTAAAAGATGGACATCTCTGAGATGAATTCCATCAACGGTACAAAAACATGGTGTGGAAAGTGTATCAAGCCTTTGTCAGGACCAAGCAGTCATGAAGACTGATTTCTTGCAGCTGGGTGAGGGATAGTTAGACAAGGACCAGTGTTGGATATTGATGAAATCCCACTGGATCATTCAGCTCAGGGGCTTAACACAGTGTATCATCTGCATTCTCATTTATGCGGATGTGTTTTGAGATGCTTGCCAGGCAGACATTGATTAGGAATAAGGAATATTAAAAAGGGGGCAAGGACAAAATCTTGCAGCACAATAGCCAAGTGGGGAAGAGACTGTAAGTTTCTGTTAGAAATGTGGACAGTTAGGAAGTGGCCAGAAAGGCTTAAAACCAATCTACTGCCAAGTCAGAGAAGCCAGCATCAGTTAGTTTACTCAAGAGGATGAGATAAGGGGACTAGTGCAGTATTAAATGTTTTGGAGAGCTCAATGAAGAACCCAAATGTGTAGTTCCCCTAATACATCACTGTAAAGATGGCATCAGTAAGATGAAGGAATGAAGACCCACTAGAAAGGTTACCCATGACGTCAGATTTGAAAGGAGTAAGAAAGTTAATGTCTGTGAGGAAAAACAAGAGCTGCATAAGTATCAACTATTCCAGGAGTTTGGCAAGGCTGGTAATCACCTCTGGAAGCAAAGTCACACCACTTATGTAAGAGGATGGGCTTAGCCCACTTCTAGGTGGAATGTTCAAACCTAGTAAGGAAAGAAAGATTACTTATAGTACCTTGTCACACTGCAAAGGTGACAGAGAGATCGGATGTGTAGGATAGCAGTGCTTCTTGGATTGATATAGAACTCTGTTGGATGTCTGCCTTATTGCTTTACTTTGTAATCTCTTGGATCCTACCTGAAAATGGGCAATCCAGTTATCTTGTGTACTGTAATTACCTGGTCAACACAAAATAACTAAATAAATCTTTGAAGTAATACTTGGATGATAGGACAGTAGG
Organism: Neoceratodus forsteri; assembly: GCA_016271365.2. Taxonomy (NCBI): domain Eukaryota; kingdom Metazoa; phylum Chordata; order Ceratodontiformes; family Ceratodontidae; genus Neoceratodus; species Neoceratodus forsteri. The sequence continues at coordinate 1,333,386,231 of CM057458.1, forward strand.
ATGCACATGCCCATTGTGACTGTCCCCCACTTCTCAGTGGTCATAAACAAGAAGGTTATTCTCCATCATGTTTATATCTAAGTTCCCTTTAAAAGATGCCATGTTTGGTGATTACATGATTGAATCTGGAAAACTATTCCAGTATCTCAAGACTCTCTGGGTATAAAAAATGTCTCCTTTAGCCCCTGTTGGATACTTTATCTATGGTAGGATATTCAATGTAATAATGGCAATCACCAAGCAGTGATCGCCATTAAGACAAGTGTACATCACCAAAAATTAAACAGCTATGTACACTGCATGCAGGAAACTACTTAGTAATTATGTGGGGGGGGGGGCCTTGTCCCACGCACTCCCCTCACTAAAAGTAACAATCTATGGAGGAGGGAGGTGCATGTCAGAGGTCAGAGAGGGGGAGAATCTCAAAGAGAAAAAAACAACACCTGTAAGTAAAGCACAAAATATTATGCACCTCCCCAGCCTTGAACCCTGTATCCTCCCCACGAGAACCAGCCACCCTCACACAGCACCACACAGCCAGCTCAATGGCTTCCCACCTCATCACCCCTCATATACCTTTCGTCCTCTTCTGGTATGCTGTCGCACTTCCTTTCACCCTACCTTTCCCCATCACTACCCTTTCAAGGTCATTGACCTTACAGACACTGAGATTGAGCTACTCATGTTTGAGTCATTCAATCTCAGTCACCCTTTTCACAGGATACCATGATAGGGCTATGCAAAATTAGCAAGTTCTGATCTTATGGAATTTTCATTAAATTCCACAAATTCTTGTGAAAATTTGAGAAATTTCATGATTTTTTGTTTTGGAATTTTATGAAATTATTTAGTCAATTTTACATTTAGTGATTAGAAATTTGGGATATGCCATCTCTATGGTGACACCAGCACAGCAATCCCCCACAGTGAAACCCCAACCATGCCTATATTGGCAGAGATGGGGATTTCACTTCAATGGACTTTGCGGTGGAGTTAGATATCTCATAGGTCTCATAGGTAAATACAGAGCTATATAGACAATAGTCCCTTTGCTCGCCAATTATTAATACCCCAGAATGTTATGTTTAAGTAGAAAATTATCCAGTCTGTTCTTGAAAGTATTCACAGTATCACTAGCTATCACTTCTAATGGCAGTTTATTCCAAATATTAGTAACCCTCAATGTGAGCCAGGATTTTCTTTTATTTGTTTTTGGTCAGTCCACAAATAGTTGTCAGGGGTGTGCTGTAGTATTACACAATGATTCCCTATATCACAATCCTAGAAGTTCCCATAAATCCAGATCAATGGTTGATTTATAGATCAAACACATGTCCCACCTTAAACGCCTATACTCCAAAGAGTATAATCCCAGCGTGTTTAACCTCATTTGATAGTCTAGACCCTTTACTTCCTGTATGTAATGAGTAGCTCTCCTCTGAACTTTTTCTAGTGCTACTGTCTCAGCTTTACCACTAGGTGACCAGAATTGTGCACAGTAATCCAAATGCAGCCTCACCAATGATGTATAGAGGGTTAGGAGAACTTCCCTACTTCTAGATGTAATATGCTTATTTATGCAATGCAATATACTACTTGATCTCTTAATAACTGAATTACAGTGTGTTTTAAATGACAAATTGTTTGTAACCATAATACCCAAGTCACTCTGTTGCTCCACTATACTCAATATATGTCCTCCAAGTGTATATGTCAACTGTTTATTTGCTTTCCCAAAGTGCATAACACAGCATTTTTCCACATTAAACAACAATTTTTTATCTGATGCCCAGGACTCCAGTGTATTTAATGCTTCTTGTAATTTTGTGGCATCATTTTGGTTATTTAGGGGGAAACCTACCCTGGTGTCATCAGCAAACTTTGAAACCCAGACTCCATTATTTATACTCATTGAAGCAATATATATATTGAACAAGCAAGGTCCCAGGAGTGAGCCCTAGAGCACCCCATAAGTCACCTCGGCCCATGCAGAGTTAGTCCCTTTTATGTTAACAGATTGTTTTCTAAAGGTAAGCCATGCTTCTACCCATTTTGTTATTTTTTCTGGTAGGTCATGTGCTAGTAATGCATTGATAAGTTCTCCATGGGGGACCTTATCGAAAGCCTTTGAAAAGTCCAAATACACCACGTCCACAGGCTGACCCTCCCCCATAGCCCTGCTGACTTTTCCATAGAGTTCCAATAGGTTGGTCTGACAAGACCTTCCAGTAGTAAATCCATGCTGTACTGGGTCGACCGAGTCTGTTTTTTTGGCATATTCTATAATACAATCTTTTACTATACCCTCAAAAATTTTCCCTATGACCGATGTCAGGCTAATTGGTCTATAGTTGGCTACATCATGTCTACTCCCCTTCTTGTAAATAGGAACCACCCTAGCTAGTTTCCATGCCTCTAAAACATGCCCTTTTTTAAATGATATTTTAAAAATTACTGCCAGAGGTCCAGCCAGGAAGTCTGCCATTTCTTTGATTATTCTTGGATGTATTCCTTCCGGGCCTTGGGATTTATTATGATCTATTTTATGCAGCCTTTTAAGTATCTCATCCCTGGTTATCAATGATTCAACTTCTAATCCAGTTTCCAAGTGATCTAATTTTGGAGAAGATTTATTATTAAAGACTGATATAAAGAAGTCATTATACATTTGGGCTAGATGAGACTGGTCAGTAACTGTACTACCATCCATCGCATGTAATGGGACAATAGCTCAACAGACTCCCTTTTTGTCATTAATATAAGCATAAAATGACTTATAATTATCCTGGATTCTAGTTACTAGGCTCAATTCATATTTTAATTTGGCATCTTTAATACACTTTTTTGACTTTTTTAAGAGATCCTTATATGTTTTCCAACAGATGTTACTACCCGATCTTTTGGCCTTCTAAAAAAGTCTTATTTTTCTTCTTTTACAGTTGCCATACGGATTTTGACATCCATTTAGGTTTTGTCTTAGTAGTGCCATCCGTTCTCTTAATTAGAGGAGTAAAAGCTTGAGTAGCTGAAATTATTTTATCCACCAGGAGATCCCACATGGACTCTAGTGTTTTGTTTTGAAATTCCTCAACCCAATTCCAGTTTTTAAAAAGTGATCTTATACTATCAAAATTAGTTTTATTATAGTTGTATTTACTAGTCCTACTTATAATAGTGTCTGCTAATGTGCCTAGGGAGAAGCAAACCATGGAATGATCACTTGATCCAAGAGGGGGAAGGACATTACAAGTTGTTATATTACCATCTAAATTACTTAACACAAGATGTAGTATATGATTGTCTCTAGTATTGGAATTTACCCACTGGTTCATCCCCGCTAGCAAACATAATTCTAGATATCATGATTCTATAGTGGTATTTGTCTGTAATGTTGTCCAGTTTATGCCTGGTAAATTTAGATCACCTACTACCACATTACTTTTAGTAGTACCAATCGTATTTAAGAAATCCAATAACTGTTCATCCTGATCCGGTGTAACAGTCAGTGATCGATATATTACTCCAAAATTAATAACATGTGAGTGGTGGAGTGATATCTTGACCCATAGCACCTCGATTTTATCCCATTTTGATGTATCGATTTCCTCAGAATTTATTTTATTGGATATGTATAGAGCCACTCCCCCACCTTGTTTTTCTTTCCTATCTTTATGGAACAAATTAAATCCATTGATCTGCTTTTCCCATGGATCATTTGGGCTCCACCAGGTCTCTGTGACAGCACATATACCAATATTTAGTTGTTCAATAGATAATTTTAATTCTCCAAATTTATTATTTAAACTCCTAGCATTTAATGAGAGGAAGTTATATGAAGTATGATCATATTTATGATCATTTGGAAAAGATCTAGTGGGCCTACCTTCCCCCCTCATGCTAAGTTTAAACTTTCCTCTATTGTTTGTCTAAGTTGGTAAGCAAAAATTTGTTTACCCCTTCTGTTTAAATGGAGTCCATCCTGTGTATCTAAAGTAAGGTGGGTGTGGGGGCATACGGTGTTGCCGGTCGTTGCAGGGACATGTCAGTGTCAGGGGTGTCAACAGGGTTTCCAACACTGTTGAGGATGTCACTGTGGGGAATGTTTCGCCAGCATTGTGGATCCAAAATTTGGTACATTTATTGGTTGGAGGAGGCCCTTAAAGGATATCACGTTTCATGACATTTGCATGAAGAGAGGGGAAGTTATATGAGTACAAGTTCTGGCAATTTATTATTTATGTAAACATTTTGAAAACTATTTCTATGCTTACAACTTAGCCACATTTGGTGCTAGATAATTGAAAGTGATAAAGCAGCCACATTGGTTTGCATAAAATAAGGTTTTCATGGTATAAGCATTTATACATAATAATAATAATAAATAATAATAAAGCTTTATTTATATCGCGCCTTTCTGGATTCAAGGAGCCTTACAATATCTGACAATCATAATAAATAAAATCAATGCATAATAATCTGTGCTCCTAAAATCACAATATTAATTAAAATAAATCTTCGACCATAAATAGGTCTTCAGGGCATTATTAAGCCCTGGATATGGTCGAAGATTTATTTTAATTAATATTGTGATTTTAGGAGCACAGATTATTATGCATTGATTTTATTTATTATGATTGTCAGATATTGTAAGGTGCCTTGAATCCAGAAAGGCGCGATATAAATAAAGCTTCACAATCTCCCTTGCAACAGACATGGATACTGCTCTAGCCTTCCTCACCAATACCTTCTGTAAGGCCTGTGACATCTTTGCCCCTGTCACCAACACCCACCCCAAGAGACACACTGCTACCTGGATTTCCCCCTCCCTGATCCAACAACAAAAGCAGCGTGATAACCTATGGCACATTGCTGTCGAGACTGGCAGGTCAGCAGACAGGCAAGCCTACAATGCAGCTCGCAACCAGTGCACCTGGGCCATAAGACAAGCCAAAGTCAACTACTATCAAACCGTCTTAACCTCCTCCTGGGGCTCTGCCCGAGCCTTCTGGGATAACATTAAGGAGTTAAACGGGAAGATCCGCTCCCCTCCTCCCTCTCAGATGGTTATTAATGGCACAATTAATACTGACCTATCTCGTGTTGCTGACTGCCTCAACACAACTTTCTCAGACCTTAGTGCAGTCCTTCCTACTCCCTTCTCTGACCCTGTCCCTATAACCAACCTCCCAGCTGCTTCGCACCCCCCTTTTCTCTTCAAGGCTATCTCCCCCCAAGATGCTAAACCACTCCTCCTAAAAACCCTCACCTCCCACAACCCGAGCAGTGACCCCCTTGACTCTAGGATACTCCACCTGACACTGGATGTTATGCAGCCCCCCTCACTGACCTACTTAATTGCTCCCTGTGCCTCAGCCAGTTCCCGAGTGCATGGAAACAGGCAGAAATCACCCCTATCCATAAAAATGGAGACCGCACAATACCAAACAACTATAGACCTATCTCCATCCTCCCCCCCTCAAAAACTCTGGAGAAAATAGTGTCCACACAACTTGTGGATTACCTATCCAACTACAACATACTTTGCCCAGAGCAGCACAGCTTCCGCTCTGGTCACAGCACCACCACAGCCCTACTGGAATTTTCCCACCAAATACACTCTGCACTAGATGCAGGGGAGATTGCTGGGGCAGCGTTCATAGACCTATCTAAGGCCTTCGACACTGTGAGTCACCCATTAATGCTTGACACCCTCCGCCAGCTGGGTCTCTCATCTGGCCCTCTGGCCTGGTTCTCCAGCTACCTCAGGAATAGATCCCAATGGTTTAAATTAAATGGAACCCTATCTACTGTACTGCCTGTATGCTCTGGGGTCCCACAAGGCTCCATCCTGGGCCCCACATTATTCAGTCTCTTTTTAAACACCCTTCCCAGCTCCTGTACAGGCAAACTGCTTCTTTATGCAGACGATGCAGTCCTAGTCACCTCGCACCCCGACCCACTCACCCTCCAGAGCTCTCTGCAACTCTCCTTCAGCCAAGCTGAAAAATGGTTCCTCGACCATCACCTGGTTCTGAATCTCAAAAAGACAAAATCAATGATCTTTGCACACAGACAGAGTAACTCCAAAAATGCTCCCCTTTGCATCATTCCCAGCACCCTCCACCCCCTTGAGCAGGTATCAGCATACAAATACCTGGGCATCACCTTTGACTCGGCTCTCTCCTACCATGCCCATGTCAGTGCATTGTCCTCTGCCATGAATGCCCGGATTGGACTCCTATACCATCAAAAGACTGCCTCCCCTAGTTAGCCTACAGCTGGCTATCTCTTCCTCCATCCTGTCTCTGGTTGACTCACGGACTCCCCATCTATGCAGCCACTGACCCTACTGCCCTCACTAAAATACAGATCTCTATCAACAAAGCCTGCAGGCTCCTGACCGTGCCCCAGCAGAACTCACACATGCCAGCTCTACTCCACCTCAAACATACTCAATTTTGAAGAACACCTGCAATACCACACCTGTATACTGGCAAAAAAGGCTCTACTTGGGTTATGCCCCTCAGGAGTCGCTACACCGCTTCCATGGGCCTCCCACTAGATCGCCACCCGTAATACCAACAAAGCCACCTTCCAGGTGCCCAGAGCCAGGACCTCACTTGCACAAAGGTCCTTCCACCACAGAGCACCATCCTGGTACAACTCCCTCCCCATGCACATCACAAACATCCCCAAAATTGGCCCTTCAAAACCACACTCATAAACACCTCCGCAGTGTGGCTAGTAGTTGCCTGTCCTAGGGCTATCGAGTGTGCCTTCAAATCCAACCTGTCCCTGTATGATTTATCCTTTTCATGAGCTCTTCTGCAACTTGGCTATATTTACTTACTCTTGAAATGCCTGTTATATATGCTATTTGTGTATCACCTGTGCTGTTCCTACTGTCTTGCTTCACAATTATGTTGTCTCTCCTCCCTTGCGACGAGGTGCCTTTGTAAATGAGTCTCTGACTCAAAGGTTTGTAAATCCAATATATGAATGAATGAATGAATGAATAAATAAATAAATAAATAAATAAATAAATAAATAAAATTTAAATAAATTCCTCCACGGACGCACACTGACGAAGTTGGCAGGGTAGAGAATTCCAAAGAGTCGTAGCAGCATACATAAAGGCATGAGCACCCAAAGATTTTAAAGAAACCCTCAGAATCTCTAGCAACCCCTCGTCCACCAAGCAGCGATTGCAAAGGGCAGTAGGGAACCAAAAGCTCTTTCAAGTAGTCTGGACCCTGTCCGTGTAGGGCTCTGTAAGTCAAAAGACCAACTTTAAAGGTGATCCACCACTGAATTGGCAGCCAGTGCAGATCACACAGCACCGGCAAAATATGACAGGCATTAGATGTACCTGTCAATAACCGGGCCGCAGTATTATGCACCAGCTGTAAGAGGCGGGTATCAACCCCAGGAAGCCCTAGATACAGGGAGCTGCAATAATCAAGGCATGAGGACACAAAGGCATGGACCAACATTGGCAAATCAAGGTGCTTAATCCTGGTGTTGTTCATAAGATGGTAAAAGGAAAGTTTTACACCTGCCGACACCTGTAAATGAAGTGTCAGCTCACTGTCAAAAATCACCCCCAGGTTCTGCACCCATTCAGAGGTAGGGAGTTGGACACCTCCCAGAAATAAACCTGAGGGAAGACCAACTCCCACTCCCTCTGCCCTATGACCCAGGTCCACAACCATTACCTCCGTCTTCTCAGAGTTCAACTTCAGCCAGCTTGAATTCATCCAGCACTGGATTTCAGTGAGGCGGCTATTAAAGACTGAGAGAGCTCTATCCTGGTTGGGTGCAAAAGATAGGTAGAGCTGGGTATCATCTGCATAGCAGTGAAACTTCAGCCCATACCTTCTTACAATGTCTCTGAGGGGCAGCATATACACTGCGAACAACATGGGGAACAACACTGAGCCCATGGGAACCCCACATGACAGAGAGACTGGGTGGGAATAATTTATCCCCAACACCACTCTCTGAGTTCTGTCAGTGAAGAAAGCTCTAAATCATCTGAGGGCTGTACCTGACAGGCCACAGATGAATTCCAGGCATGCGAGAAGTACCCCATGGTCCACCGTGTCAAAGGCTTATGAGAGATCATGAAGAATGAGGATGGAACAATTCTTCTGATCTCTAGCCATCAGGAGATCATTGAGCACCCGAACCAGTGCTGTCTTGGTACTATGCCTCTTTCGAAAACCAGACTGGAGTGGTTCATAGATGTCATGGATGGTTAAATGGTTTTCCAATTGTGCAGTCACTACTTTCTCAATAATCTTCCCAAAAAATGGGAGATTAGAGATTGGTCTGTCATTAGCAAAGCAGCCTGTGTCAAGGAATCTTTCTTCAGGAGTGGTGTACCACACCTCCTTCAGGGAGCTAGGAAACTCACCCATATCCAGGAGCACCAGACTCTGTACTAGGATAGGGCCAATGATATCAAGACAACCCTTTACCAAGGAAGTCGGGCCTGGATCAACTACAGCAAGTAGGAGCATACTATGGACAGTCCTCATGACATCAATGAACTCAGGCCAGACAAATGAACTCCAGGAGTGACCAGAGGATGCGACCAAATGCTGATCAGTAGCTTCTCCGTTATTGCGCACATTGCATGCTGTTGAATATTGCACTGTGCATGTTATTCATGGTTCCGCCCCCTACAGTTGCGCATGCATTCATTACTGTTGTGCTGTGGCTCATTGCTTGTTGCACTGCGCAGCTGCCTCCTGCTGAATATCGTACAATGGTGTATTTCCACACTTGTGCTGGTGCATCCCTATTGCGCATGGTGCACTGCTCTGAATATCCCACCCTGAGTGTCCAAAAAGAGTTCACTGGTGTTTATGTACAGTATGTCCAGTGCCGTACCTTGCGATCCTCGGCAAGTCATCCCCTTGACATCCCTCGTGTTCCCTCGTGTTTGCACCAACCAAGGCAAGCGCTCCTTTCAGTATGCCGCTCCCTACTTATGGAATGCCCTCCCAGCAAGTCTGATTGACAAGCCTACTCTCCTAGGGTTTAAGTCAGGCCTCAAAGTGTACCTTCTGGAACTTAGTCTCTGTGATTGTAATCGCTAGCCCCCTGCCCGGGCCAGTTGTCATGGTATCACTAACTTAGCCACGTCTACGTCTCCCATGAATCTCTTAAGCAAAATTGTTAAATGTACTGTGCACCTGTTTAATACTTTGTGAACCTTGTGATGCCTGCTGTCTCTGTGTTAAATGTTTGATACTAATTCCTAATATGTATCAGCTGCAAATACTGTATATTATACCTATGTATGTAATTTACTGTAACTAATTCTGGGTCACCCCTGAAAAAGGGATCTCTGGTCTCAGTAGGCTTACCCTGCTACCAAAATCTAAATAAGTAAATAAATGTGTGCATGGGCAGCAGAAAAATAGGAAATTAAGCATTACTGTAGGGTGATGTAGATAGCCAGCTCTGAGTGCTTGAGTGCTGTATTAATTTTTTTTATTACATATAAAATATGTGCTGGGAAGGTCAGTTGGAGGAAAACTTCTGTCTTACTGGAACTGACACATCAAAACCCCCCAGGGATAAGTTGAAAGGACAGGAGGTATTTTAAACTGCAGAGATCTGGGGTGCAATTACCTTGTCAATTTGCTTTCATCCCAGTAAATAAGATTAGCCATTCATAATGCCCTCAGGGAGATCCTCTGACTTGCATAGTTGCCAGGAAGGACTTGTGGGGAGGGGTGTCGGAGAGAGGCCAGAATGGACATTGAAGAGGTTTGATGTCTGAGCCAGGGAGGACCCAGACAAATTTGGAAGGTCTAATATACATTTCCCGGGGAACCCGTGAATTTCACCAAAGAGACCTTTGAGGTGTAGATTCCAAGGCCCAGACGAGATTAAAGAGGCAAATACCCTTCTGCTTTGAATACAGTGACTTAGATCAAAGAAACTTTTGAGATGTATGTGTAGCAGAGCACAAACCAGTTCTGACCAGCTAACCTGAGGAGAGGAAATTGAGTATGTCACTTATCATTTTTTTAATCATGTTGGGACATCCTGTGCTTTAAAATATAACTTTTAATACTCCAAGGCGGAGTTTAATGGCATCACAGAGAAGGCTGGTTCAGAACTGGGTTTAATTGCTGAGAACCTTGACAGAGACACACAAGACAATTTACTGACTGAGAGAAGAGAGACCCTCAAAGCACTGAAAGAAAGTAAGCATTAGACAAGATTAGTCTGAAGTCATAAATTGTAGGAACTATACTTTTTACCTGTTTGTTTTAAGGCTATATGTGTTGGGATATATATATATATTTGTTCTGTAATTATTGTTCTGTTTTGATATTTTTAAAGTAAAGATATTTTTTTTTTTACAAACAAAACTGCATGGAGTGCCTTGACATTACTTTTTATTTTAAGTGGAGCTTTTAAAGGTTATAGTAACACTGTGTATGAGCTTATTATATACCAAACTGGGAAATGGTAGAGTTCTCTAAAGTCTTGCATAGAGTTCTAAGGGTTCATTTGAAAGACCTGGTTGGGTGCCCATAGGCAAAGATATCTGGCCCCCGAAGACAGAATTATCTGAGTCTGATAATTGAGTATGCTAACAAGAGGTTATCAGTTTGAATCCCTCCAGGGCTTGAGACTAAGGCAACTTGAACCCACAAAACAGACAAGAGGGTTACCTTATCTGTTCACTGTACACAAATCATACGCTCAGAGGTTGGCACTTTGGGAGTAGAGGTTGACCGGCTGAGTGAGTTTGTGACATATAGTTCTGCCTGCATTTCCTGTCAGCATGAATTTATCCACATTTTCCAGTAAGTTGGAGAACATACAGTGCTGCTTAAACATTCTCTCTGTAACTGAAGACACGTTCTTGCTTATAAATGATGCAAACAACATAATTGTGTTCTCTGAATGTAGAGGAGTTGTGTGTTAAACAGCATATAACCACTAGGTCACCCTTGATGCCATTATTTTACTTTTTGGAGCATTTCTTGACCCCTCCTGTTTGCAGAATGCTTTGAGTGGGAGAATAGCAAGGCCTCAGCATAATAAGAGGTAGTTGTCAGGGCAGAGGTATGGAGATTAATGTGTGTGTGCCATGACCATTCTTGTTTTTTCTCCCTTTACCTGATTTTCTAATGCTGTCCACTGTACATTTTAGGCACTCCTCCAGTATATGTAGAGGTACGAGGCTGCAGGTCGAATATATTACTCAGCACATGCCTGGGGACTGCCTATTGAATGTAGCACATTTGAATGTGTTATTGCATTTATACTATGGCCTGGTATAAAAAAATGGATTTCACTTAACAAACAGCTTTGAAAAATAAGAAAAAAAAACCAAAAAAAAACAGCTGTTTCAACATACTTTTTATACTGCCATCTTACTCTAAATAACTTTGTCACATGGCTTTGAGAGGTTTAAAATGTCAGCATGAGGTTTGACTGTGACGCTCCTCTCTGTCTCTCTGTCTCTCTCTAGCTCGCTCTCTCTCTCTCTCTCTCTCTCTCTGTCAAAACACATTTCAGTGGAAGTTGAGTATAACCACTTACTGTATGTGGAAGTGAAAAGGGGATCGATGTGCCCATATTTTAAATTGCATGCCATGATGCAGTGGTGGATGGGGGCAGACATGTGCAAAAAAAAAAAATTCTAGTGGTGGAAATTCAGTGAAAGTCGGATTTTCTCTTCTGCAAAAGTTTGGAAATAATTTTGTCAGCTTTTGTGGAAATGATGCTGAAAAACTGCAGAATAAATGTAAGACCTGCAGGTTAATGTATTAAACTGTGGGGAAAAAATTCCACAAAACTGATCACTGTCAGTGTTCAGCTCTCTGCCCTCCCCCCACAGTTTAATTCATTAACCCTGCCCCCCTCGCCAATTGCTGTCCCTTGGCCCCTTGTGCCCCACCCGCTGATTGCCAGCCTCATATCGCCACTCCATATAAAAAATAATATGCTCATTCCCTAGTGGCACCCCCACCCACCAGTCGCTGGCCCCATATAAAAAAAATTAGTGTCCATCCAGTCTCCCCACCCGACCACCGATTGCCCCTCCATATCAAAAATAAAATATCCTCACTCCCTGGTGTCTAGTGCCCCCCACCCGCTGATTGCTGGCCCCATAGAAAAATAAAATGTTAGTGTCCAGCAGACAGTCCACCTCCCCCCCACCCGTTGATCACCCCATCCATATAAAAAATATTAACATTGTGTCCTCATTCCCTGGTGTCTAGTGGATCCCCTCACCCTGGCAGGTAATCCATCACCACCCCACTCTCTCCCATCCCAACCTCAAGTGGGCAACCAGCACAGCCCTCCTCTCTCCTCTGTGGCTGGCCACCCACTGAGCTAAATTAATGAGCACAAGCATGTACCAGCACATGCTCATTTATTCAGCTCAGTGGGTGGCCAGCCAGCAATGAGAGTAGTGCTGTGGTGGTCGCCACGGTAGGTTAGGATGGGGGAGGGGTGGTAATGGATTACTCTGTCAGGCTGGGAGTCCAAAGGACACCAGGGAATGAGGACAATATTAATATTTTTATATGAAGGAGTGATCAGCAGGTGGGAGGGAAGGGGACTGTCTGGTGGACACGAACATTTTATTTTTCTATGGGGCCAGCAATCGGTGTGTAGGGGGGTGCCACTAGACATCAGGGAGTGAGGGTATTTTATTTTTGATATGGAGGTGCAATTGGTGGGTGGGTGGGGGTACTGGATGGACACTATTTTTTTTTATATTGGGCCAGCGATTGGTGGGTGGGAGAGCCACTTGGGAATGAGCATATTATTTTTTATATGGAGTGGTGATACGGGGCCGACGATCAGCGTGGGGGGCCCAAAAAACTATGGGTCACCAGGGACCAGCGATTGGCAGGATGGGGGGGGGCTGTATCACTAATACATTAATGTGTGGATAGAATAAATTCCACAGTTTAATGTATTATTACATAGTTCAGCCCAAAAAATGCCATGGAAAACAATGAAAATCTGTGGAAATGGGCAGAAGTTTCCGATCTCACCATGGGTGAAAGTGCGACAACTTTTGCAGAATGTCCGAAATTCCACAAAAGTTCCACCAAGGTGGAATTCACAGGTTTTGCCCATGCCTGGATAGGGGTGAGAGGAGTTAGAGTCTAAAGGCTTGTTCACATGGCCAGTATTTACATCGGCACTGTGTGATTCGCTGTGGCCATGCTTGCTGAAACTCTGTGGATTAGCGTTCAGATGGCATGGCAAGGGGAGTGCTCTAGATGCTCCCATTGACTTTCCAGTGATTCAAAGAGTGTTCCACCCAGAAAGGGGGGTGTGGATGTGGGTCATGTTCACCTACTGTCATGCCACAGCTCAAGGATGAGTATTCCAACCCGATTGTAGCTTCTGGCTCTGTAAATAGAGCTGAATTTGAGAAAGTGCTTGTTATTGCAACTGAGGGCTAAATTGAAGGAAAAATAGTCTCAGAGTTGAGCCTAGTCACTGGGCAGGTGCTTATGCATGTGCATATATACATGTCCAGTGCCAGGGCTCAACTCTGAGCCTGCGTTTTATTTAATTTTGAGCCCTTGGTTTGCAATAAAAAACACTTTTCTGAGTTCAGCTTTCTTTACAGAGCCAGAAAGGATGTTTAGCTGAACTCAGGTAGGAAAATGTACTAAATTATGGCCACTGTCAGCCACAATTGCAGGCTGGGAAAAGCCTGCCACAATGTTGTAAGTGGTACGGGTGGTTCAGATGGCAAAGTAAAACAATAAAAATGCCCGCACCACCATGTGATCCCAAGAAAAGAGGGATCATGGCTACAGTGAAACAGAACCCAAAATGGCCAAACTGTGGTGTTCAGACATACTCAGCTGTAATGATCTTGCTGCTGTGCACCTTCAATAACGCTGCAGAATTGACCGTGTGAATGAGTCTTAAAAAACCCTAATGTTGTTTTTCCTTATTTTTCACTGTTTAATAATAAAAAACCTAACTTGTGTTTTAAAATAGTTTGTTTTTGCACTGAGTTTTTTCTCTCTTTGAGATAAACAGCCATAGTATTCTTAGTAGGTGTAGCTCTGTCATCACACACATTTAGATAGATATACTATTTAGTAGCTGCAGTTATATCATTGTAAACATTTTCCAGTCATGTTGCAGATTTCATGAATGGCCTACATTGCATCATCACACACATCATGTTGGAACTGTAGTGGAGTTCTCGAGTAGTCCCCCGTAGCTGCATTACCATGCACACATTATTCTGGAGGACCCATAGCAGACTTCATGAGTGGACAATAACAACTGCATTCTAGGGGTAACCCCAAAAACCCATTTGTGATGTAATATGACTTTGATCATTTAATATGACCATGAAAAGGTGTCAACTAAGGTAGTCTCAATGTTTTGGCACAATTTTTGTCAGATTAGCCAAGTTATGGGTATATAACATTTTTTATGTGAAAAATAAGTTCCCCCTGCATGCACAATGTGTAACGTGATGTGACTTTTCTTGGTTGAGAAAGTGAAAAGGGGTTCCTTTGGCTATCCATCTGTTAGCCCCTGAGTACCGGTCAGTTTGTACTGTCAAAGCGAATTTGTTAGAACTGCAAATAAGGACTGTGCTTTTGGTGTCTCTTGAAACAACATTTGGACTGATGCTGCATGTATTCCAGCCAGGTTGCTGTACAGCACCATCCTCTTGCACAAAAATAAAAAGGAAGCACATGTTTGGACTCAAGGTACTTGTTTGTTCTATTTTTTAACAAAAAGGGCTGTTTGAAGTAGATTGAAGCTCTATAGGTCTATAGCAAGTGCCACTTCCCACTTGTACAACAAAGTACAATTTGTAGAACTTATTTATTTGCCTGTGGGCCCTAGCTAAGCATGAGCAATGTCCCACACATTGTCCCAGGCCTGTGTGCTGCAGCCTAGTGTCTCACAACATACCATACGAGTGCAGTCTTTGTCATGTGGTGTAACTGTATTCCTTGTACTATGTTATTTATTTATAATGTTAAAAACATATTGTATGTTTGAAATCTGAATTGTGTTTAGGCATTGAATTCGGTGGGTTCACAGGGTGGAACATGGGTGAGCGGAATTAGGGTTCAAAAAATAAAACTTAACTTTGCATTTTGATACTTTAGACACTTTAAAAAGAAACCATAACTTGCACATTAAAGTAGTTTTATGCAATGAATACAAATATATTATACTGGCACGTTAGTGCCAGTATGGTTAGGGTTGACTGAGAGTTTCTATGTTAAACCCCTAACTGTGCACCTTAATAGCTTTTGGTGGTGTGCTTGACGAAATTTCCCAAATCTGGCATGTGTTCTCTAGGAGGCAAGGTCTCAACATGTGGAAAGTCTGTGATGTAAGCCTGTGCAGTTTCTGCGATCCACATATGTTGTATTTATATTAAAGGTTCAATTTTTTCTTATACGTAGTACTTATTTTTTGCTCTCACCTGCAGCCTAGATGGAACTGAAGTTTTTACTTAAACTTTCAGTGTAGAAGCAACCAGTACTAAGGCAGTGCCATTCAAATGTTACGAGAAGTATATTAAACAGTTCCAGAGTTTTAAGGATGTACAGTGGTAGAGTCGTACCAGAGATGCCCAGGTACTGAAGTACTACTGAGGGTACACTGAGGCAGAATCACATTACAGCCAGCACAAACTGTAACAGGAGTGATGGCCACCATCTGTGTTTTTCTCCCAAACTGAGAAAGCATGGAAAATACATAAATATTATTTATTTCTAAAAAACAAACACCTGAAGCAAGTTAAACAGGACCCTTTTATCTATATTCAGTATTTGTTTTGTGTTTTAAAATGTCTACAGCTGGCCCATTGGCACAATAATGCTACTGCTCATGATACTGGTGACCTGAGTTCAGAAGTGAGCTTGGGGCATTGGAGGGCTAGCCAGAGGGAGGAGAATCGAGTGTCCAGAGAACTGCTGTCCTCCTCTGTGGGAGGGGGGGAGGGTTTGCAGAGCTGGGGTCTGCCTGGCTCCTAGCAGCAGCTGGGGGAAAGGCACTCAGGACTGCCTAGAAAGGCAGGAAGGGCAGGGATGATGCCAATGTGTGATGCACATGAGCGCACAGTGCACACCTTTGCATCACTGCATGCCATGCCACTTAGGAGGAAAAACAGAGAAAAACACCTACCAGGGCAAGATGTCGCTCCGATACCAGCAAGCACTGTGCCCAACTTGCTGGGCTAACCAGCATGGAATACTGGATTTGTTTCCTGACAGGGTTTGGGGGACCCCATCGAACCTACTGGGAGGGCAAGCCCTGGGGGTACCGGCTGGCAGCTAAGTCCCAGTCAACATGAGAGTGATGGAGCTGGGGTGGCCAGGGCAGAGTGAGTCCATCTGGTAGGGAGCTAAAAAGAGAGCATACAAAAATTTCCAGAAATACCTTTTCTGGCACCCCATTATCCAGTGTACCCAGCTTAGTGAGAAGAGCTGTTCACCTGTGTTCTCTGTATGACAATAGCCGGACTTTCTTTACTTGTGAAGCTGCAGCTGAAGTTATGCTGCCGGCTTCTGTTGCAGTAGGTAGCTGGCACTGGTGATTTCTCTCATCCATCTATCTATCTATCTATCTATCTATCTATCTATCTATATGTTTGTTTATTTCCTCCTCCCTCCCAGTTCAGCCATTCCTCCATCTTTATGCCCCTATGCCCTTGTTATTGTAAAAGTGTACCAGGTGACCACCCCCTGTACCATTTGCTCACCTCTTCCCTCCAGGTTGCTTGCCCCTCCCAATTCATAGATGTAAAATACTAAGCAGAGTGGGATGACCACCCTGGTACTACTTCTCCTCTTGTCTCCCTCCCCTCCCCTCCAGGTCACCCACCCACCTTTCCCAAAATACCATTGTTGACACAAGAATGCCCACTGCTGGTGCCTCTGAGATCATTCTGACACTGGGTGCCCAATACCCAGTGTGACTTGCGATCCCCAGAATAAAATACCCTTCACTGATCTTTTCTTTTTTTCAATAAAACCTGTAAAAAGAAAATGATACATCAACAACCTCACCCATCCAGAATCCCACCATCCAACCCCCGATCCCCAATGCTGCACCCATTACCACACCCACACCACATGCCTATACTCATCTAAACTGTCTCACTTCATAGTTCCACAACTGTGAGATGATTAAAATAAGGTAAGTCTGATATAATGTTATTCAATGGAGTTTGAATTTTACTCATGATCTAATCATTTTTGTAATATTTTTACACCAAATTTTCAACATGGCCTTTTTGAGACCCCACCTCATTAACAGGGGTGGTGACATTTTTCAAATCTGTCCTGAAAGGTGATTTCATGGTCACTGTGTGAAATCACCTTTTGGGTGGGATTTTAAAATTTTCATCTACTGGGTTCATGAGGTGAGGTCATAAGAAGGCTATGCTGAAACTCTGATGTAAAAATGTAGTAAAAGGAAGTTATGAGTGAACATTGAAATATTTCAATTTTCTGTCATAACTTTGCTAATTTGTAAAATTTTTCCATCAAACTTTCAACATAGCCTTTTTGTAATCTCACCTCATGAACACAGCAGTTGAAAGTTTTCAAATACGTGCTGAAAGGTGATTTCACAGTTGTTGCATGAAATCATGTTTTGGGTGGGATCTGAGAATTTTCATCGGGTTCATGAGCTGGGGTCATTAGAAGGCTATTTTGAAACTTTTGTGTAAAAATATGGTAAGGCAGCTCCATGGTAGTGGATGATAGGGGATCACCTGGCATGCTGGTGACATGGGTTCATGCCTGAGTCAGGGACAAAAGGAGTGCAGGCCAGTGGGGAGGGTTTCTAGCATCCATGGAACACTTTCCTCCCTGTGGGGAGGAGTTGGAGCCTGTGTTGCTCTGGTGTGGCTCCTTGTGGTCTGTTGTGGTGGTGCACCTTGCAGCATGGGTGACTATACATTGCAGTGCATTAATCAGGATGCCACAAGCATGCAGTCATCTTCATGAGGGAGGGTGAGAGGGAGAAAACTTAAAAATGCCCACTTGGCTGGCTGGAAGATGGCAGCTGGTCCCCTCACCCACCACAAAGCCTAGGAGTGCCCATGCCTATTCCACCTATGTAACCTAGTGAATTCTCCATGTATTTAGGCAAGCATGCTCTTCCCTGGTGCCTTGTACAGGGGGGAGCCCCCATGAAGGGAAATGTTGGGCAAACTGGGGGCCATAGGTACAGGATGGTGGGATGGCAGGGGGAGGTACCTGATGGGTCAGGGTGGTTCTAAGTGGCCTGAAGCAGTGGCTTACTGGGAGGCTGAAGGGATCATAAACAAATAACACACACAAATAAAACATGGTAAAATTACCAAGTTATGCGTGAACATTGACATATTTTATTATGCTTGCATAACATCATTAGTTTTTAATATTTTGACTCAAAACTTTCAGCACAGCCATTTTTTCACACCGCCTGATAAACAGGACAGATGTCATTTTTGAAATCCTAGATGAGACTTTTTCTCGCACTTGTGATGCAAAATGACATTTTGGCCTATATACTATACATGACACATATCATGTTTATAAGGGGGAGTCATAAAATGACTAGCTTGAAAATTTGGGGTCAAAATTAAAAAAAAAATATCAAGAAACATTATGTGTAGTGCCAGCCTTTACCTTATTGGGAAGTGCTTTGTGATCCCATGCTAGAGAGAGGAATTCATGGGTGAGCTCAGTGAGCAAGCTGGGTGGGACAAGGGTGAGGGGACATCACTGTTATGGGACACCACCCCCTCGACCGGGGAAAGAAAGGTGCATGGTTGCCCTCACTGGCATAGGTACTGTACAGTGAAGAGAAATTTCCTCTTGGTATAGGGCCCTGCACCTCTGCACCTAATGGTGTCAGAGAGCCCTGTACATTGGCTGAGAGATGGACCCTACACTGGATGTCTGTATCTGCGGCTACATGGAACTGCAGGGCCCAGGGGACCCTGTATTTCTGCAGCCCGCCAGACAGACCCATGAATTCTTGACCTCCATTGCTACATGGATGTACAAGGCCCAAAGGGCCCTGCACTTCCATAGGCAAATGGAGTGTACTCTTGGTACAGGGCCAAGAGATCCTAGCCCAATCTGCATCTGTTCATAAGGAAACAAATCCACTGATTATACATCTTCAAATCTGGAAACCTGGGTTTTAATCCCTTCAGCCCCACTTGCATACTGTGTGACCCTAAGCAAGTCACTTAACTTCTTTGTGCTCCCATGTCACACCTGGAAACAAGCTCCTGCTTAGTGTATCTTTCCTGGTTAAACAATTTTCCCTTTCCTATCTCAAAAAGAAGGGAAATTCATCGCACAAAAAAACTGCATAAATGCACCACTTAGGGTTTAACTTAATGTCACAAAAGTATGGAAATGTGGTGTTAGGGTTTCAAACCCTAACTCCTCATCACCCTAAGGCATCAAAAGGCAAGATCACACAAGTAATCAAAGACAGCCATCATGGTGCACTGGTGCATCCATCACAAGGACAACACAAGCCCGGCTGGCGCAGGCAACTGTGGTACAGGCTGCATCTGAAACTTGGAAATGGTGCACAGTGTGGTGCAAGGTGTCCTTTGTGCCTAACCTTATTGACACAAGAATTGTGTGTCATTTTTGGAAATCAGGCCCAATGTATCAAGCTCCAAAGGTGACCAAGTTGGGAGCAGAGAAGTAGTTTCAAAAAAGTATACAAACAAAATTGCCCAATTCTGAGCCCCTATATGTTCAAAATTTCTCATCCAAGTGTCATGAAACTTGTATCTCTTTAGGACCCCTTTCAAAAAGTAAGCATGCCAATTTGGAAGGCTCTGGTGGCATGACTGAATGAGTTATAACCAAATAAAGCATTCCACAAAATTAATGAAATGCCTCAAACTTTTGTGAAATTCTCTCAGTTCAATGAAAATTCTGTGAAAGTGGGATTGGTTAATTTTACCCAGTCCTACCCACAAGGGTGGCATGAAAAACCCTCACAGTTTACTACAGACATCAGTGGGATTGAACACAGTGACCTGCAGATGCAGAAGCAGGATTGGCAACAGATGCATGTTCAACAAATGTAGGATTTGATAGAGTTCATATTAGGACTAGACATGACTTTTTTGCCCAAACTGAGTGAAGTGAACTTGCAGAGAGAGAGAGAGAGAGAGAGAGAGACAGGGGAGAGAGGGAGAGAGAGAGAGAGAGAGAGAGAGAGAGAGAGAGAGAGGGAATGAGCTCAGTTTCAAAGACATTACTCGTGTTCTGAGAAAAGAATGGGATGACAGCCGAGTATTCTAAAATCAGCTAAATACCCAATTGCTTTTGTGGGACTGGAATATACTCAAACAAAAAAGGAGATGAGAAAGCACACATTTGTGGGAAATGCTGGAGGTGTTTGTTACCACTGCTGCTCTATAAGTTGTGTTTAATCCTCTTTATATGCTACTTGCAAAATAAAAATTCACTTTGAGCTATATGCTTATGTCTCCTATGCTTGGTGGGCATTTGGAGCTAGGATTGTTTGTTGTTGTCAGTGTTTTATTTTTGTTTTGTTGTTTTGTTTATATACCTCTGCCATACCAAATAAGCAGCAATAATCGGAGAGACCGAGAGATCTTCTTTTTTAACATGAAAGATTGTTATTGTATTTTCAGAAGAACGTCATATATAGGACCAAACCTGCAGAGTATTGGGTATCATCCAACATTACAGGTTTGCAAGACTACATTCCATAACAGCACATATGGGTTACTTAACATTCTTATATTCCATGGTGAGGGAGAGCTTTTCTAACCAGAATTGTTGCCAGTGCACCCATGGAGCTTGGGTGCACTGATTGTCTCAGTCTAGAGCCAGACAGTAGTAATGTCAGCAATGCTGCTATTGATGACTGATTACTTCACTCAGTATGCTCAAGATTTTCCAACAAAAAACCAAAAGGTGAGCACCTTTGCAAAAGTTTTAGTCAAGACATTGTTTGTGCACTCTGGAACCCCAAATGGATTCACTTGGACTAAGGATGAGATTTTACAAGATACTCATACAGGAACTATTCTCTGTGTGAAGCACAAAAATTTAGAACTGTGCTCTACCACTTACAAAGTGACTGTCAGCCTGAACAGTTTAATCAACTATGTCAAACATACTGGGAATGTTGAACCTCAACCAGAAAGTCTGATAGCGCCAACAAGTCACCCCTGAAAAAGGGACTGTACGATCTCAGTGGGCCTACCCAGTTATCAAAATCCAAAATAAATAAATAAAAAGTTAGTACAATTATACCAAAACTGAAGCAACACGATTTTCTTCCTACTACTTAATGTTCATGTAAGAAGCCAGCCTGGCAGTTGAATTTGGCTTCAGATTTTGCTGATGGAGCCTGGCCAGTGACTTAGCAGTACATGCAAAGAGTAAAAGACCCATTGACTGCCACCTATAGGTTGGCATTGGACACCACAACAATGTAAAATCAGACCAACAAAGAATGCTATGACAGGGCAATCAGAGCTTAGGAACTGTTGCCTGGAGATAGAAGTCTCTTGAAGAGTGGCTAAAGCCATTAAGATAACTTTCACAAAACATAGTATTTAGACACAGTCCAGCTTATATTTCACACTAGTTATGTATCCCTCCTCATTATTTATTACTGAGGTAATTTGCATGAAAATAGGATCTTTGGTCCTGAAGAGTGTTATCAATTCCTGTTGCTTTATTCCCACCTGGTGTCATAATGCATTGCCTGTGACATCACAGCTACTCCCATGGCAACAGATTGTGATGTCACAACAGAGGATTATGACATGAAGTTAGGAGTCGGTTATAGAGGTAGATGAACTCTAAGGAAAAAGATCATGTATTCATGCAAATTTCTTTAGTAATAAGTAATGAAGAGGAGAAATCTATAGAATATATGTATGGTATGCAAGCTGAATCATCCCTAAATATTATGTTTTTAAAAGTTTCTTTGAGACATCAGTAGCTCTTTAAGGAAGCTAGGCTGCCTAGCAATCATAAGATCACTAACCACTGGAGTGATAGCCCCTATGTGTTAACCAGAGCAACTTGGAAATCTGCTTGTACACACCTTACAGCCAGAAAGATGTTCCATGGCAATCCATATACATTGTCTGTTGCTGTTGGACCTGAGTCAGAGCCACCGAAAGCACCAGACACTAGAGCTACTACTTACAGATGTCAAGCAAAGCAGCTAACAGTTCTATACCAAATCTAATACTCATGGACGAGAATGAGATCAGAACAGTTCAGATGAAGAACCAGAGAGGATGATATACTATACAGCACGGGGTCATAATGTCGTAAGACATTATGCCACATGGCAAAATCACTCTGACAATACAGCGCAACATTGCCATGTGGCATAATTCTTTTTTCTATGGGGGGCTCCACCCCACACACCCCTTTTATGGGGGGCTGCACCCCTCAGACTCCCCCACTAAAGATTCTCAACTCTGGGGGGGTCCAAGTCAGGGAGCGCACAAATTGCGATGAAAAAAATGTCAGGGACCGGGAATCAAACCCGGTCCCAGACACAGTACCTGGGTTCCTGCTGCTGTGGCTCAGTCCAGTGAGCCACAGCAGCTGCTCAGCAGAACCCACTCCCAGCAGAGGTCTTATCCTCTGCCTGGGAGTCTGTGAATGGTGCAATACTGCATACAGCAGTATACATGGTATTGCACCATTCGCTGTCCTGGACAGTGCTCTTTCGGGTTAGCTATAATGTCGTATGCTATTAAGTGTACAATATTATGACCCAGTAGGTACTATACTACCACAGATCTTTCTAGTCTTTTGGTTGGTATAACAATACCCCTAAATGAAATGCCTCATGAGAGGTCTAATCCAACTAAGATTCAATTGGATACAGCACTGTTTGTGCCTTCGGATACAGGGCAGGTACCTAAACATACTGCTGTACAGAAGATCAGTAGGTAAATTCAAGACACAAAGGATATTATGGAACCCATTTTCAGTGAGGATACTCCTTCGTGGGTAGGTAGACAAGGAACATGGACCCAGATTCTGTGGAAGAAGTAATCATTCCACCTTGTTGTTCTGAGAGACAGTATAAACCAAGCCTTCTAATATATGACTCTCCTGTTGCCTCCACTAACTTGCCCCTGCATGTAGGACATAGACCTATTTATATAAACCCCATGTCACTGCTCCATTTAACCTTTGTTATTGCCACTAAATGATGCAGTAATATGGGTTACTTGTTTTACCAAACTGCTAGATAAGGAACTAGTTGTCTAGACAAGATGTCAGTACTGTTGTGACCTGTGCGTTCCAGGGTTACTATTGCATTGTTTGTTTGTTTATTAAAGAATAACCATTGAGCATCTGCTCATTCATAATGGTGACCTTATTGCAAGTACAAAATTACAAGTTACAATTACAAATATAAATAAATATATAACAATTTCATCAACAATACATCATGCATCAATAACATTCACAAACATGGTCGAATGAGGACAAATACCATTTTAACATAGACACAGAAGGTGATGGCATATCTGACTTATGAAAGTCATGTGGAAGTCTATTCCAAAACAAAGAAAGAAATTGGCTAAAAATTGAAGAGAATGTTTAGTTTTAGTAATTGATACAGATAGTTCTCGAACAGAAGCATTTCTCAATGACTGAGCAATAGATCTAAATGATAATTTATTACACAAATAATCAGGAACAAGACCCAAACCACATTTATATGCAAATACATATCTATGATTGTCCCTTTTTTGTTTTAATGATACCCAACCCAATAATTTATACATAACACAATGATGAACATCCATTGGACATTTCAATATCAAATGAGCCAAATGGTTATAAAGTACATTTAATTGATGAAGATGTTCCAAAGTCTCACCAGCATACAAAATATTGGCATAATCAAATAATGGAAGTATTTGTGCAGTAATTATAGTTTTCATAGTAACCGAATCCAAACAATATTTATGTTTAAATAGGAAACCTATCTTCTTACCAATTTGCATAACCAGTTTTTCCATATGAACATCCCTGAACCATACTGATGAAGCCAAAACCCTGAATACTTATATTATTCAATATTGTCTATTGCAACTCCAGAATTGTCAGATATTACCATCCTATAACCTAATTTTATTTTGGAAGCAGGTCCAAACAGCATGGACTTTGTCTTCATTATATTTAAGTTTAATTTAGAATCTAAGAAAAAGTTTTGCAGTGCATCAAAATTACTTTGCAAAACAGTCTGAATTTGCAAAACCGAAGAATGAGAAAAATAAACAATAATGTTGTCAGCATATAAATGATAATTAATTGCACCCAAAATGTTACCAAGATCTTTTAAATATGACAAAAAAAGAAGTGGTCCCAGGACAGAGCCCTGTGGGACACCACTTACTACCATTAAAGAAGTGGATTCTTGATGACCAGTAGCAGTAAATTGTCTTCCATTACTCAAATAAGAGTAAAAACAAGTCATAACATCATTACCCAAACCCACCTCAGCTAATCATGATAATAATATTTGGTGGTCAACCATATGGCAAGGCCTTGGACAGATCAATCAGTATAGCTCAAGTAAATTGATATAAATCATTAGCCCTACCAATATTGTCCAATACCTTTGACATGGAGAATACCATCCCATGAAGTTTATAGAATCCTGCTTGAAACTGATCAAAAAGATTATTACCCTGCACATAATCTATCAATTGTCTAGCCAGGAGACTTTCAAAAAGCTTACTGACAAGAGGAAGGAGGGAAATAGGTCTGTAATTGGAAAGGTGACCAGAATTGCCCCCTTTAAATAACAGAACAGCTCTAGCCAGCTTCCAGTCCTGAGGAAAATAACCAAAATGCAAAGACTGATTAAACAAATATGTCAAAGGTTTGGCAATATAAAATGCTGAGTATTTTAAGATACTGGAAGTCAAGCCATCTGTGCCACAACTTACACTAGATTTTAACTTCAGCAACAATTCAAGTGGCTCATAACTAGCAACTTCCTTAGAGCAAAACTTAGAAGAATTATCATTCAAAACATCCACTGGATGCAAATTATAATGGATTGTGTCACAAAAAACATTACCTGAATTAACAAAAATGTATTAAACCTGTCAGGTAAACACCCATCAGGGTCAACATTTCCATCTGGAGATAATTGAATTGTTTCTTTACATTTCAAATGCCCATTCAAGTCATTAATAAGTGATCAAAATCTCCTTGGGTTTTTGCAGATTCAGATGTTTCAGATTTAAAATATTTTCTCTTGGCTTCCCTAACCCCCACAACATATTTATTTCTACACTTCCTATAACTTTGCCAGTCAGTTGAAGTACCAGATAATCTAGAAATTTCCCAAGCCATATTTTTATCCCTTTTTAACATCACAAGTTTAGAACAAAACCAAACAGCTGACTTAAATTTTACCCTTTTGGTTTTCAAAGACATGTGTTTATTGCAAACCATCAAAAGTTCTTTCAAAAAATATCCCCAAGCTAAATCAAGATCTGGTATTAACTTCATACGTTCCCAGTAGACATTACTAAGGTCATCCAAAAAACTGAAATAATCAAATTTTATAAAATATCGAAATGTAATATATTTGGCAGGTCCTTTCACTCTATTAGTTCCTCTTAAACAATAAATAACATTATGATCACTAAAAAGATCAGCACATGTCCCATGCTCAACATAACAATGCAAGCTGTTAGTTAAAATTAAATCCAATAAGGAGGACTCAAGAGGGTTAACTACATTTATTCGTGCAGGTTCGTCAATCAATTGAGATAACCCCAGTTCAAGTGCAATAATTATCTAGAGAGTTTGTTAAATTTTAGCTGTATGCATGTTACTTGGCTCTGAGTTCAACCTTGATGCAGACATCAAGATCTCAGCAGGAAGAGAGTGTAACCCCACACAAGTGGGGCTCACCTGCTTTATTAATCATGGATTATTATAAGGCAAGGTTATATGAATACTTCTGATTGGTTGGCAGAATTCCAACAGGTCAACATTAACTCATGTTAACCTACCATGTACAGCCCTATCACAGAGTGTAGTTAACATAAAAATGGTGAAAAAGTCCCAGCAACTGATGAAAAATACACAGTATTAAATGGCTGCCTACATGCGGGCTGTAATCAGTTCAAAATGTCAGCCCCACAACCGTGTTTGTAAAAGTGCAGCTAGTGACCAGTGTGAGTAAAGTAAATCATCAGAAGAATCGTAACAGAATGAGCGTCAGGCGCCACGTCTCTCCGTACAACTCAGCATTTCACATCTGCAATCAACTGGCTGCCTGCTTACATGCCATCCTGAAAAAACTGACTAAAGAAACACATATTTAAATACTCTGAATGCAAAGACACAAAATGATCAACGCACAAATAATCGTAAAAGCGACCCGTAAAAAGAAAGCTATGTTAGAAATAGTATGTGCTCCATGACAAGTGCTCAGTATTAACATAAAAGCAAGTACTTGGACCAAATTTAGGCTAAATGGTGTCCAGAAATAATACACAACCTGTACTAATCCCAAGTGAGCAGTATGTGAAAAGAAATATTCGAGGTAGGTCAGCCAATCAAACTCTCACATCAGTTCGCACTGCTGCAAGCATGCTCACTTTAAAGAGCTCCAGGAGAAAAAAAAAAGATTTCAACCGTTGAAATGAATTACAAGCGTGAAAATAATCAAAGCATGCTGAACACCAAACAAAGTTACCATAACACAAAACATAACTGGCACCATACAACAATAAGATTCCATTTTACATTTTACCAGCTTACATAAGCGAATCGCGGGTTACAGACCACGGGTTGGTAATTGTCATAAAAAACAGCTATTTTTTTATAAAATAAATACTCAATTTTAAAAAAATAGCAAATCTTTCTACCAACTGCCCACACTTACTAGCACTTGTTCTAAGAAACACCACCAGCAATGTATTGACTGCCACCACACGTTCTGAGTTATGAATTACTCTAATTATCCGAGGAAGGACTATTTTACATTGAACCAACATAGATTTCTAAATTGAAAGTAAATAAATAAATGTAAATGAATTAAATACCACATGAACTTGTAATAATAGCAATAAGGCATGACCAGAGGTTAGATTAACAGTCAGTCACCCCACAGACTGTTAATCTAACCTCTGGTCATACCTTATTGCTTAATTCCTGTTATGTTGTTGTTAGTGGTGCTCCTCATGACCTCTTTGGGCTGTGGACTGCTGCAGTGGGGGTCATAGAGTAAGTATCGAGAAATGCTATGATACAATTATATCAAACTATAACACCACTGAAACACAGAAACATAGAATTTGTCAGCAGAAAAAGACTGCCTTGCCCACCAATGAGTTGGTGTTGTATTGTTTTCTAAAGCTGGCAATGCACTGGCAACTCACTTGCTTTGTTTTTCAAAACATAGCCAGCCCAAGAACAACTTTTATAAAACATTTTGCAGCTCAGCTGGAATGTATCTGCAGTTCTGTCGTAATGTTAAACAAACCACAGACCGACGGTTATTGCAAGGCTTTGTGCTATATCCAGCAACATTCACAGTATGCACCTCATTAAAAAATGCAGAAGCTGTTCATTGGTGTGACTGTTCAATGTGAATTGCAGTGTACTTCATCAGTGTGTCCTGTGCCTGGACTTGTGATTTCCATTATTTCACCAAATAGTTTTCTTGCCATTGATGGAGAGTGTGGTTGACGCTCACAAGGAGCAGGGAACTTTCCCCAAACTGCAGCCTGTTGAACTACACATTAACATTTGTTCACACAGGACATTTAATGTTGCACAAAGTAAGATTTGAAAGGCCAGTGCTCCTTTAAAATGACTTTGCAGGTTATGCATTTAAGACTGATAGCCACTATCTTCTGCACTTCTGAGCCCATTGATAGCTAGGGTCAGAAAATATCAAGCAACCAATTGGACCTCAAAGACAACTTCAGAGCTACCAGAAGCCTCATTGCCCACAGGAGGACTTCACTCATTTGCCTGGGTTCAAGAGACACATTCAGATGTTGAGGACAGGCCCTCTCCTGTGACTGACAACTAGGTCTATGTAAATACCATTTTCTGAATATTCAGCTGAACATTCAGTATTCGGCAGCCAAATATTTGGTATTCTGGTATTTGGTATCTGTGGCACATTTACAAACAAGCAAACAAAAAAAACATCCCCTATCCTCCTCCCCAGCCCAAAACTCAGTATGAAATGCAACCCGCATCCCCACCCTCTGTCAGTACCCCATTCCCACCCTCCTCCCAGCACCCACAAATTGTTTTTATTTATTTGGAAAGTAAAGAAAATCCCACAATGGGTGACAAGAACAACTCACCCATCTTCATGGCTGGCCGCCATCTTTACACTTCAAAGTGCTTGTTTGCATGAAAAGAAATCATACTATGTTCCTCTGCCATAAGAGTGCCCTGATCCCATCCTTCTTCCCTTCAGCACCCAATTCAATTGATGGAAGGCGACCGGTACAAGCCGCCCTCCCCCACAGCTGGCTGCCTCCTGATGAATGAAAGTGCTCATGCACTTCTGTCTATAACAGTAATAACAGCTGATCATGTGATCAGCTGGTTTTACAATTATGTAGAGAAGCACATTAACACTTTAATTTATCAGAAGGCAGCTTGCCATGAAGAAGAAAGATTGGCAAGGGGGGAACACTGGACACGAGGGAATGTTTATTTTTACATAGGGCCAGAGATCGATGATGGGGGACCACTAGACACCAGGGAAAATGCCTTTTACGCATCAGACTGGCAATCAGTGAGGCAGGGACCATTAGACACCAGGGAAAGTGTATTTTACACATCAAGCTGGCAATCAGCAAGGGGGATCACTAGATAACAGGGAATGTTTATTTTTACATTGGGCCAGCGATCCGGGGGGGGCACTAGACACCAAGGAAAGTGTCTTTTACACATCAGACAGGCGAGCAGCGGGGGGAACACTAGACACCAGGGGAAGTATCTTTTACATATCAGGCTGGCAATCAGCAAGGGGGGGATCACTAGATAACAGGGAATGTTTATTTTTACATTGGGCCAGTGATTCACAAGGGGGCGGCACTAGACACCAATGAAAGTGTCTTTTAGATATCAGACAGGCGATCAGCGGGGGAAACACTAGACACCAGGGAAAGTGTCTTTTACACATCAGGCTGGCAATCAGCAAGGAGGGGACCACTAGACATCAGGGAATGATCATTGTTTAACATTGCGTTGGTGAAGTTACCAACTTCACATGTTGTAAACTTCCCCTCTGAGACAAACTCTGGCAGTGGAGTTGCCAGTTTTGTATTTCATGGAGTTATCAGTTTTCCACGAATATGGATTTCACACGACAGATTAACTTCACAAAATGAGGCACATTTGTGAACTAACCCACACAGAAGACTGGTAAATAAGTTGGGTAACCTGTGAGTGGGTCTAAAAGTAGTAAAATGGGTATGAAGTTGGTTAAAAAACAGGAGTTAGAGGGTGGTGGTAAATGGAGTTCACTCTGAAGACACGAAGGGTAACCAGCGAGGTGCCACAGGGGTCAGTACTGGGCCCAGTCCACTTCAATATCTTTATTGGTGACAATACAGGAGGGCTGGAAGGGAAAGTATGCCTGTTCATGGATGACACAAATACCTGTAACAGAGTAGACACACCGGGGGGGATGGAAAAAATGAGAAGCGTTCAGAAAAAAATGGAAGACTGGTCAAGGGTATGGCAACTGGGCTTCAGTGGCAAAACTGCAAAATTATGCACATAGAGCTAAGAAACCCAAGGGCAATGTACAAATTGGGTGGAGAGGTATTGGCAACCACAAAACAAGAAATGGATCTGGGGGTCATCGTATCTGATAACCTGAAGGTAGCAAAGCAGTGTGATAATGCAGTGGGAAAAGCTAGCAGAAAGCTTGGGTGCATAGGGAGAGGTATTACCAGAAGAAAGAGGGAGGTAATGTTACCCCTTCATAGCTCGATGGTGAGACCCCACCTAGAGTACTGTGTCCAGTACTGGAGGCCCCATCTCTGGAAAGACATAGATCAGGTGAAGGCAATACAGGACAGGGCAACCAAAGTGGTGCATGTCCTGCAACAAAAGCCCTGTGAGGAAACACTCAAGAATTTAAATATGTACTCTCTAGAGGAAAGGAGGGAAAGGTGGGACATGATAGAAACATTCACAGACCTCAAAGATATTAATAAGATACAGGAGGATAGCATTTTACATAGGAAAGAGATGCTCGAGGACAAAGGGTCATAACATGAAGATGGAGGGAGGGAGACTCAGAGCGGTGTGAGGAAATACTCCTTCAGGGAAGGGTGGTGGATGCCTGGAAAGTCCTCCCAGTGGAGGTGGTGGGTGCTAAAATGTTAGTAGAATTCCTGCATGCATAGGATAGATACAAGGGGACCATAGAAATAGGGCTAGGAGGTACAGTTGAAGATCAAGTAGGGTCTGCAGTAGCATAGTAGGTAGGGAATTTAGCACAAACTAGGTGGGCCAAGAGGTCCTTATTTGCCAACAACTTCTATGTTTCTATATTTCTTTGTGCTGGTTGCCTTCCAGCATTAGACCTGGGTGCTAAGGGGGAGAAGGGTGGAAGCAGGGTGCTGCTAGAGTAGGGGAAACATTAATAGTTCTTCTTTTAGTGCAAATAAGCACTTTGTATGTGCTAAAGATGGCATCCGGCTGTGGATGTGGATGGGTTGTGCCAGTCATCAATTTTGGTATTTCTTTACATTCCAAATAAATAAACACAATTTGTTGGTGCTGGGGGTGGGATTGGGCTACTGGTAGAGGGTGGAGGATGGGGTTCCATTTTTAACTGGGTTTTGAACTGGGGAAGAACTGTTGGGGGGCTGCTTTATTTTTCTTTTTTTCCCAGTGTTCCACACCTACGCCAAATACCCGAATAATCCCCTATTCAGGAAGGGCTCCCAATTATTCAGTAGCTCTACTATTTGTAGTGTTCGGGAAATAATATTCAGCCCCTGCACAGCCCTACTGACAACCAACCCTATCCAGTGGGGGGCTGTTTGCACAGGTTTTTCCCTACAGAACATTTCCAGTTTTGTGAATTTATTCCTGTCTGTCAAATCAGGGATCAAAGCAACTGAGATAAAGAGAAAGCAGGATGAGAAGGAACCACTCTGGGTCACATTGGAGATGGGGAATGGCACCACCAACCACACTGGGGTTGTCTACAGACCTCCAGTACAGGGGGAGGAAATAAACAGGGTATTAGTGGAAACCATCCACAAAATGGCAGAAAAAGGGGAAGTGTTGCTGGTTCGGGACCTAAATATGCCAAATGTTAACTGTGATACCTATGCTGCAGCCACGACCAGGAACAGAGACATCCTAGATGCCCTACAGGGGGCATGCCTCAGACAGCTAGTGGTGGAGCCCACTCATGAGGGAGCAATATTGGACCTGGTTCTCACCAATGCTGACAGAATAACAAATGTATCGGTGGGTAGCCATTTAGGGACCAGCGATCACCAGTATTTTTTCACAGAGAGGGTTATGGATGCATGGAATGGCCTTCCGGAGGAGGTTGTGGAGTCAAAAACAGTGGTGGAATTCAAGCATGCATGGGACAGTCATAAGGCAATTCTAGGGGGTGGGGGTAGGAAGAAGTAGGCTGCTGGTTAACTAGGATCTGCAGCTTATCCATTAGGTAGGAAAATGGGCAGACTGGGTGGGCCAAGCGGTCCTTATCTGCCGTCAAATTCTATGTTTCTATGCTTCAGTGTGGTTCAAGGTGAGGACAGTAGAAGAGTCATGACACATGAAGGCAAGGGTCCTGGATTTCAAGAGGGCCGACTTGGAAAAAATGAGGGAATGCCTCAAGAAAACCCTGGCAAAGGAGAAGGGATGGAAGGGGGTAGAGGAGCAATGGGAGATATGGGAGATCCTTAAAGAAGCCATAGCAGAGGCAACAAGCCTTTGTGACAAAAAAAAAAAAGCAAAAAAAAAAGGAAAAAGAATTTATAGTTTTCAAAAGATGTGGCAGGGAAGGATAGAGAGAGGAAAACTGGCATTCAGGAAGTACAAGAAACACAAAGGGAAGGAGACAGGGAACTGTATCAGGCAAAGCAGAGAGAGTCAGGAAAGCAGTCAGGAGCACAAAGGCGTAAACAGAGGAATGAATAGCTCAGACAGTAAAGGAGACAAAATCTTCCTCAAGTATATTAGTGAAAGAAAAAAGGCCAACGGAGGGATTGTGAGGCTAAATGGGGAGGAGTGCAAAGGTAGACCTAGAAGCAGCAGACATTCTGAATGAATGCTTCTGCTCAGTATTCACAAAAGAAGTGGAAGGGGAGGGACCACAATTAGGTAGAAGAAAAACGCATGGAAGAGAGGTGGACACCAGTCCATTAACAGAGGAGAGAGTACTAAAGGAACTCTCGAAACTGAAAGTGGACGAGGCAATGGGGATGGATGGGATACACTCCAGAATATTAAAAGCACTCAGAGAGGTGCTAGTGGCACCACTGACAACTCTATTCAAAAAATCACTGGAGGAGGTTGTGGTACTGGAGGACTGGAGGAAGGCAAATCTGATACCCCTTCACAAGAGTGGGAACAAGGTGGAGGCTGGAAATTACAGGCCAGTCAGTTTAACCTCAGTGGTTGGGAAAATAATGGAATCAATGTTAGAGGAAAGAATTGTGGTATATCTTGAGGCCAGCAGGGCACAAGACACAAGGCAACATGGATTCACAGCAGGAAGGTCCTGTCAAACAAACCTGATTGATTTCTTTGACTGGGTGACCAGGGTAGTTGATCAGGGAGGAGCGGTAAACATGACTTACCTAGATTTTAGTAAGGCATTTGACACTATCCAGTACAGGAGGCTAGTAAACATGTTGGGCAGTCTGGGAGTGGGAACAAAGGTGGTAAAATGGGTCAGGAACAGGTTGAGCAATAGGACACAAAGGGTGGTAGTAAACGGAGTTCAATTTGAGGAGAGGGGGGTAACCAGTGGGGTGCCACAGGGTTCAATGTTGGGGCCTGTCCTTGACTTTAATGACTTCAGAAACGACATTGCAGAGGGGCTAGAAGCAAAGGCATGCCTATATGCGGATGACACTAAGATCTGCAATAGGGTTGACACGCCAGGGGGGTGGAAAAAATTAGAAGAGACCTAGGTTAGTTGGAGGAGTGGTCAAGAGTGTGGCAGCTTGGATTCAATGCAAAGAAGTGCAAAATCATGCATTTGGGGCACAAAAATCCAGGAGAGGAATACACGATGGGGGAGGGAGGTACTGATGACAACCAAACTGGAAAGGGACCAGGGGGTAATCATAATGGATGAATTTGAAGGCAGCCAAACAATGTGAGAAGACTATGAGGAGAGCCAGAAGGATGCTGGGGTGCATAGGAAGGTATCACCAGTAGAAAACAGGTGGTGGTGATACCACTGTGCAGACAGTTGGTGAGACCTCATCTAGACTACTGTGTTCAGTTCTGGATGCCACATCTCCAAAAGGACATAGACAGAGTGGAGGCAGTCCAGAGAAGGGCCACAAGAATGGTGCAAGGACTGCACCAGAAACCTTATGAGGAGAGACTGAGAGACCTCAATATGTGTACCCTGGAGGAAAGGAGGGAGAAGGGGAATATGATAGACCTTCAAGTACCTCAAGAGGATAAACTAAGTTCAGGAGGGCAGCATCTTTCAGAAACAGAGATGTGCAAGAACAAGGGGTCACACTTTGAGGTGGGAGGGAGACTCGGGGCAATGTGAGGAAGTATTTTTCATGGAAAGCGTGGTAGATGCTTGGAACAGCCTCCCTGTGGAGGTCATATTGGAAAAAAACGATAAGTGAATTAAGGAATGCATGGGATAGACA
This sequence comes from Neoceratodus forsteri, assembly GCA_016271365.2. NCBI lineage: Eukaryota > Metazoa > Chordata > Ceratodontiformes > Ceratodontidae > Neoceratodus > Neoceratodus forsteri. The sequence goes on from CM057458.1 coordinate 1,333,420,147, forward strand.
GAAGGCTTCCCTAGTGGTAGGAAAGAGAAGGTAAGCTGCAGATCAATTAGGATCCAGAGTTTATGCGGTAGGTAGGGAAATGGGCAGACTAGGTTGGCCAAGCAGTCCTTATTTGCTGTCAAATTCTATGTTTCTTTGTTTCTGTCTGCAGAGGCAGACCAAGCATCTGTGTGCACAAGCTATCACAAAACAGGCATTTTGGAGAGAGAGAGAACTGTGCTTTTTCAGCTGTGAATGAGGATTTGCTTCTCACAGAATAACTGCAGTTGTTCTACTGACCCAAAATGGTCATGTATAGAGCAGTGCTGAATGTGGAATTACTCCGGCAGAAGTCAGGCAGAGGGATTCTGTTTTCAAAATAATTTGAGCATTGTTTGATCAATTCTGCGGAATTCTGAAAGCAATTTTGCAGGTTTTGATTTAAACTGTGGTTTAATCTTCTGTACTGTACATATTGTACATCGTGGAGCTGGATTCTGCAGTTTACGTGAAGTGTGATTTAGCTTTAGCAGTTCACATTGACTGTTCAGTGTAAACCCTATATTTGCTTTCTAGAGTTCATGTTGAAGAATCAGTGTCACCTGTGGAAAACAAATCCATGGCATCTGTAAATTGCACAGGACAAATCTGATGCTCAAAACAGCATGCTTAAAAGATGATGCTTAATCAGACAAACCTGATCAAGTTCTTCTATTTGGTAACCAAAGAGGTGGATCAAGGTGAGGAGGCGGACATGGTTTACTTGGATTTCAGCAAGATCTTCAAGACCGTGCCACATAGGAGACTGGTAACCAAACTGGGGAGCCTAGGAATAGGATCTAAAGTAGTAAAATTGGTCAGAAATTGACTGAGCAATAGGAGTCAAAGGGTAGTGGTAAATGGTACCCACTCTGAAATAGGCAAAGTTACCAGAGCGTACCACAAGAATCTGTACTGGGGCTGATCCTCAGCAGCGTTTTTATTAGTGACATTACATAGGGTCTAGAGGGGAAAGTACACCTGTTCACAGATAACACAAAGCTCTGCAACAGGATAGACACATGGGGGGGGGGGTGAAAGAATAAGGGACAATTTAAAAATACTGGAAGAATGGTCAAGAGTTTGGCATCTGAGTTTTAATGAAAAAAGTGCAAAATCATGCACATGGGGCACAGGAACCTGGAGGCAACATAACAACTCGGAAGGGAGGTACTAAGGGTCATAAAGTAGAAAAGGGAGCTGGGGGGTCATCATTTCTGATGACCTGAAGGTAGCCAGCAATGTGACAAATCAGTGGGTAAGGCTAGCAGAATGCTTGAATGCATTGGGATGGGCATTACCAGCAGAAGGAGGGAGATTATCATACCCCTGCTTCAATCACTGGTGGACCCCATCTAGAGTACTGTGTACAGCTCTGGAGGCCCCATCTCTGAAAGAACATTGAATGGGTGAAAGGAGTGCAAATGATGGCAACAAAGATGGTGCACAGCCTACATCTGAAGCCCTATGTGGAGAGGCTGGAGGATTTGAATATGTACTCCCTAGAAGACAGGAGGGAATGTGGGGATGTGATAGAAACATTCATATATTTCACAGGAGTTAACAAGATGCAGGAAAGAAACATTTTCAAAGGAAAAGATGCTCAAGTACAAGAGGTTACTATATGAAGCTGGAGGGGGGGAGACTTAGGAAATGTGAGGAAGTACTGCTTCACAGAGAGGGTGGTGGTTGCCTGGAACAGCCTCCCAGAGGAAGTGTTGGAAGCTAAAACAGTTATAGAATTTAAGAGGGAATAAAATGGATACAAGGGAATCTTAAAAGCAAAAGGGGGGTGTAAGCCGGAGTCCAGCTAGGGTCTGATAAGGAATTTGGGGCAGACCTGATGGACCAAGTGATCTTATCTGCTGACAACTTCTATGTTTCTATATGTTTAAGTAAGAAACCACAAATGTTTTTTGAATGGTAGAATTTTGCTTGCAATGGAATGCCACAGAATGTGGTGCAGTTTCCAAAATTTCTTGGAATTCTGTCAAACAGGGAATCTGAACATTCAGCACAGCTCTAGTCAGCTGCCAGCTATTTGTGACATAGCCACCTCACAACACAGAGCGTCTGAGAGGTGAAATGAGTAGGGAGACTTGACTCAGGCCTGATGGACCTGCACAGCAACTATGCCAACGAGGTCCGGTAGCCACCATGCCAGTCATGAAAGCCTGTTGATGACCTATAGGGCATACTGCCAGGAAGTAACTTACATGGAACAGTGCATGCACACACACACACACACACACACACACACACACACACACACAGTTAAAATAACTCAAGATGTCGCCTCAGCAACAACTGAAAGTAATCTATTACTGAATATACAGTAATTGCAAATAGTGGCTTCCCAGAGCACCAAACCGAAACTGATGGTAAACTGCTGAGGTGCTTCACTCTAAGGAGCTTCATCAGGGGGCCCCTTGACAGAGCTCCTTGGAGTGAAGCATCGTGGCAATCTTACAGGCAGTTTCTGTTTGCGTGCATTTGTAAGCTACTGTTTGCAAATTCACATGCAGTAGTAAATTACTTTCAGTTGTTGCTGAGCTGGCATCTTGAGTTCTTATTTTACCTAGTGTGTGTGCACTGTTCCATCTTGTTGCTGTTTTGGAAGTGCTTCAGTACCCAGCAGCATCACCAGCCAATACCGGGAGTGCAGGTGTCCCTTTGGTTTGACTGCTGTGGAAGTTGACTGCAGCAAGAGGACACATTAGGCTTGCTTCCACCTAATCACCCCAAGAGAGGGTGAGACTACAGTAAGTGAGGGAGAGCTCAACTGATCATCAAAGATACTGGAGGTGACAGCTGAGGAGACATGAGTTATTGAAGCTGCGATGCTGACTGCAGATTGGAGTCAGTAAATTCAGCCAGGACTGTGGGAAGTGGTGGCTGCTGTCAAACTGTAGGTAACCATGAATAATTGAACAGGGTCCACTGGTCCTGCAACATGATTCTGTATAAAGTTAGCCACGGCCATCATTTGAATGATAAGATTGTTTGCACTGGGCTATTTGTCCTGGATTATAAGTTTGGGGTTTGCCACCAATGTTATGTTTTTGATTAAGTGCACCAATGCTGGCCAACAATGTGCAACTGCACTGAGCATGCAACTTTCTAACAGCTGTGTGACCAGTATTTCCCAGGAGCTCCAGCAGACTAAGTGTAATACAGTAGTTACACTGGTAACAGTGGGGAATAGGTAGTGCCCAACAGTGTAACACAGAGACATAGAAGTTGATGACAAATAAGGACCCTGTGGCCCACTCATTCTGCCCATTTGCCTGCTTATTACAAACCACAGATCCTAGTTGATCTGCAGTGCACCCTTTCATTCCTGTCCCTACGGTACCCTCATGCCTATTGCATACATTCTTGAATTCCCTGTTTTGCCCCTACCACCTCCTTTGGGAGGCCATTCCAACATCCACCACCTCTTTCAGTGAAAAGTACTTCTTATGTTACCCTTGAACCTCCCTCCACCTTCATTTCATGCCCCTTGTTCTTGCATGTTTCTTTTCTGAAAGGTACTACCCTCCTGTACCTTGTTTATAACCCCTGAGGTACATGAACATTGTTCCCTATCATGTTCCCTCTCCTCCTTTCCTCCAAGGAATACATATGGAGTTCCCTAGCCTCTTCTTGTAGGGCTTTTCATGCAGATCCTTCACCATCTTTGTAACCCTCTTCTTGACTGCCTCCAGTCTGTCTATGTCCTTCCAGAGATGTGGTCTCCAGAACTGGACACAGTACTCCAGCTGAGATCTCACTAGTGATCTGTATAGTGGCATACACACCTCCTTCTTTCTGCTGGTGATACCGCTCCCTATGCACCCCAGCAACCCACTGACTTTCCCCACGGCCTTCTCACATTGTTTGGTTGCCTTTAGGTTGTCCCATATGAGTAGCCCAGGTCCTTTTCCTGCTTGGTGGCTGCCAGTCCCCTTCCCCCATCTTGTATACCTCCCTTGTAGTGTAGTTGGGCAGGGGGGACTGTACTGGTTGTGGGAGGAGTCTGCATTAAAAGTTGATTACCAACTACTGGGGCACTACATTGCTGCATGTGTTTTTGCCTGCTGAAGCCCTTGTCTTTCCTTCCTTAGGACCTCATACCTGACCCCAGAATAAATCCTTTTTATAGTAGCTTGAATTACTGACTTATGAGCATATTGTATCAAGAGTGTTAAGTTACTGTTTAGTTAAACTGTAATTGCACTGTGGGGGAATTGGGAGGGTTATGCCAGTAGGGATCACAATAGGTTGATACTGTTACCAGGGTAGTATTACGTTTTGACCTAGCCCACTTTTTCCCCTGGCTGGAGGTACTGCACAACTTATTTCAATACATCTTTGGATTATGAATACTTTCTGGAGTTAATGATCCAGTTCCCTCAACTTTATTTGAGCCTGTATTACAGTGGCAGCACACTGGACATCTATTGGCAACCTTGTGTACACAAATATTGAGCTCAAGTTCTTTGTCAATCAGAATATCCTTTTATGTCATAATGACTAGAGATGTGGTGAAGTTTAACTTCACCAGTGAAATTCCCATGAAGTGGCAAAATTGCACTTCATAGGGCTTCATGAAGTTTTCCCCATACTGAGAAACTTCCGAGTTTGCCTGAATCAAGAAATTTTTACTGTAAAGTATAGAACTCTGTCAGAAAGTGTGGAATTTCACCCATGAAATTCTGCACTTTCTTGATGAAACTTCACACTACACAGTCGATCCACGCTTCGCAAATTGCACAACATTTTTAAACTGCACTGCGCAAACTGCACAAAATTCATAAATTCATTTGTGGAGCAGAGTTTGACAGCATCGCCCATCTCTAATAATTTCATTACATAAAACCATAAACAAATGACATCAGTATATCACAGTACAAATATAAATAATTCAGTAAAACAAAAACTCATAGGCTACTGGCATAAATTAGATACAACTTCATATATATTCATTAAAAATTAGTCAGAAAGATTCATAGAGGTTGCATGAATAGCACATCCTAATAATTTCTCATATTGCACTTTACGAGTGACCATTTCTAAACTCAAAATCACATGCAGTAATTACAGTAAGTTAAGTTCTGCACGTGGCATCATGTAGTTACCTTAAACAGGATTTCAAATCCAGTTTTAGTGATAAGCATTTTATCTATTTATGTAAGAGTTTCACCAGGAAGGCATACTGAGCAGGGTACCGCTTGATTCCAGATGTGTCCTGGGGAAGGGGAGAGGACAAGTACAGCACTGAGACACATGAATTACAGTGCAGATAATTTACAGTGCAGAACATAACAGGATTATTCAGTGCAATAACAGAGCTAGTAACCTAGGTGCCTAAGGCAACAGCTAACAGAGTAACAACTGCTAACAATTCCAGTCTGCCCATAGTCCAGCTATGAAATTTGAATGAAATAAGTAACACTGAAAGGACATTTGTGAGTACAGTGGGCACTGCAGGCCAGATTTCTCCAGGCACTGGACTAGGGCCTGGGGCATGGCTGGTAGCGATGAGCCAAAATGTGGTAAAGGTTAAGGGTGGGCGGGGGGATATAAAGCATTACTGTGGGGAGGACTGCATGACCGGAGGGGGGGAGAATGACTTGAGGAGCTGGTTTACCCATTGAGGGTTGTCTTTGTGCCTAATGTCAGGCGGCAAGGAGTTCAAAAGTTTAGGCATGCGGTAGCTGAATGCGGCCTGGCCTTTGGCTGTGGACATGAGTGGGACATGCAGTAACCGGGAGTCAGTGTTACTGAGTGAATACACCGATGGGGGTTGAACTGCAAAAGCAGGGTCTAGGTGTGGGGGGGCTGTGTCCAGAATTTTGCCATTATCCTTGCACAGTGGGTATAAGTCTCTGATCCTGTAGCGAGGGGAGGTCAAGCATCTTGTAGAGGTCGCAGTGGTGCACAGAGAGAGTGCAGTCCAAGGCAAAGTGGCAGAAGGAATGGAAGAGGAGGTCGAGTCTTGCAAGAAGGTGGACTTGGGGGTGATGCTGTAAACTACGTCGCCATAGTCAACTATAGAGAGAATCATTTGTTGTAGGACTGCATTGCGAATTGCCAGCGGGACGCAACCCTTGTTACGATAGGTAATAATGAAATAAGCCAAGTGACCTTTATTTAACATTCACAAATACTTATGGGAACTTGACTATGAAACTCAGTATTTGGGGTTTGGGTCTGTATACCCATATTACCACAATTTGGACCAGATAATCTCTAGACTAATTGAGAGCATCTAGTAAGACGTTTATAAAATGCCAGAGGATAAGCACTGGGACTATCTTAAATGCATGGCTTTTATAAAACCAAATACTAATTTAAGATCAAAGAGTTAATTGTGTAAAATAATGTTAATTATTTCATTATGTGGTATATAGTATTCAGACAGGCTATCTTTAAGCCAGCAATATCTCTTCTTTTTGAATATTGAACAGTTCAGTATTTACATGCTTAAGGTCGTCAGCAGCTCCCTTTGCACATTTATATATCGGGGACTTATAACCTTCTCTTTTTTTGGTTGAAAAAAATTATTACTTCTCAAAAGCTCTAATCTAAATTATGTGAAAAGAGATCAACTATATCTAGCTTCAAACTATGTAAGGTAATATTCTGTTCTTGGTTGTTTTATTTGGTTTATATACTGTGTGGACCTTAGATTTGCCCAGACAAGCTATGTCATATTGCACCATACATCTCTGCTTAATTTCATAAAGTATTATATCCCTTGGTCTTCTGTAAATGTCATATAACACAGTCTGAGTTGATACAATATATCCTTAATAAACTTAATATATCGAAATTCAAAGCCTCTGTTTAAGTATTTAATTTGTTCTTTAATACAGATTTTTGGTAACAGTATGAACAAGAACATACGAACATACAAAACTGCTGTCAGCAAAAGACTCACAGGTCTTTCAAGTCTGCCCAGTTGTACAGCTCTCAGTTTAATACCATTGCAGCTGCCCCTCCCAATCCCTCCCTCCATCTCCCTCCCAGTCTTCCCCACTATGTTCTTGTCAGTACTATCCCTTCCCCTGCCCTTTCCTAGCCCTGCCTAAAATTATCCACTGTCTTCAGTTCGAGCAACTCCTTCAGCAGTGCATTCCATCACGCCAACACTATCTCTGTGAATTAGGGCCTCCTCATTTCCCTATTGAATGTTCTCCCTTTCAGCTTCAGACCATGCCTCCTAGTGACCCTACCCCCCCTTTAAGCAGAACAGTCCTCCCTCTCTGACATTGTTTATGCCTTTTAAGTACTTAAAGGTCTATATCATGTCCCCCCTTTTCCTCCTCTCCTCCGGAGAGTACACATTGAGCTTCCTCAATCTTTCCTCGTAAGGCAACTCCCCTAGTCCCATGATCATTTTAGTAGCCCTATGCTGCATCCCCTCCAGTAATCTTACATCCTTCTTGCGGTATGGGCACCAGTACTGTACACAGTACTCCAAGTGCGGCCTTACCAGTGATCTATACAAGGACAGGATCACCTCCTCCTTTCTAAAGGTGACCCCTCTAGAAATGCACCCCAGCATCAACTTTGCCCTTGCTGCCACCCTCCTGCACTGTGCCGATACCTTCATGTCCCTTGTGACTTTTGCCCCCAGGTCCCTTTCCTCCTCTGAAGCTGCTACCTGCACTTACCCCAGACAGTAGCTGGTTCTGGGATTTCTGGCTCCAAGGTGCATGACCTTGCACTTTTTAGTGTTAAACCCCAACTGCCACTCCTTAAACTAGTGTTCAAGTTTAGCTAGGCTAACAGTGACTCAGGTAAGATCACTGTGTCCACAAGGAAAATTATTAGTTGTTTAATTAATAAATAAGATAATTGGTACTGTTCAAGCTCTGCACTCACGATACAAGCTGGTTCACAACTTGGTATGTTAAGAATATATCTATAAATTGTGTTTAGTATTATCTGTAACAATGAAGAATCCCTAATACTCCAGATTTCAGATGCATATAATATCATCAATTTGATTTTAGCATTAAGGAGCCATATAGTGAATGTCCTCCAAATCTGTACATAAATCTTTTCATACCACTTGTTGATTTAAGCATTTTTGTTTAGGTTCAGTACCTGTTGTTTTTTTTTTATTATTCTTTTTCCTCTACTACCTACTGGCTCAACCCTTCAGGGCATCAAAGGTCATCCTCCTACTGCCTGCTCACGGTACCTACCTCGCAGTCCCCATGTAGATTGGCTTACCCCCGAGCGGGGCAAGGTGGGGTGAAAACCCCCATGATCCTGCATTTCATCGGGCCTGAAGGTGGTCGGTGAGCAGGGGCAGATTGGAGGCATGCCCCGGGAAGCCCATCATCCTGGAGCTGACAGGTGTTTTTCCGTTTTTCCTCCCGGCACAGTGCGAACCCCTGACATCAAGGCATTAGACACTGATGTCCACTGCATATCAAAGCCACCCATCCCCTTCTATTTGGGGCTTGCATTCCCCCCAAGCCTCAGCCCAAGAGTCACACAAGTGCAGTGAGCATTGGCCTTCCAATCCCGCCCCCCCCCGGAGACGGCAAGCTGTCATGGGACGCTCAAGCCATTCTCCCCCTGGCCGAACCACCAGCGACCTGATTCCACTCTCGAACCCAGGTCACCGACATGGAGCGATGTGTGGCATCCAACGCCTCAACCCTCAGCGCCACTGGGCTGGCCCTGTTGGATGTTTAGGTACTGGCTTTTGGCCCTGAGGATTACTTGCTTGTATTCATTCCTTAGAGACCTGTAAGAATTCCAATCAGAGGTGCAGTGGGATTGCTTGAACTTTCATTTTCATTTTTTATACTTGTAGACCAGATGAGCAAAATGGCCATTTTCACAAGTGACAAGTTTAACATACAAACAGTAAAATGACAATAAATAGCATTCAACCTTAATAAGTGCTTTGTACAGGTACATTCATTTTGATTTAAGAGCCAAAGTTTTAGTTGAGTTTTAAAGCAACAGATAGTGTTACTTGCTACAGCTTCAGATGGAATAGAGTTCAAAAAGTGGAGGCCCTAAACAATAGCGATCTTTGCCCAAATACTGTTTTGAAAAATGGAATTTTAAAAGTGTGCCTGGACTGAGATCTAGTAAAGGCAAAATTAATAAACCTAGGAAATAAGTCAGTTATGGAGGAGGTGTAAATCCGTCATGACTTTGTAAAGGAAAACCCCATCTTATAAAGAACCCTATTGCCAAAAGATAACGAGCCTGATTGTTCATACAAACAACAACAGTTGCTATGGAAGGAAGATTTAACCAGAATCTTTAAACAGAATTATAAGTGACCTTTAAACAATTTAAGTTGTGATTACCAGTAGAGGAATAGATTAATAGCCTATTATCTAGAACACTAAACATAAAACAATGTGTTAGCAATTTCCAAGGGTCAACAGTCAGAAAAGTCTTAATCCTGTATAATAACCCCAACCTTTGGTGTAAAGTTTTTCTCAAATATTGTATATGAGATTCAAAAGTGAGCTCCCTATCCAAATAAATTCCTAAATATTTAAAAACTTCAACATACTGAATAATAGTAGCTGTATTATCTGTAATGGGTGGAAGTTCAGTAAGGGCATACATTTTGCAAGAGAACAGCATCACTTTTTTTTTTGTTGAGTTTAAGACCATGTGGTTGGATGATAACCAAACTTGAAAATAGTCAAAATCTTTCTGAAGATTCTGGAGAACAATTTCAGGAATAGGACCAAGACTGTAAATAACGGCATCATCTGTGTAAGGTGGCAGTTCTAGTATTATCTTGATGCATATATTGGGAGCTGAATCATATGGAGTGAAAAAATTAGTGGCCCCAGGATTGAACCTTGGGGCACACCACAGTGGACAGATATGGGCTGAGAGATAGAGGTTCCAATCAAGGTTCTACATCACCTATTAGACAGATAATCAATGTACCACCTGATGACACCCTGAGAAAATGAAATCTCTGTAGAATCCCAGGAAGCAGACCATGTTCAATAAAATTGAAGACCTTGGTGAGGTCCACTTAACAGTGCAGCACTACAGTGCCCTTTATCAAAGGTTTCTGTATGCTGCTCATGAACCTCATCATATGTCCCAGTGTTATGTTTTGGTTTGAAACCGTGTTGATAGCTAGTTAGTAAGGAGTATTTTTCAAGAAAACATGACCCATGATTTATCTCTTTTATGCACAAGGGCAAAGATGTCGCTTATTAGCCGGTGGGATTTCTTCGGTTTAACCCTGTGTGTGTGCAGGGGGCATGCTTATCAAATATGGATGTGAAATTCTTAATAAAGAAATCCAGGGTGGTGCTGACATCTTGGACTGTGTCTAGGAATGGCCAGTTGATAAGGGACATCTCATATAGAAAGGCTGCAGTGTTAAGGTTGGAGCAGTTTCTGAAGGTGATAAGCCTGGGAGGGGAGTTTTTGGGGACACTCTTGTACCATTGACAATAGATAGCCAGGTGGTCACTGACTGAGTCACCTAATACTCCTGATGCCAAGATTCTTTCAGGCTTATTAAATAAGATCCAGTCAATCAGTGTATGGTTACCAGTTCTATGGTTTAGTCTGGTGGGGGGTTATAAGTTTTGTTGCAGCTGGCAGGGATTGAGTATGTTCTTATATTGGGCTTCGTTGTCCAGCCAGTTTAGGTTTATGTCATCTAGTACTAATAATTCAGATGGTGGGAGCTGATTGAGCATGTGTGAGAGGTTGAGGTGGCCATTTAGCCCTACTTTGGGTGGGCTGTAGACATAGCACGTATTTAGGGTTTGGGGGCCCAAAGTGATTTTAACAAACAGCCATTCACACTGGGTACTAGGATTGTAGGGTGATTTGCAAATTTCTGCTGCAAGTTCAGTGTGAACATAGATCACAGTGCCACTCCCTTTCTTGAGGTGTTCATCCTTGTGGATGATATTGAAGTTAGGCAGGGAGTTTTCTGAATCTCTAACTGAGAGGGTGAGTCAACTCTCCAAAAGAGCTAGTATATGGGGTCTATGTAGGGAGGAAGGCCTCTAGTTGATGCAGCTAAGAGCCACTTCTGATGTTTAAGTGAATGTGATGTGATGCAAATGCCTTTGTGCCCGATCCAGATCTGGGGTGAAGGGGCCATTTATAATGGGACAGGGTTTGTTTCATGTCTCCAGATAGCAGTAACAGATAATGTAATATAAGGAGAGACATGCAGTGGATTTATTGGGCATGGAGAGTGCAGAAGAGTGTATAGAGTCCAATGGTAATGAAGTGTTTTGATAAGGAAGGGATCAAGGAGCAGTCAGGAAACTATAGACCCATCAGCCGACTCTGCATGGTAGGCAAACTGATGAAGACACTAACCATAGAGGGCCAAGTGGAATACCTGGAAAAAATGGGCTCATGATAGTACGCAGCATGAGTTTGGGACAGAAGGTCTTGTCAGACCAACCTAATAGTAATCTTGGACTGGATAACCAAGGAAATTGACATAGGCATGCATTAGACTTTCTCTACTTTGACTTCAGCTAGGCATTAACCTCAGTGTCACACAAAGATTGTTGAAGAGATTAGGAATCTAGGAACAGCTAAGGAAATAGTAAGATGGGTGGGGTGTTGGTTGGAGGAGGCAGCAGAGAATTGTGGTGAATGGGGTCAGATCAGTGGAAGGAGAGGTGACCAGCAGAGTACCACAGAGGTCTGCCTTGGGCCAAGTCCACTTCAATATACTCAGCAGCAAGCTAGGCTACTTAATCCAGGGCAGGTTGTTCTATTCACAGATGACACTAAACTCTGTCATAGAGTTGACAATGGCTGGAACATTAATCCAAAGTATGGCAAAGAATAATCAATGGCAGGAAGTTCAAAGTGTTGCACTTAGTAGGAGCAAAACCCCCAGAGTAGAGTACTGGATGACAGGGGTTCAGCTGGACACAACATCTGATGAAGAGGATCTAGGAGTCATCATTAGTGACTCCCTTAAACAAACCAGCCAATGTAAGAAAGCCTTCAGCGAGGATAACAGGATGTTAGGGTGCATTGGGAGGGGGTTTGACAGTAGGTAATAGGAGATACTATTACCTCTGTATTCATTTATTTATTATTTATTTTTATTTTTTTAATTTGAAAACTGGTAACAGGAAATGGCACACTGAACCAAGACTCATTTCAGGTGCAAACTGGGGGAATGGAAATACAATAATAAAACATCCACACTATTAATAATAGATACAAAGCAAACTACAGAATACTATTAAACATATTACAAGTGCACATAAAAAGTAAACAGAGCTAAACATAGGAATAGTAACTGGTTTTGATGTACAAATAAAGGAAAAAGGTGGTGGAATAAATGGCAGTGCAGATGTAGTAATGGAAGGAGCCTCATACAGGCTAAAGTAGAACACAGTATGAAGCCCAACAACATGGATGGTAGGGGCTCCAACAGGAAGTAATCAGGGGGGTGACAGGAGCAGGAGGAGCTGGAAAGGAGTTGAAGCTGTTGCCTAAGGAAGACCAGGGAGCAGGAGCGAAAGAGAGAAGATGGGAGCAGATTCCTGAGGGAGGGAAGGCAGTAGGAGCAAGGTAACTGCCCAGCAGAGGAGTGTGGGTGGGGAAGGGAGAAAGTGTGAGACTCCCTGGAGGGGAGGGAGTAGGAAGCAGATGGAATGGGAGAAAGGTGTGATGACAGGTAAGAGGGCAGGAATCCAAGCCAGAATTCAGAGATGAAGGAGGTGCATTGGGACTGGCAACATGACGGGAGGGAAAGGATGGATAGGGAGGAGTATAGGGAGCAGTGGTGAATATGAGAGGAAGAGTCGGTAGCAAAGTGATAAAAGGTGTTACAGAGGGTCTCCACTCTGGCAAGGGAAGTAGAAGGGATGATGCTGTAGAACACATGTGCATAGTCAAAATCTTGAAGATCCATTTTGTTAACAAGATCCCAGCGGACCTTAGAAAACAAGCAATTTTTCTTGTGGTACAAGACATTAAGTTTGGGGTGGAGCTTGGAGTGGACAACATCATTGTGGACAGAAGTCAAGTTTACTATACGTGTGAATATGTGAGTCAGCACAGGCAGATGGGAAGTCATTCAGGAAAATGAAGGTGAGCACGGAAACCAGGATGGAACCCTGTGGTAACTAGGGGTTGGAATGGGTATGGGAGGTGAAAAGATGCCTCCTATCTGAAGCGACTGTTGACAGCACGTGAGGTAGGAGTGGAACCATTCAGTTGTGGGAGCTGAGATGCCTGCAGAGCTCAGCTTGTCTAGGAGGAGTGGATGGGCCTCTGAGTCAAAGACTTTAGCTAGGTCAATGAAAATGGCTGCTGTGATGTGCCCTGATCCATCTCAGTGAGGATGAAGTCAGTGACATATAGCAAGGAGGAGACAGTGGAGTGCTGCTTCTGCAAATTGGACTAGAAAGGGAAGAGGAAATTGGATGAGTAGAGGAATTAACAAGCTTAAAGTAAACAAGCTTCTCTTGCATAAGGGAGGGATCAAGAAGCAGCCAGAAAACTATGCCATCATACCTGGGAGGAGGGAAACAGGGTGAAGTTGCCAAGGGAAGAGGTTACCCCTTTATGAAGAGGGAGAACATTGGCAATCTTCCATGACTGAGGAATAATAACAAAGGAAGAAGGAGGAGGTTGAGGAGGTGAGTAAGGGGAGGTGATGGCAGGAGATGAACATAGGGTCACAGGTGGGGGGCCATAACTGGTGTACTGTGCTCAGTTTTGGAGTCCTCACCTGAAAAAGGACAGGAACAGGCTAGAAATGGTATAATGCAGAATGACAAAGATGATGCAGGGCCAGGAGGTCTGATCCTATGAGGATCTTCTAAAGGCACTGAACATGTATTAGTTCAAAACCATGTGAGAGAAGCGGCATTTCAAGTTCATGAGAGGAATAAACAAGGTGAACTTTGAAGAGCTATATATACCAGGACAGAGAAGCTAGGACATGAGGTAACAAGTGGAGGTTAATGAGGGGGAGGTAAAAAAAAGGATACGGGGAAGTATTATTTTACAGAAAAGGTGGTTGGGCCATGGAATGATCTGCCTACACAAGTAGTGGATGCCAAAAACCATAAACGGCTTCAAACTTGGCTGGGAGAGAGCCAAGCATGTAGTACCTACTCAGAGGGATGAGGGGTGGAAAATGGAGAGCAATAGGAGCATAGGATAAACAAAGACCCACAGGAACAACAGGTCCCAAGGTACTATATGATAACATGGGCAGACTACTGTAGATGGAGATGTCTTCATCTATATTTTAATGTTTCTATACCAGATGATAAGAGTTCCCTAAAATGAAGAGGAATTGAACTCCAAACCTTATTTATTTATTATTTATTTGGAAAATGTTTCACCAGGAAAGACAACATGAGCTGTAAACAGCCTGTTTCCAGAAGTCCTAGGTGGGGAGAGGGACAAGAGTTGGGAGAACAAGCAAACACATAGCAATACAAGTACAATTATTAAAATAAAATAGAGTAGTACAATTACAGAGCAGAAATAATCCAGACCACCATGCCAGAGTAAACAAAACCATATTCGGATATAGCATACATTGCAACTACCCAAGAGCAGGTGATCCAGTAGGGTAGAGGTTAGAGGATTGATAACACATTTGAAGTGCTAGAAGTAGTAAGCTGAGTACAAGATTCGAAGTGCTGTTGTATACCCAAGAGAGGGCAATTATAAGACAAGTGGGGAAGTGGACGGGTGAGGGGTAGAGTGTGGGGGACGGAAGAGGGGGAGAGAGAGAGGGACAGCCAAGAGATGTACCCATTCAGGTTACTGAGAACCCTGCAAGGGGGTTAGGACCAGGTAGAAAGGGAAGGGAGAGAAATGGAGTGGGGTGGTAGAGAAGAGAGGGGCAGGGGAACAGGAGGGGAGGAAGGGGAAGAAGAAGAAGGGAGGTGGGTGGGCAATGGATCTGAAAGTGGGGGGAAAGGAGAGGGAGAAGAAGAGAGAGTGACAATCTATACCCCTTCATGATGCAGAGAAGCCTGCAAGTGGGTGGTCAGGATTAGAAAGTGGGAGGAAAGTAAGAGGGTAGAAGTGAGGGAGCCAAGATCTATACCCTTTCAGGATGATAGAGAATCCTACAAAGGGGACAGAACCAGGCAGAAAAGGAGGGAAGAGAAGGGGGCAAGGAGGAGAAGTGGAGTATGGTGGGCGACCGGAGGGGAGAAGAGGTATAAGGATTAGGGTGGCTGGAGAAAATAGGGGTAAACTAGGAAGGGAAAAAGGTGAGAGCATCAGTAGGAGGGAAGAGGGAGTCGTGGGGGAGGACAGCTGTAGAGTGTTGAAATAGCACAGTAGATTGTGGATGGTAATAGAATGTCGAAATGGCACAGTAGGTTGTGGTAGGGGTGGAGGTGGGGTATAATAGGACGGTAGCATGTGAGGAAGTAATCAGAGGAAGGGTTCAGTTAGGAGACGGGGTAAGTCAGGGATAGAGGAGTAGGGGATAGTGTGCAAGGGTTGGGAGGGTTGTGAAGGGGGCATAAGGACAAGTACAGTTAGAAGAATAGAAGTAAAGTAGGCTGAAGGATAATGCACCAGGGTGGGAAGTGTTGAAGGGGACTAAGAACAAGTGCAGTTAGGGGAATAGAAATTGTGAAGGGCTAAGGAAATTGAAGATGGGGAAGAGGAAAGTCTGATAGGAGGTGGCAGTGAAGTTACTTTTAATGAAGGAAGTCTAATAAAATCAGCAGGAAGTCATTTTAGGATTTAACTGACCCTACACCAGTTTAGCAAGAGATAATTTAGAATTTAGTTCCAGTGGTAACCAATTCATTGATTATACTCACAGTGATGAACTGTATTTTTATACCAAGACAGCACATTTACCTATTCAGCTGTAAAGAGCATTTTGTTTTAGTTAAACTAATGTAGCATAATCATGAACACTAGAGCCATAGTTCAACAGTTGATTACCACAGTGGTATTGCTGAGGTAATGCAGAGGTACTCAGGTTACAATTTGCTTTGGCTGTAATGTGATTCTACCTCATCATTACCTCAGTATGGTAATTAACTTTAAAAGGGAAGTGTCCAATACAAAGCTCCCCACGCTAAAGTGTGGGGCTAGTCCGAATGTTCACTTTGTGTGTAAAGGCATTTTGATTTACTTACTGTTTACTATAGTATAGCAGACTGTGGCAGATTAACTATATTTACTTCTAGTCTCACATCTTCTGTTATGACAAATTTCAGAATCCTCTGCAGCTCACATCAGAGCAGTACGCAGCAGTGTGAGACTCAACAATCAGCAGTGCAAATTACAGTTTATATAAGAACTGATCTTTTGTTTAATGGGCCAGCTGTCCTCCCTGGGCTTAGTACAGTCACAGAGGACTGTACTTAGCCCCTGGAGAAAAGCAGAACCAGAAAACATCTGAGCAGATATTATAAAAGCTTGAATATGCACGGCAGGTTATTGAATCTGGGTACGAGCTTTTTGCCATCATACCTGGGAGGCAAACCACCTTCCTTCTGCCTGGCTCCAGACTTTCAACCAGCCTCCTAATCCTCTGACTTTTCAGTCTCTTACCACCAAGACTCTTTTCCTTATGTTGTCTCCTTTATTTCCTAAACCCCACCCCCAGGCTCCACCTGTGCACTCTGGGTCACACCGCTAAGCCCCTTCTGCATGCATTAGACTTTCTTTCCTGGAGTTGGTGGCTGACCTGTGCAATATGTTTGGAACCTTTGGGAAGCTACCCAGTCTAGTGATTCCAATGGCTGACACCATTTCCACGATACCACTCCAGGGACCAGGGCCTAAACATTTATCTCCTGGCTTTCCTTCTGCTCCACTGTACACCATATTGCTCCTGAAGTCATAGTCCTAGTTTCCCAGTGGATGGGAGGACCCCTCATTCTGTTGAGCTTAGATCTGAGATGGCTTAGTTCTACCACTATAAACCCCAGCCTTCTGCAAATCAGGACCCCCATCTCCCAGACCTCCCTCTGGAAGATGGCCATGCCACATTCTCTGCAGCTTACTAGCACCTTCCACCCTCCTGCCTGCTCAAACGCACTGAGCTGTACTATGTGAGGGTGTATTACCTATCATACAATGCTTATGCACTTAATTAGGCTCTTAATGCTAGTATGTATGTCTAGTGTGGATAGGCAGCTGATACCAGAAGGAGTTTGTCTGCTAGTCTGGTACTGTTACTAACAATATAGGCCTACCCAAGATAAAGAGATGAGACAAGAGGGTATTTTAACACTGAATTATTCAACCATATACTAACCATATCATCACTGATTTTATTTGAAACATACCTTTAACCTTATTTAAATTGATCTTGGTGCCAAATGACAGTGATTTTGTTTTACTTTTGTTCAGTGTTAATTGATTGGTTCTCATCCAAGTTTTCAGTTTCTGAAAATCACCTCAGTCTAGATACAAGATCAGATGTTGATTTTAGGATAAAAATAAATGACTGTGTCATTTACACATAGTAAAACTTTGTTTTCTTATGATTTATGCTCCTGTTGCACGTAGCCCACTACCTCAGAAGGGAGCTCCCAGCCCTGTCCCCCGTGCCCACCATCTGCACCACCCATACCCCTGGCCACTCCCAGCGGGTTCCCCAACCCCCATCAGAGACCAGATCCAGTGTGGCCAGTGCTGTGGCTAGCCAGGAGTGGGGCCTGTGAGGCACCCTCCATCATATACCGAAGCAACTATTTTCTCCTCTATGTTTCTCCCTTGCAGAGGTGAGGCATGCAATGATGCCACAGTGAGAGTGTGCATGAGTCTGCACACCCTTCTCCAAGTGTCTGCCCCATCTCTGTCCCCTTCAGCAGCATTGGCGCACTGCCCCCCAGCCTCCACTGGGGGCCAGTCAGACGCCGACCACTGGTGACCCCCCTCCCCAGAGAAGGAGAGTAGTCCCTTGGATGCTCGATCCTACTCCTCCCCCATGACCCCTGGCAGCCCATGCTAATTCCTGAACATGGGTCGTCGGCATAGTGTGAGGTAAGGCATCCAGTGCCTCAGCCCTCAGCACCACCAGGCCACTAGATTAAAACTGTTGATTGATTACATGCCTTTGGAATGAAAATATTAAAAATTAAAGTACAATGGACCCTAAAATGGAGCCTTGAGAGATTCCATGTTCAGTAGTAAGAGGCAGTGTTAAAGCTCCATTTAATCTTAGCATCTGTGTCTGTTCTGAGAAGTAATCTGTGAACTACAGTAGTGAGGACTGACCAAGCCTACTCATGTCATCATGTAAGACTTGTGAGCACATTTCTGTTTCCAGTTGCATCAATATTCTACAAAAGACAATTACAGATACAGGAGAATTATACATGTACATCTCGGAATGTTGTTTATTTCATTCAGTGCAAGAGATGTCCACAAACAGGGTATGTGGGAGAGACAGGGCAACCTATCCACACCCCAAATGATCTCACACAGACATACTATTAAAATGAAGATGACTGACAAACCAGTGGGACAACACTTCTTTCAGTCTGATCACTCCATCTCAGATGTGTTGGTCCTGGTTTTGAAAGGACATCTCAAAAATACACAAGAGACTGGCTTTCGAGATCAAGCTCATTTTACTTCTCAATATGGTGGGAGATGGTATGAACATTGATTTAGGTTTTATGTCACATTACACTACTTATACTTCCACCTACTTCAGGAACAATGAATGGGTGTGTAATGGTAGTACATTGTGTTTTTGTTGTATATTTTAATACTAAATGGATATAGAATCCCTTTTAATTGGTTATCATTATGTTGGTTTGACCCATCAAACAATTAGGGTGTGGGGTGGGTTGGTTTTATGGGGTAAAGCTTATATACAGATACATGTTCATACCTGGACATTTTAAGTACAGCATCTCATTTACTAGGTAGTTGGTGTTTGTGCCTATTTCTTTTATGTGCACAAACTCTTGACATCTAGAACATGACACAGTGGGGTTAAGTTATGTGATGACTGCTTATTTACTTACAAAATGATTATAGAAACATAGAAACATAGAAGTTGACGGCAGATAAGGACCGCAAGGCCCATCCAGTCTGCCCAGATTATATGATTCCGTTTGACTAGTTATCAATATTTTGCTGTTCCTGGGAGGCTGGATTCACATTGGTTTTGTTTCAGATTTCTAGGACTGCCACTGTATATACAGCAGTTTGATTGTATACTGGCAAATTATAAAACAATGAACATATTAGGGTACAGGATCTCAATTACTAGGGTCTTTGTTAAGTCTGATTTTAATAATACATTAATACCTGGCTGGGGGGTGATTCCCTTAGTTTTTGATTTGGATTGATAGAACTGTTATTTAATAGTATAGAATATTAGATATATACAGACACATGTTGATACATGATATATAAGGATAACAGCATCTCAATTACAAGAGGGTCTTGTGAAGTTTGGGTGTTGAATGTGCAGAAACTCTAATCACTTGTTACAGAGTTACATATATAACATGTTTAAACAGTATAAGTTTAAATATTCATGAACAATATTGATTTATTGTACATTGTTTTTAAGTCAAACATACCTGAATAGTACTTACACAGTATAAATATAAAAAACAGCTGGTTAATGCTTAATTTACACTGGAACAGGTTGTCTTTAAACCTACATGTTTGCCTAAGACAAAGATATTTTCTTATTTGGAAGACTTTTAACATTTTGTGCTATATTTCTTCTGCTTAATTCAGCTGTATGTTTCATGGCTTTTCTCAGGGAAGAAACTTATCAGTTCAGTACATTTGATCTTGACATACATTTCTTATGATGGTACTCTGTTGTTCCATCTGTGCTGATTTTTAAAAAGCAGTTTAAGCCAATTGAATCTTAATTTTTTATCTGTTTTTTTATGCATAATTTGAACTTTAAGAAAGTATACTCTTTCAAACCAACTGTTATTTTTCTGATGAAGAATTCTATGTAATTCGAAAGCTCAAGCTCCTATTTTCTTTTATAACATCTATGTTGGTCCAATGAAAGGTATCAAATTATTTTTTTTCCAAACCTACTCGTGTAATTTATAACCAATAACTTATGAATGACTATACCAAGTGCTTTAGTCCAATCCAAACTGACACCCCTGACAAGCAAATTGGCTTCCATGGAATTGTAAATATCCTTTCTGAATCTGATGAAGGCTGTCAAAGTCCCATGGTCCTTTCTAAATCCATGCTTCAGAGGGATTAAAAGCAGATCTTCTTCAGTGTGTCATTAGTTGGCTAACAGCCATTTCCCCCATCACTTTGGCAACCAAATACGAAGTCAGTATTGGTTGATAGTTATTAAGATGTGAGGAATAACCTCCTTTATGTACAGGTACTATATGTGCTTGTTCCCATGCGGTAGGTACTTGACCGATAAGTGATACACTTAAAATAACTTTTAGGTGCTGATCAATTGCGGGAGCAACAGTTTTTAATAATTTTGGTGATAAACCTTTATGGCCCTCTCCCTTATTTACCATTAATCCCTTTAATCCCTTTATGAGACTGAAGCTCCTAAGCAGTTGAAAAAAAATAAGAATGAAATCGAGGCTAAGCTGGCTCTGTGACAACATCAGATCTACAGAACAGTTCATTACAGTTGTATATAAATAGTGTGCATATTACCATCTGTTTCTAGGAATATCATAATAATATACATACATAACACACTATAGTAACATAATCAAAGGTTGGTAGCGACTCTAGGCCCATAAATATCTAACCTCACTGGTGCTAGCATGAGGATTCTGGGGGCCTTACATTGCTGGAATCATTGTGCATCACAAAAGCTCTGCTTAGCTTAGGACTCTTTTATTAAATATCACAAAATGAAACAAACACCCAAATAAAAAGCCACACTCTCCTTCTACCTATATACTGTACCTCTATGCTGTCCTTGTCTGTTTTTTTTTTTGCAGACAGAAAGAAATCACTGTGTTAGGAAGTTAATTGGACTGCTGAACCTAAAGATACTGAACTGTTCAACTAGGGCAAGGTGGTTTGCAGATACAGTATTTTTATTTGCTACTCACAATGTGTGAGCTTTAGACTTCTTAAGTCACTTACTACCTTTTTTACAAAATTATCAAATTTTGGCTCTAGAGTGAAACTGGAATTTGTGGCAAGATGGACTCCTGGTTTTGGTCCTATATCTGAACTCACCTGTGTGTGGTGACTCTGGGGTCTTACACTGCTGGTATCGCAATGCATCTAGAATGCTCTGTATGACTGAGATGAAACACTTTTTAAAATAGAACAATAAAGAAAAAGAGAAAACAAGTTTGCATTCTCCTTTCTACCGATGTACCTCTGCACTGTCAGTATCTTTTTTTTTACTGCAGGCAGGAGGAAATCATTGAGTCAGGAGGTTGATACATTGATAGGTCTCCAGCTATAAGGGCAAATAAACTATAAGCAGACAAAGGGGCTTAAATTTATTTAAATTTTGCAAGTAACTAAATGGAACGATTTTGAAAAGCTGGCATGCTGTCTAAAATTGATATTAACTTTTAAAAGTATTTGACTAATACTTTCTGTATTCGAAGTATTTTTTTTTCACTTTTTCTTTTCCCTTTTGCAAATTAAAATAGCTTATCTGTGACCTTACTTGATTTGATGTGTGGAGCAGTGCTGTACCTGGAGACTGATATATCTAGTTCTATTCCCCATTCATACCTCATCAGCATTGTGACCTAACTGATGGTGATATTACAACTGACTAAGAAGACCCAATCACCTTCTGCCACATTGGTCTCTTTTGATGTCACAATAAATGGGATCAAAGCTGATGAGGTATGAAGAGAAACATCACTACATCTTATAGAGCCACTGATGCCTTAAGAAGAACTTTGAAAAACATACTGTTTGGACATAAAGCAGCTTATATTTCTCATTGGCTCTGTATTTCTTATACCTATTACTGAGGTCATTTGCTTCACAAACAAGATAGTTGTTTCTTGATGTTTTATCAGCTCCTACTGCTTCTTCCCAATCTGATGTCATAATACTCTGCCTGTGCCATCACAGTTGTATCCATGGCAACAGACTGTGATGTCACAACACAGTATTATGATTTCAAGTAGGGAGTAAGCTACAGAGGCAGGTGAACTCTAAGGGCTAAATATCTTGTTTTTGTGGGAATTTTTTCAGTAATAAATAATGAAAAGGAGAAATCAATAGAAGATATATGAAATACAAGCTGTGTCCAGCTATTATGTTTTTCAAAGTTTTCCCAAAGGTGTCAGCTGCTCTTTAAGTCTGTGTGAATATGTAGTCCCAACTATTCAGTGAAATATTTGGCATTTTGCAGTCAATTATTCCGGTATTCAGTATTCCAGTATTCAGCTTTAAAAAGAAATCCTCCCCATGCTCACAGCACTATCCCATCTATCCCAAAGTATTGAGATGAGTCCCCCTTCCCCTAACCTCGTATCTCCCATCCACCCACCTCCCCCCAACGCCAGAGGTGTCTGAATTAAGAAAATAACTTCCCCCACCCTTATGTAAGTACTGATTCCACCATTTTCCTCCAGCCAGAAACCAGGAAATACATTTCACTCCCATTCCTCCATCCTGTAGACAACACCGTTATTCCACCCTCCACCACTCTAACATCCACATTTTAGTCATTTAGGTCCCTCAGTGGGTAACTAGCACAGTCTACTCACCTCAGTGTCTGGCTGCCATAATGAATCAAAGTGCTTGCCTGTGCTTTGTATAGTAAAAACAGCTGATAATCCCAAACTTGGTAAATAAATATCACTCCAATCCCCCCGCCCTATAGGCAGCACCCCAATCTCACTCTCCTCCTCCCAAGCACCCACATTATAGTCATTTAGGTCCTGTGATGGAAGACTAGTTCTGGGTGAAGAGTTTTAACTTTGCTATGCATTGATGTTGGCAAAGTGTCCCAACTACATGTGGTGCAAAGTGGCACTTAGCCTAGTTCTTAAAACTATGTGTAGTGTCACTTTGCTGGTGAAGGTTCCACTATTCATAATTGCAAACAGGCACAACTACCGATAGTGGCACCTTCATTGGTGAAATGCAACTATGAGTAGTGCTTTTCCTGTTTTTTAATCGTAACCATCCCCACCCCATGTAGCATTTCTACCTCCCCCTCACCTGATGAAAACATTGTTCCTCTCACACTGCCAATCTCATAGCACCCACCTTCCTCCTCCCCTGTGTCCTAGTGAAGTTTTCTATAATAAATATAAAAAAAACCTTCCCCAACTGCAGTTGTGAATCATATGCACACCCAAGATCCTACCCCCACCCACCTGACCCAGTCAAATAAATAAGGAGCACCTCTACCACCCATTGTTATCCCCACACATCACCCCAAAACATGTCAATAATAATAATAAATTTCAACCAGTAAAACAGAAAACCACCCATTACCTTGGTAACCAGACTTTCTCTTAATCTCATCACCAGTTCAATCACTGAATGAATGAATCGGCGATAAGATGATGTACCATATTAGTAACAGCTGATCTGTCACTCTTGTCAGCCAATCAGCAGTCATTTAAGGGCACATCATCTCATCACCAATTCATTCATTCAGGTACTGAGCAGGTGATGAGATGAAGAGACAGGCTGTTCACACCAGTGAGGGATAGTTTTCAGTTTTACAGGTTGTTATTTTTGATCATATCCTGTTTTGGGTCATGAGTGGGGGAGAGGTGGGTGGTGCAGTACAAGATGGTGGGGTGGATGTGCTCCTTTTCGACTGAGTCATGTGGGTGGGAGCTGGGGCAGAAGTCAGGATGGACATGCCATGTTGCAACTGGGGTTGGGGAAAGGTTACTTACATTTATTACAGAAAACTTCACTGGGTCACAGTGGGAAGGTGAGAGGTGAGTGCTATGAGGGTAGGGGGGCAAAATTATCATCAAGTCATGATGGGAGGGAGTAGGAGACATACAATGTGTGAGTGGAGGTTATTACTTGTTTAAAACATTAAAAAGAAAGAAATTTAAAAAGCATTAAAAAATTAAAAAAGCATTAAAAAGAACGAACAGGTGCATATAGATGATCTTGTCCAATTTAAGAAAGGCAGCAGAACCAGGAGACATGATCTAAGGCTGCAAGGAGAGCAGTTCTCCACCAACACCAGGATGTTTTTCTTCACAGAAAGAGTGGTGGATGCCTGGAACAGCCTTCCTGTAGAGGTGGTGTGGGGAAGGGGCAAGCACAGTGATAGGTTTCAAGAATGCTTGGAACAGATACAAGGGACCCCTCAAACCCAAGGGCAGTTAGAAGGCTATGCTAAAAGACAATGGGCAGACTAGATGGACCTGGTGGTCTCCTTCCACTGTCAACTTCTATGTTTCTATGTTTAACTTCAGCACTTGAAGTTGAGGTGAGGCTGGGAAACTTCACCTTGCTACATGTAGCGTGTAATTCCTCACTTCACAGCATCTTTGTTGGCCAAGTTTTACAACCACATAGTGTGACAAGCACAAATGACTGCCATCTAACAGCTAAAGGGGAGGTTCCGATAATGGGAGACTTCAACATGCCAGATTGGTCAATACCAGCAGGAACATCTGCCAGAACTAGACACATGGTGGATTTCCTGCAGGGGGAGGGCCTCAAACAACTGGTACAACAGCCCACAAGAGACAGGGCTATCCTAGATCTAGTACTGACTAACAGGGAAAGGATCACAGATCTCCAGGTAGAAGGTCACCTGGGGGCCAGTGACCATTACGTGGTATGGTTCAATTTGGCCACTAAACTAAATCATCCCATTCCAAGGCAAAAATACTGGACTTCAGAGGAGCTGACTTTGATAAGATGGCCAACAGAGTTAAGATAGCCCTGGTAAAAAGAAATACAGGTGAGGGAGTACAGGCAAAGTGGGCAAGCATTAAGGATGCAATACTGGAAGCAACATCCCATTGCGTTAGAGAGAAAAGGAAGTGCAAAAGAAGAAGGAAACCACTCTGGTTCTCAAAAAACAGTAGCAGAAAAGGTCAGAGTCAAAAGGCTGGCCTTCAGAAAATATAAGGAACGCAGCGGGATGAAGATAGGGAGGCATACCAAACTTCCCAAAGGGAAGCAGGGAATGCAGTAAGGCAGGCAAGGCCCAAACCAAGGAAACACTAGCACAAACTGTAAAGAAGGTGACAAGACTTTCTATAAATACATTAGTGAAAGGAGAAAGTCCAGAGGGTATTGCTAAGATCAAAGGAGAAGAAGGAGGAGGACCATGCAAAAGCATCTATCCTAAATAGATACTTTTGCTCAGTATTACTGAACAGAAGGTAGGGCAAGGCCCACAGCTCAGCACCATGGTCACAGGGGAGGAAGGTGAGCACTAGTCCCTTCACAAAGAAGGGTCCTACAAGAGCTTGATAAGCTCCAGGGTGGACAAGGCAATGGGACCTGATGGCATACATCCCAGGGAACTAAAGGAGCTAAAGGTGGAACTAAGAGCCATTATCAGAACTGTTTAGTGAGTCTCTGAGCACAGGAGAGGTCCCAGAAGACTGGAGAAGGGCTCATGTGATTCCGCTCCACAACAGTGGTAGCAGGGAGGAGGCAGGGAACTACAGACTAGTCAGTTGTACCTCAGCAGTGGGCAAGATTATGGAGGTACTCCTAAGGAAAGGAAAGGATAGTGCAATGTCTGGAATCCATAAGAGCACAGGATCGAGACAGCATGGGTTTACAAAGGAAGGTCCTGTCAAACTAATCTCATAGATTTCTTTGACTGGGTAACCAGAGTGGTGGACCAAGGGGAGCAGTTGATGTCGCCTACCTTGACTTCAGCAAAGCTTTGATACTGTTCCACATAGAAGATTGATTAATAAGCTGGGTAGGCTCAGGGTGGGTCAGACGTTGGTCAACTGGGTGACAAACTGGTTGACAGGCAGAAAACAGAGAGTGGTGGTAAATGGTATACAGTCAGAAGAGATGCAAGTTACAAGTAGGGTACCTCAGGGATCAGTCCTGGGGCCAGTCCTCTTCAATATCTTCCTCAGTGACATTGCAGATGGACTGGAGAGTAAGGTTGCTCTGTTTGCAGATGACACCAAGATCTGCAACAGAGTAGATGATCCAGATGGGGTGGGCAGAAAGAGGAGAGATCTGGACTAAACTAGCAAAATGGTCAGAAAAGTGGCAACTGGGGTTTAATGCAAAGAAGTGCAAGATCATTCACATAGGGAAGAGAAACCCTGAAGCCACCTATAGGCTGCGAGGGGAGTTGCTGGCAGTCACAAGGGAAGAAAGAGACTTAGGCATCATCATCACCGATGATCTGAAATCATCCAAGCAGACCACCAAAGCAGTAGGTAAGGCTATGGGGATGTTAGGGTGTAGTAGTAGGGGTATCACAAGTCAGAAGATGGAGGTAATAATCCCTCTTTACAAGACACTGGTTAGGCCCCATCTGGAGTACTGCATGCAGTACTGGAGGCCGCACCTTCACAAGGACATTAACCAAACTGAGGCAGTCCAGAGAAGGGCAACCAAAATGGTGCAGGGACTGCATCAGAAAACATATGAGGACAGATTAACGGAGCTCAATATGTATACCCTAGAGTAAAGGAGGGAGAGAGGTGATATGATCGAAACATTCAAACACCTTAAGGGTATTAACAAGGTGAAAGAGTCTAACATGTTTCAATATAAGAACAATAGCAGGACAAGAGGACACAGCACGAGATTAGAGGGAAGCCAATTAAGGGGTAATGTGAGGAAGTTCTTTTTCACAGAAAGGGTGGTAAATGCATGTAACGGCCTACCTCAGGAAGTGGTGGATATGAATACCTCTCTACCTCCTTCCGCTGATCAAATTCTGGTGGGTGACTTAAATGTCAACTGGCTCAGCCCCTCCTCCTCCTCTACCCGAGACTCCTTTTCTGCAATAGACCTAACGCAAGTAGTTACCCACCCTACCAGGACTAACCCCAAAAGAGGCTCCAGTACCCTGCTTGATGTGGTACTCACCAACCGCCCTAATCGGATCCCCAATGTACAAGTCCTCCCAGACTCTCTCAGCGATCACTCCCCATTCTATTCCACTGGTCAACCTCAGTCACCAAACCCATAGTACAGTCCACATGCCGGCGGCGTCTAATACCTGGTGGACTGATAAAACTTAAGGAACTTCTGTCCCAAATTGACTGGTCTCCTATACAGGCAACTCCTGACATCGACACAGCTCTCTCCTTCTTTACCCAAACTTTTAATAATGCCTGTGATATCTTTGCCCCAGTGTTGACCTGCCGTTCTAAAAGGAAGAATGCCCCCTGGGTTACCCCAGCTTTGATCCACCAGCTCAAACATAGGGACAACCTATGGCACCATGCCATTGAGACTGGCTGGCCCAATGACAGGCAGTTATATGCTGCCGCCCGAAACAAGTGCACTCGGGCCATCAGAAAGGCCAAGTCTGAGCACTATCGGTCCTCACTCACTGCCTCATGGGGGAATCCCAGAACCTTCTGGGATAACATTAAACAGTTAAATGGGAGTGCACACTCCCCCCTCCCACCCAGATCAACATTAATGGTGTGATCTCCTCAGACCCAGCCCTCATAGCCAACCACCTCAACACCTCATTCACTGACCTTAGCCCTATCCTCCCTACAAATTTTTTTGACCCTCCTCCCCCAGCACCTGCCATAAATCTTTCTCGCCCTTATTTTCTCCTCCACCATGTTTCTGCCCAAGAACTTAGGCCGCACCTTGTCACTGCCCTCAAGAGTAATAGTACAGGCAGTGACACCCTGGATCCGTGTATCCTACGGCTGGTCTTAGACACAGTCCTTACCCCGATCACATGCCTCATCAGCCACTCTCTTTGCCTGGGGAAGGTTCCAACTGCCTGGAAAGTCGCCACTGTCACCCCTATCTTTAAAGGTGGTGATAGGACTGTGGCTGGAAACTATCGACCGATCTCCATTCTCTCTCCTTTCTCCAAGGCCTTGGAAAAAGTGGTGGCCTCTCAAATCTCTGACTACCCCTCCACCTACAATGTTCTTTGTCCTGAGCAGCATGGCTTCCGAGCGGGCCACAGTACCATCACAGCCCTCCTAGAGTTCTCCAACTTTCTCCACTCCTCCTTAGACACTGGTTCTCTGGCTGGTGCTGTCTTCATTGACCTCTCAAAAGCTTTTGACACTGTCTCCCACCCCCTCCTTCTTGATGCCCTTAGTCTCTCTGGTTTTGCTGCTGGGCCTATCTCCTGGTGCATCAGTTATCTGTCTGACCGCTCACAGTGTGTAAAAATTAATGGGACCTACTCAGACATCTGTCCCATCTTTTCTGGGTTTCCCCAGGGCTCCATTCTGGGCCCCTTACTATTCTCCCTTTACCTTAACACCCTTCCACGCTCTTGCTCGGGGAACATTTTTGTACGCTGATGATGCAGTCATCTTTGCCTCAAGTCGTAACCCTACTGCCCTCCAGGACTCGCTGCAGAAGTCCTTCACTGAAGCCGAGGGCTGGTTCAAGGAACATAGATTGGTGATAAATCTTAAAAAAACAAAAACCATGTTCTTCACTCATCCCCAAAACAAGTCCTGCAACTTCACACTCCTCATTCACTCTGGGTCCTCATTCCCACTCGAACAAGTTTGCTCCTATAAATACCTAGGGATCCATTTTGACCCCTCCCTCTCCTTCCATGGACACATCGCTGCCTAGCCACTGCCACTAATATCCGATTGGGCATCTTACGCCGGTATAAACACTGCCTCCCCGGAGGCTCTTCGACTCACAGTCACCTCCTCTATCCTGTCCCTAGTGGACTATGGACTGCCGGTGTATGGTGCTGCTGATCAGACCGCACTCCATAAATCCACTTTCTCTGAATAAGGCCTGCAGGTTAATTACTGGAGCACCTAGGATGACACACACCTGTCTACTGTATGCTAAAGCGCTAGTTCTTGATCTCGATGTTGCCTCAAATATCTTACCTGTACCTTACAAAAAAGACCCTCCTTGGGCTTTCCCACCAGAATTGACCACCACCACCATCGCGCTCTGTCCCACTAGTTCATACTAGGACCTCTGGGAAAACCTCTCTTGTTATCCTAGAGCTAGGACCTCTCACGGCCAAAGAGCCTTCAGCTTTAGGGCCCCTCCTGGTTCAACACACTGCCCCTCCATCTCCGAAGCTCCAACTATATTGTGCTTCAAAACTTCCTTATGTAACCACCTTATTAACACCGATGCTGTAACTGCCACTAGTCAAAGCGTACTAATACTTATGACAAAGCTTATTACTAAGCTGCTAAGGACGACATAACTCTGGTATTGTTTGCATCCATCCTACCTGTACCAGCTTGTTGGTATCTATGTCTTAATTTTACTGTTATACTTATGTGTTGTACTGCTATACTGTGTATTTTGGTTTGTCTCACTGTGACAAGGTACCTTTGTAAATAAGCCTATGGCTCAAAGGTTTTCAAACTGCTGTTTAAATAAAATAAAATAAAAAAATAAAATACAGTGCAGGGCTTCAAACAGGCATGGGATAGGTATAAGAGAAATACAGATGAGTATGAATAGATAGGCCATTACAGAGCAAAGGCTGATGACACATATATAAGGTAGAAAAATAAATGGTCAGACTGGATGAGCCTTGTGGTCCTTATCTGCTGTCAACTTCTATGTTTCTATGAATGAAAACATTCATGCACATGCCCTAAGGATAGCAAAACCCTTTACATAGGGCAAGTGCATTAACACAGTCATTCATTAGATGCCACCTGACCTTCTTGGAGGTGGACCGGTTGTGCCGGTCACCCACTGCTGGACCTAAATGACTAAAGTGTAATTTCTGGCAGGTGGAGGAAAGTGGGATCAGGGTGATGCCTAGAGGGTGGAGAATGGGGGTGATATATATTTACTGGGTTCAAACTAGGGGAGGTGGATGGTAGTCAGGATTTGTTCAGGGATGGGTGCAAGGGTGCTGTGAGGGTGAGAATGGGTATGTTTTTCTTTCTTTCTTCCTCTAACCATTTGCAGAATAATATTTCTTGAACATACATAGTCCTGTACTCAGGAAGGGTTTCTAAATATCAAAGAGATCTACTGTTTGTTATTTGGAAAATACTATTCGATCCTTGCACATTCCTATTAGATACAGTATATCATTCCCCAGGTAAAACTCTGTTCATCACATCACACCTAATACAGTCAGGTAGAAAACCTTCCACTACAGTGAGCAAAAGGAAAAAATTAAATACAGTACTCCAGAAATGAAAAGCAAAAACTACTTTAAAAAAAAAACAAACTTTAATAACATTTTATGTATTCTAGTTTTGGGACTACTACACTAGGTCTTTACACTCCTATAAATATAAAACATGATAACACACTGTCACAAAATTTGGCAGATGCAGAGAGCCAGGAGAAGAGTACTCAAGTGTCAACTTTCAAATATTTTGCTTAAAGGATGACTGCACTATAAGCAGCCAAACTCTACATACTGTATTAACGAAAGAAGCAAATCAAGTTTTTGTAAAGTCAGACGCCTCAGCCAGAACCAGATTATGTGTGTGGTGGGGGTGAGCACTACCCCCGCCGACCCCACCGTGGGGGAGGGTAAACCCTGGGGGAAGAAAGCTGAGGAACTTCTGGTGGATATTAAGGGATGGGGCTGGAGTGTCCACCTGAATGGGGGCCACTGGTGGGGGAGCAAAAACATATAAACTAAACAAAATCAATTTGTTAATTATCATGATAATTTTGAGGAAGCTGTATCCATGTAGTTTGGCCAGCCTTATTCCTGATCTGTAGGAGGAAGAAAAAGGCTGGGTGGAGTGGGAAGAAGATAGTATTTGTTGGGGACTCCATTTTTAGTCTACTGGGTGAGGTAGAAGACTATTACATGATCGTGATCTTAGTGAAGGTGAGATGATTTGCCTTCCTACAGCATAGATCAAATGAGTGTTGTCTCAAGGCAAGCAATTCAGCTGGAGGGAGGAGCAAGACTGATATTGTCCACATTGGCATGAATGACATAGGGAACAGAAGTCCTGAGGATATCAGGCCATCATTCACTTTGGAAGGTTCCAAAAAGGAGAGGCATCCAGGGTGATTTTGTTGATATTTTCATTGTCCTGGGGCCGTTGTGGAATTATAGTGGACCATTAAGAAAGAAAACTCTTTGTATGGGTCTGTTGCATGAAGAAGGATCTTGTTTTTTTGACCAACTGGAAGGCATTCTTGGGCAAGGGATGCCTGCATGACAAAGATGGGCCACACCTGTGCCATGAGGGAGTGGGGGTACTGTCCAGGAAAATGGACAGGTTGGTGACCAGCAGATTTAAATTAGAAAAATAGTGGAGGAAGGCTATTGCCCAGGATCTCAAAGAACAACAGAGATGGATAGCAACAGAAAAGGAGGCCCCGAGGGGAGCAAGGAAGCATAAAGTGGCAACAGTGCCCACTTGAATGCAGGCCTATATGAAAATCACACGCAGCAAAGTTAATACCTTTGAGAGGCTGGTACATTTGAAAGGCATATCCTAAGTGGGACCCACACAGGTCTTTTTTGGGGGGATGACTGGGACACCAAGAAAATAGGTTTTGCATTATTCAAGAGGGTTGGTCAGAGTGGAAAGGAGTGGAGGCTATCTTTTAAACAGAAGGCATAATTGTGTAGCAAAGTGCAGATATTAAAAGGCTACTGATGCCTCAAAGAAAATTTTAAAAAACCTAATAATTTGGTACAATTCTGCTTGCATTCCATTTATATTTGGAAAGACTTTGCCTGGAGTTCAATGGCCAAGCAGCCAGCCACTCCCACTTCCTGAGCTACATAAGCAGTTCCTCTCAGTCTCATTGTGAAGCACTTTTCTTTGCATCTGAAGCTGAGCTGGTTGGAGCTTATCCTCCTCCACCCTAATGCTCCTGCTTGTCTGCTGGATTCTGTTTCTTTCTTGCTTCTGGTTTGTATTTTACCTTCGGCTGTGTGTGCTTCTTCTGTCTTTGTTTTCTGTGTTCTGTGTTTGTGTGTCTTTGTTTTTGGTTTTTCTAGGGGGCTTTTGTTTCCAAGCTCCTAGCATATCGCTACTGAGCTCCTACTATTTGCGCTGTTGCTCACAACTCTTAAACTACTGCAATGCAAATGCAATCATTATCTGTGTGTTTCAGCTCAACCATAGTTGCTCCATGTTGCATACTCAATTGTTTTCACTCTGTTTCCCCAAAATTACTGCTTCCACTGCTACACAATTACTTGCTCCCAATGCTATCAAGTCTGATTGTTTTCACCTTGTTCAAGCTCTGAACCTTGCTATGCAGTTCAGTCATGCTATTCCCTGTTTATACACTGCTGTTTCACTCTGAGGTCAGCTGAAGTTTCTGCTGAGGCTGTTAAACTAGCTTTATATCTGCATGTGGTTCTCGGCCCTTCCATCACTTTCTTGTTTGTCCTACGGCGGGGACTGGAAAGTGTTTGGGGAGTCATGGCCCCATGTGGCTAATTATTTCTGTTCTAATTCCTGCCTTTACTGCCGAAAGCTCCTCAGAGTATTTGTCACCTTCACGTGGCTTTAAATGCCTGACTGGCTTGCCCCACTATTCAGTGCTATTTCATTGCTACTAAGTTATACAGAGCTACGTGCAGGTCCACTTATTACTACTCTGTTTACTGACCTACGTGCAGGTCCACACTTGCTTAACAATTGATTGCTCATGCCTACTGCATCCTCTCGATTTCAGCCTCTGAGATGTCTGCTGCACTCAATTTGCTTTCGACCTTGCAAGGTTGCAGTACTCCACGTTCATTCGATTCAGCATATCAGTGCTCATTTGGCCGCTCACCAGCTTTTAGTTCTCAGTCAGTTTTTGGGGCATGCCAAACATTCTATTCTGGTGCAGGGTTTCCTGCAGCCAACAGTCTTGCTCTGCATTTAGTCCACATCTTGAGCATGCCAGACTTGGGGCAGGATCCTTTTCACCTGGATCATAGCTGGCAATGCCTCGCCCCAGGCTTGGCTTTAGCTGTTCACTATGCAGCAGCAGCTCCTGGTGTAAAATTTAAGACTAGCGGTGAAGGGTGGTTACTCCGACCTCCTTTGGCTCTTGTATTCCACTATAATGGTTATCCATTGACTTTAGTGGTTTCCCTAGCAAGGCACCTATACTGCATTCTCCCTACAACTGTCTCTGGTTCACCTGGTTTGAGTTTAGGGAGAGTAGGCCAGGTGAGTGCCTCAGCAATTGTTGATCTCCTCCTCCCACCTTAGTTGCACATATTGTTGCAGAGTTTTCTCACAACCTTCCATGGCGTTTCTGCTAGAGGGTTTGAGTGCGAGCCTTCCTCCAAATTGGAATATTTTCCACCTCCCTTTAATTGGGTTTTCCAAACTGCAGCTGCAGAGCCATCACTAAATAAACTATCCCAAGACTGGAGGGAAGGTGACCTAGGCCTTGGATCCCCAGAGATTTCTTCCTCATAGGGTTTTTTTCTCTCCTCCGTTGCCTCAGGTCATAACTGTTAGTTAGCATAGTAGTGTTCCCTAGTTTCTTTACGTAGGTTCTGCTGTTGGAGGGAGGTGGAGGATGTCCTGCTGTTCCCTCTATCCTTAGAGAATCCCCTCATTCTCAATGCAAACCATCAGTATCACACTCGCAAACCTGGGCATTTCATTACGTTATCAACTTGAGCATCTCATTCGTTATCTACCTGTTTATGCTTATCTATCACTATGTCACAGTTACTGCTTGCTGATATGCTCAGATTTCATTCTTTGGGTATCCTTCCTAGGAACCTTTGGCCACAGGAATTGTCCGTGGCACCTCTAGGGTGGAACCATCTCTGAGGGTTCCTTGCCTTTGATACCCCTACAGGGTGGTAATTCCTCTGGAATAGAGAGTGTGAATGGCCAAAACCAAACTAACACAGTTGCACAAGCATAACACTATACTGGCTGTGTAGGACATTAAATTGGAAAGGCTTTGCCTGGAGTTCAGTGGCCAAGCAGCCAGCGACTCCCACTTCGTAAGCTACATAAGCAGTTCCTCTCAGCCTCATTGTGAAGCACTTTTTCTTTGCCCCACCATCCTCCCCTCCTCCTCCTCCAGTGGCAGTACTTCTCTCCTTCGGATCCTTTCTAAGGTACCTTTGGCCATGGGAATCGTCCCGTGGAACCTCTAGGGGTGTAACCCTCGCCAAGGGTTCCTTGCCTTTTTCTACCCCTACAGGGTGGTGATGCCTCTGGAACAGAGAGTGTGAATGGCCAAAACCAAACTAACACAGTTGCACAAGCATAACACTAGACTGGCTGCATAGGACATTGAATCGATATATTTCTCCTCCCCATAATTTATTACTAAGGAAATATGTACGAACATATGATCGTTGTCCCTTACAGTTTATTTTGAGTTCATCTGCCTCTATAGCTTACTCCCTACTACAAGTCATAATCCTCTGTTGTGACATCACAATCTGTTGCCATGGTACTAACTGTGAGGTCTCAAGCAGTGCTCTATGACTTCAGGTACAGAAAGTTGCAGGAATACATGAACTCTTCATGAGCAGAATCACGAACATGCACAGTTCTGCTGGCACCATCATGTGAATGGCAAAATGCCATTCACAGCAACTGTGCATGCACAAGTGCCACGCATGCCCAATTGCATCACCGCCACTAGCTCTGCAGCAATCTGTGCCCCACCACCAACTAAAGTGGCAGACTGGGAGCCCACCCCAGTGTGGCCAAAGATTTTTCTGTGCCCCCAACTCATGTGGCACACTGGGAGCCCACCACAGTGTGCCCAAAGATGTTTCATGTTATCTGCCAACACTGGGGATCCCAATCCCCATGTCAGCAGTATGTGCACCCCCTCACTCATGCAGCACACAGGGAGCCCATCCCAGTTTGCCTTTTTTTTTTTCTTCCCCCCACCCACCGCCAACATCAGTGTGCCCATTCTCCATGTTGGCATCCTGTACAATCCCACCCATCATGTGGCACTCTGAGAGCCCACCCCAGTATGCCCAAATGTTTTCTTTTTCTGTTTCCTGTAAAAAATAAAATGGTCCCTCATTGTCTCTCCACTCATGTTTTTTATTCTGTAAAAAAGAAAATGGTCCCTCGTCATCACTCCAGTCCCCTTCCTCCATCCCCGCCCATACTTAGCACCCACCTCCACCCCCTTACCCCATACTTACCTCCGAGTCAGCACCATCTTCTTCTCTGGACTGGGACACGTTTGCACTCTTCAAAGCTGAACCACAAACTAAAGAATCTAAGGTAAGCATGCTATAATGCCATTCAATAGGGGTTTCAACTTATGCTGATAAATCAGCCATTTCTTGGATTTTTGCCCCAAATTTTCAACATGGGGTTCTTGGGACCCACCTCATGAAAACCATCACTGTGATTTTGTTACTTGGTCATGAAAGGTGATTTTGTGGTTGCTGCATGGAATCACCTTTCGGGACCAATTCACGAAATGACAGTGTCACTGTTCATGAGGTAGGGTCCCAAAAAGCCCATGTTGCAAATTTGGTGAAAAAGTTCCAAGAAATGACTGTGTTATGAGTGTGCATTGCTCAGTTTCTATGCATGTTCCTAACTTTGCCAACTTTTAATATTTTCACTCCACATTTTCAACATTGCCATTTTTGCACACCTACTTCAAAACAGTACAGCTGTCATTTTCCAC
Source organism: Neoceratodus forsteri (assembly GCA_016271365.2). Classification (NCBI taxonomy): domain Eukaryota; kingdom Metazoa; phylum Chordata; order Ceratodontiformes; family Ceratodontidae; genus Neoceratodus; species Neoceratodus forsteri. The sequence goes on from CM057458.1 coordinate 1,333,455,799, forward strand.
AGCCTGCCCAAAATGTGTTTTCGCACCTGTGGCACAGAATAGCACATTCACTCTGCAAAATAACCTTTCGGGACAAGTGAACAAAATGACACTGGCACTCTTCATGAGGAGGGGATCCCAAAAAGGCCATGCTAAAAATTTGGTGCAGTACCTCCACAAAATGGCCAAGTTATACCCAGGTGTTGAATAATTCCTACGCACATGTGTAACTTTGGTCACTTGGTAGCTTTTCACAGTCATTTCGGCTCTGGCTACAGCTTGTTTATTACTGAGGTCACTTCTATGAAAACAGGGAGGAGAATTACAGAACTAATGGGAAATATAAGCTGGACTCTGTCTAAATATTATGTTTTATTAAAGCTCACCTGAATGTGTCACCAGCTCTTTAAGGGGGCATACAGTGCCACAGAGTCCATCTAAGTCAGGTTTGGTGAAATACTGGGCCAAATAGTCAGCCAGGGGTATGCTACAGTACTCCAAATAGTTAGAAAAGCTTGATTCTCAGCTGGTTAGGAGAAACTATCAGTGTAACCAAATGGAATAAGTGGTGATTAGTGCTTTGTGAAATTAAAGGGACACTGTCAACCCCATCGTGTGCCTCTAGTTTAAAAACACAGGTTATGATTGGCCTGAGTCTGTAGAGATTGTTGATTTAGCTGGTAGTTTGATTATGATTCCTTTTGTTTCTTTTTAACAAAGAAAACAGAATGCCCACCATACTGTGTGTTACCACTTAACATGTTTGTTTACAGTCCATGATCAACTCCCACTGCATCTTTCCTGACTTGGGAACACCCTAAACACAGACTAACCACTTATAATGTAGTGGAGGAGAGGATCCTACTGCATCATGAGAGACTGATTTGTTTGGGGCGTTTAAAATGTTCAATAAGTACACAATAAGAGTAGTTCAAGGATTTGAAACAAAACAAGGTTGGCTATATTTAAACCATTTACATTCAAGTTAGTTCTACTAAGAAAGGAAGCAGATGAAACAACCAGTAACATCAATGAATTTTAGAAAAGGTTAGCAATCATAAAATGTGGGTTTTAAACAAGCCATAATCTGATACAAAAAGGATTGAGTTTCCCTTTAATATTCCACCTGTGGAAATTTTGAAAATGTTCATGAAATTTTGCCAATGCATAAGCAAGCAATAAGACATGTTGAGGTGTTGGTTATGGCCTGATAAAAGCAGGCCCCAGGTACGATATAAGAGGCATGAGATGCTTGCGTATAGTGCCTTTAGCACCAGGGAAGTGCTCTTATCAGACCATAACCCACACCTTGGAGTGTCTTATTAAGCTTATAAAATGGGTCCCCCAAGTAAACATTAAAATAAATAAATAATATTTTTAACATTTAAAAAAAAAGGACCTTTTTAATACTTGTTAAAGGAAAAATAGTTCCCCTAGTACTGTTCTGAGGTGTATTTCAGATTGGTTAGCTGAACAACAGAGGGCCCCTCCCCCCAAAAAATACATATATTGGTCAGGTTAGCTCCATTCTCCCCCAGAGAGGCACACAGTATTTAAATTTTACTGCTAATTTTTTATTTTTTTATTTTTTAGTGGCTGTCATCCTGTTACAGGGACCAAGGTTGTTTCTGAGCATGCCGCTTGTCAGTCACCATAGGTCAGAACACTTTGCATTTCACCTTGTCTCTGACAGTGACCACGTCTTTTAAAATACATAGTTGCAGCATGTGTTATGGGAAGCAGCTACTGAGGAGAGTGGCTGTAGTTATACTCAGAGGTTTTGGAGTACCAGGGCAGTGCTGGGAGGGGAGAGGAACAGAGCTTTGACCAGAGACTCCACAGCAATGTAATGGCAACTTGGAAGCACTGCAGTGGAGTGCATGCTATGGAGCTGCAGGGACAAGGATGACACAGAGAGCCGTGGATGAGTGGCACAGAATGAACTGCTGTCAAAAGAAAATAAAGGTCACATTTCATTTTCAAAGTCTGCAGCATGGCATTGGGGTTGCTCTTGCTGGTGACTGAGCAGCTGGGTGGGTTGAGTGACTGCATACAAGTATACAGTAGGCCTTACAGGCAGACTAGATGGGCCTAGTGGTCCTTATCTGCTGACGATTTCTATGTATCTATGCATCGATGACTGACTTTCGGCTTCATTAGATGATCGCTGTCAGCTGGAATTCATCATGGTCAGCTGGAAAGAGTTTTTTGTGAGGGTGGCAGACTGATACTTCTCTGTTGTGAGGCTCAGGTTGGCACAACTAGTGCCGGTTGTAAAGTTATGTCTGATGAGGACATGGCTAGAACACTGTTTTAGTCAATCACATCACAGGAAATTTTAGACCAATTTTATAATCTGTAGTATGTCTCCTGAATCCTTAAAAGTAGTCAACTGAGATTCCTCAGATTCGAAAAGCTTTAGGACCCATTGCCACTAGGTACACATGACAAATTCCAGTTCTATACCTATGAGGACAGAAGAGTTATAAGCATCCAAAGTTTAGGAACATTTTCACATTTCACAAATAAATAAACTATGCAATTATGAGCCCCTTTCTGTTAAAAACAACTTAACCAAACACTTTTAATTTAAGTTTCTATAACTTTTCCAAAACATCATGCATGCTAAGTTTCAGGCATCCAGTTTCAAAGTTGGCTGAGTTATAAGCAGAAAGAATTGTAGACATTTTCACAAAATTGCACAAAGATATAAACTGCCGGGCTTGCCCTCCAGTGCAGCAGTAGCGCTACCGCCTGTGGTGCTTATGACCCGTGTTCAAAAGCAAGTATGGTGCATCAGAGGGTCAGCAAAAGGGAGGATGGATGAGTCTCTCATGGACAGCTCTCCTCCGGGGGTTGTGGTTTCTCAGCATGCCAGCAACACCCTGTGGAGACTGGGTGCACAACCAGACAACCAAACAGTGATTGAGGTGTCAGTGGACATTTGTGGGCGGGTTCGGGCACCCTCAGCCCACATCAATGTATTTGCATGTCTGTGCCTCCTGGGAACCCATGGAAAACCGTGGACATGGAGCAATGTGACCCCCTCGAACCACCTCCCCAATGATGCCCGAGGCATAAGCCACAGTTGGGGCTTCTAGTAGATTTTGGTGTCTCCCTCCAGGGAGCCCAGCCATATGGGGTAAGCTGTGGGTGACCCAGATCAGGTGGCCTGGGCAGGGGATGCCGGAAGGTCAGGTCCAAGTGCCGATGAGGGGATACATCCCCTGAATGACTGGGTAACAAAGAAAGTTGAAAAAAAGATATAAAGTGCCAAATTTTGAGCCCTGTAAGTTCAGAACTACTAAACTGTATGCTGAAATACTGGCAATTATAACCTGGGTGACAAAAATATCAGTTATGATTATCTGAAACATGTCACATGACCGTGCATTTATTTTTGCTCAGTGCATGGTCTTCCTGGTACTTGGCCTTCTCACAAATGTTTACACAGAGAGGATTTAAAAAAAATGGCCACTATTGATTTCCCTCATTAAACTCCAAGGACATCTTGGTACTGTAAGCAGGAATTATTGGATAGGGGCAAGAAATTTCAACTCTGGCACCCGCTAAGGTACGTATTAATTATAAGGGGGGTGCAACACATTTTCTTTGATATTGATCAGTTATCTAATTTTATTCAACTATAATACAACTGGGATAGCCAGAAAATTGAAATAGAAAATAACCTACTGCATCTGAGGAGGAAATGATTAATATGATGCAACCAGAATGAACAGATCTGTTGCTTATTTAGAGAATGTAATTTCCTTTTAGGGTAATGAAAATAATACAGGGTCTTAGTGATGTTATATTAAAAGTTTATTTTGCATCCCTAGAAGATGAATTATGCTTAATGGATAATGGATAATAATATATGTGTGTGTGTGTGTGGGGGGTCTATTACTTTAGTCGATTTATGAATTAAAATGGTGAACCTATTCAAGTAATATTCTAAAATCTAAAACATAGGTTGCAGGATCAATTATCCATGTGAGAATACAAACTTAAAATCTTGAATATTATTATTATTAGCTGCTACAAATACATTTTAACCCCCATTGTTTTGGTCTAGACATGCATAGAGAGTGTTAATTGTGTAAATATATTTTTAAGTTGTTGTTTTTTTTATTGTTGTTTGAATGTATTATACAATTTCACCTTTTACTTTTTGTATAAATGTTATAAAATTTAATAAAATCTAAGTTTAAAAAACAAAACTCTCAGGACTGATCCAGTTCCATATGTATTTAAACATATTGTTTTGTAGTCACCATATTTTCCTGATCTCCCAATATCATTACTGTCTTTTTAAAATGTATTATACAAGCCATAACCTAATATAAGTGGAAAAATCTTCTGTTTTCTCTACTCACAGTGGTCCCAGCCATCTCTCATCAAACATCACAGTTGCTGATCATCTGTATCAGTCGCTCCATACATCAGCTGCTGATTGTTTTCCAGCTACACATCTCCTTTTCCATCACAAGAACACAGCATAGAAAAATGCCACATACGTGTTGAGAAAAGCTTTTTTTGTACAGGAGTCTACAAAATACATGGCATAGTGATCCATGTCCTCCTAAACAGTCGTATGCCTAAATAAATAAATAAGAGCAAGAAAAAAATCAGATATGTGATACTGTATTTCCATTTCTGCAGTTGGAACCAACTTCAATTCAATTCACAAAAAAAACCCAGTGAGATTTCAAGGTGGGGCAGTCGATGCAGAAAGTGCAGTCACATACAAACTGAAAAGAAAGGCTAAAAATCGACATATATGGAAGCCTTATTAGCACAATTCACCAAAATCAAAGGGAAAACAAAATCAGGATCCTGTAGGCAGAACCAGTTACGCAAACATTGATAGAAACATTTCTATTTTTACTATGTAAATCTCCTTGTTTTGATTAAAGTAAAATCACACTCCAAAGTGTGCATTATACAAGATCAACATACTTCTGAGGTGGTTGGAGGCACTCAGCCTGCTGCCTTAGGCCTCACAATGCACCCAGTATGTGCAGCATTCTAGCAAAATGCACCAATGCATTATGTATTATTGCTTGTTCATCCAATATACATTAGCATTTTTTAGGCTAGATAAAAAGGCTTTCTGTAGTAGAGGACACCATCCACAGTAGTTAGGTACATTTTTTATCTCCACAGTAGGGCACATCATAACATTTATCTAGCTAGTTGGGTACATCACAAAGAACCTTTTCTGCCACCTGCGCCTAGTCAACCATATGCTCCAGCCAGCATGAGTTACCTCTAAAAAGCAACGCATGGCTTCAGCCAGTGCTTCAAATCTCCTATGCTATGGGAAACTTTTAACTTCTAAATAAAATAAAACTAGTTTGGAAATGGAATTGCGTAGTGTATAAACTGGACTTGTGATGAGTGCTTATGAGATATGGCATTTATCTTCACTCGTTGTCAGTGACATCTTGTAACCTCACTCATGGCTTCGTCACTTGTGAAGGTCAAGAAGTGACTGACCACTCATGAAAATAAATATCATATCTCATAAGTGCCCATCACACAGCCCCTATATATTTAAAGCTTTGACCAGTGAAGGAGCATGCCACATTCAAAGTCTCTAGCTAAAGGATAGCTGAGTTATAATCCACAGAAAAATAGTCACAGCTTTTTGCAAACTTTGCTAATTTTCACAAAGTGTGTGACATTTTATGAAACTTTAATGCATGCAGAATCTGCTTATTTCACTCAGACCTAGTTAAATGTCACAGTGACCAGTTGCTTGCTACCACTAAACTATACACTGGAGAGGAGGAAGGACATTTGTTTGGAAGACAACACTAGAATATATATATGTATATACAGTATATATATATGTATGTATGTACAGTATGTATGTATGCATTCTTGGAAGCCTTGTTAAATATTTGAAAATTCTGTAAGTTGTTCAAGAAGACAGTTGTCAGATGGTACAGGATAGTCAGCTCGGTTTCTGAACATTTTTGTTGGCTTACAAAATACATGCAAACATGTTGTTATGGAAATGCGTGGTCTGTAAGTATTTCAGGCTGTTAGCCAGTGAGCAATAGTGAATGCAGCCACTCCTTCTTGTCAGCCAAATGGTGGTGTGGAGCTCTGGATTAATTTGAATAGCTCTATGTTACCATTTGCTCAGAAAACTGTAGCCTATCAGGTGGCAGAATCATTCACATCGCCGCCTACTGACATTTTCCTGTCAGTTGTCAGGTGTGATTTGTCGCTCGAGGCATCGTTGTCAGTCAGAGGGATGTGATTCATTGTTTGAGGTGTCAGTTTGCCTGTGAGGCAGAAATGTGTCTGATAATTGATAACTCACAGACTCACCCACACGCCAGCTGATTCCCCTCTCCTCTGACTGAAATTATATAGCCTGTCTTTCTGTTTGTCTCCCTGTCAGCCTGTCTGTCCATCTACAGGTATAACATACCCAACATTATCACTACAATTTTTCACTTTGTTTTATATGTTGTATTTCTTAAGAGACAGAAATGTATATTCCCTTCACTGTTTCTTTGGAGAAGAATTGTGTCTTACGGTTGGGAACAGGGTCAGGCAGAGTTAACATTTTGTTTGCATTACTTAAAATGCATCCCTGGGCTCAATGCAGCATGCTGCCATGACACGAACATGTCCAAAAAAATACAGAGCAAGTTTAATAGGCTAGTTATAAAAAATAATGCCTATAGAAAAACAAGCAAAACCAAAACTGGACAGAGACAGATGATGGAGGCATATAAATGAAAGGGTATAAAAATTAAAACAAATAAACTTTCCTCCCCCACGAGTCAATTTCTCCAACTTTCCTTTTCTGTATTACTTTGAACTGAACTAAATGTGATCTATGACATTTGGAGTTTTCAGTTCACAGAACCTAAGTTGTGAACGGATTGAACAAAGAAGCTGAAAAAATATACAGTATATTCCTCATGCAGGTCAATGTACACAAGGAGATAATGGAAGGCAAAAGCCAGACGTACCAATTGCCAATGCATGGCTGAAAAATGAAAATGGACATTTAAAGTGCTGAATTCTCAACAGCAAGAATGAGTTCTGATCATCTGCTACTGTTGTTTAGCACATACTGTATACTGCCTGTCACAGTGCAATAGTTTTTAAGCAAAGAACTGCAACAAGCAATATTGCATTCAATATTCCTTTTAATGTCATGAAAGAGTAACTTTTACTGGATTAGTGATAATGTGAAGTTTGAAAGTTAATGCCATTGTTTAAAAATCCAATATGATTAGTAAGGTTACTCATTTTCAGTAGCTTATTAATAAATATTCATTTATTTTACTGTGCAGAAAGGTACAAATTAAGGAAAGTAAATTGCTTTTTAATTGCTTTTAAAATTGTATGCTGCATTTCAGTGCTTTCTAAACAAGAATTTAAACAAGAATTTAAATGAGATGATTTTGTTCTTCTAATCACACCTTGTAGAGTTCTCTCAGGCTGTTTTAAATTTTAATCACATTTTGTTCCACTACAAATTCCAGGAGCCAGCATTAATATTGTGTATGTACTGTATGAATGGTTTTAGCTAACTCTGTTCTGCAACAGTTTGACATTCAAAATTAAGATAAAGACTTTCAAAAGAAAAGGAGAGACATTTTGTGATTCCAGAAGGGTATAAACAAAAAGTGTTATCCATGCTCCAAGCATAAAGTCACAAATGGTTGATTTTGTAGAACGAAAGAGTATTTCACCAATATTGTTTATATGTACTTTTAACAATCTGTCTCTCTTGGTGTTGACATAGCACATTTGTGACCTGTGAAATATTTTGACGTCCCCAAAACTGTAATGGCTCCCAAATGTGAACATGTGAAAATGACTACCCCCATCGCTATACAGAACACTCCTAGACATAAGCACCAATGCCTGCATCACCAAATCATATTACAGGGAACTTGCAGCAATACTGCATGCCAGCATGCTGCAAGCAGGTATCATTAGGCTTGCGAAGTGACTGATTTATTAACCTAAAGTTTGCAACCATTACATAACGTAGAAATAGAATTTATCAGCAGAAAAGGACCATAACCATCCAGTCTACCTAGATGTTCTTTGCCTAATCTGTTTCCGCAGACACTAACTGGTCTCCGGCAACCCTCTCCCTCCCTGCCTATTTAATAGTATTTCCCTATGTTTAACCTATGCATGCTTAACCCCCACCCCACTATTCTCACCTTCCTCACATCTGATGGCAGTCTGTTCTAGGCATTTTTTTTTGTTTAGTTATTTAACCAGGTGAGACACACTAAGCTGAAAGCTTTTTTACAGGTGCAACCTGGGAGCACAGGGAAGTTAATTGACTTGCACAGGGTCACACAGTATGCAAGTGGAAGCTGTGGGATTCAAACCCAGGTCTGGTCTGGTCTGCTGGATGTCACCAGATTTGCAGCTCAGAGCCTTAAACCACATTGCTATACTGCCTCCATTTCCCACCCTTTCAGTGAAGTAGTACTTCCTCACATATGTCTTAAACTCCCCCCCTCCAGCTTCATCATATGCTCCCCTTGTCCTGGTGCTCTTTCTTATTTTAAAGAAACTCCCCTCCTTCACCCCTGTGAGGTACTTGTAGGTCTCTTTCATGTCCCCCCCTCACTCTCCTCTCTTCCGGTGTGTACATGTTGAGATTCCTCAGTTTCTTCTCATACAGCTTCTCATGCAACCCCTGCACCATTTTATTTGCCGTCCTCTGGACTGCCTCCATCCTGTCTATGTCGTTCTGAGGTGCAACCTCCAAAACTGGACAATTGGGGTCTCACCAGGAAGTGATACAGTGGCAACACCACCTCCCTCCTCCTGCTGTAGATACACCTCCCTATGCACCCCAGCATCCCACTAGCACTACCTACTGCTTTGTCACACTGCTCTGCCACTTTGAGGTCATCGCTTACGATAACCTCAAGGTCCCTTTCCTGTTTAGTGACTGTCATCCCCCCCCCATCCTATATGCTGCTTGAGGGTTCTGATGCCCCAGGTTCAGGGTTTTGTGCTTTATTTTAGTATTGAACCCCAAATGCCATGCTCTTGACCATTTCCTGCACAATTTCCCTACCCCCTCCTGAGTGTCCACACTATTACAGATTTGGGTATTATTTGTAAAAAGGCATACCTTTCCTTCTAGTTTTTCTGCAAGGTCACTTATGAAAACATTGATGAGAACAGGTCCCAGTACTGAGCCCAGTGGTACCCCACTGGTCACTCTACCATCAGTGCCACTAAACACCACCCTCTGTTGCCTATCCAGTGACCAGTTTCCAACCCATTTCACCACTTCAGATCCCACCTCTAAGCAGCTCAATTTCATTATCAGTCTCCTGTGCAGCACAGTGTCAATGGCCTTGCTGAAGCCCAGATACTGTAAACCAGGTCCACTGTCCTCCACTGATCTAGTTCCCATGTCATGTAGTCAAAGAAATCCATTCAATTCATCTGGCATGACTTTCCCCATGAATCCATGTTGCCTGTGGTCTTGCAACCAACTGGCTTCACTGTACTCTGCCAGCATTGTCTTAGGTACGGTTTCCATTAATTTCACCACCAGTGAAGTAAGACTGATCAGCCTATAGTTGCTAGCTTCCTCTTTGCTGCCGCACTTAGGTACAGGAACCACATCTGCTCTTCTCCAGTCCTTCGGAACCATGCCTACTTCCAGTGACCTCTTGTATAAGCCCTCAGTGGGGCAGCTAGCACCTCTCTGAGTTACTTTAGCACCATTGTGAGTATATTATCTGGTCCCACAGCCTTGTCCACCTTTACAGTTGCAAGCCCCTTCAAGACTCTTTCCTTAGAAAATGGACTTGTGTCTACCTCACTCCCCCCCCCTTTGTTCTTGCTACTTCCTTGTAGTCCATCCCCACCTCCACTGTGAAGACTGAGCAGTAGTACCTGTTCAGGATGGCAGCTTTTTATTGGTCATCATCTGCACAGTCTCCCCCTGCCACCCTCCTAATACCCACTATCCCTCCCCTTGCTTTCCTCTTCTCACTTATGTATCTGAAGAATGACTTAACCCCATTGGCTATCATTTCCTCTGACTATGCATTTGCTTCCCTCATTGCCTTACCTATTTCCCACTGATTTACTTAGTATACCTCCTGTCCTCCTCCCTTTGTGTTCTCATATACTTCCTGAATGCAGTCCTTTTTCTCTTTACCACCTTGGCCACTTCTCTAAAGAACTATAATGGTCTCCTTTTCCATCTACTTTTACTCACTCCCTTTGCACAAAGGCTGGTTGCCTAAAATATGCCATTCCTTATTGTTGCTCACTGTGTGCCTCTGTTCCTCCGTGGCAATCCCCCCCCCCCCCAACAAGACAGTTTCTGGGATAGTCTCCCACTTCTTCAAAATCTGCCCTTCTAAAGTCCAGGACTCTTATCCTTGTGTGGTTTGCCTCTGCTCCTGTCTTCATATTAAACCACACTGTATGGTGATCACTGGTAGCTAGTGGACTGCCCACTGTGGCGTCTGCAATGCTGTCCCTGTTTGTAAGCACCAGGTCAAGCACTGCATTATCCATAGTAGGTTCTTTTACTAGCTGCCTGAGAAAAGCCCCTTGTAGGGAGTCATGGATTGTCCTGCTCTTTGCCAAAGCTGCTGTTGGAAGACTCCACTGTATGTCTGGCAGATTGAAGTCACCAACTAGCAGCACTTCCCCTTTACTTGCCATTCTGATGATGGCTTACCAAGTGCCTTTTCAGCTCCTCTTCCTATGCTGCAGGTCTGTATACTACCCCAGTACAGATAGTGACACCAGGGCCTATCCTCAGGATGACCCTCAGCACCGCCAGCCCTTCTTTTTCCTCTGGGTGATCCTGTACCTACATGGCATTGATTTCTTCACTCACATGTAGTTCAACCCCCTCCTACCCTCTTCCCTCTTCTGTCTCTCTTAAAAAGAGAGTATTGGCCTGCTCCATGGTGCCAGATGATGGGGATACCCAGCATGCTGGTGATCCAGATTCACTCCTGAGCCTGGGATAACAGGAATGGAGGCCAGCAGGGAGGGTTCAGAGTATCTGTTGGATGCTATCCTCCCTGAGGGGTGAGTCTGAGCCTGCACTGCTCTTGAGTGGCTTCTGGCAGCCCATAGCAGTGGCACACATTTGCCGTGTGGGTGACCACACACCCCAGGGGCACTAAGCCAGTATGCAATGAGTGTGCAGCCATACTGGGAGGGCAGGGCAGCACTAATTGAAAAAATATGGTCACCTGGCCAACCAGATGACAGCAGCCCACCCCTGGTGTGCCCCGAAGCTTGGAGGTGTCAAAGCTGTACCCCCGCTGCAGTGCCTGGTGAGCAATGGAGCACCAGCTGAGCAAGTTTCCTTTCCAGGTTTGTGACCCCAGGAGGGGGGGCCTCCCCTGATGAAGGGACATGTTGGGTTGATGAGAGCACTGGCAGCAATAGGGGCAGTGGGATGGTGATGAGGGGAGTTCAGTGGTGGTGCACTTTAGGGAGTGGCCAGCCAGGAGGGCTGGGGAGGTAAAAAGATTAAGCAAAAAAAAAAAAAAAAAAAGTACCCAGATATGGCCATATCCCAGTCATGGTGTTCAGTTCACCATGGCTCCATTAAGGCCACCAAATCTAGGTTATCCTCCACCATGATCATCTCCAGGTCCGTAATTTTATTTCCCAGACTCCTTGCATTGGCAGATCAGCTCTTAATACCTTATTCCATCACTGCCTGTTTCCCCATTACTGTCTGTGCTGTCCCCTTAAGCTCCATCTGACTCACCACTTCCCTTTTTACCTTGTCCATTCCATTTCTCCTTTCCTTTTTTATTCCTGCTTACCTGATTTATACCCCCTTTTCCTCTATCTTGTCCCTGACACCTATCTTATTACACCCCTGCCCTAGGGGAGCATACTTCTCTAGGGCCCTCTCTCCCTAATGTTCCATCATTGATGGGGCAACTAGTTTAAGTGCTCATCCAGCATCAGCGACAGGGAGGATGGAGAAGTAAGCAAAACCTTTTTTTATGTAGCAGCACTACTTGTTTTCTCATGTGGGTAATTTTCGCTTTCAACAGCAGCAGCAATCAGGAGCTAGGGGTTAGAGTATGTTATCGGAGGGAAAAAAGATCCAGGCAAAGCAAGCAGCCAATCAAGGCCATTTAATAAGCCCTCAAAGGAGTATAAAAGGAACCACTCCTAAAGTGTCCCATTCACATTTGTGTCCCAGAACAACAGTGGAACAGAACAGAAGTAGAACAGGTATAGAGATTGGCATCTTAGGTATTGGCTGGCTTCTGCAGGAGGCCACAGAGAAACAGAGGACTCAGTCAGTTGACTAAGATAAAACACAGTAAGAGTATAACTGCTGCTGCCTAAAGAGTGCTGGAACTTGGAAACTCCTGGTACGAGGGATTAGGTGTAACACCCTGTATGGGGATGGAGCATAAAATATTTGACTGTTCTTCATAAGTTAAGCACCCTTTCTAGGGTAATGAAAAGAAGGAGTAGGCTCTGAGTAAAGGGGTAGGGCAGAAAGTAATAGGAAAGGCTAAGCAGGGAAACACAGGAAATCCTTATTTAGGGTTAGGGTGCAAGGGGGTAAGAGAGGCTGAAGGGAGTCAGGGATAAGCATTAGGTAGGCTAAAGGACAGACTGGAAGCAAACTCAGCCTCACTGGCCATTCCAAAGTCCTCCCTGTGTGGATCAGGGAGGGGATGCTGGATAGGGTAAGTAGGGAGGTAATAGAGGAGTTCAATGGATGGCTTAAGTGATGGTGTAAGGATAAGTGGAACCACTTTGGGGGGACTGAGGGATTTCTGGGACAAGAAGCTTTTCAAGGGTGATTTCACCTGACATAGGAAAGGGGGCCTGTATGCTGGGGCAGAAGTTTGACATCTATATCGGACGTTTAAACTAACTGCAGAGAAGACTTGGACTAGAGGAACCTCGATGGCAGGGGAGAGGAAGGGGATCCTAGCTAGCACTCCTCCACATCTGGGGGCTTGTAGCAGTGTGGTAGGTACAAATAATTCTGTGTTCCATACTGGGCTAGGTGAAGGGACTTTGGAGAGAGGGAACACTAAGGGTGCGAGCATCAAGAAAGACAAGGAGAGAAGACATGCAAAGCACAAGGGTGGTGAAAAGAAGTGTCAGGGGTCAGATGGAAGGAGGTATGTCATGTTGCTAGGATCCTAAGTAATAAAATCAGTGAGCTCCAGGTGCTGATGGCAGACATTAAGGTTGACTTTGTGGCCATAACAGAAAAATAGGTTTTGGAAAATATGACTGGAAACTGAATCCTGGGTATTCATTGTTTAGGAGGGATAGAAGGACAGGTGGAGGGGAAAGAGTAGCCCTTTATATCAATAAGGGCATAGAGGTGACAGAAGATGGGTGCATCGGGGGAGACTAAGTCACTGTGGTGAAACTCATGGCAGCCTGAGGCAAGAAATTGCATTTAGGGATGATATATAGAGTGCCATGGCAAGGAGAGGAGAGGGACAGAGAGCTAGGAATAGGTAAGGGGAGAAGTAGTGCTGATGAGTGATCTGAATCTGCCAAATATCAATAGGGATGTTCCAGTAACCAGGTGCACCAGAAGCCTGCTAGTACAGTTAGTTAAGGATCCCACAAGGCAGACTGCAATTCTTGATGTGATGCTCTCCAGCTCGAAGGTGGTAGGAGCTGTGGGAGTAGGAAACCCATTAGGGAACAGTGGCCATAACACCATTTAGTTCAAACTGACCCTCAGGTCTGGTAAACCTCAATTGAGAGCTTAAGTCCTTTATCTTAGAAGGGCAGACTATAATAGGCTGAAAGAGCTGGTCAGGGACAAGTTAGTAGTGGTGATCAACATAGATGGGGAAGAAGAGAGATGGCTGGCAAGTAACGGGGCCATTCTCTGGGCATCTAAGCTATGCATGTGTACGGTAATTTAAAAAAAGAACAGATTCAAGAGACAACTGTGGTTTTTGGCAAGGGTCAGCAAAGAGGTGAGACCCAAGAAAAGGGCCTTCTACAAATTTAAAGACAAGCAGGGGGAGGAAGAATAGGAAATAATATCTGCTGAAAAATGGGGAGACAAAGATAGCAGTTAGGGAGGCAAAAGATGACGGAGAGCTGAATATTGCAGTGGGGGACCTAGAGAGGAAAGAAACTGTTCTTCAGATATATTAATGAAAAAAGAAAGAATTGGTGGACTCGTGTGGCTAACAGAGGGGGATAGGGTGATTGAGGTGGATTGGCAAAAGGCCGCCCTCCTTAAAGAGCAAATCTCTATTATAATAAATAGCTTAAAAACACTAGATGTACACCAAATATGTTTTAACTTTATTGTTTTCTAGTTATTATTTTTTTTTTTTACTTCCTCCGCTGTCGGTATATTTAATATTGTAGACAATGCAGCAATTATTTCAGGGGCCTTTATTTCAATAGAAGTGGTATACAGAATAGGCAAAGAACCTCTGTGTGCAAACACTGAGGCAAGAGTTACCCCAAAGGGCATTTGGCTGGGAAGCCAAGTTTCAAGGAAATACAAAATCACACATGCCCACACAATGCAAAGCATCATGGGCTGCATATGCAAATCACCACAGAATATTATGCTGGTTCAACTTTAAGCAGAATTGCATGGTGCCAAAAGGCCTGTCACACAGTTTGCAAAGGGTGCTAACAGATGACATAGACACGTGTTTCATCCTACCAGGATTCATCAGTATGCCTCGTCTGTTTGACACCCCAGTGGAATGAACCAGCTACCCTAAGACGGTCTGTCTGGGTTATGTTGTGGTGAACCCATTAAAATAAAAAACTATTTAAAAGACAAAGAACCTCTGTGCACAAATACTGAGGCAAGGGTTACCCCAAAGGGTTCACCACAACATAACCCAGACAGACTGTCTTAGGGTAGCTGGTTCATTCCACTGGGGTGCCAAACAGACGAGGCATACTGATGAGTCCTGGTAGGATGAAACACGTGTCTATGTCATCTGTTAGCACCCTTTGCAAACTGTGTGAGAGGCCTTTCGTCACCATGTAATTCTGCTTAAAGTTGAACCAGCATAATATTCTGTGGTGATTTACAGAATAGGGGTGTGTGAGGGATGAATAGTATTTCCTGAATACTATGAACAGTGCAGTATTCATTATTTGGGTATATAGGTATTCAGGAAATATTTACAAAAAAAGGAAAAACAGCCCCCACCCTCCTCCCCAGCCAAATTGTTTAAAAATCCACAACCATCGACCTACACTCACCCTCCTTCCACCAGCATCCACAATTTATTGTTTAAACTACAATCCCACAATGGGCAACCAATACAACCCCCCACCTCCACAGTCAGTCACCATCTCTTGTAGTGCTTTTGCATTTCTCTCTTAAATAGCGCATAGGAACTAAATAAATAATCTCCTACCCTCCCACCCATGCAGCAGAATCCGATTCCCAACCTCTTCCCACACAGCACCTACATTTTCTTACAGTGAGTTTATTGGTTATCGCTACCCCCGATCCTGTTTTTCCTCTGACACTGTGACGTTTGCTCCTCCCCAGCCTGTGTTCAGCTCATGTGTTCTTGCTCCAGTGTGCATGACTGCACTTTTTTGCAGTGAATTCCAGTTGCCAGATACCAGATCCCCTGTCAAGCTTTGCAAGGTCTTCTCTAAGGTCCCTGACTCAATTTTCCATGTCCACCCTCCCACAGAGTTTGGTGTCCTCCACAAAGAGACACGTTTTACCTCTAATACCTTCCCCTTAGTTATTAATGAACATGTTAAACAACACAGGCCTGAGTACCGAGCTCTGCAGGACACTGGCAACTTCCCTCAATCTGATAGATCCCCTCCCACTGCCACTGTCTGTGTCCTTCTGCTGAGCCAGTTTGCCACCCACCTGGTCAGTTTGTTAACTTCTCCCAAATCCTCCAACCTTTTGAACAACAATTTATGGGGATCCAAATCGAAGGCTTTGCTGAAGCTAAGTACAGTATGTTATGGTTATAAATAAGGTACAGTACAAGAGGGAAGCATTTTTTAGAAAAAAAGATGCTCAACAGCAAGGGGCATGCTATGAAGTGGGAAGGGGGTAAACTATGTGGAAACATAAGGAAGTACTTCTTCACAGAGAGATTGGAGAATGCCTAGAACAATCTTCCAGTGGAGGTGGTGGAGGTGAAAGCTGTGGCGGGATTCAAGAATGCATGGAATAGGCATAAGGTAACCTTAGTCGTTAGGGAAGGAAGGGCTAAGCCAGAGATCAAGTAGGGTCTACAGTATTACAGTAGGAAGCGAAAAAGGGCAGACTGGGTGGGCCAAGCGGTCCTTTTCTGCCATCAAATTCTATGCTTCTATGTCTACTGCCTGCAGCCTTTGTTACTCAGTCGAAGAAGTCAATCAAGTTTGTCTGGTATGACCTCCCTATCATTAACCCATGCTGTCTCACATCCTGGAGTCTGTTAGCCTCTAGAAATTCAGCCAGTCATTCTTTTAGGATGGTCTCCATCACCTTGCCCATTATATATGTCAAACTGACAGAGCTGTAGTTCCTCTGATAGTCTGTAGCCCTGCTCTTGTGCAGGGATACCACGTGTGCTGTTCTCCACTCCAGAGGGACCACCCCTGTATCCAGACAGCTATTAAACAGGTCTGCCAGTGGTCCCACCAGCTCAGCCTCCAGCTCACTCAGTACTGCAGAGTGCATTCCTTCTGGTCCAGGAGACTTGTCCATCTTTAGGGTTTTCAGACCCTTCATGACAGTCTACCATGATCCCTTCCTCTACCATAGATATTTCAGCCCACCCCCCTGCCCATCTTCCCTTGTGGCACTGACCCATCTTTCTCTTTCATTAAGACACAGCAAAAGATTCAGTTAATTCCTCTGCCTTATCCTTACTTCCTTCCAGCCACCCTTCCCCACTCTTTAGTTAAACTATTGTCTTTGTTGTGTCCTTTTTCCCTAATGTATCAGAAGACTTTGGCCCTTCTCTGACTCCCTCTGTAATTTTCAGTTCCTTAGCCGCCTTTGCTTGTCTTACACCATCTCCGGCCTTCTTCACCTTCTTCAAATAGATTTCTCTACTTACCTCCTTCTTGGGCCTCTTATACCTCCTATACAAGGCCTTTTCCTCAGCAGTTCTGCCCAACTGTATGTTAAACCAAAGTGGCTTTCTGAATTTAGCTGTTTTCCATCTCTGCTTAAGGGCAGGTTTCCTTGGCTGCCATGATCGTGTACTTGATCATGGTCCTCTTCCAGTTCATGTTCAGGCCTTATCTAAGGCTAGTTAGTCTCTCCTTTAGTATTCTGCCTATCCTGCTTAAAGGAGTACTACAATCAGAATTTGCAAAAGCATATGTTGTGCAGAGTGTTTTGATTTGTGTTTGTAGTCCTAGTGTTTCCTTCCCTTTGTCTGCCGTTAGGAGTTTTTTCTAAATTAGCCTGGTAGTTTTCTGGTAGTTTCATAACCCACTGGGGTCTCCATCTTAGCATGGTACATTGCTCTTCTTGTTCCTATAATGCCTCTTGTCCCATGTGACAGTGATGTATCTGGGACCATGCATTCAGCAAGCCTGGTTTAGAGTCAGTTTTACCAAAGCAGAGCTTAGCTGTGATATTAAGTAACATTTCTGATCCAGTGAGCACTAATGGCTACATTTACAGTTTAGCAAATACCTGAGGTCTAATTGAGTGGGTTACTCTGTAAGAATATGGCTAGAGTCATCACTAATTATAGCATTGATGATCTGGGGTGAATTTGTTTGCTTTTTATGGCAGTGTGTAATTTGATGAAATTAAACTTTTTTTTTTTGTTTTTTTTTTGTTTTTTTTTTGCACCTCCCATGCTTCCCAACCAGCCAGTCCTTTGGATCACCTAGGTGCACCGCATCGGCACTCTGTCCCTGCCACCAACCACCACCCCACATTACAGCTCCCCAAGTAATCCGATGTTTCCCCTTCATCAGATGAGTCCCTGCCCCTCTGAGAGGGAAGGCACTGGTGGTGATGACCAGTGCAACTTACTTGGCCCGGGTGCTGCTGGGGTTGGTCCTGGCTGTCCGGGGCTTTGTGGCAGAAGGGGACCAGCAATCATCATCTGGCTGTTCAGGGAGCCTTTTCCTGGTTTTCTTTCTGGGAGCGCGATGTGCCAGGACATCAAGGCAAGAGCCAATGTCAGTTGCACTCCCTATGCAGCACGGCCTGACATGCTGCCATGCTTCTGGCCTCTGCCAGAGGTCAGAAAACACCAGGCCATGTACTCCCTCCCCCCCAGGAGATAGAGAGCCATCGTAGGATGCTTGAGCCATCTCCCCCCGGCCACCCCTCAAACATTCTGGTCTGGTCCCACACCCAGGTCATTGGCATCACAGGCAGAAATCCAACCACTGCACTGGCGGGCCTGCCCAAAATGAAAGTTTTTAAAAGCAAAACATTTCCTTCTGCTGGCTAGAACTCACACACACACACACACAAACACACGCACACACCAGAAATATTAAATTAAAGCTATTTAGTGGAGGCTAGAACATCAGGCTTCTATCTCTAGTACTTGCTGAATCAGTTGCTCCAGCCGTATCACTGTTACATGGGACAGGAGCCATTGAAAGAAAATGAAGAGCAATAAATCTTGCTAAGACTGAAATCCCCAGGAGCCATAAAACTACCATATATTGTAACTAGCAGGCTAATTTAGAAAAAAAACTCTTAACAGCAAACAAAAGGAAGAACTCACCAGTACTAAATACTTAAAGGAGTAGTCCACCCAGAATATGCAAAAAACATATGTCATGTAGAGTGTTTTGATATGTATGTTGAATCCTAGTGTGTCCTTCCCTCTGTCTGCTATTAGGAGTTTTTCCTAAATTAGCTTGGTAGCTGTATGGTAGTTTTACGACCCCTGGGGATTTCCATGACAAATTGTTTTATTGGCTTTCTTTCTCCTACAATGCCCCCTGTCTCATGTGACAGTGATGTAGCCATGCACTTAGATTTAGCATGTGTACTGCTTTAAAATTAGTTTACTATTTTTGTTTTCTCTGTGCATCAGGTCTAGCTCGCAGGAGTGTTTTAACATCAAAATCACAAATAATGAATTAGAGCTATTCAGCAGCTGTTTTCTTACAGAAACCCCAGTTAGATAGCTTTCAGGTATCTACTAAACTAACTGTTGACATTTGTGCTCCCTTGATAAGAACAGTTACAAGGCTCTGCTGTTGCTAAACTAATTTTAAAGCAGTACACATGCTAAATCTAAGGGCATGGCTACATCACTGTCACACGAGACAGGGGCATCGTAGGAAAAAGAAAGCCAATAAAACTATTTGTTATGGAGATCCCCATGGGTCATAAAACTACCATACAACTAGCAGGCAATTTAGGAAAAACTCCAAATAGCAGACAGAGGGAAGGACACACTAGGACTTAACATACATATCAAAACACTCTACATAACATATGTTTTTTGCACATTCTGGGTGGACTACTCCTTTAAATCAAAGCACTCTGCACAATATATGTTTTTGCGAATTTTGACTGCACTACTCCTTGAAGCTGGACTTCCTAAAGTTCAAGACACATGTTTTCGTGTTTAGTTTTCCTTCCCCATATCTATGTAGAACCACTCTGGTGCCTGCTGCCTTCTGTTGGTTCCTTAACTATAATATCCCTGACTTGATCCCCATTTGTTAATACTGGGTACAAGATTGCTCCTTCCCTAGTGGGTTCATTAACCCTTGGACAAGGAAGCCATTCTGAACTGCATCCAGTAGCAATTGGCTCCTATTGCAAATTTGCAGGTGATAATTGTGAGGTGTGTCATGGGTGGGTAGGTTACATGGACCCGTTTTATTGATGGGGAATGCTGCTGAGGATAATGAGTCAACTAAAACACTCCTTGTGTTTGACAAAAGCCAGCGGGTTTGTTTTTTTTGTCAGTTTTTTAAAGTTTTTGGCAACTCTGCTCCTCCCCATCCTATGTACTGCACTTGTTAATAGGTGCTGCTGTGAGAGTGCATATCAATTAGAATGTAAGGGAGGATGGTTATATTAAAATATTTTTCTGTTGATAATGAAATGACTGTTCTGAATGCTCAGCAGTCATATTATTGAGAATGAAATGACAATTGTGAGTTTGCTAAAGGTAATACTAATCTTGAAAAGCAAAGCAAGAGTTTACATTACCGACAATAAAACATGTGCCAGGCATGAGCTACTGTACAGTACGTGTATTGGCACTTAAAAAGGAGAACCGTGATAATCATTATTTCAGAGAGCAACATGAGTTTTGTCATGGTCAAAATGTTCTAGTAAGAGATTTCAGATGAGTGTAAAAGACAGAGAGAAAAATGAACCCAAAGTCTGTACTAGCAAGTCGGGACCAATTTCATATGCTTTGTACATTGGTAAAATACATGTCAAGACATTTCCACTGTAGTATTCTTGTTATTAAAGGGGAGCTGTCAGCTCCACAGAAGAATAGCACTGGGAGGAATCTATAGTCCCAATTTGCAAAAAATGCATATAGAGTTGAATTTCTTATTCACCTACTTGTCAGAAATATTTAAGTACTGTACAGCTGATTGATCCTACACGCCCCCCCCCCATGGCCACTACAGGCACCTAATGCTCCCAGTGACCTTGATGGCCAGCCTTGGGCTGATGCACATAACAGAATAAGCCAAGGGGGCACCTATAAGCCTGTAATCATATAGTAACTTTTAACCACTTATACAGCACATTATCATGCTTATATTGCCAACACGGATCAGCCCAAGAAAGTGCTTTCCTCAGCTGATTGGTACCTGCAATACAAATACAATAAGGTACTTTATAAGTGGTTTGTAGTTACTGTATGCTTACATGCATATGTGCGACCTCCATGGCTTAACTAGTTATGCATATCACCAGAGGGCTGGCTGCAGGGGACACAGGGAGCATTTGGTGCCGGCTAATAGCCAGAGGGGTTGCAAGATCAACCAGATAACTATAAATACAGTGTAATCCACTTATAACAGGCACTAATGTGCAAATACAAAGTGCCCATTATATAGCTTGGTCGGTATAATTCAAGTTTGAAAAAAAAAACCCAGTTGCGATAAACAATTTTATTGTATTTCTGAAAGGTAAGTGGATAAGAATGTCAACTCGTTTTGCATTTCTGTAAATCAGGACCTATAGGTCCTGCAGCATTTTTTCTGAGAAACTGTCAGTTCCTCTTTAAGAACAGAGTGACACAGACTCAGGGATTAGTGACTAAGTTACTATATTTATTCAGACTGAAGAAAAAAACATTATACACAGAGACCAAAGGTTAAAGAGCTTCAGACTGAGAATGACAAGACACTACAAGGACTGCAAACTGCTTGCAACAGGACTACAAGTAAGATTCCTTACAGTCAGTACCACATCCACTACACTCCTCCCCCTTAGATGTAACTAGTCCAAAATTATAGTAGACCTTTAAGCCTGTGGATTGTTCAGCCCCTGACAAGTTCTGGGGATTATTCTGCCCCCTTTGGTTAGAACTTACTGTACTTACCAATGTTATGGTTCAGTGACACCAAAAATATTTTATTCGCAAATAAAGTCTCAGAGGTGCCTTGAGCTGCCTTGTTGGATATCTTCAATCTAGGGCAGCAGCTGTGGGTGCAACAGGTACTTCAGGAGCAGCTACTTCTGGAACTGATGAGGGCACTCGTGTGAAGGCAAAATCCTCATCATTCTCTTGTTCCTGAGAGAGGTCCTCTGATGATGCTGATGGGAGGGCATGGGATGGAAGTAGGTGGTCCACATGGGCATGTATAGTCCATTGACCTACACATACCCCATAGATTAAAGAGTCTATTGCATATCCCAGAACTCCAAATGAATCTGATAGATTTCTTTGATGGGGTGACAAAGGAATTAAATCAGGGTGGGGCAGTCGATGTGACCAACTTAGATTTCAGTAAGGCTTTCAACACAGTTCCACATAGCAAGCTAGCAAGCAAGTTGGGTAATTTAGGAGTGGTTCCAAAGGTGGCAAACTGGATTAGAAGTTGGTTAAGGGATAGGCGACAGAGGGTGGTGGTAAATGGAGAAGGAAGGGAGGGTGACCAGAGGAGTGCCTTAGGGATCAGTTCTGGGACCAGTCCTATTTAATGTTTTTAGGGCTGCAGTGGGAAGAGCCCTGCAGACCTCTTGCTATGTGAAAAGGCTCCCACATTCCTCACAAACAAACAACATGTTGGAGTGACAACATATAGCCATCTCCGCATCTGTGAACCACTCAGCTCTCTATCTCTATAGGCAGTTGCACTGCACTATTTTTTTTTCTTTTCAGTCATGACCACTGAAATACATAACCCCCACCTGACTCTCTCTCTCAGCACCCACCCCCCCAGAAACATAATAGTGGCACTGGGGTGCCCAATCCTACAGTGTCTCAATCACAAATCCTCTGACTGTCCCGTCCCCCCTCGTCCTCTACCAAGCATGCATGGCTATTTGTGTGTTTTTTTTTCAGTTTTTTTATATTTATTGTTTCCCCCCCACTCAACCCTCCCTCTCAGCACCCACCACTCTACCACCCCACCAGAAATGTAACAGTGGCACTGGGGCCTGCCCAATCCCTCAGTGCAGAAATCCTCATTTGTTTCTTTTTTTTAACCTGTAAAAAAAAAAAAGTCCATCAATGTCTTTTGCACCATTATGCTGCCCCCACCGACCTTCCCACTCAGCACCCACCCCTCCTAAGTCCTTACTTTCTGATTGGGGATCCAATACCATAATCCTTTCTGGACAACAGACATGGCTTCAATCTTCAAAGCTGGACCACGAACTGAGGAAACAGATATGCGGTTTGATGTATTTCAATGGGGTTTTGAACTTAGTGCCATAACTTGGTAATTGTTTTCATATTTTTGCCCCAAATTTTCAACATGCCTTCTTTGGGACCCCAACTCATGAACAGAGGCACTGTCATTAGACAGATCTATCCCAAAAGGTGATTTTTGCAGTTCCTATGAAAAAAATCACCTTTCAGGTAGGAATTGAAAATTTTCTCTGCCCTTGTTCATGAGGTTGGGCCATAAGAAGATTATAAATTATTAAAAAACAGCGAAGTTATGAGCCTGCATTAAATTTTGTGAATGCAGGTTCGTAACTTTGATCATTTTCAATATTTTGCCCCGAATTCACAACCTAGCCATATCTTTACAGTGTCTCATGTCTGTGACAGCAGTCAGTTTTCAAATCCTGGCCAAAATATTTTTTACATCTCAAAAGGTGATTTCACTGCCCCTAAGTGAGATCACTGTTTGCATAGGAGTTGAACATTTTCTCTTCCCTTGTTCATGATGTGGGGTCATAAGAAGGCTATGTTGAAAATTTGGTGTATAAATATTAAAAAACAACCAAGTTATGAGCCTGTGTTGACTTTTGTGAATGCAGGCTCATAACTTTGGTAATTTTCAATATTTTTCCCCCAAATTCACAACATAGCCATATCTTTACAGTGCCTCATGAGTGTGACAGCTGTCAGTTTTCAAACCCTGGCCATAATGTTTTTTTTTTTTAACATCCCAAAAGGTGGGTTTGCAGTCCTGCACAAAATCACATTTTGGACAGGAGTTGAAAATTTTTTCTGTCCTTGTTCATGAGGCGGGGTCATAAGAAGGAAAGCTCAAGGGATTAACAATGGTTGGATCACTGGGGAGCTCCTTGCCAAGATGCGGGAAAGGGATAACCTCTGATCAAAAGCCAGGTCCACTGGTAACAAGCATGACTACCAGTGCTGCAGAGCCACCAGAAATCTCTGCATGAACCTTATCTGGCAGGCCAAAGCCAACAACCATAAGGAACAGCTCAACAGAAGCTGGGGAGACTGTAAGAGGTTTTGGGAGAACATAAAATGTCTCCTTGGGAAGGATGATAAGAAGCACCTTCAACTGCTCAACATAAATGGCTCTCCCACATCTGAACCACTCCTCATTGCGGAGTTCTTCAACATGGCCTTTACTGACCTGAGCACTGTTCTCCCCCCTGCCTATCTACACCCCACCGATGATCATCCCGACTGCAAGTCAGCCACTAACACCCATCTGGACATCTATTTCAAAAGAGTGACAGTTAAGGAGGCCATGATACATGTAAAAAAAAGTGCTAGGTAAGACCAGACTGGGCAGTGATGGGGTTGACATGAAACTACTATCCTTCACTCTTGATGTACTCATCATGCCCATAACCAAGTTATTCAACAAATCACTGACCCTGGCTGAA
The DNA here is from genome assembly GCA_016271365.2 of Neoceratodus forsteri. Taxonomy (NCBI): domain Eukaryota; kingdom Metazoa; phylum Chordata; order Ceratodontiformes; family Ceratodontidae; genus Neoceratodus; species Neoceratodus forsteri. The sequence goes on from CM057458.1 coordinate 1,333,480,013, forward strand.
TTCCCAGCAGAAAGCATTAGTCAGCAAGGCATCCCATGTGTATCTGATATCTTCTCTTTGACAGACTCCGGGTATGGCTCCAGAGGCAGGAAACGGGGGGTCTCTCTCGGTGCCTTTTTGTCGAACCACACTTGGCCAATGTGACTTCTTCTACAGAGCCCCTCTATCTCTTAACTAGATCTCTGAGTTCACTCACAATACTGCTAGCCTCTCTCACTTCAAAACCGGCCTTAGGCACTACCTTACCTCTAGCACCATGTGTGCTTGCTTTCTAAAGGCATGACTCATCTCTCTCTGGAAGACCACATTCTAGTTCCATGAGCTGCCCCTTAGAGTTGATCCAGGGCTGTTCATCAGTTTCCCTCTACCCCTGTTCTGGCTCCCACCCCTGTCACTCCCACACCCCTCCCCTGCTCTACCCCATTTGACTTACCTGCCCTCTCCCACCTTCTCCCACTTAACCTGCAGCCTACCTGCTCCCCCCTATAGATTGCCCAGTTCTCCCTACTCCTCCATGCTGTTGATAAAGCCTCTTAGCTGAGGCTGCCTATTCACCCTCCCCCCCAGAGGGAAGGCTACTCTCTCCACCGCTTGACCTCTGCTTTTTATTTTTGTCCCTCCTCAGGGGGCTCTCTCTCCTCTCTCTCCATAGCTCACTAATGTTACCCCTATCCATTGCTGGCTGGAGCTCATGTGTTGTAACAGTTCATGTGCTGTAACAATTATGTAGTGTTGTAATCTTAATTCTGTATGTTTTTTATCCTATACCTATGTTGTACTGTCTGTTTAATTGTTATCTGACATGGAACCTTTGTAAAATAGCCTATGTTCAAAGGTTAATTCCAAATCTTTAATAAATAATATAAATAAATGTTCTAAATTTGGTGTAAAAATATTTAAAAAAAAACAAAGTTATGAGGCTATGTTGAATTTTGCAAACACAGGCTTGTAAGTTTGGTATTATTCAATATCTCTACCCAAAATGTTTAACATAGTCATTTCTTTACAGCACCTCATGAATGTGACAGCTGTCATTTTCCAATTCCTGCTCAAAATGTGTTTTTGCATCCCGAAAGTTGATTTTACATTCCCTTCGCGAAATCACCTTTAGGCCAGGAGTTGAGCATTCTCTCTGCCCTTCACCATGAGGCAGGCTCATAACAAGGCTGTGTTGAAAATCTGGTGTACAAATACTACAAAACAACAAAATGGGGTGAAATGGGTGATAATAGACCTGAGAAAACTAGAGGAGTGGTCAAGGGTATGGCAGCTGGGTTTCACTGTGAAAAAGTGTAAAATAATGCACATCAGGCACAGAAACGCAGGGAAGGAGTACGAAATGGGTGAAGGGTTATTGACAACTATCAAGCAGGAAAGAGACCTGGGGATAAACATATCTGATGATCTAAAGATGGCCAGGCAGCGTGCCAGGGCAGCCGGGTGGGCTAGTGTGATGCTGGGGTGCATAGGAAGGGTTATCACCAGCAGAAAGTGGGAGGTGGTGTTGCATCTGTATAGATTGCTAGTAAGACCCCACCTAGAGTACTGTGTCCAGTCCTGGAGACCACATCTCTGGAAGGACATAGATAGAGTGGAGGCACTCCAGAGAAGGACAACTAAAATGGTGCAAGGTCAGCATCGAAAGCTCTATGAAGAGAGGCTAAAGGACCTCAATATTTACACCCTGCAAGAGAGGAGGGAGAGGGTGGATATGATAGAGACCTTTAAGTATTTCACATTGGTAATTAAGGTAGAGAAAGGGAGCATTTTTCAGAACATAAGGTGATCAAGAACAAGGGGACATGCTATGAAGCAGGAGGGGGGTAGATTCGGGAGAGTTGTGAAATACTTCTTCACAGCAGGAGTGATGGATTCCTGGAACAGGCTTCCAGTGGAGGTGGGGGGGCAAAAACAGTCATGAGGTTCAAAAATGCATGGGATTGGCATAAGACAACCAAAGTGGAAAGGGAGGGGGAGAGGGAGAAAGAGCTGTAGATCAAGTAGGGCTGTGGTGATGCTGTAGGCAGGAACAGATGGGCAAATTGGGTGGGTCCTTATCTGCCATCAACTTCTATTTTTTCTGAGGGGCCCATACAGTCATCTCCCTTTGGTGTCTCAGGCAGAGTATCCATTACAGACTGTTCCTGTGCTGCACGTGGTGCACTTCAGCAGACCTATGTCCTACTTTTTTTGCAGTTGTGGCTTGTTTCTTGGCAGAATTGACATGTGTCTTGCCAAGGGTCTCCACATTGGTAGCAAGGTTGCATAGCCTTGGCTTGTGCTTGGGGTTTCTGAGGAACTTAGTGAGGAGAGCATGATGTCATATGGCTTCCCCTTGGTCAAGGCTGATCCCTGTGAGGTTGTCTGTAGATGGCCTCCCAGTGTAAGTCTGTGTGACCTGCAAGCTCCCCGGTGTCTTTATGAGCAAGCTCATGTGTTAATGTTATGTGACACGTGGAATAGAAAGTCAGATCTGATTCTGTAAGAAGGTCTTTCATGCAGTGGTCCCAATGAAGACCACAGACAAACTGGTCCTTTAGCATGTCACTAAGGAATTGTCTGTATTCACACAAGTTTGTTAAAATTTTCAGTGTGATGATGAAGTCCACAATTGACTCATCCTCTCTTTGGAAGTCTTGAAATTAATAACACTTCACTATCACAATGGGTTTGGGTTTTAGGTGCTGAAAGAGTGTGCCCTTAAGTTGATCTTAATTGTGCCCATCTAATGGATCTAGTGCCACAAGACTCTTAAGCGAAGTGAACACAGGGGTTGGTAGGATGGACAAGAAAAGGTCCCGTAATTCATTGTCGTGCTCCAGAAACTAGTTCACTGTAAGCCAGTATTCAGACCTTTTGAAGTACGTGTCGAAGTGTTTGTTAGACAACTGAAATTCTGGTGCTTGTCCTTGTAATGCCATTTTACTAGGTGACACAGTATTTTGCAGTTGCTGGATGTGGGCAGTCTTGCTTTAACTGCTTGTGCTGGGATTTTTCCCCTTTGCACTATTGTGCTGTTCTCAGCCTCCTTCAGAAGAGGGGTCAATCTGTTCAGATTCTGTGGTAATGGAGCAGCCCTGCTGGTTTTTAGTCCTCAGCCAGTAAGAGATAATGGGCTGGGGCAAAGTTTGCAGCTCTGCTTGGCTGTTTGTCTTGGTCAGTGGGGAGTGGTAGCAGTTTGCAAGTTCTCTGTATTTTGTTTCCAATGTCAGGTGCTATAGGCTGAAAAGTACAGTTTTTTTGTGCTGTGAACAAATCTGACTTCTTTCTTTCTTTCTTTCTTGGGGATGGGGGATTGCATGGCACACTAGTGACTCAGATTCTCACCCCCACCTGGGACAGCAGGAGCAGAGACCACTGAGGAGGGTGCGGGTCTGCACCGCTTCTAGAGTGGCTCCTGGTGGTCTGCAGCGGAGGCACACTTCACAGCGTGGGTGACCTTTCCAGGATGCCATGTGCCTGTTGCCACAATGTAGGAGGGGGGAAGGATGGAGGGAACAAATGGGAAAATTGGTCCTTCTGCTGACTGGATGAGAGTCGCTGGGGTCCCCTTATGCCACAAAGCCCTGGCAGCAGCCTTCTGGGCCGATCCCCCACCATGCACCCAATATGGATTTGGACCCTATCTCCCCTCTTGTGGGCCCCAGGATGGTGGAGCCCCCAGTGAAGGCATATGCTGGGTTGACTGGAGCATGACATAAGAGGAATGGTGATGATAGTGATGGGAGGATGACTTGGTGGGTAGGGGGCCCACTGATGACCCGAAGGAGTGGTCAGACAGGAGCACGGGAGGTGCAAAAAAAAAAAACATTAGTATGACGTGAAATGTTGACATCAGTTGAGGGTGCTCCTAATGTTATGAATATTTAAGAAATTATTGTTTAACCATTCCAAGGTTTTGGAGATTTGGTCAGTTTGGGGCAGCTGAGATTTTTCCCTGTATTGGTGATTCTCATTTTCCTTGGCTCCAAGGGTAGACTTGAGCCACTCCCTTTCCTTTTTAGCTATTGACTTTTTATTTATTTTTTTCTCAGTCCTCTGACCATCTCCTGATTACCACATGGCCATCTTCTAAACCACCCCAAGCCTCATTACCCACCTTCACCAGGTACTTACCTCAGCCTCCTTTGCTCCCTCACCCCTCCTCTAGGATGGGGTCCCAAGGGAGAGCAACTTTCCTGACATGGTCAGGATCTGTTCCACGAGAAATGTGCCTGGTTGATGGTGTGCGGCCTTCTGTGGGTTAGTCATCATCCTGCCACCAGGTGTTTTCTGCCCTGCACTTTCTGACTTGCAGTGATGCATGTGAGTGCATATGTCGGTGCACTGGAAGTATCAGCATCCAGTGGCATCCCCAACCCCTTTGACAGTTTCTGCTATGCTACCACCCTTGACAGGCATTTGGGGGAACAATGGAGCTCAGAGGACAGTTGTCCTGTGGGATACTCATCACTCCTTCCCAGGCTGGCCCCTAGCAACCCTTGTCTAATCCCAAACCTAGGTCACTGGAGTAGCAAGCGAAGTGCTAATGCTGCACTACCTAGCTGGTGATGTCTTTCCTGCTGTTGTAACATATGGAGTTTCCAAACGTTCCCTCCTGTGACACAACTGAACTGATGTCAGAGTGAAGGTATTATTGATTTCTAATGTCACATCGAAGGTGTAACTGAGTGTCATTTTCAAGCACACTGATTTTTGTTTTTTTATCAGAAAATCCAGTACAATTCTGGAAGCATTTCACGGAGTTTGCCATTTTCTTACCAGATCAGTGAATCTTCAGAACTTGTTATTTTCTATAATTTTGTTCCTGTACTATTTTCAATTTACTTTATTTAATTTGGTATACACTTAGCTTTCTTTTACTCTGACTATTTATACACATATCAAAAGGGTACAAGGATAGAGGACTGGTAAAAACTGATTTTGGCATTGCAGACATCAGTGACAATACCTTTTTTCCACTATCAACAATATGGAATTTGCCCTGTATCAGTCATGGTAAACCAGTGCCCCTGGTCATTTTTGTTTGCATATACTGTACATTCATGCACAATAAACTTTTTTTTTTTAACAAAGAAACACATTTCAGAGGTGTGTCACTGTCTGGTCCAGTGCAACTCAAGCTGCAGTAGGCTTGAGAGTGACGGGCCAGTTGTCAGGCAGGTTGATCATGATACTGGTCAGTGCTTACAGGACAGAAATATTTTGTAGTTGAAAGGACCCAAGCACTCCTATTAGACCACATCAATGCTTTCATCTGCATGAAGCTGCCCTTCAAATAGCTGAGTGGTGTCATACTCAGCTTACTCCTGTGCCCAGTGGCGGAGCCAGGTTTGGGAGTCTTTGGGAGCCGGGTGGGGGCCATTCAGTCAATCACGGGCTCCACAATGGGCACTAAACAGTGAATAAAGATGGTGGCAGGGTGCCACTACTCACACTGAGGCAGCCAGGAGGGGCGACCGCCCCCCCCAGCTCCACCACTGCCTGCACCCCCCCCACATCCCTTAGCAGATACCACTTTAAAACCAAGAAAAACAAAATAGCCGGCACTAGTAGTCATCTATAATTTAATTTATTTTTAAAAACACACAAGATTGTGCAGGACTTCTAAGTGCAAACACAAGTGCAATCTTACAAAGAAGCAGCAGCAATAGCAGGTGAGGGATCCAGATGCCAAGCAAAGTAGCCTGACCGGTTTTGCTGCTTTGTAAATTTGCACTTGTTTTACACAGTCTTTTTGTGTGCCTTGTAACAATAAATTGCATTGAAGTATAGACCATTACTGGTGCTGTGTTTGTTTTTTTTTTTTGTTTTTTTTTGTTGTTTTCACAGCCAGGGACAGCTGGGTTGTGGAGCGGCCTTTTTGTTTTTCACTTTAAAACCAAACCGACTCACTGCTAAATATCCCCTTCACCCGATTGAATACCCATGCTGATGCAGAAACCAAATCCACTCACTGCCACCTATCCTACCCCCACCTGACTGAATCACCATGCTGGTGCAAAAACTTAGTAGCCATGTAAGTCCAATTAATGTCACTTGTTGCTCCAGGGCACTACTCTAACAGCCTGACCTTTTTCTCCATTTCATGGTCTGTGACAGGTCAGCCACAGCTCATGCAGTTTCCTTGTGTCTTGCCCCCCACCACCACCTTGAAAAAGCCATCAGCACATTAACATATCCTGTGTACATGCACAATGAGAGAGAGTGAGTCACTAAGCAATCGTGCATTTTCTTACTTTTTAGTTGCTGGCTGGAAACACATATCTCTTATCCTCACCTCGTGTTTTTCTGCCCCATAAATATTAAACTGACACTAGGGTGCCCAGTCTCCAGTGTCAGTACCTCAAATAAAGAAACCAACCCTCCATGTTTTTTTTTATTTTTTAAATCTTGTAAAATAGAAAACACGTTATTGATGTCTGTTGTCTCTACTGCCCCCCCCAATGCTGTTACCCTCACTACACCTGAGCCCACACTCAGCACCCACCACTACACACCCACATACCCCTTACTTAGCTACCGGCAGTCTAGTGTTGTAATCTTCTTTGGACTGGAGACACATCTTCACTCTTCAATGCTGGACTAAGAACTGAGGAAACCAGGTAAGCACATTAATGTTTTACAGTACGCTTTGAACATGTACTCATAGCTTGGTAATTTTTTTAAATATTATTCTCCAAATCTGGGCCAAAAGGTGGTTTTGTAGTCGCTAACCAAAATAATCTTTTGGTCAGAAGTTGAACATTTTCATTTATGAGGTTCATGAGGTGGAGATATAAGAAGGCTTCATTGAACATTTGGGGTCAAAATATAAAAAAACAACAAAGTTATAAGCATAAGTTGAAATTTTTCAATGCTCCCTCATATCTTTGATAATTTTCAATATTTTGACTACAGATTTTCAACATACCCATTTTTTACACCATCTCTTGAATGTGACATCTATGATTTTTTAAATCCTCTCCAAAATGTATTTTCGCACCTGTGGAGCAAAATAATGTTTTGGCCAGGGTTTGAAATTTACACCTACCACATAATGAACAGGTACTGTACACCAATTACTTTATATTGTGCATTACAGAAGCAGTGGTTTATTTAGTCCTTTGTAATTGTGGTTCATTTTATGTTGGAAAGACTGTGAGGAAGTTTAAAAATCATATACTGGAACATATTCGACACATGAGATTGGGTTCAATGGAAAATGCCCTTGCACTGCATATTAAATTGTGTGGGACCGGACATTCTTTTTTTGTTCTTTGGTCTGGAACATATTAAATTAGGGTCAAGAGGGGGTGATTTGAACAATATGGTAATGTGTCAGGAGACCTTTTGGCAGTTTTGCCCGAGGGCTGGACAACCATCAGGTCTCAATGGATCCTTCCAATTGACCCATTTTTTGAAGAAAAGGAGTTAATATTCTCTCTTCATGAGTTATGGACAGTAGTACAATGTAATGAAAGATATATATCTTTATCAAACATGCAATAAAAACCTACTTGTGACTCCAAGTCTATCCTGCTTGATTATACTGTATATTGAATTTTAATGATCATTTGTTTTACACTGCTGTTCCTTTTTATTTTGTTTTATCTATCTTATGTAAAGCACCTTTATGAATTTGAAAGGCGTTTAACAAATGAAGTTTATTATTATTATTATATATTTCATTAATTAAAAGTGTACATGATATATTAGATGGAACACTGGATAGAATGGAATGACAGAATTAGGCTTTACATGTCTTTACCTTTTTGCTTTTTTGCACTTGGATAGGCCACACTAATAGTTATAGGATGTAATTTTGTATGTGTACTTTTGTGTATTTATATTGTTGTATGTATTTAATGCATAGAATAGGTCCTGCATTATTTATTTATTATATATATATATATATCTGTGTATGTGTAGGTTTATAGAATGTATTTCCAGTAAATCACTTTGCATCATTTGTTGGTATTAAGCATCATGCTCTTTAATTAAGAACTTGTCACTTTAAATTTGGTAGAATGGCTCTATCCCACGTGTAATATTTTTGTATTTAAGGGGAGTGTTTCTAGATGCATGACATCTTGAGAAAGCATCAGTGTGATGTGAAATATACATCAACGTTGTATTTTTGTGAGGGGGGTGCTGGTCTGTTTAAATAAAAACAGTTTTTTTACTTCACTAATAGTGGTGGTTTCCTTTGGTCCTGGAATGCAGCTGAGAGTTTCACTTATTGGTGTTCTGACCTACTAGGTTCATAAGGTGGGGTCATAAGAAGATTATGTTGAAAATTTGGGGTCAAGCTATATATAAAAAAACAGAGTTATGAAGGTACACTGGCATTTTTTAATGCTCCCTAATACGTTTGGTAATTTTCAGTATTTTGATACCATATTTACAACATAACCATTTTCTAACAGCACCTCATGAATGTGATGTGTTGTTTTTCAGATCCTGGCCAAAATGTGTTTTCACACTTGTGGTATGAAATGACATTTCAGCCAATATTTTACAAATGGCACCTGTCATGTTCAGAAAGAGGGATCTAAAAAGATTATAGGCCAGATTTTGAAAAGGGCTGGATTGACACAAACCCCTGGTATGCCACAGACATGCAATCATCTAATATTTTGTTTTATCCCTTGTGGCAATTGCCACAGGCTAGACCAGCTTTTTGTGGTCTAGCTTGTGTCAATCCCAGGTATCCTTTTTATGGTGCTTGTGCCGGAAATTTGGTGCAAACTGACATAAATTGGATAAACAGTCGCAACTGCTTCCGACCTTCTGACTTCAGATTGAGTTATGGCAAAAGCATTTGGTGCACTACAAGATTTAAAGTTTTGTAGCACAAGGCTTGAAGCAAGCCCAGCACCACCCTTTAAAAATCCAGTCGCATGTGTAACTTTGGGGTCAAAATGTCACAAAACAATGAAGTTATGAAGAAATATTGAATGTTTTCATTGTTTACTCATAACATTGTGATTTATACAGATATTGACCGCCAGTTTTCAACATAATCATCTTGTTACCCCACCTCATTAACATAACCAGTGTCATTTTTCAGATCTCTTTCAAAATATGTTTTTGCATTTGCTTTACAAAGTCACCTTTTGAGCAGTATTTAAAAGTTCTACCTGCTGTGATTATAATACGGAGTCATAAAAAGATGGTATTGAAAATTTGGTGACAAAATATCAAAAAACAACAACGTTATGAGAAAGCATTACACTTTCCAATGTTTACTCATAACTTTATGAATTTTACAGATGTTTGCTTCAAATGTGCAACATAGCCCTTTTGTTATCCCACCTGATGAACATGATTTCATACACTTTAGGGTGAAAACAAAAAGAGCACCAGCATTAAGGGTGCAGAAAAAGAGGCCACCTGTCAATAGCAGTGCATGTGCTTCACCCATGCAGTCATAATGCAGGGGGCTCTGCCCCCACACCTCCCAAAACATATGTAATCACATCCTGTTGCCCCATATGGGCAAGGAGAAGGGTAATGTTGAGGGAGGCAGCAGAAGTGGAAAGGAGACAGAAGGGGCCCTCTGCATCATGCGCCCACTTCATCATGACCAAAACTCCCATGTGCCCACATTACAGTGCCTTATTGATGGGGTACCATGAACATGACTCATGTTATTTTTCTTTTTTTTTGTATTATATGTTTGTGCGCCACCCCGGGCTTCAGTCCGCCACTCACTCAGGCTGCTTAAGTCCCGGATACCCACTGGCCTCACCCCCACTGCCTTGCTTCCACTGGTCATGGCCTGTGTACCCAGCGTCTTGGGGGTCCAGCAATAACCCTACCAGAAGAGTCCCTCCCCTGCAAGGGGGGGCACAGGGGGAGGAGATTTCTGAAAATGGTGCCCCCGGAGCAGATGCAGGGGTGAAGAAGGTGTGCTCTGGGGACCATAGCATGGAGGGATGAGTGGCTGTCATCCAGCAGAACTGGACAGCCCCATTTTCCATTTACGGTCCCACCTACTCACAATGAAGCATTGCGTAGTGTGAATCCTGGGGAGGGACATCTGGCAGCGTGAGGACTCCCACATTACCTAGGATGCTACTTCAATCCAGCACCAGGAGTAGCTTGAAAAAGAGGCACAGCACAACACCATCCCCTCCAGGAGGGAAGTGTCCAAAAGGACACTCTGAAATGCCTCCCTGCCAGCATCCACTCCTAACATCCTGGGCTTGGGGTGTGAACCCGGGTAGCCAACATGCCAAGTGAATGCCTATCTCTTGGTGCCATGGAACCGGCCTGACAGATTTTATTTTTCAAATCTCTTCTAAAACATTTTTGCAGTCCCTCTGTGAGACCACCTATTGGACAGGATTTTAAAAAAATCCACCTGTCATGATCATAACATGGGGTTATAAAAGGGCTATGTTGAACATTTGGGGTCAAAATGTAAAAAAACAAATAAGTTATGAAGAACATTGAATTGTTCCAATGTTTCTTCATAACTTTGTTTTTGCAGATTTTGGCCCCTAATGTTCAACATATTCCGTGTGTTACCTAACCTCACGAACATGACTGGTGTCTTTTTTCAAATCATCTCTGAAATATCTTTTTACAGTCGCACTGTGAAATATAGAAACATAGAATTTGATGGCAGATAAGGACCACTTGGCTCACCTAGTCTGCCCATTTTCCTACCTAACAGATAAGCTGTAGATCCTAGTTAACCAACAGCCTACTTCCTCCTACCCCCCACCAGGACTGCCCTATGTCTGTCCCATGCATCCTTGAATGCCCCCACTGTTTTTGACTCCACAACTTCCTCAGGAAGGCTGTTCCATGCATCCACAACTCTCTCCATGAAAAAATACTTCCTCACATTACCTCTGAGCCCATCCCACCTGTATCTTCAAATTGTGCCTCCTTGTTCTTGAATATCTCTTTTTCTGAAAGATACTACCCTCTTTGACTTTGTTAATTCCCTTGAAGTACTTGAAAGTTTCTATCATGTCCCCCCCTCCCTTCTTTCCTTAAGGATATACATATTAAGCTCCTTTAGCCTCTGTTCGTATGACTTCTGGTGCAGACCATGCACCATTTTGGTTGCCTTCCTCTGAACAGCCTCTACTCTGTCTATGTCTTTGCAGAAAAGGGGTCTCCAGAACTGCACACAGTACTCCAGATGGCATCTCACCAACTGTCTGTACAGAGGGATAACAACTTCCTGTTTTCTACTGTTGATGCCTCACCCTATGCATCCCAGTATCCCCTCAGCCTTCCTTACTGCCTTCTCACATTTCTTGCCCACCTTTAGGTCATCTGATATAATTACCCCCAGGTCCCTTTCCATTTTTATTGTTGTCAATATCTCACCTCCCATTGTGTACTCTTCCCCTGGGTTTTTGTTTCTCAGGTGCATTACCTTACACTCCCTTGCATTGAATCTAAGCTGCCATACATTTGACCTTTCCTCCAACCTTGACAAGTCCCTTCTCATCCTTTCCACTCCATCTTGTGTATCAACCCTGTTGCAGATCTTTGTGTCGTCTGCAAAGAGACATACTTTTCCTTCCAGTTCCTCTGCAATGTCACTTATAAAGACATTAAAAAGGACCGGTCCCAATACTGAACCCTGTGGTACCCCGCTAGTAACTCTCCTTTCTTCACTGTGGACTCCATTTACTACTACCCTTTGTGTCCTGTTGTCCAGCCAATTTTTTACTCAGGCTACCACCTTGGGACCCACTCGAAGGCTGGCTAACTTGTTTATTAATCTTTTGTGTGGGACTGTATCAAATGCCTTGATAAAATCTAGGTAGGCCATGTCCACAGCCCCTCCCTGGTCTACTACTTTGGTCACCCAGTCAAAGAAATCTATTAGATTCATCTGAAATGACCTTCCCACTGTGAATCCATGCTGCCTTGGGTCCTGTGCCCCACTGGCCTCTAGGTAGTCAACAATTCTTTCCTTCAGAAGTGATTCCATCATTTTCCCTACCACTGAGGTTAAACTAACTAGTTTGCAGTTTCCTGCCTCTGTCCTTCTCCCACTTTTGTGAAGAGGAATCACATCCATCCTCCTCCAGTCCTCAGGTACCACCCTATCCTCCTATGATTTGTTAAAGAGAGTAGTCAGCGGTGTCACTAGTTCTACCCCTAGTTCTTTTAGAATTCTTGGGTGAATCCCATCAGGCCCCATTGCTTTGTCCACCTTCAATTTTATTAGTTCTTTCAGAACCCTTTCTTCTGTAAATGGACTGGTATCGACCCCCCGTCTCCAGAGTGTTTTTCTTGTTTGGTTTGGTACCTCCCCCTCCTCTTCCTTTGTGAATACTGAGCAGAAATATTCATTCAGTATCCCTGCTTTTTCACTGTCACCCTCTGCCCACATTCCCTCCCCTTTATTAAGCCTCAATATCCCTACCTTGGTCTTTCTTCACTCCCTAATGTACCTATAAAAGATATTATCCCCCTTCTTAACAGAGGTGGCTATCCTTTCCTCAGTTTGGGCCTTTGCTATTCTGACTGCCTTCTCTGCCTCTTTCTGCTTGAACTGATAAAGTTCTCTCTCCTGCTCCTTCTGTGTTTCCTTTTATTTCCTGAATGCTATCCTTTTCTCCTTAACCTTCCCTGCCACCTCTTTTGAGAACCATAGTGGTTTTTTCCTTCATTGTGTTTTGTTGATTTGCTTCACACAAAGGCTTGTTGCTTCTGTGATGGCTGTTTTGATTACTCCCCATTGTTCCTCCATCCCTCCTTCTTGCCTGTTTGCTAGTGCTTTTCTGAGGCACTCTCTCATTTTCCCAAAGTCAGCCTCCTAAAGTCCAATACTCTTGCTTTTGTATGGCTTGACTCTATGGCTGTGTTTATCATGAACCACACTGTTTGGTGGTCGCTTGTTCCCAGATAGCTACCCACTTCTAAATCTGAGATTCTTTCTCCGTCCCCATTTGAGAGTACCAGGTTTAAGACTGCTCCCTACTGAGTGGGTTCCAAACCTTTCAGATGGAATTTAACAAATTTCACCTGTCTTGATCATAATGTCATGTCATAAAAATACTGTGTTGAAAATTTGTGGTCAAAATGTCAGAGCCCACTGAAAATTAGATAGTGCCTATTCTGAGTAAATACAATCTAAAAATGTGTAAAACCAGGACACCACTGAAAATGAAATATTGCATCTCATCTTGTCTGTCTTGGGTAAATATATAGAAAAAATGTATAAAGGCAGGACCCCAGTACTGCAGAGCCTCCACTAAACGGTGCATTTATGCTGTTGTGTTCTGGAACAAAATACATTGTTATAGCTGGAACCCACTGAAAATGTCACTTTCCTTTCAGCTGGGCTCTCCTAGGTATTATAAGTACATTATAAACAAGCATTTGTCAGTGCCGAATGTTGTCTTGCTGGCATTGGTAGTGCAGGAATTAGAGATGCATAATAGGAATGGCAGTGAAGTATTGAACTGATGCCATCCCCAGCTCCACCCCCAGCCCCACCCTACAGAGACTGACAGGTGTTGGGGCATGCCTTTGGATCATCAGCTATAAAGTTCATGCTATTTTACCTCACCCTACTCTGTAGACACTGACAAGTGTTGTGGTGTGCTTTGGGGTCTTCGGGCCTTATACTTACCCCATTCCATAAGAAAATATGCTGAGATGGGTGCAGTATAGGAGAATGAGGTGAACTTTAGGGTCGAACACTCCATGGCACGCCTCAATGCCTGTCAGTGGCTGCAGGGTGAAGTGGGGGAATGAGGTGGAATGGCATGGGCATTTGATCAACAATCCCAAGTCACACCCCTGATGCCTGTCAGTCTCTATAGGTGGGATGTTACAGTTGAAACCCTAACGCCATAGGCGCTTGTTGGTATTTTCATCCAAATTTTCAACATAGGCTTTTGTGACCCCAGCTCATGAAGAGCGTACTATCAGTTTGTTAGTCGAAGGTGATTTTGTTCAGCTATGCCATTTAGTGACACAGGCATGAAAACACATTTTGGGCAGGATGTAAAAAATGACAACTGTATTGTTCATGAGGAGGTGTAAAAAAATGGCAACGCTGAATATCTGGAGTGAAAATATGAAAAATTGGTGAAGTCATGAGCAGGCATAGAAACTACACAACACACGTCCATAACCCAATTATTTTTGGGATTTTTTTAACCACATTTTCAACATAGGCATTTTGGTACCTCCCATCATGAACAGTGGCACTGTGATTTTGTTCATCTGTCCCAAAAGTTGATTTCCCACAGTGACCACGCCACTGTGCGCCACAGGTGCAAACACATTTTGGGCAGGATGTGAAAAATGACAGCTGTACTGTTCATAAGGAGATGTGAAAAAATGCCAGTGTTGAAAATCTGGCATGAAAATATTGCAGATTTGCAAAGTTAACAAGGGTGCATGGAAACTGTGCAACGCATGCTTGTAACACAGTCATTTTATGGACTTTCATCACCAAATTTGCAACATAGGCATTTTAGGACCCCTGCTCATGAACAGTGTCACCGTCATTTTCTCTAACTGTCCTGAAAACTGATTTTGCACAGCGACCACGCTATTCTGCACTGGACAGGTGAAAACACATTTCAGCCAGGATATGTAAAATGACAGCTGTAATGTTCATAAGCAGATGTGGGAAAATGTCAATTTTTAAAATCTGGAGTGAAAATATTACAGATTCATGAAGTTATGAGCGTGCATGGAAACTGCACAATGCACACTCATAAAACAGCCATTTCTTGGATTTTTTTCTGCCAAATTTTCAAAATAGGCTTTTTGAGAGCCCCCTCATGAACAGTGGCACTGTCATTTTGTTAATCAGTCCTGAAAGGTGATTCCACGCAGTGACTGCGAAATCACCTTTTGGGACCAAATAATCCACAGCAGTGACTGAATTCATGAGGAGGTGTCCTAATAACCCCATGTTGAAAATTTGTGCCATAATCCCACAAATGCCCTAGATATGTACTAAAGTTGAAAAACCCTATTTATGCCATTATTCAGCTGAAGGCATTTCTTCAGTTTGCAGTTGGCTTGAAGAGTGCAAAGCGTGTTCCCAGTCCACTGAAGATCATTTGCCGTGCTCAGAGGTAAGTATGGGGTGAGATTGAGTGTGGGGAGGCAGGGTGCGCAGAGGGTGGGTGCAGGTTGGGGTCAGGGCCACCGGAGTCGACGAGGGAACGTTTTCTGCTTTGCAGGTGTAAAAAAAAAAAACATTTCAGGCCTGTTTTTCTTTTACAGGGGCATTTGGCATGCTGGGGTGGGCTCCCAGCATGCCACCTGACTGTAGCCAACAGGGGATTGGGCACCCCCGTCGGCACACAACAAATGGGGGGGCATTATGCCAACAAGGAGTGGGCTCCCCCATCGGCAAATTAAACTGGGAAGGGGGGACATGATGCTGAGGAGGACTGGGCACACACTTTAAATGGGAGGGGAGTTGCATTATGCTGATGGGGAGTGGGCTACCCTGTAGGCAAACAAAGTGGGTCGGGGCACTCTGCGGCGGCATGCTGCCATGTTTTATAAACTGGTTCACCAGGAAAGGCACACCGCTGCACCTGCAGTGGACCTTTTCTTTGATCTGGTGGCCAGTTTATGTGTTGCTGGTGTCAGCATCTGCAGCTGCCTTATTGGGGAATGAGGGATGAACCTACTGATGTGTGCCCTGCATTCGCCCACAGTGATCGTACCTCCAAATCTGCTGCTAATGCAATATGTTGGCTGCGCAAGTGCAAGCCAGCATAAAAATGAGTAAAAGTAGGGCCCCATTGAAAACTTGATTTTGCATGTCAGCTGTGCTAAGCTGGTTAAATACAATGTAAACCTGGAAAAAACAGGATCCTACTGAGAATAAGATTGTATCTGAGCTGTGCTGTTCTGGATAAATACGGAATAAAAGTGTGTCAAAGCTGGACCCCACTGAAAATGTGATATTTACATCTCAACTTGGTTATCCTGGGTAAATATATTGCAAAACTGTGTAAAAATAGGACCCTACAGCAGAACCTAAATAAAAAGGAGATTGTTGCATCTAAGATGATCTGTCATGGAAAAATACATTAAAAAAGCAGATTCCCACTAAAAATGAGATATTGCATCTCACCTGTGCTATCCTGGATAAAATACAATATAAAAATGCATAACATCAGGACCTCATTGAAAACTACATATCACGTCTCATCTGATCTATCTTGGGTAAATCTATGATAACATTTTGTACAAGCAGAGCTCAGTACAACAGCATGCAAGCAAACATTTGGCATTGACAAATGCTTGTTTTTCTATGAGAAAACAAGTGACTATTCATATAAAGGATCAAGGGAGCACTTCTGACCAATCAAATCATTTATTTTCACTTGCACTTGAACCTCTCATATTCTGTACAAAGTTGAAATTGTTTACTTTTGGGGAGTTCTCTTTAAATTAATTATTGATATACCTTAACAGATGATATTTTAATACCACTGCAGAGACCACTCTTACAGTTTTAAGAGTGGTCTCACTTATTGTACAGATGTAGCTATTGCCATGGTCAGATATTTCCTGACATTTCTTTGATATCTCGAAGGAAATTCATGCCTGCCTGCTGTACTACTTTGGGCCACCAGACAAAATTTCTTTAGAAATATCATGTACTATCTAGAAATATTTGATCATGTTAATGGCTGCAACTTTACATTCATATTGTATCTGAACTGTTCACCTTTGGATGGTGGTTCTCATACCCTAAGAATGCACATGATGCTACTCTTCAAACCATATGGGAAGTCTCCATGTAAGCATTAAGCCACTGCAAAGGAGGCTTCTACTTGGGAATTAATGCATGGTTAGGGGGGAGGTGTGACATGAGGCCAAAGGCCAAGTGCCTACAACCACCCAACCCTGCATTAATTCCCCAGTAGAAGCCTCCTTTGGAGTGGCTTAATGTGCTTGTAGCATGGCAAGCACAGTTGAAACATTAAGCTTGAAGCAATTTATTTACACATATAAAAGACAGACACTTTCACTCAGTTTCAAAGTCTTTACTGTGCTATTTCAGTATGAAAGGTGATAACACTGGCAATATATATTAATATAGTGGAGGTGCTATTGTAAGCTGCACATATAAACAGTTTGATTTGAACTACTATCGTTTTCCACATACATAACAATTTTGTAAACTTTTGACATATTACTGGTGCGATCGATAGCACGCTCGAAAAATGTAGAGAACGCTGATGTTTTCTGACACTTTGCATTGTAGGATTCAAACTTCTGGTTATTTGTATAGAGTTTTCTTCAACCATGGCTCTCTTACTAACAGCGTGAGCTGCAAACAGTGCAAGCCACTCTACAAAACATTTGTTTTTTTTACTTATTATTACACCCTTTTTAACTCTGGATTACCTCCTGAACAACTACAGAGATAGTGAATAGGGACAACAGGTATTATTACCATTACACTTGCAGACTGTGTTTAAGGGGTATCTTGCTTATCAGGAGAGCTATAATTATTAAAATTTACTGGTCCATGCACTGTAAAGTGGCTCACATTAAATAGGCTGCTAGTCCTAGAAGGAACAGTTGTTGGAGTGGTCTGGTAACATCGCAATTATCGGGTCAGTACATTTTCAAGACAGCGCGATGATTGTGACTGATTTGTGCGATTGTCAGAGTTCCACTGGGTGGGTGAATGGAGGAAAACATGTGCTATCATTTATATAATTATGTGTGGTGATTTCAGAGTGGTTCAGTAAGGTATTGCAAGCTGGAGTGGGCATTACTAGGGAATTAATGCCGTCCTCAGCTTTGGTCATGTGTGCCAATTTTACCAACTGGTTTGCAGTATTCTAGTCCAACATTAATTGCCATGTTACAAGTCAGTATAAATATACATACTACAATAAAGTAGTATGCAGTTGCCAATAATCAGGTGTGTTCTGTGTAACCAAATTTCTGCAGGCAAACAATATAAACTGTTACAAAGTGGCAGAACTGGTCACGATGGGGGAAAGTTAACTGAAGAGGTCTGTATAACTGTCCTCATGGGGTTAGCAGTTTTCCCAGTTTATGTCAGCCCAGATTACAGATTATCCATAATTTCTAAGATTTAGCCTTCACCATATCCTTGTGTTTTAATAGTCTGTGTAAGACAACATATTTATGTTATTAAATTGTGCTAAAGTCTGCACTGTGACAGCGCCACATGCCAGTAGAGTAGATGTGTTCAGTAGAGCTGATGAGTCGTTCACTTTCTGTGGAATTTACAGACATGGCAGAATGCCAGTGTTTCCTTAAAATATTTATTTACAGTGTATATCTATTGATCTAGTTATTGAAAGAGTGTTACTGAGGAAGACCTGAGACTTAATAATTTGTACTATGAAATGATGGTGCAATAAAAGCTATGCTGATTTAATTAAGGAGTAAGGTATGCATCACGACTTTTAAAAAGATCCCAATAGTGTCAACAATATATTCAGTGTGACCTCTTAAAAGTAATGTGTCAGTGGCTGTTTTATCTCTCTAATCCTGCCTATTTTCTCCCTGGGACTGCCCTCCACCCCACCTTCCACTATCCTCTTACAAGAGACACCATTGAGCATGCTTCCTTTAGGAATGACCCCACAGGCTGTATTAGGTCACAC
Source organism: Neoceratodus forsteri (assembly GCA_016271365.2). Classification (NCBI taxonomy): domain Eukaryota; kingdom Metazoa; phylum Chordata; order Ceratodontiformes; family Ceratodontidae; genus Neoceratodus; species Neoceratodus forsteri. The sequence goes on from CM057458.1 coordinate 1,333,498,612, forward strand.
TCACAGTCAAGATCATGGCACCAAGTTGCTGTAAGAGGTACTGATCACTTTTTATACATCTTTTTCCTTTGTGTTCTGTCTACCTGGTCTTTAAAACCAGCTCTGTATTCAGCCCTCCTATTGCACGAATTTAGGAGCTCCAACCAGTGACAGACTTCTCATATGTTACATGGTGTCAGAATTGGTCATGATGGGAGAAAGTTAACTTTAACTAACAAGAGCCTTGTTACTTGACCCCTGGCTCTGATTTTACCTAATAACCACTTAAACAGCCAAAAACAGTGCTTGAAAATTACGCTTCATAAACTTCAATTGACCATGCTCTGCACTGTCCCTGTACAGATGTCATAAAACATTGGAGTGCAGGGGCGGAGGGACCAGTAGGAAGTGGAAAGGGATCCTGTGTCTAGCCCCTCAGGGCAAATTTCGATCCTTTACCTCCCTTGGAGGCTGTTTCAAAAATTAAAGAAGTGCCATAGAGAAACTCCCACTGAGGTAAGGGGGGGCTTCCTCATTGTTGTTTTAGAATAAAAAAAATGGAAAAGATTCTCTATAAAGGTAATAGGAGACAGTTTTTTACACCTTTATATGTTGTCCTGTTTTTCATAATGCCTATCAATATTCTGATATGCTTTGACCTTTTTGTGTTAAAGTAATAATCTAGTTTTTTGTCTTTATAAGTACCTAGATTTCTTTTCTCCTCAACAGTTGCTGCTCTCTCTTTTCATACTGCTTGAACATTCTAGACATCAGTGACACCATTCCAGGCCATTCAGATGAATAGCCTGGAATGGTGTAACTAATGTCATGGAGTGTTTTAAAAGTACAGTATGAAAGGAAGGGAGTAGCAGTAGCTACCTGAGGGGAGTGGAACTCTGGGTAGATAATTACAGTCGCAATCAGAATATTTATAGTTGCAAGCTGGGGGAGGGGTTTGATGGTACAACAGTTACATTTACTGCACCCACCCGTTGGATCATGTGTTTCACAGCTGTGATGCCAACATACAAAACAAGGCTTGTATTTAACTGTTAAATCATGTTTTCTGTGTGGCAACACAGTAGAACTCGTACGTCTCACGTGCCATCATTTTCTTTGTTTGTCCAACCTCCACCATGCCTCATGTTCCACTCAAAAATATTGTCTTAAAAAACTATTATTTTCTCACCACACTCAAAGATGGTCATCATTCATAACAATTGGCCTGTAACATTTTTTTAAAATAGTTGCTTTCCATATGGAAAGTGAATACAATATGTGAGGGATGTCTAGTTTGCTCTGGCCCAGCTATGTTAATCAGTATGGTACAGCACAATGACTTCTTGCACTCTTCCCAAGAGGCTAGAAGACCATACTCTGGGAGTTTGGGTGCCAAATTAAAAACTTTCCCTTTGTGTGTTACTAATACTGTTGAATTTTGTCTTTATAAAAAAACTTGAATTGTCTCCATTCAAGCAAAAAAAGACACTATTCAGAATAGTTTTCAGAATGTGATATTAGTTTATCTTCTGTGCTACAGTATATTGTTTTAAACCACTTCGTCAACACAATAATATTCTCTAGGAGTCCTGTTTTAGCCAAATTGAAATCCTTCTTCATTGCTTTGCTGTAATAGGGTATCATGTCTCAAGAAGCTCAGATGTTACTGTACATGCTTTTTTCTTCAGGCCAGCTTAATAGATACTCAGTTCTATGCTTCAATTTCCATTCTTTGGCATTAACTCATTTCTTTCCTCTTGTCTCTGTGTCAATAGGCCTCTTGAACCTGTTTACAGCACTGTGAACAAACTATGTGACAAGCCACCTTCTCCCCGGCACTATTCCCCTATCGAGTGTGATAAAAGCTTCCTCCTTTCACCTCCTTATCCCCACTACCACATAGGCCTGCTCCCTGACTCAGAGATCACCAGGTACTGCATGCACTTTTTTTCCTCACTTCCTGTTCCTATGCTTGGGCAGTAATATTAGAGAATGCATTGTCCTTTCCTGCTCCATATGACACAATGAGAATGTAATGCAGGTGTACCTATTAAGGCTGTGTTCAAGATAACATCAAGGAGATGATGTAGATTAGTGCTTACCGCACATAACTGTAAACCAGGCAATCACAGGTTCAAATCCTACTACTGTCATTGTCACACTGTATGGGCTGGAGAATGTCAATTGACCACCCAATGCTTCAGTCTGCATCAGATTTAAAATTGGGTAAAACCTGGACCCCACTATAAGCAATATATTCCTTCACCACAATTTGGCTATGCTGAGTTAATAAACTACAAAGCAGAGGTGAGTTTTGCTATATTGGTCCTTGTACAGATAGATGAAGTAGGTGATTCAACACCTTTTAATGGACCAACGAGTATTTTTCAGTACATATGCTTTCAGGCCTGCACAGAGCCCTTGTTCAGGTGATGGCCACATTTTACTGAAATCACATCTTATATAAATTGAAAAGTATTACCTTCTTACAGCAAGGAAGCAAGCTGGGCTGTAGGTAGGCTGCAGTCTTCAATGTATATAAGATATGTTTTTTTACAAAAATGACCATTGCCTATAAAAGGGCATGGCATACATGGGCAGACTAGGTGGGCCAGCAGTCCTTATCTGCTGTCAAATTCTATGTTTCTATGTCTCTATGTAGGCCTCAGAGCTTGCATACAGAAAATTACTTGGGCCAAGAAAAGGTATCAAAATCACCTACTTTCTCTAAACTGCAAAAAATTACTTTTATACTATATATCAATTGTCTGTTTGCGAAATGAAGGAGTGCGATAGTCAAATCAGGTAAGCTTTTTGTGTAACAAAATACAATAATAGATAGTATATAATGTAACCCGAAAATCTAGCATTCTGACTGGTTGACACCTATGTGAATACAACACAGTACTGCAGGGACACGGGCAGATAAGCTGCCCATGATTGTTTTATTTTTAAAAGTGAAAGTTTGCTGAGTCACCTTACCACATTTCATAATAATAGTAAGGGCACTCCAGGGGATGGTTTTTCAATCAGTGATACCCCACCAAAGGGGTGAACAGCCATTACCTTATTGCATGGAGTGGGATTACCTGACAGTAACCCACCCCCTCTCAGGCCTTACCACTTAAGCAAACCATATACAATAAGACTGTGATTTTAGCAAGGGCTCTGATCACATCATAAACTAGGAGACCAAAGCTGGCGGGGTCTGTGATGTCATCAGACTCCAAGATGACATTACATCCCTTGTCACGTTTGGCTTACTATCTTTTGCTTTTTATAAGATGTGTTTTTTTTGAAATTTTGAAAAAGATCTAGAAGTGCTTTCTCCCAATCCTAAACTAGCCAACCAGTATTTTTATTGCTAAAAACCCACTTCTACTCAAAAATAGACCAATGGTCCACCTGTTGCAATAGTTCTTAATATGTATCTACACCATCCCCCCCCCCCACCACCACTGAAAGCATCACTCATTCTGTTGCTTTTTTTTGTTAAACACAAAAAATCTCTGCTTCAAGCTTCTTTATAACCCACAGTACCAAATTTATCTTTTTAGTATACATTTATTTTGTACTTATTTGCTTAGTTGGTCAAACTCCGATCAATGACTCCTCATCCTTTCACTGGTTTTACAGAGAGAGGGCTGGATTCACAGAGCTTTCTGAAGGTGCAAAACCTTCCCTAAGTCCCCAAAACTGCCATAGCTACAGAAAAAAAGGGAGAGTGCTCTGAGTGCTATTCACAAAAACCTCTGCAGCTCTGGAAAAAAAAACACTATGGACTGTGGAAAAAAGTGCAGCCGAGGGAGTGCCTGAGGAAAAAAAGGCATGAGATAAGTAAGACACAGTCCCTCAAAGGTTATTCTCAGCCAGGCTTTTTCTGCAGTTGTGGAAAAAATGTTACACACATTGGAGTGAGGTGTAACTCTCCCTCAGCAAACTTCAGTAGTGCCCCAACAAATGAAACCAATTATGGTTTATGGTGGAGCTGAAGAACGGGTAATAGCATCCCAGTGGGTATAGAAGTGGCTGCTGTTACAGCAACAATAGCACACAGTGCCATGAAATGGCAACAGGCATCAACCACCAGACCCAGTGCAGCCCATGACGGAGCCCCACAGGCAGTACAGCCTGACCAGCCTGCAGTGAGTGCTACCCCTGTAGGCAACAGGAACACCCCAGGGAGGGAGGACCAGCGGTGACAGTCAGCCAGAGTGGTGCCATGGTATTACTGGTACCTGTGGTGCTGCAGTGGTCCCAGTTGAAGGACTGTTTGCTGGTGTGTATGTGGGTGCTTTTAGTTTCTTGCTATGGCAGCAATGTTTAGGTCTGCTGCCCTAGCTAGTTGTTCACTGTTGCTGTGCCTCGTAAGCCATTTTATGCAGCTGCGGATCCGCAGTTGCGGATTCATAACACTTGCACAATTTCCACGGCTGCTAAATTACTGCACCTGTGGTGCTTTTTGCTGAACTCCGCAGCTGCGCCAGTTTTCTTTATGAATACCACACAACTGCATTTCCGCAGTGCTGCAGGCCTTTTTCCTGCAGCTGCAGGAGTTTTGGCTTTCTTTGAGAATCCTGCCCAGAGTATTTCCAGTTCATGTTGCAACAAGACACAATAGGCAGAAACAGTGAAAGGCAGACAAGTCATCACCTGACATTAAACTGACTAAGCATGATGCATCTGGTAATTAAAAAAAACTCAATAGGGAAATTTGGTACAGGGGTGGGTGGATTATGAAGACACTGGGAGCTGGGTGGCTATAGTTTTTTTATGGGTTTTTTTTTTCATTGGCAAAATGAGTAACCTTTCCTGTGTGACTGTGTGTGTGTGTGGGGGGTAGTGTACACGTATCATCAACCAGGGCAGTGGGAGGCTATCAAGCAGCTAAGGATGGGGCAGTGGTTTAAAAAATGTTTATCACGAACCTTGGAATTGAAGTTATGTTTGGTGGGTTTGAGGGGATTGATCATTAAGGCTGTTGTGCCATCATTGTAACATCAGGACAATAGTACAACAGCATCCTGATGTAACAACAATATACAAAAGCATCTTTTAAATGTATTATAGTGGTACAGTAGTGCCACTATAGTTAGGGTAGAACAGGCACTTTAATCTTAAATTACAAGATACAGATGCTTATAGCCTGGTTGCTTCTTAATGGATTTTCACAACACCTTCAAAAGTGTGATCTGTGAGCAAAATCTCCCATCATTGCATCCTGGTAAGTTTTGGTGAAGTTTTGTCAAGAGTTTTTTTTTGCTAGAGATGAGAAAAAGACATGATACGCTGTATATCTATTTTTACTCTAAAGTTAATTCACTCCCATGCTGACACCAGCTGCCCAATCCCAGTTTTGCACACTACAGATATAAACAACAAACAACCAAAGTGGTCTCTGGGGGCTTTACCCTGGTGCTCCCACAAGCTTACATTCCAACACTAGGTGCCCAGCCCTGGTGTTGTATAGTAAAATGAAAACAACTACTGTAAGTAGTCAATCAGAGCCCAACAACAGTGCAATCAACCAGCCCCCTTGATTCCATCACCACATGCCCCATTCCAGTGTTGGAGCCCCCCAACACTGGGAACCCTATGCCAGATTTTAGCAAATGAAACCCTTTTTCTCTCACTGTGCACAACTCCAACCCATCCTGCCCAGTACAATAATTGAAAACACATCACCCACACTCCAACTACTCCACAGCCACCCTAGTACAACTTGTATTGATGCTACCATGGTGGGAGCCAGCACAGGCATCTCTCCATCTTAGCTAGTCAGTTTCCATTTATTATTCATCCAAAACATATAGAATAATGGATGGGCAAATGTGCTTAATGAGAATGTAATGGTTGCCCAAGGTGTGAGATGCTACATAAACTCCGAGGGTGAAACCAAAGGGGTTTATTAAAGCATCCCACTCCTCAGGCAACCATTAAATTCAAGTTGAGAGACACTTGCCCATCTTTTATTTTTTATAATAGCTGGGCAGCAATATTTTTCCAGCCTTGGTCTACTGTCCCTGTGTCTCACTGAGTCTGACACACACGCACACACATTCACACAGTTTTTTGTATTTCTTTTACATCTGGTTTAGTTTTTTAATATTTCATTTGACTTTGTAGATATTTGTACAGTACATTTGTATCGAGACTGCAATCATTCTTACCTCAGTCAGCGAGGTCAGAGCTGTTCCCCATGAGAGTTGTTCCTTTTGGTGTTAGAGCACCAGAACAGCAGGATGAACAAGATGGATTTTTTTTTTTTTTACAGAACATGTGTATTGTTTTAAAATAAGAAACGGAAAAATAAAAGCTGTCTGTGTCTGGCAGCTCCTCGCTCTGTGGGATGAGAAGCCGCCATGTTTCTGATCATGCTTAGCCCACCCAAGAGGAATGAAGAGCCAATCAGGATGTGACTCTTTTCTAATTGACTTGGTGCATGTTTGCCATTATAACCCATGGGTTATAACAGCAAATTATAACTCAGTCAACCAATTTGAAAAATTGCTGACCAGTTATTATAAATAAATTAAGGACATTACAAAAAGACACATAACCAAATTTATACAAAACAGTTAAAACTTCTGATTATGGAAGGAACAAATCAAATAAATCTATAAGAGGCTAAAATCTCATTAGACATTAAAGGGACACTGTCAATCTTTTTTGCATCATATTATTTCTAGGTAAAAACCTAAATTTCATGATTGCTTACCTTTTCTAAAATTCATTGATGTTGCTGGTTGTTTAATCTGCTTCCTTGCTTATTAGAACTGAAATGCATGGGAATGTATAGCTATACACAGCCCTGTTTTGCTCCAAATTGTTTACCTAAGCATACTGCATACTTCCCAAACATTAGAAAAACCCTCAAACGGTGCAGTCACTCATGATTCAATAGTCTTATCTACTCCCACTGCATAATGAGTAGCTAGATAGTGTTGGGGGTGTTCCCAAGTTCAGGAAAGATGCAGTTGTAGTTGGTCAAGAAATGTAAACAAACATGTTTTGGTGTGGTAACACCAGTGTGGCTGACACTCAGTTTTTTACTTTTTAAAAGGAAACAGGAGTCTGAATCAAACAACCAGCTACATCAGCAGTCTCTACAAAATTAGAACAATCATAAAATGTGTTTTTTAAACTAGGGACACTTTGAGGTCAAATGGGGTTGGCAATGTTCCTTTAAATATATCCAGAGATAAAAAATAATAAGTATTCTTCTTAGCAAACCTCCCCTCCTTTTCTTTGATTTTATGACCAATCCCAAAAATCATACAAGCAGATTGGCATCTTCTGGAGTCATCAGATGCAGAAGTATAAAAACTTGGTCATACAATGAATTTGCATATTTAAAAAAAAAGTCATTTAATACAGCATTTCTATATATACTGCACAGAGGGCACTGGACTACGATTTGAAAAATAGTTTCCGGGAAACCCCTGTTACACAGGCAGAACTTGGGGGTCTTGTTGTTTTCCCCAGATGTTTGTTAAAGTGCACATATTTAGAGGTGATCAATTCAAAATGGACCTATGTAGTCCATTTCCTGGAAAACAGAGCTATTGGCAATCCCATGGGAAAATGTTGTTCTCCTTACACCAGGATGCTTGTTTTTGGCGTTTTACAATTTCCATGTCAGATCATTGGGCCAGATTAAATATTTTCTTTTTGAAAGATGATTTATATTGAAGTGAGAAAATAATATTTCTAAGATAATCAATCCATACCTGTGAGGAGTCCATTCTGGCTAATATTGAAAGCAGGGCATTAAGCCAAGGAGAGGTTACTAACCTCTTATTCCATAATATCTTTCCTGCAGACACTTAATTGGGAGTGTATTATCATGATTATTTATAATTCATAGCCAGTACGAAACTAGCCTTAATTCTGCCATGACTCTCAGAGGAATTCTGCCCATTTTGCCCTCACTATGGCAGAAGAGGTATAGAAGGGAACTTGTAAGAGAGATTTATAATAATAGAGAAGTGGGGTCTTGATATTCTCAGAATTGTCTGTAGCCCAGACTTCAACTCCATATAATATTATGGGTTTAATTTGGCTTCACCTGTCTGAAGGTCAGGGGACAAGTTGCTACCCCCATACTTGTGAATGAATCTAAGAAGGGCCTTCACAGTGTGCCTGGCTTTACTACATTGATTTTTAAGGGGCACTGACCATTTACACCTATTGGTTTGTTTAACTCCTAAATATACATATTCTGGCACAATGTCAATCGGTTCCTCGTCCAAGTAGAATTTAAAATTAGAGGGATTTTTGATGAAAATCATGATTTTGGTTTTGCTAAGGTTTATTTTTAATCCAAGTGTATCACACTTACTATTAAGTAAGTCATTGTTTCTCTGTAGTCCTTGTTTTGATAACAAAAGTAATACTAAATCATCTACATATGCTAAGATGTGATATGGGATGTTATTAATTTTGGGAGGATCAAAAGATGGGTTGTCATGGAAATGTAGAAGAGAATCAATATAAAGTGAAAACAGAAGTGGAGCCAGCAGACTTCCCTGCTTGACCACTCTGTGTGTAGAAAATATTCAGAAAGGTTACCTTGATTCTCAAATCCGATAGCTGTGGTGGTGTTGGAATGAAGTAGGTATATAGGGGTTAAGAGTTCAAGGTGTACCCCTCTTTTGTGGAGGGTATTCCAGAGCATTTCTCTGTTTACGGAATCAAAATGCTGCAGTGAAATCTATGAAAATGGTGAACACCCTGGATTTCCTTATGATGGTATGCTGTAGAATTGAAAAGTAGCACACTCGTTTCATTTAGCAGTCTGAGGATATGCAACTTGTTAACTGCAGTTAAAGTTCACTGTCCCGTACTTCTGTATAATGAGTATGATATAGATTACTAACTCAGCTGTTCAATTAATTTAATGGATCTCTTTCTACAGCGAACATAGCAAGACTTTTTATACAGTGAAATAAATCAGTTCTACAGTATTTCTCTAGTATATGGGCTAAAGTAAATAAATTGTCCAATGTAAAATGATTAGGCCTAAAACCAGCTTGAAATATAGAAAGGGGGCTTGTTGTGGTTACCTAATTGTGAAGTCTATTTAATAGGATTACGGAAATAAAAATTAGAACTAACGTCTAGGAGGCTAACAAGTCTGAAAATTTGGGGTCATAATAGGAACCTCTTTTTATTGATAGGAACGATAATATTTCTGGTCCAAGAAATAGGGATGAATTTCTGTAAAAGACAGGCATTGAAGAAAGAGGTCAATACAGGAGTTCAAAAGTCCTTAAATTACTTGTATATATCTGGGGGGATGGCATCAAGACCTGGGGCCTGTTTTTATCGCTAGCATAGTAATAGAGTCATATACCACTTCTAAAGTCAGTTGGAGAAGAAAGTAGGAGCTTTGGGAAAGCCAGGGAAGGATTGTTGTACAAGTTTCTACCGTATGTCCTCCACAGAAAATAAATTTAAAATGTTCCTCCTATACATCTTTAGAGATATAAACTGTGAGCAAGGGACAAAAATCATTTACCCCTTTTGCAACTGAGTTCCAGAAGGCCTTGTTATCCTTACTTTGGATCACCTGCAGCATCTGGGCCCACTGTTTGTGTGTATGTTCCTCTTTCTTTTGTTGTAAAAAATTCTTGTACTGTTTCCTTGCTTGATTTAAGTGACTTAATTTAGGTCAAGAGGAATTTCTTCTAACTTCTTTTACAAGTTTCCAGAGACTTGCTTTGGCTTTCAGACAAGAAGTATCAAACCACGTTCTATCTCTGAGCCTATTTTGGAATGCAATTTTTTTGCTTTTGGATTATGTACAAAAGATCAATAAGGGCTGAGAGTTTCTGAGCTGGCAGGGGATTTGGAGAATCAATTTTATCTAGTAGTTAGAGCTATACAAAATTTCTCCCAATGAATGCCAGCACTTATTAGCAAAAACTAATTTACATTTCCCTCCTAAAGACAGGGTGGATAAAGAGTGTGTGCCATCAACTTGATTCACTTGCAAGTCATGGGTAACTATTTGCAGACATAAAGGAACATGGTCACTCTCCAGTCTCATCATGAGCGGGAGTTTTCAAATAAGTAAAAACTTTCTGGAGTGCACAAAACATAGTCTATCATGCTTCTGCCTATAGTTGAATAGTAAGCAATGTTACCAGAATAATCCCCTTCAAGCCTGCCATTGAGAATGAACAGATTATTACAGTATTCTCTGTAAAGGCTTGAAACTTAGTTCCCAAGTCGTTATTGAGTTTGTCTTGACTCCCTCTCTTTTTGAGATTACCTAGGAAAATATGCTTTTGTATGTTATTCAAGATGTCAAATTTACCAGTTCTTGAATTAAAATCCCCTGTAATCAAGAAGGTGCCAGTAGGAAATTTTCTATTAAACTGCTCTAACTCAGCAGTTAAGTCATCCCATAATGAAGGGAGTTGTTATCTGTAGCGAGTCTGGGGGGATATATACATTTGCCAAAATAAAGAGGGTACTGTCCCATTTCGCAATGGCTATGATATCATTCATTTTGGAAATGCAATGGTCTATGATTTTTAAGTTTTTCTTTATTTTAATATATATGGAAAGACCAGTTCTGGCCTTCCCAAATTTTTTAAGCTTGAGTGCAGTGGAAGTTATCAATTCATAACCATTAATATTAACATTGTCTAGTGCCCAAGTTTCCTGAAAACAAATTGTAAAAATTATTAATATATTGACACCAATCACAGTCAGAAATCTTAGGAGTAAGGCCGGCAATATTTCATGATAAAAAATTCTCACCGGTAAGGTGAGTAGGGAATACAAGACAATAGGGGAGTCAAAATCAATGGGATCTAGTAAAATCTCCCTATCTAAAGGGCCAGGAGAACTCAGATCGAGTAGATCTACCACTAGGATATTGGCTTTATCATGTTTATGAGCATTTTCCAAAATCTTGTGATAAGAAGAAAGGAAATTAATGTAGATGTTGATTTGAGTCTCTTCCTCAGAGAGGTGAGCCCTTTCCACTCATAGGATGTCCTGTATAGGGATCTCCAGGTTCAAGGTGCCAATAAGAAAATATGATACAAAGGAATGTAGTGTATGCTCTTTTTTATTAAGGAGATGAGGTAACCCAAATAAAGAAAGAGTTTACAGATATCCTGGTTCTGGGCTGGATGAGAAAAACTGTCAAAATTCCATTTTAGTTTAGCTAAGGCTGAAGAAAAATCTTTATGTTCCCAGAATTCCTTACACTCTATAGAGGGGTAAGTGATTTGCCAGATTGTACCCCAAATTAACTGGGAAAGGATTTCCAAGCCTAATGTGGCCAATCTTTGTTGTTTAGACCAGTCTTTTTTTAGCATAATTCATATCAGGAACCATAACATAAACAGGTTGCACAGGATCATGGATATCCCTAAAGACTTTTATAATGTAGTCTCCTAATACAGGAATTTCCAACTCACACTTGAATAAGTAAGCTATTAGTTCCATCACTGTTTCCTCTGTCTCATAATGTTTTCTATACATACCTATAGTATGACTCTCAAAATCACTTCATTGCTTGATAATTTAATCAGATTTAGATTCTCCTTTAAATTATTGCCAAGAGTGTGAGGATCTGGGGGTCTCTGGAGAGCAGTCTTCTTTTTTTTGTTTTTGAGAGCTCTGCTACAGGTATCTTAGAGAGAGGGGCTCTTGCTTTAAGGTAGGAGTTCTAGAGTCTATAGGTTGTATTTTGTTAACTTCCATTGGATTAACTATCATGTGGTCCATATTGAACACCTTATTCTGTTTATTTATTATTATTTCAGGCATCATCGGGAAGGGGGAGAGGAAGGGGAGGCGCAAGCCCTTTTAAGGGAATTTCCTTATTTTGGTTATCAGGTACAGTGTTTTTGTTTCTGGTAATCTTTTTGACCTTCCTTTTCTTTGCTTTATGATTTTTCCCTCCACCCCATTTCCCTTTTCTGAAACTATTTTCTGGAGAATCGGGGATAATTATAGATGAAAATGAAAGTTTCTTAGACTCTATGGCCTGCTGACAGTTATCCAATAGTTTTGTTATTAGAACACCTTGGTCTAGTATATTTTTTGTAAGCCTTTCCATTTTATGTTTCAGATCATTATATGCTTCTAACAATATCATGTTTGACATAATTGGATGGGCAAGGACTTTGATAGTGTATTTGGATAACGTATCTGGACATTGTTCGAGGAAGCTGGGGTCAAGGTTGATGTTCTCAACCTCTTCATCCAGTTTCTTAAAAACTGAATTAGGAGAACCAGCCAGAATGGAGCAGTCCACATCAAGCTGGGTGTGAGACTTAGGACTAAGTGAAATATCTAATGGGCTACAAAAGTGTAACTTAGTTGTATGAATCCCATGTTCTGGCCTAGGGGTGCTCTCTGAACACTTCCCCTAATAATGTTTTCTTTATCCACCATCTCTTCTTTTCTTGCCATATCCTCCTCTTTCTGATCTGTTCTATTTCCCTGATTGACTGGAAAAAAGTGGATCCATGACAAGTGTTCAACAAAATTTTTGTTGAACACCCCGACAGCAAAACTGGCAGGTCGACCGCATTTTGTAGTTGGCTGCGGTTTCCAGTGCCACTAAGAGTTTTCTTTGGGAGGCTTCACCCCAAACCCCCACTTAGGATTATCAACTCTGAGTTAGAGCTAATTTGGGGGTGCAAGACCTGACAGACAGTGCCAGGTTCCACTGGGCTCCCTACAGTGGCATGGAACTATAATCGCTGTAGGGATGTCACTGTTGAAAAGTCGCTGTCGGTTGGGTATACCAAAAATAGCAGTCCGTAATCATTTCCTTTTTAATAAAATCAGTCTTCCCCTTGTTTTTGTTTTTGGGGTTTTTCCTTTTTGCTTTACACTTGCATTTTTGGGGGTTAGGCCCAGTAGCTTTAATTTCAGGGGAGGGGAAAGTTCCAATGTGAGCTTGATTCTGCATTCTTGATTCCAACAAAAAGGGATTTCCCCTATCCCTAGAGGGTATTGTGGGATGCAAAAGCCTTTCTTGTAAAATGGCATTGGTATGGGGATGTAATATTGTCCCCTGGCTGGAATTGCCTTTTTGGTCAGTTCTGGTTAAGCTGGCAGCTCCCATTTTGAGGATATCAGCATAAGGAAAAGGTTTATTTGCTTCAGTCGGGGTTGAAATAGAAATAGATAGATCCTCTGCATAGATGCTGCCATTTTTCTTATTTTCCTTTTTGTTAACCATTTTGCCACTTCTAGTAAACATCTTTCAAATGCCTAATGAGAAAAAAGGACCAGCACCAAACTCCCACAGTTTTAAATACAATTACATATAGCCCCAAAGTATTTATAAAGTAAATATAAATCTGTAGTTGCAGCAGTTTCCTAGGTGGTTTTTATAATTTAAGTGTTATTTTTTATTAAGTGTTAAAGGTGAAGATGGTAAGAAAAACATTTAGCTACCACATAGAAGATTGAAATTTGAAGCCAATGCTTAAAGTTTGAGTGCAAATCATATAAATAATTTAAGCACTAGTTAAAAGAAGGGAAAAATCAGCAGTAAAACAAGTAATGGCACAATATATACATCCCAATGAAATAATCAATCCAAGTGTGTTACAGAGAATCAGATTAGACAAGAAATATTAGCCAAAAAGAGCAGGTTGCCTTACCGCCCTCAAGAGAGGTCAATCTTTTCAAGTTTCTTTGTAAAAACAAAGTCAGGCTGGTCCTGTCAGTGAAATCTTCTAGTAGTTCATGGGAGGGATGCAGAGCCCCCTTGCAAGTGTTCTTTGGTAAGCACACAGCAGCTGTTCCAGTACCAGGCCAGTGATGAAGCTGGAAGTAGTAAAAGAAATAAGCACTTCTTGAACCCTGGGTCTGTAGCTGCCAATTACAGTAGGAACTGAAGGGCTCAGACTGTGCCTTGCATGTCCACCTTAAAATGGGTTCACCTATAATGAGGTCACATCTGCATCGCCGACATCCCTGACAGTGACAGACACAATGCCGAGTGTCGGCATTGTGCTGTTGGGGATGTGTGTGCTTCCTTTGAGGGCTATGCCCCCAAACCCCCCACGTGGAGGGCTCTGCCTCCACACACCCCAGTTTCTAAATATACAACTCCGAGTCTGGCTTGTTTAAGGCAGGGGGCAAAACACTGGGCAATGCAGTGCCAGCGGGGACCATCACAGTGGTCCAATGCTTTTTGTCGAATTCTGTCGCTGTGATGGTCTTTGCTCTAGCAGTTTCACTGTGCGGTCAGTACACCCTTAAAATGAATAAAAAGAATGGAAAAAAATTCAGCTCTAAATACAAGGCGCATATCAGAAATTATCTGCCCAGCAATGCCAGGGTTTCAGTTTGCTGTGATGTAATCAAAATACAGTTTTAATGACAGTGTTTCAGGACTAGCCTAGAGTGGTAGATATGCTATAATTGTGAGGCTATGAAAAAGAATAAACACTAGATAAATAAAGTATCTGGGACACCTCGGGCCAAAAATATCTAGTGCACCTTGTGCTAAAAAATGCTTTAAAAACTAAAGAGAGTGGGTTGGATTCACAAAGCTTTCTGAAGGTGCAAAACCTTCCCTAAGTCCCCAAAACTGCCGTAGTTATGGAAACAAAGGGGAATTTGCACTGAGTGCTATTCACAAAACCCTCTGCAGCTGCAGAAAACAACACTAAGGACTGTGGAAAAAAGTGCAGCTGCAGAAGTCCCTGAGGAAAAAAAGGTGTGAGATAAGTAAGGCACAGCCCCTGAAAGGCTATTCACAACCAGTTTTTTTCCACAGCTGCAGAAAAATGTTACACACAGTGGAATGAGGTGTAACTCTCCCTCAGCAGACTGCAGTAGTGCCCCAGCAATTGGAATCATTTAAGGTGGAGGTGAGGCACAGGTAATAGCATCCCAGATAGTATAACTGTGGCTGCTGTAACAGCAACGAAAGCACACATTGCCATGATACGGCAACAGGCAACAACCACCAGACACAGTGCAGCCCAAGACAGAGCCCCACAGGCAGTAGAGTCTGGCCAGCCTGCAGTGAGTGCTACCCTATGCAGGCAGCAGGAACACCCCAGGGAGGGAGGACCAGCAGTGACAGTTGGCCAATGTGGTGCCATGGTATTTCTGGTACCTGTGGTGCTGCAGTGGTCCCAGTTGAGGGACTGGTTGCTGGTCTCTTTGTGGGTGCTTTCAGCTTCATTCTATGGCAGCCCTGTTAAAGTCTGCTGTTCTAGCTAATTAAGTTCACTGTGGCTGTGCCTCCTAAGCTATTTCTGCAGCTGCGGATCTGCAGTTGCGGATTTTCAGCATGTGTGCAAATTCCGCACCTGCTCAAAATTTCTTTATGAATATCACGCAACTGCGTTTCCGCAGTGCTGCAGGCCTTTTTCCTGCAGCAGCGGGATTTTTGGCTTTCTTTGTGAATCCTGCCCAGAGTCTTTTAATGGGGTGAGGTACTTACATCGATAGTTCCTCAAATAACATATCAGCGTGTGGGTAGGCACACCTCCAATAAGCAGCCATCTGAATGAGCAGCCCATACAGCTAGCAATAAGCAGTAATGAAAAAAATTGCAAGCTTGGGAAGTCAAATTGATGGTTAGGGAAAATCTCCCTTACAGTCCTAATAGCATTGGCAATTAGTAAGAAATGTCTGCTTTCCTAGGCAGGGACTAAAAAAATGATGATCAGGAGTGCAAACGCCACATATGCGCTTTATGGCAGGGGTGTGTCATGTTAATACTGACTCAAATTTAAACCTATGATTTAAACTGTTGAGTTAAAGAAAATCAAGCAAGTCAAGTTGTTAAACACTAATAAAACACTAGTAAAATCACTGCTAACAAAAGAGAAAAAAAGAACCCTCTCCACAAAACAACCAGGAAACCAGAAACCACCTCAGTAACCACATACACCGGGAGACTAATCCAGTCCAGAAATACTAAGGGGCACCACCAACACTAAGAAAGGAATAGAAAAGCAAGCAATGAAAAGGTGAAACTAAAAGGTTAATTAAAACGGAGAAGTGGTTAAAATAGGAGTTAGAGAGATTATATGAAAAAAAAAATTAGAACAAAAACATTATCCAAAGCAAAGTGAAATGGGCAGAGCTGCCACAGGGTTGAATCATCAGCGAGCAGAGCTTTGATTCTCCAAATCCGGTGTTGATCCTCTTTCTTCTATTGGATGCTATCTGTCACCACAGCCACTCTGGTGCAGTTTTTCGGTGGTCAACCCCCGTAAGACCCCTGCTGTCTTCCAGTCATGACAGGCTATCAGACACCACAAACTCCAGGCACCCAAGGGAAAAAAGCAGCAGCAGGAAAAGTTGCACTTGAACTAGTTGCACAAGTCGGCACAGAAGGGTTGCTAGATTCCCCTTCTCATTAAGGCAACGGTGGCATACCTTTTATAAATGTGGGCTTCAGCATTCTAGCAACCCTGCTTTTCCAGCTTCTCCACAGTGAGGTAGTGTGGAGAAACTCAGCAGCATGTCATGCGCTAGTTGCCATGTTCTGCTGCAGTGTGCTGACCGAGGGGGAGAGCAACAATCCCCCTTCCCACACCAAATAAAAGCTGGATATGCACAAGGACTTTATTTTTTCCCTCCAGAAAAGGGCAAAATTTGTTGTCCTTTAGAACATTTTTCTGGGACCAAATTTAAAAGCTGCAATTTGGTAGTAAGCCTCCTGTCCCTCAAATCTCACACTCTCCTTGCAACGATATGGTATGTGGTGGAAATGCCTTTTCCTGGCACTGCAATCTCAGTTCTACATAGTTCTAATTGCACTTATTACAACTGGCAGCTCCTCTCTGTGGCCCACTGCTTCTCCTTTAGTCCTTGCTACTCCTTCGCTACTCCTACCTTCTTTATTGAATACCCTCACCTCCTAACACCCCATCTTTCCTGCTTCCCCCATAAGTTTCACCCCACTGCCCCTGCTTGACTACTTCAACACCAATCACTGATCTCCACCCTTTCAGAGCCTACTCAGGTCCTATACCCCTCTTCTTTTTCTTCTTCACCCCTAGCAGTCTGCTACCTCGACAATGCTTATATAACTGGCTGCTTTACCCTAGTTCCTAGATGGATTCTGAAACTCAAAGTATATTACATTATCCAAATTTTACCTGTTTGATGTGTTCTTTATTGTTCCTTTACTGTGCCTATGTCTATGTGAATCCGTAATTGTAATCCTTTACAATGTACAGTCCTGTTTTCTGTTGACGTGGAACCTTTGAAAAAGAGCACCTTCCTGAAAGGTTATTTCTGAAGAATGAAATAAATAAAATAAAATTTGGTAAATAAAGTTGAAGGGTAACAAGAAACTATGGGTGATAGAAAAAAAAAACACCTGAAAAAACCTATGTACCTTTTTTTGGTGTAATTTTTGGAGAAACTGGAAAAAAAACTAAAGTCCAAAAAATAAAAGATGTTAAACAAACACTATATGGGCATGTGCAGTTTGCACAACTTCATGTTTTAATCAGATTTTAGAGGCAAAGTTTGTAGCACCCATTTGCGACCACCCAACCGTTAACTTTCAGACCTGCCTGATGAGTATGCTGCTTTACACAGGACCCACAGGGCCATGCACTAAGCAACTGACAGATACAGGGCCATGCACTAAGCAATTGACAGATACAGGGCCATGCACTAAGCAATTGACAGATCTGGCACTGTGCCAGTGGATCTGTTGCTTTGTGTAGGGCACATGCACGGTCATTCACAAAGTATACAATAGGCCCAAGGATTTGTAGAGCAGGCTGGGTATTTTGCAAATGGCCCAGTGCTTTTTATTTCTTTTTTAAAAAAGTAAGAAAATTCATTGCAACAAAAAAAAAAACTAAGGTATCATTTTGGGTTGAAGTTTAAAACCATGCAAGTAAGGATATGCAACACTAGGATACAAAGTCCCCTGAGCAGAGATGAATCTGTGTCAGTGAACTCCTCTGGGTCTGAAAGATCACATGATGCAGCACTGGTGTTGCCATAACTTTGGCATTGTCTGTCCAGGCACTTAAAAGTACTAAAACAGAAATTCATGGAGATGGGGTGCCATAGTTATGGCAATGCCAATTTACTGTTTACTGTAGAATAGTAGATTATGTCAGAAAAAGATTGCTCACTTCCAGGCTGAAATATTCTTTTACCAGAAATCCCAGAATACCTTACAGATGACATCAGAGCAGGGCTACAGCAGTGGGAAATGCTACAGCCTCCAGTGCTTCTTAGAACTTTTATAAAATTCTGATAAAATATTTTCTGCTTCCACTGTTCTCCCAGGTCTAAGTACAGTCATCTGTGACTGTACTTAGCCCTGAGTGGACAGTAGGACCAGCAAACTAGAAATCAGAGCTTATATACACTCTGACATGCATGGCAGGCTGCTGAATCTCCCACTACTGCAGCCATGCTCTGATGTCAACTACAGGGGAGTCTGACATTCTAATCTACATGTGGGCCAACAGTCCCAGTACTTTTTTTTTCTTCCTGTTAATCAGACATGCCAAATTAAAGGGGAATATACACCTGGTTGCTTCAATTTTTTTTTTTGTGTATTTATTTGTGCGCCTATCCCTGAGAGCCCCCATTGGCCTGACCGGCCCCCCCCCCCTCCAGCTCCGACTCCCGGAATTACCGGGACTTACCTTATGCCCGGCCTGAGAGCAGTGTCTGCAGGAGGTTGGGCTTCATCCAGCCACGAGGGAATTTTTCTCCTCCATTTTCTCCTTTGTTAACCGGGGCCTCAGGGTAGAGAGCATGCGCGTGGAGGTGCACATCGTACTACAGCCCAGTGAGAGCCCCATCCACCCACCCTATGGATTATGCCTGTGTGCTCCCTCAGCTGTTTCACTCCCAGCCTCCACCAGAAGGCAGACCTGCACCAAGGGATGCACCAGATCCTCCCTGGAGAGGAGAGATGCCTTTCGGCTGCTCTAGCCAGCTCCATACCCCTCACCAGCCTCTGACGGCCCGAGCTTGTTCCCGAACTCAGGTCACCGGCGTGGTGCGAGGTAAGGCATCCCATGCCTCAGCCCTCTGAGCCACTGGGCCGGCTTTTTGTTTCAATTTTTTAATGTAAGCTGTTGCCGTAATAGGGTCCTCAAGGTTCACCTCTCTACCCCTCTCGATGACACTGGTCTGGGTTCCCAAAGGATTTGCTACATTGGCCTATTGGGGTGCAGTTCCTTCTCCTGGGTTTGTGATGTGGGGTGCCTACCTGCTAAAACAATAGGTTATCACCACTCCAGGAAACAATGCATAAACTACCCACACAGTCCCTCCCCAAAAGCAAGTGACACAGTAAGCAATAACAATTCCTAAACCATAAATTGCAATTCAAGCAAATAATTTATTTAAGGGGGGGTACAGAAAGAACAAGGGGGCACTGAAGGCAAAATGGAAGCAAAGTAGTAGCAATAATCTATACTCTAAGCAGACTTTATGGCAATAAATAATTCAATGTTTTGCTCCACAAACTCTTCCAACCCATTCGGTAGTCCTAAAACCCCAATGTGGGTGCACCCTTCTTATTTCCTCCCAAAGGTCATGGTTGAGATATCTCTTAATAGATGTAGTGGGTACCACACTGTGGACACTGATGGTGCTAGCAGGGTGGAGCTTGGTGGTGTGCTTTGAATGGTTGCAGGTAAATACTTTTAACACACACTGTTGCTGAACAGAACCTTAAACCAGTACAACAAATGGAAAATGGGGCCCCCATTTGTAATCCAAATGAAATCTGGTGGCCGGCTGGTCTCACCTGGTCTTCTGCCTGGGTTTCTCACATTGACATAGTCCTGCCTAGGACTTCTCCTTCCTCTCCTGACACCACAAACTCTTCACCAGATGCAGGGTCAAACCCTGGGTTTTACTCATGATTCTGATGTTTAAAACCACTATGTCTGGTACAGGTGGCTGGAACAGGCTGAATGGGTGGCTAGGATGCTGGCTTCTCTAGACTTGCTGGTGATTTCTTTACATGTCCCTTCTCTCGCTGCTTGTCTCACTGATGCTCTAGATCTGAGTGAAGGCAGGGGCCTTCTTGGTCTAGAGACACTGTAGGAGCTGGTCCCCAGAGGGAGAGAGAGTGTGGAGTGGCAGGAAACCCCAGCTCCATCACCATTAACATGGTAGTTTTACTGAAAATTTCTTCTCACACACACTTTACTTTAACATCCAAACACTTTTAGTGTGACAGGCCTGCAAGTCCTGGACAGACAGTAGCACATCAGCCCACACCTTGACACACAGTCCCTCTCCTTGAGTTCTGACTGAACTGCCACAAACTTTGGAAAACAGCCCCTTTTATTCTGTCTGAAACTCGATGACTGATTGGCCCAATCTTGATCACAGACAAACTGTCTCTGTCTCAAGCTGTCTCCTCATTGATCGAAATTCGGGGGCAAAATGGATCAGACCTTCAACCCCATTCCCACAGTGCTCTGCAGTCTTCTCAACTGTGGGGGCACCATCTTTGTTTACACTGTAGCCCAAACTTTGGCAGCTTCCTGCCACATTGTTAGCTGTCTCACCATGTTGAATATGGTATGTTCTTACCCCAGTTACTGTTTTGTGGCCAGAGATATGTTTGATTTATTGTGCACTAAGCCCCATTGATGCTGGGTGTTCTGTTGTGGGAGGCGGCCCTCCACGCTGCTCTCACAGTCACTGTCTCTTTTTCACTTCTCAGCCCCACTGACTATCTTGTGGGGCAGGAAAAATATTACTGTGCACCCTATAGTATGAAAATTGTTGGATCCTGGCCCCGCTGCCTACCCTGGAGCCAGGACAGTCACTAGATGTGGGCACTTGGGCCAGGTCACTTTTGGAGCTCCACTCCTGAAAATGCTCTACTGCATATACGCGGCAGCATATCCATTGCCACCATACTTCTTTTGCTCCAATCCCCCAGCTGGTTTCAGCTCCTGGGCATGGGGAATAACCAACAGTTGCTGCTTCTTGTTCCTGCCTCCTGCCTCAGCCCCAGGGACACTGGAGAGGTCTGAGGTCAGAAGGAAACTGGCGGCAACATCTGCAGACTTCATGAGTGGAACCCTGGTGTAAATTTCATAGAAGCACCTGGCTGTGGATGTCAGTGGGAGAGAAAGGAAAAAAGCTCATGCACAAGTGGTTCAAGAGACATGGTGTGGTTGCGGATTGCTAACCCAACTCCAGATAGGACTAAACAAGTAGCTGCCACATGCAGAAAATTTAACCATGACTTATACAGTGAAGTAGAAAATGTTTAATTTGAAAATCAAAGTGTACAAAAAGACATGGTGTGAGGAGCAAAAAATGGCTAGTACATCAGTTTCCCTGCTCTTCGCTCTGGTGACTGTTGTCGGTGGGGGGGGGGTCCTGATGAAGCTCAGCACAGCAAAGCGCTGGGGCAACTGGTGTACTAACCATTTTAATTTTTGAATAAAATATTTTCTACTTCACTGTATAAGCCATGGTTAAACTTTTCTGAATGCAGCATCTACTTACATGAGTATCCTGCTGGTCCCTGCATCTGCAGTCCTGGGAGTCTGGAGGGTGAAGACATCTTCCTTGGCACCCTTGAGAAGGCAGAGGTAAATTCAGCCCAGGTTCACCTGGCATCTCTGTCAGCAAAGACCAGACTTTACTGACAGAAAGGAGTGACAGCACCTAGCTTTACCTTAAAAGGTACATTGATATTTATTTATACTTCTCTTCATACCAAAAGTAACAGGGTAAGTGGAGAGAAAACAAAGATTGGAGAAAGAACTGGAAGGGGACAGGATCAGTTGTGTTCCAGGACAGTAGCTGCTGCTGTTGTTTTCACAGGGTTCTTGTGGATTTTATTTGGTAGGTTAGTTATTTTCTTTCTTACTTCTAAGGGGCTAGCAGGGTAGTGTTTTGGGTGATGCTAGATGTTTGTAAACTGATTTGGTGGCTGTAAGTGGGGCTCATTTTGTGGATGTTTCACTGTGTAACAGGCTGCTCTGGTAGAGGCCTATTTCTTCTGATTTAAAACCTATTTGGTGAGATTTGCTTGGGCCTGGTTCTTTGGCTGCTGGGCTTGGAGGGGAGACACAGGGCTGATACACTCTCTCTCGAGTCAGGTGTCTGCGGATTTATAGGGGAACACCTGCCCTGCAATTGGAGGAAAAGGCTGCAGGTGCAGCTCATGTAGTTCTAGCCACTGGGGGTAGGATTTAAAGGCTGGGAGAGAGGAGCTTTGGGAGTTGTTCATTTCCTTATAAGTTTAATGTGTTGTACTGCACCTAGTAACAGGGTTACTGGTGTACAGTGGGACTGTCTCTAAGATTAGTGGGTGACCTGATTAGGCAGTAGGGGTATCTTGGACTAGGGGAACCTGGTGGCTCACCAAGGAAACCTATTTGGAAGGGGATGGAACCACACATCATTAGAACTGGCATCTTTGGGAGGGTGGTGGGGTGCACAGAGTGTGGAGCAGTCATGATACTGGACTGGGCTTGGAAGTTCGGTGGTTGCCCAGTGTGCTACCAGCTAGCACAGCTTAGGGAGGAGGTTGCGGGGATTAGGAGAAAGCTGGGGGAAGGGGGGTGGTATGGTTGGGGAAGGGGGCTGGGAATCTCCCACAGGGCTGCACCAAGCACTGGGGGTGGGGGCATAGGGAAAGGAGTGCAGGAGAATACTCAGGGGTCACAAAGGGAACCTGGCAGAGGGGGTACAAAAGGACACTAACAAGGAAGCAGGCAGGTAACTGGGGGCCCTCACAAAGGGGGGACGGAGGGACAATATTCTCAGGGAAGTAGGCAGATGGCCAGGGCTGGACAGAAGGAAGCAAGGCGGGGAGGTGGATCAGACCTTACACTCAGTAACCACTTCAATTCTCTTCTTCTGCTCAAGGATGAGGGGGATGATGTAGCCACGAAAGGGGTAGCTAGAGATGGAAAGGGAGTGGGAGTGGGAGGCAGAAGGCAGGGCCCAGATAGCAGGAAGAACAGGGGGACCTGGAATGCAGGAGAATGGGGGAGCAGTGAATCAGAGCAGGAGGGGCAGGGGAAGAGGAGGAAAGCGCAAGGAGAAGGACCAGTTGGGAGGAAAGGTAAGGAGAAGGACCAGAAGTACAAGGAGGATTCAGTAAAGGGAGCTGAGGGTTTAGGCCAGGGAGCACGACTAGCAAGGAGGAACTAAATGGAGACAGGAAGGAAGGAGGATGAGCCAGGCTAGTTTAGCAGATGGGGAGAAGGACCAGTTGTGAGCAGTGAGGGGAATTAGCAAGGAACAGAAGGATACTCAGGAGGAGGAGGGCATAGGATTGGAGGGAAGGGGTGGCCATGGTAAATAAGGAGGGGTGGCATGTGGCACCCAGAAAGGGAGGAACACAGACCAGCTGGGTGGAGGGGCCTGTAGAAAGGATGAGGACATGGAGGGAGGAATGGAGGAAAAGGGTGGTCAGAGTGCTCCTGCTGGGGATTCTATGATCAGGGTATCAAATGGGATAGGGAGGAGAAGCCTGGCCAGTTAGAACAAGATGCTTCCTGGACTAACGGTGTACAGGGCCAAGCACGAGATATCAGCTGGCAAGGATTGTGGGGTTCCCAGACATACTGGTCCACCTGGGTACAAATGACATTGAGGGAAATAGTGAGCTAGAGATACAGGCAAGATTCAGGGAGCTCGCCAGGGTCTGTCATGACATAGGATGCACAGTTTCCTTCTCAGAAATCCTGCCAGTGCCAAGGGCTAGTGGGGAACACAAAAGGAAAATTAGGGAGATAAGCCAGTGGCTCAGGGAGTGGTGTGAGGCCAGAGGGTATGGGTTGATGGGGGATTGGGGGGAGACCTGGGAGGATAAGGAGCTGTATGCTAGAGATAGACTACATCTCAATTTGGAGGTGAGAGGAATCCTTAAGTTGAAAATAGAGGGGTTCATTGGTGAAAAGTGGGGTTTAAACTTGTGAAGGGGGGTGGGATGGGAGAAAAGGCTGTCAAGGGGGTGACGATAAAGGAGGAACTCTGTCTCCACCCCGCTGGGGACCAAGAGGATTGCAGGAAAAGGCCAACTGGCAAAGTGCAGACCAGGGGAAAACATAATCCCCATGGGAACACGAGCAGGGGAAATGGAACTATAGGGAAAGGGTGGAAGGTAGTCCTGCTAAATGCCAGGAGCTTGGGCAATAAAATGCCTGAGCTCCAGGCTATGCTAACTGAGGGAGCAGTGGATGTGGCAGTGGTCACTGAGACTTGGGCCACTGCAAGACATGACTGGGACCTGAACCTGGAGGGATACACTATGTTCAGGAAGGACAGGGGGAGGAAGGGAGGAGGGGTAGCAATGATAGTCAAAAACTGCATTGGCATAGGTGGAGTAGAGGAGGCGGAGGGAACCGTGGAGGCAATTTGGGTCACCTTGATAACAGGGGGCAAGAGTAAAAATAGGGTGGTGTATAGACCCCCTGCCTGGCGGAGGAGCTGGAGGACAGTCTGGTGGCAGATGTTGGGAGACACTGCAGACTGGGCAGAGGAACAGTGGTGGTGTTGGGGGACTTAAACATGCCAGGAACAGACTGGGAGACTATGACATCCTCTGTGACCAGGGAACAGAGGTTGTTGGATGTCTTTCAAGACGCGTTCCTAACTCAGCAGGTGAGGGAACCAACCAGGGAGGCATGGGTACTGGATGTGGTCCTGGCAGACAGTGACCAGATTGGGGGCCTGGAGGTAAGGGACCCATTGGCAGGGAGCGACCATGCCACGGTCTGGTTCTGCCTGGACCTAGGAGGTGAAAGCTGCACAAAACGGAAGTAACTACAGGGGCGGATTTTAAGGAAATGGGAAGGATCCTTAAGGAGCATTTGGATGGGATTGGGTCAGACATGGACGCTGATAGTAGGTGGGAAATCATCAGGAGAGGGGTGCAGGATGCTACCAGCACCTGTGCAAGAGTAAGACAAAAATGCGGTGGGACCAAAAACCCTGTTGGTGGACCAGGAGGTCCAGGAGGTGGCTTGAGGAAAGAAAGCAGCCTATAAGCAATTCAAGTGCTCAAGGAGTGAAGGGATCGAGGGGTACGAGCTGATGGCTAGAAGGACCACTAGAGTGGTGAGGGCGGCTAAGGCAAGGAAGGAGCAGAACCTGGCCAGGGAAATTAGGAGAGGAACAAGGGTTCTTTAGATACATTGGGGAAAAACAAGGGTGAAGGGCAGATTAGCAGGATTAAATCAGGAGAGATGGGCACAAGACCCGGGGGCAGGCTGAGGTACTAAATGAGTACTTCACCTCAGTTTCACCAGGGAAAATGGGGTGCTGCATCATACATGGGAGGAGACAGAGATACTGAGGAGGGGGACCCTTACCGATCGGCAGGTCTGGGGAGAGGAGAGCATCACTGGCAGGTGGGGAGGGCTAAGCAGGGAGAGGGGTACGGAAGTGGAAATCACAGCAGAGAGAGTGAGGGAAGCCCTCAGCTCCCTTAAGACGGAGAAAGCACCGGGGCGGATAAATTACATCCCAGAGTGCTGAAGGAACTTGCAGATGTCCTGGCAAAACCCCTGGCAGAGCTTTCACCATCTCTCTGAGGACAGGGTGGGTGCCCAAGACTGGAAGGTGGCGCATATAGTGCCTATCCACAGGGGATCAAGGAGGTGGCAGGGAACTACAGGCCTGTCAGCCTGACATCGGTGGTGGGCAAGGTGATGGAGGGCATTGTCAAGGAGAGGCTAGGGGGGACCTGGATAAGTCAGGGTGCCTGGATAATAGACAGCATGGATTCATCCCGAGGAAATCGTGTCAGACAAACCTGGTGGAGTTCTATGACTGGGTGACAAGTGCCTTGGACCTGGGTAGACCAGTGGATGTCCTCTTTCTAGACTTCAGCAAGGCATTTGACTCTGTTCCTCACGTAGGTCTGTTGGATAAGCTGGGAGAAATGGGGGTGGGGAACCAGATGATCAGATGGATAGGCAATTGGCTCCAGAACCGGACCCAGAGGGTCGTGGTTGGTGGGATAGTCTCATCCCCAAGGAGGGTCATTAGTGGGGTCCCACAGGGATCAGTCCTTGGGCCCCTTCTGTTTCAACGCCTATGTATCTGACATAAGGACAGGAATCAGGAGTGAGATGAGTCTCTTTGCAGATGACTCGAAACTGGGGCGGTGGTGGATGGGAGGAGGGAAGGTGGCCCTACAGGGGACCTGGAGGCTCTGGAAAGATGGTCTAGAAAGTGGAGCTGAGGTTCAATGCAGGGAAATGCAAGGTACTCCACCTGGGGCCAGAAACCCAGGCCAAGTGTACACCCTGGAAATGCTGAAGTCTCGATGGCTGACAGGGACCTGGGGGTGGTGGTGGATGTCAAGATGAACAACTCTGAGACTTGTGGGAGGCAGCAGCCAAGGCCAACAGGATGCTGGGATGCATCGCTAGGGGATCACCTCCAGAAGGAGGAAAGTGATACTCCTCTGTATAACTGCTTGGTGAGGCTGCACCTTGAGTACTGCGTGCAGTTTTGGAGGCCACACTTAAGCGGGACATTAACCTCCTGGAGAGGGTCCAGAGGAGGGCAACAAAATGATTTGGGGCTTGGGGACAGGACCTATGAGGAGGCTTGAAGAGCTAAATATGTACACATTGGAAGAGAAGGGACGGGGGACATGATAGAGGTCTTTAGGTACATGAAGAGGATAAATAGGGGAGGAACAGTCGGGTGCTTGAAGGAAGAGGAAGGGCCACTAGAGGGCATGGGTGGAAGCTGAAGGGGAAGATTCAGGGAGAAAGGAGGAGGTGCTACTTCACTGAGAGGGTGGTGGAGCCATGGAATGCACTGCCTAGGGGCTAGTGGAGGCAGAGACAGTGGAGGGTTCAAGAGGGTGGGACAGGTACAGGAAGGGTTCTGGAAGCAAAATCCAATGCAGCAAGAATATCCAGAACTGGGAAGGAGAAGCCAGAGAGGCGAGAGGACAGCAAGGTCAGCACCCAGGCTGGGGACTGACCAAACGAGCAGACACGAAAGACCGTTAGGCCTGTTCTGCTGGCATTTTAGTATGTTAGTATTCATAGGTAGTGTTTGGGGCACTGTGAAACTTTCTAGGCAGTGTTTGGGGTACTTTGAAAGTTGGGTTTTAAATTGTAACAGATGGTGTGTGGAAAGTTAGCTTAGGAGAGTAATCTAGGGGTGAGTAGATTTGGATAGCCCTGTGAATCAGGGAGTGGAGATGAGAAAGAGGCTTACTGCCTCCTTACAAAAATATTTCCAGGTAACATGGGGAGAATAGAAGTGGGGAATGCTGGGAGTGGTGTAGTACAGTAGTGTCTGTGTGGCAGTTTTCAGAGAGACTCTTCTGGAGACTGTGGTACTGCCCCATCTGCACACACCTCTCTGGATTGAGGGAGGAGGCCACTAGACTCCAGGTTGAGTTGACTGGCAATCGGGCAACCTCTACCCTCACTCAGGGGCCACCAAGTCTGCCATCACTGCCACTGAGGATGCCAGGGAGGAGGAATGGCTGGACTATGGTGGGCTCGGGAAAGGTGGGGGTGGTGGGTCAAAGGCACATTCCTCAACCGTACCTCTATACAATGCCTACACTGCTCTGGTGAGGTGGGACTGCCAAGGAGAGGCATCCATGGTAGTGACCAGGGAGAATGTGAGGATCCTGTATAGCAGAGACCCCAAGGAGAGTGGAAGAGGACCCTAAAAAAAGGAGTAAACAACTTCAGGGGAGAACTCGATTGTGAGGGGCTAGATTTGGAAATAGGAAAGGAAGAGGAGGGGGAGGTAAGGTGCCTATGTGGCGCCATGGCCTGGAGGGATGGGAAGTGGATCCTAAGGATTGCTATGGCAGCAGGATGGGAGACATAGCTGGATGTCATTGTCCACCTGGGGACTCATGACCTGGCTAGGAACATGGCTCAGATAGTGCAGAAAGAGTTTATGGAGCTGGGGAGGGGTCTTAGGAATGTAGCCCACTCAGTGTTTTTTGCTGTGGTGCTGCCTATGACAGGGAGAGGAGAGAACTCTCCACACCAGAAGCTTTAACTCATGGCTAAAGGAATGGTACAGAAAAGAGGGGTTCAGCTACATTGGGCACTAGGGACCCACCTGGGTGGATAAGGACCTATACAGGTGTGATGGCCTCCATCCATCTGGAAGGTAAATCACAGTCCTCAGAGGATGGCTTAAATGCTGTGTTGAAAAACATTTATACTAGCCAATGTGGGTGTCAGAGGAGATCAGAGAGGCAGAAATTGCCCCCCTCCCACACAGGCTGAAGTAGACACTAAGGAGAACCCGAGAGGAGTAGAATCCCTGGGGTGAAAGTTAATACAGGAAGCAGGGTGAAAGAAATGAAGTGGATGGGAATGGGTGTATTAAAATGAGATGGGGGAAGGAGGGAAAGTAAAAAGGGGGGGTGACAAATGGAGTGGTAACAAAACCTGGGATGCCATGTGTGCGAATGCTAGAAGTCTAGGAAATAAGATTCCAGACCTGGAAGCCACAATGGCAGAGGCCATCCTTAATATTGTGGCCATTACTTAGTCATGGTGCACTGAAAACTATGACTGGACATGGTCATACCAGGCTGTACTCAGTTTAGGAAGGACAGGATAGAAAGGAAATGAGAAAGTGTTGTACTTTATGTGAGGGAGCGCATTAAGTGACAGAGCTACACTGAATATGAGGGGGCAGAGGTACTATGGGTCACCCTAGAGGTGATGAATTGAGCCTCTGTTCGCAATGGTATGATCTACAGACCTCCAGCACAGGGGAAGGAGTTAGATAAGGTGCTGATGGTAGCCACTGGCAAGATAGCAGAAAAGGTGAAGGTGCTATTGGTGGGGGACTTCAATCTGCATGAGGTAGATTGGAGCCTCCCAGCTGCAGCTTCAGCTAGAAGTAGGGCAATTTTGGACTCCCTGCAGGAGGTGTTCCTCATGCAACTGGTCAGTGAACCTACTCATGATGGGGCAATACTGTACCTGGTAATCACCAACAGGGACAGTGTTTTAGACATCAAGGTTGGGGGGGGCGCTTGGGGATCAGTGATCACTGTAGAGTGTAGTTCAATAAAAGGATAGCTGCAGAGTCAAACCACACAAAGGTGAGGATCCTGAACTTCAGGAGGGCAGATTTTAAAAAGAGTCATGAATGCTTCAGGGATAATCTGGCAGAGGGATGAACTGGACGGGGTGGAGGAATAGCAGGGGAAACTAAAAAGGGCCATTGTGAAGGCAACAGACCTCTGCATCAAGCAAGGGAGCAAAGGAAAGAGGAAAAAAGAGACCACTATGTTTCTTGAAAGAGGTTGTGGAAAAGGTAAAAGCTAAGAGGGTAGCATTCAGAAACTACAGGGAAATACATAGGGAGGAGGAGGATAGGGTGGTGTGTCAGGGGAAATTGAGGGAAACAGGGAGAGTAGTCAGGAACACAAAGGCAAAAACAGAAGAGAGAATAGCCAAGGCAGTAACAAAAGGGGACAAGACATTTTTTTAAGCATGTAAGTAAAAAAAAAAAAAAGGAAGACCGGGGTGGGATTGTAAGGTTAAGAAATAAAGGGGGGGGGGACTGGGGGAACCCTTACTATTTCCCATCTACCACATACCCAATGCAATGCCCTCCCTATTTCTCCCCTCCTCCCTCCCTCTCTCCCATATCACCCCCTCACCACCACCACTTTTCTTTCTCTTTTCCCACTAACCCACTCCTAACAAAGCTTCACTGAGCCGCCTATGACTTGTACTGTATAATTAACTTACAGTACAATTCCTAGACAATGCCTTTGGCTGCTATTATTGTAACCTTACTTGTCTTTTTTTTTTTTTTGTAAGTTCCATTGTAATGATCATGTTATGTTTTGTACCTTATTGTCCTTATTGCCTTGACGTGGAACCTTTGTAAAAGAGCCCTCAGCTCAAAGGTGTCATCCGAAATACAAATAAATAAAACAAATAAATAAACTGTGCAGAGGGGAGAAGAGGAAAATGCAGACTTCCTAAACAAATACTTTTGTTCAGTGTTCATAGAAGAAAGAGATGGGGAAGGGGGCACAAAAATGTAACAGGAGCATTGGAGGTAGGGAGGTGGACACTAGTCTGTTTTCAGAGGAGACAGTCCTGAAGGGATTCACAAATCTGAAAGCGGACAAAAGAGTGGAGCCAGAGGGGTTCACCCAAGGGTATTGAGGGAGCTGAAGGAGGTACTTGCTGCTCCTCTAATGGCCCTATTTAACAGCTCTTTGGAAATAGGAGTAGTCCTGGAGGTCTAGAGGAGGGCAGATGTAGCCCTACTTCACAAAAGTAGTAGCAAGGAAGAGGCTGGGAATTATAGGTCAGTCAGCTTGACTTCGGTGTTGGTAAAGTTAATGGATTCCTGCTGAAAGAAAAGGTTGTAGAAAACCTTGAATCCCATGGGTTACAAGACCTGAGGCAGCATTAATTCATGGGGTGGGGGAGGTCATGTTAAATGAATCTGATGGACTTCTTTGACTGAATGATGAAGGAACTAGATCAGGGTGGAGCAGTAGACATAGCCTACCTAGATTTCAGTGAGGTGTTCAATACTATTCCACATAGGAGACTAGTAAGCAAGCTGGGTAGCTTAGGGTTGGATCCAAAGGTGGTAAACTGGGTAAGAAACTGGTTAAGAGATAGGTAGCAGAGGGTGATGGTAAATGGAGTTCACTCAGAGAAATGGAAGATGGCCAGCAGGGTGCCTCAGGGATCAGTGCTGGGACCGGTCCTCTTTAATGTCTTTATAAGTAACATTGCAGAGGAGCTGGAAGGGAAGATCTGCCTCTCTGTGGAGGACACCAGCCTGTGCAATAGGGTGGACACTCCAGGGGATTGGAAAGGATGAGCAGTGACCTGAAGAAACTCAAGGAGTGGTCACGGATATGGCAGCAGGGCTTTGAAACAAAAAAGTGCAAAATAATGCATCTGGGGGACAGAAATCCAGGGGTGGAGTACAAAACCGGGGGGGGGGGGCAACCACCAAGTAGGAAAGAGTCCTTGGGGTGATCATATCAGATGATGTAATTGTGGCCAGGCAGTGCGATAAGGTAGCTGGGAGGGCAAGTGTGATGCTGGGTTACATAGGGAAGGTATCACCAGCAGAAAGAGGGAGGTGGTGTTGCCTTTGTATAGATTGCTGGTGAGAACCACCTGCAGTACTATGTCCAGTTCTGGAGACCATATCTCAGAAAGGACATAGCTAGGGTAGAAATGGTCCTGAGGAGGACAACTGAAATGGTACAGGATCTGCATCAGAAGCCCTATGAGGAGAGATTAAAGGACTTAAATATGTACACCCTGAAAGAAAGGATAGAGAGGGGGGATGTGATAGAGACCTTTAAATACCTCATGGGGGTAAACAAGGTACAAGAGGGAAGTATTTTTCAGAAATAAAAGGTGCTCAAGGATAAGTGGGCATGATAAGAATCTGGAGGAGGGCATATTCAGGAGTGATGTGAGGAAATACTTCTTCACAGAAAGAGTGGTGGATTCCTGGAACAGTCTTCTAGTGGAGGTGGTGGGGTGAAAACAGTGGCCAGGCTCAAGAATGCATGGGATAGGCATAAGGGAATCTTAGGGAAAGGGAAGAGGGTGAATAAGCTGTAGAGCAAGTAGGATCTGAGGTGAAACTATAGACATGGAAAAATGGGTAGATAGATGGGCCATGTGGTCTTATCTGCTGGCAGATTCTATGTTGTTATGTTCTGTGTTACCAAACCTCAGATTTGGGGGGGGGGCTTACATTAATAATCATATAACTGTAAATTTGGGCATGTGTGAAGTCAGTTTTACTTAACCCCGTGTACTGCTTTTCAGCGTTTATTTTAAAATTGTCATAATTGTTTCTTAATTAGAGTTCCTTGTTAATTCATCCTTTTCTGCACCCAATATTTATTTTTAAAGATGCTTGGCACAGCCAACAGATTTATTGTGGGCACACAAGATTAGGTCTATGGAAAGGAAGCAGGAAAATTAGCCAGTTTCTGATGGACTACTTTTGTGTGTGCCTTTACCTAAACCTGCCTGCCCAAGAATTTCCCCATATAGATTGCATATAAGGAGTTATATCGTACACCAAATTGTAAAACCCCATTAATGCAAAGCATCATAAGAAGTATAGTCATAAAAAACATAGAAACATAGACGCTAAAGGCAGAAGAATATCATTGGCCCATCCAGTGTGCCCATAATACCCTATCGTACCACTGAGACTTAGCGTCTATCATGGGTTTTTGACTACACTACTTACCCCCATGTTCCTTGCCTTGCTGTTATCCCTTAGGTGACGATTAAGCTCTTAAC
The DNA here is from genome assembly GCA_016271365.2 of Neoceratodus forsteri. Lineage (NCBI taxonomy): Eukaryota > Metazoa > Chordata > Ceratodontiformes > Ceratodontidae > Neoceratodus > Neoceratodus forsteri. The sequence continues at coordinate 1,333,530,840 of CM057458.1, forward strand.
TCTGGCCCAACCTGGTTTGGAGTCATTAGTGGTCTTGGTGCCCACTATCTCAGCCATCAGACCATTCTACAGGTCAGTCACTGTCCCAATAAAAAATAAATTCCTCATGTCCCTTCTGAACTTAGCTCCCACTAGTTTCCACTCATGCCCCCATGTTCTAGATTCGTTCTACTTGATGAATAGTTTTTACCTTGTTCATTTCCTCAAGAACTTTATGGTGTCTATCATATGATCTCTCTCCCCTTCTGTCCTCCAGCGAGTGCATGTTTAGTGCTCTGTGAATTGTATTGTTCCAGGTGCTTACTCTTCTACCAACAGGACCTGTCCTGAAGTCTAAGTCCAGGGGGTAGGAGAGCTAGACCAGGGATGCATGGGGGCAAGACATTGCTCCATAAGTGATGGGGTGTGAGCTGTTCGAGGGTCAGAAGGAAGAAAGGCAAACACCATTAACAAAATGGAGAAAAAAAAATTGTGCTAAAGAATGAGTAACCTCTACACACTAGTAACCATTATCACACACTGTAACATCAGCTTGTGAATGAAATAGGATTTTGTGCTCTTATCTAAGTTTCAGCTTATGTGTTGCGCCTCTACAAAATTATCTTTTCAAGGTATTGTTCTTCCAGAATAGAACTCAATCTTGCCACTTAGATGAGAAAATATATTGCAGTTTGTTTTTAGCACAGCAAAGGAAGGAATTCAGGGCCCAAGGTCAGTTGCATGTCCTCTTTTAACAGTTCACCATGCATTCCTGTGCCTGAGTGGTTGCCATAGCAACTATAGTTCCAGAAATAGGGTGTCCTCCATGCATCCAAATTCAGGCTTAAAGGGAACATAAACCCTGTTGTTTGCATTTTTAATATACTATAATTGTAAATGTGGGCAGGTGTCAACTCTATTTAGTAACCCCAGTGTGCTGTTTTATGTGTTTGTTTTGAAATAGTCATAGTCTTTCCTTTTTTAAGGTCCCTTAATGGTAATGTCTTTTCCTTGCCCAGCACTCATTTTTTGTTATTCAGTTTTTAATTTCTCAGCAGATCCAGAAACCTGGGATATTAGTTGGGTGCAGGCACAGCATGGCATGTTTCATTGTAGGTTTCCTCTTAACTATAGCAGGTTTCAGAACTCATCAATAATTAAGAAAAAAAGCACTTGTCAATGCCAAATGTTTATTTATTTGTGTATATACGTATTTAATTTTGGTAACCGGGTAGGTCCCACTGAGACCAAAGGTCCCTTTTTCAGGGTTGTCATACTGTAATTGTCGCCAGTAATATAGCATGTGTAGGCGATGCCCACATGCATGCACTAAATGGGAAATGGTCACATTTTCATCTTTGCCATTTAGTTTAACTTTTATTAACTTTCCAAACCAGTACATATACATTAAACCATAATCATTTTTATAAATAAAATGTATTTATTTTTCAAAGTAAAAAATCAAGCAAGGAAAGACAGTGATACAATAGTACTGAATAGAAGATAGGTAGTACGTACACCACACATGTAATTCTAATTCAAACACACATGGTTTAATATTTTTTCATTTTTTTATTCAGTTACTGATTCAGTCACAAATTAAATCTAGGTAGTTTAGTCCTGTTTTCTGATAGCGTTTATAACTTTCCATATTGATTGACATGCATGTTTGTCTTCCTTACTGTTACAAGCTTTGCAAGCAGCATGGTCAGCAGATCATCTGTGCACCAGCCACTTCTGAACACAAGAAGATGGGTCCCACTATTGCAGTGGTGGACCAACCAAGGAGATGAACATGAGTAATGAGATATGAACATAAAACAATTCCAACCTCAGTTATTTATTTTTTGCTTCTAAAATATGAATCTAGAGAGCTGGGTTTGAATACAGTAATCAATTACTACTTAGTGCAATGGTTTAATGCAATCTATGATGACCTTCAGCAGTTCACTTTAACATCCCTATATTCTGGCTTGCAGTATAGGCTAGAAGTTAGAGTAATGAGCTGTGAACGAGCTTGGTACATCCAGCAGACAGACCTGGGTTTGATTCCCACAACCTCCTTTTGCATACTGTGTGAATCTGAACAAGTCACTTAACCTCCCCTGTGCTCCCAGATTGCCCCTGAAAACAGGCACCTGTGTCTAGTGGGCCTTACCCAGTTACCAAAAAAATAAAATAAAAAAGTCTGCACTTGTTTGGGTATTGAAACGTGGAAAAATAGAACATTAGGACAAAAAAAGTCACACTGGCTTCCAGGAATAAATACTGCTTGCCAATCTCTCCTCATAGAAGCTTTCCTGCTGACCATGAATCATTTTTGTTGCCCTCCTCTGTATTGTTTCTAACCTGTACTGATCCTGCTCCAAAACTGCACACAGTACTCCAGCTGTGACTTAACCAGCAACCATTACAAGTCTTGGCATAGGCACCTCCTGATGAGTATGACTTAACTTGTTAAAGCTATTACTTCGTTTCTTAACTGCCATCTAAGTGGCCATGAAGAATTACTACCTGTTGGGAATGAAGCCTGTGCTAGGAGGCTCATTTGGAGCAAACCAATTGTGTTCTTACTCGAACATCAGGATTTAAGGCAGAAAGAGTAGTTCTTATTCTTTGCATTTATTTGTTTACATGGAAAAGGCTCCACTGAGTGATGCTTATATACAAGGTGGTCCTGGGTTAGGATAAATTTACTTATCTGAAATAACTTCATCTGGGATAACCCCGTGAGATGCAGCATCTAATTTTCTTGGGGTACAGGGAAGATAATGGTAATTAACAGGTTAACATAGCCCAGCAAGAATAGTTATTTACAGGCTAAAATACAAGTACACAGGATAAATGAACTCTGATGGTAAGGGCATCCAAACAGCAATTAAAACAAGCTAACAAAGTGTGGTCACAGCAAATTAAGAGCATGAGTATTTTATGATAAAATTAATATGATCTGATTTCACTTGAAACCATAAAGACCGAACTGTACACAATTTTCTGAATACTGTATTGAGGTAGTGATACTGGATGCTAATAATAATAATAAAATTTATTTGTTAAGTGCAATATCAAATGTCAAAGTGCTGTACAATCTGCAAACTCTAAAATAGATAAACACAAATAAATAAAACAATTACACTATTAAATATTAAATATCCAGTACTAAAAATACAAAAAAACAGGGATTACTAAAAATCAGGGAAAGCACATGCAAATAGATATTAAAGCTCTCCACTGTCTGGCATTCTCTCACCCAACGAGGTAGAGAATTCCACAGGGACTAACAGGGAAGGGATCACAGATCTCCAGGTAGAAGGTCACCTGGGGGCCAGTGACCATCACATGGTATGGTTCAGTTTGGCCACTACATCTAAATCATCCCATTCCAAGGCAAAAATATGGGACTTCAGAGGAGCTGACTTTGATAAGATGGCCAACAGAGTTAAGCTAGCCCTGGCAAAAAGAAACACAGGTGAGGAGGGGTACAGGCAAAGTGGGCAAGTATTAAGGATGCAATACTTGAAGCAACATCCCATTGTGTTAGACAGAAAAGGAAGTGCAAAAGAAGAAGGACACCACTTTGGTTCTCAAATACAGTAGCAGAAAAGGTCAGAGCCAGAAGGCTGGCCTTCAGGAGATATAAGGGAACACGGCGGGATGAAGATAGGGAGGCATACCAAACTGCCCTAAGGGAAGCAGGGAAGGCAGTAAGGCAGGCAAAGTCCCAAACTGAGGAAACACTAGCACAAACAGTAAAAGAAGGTGACAAGACTTTCTATAGATACATTAGTGAAAGGAGAAAGTCCAGAGGGGGTATTGCTAAGCTCAAAGGAGAAAAGGGGCATGTGAGGAGGAGGACCCTGTAAAGCATCTATCCTAAATAGATACTTTTGCTCAGTATTTACTGAAGAGAAGGTAGGCAGGGCCACAGCTCAGCACCATGGACACAGGGGAGGGAGGTGAGCACTACTCCCTTGCAAAAAGAAAGGGTCCTACAAGAGCTCACTAAGCTCAGGGTGAACAAGACAATGGGACCTGATGGCATACATCCCAGGGTACTTAAAGGAGAAGTCCACCCAGAATGTGCAAAAACATATGCTATGTAGAGTGTTTTGATATGTATGTTAAGTCCTAGTGTGTCCTTCCCTCATTCTGCTATTAGGAGTTTTTCCTAAATTAGCCTGCTAGCTGTATGGTAGTTTTATGACCCCTGGGGATCTCCATCACAAATAGGTTTATTGGCTTTCTTTCTCCTACGATGCACCCTGGCTCATGTGACAATGATGTAGCTATGCCCTTAGATTTAGCAGGGTCTGTCACTTCTCAGCCACAAATATAATACTTTCAGAGAAGTTACACCGCTAGATTTTGGGTGAGTGTAATCAATATTTTTTGATATTAGTACCTTGTCCTGCTATGTTACAATCTATAAGGTGATGTTCAATTTTTTCTACTTAGTACCGGTGCAAAAACTGAAAGTGACTGAGAGGAATAGAGTAAACAGTGACTTGATTCAAATACACACACACACATACACACACACACAGAGCAGAACATAGCAGGACAAGGTACAATATGAAAAAATAATGATTACACTGACCCAAAATCTAGCAGTGTGTCTTCTTTGGAAGAAGTAATTTCTCTTTGGTTTAGCTGTGACAGACCCTGTAACAAGACACTGGCTTTCTGCAGGGGCAAGTAGACATCACACCAAAGGGCACTCTGGGAAGCCTAGAGGACATAACAGAAACCAGAATGGCAACCTCCAAAGGCAATAAAACAGTTAGGGAAAGTTAGAAAAAACATCTGTCACAGCCAGAGGAAAAGAAAATGCTGGGAACTGGTTAGGACACAGGAAAAAAGACTACTACATATCTTTTTCTGATTTTAACATGGAGTTTTATTTATTTATTTATTTTATTTATTTTATTTATTTGTGAAATCAGTTTACAACCATTGAGCCAGAGGCTCATTTCCAAAATACCTCGTCACATTAAAGACATACATAGAGTTTTAGGTTACATAGCACAGGTTTGCTAAAAATAGGCGTTCATCAAAGCTACGTCACTTGAGGTCAAACAAAATACATTTAGGTTACAGGGTACAAGTAATTGAGAACAGGTGTTACACAAGTTGGTATCAAATTGAGCAATCTAATAGGCACACCATGAAACAGCTGGCACTGGCCAAGTTAGACACAAACGACGGTGTACGGGGAAGAGGTGGTGGGGAGGGCTAGGTGGAGATCCGCCCGGTGGGCGTTGTCATGAAAAGTCGAGGTGGGCTGCCTTCAGAGACAGGAGCAGCTACAGTGTTGAAGAGTTGGTTTGAAGGGTGGTTTGAACTTGGAGATGGTGCTGGCATTGGTGATGGGGGCAGGAGAGAGTTAAACCAGGATGGGGCTCTGTAGCAGAAGGACCTCTGGCCACGGCTGGTTCTTGATCTGGGGACCATTAGAGTGGTCTTGTTGGATGACCGTGTTGCAATAGTGGGTGGGATCTGGTGGATGGATGCTGTCACCCCAGGAGGGGAGAGCCCGAGTAGGGTTTTTTTTGTGAGGAGGCAGGTTTTCCTTTAAGGAGCTAAGGGTGGAACTAGCAGAGCCATTAGCAGAACTGTTTAGTGAGTCTCTGAGCACAAGAGAGGTCCCAGAAGACTGGAGAAGGGCTCATGTGATCCCGCTCCACAAGAGCGGTAGCAGGGAGGAGGCAGGGAACTACAGACCAGTCAGTCTTACCTCAGTAGTGGGCAAGATTATGGAGGCACTCCTTAAGGAAAGGATAGTGCACACCTGGACTCCATAGGGGCACAGGAGCCAAGACAGCATGGGTTTACAAAAGGAAGGTCCTGTCAAACTAATCTCATAGATTTCTTTGACTGGGTAACCAAAGTGGTGGACCAAGGGGGAGCAGTTGATTTCGCCTACCTTGACTTCAGCAAAGCTTTCAACACTGTTCCACATAGAAGATTGATAAATAAGCTGGGTAGGCTCGGGTGGGTCAGAAGTTGGTCAGCTGGGTGGCAAACTGGTTGACGGGCAGAAAACAGAGAGTGGTGGTAAATGGTATACAGTCAGAAGAGATGCAAGTCACAAGTGGGGTACCTCAGGGATCAGTCCTGGGGCCAGTCCTCTTCAATATCTTCATTAGTGACATTGCAGATGGACTAGAGGGTAAAGCTTGTCTGTTTGCAGATGACACCATGATCTGCAACAGAGTAGATGATCCAGATGGGGTGGGCAGAATGAGAAGAAATCTGGATAAACTAGCAAAATGGTCAGAAGACTGACAAATGGGATTTAATGCAAGGAAGTGCAAGATCATGTACATAGGAAAGAGACACCCTGAAGCCACCTATAGGCTGGGAGGGGAGTTGCTGGCAGTCACAAAGGAAGAAAGAGACTTGGGCATCATCATCACCGATGACCTGAAATCATCCAAGCAGACCTCTAAAGCAGTAGGTAAGGCTAGGGAGATGTTAGGGTGTACTAGCAGAGGGTATCACAAGTCATAAGAGGAGGTAATAATCCCTCTTTACAAGACACTAGTTGAGCCCCATCTGGGTACTGCATGCAGTACTGGGCCACCACTACAAGGACGTTAACCAAATTGAGGCAGTCCAGAGAAGGACAACCAAAATGGTGCAGGACTGCATCAGAAGACATATGACGACAGATTAGCGAGCTCAATATGTATACCCTTGAGCAAAGGAGGAGAGAGGTGATATGATCGAGACATGCAAACACCTTAAGGGCCTTAACAAGGTGAAGGAGTCTAACATATTTAAATATAAGAAAAATAGCAGGACAAGAGGACACAGCATGAGATTAGAGTGAGGCTGATTAAGGGGGAATGTGAGGAAATTCTTTTTCACATAAAGGGTGGTGGAACAGCCTACCTCAGGAAGTGGTGGCTATGAATACAGTGCAGGGCTTCAAACAGGCATGGGATAAGCATAAGGGAGCAATACAGATGAGTATGAATAGATAGGCCACTGACAGAGCAAAGGCTGATGGCACATTTATAAGGTAGAAAAAGAAATGGGCAGACTGGATGGGCCTTGCAGTCCTTATCTGCCGTCAACTTCTATGTTTCTATTATTAAAGGTAGGAGCAGCAAAAGCAAAAGCCCGAGATATAGAAGACTTTAAAGGCACCCTGGAAATCTCCAGCAATCACTTGTCAGTTGAGTGGAGTGGTCTGAGGGGGTGGTAGGGACTCAGAAGCGCTTGTAGGTAACTCGGACCCAAGCTGTGGAGGGCTCTAAAAGTCAGCAAGCCAACTTTAAAGGTGATCCGCCACTGAACAGGCAACCATTGCAGAACGCACAGCACAGGTGAAATATGACTGGATTGAGTAGACCCAGACAACAACCTGGCCACAGTATTCTGCACTAGCTGCAGGCAGTGGATATCAACCCCAGGAAGCCCTAGGTATAGAGAGTTACAGTAGTCAAGATGCGAGGTCACAAATGCATGGACCAAAGTTGGAAGGTCACCGGATGGAACAAGTTGCTTAATCCAGGTGATGTTCCTCAGATCGTAAAAAGAGGACTTGACTACAGCTGACACCTGTGAATGAAGCATCAGCCCATCATCAAATATCACCCCCAGATTCCGCACACATTTGAAGGTCAGGAGCTGAAAGCCCCTAAGCCAAAGCTCCAGTTAACATCTGGCATATTCAGGTCCCCCATCAACAATATCTCCCCTTTTTCTGCCATTCTAGGGATGTCTTCTATCATTTCCTTGTCCATTCCCTCCCCCTGAGATGAGGGTCTGTATACAACCCCATGCAGATTGTGGTGCCATTTCCTGTCTCCAGGGTGACCCAGAGTGCCTCATCTGCTCCCTGTTTACTCTTTAGTTCTGTTGCTTTGATCCCTTCCCTTACATAGAGAGCTACTCCTCCTCCTCTTTTATGCTCCATGTCCCTCCTGTAGCTTGTGTATCCTGGTATGTTGACATCCCAGTCATGGTTCTCTGTGTACCATGTTTCTGTGACTGCCACAATATACAGGCATCCCTCTTCCATCAAGGCCACTAGTTCAGGGAGCTTGTTACACAAACTATGGGCATTGGTACTCATCACCCTACAATTTTTGATGGCCTTACCCCTTTCTGCCCCATCCCTGTCCTTACTGCCTTTGCCTTTTTTTGCATTTACCTCTGTCCTGCTCCCTAATGACTTCTCTACCTTGGTGTTTACCTCACTAATTACCGTGTTTTGTGAGGGGAGGCTGGGATTTCCCTGCTCCTTTTCAGTGCTTCCCCCCTTGTCTAGTTTAAATGCTTGCCAGTGAAGCATTTACACTTATCACCTAGGATCCTGGCTCCCCCCTGGACAGATGCAGACCATCGCGCCAATATAGGCCTGCATCCCTCCAGGTGTCTCCACAGTCCCCAATGAAGACAAAGCCCTGAGCTCTACACCAGTTTTTCAACCATTCATTGAATTCCATTGTGAGAAGTACCCTAGCATCACCCTTGCCATAGCCAGGCAACACCTCTGTGAAGGTTACCGTATGTGCTACTTGTCTAAGGCCCCTCTCCAACTCTACAAACTCCTTTTGCACTGCTCTGATCCCATTCCTAGCCAGGTCATTTGTCCCTAGGTGAACAATGACATCCAGCTACCTCCCTCCCTCATGCAGCTGCTCCCATGATCCTGAGGATTCGCTTCTTGTCCCTCCAAGACGTGGCGCCAAGCAGGCACCTTACCTCCTTCTCCCCCGAGGGACAAGGGACAGTTTTCTTTTTTCAGGGAGTTTGCTGAACAGATGAGGACACTGGGGGATTAGGTACCCCTAGTGTCTGTATACTGTTTGTGGGGGGGGGGTTACATAGTGGACAACAATGGACACACAGATGACACTGGGTTATTGGGCACCCCCAGTGTCTGCACACTGTTTGGAGGGGTTACGCAGCGCACAACAATGGATGGACAGATGAGGACACTGGGGGACTGGGCACTCCCAGAGTCTGTAAACTGTTTAGGGGAGTGGGGTTACACAGCAGACAATGATGGACAGTTTTCTTTATTTTTAGGATAAAAAACAAGCACTTGTCAATGCTGAACATGTGATGTATTGGAAGATGTCCACCTCTGCATCTTGTTTATGCCCTTGAGGTACTTGAACATATCTATCATGTACCCCCATCCCCTCCTTTCCTCCAATAAGTTCATATTGAGGTCCTTTTAATCTCTCCTGGTATGTTCTGTGTTACAAGCCATGTACAATCTTATTTTATTTATTTTTTTATTTTAGTCTTTGGTAACTGGGTAAGGCCCACTAGGCACAAGTGCCTGTTTTCAGGGGTGACCTTGGAGCACTGGGTGGTTAAGTGACTTGCTCAGAGTCACACAGTATGCAAGTGGAGGTTGTGAGAATTAAACCCAGGTCTGGTCTGCTGGAAGTGCAAAGCTGTTCACAGCTCATTACTCTAACCTCTAGGCTATACTGCTAGCCTTTAGTTGCCTTTCTGTGGACTGCCTCCACCCTGTCAATGTCCTTGCGCATTTGCAGTCTCCAGAATTGCACACAGTACTGTAGGTGAGGCCTCAGTAGTGCATTATACAATGGTATCACCACTTTGTGCCATCTGCTAGTGATACCTCTGCCTATGCATCCCAGCATGCCACTGGCCATCCTTGCAACATTTGTGCTCTGCTTTGACATCTATTGGTCATCAGAACTGATGACTCCTAGGTCCCTGTCTTCCTTGGTGATCATCAGCAGCTCCAGCCCAACCTATAACTCTCGACAGGTTTCCCTCTACTTGGGTGCATTATTTGGGCTTCTTTGCGTTGAACCTCAGTTGCCACTCCTCAGACACTTTTTTCAAGCCTCTCCATGTCCCTGCTTATTTTCTCTACCCCTTCTGGAGTATTCACTCTGTTTTAGATATTGGTGTCATCTGCAAACAGACAGACAGACCTTTCCTTCTAGCTCTTCCACAATGTCTGTAATGAAGACATTGAACAGGGCTGGTCCCAGGACTTATCCTTGAGGTACCTCACTGGTCACCTCCTCTCCCCGGATTGGATCCCATTACCACCACCCTCTGCCTCCTGTCCGTCAGCCAGTTTCTAACCCAGTTTCTCAGCTTGTGCCCCGTTGCCAGACTACTCATCTTGTTAATTAGCCTTCTGTGTTGGGCGTTGTTGAAGGCTTTGCTGAAATCAAGGTAGGTGACATCAAATATCCCTCCCTGATTTACTTCCTTAATGAGGCATTAGGGTTTCCAACCCTAATGCCAGACCCCCACCCTGCAGAGGCTAATGGGCATTGGGGGTGTCCCTTTGGGTCATCGGCTGTAATGATCACACCATTCCACCCCCACTCTGCACACACTGACAGGCATCATGGTGTGCCTTGAGGTCTTCAGCCCTAATGCTCACACCATTCCATAATGAAATAAGTTTAGATGGGTGCAGTATAAGAGAATAGGGTGAACATTTGTGCCAAAGACTCCAAAGCACACTCCAAAGCCTGTCACTGGCTGCAGGGTGGTGGTGGTGGTGAAATGGTGTGAGCATTATGGCCGATGACCCCAAGGCACATGCCCGACACCTGTCAGTCTCTACAGGGTGGGGAGTGGGGCATTACAGTTGGAAACCCAAATGCCCCAGATGTTTGTTGGTATTTTCACTTCAAATTTTCAACATGGGCTTTTAGGGACACTGCCTCATGAACAGTGGCACTATCATTTCATTAATCAATACCAAAAGGTGATTTTGTGCAGCGACTGCGCCATTTGGCGCCACAGGTGCTAAAACACATTTTGGGCAGGATTTGAAAAATGACAGTTGTACTGTTCATGAGGAGGTGTGAAAAATGGCAATGTTGAAAATGTGGAGTGAAAATATGAGAAGTTGGCAAAGTTACGAGCGTGCATAGAAACTGTGCAATGCATGACATGATGTGTTTGTTTTTTGGAATTTTTTCACCAAATTTTCAACATGGGCTTTTTGGTACCTCCCCTTATGAACAGTGGCACTTTTATTTTGTTACTCCATCCAGAAAGTTGATTTTGCACAACAATGGTGCCATTCTGCGCAACTGGTGCAAAAACACATTTCAGGCAGGATGTGAAAAATGACAGTTATACTGTTCATAAGGAGGTGTGGAAAATGGCAATGTTGAAAATCTGGAGTGAAAATATTAAAAATCAGCAAAGTTATGAGCGTGCATAGAAACTGCCTAATGCTCGTTCATAATGCAGTCATTTTTTTGGAATTTTTTCACCAAATTTGCAACATGGGCTTTTTGGGACTCCACTTCATGAACATAGGTTTCAAAAGGTGATTCTGTGCAGCAACCGTGAAATCACCTATCAGGACTGAGGAACGAAACGACAGTGATGTGTTCCCGAGGTGGGGGTCCCAAGAACCCCATGTAAATGGCTGAGATATCAACATAAGTTGAAACCCCCATTTATTCCCATTATACAGCTTACCTTTCAGTCCTGCAGTTTACCGGTTGGCTTTGAAGAGTCAGACATGTTCTGCTCCATGAAGATTGCATCCACCGACCTCAGAGGGTATCTATGGGGTAAGGAGGTGGGTGCACAGAGGGAAGTTTGGGATGGGGAAGGGGATGGGGAGACAATAAGGGATGTTTTTTTTACTTTTACAGGTAAAAATAAAAGACTGCAAAGGAAAAGTTTTCTTCATTTACAGGTAAAAAAAAGATATAAATTTAGGCACACTGGGGTGGGCTCACTGTGTGCCACAATAGTTTTGGGGGAGGATGGATGCTGACACGGGGACTGGGCACCCCGATTTCAGCTAGGGATATAGATGGGTTGGGGGGGGCACATCCAACATTGGCAGTGAGCATCCTGGTGTCAGAAAGGGAAAGGGGAAATTGTTTAACCAGGAAAGACACACTAAGCGGCAGCAGGAACAGGGGACATTGCTTAGCAAGGAAAGACACACTAAGCTGCAGCTGAAGGGCTTGCATTTCAAAGGACAGAGCCGTCTGCAGCATCAGCTCTGTCCTTTGAAATGTTTGCCGAGATAAGCCACCTCAGCAAACCTGTGTCATCAGGACACTGCCTGCTGATTTGCTGGCCACAGACCGGCCCCTGCAGCATTGCTGGCCATTGGGCTGGCACCCCTCATATCTGTCTCTAGCAACTCTCATATGAACGTGTTCGTCTGAGCTTGCACACTCGACGAACAAAAACACGACTGAACTCATTTCTGGCTTCAGAGGCATCATCAAGTAGAACTCAGATCGTGGTGGGCAGGGGAGCTCCCTGACAGCTGAAGGGAGCTACCTGCTGTTTTATGCAGTTCCCAGATGCCTTGATTTCTCTCTCCCTTCATTGAACTATTTTTTTGTGGTTAATCAATTTTTATTGAAAAACTTTTAAGATTAACATAAACAAGCATTGTTAAACATTAGGATTGCATAAGGACATACAACAACATCAAATTAAAACATATTTTGAACCTTTACAGATAAAATCTTAACAAACTCTCCTGCTAGCTGGGTGGGGGGAGAGGTTTGACAAAAGCCAGGCTAGACAGAGTCGGTGTAGGAGACCTATAAATTCAGTCACTAAAACATCTCCTGCTGTGATGCATGCAAACACCCAAATAGATACTTAATAGATACTTAGACTGCCAGCAGAATTAGAACATATAGGGAATCTGGACAGATACATCAGTCCACTGCACAGCAATGGTTTACTGTGTTATACAACTGTTTTTTTTGGTTTTTTTTTTAGATGGTGTTTGATTTCACCGCCTCCTTCAGAAGTTCCCAATGCAGCTTGGAAGCTTGGAATTAGAGGGACAAAAAAAACCTTGTCAAAAAAACAGTATTTTATTATTGCTTGCTATCAGTGTTCCAGTGCCTTCTGTTAATAACTTAGGAGAGTATGAGGTGACTGAATGCAGCTCTGTTGCATTCCAGCCCAATTGAACCCCTGGGCACTGGGCAGTTCTCTGCTTTGATTTCTTTTCATTTAGGCCAAATCTTTAGCTGACAGAGAGTTAAAGATGGCTCTGCTGTTTCTGTCTGTCTGCATTGGAGTCCCACATGATGTGTCATTCCACACTCTTCATTTCATCAACAGGCTGATTACCCCCCAACACATTTTTTTTGTTACAGCCATCATGGTTTCTTTTTTCCTTTTTCGTATTATAATTTTTTTTTTTTTTTGTCCCTCTGGCCTTACATTCATCAGAATGATAACCCCTCACACAGACACAGTCACCAATTAATCAGTATATACTGGCCCATCTTCATCATCATCGGTATCAAAAAGACTTTGTGAAGAACCAGTGGAGCCAGCAAATAAACCAAGATTGACTTTAATAAATGTCACATATTGCACATTTTCAGGCAGCAAATGGTTGCACAGATCCAAAGCAACACCACCGGCAGTACTGAAGATTGTCTCAGAGTAGGCACTGGCCAGAGAGCAGCTTAAATATAAAATGGCAACTCTGCATAATGCAGGCCAGCTTTTTCTGTCACTTTACCAATATTAATTAATTAATTAATTAATTAATTAATTAATTTCTTTATTGGATTTTGTTTACTGGGTAGGCCCACTAAGACAATGTCACTTTTTCAAGGGCAACCCAGGGTTAGTTACACAGGAGTCAACAGAGGCACAAAGATACAATGTATAATGCTTATACAAAATACAATATATAGAGGCACATAGATACAATGCAATTACATAAATCAAATACAGATTTGTTAATTTCAAAGAAAGTTTTACATGGCAATACATTGAGTAGACATAGCTAGAGCATGAGATTGCACAGAGTGAGGTATAGGGAGTTTGGTAGTCATGAAAGGTAGGTGTGGAGCATTAATTACAATTGCAATGTGTTACAGGGAAAAGGCTGGTTCTAAGGAGATTCTTAAATGACCCTGTAGAGTTGCACTGTTGCAGGGAGCTTAGGAAAACATTCCACAGCTGGGAAGCCTTATTTGGAAAGGACCATTGGTCAGACAGGGATCTAGTTTTGCGGACCTCCAGAAGGTGCTGCTCTGAGTAGTGGGGAGTTCTGGCAGGGGTTTTTAACTTCACTAGGCCAGAAAGATGAGGTAAAGAACCCATAAGGACTTTGAAAGTAAAGCTTAGGATGCAGTAGTTTAGCCTATCATGCAGAGAGGACCACTTCAGAGATAAGAGCACTGTACAGTGATGCTCCATAGTGTTGGCTCCAGCTGCAAATCCACCTGTCTTATGATATATTTGTCTAGCCTTACTTAGCTCAGATTCCTTTAAGGAGGCCAGGACAGGTGTTCATATAACAGCAGGGGAAGGAGAAGGGTAAACAGTCAGCATACCATATTTCAAACAGTTGCACTGTATGCAGAGTTTCCTATCGTCTTTTTAATTGTCTTCAACCATAGAGGTAGCAGTATGATCTTGATCAACAAAGAAAGGGAGGGGGAATGGACAAGGATATGATAGAAGGCATCCTTAGGATGGCAGAGAAAGGGGAGATACTATTGTTGGTGGACCTGAATATGCCAGATGTTAACTGGAGCACCTTTGCTGCAGCCACATCAAAGAGCAGGGCCATTCTCAATGCCCTACAGGGGGCATGCCTCAGACAGCTAGTGTTGGAACCCACTCAGGAGGGAGCAATCTTAGACCCTGTACTCTCAAATGGGGACAGTGAGAAGATCTCAGATCTAGAAATGGGTAGCCATCTGGGAACAAGTGACCACCAAACAGTGTGGTTCACGATAAACTCAGCTGCAGAGTCAAGCCATACAAAAGTGAGGGTACTGGACTTCAGGAGGGCTGACTCTGGAAAAATGGGAGAGTGCCTTAGAAAAGCACTAGCAAACAGGCAAGAAGGAGGGGTGGAGCAACAATGGGGAAACATCAAGACTGCCATCTCAGAGGCAACACGCCTGTGTGTGAAGCAAATAAACAAATCAAAATGAAAAAAAAAGCCGTTATGGTTCTCAAAAGAGGTGGCGGGGAAGGTTAGGGAGAAGAAGATAGCATTTAGGAAGTATAAGGAAACACAGAAGGAGCAAGACAGAGAACTGGACCAGTTAAGGCAGAAGGAAGCAGGAAAGGCAGTCAGAATAACAAAGGCCCAAACTGAGGAAAAGATAGCCAATTCAGTTAAGAAGGTGGTTAAAACCTTTTATAGGTACATTAGGGAGCATAGAAAGATAAAGGGAGGGATAGTGAGGCTTAATAAAGGGGAGGGTAGGTGGGCAGAGAGGAACAGTGAAAACGCAGGGATACTGAATGAATACTTCTGCTCAGTATTCACAAAAGAGGAGGAGGAGGAGGTATCTAATCCAATTAACAGAAGCACTCTAGATAGAAGTTCGATCCCAGTCCTTTCACAGAAGAAAGGGTTCTGAAAGAACTCCTAAAATGAAGGTGGACAAAGCAATGGGGCCGTGACGATTCACCCAGAATTCTAAAAGAATTAAGAGGCGAACTAGTGACACCAATGACTACCCTTTTAACAAATCATAGGAGGATGGTGTGGTACCTGAGGACTGGAGGAGGGCAGATGTGATTCCCCTTCACAAAAGTGGGAGCAAGACAGAGGCAGGAAACTACAGACCTGTCAGTTTGACCTCTGTGGTAGAAAAATGATGGAATCACTTCTGAAGGAAAGAATTATTGAGTACATAGAGGCCAGTGGGCACAGGATCCAAGGCAGCACGGATTCACAGTGGGAAGGTCATGTCAGATGAATCGAATAGATTTCTTTGACTGGGTGACGAAGTAGTAGATCAGGAGAGGCTGTGGACATGGCCTACTTAGACTTTAACAAGGCATTTAACACAGTCCCACACAAAAAGTTAATAAACAAATTAGCCAGCCTGGGAGTGGGTCCCAGGGTGGTAGCCTGGGTAAAACATTGGCTGCACAACAGGACACAGAAGGTAATAGTAAATGGAGTCCACTCTGAAGAAAGGGGAGTTACTAGTGGGGTAACGTAGGGTTCAGTACTGGGTCCAGTCATTTTTTAATGTCTTTATAAGTGACATTGCAGAGGGACTGGAAGGAGAGTATGCCTCTTTGCAGATGACACAAAGATCTGCAACAGGGTTGATACACAAGGGGGCATGGAAAGAATAAAAAGGGACTTGACAAGGTTGGAGGAATGGTCAGAGGTATGGCAGCATGGATTCAATGCAAAAAAGTGCAAAATAATGCACCTGGGAAACAAAAACTCAGGGGAAGAGTACACAGTGCTGGGGGGGGGTGGTAGTAACAAAAACATAAATGGAAAGGGACTCGGGGGTAATTGTATCAGATGACCTTAAGGTTGGCAAGCAATGTAAGAAGGCAGTAGGGAGGGCTAGGGGGATACTGGGATGTATAGGGAGAGGCATCACCAGCAGAAAACAAGAAGTTGTTATCCCTCTGTACAGACAGTTGGTGAGACCCCATCTGGAGTACTGCATCCAGTTCTGGAGACCCCATCTTCCCAAGGACATAGACAGGATGGAGGCAGTCCAGAGGAAGGCAACTAAAATGATGCAGGGTCTGCAGCAGAAGCCATATGAGGAGAGACTAAAGGAGCTTAATATGTATACCCTTGAGGAAAGGAGGGAGAGGGGGGACATGTTAGAAACTTTTAAGTACCTCAGTGGAATCAGCAAAGTCCAAGAGGGTAGCCATTTTCAGAAAAATAAATTTGCAAGAACAAGGGGACATAATTTGAAGATAGAGGGGGGACGGCTCAGGGGCAATGTGAGGAAGTATTTTTTTACAGAAAGGGTGGTGGATGCATGGAACCGCCTTCCTGAGAAGGTTGTGAGGACTAAAACTGTGGGAAAATTCAAGAATGCATGTGACAGACATAAGGCAATTCTTGTGGGGGGTAGGAAGAAATAGGCTGTTGGTTAACTAGGATCTGCAGCTAATCCAGTAGGTAGGGGAATGGGCAGACTAGGTGGGCCAAGTGGTCCTTATCTGCCATCAAAGTCTATGTTTCTAGTGTCACTGACTTTATCAAGAAGGTCATGTAGCCCATACCTAATGTCATCATCTTCATCTTTTTCATTGGACATTTTGCCTGCTGATAGTGAGGATTGGGAGGGTGTATGCTCAACTAGTTGTGAAATTGAAATAATGTTCATTATTTCACCTGACACTTTTTTATTGAGTAGGTCTTTATACCTGCTGATGTCTGTAAGCCCAGAGGGCAAACAGGATGCCAGACTAGCTTTAAATCAAGGGTCTAACATTGTGACCAGAATGTAATGCAATGATTCTAACATCATTGATATTCTGGAGACCACTTCCAGGGATATAGTTTGCTTTTCAACCAGACAAATAGCACTACCATCCTCAAAAAATGTTGCCTTTTGCTTTTCGATTGTGTTCCTAATAATGAGTATCAGAGGTATTACTTGACTCAGACTGCCATTGTCACCAGTCATTTCCTGAGTGGCTTCCTCAGATGGCAGAAGATTTGGCACAGTTGTGCCTTCAGGGTCTACTGGCTTGAATTGTGTGACAAATCCCCTTTCCCTACTAAGTGATCCATGGTGTATTGATACACTGCTTTATGCTGCCCAAGAAGCCCTTGTACCATGCGGTAGGCGACATTTCATCTGGTGACCACCTCCTACTTTAGCTGATGTTGTGGAATCTTACTGTCCATTTGTAGCTGACGCAATGTTTTGCATACTTTAGCAGAATGACTAAAATGTCCACATATTTTTCACGCAACACTAAATGCATTCTGAATTCTTCAGTAATCTTTAAGAAAATCATGTACTACAAGATCAAGGGAATGAGAAAAGCAAAGCATGTGCACATACACTCCAGTCTTGTAACATGGCATAAAAAAGAAAAACAAAATGAAGCACTCAGATAGGTGCAAGCACACCATGTGGTACAGTAGAAACCATGGTCTAATACCATAGTAGATCATAGTTTGTATTGTAATACCTTGGCAATCCACTACAGGTAAAAAGCAGTATACAAGAGAAAGCAATATGCAAATAGCTTGCAGTGTGTAATTGTCCCAAATTGTATTTACTAAGAATTTTCCTGGCACAGGGTTTTTGACTTTTTCAAGATTTTTCTATGTTGTAACTACAACAGAAGTTCATGAGTTACTAAAGTTTGTACATTTAAACTCCACATATACTGTTAATTGTGCTGCAGCAATATTTCTGTAGAAGTGAACAGTTACATACTGTTACCATCCCTTCTGACCTACTGCTTTCTAAGCAACTGTGGGTGCAATGCATTGTGGATGACTGAATAACATTATCTGGCCTAGCCTTTTCTTGGTGAATACACAGTGGTAACGATGAGCATGCAGCTTCTATAACCGAAAGCAAAATAACAGACACTGAGATAAACAAAGCAAAATTAAAGAGAGGATACTTCTGTGGGTGAAAAGAAAAATAAATTGAGAGAAAAAAAAGAAATCAAAGAAACAGACTAACAATAGTAGTCAAAACAAGTATTTGAAAGGTGAAAGCAGTAAACGTTATGTTGTTCTACGTCCTGCTGAGTTAGGTAGTTTAGAGGGGAAAAAAAATGAAAATAATATTCGGTAAAATAGTAGTTGTTCAGTAAAGTGTTTTTCAGATTGGCTTAGTTCAGTACATTTGGAGAAAAGGTGCTTGTGCTACTAGGATTGTGTAACAGCCACCTATTGGTCTGCAAAGGAACTGGAGAAAGAAAACTAAAATGTACCATAGCACACTCCCATCATGCAGTGCAGCCCATATCTTCTAATACATAGAGAGGAAAATCAAAGCACCTAGAATAGTTAGTGAATTGAAAGGTTTTGAAAAGTTGTAAAATATGTTTTGATGTTAGAAAGCTTAAAGCTTGTAATGAAAGTTATTTTAACAAAAGTGAAATAGTAGCCATGATATTTCCAATAGGTGTGTTCCAGTTGTTTTCAAGTATATGTACATCATGTTTAATAGCTCAATTTATAGTATTGTGAAAGTAAATCAGTGTGATTGTACTCATTTATTCAAAGACTATTAGTCATACACTCATTGCCATGTTACAAGCGGATTAAGCCACTCAAAAGGATGGGTATACAATGGAATTAATCCACGGTTGGTTGGTTGGACCCACTCGGCCTTCAGGTTCGTGGTCCAACACCCCCAACCATGGATTAATACCACAGTAGACCCATGCTTTCTCGTGGCTAATCCTTACTTAAACCCTGGAACAGGCTATGAGGAGCCAGCTGTTCAGCAAACCATCTTAATTCTTGCAAGAGGTTCACTGCAGTGTGATCTTTTGACTCAAAACTAGTAAAACACAAGGCAGGCTGCTTCTTTCATGTTGTGGCAGATGTGAGCGAGACAGAGGATGAGGCAGAGGAATCACAAATCATGAAAGGATGCTCAGTTACCAGTGACTGTCATGGAGTCCACAGTTTGGCTGCTGGTTCACATATCATTTGTACTGTGTAGTTGTGGTACTGCTGTGAGCTTCAAGGCCTGAGTCACTTTTTATGCAATTCACAATAGACATTTGATATTGCCTTAGTGGCAAAATGTTTTCTGGAACAAATTTAAAAATATAGTGGAACTGCAATCTGCATTATTTGTTTAAAGTCAACAGATTCAACAAAAGAGAGGGACACAGGTCAAGAGCCATCATTTCTGCTATTGCCTTATTTAATCTCTGGTCAACTGGATGGGTGTGATCATGTTTACCTGCCCTTTGAAATGACTCTGGTGAATGGTTTTGGTTTGGGGCATGACCTGTTGCGAGATGAATGGTGTGCAGGTAATAACAGGAGAACTGTCAGATACAAAGGTGCCAGATAGTGACGGTGACGGAGATGAAAGATCACATTGTTTGCTTTTTTTGTCAAGTGGAATTGAAAAATAGTGGGCTATGCCACCACTTTTTAATAACAAAGAAATTCCTTCTTGGCCACTGTCACCTGCCTCATCCTCTGTCTCACCAGACACTGACATCTGATCTCTTCTGTTGCATGCAATTGGGTGTATTTTCTTTAAGTATCTTATTAAAGAGCATCTGACACCTTCAGTATATCTTAAACAAAACATAATATTTAGACACAGTTCAGTTTATATTTCACATTTGTTCTGTTTTTTCCTCCCCATTATTTTAATACTGAGACCAGTTGCATGAAAACAGGATCTCTGTTCCTGAAAGGTTCATCAAGTCCTGTTGCCTTCTCCCCACCTGAGGTCATAATGCACTGCTTGCAACATCACAGTTACTCCCATGGCAACAGCGTGTGATGTCACAACACAGGATTATGACATGAAGTAGGAAGTAAGTTATAGAGGCAGATGAACTCTAAAACAATCATGTATTCATGCAAATTTCCTTGGTAATAAATGATGGGAAGAAGAAATCTACAGAATATATTTGGAATGCAAGCTGAATTGTACCTAATTATTATGTTTTTCAAAGTTTTCTTTGAGGTGTCAGCAGCTCTTTAAAGTGGATGTTGCAAGGTGATTTTTCTGTCTCCTCTCCTGACCCCAATTTTACAGAGTGTGCCTACTGCATGACAAGTGTTCTGAGAGTCAGTAGAACAGTAGTTTCATGCCCAAGAAGTGGATTTCTTAGTTTTACCTCCTGGCACAGATACTTCTTGGCTAGCAGTAACAGTGCTTTAATTCATTAAGTCATTAGCATCATTATCATCGGGACCTCGTGTCCCTCATGTGAAATAAAAGTGCCAGCAGGAATGACAGTATTAGCGTCCTTGTTGCCATTGCCACCCTTCGTTTGTGTTAACTTCCCCTGATGGCCCATTTCCAGGGTCTTTGATGGGATTTTTGTGCCGCACCACATCAGTATTGGAAGAGGAATCAGATGACTCAGACTCAAGCGCACTAGGCACAGGGATGCTACCACTGCTGCTGTTGTCTGTGCTGGAGTCTGAGTCATGAGATGATGATTGGAGCAGTGGAACATTAAAGCATATGCAGTCACCCTTTCAGTGCCTCTGCAGGTCATGCCCCAATAATCTTTGTTTTTGTCATAACAGGGCCTCTACCACCTTGTCCTTTATTCCTCTTACAAGGCACAGCACTCGCAGACTGAGAATTATTCTGTTTTTGTTTTTTCTGTCAAACACAATGCAGCAGTGCCAGTAGTAGAAGGGTGACAGGTAGTGCTGCTTATAGAAAAATCGTCAACTGGCTTTGTTCTGTATTTTTTGGGCTGTGTTATAACTCACCATTATTCTTCTTCTTCTAAGCTCAATTTTGCTCATATTGTTTTCAAGAACAAATGTTTTTCTTAAACAACAGAATGATTTAGAAAACAAAGCACACAACAATAATCTTTCAAATGTGAAATTAGTCAGAATTAAGCAGCTAGTCCAGTAGGCTTGTGGCACATTAGCCAAGGAGGTTCACTTTTGCAGGATGGTCAGGGTTAGGTCAACAACATTTTTTTTCTTAAGCAGCAGGATGATTTGGAAAACACATGCTAGTTTTTCAAATGTGATTTCTGCATGAAATTGGGCAGCTAGCCCAGTAGACTTATAGCATGCTAGCCAAGGGACTTCAGTTGTGCAGGATGGTCAGGGTCAGGTCAAGAAACACATTTTTTAAATAGATGGTTGATTTGGAACACACAGTATTTTTCAGATGTGATTTTTGCACAGAATTTGGCAGCTAGCCCAGTAGGCCTGTGGCACAGTAGCCAAGCTTTGGTTTTGCAGAATGATCACTGTCATGTCGAGAACACAAATTTTTTTTGTTATAAATATTATGATTTGGAAAACACACAATTTTCTTTTTCAAAGCGATTTTTGCACATAATTGGACAGCTGACCCAGTAGGCTCCTTGCACACTAGCCAAGGGGCTTCAGCTTTGCAGGATGGTGTACACATTTTCAGAATGGCCTTTTTTCTGCCTAGGTTCCAGTGACAGTGAATCAGGATGTCAGACCCCAAATGGTCTCTCTCTCTCTCTCCCACACTAATCTTTAATCTTTGTTAACTTCATATTTTCTGTTGTAAAAATAAAATTGTATTTTTTAAGTTTGTTGTCTTGTAGTCAGTCATTTCTTACTTCATCTTCTTTTTTCACTTTCTGTCCACACTCCACACTCACAATCTTTTAATTGTCACCCTCCCACCTCCCCAACCCCCAACTTCAGTTTTTCTCTCCCTTCTGTTTTGCTATATTTTTTCGTCTTTTTCTGTACTTAAATGTAACTTTTCTTTTTCTTAATTTCATCTTTTCATGTTCATAGTTTGTCCTTCTTACTTTACACCCACCCCATTCACTAAAAATACCACCAACAGCTTAATCTGGTTCAAGGTCAGTTGGCATTCATCTGTATCCCCTCCCCGGTCATGCCTGAAAATAGGCAGGATTTGTCTAGTGCACTTACCCGGTCAACAAAAGCTAAATAAATAAAATAAATAAATAAATAATGGTCTTTTGTCAACCACCCTCTTTTCAGCCCACCTCACTGACCCCAACACTCAATTTAGCTTATTTCCCTTCTCTCTTTTGCTTTCTAATTTATTATATTATTTTTTCTCTTAAATGTAACTTTTCTTTTTCTTTATTTCTTCTTTTCATATTCTTAGCTTGTCCTCCTTAAGCACCCTCCAGCAACATAATCTTTTGTCACCCTCCGCTCTTTCTGCTCACCTCCCCAAACCCCAATATTAGTTTCTTAACTTGCTTTAATTAGTTTGCTTCACTCTCTTTAGCTTTTCTTCTCTTTCTGTCTTCTTTTCTTGTTTTCCTTTCTTTTCTCTTAGTTTGTCTTCCTTTTGTTTAAATCGGCACACACACACACCCTCACAATCATTTTGTAACCCTTCATTCTTTCAGCTCACCCTCTCAAACCCTAATTTCAGTTTCCATAACTTGCCTTATTTCTCTTCTCTCTCTTTAGCTTTTTTAAGTTCTGTCTTCTTTTCTTGTATTTCCTTCTTTTTTATCTTATTTTCTTGTCCTCTGTAGTGTGTGTGTGATACATCAGCACCCCCCTGACATCTGTCAGCCTCCGCTGAGTCCCACCACCCCAGCCCCCATTTTCACTTTCAGCACTCTGTGCCAAATAGTATGTGCTGTTCTCTTATAAACTTCTATTTGTTTCTCAGTTAATCTCAATACCTCCCAAACTTCTTTTCTACACAACCACCCCTATGTTGTCCATCCCCCTTGAGTCCCCCCAACACTTTCTTTCACTTTCCCTCAGTCCCCCCTTCCGGTGTCAGCTTAATTGTTTGTTTATTTCTTTTAAAATGTAAAGTTTTTTTTTCTGTTATTAAGTAATTTTGTTTTGGGCTTTTCATTGTCCGCTTTTCCTCCCCAGTCCACACCATCCACACCACTGCTATAGCTCAGACTAGCATCACTCAGTCTTTTCCCCAAGCTTTCCCTAACACAACTGCTGTCCAGCTCTCCACTTATAGAATGGCACTGAACTGCAGCATCATCCACCTTTTATACCCTGATTTGCATGTCCAACCGGGGTATGGGACAAGCTGCAGGGGTTCGCTTTCACCTCTCCACTCAGCTTCAAAAGCCAGTCATGTGACTAGAAGTGACTAGCAAGGATTGAAGAACAGGCTGGGAAGCTGTAGGTAGACAAAGAAAACAAATAACAGCAAAAAAGACAAATCTGGGAACAGGCAGCATTCAGCTCAGGTTTTGCTGAAACCGAGATGTTTGAGTTCAGAGTGGCACAATTTCAGCATAGTGGGTTTGGCACATCCCTAGCTATTATACTTTTATATTATATTATATTATATTATATTATATTATACTTGCATTCTGAATGCTAATCCCGCTTTGCTTAATACTTTTAAAGAGGTGCTGTCCAGACTTCAGTCAGTAACTAGGGGAAACTACTAAAAGTAGGAAACACACACAGACAGACAGACACACACACACACACACACTGTGATGCTTGATGTTTATCTTCAAAGACTGATGATGACATCTATTAGCTTGCTAATGGGTGGAAAACCAGTGTGACTGGTGCGCCTGCATCCTTTGAACTATACAAAGTTTATGCTCATCAGCCACCTGAATGCTGTCATCATTAGCCTTCTCAGCATTGGCTTTTGAGGAGCAAACCTTTTGCACTTCTGCATCCATTGACTTATATATAGCACACACCTCCATAGCTCCCTATGCTGCCTGAGCACCACCTCATGTTCACTTTCACATTCATGCAAGCAAACATACAAATGAGTATTAGGCAGGAAAAACAGCTGTGTTAACAACATACCCTAAACAAGGACAAAGTAAGACTATTTCAAGAGAAAGATACAAAAGAATACACACATGGTATTAAAAAGACTTCACACATCCCAAAATCCTCAATTTTATAAACAAGTGTAGAGAAAAAAAAAAACAAATATGTTGCGGGTGACACCGTTTATTGGACTAACAAAATTATTTCTGAGACTAGCTTTCAAGAGGTAAAATTCTCTTCTTTAGGTCTGCTACCTCCTGCCCCCCTCAGTTTAGACCACCTTCTATTGTTTCTTTGCCATACTCCACTCCCCTACTACTGCTATACCTCCACCACATCCCTGTCACCTCCAACCTCTACTCCCGTGTTGCAAAACCTGCTTAAACAACTCTCCATTGCCACCATCAAACCGCTCCAGGATGCCTCACATTGTAACTGCACTTACTCCGACACTCGCACTCTATGACAAGGTCTACCCTCCGGACCACTTCCCTTTCTTCTATCCATCCAACTCTATACCCTCTTTATTTTCCCCTTTTCAGTGCTACATCTTATGCCCTCTATATTTCCCCCTATATCAACGCTACATCCTTTATCAGCTAAAACAACTTTCAAGTCTGGTAACTAACTTGACCAATCAACCTTGCTTTCTATGTCTTGCAATTCAGTGTACCTTGTATTAACTGTTATTTGTCTCTACACTGTATTACTGACGTGGAACCTTTGTAAATGAACCATTGGTTCAAAGGTATTTTGTAATCCGAGATCTCAATAAATAAAATAAAAATAAATGTTGGGACAGCAATATGCCTCAGCTTACTGGTATACACACTGATACTGATGTTAAAGAGTCAGTGCATTGAGGATTACTATTTAAAATCATGTGTACGTACTGGGAATAAGACAAACAAAACAAAACCTCAGAGTTTCTGCATGGCAGGGCTGCAAGGAAAAGGTTTTATTCACAGATGAGTGACTCCGATGTGGGTTCTTTTAAGGTGGGGCCCATGCCAATGGGCCTTGGTTGGTGTAAATAACATGCTGCTGGTAAAGGGCTGCAGAAATCACTCAAAAGAGTGCAATGTTCTAAACACAGACACACCTGTAAGCATGCCTAAAATGTTAATTATTCATATCGATACCCTAGTTTTGAAAATTAGCATTTGTAGTCACTTAAATCATCTGATTTTCCAAAAGGTTTGGCCACCTACTAGAGGAGTGGCTTCCCAGCTATTTAAACAGATAACCTAATCTTCCTCTCATTGTGATGCACATGCCATGGCTGTGGGTTCGAAGTGTACATTTTCTATTAGATTCAACAATTGTTAGGCAAACAAAGTAGCCTGTTTAACTTTGAGTGTCTGAAACATCTTCCCCTTCTCCACTTTCATCCTTGTTCCTCCATAAATGCCACTGAAAATTAAATTTAACTAGAAAAAAAAATATTTACTTTTATCCTGGGGTCCAGTGGACACACATAATGGTAACCAGGTTTCCTGTCCAACCATTGAGAACCAGCTCTAAAATACTTTACCTTCTGTTCTGAATCCATGTTTTAAAAATTATCTCTATGGCCCGGGCCCCTTGTGCTCGGTGACACTTTGGCCTGATTTCTTTACAGGGCTCCTAGGCTTCTCTGCAGCAGCATTTTCTGATTTCTGTGGCACGATTTATTAATTTCTGTGACAGAATACAGTCTTGCCATTGGCTAAAATATGATGTGTTGTCATTAATGACATTACATTCTGAGCATAGATTAGAGGCTTCAGTATAAACAAGATGGGGAAAGGAGCAACGCACTATTGAAAAACTGTATATTTGACTGAGAATTCAACCATAACAATGCATTGTGAAGCACTGAATACATTCTGTGGCATGATGCAAACTCTGTGGAAATTTCTGTGATCACTGAATCACAGAATTGCAGGAGCCTTGTCTATTGCCAGTCAAATAAGCACCCGTCCTCTGACAGATTTCAATGCATATTATACTGTGAACAGACTATGCAAACATAATTATAATTAGCAAATACTTGAAAGTCCCAATTTTCTGTTAGGCGTACCGGCATGAGCAAATGGTCCAATTTCCTTTTGAAAATTGGGCATAATGTGTTGCAAACTCAACACTGCCAGTTACAGTCACAGCAGACTGAGAACAGGAAGTCACAATAAAGGGGAAAGAGCAAATTGGGAATTGATATCACATCAATCCCTATCTAATGTCAATGGATGAACCATGATATATTTGTGTTTATCTGTCATTAGAGCAGAGTGGCACAGGTTTCAAGATCCTTGGGCAAGAAAGCCACTCTCTCCCTACAGCAAGCCTTAGGCATCTTCAGTCCCTATGGATACTAGGGCCTTACTCATGGGGGGAGGGAGGCAGCCTAAGCAAGTGCATATCTTCAGCTTTGGAAATTGAAATGTTCTTAGCTCAAGAAGTTAAAAGGGATAGCAACATTAGACCAAATGCAACTCTTCAAGATGAGTGAAGATAAATGGACAAGGAAGCACACAGTGTCACTGAAGGGAGGAAGATTCAAGGAAAGCATCAGAAAGAACTACTTCACTTCACAGAATGAGTGATGAACATGTAAAGTAGACTGTCAGAGTAGTGATATCAGCTGATACTTTAATAATCTTCAAGCTCAGACTAGACAAGATGTTTAAAGAAAATAGGGTTATAGGACATTCCTACTGAGCTAGTGGTGGGAGGCAGAAACTTGATGGATCTTTGGTCATTGCCCCCTTAATATGCAGATACTGTATGTATGGATAGATTTCACATAGTGTGCCCTGTTAAAACATGACATAAATGGCATCACTTGGCAGGGCTGAAACTTCCAAAAATGATATCATCATGACATTATGTTCTGTACTGCAATACAGTCCAACCAATCAGACGCATGGCAGCAGAATGGGTAGTCCTTCTGGACTAACATTTCTGGGAGGCCACAAAAATGGATGGCTGTCATTGCTCCAATCTGTTTTTTTTTTGTTCTCCTTTTATGAATAAATGTGCAGATGGTCATATGTTTCATCAGCCCAGAATGACACCATGCTGGATTTATATGACAACACTGATTGGTCCTGATGTTCATAGAAAATCCCTTGTGTGGGACCACATTTGTTAGAAGAATTGTGGTACACGATATCAACCAAAAGGGCAGAGTGCATGCATGTCAAGTGGTGGCCATTTTATTCCACTGAATGATGGGTGAAGGTTTAGATGTAAATCTGAAAGGATCAAGACATCCTTAGATATCCACGGGGCCAACAAGTCATAACACATGCAGTATGACTGTTACTGTAGCCATGCTAGTGCAGTGCAATTCTGTAAAATATTGTACAGCTACACCAATAAACTCAAACAGGTACAGTTGGCCTAACTCCTGCCATTTATTTAGATGAAAAAATTCAAATGTTTCTTTGATTGACAGGATACTCAATATTTGAATTCTCAAATTGTCTTTCTTTTGTGTCACTCTTTGTATTTTAATTAGATATATTTCCCTTTTGTTTCTAACTGGATCTAATCTTCCTCTATCACACGACTGGGATAAGCTAAATGCGGTTACACTCATACTGCATGGACAGTAGGCAATAAGACATGACAGGGTGTTGGTTGTCTGGTGTTAATGCACATGCAGGTGTTTAGTGAGGTATGAGGCACACCTGGAATTGCATTAACCCCAGACAATCCATAATCTGGAGTGTCTTATTAAGCAATATACCATGTCAGGGTGTGGGTTATGCTGGGATTTATCCATGCCTGTTGTGCTGTTTGGTCACGAGGCTGCAAGCCGAGTGAGTAAATCACACCAGAATTGGGTAAATCACAGCATAACCCATACCCTGGAGTGGTGTATTGCGATTATACAATGTTCTCCTTTTTAAAGAATTTAAGATTAAAGTGGTTTTACTTGAATATGTGTTTTTTAATTGATTTTTTCTGTAATATCCTTCCCCTGTATGTCAAATAGTTCCTTGTTGCTACTGTAGAATACTGTTTGTGGGACATGGCAGCCCCCTGCTAACATACATTCACCCCTACCCTCACCTCTGATTGCTACAATCTTTTTTTCCCCAGCATAAAGATAGCAAGAGACAACATGTGTGGCAACCCAGACAAGCAGCTGGAAGAGTGAGAGAAGAGAGTGTACCGCGAAGGAGACAGAGTGAGGACAGTATAGATCTCCCAGCCCATTACCAAACTTAGGATCTAAAAAAAAAAATCAGCAAAGTGATTGCTTTTGGCAAAGTTACAGTTAGAAAAGTAAAAATAAAGAGAAAGCCTTTACCACACTACCATCTTTTGCTCTCTCTCTCTCTCTCTCTCTCTTTCTCTCTCTGTCTCTCAGAGGACCCTGTTCATGGTTTGATTGGGAAGTGGCACCTTCTCTCACAGTTTCTGCCACTGGTCAGACTATGGTAGAAAACAAGGAGAACTTTCACTCCTCTGTCTTGCTCCAGAAGACGTCCATATTTTGATTCAGAGCAGTCCATATGCTTCATGTTTTTACTTTTTAATAAGAAGAAAAAAGAAAAAGAAAATGCGCTCCCCTGTTTCAATGGTAACAGAGTGTGGTGCAACGCTCACAGGCTGCCGTCCATCAGGGTGCTTGCTTCCGGGTGCAATTTTTCAGTTAGGAGAATGGAATAGGTCTGATCCTGTGCTTTTTTGTTTGTTTTTGTTCTACGTGATCGGAAATGTGCTTCATGGAGGGCATTGGCCCATCTTTATGACTATGATGGATGTGCCATAGTGTGGAGGTGAGAGCTGGTGATCTTCTGGGGACAGAGTCCTTTCTGTGCAGTGGGAAATGATGAGACAAAATTGTGTTGTTTTTTTTTTTAAATAGAAACGGGAGCAACACAGGGAAAGACAGCATTACTACAGTGATTCATTTCTGTCTTGGGACTGGGAAATAGAAAGCACAAGCAACGTGTTTTTTTTTTTTATGTGAAAAAAAAGTTTTGCGGCATGTACTGTACAATGACTATGTGGGGAGTGTTAATTCAAATGTGCAGTCTCTTTGAAAGTTCAGCTTTTGCATCATGGTTTAGCTAGGAGTATGGATTGCGGGTTTCTACCTTTGACGTTTGGAGGTTGGATTGATCGGCAAAGGGGGTTCCAGTCCAGATATGGCTGGCTGGGACTTTTTCCCGTAGGTAATGCCAAGATTTACAACAGGTAAATCATGCCAGCCAGCCAATCAAAGAGGAATATTTTTAAACCCATTGTGTAATTGTGCTTATAAAATGGGTAAAATGATAAAGAGTTTAAAAAAAACAAACTTTTTTTATTAAAAACAGATATTTTCTTTTGATAAAAGTAACTGGTAAAAAGTAATCCTTCCCCACTTGTCAGTTATCTGTCATTCCTCACATTCAATAGATGGAATGCTTGTTTATCATGAATATAAGAATTCAGACTTCCACAGGATCCCTCTGGCAGAATGCGTACCCCCTCTTACACAACAGAAGACCTTATAAGAAGCCAAGGTCTCCATTTTACCTGTGGTAGGGCAAGCAGAAGCGATTACCCTTGCAGGCAAGTAAGGATAGGAAGGGGCACTTTCATGGTCACCAAAGAAACTACAGTTTAAAGAGTTATACTTTTAAGAATCTTGTTCAATGTGTAAAGGTGGCAGCCATGTTGTTGATGGCAATCAGGGATGAATGAAGTAGGTCATGAATTCTGTATGTGATTTGCCCAAATTCCACTGCCAGACCTCATTTTATTCTGTTTGAGGTAATTAGCATATGGGTCTCTGAACGTTTTCAGCCAATGAGAAAGCAAGACATTTCCAACCCATTTTATAAGGGTTTTCATAGTCAGTGGGATATGCCACCTCAGAATGAATACACTCTAAATCATCGACTCTCCAAAATTTTCATGCCCCAGGAGAATGGTTACACAAAGGAACTCTGTCCAGGATGCACCAGTTAGTATGGCAATTGAATTACTACTGTATTGAATTAGTACATTACTGAATTATGTCCAGCCATAACAGCGCTAGCTACTGACCACAATGCAAACTAACTGAACTATTTTTACATGTAGGCCTACACTTTCAAAAATTATGACTAATACACATATATAAATATATATATATGTATATAAAATGATCCCTGTCATAATTGTATTGCAATAATACACACCAGGATGGTGGTATATCATGGATAACCTCACTTCTTGTGTGGATGAAGACACTCAGTTATGCTTTGTGCATTACAATGCTCCTGAGGCATGACAATATTTATTTATTTTTTATTTTGATGACTGGGTAGGCCCACTGAGACAAACAAGTCCCTTTTTCAGAGGTGACCCAGGGAACAACATACTCCAAACATTGAAGACATACAACATTGTTCATAGGAAATCAGCTTGGAATTACATAAATATAATACCTAGGTAAACAATGCAACATTCAGGTGAGGAACATAAAAGTTTGATGCAAATAAACAATAAAGCTCTAGCGTAAACATCATATAAGAAGTACAAATGAGGTGGACCACTATTTAATTATTTCAAAGTTTTCTATGGGCAGAACAGAGGTTGTACCCAAGAGCTGATCATGGACAAGGGAAATGAAGGATACAGAGGTGAAGGAGCAAAGGGGGACAGACATTCCCAGGATACAATATTAAGGGAGGAAGAGGTGGAGAGGAGAGTCAGGTAGGGTTTAGTTGCAGTTACCATTACATATAGGAGAAGGGAAGAAGATTTTTTTTTTAAATTTTGAAGAGGGGGAGAGTATTACAGGAGAGCAGTTAGTGCAGGAGGTTATTCCATTTTTGGGGTGCTGTGAATGAGAAGGATTTCTTAACAATGACTAGGTAGGTTTTGGGGAGATTTAGAATCGGGAGGTAGGATGCTCTGAGAGTCCTTGGGCAGGACTTCAATGAGAGAAGGTTTGATAGGGCTGGTGGGGAAAGAAGGTGGGTGAGCTTGAACATGGTGCAGAGCACAGGGTAGTCCAGCTTGGCCTGGAAGGATGGCCATCTCAGGTCATTTAGTACGTAACAGTGGTGGTTATGTACAGGAGCCATAGCAGGAAAGTGAGCAATTCTGCAATAAGCCATTTTAAGTTTGGCCAGATTTGTTGTCTTCGTCAAGTGAATTATTGATGCCCCATAAAAGAGGCCAGGGAGAAGAGTAGCAGAGGCAATAGTCCTCCATACTTGAGGTGAGAGGTATGGAGCAGTGCAGTATAAGAGGTCAATTAATTTATTTGTAGTATTAAGAACATTGGTTATGTGCTCATCACAGGATAGACATTCATCTAGTGTCAGACCCAGATATTTGAAAGAGGTTACCCCTTCTAACTGGATGCTGGAGGAGGTTTTGATAACCAGTGATTGCGGGATCAAGTCAAATGAGGAGTGACAGAGCAACATTGATTTAGTTTTCTTGGTGTTGAGAACCAGCAAGTTCTCCTTAAGCCAAGTTTCTAACTGATGGAAGTCATCTTCCTGTTCAGAGTTGATGCAGGAGATATCTCTTGAGGATTTGTATATTATGGCATCATCAGCATAGAGCTAAACCGATGCCCCTCCATAGTTCAGTGGAAGTTCATTTCAGTATCCCATGTTATACCACATCACATTGTGAATTATTACTTAAGTATAAAATATGTAAGAGAAACTAAGACACGTGATTGATCAAATGTTGCCAGATGAGTATGCGTTATTCCAGAACAACCTCACAGTTTGGAATTACTTAACATTCTGAACCTCCTTATTCAGTTGTAAAACTGAAAATCAGAATAGTCATTGAGTGGTAGCATTTTTTTTCTCTGAGCATTACCTGTGGGCTTGAAAATAATGGGTTTAACTTACACCGGAGTATTAGGTCTCCCTCCCTACAGTGACAAGGCAGTGCAATACTAGGATGGTGATGCACAATGGGGGATGCCATCCTTCAGATGAGACAAAAACTGTGGTCCTAGCTTGCTGTCTCTGTTGGTTGCTCAGATGAATACAAAGCTCTAATGGCACTTTTTGTGGCATACTGAAATATCCCCAGTAACCTAGCTAATATCCCCTCTCCTTAATAAGAGAAATTCTGCAGTTGTCAATGGATGTTGTTAAGTGCATTAATGACATTTTTGTACTGCTTGTTTACCTAAGATTGCCCAGATATGGTACAACATCTCATTTCTAGTGGAGTTCCACTTCTACCCATTTCTACAAGTGGGTGGATGGGAGCAATGAGCAGTTACATGACTTGCAAAGGTCATGCAGTGAGTTTTTGGCTCTAGCAGGGTTTGAACCTTTGATCTCCTGGGTCTCATGCTCGTGCTCTAACCACTAAACCACACACCCTCTTCATTTGTAGGGAGGCATTGGATCCTAGTGATTAAAGCAAAATCCTATGAATCAGGAGATCCCATTTAAAATACCACTAGAGCCTCCTACTCTCTGTTTGCCTTTGAGCAAGTCAGTTTGTCTCTCAGTAGTCTAGTCCACCCAGTTGTAAAACTGGGTACAAGCTGGACCCCACTGAAAATGAGATGTTGACTGTCAGTTTAGGTATTTATGTAAATACATTGTTTAAAAAAGGACGTAGTGTTTTACTGCATGCATTTCCTGCACTATCAGTACTCGCTGATCTGTGAAGTTCTAAGAGATTCAGTGTGTATGAAAAATGTTATATAAAATAAAATGGTACTTTACTATACTGTATATAGTATCATACACAGTATATGTCACTGTGGTTCAGTTGGTAATACTCTGTCGAGCTTTTACAGCATTTCTAATCTGCATGAACTGAACAATTCTGTAAATTAGGTTTTACATCCTTCCTGCTGTTTTTGTTTCTAAGCGCAAAGCAATGACTCACTGTAGATAGTGGCAGTGTAGGCAAATAGAGTGTCCACTGTGTAATCGACAACATCCTTTACACAATAATTGATACCAGTTTTATTGACGTTAGGAATTTTAGCCAGGATGCTGGATTTCTACTCTTTTCTTTTTCACAATGTGCCACACCACACATGGGGCTGTATTTTCAAAACCTTCTGAATGCTGAAAGCCACAGGTGTGCTGAACATGTGGTGCATACAACTTGTGGCATTCTCCCGGCCGGTGATCAGGGTTTTCTATCCCATGTACCGTTTTCCCGCAAGTTAGACCAGCTTTTTGCTGATCTGTCTTGCATAAATCCTGGTTACCCTTTTTGTGGGGCTTGCACCAAATATTTAGTGCAAGTTACTGTAAAGCAGGTAAACAGTTACAACTACACCCAGCCTCCTAAAATTGGATGCAGTTGTGGCAAAGGTGTTTGGGGCAGCTGCACCAAAACATGGGTTGGACTTGGGGCTTGATGCAAGTCCTGTGTCCTCCTTTGAAAATCTGGCCCATTGACTTTTTCTTACAATTTACTTTCCCGAGATAGTCCAGTTGAGAAGCAATAATACATTTCCACTAGGGTCCTGCTTCTACCAGTTTCTGCAGCTGAGTAGATCGGTGCTCCGGGAGCTGAAGTGTCTTGCTCAATGTCACAAAAGTGAGTTTTTGGCTTTTAAGGGGTTTGTGCTAGTAACTTCCTTGTTCTGAAGCTGGTGTTCTGATCACTAGACTGCAATGCTTCCCTTAGGCTCATACCCTATGAAGTATAGTAGTAAGGTCTAGGGTTAGAGCATTGAGTGGGTACCAGAAAAGAAGGGTGGGTATTGGTCTGCCTTTACAGCCAGTTTCAGCACAGTTCTGTGGTAAGCCAGCAAATGCTCCCAGAGAACCATGGGTCTTACCTCTGGATATCCTACTTCCTCTGTCAGTCATAGGGTTGGAACACCATGCCCACTCGTAACACCTAGTCTCCTAGGTGGCAGCACAGTGTGTTGCTTCTGCACCACTGTGTCAGCATGTGCTCTTTAATCACTGACTGGAGCAGTTGGTGTCTGAAAGAGCATGGTTAAGTCACACGAATTGTTGACAAAGGAACAGCAGGGAGAATACTCCCTCTAGTGGCATAATACCATCTAGTTATTCTGACCTTCATGTGATGTGTGATTGTCAGACTAAAACAGAAAGTTGCCTCTAAACATCTCCACTGCTCAATGTTGTAAACAGATATTTAGTACACTCAGTGGTAGCATGTTGTATCGGAGAGGCAGTTTCTAGGAACACTGTGTAGGATCCAATACTGTATCCAGTACAGAGATAAGTGCTTATTTCACTACACTAAGACAGAAAACAGTGTCAGCATTGATTATACAGCATACCAGATGAAGAATCCTTAGGTTTATTGCAATCTTGTAAATATAATTAGTTAACCTAATAAAGGTATCAAATCTGCTAAAAAACAAACAAAAAAAAAACTTATTTTTTGGGCTCTGTGTTTTTTGCTGGCCAAAACAGCAACTGCAAACAGTCTCTACACCAAGGATAATACATGTGCCTGCAGTTTGTCTAAATTATATCAAATTGAAAAGCATCCTGCTGGACTACTTTGGTTTTAGTAAAGCACTGTTAGCCTGCACCATGCAACGGTTTGCGTTCTGATATCACCATGCTTTGCATTGAGTTAGAGGCTTTAGGGAGCACGCTACAGTGCAGATTGCATTAAAAGGGATTGAAGTGAGAAGCAAACAGTGAAAGTACTGTCTTGCAATACCTCAGTTGTCATGCTTACCCTCAGGAACCTTTATTTGACATGCCCTTTTTACTTTTTCCCAATAAATGATTATACACGCTGTGCTATATCACTGGACTAGGATGTCTTATATGATGTACTATACATTGTATTAATTTATCTTTATGTGATTTGGTGATATCACTATAAACAAGATGTTGCATCTCACCTGGTCTCTCTTAAGTAAAAAAAAGATTGTATGTCATGACTGGTGGTGTGGAGAGCTGAGGCACTGGACACTATAACTCCTGCCATGCCATGACCCAGCTTCAGAAACAGAGCAGGGTCACTTGGGGGCCAGCCTGGTGAGAGAGGATTGAGTGTCCCAAGGATAGCTCTCCTCCCTCGGGGGGAGAGAGCCTTGAGTCCTACTACTTCCTGGCACCTGCAGCATAGCAAGATGAGCAGATATGGAGGGAGTCTACTGACACAACACACAAGTGTGTCAATACACATGTGTGCATGTGCATCATGCAGATACCCAGGGGCCGATAAAAAGAGAAAAAAGCCCTGGCTCGCTCAACATCCCCTCCTGGAGCCGCACAATTATACGTGGCAGTCTCTAAACCAATATGGCTCTGTGTAAGTGGTGACTGTACACACTACATGGTCGTTTTCAAAACCAGTTTTTAAACCAGGTTAATACTCATTATGCCACAGTGGGCACATTACAGCATAACCCTGTTTAAACATGGTTTTGAAACCAGGTTATAACACGCTCCCTGGCCACATTAATTGGTTCAGCCTTCAGCCATGCTGTGCATCTATGGGCAGTGTATCCCAGAATTCCTATCACTGCCCATGGATACATTGTAACACAGTCCAGAGTAAACATGGCCTACCTATTCATACCTTTTAAGTATCTGAAGGTCTCAAGTAATAGCCCCCCTCTCCCTTCTATCTTCCAGAGAATACATGTTGAGCTCCCTCAGTCTTTCCTCATAGGGTTTGTTCCCCAGATTCAGGATCGTCTTGGTCACCCTTCACTGCACCCTCTCCAGTAGTTTGATGTCCTTTTTTAAATATGGGCACCAGAACTGCACACAGTACTCCCAAGTGTGGTCTCACCAGTGACCTGTACAACGGCAGAATGACTTCCTCCTTGAGGTCATTCCTCTGGCTGTGCACCCCAGCATTTTGTTTGCTTTGGCTGCCACCTTACAGCACTGTGCAGAGTGTCTCATGTCCCCTGTGACAAGCACCCCTAGATCATTTTCCTCCTCCGAAATGGATACCTGCACTCCCCCCAGCCAGTAGTTAGTCTCAGGGTTTCTGGTTCCCAGGTGCATGACTTAACACTTCTTAACATCGAACCCCAACTGCCATATACCTGACCTGTGCGCAAGCATTGCCAGATCTACTCTGAGTTCCTGACTTCTTTCCTCATTGTCCACTCTCACACAGATATTTGTGTCTTCTGTGAACAGGCTAATTTTACTCTTTATCCCATTTGCTATGACCCAGATAAAGATATTACACCAGCCCAAGCACCAAGCCCTGTGGGACCCCACTGGTTGCTGGTTTGGGTTTCAATAGCTCCCCCCACCAAAACTACCCTCTGCTGCCTATCCTGCAGCCAGTTCCTGACCCACCCCAGCAGTTTCTCCCTGGCTCCAAGGTTCCTCAGGTTACTGAGCATCCTTCCATGAGGCACTGAGTCTAAGGCCTTACTGAAGTCCAGATACAGGACATCCACTGCATGGCCCCACACAATTGAAAAAGTCAATTAGGTTGGTCTGGCAGGATCTCCCCTTGACAAACTCATGCAGCCTTTCGTCCTGGAGACCATTCGCTTCCGGAAAGATCACTGGTCTCTCTTTTAGGATGGTCTCCATTAGCTTTCCTACTATGGAGGTAAGACTGACTGGTCTGTAGTTACCCGGCTCATCCCTGGGTTCACTCTTATGGAGAGGTACTACATGCGCCATCCTCCAGTCCTGAGGCACACGCTCTGTCTTCAATAGGGTGTTGAACAGGTCCACCAGAGGGCCCACCAGGACCTCTGCCAATTCTCCCAGAACTCTTGGATGCACTCCTTCTAGTCCCAGAGCCTTATCCACTCACAAAGCCCTAAGTGACTAAAACACTGATCTCCAGGATTACTCCATCAGTTGCCTCTGCCTCCTCCTTCCCACCCCTATTTTCCCCTGTGGTAAAGGCCCCTCTTTTCCCTGATGAACATCGAACCGAAGTACTTAGTAAGTGCCTCCGCCAGGTCCACCCCACTTTCTGCCTACCCCTACCTCCTTAATTCTGACTATCCCATCCGTACAGCTTCTTTTCTCTCTTATGTACCTGAAGAAATCCTTTTCCCCTTCTCTGATCCCTTGTGCCAACCTTGGCTCCGTGTAGCCTTAGCTGCCCTGACTGCTCTACTCACCTTTCTGGATTTCCTCTAGTACTCCTCCCTGTCTGCCTCTTGGCTAGTTCTCCTATATCTACTGAAGGCTGCCCTCTTCTTCCTCACTTTCTCTGCTGCCTCCCTGCTGAAGTAGCTCAGTCTTTTGATCCTGGACTTCTTACTCTGGGTCTTTGCACATGTGTTAGTGGCCTCCACCAGACCAAGCTTGATAATGGACCATTTCTGTTCAGCATCCATCTCTGGGTAAATCTTGGCAAGATGCCCCACTAGGATGTCGCCCATCCTACTAAAGTCTTCTCTTCTGAAGTCTGTCACCCTTGTCTTGGTCCTGGCTGTTTCCCTTCCCAAACTAAGGGAGAAAGACACCATACGGTGGTCACTGCCTGCTAGGGGGTCCTCCACCACTATGGCTTGGATGTGTTCCCCATCTGACAACACAAGGTCCAGTATGGTACCTTCCCTAGTTGTCTGCATTACCCCCTGTGCCAGGAAACCATCCTGGAAGGCCTCCAGGAGAACCTGTTCCCTGACATTAGTGTTAGCTGGGGTGCTCTAGTCAACCCCCAACAGATTGAAATTGCCTACTATGACAGTGATGTCCTTCCTACTTAGCCTTCTAATTTGCATCCCCAAATCCATGTCCATTTCCTCATTCTGTGAGGATGGCCTGTACCCACCCCCACTCTAATCTTCCTCCCTTTAGCATTCTGAAGCTGTACCCATAAGGCTTCAGTCTTGCCTTCCCCTCCCTCCTCCCTGGTGCTTAATATCCCATCCCTTATGTATATAGCCACCCCTCTCCCCTGCTATCTTTTCAGTACAACTTATACCCGAGGATCACAAGGTCCCAGTCATGGTATTGGGTGGCCCAAGTTTCCTTGATGGCTGCTATGTCTACCTCTTCCTCCACCATCAGTGCCTGAAGCTCTACCACCTTGTTAGCCAGACATCTAGCATTCAAGGATACCACCTTCCAACGTTACCACTTGCCCCCCTTCACCCTCCCAATCCTCTGCGTTCTCTCCTTTTTGAATTCCCCTCTTCCTCCTCCTGACTTGCTAGGGTGGGAGGCCTTTTGGACTCTGTCACCTGGTGGCTCTGATTGGAGCACACCTTTTCACCCCCCCCCTTAGTTTAAATTAATTTTGGTCGATATGTATTCCTCCAGTTTGTGTTTCAGGACCCCCGTGCCCTACTTTTTTTTTTTTTTATCAATTCCACATTTGTCGCCTTTCTGCGGTGAGACCGGCTTGGGGTATCCAGCCACGGCCCTGCCCACCTGGAGAGCTGGGTGGCTCATACCTCACCCAGGAGGGTCTGGGACGGCTGTCATGCTGTCCCACCGGGAGGGCCCCCTCTGCCACTCCTAGCCAGGACAGCCCCGGATCCTCCCCAATGGGACTTCTCATAAGTCCTCTGGGCAGTGCATGGTGCAGCCATCAAGATGCATGCAGGCCCAGCCATTTTCCTCTGATTTTTTGTCCCTCGGGGATGCGGATGTGCAATGACATCAAGCACAGTGTGCCGATGTCCGCTGCACTCCCCCCACAGCTGCCATCATGCTGACAGTACCTCCAGGCATCCCCAGAGGTCACTGCTGCATGACGGTGTTCCCTAACCCACCCCAGGACTAGGACAGCAGTCAACGGACGCTTGATCCTAGTCCTCCCCTGCCAGCCCCCGACGACCCGGGCTCATTCCCGAACCTGGGTCGCCAGCGTGGTGCGAGGTGTGATGTCCAGCACCTCAACCCTCAGCACCACCGGGCCGGCCACTCCCATGCCCTCCCTACTTAAACGCAGCCTATCTGATGCATACAGTTCCTTGTTTTCTCACATCCTACCCCACCCCCCCAACCAGCCGATATCCCTTGGTCTCACATCATTCCCCAAACCATTTGTTGAATTCCTCAATTCTTTGCTTCCTACAGTAGTACTCACCCTAAGAACTGGAAGAACCTCAGAAAATGCAACTGATCTTCCTGCCACACTGCAGATTCTTCCAACCTTCTTAAACCTGTCCAGCACCTTCTCAATTGTTTTCTTAGTGTTGGGTGCAATGGTGCCATATGTCATTCCTACTGTACCTTGAAAGCACTCTGTGACTGTCACTAAATGCATACTTTCTACTACTACTTAAGTGTTCTTTGCTTGATATGTTACCAGTGCCCTTGATTACTGCATATTCTGTTGTGTATGTACCATTTCCACTTCCCCAGTGCAGTTGGGTAAGGTCTGATGAGTGTGTGCATATGGGGGGTTGGGGTGTACAGGGCAAAGCAAGCTGGAAATCCAAGCTGTGTCAAAGACCAGCTGTTGAATATTTGGGTCAGGGCATTGCACTGTGAAATGAAAATAAGGAACATAAAAAGCAGCAATGTCTAATTAATCCTTTCTTTTTGTTAAGAAATATATTATAATGCCATAATTGGAATAAATAAGTAAAAGTTATGTTCCAGAAATCAGGTGAAGAGAAATGGGTGAGCCAAGAGGTACTGTAAATGATGATTCTCCCAAAGTGTCACTTACAGATTCAGATTACAGCCTGACTCCTCAAAAATATATGTTTACTACTGCCGTTTTCAGCAGGATGGGCCCCACATTCAAAACAAGACATAAGAACCACACAGACAGGAGTGCTGCATGGGAGATAACGTAAGACCAGTTTGGGGGTTATGTTCGGATAACTAGTGCATTCTGACCAGAGTGTGCTAACTGACTGAATATGGGGCTGTGTCAGCACAGTCCCCAACAGAATATAGCATACCGGAGCCGATGGAGATAGCGCATCTGAAGCGGGATAGTACTAGGCTCCTGTGAGTCATATTCAGCCTTAATATGCTAATGAACACACTGGACGGGAAAGTCATTAAGGGTCATTTACATGCCCATTATGATGTCAGCAAGTCACACAACACCCCAGTCCAGGCGGTGCAGCAGCATTATATGGAGTCATGTAGACCCCCTTCAGCCCTCCACCAAAAACAGCAGGAAAGTAACAGAATGCTCATATAAAACAGTTACATATGGCCCCTATCATGTTGATCCCTGTCTAAACTGCAAAGCAGATAGTCCAGGCTTAGCAGTGTGCTGGTGAACTTTGCAAAATATGTGACAGAGCAACTGGTGTTTGTAACTGTTCCTTTTAAAGTAATGTTGCATATGTTCTTGAATATGCTGCTATGGCCTCTCAGTTGCCATCAGATACAAATGCACTGTAACAGACCCACCCCATTGGTGAATAGTTGCTCCAGCCCCTGATCAGTGCATCCCCAAATGTTCAATAGACACCACTCCAGTCCAGACCACTGAGGCCCCCAACAGTCCAGACCACTGAGGACCTCCAACCCTATACTCTTCTTGCCCCCCCACTGATGCTGCTGTATGGCAGTAGAGATGGTGACTGACACAGCCCTCCACTCACCACCTTGGCCAGCCACAAATTGAATGACAGAGAGCAGTCATGCACCTGCAGCAGAAATTATAGCAGGCACTCGAACACTCGCTCTCATTCAGATGGTGAATGGCTGAGGTGGTGAGCAGTGGGCTGTGTCGGTCACTGTCTCTACTGATGATTTTCCACCTCCAGATTTACCTTAATGAGAAATTAAATCTCCTTTCCAGAAGGATCCTAGGGGAGGCAACATTAAGGTGTAAATATTTTCACACAACAAGCCTCATGTAATATTATCATTTAGAGATGAGTAATACTCACCAGGTTATCAGCACAGCGGTAGCCCTACTGCTCATGATGCAAGCAACCAGGGTTCAGAAGTAAGCCTGAGTCATCGGTAGCTGGAGAGGGGCAGAAGGATCGAGTGTCCTAGAGGACACTCTCCTCCTCCTGGGAGGGCATGCTGCTCTGGTGCAATACTGCCACCTAGATGAAGAGAAGAGATAGAACACTCAGGAGCAGCTCAAAGAGTGCAGAGATGCCAGTGGATGACATACATACCATGGTCACATGCGGGCTTGAGTCATACCCCCAAGCTAGTGTCTTGGGTAAAGGGGAAAATAAGGAGGAGTTGCAACAGGCCCAGGATAGTGTGATGGACTGACTCATTGCAGGCCCTGCACTGGTGACATGTTTGGCTCTCCCAGAACCAGATCTGATTACAGTAGCTGAGGCCCTACCTCTCTCCATGTGGGATAGGCCATGGGGGCAGAAATAGAAGAGCAGGTAAAACCATGAGATGAAGACAGCAGCAACAAAATGGGGCAGCTCTGCACTGCAACGAAAAAGACCACAAACATTTGGTCTAGTTGAAACTGTTTAATCAAAATAAACTAAGCAAACAGAACATAGCAGCACCCCTCTCCTGCATACACAGCCAATGTTTTGCGTCACTCTGACACTTTTTCCAGTCATGGCTTATGT
This sequence comes from Neoceratodus forsteri, assembly GCA_016271365.2. Taxonomy (NCBI): domain Eukaryota; kingdom Metazoa; phylum Chordata; order Ceratodontiformes; family Ceratodontidae; genus Neoceratodus; species Neoceratodus forsteri. The sequence continues at coordinate 1,333,572,359 of CM057458.1, forward strand.
TCTTGTGATTTCTTAATTTAAGGTGAACTCTTTAAAAGCCAGACATTAATTCATCAAATAACACAGCAAGCACAATATGAAAAGTTTAAAGTGACAGCAAAATAGTATAAATAATTACACACCATACAATAACAATAGCAAAATACAAAAAAAGATTAAAAATACACTAATTCATGATATTCATATCTACAAAGAGCACATTATTTATATTTCAAAAAGGGCACTATACTGAAAATGGCATTTAAACCCTTGTTTAAATGGGCACGTAGCTCATATTGACATTTCATTTCAGTTCTCAAAAGTTGATTATCCAAATCCCCCTCTCGGGCATTTGGCAGGATTTTCTCTAGGGCTTGAAATTTGAAATTATGTCCAGGTCCTGCGGTCATACAATGTAAAGATAAAGCATTATTTTTGTCCTTTTTATCAATGCACCTTAAGTGCTCTGCAATCCTAGATTTAAAATGTCTCTTTGTTTTTCCTACGTAAAAATGTAAACAATTGCAGACAGCTACATAAACAACCAGCTCTGAAGAACATGTGACAAAGTGCTTATTGTAATAGATCCTACCTGTGGTTGGATGCTTAAAAGTGCTACCCATATTTAAGTGTCCACAGTAACAACAATTTCCACAATGAAAATTCCCATTTTGAAGTTTTGCCTGAACATTCTGGGTTAATATCTCTCCATTTTCAGTCGGAGCCACATATAAACTCTTAGTCACTCAGTCAGCAATGTTCCTGCCATGTTTATATACCAATCTCGGAAGGATTTTTTGACACATCTTTCAATCTGGATTCAAAATTCAAAATGTCCCAGTTCTTTTTAAGAATGTCCCTGATGATGCAACTTAGGGGATTATACTCTGTAACAAAATTTAAAACGTTGTTAGTATCTTTCTTACCTTTAGGTTTTAAAGGATCATTTCTATCCATGTTTTGTACAGAGTGTTTTGCCAGTGTAACTTCATTTTCATCATAACCTCTATCTTTGAACTTATTGGCCAACATTTTAGCATCTGTTTCAAATTGTTCACGACTGGATGTGTTTCTTTTTAACCTCATCATCTGCCCTTTTGGAATATTCTTTAAAATGTGTCTCAGGTGCCAGCTTTCATATGCCAACAGAGCATTTATAGTCGTTTGCTTTCTATACAATTTCATACATATACCTCCTGTGCCATTTTTAGAAATCTCCATGTCCAAGAATTGAATTTTGAGAGAGTCCATACTTTGGGAGAATCTTCGATTACAGTTTGTTGATTCTAAATAGGGAACCAGATTCAGTAAGTTTTCAGAGGGCCCCCTCCACACCAAAAATATGTCATCAATGAAGCACCCATAAAAATGTAGGTGCTTTACATGTGGATAGGAATCTGATAACACAAAGTGACGTTCCCAATATGCCAAATAAATGTTGGCATAATTTGGTGTGAAGGAGGCCCCCATCACCATACCCTTAATTTGTAAGTAGTGGACACTGTTGAAAATTAAACTATTGCAACAAAGAACCTTCTCTGTCAAGCCAGCTAAACATTCAATAAAGGCATTTGTAACATGGCAAAAATAATAGGAGTGTAGGGAACAAAGCTGATATGTGCAAGAGTGTCAGGTGTTACAAGAGCAACATGGCATTATGAGACGATAATGCCGTGTTGAGCTCATGAATGCGCGCAGAAATGGGTTGAGAAATGTGGCCAGGAGTCGGTATATCTCTAGGTGGACCAAGAGGTGGTGCGATCAGCACAGGAGAGAGCGAGTAGTGGCACAGGAGTGCGAACGAGGTTGCCACCTATTGGTGGGAAATGGAGTATGTGTGTGGAGGAGACTCCCGACTTACGTGTAGCTCGTGGAGAGATAGGTAGCACAGAAAATGGATGTGGGAGCTGAAAGTGTACAGTTTGGAGTGGAGGACGGGACCCAATGTAAAGAGTGATACTGGCAGCAGAGTCAGATAGTAGAAGTGCAGGATCGTTAAGTATGGGGTTGAGAAAAAGAGGAGAAGTGATCTGGTGTTGGACTAGTGCCACCTGTTGGTCGGTAAGAGCAGCGGAGCTGTAAATGCTCCAGGCGTGAAAGCGTTGTTAGTGTTTTGGGACAGCAAACTATGCAGCCAACAGATAGTTCCCAGAATGCACCAGGGTAGCAATATGAGTGGAAAACGAAGCATTCGAGGAGAACAGCCAATCGGAACTGCGAGGTTTGTAATTGACAAAAAAAGTTATATGTGCCTAGCAAACTTAATGAAAGGCATAATGTGTCAGAAGTTGGTACACACTATGAAAGTGAATGTCGTCAGTGCAGCGTGCACGGGCATTGTAGCACTTACAGAGAGAGAGTTACAAAGAATGAGTTATAAAGCATAAATGAGTAAGTGAAATGATTAGTAGCAGTGATGACTGTGTTGGAACAAGGAAAACAATAGCCAGAGAACAGTAGCATAGCACAAGCCATGTTACAAGCGCATTAATCCCCTCTGAAGGTGGCATCTAATAGGGAGTTAATGCATTGTTGGGACCGTTGTATGCCCTCGGCCTCCTGCCTCATGCCACAATGGTCCCAACCATGCATTAACTCCCCATTAGATGCCACCTTCATCGGTGATTAATGCTTACTTGTATATCCTGTCCGAGTCTATAAAGTACTATGCAATGCTTCAAGACCTTCTACATGTGGAATGTTCATATATAACAAGCTAACATTTACAGTGACAAAAATATCATCATCCATCACTTGTAAGTTTTGCAAATTATTCAAAATATGAGTTGTATCCTTAATATGAGCTTGCCAAAGGGGGGCCACAGGTTTAATAAAATAGTCTACAAACTGAGCCAATGGTTCAGTCACAGAACCAATACTTGCTACAATCAATCTCTGCAGCAGGTTCCAAAAGATTTTTGTGTATCTTCGAAAGCCCATAAAAAGCAGCAGGGACAGAATGTTCTACTGTCATAAAGTCATACATTTGTTTTGTAATGGTTCCCCCTATCCATAACTCATGCAAATATAAATCAATCTCTTTTTCTAAAAATCTAGTGTTGGATCTCTAGATAATTTTAAATAAAAATCAACATTTATAACTGATTATACATTTCAGATTCATACTTAACTTTGTCCATGATAACCACTGTGCCACCATCGTCGGCGCTTTTTATTTCAATTTGTGTATTATTTGCAAGTGCAGTTAATGCTTCACATTCTCTTAGTGAACAATTGTCATAATAATAACTGGTGACCCCCAATATCAACCTGTTTTTGAGACTTGTAAAAAGTCATATCAACCTGCGAGTTGATATGGCAAAGTCATATCAACCTGCAAGTTGATATGGCTTTTAATGTCTCATGCCAGGTTGTGTATACCATGGTAAGGTACTTACCGACTCAGAAAATTGAACCGTTATGTTTTTTTTTTCTTTACTTTAAACAATGAAGAAGCCATTGAACCTTCACCATCTCGTCATAACAACCAGCATGCCATGGAGCCCATAGAGAGGTTGAATCAGCAATGCGGGAAGCACATAATGCTAAAACTCTGAGCTATGTTTACTTAGCACCAGTTATTATAAAAAATAACACATATGTAGGTGTGTGATCTGCAGTTTTTTTTACACACCCTTGGTGTGTAACAATATATAAACCTCCCGAACTTCGCTCTCGAGGTTTATATATTATCACACACCTTGGGTGTGTAATAAAAATGCATATCACACACCTACATATGCATTATTCTCTATTTTCAAATTTGGTTTCTGTGCAGAAAACTGTAGAAGATCTCACTTGCAAACCTTTTGAAATGTTGCAACAGCTGGATTACTTTGAGGGATAAATGAAGATGGTTTCTTTAATGTCTATAACGGCTGCATATCCAGATTTTCTGTAGGTTCAGGTCATTCTTTATTGAACATCACTTTCAAGTCTAGTTTTCGAATGAACTTCTGTAGTTCCAGCATCACATTAAGTGCATTCATATATGTGGCCGGTACAAAATTTAGACCTTTTGCCAATACTCCTTTTTCAATGTCCGTTAATGTGTAGCTAGAAATGTTCACTACTAGTGTTTCATCTATCTGTTCCACTGGTTGTTCCTCCTGAACTTCCATCCCCTTCCCTGATTCCATCATCTACCTGACTCTCAATTTTGTCCTTCGCCCCTTCCCTTTGGTACCTCTCCTTGTCAGTCTCCTTCAGCTTGAAACTGTACAAATCGCGGACTGCATCTCAGCAATTTCTGTGCTGTAAATTCGGGGAGGTTCTGGTCATTGCTAGTCTGTTTCTGTGTCTGACAACAAAGTAAAACAGCCCATGACAGGCAAATTATGACTAATTCAGCCTTACTATAATCTGAAAAAGGATGTTGGCGCCCATGGGCACAGTGTGTGTAGGGGAAGAAAACAAAGGAGGTGGCCTTTACTGACACCATTTTAATTACCTGCATTTGTGACAGAGAAGGTGTCAGGCTCATTGAATAGCATTAAATGTAGCAGCATGCTAAACAGAACTGTGGAAGCCAATATAGAAAAGAACAATAGTTTGTTAATATGTAAATTATATCTGACTATACTTAAATATATCTTGAACATATTTCAGATATATGCACATTGTTCAAGATTTTGTTTTATATCTGCAGAATTCAATGAGTTGTCTTTTATTTGCACGGATATATATATATATATATTTATATATATGTTATACTTTCAAAGAAAGAGTTTTATTTACTTTTTAATGTGTTTATGGACAGTAATGAGAAAGTCTTACATTTGTGTACAAGTGTCATTGTATACTGTAATTTTGACAATAAGTGTATGTTAGCAAACATACAGTATAGTTACAATATATTATATATATATTCTGAGAAATACTTCATATATAGTTAAAATAAGCTTGGCCTGATATGTATCTGTAAAAACCTGGAATATATGTGAATTTATCCTCACTGTATACTTATAATAATTGTTAAATCTATGTTTTATTTAGCAAATGAATATATTTTATAGTTAATAAATATGGTTGGTATATATTTTACATATACAGTATCTTTAGAATATGCAGTATGTAGACTACAGTACATTTTGAGTATATATATTGAATGCATTATTTGTGCATGTCTTCTTATAGTAAAATATGTATCTTTTTTAAAATAATTTATAGTTTATTGAGTTTTTTTTTTTTTATTAAAAACAGATGTACAGCTTGCTTGTAGAGTCAGCATAACAAACAAATCTCCCAACCTGGCCGGAGCTAACACAGGTGCTCCTTGGAGTACAGGCTAAAGAAAGAAAAGACAGAGATTTATTCAGGTGTATTACAAAAGAGGCCCCATAACAGAAATAATTCCCCCTAGCGTAGCTTTCACAAGCCACTGTGTATTAACAGCAATTGATAAGTCAGCGGAACGGCCAAAAAGAGTGCCAACCCCAATAAAGAATCACAACTAGAAACTCATGAAAGGAAGTGACACTACAACAGTAACAATAACGATAAGTATAATGCAAGTGCAAGCATAACACACATGACTATAAACATTAGAAAATGGAAACATTGAGAAAAATACTGGTGTCTGAAACCCAACCATGCCTGAGTAAACGTCCACAAGATTAAAAGGCAAGTGTCAAGACAGGGTCATAACATGCTTTGGGGTGGACTCCTAAGAAGAACTACTCCACAGGCTCAATGACTTGTCCAGGAGCCCGCAGGTTCAACCCCCCACCCTACTCCACCCCCTGTGTTATGCAGAGATAAAAAGGAACCACATACTTCCTCGAATTGGTGCCTCTTACCAACTGCCAAGTAAAAAAGCTGCTCATACCCTGCCAGTTTAAACACATTATCTGCCCATTCAATAATGGAGGGGATTCCATCTGTCTTCCAGCATTGAAGCAATAATCTCTTGGCTTCTGTTATAGCAGCCATAATCCAGGTATGCAGTGGATTATGTTGCATGGGCAGTTGTGTAGTGGGCTCCGGGGACAATTATGGTTTCATATCTCAGGGTGTCTTTGACTACCGTTTGCTCCAATAAAGTTATAATTTGGTCTCACCAAGTCATAAGCTTGGGACAATGCCACAACAGATGGAGAAAGGTGCCTTCTTGCTGATACTGCAGCACCAGCACTCTGGATGTAAGGCCAAGTTCAACCTATCTAAAAATGCTGGAGTGTGGTGCCACAGGTGCAGTGTTTTAAGTGGGATTAGCCTGCTGCCTGTGTCTCTACAAGCCCCACACATGTTGGCCCAGCAGCACTCCCACACCTTCTCAGTAAGGGCATGGCTTATAAGTTTCTCCCACCTTTTATGCAATTGATCTGTAGTGGGAGTATATACATCCAGCAGCCTTCAGTAGATAGCACCAATCCTGGGGGGGGACCAATGAGCTTGCCACACCCTGTGAGCCCCATTACATCATCTCACGTACCACTAGCTGGTAATTTTAGCTGAGAATCTACAAATGTAGACGTAGATGGTGAAGCTACAAGTACTGCCATTGATGAGAAACTGAGAGAGAGAGAGAGAGAGAGAGAGAGATGCCTGCTGTCTAAACTCCGAAAAGGTCTTAAGTACCAAGTAGTAGGGTAAAACAAGTCCCCGATGTGGGCTAAGCCACCTTGTTCCCAATCTTCCCTTGCAAACTGGGTCCCCTCCTTTGCACAACTTAGGATGATGACACAGGGGCTATGAACAAAGGGGCACATTCCATGTCTTGCCCAGTACCTTTTAAAGCTCACTCCATATATGCATGGCATATAATTGAGTGGGGGTATGGTGTGGCTTCCTCACCGAGTCCCATAATATTAGTCCTGGAGATCATCATCCTTCTACTTGTTTCTCCAGATCCACCCATCACACTATACTCCTACTCCCTTCAGCAGGGTGTGATAGCCAAGTATGGTGAAGACCAGTCACCAGATAGTACCCCTTAAACCAGGGTGAATGAATTCCCCCTTGGCCCAAGGAGAAATCAAATGCGAGGCAGCAAGTCTAGTCTTACCTACCTACCTACCTACCTCTTGCAGAAGCTCATCCACAATAGCAGACAACTGTTTCCAAACAGAATCCATGTACCATAAAGCAGATACCAAATCAGATACTGTACTTTGGGGAGAACCATCATCTGCAGTGTCTGCACTTTTTCCCACAAGTTGAAGCAGAGATGTTTCCACCTGTCTGTCCTCCTTGAATTTCTTAACTACAGGGTCCAAGTTTAATGAGGGCCAGTCCTTACAAGTGGGAGAAATCAGGACTCCCAAGTACTTTATGGGCTTCCAGGTCCAACTCAGTCCTGTGCCTTCCAACATACTATAACAGCATTTAAAATTTAGGTGCAGTAATTTTGTCTTTCTCTAATTATTCTTCAAACCAGAAAGGTCAGAGAAATTACTTAACAAGGCTACAAGAGCTGGTATCATAGATGTGGGGTTCTTTACAGTTAGCAATATATTGTCTGCAAAAAAGCATAGGTTTGTAAGACTCTCCTCCACCCTCCACCCCAGTATGTCCCTCTGCTCCCAAAGCTTTTGCACCAGTGGCACAATAGCTAAAACAAACAATGCTGGGGACAAAGGGCACCTTTGACGCATATGCCTGCCTAATCTAAACAGGAAAAAGAACCACCCATTTGTCAAGATTGCCACCTGTGAGTCAGCATAGATAGTTTGGACCCACCTATTGAATGCCTCCCCCAGGCCAAACTGCCTTAGGACTTCTAGGAGATAAGGCCATTTGACCCCATTGAATGCCTTCCCTGTATGCAGTGCTACTGCTGCTACAGCATCCTGGGAGGATGCTGCATCCCATGTCAGGCTGACCAGCCTCATCACTACCTGCCACAAACCCTACCTGGTCCAGGTGAACTAAAAGTGGCAAAACCTTGCTATATCAATTAGCAAAAACATTTGCCAAAAGTTTATATTCCACATTCAAAAGAGAGATGGGGCTATAGCTGTAGAACTGAGGAGGATCCTTTCCTTTCTTCACTAGGATTGAAATAGTTGCTTCATTCATCATTTGTAGCAAAGTGCCCTCTTCCCAGGTTACTTGCAAAGTGGAAGCCAGCAAGGGACTGACCCAAATCACTCACTACTTATAGACTTCCATTGAAAGACCATCAGGTCCCAGGACATTCCCACTCAGCAGGAGACCTATAGCATCTTGGATCTCTTGGGGACTGACAGGACCTTCACGCTTTCTCTGTTAATCTACAGATAACCTGGGTAGAGTGACCAAGGCTAGGAGGTTCTGAATTAATTCTCATGCCCTGCTTTGGCCCTAAACTTGAAGGAATAGAAGCCCAGTTAATAATTCTAAAAGGCAGTGTTTACACCTACAGGATCAAAAAATAAAAATCTGCACCACTTCTAACACCAGGGATTTTAGACTCTGCTGACATCTGCTTCAGAAGGTAAGCAAGGAGGTGTCCTGCCCTCCCCCCCATAAGCTTGCTTCTTAGGGTGCAGCCCAAATTCAGCACGCTGCATGTTTAACGTATTAAAGTGGTATCGAACCACTCACCTACTCAACAGTAGATGGGGTAGAGTCCCCACTTTGTGTTTCTTTTCCAACTCCACCAGGCGATGTTCTGAAGTTTCAATTTTCTTCACCCTTTCCTTCCTCCTGGGAGAAGTAAATGTGATCATTTTACTCCTGAGGAATGCTTTTAAGCCCCCCCACACCCATTTAGTGTCCATTTCCCCAGAGTGGTTATAAGCCCAATAGTCCATGACCTTCTGCCTCAGCCAGAGCTTAAAATTAATGTCTCCCAAAAGGCTAGAATTGAAACACCACCTCTTCGCTTTTGAACCCAGGCCTCCCTAATGGAATGTTAATGTGATAGCAGAATGATCCAATATAAGGATAGGCTCAATGGTGGTACATAGGGTACCCTTAACAATAGCTGAAGAAGCTGGAAACATATTTAGCCTAATACACAGTATGTTACATGATGCTGGGAATAATACATATAGTCCCAACCAGAAGGATGCCCCAGTTGCCAAATATCCATTAAGTCATGGTCCTCTATATGTAGAGCTATGGAGCCAGCGGTATCCAATCTGGTAGTATCACCACTTCTATCACAGAGGCAATCAATTACCTCATTCATATTGCCCCCTAGTACTACTTCATGCACTCCTATGTCTAAAACAGCTTTGGACAATATATGGAAAAATGCAGCCCCATTGACACTGGGACATAAACTGAGCCCAGTAGCATCAGAATGCCATCTAAACACCTATAGGCACCAACAGCATGGGTGATCAGGTGCTGCAACACCCACAAAGTGAAATTGGGCACACACAAAACCTGGCTCCATCCATGTGTGTCCCCCTTTAAAAATACACTCACTCACATCATTGCCTGGCTGCTCCAACCTCCTCCAACTACTTCTCTGGTATCAACCACCAGCCGACCCATAAGCTCTGCTCATGCTTGCTCGCATAATCAGTCTTCCTTCCCTTAGTCACTCTGACTGTGGCAGCAGGCAGGCTTCTCCAGTGCAGATCATTGACACACAGTCATGCATAATACTACACCATGCTATGTCCCTTTCCCCAACTGTTGCACTTGACCTAGGAAAACAGCAAGACAATCATATGCTCCCTAGACCCATGACCTAGAGAGACATGTGATGTTCAGGTCTGGCTGCCTGCAAGTTATGCGCTGCCTCCCAGTCTTGTCTGGAATGGCAGAGTGAGAGTGAATTTGTGCGCACGCAGCACTGGAGTTTTGTCATCATTATCAGTGGTTAGACCCGTCTCTCTCCTGTCAGAGAAAATCAGAAAAGAGAAGCCAAACTGTGTACACAACACAAACAATTTTGAAACTTGTCTTTAGGGAGGAGTAATTAGGTCAGACTTTAAGTCGACTGAGGCAAGGCAGCAGCGCCAGTGGGCAGTGGGAGAGGACTGCTGCCTGAACACAGTGTGTTGTGTGTCTGATATACACAACACCTGCCATCTTAGTCCTCCTGTCCACCCTAAATAAAATATAAATTCTAGTCTTATTGAATTAGTAGGATTATTGGTGACTCTGTCAGGCAGCTCAGCTGCCAGCACTATTTTTGGGCTGGGGCTGGGTCTGTGCTAGCTTTAGTCTAGCAGTTAGAGACAGATCTCAGTCAGCAGCAACAAGTCATAAATGAGGTAGTAAAATAAGCAGACCTGTTTTTTGTTTTTTTTATTCCCACAACTTCCACTTGCTTGCATACTGTGTAATTTGGGCTCATCTGGCGGTGGTCTAGAGTTCAGAGCCATGTCTCCGACAGCAGTATACACAAGCAGTCAGACCTGGGTTTAATTCCCACAACCTCCACTTGTTTGCATACTGTGTGGCACTGAGGCTGAGCAAGTCATTTAACCTCCTTGCAAATTATTATGGTAAAATTTGAAATAATTTTCTAGGTTCTCTACCTAAGTCTCTTCTATGTTCCTTGGCACCTGGAGGCATCAAATAGCCCTCCAGTGCAGTCTTCTATGGTCCTTGATGCCTGGGGGCATCAAACAGCCATCCAGGGGATTCATACACCATATGGGGTGGTGGCATTGTAATCTGAAATCCATATTTGGAGGATACTTGCAGCACCTGGGGGCTCTCTTCTACTGGTCTTCCACCTGGCATCAAAGAACCCCCAAGGGCACCCTTGCATCCTCTGTAGTGGTGTAGAGGTGGTGGTGACATACGCATTCTAAATTTATCAAAATACCCCCAAAAATGCACAACAAAGCATGACAAATCCTATAGCTTCTTGATGCCTAGATGGCTGCAGATCCCTGGACTTTGACAACTGCCCTGAGCACTCACAACATTTTTCAAAATGTATTTTATTTTATTGTATTATTTTTAGGTGCCCAATCCTGGAGGCAACTCTGTAAATGCCCCTTGGCCAGCACTCAGCAACTCTGCTTATCTTTTTTTAAACTGACCAGGAGCCCAATTGACCCCATTACTGCAGAGTATTGCCACTCCCCTCTTCTTGGCTGAATAAGAAGCTGCAAAAACTTGGCCCCCGCACAGAGCCTACTTAACCTCTACATTTCTTGTTTTAAAAGGTGTGTATCTTGGTGGAAGAGAATCTGTCCCCCCCCCAAGTTTCTTTTAAGTGTGCCAAGACATGCTTGTGCTTAACAGGACTATTGAACCCATTGATGTTCTGGGATATAATTTTGTACACCAAAGCATGAATTAGGTTACCCCATAACACACACCAGATGTCCCCTCAAGGTACTGAACACCAGCTAAAAAGCCAACAGGGCTAAAAAAACAGAAACTGAACCTGAAAAGAGAAGCAGCAATATAGTCACCATATCCACATAGACATGCTACAGAAAATAACTATCTGAATGGGAAGAATGTAACCCGTATCTTCATAAAGTGGCACATCTGGGTGCCACTCAGGCTTATTCCAAGGACAATCATTATGCAGTCCACACTCCCCCATGGCCAGTCAAATTTCCTGTACCCACAGTCACATGGGGCTTGTCAGAAGTCCACCCTTTAATAAAGCATACTAAGTCTCGGCTCCCAGGGCTACCCACTAGGAATAAGGCCTATGCAAACATAATTAATCAGAGCAGCCCATCAGAAGTGACTCACAGAGTAGAAGGACAGCGAGTAACCCAGAGAAACAGTTACTAAATCCACAGAGCAAGGTGACAACTGTCCAGCCACAAAGCCAGTGTGCCAATATGCGGGGGGACAGTAGGAGAGCAAATAAACACCCCCTCCTTCAATGGAAACCCTTAAAAGTGACAGACAGTAACTATAATATGAGGACAGGACCCTGCTTGCAGCATTCAGCTGAGCTGCACTTCATCAAAGTGGACCTGACAACAAAATGTTCAGAGGAGAGGAGGATCCCCCCCCCATGCCTGCTATATCAGTGAACAGGATTGAGGCTGGGAAGTAACAAACAACACACAGTCAGAATCAATGTTGGTCCCCCATTTCCCCAACAGTCAGCCAAAAGACCCAAAAGTGAAAAAGAAACAAAAACATGTATAGTTTGTTATAATGCGGATAGCAGAAACCATCCACAGGCAGAGCTACATCACCCAGCAGCAATTAAATGTAGAGCAGAACACTTGCAAAGGGTGTGTCTCACATACACTGGGGAAAGGGGTTTAGCCTGGCTAAAAAGTTGGCTAGACAACAGGACACAAAGGATAGTAGTAAATGGAGTCCACAGTGAAGAAAGGAGGGTTACTAGTGGGGTACCACAGGGTTCAGTACTGGGACCGGTCCTTTTTAATGTATTTATAAGTGACATTGCAGAGGAACTGGAAGGAAAAGTATGTCTCTTTGCAGACGACACAAAGATCTGCAACAGGGTTGATACACAAGATGGAGTGGAAAGGATGAGAAGGGACTTGGCAAGGTTGGAGGAATGGTCAAATGTATGGCAGCTCAGATTCAATGCAAAGAAGTGCAAGGTAATGCACCTGGGAAACAAAAACCCAGGGCAAGAGTACACAATGGGGGGTGAGATATTGACAACAGTAAAAATGGAAAGGGACCTGGGGTAATTATATCAGATGACCTAAAGGTGGGCAAGCAATGTGAGAAGGCAGTAAGGAAGGCTGGGGGGATACTGGGATGCATAGGGAGAGGCAACAATAGTAGAAAACAGGAAGTTGTTATCCCTCTGTACAGACAGTTGATGAGACCCCACCTGGAGTACTGTGTGCAGTTCTGGAGACCCCATCTCTGAAAAGACATAGACAGAGTGGAGGCTGTCCAAAGGAGGGCAACCAAAATGGTGCAGTGTCTGCACCAGAAGACATGCGTAGAAAGACTAAAGGAGCTTAATATGTGTACCCTTGAGGAAAGAAGGGAGAGAGGGGACATGATAGAAACTTTCAAGTACCTCAAGGGAATCAACAAAGTCCAAGAGGGTAGCATCTTTCAGAAAAAGAGATGTGCAAGAACAAGGGGGCACAATTTGAAGATAGGGGGGGGACAGTTCAGAGGTAATGTGAGGAAGTATTTTTTCATGGATAGGGTTGTGGATGCATGGAACAGCCTCCCTGAGGAGGTTGTGGAGTCAAGAACAGTGGGGGAATTCAAGAATGCATGGGACAGACATAAGGCAGTCCTAGTGGGGGGGTAGGAAGAAGTAAGCTGTTGGTTAACTAGGATCTGCAGCTTATCTGTTAGGTAGGAACATGGGCAGACTAGGTGGGCCAAGCGGTCCTTTTCAAATTCTATGTTTCTATGTTTCTAGTAGATGCCCAAGGGAAAAACTGAGGAAGCAGAGCAAAAGGAGAAAGAAGAAAAAAGAAAGAAAATCCCCATCAAAACAACCATGGTGCAGGAGTCAGCAAAAGGGTTGCCAACCCTGTGTAAAAAGGTCCCACTCAACCATTCACCCATAATCCTTTCTCAAGTACTGCTATCCCAAATTTTGCCCCAGCTTCAACCAACAGAGTATGTCCAACCAAAAATCACCTGATAACAACAGAACCAATGTAATGCCCTAAACTAGAAACACTTCATAAATCACTGTCCATGAAACATTATGTTGCCATAAACAACTGCCTATAGGTGACCGGCTGACATGTTGTCCATACCCACAATGGCAAAAGGATTAAAAAGGTATAATTAAGTGTTCCATAGGGCAGGAAGAAGCCTGTTTCAAATCACTGTCTTACTACCCAGTTTCATGGAGGCTGCTGCTGAGTTCATGGTGGAATATTGAGGAAGCAATCTCCTTGATACTGTGGTAACAGATCTCAGCCTCGCTGGTCCCAGATTATGCTGCAGCTTCGGATTCTAATGCTGCTGAACATCCTGGGTGTCACTGCATTCAGGCTGGCCCATAACAGCAAAAATGAAGTGTCTGGCTTCTACTGGACAAGTGAAAAATTCTGTTGATTTCCCTGTAGACAAACGGAGAATGGTAGGTGGGCCAAGAGCGCACATAAGACCTTTTTCTTTGCTATGTCCTAAACTTGGTCAAACATTTTACACTTGTCGAGGACTTGCCTAGCAATGTCCAGCTGTAGAGAAAGCTTGCATCCTGCTACCCAAGCCAGCTGATCTTAGATACTCCCCATAAAGGTCTTAATTTCGAATAGCTCCCTGATAAGAAGACGCAACTCCGATTCCATTATATAGAAGGGTCAGCCATCTTGTGAGCAAGTTTAGTCGGGCTGCCAGGAAAAGTAGACAATTTATACTTCTTTGGTGATTTAGAATCAACATATTCTTCATCATCCATATCTCCAAAATTGTTACCTGCTCCACTGGACAGCAATGCTACAAAGTTGCATGGGTTAGAGGCACAGATTGACACGGTTTAAACTGCCTTGGTCAGAGTCACAGTAGCCAGGCTGCAATCAGGTCAGCTGCATCACATGATCCCCCCCAAAAAATATGTATCTTATTTTCATGCAAGATACCATGTGTGTAGACTATATTTAGAATATATGTTTTTTTATATATTAAATATTTTTTTTGTAAATTCTTACTTTGGTACTGACTATACTTTTGCATAATTAGTTTGCATATTTGAAAGCACAGTTTATCAACCAAAAGCATGCTAATTTCTATTTTTAAAATAGTTTAAAATCAACAACATTAGCTTACAGGTCAGATGGAAAGGTACAGAGTTTAAACAAAGTACATGTAGCAACTGACCCCACCAAAAAAGGAAACAAAAAGGGGTGGTATAAATACTAATCTGAGCCTTTATTAAGTATCAAGTTGAGAGGTAAGTCCTATGTGTAAGCATACATGTATAAACTGTATGCCTGAGTTAAAGGTGCATTACTGAATGATAATTCTGGTATAGATATCAAAAATGGCAGTATGTAGAAGGTGAAAAACATCAGGCTGGTGTGTCGATAACTGCAGCTGTAGTTTATGTTGTTTTTTTTTGTTTGTTTTTTTTACAGAAAATAAGAGTTTCGGTCGCACTTGACCTGGGGCAAGTTTTTTCTGTTGCTATCCAGCACCTGTGAACCGAACTGCATGTATGTAAAATATTTAAATAGTTGCCAACAAGATTAATTCCTAATGTACATTTAAAGACAAGTTACGGCAAAATTATTTCATATTCTTTCTGTCTGGATATTTTAAGGTATTTTACAAAGCATATTTTTGCAACATATTTTAGGTATATGTCAAGTACACAAAAGTGTGTGTGTGTGTGTGTGTGTGTATATATATATATATATATATATATATAGATATAATTTAGGATGTATTAGCAGATACATAAACTATAAATAATGTGTCTATAATAAATATAACATGGGAATTGTATAGTATTATATTAAATATATGTATCAGAAATATTTTGCACTTATATCAGATATTTGAAATTGGCCAGATTTAGATATTTTACATATACTTCAGGCATATGAGAAAAATATATTTTAAACCTGAATTACAAATATATTTGAAGTATATATTAATAAATATATGCATAATGTATTTCTTTTCCATATAGGAGGGTTAAAGGGATACTGTCAATCCATTTTGTATCATACTATTTCAAGATGAAAACCCACATTTTATGCTTGCTTACATTCTGTAAAATTAATTGGGGGTGTTGGTGGTTTAATCTCCCCCTTTCTTAGTACAACAGAAATGTATGGTAGTTGTGTAATTGTACTCAGCCTTGTTTTGTTTCAAATCCTTAGTCTGCTCTTATTGCTCACTTCTTGAACATTATGAACTCCCCAAGCACTGCAGCCACTCATGATGCAGCAGTCTCCTCTGCTCCCATTGCATATTGAGTGTCTAGACTGAGTTGGAGGTATTCTTATGTCCAGGAAAGATGAAGTGGTAGTTGATTAAGGAATGTAAACAAACACACTTTGGTGTGGTAACACCAATATGGTGGGCAGTCTGTTTTTCACATTTAGAAAGGAAAAAAAGAAATAAGAATCAAACTAACAGCCACATCAACACATTCTACAGAATGCAAACAGTCATAAAATCTGTTTTTTAAAATAGGGACAGTAGGAGACCTAAAGGGGTTGACGGTGTCCCTTTAAAAAAAAATGGTGGACTGTTTTGAAGTCTGTTAGTGACTGTGCTGGAACAGTGCCATGAATTGCAACTGCCAGTATTATATTTTAGTCCTGTTCCATCTTACTTCCAGCTTTGCATTGAATTCCCAACTCATTGCCATCCTGAAGAGACAATTTGTTTCAAACTGGCTTCTTAGAATGTTCAGTTTCAAATGTGACTGGATTGCTAATGCAGTGCCTGTAACAAAATGCCTTGCAAAATGGAATGCTCATTTCACTGAGAACTCACTACGGTTCATGAGGTCAGCGCAATCGCAATAAAAAAGATCACAGCTCATTACCACCCAAATGTTAATTTATTCCACAGCAGTCTGTAATGTAGTAGTAGTTCTAATGGTCAGAGTAATAATGTGCAAAGTCAGGAAATTCATGAAATACTTTGTAGTTTCCCAACTTCACAAAGTGCCTACTTTGCCCAGCAAAATCTATGCATAGTGGCACTCCACCGCTTAAATTAGTGGTGAAGTGGCACTTTGTGTGTAGTTTTCACTGAGTGAAGTAGCACATCGCTTGTGAATAACTATGCAAAGTGACATTGTTAATAATGAAAAAATTTAAACATGTATTAGCCCACCACAACTGTACCATCATTATAATGTACCCCATCTCCCCTAGCCCTTAACTGCAGGTTGCACACACCCAGCCAAAATGATTATTACTACTAAAACACCTCTCCCCATGCAATGTCTGCCACTCAGCTAAACAACTGATATGTATTTTCACAATAAGGAAGATTCCCTTCCCCCTGTCAGTGCACCAAAAATTACTCCTACACCCCCCAACTAGACCACTCTGGCCAATGAGAATTCCTTCACCCAACCCCTCTCTAGACCCCACTTCTCTGTTCCTCTAGAGCACCTCAACAAATATGTTTTGCAAGTTCCTGTAAAAGGACAAAATCATCCCCAGTGCAGAAACATCCACTCTTTTTAGTGCCTTTTATTGGAAAAACAAGAGATTTGCAGAATTTTAAGTTTTTGAGCAACACAGAGCTCTTCATCAGAAAATATTTGTATTTTTCTGATGAAGAGCTTTATGTAATTCAAAAGCTTAAAATTCTGCAAATGTTTTGGTTCGTCAATTAAATGGTGTCTGCCCTGGTCAGATAGGATCCCATATTTAACTCCTTTTGCTGCTTTGCTCTGGACTGTAATCCCCACACCCACCATTGCTGCCTGTACTCCTTCCTCTTCTTCTTCTTCTTAGGGTCAGACACATCACCTATCAGGCTTCCTTTATCTCTACTGGCTTGCCCCCCCCACCTTGCTTCCTTCCACTCTTCCCCCTAACACTTCTAACCCCCTACACAACTCTGACTATGACTCCCTCACACTCCCCTCCAGAAGATCCACTGCTGGTCAAGCTGCTGTCTCCTTCTGAGTCCCCAAACTATGGGGTTCTCTCCTTCTTACCATTTGCTCCGTCTTCCAGAGGGAATATGTAGGTCTTCTGGAATGCACGTTTAACACTGCATGGAGGAAGGGATGTAGACGTGTTGTGTACTGGACCACAAATCTTGGCCCTTAATGGCTAAAACTACACCAGGAAGGAATCGGGTTGTGTAGCTCATAGCTCCTGCCTGAACCAATTGATTGTCTGCTAAGGGCAAACTTAAGTGCTAAATACAAACAGTCAAAAAAGTCAAAAGAAAGAAGAAATGTTAAAAGCTTTATATCTGGCTTCAAATTATAGTCTGCATAGTCTTTGAATGGCACTTTCTTCCCTTGAACCTCTCTGCTGTGAGTCAGTGAATGAAGGCAAGTATTAAAGTGCATTTTTGATAGCAAAGGTAGCTGTGGTTCAGCTGAAGCTGGTAATACAGAAAAAAAGCTGTGGGATTAGTTTGCACCCATTTGAGTAGTGATTATTTGGCTTTCATTTTGGCCAGCTTTAAAATGTCAAGCTCATATCATCCTGCCCCTTGCTGTTTTAGGAACAAACTATTAGATACATCAGTGAAAGGTACCCAAGGCATTTTTGCTATGAAGAGGTTTAGTTTTTACAGTCACTGGCCAGGTTTTCCTTAAACTGCTATTTTGAAAAAGTGATCAAAGGACACTATAAAAATTCTTTGTTTACAGTGTTTAAGTCTTCATTTTAAAAATTCATTTGAAGTATTTTCTTACAGTGATCTGGCATTTCAACCCTTTTTACAAGCAGATTTTTCAGCTGATAAATCAGAATACAGTCCACACCTATATGTGCACTGCCCTACGTGTTAACTAAATAAGTTATTGGCATAGTTAAGGTCCTTAATTCCTCACATATTGGTGTGATTTTATTGTGGACAGTGACAGAGGAAACAATAGACATGTTTTAGGTACAGTAGGTCAGCAGTACCAATGAATGTCTTTTAATAACTAGGAATCCATTTAGAGGCCGTGGACACAGAATGTGTAACTTGCAACTATAAAACTCAAAAATTTACTTCAGCAGATTTGGTTCAGCTGGCAACAGTCACAGACATATTTTGATTACTTATTCCTGCCTGTTAGTGGCTTAAGACCAAAGGTTTATTTTACTGTCCATTATAAAACAGGTTGGGAAAATACTGTGCTATGATTGATTGGTAGAATGTGATCACATCGCTGTGGGTTATTCCACCAGAATAGCACAGGTTAGAAAATGTTTAGCTATCTGAGCCTCATTATATGATTCTAAAAGTAAAAATCAGGTGAGCCATTTTATAATCACAATAAGGCACTCCATGGTGTTCATAAATGTCAGAAAAAGGCACTTCTTGAGTATGCAAGGCACTTGGCATCACTTCATGCCTTACTTTTGAAGGAATGCTGTTATCCCACAATAATGCATACTCTGCCATGCCTTATTTCTTAACTATGGCTTGCCCATGACATCATATATATATATATATATATATATATATATATATATAGAGCAAAAAAACTTTGTTGCTGCATCAGTTATGGTTAACCCAACAAAAGTAGGGAAATGTGGCATTAGGATTTCCAACCCTAACACCCCATTCCCCAACCTGCACAGACCCACAGGCGGTGGGGTCTGTCTTGGGGCCATCAACCCTAATGCTGACCCCATTCCATTAGAAAATAAGGTGACATGGGTACAGCATAGGAGAATGGGGTGAGCGTTAGGGTTGACAGCCTGTGTCTATGCAGGGTGGGGAATGGGTGTTGGGGTTGGAAACCCCAATGCTACATTACTCTGTTGATTTAACAACTGTCGTTAACTAAGATTTTTACAATTATTCCTTACTTTTGAGATAGTATAATCATATTCTTATTTGCCTATGGGGTGCAGGGGCCTGCACTCCCATCCTCCACAGATGCATTTATATGTACAGCTGTGGAAGCACAGGGCCCTCTGGCCCCTGTGCTTCCAGTTATAGGACAATAGTGACCAAACTGTCACCATAGCCATGCTACTACCCTACGTCATGTGCCTGATGCAGAAAATTGTTCAATCCATGCCAAAACATAACTCCAGGCAAGCGCAGTGCCATCCTGTACCACAGGTGCAAAAACACATTTTGGCCAGGATTTGTAAAATGATAGCTGTAACATACATGAAGTGGTATAATAAGAAGGCTATGTTGAAAATCAGGGCTCAAAATTTTTACAGTTCCCAAAGTTACAAGCATGCATAGTGAAATTGCAACAAATAGTCATAACTGTGCCATTTTTAATAATTTTGACCCATATGTTCAGCATAGCCTTCTTATGACCTCACTGCAAGTACCCAGTACAGAAAATTTCCAAATCCTGGCCAAAACATAATTCTGCACAACTGAAATACCTGTCTGTGCCACAAGTGTGAAAACACATGTTGGCAAGGATTTCAAAAATGACAGCTGTCAAATACATGAGGTGGGGCAATAAGAAGGCCATGTTAAAAATACGGGGTGAAAATATTGAAAATGTCCAAAGTTACGAGTG
Organism: Neoceratodus forsteri; assembly: GCA_016271365.2. NCBI lineage: Eukaryota > Metazoa > Chordata > Ceratodontiformes > Ceratodontidae > Neoceratodus > Neoceratodus forsteri. Next base: position 1,333,592,298 of record CM057458.1, read on the forward strand.
TAGTGAAATTGCATCGAATGGTCATAACACAGTAACGTTTTGAAATTTTGACCCCTAATTTTCAACATAGCTTTCTTATGACCCCACCTCCTGAACAATATGACAGTTGTTATACAAATCCCACCAGAAAGGTGATTTTGTCAACCAACTGTAAAATCACCTTTCCAACGGGAGTTGCATAATGACAGTTATATTGTTCATGAGGAGGGGTCCCCAAAAGGCCATGTTGAAAATGTTGGGTCAGAATCTCAAAGAACAGCTGAGTTATGCATAAAAGTTGAAACCCCCATTTAAATACAGTGAAGCGCATTTACCTTAGTTTCTTATATTGCAGTCACCGATTCCAGCATCAAGACGTGTCTTTGATTGGGAGAGTGGCTCTCAAACCTGGGACCTCTTCAGGTGAGTGATGGTGTGTGGGGGTGTCAAAGGGGGCTGTGGGGAGGTGGATGCACAGTGTATGGTTGGGTGGGGGATGTGGGAGTGATCATTGATGGACAGTTCTTTTACAAGTTTTTAAAAAAAGTAATGGAGGAACTTTTTTTATTTCACAGGTTAAATGACATAGAAGGGTGTCAAGAAGTCTTTGACCACCAATAAGAAAAAAAAGTGGGTATTGGAGGGTGGGGGGGTACCACTAGACATCAGGGATAAGGGAATGGAGCTCGGCAGAAAAACATATTATTTAGAGCATAAAATAAAAAAATATATATATATATATATAAGCATACAGGGTGAAGGGGTGCCACTAGACCACTAGTCACCAGGGATTTTTCTGGGGAGAGGTGGTTCAAACGAGAACCCATAACAAAAAAAGCAATAAAACATCTGTTTTTTGCCAGTGGGAATCCTTTTCTGGCAATGCTTTGCTATGTTGGCTGGAAAGGATTCCGTCTGGTGAAAAAGGATCTGTTTTAATGACCAGATGGCTGTTTGTCAAGACCAGATGGCCCCAAATCATTTTTTTCTTGACCAGATCGCCATCCCAAGAATCCTTTTTCACCACAGAAATTCCTTTTTCTTCATAGCAAAAAAGGAAATCGGCTGGCAAAAAGGAAAGAACTTAATTCTTTTCTGTGACCATGTGGCTCTGTTTGTACCAACCAGATGGCCATCAATCTTTTCATGACCAGATGGCCATCCTGTGATTCTTTTTTCACCAACTTGATTTCCTTTTTCACCATGATGAAAAGGACTGATGAAAAAGGAAGTTAGGGAGTTGTGAAAAAGGAATTCATTATTTAAAAAAAAAATTTGAAGGGCATAGCAAACATCAAACAATACACAGAACAGCTAATCAACCCCTGATGAGCAAGATGCATGGTTTGATGTCTGCAAAAGACATCCGAGGGCACAGTTATGACAGTTTGTTTGGGCCAAAAATTAAAAACAAGATGTCAGCTCACAAAAAAGGATTTTTTTCTGGCAAACAAGGATTGGCCCCTTAAGAAAAAGGTTCCTTGTTCATCAGAGCAAAATCCTGTTTCATTCAGAATCTATCCTGGAAAGTAAGCATCAATTGAAAATAATGGGAGCTTAAAAATGCAATAACTTTGGAATGTGCTAATATTTTTCACCAAATAAATGTGGTGCAGTTCTGTGGCCTGAGCTCTTTCTACCATAAAACATAAGACCAAAATTCAGCACCATCTGTGCGGAGGGTGATGAGAAAAAAATGGCAAAAAGTGGCAAATTTTAAGGTTTTTACACTATTGGAATGTCAGAGTCCACACATCCGACTGGAACAAAACTTAGCATGTAAAGAGATATACCTGACGGGACAGCACATTTCAAATTTGGTACAAATTCATTGAATGGTTGAAAAGTTATTAAAGTGCAAAATTTGAGGTTTAACATTCAAGTGCCTGCTCAGCCCTAAATATAGTGGTGCTACCGCGCCACTATGATACATATGGGTGCAGTCGCACCCCTATGATTAGAGATTGAGTAGGCACTTCAATGTTAAACCTCAAATTTTGATGTTATCTTGCAACATCAACAGATTGCACAACGTTTTTAATACATGGCCTCATGGAGATCTCCTGATATACCAAGTTGCGCTTTTGGTCAGAGATATGGTTTTTGTGCAGCAAAGTGCCAAAAAATGCACTTTTCACCAGTTTTGTGAGTGTTTTGCCCATGGTGCTGCACGGCCACCATGTGGTCTAGTGGTACAAATCTTGGGAATTAGAAATAGCTTGGGTCAAGGAATATGCCAGCATTTGTTTGGTGAAAAAATATCAATCCGTTCAAAAGTTATTACAATTTGAAGTTCCCATTATAGCCTATGGGGAAATTTATATGTATATTTCGCAATAGAAGAATGGCAATCTGGCTATCTCGTCATCCCTTCATGGCTGAAGATTTTGCATGCTCACAGTGGAAAAATCTTCCACTGCGAGAAATTTTTCGTTTGCGAGAACCGCCATCTTGTTTTCAGTTTTCTGACTGAAAAAATGTTGTTGATTTCTCCATGGGTGACTTTTGGGGCAAATGAGGCCTAGGTTTTGCTCAGGGGGACACCCTCTTTTGAGCCAGGCCTTTGGTTTGCTTTGGATTTGTCAAAAAATGGAGTTTTAAAATTTTAAATTCTTCATTCATTACTCACTAACGATCTTCATTCGCGAACCTGCAAATTCTTTGGTCGTGAGACAGTTTTTAGTTGTGAGCTTCCTCCTCGAGGGGATGACCAGATAGCCAGATTTTCATGACCAGATGTCCATGGGGAAGACCAGATGACCCTAGGACAACCAGATAGCTCAAATTGGATGACCAGATGTCCACTACTTAGCGGAAGAATTTTCGCAGCCAAAAATTTGCTGTCTCATGACTGAAACATTTTAAAGCTTTAAAACTTTACAATTGCATATTTTTTTATTTTATTTTGTATTTAGTTTTTGTTGACTGGGTAAGTGCACTAGACAAATCCTGCCTCTTTTCAGGCACGATCTGGGGAAGGGGGATGCAGATGAATGCCAACTGACCTTGAACCAGATTAAGCCGTTTGGTGGTATTTTTAGTGAATGAGGGAAATTTGGCCAGGACACCGGGGAAATTCCCCATCTCTGTCAGCAGGAGGCTTTGCCGTCTGCTGCAGAGTCAGTCTTTGCCTGCTTACTCATGGAGAAGGACATGGAGGGTGTAGTGCGCTTGCTGCACTGCCTGTATGGATGCTGCTTCACGGTGGTGACTCCTGATATGGATTCTGATTCACGGATTACTGAAGTGCCTGCTGGGCCTGTTCTAGACCAGGCTGCTGTTTCTGCAATGGAGGAATTTACTTTGGAACCTGCCTTACCATCTGCAACAGACGTTACCAGTACGGATGTTGTTTCTATACCTTTTCAAGCTGTGGTTTCGGTAGATCGTTCTTCGACGAGTGTATTGCCTTCCCCTACACCCCTGAGTGCACTGGAAGGTGCTGTGGACTCTAGCGGGAGATGTCCAGTTACGCTGACATCCCAGAATACTCCCACATTAGGTGTGGCAACGGGACTCTCTGATGCTGCTTTCGTTCCTGCACGGGTGATTTTCCAAACTGACCCGATGAAGCAGGATGGTGTTTCAACGTTTTCTTTTACAGCTCCTCAGCGCATCGTTAAATGGTCAGCATCGCATACTGTTTGGGCTGACTCGGTTCCAGATGATATGGAGCAGTGGTCGGTGGAGCGTTCTCTCAGGGCAGTGGGATGGGTGCATTCTCCTGCTTCTCAGCAGTGGACCTCAGGGTTTGCCCCGATACGGATCCCAGGCATACACATCGCTACGAAGCCCCCTCTGTCTTCTCCAACACCTTCACAGACTGTGCAGTGCTCTTTGGGTGAGGTATCGGATTTACATTTAGACACTGACTTGGAATTTACCCCAATCCTAAACTTGCCTTTCCACTGCTCTCTGTACTTTCATCTCAGGACCATGTGGGTTCTGTTTCTTCATCCCCTGCTCCGTCTGGTGATTATCATTCAGAACCCCCCCCACCTCCTATAGCTTCCCCCACCCAGTCTTCAGGGGGTGATAATGCAAACTCCTCAGGGGGTAACACTGCTGGCTCCTCCAAAACTTACGCTTCCTTTTTCAAGAAAAAGGTGTTACCAGCTAAGAGACACAATGCTGTTACGTATTGTGTATAAGAGCCGGATGTGTTTCAGATAGAATATGTGGGAGCGCTGCTTGACCATAGTTTGCATTTTCTAGCTACTGAATTGTATGCTCTCATCCATGTTTCTGGTGAACGTTCTTTTGATGTTAGCTTTAAACTGCAGGCTGGTTTAGAAGCTTTTTGGAACAGGTATGGGTCAGTAAAGTGTATTCCGCTGTGGGCTCCATTTGAGGTTATTCCTCTTACTAAACCTGCTCAGAAATCTGTCACAGTTCTTTTTCGTAATGAGGGTGTCTGTGTGACCGACTTGCTTTTTTGGCTCAAGCAACGATGTACTGTTTTGGGGGCCCCTGAAGCCATTTTTGATAGTGAAGACATTTGGACGGGAGGTTGGAGGTGTAGGGTTCTTCTTCAGGAAATAAATGGTTCTTCACAACATCTACCAAATTCTTTTTTTCGGGGGGGGGGTGACCGTGGTGTTTTATTTTACCCAGGCCAACCTAAATCTTGTTATAAATGTGGTGCTCCGGGACACCTTAGTAGTGTCTGTGATAAGATTTGTTGCTCCTTGTGTGGGAAGCTGGGTCATATGTCCATGCATTGTTCTGAAGTGGCCAGTTGTAATTTATGTGGTCTTCCAGGTCATACCTATGGTGAATGTACACAGGCTGCTTCTTCCAAATCTGGTTCTGGGGATTTGGAGGAGCAGCGATTACTGATTGCACTTGCTCAACAGATGCATGTACGGTCAGGGGACCCCCCCTTGTCATCAGATTCCCAACCTTCTGCTACCCTGTCAATGTTGCCTCCTCCTCCTGAATTTTGCTCTTAACCCCTTCCTGTAGTTCAAGAGACTCAGGTCATTTCTATGTTGATAGACTCTACTGAACCCCCTTCCCTACCTTTGGTCCTCCCACAGCGGGAACCGGGGACTTTACTTATCCCTTCCTCTCCTGATATGCCGCCCCCACCTCCTCCTAAGGACTTGGTCACTGATCCTGAACTTCAGGTAACACGCCGCAGGAGTTGGAGACAACCAGCCCCCAAGGTTCACAAGATTTCGGAAACCCAAACTTCTAACCGATTTCAACCTCTGCTTTTGGAATCTGATTCTCTGGATAAGAGCTCTGAAGTCTCTTCAGAGGGTTCTCAATGTGCGGATCCCTGTTCTGATTCTGAATCCAGTGGTTAGGTGAGCAGGTGGCAGACTCCTCAAAAGGGAGGCCTGCCCCTAAAGGGAAGAAGAAAAGAGCTTCTGGTGCTGGTAAATCTAAATTGTTTAAACCCCCTTGATTTCTTTGAATGTGCCTTTCTGCCCAGTTAACTTTCTTGACGATTAATGCCAATAGCATTAAAAATCCGCAGAAACGTAGTGGTGTCTTTTCTCATTTACTGTCTTCCCATGTGGATGTTATTTTTTTGCAGGACACAAGACTACACACACTGCCCTTGAGGTTCGCCATGCTAGAAGCGGCTGGTATAAGGGTCCTTCTTACTGGTCTTTTGGTTTGGATGCATGTATTGGGGTGGGATTTTATTTCTACCTGTTCGACATATATATTTGATAGATTTGGTGCGGGAGGGGTTCTTTTGTTGGATGTTAAGATTCATAACACTTATTTTCATCTTATTAATATTTATACTACAAATGAAAGCTGACAGGGTGGATATTTTCTTCAGCTTGGCCTTTTCTTTCTGCACAAACTGTGCTTTGGGGCGAGTGACTTTAACTGCGGTCTTACGCTTCAGGATCGTGGCAGTGGTACCTCTACCAAAAAGATTTTTTGCAATATGTCAGCTTTACAGTCTACAGTCCAGTTGGCTCACCTTAAAGATGTTTATAAATCCTTTCATTCTAAGGGGATGCCTATGTTCCAGAGGGGTACTCATGCTACCCATATTGATTTTTTCTTTCTCTGTAAACGGGTTCCTGTACTTGCCGCACAGGTAGAAGCTGTGGCCTTTTCTGATCATAACACCTTTCAGTGGTAGTTGGTACTCAGGACCCACCTCATGGCCCAGGCCTTTGGAAGTTTAATACATTATTACTCTCTGGGGTTCCTGACCCAACAAATTTTATATTTAATAGATGGAAAAGACTTTTGTTTCAGTTGTTTGATACTCCCTTTCTTTGGTGGGATAGCTTGAAGTCTGATTTACGGACTCTTTTATTATGTGAGAGCAAACATGTCTCAGACTTAGAAAGGTGAAATATCAGACCCTCAGACAGCAACTACAGCAAGTGTTGAGTTTGGCATGTACCACTAAACATGATTATGGGATCAAATTCGACTTCTAAACAACAAATGCAGGACTTTCATGAGAAGAAAATGGCATCTTTAAATATGCAACAGCGGTTTGGGACACAGGGGTCTTTGGCAGAGATCTGCCCTTTTCTTAGTTGCTCTTACCGAATTCAGCGTAAAACCATGTCTGCTGTCTGGGATTCTGATATGTCAACTGTTACGAAACAATCTGATATAATGTCAGTGGTGTCTAGGCATTTGGAACAGCAGTTTGATACACAGCTTACTGATACTGCTGCCTTTCCCACTGGTTCCCTTTTGAACGTTCCTGTCCTCTCAGGGTCTGTTGTTGCTGCCCTTACCTCGGACATTTCCCCTACGGAGGTTTTGGAGGCAGTGGCTGCATTACCAAGACGGAAGGTGCCAGGGTTGGATGGACTTCCATTAGAGTTGTATGCATTACTTGTGCCCTATATTTCCCAAGAATTGGCCCAGGTCTATAATTTTATGTTACAAAAGGGCACTTTTCCTATTCATACAACTATGGGTGTGGTAACCCTGTTGTATAAGAAAGGGGCTAGGAAGACTTAGAAAATTGGAGGTCGATCTGCTTGTTGAATGTTGATTTTAAAATTCTGATGAAGATATTGTAACCCTTCGCTTATCTGTGGCTGGTCGGTGTTATTTCCGTCACCAGTCTTGTGCTGTTCCGGGTAGGGTAATAACGGACCAATTGATTGTACTGAGGGAAGTGTTTGAAGCCAGTTCATTTGCTTCTACCACTGGATTGGTGGTGTCTTTGGACCAAAGGAAAGCTTTTGATTCAGTGGAATTTGAGTTTTTATGGCTGACTCTTCGCAGATATGGTCTTCCTAAAACTTTTCTTGTATGGTTACAGGCTATTTACGTTGTGTCTTTATTAGACCTCTGGTGAATGGGTTTTTGGGGCCAATGGTCCCAGTTCTATGGGGGTGTTTGACAGGGGTGTCCCTTAAGCCCTTTGTTATTTGGTTTTGTATAGACCCTTTACTCCGGTTGTTAAATGATGTTCGTTTTTTTACTCCGGTTCTGCTTTCTGGACTTCATGCCCCTTGGACTGCTGCTGCTTATGCAGATGATATTTGTCTACTCCTGAAATCGGTGGCTGAATTGCATAGAGCTCTTGAGTTTTGTTCTGTTTATGGTACTGCTTCTGGTATAAGCCTGAATAAAGGTAAATGTGTCCTTAAATGTTTAGGGTTGGACTTTTCTGCCACACATCTGGCTGGTATACCAGTGACAATGGGTCCCATCTCTATTTTAGGGATTGCCTTCGATACTGGTAGACAAGATCTTGTTAACTGGGATTTGAAGATTGCACAAGGGAAGGCGTGGGTAGAGGGTTGGAACAAGTATACTATGGGCAAACGTAAATGGGTATATTTGGTCAAGACTTATTTGTTGCCTTTATTTGTATATGTAAGTATGATTTTTCCCCTGCCTAAAGAACGTGACGCCACTCTTTCTGGTTTATTTTTCCAAGCCATCTGGTGCAGTAGACTGAACCCTATTAAACGTAACATATTGTATCTTCGGGTGGCTGATGGTGGATTGCATATGATAAATCCAATCCTGTTTTTGTTTATTCAATTCTTGTATGCTAATCGTCATCCCATTTGTAGTGGGTGGCTTACTGGTTGGTCGGCTTTGTTTAAATGTCGGATTCGAGCTTGGTATGAAGGTTGGGTTTCGGATTCCCTGAAAATTTTTAAATCAGTTCCCTTTTCCTCTGCTTATTATAGATTTATTTTTGTGCACCTTAAAAGTTGGGGTATTACTTTTCACCTTATTTTGCATTATTCAAAGAAATTGCTATACTCTAAGGTGCAGGATAAACATTTTAAGGAGTCTGTTACTCTTCCTTTATGCCCCCCCATCTTTGACATCTGATGTTATGCGACTGTTTCGTAACACCCGAGTGCCTTGCAAATTTCAAGATGTTCTGTGGCTTTGTTGCCATGAAAAATTGAATGTTAAATCTAATCAAAAACATAAAGCTATGAACGAAAGATTTTGTAGTAGGCCTCAGTGTGTGGCACAATCTGAGACTATGTTTCATTTATTTTTTATATGTTCTTTTATTCATTCTTTTTGGTCTTATGTGGCTCTGTGTTGGAATATGTTACCTTTTCTGAAGATTTCTTATAAAACGTTGATTTACGGGACTTATGGCAGGGAATGGTCTTCTTGGGACTCCAGTACCTTAACTGTGTTATTTGCTATTCTCAAATGGTATATTTGGAATGCTCGTTGTTTGTTCACATTACAACAAAAATTATTGTTTTATGATGATATCGTGGGGAATGTTTGCAAGGAAATGCGCTGCTTGTATCATAAGGAAAAAAGCTTACCAAACTGCACTGTATATTCGAAATGTGTGGCGCAATCTTCCTTGGATAACTGATTCGGATGTTCCAGATACCTAAAGTCGTGATTTTGTAATTTTCCTTTTCTTCTCTGTTTGATTTTGTATGTAATTCTTGTTGTGATGCTCTACAATACTTAATAAAAACAAAATTCCCCTACTCTTTTCAATAAGTGCCATGGGATCTTTAACATCCACCTGAACTACCACCAATCCAGGCAGATGGGACCTCAGTTTAACGTCTCATCCGAAAGACGACACCTCAGAAGTGCAGCACCCCTCTCATGCTGCACTACAGTGTCAGTGCTGGGATATTAACCCAAGTGCCAGGTGTGGGAACTGAACCCACAGCCCTCTGATCTCCCGGTCTCAGAGGTGAGTGTGCTACCTACTGAGCCACTGACACTGCATATCTCAATAACGGTTTGGTCTTTTTACTTGAAATTTGCAGGGTGTTGAGAGGATTTCCTTGAGATGTGAGTTATACTGTTTAGGTGTTGGGGAATTAATTGACAGCATAGATATTCAATGACATAGTTGATGTTTTCCCCATAGGATTACATTGCTGTCTGTGTCACGACTTTCTGTGCCGTTATCTTGAAAATGAAGTGAGATACAGACTTTTCACTACTGGTGGCTTAGATCAGCTTTAGATGATCTATGGTGCTGGCACAAGATTTTAAACTGCACAGTAAGCCTGCAGTGGAATTTTTTAGTAGGTTGTATAGTTCATGAGATATTGTTATACTTGTGTTCCAGGGGTTCGTTGCTGTATAGGGATGCTGTATAGCTATACCAGATATTGTTGTGCAGTAATGGGCAACATGGTGAGAGTGCAGTGCCCACCAATAGGCCTTAGCAACCTGGTGGGAAGCTCCACCAATACATATTTTACAACTTATATCACTTTTCAAAAGTGAGGAAATTCTATGCAAAAACTGCGTTAATGCATCAGTTAGGGTTGAGCGACAAAAGTCAGGAAAGTCAACGTTAGGGGTGACACCCCACACTCTAATCCTCCGCAGACTGACAGACACGGGGTGTGGCATGGGGTCATGAGGCTAACTGTCACCCAATTCCTTTTACTGTACCATTTAAACCTGATTACACATGGAATGGGGTGACAGTTGGGTCTCACAACCCCATGCCACACTCCAGCATCTGTCAGTCTGTCAGTCTGTGGAGGATGGGAGTGTCAGGGGTGCTCACTCCTAACATTGAATTTCCTGACTTTTGCGCTTCAACTCTAACTGATGCATTAATGCAGTTTTTTGCATAGAATTTCCTTACTTTTTGGAAAAGTGCAATATAAGTAGTAAAAAACAAGTATTGGTGGGAGCTTCCCACCAGGTTGCCAAGGCCTATTGCTGGGCACTGCACTCCCACCATGTTGCCCATTACTGCACAACAATATACATCATAGCCTTCTTATGACCCCACCTCAGGAGCAAAGTCAGGAAAAATTGTTAAAATTCACAGAAAAGGTGAGTTCACCAAGCGACTGCTAAATCGCCTTTTGGGTGGGAGTTGCATAATGATGGTTACATTGGTTATGAGGTGGGGTCCCCAAAGGCTATGTTGAAAATTTGGGGTCAAAATGTCAAAAAATGACTGAGATGTGCATTAAAGTTGAAATCCCCATTGAAATACATTGACCCACATTTACCTTTGTTTCTCATATTGCAGTCGCAAGGTCTGGCAGCAAGATGTGTCTTTGATCAGGAGAGTGAATCTTGAATTTGGGACCTGTCCAGATGAGTAAGGGTGTGTTGGGGTGTACTGAGGTGGTGGGGGGTGTTGAGTGGGAGGTTTGAGCGGGGGGCCGATTGACAAAGGGCCTTTTTTTTTGTTTCAGAAAAAAAAAATCAAGGGTCAGTTTTCTTCTTTTCAGGGAAGGGCAGTCATGGTGGTGGAGGGGTAGGAGGGTGCCACTAGACACCAGGGAGAAAAAGTTACTAGTGGAGTCCCCCAAGGCTCTCTCCTGGGTCTTGTTTTATTCAACATCTTTGTCAGTAATATGACAAGTAACATGGATGCCTTATCGGCAGTATTCCCTAGTGACAAAATTGCTAAAGTAGTGAGTATAGAGGTAGACAGCTTTTTATTACTGTGCATAGGGATTAGTATAATGTAAACAAATGGGTTAATGAGAAATCCATGATCTTTAAACCAGATAAATGTGTTATAATGCACCCTGGCAAAAAGAAAAAGTGCTGCAGAAATTTTTTGGGGGTGAAAAACAACTAAGAGAGTAATTATTGAAAAGATCTAGGGATTCCAGTCCTGATAACCTGTAATCCACCGCCCACTGTGGAATGATCACTAAACGTCAACATGGGAATGGTGATCGGACATTGCGGGAGAGGAGAGAGAGAACACTGGAAAGGTAAAACAAATACAAAAATACAAGGACTGTGATTGGGAGAAAGAGGGAGGGGGAAGGACCACTGGCCTACTAGGGAAACTTTTGTTAGCCACGGGAGGGCATTCAGACATCTGGGGAAGGGAGAGGGAACACTGGACTAAATAAAAAAAAAATTAAAATACATGGATGGCAGTCGGAGAATGGGAGAGGGGGAATGACCTCTGGACTACCAGGGACAAGCACTTTACTATTAAAAACATGGCGCTTATGGCCAGAAGGATTTTGCTATTTGAGTTCACCAAGTTTTGTCTAAATTACAGTAGAATGAACATAATCCTTGTGAACTGAGAAGGACTCGTAAATGACAATAAGAGTTCACTCTCCATACTTGACAGTTTTTTTTTTCTTTTTTTGGTTTTGGCGTAGAGCATTGGGCTGATTTGCAAAGTAATCAACAAAGGCAACTTAAAACAACAAACCAGCAATAAAGTTTGTTGCTGTTTTACTGATTTGTCATTCTCGTACCTGATCCATTCCACAGCCAAAAGGATCAGCAGATTATTTTGTCTTTCTATATGCAGGTCACACCAAACTCAGACCACGTTAACCCAGCAGCAGGAATAAGCAGTTATCTAAAACATCAGAAGATTAAGGTTTTCAAAGAGGCATCTACAGTACATTATACAATGGCAAGGAAATTTCCTGAATTCTGATTGCTCAGTGTGTGCCTCAGACAGTGATGATATTGCAGTATAACATCACTGTCATTGATTAGCATTAGTTTTGCTTGCTGTCCAGCTTGACCACCACCTTTTTTTCCCCTCTTCTGTTTCACTAAAAATCTACTAAAAACATTTTTTAAATGTTTTTTTTTTTATTTTGTATAACAATGAGCCATTTTAATAATAAAATAAGGCACTCCAGGGTGTGTGTTATCGTGTAATAACATCACTGCTGGGGTGGTGGAAGCACTCGGCTTCACCTCATGCTTCAACCCACCCCAGGAGTGACATTATTACATGATAACACACACCCTGTCGTGCCTTATTGCATAAGTATTAACCTTAAAAAAGGCCACTTATATGCTGGAGAAAAAATAACTAGATAAAAGACAGCAGTGCGGCAATCTGTTCGAACAGTAACATTTGAACTATTATGAGTGTAAATGGTTATTTACTATTCAAACAGTAAAGTTTGATCAGTAAATAACAAATCGAATGGCAATTACTTAGCGAGTTATGGGGGACGTGATTTCCAGTGAAAAAAAACACATAATTGGCATGGAGACATACAAATGTTTAGACAGACATGGCACTAATCATATCACTGAGACCTAAATACAGATGTTGTGCTGTCCTTAGCATGCGGTAGTTGTGTACAACACTATTTTGTAAATTGTTAGAAAAACAAGATGGCCAACAGTACAAACAGTATTTTCTCTGAGCATGACCAGTAAATTAACAGTTCGAACAGTAAATTTACAGTTCAAACAGTTTTCATTTACCTGCCTATCTTGCGTCTATCACAAAAATCATTATAATTCAAAAATGGTAATATATTTTTACACCAAACCATCCAAGGGCACACCCTTGGCACACACCTCATCATCCATAAAAATTACAGAATAATTTTTCATTCCATATGGGCTGTAGATGATGGCAAAAAATCCCATGTTAACCTATGAGAAAACAATTATTTTTTTCTATTGTGCACCACTTTATATCTCAAAAATCATACAAGATGCCATCACAAAATTTTCCAGATCATGCAACACTGGCAGAATAAGTGCACATGCCACATTTTGGTGTATTTCGTAAAAAAATGCCAAAGTTATTAAAGGTGCAAACATTGAGATTTAACATTGAAGTGCTGTACGAACACTAACTATAGGACTGTGACTGTGCCCCTATAATATATACAATCACAAAGTAGGACAAACATAATACATTGTGTTTATACATGCATGAATCTAGTAGATGGTGTTTCAGGTGTATCTAATATAGTTGTACTTATGAGGTCATGTCTGATAAGATGGTAAGCAGTGTGATGCAGACAATGTAGTCTTAAGACTAAAGCACTGAAATGTGAAAGAAGAGCATCTCAGGTTTGAAATCCACCAGAGCCACTGTCTCACTATGTGACCTTGAGTGAGTCCCTTTTTTAAACTTTATTTTTATTCACAGAGATACAACATAAATCATTACAGATAATAACAGGTGATAATTATACATTCTAATGTAAATTCACTTGAATTATTTCACTTAACTAAACTTATTTATTTATTTATTTGAGTTATGGTGACCAGAAAAGTCCACTGAGACAATACAGTCTCTTTGTCAGGGTCGACCCAGGGTCTTGGTAAATAGCAGAAAGGCAATTGAAAGAATACAGTGGTACAAATACAATGGCAGATATAGAAGATACAGCATATACAATGGCAAACATTGAGATTCAACAAAAACAATGGCAAATATAGAGATACAGCATATAGGTATTTACAGAAATGAGACAAATAAGGAATAAGTACTAAACTAACAAAGTTTCAAGGTATATACAATAGGGACTTAAAGCAACAGCTACAAGTAAGGGGAAGAGGGAGGAGGGGTGAGGGAGGGAAAATGTAGCAGTGAGGAAACTACAAAAACCCATATGTTTTATGGGGATTTAAAAAAAGCAATAAATCAAGACCATACTGTATACAACAGCTCAAAGGTAAACAATTCAATTTTAACATAAATAAGAACAGCTCAACGCTTAACCATCCTAACAAAGGGAAATTCAAGTATACCTACATATTGGTCCATCTACAATATAAGCCAACCATAGATAGAATAGCATGATATGAAATAATTCATTCTGGCCAGATACACCTCTTGCCAAAGAGCTTAAGAAGAAAAACTTAAAAGCCAAGGCATGGCTGGGAATCAAGAAGGTTGTCTAGGGATCATAGGGTTACAGTCAGATCAGCTTCCTCTTCTTCAAAGTCTGATTCTAATTCAGTAGGGAGCTGGATGTTAGATTTAAAAAAATGCTCTGGGTCTATTGGTGTCCGCAAAGAAAGTATCCTTACCCTGAAAAGTCCCTTTGCAGCACAAACTCATGCTTCCTTAAATTACAACATAATTATTAAAAATCTTCTCCTGTGCTGTGTCTGCAGAGAAAAGTCTGTATAGATATGAAGATGTGCTCCAACAAAAGTTTTTTCTTCTGTCTGGCAAGCTGAAGAATTGTATTTCTTTTAGGAAACATACTGAATGAAATATTCACATACCTTGCACCTCCAACTTGGCCAGATAGCTCTGTTGTTGACTCCGTATATCCAGATGCTTTTTTTCTTGATTTTGACTGGAAAACTGAGTCTATCTTAACTGAGACTCTAAAGAAAAATGGCAGTTAGGGCAGTTTCAATTTCTGTTTTAAGATCAGTGTTTGGGGTAGAAGCTGGACAACCAATAAGTCACAATTCTTCACAAGCAGCTTTCTCAAATATTCTACCATGGCAGACTGCACTAGCTGTTCATGTAAAGCTGAATTGGCTGACCCTTCTTTGTCCACTCAGTGCTTTGTTCTTCAGGTCACTGGCCATAACTGCCTTCTCGAGCACTTCCATTCTCATCTCCATTGCAGCTTATCTTTAAAATCTCCCCCAATTTTGTTTCCACTCTTTGAGATGACTGATGAATTTTTGTCTGTAACTCTCCCAGAAGAGTCTGAATAGGTAATAAATACATATTAGCCTAAACTGCCATTTGGGTGAGCTGCAGCTGGAGAGCTTCTTACTCTGATCTGTCTGAGGAGGTTTGCAGACTCCTGGATCAGCACCTCTCCCCCAATGATTTTAGGGGAAACAAATTTTAACATTAATTTGAATTAGAGTCACCATTAAACTCAGAATACAGTTCACAAAATTCTTATGCCTCCTTTGTGATGTTTTGGCCAGAAAAATAAATGTTTCAATTGACTTTTAAGTCACTGTCTGCGGTGCTATTCCCACGTGCATCCAAACAGTTCAATGGTCAGTAGCATCCTCCCTTGAGTGAGTCTCTTGACTTCACTGTGCATCAGTCCTCCCAGTTCTATAAGTGAGAGGATCTCGCAGTTAGAATGGTGCATTCTCATGTTTTTTTGGGTGCCAGAACTGTGAAGTGACAATGCACTTGTGAAGGAACTCTAGTAACCATAAGAGACACAAGAACTATACATAATAATGGAATTTTGTTGAAGATTTCTGTTTTTGAAAAGTGGAAATTGGTTTAAAAATTATAATGTTTTATTTTAGAAAATTAGAGCAACCCCTTCCTATGTGGGAAATGAACTATGCCAACTGAACTTAGACCTTCCAAATTATAGAACTATTAGCATGAGGCACACATGGTGCATATCAGTCAGGCTATCCTGGGAAAATAAATAATACCAAAAACAAACAAAAAAATGTCCTTCTTTCTCCTGTTGGGTGCTTGCCCCAGTAGAAGCTGAAAATCCCACGGTATGTGTTCTCCAGAGTATCAAATATCACCTGAGGTCTGCTTAACAATGCCTCTCTTAATATTTCAGGTCCTAATGTAAGTATTTTTGGGGTTTGCGTTGGTCACCAATCTGTCCGTCTACTAACAGTATGTGTCTCATCACTTGGCAAAGCACTTTGGAGCATTCCATGTATGAAAAGTGATTTAGAAAACCACATTTCAATTAGGCTGAGTTCATAAATATATACATAGATGCAGCTTTAAGATGGAAAGAAACCCATTGGTCAGTCGAGTGCCTTGCTCCCACCAGCTTAGTGTGAATGTCACCTTTTTCTTCAAAGTACCTATTGAGTCTGAGCTTGACAGCCCTCACTTCATCAGTTGATACCACCTGCTCTGAACAGTCTATTCCCAATTTCAGCAACTTGTTCCATGAAGTAGTTCTTGACTTTTCCTTTAAACCTTTCCTTTGTAAATGCCATCATAGGTCCCTGTGTTTTCTCATCCTTTTGCATTCTGAAGAGCTGCATTTAGCCTGATGGTGTATCCTTCTGAGATACTTATATACCATGATCACCCCGAATCTTCCTTTTTCCCTTATCATTCACTTTGCATTAGGGAATACATCACCCCAACCCTTTCAGGAGTTTTCTACCAAAATATATTTTTCCTGCTAGTCATGTAAGATAAGTCTCAATCTGAGTATCTGTGAAAGTAACCACAGCCTTGCACAACTCTGCTACAGAAGTCTGTGTAACTAAGAAAACATTGTTTAGTGATTCATTTATATGAGCCCCTGCCCCCACAGGGCAGTCATTAAGTGTGGGACCAAGGCTAAATCTTCCAGTGACTAGGCTCTCACTATGGAAGACCTGGATTCAAATCTGACTCTGGACACAAATTGGATGAGCAGGATATTCTCAGCTGGGATTCCAGTCCTTAGCCACTCATGTCATAGTGCAATGTGCCAAAATGTGGCAGGACTGGCTGCACTGGCTCCAGAAGGCACCACACTATGGACGGCATAGAGTGACTTATTGATATCATAACTGCCACACAGTCACCATTTGCTCCACACAAACTGAATTTTTTTCTCCCTCATTTCTGTAGTTCGCATGGAACTTACCATATGGGAAGCCTCAATTTGTATGAAGCAAAGTAGTTAACACATTAATGAGAATGGGGAAAGGGACAAAGTCCATGGGACAGCAGAATGGGAACAGAGAGAAGGTGGGATGCCACCAGCTGCCAGGGTTGTCATTAATGGGAACAGGGGGAAGGAGGGAGGGGGCGTAGTTTCAATTGTGCACCATGTAGACCGGATGAGTACTTACAACACAGGTGTGGCTTGATACTGCACATACATTAGATGGTAAGTATATGGTAAGGTGGTGGTGGCATGGTGCAGGTTAAATAGAGCCATTCACATTTTCTGAACCAGTATTACAGTTTAGCTCTTCAGCACTACAGTGTTTGAGCCTCATAAACTGCTCAGCCTGCCTACACACTAAACCAGGTCAGGTGGTTTGTACAAATGCCCTTAGAGTGCTTTGTACTCCACAACAGTAAGGGCTTTGGTTTCTGCAGCACACACAGGGAATATAGTATTTGTAACCTTTTACCACTGCCAGGGCTTTAGTGCTGAGTTTCCAATGTACTATTCTTGTAGCCTCATGCAGAGTAGTGCAAGCACACTGCCTTTTGCACAGCAGTTAGCATGACTTTCCAACATGCTGCCCATACCGTAGATCCCCAAGTGCTCTTTTTGCCTGACTGAGTTTAGAAATAGGGTGCTCTGATTGAGTGGAGTCACACATTTCAGGCTGGCTACACAGTATCTTTTGAGTGGAATGTAGATGACTTAACCTCAATAGTAATTTCTAAGATAGCTGCCAGTACACCACCTTAAACAAATTCTAACAGCAGCACAAAATATTTCTGAACTTATAGCTATAGTCAAGTTGGTCAATAAAGCCTCAGTGTGTACTAGTCAAATGTGTCAATAAAGCCTCAGTGTGTACTAGGCAAATGTGTCAATAAAGCCTCAGTGTGCTGTACACAGTGCTCATGGTTTCCATTGGGAAGACTGTAAGGAAGTTTCTAAAGTAAACCTGGGCCCAATTAAAAACAGAAATGTGTGTTTATTGGACCCTCGGCAGCAGACATTGACCAGATGAGCTGGCAGTTTCTAGATCATTTATTTATTTATTTGATTACCGGGTAAGGTACACAATGATCCCAAAGACTATTTTCAGGCACGACCAGGGCCATTTTAGATGGCATATCTAACATAGCAATATCTAGAAAGTTAACAGCATGCAGTTTCTACAATCACAGTTGAGAGAGAATCATAAGTGGAGAAACGTAGTAAAATACAAAAGTAAGAAAAAGAAAGATACATTAACAATTCTCAACTGCTAGGGACTTTAAAACTTGTTTCTAGTCAAAACATCTAGTAATATAAGTGCATTAAGAAAAGCAGGTCATAATTCCAGTTTTTCAATCTAACTATCATTAAAAATATGGTCTTATACACTTTGCATCTCTTGAGATGCTCTCAAGTATGGCAACTAGAAGCTTGTTTATTCAGTACCAGGGGACTGTGTTTTTCATCGTGTAATCCTATTAGATTTTTTATCTTTTTAAACAGCCTTGTTCAATGGAGCGTAAATGAAAGAAGCTGTTTTCAAAACTGTATATTCTAACATGGTAATGCAAATAGGATGATAATTTATTTTTTTCTTGCCTTTGACTGTTGCCTTGGTCCCTATCTGAATTCCATGCACTTCAGGAAGCTTTGATGTCAATATAGGGTAAAGGAAAGGAATAAAAACATCAAATCCTATAATCAGTTCTGAAAATTTATTTCACTTGCTTAGTTTATGAACAATTTGTCCTATTTTTTGACTTTTCTGCTGGTTTTCCAGAAAAGGATTATAGTATATGGTCGCCCCTTGTGTGTAGATTTTCCTCCTAACTTCAAAGCAGTTGAACCACAGCTCAGAGGTCATAGAATGCTGCTGTACCCATCTGTGGTACAGTAACATTTCTAATTAGAATGGAAACCCATGACACCTGCCACTTCATTTTGATTTTCCCCACCGATACAAAACCCACACCCTACCCTAACAAACAATCCTGTTGTTTCATTATTTAAAAAAAAATAAAAACCTATCCAGGTAGGTTTTCAACAGCAGAGGCAGGGTGGCTTTCTGTTTTAAAAAAAATAAATAAAATAAAATGAAACCAAAGAGTACTTGGAAAGAAAAAAGTAGAATTTGTTTTAATTTACATAATTTACAAAATAATATGGGGTTGATCATGCATAACAAGGCTATGTTTCCATCTCAGGGTTGTGATAATATCAGGGACCTCTTAAACCTCATTCCAGTTGTAAGCATGTTCTTCTATTGAAATGTTGCCTATTTCTGCCAAACATATATGACTTTTCTCTACTCATTTATATGTATATATGTAATCTATATGTAAATATCCATGTACCTCCTCATGTAATTAAAACCAGTCCCCCTGTCCCCGGATCGCACCTGGAAATGAGCCTTGGCTCAGTGTGCCTTTTCTGGTTATCAAATGTTTAAATAAATAAGAAAAAAATTCCAGAGGCCCCTATGCTATTTTGCCATTTTGGTGTTAGTCTGCCACTAGGACCTTTACCTTCTCTTTAGGTCTGCCATGCTGAACTCTCACTGTATCAGCAGATGCCATCTTGCTGGACCCGGTGAGTAACTTCAGACAATTGTAGAAAATAAAAGTAAAAACAATATCTTTATCACAGGAGCTTCAGCACACCATGAGGCTATGCCTCTGACAGAGAGATTTCCCAGAGCACCTGGAATAATAAAGCACTGCCACGTAGTGCAACAATTTTGATTTTGCTGCCGAAACACAAGAATTTATTAGGGGTCAGAGGGCAGTGCTGTTTGTATTTTCTGCCCTCCCCCTGCACTGGACTTTGACTTTTGGGGCATTGTGGCCATAGAAGACCTGCTCCTGCAACCGACCAATGCAGTGAGCCATAGCCTGCTGCTGGAGTAGTTCACCCTCCACTTTCTAGGTAATCTGAGCAGAAGAAAGGCACCAGATTTAAATCCCAAGGCAGCCTTTAAAAGTCTCTGTTCACTGCCGAAAGCTTTGATTTTGCCACTGGAGCATAAGAATTCATCAGGGGTCGGAGGGCAGTGCTCTTTGTATTTTCTGCCAATCACTACACCAGTCTTTGACTTTTCAGGGCATTCTGGCCACAGGAGACCCACTTCTGCAACTGAATTAAGCAGTGATCCACAGCCTGCCATTGGAGGAGGTTTTGCCTCCTCCCACCCCCTACCCATACAGTTATTGAAGGGACAAAAATTGGAGTGACAGTTGAGCTGGACTATGTGGGAGTGGATTTCTGAGTGTTGCTGTAAGTAGATGGGAATGTGGGCTAAAGGATTTTAAACTGATTGTTTCATGGATTTTTTCTGCCATCATGTGCTTAAAGTGGCTTTGTGCTGAGCAGATAAAATACTTACTGCATAATCCATTAAGTTATGCTTTTGATGTTTCATGGGAATTGGACCACGGTATGCAATTGGGTAGGCCAAATTCCTATTTTTTTTTTTTTTGAGATTATTTATCCTCCTGTGCCACCTTTCTGCCCCTGGTAGACTTTGCATCCATTGTCGGGGATCTGGCCGGCGTCCGTCTTGACCGGGACCACTGGCACCCTGAAATCCCTGTGGCTTTTCCCCCACAGTGGGGTGGCATGGAGCCCCCCAACTCCCCTCCCTCACAGATCCAGTTCGGGTGCCAGCTCCCGATGAACACTCATGGATGGCCTTCAAGCCGCATGAGAGGTGCCACATTTTCCCTTGTTCGCTCGCCCCCCCCCCTTGCTGGAGCCATGATGCGTAATAATGCTGGCAGGGGCAGAGACACATGCATCCACACATCTCTCCCCCAAGCATCTGCTCAGACTCCTCCCAGTGCTGTCACCCCATGCCCTGATCCCCAGCCTCTGCCAGGGGGCAATTGGGCATCAGGAAGTGAACCCCCCCTCCCCAGAGAAGGAGAGCAGTCCAACGGATGCTCTATACTTCTCCTCCCTGCCAACCCTCAGCAACCCATGCTCATTCCTGAACAAGGGGTCACTGGCGTAGCACAAGGTAAAGCATCCAGCGCCTCAGCTCTTAGCGCCACCGGGCCGGCCCTAAATTGCTATTTTTAATGTCCATGTTGATAGTGCCTTATGGTTAGGAGCCTGTGATCCATGCAGTACTTAAGAAGGATATCTGAACATGCTCTTTTTGTGCGTGTGTGTGTGTGTGTGTGTAATTTCTGTATGCTCCCCCAAGCTCCCTGCCGACCACTCCTCCTGGCGGCTTAGTGCCCGGCCACCAGTCCCTATCACTATCCCACTGCCCTCATTATTGCCATGGCCTGGTTGACCTAATGTATCCCTTTGCCAGGGGGACACCTCCAGGGGCTGGGAAAACGGGAGAGGAGATGTGCCCAAAGGCTTCCTTCTACGTCGGACATACAGAGAGGTTTCAATATGAACACTTCTGGGTTTCATGGTGAATGGGGAATGGCTGCCATCATCCAATTGGCTGAGCAGCTCTGTTTTCCCACTTTTCTCCCCAACCACCCCCGCTCCCATGAATTGGTCCAACTGCAGTGGCATCCTGTTGCGGGAGGCTCAGTGACATGTCGAGGCTTCATGCTACCATGAACACCAGCCACATGCCACCACCAGGAGCTGCCTAACAAGCAATCCAGGACTTTCCCACCCCCCCAAGAGGGAAGAGCACATAGGATGCTCATAACTTCTTCCCTCCATTCCTGATGTCCAGGCTCAGGGCTTGAACCCGAGATGAACACCCCACGCTCGCTGCCATGGGGCCAGCCCACATTCATTTTTTTTAAACTGGAAGCTAAGTACAAGGTAGAGTGTGCATTACTTTAGGAACATATTGGCCAGTGCTCACAGTTTTTCTCATAACTTTCAGAAGTCAGCTAAGGTGGTTGTGGCTAAGTAATTTCATGCAGCATTATAACCTATGAAATTGCTCCTTACGGGTAGTTTCAACTGTCTTAGCTTGGGTAGCATTATTCTATCTGCTTGTGCTACAGTATCTCTGTCTGCTGATTGTATATGAGTATATATTTACTGGTTACTCTTGTTTATCAACTGCTGGCAGTAGCTGGCAAACTCTATTATTCACACATGTGAATAATGAATCGTGAATAACGAAGTTTGCCCAAGCAACTTCCTAAAATGTTGCGTCAACCTATCCGATGCCAGGTAAGCAGCTCCATGACTGCCTTCCCTCATGATGTCAACTTGCTCCTGCCACACCTGGAAATTGCCAAAACCGCAAACTGCTTCTCGTCAAGCACCACAGACAAAAATGACTAAAAAGTACTTTAAATAAATCTTAGAAAATAAAGTAAAAAATGGCAACCTCTTCCCGCTTTACACCGGGTACTGAATTAGAATGTCTGCAGTTCATTGAAGAACAAGAAAACAAAAATACATTGAAAAAAACTAAAAGTGACATCCAGCTGTTCACAAAGTTTCTCACAGAGGCTGGTGAGTCAGCAGAATTCCTCACTATGCTAATTATTCCATGCAACATAGAAAACTGCAATACTCAGAGAACCAGTAAATATAAAAAATAAAACATGGAAAGTGTTGAAAATTCAGATTGTATGCACACTCCTTTGTGTGTGATGCCCAAATAAACCCTTCGGGGTTTATGGGGCATCACACATCTCGATGTGCATAACATAGAACTAATATAGGTGGTGTGTGTGCGAGATTTTACACACCTGAGTTGTCGGGATGCTACATAAACCCTGGAGGCGAAGCCCAAGGCTTATAAAAGCATCCCACACGAGGGTGTGTGTAAATCAAGTTTGCTACTAATAATTCCTTGCTGCTTTATTTTTTACAATTGCTGGTGTGCGCTTTTTCACCTCAGTAATTATAAAAAATAAAATAAGATTACTGTTCAGGAAGCTGCGGAGCAGTCTGGATTCTATGTGGTCTGCGGTCTTCGTAGTTACAGTAATACACTTGTTGGGGGAAAAGAACGTGGATATTTTCTTTAAAATGTATAGAAACGTTGATTTTACCACTGAGTGGCAGCTGCAGCGTCTTTCCCGGCTTCATAAGGCAGGGACAGTCTGTGCCATTCACTCGGCTGCGATCACATGCTGACGAGAAACACGGCGCTAGTTTTACTTTTATTTTGTTTCCTTGGTTCATTGAAGAAAGAGTTCATTTAAAAAAATAAATAAATAAGTAAATTACCACCGAATAAGAGGGACCCGAAAGTGTGCTTCAGGATTGCTGCACGGAATGTGAAGATCAGAGACTGGGGACTGCGCATGGCTGCTCTGAGGGAAACCTTGAGCGTGTTTGCCATTATAACCAGCCCAGCTGGTTATAACGGCAAATTATAACCAGGTTTCCCTATGGGAAAAAGCGCTACCCAGTAATTATATCCTCATTAACCGTACTTTCCCATGCATTTTTCTATATATCATTATAAGATTGCAGCCCTAGCTGACCTAGACTCACTGCAATTAGATCA
Source organism: Neoceratodus forsteri (assembly GCA_016271365.2). Classification (NCBI taxonomy): domain Eukaryota; kingdom Metazoa; phylum Chordata; order Ceratodontiformes; family Ceratodontidae; genus Neoceratodus; species Neoceratodus forsteri. The sequence goes on from CM057458.1 coordinate 1,333,615,473, forward strand.
TTCTAAAATTGTTTCCAGCAGTTTGATTATGTTCTGGAAAATACATTGCTTGCCAGTTGTTGTGAGGGGTTTGTTATTTGCAATGCTGACATTTCCCGACCACCTTACTCTAACATCTTGGCTGCTTTGACAGTCAAAGCACTCATGATATCACCCCTTTTGTTTTCTTGAATATATTAGTGGGAGCAGTCAAGCCTCCAAACTGTTATTGTTATCTGAGACTTCTCAAAATTACTTATACAACACAATACCTTACTGAATTCTCCTTTTATGCTCCACAGAAATGTTTCATGCTAAAATTTTTCACGGAAGTCTGGCAACATCTCCTACTTATTTCCTTATCTGGTGATACAGAATGAAAACCTGGTCCCCTTTTTGCTATAAAGCCCATGTGCTCTCCGGAATGGTTCTCCACTAAAGGTCTGAAAATTACCCACATGAATGTACGCAGTCTCTCGGCCAACTTTGCAGAGGGGGAGGCTTGGGCATATCACTACTCCCTTGACATCTAAGGGTTAACAGAGACCTGGCTAAAACCTATCTTCCCTGATACCCTATGGGCACTAAAGGGCTATATGCTCCTTAGGGCCAACCATCATACCTCAAAGAGTGGATGGGGCTACTCTGTATGTTAAGCAAGTTCTCTTCATCCCTGCCCAACCAGTTATGACCCTCATTGCCTGTGAAGCCCTCCAAGATGTACTTGTCCTTGGAAATACCAAAAAATTAAACATAATATGTGTTTATAATCCTCCCAAGAGTGGTTTAAACAGGCTTAAGGAAATCATACACTACTTGGTATCCCTGAAGAGGAATAATAATGAATTCCAACTCCTGGGTGATTTCAATCTAGACTGGCTTGGGAACAACTCTGGTACGTTTTCTGAGGTATTAGAAAAGCTGCACCTATTGCAGCTGGTCTCCTGTCCAACTAGAATAACAGCAAGTAACAAATAGTCACCAGTCCCTCATAGATTGGATCCTTACAAACAGAAAAGAGCGGGTCCTAAATGTAGGGACACTTCCAGACTATCAGTGACCACTCGCCAGTTTTCTGCACCTGGAAGGCATGTACCCAGAAGCCCCCACCCAAAGAAACTCAAGTCAGGGATTTCTTCAAACTGGATACAGGGGCCCTAAATGCAGATTTCCTCCAAATAGACTGCTCCCCACTATATCAGACATCAGATTTAAGAGAAGGCTTTCAACTTTTTCTCATCCACTCTCTTGGCTCTTCAAGATAAACATGCCCCTCTCAAAAAGCATAGAATTAGAGGTTCAGTGATTAGATGGATACATAGCGACCTACGGTTCCATGTCATAACAGCAACTGCCAAAACACGATCACTATTAGAGTGAGTGTACATTGTCAAAAAGCAAAACGGCGTTGTACACTCCCAGTGAGGAGCACAACACCACAGGCAAATAGCATCAAGTATATTTATAGCCCCCACACCTCCCCTTACTTTCGATTGTCAACTCCAGGGGGGTGCATGATGACGGAGAGGGGGAGACACTCATAAAAAAATAAAAACCTCTCATCAAACACATATAAAGTATACCCCTCCCTAGCCCTGAACCCTTAACCTACCACACTGTAGTCAGCCACTCACACCACCACACCACACGGCCAGCTCAGCAACACTATGCCACACTACCTCCCACATACTTTCTTCCTTATCCCTCCCCTTCTTGTCAATATCTTATATTGTCACTCTTCTTCCCTTACTACCCTATATCCTCACTCTTCTTCCCTCACTACCCTGTCAGGGTAGCTCACATAATGGGCTCTAAAACTGAGTCGCTCATATCTGAGTCGCCCAATTTCAGTTGCCCATATCACAGGATACCATGTCCTACTTGCATCCAAGAAATTGAGGGATAAAACCTGATCTGATCTAAACTCACAGTCTCTTTCTGACTTGGGAAGATTACGAGCATCTGTGTAAAGAGTGTAAAAAAGGAATATAAGCTGCAAAAATGTCCTATTGCAAACAGTTTCTCCAGGCATCCTTTACTTATTCTCATAGACTTTGGAGCCATATAAAGACTTTCATGGGGCAGGGCCCAAGTCAGACCATATCTGATATGACACTGGATGGCATAAATTGTAACAATAAAAGCACAGCTGCAAATGCCTTAAACTCCCATTTCTCTGATTTCTCCAAGTACACAAAGTTGACTGGTCTGGGACCTGACCAAAGTCCTGAAGAGATGAAATCTGACACACACCCCCATAACCTATAGCCTGTTGCTATAACTGATGTACTTTGACTCCTGAGGACCATGCCTGTTTATGGGTCTGCTGGCTGTGATGGATTACTGCCTCAGTTCCTCAAAACAGCCTCTCCGCACTTGACTGTGCCAGTTATAAGACTGTACTCATGCTCCCTTTACTGTATACAGGATATGTGCTCCCTGTCAGTCCATATGACAGCCAACTGAGGTGGTGAGAGGAGGGATGTGCCAGTCACCATATAGAATCTGTATGGCACCTGTGAGAGTGGTTGGGCAGCAGAGTGATTTTCTTGTTGCTGGTGGTGTTGGGGGGGGGGGGCACTAGACACAAGAAGACCATGGGTCACACACACCTTTCATGGATTATGCACTTTGGCACAATTGTTCTTCTCTCTATATAGGTAGGACCATCTGTCCCCTAAAAAAGAGAATACAGGAACACATCTGCTCTATCCACAGTGGACATTGTAATACTCCTGTTAAAATTCATTGGTGCAAACATCACGATTCTCAAAGGTCTTTTCAATTTACAGACATCAATCACATTAAAACACATCTAAGGGGAGTTAACTGACTGACTCAGGACTTTGCTACTCCATTCTGTAGTCCCTGGTGTCTAGTGGCACCACCTACCCTCCAGTCACCCACAGCCATATCAGGCAATCTTTCCCAAGTAAGTAAGTAATATTTTATTTGTTAGGCAGCCAATCCCGGAGGCTCTGGGCACTGTACAAAAGAACATTTTAACAGGGTTGCAAAATGAACACATTATATTGACATTCAACTGCAGATAAAATTATTTCAAAAAATGTGTATAAATTAAAAAGCATTTTCAGGAAGGACTAGGCTAAAAAGGTGAGTCTTTAGGCCCCTCCTAAATGCCTCCACCGTTGGGGCCTTCCTCAAAGGTCTTGGCAGCGAGTTCCAGAGGACCAAGCCAGCCACTCTGCATGAATGATCACCTGAAGTTTTCAGCCTGGTCCTCGGAACTGCCAGGAGGCCCTTGGTGGAGGAACGAAGGCAGTGGGCCAGAATGGCAGAAATAAGGAGGTCTGACAGGTAGCCAGGGCCCAATCCATATAGGGCCTTATAGGTGAGCAAGCCCACCTTGAAGAGAATCCTCCACCTGACTGGCAGCCAGTGCAGACCCTGCAGGACCTAGGTCACATGACAGTATCTTGACAGCCCTATCAGCAGCCTGGCTACTGCTTTCTGCACTAGCTGCAGCCAGTGGAGGTTTCCTCCAATGACCCTGAGGTACAGAGCATTGCAGTAGTCGAGTCTCGATGTTACAAAGGCATGCACCAGTGATGGTAAGTCTTTGGGTGAAATTAGGGGTTTAATCTGGGTGATGTTCCTCAGATGGTAAATGCCACTTTTGACAACAGCTGACACCTGAGCTTCAAATGGTCAGCTTGTCATTGAGGACAATGCCCAGATTTCTCACCCTAGAGCATGCCATTGATGGGGTTGGCCCCAGGACCAAACCTGTCGCCATCCCAGAGGTATCCCCATCACGTCCGTGACCTGGCTCAATCACTAGTACCTCCATCTTACCTGGGTTAAGTCTCAGCCAGTTAGAGTTCATCCAATCCTGGATTTCGGCTAGGCATTTATTCAGCACTTCAATGGTACCATTTGTCCCTGGTACAAAAGACATGTACAGCTGGGTATCATCTGCATAACAGTGAAAACCTAGACTGTACTGTCTAATGAGCCTCCCCAGGGCCAGTATGTATACCACAAACAGCATCGGTGACAGGATCAAACCTTGAGGAACTCCACAAGTCAGGGGCATCAGGGAGGAGGATAAATTCCCCATGACTACCCTCTGCTTCCTGCCAGAAAGAAAGGGCTCAAACCAGTGAATGACAGTGCTGGTGAGTCCACAATACTCTCTAAGGTGCTCCAACAACATGATGTGGTCCATGGTATCAAATGCTGATGATAGATCAAGGAGAATGAGAATCGACCGCTCCCCTTGATCTCTTGCTAGAGGAGGTCATTATGCACCCACACTAGTACCGTCTCTGTGCTGTGCCTTGACGTAAACCAGACTGGAATGGCTCATAGATGTCAGAAGTCTCCAGGTGTTCCTCAAGCTGCAGAGCTACTATCTTCTCAACAACCCTCCCTAAAAATGGAAGGTTGGAGATTGGTCTGTAATTCTCCAGCACATCAGGGTCAAGAGATGTTTTTTTAGAAGGGGCCTTAGTAGTGACTTCTTCAAGGCATCAGGGAAATCTCCTCTGAAAGTGAACACCTGGCTGTCCTGGTTAACACTAGACTGGTAGCCTCGACACAGCCCACTAGGAGATGTGTTGGGCTAGGATCCAGTTCACAAGTGGGCCACAGCTTCGAAATCACCTTGAGAACTCGGCCACCTCCACTGACCGAAACTCCAACCTGACAGCAGGATAGTCCCTGCTTCTCCCAGACTCCACCCTGTGGGACTGATCTAGACCCGCTGGCTAGATCCCATCCCAAACAGAGGCTACTCTGTCAGAGAAGAACAGAGCAAACTCTTCGCAAAGTGCTACTGAAAAGGCTCTTTTCAGCTGTAGACAGACAGGATTCTGGTCCCAGTCCCTTCCCCCCTACCTGGCCTCTTCCTCTCACCACAGCCTCCACCAGCCTACTCTTTCAGAAGCATGGACCACAGGCTCCTCCATGTCCCTTTCATGCGTGCAACCAAAGGCCAAGCCGCCCTCAAATACCATATCCCCAAGCTCTGGAACGCCTTGCCTGCCAATATTAGACACTCAACTAACCCCCATCACCTCAACCTCCTCCTCAGCACACACCTCTCCACCAGCTGTTCTTGTTTTAGCTAGTTCCCGTTCTGTATCTACCCCCATGGTCCTCTACTTAACTACCATTGCGTGGCCTCAGACAGTATCCTGTGTAAATGTATCCAAGTGTATTTCCTCTCCTCCTTTGTACCCTACCTGCCTATTGTCTGTAATGTCCAGGCCTGCAGCCATATGAGATGTAAACTATTGTAAACTGTGTTGTACTACTTATTAGGACTTGTCCCTCAGGACGCATCTGGAATTGAGCAACCCCTGCTCAGTATGCCCTCTTGGTTAAACTCTTAAATAAATAAATAAATAAATAGGATGAAAAAGCCTGTCCATAGTCTGAAAGAGCTGAGCTGGTCTGTTCTTCCCTGCAGCAATCTCCCTGGACAGGAACTCTGCCTTCTTACGGTCGAGTGCCCTTTGATAATCAACATAGTGATTCCTCAAAGTCAATCGATCCTCCTCTAACTGAGTCCTACGCCAACAACGTTCCAACCTCTGATCTATGGTCTTCATCACTTTGAGAGCCCATCAAACCATGGTGGTCTTAAGTGAGAGGACCTGAGTTGTATACAGAATGGTGCAATGGCATCGAGTGCCATGGAGACAGCTCTATTGTAGGTTGTTGGTCTGCCACTAGGACCCTTACCTTCCCTTCAGGTCTGCCACGCACATCTCTTTCTGTACTGGCAGATACTGTCTTGTTGGACCTGGTGAATTTCTTTAGATGGATGCAGAAATTATATGTAGAAAAATGTCTTTATTCATCACAGGAGTTTTAACACACCATGAGGCTATGCCTCTGACTGAGGGGTTTCCCGGAGTCCCTGGAATAATAAGACACTGCCAGACAGTGCAGCAGTCTGTAACAATGACCAAATGTTCTGAGTGCTGTTTAAGGGGTGGCAGCAGACATTAAGCCCGATGCTTAATTGTACTTCACAATATCATCAGCAGCCCTTGATGGAAACAATGCCTTGGTGTGGAGGGTTACCCAGGCATTGTTCTCTATATAGCCTAATACTTGGGACCTGATTTTAAGTCATAATTTTTTATGCCAGGAAATGTGGCACAAAGGGTATATCACAGTGCCAATAAAAAAGTTGCTATACATAGAACCTTATATCCGCACCAGGTGGTAGAGATTCCAGGTATATATACTAAAGTGTAAATTAGGGCCTGCAGCATTTACTATGCACAAATGTGGTTTGTGAACAGCATCACCAAAGGCATGTATATACATGGTACTTTGTCGAGCACATATATGTATGTGTAGTCCATCACTGTACACATCTCCCTGCAACTGACTTGTACCTCAGGCCAGCTTTTGGGACTCTCCAAGTTGTCCATCTTTCCTTCTCTCAACACCTCCTTGGTGATCCAGTGATCCCAAAACCCCTCTGCAAAAGTTACAAGTCTGTGGCAGTACAGTACCTCAGCGGTACCTGACTCACTAGCCCTATTCCCATGTGGTCAGTAACAACTGTGGTCATATGACAATCGTGATTCCACCCAACATCTGTGCACACCTATGCAGTACTCCGTTGCACCCCAACTGCTGTTTTTTTAGGTGGTACTGGGGGCTATTGCATGTGGCTTTCAAATGGAATTTCAGCATTTTAATGTAACAAAAAACAGTATTGTATAAATTTTGTAAGCTTTTTAAATTGTATCCACATAGATAAGAGATATGACTTTTTTCTGTAAAGGTTAGTGTGTTTTTCTTCTCTTCCCTGTCCTGTCACTGAGAGGCAATTACAGGATATCAGGAGAGACACAGGAAGGCATGGCAGATTACTGGGAGCAGACAGCTTGAGGCCCTCTCATACAGTGTGTAATGACCTCAAAGATATTGCTGCATGATCGGCTACAGTACAGTACAAACCATTCTCTTTCAGAGACTTCTAGGTCTGACACTGTCCTTGTAGACGCATAGTGGGGATATTGTTCAGTTAGGAAATCTTTTCTGCTATTTCTTTTGAATGCCATAGAAGAGGAAAGTGATAGAGGAGGAGTAAATAATCTGGGAATATGCCACCCAAAATAGAACCTTTTTTGTATGGTAAGGGAGTAAAATGAAGAGGAGGAAAAGGTCTGGAGTTAATTCATTGTGGAGCAGTGGCTCATGGTGTGAGGGGGAACCATGGAACCCATTACACCGATGGCTGCATCACTTCTGGATGGGCTCCTTTTGTCTGCAAAGCTCTGATTTTTTTAATACCATGGAAGAAACAGACTCCATTCTTGAGCCAGGGTACATTCAAAATCACGAAATCAAAAAAGGGCAATAAAGAATTCACACAACCTGCTCAGTGCACTGGAAGGTAACCAAGCAGCACAACAGTACAAGACAAATGGCTGTCACTCAAGGAGAGTCATTATAATGTGCAAAAGACAACATTAAACTGAAGTGCCATTTACTAAAGTGTTCACCAGATCACAGTGGCATTTTTACAATGGATGCGCATGCACAACAAATGTTTTGATACACTGAAAGGGAATTTCATGGGGGGGGGCACTACCGAGCCCATTGCAGTTCAAAATAGCAAGGGCTCGGAGTGAAGACCAATGACCAGGCACCGTGGTGGTGACACCACTCACTACTTGCTTTGCTGAAACTTTGTGTACTTCAAAGGACCGAGCCGCTCCAATTAGAGAGGGCTTCAGTCCTTTGATTTGCATGAAGCCGGTTCAGCAAACAGCTGATTGGCTTTCAATGTCAGGAGACTGTCAGCCAGGCAGCATCCAGCACAAACTGCATTGAGGTTGGTGGTCAGGGCAGCACAGGTGCTGCAAAAGAATTATGGTTGGCTTTGGTGACACTTACTGTCATAATGCAGGACACATCATCAATGAGATAAAATCTTGTAACATCATGGCACCTGTTGCCTTTACATGTACTAAATTTAATTTTGATTCAGCAGCACAGAGTATGAATTTATACCTTAAAGCCTAAATTGGCAACATCTTCTCCGTGGGCAGCACATTTGCCATGTGAGATGTTGGACGAAGTAATTGTGAGGGGTGAAATTAGGGAGGACCCTCGTAAAATGTTGTAGCTGCCAAGGCCGAGCAAAGCGCCCTGTCCTGGTGCTCTAACTACCTCTGTTGTCCAAAAAAGTGTGACCTAACAAGTATCTTAGGTTATAAATAATTTCCACATCTTGTGACATTAGTAGGTTCTCATATATATTGAAGCAGTTGTTACTGCTGTTTGACCAAATCGTGTTGCATTCAGTAAGCTGCCGAAAGACTGCTGATACATCTTATGTTCGGGGCAAGCATACACGCACGCACGCTCGCACTATAACTGATGAAATAACTGCCTTTATTTTATGGAGAATAGTTCAATACAAAATAGAATACATTTTGTGTTCTTGCCAGATATTTAAGGATCCCATGCATTACTTTTATATCTGATGTGTATGTCAAAAAATGACTATTTGTGCAGCAGAGAATGTAGCAGAGTGACATTTTGGTGGGAATTTTTAAAATGAAGCATTATCGCCATTGGGGCTGAATGAAAACTTAGATTTATCTCTATTTTTTTAAACTTTTCCTGATTTTTACTTGATTCTTTCAGATGTTTTTTAGTGAGCACCCAGTCAACTCTGTATTATTTAATTGAACACAAGTGTTACATTTAAAATCATGGAAGTATCATCACCAGTATCATCACATAATCAATAATACCCAACAGGGTGGGGGATATTGTTCTATACCAGACAGCCCAGGGGCATAATGAGGCCCGACACCACAGGTGGAGGGCCTTATAGCCCCTGGAAGGTCTAGTATAGCACAATACTGCCCTCCCTAGAGGGTATTATTGCACTTAGAAAATGGGCACTGTCAAACAAAATAAGTTTAATAAAAAATTGTTAATTAAAAAATCATTTAAAATATGTTTTGTGATAAAATAGTTCCTCCGCCTGCATCAGAATATGTTATTTTTTTAATAAACTATGGACTTTTGTGTTACTGGACAAAAACACACACACACACACACACACATACACACACCTACCTTTTGGGACAAAGGGGGAAATGACTCACGGGACTCGCAGCAATGATGGAACCATGGCAGAAAGCACAGAATCTAAAATCAGGGGACTTTCTGTTTTTCTTTTTTTCTTTCCGTTTACTGGACAGCAGTAAAAGCACGATCACAAGTGAGGGGATTTATTTTATTTTCTGTACTAGATGGCAGCAGGAGCATGACAACCAGTCAGGGGGCTTTCTGTTTTTTTCCCCCCAAGTTACGGGGTGAGCGTGACTCCCAGCAATGACGGACTATGGATCCTCTTCTATGCCAACCATGGACTGTAGATCCTCACCCTCCTAGTGCCTGTGATATTCAATCACAGCTATGTTTTGGGTAAACTGTGTTCCGACTAGCTTCTGTGAATCGTGCTTTCATGCACTGCACGTTTTAAAAATCAAAGTGAGGACAGGCAGTTCCATGAAGCAGATCGACATGAGGGCTTGCCTATGTTTGCTGCCAGCTCAGGGACTTCAATTGAGCTGCTGGCTTTTCAGGGTGGGAGAGCAACTTGGGAAACAGCAAGCATACAAGGTAAAGAAAGTGGCTGTGGAGGTTTTTATAGTGATACAGGCTATCACTATGAATTTTGCTACTGATTTCACTTTTCTGGCATTTTTTTTATTGACTTTAGATGGCTGATGTGATGGCACTAAGTTTGGGGTTAGAGGAAGGCCACAAACTAGGCCGGTGAGAAGTGAAAAAAAAAATGACTACCTTTTAAAAATGAATGTTCTATTTGGAGTTTGATCTGTGTACTAGCGCTTGTGTCTAGCTGGTATTATTAGTGACTGGGCTCTGTTGTCTGATAGACGACCACCTTGGGAGGCCTATCAGCCAGTCAGAGCCCAAGGATGTTTTTACCCATTTTCTAACAGAGAATATGACACTTACTTGTGTTCAGTCATAAACAGGTTCCAATACACTGCCCATCAGTTTTCAATATACATGGGGTGAGATATGGGGGGGGGGGCGGAATGGGTAGATAGTTATACTTACCTTTGACTATAAGGGAAACAGGAATAGGATTATGGGTGCGCTGGGACTTAACATTTTTTTATTAACAGGTCCCTCAGAATAAACACCCTTAAGCAGTTTCTTCCCATGCTGATTTCCCCATGCAGATTTTAAAATTGATACATACCGAAATGTAAATTTCTTTACTGGGGTCTCAAAGGGGAATGGTCATCTTCAGGACTTCTTAATGTCTGAAAGCCCGTAAAAAGCTAATCTGAGTAAGCCCTCGTGCTTACCTATAAGTCTTAGCATTCTGGAGTTATTCATATGTAAATCAGCCTGTTATTAAGTGCTGGTGACAACCATGGGCTGGATATTCAAACTGCGCCATTCTGAGGCACAAGCCCTTGCGCTGCGCTAAATAGTTGCGCAGGGGTGTGGCCGGGGCGATATTCAAAGGAGTTGCGCTATTGAGCAACTCCTTTGAATATCACCCCCCAGCCACAACCACTGTGCATGGCGCAGTGAAACTTGCGCCACCGCAAGTTGTCAGAGTGGGCATTCAACTTGCGGTGGCCAAGTACCATTGCGCCATGCGCAAAATCACGATATTCAAAAGGTGACATGCAAATGGGGCCATAATTCATGCAAGGCACAAGGGGGGCCATTTGCATCTGATTATGGCCCCATTTGCATGCCATTAGCATGTAGGTGCGCCGATCCCCGAGGACTTGCGCCTGGCACCCTGCCAGGCAGCAGCCGACGGGGACCGACGCACCCTGCAGCCCGATCGCGGGCAGCAATGTGGCTCCCCCACCTCCTCCTATACATCTCCTGGTGGTCCAGTGGACGAAATGCGATCAGCGGGCAAAAGTAATTGAACCCCCAGATGTCCCTGGTGCCCGATCACAGGCAGTAAGTAGAGTTCCCCCCCGAACATCTCCTGGTGGTCCAGTGGACGTAATGCTCCGATCGCTGGCAGAATGTAAATTGACACCCCAAACATCTCCCTGGTGGCTAGTGTCCCTCCACCCCACCCACCCACCTACGAAGTCCCATCACCCCGCTCCCCCGCAGCCGGGCGGGTGCAGCATCCACTGCCTGCCACCCGCCCACCGATTGACTGCTCGTAGGGCTGCACGCCCATTGGTGCAGAGCAAGAGCCAATGGGCTTGCAGCCCATACCGATATGACAGTCCAGATTTGTGAATGAATCCTGGCTGCCGGGGAGCGGGGTGGGGCTTTGTGGGTGGGTGGGGTGGGGAAACACTAGCCACCAGGGAGATGTTTGGGGGTTCATTTTACATTCTGCCCGCGATCGGCTATACGGTCCACTGGACCACCAGGGAGATGTTCGGGGTTCTAATTTACTTTCTGCCCACGATCGGCACTAGGGACATGTTCGGGGTCTATTTTACATTCTGCCCGCGATCGGGCATTACGGTCCACTGGACCACCAGGGAGATGTTCGGGGTCAATTTACTTTCTGCCCGTGGATCGGGCACTAGGGACATGTTCGGGGTTCACTCAACATTCTGCCCGCGATCAGGCATTTCGGTCCACTGGACCACCAGGGATGTGAACGGGAGGGGGGGAGCCACATTGATGCCCGCGATCGGGCTGGTGGGGGAGTACACTATGCCCGCGATCGGGCTGGGGGGGCACAGGGACTGAGTTGGGGGCCAGCCACAGGTGGCAGCTGCTGTGTTGCGCCCTGCAATACAGCAGCTCACCTGTGGGTGGCCCTCGACTTAAGCCTTTTTTTTTTGGCTCAAGGTCCTGCAGGCTCAGGTTGGGGGTTGCGCCTGCACAACTCTGCACAGCCCGGCTGAATATCGGGCTGTGCAGTTTATGCATGGTTCCTCCCCCTCCTGTTGAGCATGCATTCATTTGCATTGCGCTGTTGCTCAGCCTGTTTTCAGTGGCGCAACTGCCTCCTGCTGAATATCGCAGAATGACGCACTGAAGGACTTGAGCATGCGCAACCCTGTTGCGCATGGAGCAACCCTTTTGAATATCTGGCCCCATGTGTTTTAGGCTCCTGACAGGCAATGATGTCACCAAGAGTTTTAGCCCTGCTTTGGCTGTAGACACTCCCAACAGATTAAAGCATTCTCATGCTTTATACATTGAAGAATACATTGGGCCAGCTGTTATAGCAGCCTAGAAATAGCTTAGAAAAAAGTAGTTTTAATCATTTTTAATTGTTTTATTTTGTATATTGTGATTTACTGTATTTTGCTTTCATTTATTAGAAATAGCAATATATTCATTTGTCAGCAATAGGGCTAAGGTTTTTGAAGTGGAGTGATCTATCTCTTGGACTACTCTATTTTCTGGACTCCAAACACTGATATTTTTACTAGCCAACATTATTACATTGGTGTCTGTGGCACCGTAAGCACTTTGTGAGTCTGAGGATATCTTGTGAGGAGCTTTGTTCCCCCTCTGTGTTTGTGTGCTGTCGGGGGATACTGACACTGAAGAAGTCCCCCTGAAGACTCTGTGGCAGATGGGCATAAGATGTTGACTTTGAGGGACCAGCTGTGAACTTGGGTTCCAGCAATGCACTCTGTGGGGAAGACTGGAGTTGTTGTCCTTTGCAGTCTTCCTGGGTTATTCTGTGGATGGACTAGCTCTCTGGCCAAGAAGGATTGACAGTGCTTTGGTGTGGACTGAGGGAGTCTGGTCAGCTGGCCTTGGGGTGAGGTGCCCGGTTGAGTGGTTTTCCCCCTAAGGGGTCAGATGGTGCCGGCTGTAAGGTGGGTAATTTTTCTGACTGCCCTGGAGATGCTAGGGGCCATCTGACTAGGGTCTAATGTGCACCAGTGGCTCAAAGTTGGGGTTGACGCTTGGGCTGTGTTTCCACTTTCGGGGCTAAGTCTGACTGACTTGGTGACTGTTACTTCTGGGGCCTGGATACTATGTTTCTCTGGGAGTGTATGTTTCCTTTGCTTCAGTGGAAGATTCATCTGGATTTACTGCCCGGAGTATCGACAGCCTGGACATAACATCATCAGAGGCTGGTACAGGTACTGTATGCATGTTTTGATTCGGGAGGCAGTGAGAAGGCCTCGCTATCTGTTAATTTTATCCTTCATTTTTTAAACTGATAAACTGTGGCAGTGAGAGTGCTAGAGTTAATGGACAGCTGTTTAAGAGGGTGATGGTGAGATCTCCCCCTCTTATTATTTAAGATTATATGGAGTTCTTGCGTGCTTCATTTAACAGAGGGATATAAGATTAAATCCACTTTACCGGGATTACATTAAACAGTGTGACTTGTCTTGAAGAGTAAATTGTGGTCAGATAGTGACCTATTGCACTCAATTTCAGTTTGCTATTGCTGTTTTGTTGTTGTTTTGTCATTTTATGTTTTAATTGGGTTTATTTAAGTGGTATTTTGGAGGGGTTGGGTTTTGTTTTGTGGGGTATTTAAAATAGTGGGAGTGGGAGTGTATGAGTGAGAGAGTGGTTATGTGGAATTTTTAAAATCTGGGGGGGCTGCTGTTTTAGGGTTTTTCAGGCAGCAGTATGTGTTGGCAGAGGGCTTTTGTGGTTGGGTACTACTCTCCCGCCGAGCTTAGGGCCCTCCACCCTTTTGTTTGTCCCCCATTAGCAGTGGACATTTATAGGCATTGTCGCACCTTGGGAATAGCGAGGGGGCATGGGAGGGATGGGGGTCCAGGCCTTTCGGGGGGGGGAGCGGAGTGGATGGATTGGGGTTATGAGGTCAAGGAGATGCCCTGGGGTGAAATGGATCTATGAGAGGGGTCCTCCCTGCCTGGTGCCCATACCCAAGGGCTCCTCCTCTGGTGGGAAAATAGCATGGCAGACCTCGACTGCCTATCCTACTCAGGTGGTGTTATGTAATGCTAGGTCAATTAAGAACAAGACAGCAGTAATTGCTGATCTTGTTGGAACATCGGACTTGGCATACATCACTGAGAGCTGGCTGGATGAGAATGTTGGTCCCATACTAGAGTCAGCAGTTCCAACTGGGCACTCATTGCTGCACCACCCAAGGCTGGATCGTAGGGGACGGAGGTGTAGCCATCTGTTTAAAGATGGAACTGGGCCTTGTAGGTGTGCCAGTTGGGGTCACTAGATCTTTAGAGTGTATCATGGGTGCAGGTGTAGGTTGCAGGATACTTCTCATCTACTGTCCACCCAGGGGCGAGAAGGATTTCCTGCAGGAAGTCATGGACTTCATTGCCGACATGGTGTTAGCGCCCCCCAGATGGTTGGTGCTGGGGGACTTCAGTGCCTGGGTCAATGATAAACTCTTGCATTTTGGTCAAGACTTCCTCCAACTGATGATTTCATTGGGCTTTACACAGGTGGTTACCTCTGTGACCCACAGGCAAGGTCACTTGTTGGACCTAGTGTTCCTACTGGGGATGGGGTCTCCAATATGGTGGTGGAACTCGTCAGGTGGTCTGATCACCACATTATAGGATTTAGTTTCATGGCTCCCCCAGTAGATCTGCCCCTTTGGAGATGGTCCGGTACTGTTCTTTATGCGGTGTGACCCCTGATGGTCTTATGATGGTACTGGACCTATCGAACAGTTTGATTGTAAGCTCGGATCCAGGGGATCTTCTAATGGCCTATAATAAGGTGGTGGCAAATGCCCTGGATTACATAGTTCCTGTCTGCATTCACCCCCTCAACCTTTGCCCTCGGTCTCCTTAATTTGATGGGATTTTCAGGGAGTTGAGGAGAGTGGGGAGAAGGTTGGAGTGATGCTGGCAGAAATCTGGTCTGGCTGATGACAGGCTTAGATTAATGTTGTATTATAAAGACTATCAATCATCCATCTCCCACAAGAAGGCAGAGTTCCTGTCCAGGGAGATTGCCGCTGTGAGAAATCGACTGGCTCAGCTCTTCCGGAATGTGGACAGGCTGTGCAATCCAGCCTGTCTCCAGAATCGGGGAGCCTTTTCACAGAATAAGTGTGAGAAGTTTGCTCGATTTTTCACAGATAAGGTTGGCACCATTAGATTGGAGATCTGTGCAGCTCGCTCAAGTGGGCAATGCGGTGATTGGTGGAAGATTACAGTGCCCAGTTTGTCTGTTCCAACTTTGACCAAGTGGCGATCACAGACGTCATGAAGATCATCCAGGATTTGCTACCTACTTATTGTAGTTTAGACCCTGGTCCAACATGCCTTCTGGTGGGGTGCATGGAGGTTATCAGACAGGTCCTGACTGAGACAATTAGGTGCTAGTTAGAGACTGGGGTGTTCCCGGACACCCTGAAGGAGGCAGTGGTGTGCCCCTTTTGAAGAAATATTCTTTCGACCCTGACTGTCTCAATAACTACAGGCCTGCCTCTAACCTGCCTTTTGTGGGCAAGGTTATTGAGGAGGCAGTCATGTTGCAACTGGAGGATCATCTTGGCAACCACAATGTCTATGATCCTCTCCAGTCTGATTTCAGGAAGAGGTATAGTACCGAGAGAGTGCTGGTTTGGGCACTTAATGATCTCCTAATAGTGAGAGATTAGAGGAGCCATTTAGTCTTGGTTCTCCTTGTTCTCTCTGCAGCATTTGACACCATGGACCATGGTGTGTTGTTGGAGTGCCTGCAGCTTGTCTGTGGTCTGTCTGGGACAGTCCTCAGATGGTTTCATTCTTTCCTCACAGGCAAGACTCAGAGAGTGGAGTCGGGGAATTTGTTCCTCAGCCCCTCTCCCCCTGTCATGTGGGGTGCTGCAGGGCTCTGCACTTTTACCCATGTTATTCGCTCTGTACATGCTGCCATTGGGAGACATTGTAAGGTGGTACTGGCTAAGTTTTCACTGCTATGCAGATGATATTCAGCTGTACATGTCCTTTGTACCCGAGTAGGATGATGCTGTCTCAGTCTTTAACAAATGCCTCTCTGAGATTCAGGATTGGATGAGTGCCAATTGGTTAATGTTGAATCTGGATAAGTCTGATGTGTTGGTTGTGGACCCAAGTTGTTGGGTAGAGGGGTTGTCCGCTGGTCAGCCATCTGAGTTATGGCTAGGGAGTAGCCAGCTGATGACCTCTGATCAGGTACAAAAACTGGGCATTATGCTTGATACTGGGCTGACACTTAAGTCTCAGGTGTCAGTTGTTGTCAAGACCTCTTTTTACCATCTGAGGAATATCACCCAGATAAAACACCTGGTTCTGCCTAATGATCTTCCAGCATTGGTCCACGCCTTTGTGACCGCCCACCTTAACTACTGCAATGCCCTATTCCTAGAGCTATTGGGAGTGGACCATCACCACCTGCAGCCGGTGCAGAATGCGGCTGCCAGGTTGTCGACTGGCTTACCGAGATCTTGCCATATCACACCTGTGCTCTGTGGACTGCACTGGTTGCCAGTTAGGTGGAGGATCACCTTCAAGGTTGGGTTACTGACCTATAATGCACTACACAGACAGGGACCATGGTACTTGCAAGATCTCCTTTGCCCTTACTGCCCCCTCCTTCCTCTCCGCTCTACTGATGAGGGATTGCTAGAGGTTCCCAGGATCTGTTTAAAAGCTTCAGGTGCTAGAACATTCACATTTGCGGCCCCAACCCTGTGGCACTCTCTACCTTGTTGGATTAGAGACTGCTTGACCATTGAGGCTTTTAAATCTGCCTTGAAAGCATATTTTTTCATTCCGGCATTTATTGAACTATGAAAGCTAGCATCTTATGTTTAAGTGTTTTTGAACTGTTTTATAGTTTATCTTTGCTTTTAGAGTTTTATGTACAGCCCTAGGATCTTGATTGAATAGCGTTTAACAAATAAAGTTTGCTTTGCTTTATTATGTAAAATTCTTACTTTTTGTAACAACTTTGCTAACAATGCTGTATTATCAATGCTGTTTTTTTTTTATTCCTCTGTACCTCCTCCCCTGGGTCACACCTGGAAATGAGCTTCTGCTCATAGTACCTTTCCCAGTTACTAACTTCTAAATTAATAAATATACAAGTAGGTCATGTTGGAATCAAAACTCATTCTGCTGAATGAACGAAGATTGTTCACAGGAAATTCATGCTAATTGGCCACTGTTTATAAAGTTCTTATTCTCAGAAACAATGTGCATTCTCCTAAAATATCCACATGTAACTGTACCTGAATAAAAAGTGATAGGTAAAACTGCGTTTTGCATTGTTGTAGTTTGACATAGCACTCTGTTACAGTTCACTTATGGAATCACTTATGTGGAGTTTTTACTATGTCACAACAGAATGGTAATTGTGAGCTGCTGACCTATCAGAACCCTGTTTAGAGTTATGTGCACAAACCGTGACATTCTGTAGTTAAAACTCCAAATTATTGATTCCATGAAGGGAACTGTAGCATAATGCTGCCCATAAAAACAAGACAATGCAAAATACAGCTTTCTATGTCACTTTGTATTCAGGTACAGGTAAATACGGATAATTTAGGTGAATGCATATAATTTCTGAGAATAAGAATTTTATAAACTGCTGCCAGTTAGAAATTATTTCCTGTCCTCTTTAACCTCTAGGCTCTACTGCCAGCTGATAATCAAAAACTACATATTTCAAGACTGGCCCCATGATGCCAGGCCAGTAGGTACATAGCCACATTTGCATCTTGTAGACCTGAGTTCACACCTGGAATTGTAAAAAAAAAAAAAAGAAGAAAGTAAGAGAGGGAATGGAAAAAGACAGAAGTTTGTGCTTTGGCAGCCCTAGAAATCTGTACTGACATGAACACAGTCAGGGTTTAGAAATCCTGATATGGGGCCCCCAATACCTGCTGGCACCACAGAGCCAGCCTTGAGATGTGTAGTTTTTGATAATCAGCTGGCAGTATAGCCTGGAGGTTAAAACAATCCTAAAGATGGATTATTTTTACTGACAGTTTGAAATGTAAAGGTGATAACTCAGTAGTGTCAATGCACATGTGAAACTATTATAATTGTAGAAAGTGTTACAATAACACCTTAAAACACACTTAATAAAACAGTCGACTTCATATTTAACCTGTTGGATTATCTACAGTTGAAGCAGGGCCAAGACCCTCAGTGACATCATTGCCTGTCAGGAGCCTAAAACACATGGCTGCCCCCAGCCCTTAATTACAGGTTAATTTACATAGAGAATAATGGATGGGGAAGTGTGTGATATAAGAATTTAATGCACACCCGAGGTGTGGGATGCTCCATAAACCCCGAGGGTGAAGCCCGAGGGGTTTATCAAAGCATCCCACACCGAGGGTGTGCATTAAATTCTCATTATCACATACTTTCCTATCTTTTATTTTATATAATTGCTGGTGAGCAATTTTTTTCCAGTATAAATGCTGTGACCCCCCCCCACAGACATAGTCTTTACACACACACACTTTATCTCTCTCTCTCTACACACACACACACACACACTTTATCTCTACACACACACACACACACACACACACACACACAGAGTCTCTCTCCCTCCGTCATTCTCAAGAAATCCCCATTTGGCAGCTTCACTCTAGTTATCTGGGGCACCAAATAAAGCAGCAGCAGCTCACTTCTCCTGCAGCTCCCACTCCAGTTTCCCCAGCTGAGCTGTGCAGCAGTCCCCACAGTCCCTCTCCCTCTTACGCTACAGCTCACTCTGCTCCCAGTTTTATTCTTTTTTTTTAAATTAACAGCTGAAATCGCGATCGCGATTAGGCCCACGCTTGCCCATGTTAGTTAACTGCAGACTCGTTCTGCTGATTTTCTGTGTTCCCCAAAGGTAGCAAACTGCAGGATCAACCAGATACTTAAAAAAATGTAATATTTAAGGTAGGATCGACCAGATATATTAAAAAAAAAAAACAATGATTACAGGAAGCTGATGGTGAAACCATGGCAGCACCATGCTAAGATACAGAGCCGAACACACCATGTTTTGGGAACTGCTTAGCCCGCCCAGAAACAAAACAGGAGCCAATGAGGGAGCGCTCCCTTTTAATAGACAGAGCGCGTGAATGTTGTAACAACCGACTGGTTATTACGGCAAATATCAACTCAGTGAGCCCATTGAAAAAATTGCTCACCAGTAATTATATATGAATAACGCTGGACTGCAAAGACTCACAGATAAACACGATGGGTGGGATATTCAAAGGGGTTGCACATGGTGCAACAGTGTTGTGCCTTGTGCAACCCACTGATGCACCCCGGCATGATATTCAAAGGGGGATGTTGTGCTGCGCAATTCCCGATATGCCAAGATGCACCAGTTATGTATGCAGTGCAAGTGCAGGAGGTGTGCCCATGCATATGCAGCACATCCCGATATTCAGCCGGGATGTGCGGCACATATGCAGGCACAAGAGGCACAAAGATGTGCCCGTGGAAAACAGGAGCATGTCAGGGGACACCCACATGGCGGCCGCCATATTGCTGGGCATAACATGGCAGCTGCCTGCTGTGGGTGGCCACCCACCCCCCGAGACTCACTACGGGTGTCATGTCCTTGCCCATTCGTGGGCATAACAGCAATAAATCCCTTGTGGTCCAGTGGACCCTACCCCATCACCCGATCGTGGGCATATTATAAATAAAACCCTGGTGGTTCAGTGGACCTGCTGCCCTGCCCAATCACGAGCTTTAGTTAAAACTACATTCCCTGGTGGTTCAGTGGACCTGATTACCAGCCTGATTGTGGGCAAATGAATAAAATAATTCCCTGGTGGTCCAGTGGACCCGATCCCCAGCCCAATCGTGGGCATTAGGTGTAATTAAATACCCTGGTGGGCCAGAGGTACCCTCCTCCCAACCCGCCCACTCAGACCCACCACCCCACACACCCCCGGTCAGCAGCAGGTGGCAGCTCCCCACCCACAAGCCGCCCAGCCACTCACCAACTGACAGCGTACAGTGCGATTGTATGCCCATTGGTCCCCTGCATGGGCAAATGGACGTGCAGACCATACTGTCCTACACAGTCCCAAAATGTGAATGAATCAGTCTCATTTCGGGACTGTGTAGTACAATACTTCAGTTGCCCATGAGTGGGCTCAGGATCAGGTCCACTGGACCACCAGGGAATTATTTTATTCATTTGCTGGTGATCGGGTAGGGGATCGGGTCCACTGGACCACCAGGGAATTATATTATTCATTTGCCCGCAATTGGGCAGGGGAGTGGGTCCACTGGACCACCAGGGAATATAATTTTAATTACAGCCCACGATTTGGTAGGGGAGCAGGTCCACTGGACCACCACAGTATGTACTTTTCACAAAAACCTGCGATCGGGCAATGAGGTAGGGTCCACTAGACCACCAGGGAATTTAAATCTACCTAATGCCTGTGATCAGGCATTGGGGCATGTTGCCCACCAAAGGGAAGGGGGTGTCAGTCCCCAATGGCTGCAGCCTGGCAGAGCGCCAGGTGCAAGTCACCGGGGATCAGCGCACCTGCATGCAAATGGGGCCATAATGACATGCAAATGGACCCAATTGCGTCTTGCATGCATAATGGCCTCATTTGCATGCCCAGCACTGAATATCATAGTTTCTGTGCCTAGAGTATCTGCACTTGCGCTGGCGCATCCCCCTGCTCCTCACTTGCCACTTGTGCTGGCGCAGTGCCACTGCGCCATGTGCAGTGCGGGCAGCCCCAGTGCCATATTCAACAGTGCTGAGCCATGGCACAGCACCATTGAATATCACCTGGACCATGCCCTGGTGCATCCCAGTTGCACTGTGCCTAGGCTTGCACCCCTGCCTGACGCAGTCTGAATATCCCACCCAATGACTCAATCAAATTAGCTTTTGCTGGTCTTTCAGACATTAAGGAATCCTATAGATGACTGTTCCCCTTTAAACAACTGAAGTTTCGAGAGTGAAACATCAGGATGTTGAATGAATGTAGATCGTCCCCACAGAGAATATGACAGGGTGGACTTATAACTTACTGTCTGAGGGGCAAGACACACTGAACGTGTCCCCTCCCTCATGTTTTTTTAGTAAAGCTTACAACAAAATTTTTTTTAATAGTCAGCTGACTGCTCAAAAAAATAAAGAATGCAATAAACAGTATGATCTTTACTAAATAATCAATATGGAATTCCAAAATCTGTGGGCAGTTATGTTATGGGCATCATAGAGGAAGTAAGCGGTTCCAGGAATATACCGTGCTGGTCGTGATGCGCCCGGTCATTAGTGCACCAAGTCCCAATGTCATGGCCCCCTCTGTTTGTGGGGGGGGGCTGTGCCCCCCTCACTTTCTAAATATTCCAACTCTGGGGGGTGGACCTTGGGGAGGGGGTGGTGAATTTAGCCATGTGGCATGCTAATGATGTGCCGCAGGCGCGCACATGGCTGGAAGTGAGCGTAAGCACTTTGCAATGTGGGGAAGGGAATGTGCAGTGTACCCTTTTTCCCTTGTACAATAAGTAAGGTCAATTAAGAAGCTGATGATAATAACAAATAGGAATATATGTTGTGGTTTGTGTACCATCCATAAGCAGTTATGGCTTCTGTCCATGCCAATCAAAGTAACAAAACTGAGTTTTTTGAAATGGTAAATGATCAAAACAAAAAAATATTTTTCCAGGGATCCCAAAAAATTAAAATCTATGAGAACAAATATTTGGGTTTAATGTGATTTTAAAGTGTCCCCGTAGATACTATGACAGGGCAGATTTACAACTTATTGATTGAGGAGACAGACATATGTGTTTCCTCCCTCATATGTTTTCAGTAAGGCTCACATTTTGTTACATTTAGTTACCTGGGTGTTCTAAAAAGAATGCAGTAAACAATAAAATATTTACTAAGTAAATAATAAAGGAATAATGCACAACAGGGTGGGTGTTATGCTGCAATAACATCCCGCCTCGGGTGGTTGGGTCTGAGGCCGCAGGCTGAGGGTATCCAACACCCGAGAATGGGTGTCATCCCTGCATATTACCCACCCTGGAGTGCATTTTTCCTATTATTCAATGGCTCATTTGTAATAATATGAAAAAAGATATTAAAATATGTTTACACTCTTTTTTCATTTTCTTTCTGTGTAGGTATACAAAGAGGAAAAATTTTGCTGCTGTATTGTTTGGCCAGTAGATGGTTCTGTTGTTTTTATTCATTTATTTTTTATTACCATTGGCTTCTTTTGTACCCTCTCACTCACACACAGACACTGAATATGAGAGATGCCCAACACTGTCGTCAAGTTCAATTCAGCTGGTCCCGTTATGTGCTTTGGGACCCAGTGAAGATGTTTGAAGCTGCCTGTGGTCTCGAAGCTGTCTGGTTCTCATTCTCAGTTTGAAGACCATGATGACAGCTGGGTTGTGTGTGTTATTTGTGTGATTCTGCTGATACAGTAGGACTCTTGTTTGTATCAGGAGAAGAAAGAAAGAAAGAAAATAAAGGAAGCAATCTCCGGTTTGAATTGCTGAAGCACAAATGTGAAGGACATGCTCAGGTCTGTGTTCGGGGTGGGTGAGGTGAAGCACACGCTCAGCTCTGTGTGTTCATGGAGGGCAAGGATAGATGAAGCCAACAACAGTGACAATTTCAAGGTGTGTTAATTTAGATTTCTTTTTTTTAAGTATTTAATTTTTGAGCTGCTGTAAATGAGCAGGGTCACTTATTCTGTGTTGCCATTCGGGGTCATGGAAGTTGGTTGCTGACCAGGAAGGATGAACCAGATCGTGCTGATGGCTTGCCTTTTGCGGAGGGATTTTTTTTTTTTTTTTACATTTGATGTGGTCATGAGTGTGCTGGGACTAGAGTCGGGATGTTATGCTGGGATAACATCCCGGGTCCAGTTCCAGTCTGACCAATCAATAACCAGCATTCTTTCTTACCATTGTATAATATAGAATTTTAAAAACCAGTGGGCAGATGAACAATGGATGTCACAGAGGGAGCATACACTTCGCAAAGGGGGAAAGATGTGCAGCACACCCATTTTCCATTATATCATTTTTTTTTTTTTTTGAAATTTAAGTTTATTAGTTTCAAAGACAATACAATCAAACACAAAGCAGACAAGATACAAACCAGTAAGCCATAACCACACCAACCCCCCTTCCCCATAAAACGAATGCATAGGATATCAGGGAACCTTGAAGATAAAAAACAAAAACATGAAGGTATATCCACCAGCCAGAATGTCAAAGAAACATATCCCTCTCATCCCCCTCCTTCCCCTCCCAGGGTGCACCGCAAATAACCTTCAACACAGAACCTCTAGAGTCTGGATATCATCTTCTCATTACATAATGATTGGTATCCTTACCAACAGCTAGATTTGTTGTAACGAGAAGATAACAAGTCCAACATCCACTATGATACAAAGAACCATAGAGTTAGCATATACTGTACTATATGGTATGAGGGTCAAGGGATCGGTGCAGGCCTTATCATTTAGGGTAAACAAAGGGTTGGAGTTTACCCATCTTTTATGAAATAGGTCCAAGCGATTCTTTATAGCTGGCAATCAGGTTTTCAGATTGGAGATATAACATCAACTCCTTTAACCAGTCAGCATATGATAAGACCAACTGGTCCCTCCAGTGTCTTAAAACCAGCTTCTTGACTGCCATAGATACCAGGGCCATATAATATCTACGCTCCACGCTATCTACATGAGAGAAATTCCCCAACACACAAATTTCAGGGCAAAAGAACCTACTCAGACCCAGAAGGGGATCCAAGTTGTCCCGAATCAAGGACCACAGAGGGGCAACTTTAGAACATTCCCAAAAAATGTGAATTAAATTACCTTCACCTTGCAAACACCTGAAACAATCTGGGACAGAGATTAATTTACGCTGAAAAAGTTTAACAGGAGTATAATACAGGTTATTGACAATGTTGTACTGCACTAACGAAACCTATCTTGGTGTAATATTTATGTAAGTTAGGCCAGAAACTCCTCCAAAGCGGGCGTCCTCCGGAAGAATGCGTCAGACCGAGGACCCCAACCTCCTCCCGTAAGTTAAAGGTCAAGAGATAGAATAAATCCTGCAGAGATTGAATGGGGCTGAGAGGCCAGCGTAATATTAGAGAGAAAAGGGTGAACCACGATTGCCTAAGCGTAACACGAACTTACTACCCACCAGGTGCGGAGCTGGAACACCTTAAAAATATCTCTGCTTGATATACCAAACCTAACTAAAATATCACCAGAATCAAGGGCGAGATATGACCAAACAAGTGCTCAACCATGGAATCTTTAAGTTGTAGGGGCCAGCTTGGCCCTATCCAAGAATCTCTAATTTAATATTGGGATTAAAAGTTATTGGCTGCCCTAAATCCATGTGGTTGGAAATCCGAAAAGACTTGAGACATTGAGCTCACACTCTAAGGGAGACTGCCACCGCATCATCTGGGATCAGTTGTGAAAGTGTTTTCGGGGTCTGGTAAAATAAAGCCGACCTATCAACTTTAAGTTCGGAGAGAAAGGCCTTTTCCAGCTGAAGCCAGCTTGGGTAAGAGCATTCAGTGTTCGTAGAAAACCATTCTTCCTAACTTGGACAGATGGGCTGCCCAGTAGTACAGCAGGAAGTTAGGGAGTCTCAAGCCACCGCTTTCTTTAGAAAGTGATAGGGTACCATAAGAACAACGTGCCCCCTTCCCCCGCCAGATAAAAGTAGAAACCAGACTATGAAGCTGCTGAAAAAAGGAAAGGGGGATCCAAAGATTAGTAAGATTCAACGGATAGAAGATCCGGGAAAGGACATTCATCTTAATAATATTGATTCTGCCCCACAAGGAAACAGGGAGCACTGTCCAACGTTGTAAGTCTTGGCTGATCGAATCTCTGACTTTGGTTAAGTTTAATTTTTTGAGAAGAGAGAGATCGGTATAGAAATAAATCCCCAAATACTTGATTGAACTGGAGGTCCACCTCATCCCAAAGGAGTGAAAATCTCGCTTGAAAGTATAGTTATTTAAAGGAAAGATCTCACATTTAGAGATATTTAATTTATAACCAGAAAAGGAACTAAACTGCCTAATGATACCCAAAGCTGCCTCTAGGGATGCTACTGGTTCCACTAAATGCAGCAAGACATCATCTGCATACGCCGATAAGACTAGTTCCCGATTTTGGAGCCTGACACCTCTCACCTGAGGGGAAGACTTAAGGTTAATCAATAAGGGTTCCAAATATAAATTAAACAACAGGGGAGACGGGACAGCCTTGTCTAGTACCGGCAAAAAGACGGAAAGAGGGGGACAAGACCCCATTACAATAAATTTTGGCAGAGAGGCACTTATAAAATACCTGTATCAAATTCAAAAAAGAAATCGGAATCCATTATATCATAAGTGAAGACAAAATAGGAAGTTGATAAAATAAAAAATAAAAACTCTTTTAAGAGAGATAATTAAAATAAGGCTAATCTTAAAACAAGTATCTTCAAAAAGTTGATACTCTGTCTTCCTTCTCCTGGCAGGCCTCCAATGAGTAAAGTTTGCTCCCAAACCCATGTCATGGTATTGCGTGCAGTAGTGTTACCACTGCACTAATTGGGTAGCTCAAGGAAACCTCATGTTAGAGAACCAAGGTGTCCATATCCTTACACCCCCCCCAACCGACACCATATATTATGACTTTTATTCTGGTATCCTTGCACTTTTAGCAAGTACTTCTAGCAAGCAGTAAAGCAGGATCAGCTGTGCCAGTCCATCAACACAGTGGTAGCGCTACTGCTCATAACACTGGCAACCTGTGTTCAAGAATGAGCCCGAGTCATCAGAGGGCTAGCCAGGGGAGGAAGGCTAGAGCATCCCAGAGGATGCTGTCCTCTTCTGGGAGAGTGGGCTGTTAGTCTCCACTGTGCTATCACCACCTGGGTGAGAACAGGTGGTGGTGATGCAGGCTGGAGCTGTGGAAGATGGGAGGGGAAGATGCTGAGTGCCTGAGTGCACACCATTACACACTAATGTGAACACATGCACTCACAGGGGCTGGTTCATGTTTTAAGGGAGCTGGAGAAAAAAGCAAAAAATGCCAGGTGAGCAGGAGGATGCTGGCTCCATTCCACAGGCTCCACACAGCTGTCCATGGCTCCTACTGCTGAGTTGAGCTTAAACTCCATTGTGGGTATGTTGCCTCCTCTGACTGCCCCACCCTAGATGGCAAGCCAGGGAGGAACAGGCAGTGATGGTAAGCCCTGGGGAAGGTGGGTGATGGGGCCTGGGCAGGAGAATGGCCAGAGGGGGCTACCTGGATGAAAAGGATGAAAAGTATAGTAAATTAATAAAAAACAAGCATTTGTCAATGCCGAATGTTTGCTTGCTGGCATTGGCATTGGTAGTGTAAGAGTTAGAGAGATGCATAATAGGAATGGTAGTGAAGTATTGAACTGAAGCCAACCCCTCCACCACCCTGCAGAGACTGACAGGAACTGGGGTGTGCCTTTGGGTCATCAGGCGTAACGGCCACGCCATTTCACCGCACCCTACCCTGCAGACACCGACAAGTGTCAAGGCGTGCCTTGTGGTCTTTGGTCCTTATGCTCACCCCATTCCATAAGGAAATACGGTGAGATGGGTGAAGTATAGGAGAATGGGGTGAACTTTGGGGCCGAAGAGTCCAAGGCACAGCTCGATACCTGTCACTGGCTGTAAGGCATGGGTGGGGGTGGAATGGCATGAGCATTACAGGTGACAATCCCAAGTCACACCCCTGATGTCTGTCAGGCTCTACATGGTGGGGCATTATGGCTGGAAACCCTAACGCCCCAGGTGTTCATTGGCATTTTCACTCCAAATTTTCAACATGAGTTTTTTGTGACCCCCAACTCATGAACAGTGGCAATATCAGTTTGTTAGCCAAAAGCTGATTTTGCACAGCGACTATGCCATTTGGCACCACTGGTGCGAAAACACATTTTGAACAGGATGTGAAAAAGTGACAGCTGTACTATTCATGAGGAGGTGTAAAAAATCACAATGTTGAAAATCTGGAGTGAAAATATAAAATAAATGGTGAAGTCACGAGCATGCGTAGAAACTGCGCAACACACACCCGTAATGTAATTAGTTTGGGGATTGTTTACAGCAAATTGTCAACACAGGCATTTTGGGACCTCTGCTCATGAACAGTGTCACAGTGATTTTCTTTATCTGTCCCGAACACTGATTTCCCACAGCTACCATGCATTTCTGTGTTGGAATTGAGAAAACACATTTCGGTCAGGGTGTGAAAAATGACAGCTATACTGTTCATAAAGAGGTGTGGAAAAATGCCAGTGTAGAAAATCTGGACTGAAAATATTACAAATTCGTGTACTTACGAGGATGCGTGGAAACTGCGCAATGCACGCTCGTAACACAGTCATTTTATGGACTTTTGTTACCAAATTTTCAACATAGCCATTTTAAGACCTCTGTTCATGAACAGTGTCACTGTAATTTTCTTAATCTGTCCCGAACATTGATTTCGCACACCGAATGTGTCATTATGTGCTGCATGCGTGAAACACATTTTGGGCAAGATGTGAAAAATTACAGCTATACTGCTTATAAGGAGGTGTGGCAAAATGGCAATGTTGAAAATCTGGAATGAAAATATTAAAAATTCACAAAGTTACAAGCGTACGTAGGAACTGCACAATGCACGCTCGTAAAACAGTCATTTTTGGGAATTTTTTTCACCAAATTTTCAACATGGGTTTTGGGGGGCCTACCTCATGAACTATCTCGGGGCCATCCATTTCATTACTCGTCCCAAAAGGTGGTTCCATGCAGTGACCACAAAATCACCTTTCAGGTCCGAATAACAAAATGACAGTGACTGAGTTCATGAGGTGGGGCCTCAAGAACCCCATGTTGAAAATTTGGTGCATAAATTCCCCAAAATGGCTGAGATATGCACCAAAGTTGAAAAAAAAAACATTTATGCCATTATACAGCTTACCGGCATTTCTTCAGTTCACGGTCGGTTTTGAAGAATGCAGACATATTCCTGGTCCACCGAAGATCGTCATGCTGGGCTCTGGAGTAAGTATCAGGTGGGGAGGTGTGAGGAGGTGGGTTCACAGAGGGTGGGCGCAGGTTGGGGAAGGGGGAAAGACAGCCAACAAGGGACCTTTATTTTTTTTTACAGGTGTGCTTTTTTTCCTTTTAGAAGACGACACAGGACTTTTGCCACGCTGGGGTGGGTTCCCAGCGTGGCAGCTGGAAGTTTATTTTTGGGGGGCAGTGGAGCCGACAGGGCATTGGCACACCCCATCGGCCATACGGATGCTTGCCATGCTGGGGTGGACTTCAACGTGGCAACTGGAAGTCATTTTGGGGGATTCCAGTGGAGCCGACAGGATTGGGCACCCCGTCCACCATACAGACTTTTGCCATGCTGGGCTCCCAGCATGGCACCCTAGAAGACTGTTTTGGGGGCAGCAGAGCAACAGGGATTGGGTACCCCGTTGCTATCACATATCCGGGGGTGCGCAAACAGCGCTGGGGTGGGCTCCCAGCATGCTACGTGATGTTCATGGGTAGGGAACGAACTGTCTATGACAGTTCAGATGCAGTGTTGACCTGTAGGCAATTTGCAAATTGCCTACACGTTACCACTGCTGATTGTGGCACTGTTTTCCTCAGAACTGTACGCCACTGCATCTGAACAGCTGTCATAGACAGCTCAGACATTCACTGGCACGGTGCAGCCGCACCTGAAAAAGGCAGCAGGGAATTGGAAGTGGGGGAGGCACACCTACGAAAACTCATATGGTGGCACTATGTTTCTTGCATGTGCATGCAAGCAAACATAAAAAGCAGGATCAGCTGCCTATAATGCTATAGTATCTGGAATGGCAGTGGTTAGAACACTTCAATAGGAAACAAATAATCACAGTTTTGTTTTTAAATAAGCATTTTCTCCTTGACAAGCACTTATCACCATCTCTCTCTCTGGTCCTCTGGTTACCAACCTGCCACATCTATCACTAACAATCTCATAGCAGCCAATTCTCATGTTTTTTCTTTTTCCATCTTAGAGGCTAATAAGGGTGAGCCATCCTTCTGCTGATGATACCATCAGGATCCCAATGCAGGCATTAGGCTGCATGGAGAAAGGCCCAAGTGTGTCACGTGCTTCCATCATTAATACAGTCTGGCAATTTTTTTCTTCCTGTAATTCAGCCTCCCTCCATGCCATGGTGCAGGCCTTAGCTGTCAGAGGCCTTCAAGACATGCAACTTTTCTGGCAGCTGGAAGGGGGGAATCCTACAGAGCCCTACTGCAAGGGTCTCTGATGCTGAAGAAGCATGGTGCCATCACTCCTAATCAAAGAAATGCTGCCACCAGCAACATTCCCTGAGCCTTGGCCACCTATTTGCTAGCACCTTGGACTCAATACTGAACCTAGGTCACAAGCACTGGAGCATGACAGACTACTCACTGGGCCATCAAGTGGCACTTGATCACAGGTTTGAATCCCACCAAAGGTTCCTGCCTCATTGTGCCACTTGATATCCAAGTGCTTTAGCCCCTACGGCTGTAAAATAAGTGGACAAATAGACCAGCCACTCACACTGTAGATGAGATTCTGCATTTCAGCAGTGTGATCCTCATCTAATCAATTATAAAAAAAAGTGGCTAAAGCACAAGTCTTGCAGTTGGTGGGTTAAGAACAGAAGCTAGCCCAGGATGTTTGTTTCATGATGTGAGATTTCTCTTGCACTGCAGTGCCTGAGACATTTATCTGGTTGGGGCTGCATTTGCATCAGTAATTTATTCTTATCAGTAGGCAGCTATCTTCACTTGGGAAATCATTTAATTACAGTGGTTTTAATAATATCTACTGTAGGGTTTAAACAGAATATATGACTTCCACCCTGTCACTATAGATCATGTAGCAGTAAAAAAATAAAGTCATTTTTGCCTACTAAGATTTTCTATTCAATACTCAGACAACAAAGGATGATGTTTGTAGTTGCAAATTATTGTTGACGTTTTTCATATTAACACAGTGCTGTCATCCTTGCTCTTCAGGGTCAACATGTAGGCATTTTAGTAGAGAGTGGATATTTGGTATCTCCCTCATGTAGCTCTGGTTTTCTTGCTTTCGTTCTGCTCTGTAAAGAGATCATTAAAAAAAAGCCACAATGTTTTTGAGTCGAGTCTCAAAGTCTTTCAGTAACCCTTGGATGATATCATTGCAGTTATCGTTGCTTAAGCTGGACCTAATCTTTACTGCAGCAACACTCACAGCTGTGCTTTTTCTAATGGTCCTTTATTGTCCTTGAGCTGTTCACCACTCATTGCTTTTTAGCTCATTTTGCCTTAAACAGCAGCCAGTAATAGCTAAAGTGTGTGAGACTGTGGTGCTGCCCCATCTGCGCACACCATACTAGGTTGAGTGTGGTGGCTCAGAGGCACATTCCTCAACCAGTACCACTACACAATTCCTACGCCACTCTGGCAAGGCGGGACTGCCAGGAGGAGGCACCTGTGGTAGCAGCCAGGGAGGATGTGGGGGTTCTCCAGAGTGCAGTACCTAAGAAGGGAGAAAGAGGACCCCAGAGGAGGAGGAACCAACTTCTGGTGGGGGGCTCGATTGTGAGGGGGGATTTGGGAATAGGGAATGGAGGTGAGGGAGATTAGGTACTTACGGGGTGCCATGGCCTGGAGGGATGGGCGGCAAGATGGAAAGCACTGCTGGATGTCATTGCCCACCTGGGGACTAAGGATCTGGCTAGGGATGGGGCTGGGATAGTGCAGGGGCAGTTTAAGGAGCTGAGGAGGGGACTTAGACAGGTACTGCACACAAAGGCATTCACTGATGTTTGCAACAGGGGAGAGGAGAGGGATCTCCACTCAAAGAACTTCAACTCATGGCTGAAGGAATGGTGCAGAGAGCAGGGGGTTGGAAACTTTGGGGACTGGTGATCCACCTGGAGAGATAAGGGCCTTTACGGGGTAATGGCCTGCATCCATCTGTGAGGGGAACTGCAGTCCCCAGTGGAAGGTTTAGTTATTACTTTGATGAACATTTAAACTAGCCAAGGTAGGTGGCAGACGAAATTGGGGAGGCCTTAACTACCCTCCTCAAAAGGTTGAAGTAGAAAGTAGGGAGAAGCCAAGGGGAATGGAATACCCCAGGGTGGAAATTAATAAATGAAGGAGAGTGGTAGAAATGACTGGGGGATGGGAATGGAAGCATTAAAAAGAGAGGGGGGAAGGGGAGAGAGAAAAATGAAAGAAGGAAGGGTACCAAGCAGAGTGGTAACAAAATCTAGAAGGCCATGTGTGTGAATGCTAGAAGTCTAGTGAATAAGGTTCCAGACCCCGAGGCCATAATGACAGAGGCTAACCCGTATATTGTGGTCATTTCCGAGTCATGATGCACTGAAAACCATGACTTGAACATGTCCATACCACGCTATACTCTGTTCAGGACGGACAGGGTGGGAAGGAAAGAGGGGGTGTGGCACTCTATATGAGGGAAAGTATAAAAGCAATGGAGATTCAGGGAATACAGTGGGTCACCCTAAAGATGGGAAATGGAGCCTCTATTTGCACTGGTGTGACCTGCGGACCTCCAGCACAGGGGAAGGAGTTAGATAAGGTACTACTGGAAGATGCTGGCAAGATGGCAGAAAATGGGGAGGTACTGCTGATAGGGGACATCAATCTGTCAAATGTAGATTGGAACCTCCCAGCTATGGCTTTAGCTACAAGAAGAAACATCCTGAACTCCTTGTAGGGAGCATTCCTTAGGCAACTAGTCAGTGAACCCATTTCTGATGGAGCAATAATGGACCTGGTACTCACTAACAGGGACAGTGTTGCAGACATCGATGTAGGAGGCCACCAGGCAACAGTGATTACTGTATAGGGTGGTTCAATATGAGGATGACTAGGAATTGAACCATACAGTGGTGAGGGTCCTAGTCTTCAGAAGGGCAGATTTTATAAAGATGGGTGAATGCCTCAGGGATGACCTGGCAGGGAATGAGGACCTGGGTGGGGCAGAGAAACAGTGGGAGAAGCTAAAAAGGGTCATAAGGAAGGCAACAAACCTCTGCTTCAAGCAACTGAGCAAAAGCAAGAGGAAGGACTGCTATATTTTTCAAAAGAGGTGGCAGAAAGATTAGCATTCAGAAGGTATAAGGAATGTCGGCCCGGTGGAGCTGGGGGTTAAGGCACTGGACACCACACCCCACGCCACACCGGCAATGCAGGCTCGGGAATGAACCAGGTCACCGGAGGTCTGCAGGGGAGAGGGAGGATCGAGCGTCTGAAGAACAGCTCTCATCCCTCGGGGGGTTTCAGGGGCCATGCCTGGCACAGCAGTGACTTCCAGTGGGGACAAGAGGTACTGACATGCTTAGGGCTCCTGTAGAGGGCTATGGAGCCATGACAGGATGTTCCCTGGCATCATGGCACATTAGGACTCCGCCTGGGGGTAAGGGTATAACAGAAATAAAAGAAACTTCCTCTGTCTCCTGATAGGTGATGGAGGGTCGAGGGGGATCAGTCCACCACTCCCAATGTCAGATCCTACCTCTCGCTCCTGTACTCTCCACTGCCTCATGCTGCCAGACTTGATTTAAAGATAGAGTGCAAGGCGCAGCAATCTGGTGGTCCTGCCTTGGGGGACTCAGAGCCAGAGAGGGCCGGGTGGCAGCGAGAGCAGTTGGAGGGGCCCCTGCCCGGAGGTGCGAGAGGGGGGCTTCAGACGGATGGGATCAGGACACAGATCCCGAGTGTCCACTCATGAAAGAGTTCAGGAAGGTAGGAGTGCAAAAAAGAAAGTTGAAAAAAAAAGAAGGTATAAGGAGATGCAGAGGGATGAAGATAGGGAGGTGTATCAAAGGAAATAGAGGGAAGTAGGGAGAGCAGTAAGGAGCACAAAGGGAGAAAATGAAAAGAGAATGCAATGAAAAAGGAGGACGACATTGTTTTAGGTACGTAAGCAAAAAGAGGAAAACCAGGGGAGGCTTGTAAGGTTAAAAAGGGAAGGGGGGGGGACTGTGCAGATGGGGACCAGGAAAAGGCAGACATCCTGAACAACTACTTTTGTTAGTGTTCAAAGAGGAAATGGAAGGGAATGGGCCACAAAAATGTAAGAGGAGAATTGGAAGGAGGGAGGTGGACACTAGTCCATTTTCAGAAGAGAGTGTCCTGGAGGGACTCACTAATCTGAATGTGGACAAAGCAATGGGTCTGGATGGGGTGCATCCAAGGATATTAGGCGAGCTCAAGGAGGTACTTGCTGTACCTGTGACAGTCTTATTTAACAGCTCATTGGAAACACGAGTGGTTTTGGAGGACTGGAGGAGGGCAGATATAGTCCCACTTCTCAAAGGGGTAGCAGGGAAGAGACTGGTAATTAATTACAGTTCAGTCAGTCTGACATCAGTGATGGACAAGCTAATTGAGTCACTGTTGAAGGAAAGGACTGTGGAATATCTTGAATTCCAGTGTGGTACAAAACCCAAGGCAGCATGGATTCATGGGGTGGGGGGGGGTCATGTCAAACGAATCTAATAGATTTCTTTAACTGGATGATCAAGGAATTAGATCAAGGTAGAGCGGTGGATGTGGCCTACCTAGATTTCATCAAGGCTTTCTATATCATTCCAGAGGACAGGCTAGTAAGCAAGCTGCATAGCTTAGGAGTGGATCCAAAGGTGGTGAACTGGGTAAGAAACTGGTTAGGGGCTAAGCGTCAGAGGATGTTGCCAAACAAAGTTCACAAACAGAAAGGGAGGGTGACCAGTGGGATGCCTCAGGAATCAGTGCAAGGACCAGTCCTCTTTAATGTCTTTATTAGTAGCACTGCAGAGGAGCTGGAAGAGAAAGTCTGCCTCTTTGTGGATGTCACCAAATTCTGCAATAGGATGGACACTCAGGGAGTAGGGCTACTGGAAAGTAAGAGCATGTGAAAAGTCCAAAGCAATGTACTTGGGGTGCAGAAATTGAGGCAGAGTACAAAATGGGAGGAGTGGTACTGACGACCACCAAGTAGGAAAGAGACCTTGGGGGGTTAATCATATCAGATCACCTAAAGATGGCTAGGTAATGTGACAAATCAGTTGAGAGGTCAAGTGGGATACTGGGGTGCATATGAAGGGGTATCACCAGCAGATAAAAGGAGGTGGTATTGCATCTGTATGGATCACTAGTAAGACCCCACATAGAGTACTGTGTCCAGTTCTGGAGACCATATCTCAGGAAGGGCATAAGTAGAATGGAGGTGATGCAGAGGAGGGTAGCTAGATTGGAGCAAGGTTTGCATCAGAGGCCTTTCAAGGAGAGATGTAAGTACCTAAATATGTACACACTGGAAGAAAGGACAGAGAGGGGGGCATGTGATAAAGACCTTTAAATACCTCATGGGGTAATTAAGGTACAGAAGGGAAGTATTTTCATAAAGAAAAATCTCATGGACAAGGGAGCACGATAAAAAAATGGAGTGGGGTAGCTTCAGGAGAGATGTAAGTAAGTAGTTCTTCACAGAAAGGGTAGACGATTCCTGGAACAGTCTTTCCGCAGAGGTGGTCAAGATGAAAACAGTGGTAGGGTTCAAAAACTCATGGGATAGGTATAAAAGAATCTTAGGAGAAGGGGGGTGAATGGGCTGGAGATCAAGTAGGATCAGTAATGATAATATAGGCAGGGAAAAATGTGCAGACTAGATGGACTAAGCAGTCCTTGTATGCCGGCAAATTCTGTTTCTGTGAGTGAGTGAGTGAGTGAGTGAGTGAGTGGAATCATAGAATGTGATGGCAGATAAGGATCGCTTGGCCCACCCTGTCTGCCCATTTTATTTCCATTCTTCTACTCTATCTTGAAACCTTACTTGATCTCCAGCTTCTCCCTAGCTTTCCATTAAGAATCCCTTGTGCCTAATCCATGCTTACTTGAAGCCCAGCACTGTTTTTGCCCCATAACATCTGCTAATAGACTGTTCCATGCATCCACCACTCTTTCAGTGAAGAACTTCCATACATCTCTCTTTGAATTTTGAATGTATCCTCTTCCAGCTGCATTGCATGTCCTCTTGTTCTCGTGCATAGTTTCCTCTGAAAAATGTCCCCATCAAGTACCTTTTTTATACCCATGAGGTATTTATAGGTCTTTGTCATGTCCCTCCTCACTGTTCTCTCTTCCAGGGTGTACATATTGAGGTCCTTCAGTCTCTCCCCATAGGGCTTCAGATGCAGACACTGCACCATTTTAGTTGTCCTCCTCTGGACTTGTTCCACTCTATCTATACCCTTCCTGAGATGTGGTCTCCAGAGCTGGACATAGTACTCCAGGTGGGGTCTCACCAGAAATCTATACAGTGGCAACACCACCTCTCTCCTTCTGCTGGTGATACCCCTCCCTAAGCACCCCAACATCCAACTGGCCCTACTCACTGCCTTTTTGCACTGCCTCACATTTTTTGCATTGAAACCTAGCTGCCATGCCCTTGACTACTTTTCGAGTTTTCTCATGTCTCTGCACATTTTGTTTTCACCCCATCTGGAGTGTCCACCTTATGGCAGATTATGATGTCATCCTCCAAGAGGCAGAACTTCCCTTCCAGTTCATCTGCAGTGTCTCTTATAAAGACATTTAAGAGGACTGTTCCTAGTACTGAGCCTTTGGCACCCCACTGATCATCCTTCCTTCCCTGTAGTGAGCTCCATTTGCAACCACTGTCTGTCGCTTATCCCTTATCCAATTTGTTACCCAGTTTACTACTTATGGACCCACCCCTAGGTTTTCTTATGAGCCTCCTATACGGAACAGTGTTGAAAGCCTTACTGAAATCTAAGTAGGCCATGTCCACCTCCTCACCCTGATATAGTTCCCTGGCCACCAAGTCAGTAGGGTGAGGGAGTTCACTGGCAGAGCTAGACCCTTTGAGGGGTGCATGATCCCCCAATCTCCTGGATCCTTCTTGATTGTTAGTCCATTCCAATGAGAAGAAACTGGAAGACCTTAACATGTACTCATGGACTAGAAAAGAAAGGATGACATTATCAAAACATACAAGTACCTGAAATGTATCAACAGAGTGGGCTACCATGGACTATTCTGGCTCAATGTTAGCAGCATCAGTTGGGGGGCACAACCTGAAGCTGGTGAATGGCATGTTCAGGAGGCACCACAAGGAAGTACTTGTTTTTGAAGAGGGTTGCAGACAGATGGAACCTCCTACCATGCGGGTTCATTAGCCTTCAGATGGTAAATATTTTTAGGCATGATTGAAACAGATTCATGAGGCTGTGGACAGCATCTGCAAAGTGAGGGTGCAGGGGAAACAGGGGTGTAACCACTGAGGTAGCAGACATTAGTAAAGTAGTAAAAGTAGTAAATCTTTTTTTATTCAACATAATCAGGGAAAAATATTCAATTGAGCATTTGCTAATTTTCAATGAAGTCCTCTATGTTCATAACAGCAAGCTTCAGTTACAGTCTAAAAAAAAGAAAGTCACACATAACATATTAACATAAAGGGCATACTACAAAATATAAGCATATACACAATAAACAGCAATCAACAGATATCACATTCAGTACATTGCGAGAGGCCATTAGACCAGCATAAACATCAGTCATTCCAATAAGAAAGGCATATAGTTTGATTTGATTTGCGTAGTCCTACTGGAATTTTATTTCACAATGTGGCTCCCCTGTGGGAGACAGAAGACCTACCTATATTTAAATTACATTTATTGATAAGATATTGTAAACCACGAGCTGTCCTTAGATTATCATTTATGATTCTTATGGGAAACATCTCAAGTATGTAAAGAGGAATCACATGTTTCTAGATTTTATACATAGATTTAAGGAGCTGTAAATTCCTACGGGCCAAAGGTTTTGGCCAATTTAAGCTATTATATAGTATGCATCTATGTGTTCTGTGGGGTACCTCCAGAACAAAATGTGCCATTCTGTGGAACATTATATCCACCTTGTTCAGTAATGTGCCAGAGGCTCCTCCATAAAAAATATCCCCATAGTCTAAGACAGGTATTAGTAGAGAGTTGACTACATTTACAGTAGTTGGACATCACTAGACATGAAATATTTAAATCTATAAAGAGCACCCAGTTTCCTGTTCAAACCCAAAAGCATATTTTCTATGTGATAAGACCAAGTCATATTACAATCTAGCCATAGCCCTAAATATTTATATTGGGCTACTTTCTTTATATCTAGTCCTTCTAGGGTCCAGATATTCAAACATAAATTCAGTCATTTTGGTTGGTTGTTTCTGAACAGAAGAACCTAGGTTTTCTTGGGATTCAAGGTCAAACAAAGTTCCTAAAAAAATGTTTTGAACATGATCAAAAGCCAACTGAAATTTAGATTCAACTTGATCCAGAGTCTGGCCCTTAACATACAAGATGGTATCATCAGCGTACATATGGTATTTTGTATCAGGAAGATCAAATTTAGCTTGTTAATATAGATGTTAAATAATAAGGGCTCTAAAATCGACCACTGTGGGACACCAGAAGAAATATTCATTAATTTAGACTTAAAGGGGCTGATTTCTACAAATTGCTTTCTTGAATTCAGATAGGAAGAAAACCAGTTTATAGTCTGAGTGGACCGACCTATCCAGATCAGCCTGGACAGGAGTACCCTGGTGGTTCAGGGTATCAAATGCCTTAGAAAGTTCTATAAACATGGCTCCAACCATGGCCCTCCTGTCCAGGCTCAGCTGGAGGTCGTTGACAACTTTAGCTAAAGCAGTCTGAGTGCTATGTAAAGGCCGGAAAACAGATTGATACATAGACATTTTCTTACCCTAATCCAAGAATTCCCATAATTGATTAGAAATAATTCTCTCAAAAATCTTTGAAATCTGTGGTATGAACGAGATGTGCCTATAATTGCCCAGCTCACCCCTATTGCCAGAATTAAAAATAGGTTTTACTCTCGAAACCTTCCAAACTCAGGAAATTCATTACAGGAGCAGGATAGATTGAAAATATAACCTAAAGGTTCAGCTGTACAAGGAGCAGCGTACCTCAATAACCTAGCAGGGATCCCATCAGAGCCAATTGCCTTGGCTGTATTCATCCCCAGCAACCCAGTTCTCACCTCCTCAGATGTAATAGGTTTGAAACTGAATGTGCCAAGACACCCATACTCAGAAATTCCATTTTCCTCATTTATTGTGTGATCAGGAGGGACAACCATATCGGGCCCAGAGGTAGCCACCTTACCAAAATATGTATTAAATATACCTACCAATTCCTCCCCAGCTGTAATTTCAA
This sequence comes from Neoceratodus forsteri, assembly GCA_016271365.2. NCBI lineage: Eukaryota > Metazoa > Chordata > Ceratodontiformes > Ceratodontidae > Neoceratodus > Neoceratodus forsteri. The sequence goes on from CM057458.1 coordinate 1,333,653,686, forward strand.
CTCCATCCACCATAATTTTGTTCACATTGGATGATCTATTTCTCCCTGTTAGATCAGAAATTGTCCTCTAAAACAATATGTCATCCTTTCAGAAGTAAACTGGCTCTTAGACCAAGGCAGGGACTGGATAGATGGGATCGACCTATGGTCTTTATCTGCCCATAATATTCTGTGTTTCTTTGTTTCTAAGATGGTGCTGCTGGAGGTCCACCCAGTGGTGCAGCAGCAGTGAAATAGGCTGAAACACTCCCCTCTGCTCAGTAGACCCATCCCCCTCAGGTAGAGTTCAAGTAGCTTACAGTAATTCAATATTTAGCAAGTATTCATTCTCAGCACCCCAGATACTCTGTATTCAGTACTTGGGGCAAATATTCAAAACAATTTTTTTAAAACCTCTATCACTTCCCAGGTGGCTGGGACTAGTCCCCTGTACATCCCGCCCAGTCCCTGTCTTTTCCCAACATCCAACCCCTTCCCTATACTCCCACATACAAATGTTTAAAGAATAAATGCTGGCTCTAAGCACTATTCCAGGAATCAACATCTTTTCAAACACCCCCCTAAAGGCCTGGCCAGCCCTAGTGCCCAAAATACATATGTTTTTGATTGTAGGACCTCCCCCCCCCCGACCCTTGATTCATGATTTGGGAGCCCAGTAGTGTCCAAAATCTGTACTGACTCAGTCATGCTCCTCCTCCAGGGCACCCAGTCCCATTAAAATACTTTCTAACAATTGGGCCACACATGTGGGAGGGAAGAGGAGGGGCAGAACAATCTGTGTCATTGATGATGCAGACCACCTCCTTCCAGCCTCTTGGTCATGTACCCTGATTGCTGACACTGCTTGAAACTCATTTGTGTGTCATACAGCCATTTTCTCACTCTAGAAAAAGAAGTCAGGTATCCAATGTTGACAATTATTTTTGGTCATAATGTTTACAGACGTGGCACTCACATTGATTGACGTGCAGATTTCTTGGACTGATGATTCTGTAAAAAATGTCAGCCAGCATAACACTTACAGTAAGCTTGAAACTTGGTGATTCTCCCACACAAAAAAAAATGATTCTGAGGACATTCATATAGGGCATCTTTGAAGCCAAAGTTGCTAGACTGAACCAAATCTTCTGATGAAGATTATTTTTGAAACTGTGTCTTCCCTAACAACAGTGGACATCTAATTTTATGTTCTGTTATGAATCTAATTTTATTTACTTCAGGTCTGGCATGTCCTCAAGAGAGTTCTTCTATTTTTGAAAGGAAAACATCCCCATGGATTGAATTCTATGTGCTAGAACTCACTCAGCCTTAATTATATTCTGACACCTCATTTAAATATTTCTGAAGATTAAATAAGTACTTTCACTGAATTGATATTCCCTTTTGCTGTATGTTTAAAAATAGGGGCCTGAAGAAGATATAACAGGGGACTTTTTAATAAAGCACAAAAGGTAAATAAAACGCTAATGGGATTAATAACAGTGTTAAAAATGTGAAAGTTCCTTGCCAATTAGGTCTGACACTGTATACTGCTACATTCCCTATCAGTCAGAAAGGGTGTTCCACCTCAATCCGCATGCAGGAAGAATTTGAGTAGGTCACTAGTTTAAAGAAAAATCTGTTGTACATTTTTGTCACTCATCCTGTTGTCAGAGTTATTCATTTCTTTTAATAAATCATGACTGTGACATGCGAGGGGAAAGACCATTCTGTCTGACCCTCATGACCATCAAGCACTGTCAGGAGTGTAGTCTGCAGTTACATTATTTAAACTGTGTACTCTGAAAAGTAGGTAGTTCCAATGGCCAGGCAGTGGGGTGGGTGATTCCCAATCACCAGATTCAACAAAATGTAAATTTTCTGGGCAACATTTTCAATGCTTTGCTCCACCATTTTAGTACGGTTGCACTATCTATGACGTAACTGTTAGGCCACATAAAAGGTGGTCTAACATGTTGCTGCAAGCCTACCCAAACAATGACGTCTGACATGTAACTTTTTAACTGGAAAGTACAGAAGTCACTGTAAATGTGCCCAAACATTTGAAAATCACCTGCTATCACTTAAACCCTTTTTAGGTGCCACTGGTGTGGCAGAAAAATCTGCCAGAAATCCTGCAGCAGTAGTTTTGAAAATTCAGCCCTGTCTGTCTGTCTGGGTCCGGGCCTGTCTGTCTTCTATTGCTGTGTCTGTCTGTCTCTTTGTCTGCCTATCTCTATCTATCTATCTATCTAATCTATCTCTCTCTCTCTCTCTCTCTCTCTCTCTGTTAGTAGCTGTGCAGAATGTGGAATTCCGGCAGTGGAATTTGTTCAGAATGGCATTTCTCCTTCCAAAATGATTTCAGAATTTCTTTTTTAATATTACAGAAAATGAATACACTGTTTACATAGACTATGGAATATGATTTCATGTTCTGCTTTTGAAATTTCAGAATTCTGATTCTGATGACATTCTTCAGAATTAGGTGGATTTCTGTCAATCCTACACAGTTTATCTGTCTGTCGGTCTGTCTAATCTGTTTGTCTGTCTGTCTGTCTGCCTGCCTGTCTGTCTGTCTGTCTGCCTGCCTGTCTGTCTATGTGTCTATCTGCCTTTATGTCTGTCTGTCTATCATATCTTTCTGTCTGCCTGCCTGTCTGTCTGTCTATCTATCATAGCTGTGTGTCTGCGTGTCTGCCTGTCTGTCTGTCTCTCTGCATGTCTGTCTGTCTGTCTATCTATCTATCTATCTATCTATCTATCTATCTATCTATCTGTCCAACTATCTGTCTGTCTGTCTGTCTATCACTCTATCACATTCAAATATTGATATAGGTAAGCTGTACCAGGGTAACATAGCAATACTGTCCTATCTCCCTAATTAAATTCCTAGCACCTCCAATTCCAAAGTTATTTCCTTTCACAGAAATTATGATTAGGAAAGGCTAACTTTGGAATTGCTAAGGTAAGGAATTGATTTTTTTTCTTTGTTTCTCTGACAGTGGTCCTCATCCTGGCAGCATCCCCCAGCCCTGTCGCTGACCCATTTTGCGGACTGATGGGTTAACCTCCATATACACAGTGCTGTATTGGTGGGTGGCCTGCCACATAGGGTCATGTGGCACCTGCAGGGGATGCCATGCAAGCCGAGGCATTTTCCTCCATTTTCTCCCCTCAGACATCTGTGGATAGTGCATGCACATGTGTCCAAATTGATGCAAATGCATGCTGCATCAGCATGCATCACCCCATGCCTGCTGGTCCTGCCAGTGCTGACTCCCAGCCTCAGCTAGATGGCAAGCAACCCTCAGGACTCAGAAACCCCCCTACCCAAGGAGAGAAGAAACATCCTGGGGTACTCAATCCTCCCTCACCCTGCTGGCCCCTGAGCGGTCCTAGTCCATTCCTGAATCCAGGATGCCAGTGTGGCTGGAGGTAAAGAACCAGCACCTCAGACCTCAATTCCAAAGAGCTGATCTGTTTTTAAGCAAAGTTGAAGTCAGTGGGTCATGCGAAGATACTAACAGAGTTCCGTAATACAGAACCACACCCTTTTTCTAGTTTAGAATGTGTTGACTGGGAGAGTCACATAGGGCAAGGTTCATTTCCAGGTGTGACTCAGGGAGGTAATAAAAATGGAAACACTAAAAATAAAATTATATACAGTATAAAAGATAAACAGTATAAGCAACTGACATGCAAAAATGAAAACAACAGTGGGTCAACACACTAATGTAATATATACTGTCCATCTTACATGTCATTAGTTTTCTGGATTTTTGTTAGTTATCTGCATTGATGTCTCTTGAATCTTTATTATGGAGGATCTTTACATGAAACACGATCTTTGTGTCTCAGATTTCATCTCATTCTTCTGCTGTTCCCCACTGAAGTCATTACTATTAGGGCTGCAGTGGGTGGAGCCCTGCAGTCCTTTTATGATCACTGAGAAAAGGACTCTGTATTCTTTCTGAATAAACAACATGTTGGATTGTGTTACAGTCACCTTCATGTCTGTGAAGCAGTCCACCCATGTTGTCCCTACTGACTGCAGCACTGCACTATTTCACAGTGCTGGCCATCACGGCGGAACACAGCACACTCTGTCATGTCCATGATGGCTGCCACACTCTACTGCACATGTGCTGGCATTCACACAGTAGCATTGGTGGCCATCTTGGTCATGGCAGAGTGGGCTATGGGCCATGTTCTGCCATGACCACCTATTGTATTTATTTATTATTTTTTAATATTATAAAAATTCCCCTCCACCCTCCCCTCCCTCTCAGCACCCACAATCACATAAACATAACTGTAACACTGAAGGTGTCACTTCCCCCAGTGTTGTGATAAGGGATCATCCATCTTTTTTTGTGAAACTTGGGGTGCCCAGTCCATCAGTGTCATGATCGGGGATCATCTGTCTTTTGTTGTTTTTTTTTTCCCCCACCTGAAATAAAAAATGGTCCATCAATGTCTTCCTCCACCTGACTGTGACACTGGGGGTGCCCAATCCGCCAGTGTCATGATCAGGGATCATCGGTCTCTTTTTTTTAACCTGTAAATAAAACCCGGTCCATCGATGTCTTTTGTGGCCATTCATGACCCCCACCCAACAGTCCCACTCAGCATACACCACCCCGCACCCCCAAGCCCTTACTTACCCATCGGATGCCCAACGCTGTAATCCTCTCTGGACCACAAACATGTCTTCAGTCTTCAAAGCTGGACAGTGAACTGAAGGCACAGGTATGCAGTTCAATGTATTTCAAAGGGGTTTTGAACTTAGTGCCATAACTTGTTTATCTAGCGTACAGATATAAAACAGGTTTTCTGCAGCTTTCAATTTGTTACATGATGTAATTTTCAAAAAAATCAAAGAGCCAGTTCAGGCTCAGTCAGGCATCTCCCATGTAGTCAAAAGACTGGGTGCATAAACCAGAGTGGTCAGTATAGATTGATAGGGAACAGTTCTACTATTACTGAGCTGTATGGTTTGCACTCAATTCAAGACAAAAAAGTGGGCATGGAGATGAAAGCCTTGGTAGCGAAAAGGTAATAGGTAACTTTATTGCACAAAACCCTGGTTTACTTTACCCATACCATAGGCTAGTCATAAGTCCACAAAGTCAGCAAATACATCCATAGGGCAGACAAGGAAAAACAGCGAGTGAATTAAACTGTAAAACAATCTTGTAAACGCTTTCCCCAAACCGGAACTGCCGACACCAACACTGCACGTGACCACGCTTACGCAGCGACTGTCGTCATCCTCAGAGCGTGTGTGCTGAGGGAAGGAGGAGTGCTTTATGTGCCCAAATTTAAAAATACAGACACCAACATGCATCACATATAAGGTGCAATATGTATAACCATTTAGTTAAAAACATAAATTACTTACACATCCAAAGACATAAAAGACATAAAAGTGCAGAATGCATACTAAACCAACAGGACACAGTGCAACACATAGAATCAAGTGAACATTCAGTACCATTCCAAAACTTATTTAAAAGGACCGAAAACATTTTTATTGCATTTTTATAATAATATAGGCTTAAATATTTTAATATTTTGATTATTCGTTGTGCTATAAGACCACAAGCCAAGTCTAAAAAGTTTTTCCAAAAACTTATTTTCTTCTATCGTCTACCAGGCAGCAGAGCTGAACAAGTTCCTATATCCTTTAAAGACTGGGCAGCATCAAAAAATGTCCTAACTGATTTCAAAACAGCTAGCCCAGACCTCCTGAATGAAACTTTCTGCTGCTTCTTTGCGGAAGTGAGAAACTGTGATGTGCAGCAATATTCACTGAGAAATTTCAGCAGCTTACTAGCATCTCTAAACCAGCACTTCAATTCAGTTGGAACTGGCAGAAAACGAAACATTATGAAGGATCTTGGAGGGGGGGGCAGCTGCAAACTAGGGGTGCTAGCTTCACACTTGAGTAGACATAGATAGACTGAGTTGTCTGTTTCTGCTGGCACATTCGTATGTTCGTATGATCATGCCTTCATTTCAAGTAACAGTGTCTTTCTGTCAGTCATGAAAAAATACAGAAAATGTCAGAAAGACACAGCAAAACACCACCCTGCCATAACTCCACAAGATCTGCAAAGCATCCATCATTCACTAGCCCTCTCCGCTGACACAGCACCTGGCTTAATCAGAAAAGTGTGGCTGGAGATGCAGCAGCACATGGCCGGATGCGGCAGAGACGGCCTCAGGCAGCTAAAGCCTGACAATTTCAAATACTTCAAGATGAAAATGGGAGCAAGAATGTCTCCCTTTCCTTCAATGAGCATGCAAGAAACCATATGGTGACCCTCTTCAAATGAACAGAGATAGTCACCATGGGTGTATGTATGCAGAACCAGGCTCCACACTCTGCCCAGTGGCAATATTTAAAAAGTACCTTGCCAAACTCCCAAAAGATGCACATTCTTTTTACTGCCATCCCAGGAAGGTACTGCAACACTTCCTGGACTGCTTAGAAACATGGTTTACCAACGAACTCATGGGAGTTAACTTCCTGTCAACGATGATGTCATATATCATTAAAGAGGCTGGATTAAGTGTAACATACATGAATCGTTCTGTTTGAGCCACTGCAGTCCAGCTGCTCTCTCAAGCTGGACTACAAAACAGAGAAATTATAGCAGTAACAGGACACTGCAATAAGAGCAGCCTGAGATCATACTGGGCTGCAACATCTGATGGTAAAAAGAAATGGAGTGACATGCTTGGGGAGCAAAAACCCAACACGAGACCCATTAATTCTTCACAGACTTAATAAGTCCACTGTGCAGCTTGGCTGAGCATGCCACAGTCCAGCAATCACAAGTCTCTCAAAGTCCATTCGCTCATGCTCCATTTACATACAACGCTCCAGTGACCTTCAATAGTACTGTCAACTTTTACATTGGGAAGTGATTTTTTTGATTTTCAGCAACCAATAACAGTTCAGCACTTGTTATAATGCATTTATGTTAGTTTCAAATTCATATAACAAAGTTCATTGGTTTACACCCCTTTCCTTTTAAAGGGACTATTTGTCCTTAGGCGTAAGGTTATCTTGTTAAATAAATGGTTTTAAGAAACTTTAAAACATTTGATTGTGTATTTTTTCATTATATAACTTAAGTTGACCATTTCATAAGTGCAATAAGACACTCCATTGGTGTGCGTATCACATATTTTACACACACCAATGAGCTGAACGCACTCTGCCTGTGGCCTTGTGCCTTACAATGCCCCTAGGTGTGCATACAATATGTTCTATGCACACCCTGTCATGTCTTATTGCTTACTTATTGCTGTTGTGTGTTAGTGTATAGTTCAGTGCAGTTGTATATGGAAATCCATGCACTTCCAGATGCTATTGTACAATAGAACACTTTTATTTTGAAACAGCTTTCAATGCTAATTTACTAGCAGCTACCTTTTTTAATCCCATGGTATATACAGTGTATTCTAGGAGGAGGCCTTAAATATGATTGTTATTCAGTGTTGACTGCTGATGCCATTGCTCCCTTGCATTCATGGCTTCTCTCAGGCACTTGTTACAAAGAAACATTGAAAAGCAACATTCTGCACTGACTAACAATCATATTTTGAATTAACTCATAGAATATTCCCTACAGATAACACACCAGTGGTAAATAAATTAGGTAAATAAATCAAGTTATTTTCAGAATAAATATTTCTTTTCACTTAGAACATGTTTGAACCCCTGCAGGAGGTCCAGTTTCATGACACTACCTGGGAAAGCTGTGGACCAGTCATGAAGCAAGATCAGACAGGGCATGCAACACCCAGTGGTGTAATGGGGAAAAAGAAGGTAGCCAGCAGAGTACTGGTAGCTGGGGACTTTATGGCAAGGGGTGTGAAGATGGTGGTGCTTGGAGAGGTAAAGGAGAGGGTGGTGGTCAGATGCCTGCCAGGCACATCAGCCATGAAAGATAAAGACAGGATAGGTAAGATGATCAACAGGATAGGAGAAGTGCTACATGTCCTTGTTCACTTGGGTACAAGTGCCCTGGCAAAACAAAGTCAGGAAGACATTAAATTGAACTTCCAGAAGCTAGATGGGAAACTAAAGGGGAAGGTAATCACACTGGCCTTTTCAGAGGTCCTACCAGTGTGACAGAGGGGAGGGAGAGGAAAGGAGGGTGAGGTTGGAGGAAACTGAGGCATTCAATGCCTGGCTTAAAGAGTGGCCTTAAGAGGAGAAGTATAGACTTGTGGGAAACTGGGGGAACTTCTAGGATAGAGGGATATTCTGTGGAGATGGCTTTCACCTCACAGGATTTGGAACAAGTGCACTTGGGTAGATACCTGACATCTATGTGGATCAGTATTTAAACTGAATGAGGTGGAGAAAGATGCTGGGAATTCCCTAATTGGGGGAAAACACAAAGACCCTAGCAGAGACTGCCCCTAAAGTGGGAAGGAGGTGAAGGAGTGATAGTGGGGGCAATAATAGGGAACAGAAAAGGGCAGGAAAGGAGGGAAGGAGGAGGACAATAACATTTTGTACCAACTAAGAGGAAGAGCAATGGGTGGAGCAGGAAAGGTATAGCGGCAGTAACTGGATGAAAGGTAAGGCAAGAAGGAATAAGGGGGATGGAAGTCGGTCTGCCTAAACACCAGAAGCCTGAATAAAAGATCAGTGTGAATTACAGGCAATGGTAGCAGGGGCCCAGTTAGACTTGGTATCCATCACAGATACTGGGGCTACAGGAAAGAATGAATGGGATCTGGCAGTTCCAAAGCACACCTGACATAGGAAAGGCAGGTGCTAGCATAAAAAAGGAAGAGTAGTCCTCTATATCAGGGAAAAAACAGAGGCTACAGAAGGCAGAACCATCAAAAAGGAAGGGGGGGTAGTGAAGTCAATATGGGTACAACTGACTATGGCTGCAGAAAAATAGGTTGGAATGTGGGTGGTCAATAAATCACCAGGGCAAAAGAACCAAGAAGATATAGAATTGGGGGAAAAACAGAAAGGGGTAGCAAAAGGGGAACTAGTTACAGTATAGTGGGGGATCTAAACCTGCCAGACATAGCAAGTCCTCACCCCAGCCACTAGGGTAACAATAGCCCAGGGCATATTAATACCTGGACTATGCTATGTTCTCCTTGTTTTTTCTCAAACTAATGCCACCCTCTTTCATAAATGGGGCATTGCGTATAACAACATATACAGATTTGCCCTGTCTGCCCCTCATCTCACCCATCACTATGAACTGTACTCTGCCGTACAATGGCTATCCCCCTCTTCCAGACGTCTTTGTTACCGGTTGCCAAATTGACAATATTGATAGGTACACCCAACCTGCGTCGCTGTCCTCCATATTTGTCCCTGTTGTACATTCTCACCTTCTTAGATCCTATAATCAAGCCCGCCATGTTGTTCCTTGTTGTGCCACTAAAATGGGTGAGCAAGCATTTGCCCACTTTGCCCCAAAAACCTGGAACTCCCTGCCCCAACACATCAAAGCCTCGAAATCTCACAATGTTTTTAAAAAAGAGCTTCTCTCTTACGTAAGAACCTTAGACACTTGCTCTTGCCTCTGAACACTACCCTACAACTGTCTATCTTGCTCTATTCCCTCCTGTGGCTCTTGTCTGCCTTGACCCCTGAAGCTCAGTTTTGTTGCACTTACTACCACCCTCCCCCTCATTTATTTCTGTGTCTCCTTTTTACTGGTCTCCTTTACTCATTCATCCCCTAGCTGTCCAAAGTCCTCCTGTTTTCCCAAAACATACTTACCTGCTCTTCTTCTTACCCTGCCCTGGAGGGCAGCTTATTTTGTTTAGTACTTACTTTCTTCTCCCACTTTCCCGCCTCTCCTGCTCTTAGCTAGCCCTGGACAACCTACTCAACACCATAGTCTCAACTTTTTCTTTATTGATTCCCTTCCTCCACTTGATACTACTTTCCCTTATTAATCTCCACTATTACTGTTAGTATCCTGATTCCTTTTTTACTGGGCCTGCAGCCAATGTCAAATGTGATTTATATGATATCTGCAGCCACTGTAATGTGTTTTAACTGAAATCTGTATTCACTGTATTTTTTTCCTTGCCACTGTGACCCAGTAACCCTAAATGTTTATAATTAACTATAATGATGTTGCCCTCTGTAATTGTATTTGTACTCTCCCGGGTCATGCCTGAAAATAGGCAGGTTCTTGTCTAGTGCACTTACTGGGTTACCAAAAGCAAATAAATAAGTATTCTAATGGTTAAGAGTGCCAGGAGCCAGGCATTGCTGGACACAATGTAGAACTGCTTACTCATGCAGCTGATCAGGTATCCCACACTTCAGGATGCCATTTTCAACTTGGCACTTACTAACACAGAAGTGCTGGGTAGGTTGGCAGTCAGGGAAGCTTTGGGGTCCAGTAACTACACTTCTGTGTGGTTTCAACTGGCGATGGGGTACATCGGGCACCCTCGAGGGCAGTAGTTCTGGACCTTAAATGGGCTGATTTTCTCTAGATGCAGGGAAAGGTCAAGGAAAATGTAATGGGTACAGAAAAGATAAAAAGGGGTAGAGAAAAAGTGGGGAAAGATAAAGGGGCAATTCTGGAAATGATCCACTCTTGTGCAAGGAAGGTCACCAAAACAAATAAGCACAAAAGACTGATCCTGTTCTCAAGAGAGGTAAGAGAGGCTGTAAGGACAAAAAAGTAGCCTTCATAAGGTACAAGGTGGCTAAGGGGTGGGAGGAATGGAAGGAATAACAGAGCAGGCCAAAAGAAATGAAGGTGGCAGTGAGGATGACATAGGCAGACACAGAGTTGTGAATTGCAAGGCTGTTAAGGGAGGGGAAAAAACATTCTTTAGATACATTCATGAGAAAAGGAAGGCTGGAGTGAAGGTTGTTACACTAGCTGGAGGAGATAGTGAAAGATGATAAGCAGAAGGCCAATGTCCTAAACAATTACTTCTGCTCCGTATTCACAGTACCCGACAATGGGCCTCTTCCTGAGAGCGAGGTGAAGGCAGTCACATGGGGTTACAGGAACTGGGAAGGGTACTGTTTGCAGAGAAATGGATGAGAAAAGGGCTGGAGACCATTTTGGTAGATAAAGCATCCAGTCCAGATGGTCTTCACCTAAGCATACTTAGAGAACTGGCTTCAGAGCCAGCAGAGCCCTTGGCCAAGCTGTTTAGTGACTCATTAGAGTCTAGAGTGGTGTCGGGGGATGGAAGATCAGCAGATATGGTCCCACTCCACAAGGGGGGGCAGGGAGAACCCACACAACTACAGGCTAGTCAGTCTTACCTCTATTGTGGGTAAGCAGAGGAAGACCTTCGTAAAAGAAAGCCTGGTGGGCTACTTAAAAGAAAAATGGCCCGCAGGAAAACAAACAGCATGTGTTTGTGGCAAGGAGGTTGTCAGACCAAACTGACTGTGTTTTTTAACTGAGTCACTAAAGTGATAAATAGTGGGCAGGTGGTATATTCAGTATTTTTACCCCAAATTTTCAACATAGCCATTTCTGTACAGCACCTCATGAATGTGACAGCTATAATTTTTCAACTCCAGCCCAAAATATGTTTTGCATCCCAAAAGTTGATTTCACAGTCCCTGTATAACATCATCTTTAGGCCAGGAGTTAAACATTTTCTCTGCCCTTCTTCACAAGGCAGGGTCATTGCAAAGCTATGTTGAAAATGTGGTGCAGAAATATTAAAAAAAAATATTTTCTATATTTTTACTCCAGATTCCTGTCCTGCAACCCTATCAGCTCTGGCCAGAGTTTGTTATACAGTTCACTGGTGAAAACACACCAGGAATACTGTGCTCAGTTCTGGAGCCCTTACCTGAAGATGGATATCAAACTATTGGAGGGGGTCCAGCGGAGAGCAACCAAAATGATCACGGGCATGGGAAACAGATCATATGAAGAGATGCTGAGGGAGCTGAACATGTACTCCATGGAAGACAGAAGGGAGAGGGGGTATATGATTAAGACATTCAAGAAACTAAAGGGCATAAACAGGGTCGGTACTGAGAGCATCTTTAAGTTAAGGAAGGAGGGTACAACAAGGGGGCACAGTCTGAAATTGATGGAGGGGTAGATTCAGGAGTAAAATGATGAGGCACTTTTTCACTGAAAGGGTGGTGAAGGGTGGAATGAGTTACTAGAGCAGGTGGTGGCAAAGATGGTAGCTAGGTTTGGGGTGAAGAAGGAATTAGGACAGGGGTTGACTCCAGAAGGAATGGGGGGGGGTAGCACCATAAAATTAACTGAGTTGTGCACTTGAGCAGACTAGATATACCATCACGGTCTTTTTCTGCTGGCAAACTCGTATGTTTGTATGTTTGTAGTATCCTCTGTGACATCATAGTCCTTTCCACAGCAACAGAGTATGATACATGCATGTACCATGAACAGAGCATTGTAATTTTGTTGGGGGGAAGGAGGGGGATAAGAGGATAAGTTTTAGTCTGAGGGGAAAAAAGCTAATGCTTTTCTTTTTTTGTTATTATTATTTTTTATGTAATAAGCAGGTAGGATGCACTGGGCAATGCATTCATAGAATAAACAAAATACAAGCTGAATTGTTCTCAGCTTTTGCTTTGATCTATCATATTGTTTTTCTGACCACTCATTGTACTTGTAGTAGCCAAGTCATGTCTGGAAAAGGTGCCTGGCAACAGTGCACCTACCCGGTTAACAAACTATAAATAAATAAATAAAAATAACATTTTCATCTGCATATTACATTTTTAAACATTTTCCAGGATACTGAAAATATACTTTTACAACACTGACTGGGAACAGGGTGGGAGAGAGTAGATGGGGTGTGAGTGGTATAGTTTTGTAAAGGGCCAGGCTGGATTTCAGTGTAGGGGTGTTGTTTTCCTATGAATGTAGCATTTTATTAATAGGATATCAACATGCCTGAGATGTTTAGAGGTTTTTATACTATTATTGAAATACTGTATCACATACAGTATGTGGTATAACAGCATTTGAGGGAGATGTTCCTTATAGGAAGAAGTAGTCATCAATGTGTTACGTACAGGAAATGCAATGGCCTTACTCTGAATATGCCATTTATCTTCATAAGACAGGGGGCAGGACTACATCTTATGAGTGGCATAGCCATTAATGAATTATGAAAGTCCCACCCGTTTACAGGCTAAGAGAAATATCATATTCTTAGGCCAATGTGTATCCAATTTTTACAAATGTATTTACAATTATAAATCTTTTAAAGGAGCTATTTTAATAAAGATTTAACTATTTCCATTTGATTTCACTGCTGTGTTCTGAGTGCAGCAGAAACCATTATGATGTCAGTAAGCATTGAGCTAGTTGTACTCCCATTAAATAAGGATGCGTTTGTGACCATTCCAACTGAAAATAAAAGATGATGATGCTCCCAAATTGAAATAAATGAATTATCTTCATATGTAATGATCTGGTTCCTAAACAAAGTCATTTATCTCTTAGGTTTGGCTCTCAGCTACATTGTAAAATTGATAGGGGTTAGAATATCTTGTCACATGATGGTCATCTCAGTTTGTCCCAGTACATGTGCCTTTATGGAAGCAAATTATAGGTTTTAAATACATTTGCTTACAGTTTATTAATTCAGTTTCAGCCCTTGATATTATATAAACAGTTTATTTGATAATTTGGAGTAATTTACAATCAATGCTTTGTCCCTTTTTGCATCACACATATCAAAGCACCCCCCATCATATTATCCCAGAACTTTCATATTTATGCACAGTTTGCTTTTCAAAGCATTGACAGATAAGTTCTTTAGATTCCATTGTAAAGTTCTCATTGCAGAGGATGTTGGACTGTCAGCTTTTTGAAACTTGCCTTAAAAAGGAAACCTGAAGCCCAGATCCCTGTCATGCAAAAAAAAAAAATATTCACGAAAGGTCACAAGTGATGAAATGTCATTCTTTTGGATCGGGAATTTATATCTTTATAACTCCTGAGATTCAGAAATGCATACAGACCTTTACTTCAGCACTAATTGAGGTGAGGAACTACAGGTGGCAAAAGAGTAGAATGTTTCTCATCCTTTGATCCCAGGTCTATACCAACTGGGCCTCCAAGAGCAGAGTTATCGCAAGTACTGTTTGTGAGAAACAATCTGTTCTGTTGCGCTGTCAGTCCTTCATCTTTCATGCCCTGAGCTCTCATCACTGGTCCAGTGAGACCTAAAGTACAAGATGGCAATACAGTTCAAGACAGTTTTAGTATAGGTGCTTTGGGTCACCAAAATTATTAAAATAGAGAAAGCCAGCTTTCTGATTGGTTGGCTATAGCCATACACTAAAAAAGGGCCCTAATGCATTTTTAGGGCTGCTTATGTACTGCCCCAGCTCAACAGAAATAACAAAGAGATCCAAGGGCATGTGTAGGGGCTAGTTGGATTGGAATTCTTTATGTTTTGGGGTATTTTGCCAATGTCAGGAGCCCTTGTAACAGCTCAGACCCCATACAAATCTTAGTGCAGGCATTCCTGTGATTTTCTTAATGTGTGCGCAAGGTTGATTTCAGACAGCGACTGCATTCCATTAAAAATGAAAGCGAAAACATGTTTCCAGGCAGAATGTAAAAATGACAGCTATACTGTTCATAAGGCTGTGTGCAGAAATTACAATGTTGAAAATCTGGAGTACAAATATAAAAATTGCTGGAGTTACAGAGTGCATAGAAACTGTGCAACGCACACTGGTAACGCAGTCATTTTTTGGAATTTGTTCACCAAATTTGCAACATGGGCTTTTTGGGACCTCTCCTTATGAACACTGTCACTGTGATTTTCTTAATCTGTCCCGTACATTGATTTCGCACAGCAACTGCGCCATTGTGCGCCAGATGTACGAAAACACATTTGGGGTAGGATGTGAAAAATGACAGCTGTGCTGTTCATAAGGAGGTGTGGAAAAATGGCAATGTTGAAAATCTGGAGTGGAGATCTTAAAAATTCTTGAAGTTATGAGCATGCATGGGAACTGCACAATGCACGCTCATAACACAGTCATTTTTTGGAATTTTTTCACCAGATTTGCAACATAGGCTTTTTTGGAGCCCACCGTGTGAACAGTGACACTGTCATTTCATTAATCAGTCTCAGAAGGTGATTCCATGCAGTAACCGCAAAATCACCTTTCGGGACTGAATAACGACATTACAGTGACTGAGTTCATGAAGTGGGGTACCAAGAACCCCGGGTTGAAAATTTGGTGCCAAAAGCCACAAAAATGGCTGCAATATCCCCCTAATTTGAAACCTCCCATTTATGCCATTATAAAGCTTACTGGCGTTTCTTCAGTTCGCGGTCGGCTTTGAAGAGTGCAGACGTGTTCCCGCTCCACCGAAGATCATTCATGCTGGGCTCCAGAGGTAAGTATGGGGTGAAGGGGGGTGCAGGGAGGTGAGGGCAGAGGGTGGTGTGGGTTGGGGGAGGGGCACCGAGATAACTAGGGACCATTTTCTTGTTTACAGGTTAAAAAAAGAAAACTTCATGGGAAGGTTGTCTTTTTTACAGGTACATTTGGAATGCTGGGATGGGCTTCCAGTGTGCCACCTGGGTGTTTTGGGACTACTGGAGTTGATGGTGATTGGGCACCCTGTCAGCAAATAAAAAGGGTCTGTGTTGGGGGGGCATGATGCTGTGGTTGATTGGACACCCCCTCGCATACAAATTAAACTACAGGGCAGCATGTTGATGGGAATTGGGCTCCCCATCAGCAAATGAACTGGGGAGGAGGCATTCTGACAGGGGGATTGGGTACCCCTGACATCAGCTTTCAGACAGGACTGTGAGAGGTGGACGTCGACAGCCACCACCATGTTTATTGAAATGTTACATGAGGCAAGGCATGCTCTGCAATGACGGGTTGCTCCCTCATTGCAGCGGTGAATTTTTTCAAGTTAGTGGCATGCTTTTGAACTGTTGTCATAGACAGCGTGCTCATTCATTGGTGCCACACAGACAAGCCCTAAAAAGCAGTCGCGGCATTGGCCACAACACGGCCGCACCTCCACAACCTGCTACTCCAGCAAGCTGTCACAACATGTTTCTTGTGCAAGCAAACATAACAAGAAATCTAGGGCCAAAAATCCCAGCTGGTTTGGAAAGAAAGTGGCAAATGCAATAAGAGTAAAGAAGGTAGCCTTCTGGAAGTGCAAACAAACTCAGAATGAGAAGGCTAGAGAGGCATATAATGATAAATCAAGGGTGTCTAGCAGAGTGGATAGAGAGGCAAAGGCTGCTAGGGAGGTACAGCTGGCACAGGGAGTAAAATCGGGTGTGAAGACCTTATACTAATATAGAAGGGAGAAGAGGGATATTAAAGGTGAAATTATCAGGCTAAAAAAAGAAGGGGGGTTGGCAGAAGGAATGAAGGGAAAGCAGAAGAACTTAACAAGTACTTCTGCTCTGATTTCACTAGAAAGAAGGATTGATCAGCACCACAAGGGATGGAGGTGGAAGGGGGGGACTCACTGATGACATAATAGAGGTGGACAGGGTGCAGAAGTGCCTAAAGGCCTTGAAGGTGGACAAATTCCCTGGTCCAGACTGAGTGCACCTGAGGGTCCAAAGGGACCTGGTGGAGGTGCTGGCAGGCCCCCTGGCAGACCTGTTTAACACCTCTTTGGAGTCCAGGAGTGTGCCCCATGACTGGAAACTGCACATGTGGTGCCTCTTCATTAAAGCAGTCCAAGGGATGAACCAGGGAATTGCAGGCTAGTCAGTTTGATCTCAGTAGTAGGGAAATTGATAGAGACTATCCTGAAGGGGAGACTGGTGGGTGTTCTTGAGGAAAATGCACTACAAGATAAGAGGCAGCATGGGTTTGTGTCGGGGAGGTTCTGTCAGACTAATCTGAGTAATTTTTTCAATGGGGTGATTAAGACAGTAGACAGGGGTCAAGCAGTTGGTGTCCTGTATCAGGAATTCAGTAAGGCCTTTGACTCTATACCTCATAGGAGATTGCTGAGGAAGCTTGAGGATCTGGAGGTTGGGGTGAAGCTTGCTAGATGGGTGAAAAACTGGTTAACGGACAGAAGCCAAAAGGTGGTGGTTGAGAGGATGGGGATTCTTGGAAGCTAGCCCAGTGACCAGTGGGGTCCCACAGGACTCAGTGCTCAGTCCGGTGTTGTTTAACATGTTCATCAGAGACATAGTGGATGGAATCAAGTGTAAAATCTGCCTGTTTGTGGATGACAGAAACTCTGTAGGAGGGTGGACAAGGAGAAAGGGGGAGAGGAACTAAGGGAATACCTTACTAAATTAAAGATTATACTGGCTGAGCGGTGTGCAGGTCACCGAGTCTGATGAAGAAAAGGACCTGGGGGTCACTTTGTGGAAGGGTGAGTGTCATAAAAATGAATATCCTGCCACAGAGTCTATAGCCACTTGGAATGCCTGGACCCTTTCTCCCCAAATCCTGGTTTACCCATCTCCAGAGCCAGTTTACAGATTTTTTGTGGAAGGGGGGGTCACCGCTGGGCCTTTTTGAGGCTCACCATACCTAAAGAATTTGTCTGTCTTCATCTCCAAAATTTCTTTTTGTATTATTGCATCATACATTGTAGCAAAATATTTCAATGTGATTGCCTCTTGTCTGCTTAGCCTGATCTAGTATATTGCCCCCTGTGGTTATCTCTGGAGAATCAGCTGTGCAAACAATACGACCTTAATCTTCACAGTCTCCTTTATGTGAAACTGGCATGCTTACCTAAGCAACTCCGACTAACCTCTTACTACTTGGATTACTACTAGGATAAATGGACAAAAGCATGCGGTTAGCCACACATGGGGTCATCCTTATACCATTCGATGTTTAGAATAGAATACACTATCCAGTATGTTTTTGAAATCCAAAAACCTGTTTGCCTCAACTGCCTTCTTTGGCAGTCTATTCCAGGCCCTAATAGTCCTCACAGTAAAATAATTATCTCTTTTAGATGCAACCGCCCTTGGGACTATTAATTTGTTATTGTGAGATCTAAGGTGGTCTCTAGTATTACTGAATACAAGGTTACATTGGTTACTTCATTCTGGGGACTGAAGTAATTTGTACAGAAGCAGAAGGTCGCCTCTTTGCTGCCTCTGTTGTAAAGGGAACAAGCCCATTTATTGCAGTCTATCATTATAAGGTAACCCCTTTATGCGAGGAATAAGTCTTATAACTGATCTCTGCACTCCTTCAATCATATTTATGTCTTTATGTAAGTACAGTGCCCATGCTGGGGATCCATAATCAAGTATTGGTCTGATATAACTATTATAAAGGGGAATGATACACTGTTCAGATTTACAAATAAATGTACGGTTTATTTTTACTAATCCCCTAGCTTTACATGTTATGGTTCTGCAGTGATCTGAGGATGTAAGCTTATTGCTAATTTTAACCCCAAGATCGGATTCAGATGTGACTTTTCTGAGAATGGAAATGATGGAAGGAATCCTTAGAATGGCAGAAAAAGGAGAAATATTGTTGATGGGGGACCAGAATATGCGAGATGTTAACTGGAGCATCTTTACTGCAGCCACATCCAAGAGCAAGGTCATTTTCGATGCCCTACAGTGGGCATGCCTCAGACAGCTACTTTTAGGACCCACTCAGGAGGGAGCAATCTTAGACCTGGTACTCTCAAATGGGGATGGAGAGAGGATCTCAGATTTAGAAGTGGGTAGACATCTGGGAACAAGGGAGCACAAACAGCGTGGTTCACAGTGAACACAGCTATAGAGTCAAGCCATACAAAGGCAAGGGTGTTGGACTTTAGGAGGGCTGACTTTGGCAAAATGGAAGAGTGCCTCAGAAAAGCACTAGCAAACAGGCAAGAAGGAAGGGTGAAGGAACAATGGGAAAAATCAAAACTGCCATCACAGAGGCAATAAGCCTTTGTGTAAAGCAAATTAACAAAACAAAATGAAGGAAAAAGCCACTATGGTTCTCAAAAGAGGTGGCTGGGAAGAGTAAAGAGAAAAGGATAGCATTCAGGAAATATAAGGAAACACAGAAGGAGCAGGACAGATAACTGTATCAGTTAAAGCAGAAAGAGGCAGGGAAGGCAGTCAGAATAGCAAAGGCCCAAACTGAGGAAAATATAGCCAACTCTGTTAAGAAGGGAATAAAACCTTTTATAGGTACATTAGGGAGAGAAGAAAGACCAAGGGAGGGATACTGAGGTTTAATAAAGGGAGAATATGGGCAGAGGGTGACATTGAAAAGCAGGATACTGAATACTTTGCTCAGTATTCCTAAAGAAGAGGAGGGTGAGGTACCTAACCCAAACAATAAAAACACTCTGGATAGGGGGGTCGATACCAGTCCATTCACAGAAGAAAGGGTTCTGAAAGAACTCTTAATACTGAAGGTGGACAAAGCAACGGGGCCTAACGGGATTCACCCCAGAATTCTAAAAGAAATATGGGTCAAACTAGTGACACCACTGACTACCTTCTTTAAAAAATCATGAGAGGATGGGGTGGTACCTGAGGACTGGAGGAGGGTGGATGTGATTCTACTTCACAAAAGTGAGAGCAGAGCAGAGGCAGGAAACTACAGACCTGTTAGTTTGATCTCAGTGGTAAGGAAAATGATGGAATCACTTTTTTTATTTTTTTTTATTTACTATACTCTTTGGTCCCCTACCAACCGTCGGGATCCACTCCAGTCACGGACACCCTGGCCTCTACCTCTGGACATAATTGCACTCACCCTGTCATCCCTGGCTTGCCCCCCAGAGAGCGGTGTCGCGGCACCTACCCACATATTGGGCCACGCTACAAATATCTGGTCGGGGAGCCGGCCCCTTGAGGCTGATCGAGGCGTCAGGGGCTGAGTTTCATTTAGACAGCTGGCATAAGCTGTTTTTCTCCCTTGTTTTTGTGAACAGGGGTGGGGACGTGCAATGACGACTGGCGTCCGACCCGCCCCTAATTTCAATTTGGCATCGATGCTTGCAATGCACTCAGCCTCTGCTAGGTGTCACCGTGGCACCGAATACTCAACCTCCCTCCCCCTGGAGAAGGACAGCAGTCCTATGGATGCTCGATCCTTCTCTCCCGGCCAGCTCTCTGACAACCCAGGTCCATTCCCGCACCTGGGTCGCCGGCGCTGCAAACGGAAATCCAACCACTGCGCCGGTGGGGCCGGTGATGGAATCACTTCTAAAGGAAAGAATTGTTGAGTACTTAGAGGCCAGTGGGGCACAGGACCCAAGACATCATTGATTCACTGCGGGAAGGTCATGTCAGACAAATCTAATTGATTTCTTTGACTGGGTGACCAAAGTAGTAGACCAGGGCGAGGCTGTGGACATGGTCTACCTAGACTTTAGCAAGGCATTTGACACAGTACCACACAAAAGATTAATATGCACATTCACCTGCCTTGGAATTGGTCCCAAGGTGGTAGCCTGGGTAAAATATTGGCTGGACAACAGGACACAGAGGGTAAGAGTAAACGGAGTCCACTCTGAAGAAAGGGGGTTTACTAGTGGGGTACCGCAGGGTTTAGTACTGGTTCCAGTCCTCTTTATTGCCTTTATAAGTGACATTGTGGATGGGCTGGAAGGAAAAGTATGTCTCTTTGCAGACGACACAAAGATCTGCAACAGGGTTGATACACAAGATGGGGTGGGAAGGATGAAAAGGGACTTGGCAAGGTTGGAGGAATGGTCAAATGTATGGCAGCTTAGATTCAATGCAAAGAAGTGCAAAGTAATGCACCTAGAAAACAAAAACCCAAGGGAAGAGTACACAATGAGGGTTGAGATACTAACAACAATAGAAATGGAAAGGCACCTGGGATAGTCATATCAGATGACCTAAAGGTGGGCAAGCAATGTGAGAAGGCAGTAAGGAGGGCTGGGGGGATACTGGGATGCACAGGAAGAGGCATCATGAGTAGAAAACAGGAAGTTGTTATCCCTCTGTACAGACAGTTGGTGAGACCCCATCTGGAGTACTGTGTGCAGTTCTAGAGACCCCATCTCCGCAAGGACATAGACAAGATGGAGGCTGTCCTGAGGAGGGCAACTAAAATGGTGCAGGGTCTGCACCCGAAGACATATCAAGACAGACTAAAGAAACTTAATATGCATACCCTCGAGGAAAGGAGGGAGAGAGGGGACATGATAGAAACTTTCAATTACCTCAAGGGAATCAACGGTCCATGAGGGTAGCATCTTACAGAAAAAGAGATGTGCAAGAACAAGGGGGCACAATTTGAAGATAGAGGGGGGATGGCTCAGAGGTAATGTGAGGAAGTATTTTTTCATGGAGAGGGTTTTGGATGCATGGGATGACCTTCCTGAGGAGGTTGTGGGATCAAAAACAGTGGGGGAATTCTAGAATGCATGGGACAGACATAAGGCAATTCTAGTGGGGGCAGGAGGAAGTAGGCTGTTGGTTAACTCGGATCTGCAGCTTATCCATTAGGTAGAGAAATGGGCAGACTAGGTGGGCCAAGCGGTCCTTATCTGATGTCAAATTCTATGTTTTTATGTTTCTACTCAGAATATAAGTATAATCGCGATCGTTGGTACCATAGTGAATTACTATGCATTTATTGGTATTAAACTACATACAATTTCATTCTGACCCTTCCATTATCATATTTAGATAATTTATAATTGTAAGATGCTTATTAAACATGTCAACATCCCCACTTAATTTTAAATGTGATGTGGTCCCTTAAAGTGCTTCAACAGATTTGTCTTTATTTGAATGTAGATTAGAGCAGTGATCTGACACAGCTGATCACTGGTAGTCCTAATATCCTAATCACAGGTCGCCCCATCCCTGTTAATTTCTGCCCATCCCTTTGTGATGCTTCTTTGGATATGTTGGTTGAGGACGGCGAACCTGTCCCAGCTAGGAAACTTCAGGAGCATCTCATCATCCCTTTAAGCACCTGCAGCTTTACAGGGCTGTATCATCCTATTTAGGCCTACACCCGTGGACCACATAGCCCAATTCTGTCCTTCTAAATTGTTTATCCATCGCTGAGCAGCCCCACCCCATATCTCCTTTTTCCAGAGAATTGACCAGGGTAGTCCGAAGGGAGTATGTTTTTATTGGCACCATGAACTGGACCTCCATCTAGATGTTAAGGAATAGCAGGTTATCTGGAAGAGTTTATATAAATACATCAAACATGATCGTTATATGTTGTTACAGTTTCATATTTTGCACAATTTATAGTTCACTCCTCTTAGATTATTCCGAATGGATAGGTCTGGGACTCCAACTTACTCCCACTGCAGACTCGCTGAGGGTAGCCTAAAGCACATTTTGTGGGCTTGTCCTAAAATGGTCCCCCTTTGGTCCGCCATTCAAAGCTCCTTATATTACCTTTTAGAGCTGGACTCCTTTTTCACCTTTTGGATTTGTTTGGTGAGGCACCATTCAGTGGAACTGTTTGGTCCTCACAGGGCCTACATGTCATTGATCTGTAGCACTGCCAAGATGATTATTACATGGCATTGATCTCTAGCACTGCCAAGATCATTATTACATGGCATTGGTTTGATGGTTCCACACCCCTCTTACAGGGAATGGCATTAGGAAGTCTTATTTGCCCTGGAAACAGAAAAACACATAGCCCGTCAGCAAGATAAGTACTCCCAATTCAGGTCCAATTGGGTGCCATTGGGAGTCACTCCAGGCTTTGCTCTCAATCTCAGCGAGTCTATAGGTTGGTGTTTGTTGGTCTTGTTAAATGGGGTTTTCTCTTCATCACCTTGTGATATTGTATATGTTTTTGCTTCTTGTTCTTTCCCTTTTGTGATTTCTCACCTCAGTTTGTGATTGTGCTATGGGGGGGGGGTTGGGGTTTGTATGTTTGAACCCCCCTGTTCTTTGGTTTAGGTTTTTTTTTTATATTGCTGTATTCAGTTGTATTTGTGATTGTTTCTTTGTCTTTTTGTATTTTTAAAAGAAAATTTAATAAAGAATATTGAATTAAAAGAAAAAAGAAAATCACCTGGGGGTTATCATCAAGACTGACCTGAAGCACTTGACACACTGCAGAAGAACAACGACAAAAGCAAGCCGGATGCTGGGCTGCATACCGAGGGGGATTACCAGCAGGAAGGTGGAGGTCATAATACCACTGTACAGGTCACTGGTCAGACTAGACCTAGAGTACAGTGTGCAGTGTTGGTACATTGTAGACAGTCCAGAGAAAGGTGAACAAGATGATCCAGGGCCAGTAGGGAAACAACTACGAGGAGTGGCTCAATGGGCTCAAATGTGCTCCCTTGAGGACAGAAGGAGGGGTAATGCAATCGAGACCTTCTGTTATCTTAAAAGTATTAATAGGGTGCATACTGAGGGCCTTTTCAGTCTTGGCGGAAGCAAGCCCACTAGGGGGCATTGTCTAAAGCTGGCAGGGGGAAGATTAAATAGGGATATGAGGAGGCACTTTTTCACCAAGAGAGTGGTGGCCAAGTGAAACGAGTTGCCAGAAGAGGTGGTCTCCCTGAAAACTGTGGATAGCTTCAAGACAGGATGGGGCAGAATGAAGTGGGAATTGTTGGAGGTTGAAGGGCAGAACTGAGTGGGTTCAGGGGAGATTTGGGGAGGGTTGAAGGTCCCACTGTAGACACAGGGGGGACCTGCTCTATCAAGCAGAAAAGATTGATCATAAGGCCTATATCTGTTGGCATGTTCATATGTTTGTATGATCGGCAAAGTCTTTGTTCACTTCCGGTATGATCCTCTCTGCCTCCCAGCCACACAGTTCCAGTCAGCACAGATCCTCATAGGGAAAATCACTTTAATGGGGGGGGGGCACTGCTGCAACAACAGCAGCAAAAGGAATGATGTTTCCTACTTTGTTCAGCCATCCTGAAAGAAGTAAATGACAGTGAATCTTGGGCCACGGTGTTCAGCAGAAGAAGCACACAGAATTAAGTAATTTTTATTAAAAGTTGGATTGTGTCAGCAGGCACCTGAGGATAGTGGCCATTGCCATGACAGCTGAGCACAGCAGACTCCTGGGAAGCCTCCCCTAAAGATGCAGAATTGGGCACTGAGGCCCAAATAAGAATACAGGTGCTAATTTCAGTACCAGGCCAACTGGAATTGCTTTGTGTGTTCTTTTATTGTATCTCACCTGTAATGTTCTCCATTGTTGTATTCCACCACCAATTGTTGTCTACCCTCCCTGTGATGAGGTGCCTTTATAAATGAGTCTTTGACTCAAAGGTTGTAAATCCAAATTAGGAAATAAATAAAAAATAAATAAAGTGGGGGTGGACACCAAGCATCAGCATACCTGCCAGTGGCTCAAGCTCAGGAGCCTCGTAATTACTTATTTATTCATGGTCTCTGGCCTGAGAGTAGCTCTGCAAGGAGAGCCTACTGTCACTGACCCCTGCAAAAGACTGTCATCTTCATATTACACTTGATCCAGTTGGGGAGGTTATTTCTTTATTTGTATTTAAAGATCAAATGCAGTGGTTTAAAAGTGTACTATTTGCCCACCATGAGGATATCTAGGCCTCATTTGTTACAAATAAAGTTCAGAAATTGCAACTACTCATGTATAAATGCTATTTTGCTTGCCTTTCTTATTTGGTGTTTTTTACAAAAATTCCTCAGACTTTTTCAATCAGCCAGTGGAATAGTGGGTGAGTGCTGATGTCATTCAAGCGGCAATTACATCATTTTCCTCCAGGACCTGCCAGCTTAGTATACACAGTACATCAAATAGTGGAAGAGCAAAAATCAATCTTTGATACCAATTTTCTGATGGGGCTTTTATTAATAGATTTACTGTATAAGAGTAGAATAAACTGGTAAATATCTGGCAAGTTCCCTAGGTTGATTATAATACCCCAGTATAGATCACTATTGAGGCTCCACTTTGAGTACCATGTACACTTCTGGAGGCCCCACCTCCAAAAGGACATAGGGTAGATACAGTACAAAGGAGGACAACCAAAATGGTGCAGGACCTGCATTAGAAGCTCTACGAAAAAAGGCATAATGGACTGAATATGTACTCACTAGAAAAAAGGAGGGAAAGGGGGATATGATAGAAAGACTCAAATGCCTCACAGGTGTTAGCAAGGTACAGGAAGGGAGCAGTTTCCAGAGAAAGAGATGCTCAAGCACAAGGGATCACACTATGAAGCCGGGGGGTGCTGAGAGGCAATATGAGGAAGTACTTCTTTATGGAAAATGTGGTGGATGTTTGGAATATCTTCCCAGTGGAGGGGGTGGGGGCTAAAATGGTCACAGAATTCAAGAAAGCGTGGGAAAGACACAAGGGGATCTTAGAAGTAAGGCAATGGGGGCTGCAAACCAGAGAGTGAGTAAGGTCTGCAGTGGCTCTGTAGGTAGGGGAGATAAAGTAGGCTGGGTGGGCCAAGAGCTCCTTATCTGCCAACAACTTCTGTGTTTCTATGTTGATCACCAACCTTTTGAACTCTGTGTCAAGCCCTCTGCCTCCCCCCCAAAAATACATACTCTTAAAATGTAAATTTTGGTTTCCTGTGTTCCCGTTCCAGCCCTGAATGCACCACAACTCCCTCCTTTTCTTTTCAGAGTCACTCCCATAACTGACGTTCCACATCGCTCACAAAAAGTGTACTACTACTCAAGTACCACTCCCAAAATGTGTAATCCCACAAAATGTACACCTCTACCCTGCCTTGCCCTTCCCTTGAAATTGTTCAAAAACATGGCCACACACACCTCTCCCAAGTTTCTATCCCGCACCACTTTTACAACCAACACTCCCACACACCCTTAAATGTATACTTACCACTACATCCCTCCTGAAATGTATACCTCTGCAGGTGTACACATTAGGGGTGGGCAAAAGTTGCTGTTTCTGCCTCAGTGGAACTTTTGTAGAAATGGGGCAACTTTCGCAGAAGTTTTCCGAGCTTCTGTCTGTGATGGATCAGAAAATGTGCAAACACTTTGGGCGACATTTCACTCTGTTCCACCTTGCCTGATTTGAAATACCCCCCATGGCTAGAGGTCCCCTCAACCGATCGCCCACCCATATCATTACAGTAACCCCCATGGGTAGCAATCCCCCACTCACCCACCTGGTGGTATTTCTTTCGTAACAACCCCCGCCTGCTAGCAGTCCTTCCCCATCACCCACCACCAGTATATTTGCAGTCAGAATCCCGCCCCACTGTAGCTAGTGTCCCCCCCGCTGAGATCATAGTCACTGCCGCCACTTTCCCCGCAAGAATAAGTTTAAGTAACCTCCATCTGTCAAAATCTGTCTTAAGGGAGGAAAGAAGGGGTTGTATATTGGCATGCCAGATTGCTTCTAAGGATGGAGTCAGGAAAATACCCAAATACGTGATCCCCCCTGGAGCCCAAACTAGGTCATCCACAGCTATGTCCTGCTGAACACAGTGCTCGTTCAGGGGGAGTATCTCTGTCTTATGCTGATTCAGCCATAGGCCGGAATGCTTAGAGAATTCTTCTGACAGATCAAGAAGCGGGGGGATAGCGGTATGTGCATCCTCCAAAAGGAGGAGAAGGTCATCAGCATACATAAAACTTGTATAGGATATATTCCCCACTGTCAGCCCTTTAATCTTTGGGTGATTACGGATAGCCGCGGCCATGGGTTCTGCCGCCAGGATGAAAAGTAAGGGAGAGAGCCGGCATCCTTGCCTCGTCCCTCTGCCCAATGGGACAGGTTGGGAAAGTGTCGAATTGGTATTAACTCTGGCTAAGGGGGCTCCATATATAGCTTTTATTCTTGCAAGAAAGGTGTCCACATCCCAAAATGAGAAAGAGTCATATATAAATAGTCCCACTCCACGGAGTCGAATGCCTTTTTGAAATCTACCGTAATAGCGGCTGAGGGGATGTGAAGAGACCTAGCCAGGGGGATCAAATTCATCAGGGTTCTTAGGTGATCTGAACTATGTCTGCCCGGTATAAATCCCACTTGTGACGGGTATATCAATTCAGCCAACATCGGGCTGAGTCTGTAGGCTAAGATTTTGGCATAAAGTTTACTGTCCAGATTTATAAGTGAGATAGGGCAGTAATTCCCCGGATTCGTGGAGTCCTTGCCTTTCTTGGGAATCACGACTATAATTGCCTCCCGCATGGAGGGGGTAAGGCACCCTTAAGTTCAACCTCTTGAAACACCTGAGTCAAAAGGGGAGAGATAATGTGGCCCAGAGTCTGATAGAATTCTGCAGGGTACCCATCACTACCCGGGGATTTCCCCTTTTTCCAAGTCCTGGATGGCTACCATCAGTTCTTCCTTTGAAATAGGGAGATCTAACTGTTGTGTGTGCTGACTCTGCAGCTTAGGCAAGCCTAGAGAATTTAAGAAGCCCCGAGTGTCCAAATTTTGGCCTACATGAGTGGAACAATATAACTTTTTATAGAATGAAGACATAATCTCATTAATATCCCCTGGAGAAGTACATAATGAACCTAGAGTATTTTTTAAGCCTGGGATAAATCTACTAGCCTGTTGTTTCCTTAGTTGGTATGCAAGTACCTTGCCCCCTTTGTCCCCCCCTTCCCAAAACGTGTGTTTAAGACGTAAGACAGCAGCTTCAGCTTTCCTGTTCAGAAGCTGATTAATTTCAAACCGAATGGCCAAAATGGATTTCCCTATGGGAGAGTGAATATTAGGAGAGGGCAGAGTCTTAAAAATATTTTCAGCTTCAGCCAATTCCCGTTCAAGATTAAGCAGCTGTGTTTCTCTTTGTCTGCGTCTAGCAGCCGAAAACCCCATAATGTTACCTCACATTGTGGCTTTAAAAGCCTTCCAAGTTGTACAGGCAGAGGTGTCACTTATAGGGTTTTCTGCAAGAAAAAGAGAAGCCTCTTTGATAAGCCAAGGGGTGAACTCGGGGTCCTGTACCAGAAGTGGGTCCAGTCTCCATTGCTTAGTCGGGAGAGCCACTGGGTCCCAGTGTAGCAGGAGCTGGACTAAAGCATGGTCAGAGATACAGCAAGGGGGAATTGAAACATCCAAAGTTTTAGTAGTCAGAGTAGCTGATCCAAGCCAGAAATCAAGCCTACTATATGAGTCATTTGGAGCTGAGTGAAATGTATAATCTCTTGTTCTGGGGTGGAACAATCTCCAGAGATCTACTAGCCCCTGGTCAGACAGCATTTGATGAAGAGCCTTCACACTTCTAGGATGTGCCTCTTTCCCACCATCATTTCTATCCAAAATAGGCATCAAAGTCAGATTGAAATACCCACCAGTAAGTAGCGGGCAATCCGGGGGGTTAAATTCAAGTGTTACTTCTGCCAGCTTATGAAAAAAGTACGGGGCATCATCATTGGGGGCATATACATTGCAGAGAGTGACTAGGCCTGTGGGTGTGTTATAAGTGGCCATAACCCATCTGCCTTCAGAATCTGCACGTGTCTGGATTAACTTCCAGGGAAGGGACTTATGCACCAAGATCTGAACCCCATGTTTCCTGGTCAGGGCATTAGAGTGCACTTGCTGGCCAACCCAGTCCTTCACCATACGGATGTGATCTTCCCCAGCAAACTTTGTCTCCTGGAGAAAGGCCACTTGAGAACGTTTACGTTTCAGGTGTGCAAGAACTTTCTTACGTTTTATCGGGGAATTTAGCCCACGAACATTCCAGGTGTGCATCACAATGTCAGCCATTTAGCTAAGATCCTCAATGAAAACCTAGCGTAGAAAATACTAAAAGGAACTGAGTCTTTCTATAGGCTAGGTATAAAGAGTCACTGTACCGGTTGAGGCAAACAAGAAACCCCAACAGCAGGCAGGGATTAGCTAACTAGACTGCAGCAACTATGTACTAATACTATATCTAAATAACAAACAACCAAACAAACTACCTACTACTATTAAAGGAAGAGCGGTATGATTAAACCAGCTAGAAACCTAGCCAATGGTATATCCTGTCGTTCCTGGGGGGTGAACCAGATACTTCTCAAAAAGGGAGAAGATCCCTGGCTACTGTAGAGCATATACCAAAATCCACTAAAACGGGACAGGAGCAAAAGACAAAATCCGCACATACTAGAGCCTTCTAAGGATCTGCCTACAATCCCCTCTAATGGGGGGAGGGGGGTTAAAGTCCTGTGACCAAGTCCTTGGACCAGTTTACTGCTCTACTGTTAATGGGGAAATCAAAATCCCTTCATACCAACATAGTGTCTTCAGATGTTACTATAGGACATCCCCCCTAATTGAGCATCTAGTAATCACTTAAACATTTGTCCTTCTATTGAATATTTACCAACTTACAATAGGGCCTTCATATATACCGAGCCATGCACTGCATAGTCTGAATAGAACTGTGAAGCACGGCCTGATCGATACCGCCTACCAGGGAACCAATGTGTTACCTCTGGCATTGTTTAAGTACTGAATATCACCTATAGGGTCCATTTGAGTCACTTATACACCTCCCACTAGGCCCTCGGGGCAGGCTGCTGCGAGGGGTGAGATAACTGCCCTGACAGAGACAGTGGAATCCCAACTATGGGGTACAGGGCATGCTGAGAAGGAAGATGGGGGGGTCATATTGGATACCTCATACACCCGGGGGTTTATACTATCATGAGAGGATAGTCAAGCACCCCCAGACCTCGTGATTTTCCTTTCTCAAATATATGTCTGTGTATCCACTTCCCTTTTAGCCCCAGCCAATACCTACCGAGTGGACCACCTTTGGCAGCTAGATCAACTAACTGAACATATTAACTTGTATACTCCGCCATAAAACCTTCTAAAAAAACACTGTCCCCAAGGGCTTCCCCAGGTATAACTCAAAAAAGCCATACCTATTCCCACCCGCAAAATTACAACATTAGACTAACAGCAATTCAAATACTTATCTAACAGTGAACAGTTTAATCCAAAGAAAGAAAAGTCCCGATGCTCATGAAGTTTTCAGTTGCTTTCCCTCTTCTGGTTCTTGATCCGTGGAGTGACCTGGGGGGGAGCCTGGGGCTGGAAAGTCCGATGATGTACTTGCTGCGACACTGTTCATGCCATGAGGACTGTCCTTACGTGGTTCTTCCTGAAAACTTCCTCCCGAGTGTCCCCCCCCACTGTCCATTGCTTCGCATACTTCTGCATTAGGGAGATCACTCAGACTCGCAAACCGGTTTTGTGCAAAGTAGGGACTAACATACTCTATCTGAGCTTCACCCTCTGCCTCTAGAGGGGGAGAAGTCACTGTTCTTCCTTTCCTGTGGATGGCCCCGTTTAGTGTGTGGGGAGGATGGAGGCCTCTTCCGAACTTTCGAGTTCCTGGGTTCTAATCCCACCAGGGGCACAGACTGGGGAAAGGTATCTGGAGGATCAGCAGCTGAAATGGGAAGTCGCTGGTTGTTTCCAGCCTGACTAGAAGACAGGGAAGTCAAACCCCTCGGACAGGTATTGGCAATATAGTCCAGAGCCGCCTTTGAAGATGAAAATTGCTGAGTTGTACCATTCATTGAGCTTTGCACTGTGGGCGGATATCTTAAAGTGAAAGGGATCTTTAAAGCATGTAACTTCCTTCGGGCTTCAGTGAAAGCTTTATGCCGAGCTGCAAGTTCCTTCGAGTAGTCTTGAAAAATCATGATCCTATGTCCCTGCCACTGTAGTTGCCAAGCTCTCTCGCCCTAGCTTGTATTGCCTCTTTTTTCAGCAAAGTTCAGAATACGAGCCAAGATGGGGTGAGCTCATTCCCCCTGGGCAGGCCTGGGCTGGGCCGTACGATGAGCACGCTCCATAGTAATTTTAGTGCCCTGGGGGAGCTTCAAAATTTCTGGCAGTGCCTGTTGTAAAAATGGCAAGACCCTCCCCTCCTCACAGCCCTCCGGAAATCCCAGTAGGCGCAAATTATTACACCTACACCTATTCTCCAGGTCGTCCACTTTGTCCTGCAGTTGATTTATCTCAGCTGCCTGATCTCGCATTAGGGCCGAGTGACTGATAAATGAGTCCTCCTGCGTGTTTACCTTTTGTTCCACTGCATCAACTCGAACATTAATTTGCTGAATAGCGAAAGCTGAGTTACTAGCTGCCAGCGTGAGGTTATCTATGCTGGCCATAATCAATGCAAACATTTCCTTTATCGAGGGCTCCTCCCTAGATTTCCTTCTGATTGACTGCGCCATCTTGTGCATCCCATAGAGCTAGGCACGGATTCTCTACTCGGCACATGCACTTTGCCAAAATCCCTGAATTCCAAAGCTCCGATTCGTTAAGGCAAAGTTTCAGCAGCCTGGTCCATTAGATTCCCGATATGAAGTCCTCCCCAAAGGTGGTAAATTCCGGGTACTTGGCTCCATGCGAAAGGAGCTACACGATTATGTCACCATCTTAGATGAGCGCTAACCACGCCCCCTCTATTTCAAAGTATTGTGAAGGTGACATAAAACTATTGTTCACAGTCTGTTTGAATGCATCCCAGTTATTTAAAGTGATAGCACTCCAACTGCATTGAGAGCATACTATGAGTGTATGTAGTAGAGAGCACACTATGAGTGATTATGTGAATTGTGATTACCTAACCACCAAAGTTTCGCCTCATGTGTGGTTGCTGTCTGAAAAATAAGTCAGAAGATACAAAGAACAAGCATTTGTCAATGCCAAAAATGTTTGCTGTATTGGAAGATGTCCACCCCTGCACCTTGTGTATGCCATTGAGGTACTTGAACGTGTCTAACTTGTCCCCCCCCCCCTTCCTTTCCTCCAGTGAGTACATATTGAGTCCTTTAATCTCTCCTGATATGTTTTGTGTTGCAAGCCATGTACCATCTTGGTTGCCCTTCTGTGGACTGCCTCCACCCTGTCAATGTTTTTACACAGTTGCGGCCTCCAGAATGGCACACAGTACTGTATGTGAGGCCTCACTAGTGCATTATACAATGGCATCACCACCTCATGCCTTCTGCTAGTGATACCTCTGCCTATGCACCCCAGCATGCCACTGGCCCTCCTTGCAACATTTGTGCTCTGTTTTGACACCTTTCGGTCATCAGAACTGATAACTCCTAGGTCCCTTTCTTCCTTGGTGATCATCAGCACCTCACCCCCATCTTGTAACTTTCCACAGGTAGGTTTCCCTCTTCCCAGATGCATTATTTGGGCTTCTTTGCATTGAACATCAGTTGCTACTCCTCAGGCCATTTTTCAAGCCCCTCCATGTCCCTGCTCATTTTCGCCACCCCTTCTGGAATATTCACTCTGTTACAGATGTTGGTGTAATCTGCAAACAGGCAGACAGACCTTTCCTTCTAGCCCTTCAGCAGTGTCTGTAATGAAGACATTGAACAGGACTGATCCCTGAGGTACCCTGCTGGTCACCTCCCTCTCCCCGTAGTGGATCCCATTACCACCACCCTTTGCCTCCTGTCTGTCAGCCCATTTCTAACCCAGTTTATCAGCTTGTGCCCTGTGGCCAGACTACACATCTTGTTAATCAGCTTTCTGTGTTGGTCGGTGTCGAAGACTTTCCTGAAATCAAGGTAGGTGATGTCCACTGCCCCTCCCTGATTTACTTTTTTACTGAGGCATTAGAGTTTCCAACCCTAACGCCAGCCCACACCCCCACCCTGCAGAGACTGACAAGCATTGGGGGTGTGCCTTTGGGTCATCGTCTGTAACACTCATGCCATTTTATCTCACCCCACCCTGCAGACACAGACAGGTGTAGTGGTGTGCCTTGGGGTCTTATGCTCACCCCATTCCATAAGGAAATAAGCTGAGATGGGTGTGGTATAGGAAAATGGGGTGAACGTTGGGGCCAAAGACCACAAGGCACACCTTGATGCCTGTCACTGGCTGCAGGGTGGAGGTGGGGATGGAATGGCATGAGCATTATGTCCGACGACCACAAGTCACACTCCCAATGCCTGTCAGTCTCTACAGGGTGAGGGGTGGGGCTTTATGGTTGGAAACCCTAATGCCCTGGGCGTTTGTCGGTCTTTTCACTCCAAATTTTCAACATGGGCTTTTTGGAACCCTACCTCATGAACAGTGGCACTATCATTTTGTTACTGTATCCCGAAAGGTGTTTTTGTGCAGGGACTGTGCCATTTGGTGCCACAGGTGTGGAAACACATTTCAGGCAGGATGTGAAAAATGATAGCTATACTGTTCATGAGGTGGTGTGAAAAACTGGCAATGCTGAATATTTGGATTGAAAATATTAAAAATTTGCCAAAGTTACGCACATGCATAGTGAAATTTCAACGACCGCACATAACTCAGGTGTTTCTGGGTATTTTTGTATCAAGTTTTCAACATGTCCTTTTTGGGACCCCACTTCATGAACAGTGACATTGTGATTTCATTAATCCATCCTGAAAGTTGATTTTGCACAGTGACCGCGCCATTCTGCGACTCGCCATTCTGCGACACAGGTGTGAAAACACGTTTTGGGCAGGATGTGAAAAATGACAGCTATGCTGTTCATGAGGAGGTGTGAAAAAATGTCAATGTTGAAAATCTGTAGTGAAAATATTCAAAATTGGTGAAGTTACAAGTGTGCCTAGAAACTGTACAACATACGCTTGTAACACAGTCATTTTTTGGAATTTTCTTCTCCAGATTTGTAACGTGGGCTTTTTGGGACCCCACATTTTTTTGGGGAACAGTGGCACTGTCATTTCATTAATCGGTCCTGAAAGGTGATTCAGAGCAGCTACTGCAAAATCACCATTCAGGTCCAAGTAACGAAATGACAGTTACAGTGTTCACAAGGTGGGGTCCCAAGAAACCTGTGTTGAAATTTTGGGGACAAAATTCCAAAAAATGGCTGAGATATCAACTTAAGTTGAAACCCCTCATTGACTGCCATTATAAGGCATTTACTGAACCTTTGATTCAACAGTTTGCCGGTCAGCTTTGAAGAGTGCAGACATGTCCCAGTCCGGAGAAGATGACAGCACTGACCTCCAGAGGTACGTATGGGGTTAGGGGGGTAAGGGGAGGTGGGTGCTCAGTGGGAGGGTGGGAATGGGGGAGGGGGGACTGGGAAGATGACTAGAGACCATTTTATTTTTTGCAGGTTAAAAATAAAAGATGTTGGGGGATCATTTTCTTTATTTAGAGGTTTAAAAAAAAATACTTTGGGGTGCATACTGGGTGGGCTCCCAGTATGCCACATGAGTTTGTAGGAGGGGATACATGCCACTGACAGGGGAATTGGGCACCCCATCAGCAAAGAAAGTGGGATTGGGGGTGGGGGGCAAATCCGACACCGGGACTGAGCATCCCGATGTCGGAAAGATAAATAAATCTAAAAAAAAAACAATTATCTGGGCACACTGGGGTGGGCTGCCAGTAAGCCACAATATGGAGGGAGGAAAACATGCTGACTCAGGGATTGGGCACCCCAATGTCGGCAAAAAGAGTTTAGGGGAGCAAACCAGTTTATTGTAGTATCCTGCATCAAAAATATTGATACAGGATTCTGCATAGAAGAAAAGATGTTGGGACAGTTTTGTTTTTTCACAGGTTTATTTTTTTTTAATATCACATTTTGGCACACTGGGGTGGGCTCCCAGTGTGCCACATTAATGGGGGGGAATACATGCTGACATGGGGATTGGGCACCCTAATGTCGGCTTTAATAGAAAGCACCATGTCTAATGTTGAGGTGGGGGGCAGGCGCAGAGAACCGAGCACTGGGACAGAAAACCACACCACGGCTAATGTTTAAGCTTTTGGAGTGGGGGACAGAGGGAGCAAAGACTGGCCGAAACTGCAGCCATGTGCATTAGTGTGCACTCTAATGTGCATGGCTGGAGTCCGGGCTACAGAAGGAAATGAAGCGCTCCCAAGAGAGGTTCATTTCTTTTAAGTCCAGGGTGAGCAACGTCAGCAAAGCTGAACTGCTGTCATGAGCAGACTGTCTAGTTATAGGTGTGCACTACCAAAGCCATTGCAGTTTCAGCTGTAATTGGCTTGACAGTGACACACCTCTCATTTCCTGTTATTGTCCTGAGGCATTTGGTGTGCAAGCATATCAAATGCAAAAAGGGAGCATGTAGACAGTTACCACAGAGACTGTTCCAAGGGGTCTGGGAAGTGTAATCTCCAAGCTGAGCCAGAGGAGACTACACACTCATAAAAAAGGGCTGAAATTAGCAGTTTGTGTGAAATTGTAACTTCTCAGCAGCCTAGCAAAGCTAGCTGAGCAACTTTAAAAAAAAAACGTTTAAGGGATTTTAATTCAGGCACTTGCGAAGCCCCGAGCCCTAACACTTCCAGGTTCCAGTCTACATAAGCTCAGCCCCTGGTAAGCAGTGCTGAGCTAACAGAGAGCATATTATGAGTGATGGTGTGAATTGTGATACCCTAACCCCCGAAGTCCCACTGTATGTGTGGTTGTTGTCAATGAAAAAAACTCAGAAAATAAAAAAAAAAAAGAGTATAGAAACATAGAAACATAGACTTTGATGGCAGATAAGGATCGCTTGATCCACCTAGTCTGCCAATTTCCCTACCTACAGGATAAGCTGCAGATCCTAGTTAACCAGCAGCCTATTTCTTCCTACCCCCCACAAAAATGGCCTTATGTCTGTCCCATGCATTTTTGAATTCTCCCACAATTTTAGACCCCACAACCTCCTCAGCAAGGCTGTTCCATGCATCCACCACCCTCTCTGTGAAAAAATACTTCCTCACATTGCCCCTGAACAGACCCCCCCCATCTTCAAATTGTGTCCCCTTGTTCTTGCACATCTCTTTTTCTGAAAGATGCTACCCTCTTGGATTTTGTTGATTCTACTGAGGTACTTAAAAGTTTCTATCATGTACCCCCTCTCCCTCCTTTCCTCAAGGGTATACATATTAAGCTTCTTCAGTCTCTCCTGGTACGGCTTCTCTTGCAGACCCTGCACCATTTTAGTTGCCCTCCTCTAGACTGCCTCTATCCTGTCTATGTCCTTGCGGAGATGGGATCTCCAGAACTGGATGCAGTACTCCAGATGGGGTCTCACCAACTGTCTGTACAGAGGGATAACAACTTCCTGTTTTCTGCTGGTAATGCATCTCCCTATACATTCCAGTATCCCCCCAGCCCTCCTTTCTGCCTTCTCACATTGCTTGCTAACCTTAAGGTTATCTGATATGATTACCCCCAGGTCCCTTTCCATTTTTGTTGTTGATACTACCTCCCCCCATTGCGTAATCTTCCCATGGGTTTTTGTTTCCCAGGTACATTATTTTGCACTTCTTTGCATTGAATCCAAGGTGCCATACTTCTGACCATTCATCCAACCTTGCCAAGTCCCTTTTCATCCTTTTCACGACTCCTTGTGTATCAACCCTGTTGCAGATCTTTGTGTCATCTGCAAAGAGGCATACTTTTCCTTCCAGTCCCTCTGCAATGTCACTTATAAAGACATTAAAAAGGACTGGACCCAGTACTGAACCCTGTGGTACCCCACTAGTAACCCCTCTTTCTTCAGAGTGGAGTCAATTTACAATTACCTTCTGTGTCCTGTTGTCCAGCCAATGTTTTACCCATGCTACCACCCTGGACAATTACCACAGTGACCATTCCAGGAGAGTCTGGGAAGTGTAGACTCCAAGCTGAACCAGAGGAGACTACACACTTGTGAAAAAGGGCCAAAGCTAGTTATTTGTGTGAAACTGTAACTTCTTAGCAGCCTAGCAAGGCTTGCTGAGTACTTTTTTAACTTTTTGTTTCTTGTCTTTCTCCCAAAGTTCCTGCTGTCAGTCAGGCTTCGGGTCTCTCCGTGAAAGAGCGCACATCTGTCCTGTTAGCTATGTATTTCTCCTGACCCCAACTCTGATATCAGTGTACCCCCACTGATTTCTCTGCTTGGCAGGGCTAGGAGGGGGAGGGCTGCCCCCCCCCCCACTGGGTGCACGCAGACACACAGATCCAATTTTGTCAGTCAGGGCTGTGAGTAAAGAGCACAGCTCTGGATTCATGTAGCCTGCTAGCACATTCCCAGTTTTCCATTTTTTGTCCCTCCCCCATTGTTGTGGTGCGCACATCAGTGTGAGTATGTGGAGGCATGTGCACACTGCAGGGTCCTGCAGCACCCACTCTTTACTGGCGTCCCCCACCCCACACTACCCTCAGGCCTCCGTCATTCATTGGGACTACCAAACCAACCTCCCTGGGAGAGAAGAGCTGTCCTCCGGGTGCTCAATCTTTTCCCTCCCCAGCCGATCCCCAGCAACCCATGTTTGCCACTGAACGCGGTTCGCTGGCATGGCAGGAGGTGAAGTGCACTGCCTCAGCCCTGCATGCTACTGAGCTGGTCCTTTTTTGACCTTTTAAGGGTATTTTAATTTGGCACATGTAGAGCCCTGATCTAACACTTCCAGGTTCCAGCCTACATAAGCTTGACCCCTGGTGAGCAGTGCCAAGCTAATAGAGAGCATACTATAAGTGATAGTGTGAATTGTGGTATGCCAACTGCCAATGTCCTGCTGTATATGTTGTTGTTGCCTAAGAAAATAACTCAGAAAATACAAAAAAAGGGAGTGTATGGGTGGTTTCCTTGGTGACCATTCCAAGGTAGTCTGGGAAGTGTAATCTCCAAGCTGAGCTGGAGGAGACTACACTCTGTTAAAAAAAGGCTGAAGCTAGCTGTTTGTGTGAAACTGTAACTTCTCAGCAGCTAGCAAGGCTAGCCGAGCAGTTTTGCAACTTTTTAAGTGTATTTTAATTTCGGCCCTTGTTGATCACTGAGCACTAGCACTTCTGGATTCCAGCCTACCTAAGGTTGGCCCCTAGCGTAAGTGGAGCCAAGCACAAGTGGAGTCAAAGCATGGGCAGAGGCAATGCTTGGCTTAATCAAGTGTGCATCTGTCAGCATCAGCCAGAGAAGGCAAGAAGGCGGCCAAGAATTTTATACTGTTTTCAAGAAGTAATAATCCATTTGTGGCAGGAGTACAGTATGATGGACCTCACTGGCGATCTACTAAAGTTACTGTGTGATGAGGGTACATTAATTCAGCGTACAAAATGCAACATATTGTCCTCATATTGTAACATCCTGGGCCCCCTCCTTTTCAGCCTTTTCCTAAACTCCCTTCCCAAATCCTGCCCTGAACAAATAATCCTCTATGCCGACGATGCCGTGATTCTTGCCACTCATAAAGATCCGAACCTCTTACGCCTCAACCTTCAGCATGCTTTTTCCAAAGTTGAGATGTGGTTCCTTGAACATAAGCTGGTTCTAAACCACGAAAAAAGCTAAATACATGCTCTTCTTTAACCCGCAAAACAAGAAACGGCAAGTCCCACTCACCATTAATACATACCTAGGAAATACCCTTGAACAAGTGCCAATTTTCAAATATCTTGGAATCAACTTTGATCAAGGCCTAACCTTGCAACTCACATTGATAGTACAGCAAAACTATTAATCAGCCAATTGGGATTCTGTATCGGAACCGACAGCTTCTTACCCATTCTGCACTGAGATTGCCATCCAATCCTCTATCATCTCAGTCGTTGATTATGGCTTAGTTATATATGGATCTGCCTACTACAGCACTTAGTCGCATTACAACATCCCTAAATAAGGCCTGTTGGTTTGCTCACTGGTGCACACCAGCCCACACATATGTAGAACTCTATGCTGACTCAGATTGGTTGCAACTCTCAAACAGGATAAAGTACCTTACCTGCCTGATGGCGAAAAATCCACTCTGGGCCTCACTCCACCCTGTATCCAAGACCTGTTATGCTCCAAGCGCTAGCACCTGCTTTCACCAGAAGATCAGAACACCAGCCTCTCCAAGTCCCTGATGCGGACTTCTCAGAGACAAAGATCATTTGCCTATCGTGCCCCCAGCTGGCTAAATGCCCTCAGCACTCATATTACTGCCTCCACCTCTCTAGGTATTTTCAAATCAAGGCTTTTCTCTCACCTTGCCACCTCCAGCTCCTGTGATTGCACTGATTAAACCTCCTATTTTCTCACTACCCACCCTAGCCGTTATTTGACAAAGACATGTTTGGAAACCTTTTCTCTGCTATTGTCTGCTCCCCACACCTTTCACTTACCCTCTCTGTTCTGGACTTTTCCTATTTGTTTCTCCTAATCTGGCATGACCTCTTTCTTGTAATAATAATGTGATTATTGATATCTCATGTACTTTTGCACAAATGATTTGATATGTATTTGTATATGTTTTCTTGCTCTTGACACAACACAAATTGTTGTGTTATCTATATAACCTTTTGTACTGTACCTAATTGATGTGGAACCTTTGTAAAAGAGCCTCTGGCTCAAAGGTAGTAATTCCTAGAACAATAAACTAAACTAAACTAAAACATATTCACAGGAAAGTCAGTCCTCATGCCCAAGAATATGTTCATTTTTTTTTATATATATATATTTCTGTTTTTCTCCTCCTCAGTGAAGCGGGCATGTAGGTCACCCGACCACTGGCATCTGCACCCCTGGACCTGGGACTGGTCTGCAAATCATTCTCCTCCATGCAGGCTGGCCAACACCTAGGGGGTGCACCTCTCTAGGTCCCAGGGGTGCAGCGCATGGCCATCAGCTGCCATGACCACCCCTCAATTTTCCACCTGGTTATGCCCCTGGAGACGGACGTGCAATGATGAAAGTGCACTCATGTGCTGATGTCCACCATGGTTCAACCCTCTGCTGTGCACCACACCTGCCATGCCCCTGACTTCCATCAGGTGCCACTGCAGAGTGACGCAAACCCCTGCACCCACTCAGAGAGAGGAGAGCAGTCATAAAACACTCCATCCTCACCCTTCCCTGCCGACCCCCGATGGCCCGGGTCCATTCCTGCACCTGGGTCACCGGTGTACCATGAGGTGTAGCATCCAGTGCCTCAACCCTCAGTGCCACTCGGCCGGCGCAGTGGAATATGTTCATATGTAACAGGTATATGGCATTCTTTTAAACAAAAGCTGATTTAACAAAGGCTCAAAGTGATTTAAGAAAATGCACTCAAAATTAACACCGTTGAACAGTTTGTTAAACATTTGGAAAGTGAATCAAACCACCTGCATGTGACTCTTGAAACTGAGAACAAAAAAAGAGACAGAGAATAGGACGGTGAGAGTAGTCCTGCTACTCCGGAAAATAGAAAAAAGAAGGGAAGGGAAGACCTAAATGGCTCCAGTGAAAGTCAATGCTACACTGTTAAACATCTAAAAAGAACCAAACAAGGCAAAAGAACTGAAGTAGGTGAAGACAATCAAACAGAATTATCAAACAGATATCACAGATTACGCAGCTCCGAGTGTCCACCAAACACCTCCAAAACAAATGAGCACTCTAAGGTAAATACTAGACAAACTGTTGTGATAGGAGACTGTATACAGTAATTCGATTCTGCAACTCCTATATATGCAAACATGACAAAATGAATACTACCCTTACATGTCTCCCTGGTGCAAAAATTTCAGACACCAAAACAAGAATACCAAAAATTCTGAAAAACGGTGGTAAAGACCCCTGTAACTCTCCATGCAGTCATAAACCATGTAGCAAACATCATGGAAAGGACATTTGTTGTGATTTTGATTGAATAAGGTGAGGACATCAGAAATGGAGGATGCACAGTGCATATATTTGAGATTCTCCCTATTCCAAGAGCTATCACAGAGAAAACAGACCATCATGAAAATAAATTCTAGGCTCAGCAATTCATGTAGTGATGCTGGTAGAAACGTTATTGAGTCTTGGGGACTATTTTACAATAAAAACAGCTATACAGTAGAGGCAAACTGCACCTTAACAGAGAAGGCACAAAGGTCTTGGGAAATTTTCTGTGCTCATAAAAGTAAATGGACAGGGATCTGCATCTTCTCAATAGCAACTCATACCATGTAACTAAAATTAATAAAGTATCTGAAAAAAAATCATGTAATTAATAATGCAGTCAGGCACTTATTATGTAATGCTAGAAGTTTGAACAACAAAATTCTTTAGTTACAAGCATTTTTAAATATTGAACACAATATCTATCTTATTTTTGTTATGGACACCTGGGGGAAATAATCAGATGCATTGGGTAAAAATCTACAAGGATAGTATCTAGTAAAAAAAAGACAGAATAGAAAAAAAAGGTGACAGTATTGTAGTCTATGTCAAAATGATATATCATTAACTGACATGTGAGAATGCTTAAGTAGTCAGAATAAAAGAACTGAGACCTTATGGCTCAACAGAGATGGAAGAAATAGTGATAGTAAAATTATAGGCCTTTGCTACAGACCATTAAATACTAGTATGTAAGTTAACCAGGATATCATAACAGAAATATAAAAGGCCGGCAAAAAAGGGGATGTGATCATTGTAGGTGATTTTAATTACAGTGATACTGAGCTGACAACAGACAAAGTTCTCCTTCCTGTAGCCTGTAATGAATTAAATTTAGTGGAACGCATAACCACTCCAATACGAGGAGATACTATTCTACATCTGGCCCTAAGCACAGAGAATATCAACATAATAAACTGTCACGCTACACTACCACTGGGTAACAGTGATCATGCTTGTATTCTATTCACCATCATGGGAAACCACAAAAAAATTAGGTGCTGTAAAGCAGTTTTTGCATATCATACGGCAAATGCAGAAGGAAAACATGCTACAACAGAGATAATGTCGGTCACCCTAGAAAGGTTACAGGAGGAAAACCTGCATGTTGGGGTAGTCTATAGACCTCCTATGCAAGAGGAGGAAGGGGATAGACACTTTGTAGAATCAGTAGCGAGGATGGCAAAGAAAGGGAAAATTGTGCTAGTTGGGGACTTAAACCTTCCGGACATCAACTGGGAGGCCCAGACA
The DNA here is from genome assembly GCA_016271365.2 of Neoceratodus forsteri. Lineage (NCBI taxonomy): Eukaryota > Metazoa > Chordata > Ceratodontiformes > Ceratodontidae > Neoceratodus > Neoceratodus forsteri. The sequence continues at coordinate 1,333,695,452 of CM057458.1, forward strand.
GCAATCTCCGCAAGGAGCAGGGGCATCTTAGAGGCTCTTCAGGGCATATTCCTGCAACAAAGAGTCAGTGAGCCCACTAGGGGTGTAAACCTGTTGGATGTGGTCCTCACAAATGGGGACAGTGTGGAGGAGGTGGAGGTGGGGGAAGAGCTTGGCACCAGTGACCACAGGGCTGTCAGGTTCAAGGTGAGAGTGGACAGGGAGAGGGTTAGGACAAGAACCGAGGTAATGGACTTCAGAAAGGCTGGCTTTCATGGAATGAGGAAGGTAGTTGGGGAAGAAATGTTGAGGATAGGGGATGTGCAGGGGGTGGAGGAATTATGGGCAGCCATCAAGAGAGGGGTATTTAAAGCCATGGACTCATGTATAAGAAGGGTAAGAAAGAATAGAAGACAGAAAAGACCTCTATGGTTCACTAGAGAGGTGGCGTTAGGGGTCAAGGAGAAGACTAGAGCATTCAAGAGGTATAGGAGGACGCAAAATGATGAGGACAGGGAAACCTACAGGGAAAAAAGAAAGGAGGCTGGGGAAAAGATAAGGAGGGCTAAGGAGGCCACTGGGGAGAGGATAGGGTAGCAGGCAAGGAGGGTGGACAAAACCTTCTTTAGGTACATTGGTGAAAGGAGGAGGGCACAGCATGGGATTGGAAGGATAAGGGGAGAAAGTGGAACAATACTGGAAGGGGACTTCGAAAAAGCAGAGGCATTAAACAGCTATTTTGCCTCAATCTTAACGAAGGAAAGGGAGAGTAGGGAACCAGGATGGGGTGGGGAGGGTGACAGCCACAGGCAGGTGGCTGTGGCAGAATTCACTGCTGAAGAAGTAAGGGAAGAGCTGGGTAGACTTAGGATGGACAAGGCAATGGAGCCTGATGGAATACACCCAAGGGTTCTCAAAGAGGTGAAGGTTGAACTGGCCCCGCATCTAGTGAGGCTGTTTAACTTGTCCTTGGTCACAGGGGTGGTGCCAATGGACTGAAAGAGGGCAGAGGTGGATGCACCACATAAGGGGGGGTGGAAGGAGGAGGAGGAGGTCAAAAACTACCGTCCTATTAGTCTTACCTAGGTGGTGGGGAAGGTAATGGAAACACTACTTAAGATCAGGTAGATAGAATACTTGGAGATGAATGGCATGCAGGATGACAAGCAGCATGGCTTCACCAAGGGAAGGTCCTGTCAGGCTAACCTGATAGAGTTTTTCGATGGGGTGACACCGATAGTGGGCCAGGGAGGAGCAGTGGACATGGCCTATCTGGATTTCAATAAGGCCTTCGACACCGTTCTGCATGATGGAATGGTATATAAGCTGGACAGACTAGGGGTGGACAACAGGATCACCAGGTGGGTGGAAAACTGGTTGAAGGGAAGGAGTCAGACAGTGGTGGTAAATAGAATACATTCCAGGGAATGGGCGGTGACCAGTGGGGTGCCACAGGGGTCAGTGCTAGGACTAATACTCTTTAACAACTATGTTAGTGACATAGCAGAGGGTCTAGAAGGATGGGTGTGCTGTTCGCAGACGATACAGAGGTCTGCAATAGGGTGGGTTCACCTAGTGGGGTGCAAGCCATGAAGCGGGACCTGGAGAGGCTGGAGAGGTGGTCTGACACCTGGAAATTGAAGTTTAATACACAAAAATGCTCACTGATGCACCTGGGGAGGGAGAATAGGAGGGAAACTTACTCCCTTGGGGGGTTGGTGATTAAGGAAAAGAAGACAGAAAGGGACCTGGGGATTATGGTATCGCATGACCTCAAGGTGGGCAGCCAGTGTAGCAGGGCAGTGGGAAAGGCAAATGGAATGTTGGTCTGCATTGCAAGGGGTTTTAGTAGCAGGAAGAGGGAGGTGCTAATGCCATTATACAGAACCATGGTTAGGCCGCGTCTGGAGGATGGGGTGCAGTTCTGGAGGCCTCACCTATGAAGAGATGTTGAGCTGATGGAGAGGGTGCAGAGAAGGGCAACCAAAATGGTAAGAGGGATGCAGGATGTAGCCTATGAGAGAAGATTGAGAGGACTGAATTTGTACCCTCTGGAGACTAGGAGGGAGATGGGGGACATGACTAAGACCTTTAAGTATCTGAAGAGAATACATAAGGTAGAGGGTAACAGCTTGTTCAAACTGAAGAAGGGAGTGAACACGAGGGGACATAGCCTCAAACTGGAAGGTGGGCAATACAGAGGTAATATCAGGGGGCAGTTTTTCACAGAGAGGGTGGTGGAGGCCTGGAACAAGCTGCTGGAGGAGGTTGTTGCAGCTGAAATGGTGGAGGGGTTCAAGAGGGCTTGGGATATATTTAAGAGATTGGGAAAACAGGGTGGAAGCATAACAGAAGGGGGGGTGGTAGGATTTTGGGCAGACTAGATGGGCCGTGGTGCCTTTCTCTGCGTCACATTCCTGTGTATCTGTGTACAATTAAAGGCACCGACTGGCATAATATATTAAATAATAAATCTATGAAGAAATCAGGACTGTAATAAAATAAACTATAATTTCTGCCTGCACAAACACATTAAAGGGACACTGTCAACTTGTTTTTCATCATATTACGTATAGTTGAAACCCCAAATTTTATGATTGCTTACCCTCTCTAAAATTCACTGGTGTTGCTGTTTGTTTTGTCTGTCTCCATGCTTAGTAGAACTGAAATGCATGGCAATGTATATTTATAAACAACCTTGTTTTTGTTTACAGTCCTTGTTCTGTTCTTACTGCATGTTTCCTGAGCATTAGAAACACACCCAAACAGTGTGATCACTCATAAGGCAGTGGCCTCCAAAACTCCCACTGCATCATGAGGGGCTAGACTGTTTTGTGGGTGTTCCCAAGTTCAGGAAAGATACATTTGGAGTTGATCAAGGAATGTAAACAAACCCGTTTTGGTGTGATGACACCAGTATGTTGGGCAGTATGTTTTTTAATTTTTTGAACAAAATTAGAGTCAGAATCAAACTACCAGCTACATCAACACTCTTCACAGAATTTTGGCAACCAGAAAATATGTTTTTTAAACTAGAGATATTTTGAGACATAAGGGGGTTGACAGTGTCCCTTTAAGAAAGTTAAGAAATATAATTCTAAAGATTTAAAACCCAAGCATTTAAACAAAAAAATAACCAAGCTTATCAAAAAGAAGAAGAAAAAGGGGTGGAAGAGATGATGACATAGACCGAGGATGGTCTGCAGCATAAGCAATCATATGAAAATGGGCAGACTGGATGGGCCAAGTAGGCATTATCTGCTGTCAGTTTCTAGGTAAGAAAATATATGCAAAACATAAAAAGACTAAACCTGTTGTCATATGGGAAGAATTCAAGGCCCTGCAGAAGCAGTGTAAAAAAAGAAATCAAGAGAGCAAAAGTGAAATTAGAAATAAATTTGCCAAATAATGTAAACAAACAGAACTCCAAGCTATTTTATGGGTGTATTAATGCACTGAGAAAATCCAATACAAATATAATTTGCATTACCAATCACAGCAAGGTAATCAATGAACCACAATAAAAGGGTAGATGTTTTCAAAATCACTTTTGCTCAGTGTATTCAGAAAATATATACATCAATAACAATATATCTGTAAGCTCCTCAGAGTGCATCACAACAGATGACCAATGTGTAAGGGACACAATTAATAGTATGAAACAGCACAGTGCCCCTGGTGCAGACATCACCCCACAGATGCTAGAAATCTTGAAAAATGGCATTAGCTAATCATTAAAGATTCTCTATGAAAAATCATTAACAGCGGTACCATACCAAAGGATTGGAGGGACTGCCCATGTGGCGCCTATATGTAAAAAAGGGAACAAGCAAGATGCATCTAACTATGGGCCAATAAACGTTGACGGATTAGAGGTAATGTGAGGAAGTATTTTTTCATGGAGAGGGTAGTGGATGCATGGAACGGCCTTCCTGAGGAGGTTGTGGAGTCAAAAAATAGTGAGAGAATTCAAGAATGCATGGGACAGACATAAGGCAATTCTTGGGGGGGGGGTTAGGAGGAGAGTAGGCTGTTGGTTAACTAGGATCTGCAGCTAATCCATTAGGTAGGGAAATGGGCAGACTGGGTGGGCCAAGCGGTCCTTATCTGCTGTCACATTCTATGTTTCCATGTTTCTATCTGTACCAGGTAAAATCCTTGACTCAATTAACAAGGACTTTATAACAGAATCGATGAAGACAAATAACACTGTTGATCTGGGCCAACATGGATTCAAAGCTGAGCACTCCAGTACCACAGATCTCTTGTGTTTTTATGTAAAAACTAGTAAACACCTAGATAATGAGGTAACAGCTAATGTCATTTTATTAGACACTATTTTATTAGATAATACAAGGCATTTAGCACTGTCCCACAGTGGGCAATTGTGCAAAAAATGCAAAAAAGTAACATTATCAATTGTGTGGTATGTTGGATAAGTAACTGAATCAACAACTTTGTGTACAGAGTGTCAATAAATGGCTATCTAAGTCAATATTATGAGGAGATGCACCTGGGTAAGCAGTGCCACGTTAATGAAATTCAATCACTGTAAGCAAGTAATAGGTAGCAGGCACCTGCAGAGTGTAGAGACGTATTGTCTGTTAAGACAATGATATTAGCCACTGCTGAGTCAGAACAAAAAAAGCATACCTTGGCTTGCAGGTCACAAAGTGCTAAACTTTATTATCCCATGCTGTACAACAGACAAAAATGGACACACCTTCACGCAACTCCTTCAGTTGATGTTCCCCCCAATGATGTGGGTTTGCCTTTGTGAGTGGAGGGGGGGGGGCATCTACTGAAGGAGATGCATGAAGATCTGTCATTTTTTATCTGTTTTTGTATGTTGTACAGCACTTTACAGCATGGAATAATTAAGTTTAGCACTTTGTGATCTGCAAGCCAAGGTATGCTCCTTTTGTTCTAATTCAGCAGTTGCTAATATCATTGTCTTAACAGACAGTATGTCACTACAGTCTATAAATGGGTATCTATCCCATGCAGGTAGAGTTACCAGTGGGGTACCACAGGGCTCAGTACTGGGACTAATCATATTCCAAATTTGTGTAACAGACATAAACAGTAACATTAGCAACTGGACAATAAAATATGCTGGTGATACCAAGCTTGGTGGTCCAACTAACAACAATGACAATATAAAAAGTGTGCAGGAAGATTTAGATAAAATAACTAATTGGATGTGTAAATGGGACATAAGCTTTAACCCTGCAAAGTATTGAGTTATTTACCATGGAGGTAGAAATTCACTGCATCAGTACATCCTATGTAACACAATATTAAACCTCTAACAGTGAAAAGGACATTGATGTCATTATTAATAGTACTTTAGATCCCAAGGACCATAGTATGGAACCAATTACAAAAGCCAACAAGATTTTTGGTGCTATAAAAAGAAACATCACTAGCAGAAAGGTAGAAGTAATCACGCCACTATACTGCTCTTGCTCTTACATCAGACCAGTTTTAGAATTCAGTGGTCAAGTCTGGTGCCCCTACAAGAAATCCAACATAACTTGAATAGTAAAAGTAAAAAGAAGAGCAACCAAATTAATTTACAGATCAAGCGATACACCCTATTCAGAAAGAATGCACACATTACAATTGTACTCATTGGAGGGCAGAGGAAAGGGTGGGTATATTATTAATATATGATATTGTACAGGACATGCACTTACTGAATGAGTTAAATTTCACATTTAAAGATCATGGTAAAAACAAAGGGGTCATCACTTGCAAATTGTACCAACCAGGTTTAGAATGGACAAAAGAAAATTTTACTTCTCAGAATGTGTTATCAACCCCTGGAATAATCTACCTGAAAATATCATAATAAGTGACAACAAAACAAAATTCAAACAAAATCTAGATAAATTTATTCTGAAAGGTGGCAGTTTAGATTATTACACATCATCTATAGGAGCAATCTTGGGCAAAAAAGCCTTTTTAGCTCCTTGAACTCTTTGTTAATCTTTATATAGTGTATGTTAGAACGTTGTTGTCACTAAAAATCTAGCTTTTCCTAGAGTTGTTGTATCATTGATGTGATGTCATGATGTTGTTGTACCATTCTGGGTACGTCACAACGATGGTACAACAGCTCAGATTGCATTTGCGCATGTGCAAAGTTGTAGTTTGAAGCCGTTCGAAAAATGTCCACGCAGTTCACTGATGGTACAGGAGGACGTCAAAATCTTAGAGTAAGTGCCATTTTTTCAATAGTGGCCTGCAAACAACAGGACAGCCATATTTATTTTTAAAACTCCGGAAGTAAGACTATCTTTGTGGAACTGGTTGAACTGTACTGATGTTACACCGGGGGGGGGGGTGGCAGCAGGGAGTCATCGACATCACATCGCGACTGTGATGATAGTCTTACGCTGTTGCAGGGTACAGTTTTTGGCCATACATTATAAAAGACAGTGTATGGGCAACAGTGATCAACAACAGTGCCGTTCACTTCTCGAGGTGTCATGACACCCTCAAACCTCTCGAGCTTTGCTCTCGAGGTTTCAACGGCTGTCATGACAACCTCTCGAAGTGAACAACACTGTTGTTGTTCACTGTTGCCCATACATTATCCTCTATGAATTGCTTGTGCTAAGATCTGGCCGAGAACCTTCTGAGTTCCTTTACTAACCTTTCATTTTGTCAGTATTCTAAGGTCTTGACCAGCATTCCAGGGAACTTGTCTACACTTCAAGTTCTTGAACAGCTTTCCCAACTGTTGATCATCATTCCAAGATCATCTGCCAGTATTTCAAGTTCTTGACCAAACATCCTGAGATCAACATGCAGTGTTCATTTTCCAAATCTTTGTCAACCATCCGTTGGGTCCTGCCATATAGCTAGCACAGCTGATTGGGTCCACAGGTGACAACAAAACAGTTTTACACATGCAAGTCTAAACCAAGTTAGCAGATGAAATTGAGGTGACAACAGTTAGGAAAAGTGAGTAAGAGTAGGAGTTGCCCAGCCCAATAATTAAGGATTTCCAATCCCTTGTAGGTTGGTGGTTTTGTTTCCTCAGGTTTCAATTCTAGAAGAAGAGCAGTTTTCTCGTGGCCTCTCATAGGTCCTTTGCCAACAGCGGCCTCAGTTATACTTTCCAGAAGGGGTACAACATTCCGGGGGACTTTGATAAGACCTTTGTGGATGACATCTTGGGCTCTACATTCTAGAAACAGGCACAATATTCTGGTGGTCTTCCATAGGTTATTCACTGAGGATATGCACATTCTACAACTTTCCTTGGGGATTACAAATTCCTTCCCTGTGTGATTTTCCTAATAGATTACAAATTCCTTTCTTGTGCAGTGTCCCTGTGGATTACAGATTCCTTAAGTGTGCAGTTTTCTATGTGGGTTGCAGATTGCTAAGTTCCAAGGGTTCACTTGCAAGCCTTCTTGAGCCTCATCCTGCTCCCAACAATTGTTGCTTGGACTCTCTTAAAGGCTAATTACTGATTGCACTTTTCCTTGTATCTTATGTAGCATCATAAGATAGTTTAAGAATCTTGCCCAGTACAGTATTACCAGAGGGTGCCAAGTGTTCAAGGTCATGTTTATTACATGAAAACTCAGTTGAGCAAGCTCATTCACAATGAGGTCCTGGAGACATTGACAATATAAGCAATAACAGTAATAGTGGAACAAAACATAAAACAAAAGGGAAGGAAATTACAACAATGAAGCATGCATAAAGTACATAATAATGCAGTAATTGATACATTTACATCACACAGCACCCTGCACACAAGGAAGGTGTAGCTGAATACAGGCCAACAAAGTGGATGTACATTTGATTGACAAATATGTAGAGCATTCATAGGCAATAACAGAATAAGGAAGACAGGATGGACAGGAGAACAAAACAATTTATGTCAGGATCACTATTGTGGTGCCAGACCAGAGGGTCAGGAGGAGGGAATGCAGGAGTTGGGAAGGGGTATTGGGAAGAGGAAGTGGAAATGAGAACAAAGGGGTATAAAGTGCTGGGCAGTTGGTTGCAGTGTTACAAGGGGAATGCTTGCCCTTTCAACAGTGGCAGGCCTCCTTGAGATATTTATTGACCAGAGTCTTAAAAACATTCACAGAGATTAGGTCAGAGAGTCTAAGCACTGATTGTATGTTGTTCCAAGCTCCAGGGAAAATGTAGCTAATAGCACCTCTGCTGTGACAGGTGTGTACTCTTTGTATGTCCAGCAGAATGTAGGCAGACTTCCTTAGAGAATAGGTGCTGTGTGATTTATTGATAAGAGAAAAGATGTATGATGGAAGTTTGTTCAGAAGAATTTTTATTGTCCGTGTACCTATGTGGATCGGCCACCTTGTGGAGAGAGATGACCAGCCTACCGCCTGATATGGGCCACAGTGGTGTGTCTTCAAAAAGGTGCATTAGTGATAAAGTGCAAGGGGTGGTGAAACAGTATGTCAAGCTTGTGCAGGTTAGTTGCTGTGCCACAATTATAAATGGTGTCCCCATATAACAGCAGCTGGAAAGAAGGTGGCCTACACCAATCTATGACCCAAATCTGTAGGGACTAGCAATCTATTTCTAAAAAATCCTAGCCTTGCTTTTAGTTTCTTGGTAAGACATTCTATATGGGTGCCAAAGGATAGTTCACTGTCAAGCCAAATACCCAAGTACCTGAACTTGTCCACAACCTCGAAGGGTTCCCCTAAGATGGTAGTGATGGGTACTGGCACCGCTTAATTGTGAAGGGTGGCTGAATTAGAACTAGGGGCGATGAACATTGCCTTTGTTTTTTTGGCATTCAATAATTTGGCACTGATCAGGTTGTGTTCTAATTGGATAAAGTCAGACTTGAGTTCAGCACACACTTCAGCCATGGTTGATTTGGAAGTATATACATTATCATCTGCAAAGAAATGTAACTTAGACCTGTGGATATTAGTGACCAAGAAATTGATGTATATGGAGAGTAATATAGGTCCGAGTATAGACCCTTGTGGTATGCCTCTTCTGAATTATATAGGATTAGATAGAAGGCCATCAGCTTTGATGTTGCAGTTTACCTGTAAGGTAGCTGGCAAACCATTTTACTGAGGGGCCATCCACACCTATATTTCTAAGATGGAGAAGCTAGGAGGGTAGGAGGGCCCAGGTTCACTTCCACATTTATAAAGCAGAGAAGCAACAGCAGAATTCATTTTTTTTCAATTGTTTATTAAGGCTACAAGCTCTTTTTACTGGGGTGCCTAGCACTTGGGATGTATGTAGTGGATTGCCCAAATGCAGGTGCAAAGAAAGAAGGGTAAAACACGACGGTGAGTGTCATTGTCCTTACAGAAAGGGGCACTGGTTGAGTAAGTAAATGTGCCAGGGAAATACAGGCTGAATCCCAGAAAGGGTGTGAGTATGAAGCGCATAATTCAGAAACATGCATTAATGGAGGTGGGTGTATATACTGTATGTGGGTTCTTTGTCCTGAACTAGGCATGGGAATAGCATCACAACTAGGAAGAGTATAGCTAACATGTCTGGTGGAATAGACCTAGAGGGATATAAACAAACCCAGAGGTGAACGCAAGGGCCAGGGGAATCCTAAGGCCAGGGTAGCAGTGACTGTATGCATCACGCAGGTTAAGGGGTGATTGGATATACTTAATTCAGCTCTGCTAGATGGTCTGGTGGCAAGATTGTCATCTTTAAAGCAGAAGGTTGGGAGTTCAAAACCAGGTTGATGCAGAAGACTAGAATGTGAGAAAATTAGTAGGAGTGGACAGGACTTGCTTCTGTAGTGTGCTTACTGCATAGGGTTAAGCATAAAGAAGTACTTCTTACTTAGAAGCTAGTGTTGCTTTTGTAGTAGTAGTTTGTGGTTTGCCCTTCTGTGTGTGTTCAACTTCTCTTGCAATACAGTTTACTTCTTGTTCCCTCAGAATCCTTCTGTCCTCTCTCTCCAGATTTATCTGTCTATATCCTCTATTTTATAGTGGACATGAACCACCTGTCAGAAAAATAGGCTGGAATGTCAGTTGCTTATCATGACCATTTGGCTATGCCACAACCCTTGCTCTATAGACCATGCAAGAACAGTGGGGAATTGGATCAGATTCCCTTTCGAACTATTGCTTATAAAAGGTTCTGAAAGTTATTAATGAACTTTTCTGACACCCTTGATATTATATAAAAATATATTTTTTTATACCTATACAATACACACTAATAATATACAACATAAATATCAAGTACAATAAATACTGCACAAAGCAAAATAAACACAAAGCAATAGCTTGCAAAGCAAGAAATAGAAATAAACAAAAGTAAGCAGACACAATATGTAGTCTTAACTAAACTTTTGTAAATAACAACTTTGTTCATGCATATACACTATAAAAGTTTCTTTGCATCGATCTTTTAACAATTCCTTTGCATAGAGGTTCCAAAGAATTTCTTTGCTTAGGTAGTTTAAAGAATTTCTTTATTTGTAAATATTCAAAAAAAAATGTCATCGTACTGTATATGAAATGCTTAAACATTTCCTTGCACATCCATGCTTAATATATATATGCTAAAAGATTCCCCTCATGCAACCACCCCTTTGGTTAAGCTATACTAAAATATTACAAAAACGTTAAAGCTATGCTTAGACATTTGGCTTTGTGGCAGAATGTGGGTTTTTCTTCAATGCAAGAATACTGGTTGGATTGTTCCTTTCTCTTGTTGTTAAGTGTCATTTTGGTTCTGTTGGCGTTTTGACTTAACTTCCACACCAGTATTGGAAATCTATTCTGGTGCAGATGCATGAAGATGGAGGAGTCTCTTTAAGTGCAAATACAGGAAGGAAGGCTTGGCTTTTTCTAGCCCAAACACAGACAGACAGTCCTAGTATTAGGCGGGAATAGTTTTCTCAGCCATAAAACACAGACTTAGCCAACATTGATCCTTGCAGCATCAACGTTAAGGAGAATCTGGGCATCTGGATGTTTATAGTAGCTAGATGTTTATAGTCCATCTCATTATGACGCATATATGCGAATTCACCAGTTCTGATTGGATCATGCAAATGAGGGTGGTGGTCAAATCCCTCTTCTGGTGACCATTCCTCTTCGCAAAGTCTCTTGACTTTTTAAAAGTTTTTGACATCAAAGTTACTTTTCCTCCTTGCAAAAAAGAATGCAACTAGATATCTTTTTGATACACAGATACTTAGATTTAGCACATTTGCCACATTTTGATACAAGTCTTTTGTCTCTAGTTTCTATAGTTCACAAAGTAAGTCAATGATGGTTAAAAACATTGTTTCCAAGCATATTTCTTTAAATGGAAATAATTTGCTTACATCTCATGTCCTGTGCTCCAAGATGAGATATTTTTCTTCCAAGTAAAGTTTTGGGAAATAGTTGAAAAGTTCCAAGATCTGCCCTAAGTGAATCTTCCTTTGTCCTGAAGTATGGTCAATAAATCATCATCTGACAATTTGTTTTTCAGACAGTTTGAAGTAACTTTAAAGTGGCATACAGTAACTCAATCCTACAGTCACTCAAACATCTGAAAGTTACATGTTTGGATGTCATACCATATAGGCTTTCAGGAAAGTCCAAACAAGTTGTTTTTATCTTTTACAGTATTAGCATAAAACATTTTGTTGAATAACATCAGTTCCTTGACACTTGTTTTTATAAATCTTAATTCTCTGACAGGTAGAATACAAGCTATTAAATGCTGTTATTTTTATTTCTCTGGCACCTTGGGTTTGGTTGCAGTAAACAAAAATACATGTTCATTAGTAAACATTGAGCTTTCCTTTTTTTTTCCCTCACTTGAAGTATTAAGGGGCCTCATCCCTTATCATTTTATCATACGTGGTTGTCCCTCTAGTCCTTGTTTTGATATCTCCTCTCCAGATTAGAGATGGGTAAAACTGAAAAACTCCGGTCTGTGAAATAAGCCAAGGAGTGGCTCCAAAATGTCCCCCCCCCCCCAAAAAAAAAGCTCCACAAGATGTGGAGTTTGAATTCTGCCAGCAAAGTTTGGCAACTTCACCAGCAGAGTTCAAACTCAGCATTTTATGGTCTGTCTTGACTCTCTGCCAGAGCTTTGTGGTCTCCCCTCAGCGTTGATTGCTAATATAAAATAAACTTGATTCCCTGCCTGGTGGCTAGTGGTGCCTTCCCCCATCCAAACCCATGCCCATATATTTCTTTTAATTTATTTATTGATTTATTCAGAATATACCTTTGAGCCAGTGGCTGGAGTACAGAGGTTCCATGTCATGTTATACAATCAGAGATCTTACGAAGAACAACTTCAATAACAATTTCAGAAGTCATACTATGAGTGAGGGTTACATACACTTATAGTAGGAAGAATTTTACCAAAATATACATCAAAAACAAAGAAATACATCTAAACATTTAAGCCAGGGGCACAACAACTAGGAGGAAATGATTGAGGAATCAGATCCATTGTCTGGGTGCTAAGAAAGAGTAAGTGAGAATACACATTTACCTAGAGGCCAGATGGAGGAAATGCTAAGAGAAGGAAAAGTGATGGGGGTTGGGGGAATAGTAGAGCAAGCAGTGAGGAGAGGAGGGGAAAGGGGAAATTAGAGTGAAAAATAATAATAGGTCACGGTGAAGTAGAATAGATGGTCTGGCAGTGTAATGTCCAGGAGGAGGGGGGAAGGGAAGGCAGGAGTTAGCAGAGGGCTGTGGGGGGTGGTGACTAGGTTGCAGCCAAGGCAGGGGGCTAGGGGAAGGATTATGTCCCACAGTTGCAACCGCTGTTGGAAGTAAGTAGGGCACATAGTTTTGATTTAAAGGGTCCCAGCTTGAGTTCCTTTTGTGCCTCCATATTGAGGGCATTGAACCAGAGAGGCACATGGTACTCATATGAGCACTGGCCTTGTGCAGTCTGGTGGAAGGGTACTTTTAGCATTTGGTTTTTCAAACCCCTAGTACATCTGGGTGAGCTAGGTATGCTGAGGAGATTTGACACAACAGGGATGATGAGCCCTAGCATTGATTTCTTGGCAAGAAGACAGACCTGGTACTGTGTTCTGCAATCCAAGTTGAGCCAGCCCAAATGTGCGTACAATTCACAGGTCTGAGTTAGTTGGTCAGCATCCAGAATAAGCCTGCATGCCTTGTTCAGAGCAGTCTTGATACGCTTAAGTGCCGTGTGAGTTGTAGCAACATAGATCACTAGACCATAGTCTATGATTGTCAGTACTGAACTGGAGACAGCAAGTTTTAGGGCATCTTTAGTTAGGCAACATTTGTAAATAAAGAGCAGGCCCAGCCTACTGTTGGTGGCTTTGGATACTAGATCTATATTTTGTGCACATGATAATGTGATATCTATGGTGATTCATAGATAGTTAAAGTTATGTACCATTTCAAGGGGTGAGTTTAGTTTGTTACATATTTGGAGCTGGTAGGACCTGTGTCTATTTGGGGCCGAGGTGAACATCACAGTCTTTGTTTTTGTGTAGTTTAACAGTAGTTTAGATTTGAGGAACCAATTTTCCATGGAGCTGAAGTCAGTCTTCTTCTGCTTTTCTAGGGTTGTAGGGTCGGAGTGAGATGAGTATAGAACTGCATCATCTGCATATAGTAAAATGTTATCCTGTACTGCTAGTGGGAGGTGGTTAAGGGACAAATTGAAAAAGTAATGGGCCAAAGATGGATCCTTGGGGCATTCCTGTAGTAACAGGCCTGTTTTCAGAGAGGGTGTCTTGAATTTTCACTCGTTAGACTCTCCCCATGAAATAGCTCCTAAACCAGGTGACCGATTCTTTGGAGAGGTCTGTAGTGGTCAGTTGGTGCAGAAGCAATTCATGGCTCATGGTGTCGAAGGCCTTGGTGAGGTATATATAAGTAGCCCCCACCAAGAGCCCCTGATCCAGCACATCATGCATATAACCTGTGAATTCAACAAGAGTGGTAGTGGTGCTATGTTGTTTCCAGAATCTGTGTTGCTGACGGCAGTGCAATTGGTACTTGTCTAGGCAGTCTGTCAATTGATCCACTACAATGCATTCTAAAGCTTTTGATGGGGGAGGGGGATTGAAATAGGGCAATAATTTGAGTGGTTGGTTCTAGCCCCACTTTTGTGGACTGGGGTACCTATGGCCACTTTCCAGAGGTTGGGGAAGGTACCCGTTATGAGTGATAAGTTTAATATTTTTGGTTAGAGGGGCTAGCATAATGACAAGAATGAGCTTGATAAGCTTGAGGTCGTTGTCGCTACTTGTTGCGATTTGCCAAGCACCTTTTGGAGGTATTTTTTAGCTTTTCCAGGGAAGTTAATCCTAAAATAGAAGGGTGGGGTGGAGCTCAGTATTCTCATAGAGTCCTGGGTAGAGTTGCTATCTCTCGCGGGCTGAAAGAATTCTGGAGGCAGTACCCCACTGAGGTTGGTAAATGCCTCATTAAAAATGTTAGCAATCATTCTGGGGTCCTAGGTGGTGAACCATTCACAGTTAGCATGGGGGAGGGGCCTTAATAGGTTTGCCTGTCAGTGTGTTTTGAGGTTGTCCCAGAACTCCAGTTCATTTTTGTGATGTTGGCTCTTAGCCTTCCAAAATTGCCCAGGTGCAGTTAACCAGGTTGTTTTGTACTTTTGGATATCAGCAGGGGAGCCTGTGATTTTTGCTATGGGCCAGAGGTTGTCTCTGTTCTTCATTACTTCTAAGTGCTTGGGGGTGATCCAAGAGTTATTGGTGTCCCATATTTTCTGATTTACAGAAGAAGCATAGATGTCACATGGTGCATTAAATTTGTGGATGAAGCCTTCAAGCATGGAGTCTATTCTGGTTAAAGTGTCTAAAAAGCTCCAGTCTATGAGTGCTAGGTAGGCTTTTAAGGCAGCAAGTTTTTCTTTTATTAGTAGTCTAATTGTGACTGTTTTGGTAGGGATCTTTGGGGACTTATGTGACCAGGAGAGAAGGATGGGTGAATGGTCGCTGAGGGAATCCAGGAGGACTGAAGTGCGTGAAATTCTCTCTGGGCAGTTGGTGATGATCCAGTCAATGAGAGTGCCTGATCCCATATGGTAGTTTATATGAGTGGGGGAGGTCACCAATTGTGCCATTTGTGCCATATTGAGGGAGGATAATGCATCTCTGAAGGGTGCAGCCTCTGGGGATGACCAATTGATGTTAAAGTCACCCATCATGAGTAATTCTGCATTTTGGTGGTGATTGGTAAGGTAGTCTTGGATTGCCATAAATCCATTGGGTTGGTCCCTAGGAGAGATATATACAGATGCCACAGCTTTTCCATTAGACCCAAGAAGTACTTTTATTGCCAAGATTTGGGTGCTGCAGCCAGTGGTGACAGGGGGCAACATCAGTCCCTGATTGTGTTCTTTTAAATAGATTACACAGCCTCCACCGTGCTTTCAAAGCCTGTCAAGTCAGAAGGAGGTGTATCCCGGGAGTTGGATGGCTGTGTTGGAAATCCTAGGATTGAGCCATGTTTCCACAATTGAGATGATGACTGGCTGGTGTTGGGTGACCCAGACTTGTAGGGAGTCTAGTTTTGCTAGAAGACTGCAAGTGTTTATGGATGTGAATATTAGGCTATTGTGCCTGTTGGGAAGGGGCATAGTGCTAGGCATAGGGCCAGGGTTAGGGTGGTTATTCCCAGTTAGGAGTAGCAATAGCCAAGCCATCTGGATTGTCTTCCATTTTAGGCATACTAGTACTGGTGAACGGTTGTAGGTTTTTGATTTATTGTGCTTAACAATGGCCCAAGTGGAGATAATATTAATGATTGGAGGGGGGAGTGGATACTTGGGACTCCCAGGAGCCAGTGCCAACTCAAGTGGATGTGGCATTTTGCTGATGGTAGTTGCCAGTAGGGTAGATGTGGATTTATAACAGTGTTTAAAGTGGAGTATTTCACAGTGTGTGGACAATCTTGTGAGTCTCATAGGTGAAGAGGGGGCAGGTGTCAGCCATAATGACAGAAGGCAGACCAGCTAAAATAAGATCATTGTGGGCAATGGAGTGGGTGGGTATATAAAGGGGTTACTGAGACTTGGGAAGAGATAACTCTGAATTAGTTAATAGTCTGGTTGGAAACATTTTCCCCTCTGCATTTATCCTGAGAGGAAAGGGTGGCAAAGGACAGTACGGTTCTTAGATAAGCTATAGGAGTTGGGTGGGTCCAGAGCAGCAGTAGTGCAGCTTTTCTATCTGCATGAGAAAAACCCTCACAGGAATTGACAGGGTGCATAGCCCTGAAGAAGCCAATTAATCAGTCAGTTGAACAATTGAACTATGGGCAAACAGGTAGAGAAGGAGGAAGAAATAAGTAATAAATAATAGTGGAGGAAGCGATCACAAAGTTAATGGTGCAATGAGCCAGAGAAAGTCGTTGCCTATACAATGGCCTAGTGGTGGGGTAGCCACCTCAAAAACAAGAGTCACAGCGTCCTCCACTCCCAGCCAAAGCACTCTGAACCTGAACAAGAGCTATGCAATAGAATATCAGAGAAATATTCAGTGTATGAAGAAAAAGGAAACAGTGACCTCTAGGGGTAGCTTTATATAACTTGCAAAATGGGAAACTGGACACTTTTTTTTTTTTAACTATAAATTTTGTAACCATAAATCCTGCACAAATTCTTAATGTAATCACACTGCACCACTACAGGAAGCTGTGGAATGCAGACAGCAGAGAGTAAGAAAACAAGTCAGCACTAGTGTGCTGGCAGAAAGGTGCCAGGTTCTAATCTGCTGTTCACTACTCCCAAGACAGAGTGCCTCAGCTGAGACTGGAGGGCACCTTGTACCTGCTAGTCTGAGCAGTGGCATTTTGGAGCTCCCAAGGCAACAGTGTGTGTTGGAGAGGGTCCTGACCTGAAAGGAACACAACAAAGGGGAATTAGTGCTTAAAGCCACAGAGGTATGATGTAACAAAGAGGCAGCAGGAAGGGCTGAGGGAGAACAATGGGGAGGGGAGGATGTGAGAGAGAGAGAGAGAGAGATCAATTGGCTGAGAAATAATGGGAGGTAAGAGAGTGAAGGGGGTTAACAGACTGCAGAAGGGAGCCCCTTAGCATCTTAACATAAAATACTACATCTCATTATATAAGCTTCAGGTTAAAAATGGATTTAAAATGTAGTTTTTTAGCCTACGAACCATAAAGATTGTAAAGCAGGCTATGGCTATATTTACAAAACTACAAATAGAACTCCTCAAGTTCCTAAAGCATGAACTACTTAATTAAGTAGACAACATTATTACAAACAAGCCCCTGAGACATGAAATAAATTACACAGACTGCACTCAGTGATGAGTGGAGCACCTATGCCCCCAGCACGCAGTGTTGTTGTTTTTTGTTCTTGTTGGCTTGTGGACCCTTCTCCATTCTGAGCCCATGCCAGTATTTGTTTTTTAATTTCCAGATGTCTAGTAGACCATCCCCCCTCCCAAACCCATGTCCATATTTTATTTTGAATTCCCTGGTGTCTAGTGGACCCTCCCAAACCCATACCCGTATTTTATTTTTAATTCCCTGGTGCCTAGTGGACCCTCCCGAACCCATTCCCCAATTTGTTCTTTTATTCCCTGATATCTAGTGGACCCCCCACTCTGGCAGGTAGTGGTCCCCCACTCCAACCTCAATTAGTGGGTGACTGGCTCTGTCCACCACTCTCCACAATCTATGGCCAGTGGCCACCCAACTGAGCTGTCAATGAATGAATGAGACAGTCACTCGCTCATCAGAGTTAGGTGGGGGCAGGGTGGGGATCACTACCTGCCAGAGTGGGGGTCCACTAGATACCAAGGAATAAAAGAAAAATACAGACATGGGTTCCAGAAGAGGAAGGGTCCACTAAACATCAGGGAATTAAGAATAAAATATGGGCATGGGTTTGGGAAGGTCCACTAGACACAGCGGAATCAAAAGTAAAATACAGGCATGGGTTCCAGAGGAGGGAGGGTCCACAAGATAACAGGGAATTAAAAATAAAATATAGGCATGGGTTTGGAAGGGTCCACTAGACACCAGGGAATTAAAAATAAAATATGGACATGGGTTTGGGAGGGTCCACTAGACACCAGTGAATGAAAGATAAAATATGGGCATGGGTTTGGGAGGGGGGAGGGACCACTAACCACCAATGCATACTCTTTTTTTTTTTATTTAGTTGTTTATGCTACCCGAGCCCTGGTAGGGGCTTTGGCCCTCCACAGGAGGGACACTCTCTTAGGCCCTGCCGCATAGCACTCACTGACCCTAGAGATTCCCCCATGGCTTGTCCCCTATGGCAGGGATGGGGAGGTTGTGCCCCCTCCCCAGAGACCCAATCCAGAAGCTGGGGTAGGACCTCAGTGGGGCGAACCATCTTGGAGCCGTGCCAGGCTCCTTTTCCTCCTGTTTTCTCCCATCCCCCCACCAACATAACTACATTGGAGAGCGCCTTCTGATCTGTATTGCCCTCCAGTCACCACCAGAGAACAATAAGTGAGTGGGATGACATGGGCTCCTCCCCCTAGAAAGGAGTGCAGTCCTTCAGATGTTCGATCCTCTCCCCTCTCCGTGACCCCTAGCGGCCCAGGCTCATTCACGAACCCTGGTCTCTGGCATGGTGTGAGGTGTGGCATACAGTGTCTCAACCCTCAGTGTAGCGGGCCAATAATGAATACTCTTTTATAGCAAATTTGCCATTTCTTTTGCTTGCTTTTTTTTGTTTTTTTTTTAAGTGCAATTGCACTTAAAAAAAAAGCAAAGTCACAATTGGTGAATTTGCAATAAAAGAGGAAAACGTCATGAAATAATCTGCAAAGTGGATTTGGAAACTTTGCAGGAAATTTGCCTATGAAGTAAAACTTTGTTGCATCTCTACTCCAGACCTTGATGATCAGCCTGTTGGACACTCATTGTTAAAGTCTCTGAGGTCCTTCACCTTACTCGAGGAAGAATGATTTTTAAAACGCAAGTTTAATTTTTTTGTTTTTGTGGAGCACATCCAAAAAAAAAACACTTGAAGTTTCAAAGCAAATTTACTCTGGTCTGTTTTTTTTTCTTGACCTCACATCCATTCAGGTGAACAAGGCAAGGCAAGGTAGAGGCAGGAAACTACAGACCTATTAGTTTAACCTCAGTGGTAGATAAAATGATGGAATCACTTCTGAAAGAAAGAATAGTTGAGTACCTAGAGGCCAGTGGGGCACAGGACCCAAGGCAGCATGTATTCACAGCAGGAAGGTCATGTCAGATGAATCTAATAGAGTTCTTTGACTGGGTGACCAATGTAATACACCAGAGAGGGGCTGTGGACATGGCCTACCTAGACTTTAGCAAGGCATCTGACACAGTCCTACACAAATGATTAATATGTAAGTTAGCCAGCCTGGGAGTGGGTCCCAGGGTAGTAGTCTGTGTAAAAAATTGGCTGGACAACAGGACGTAAAGGGTAATAGTAAACAAAGTCTGCTGTGAAGAAAGGGTGGTAACTAGCGGGGTACCACAGGGTTCAGTACTGGGGCTGGTATTCTCTAATGTCTTATGTCTATAAGTGACATTGCAGAGGGACTGGAAGGAAAAATATGCCTCTTTGCAGATGACACAAAGATCTGCAACAGGGTTGATACACAAGGGGTTGGAAAGGATGAGAAGGAACTTGGCAAGGTTGGAAGTAGTCAAAAGTATGGCAGCTTAGATTTAATGCAAAGGAGTACGAAGTAATGTACCTGGGAAACAAAACCCAGGGAAAGAGTACATAATGGAGGGAGGGGTACTAACAACAAAAATGGAAAGGGACCTGGGGGTAGTCATGTCAGATGACCTAAGGGTAGGCAGGCAATGTAAGAAGGCAGTAAGGAGGGCTGGGGAGATACTGGGACACATAGGGAGAGGCATCACTAGTAAAAAAACAGGAAGTTGTCATCCCTCTGTACAGACAGTTAGTGAGGCCCCATCTGGAGTACTGCGTGCAGTTCTAGAGACCCCATCTCTGCAAGGACATAGACAGGATGGAGGCAGTCCAGAGGAGGGCAACTAAAATGGTGCAGGGTCTGCACCAGAAAGCATACGAAGAGATACCAAAGAAACTTACTATGAATACCCTGGAGGAAAGGAGGGAGAGGGGGGACATGATGGAAACTTTCAAGTACCTCAAGGGAATCAACAAAGTCCAAGAGGGCAGCATCTTTCATAAAAAGAGATGTGCAAGAACAAGGGGCCACAGTTTGAAGATAGAGGGGGGGTGGCTCAAGGGCAATGTGAGGAAGTATTTTTTTCACACAGAGGGTGGTGGATGCATGGAACAGCCTTCCTGAGGAGACTGTGGGGTCCAAAACAGTGGGGGAATTCAATAATGCATGAGACAGATTTAAGGCAATTATAGTGTGGGGGGTAGGAGGAAGTAGGCTGTTGGTTGACTAGGATCTGCAGCTTATCCAATAGGTAGGAAAATGAGCAGACTGTGTGGGCCAAGAGGTCCTTATCTGCCATCAAAGTCTATGTAACAGAACCCTATGGACCAATTTGAACCAACTGTCTAGTATCACATGTCTCCCAAATAACCACCTACTATAACTAAATATCATACTTAGATATTATAACTAAATATCATATTATGAAATATTTTTGTAATTTATACTTTGCTCCTACACACCCACCAACCGTCAACATCTGAGTTTGGACCACCACACTTAGCAAAGCTTAAAGCAGACTTCTTCTTGGTGCTCCCCTTGGCATGGCCAATGAGGAAAATGCAAACTTTGTTGTTTTGACCACTCCAAGTGGAAAGGACAGCAGGATACTCACTGCAGTAGAGCTGCAATGTCATGCTACAGATCATGTAGGAATCTATAGCACTGCATACCCGCTGCTTCACCTACATCTCTCAGGTTTCAAGTAGTTTCCTGAAGTGCAGCTGAAGTTGTGTTCCATAAAACATTTCAGTGATGTCCAGTAAATATGGAATTTTTACATTCAAGCAACCACCAAGCCCCATCCATCTCTGTCTCTGGCACTTACCTGTCCTTATCGTGTCCACTGGGCCATTGCCCTGTAGTGGATTACATTGGGGAGCCTGGCACAGTAAATAAGTAACATTTTATTTATCACACACCCCCTCCCAGAGGCTCTGAGTGCTGTACAGGCAGGCAGGCAAGAGTTAGAATAAATAACATACATTAAGTACAAAACATCAGTCAGTGACAATATAGAAACATAGAAACATAGAATTTGACGGCAGATAAGGACCGCTTGGCCCACCCAGTCTGCCCATTTCCCTACCTACTGGATAAGCTGCAGATCCTAGTTAACCAGCAGCCTACTTCTTCCTACCCCCACCCCCTAGAATGGCCTTATGACTGTCCCATGCATGCTTGAATTCCACCACTGTTTTTGACTCCACAACCTCCTCCGGAAGGCTGTTCCATGCATCCACAACCCTCTCTGTGAAAAAATACTTACTTAAATTACCTCTGAGCTGCCCCCATCTTCAAATTGTGCCCTCTTGTTTTTGCACACCTCTTTTTGAAAGATGCTACCTCTTGACTTTGTTGATTCTCTTGAGGTACTTGAACATTTCTATCATGTCCCCCTCTCCTCCTTTGCTCAAGGCTATACATATTAGCTCCTTTTGTCTCTCTTCATATGTCTTCCTGTGCAGACCCTGCACCATTTTAGTTGCCCTCCTCTGGACAGCTTCCATCCTGTCTATGTCTTTGCAGAGATTGGGTCTCCAGAACTGCACGCAGTACTCCACATGGGGTCTCACCAGCTGTCTGTACAGAGGGATAATAACTTCCTGTTTTCTACTGGTGATGCCTCTCCCTATACATCCCAGTATCCCCCCAGCCCTCCTTGCTGCCCTCTCACATTGCTTGCCCACCTATTTAGGTCATCTGATATGACTACCCCCAGGTCCCTTTCCATTTTTGTTGTTGTTAGTATCTCACCCCCCATTGTGTACTCTTCCCCTGGGTTTTTGTTTCCCAGGT
Organism: Neoceratodus forsteri; assembly: GCA_016271365.2. Taxonomy (NCBI): domain Eukaryota; kingdom Metazoa; phylum Chordata; order Ceratodontiformes; family Ceratodontidae; genus Neoceratodus; species Neoceratodus forsteri. Next base: position 1,333,717,393 of record CM057458.1, read on the forward strand.
GCATTACCTTGCACTTCTTAGCATTAAATCTAGCTGCCATACATTTGACCATTCCTCTAACCTTGCCAATCCCTTCTCATCCTTTCCACCCCACTGTGCATCAACTCTGTTGCAGATCTTGTGTCATCTGCAAAGAGGCATACTTTTCCTTCCAGTCCCTCTGCTATGTCGCTTATAAAGACATTGAAGAGGACCAGTCCTAATACTGAACCTCATGTACTCCACCAGTAACCCCTTCTTCTGAGGACTCCATTTACTATTACTCTCTGTGTCCTATTCTCCAGCCAATTCTTTACCCAGGCTGTCATCTTGGGACCCACTCCCAGGCTGGCTAACTTGTATATTAATCTTTGGTGTGGGACTGTGTCAAATGCCTTGCTGAAGTCTAGGTAGGCCATGTCCACAGCCCCTCCCTGATCTACTACTTTGGTCACCCAGTCAAAGAAATCTATCAGATTCATCTGGCATGACCTTCCCACTGTGAATCCATGCTGCCTAGGGTCCTGTGCCCCTCTGGTCTCTAGATACTCGACAGTTCTTTCCTTCAGAAGTGATTTCATCATTTTCCCTATCACTGAGGTTAAACTAACAGGTCTGTAGTTTCCTGCTTCTGCCTTGCTCCCACTTTTGTGAAGGGGAATCACATCTGCCTTCCTCAGTCCTCGGGTACCACCCCATCCTCCCATGATTTGTTAAAAAGGGTAGTCAGTGGTGTCATTAGTTCTACCCTTAGTTCTTTTAGAATTCTGGGATGAATCCCATTGGGCCCCATTGCTTTGTCCACCTTCAGTTTTAAGAGTTCTTTCAGAACTCTTTCTTCTGTAAATGGGCTGGTATCAACTTCTGTATCCAGAGTGTTTCTACTGTTTGTTTTAGGTACCTCCCCCTCTTCATTTGTAAATACTGAGCAAAAATATTTGTTTAGTATCTCTGCCTTTTCACAGTCTCCCTTTGCCCACCCTCCTTCCCTTCCCTTTATTAAGCCTCACTCTCCCTCCCTTGGTCTTCCTTCGCTCCCTGATGTACCTATAAAAGGTTTTATCCCCCTTCTTAACTGAGTTGGCAATCTTTTCCTCGGTTTGGGTCTTTGCTGTTCTCACTGCCTTCACAGCCTCCTTTTGCTTTAACTGATACAGTTCTCTGTCCTGCTCCTTCTGCGATTCCTTGTATTTCCTGAATGCTTTCTTTTTCTCTTGAACCTTCACTGCCACTTCCTTTGAGAACCATAGTGGTTTCTTACATCATTTTGTTTTGTTTATTTGCTTCACACAAAGGCTCAATACCTCTGTGATGGCAGTTTTTATTATTCCCCATTGTTCTTCCACCCCTCCTTCCTGCCCATTTGCTAGTGCATTCCTTAGGCACTCAACCATTTTGGCAAAGTCAGCCCTCCTAAAGTCCAGTACTTTTGCCTTTGTGTGGCTTGACTCTGTTGCTGTGTTTATTGTGAACCATACTGTTCGATGGTCACTAGTTCCCAGATGGCTACCCACTTCTACTTCTGTGATCCTCTCTCCATCTCCATTTGAGAGAACCAGGTCTAAGATTGCTCCTTCTCGAGTGGGCTCCAATACTAGTTGTCTAAGGCATGCCTCCTGTAGGGCATCTAGAATAACCCCACTCTTAGAAGTGGCTGCTGCAACTGCACTCCAGTTAACATCTGGCATATTCAGATCACCCATCAGCAATATCTCCCTTTTTTCTGCCATTCTAAGTATACTTTCTATCATTTCCTTGTCCATTTCCTCCCCCTGAGAAGGGGGTCTGTATACAACCCCTGTGCGGATTGAGGTGCCATTGCCTGTTTCAAATTTACCCACAGTGCTTCTTCTCCTCCCTGTTTACCCTTTTGTTCTGTTGCTTTTATTCCTTCCCTTATGTAAAGAGCTACTCCTCCTCCTCTTTTACCCTCCCTGTCCCTCCTGTAGATAGTGTATCCTGGTATGTTTACGTCCCAGTCATGGTTTTGTGTGTGCCATGTTTCTGTGACTGCCACGATATCCAGATGTTCCTCCTCCATCAAGGCCACTAATTCAGGAAGCTTGCTACCCAGACTACGGGCATTGGTACTCATTGCTCTCCATTTTTTGATGGCTTTACCTTCTGTTGCAGCATCCCCCACTGACCTTTCTACCTCAGTCTTTTTCTCATTTAGTACCCTGTTTTGTAGGGAGAGGCTGGGATTTTCCTGCTGCTTATCAGTGCCTCCCCTTGACTAGTTTAAAAGCTTGCCAATGAAGCATTTAAACCGATTGCTCAAACGACTTGTTCCCTTCCTGGACAGATCCAGACCATCCTGCCAGTATAGGCTGGTGTCCCTCCAGGTGGAACCCCAGTCCCCAATGAAGCCAAACCCCTGTGCTCCACACCATTTTTTCAACCATTCATTAAACTGCATGGTGCTAATTACCCTCGCCTCCCCCATGCCATTGACAGGCAGCACCTCTGAGAAGGATACTGTGTGTGCTACTTGTCTTAGGCCCCTTCCCAACTGTACAATGTCCTCCTGCACTGCTCTGATCTCATGATGAGCCAAGTCATTTGTCCCTAGGTGGACAATGACATCCAGCTCAGATTCCCTTGCAGCTATTCTCGTGATCCTGAGGATGCGCTTCCAGTCCCTCCAAGCCATGGCACCTTACTTCAGTTTTCCCTGCTCCCCCCAGTTCTATCCCCCTAATAATTGAGTCCCCCACCAGGAGCTGCTTCCTTTCCCTGTGGTGTCCTCTGCCTCCTTCCTGTGGGCCTCCCTTGTGACAGTTGTCATCAGTCTTCTCTGAGGGTGCATCCATAAGGGAGCTATGCTCCCCCAGAATGGTGTATGGATTGTGGAGTGGAACAATTGACTGGGTGTGCCTCTGTTCCACCATCCTCACCCTCCCTGAGCCCACTGTGGTCCAACTGCTGTGCTTTCTTCGCAACCTCTGAGGTAGTGGTGGTGGCTCTGGTGCTTCCTGGATGGGGGAGGTTCCTTTCCTACTGTCCAGTGTGGCCTGGGGGAAGGTTCCCTTACTACTGTCCAGTGTGGCCCAAAGGCAGACCTTCCTCCCTCAGGGCAGAGAGTTGTCTGCAAATGAGGCAGCATCTCAGCCTCAGAAAGACTCGGAAGACTGCTGCCCCACAGCCATTACATTGCACTACTCCCCACATGTTTATCTACTTTTATTTTGTTTGTTTTGTGTGTGTGTGTGTGTGTGTGTGTGTGTTGTACAGCAGTGATTGGTTTGTTATATAGAAATATATATATTATACAATTGTATGCTTATATTGTCAGTGCAATGTGCTAGAGAGGATATGACAGTGATATGCACCTTGCACTCTTGAGGAAATGATGTCAGAACCTCAGGTATAAAGGAACTATTTCCAGGGTGGGTGGGGTGAGGGTGGGAAGGGTTGGGCCTAAACTGTGCCCTCACAAAACTATCAGCTAAAAGCTCTCACCCACCATGCGATGAGTGCCTTCCTGTCAGCAAGATGCCCCACACAACAATTTGACAGAGAAAATACCCTGATAATCAAACAGAGAAAAATCCAGACATCCAAGTCAGACACAGGTAAACCTCCCCAGCCCCGAAACAGCCTGGTGGTTTGTTAGCCACAAAGGAAAATCAAATATGCAGTTATTTCAGCCCTTCTGAAGAAGCTGACAAGATGAGCAGTTTTGAAAACCCCCTTCCTGAATTAAAAACTAAAATAATTAAACACAAAGCAATACCAATGTAAAAGTAAGGAAAACTTCCCTCAGATGTAAGCAAGAGAGAAAGATTTGTTTCAGATATCTAGTCCAATATAGTATATCCCATGCAGCTTCTCAGTTGTTTCAAAGCACCCCCACTTACACAACTTGGAAGAAGATGGACTTCTGTCTGAAACAGGATCACACCAGTAGTTTATAGTAATTGATCAATGCTGAAATGTTCACGCTAGAACAGTTGGCTGTGATGCAGGTCTCCCTGACTTGTGAAGACAATTTCCCCCACCTCAGGCTATGTCTGGCATCCAATTACAAACTGCAGCCTTTGCTATTTTAAATCACACAACCACCACCAGCAAATATTGCAAAATATATTGATGCAGATATACAATAACAGATAACAACGAAACCTAGATAAATCCTATTTAAAATGGACAACTCAGCAGTCAGCTATTTCTAAGGCTCATGAACAGTTTGCATACACCTCTCTAAAAAGATGCACCTTCAGACCCCACTTAAACACCTCCGCCATTGGGGCCTCTCTCAAGGATCTTTGAAATAAATTCCACAATGCAGTGCTTGCCACCTCAAATGATCGATCTCCAGAGGTCTTCAGATGGGCCCTGGGAACCACTAGGAGGCCTTTTTTAGAGGAATGGAGCAAGCTCACAGGGTGGACAGGAATCAGAATGTCACACAGGTAGCCAGGGCCTGATCTGTATAGTGCCTTATAGATGAACAAGCCCACCTTGAAAATGATTTTCTACCTAACCAGCAGCCAGTGCAGATTACACAAGACCATGGTCACTGGGTTAAGTGCCCCTTCTGGTCCTTGAGGAGTGGAGGAGATTGAATGTACTGGCATCATGCTGCTGGTCTTTGGTGTTTTTCCTTCAATTTCCACTCATCCCCAAGGAGACGGTGGGTGAGGACTTCATGGTGCAGATGTGCAAGTAATTTTGTGGCTGCACTCTGAAGTCTGGCTGTGTCCTCCCTCCATCTTTACCACCCAGGTGGAAGACATAGTTTTTCTATAATAAATGCTGGGTGAAATTGATTTAATTATTTATTTTATTTATGTATTTATTGAATTTTGTTGACCCACTGAGACTAGAAGTCCCTTTTTCAGGGGCGACGGGGGTTGGGGAGTAGGGATACAGATGGTAACCAACTGAAACTGAACCAGATTAAGCTGTTGGTGGTATTTTTAGTGAATGGGGGAAATTTGGCCAGGACACCGGGAAAATTCCCCTACTCATCCAGTAGGGGGAGACTCTCTCCTCTCTCCTCTTGGCTTGCTGCCAAGATGGCTGACAAGTTGTGTGAAGGAGAGAAGGTGGAAGGTATGGAGCTGGGAAAAATGAGTACTTCACAAGAAATCTCTGTGTCAGAGGAAATAAATCTGAAAGAAACAATAGTAGAGAAGGAAGGAACATCTAAGGTTGATATTCTGGATGGCCAACATTTACCTGAACTGCCTTCTGACAGTTTGTCTGACCTAAGTGATGGTGAGGAAAAACAAATGGATAGTGAGTCATTGGATATAAATTCAGAAGTTTCCATACTAAAATCTCAACTAGAGAAAGAAGAACGCAACTTCCGCATAAAGAAAATGAAACTGGAAAAGCAGCTATGTGAGCTGCAAACTGACAGGCAGGAAAGGCCTGTCACACCTGTACAGCTGGGCTGCAGTGACACAGCAACTTAAAAGGCTGCATCAGAGAACTGGGTGTCAGCTATATGGCAAGCTGAGACAGAAGCTCAAGCGTTGGAAATGGCAAAAACAGGGGAACAAGGACCTGGCCTAAGACACACTGGAAACAAGGAAAAAGAAGCCGAGCAACACTGGACAGTGGACAATGCACTTAAAGCTGCAGGATGGGAACGCAATGTTAAAACAGATCATTGGATCTCAGGTGAAATGCCCATACAGATCAAAAAAATTCACAAAAATCTGTAACCATGAATAACTTTGCAAGTTCTGATATAATGGATTTGGAGGTGCCTTCTGAGTTAAATTTGACACAAAACCCTAAATTACAGTTACTTGATATAGTGCAAAAGTCTGTGGCCTCATCATCAAATCAGAAGCCCGAGGGACACCCCAAGGCAAATACTGATACCTCACAAAGGCATTTAAATGAAATAAACAGAGATGCTCTGAAAACTTTTTCCTCCTTATTCAAAACACCTGTTTTCCCTGCCAAGAGACATAACGATGTATGATTATGTTATACAGGGGGAATATCTGAACCCCAAGACAGGCTGTTTGTTGCAAGAAAACTGTTAAAAGATTCTATGAAATTCTTCTCCAATGAGATCTATGCATTAATATACATTTCAAGGGAAACCACCTTTGATGTCAGTTTTAAAACACTAGGTGGTTTGGAGACATTCTGGATCAAATATAATCATTTAAAGAAAACAGCACCATGGTCATCTTTTTTAGCAATTCCTCTAACCAAGCCAGCACAAAAACCTGTAACAGTATTATTTATAAATGAAGGTGTGAGTATGTATGACTTCGAATACTGTTTAAAACAACGTTGCACTTTAATTGAGGATCCTGCAGCCATTATTGATACATAGAACATTTGGACTGGGCGGTGGAAAGTGAAAGTAATGCTTAAAACCACGGAGATTGGTGTAGTGCACCTACTGAATTTCTTTTTTCTTGGGAAGGATAGAGGTATTTTATTTTATCCAGGTCAACCAAAGATGTGTTATAAATGTGGCTCAGTAGCACACTTAAGTAGCATATGTGACAAACAAAGGTGCACGGTTTGTGGGGAGATAGGGCATGTGGGGACACAATGCTTAAATGAATGCAGATGTAAATTGTGTCAAGAGCAGGGTCACACTTTCCAAAACTGTAAGTGAGCTGCCCACAGCACTTTGGATCAGGCAGATGGGGAAGAACAAAGGTTATTGATAACCTTGACACAAAAAAACAGGTTAGGTAACTAAAGGTTGCAGGTGACTCAAGTATTACATAATGAAGAGGAAAATCTTGGTCCTGGGCCTTCAGTGGCACCCTCCGAGGTCAAGACAGAAGTGCAAATTTCAGATCTGCAATCAGCAGTAGCCATTAGAAAGGACAGTTCTACTGTAGAACAGGCCCCCATAAGGGAAAGTACAACCCGGGCTCATGATAATAACTCTGCTGCTATACCGCCCCCCACCCCCAGCCCCCAGCCCAGCCACGGAAGAGGTAAGGAGGTCTACGAGGCATTAAGCTGAGGCATCTCCCTCCCAACCTTCTGTGAAACTGAAAGACATTACCATTGAAAACAGGTTTGATATACAGCAATCTGAGAATTCTGAGGGGGAATCAGATGATTTCACAATAGCGTCTTCAATCCCGGAAGGGACGACAGACACAGAAAGACAGGAAAGACCTAAGGGTCCACAGAAAAGGAAAGCTAAAATGAAAATGAAGCATAAAGAGCAGAGAAGAGGGACGCATAAATAAATAGCAAAGGAAAATAAATGCAAACTATGATTGAGCCTTTCTCTGTATAGACAGCAAATGTAAATAGTATTAAGAGACTGGGGAAAAGGAAAATTGTGTTTTCTATTTTTACATATTTACATTTTGTAATATTTTTTTACAGGATGTCCATCTGCATAACTTAACAGAAATTCAGGATGTTGCAAAAGCATGGTTTAGTGGGCCATCTTACTGGTCGGTGGGGCAATATTCTTATTCAGGGTTAGGGATCCTGTTTAGAATGCCTGAAATTCAGGTGTTGAAACTATTTGATGTAGTACCTGGAAGGATATTAATTTTGGATGTTATCATACAGAATACACAATATAGATTGATAAATCATTATGCACCCCGAACAAAATCAGCTCAGTGTGAAATGTTAAATATGATTCAACCATACTTATACACTGCACAATATATAATTTTTGCTGGGCATTTTAATTGTCCATTGAAAGCTAGAACTACCAAACAATATTGTGATTCAAACCTTCTGGCACAGATAACACATAAGGCTCAATTAAAGGACACCGAAACACCCACGTTTCATAAAGGCCACCTAGCCACTAAAATTGATTATATATTTACTTCTAAATGGGTACAGACATTATCTGCTGCAATTATTCCCGCTGAATTTTCAGACCACAGTATAGTTTCAATTAAAATTGGGACCCCCACTGATCTTAAAAAAGGGCCTGGTTTCTGGAAATTTAATGTGTCATTATTGTCTGATATGTATCTTTTAAAAATTATTAATGATTTCATTCTGGCCAGAAAATCAGTTTTCATTATGTTTGATAATGCTGTCAGCTGGTAGGAAGACACAAAGTGTGACATGATAAATCTGTGTAATAGAATAAGTACGTTTCAAAGTAGGAGATTATATCTACAATATTTACATAATATGAAACTGTTACAGCACTTAGGGCCAGATATTCAAAACTTTGCTCTGGGCTAAGTTAACACTGCCTGGTGGGCAAATGTAGCCCGGAGCACAAAGCAAGCTATATTCAAAAGGAATAGCCCGGGGCAAACAGCTTCTGAATACAGCATGGGAATGAGGCTGTGCAGACTGAGCTGGGAGTGCAGGGCAAACATAGCCTTGGAATAAGACAGCACTGAATATAGCAACCAGGAAGTGCAAACCACAACAACAACACAGTGTATAGCGGCGTGAGGGTAGCTAGAGATGAACTATTTGGCCAATGTGTGTGCCAGTAAATGCGTGGACCCAGTACAGCTGCAGACAGCAGCTGATGGGAAAGAACAGTGACTAAAACTGTATAATAATCCCCAAAATGTTAGCGTCACTCTAACAAGTTAGCACGGCTTTAGCGTGGAGCTAAGCTGTTTGCACAGTGCAAACACATTTGCCCAGTGCTAAACTTTGCCATATTCAAAGGTGACATGCAAATTAGCCTACTCAGGTAGTCTCTGGGCAAACAGACACTTTAGTATCTCATCATGCCCTGATTTGCATGTAGTTTGCCCAGCATTAATGTAGGGTCCTGTAGGTCAGTCTGGAAGTACAGGGGTTGGTCAGGTCTGACCACAGCTTCACCTGTAGGTTAGTCAGGCATTGCATGATGATAGCTGCCGTTACATGTAAACAGTACAGCATAGCATAGCATATCGTACCCCAGGGGACAACACAGCATAGGCACAGGCGATGGTGGTGCTGCATGCAACCGTCACACTGTAGGTCATGCTACAGTGCACAGCAGACACTACTGTAGCAAGGGGGCTGGTAGTGTGAGGGACACAGCAATGCCTATGGTATGTAGGGCAGTGATGACCACTCCACTGTACACAGTCACAGGCCCAGCTTGCAGGTGATTACTGACAGTGGACAGTACTGTTACACTGTTTTGTGATTCACAGATACTGCACCTGTGGCATGGGATGCTCACAGTGACATATACAAGGCTGGCTGTGTGTACTGTGGCATCTGTACAGTTGTGCGGTATGTGGCTGGAGGGGGCACGTAAGATCCGACAGGCACACAGGTGGTGGGGTATTCCCACTACTGGCCCATGTGCACTGCATGATGTGTCCCAGCTCTGTGGCCACACCTGGGCTATGGTGAGGTCTGGCCACCCATACACCCTCCCCTCAATGGCCACCATGCCCACAGTGCTGCATGTGTGTGCTGGTATCTGTTGGTCACCACAGGCGTATGGTCTGCAGGTGTGTGCTGTATGGCCACACTACCATGATGTCCCCTGTGGCCAGATCACCCCTTACTGCCTGGCATGGCTGGGACTGGTGGCAGCTGTTGGCATCATGGTGGTGCCATCAGCAAGCAGCATGTGTCCTCCATGTCTGGCATTTTCTAAGTGTCATACTCATATGTTAGGGTCGCGCAAGCCACGCAAGTCCCGTGCAAACACCGCGCAAAGCATCAATGTCATGCAAAGCTGTTTGCCCAGGGTTAAGACCAGCCTTTCTTGGGTGGTAATTTGTACTACACTAAGGGTCACACTAAGTCACGCTAAACACCTTAGTGTGGCACTAGCTGATGAATATCCCATAGCACCTGTATTCATGTTCAGTGTGGCCCTTGCATATCATTATGGTTTGCCCAGCACTAATATGCTTTGTGCATGCTATTTGGCCTTTAGAATATAGCAGACCTTTGCTGATTCCACGCTAAACCCGTGCAAACGGTTTGCGTACTGCACAAAGCTTTGAATATCTGGGCCTGTATGTCTACATCTTATGAGAAAGGACAACATTTTATAGAGCAAATTAATAATTAAGGGGACAAATGATGAACTTTCATGACTCTAAAATAAAAGCACTTTACCATCAGCAGCAGTATGGGACAAAAGGTAAAACCGAAGTTATTTACCTGTTTGAATCCTGTATTAAGAAAGTGCAAGCGAGGGACATGACAATATTAAAAAATGAAAATGGTAAAGTACTGGAGAATAAAAAAGATATTTATGCCTCTTTAGAGTGTAAGAACAGTGGGTTTCAAGATTTTTTTGATACCTTACATATTCCAGAACCTGAACAATCTTAATTAAATGTTTTAGTAAAACCTATAATGGAACATGAGGTAAAGGTGGCAATCTCCACAATGGCAAATTAAGAATTATTGGGACAGCATTATTATCAGAACTTACAGAAGTTTTTAATCATATTTTGACAATGAAACAAATGCCCCTGTATATGAATATGGGAGCCTTAACATACATATAAAAAAAGGTGACAAATCAAACCTAAAAGCTGGAGACCGATAAATTTGCTGAATTCAGATTTCAAACTTCTAACCAAAATATTGGCAAAAAGACTCCTATCTATAGCAAGCACTGTAATTTCCCCTGCACAGACTTATGCGATCCCGGGTAGACAAATTCAAAGTCATATACTATTAATAAAGGAGTTAGTAGAGTTAGGGAAAATAGGTGAAGTGGATGGTTTCCTGATCTCATTAGATCAGGAAAAAGCATTTGACAGGGTTAGTCACACTTTTTATGGGAGGTTTTAAAGCTATATCATATTCCAGGTTAAATGATTAGCTGGTTTAAATGTATTTACCATACAACAACAGCAGTACCTGTTGTGCATGGATGGAAGGGCCCCATGATCAGGTTACAAAGGGGTGTTAGACAAGGCTGCCCATTAAGCCTGATTTTATACAACTCTTTTATTGATCCACTGTTAAGAAGGATAAACAATAATAACAGGATAGAATCAATTAAAATAAAGGGACAAAACATTCTATTCACAGCAGTTGCATATGCAGAATATATTAATATCACAGTGAATACAGTACTCCATCCTCAATTACAGAATTACTTGCAACTTGCAATATTTTTGGGAACTTATCTGGAGCATCGTTAAACATAAACAAGTGTATAGGCCAAAGGTTTAACTACTTATTAAGTCATAAAGATACAATATAGAATATTCTGATACAGCCAAACTCAATAAATATTTTAGGTATAGAATTTGGGCCTGGGGAATCAGATGTTATAAACTGGAGCAAGAAGTTAGAGATAGGTAAAATGGAAGTTGCACAGATGGAAATTTGTAAAGAAAAAAAGAATATATTTGATAAAAACATATCTTATTCCAATTTTTCTGTACCTTAATTATATTTTCCCCCACCTAAAATATTAGAAACAGCACTTTTAAGTATTTTCTTTCAGGCATGCTGGGGAAGCCGCCTGAATCCCTTAAAAAGGAAAATATTATATCTACCACTTAAGCAAGGCAGATTAAACATGTGCAATCCCATTCTATTTTTCAATAGTTTCTTTCCTTATCATAATGTGAAGCCAGTTTTGGTAAATCAAAATATTGGATGGGAATCTTTACTAAAGGAAAAATGTAAACACTGGTTGAATCAACGGGAGACCCAAACTCTGAAAACTTAAAAAAAAATAAACTATCATACCCAAATACATTAGGTGCACCTTTCTTAGGATAAAGCAATGGCATTTGACTGTTCAGCAAGTTACAACATTACAAAGAAAACTGCTGTATTACTTTTTATTGTCATCTTTATGTGGGGAAGATGTGTTTTTTGAAAAATGCCCAGTAGCATATAGAAGGCCATTAAGGGAACTGTTAAATAATAGAAGAATACCCGAAAAAATGTGGGATCTACATTGGTTAGCATGCCACGAGAAGGTCAATGACAAAGCTAATCAAATGCACAAAACTATGCAGGATAGAATTTGCAGTACACTGAACTGCATACAGCAGGAGGAGACCATACAGCATCTGTTATTTACTTGCGCCTTTATTACGGGATTCTGGGAGTTTGTAGCACAAAAATGGAATGAGAATATTTTTAATAAATTAATATATGAAAATATAATATATGGGGTATTTAATAGGGGTTGGGAAAACGGTACATGAGCACTTTGCATTGTCTAATCATAGTATTTAAATGGAATGTTTGGATAACAAGGTGTGGGTATACCTTGCAACAAAAGGAATGAAGTCATGAGGAGCTGCATAATAAAATAATGCAAGATTTGAAGAAATTGTATCAGATGGAAAAAATAAGATGCCAAGAACAACAATACTGGAGTTACAGAAAGGACTTTCCTGGATTATAGACAATAATGCACCTATTACTTGAATATATGTACCAATATGGGTTTCACATGGTATTTCTAGTAATGTATTCTCCTTTATACTCATTTATGTAGCTTGTCTAATGTATTACCTTAGGTGGACTTTCGACTTGTAATTAATATTGTTTTTTTTGCCTGACTATTGTATCAATAAAAATGTCCCCACTCTTTTCAAGAAGAGCCTTGGGATCTTTAACATCCACTTGAACTACCACCAGAACAGGCAGATGGGACCTCGGTTTAACATCTCATCTGAAAGACGGCACCTCAGGAGTGCAGCCCTCCCCCGCCCCCACCCCACCCCACCCCACCCCACCCCACCGTGTCAGTATTGGATATTAACCTAAGTGCCTGGTGTGGGGATAGAACCCACAGCCTTCTGATCTCCTGGCCTCAGAGACAAGTGTGCTACCTGCTGAGCCTCTTACTATAATAAAATCTCACTGTGATTTGATAATTTACATAAAAGCGGTCCAGTAGTGTTTTCCTCACCATTTTCTAACCAGGACCATAAACACACAAAATGAAAGTCTTTTTCTCAGAGATGAACCCCAGCCCTACTTGTTACTGTTTTACAGCTAGACCACTTTGTTTTAATGTTGCTACTAAATATTTTGAGTCATCTTGTTCTCTAATAGATAGGCTACATGCATCAAAACATGGACCACCTGCTTTAAAGTTTATTTTGTACTGATGCTATTCAGGAACCTCAGATCATAATCCTCAGTTTATGACATCACAATCAGTCCCATAGCAACAGACTGTGATTACAGATGCAACAAATTTAACATCCATGGGGATTGTTGCCAGCGCTACTGGGAGACAACAGTGAGACAGTGAAGAACACTTAAATTGCCTGTCGAGACTCTCACCAAGAGTGAGAAATCTTGATTGGTGCCTCTGACCCCCACACGCTGTGATCATGCACTCCTGGAGACTGCTGGGAGCTGTGATCACATGCTGGAATGTGGCCCTGATAGGCTGATATGATTAGAGCCATGCGCGCCCTCATGGCTTGGCTGCCAGACAAATGACTTTACCTTAGTGCCCCCCTAGAAGGTGAGCCCTCTCCCTATAAATCCAGCCCACTGTGCCCAGGCAGATAACACAACTGCGGGAAGTTTAACTGTGAGAGAGTCAGGGTTGTTGCTCAAATTTCGAGAGGATCACTGATGTTTGGGATTTGTGAGCATGAGTCAGCACTAGCAGCAGCAAGCAAGCAAGCCTGGACTGGAGAAGTCACTGCAGTTGGAGAGTCAGCGGGACCAACCAAGTTTTTTTCACTGGAGCCCTGGTTCTCTTTTCCAGCATCTGTGGCAGGGAGGAGTGGTAGAGGTTTTCTGGTCATGGGCGCAGCGCGGTAGGAGTCTGACTACCATCTCTTCAGAAGCAAGTAAGCAGCAAGCTAGAGATCTGTCCAGTGCTGCTAGTCAGGATGTCAGGAAGGATCCAGTGTGGAATTATAAACTTACTTTGGAAGCTGTTAAGGAATTTATTTTTAAATGGAACTCCTCTAGGCAGTATTTGGTATGTGACTGATAGAGTTGCTTATTTCAGATGCTTATAGTGCTAAGCAGTGCAGTCAATTGTATAATTTACCTTAGTTTTTATGTTTGGCCCTCAAAAGTGAAATTAGTTACGATCTAAACTTAAAACCCTGGTCTCAGTCCTTCATATATGATTATGGTATGTAGACAGACCCAGCAGAGCTAATGCTCCTTCCCACCTTTTCTTCCTTTTCAGGGGTCTGGGGACTGCCGGAGCCTGCACCCTGCTGGGGATTAAGGATTGTTGGCACCATTTCAGGGGGAGGCTGGTGGAGTGGATGATTGGGGAACTAAGGTGGAATTTAACCTGGCCCAGTCAGGGTCTCAGCGGCCATTATTGGATGTTCTTGGGGAGAGTTGGTGACCAGTAGAAGGAGGGAATTGTGGCCATAAACTGGAGATGGGTTGGTTTTGGGAACCATGGCCATGGAAAAATGCATGATCCACCTTTGTGCACCATGGCACTGGGGTGGGGAGGCCTGGATCCAGTAGGAGTGAACTGGGTGGTGGGATAGTGCAGTGGTGGCATCTGAGCCTGCACTGTGGAGAATGCTGTGGTGGCAGCCTGCCTCCCCTTTACCACGTGGCACTCTGCCTGGGAGTGTGATGGCCTGTAGGGACTGAGAAAGTATGGTCAGTGGGTCTGCCAGTTCACCTGTGCCATGGATGTGTAGGGATGCCAGGAGCCCAGCTACCAAGGCTCTGTTGTTCAGGAAGAATGAATAGGGCAAAGCGGGGAGCGTGACTAGCCAGCATCTGTAGATTATGCAGCATGAGAGAGTGGAGCCTTGGATAGAGTGTAAGGCCTTCAGATTAATTGTGTAGGCCGGGTGAAAAGTGCTGCTTTAGGTCAGTTTTCATTCTTAAAGTAAATAAGAACACTTAAAACAGCCAGAACATGTGTTGTAGTGATTTTATTGATCACTATAGTGATGCCAGTTGCCAAAATAAATTGGCTAGAGCATACAGGAAAATCTACAGGAATTTCACCAAGGTTTTACAGGAAAACACAGGAAAAATGAGGGTCTGCTACAGGAAAATGCTTTGGCCAATCTGGGAGCACTGCCATCATAGGAACTGCAACTGATTTACCTGTAGCTCGGTGTCATACTGAATGTGTGTTTGTTTAGCAGGCAAAGGATGAGTTGTTCAAATCCTGGCAGGGAGTCAAACTTTTTTTGTAAGATGGAAACTCAGGAGTAGTGATTCACAGTGGTGTGGATCTGGAATAGTAAATTATATGAGAAGTAAATTTAGGCAAGAACAACAATGTGATGGTAAATTGCCTCATGGGATTACATCCCCAGTCAGATCCTCTTAAGGACATAGGCAGGGTGGAAGCGGTCCAGAGAAGGGCAACAAAAATGGAACAGGTCTTGCACCAGAAAACATATGAGGAGAGATGGGGCAACATCTTTCAATATAGGAGAAGTACAAGAATGAGGGGGCATGACATGAAATTGGAAGGGGGCAGGATAAGGGGAAATGTGAGGAAGTTTTTCTTGACAGAAATGGTGGTGGATGCATGGAATAGTCTACCACAGGAGGTGGTGGGAGCAAGTGCTGTGGGAGATTTAAACATGCATGGGACAGGCATAAGGGAACCCTGGGAGTGGGAAGGAGAGGTGAAAGCCATTGACGAAGTAGGTTCAGAGGCTGCAAATAAGGGTAGGGTTTACCGGCAGACTAGATGGGCCTAGCGGTCCTTATCTGCTGTCAATTTCTGTGTTTCTGTGTTTCTGCAGGTGTGACATAACCTCTATATCTTAGGAACAGCAACTCAAATACCTGCAGTTCAGTAGTACACTGAATGTGTGTTTGCTTAGCAGGCACTGGATCAGTGGCTCACATCTGAAAAGGGACTTAATGGGACACTGTCAACCCCCCTTAAGCCTCAAAGTGTCTCCAGTTTAAAAAAACACGTATTATGATTATACAAATTATATAGAGATTGCTGATCTATCTGATGGTTTGATTTTGATTCCTTTATTCTTTGTAAGAGTGAAAAATAGTCTACCCACCATGTTGGTGTTACCACATAAAACCGTATATGTTTATAGTCCTTGATCAACTCCCACTGCATCTTTTCTGGACTTCAGAACAACTCAACACAGTCTAGCAATTTATGGTGCAGTAAGAGACAAGGGGCTATTCCATAATGAGTGCCTGTACTGTTTGGGGGGTCTTAGTGCTTAGGGTGTGAGCAATAAAAGTAAGTCAAGGATTTTAAACAAAACTAGGTTGGATATAATTACACCTTTAGCATGCATGTTAGTTCTACTAAGGAAACAAGCAGATAAAACAACCAGCAATATCAGTGAATTTAAGAGAAGGTAAATCATAAAATGTGGGGTTTCAACTAGATACTAGAACAAATATGATGCAAAAAGGATTGACACTGTCCCTTTAAGCATTTTTTTCAAATTGTGTTTGTAAGATGGAAACTAAATTGAGTGGTGATTCATGGTGCTGTGGAGTTGGAGTAGTATATATAATAAGTAAATTTAGCTATAAATAACAATTTAGGAAGATAAATTGTCTGCTGGGATTAGATCACCAGTCACTTGTTTATCAGGTTGTGACATAACATCTACAACATAAGAAATATGGCTTATTTACATACAGCTTAGTGGCACACTAAATGTGTGTTGTGCAACAGGCAAAAACCAGTTGATTAAATTCAGATAGACATAGTTTGAATCCTGGCAGGAACTTAAATACTTTTTTCAACTTTTTTTGTAAGATGGAAACTCAATTTAGTAGTAATTCATGATGGGGTGGAGCGAGATAGTAAATTAAATAAGAAGCAAATTTAGCTCTGACCAACACTTTGTGGAGTTAAACTGCCTGCTGGAATTAGATCCCAAGTCCCCTGTTTTGCATGTGTGACATAACCCCTACATCATAAGAACTGCAACTCGCTTGCAGGCAGTATAGCCTAGAGGTTAGAATAACAAGTTGTGAATGAGCTTAGTACATCCAGCAGACAAAATCTGGGTTTGATTCTCACAACCTCAACTTGCATGCTGTGTGACTCTGAGCAAGTCACTTAAGTACCCAGTGCTCCCAGCTCGCCCCTGAAAACAGGCACTTGTGCCTAGTGGGCCTTATCCGGTTACCAAAGACTAAAAAAGGAAAAAAAAAACTCACCTCCAGTTCAATGGCTAGAGATACAGTGAAATTTTATTTCACCAGTGAAATTTTTCACGAAATTTGCGCATTTCACCAGAATTTTGCCAGTGTGAAATATGGAATTTCATGCATAATATTATGAAAAAGTGTTTTCCCCCCTCCCGAAGATCCCATATCCCTAGTGTCTAGTAGTCCCATCCCCTGGCCCACAATAGGAAGAATTGCCCCCCCGAGATTCAGTCCCATCCCCCATCCACATAATTTAAAATGAAACTACATTTCCCTGGTGTCTAGTGACCCCACCCTTCTGGCTGATTGGAGGCCAAATGAAGAATGAACCCCCCTCCACCTAGAGATTCACACCCATCCCCCTCCTCCCATTGTCTGTAAGTGCTGACATCAGTAATGACTCTGAGTTCACTAAATAAAAAAAAAAAACAACAACCTTTCCCTGGTGTCTCATGGAAGCGCTCATTCATGAAAAGGGCTAACTCACTCAGGCTCATTTATAAAAGAGCTCAGTCAGGCTGTTGGCCATGGAGGTGAGTAGAGGGCTGTGCTGGTGGCCTGTGGGGGTAAAAGATGGGGGTGCTGGGTGGGAGGGTTACTAGTAATACTATCTACTACCGGACAGGGTGGGGTGGGGTCCACCAGATGATAATTCAATGAACTCAGAGTCATTACTGATGTCAGCACTTATGGACAACGGAGAGGGGATCAGTTGTGAATCTCTGGATGTGAGAGTCATTCTTCATTTTGCCAGGGATCGGCCAGGGTAGTAGGGCCATTAGACACCAGGGAAATGTATTTTTATTTTAAATTATGTGGATAGGGGAATGGGGCTGAATCTCGGTGGGTGGGGGGGGATTCTACCTATTGTGGGCCAGGGGGTGTGACCACTAGACATCAGGGATGTGGGGTCTTCAGGAGGGGGAAACACTTTTTTTAAATCAAGCAGTTCCTCCCTGGCTCTCAAATGTGGAATTTCACCTGCGGGAGGTGAAATTAGCATTTTGTGGGCAAAATTCCAAATTTCTCCAGGGGGATTTTACATGTTGCACCCACAAAATATTTCACGTAATGCAGGGATTATGTAAAATATTTTGCTGGGCAAATTTTTTTAATTTCCCACAGCATTGTCAGTGGCACACTGAATGTTTGTTTGCTTAATAGGCAAAGATCAACAGCTCATATCTGAGCAGAGATGTAAGCATTTTTTCAATTTTTTTTTAATTGGAAACTCACTTGAGTAGTGATTCCTTGCAGTGTGGAGTGAAATATATATGAGAAGTAAATTTAGCTAAGTACAACAATTTTTGAAGGAACATCATCTGCTGGGATTAGATCCCCATTTGCCTGTTTTGTAGGTTGTGACATAACCTCTGCACCATAGGATATGTGACTCACTTAATGTGTGTTTACTTAACAGGCAATGAATCAGTGGTTTAAATTCAGGTTGACATTGTTTGACTCCTGGCAGGGACTGAAACTCAGTATATTAGCGATTTATGGTTCTGTGGAGTCGAATAATAAATTATACAAAGAGTAAATTTATCTAGGAACAACAATTTCTTAAGGTAAGTTGCCTTCTGGGTTTAGATCCCCATTCACCAGTTTTGCAAGTTGTGATTTAACATCTTCACTACAGGAACTACAGTTTCCTTGCCTCCAGCTTTCTGGTACACTAAATGTGTGTACACTAAGCAGGAAAGAAATCAGTGTTTTGAATGCAGGTACAGTATATAGTATTTTAATATGAAATTATTTCACCGTTTACATGCCTTGTTTGACACCTTTAGTACCACTGGTACTTTGGTTCTTCTTTGTCGCATTATCACTGTCTGCCTGATAATCTCCCTCTTTAATGTTTGTGGCCTACTTATGCTCATCATAGGAAGCATTTTTTTTGGGGGGGGGTTGCTGTCATTCTGAGCATTTTACACTGGTGACTGAATAGTACATAATGGGGAAATGGAAACCATGTAATGTGTGGGAACCTAAGACTGGGCCTGTTGAACAGATATGGGAGAAGTCAAGGAAGAGTCAGTAACACTAAAAGATAGTTAAAGTCCCTTTTTTAATCAAATACACCCAAAGCATTTAAGAAGAGTGAACACAATCAAGGGGTAGAATCAGAATGGAATTTAAATATACATATATTAAAATATGTTCCCCGTGGCCTTCATTGGGGGTGCTACCCACTCCTGCTCTAACAGTACACAAGTCTACAAGTAGGATCTTACCCACCCATTTTCCTGCAGTTTGAAAAAGTTCTGCATGGCATTTTATCTTCTGTTCTACCTGTGCAATGCTTCTGGGGATAGTGTAATGACAAAAGGAATGTTGCAGTGCCTTTAGGGAGTAATGTGGCTTTAGCTATGCTTTTAGTGCCATCTGGTGCCCAAACACCAACAGTGCTTTGTGTGAAGCATCAATCAGTAGATAGGATGTATCCCTCCAAATCAGTTTATTGCTTTATTGTATTGTTTACTGTGTTACTACCATAGCATTAAAGAGGCTAGAAGGGCTTCTCTAACACATTACTTCACACAATTCTTTAAAAGAATATGTGCTCCTTAATGGCATCAAGGGGATCACATTCTGTCAGAGACCTTGCTACTTTTCTAATCTATCTATGGTTACCATATACAGATTTAGGGTTCTCAGCCCTCATCCTTTCAAGGTTAAGTATGATAGAGGCAAATCACAGTGTCTGCTTCTATTTTCTTTTTCTTTTTCATGGTAATTTTTTTTCTGTGCTGTGCATTCAGTTCTTCCCATGACTTTACTTTCAAATGAATGAGGCAAACCCACCCTGTCCCCAAGATCCCAGGTTCGCATCTGAAAATTCTTATGTGCCATATATATATATATATATATATATATATATATATATATATATATGTATATATGTATATAGTTCAAAATGTAACCTATACTACCAGGCTTGACCATTTCATATCAGAGTGGTGTCATTTTTGTTCTCCTATTTTTACATTGTTTTACTAGAGCGTGGCTAGTAAGGTGGTGATTTAGTGACAAGCTGTCAAAATCCATAATATTTTTATTGCAATTGTTTTCAACTCTCGGTACACTGGTAGAATGGTGCTGGCGCTATACAAACTAAGGTGCCTAGCCCTTGTCAAATCTCCTCACTGTCACTGGCTTACAGTGCAACCTTGAGCAAGTCTGGGTAGATGCAGAACTCACACTGAAAAAAATGAGATGTGCCTCTCAGCTGGTCAATTCTGTGTAAATTAACTGAGAAGCAAAACTGCTATTGGATCAGATTATATAGGTAGATGTTTTCCCATGGGCTAAAAAGAACTGATAGACTCCCATTTAAGCTACAAATATATCAATTATGACATCAAAGCTCTGATGAACCAATTTTGACACATCAATTAAGACACTGTTCCTTTGATACAGCTAATATAATGAATCAGTTCTGACATGATCAACATGAAGCACCTGAACTAATGAAATAATTGTAATACCATCAGCATATTTTTTTAAAAATTTGCTACCTCAGCTTTAACATGCTACATTCCTAAAAATGTCTGAATACTTTGTTTCACACACAAGAAATGCTACAAAACACACACAGTTTTACACAAACTGTGGCAGAGCCCAGGAGTCACTGCATAACCTCATGCATCTCAATTGGCCTCTCAATACTGCAGTTTACCCAGCTGACAAAATAATGATTATAACCATGAACAAAATAAACAATTATATCTCAGCTGAGCTATTGGTAGACTGTCAAAAACATTTTAGAAAGAAAAACATAACATTTTACAGACATTTGAAATATGCCCCAAACAAAGAAAATCTATGACCAAAGATACAACCAGGACTGCAGAGAAATGTACAAATAAGCTAACTATAATCCTTCTACACTTTTTAATTCTCTAACCAACTACTTAGCATCAAGTACTGGAAACTGCTGAAAATATTGTAAA
Organism: Neoceratodus forsteri; assembly: GCA_016271365.2. Taxonomy (NCBI): domain Eukaryota; kingdom Metazoa; phylum Chordata; order Ceratodontiformes; family Ceratodontidae; genus Neoceratodus; species Neoceratodus forsteri. The sequence continues at coordinate 1,333,738,308 of CM057458.1, forward strand.
ACAGAAAAGAAAATGTTAATCCTGTCTAATTTCACCACATTTAAAAACAAAAACATAATCAAATGGTACTCACACATACTGAAAGAGATTCCATTATCTCTTTGAGTGCTGAATATGTTTTGATGTGTGTAGATTCTGTATATAAACCTATATGCCCACAATCTTCTAAGGGTAAAACAGCAAAATTGCAGAGCTATGAAGTATCTGTCAAAGTCAAACACATAGGGCCTGATTTTCAAAGCATTGGTAATGATAAAAGGTGCTTGTGTTAAAAATAAAGATGCAAGGGGCTCCCTGTGCCACACCTTGTATCATTGCAGTTTTACAATGCAGCATGCACCTGTTGGGGAACCATCAGTGCCAGCAATGCCTCCACTGTCCTTGTGACTGACACACCATGGTGGAAGGTGGCTTGCACAGGACATCACTGTAGCATCCCCTAAAGTGGGATTTTGTAAACTTCTGCAAAAGGTGCTCAGTCCACTACAGTTAGGCCAGCCCAGAGTTGGTCTAACAGCCTATGTGCCATCCCTGGAGCTGTTGCTGGATGGGAAGTTGACTGTGCTCCCTGTTGCCAACAGCACCAGTGTCATCCTGCACCCACACAGCAACCGGATATCTGTCCTGTCAGCAGTGTAGGGACCTGTGGTGTACCACTGTGACCATTTCCCTCCCATGCACTGTTTGTCTGGTGCATGGGACAGCTTGTGGCAAACTTGGGGATACTGATGCTGAGACCCCAGTTCAACTAAAATCCAGCACAGGGTCCCTGGTGCACAGGAGATTGCAACAATCAGGGGTGTGGTGCAGGGTGCATGGCTCTAAAGGAGGCATTTGAAAATTGACCTCATAATGTAACTTCTCAGCTTCCTTGTACTTGTAACTAGGTCACCATGGATGTTGCGGAATATTGTGGTTACTAGCCCTGCCTTGTAGGCTCAAACAAGATTGAGGGGCCTGGGTTAATAAACTCCTGATTGGTGGTCTTGTATCCAAGTTTTAAATAAATTGCATAGTGCCTTTGCCCACAGAAAGATTTAAGTAGGTCTGATGTAAGTATGGTAAATGTTCTGGGAAGCAGTACCTCCCTTAGGGATCACCCCACCTACAAACCAGTGCAGTGAAATACAGTAACAGTTACCCCAATGGGCATACAGTGTATACATTATAAACCAATCAGCACTCAGGCAAGGATTTCAAACAAAAGAACAAGTAACTTTATTTAGGGATTGCATGACTCTAAAATGGTAGAAAGGGGATTTAAGTAAATAATGAGATAGTATACACAGTCTGGTTGGTGTTTCAGTGCTCTTCTCGGCTTAGCTTACATGCACTGTCTTCACTCTTCCCTTGCCGTTTCCTAGGCTGTACTTTACATGTCCTTCTAGGCTCAGTCAACCAATATTGACCAACCCCACACCACTCACTGCACAGTACCATAATAAGGCTAGCAGTAAAATGTCTTAATATACACTCATCAGGCAATCGCTAATTGTCTTAGTGTTAGTGTTAGCTTTAGCACTATGGACTAAGGGTGAAAGAAGTGGGACAGAGACAACTACAGTTCAGCTTTTAGTCACAGCCTGAAAATTTGGTTTGAACAACTTTTGCTCCAAATGCAGCAATTTGCATAGGGAAAAAGATATTACAAACTGGGGAAAAAAGTTTCATAGTGCATGGTAGAATGTTATTGCCATTGGAAATATATCCCTAGAATTTTCTTGTTGTGCTGCAGTAGCTATGTCAGGTTTTTGCTATGCTACACTGAGGACATCACTACTGCAGCACAACATCATTAAACATTGACACACATGCCTGCCACTACTGAAGGATGCCTGTTATTGATCATTGCTCTCACTGAATCAAAATACATGTAAACTGAGCAAGTGAAGTAGCTTATTTTTAATCTAATCTGAGCAACAACTTTAAAAAGCAAAAACAAAATTTTACTCTCACAGACCGCCAACAGTCTGGTCAGGTGAAGGGTGTCCTGTCATCCCCCGCCCTATCCTGGCAGGGGTCCCACAGGGCTCCATCCTCAATCCTTTTTCAATATTTCTGAATGACCTCCCCTCAGCTTGTGTCACCTCACACATCCACATGTACATGAACAACATGGTCATCTTTTCCTCCAGCCCTTTAACCTCAGCTGTGGAGGTCCCACTACAGTACAACTTCCACAGCGTCCTGCGCTAGTTCCAGGCAAATCAGCTATAGGTAAACACTAAGAAGACTATGTTCTTGACCTTCAGCACCAGCCAGAAGTTGGCAAGGCTCTTGCCTTCCCCTGTCCTCCACTTTGGATGGCACCCCTATTGACACTGTCCCTGCTTTCAAATACCTTCAAATACCTTGGGGTCTGGCTTAATAGTAAGTTCAATTTCTCTGCCCATATTGATGCTATCCATACCAAACTTCACCCCAAGCTAGGCACCTTGTGCTGCAACAAGGACTGCCTCTTCCTCCACGTCCACCAAGAGTTGGTCACTAAAATGATCCCTCTGGTGTTTGACTATGTGGTCATGGTCTACGGTACTGCTCCCACCTCTTCTCTAGCCAGACAGGACACCCTCCTGCAATGCCTTCTGTCAGTTTACCACCAACTCCCCACTCTGCACTCAGCATTGCTCTCTTTCCTTTCCATCCTCCTGTACCTCAACTTCACTGTACCACTGCACCTCCTTCATTGCCAAATACTGGTTTAGTACCCTCCTGTCCTACCTTTCCTCACTCCTCTCCCCCGCCCACTCCTCCTCCTCTTACTCTCCATGTACCAGAGACTCCAGAACCTTTGCCATTCCTCACCCTCACTCAAGTGCAGGGCAAGCTGCCGTCTTCTACCATCTCCCCTCTCTCTAGAACCAGCTCCCCTCTTTCTTTCACATATCCCTGTCACTTCTTGCCTTTAGATGCTTGATATACTCCTGCCCTCAGGGTTCCTTGTTGCCATGGATACCTCGCGATTCAGACAGATGCTTTTTGTATATGGTTGCCCATACACAATCCTCTGTAAGTTTAGCACTGAGTATGTGTGACTGTAGCTTACATTTGGCAGGTGATATGTGCATGCATCTGCTGTGGACTACTCTTTGTGGTGTTGTAACAGTCTGCAGAACTCACGAAGACCACTGGAGGTGGTATAGTGCAGTGGTTTAAGGCTCTGAGCTGAAAACCTGGAGACCTGGGTATGAATTCCACAGCCCCCATGTAACAGGGAGACCCCAATGGGATCTCCGAGGAGGGGCTGGCTCCCTCTCTTGATACTCTCTATTAGACCACCTAGATATATATTTATAGACCACATGGAGAACGGAGGAGATTTTATGAAGCTTTACTTGGTCAGGATACAACATTTAAGCTGGTATAAAGATTGTAGCTTCAGTTACAACAATAAACAAGCAGTTCTGTTTTTTAGGCAGAACTTACAAAGCTTATATACAATTGAACAAATGCAGGATGTACATCCTGTCTCCAAACAAGGCAATGTTGGTATATTAGCTCTGTAACTGGAGAATTTACCTCTGCATTTCCTGTGGTACATATTGTGACAAGCAGGAGCTAAATGAAGTAAATGAAATAAATGTAATAAATGCCAATCCCCACAAGATGGCAGCATTGTATAACTAATGACAGTTTGCTTTTAGCAACTTCTCCATTGACATACATGCATGTAGGCTTAACACATACAATAGCTGGTTTTGTTATACACACTTAATTGTGCCCTTTTCCTACTATACGTAAAACATAAAAATTGCATTGTAGTTTAAACTATAGCATTAATAAGATATACTTACTCTTAAGCAAGAACAGGATATATGGTTCAAATTCTATTAATATCTTAGCAGTTACAAAGAAATTCAATATACTTTATAACCATATATGTACTCTTCTCCTTAGCAAGCTGCTGTCACATTCTGATAGGTCACTGTGTAACTATGATAAATAAGAGCTATGACAATTATGACACATAGCATTTATAAGAAATGCCTACATCATTTTGGGGAAATGCTGCACATAAGTTTTGTTTTGTTCACCATTTCGCACACATAAGTTTTGTTTTTAACCACCATTTTGTAATATGTCTGTATTGTAACTGTGTTGTATACATACCTTTTCATACTCTTGTCTTTCTGTGTATTTGCTCATGCACCCACTTACTGGCTTTATCAGATTGTACTTGGGGTTTTGTATCCTGTCCCCTGCCACCTATTAAAATTTGTGCAAAGACACACATCATAGTAAAATCACTCTCTACGCCCCACTTGCATACTGTGTGACCCTGAGCAAGTCTCTTAACTTCCTTGTGCTCCCAGATCACACCTCTAAACAAGTTTTCAGGTTGGTGTGTCTCATGTGACATACAGTAATAGTATCCATTGCCGACCTCAAGCGTATACCTAACTGTAGCCTCCAACTGACTGCTTCCCCTCATGCCATTTACTACTTTCTCCCTTTCAACTCTATAGACTTTACAATATTTTACATTATGATTATTCTTTTATATTATCTCTTTTATTTTTTTTATTTTGTAAGTTTTATATATTACATAATAAATAGTAACATGATGATGGTAATTATATACAGCAATATAAAATGAGTGCATTTACTGATATGACAAGAAAGCATTATTTCTGAATGAACACATGATGAGTTGTGAAGGCAATAATAAATAGCAATACATATAAAGCCTTATTGCAGACAGGCAACTGCTCATGCCCATGGCACACAGGTGGCTGTGTTGGCACTGGCCAGTCATACTGTGCCTTTTGAGGTGCAGTGTGAAGGCAGAGTAGAAGGTGGTGTTGCTGTCTCCCACATTTATTAGTCAATGACACATGATTGGACATTCCTGCTTGCTGTCACCTCCTCTGTTCTGTCCCTTGTGGACTACGACCTCCCAGACTATGCAGCTGCAGACAATACTGTGCTTAATAAGGTCCAAATGTCCATCAGTAAGGCTTGCGGGCTCCTGATCAGTGCCAACAGATGCACACACACCTGCTCACTATACTCCTCTGCCAAGGTGCTCAACTTTGAGGAGAGACTCCTCAATCAATCATGCCTACTGACCAAATAAATACTCCTATGTCTCTCCCCTCCTGGGGTGACCTCCTCCCTCCACAGTGCTACCCCCACTGTCTCTACCCGCAGTGCCTGTAAGTACACTCTCCTGGTCCCTAGGGTCAGGGCCTCACTTACACAGGGTTCTTTTGCTTCAGGGCCCCATCCTGGCTCAACTCCCTCCCTGCTGCTATCACCAACCTCCCTAAAATTGGTCCTTTCAAAATTGCTCTCAGGAACCACATATTTGCCACTCACTGCTTTAGGTGTGCATAACCATCTGGGTTCCTATGTCTGATGGGCCCACCTACCTGTGGGTCCAATTGTCAGTCTACAACCTACTATGACATTGTCCCCCAGGACATTTCTGCACCACTACAGCGTACTGCTTACATTTCTCACTTTAATTGCTTAGCTACCACCTTGTATAGGCAAAACGACATTATCGTATGTAAAAGTTACACTATCATTACAACCTATCTGTACAAATTTACTGCTCTACTGTGTTGGTGATATAACTATATAACGATGCTGCTATGTAACTATGTAATCCTGTGATTGTCTATGAAACTATGTAACCATGTGATTGTCTCTGTATACTTGATGAGAAGCCTTTGGAAATGAGTCCATGACTCAAAGGATTGTAATTCTGATATGTATAAATAAATGAGGAAAATGTGATTCATGATATACAGAGTAGAAGAATGATGACAAGAAAACATGAGTTCTGAATGCACACACGATGAACCCTGAAGATGATGATAAATTTCACTACATATAGTACAACAAGACAAACCAGCAATTGTTGTCACCCTTTATGCACAGATGCCTGTGGTTATTCTGGCCAATTGTATTGTACCACTTGCTGTGCAGTGTGCAGTCAGAGAAAAAAGTGGTGTCACCTGCATGCTGCAGTGACACATGACAACAAAAATGTGATTCATAATGTGTAGAAAAATGATGATGATAAAGAGGATGAGTTATTCTTGGAAGCCAGAGCCCTTCTACTGTTTTTGTTTTAATGTGATTATTATTATTTTTAAATTTGGCTTTATTTATATGATGAGAAAATGTGATTTCAGTGGTTTTGTGGTGTTGCTGTAAAATAATTCCACACTGCAGAGAATCTGTGTGTTTTTTTAGGTACAGGGGGCTGGTGGTGTGGGGGAGCAGGGGTGCTTCCAGAGTAGAATTGGGCACTAGGGCAGTGATTGAAAGATGATTTATTTTTAAGGCCTCTGTTGAATGATGTGCCTGCAGATGGCATTAGGCAGGGCAACAGATATGCTATGGTAGAATAGAATAGAATAGAATAGAATAGAGGATTGTGTATTAGCAATCACAACGCTGTTTTTTGATCGAGAGGTTTCCGTAGTAACAAGAGACCTCGAGAGTGCAGCTCAAGAGGTTTCATTACCATAGAAACCTTGAGATTGAAAAACAACATTGTATATGTGTGTGATTGCTCATACTGTACACAGTCTTTTATAGCATATGTGCAATCATTACTACCATCTGGAGTACAAAAAAAAAAAAACACCCATACTAAAAGTGCCTTACTTTACAGCGGGCTGTTGCAGTTCTTTCAATATGGACAGATGAGATAACAAATAATGAGGAAGCTAATGGTAATGGGAGTATATGGATAAGGGTAGGATAAAATAACTGGGACTATATTATGGGTATCTGCTATAGACCACCTGGGCAATTGGAATCCATGGACAAAGCTTTTGAACTAGAACAAAGGAACCATTAGGTGATAGTGATCACCAGATTGAAACTTTTGCAGTAGAGAAGTATAAGATGAAGGATAGAGGGACAACTAAATACAACTGTCACAAAAGGGTGAACTTTAATTCAAAGAGAATGGAATTGGTTAACTGGAGATGAAGGAGGAAGTGACTAACAAAAATGTTGATGATACATGGGAGACAACAGAGAGCAAATTAAAGAATTCAGAAATCAAATATGTATCACAAAGGAGAAAATATAACAAAAATGGTAGGATACCATTATGGTTAAACAGGTGCATTATGAAAAAAATAGGCATAAAAGGAGCTTATTCAAATGAGCAAAAAAAAACAGGGAATAGAGATTTATGGAAAAGGTGCATATCAGTAGCAATGGAATGTAAGATATTAGTTAGGAAAGCAAGAATAGAAAAGGAGGAGGACATTGCCCAATGGCAGCAGTACTTTGGAATTGTGCTCCAAAGTGGCTTAACACACTCTGGGGTGACCTCCTAGCCAAACCTAAATTAGGACCATTCAAACCAAAGCTCACTCCCACCTTACCAGCCAGTTGACTTGCTCTTGCTCCCAATGACAAAACAAAATAATAACAACAAAAAAAGCCAATAACAAAGGTACATGGCTTAGGCCATGGACTTATCTCTCCTGCACTTTATAACTGAGCCCTCTGTCTACTGATCTCCCTTTTCTTTATTACCTAACTGCTCTCTACCGCTCCACTTCCACCTCCCTCTCTCTCTTCTCCCTGCCACCTCTCCACTCCCCCTCTCTCTCTCTCCTAATTTCCCTCCCAATACCACCTCTCCCCTTGCTCCCCCCACCTATTATACCACATTCCACTCCACCTCCCTTCCTCTTTCCTCCCTACCACCCCTTCATCATCTTGACTAAACTCCCTTCCACTCACCCCTCCTTCTCCTTCGCTGACAAAGGGAATCTAGGTTATTGGTGAGACCACATTAAGAAAACTGTGGACAGTTCTGGTCACCACAAAATGTGGGTGACATCAAAAATCTGCAAGGAGTCCAGAGGAGGGAAACAAAAATGGTGAAGGGTTTGGAGAATCAATCATATGAACAGAGATTAGGCAGCCTGGTATTGTATTAATTGGAAAAAGAGACGACTAAGGGGGAACTTATTAAGTGTATAAAGCTTTAAAATGTGAGGATATGAGAAAGTGTTTGTGTTTAGAACTAAGGGCTATCACTAGAGACACAAGAGGGCATAAACTGCAATTGTAGGCCAAGCATTTTAAGACTGAAAGGAGAGGACGCTGGTTCACTCAAAGGGTGGTCCATCATTGGAACAGCTTGCTTGAGGCAATAATTACTTGAAAAAATCTGAATATCTTCAAATACAAGTTGAACAATTTCTTAAATGGGGAAGTTTTGGAGTCCTTCTCACTGAGGAATTGCCAGGCAGGCCAGAGGGCTTTAAGCTCCCTCATGTCTGTACTACCTATGTTACTATCTATCTGTCTATCTATCAGTCTATCTACCTGTCTGATAATCTCTTAATATAGAACACTTAGCAGTTACTTGGCTTCATCTATTATGACTTACTCGTGATTAAGCTGAATATCAGCAAACCATCGAAGAGCCAGTTAAAGTATCAGAATAAAATTGCCCTATTGAGATACAGTAAAGTCATGTTCTTTCTTGCTTCTGTTTCAGTTCCATCATGGAACAGTGGACTCTCAACCTCAAGAAAGATTTGGTGGTTTCTCTAGAAACATGGTGAGCCTGGAACATGGTGGACAAAAAACAAACAAAACCTCTGCACCTTTTTCCTGTCTGCTAAATTCACTCTGCCTGGTCTTGCTGTAGGGTCTGCAGCTGCCAGAGTAGGATTACACTGTGTCTTTCTCCTCTCCTCTTTCCTCTGCAATGATTTCACTAGCCTGTCTGCTTGATGATATGTGTAATTTTGTGATGGTTTCAAAGGTTTTCTCTTTTTCACTTAGAAAGTAGCTAAATTTCTGCCACAGCTCCTTCCACTGTGATAGAGAGCTGATAAAGGCACTGAGGCATGCACAGCATGAGATGTTCTCAATTTCCAGCATCGTGATTGGCCGCTGCATGTCATATGGCTTGCTAACAACTTGGACAACTCGGTGTGTTCTCTGCAAAAAGTGCTGTGTCATGATATGGAAATGACAAGCTGCCAAGGGGAAAATGAGTTCCTTCAGACCTGCTTCCCCAATGGACAAAATACTGGATTTTAACATGTTCACAGAATGCAAATTCAGCATCGGATCATACATAATATGGACCTGACAAGACAATTAAACTGGGGAGCCTGGGGCACAAACTGTGCATTTGTGATGCTGATAGCCATTATACCCTGTCCTCATTCACAAGTCTGTACCATTACCGGGGGGTGCAACCGTTACGGAGCCTGACAAAAACGGTGCACGTCAGTATTGGTAACGGTACACAATGCAGTTTTGCTTCTGATCTCGAGACCTGGTGGAAGGTAGTTTCGAGATTGGTAGCAGGAACGTTTGGCAGCAGAAAACGGTTACACAGCAGTGTACTCACCAGTGCAGATGGGCGAGTGCAGGTTCGTCTAAACCCAGGTCCTCCATGGTGGCATCGGGCATCCCATGATGGAGCGTGGTACCTGCACATGCTGACCGAATGACAGGCGGGCTAATGGCCAGATGCCACAGGTGATATGTGCTTCCTGCCAGCCAGACAGCCATACAGGATATTTTGGGGGGGTAATAATAGCCCTGAGTCAATGATCTCATGGCATGCCGTTCTGCTTGTTTCCATTTACTGTGCCCATGGAAATCAGCGGCGGCATGCTGGGATATGTTGAGAAGTGATGCACAGCATTCTGGGATTCTGTGTGTCGCTTCTCTGAATACGGATGATGGCGGCTGTTGGACTCACTGCCAGAGGACTCCAGTGCAGACGCAACATGATAAAGAGTGCACCTCTAGGCAGAACGCTGAAGGGAGAGAGTGGAAACGCAGTAACGGTAAGAATGAAGCCATTACAGAAACCGGTACACTCTTGGGATTGTGAGTGTGGACAGGGTCATAGTGTTAGAGCAGCACCATGCCATATTCAAAGCTGCACACACAAGTGGCACCATTCAGAATCCAAAGCACTAACGCCTCATTGCCATATAATTACCTGCTCATTAACAGGGAACAATGCTTCTCACAAAGCAGGAGGGCTGCAGGCTTCCAAGTGAAACTAAAGGGTCTAATACAGTTTTGCTAAGATATGTATCTGCCAGTACAGGATACCAGCAGATACCACTGTTTTGACCAGATGGGTGCCATCAGATATTATAAAAAGGGTCTCAGAAATGTTGCAATCTGATTGGCAGTTAGGATTCCAACAGCCTTACATTAATCCATGTTACACTGTCACGTACAGACTGATCACCATGGCACTTGGATTCTTCCTTTCAACATTCCATCCTCTGGCACTGCTGAATGACTGGAATGATGCATTCTGATTTTGAACCAGCATTCTTAAACTGTTGGTGGAAGAACTATTTTATTAAAAATCTCCCTCTAAATGAGGAAAATATTCAAAAAGTATACTTTTACCACTTTTCTTTTGGAATATATTTTTATAATAGCAATAAGGCACTCCCAGGAGTTAGATTAACAGTCTGTTAATCACCCCCTAGGGGTGTAATGTGGCACGAGGCGCAGCCTTATTGCTTAATTGATGGCATCTGGCCATGGAACAGATCTCCTTAGATCCCAAGTTAATCTGTTTATGAGATGATTGATCCACTGGATCCGACAGTCAAATTGCAACACTCTGAGAGGTGAATCCAAAAGATCTGCTGGATCTGACAACTGGACCAGGAATCCAGCAGTCAAATCATAATAATCTGAGGGTCAGATCCAAGAATCAGACTAAGGATTAAGATATCTGACCCCAACTGACCCAGGATATGCCATTTAATCATGGTCAGATGGGGGTCAGATCACACAGCCGGATAGCATGGCTATCTGTTGGAGGGTGCTCGGATCCATCAGACCAGTGTCCAAGCATCTCTAGTCTAATAAGGGTTATATCAAAGGCTGTTTAACATACACACATAGATTTTTTGGCAGAAAAGGACTGGTAGGCCCATCTAGTCTGCCCCTTTTCCCTATCTATTCTGACACCTCTGACCTTATTTGATCCCCAGCGTCCCTTCCGCCTTTTTTCTATATAACTTACCCTTTGTCCTATCCCACACATGCTTGAAGATCCCCACAGTCTTTGCCTCCACTACCTCTTCTGGCAGGCTGCTCCAGTTATCCACCACCATTTCCATGAAGAAATATTTCCACTCATCTCTCGTAGACTCCTCCCGCTGTAGCTTCATTGCATGCCCCCATGTTATAGTGCCTTCCTTTCTCTGAAAGAAATGGAAGCATCAAGTTTGGTCAACATTAACAATGCTGACCTCCCCCATAGTGACGGCACAATACCGATGCAGGTATTGTGCTGCCTGTTTTAAGGGTGTTTTCTGTGGGAGGCTGTGCCCCCTGCACCCCCAGACTTTAGGATTCCAACTCCAGGTTGAAGTTGGTCCAGGGAGGGGGCAGAACACTAGGGGAAGGTGAAACACAGAAAAAGAACCATTACCACAAATGTCACTGTAATGGTCTTTTTTCCTGTTTCGCCATCGGGGTGTTGACAAAAAGGGGTGCACCGGAAAGAGACACTTCACCTGCACCTTGTCCACCCCTGAAAGGTAATTGTAGGTCTTAATCATGTCCCCTTTTTCTCTCCTCTCCTCCAGGGAGTACATGTTGAGATCCATCAGTCTTTCTTTGTATGGCTTTTCATGCAACCCTTATACCATTTTGGTTGACTTCCTCTGCACTGCTTCCACCCTGTCAGTGTTATTGTGGAGGCATAGCCTCCAGAACTGTACATAGTACTCCAGATGGGGTCTCAATAGTGAGTGATACAGCAGTAGCCCCCTCCTCATGCTATAAATCCCCATCCCAATGTACCTCAGCATCTCACTAGCCTTTCCTAGTGCCTTGTCACATTGACTGGCTACCTTGATGTCATTAGATATGATGACCCTGAGGCTTCTTTCTTGCTTGGTGACTGTATGTACCTCTTCCCCATCTAATACACAGCTCCAGGTTTTCTTCATTCTAAGTGAATAACCTTGCACTTTGGGACGCTGAAACCTAGCTGCTATATCCTAGACCACTCTTCTAGTTCTCCCATGTCCCTTTACATTCTCTCCATGCCTTCCTGAGTGTCCACCCTGTTGCAGTTTGTATTTGTATCATCTGCAAAGAGACACATCTTCCCCTCCAGCTCCTCTGCAATGTCATTTATGAAGACATTGAAAAGGACTGGTTGCAGCATCAATCCCCATAGCACACCAGTAGTCACTCTCCTGTCCCTTGAGTGTCTGCCATTTACCACCTCCCTTTGTATCTTATCCTTCAATTAGTTTGATACCCAGCTTATCACTTTATCACCCACCCCCAGGCTGCTTAATTTCTTAACTAGCCTCCTGTGTGGCACAGTGTTAAAGGCCTTACTGAAGCCCAGATAGGCCACATCCACTGCTCTCCCTTAACAACTGTAGGGCATTTTCTTGTATAATTACAAATTTCTGAGTGAGATTTTATGGCCCCACAGACCTTAGGATGGCTGGGAGCAGGGGGAGGGCTGCTCAGTGTGTTTCCCATTATGTTGATATTTTGTCAGTACAATCCACCCTTGCCTCATCAGCAGTCTTTAGGAGCAGGATATGTGTACTCCATGTCTCTTAGAATACACACTGCAGCTAAGGTTGCCATTATTTGCCACCATGGTAATGCTTTTGATGGTCTGCAACTGTTTGCACCATTATAAAACATAGGTTTCAGAAGCAGTAAATTTCACGGCACAGACAGCAGAGTTTGGCTTGCACAGAACTTTGAAAACAGCATACCACCCGGTATGTATGCGCCTCCCATCATCACTTGTGGCACAATTCTTGTGTAAGCGCTGGAACACTATTTGATTTGCAAATCACAAACAGACCTTCTAAATATAGTGCCTGTGGTGCTACGTATTCATTTGGCCTCTTTGTGACTCGCAAATTGCATTGGCACCTCACAAGCACTTTGAATATGCTGCCCAAAATAGTTTTACAATAGTTGATGTTTTGTAGATGATGTGTGAGGTAATATTTTTAAGAAACTTTGTTTTTTTATTACATTTGGTTCTGTACTTCTGATTTTTGCAATACCATCTAAAATCCTTGTGGTGGATCATCAATAACATTATTGCTTGCTTGGATTTGATATGGATACATTTTCCAGAGCACATAACCACTATTCATTCATTTTTTAAATTCTACCAGGTAGTTTACTGTAGATACAAAAGCCTACAGTGACACGGATAACAGATAATTTGGTTGTATAATCCTGATAATTTACCAGGATAATGACCCAGATACCTCATTATAAGTCAAGTTAATTATTAATGAGGCCAAGATGCACTCTGATAGGCTGCTGTACTAGGTGGTAATCCCTTAAATATGCCATGTGTAGCTCAGAGAAGTGCGTGTGCATTTGTAAACTGTCTCTCTTTTTTTAAATTCTTTATAATGCAGTTAGACTTATGACTGCCATAATGCCCTTACAACTGGATATTCCCATGGGCCTAATTCCGTTTCTGAGGTAATGGCCCTTGACTGTACCTCAGGTTATCAATACTCCTAGCCAAGCTTTAATCTGTAGGAAATGCCCAGTTTTGGGCCATTATGTAAGCAATAAGACACAATGGGGTGTGGGTTGTTGTCTGATAACTTAAACATAATACCTACAAAAATAAAAAAAGGAAAAATTGTTAAAAATGGGTTTTATTTTGTTCTCAAAAACTGCAATAGTTCAGCTATTACATTTAAAGTTATGTTGAACTGTAGAACTGGTAGTGTAGAACTGTTCAGTTGCCTGTGTAGGGCGTCTGTACTGTGTATGTTGTATTATGGAAATTCTTTAGGTTACTCCAATTCCCCCCACCCCAACAGTACCTCTTTACAGCACCCCCTACTACTCTCCCCCTCTCAGCAACACCAGCGTTTTCTCATGCTGGCTTTCAGTGGCTGAGGAAGCTGGCTTTTAGTGTTGGAGAGTGGCTCTCAGTGAGAGTGTGTTACTCAAAGCTGCCAGCTTTGAGCTAGTGAGCGAGTCACAGTTACTGAGTGAGCATCTTGCTGAAAGGCATTCTGCAGTCATAACTGAGCTGTTTTATTTTAAAAAAAAACATGGTTCTTAGGTGAATTGCTCCTGGTTGAGGAGGAAGTGTGTAGGCTTAACATGTAGCAATTTTCTGATTGGGAAGGTAGATAAGTGGAAAGTGAATGAACTAATTGGCAGGTCTGCAGGTAAGAGTGGTATGGTTCTGACCTCCAGAGAGCGTTAATTGCATGGAAGCCAAGGGTTACAAGACAGTTTCAGAAAACAAAAACAAAATCAAGGTCAGATGCTGCATTTTGAAACTTAGTTAACATCAACTTTATGTTTGTTATTTGTGGTGAGGGGATGGGGAATTATGTTTGTTTGTTTATGTATTTATTTATTTATTTGTTTATGTCTTTGGTAATTGGGTAGGTGAGCTGATCCAGCAGACCATTTTCAGTCACAACCCGGACCACAAAGTGGCAGTCAACAATCAACAACAGTGGTACAATACATTAGTGATGGTCGTAACAGAAATACAATACATGGGTACAGGAGGATGCACACCTCAACATGAGGCCAAAAATACATTTCAAGTGGCACAGTCGTTCCATACAGTAGAAGAAACAGATACAGGGATGCAAGATATGCAGTCATATGACAGTTTAGGCAGCAGTTAATGTACAGAGAGGTATCAAAGGTCAAGCAAATATGCAAAAGAATACACTGTTAATTCAAAACTGTACAAGATATGTTTCATATGTTAGGTAAAGTAGTGGGTGTTGACTGTATTTTACATTACTAGCATGGCTTACAGAAAAATGTTTTTACATGTTTCTGGAAAGTATGAATATTTACATGCTCTGTGTACTGCTTGGCTGGAGAAGTACTGGTTTGCACAATATGGGCTCATAAGAACATGGGCCAGGGTATCTTTCAGCCAATAGAAGAACCAGGAAAAGTGGTACGCTAATTGAGAAGGAGAGGTGGTGCTGAGAAAGGTAGCCAGACCAACATGAACCAAGCAACAGAATCTCAGCACTTGTGGACAAAGGAGACAATGTATAAAAACTGCTAGTGCAAAGTGATTTATTGTGGCACCAAATGTTCTGCAGTCCCAGTGCTTCAACCAAAATGGGCTCTTTGTCAGGGGGGTGGGTGGGCAAATGAAGACCTAATTTTGGGCTGATCACTGGGGCTGCAAAACTGTGCTGAGGTTCTGTTGTTTACCTCTCAGTCAATCAGGATGCAGGAAATTCCCTACCCATTTTATAATGCTTAATTATCCACTCTAAACAAATTATTTTGGCCTACAATTGTCTTTATCAAGGGTATCTGACCATCTTTATTATGGATTGTAAACTGAATAAGAAAAATATCCTGAAAGTGTGACCAAGGGCAGATATACCCCAGATAAGGTTAAAAGCTGGAAAACCAATACTGTATCTGCTAGAATGTGCACAACTGCACATACCCATTAAGGTACTATCTAAGTAATTGCACAGTATTATGAAGAGGTATAGCACTAGCAATATTTATTTATGTATTTACAATTTTTTTTTACCAGGAAAGGCACACTGAGCTGTGAAAGCTTGTGACCAGGTGCAACATGTATTCATAGATACATTGTTACTGTCAGCAAATAAGGGCCTATGACCCACCCAGTCTGCCCATTTGAGCTCCTAAGATCACGTTAAGTTTTTTTACATGTCTGTTGCCCCTTACCTCTGACCTCCAGGATTCCTTTATGTCTATCCCATGCATTCTTAAATCCTGTGATTGTTTCAGCCCCCACCACTTCCTCAGGCAGGGTGTTCCACTTGTCCATTACCATTTCTGTGAAGAAATTCTTCCTCACATTTCCTGTGATTTGCCCTCCCTCCAACTTCATCCCATGCCCGCTAGTCCTGGAACATCTTTTTTACTGGAAAATAGTGTTTTCCTGCACCCTATTCCTCCCCGTAAGGTACTTGTATGTCTCTATCATATCCCCTCTCTCCCTTCTCTCCTCCAGGGAGTACAAATTCAAGTCCTTCAGCCTGTCCTCATAGGACGTGTGATGCAATCCCTGTACCATCTTTGTTGCCATCATCTGAACCTTCTCTACCCTGTCTATGTCCTTATGTTGGTAAGGTCTCCAGAACTGTACACTGTACTCCAGGTGGGGCCTCACTAGTGTCTTGTATAGTGGAATTATGACCTCCCTTTTCCTGCTGGTGATGCCCCTGCCTATATATTCCTGCATCCTGTTTGCTTTACCTGCAGCCTTGCTACACTTTTTCCCTACGTTGAGGTCATCAGAGATGATAACCCCAAGGTCCCTTTTCCTGCTTGGTGCATGCTATATCTTTACTCCCAAACTGATATGTTATTCCAGGGTTGTTGTGCCCCGTGTGCACTATTTTGCACTTTTTGTGTTAAATTTCAGCTGCCAAACCCTTGACCATTCTTCGAGATTCTGCAGGTCCCTCCTCATTCTGTCTACAACCTCTGGCATGTCCACTCTGTTACAGAGCTTCATGTCATCAGCACACAGTAAAATTGTGCCTTTTAGGTCCTGTGCAATGTCACAGATGAAGATGTTGAATAGGACTGGTACCAGCACTGATCCCTATGGCATCCCACTGGTCACTCTTCCCTCTGTGGAGAGACAGCCATTTACCACCACCCTCTGTGTCCTGACACCCAGTCAATTATCCACCCACCGCACTACTGTCCTGCGCACTCCCATATTCCCCAGTTTGTTTAACAGCCTTCTATGCAACACAGCGTCAAAGGCCTTGCTGAAGTCCAGATAGGCCACATCCACTGCCCTTCCCAATCCACTTCCCTTGTCACCCATTTGAAAAATTAAATGAGGCTGGTCTGGCATGACCTCCCCCTGGTGAAACCATGCTGCTTTGGGTCCTGTAGTCCATTGGCAACCAGATGTTCCACCAATTTCTCCATCAGTAGTGCCTCCATGATCTTCCCCACTACCATGGTCAGTCTGACTGGTCTGTAGTGCCCCGCTTCTTCTTTGTTCCTGCTTTTGTATAAGGAGACTACATCTGCTGTCCTCCAGTCTTTGGGTACCTCCCCTGTTTCCAGTGATTGGTTAAACAGGATTAGCCACCCACCACCTCTCTTACTGTAGTTCCTTTAGGACCCTGGGGTGCACCCCATCTGGCCCCATTGGTTTATCAGCTGTTATTCCTTCCAGTTCCTTTAGGACCCTTTCCCATGTAAAGGGACCTGTGTCCATTTTCGTGCCCATCCCACCACTTGTACTCCCTTCAGGCCCGTTACCCTCCCCTTCCTCAGTAAAGACTGAGCAGAAATACCTGTTCAGTATGTCAGCTTTACTGTTGTCATTCTCCATGCTGCCCCTGTCCTCCCCCTTCAGACTCATTATCCCTCCCTTCACTTTTCTTTTTTCACTTATGTACCTGTAAACATTTTGTCCCCTCTAACCACTGATTTTGTGATGCACTCTTCTGTCTGAGCTTTGGCTTCCCTTACTGACCTCCCTGCCTCCCTTTGCTTCTCCTGGTACTTCTCCCTATCCCCTTCTGCCTGTGTCTTTTTGTATTGCCTAAATGTGATGTTTGTGGCTTTCACTTTCTCTGCTACATCCTTGGAAAACCATAATGGTCTCCTCTTCCTTTTCCCCCCTGCTAACTAGCTTAACATGTAATTGTATTGCTGTTCTAATCCCTGTTTTAAATATTGCCCACTGTTCCTCCACCCCCAATTCCCTCCCCATTTCTATTAGTGCCTCTTTCAAGCATGTCCCCATTTTTCCCAAATCTACCCTCCTAAAATCCAGGATACGTGTTTTTGTGCGGTTTGGTTCTGCTCCTTCTGTAATTTCAAACCACAGTGACCGGTGGTCACTGTTCCCCAGGTGCTCCCCCACTGTTACCCATATCACACTGTCCCTGTTTGTGAGCATGAGGTCCAGTATTGCCTTCTGCTGAGTTGGTTCCATGACCAGTTGCTTAAGGAAGGCACCCTGAAGAAAGTCCAGGATAAATCTGCTCCTAGTTGATGCTGCAGCTGTGAGGCTCCAGTCCAGGTCTGGAATATTGAAGTATCCAGCCAGCACCACCTCCCCCTTGTCCACCATCCTTTGGATGGCTAGCATTAACTCCCTATCTGTCTCTTCCTCCTGGGCTGGTAGTCTGTAGACCACCCCATGTGGATGGCTGATCCCATTTTCCTTTCCAGCTCAATCCACAGTATCTTCCCCCTGTTCTGTTCCTCCTGGATCTCTGTGGCCTTTATGCCATCTTTTACATAAAGTGCCACTCCTCCTACCTTTCTGCCTGCCCTGTCTCTTCAGAATTTGTTGTAGCTGGGTATGGCCATCTCCCAGGCATTGTTATTATTACACCAGGTCTCTGTAATGGCCACAATGTCCTGGTCCGACTGTGCCATGGCAGCCTCCAGATCCTCCATCTTGTTGCTAAGGCTCCTGGCATTGGCACACATGGCTTTCCATGATGTGACCTCCTTGGTCTGTTTTGCTGTTCTTCTCCAGTCTCATCCCTGGTTGTCCTTTATCCCTGGTTCTCCCTACTGTCTGCCCTTCCATTGCATTTTGTAATTTTTCAGTCTATCTACCTCTTGGGTGCCTATATCCATCTTTTGCACACTGCTTTGTAGTGATATCTTCTCCTCCTGTTCTCTGGTTTCACTGCTAGCTATGGGGGTGGGCAGTTAGGTACCCTTCTTGCTGACCTGCCGCCCCCCTTGGCTAGTTTAAATGCTTGCCCATGTAGCACTTAAACTTTTCATTGAGTGCTTGGATTTCCCTACAGAATGGATGCAGGCTGTCAGGCTTGAACAAGCCCCTATCCCTCCAGGTGGCTCTCCAGTCACCAATGAATCTGAACCCTTCTTCGCAGCACCAGTTCTTCAACCATGTGTTAAAGTTCCTGATGTATGCACCCCTGTGCTCTCCCATTCATCTCACAGGTAGTACTTCTGAGAAGGTTACAGATATAGCTACTTGCTTGAGACCCTTCCCCAATTTTATAAACTGTTCCTGAACTTCCTTAGGATCCCCATTTGCCAGGTCATTAGTTCCTAGGTGGATAATGGCATACAGCTCTCCCTCCTGTCTTGCCTTCCCAGTGATCCTCAGGATCTTCCTCCCATCCCTCCATGCCATGGCACATGGTAGGCACCTTATCTCCCTCTCCTCCCTCTCTCATGTTCCTAGCTCGATTCCCCATACGATAGTCCCCCACCAGGATTTGCTTCCTCCTCTTCTGTTATCCACTGCTCCCCTGACTGAGGTCACGTCCTAGATCGACCTCCACATACTTCCCTTCCACTTCTCCAGGTGCCTCTGTCCAGTTGTCCCCATTTAACAGTGTGGCATATGACTTCTGGAGTGGAATAGGATTTTGGATGTGCCTCTGCCTGACTGTCCTAATCCTCCCCAAGCATACCATTGTCCAAGTGCTCCTCATTCTTGGCATCCTTTGAGGCAGTGGCGTTGGACTGGGTAGTCTCTAGATGGGGGTGAAGGTACTCCTGATCCAGTTTACCTCCGCTCTGAGTCTGGCTACCTCATCCCACAGTCCAGAGAGATGCCTGCAGATAGGGCAGCACATCAGCATCCAGAAGGTCTGCCTGAATATGGCTGCCTGCATCCACTGCATTGCACCACTCTCCACATTACCAGGCGTGGGTTTAGTTTAACACAGTTTCAGGCAGACCACACATCAGGTGCATAAAAAAGCACATAGTTGCGGTTATAATTTTATTTTGATCAAGTAAAATATACAGAAAGCAAACTGGTAAGTCAGACAACTGCTTAGCTTCAGCAGTTTCTAAGGATTTTCATCAGCCTAGTATGAATCAAACAGTGTGAAAGCACACACTACCAGAAGGTCTTTCACCTTCCTCAGTCAGTATCTAACTGACCACTCTATCTCTCCTGTCTCAGCACTGAGGCAGGGCTTTTTATAAGCTCACTAGAAGTTGGAAAAACTATTTCCCCTGACTTTTGATTAACAGCAGACATAACATAAAACTAGCTACTAGATGCCACTGTTGCACCACAAAGAACAGTTTTTTGGCACTTGGAGAACATTACATAACTTGTTTACAGCACTGTCAAAGGTCAGAGATGAGGTCAGAATATTCTATGCTCTCTTAAACTCTCTTGCAGGGTCATATTACCCCATGCTGTCTGCTGTAAAATATATCTTAGAAGGGGGCTGTTAACATCTAGAAAATGCAAACACAAACTTTTGTTATTCTTATATTAAAACTGTATTTTTAATTTTGTAACTGTACTCTTAGCTTTGTCATAACCAGACAAGGAGCAAGTTGGACATCATACAAAACATATAAACTGTTTAAGGAAGGGGTTTCAATTTATCCCAGAGTGTCCACTATGACAGGGGTCACCCTGTCACAAATCCCCCTGCATAAGATGGCAACTGTCCTATGGTTGTCCAGATCTCAACTAACACCATAGAAGGGAGTGGAGCTTCCGCCCTTTCTCACTGGAAGCTCCGTCTCAGGGTCCCTTTCATAAAAAAAAATTTGAAAAGTATCCTGTTCATAACAATACAAATACCTTGAGACATCTTAAATTATTCTGAAATTAGTCTCTCCATTAGTAGACTACAATATCATTACATACATTTAGGAGAAATAACCACTAACGGCAGTTTTATGCCATCTACTAACTGACCAGCTACATTTGACCGGCTTGACCATCCAGCACCCAGTATAATTGCCTTGGGGGGAGGAACTATCTTGCTCCATCCCCACTTAAACATTTAAAGGTAGGCTAGTAACATACCATGCTGTATGCCTAACAGCCTGTCGCTAATCTCTGGGTTTTCGTATCAAATCTTATACACTATTAGTGGTGTTGGCTACCACCTAGTCTCCTCTGTTCTATGTCGGAGTCTCCCTCTCCTCCAAGGGTGCCACCTTTTGTTTTTCACCCTCTGGGTTACTCCTCCCACATCACTATCAGGGGTCGCTATCTGTCTGCTCTTATAACAGGTGTTATAGTATGCTGCCACCTGCCTGTACATGCCTGGCCAATAGAAATATGGGGTTAGTCTAGCCAAAACTTTCCCGAGTGTTTGGAGTGTGCATCCTCCATGACCTTTTTCCTATATGCCATGGGCACCACTACTTGGGCATCCACTTGCTTTGTCTGGGGGTTGGGCCTCATATGATAGAGAACTTCCTTCCTAAGTTCATACCACCATAACCTGTCCCACACGCCACCATTAACCTGTTTCCCATCCATGATTTTACATATTGTCTTAACTGGGTAACTTCAGGATCCCCCACCTGCAACTTACCCCAGTCAGTACCAAGAGAACAATAATTTTTCATAGGAGGAGGTTTAAAACATGCAAAAGTCCCTTCAGCCAAAATGACTTCTTCCATCTTGCTTGAATCTTCTGCCCCAGTAATACATTACCAGTCAAAGTCTCACCTGGGGTCTTCTCTTCTCGTTCACAGTCCTCCACTAAATAGCAGCCCAGAAAAATGGGCAACAGCGGGATTGCCATGAACATTGGTCACAAATGCTCCATTAGGGGGTCCTCCTCCACCAGAACCCATGGATCCTGCTTCACCAATTCTTCCTCGACATCCTCTGAGTGGGTCCTCTTAAGCAGCTCCTGGCATCTGTGCTCCACCTCTTTCCGGTGTCGATCAGCCTGCAGTCATCTCCCACTCATCCAGTGAAGAAGCCATATCAGGGTCTCCATTTGGCCATCGGGTCCATCTTGTCCCATCCATGGTGCCTTACCCAGGTCACCATCTCCATCAGGCATTATCCTCATCTCACCTAGTGCCATGCACCTCTACCGTGTATCCTTGGTATCAGGTGTGGCACCAACTGACTGGACTCCCCCTTGTTATCTTGGATGTTCAGTCAGATCCCACTTCTGAGCACCATATGTCACCAGGCATGGGTTTAGGATAACATAGTTTCAGGCAGACCAAACATCAGGTGCATAAAAAGCACATGGTTGTGTTTATAATTTTATTTTTATCAAGTAAAATATATAGAAAGCAAAATGGTAAGTCAGACAACTGCTTAGCTTTTACAGTTTCTAAGGCTTTTCTTCAGCCTAGCATGAATCAAACAGTGTGAAAGTACACACTACCAGGAGGTCTTCCACCTTCCTCGGTCAATATCCAATTGACCACTCTATCTCTCCTATCTCGGCACTGAGGTAGGGCATTTTATAAGTTCACTAGAAGTTAGAAAAACAATTTCCCCTGCCTTTTGATTAACTGCAGACATATCATAAAACTAGCCACTAGGGGCCACTGTTGCACCACAGAGAACAGTTATTTGGCACCTGGAGAACATTACATAACTTGTTTACAACATTGTTAAAGGTCAGAGTCAAGGTCAGAGCATTCTATGCTCTCTTAAACTCTCTTTGCAGGGTCATAGTATCTCATGCTGTATGCTGTAAAATATATATTAGTAGGGGGCTGCTAACATCTAGAGAAAGCAAACACAGACTTTTGTTATTCTTCTATCAAACTGCCCTCTTAATTTTGTAACTGTACTCTTAGTTTTGTTATAACCAGCCAAGCAGCAAGTTGGACATTATACAGAATATACAAACTGCTTAGGGAAGGGGTTTCAATTTATCCCAGGGTGTCCACTATGACAGGGGTCACCCTGTCACAATGCACTTATACAGCTATTATGCTATTTGTGTAATTACACTATTTGTCTGTTAGCCATTACACTAGTTGTCTGTATATGAAGCCCTCCTAGTTCCTCTTAGATGTGTAGCTCTCCTTCTAGGTCCCTGTGTTTGTCTTTTTGAAGTATTTTTTACTTGATGTCAGTTTTTTTGGGGGGAGTTGTAATTTACGCAACAGTAGCCCCTGAGTCGACTGCACTTCTATGTTACTGCAACTTGTCGTGCCGAGGGTGGGCTTACTCCCCCTTATGCCCCTCCTACTCCACAGCCCCTGCTATTCCCTGGGCTTGGCTCCTGTCAATCAGATTTAACAGGGCATGTAGGTTTCAAATTTTAGCATCAAGTAAAAGCAGCAAAGAAATAACAGCCCTAGATTAGATTCTACATAGTGCTGTCCCTGCACTCAGCACTTCATTTCGGCTGGTAGGACACCTTCTGATTTGCTAAAAGAACCAAAAATTATTCAGATAGAAAAAGTAATTGAAGTAAGGTACTGCCATGCCCCTGATGAGTCCCATAGTGGAATATACAAATAGGGAACAGGCAGGGGATATCTGCCCCCAAATGGAAATCAGGAGGTCAGTCACATAGTACCATTTGTTGATGAATTATGCCAAACTGATGTCATTATTTAATGGAGTAATGACACTTGAAACATGGAATGCTAAACTCACGAATTCCTGAAAAGGTAACTGCAATTACTGGCAGAAACTCTTGAGTTAGTCTGAATAAACTATTCCCATGCTCTCTACTCTAGCATTGGCCCTGGGAATACATATTCTCCAAGCAATAGTAATCTGTGACCTGATCATAATATGGAACATATTTGACTGTGAAGATCTAGGACACACAAGATGATAGGATGGATAACATAACTAATTATGATATGGTTCAGAAATTAGGACACAGGCATGGAAACATATGTTATAGCTGAGACATGCAGTGTGCTGCATAATGAAGGTCTGATTTGCTGGGACTCTTAACATCCATCAGAGATGTAAATCAAATACCATCCTTTTACTATGCCAGATCGAGGGCATGTAGTTTACCAAGGACAGGGCATTGCTAAGCAGCAGGCAATGGGGAATTTGAGCTAGCTTCAATCTCTGCTTCACCAAGCAGATGTTACAGAATTGAGATAGTATCAGATGAACCACAAGATGGATGTGGGGAAGATGGAGGACAGAAAGATTTTTTTTTTTCATTTAAACTCTTTAACGACCTACCTGTTGGAAGCCAAGTATTAAACACTGTCTCATTCTCTGTTTTGTTCTTTGGCATGCACACACACAAGGTTGCTGTCTCATGTGGTGTGGCACCATAGCATCACAACATATTCATAGTACTCTCTGCAGAATTGCATTATAGATCTGGCTTAAGAAGTCTTAATGTGTGTCTTTCCTGGAGCATCAGATAGATGTGTGCTGTGCTACATTAAGTCACTGTGTGCCATCCAGTGGCCAAAAAATAAACAGCATCAGATGATGCAAAGAAGAACAGGGATATAATGATGGTATTTCTAGTACACCTATTCAAACCATCATTGTGTAAATTGACAAATCAGCAACTGACAATAAAAGTGTTGTAGAACAGTAAAATGGCTATTCGTCTTTTTATAAGTTGATTAAAACAGTAGTGCATATTTTTTTTTAACATATTTTTTATCTCCTACTGCTGGTGAGGTTCAGTGGAAGTTACACTGACCATCCATGCTCCATCCCAGCTATCAGGGATCGTGCTTTGTGGCAGTGGGGGGGGGGGGGCTTGGATTTTACCTTGTGTTTTGTGTTGCTTTTTTTCACCCAAAACCCCACCCCTGAGGATGCCAGCATGAAGGATGTAAGTCCAGGTTGTAGACATACTGGCACACATCTCAACCGAGTGCCTAATGGCATCCCTCCCACTACCATGACTCCAGTGCTGCCAACCGTGCATTCACAGGTGGCGGTAACAGGATGATGGGACAGCCCCCCCCCCCCAAGAGGAGGAAAGCATTCTATGGGATGCTCAAGTCTCTCCCTCTGGCCTGCCCCAGAGGACCCAAGCTCATTCCTGAACCTGGGTCACTGGTGAGCAGTACACAATTTATTTCTAAAGAAATATCACTTGTCGTGTAAACTTACTAATAAATATCAGAATACAGTACCTTCTTAACTTGACTTTTCTATAGTGCTTGCTGTCCTGAAAAATATAATTACCTTTTGTTTCTTAATCTTTCTCTTTTTCTATAATTTCTAATCTGTTTGGGGTGGAGCAGGGCTTCTGGAACACCTAAGTTGCATTGCTCTGGTACCTTTATGGTTAACATTAAAAAAGGGTATAAGGGGAATCCTTTGTCTACCTGATGAAACAGTTGCCCATGGTTCATTTGTACCATTGACTTCCATAGGTTTCTGAGGCCTTTCAATGTCAAATGGGTTTCACCCTTACCCGGAGAAAGCAGTGTGTGTCTACTCCACACTAACGGACTGAGACCAGCTGGCATCATTTTACTTGCGAGAGTACAGGCCCAAGAGTGCAGATTTATTTTCATATATTTCAGTCTGGGTCGTATTGATAATCATCCCAGGTGAATTTACCCCACACACTGCATAGCTCCTTTTCAGTTTTTGTAATAATCTGTAGATTACAGAAGTAAAAGAATAGGGTTAACATCTGTGGCATTAGATGATGAGAAAACTGCCCCAAGGTTTAATGGACTCATCTTTGTTAAAATATTTGTAACCAGGCAGTAAAGCCTCTGTTTTAGTCACATCTGCTAAAATAGGTTGTTCAGTCATTTAGAAACAGTGTGCAGAAAAGGTTGCTGTGAGGGTTATGGAAAGGGTTAAACCTCCTGGGGATCTTTAAAAGTAGGGCAGTTGTTTGCTTTTAGTGTACCTAGTCTACTTAAAAGCAGATGTATCTTATTTAACTGTCTTTATGAGGCTATACCATTGTGTTTGTAAGAACAAAGTGAAAAAATTGAGAAAGGAAAAGAAATATGTTGACTCAAGCAGGTACTTTTGAATACATGACTGATGCTGGTTGTTTCTGCAGGGAGCGCCGGAAAGTCACTCTGCACAAAGGATCCACAGGGCTAGGCTTCAACATCGTTGGAGGGGAGGAAGGAGAGGGGATTTTCATCTCGTTCATTCTGGCAGGTGGGCCGGCGGACCTCAGTGGGGAGCTGCGGAGAGGAGACCAGATTCTATCAGTGAGTTCTTATTTTAATGACAGATTCAGTGTTTCCTTTTTATAGAGCAGTCCCTGGCACCTGACATTTCATATTGAAAAACACAACTGCTACGCGTTGCTCACCTTTGCAATGGGTTTCTTACAAAGTCCTCACTGAGCTCACTATATGCGCTCACCGTGTAGTACCAGTAATTGTACTGTTGTTGCAGATCTGCACTTTGAATTTTTGGATAAGCTGACTGCAGGTTTTTTTTTTTATTTTGTGAAAAAAAAATCCTGTTTCAGGCTACTGAAGACTTTTTTCTTGCTTTTCCCTTATTGTGGGCTCACTCATTACTGTACAGTACTTAAACATATTGCCTGGCTTCACATAATTATTTATGATTTGACATAAAGTAGTCATAAAAGATTGTAACACCTTGTATGTGATTAGTGTAAACATAATACATGTTATTGCATTACAGAAGTTATTAGGACACACAGGTCCGTTCATCAGGATCTGTTCATCTTGTGTACTATAAATCTTTGTGTGCAACATCTATTCTGGTGCACTAAAAGGTATACCAGTTTTAGCCAGATCCTTTTTTCCATGGACAAACATGCTATAAATACATCTCCTTCAGGTATTGGCACAGAAAGTATTATTATATGGCATGCTTCCCCAAATAGCATCAGAACCGTTTATGTATAATATCAGAGAAAAAGCATGCACATAGTCTTGTTTTAACTGAAGTTTTCTAGGAAATATGTACTACTAAAAAATAATAGTTCCATCTTAATGCAATTAACAGGATAGATATTGAGGGGAAAATTCACAGTTCAGATTTTCATGCAGTATCTCTGGTTACCGTTTTTGTATACGTCTCTTTATTCTTTTTTTTTTTTGACTCCCCAGATTTTATATTCAGATCGTTATGTAGTCTCTCATATTGGGCTATTAAAGGTGCTCCCACCAGTGACATTGATTGTAGTCCGTGGCTTCTGACACTGATACTGCTTCATCCATTTGCTGCTACATTGATGAAAATGGCACAGCTCCTCAATGTGCTCACATATCATTAAAGTAAAAACTTATGCCAATAGTACTGCATTGAGCAGATGCTACAAATTTCAATTTTGCGAAAATGCCACAGCATTTTGCAGATATTGGGAAATTTTCTAAAATTCCAACTTTGGCAAAATCCAAACTCTCAGAATGTGATCTTCATATATTTCCTAAGTGCCACCACATTTTCTACCCAAATTGCGGAATGATCCAGATGAACTGTAGAATAACAGTTCTGAGGATCTCCAGTCTGGAATGTAATACATCCATCAACAATGTATGTAGTCATTCTGCAATTCTATCAATACAGAGTGATCAGTTCTGTGGAATTGCAATCCTCAATTTAATACACCAATCCACAATGCGTGAATTCATTCCATGGTTCTAAGCTTGAATTCTGTGAAAGTTGCCTAAGTGCATTGTTACATTTCAAATTTCTTGGTAACCCTGCCAGCAGAATTGTATTTCTGCACAGCACTAAAGTAGCTCTAGGAACACCAGGAGTCACTGACTAATGGGAACTGATGATGTCACCAGTTAGATCATCGATAATGGTGCAGTGGAGGGGTGGCTTCATACAAAACTGTTAAGAACAAAGGAAAATCAATACGGGGATTAAAAAGTGCATGGGATAAGCATAAAGGCACCCTGCTGTGCAGCAAAGTGGGGGGGGGAGGCAGTCCAGATAAGAGTAGGAATTGCCAAACCAAGTAGGGAAATGGACAGACTAGGTGGGCTGTATGGTCCTTATCTGCCAACAGATTCTGTGTTTCTATGTTTCTAAAGGGAGATGGACCACAAATACTAGAGGTACATAGAATATGGCCGGGTAATAAGGAAATGTGAATGGCCAATGCTGCAGTACTTCTCTTCTCCTGTAAGTCTTCTGGCTCCCTGGAAAAAGTTATCCAGTGCTACAAGGTTACGCATTAATTTAATTGGTTCACTGATTTAAAAAAAAAATTGTATCAGTTTGGAATGCCTTAGTTTCTTAATTGAAACTGGCAGTGAGTGCATCATGAGAAAATGGTATACAAATCTGAGGTGGGCAAGGAACTAGTGTTAAGAAAGCTGGAAGTACAAAGTAGGAACAGCACAAGAGGTGATGAGGAGGCATTGGATTCCAAAGTACTGCGCCAATCAATGGATGACATTAGAGATGTGAGCATTAAGCAAGTTATTTAATTTGAACCTCCAGTGGTTCCTGCCAATTCCTGGGGAATTACTGGTCTGTGACATTCGTCTTGCTACAGTACATGAACTAGTTATTGTGTGACTAATTGTGTTTTTAAAGCCCTGAAGCACTCCTAGTCTAGGCCCTAACCGAAGGTAGCTTTTTCTTTCCTTAATGATTATATGGTTCTATGGGCATGCCCTGGAATGTCTACCAGTGACTAGTGGCAGAGATTTGCTTGAGTTTATGTATTATTATTAGTGATTTAGGAGGAAAGTGTTCTGAGAAAATATAAATAACCCCATATCATTTACTGTAGCCTTGACAAGATAATATTGAGAGGAGATGCGATCACTAAGGCTGTGAAAATACTTTCTAGAGAATTTTCAGAGTATTCATATTTAGTGTGTCTACATATTTGGGTATTCCTAATTATGAAAAAATGTAAAAGAAAAAATCTGGCCCTCCACAGGTGGCCATCCTGGAACTCCCACCCTCTTGCTTATGCCCTGTCTCTCAGCTCCTTCCTGATTCTTCCTGGTGTTCAGAACAATAGGCTATAGATACCCATGTGATGTGGCAGTTCTCCAATCAGTGCCTAAAGCTTTGATGTTGGCAGACTCACAACCTACCCTTTTGGTGGTATTTGTGTCGACATCAATAACAGGGTGATAATGGGGGAATACAGACCAGTGTAAAACTTGTGTAGTGTAGCATAGTGATATGCTACACTACTTGCTCTGCTTAGGGTTAGTTGGTATGGCTGTGATGTTTTGTACCAATTTGCTTGATTTGTGGGCTTAGCCTCACATACAATTATTTTAAATTAAACAAAACACACAGGTATGTGGGAGTGGAGCCCCCAACTTAAATTACTAAAAAACATTTCAACCATAACCTGTCTAACCTAACTCTAAGTAACATAACTAGCATACCATACTAGCTGCACTAGTTATGGTGGTCCATAGTCATCCACCAGACAACAGTAACTTAAGCTTTAGGAGTTCTAGGTGCTATACAGGCGAGTTTCCAGTTTTTAGTGCTCTAGGGGCAGTCCCAAGAGCAATCTGGGAGATACCTAGTTTCCTGCCAGCTTTCCCAAGGAAGGCTGACAAGTAATACCTGGCCATGAGGGACAAAAAGTATTACTTATCCAAGCTAGACACTGGACCCAAGGTAATCATGAAAACTCACAATCAGTAACAAATGCCCTAGCACCTAAGCTCCAGACCACTTGAACACTGTGGGTAAACACGTTTTCACTCCATTCTCTGTCTGTGCATTGCAGGTAGTGAATTACCATGCATACTGTAAATTACAAAACACTTTACGGAAGTCCATTTCGATGATCTGTCCTTCTCTGCTAGAAAGTCCTAGGAAGTCAGATGCTATGTCTACCTTGGTGCAGAGGAAATAGACTGGGAAACATTTGCTCCAGACTATATGTGAAGTTTCAGATGTATCTGCTAGACAGTTGCATCTGGGATCTGCATATAAAGACTTCCTTTATTAAGAGTGTCAGGTTTCATGCTTTAAGCACAACAGGCAGTCATTAACTAACCCTTTAAGGGGAGAGGAACTCTTCAGACCTAAAGTCAAACCTATTCTCATGAACCTTAAAAACATCACAAACCTTTGAGCCCATCAAATCAAGAACCTTCCTTTCCTTTATTAAAGAGGTAGGAAATGTTACAGGCCTCATTTCCAGCCATTTTATTCAAACCATGGCTAAAGAGCAGGGCACCAGAAATCTATGGAAGCTCCATGCAAAGCCCACAAAGGGAAGGCATGTAGCAGCCACCAGCCATCCATCATCATCATCATCTCTTCCTTTTGACTCACAAGATCCCCTGAAACAGACAGGAGAAAAAAGCTTAACTTGTTTTCCTTAGTGGCAAGCCATCACTTCAAACTGATAGGTTCTGGAGATTCGCAGAGTAGGTCATTCCCTAGAGTTCATCACACTAACACCAGAAAACCCAGTAGTTCCATGCAGGCACATAGAGGAGCAACCAAGTCCTCTGTTCTGAAATACAATCACTCCTAGATAATCAAGTAATACAGGATGTGATGGAGCAACCAAATAATTGGGGGTTATACTACTGATACAGTCTCCTGCTTAAATGCATGGTTGGCTTCTGTGCCATCCTCAACTTTTGAGCTCTGAACAAATTCATTGTTTACAAAAAGTTCTGGATCTATCTATTGGATTTCTTCTATGCTTATTGTTTCAGGACTATTGGCTGTGTTCACTGGACATGCATTATGCATATCGTAACACCAAGGCATGAGTCCCTTAGACACTTCCTCTGCTTCTGCCTCAAGGACCACCATTTTCAGTTCAGAGTGCTGGCATTTGTGCTAACCTCAGTGTTACATGTCTTTTTTATGGACTGTGAGTGTTTACTCAGCAGAGGATCCATCCCTCCTGGTATAAATATAAAATTGGTCTGTGATAGTCTACCTCAGCAAGCAGTAGAAGACTCATTCATATTCTTATCTACTGTCAGGAGACTCTCATAATCTGGTTCTTCAGGATAATAAACAACATTCTCCTCTCCATTATGTACCTAGCAAGTGTGCTGAATCTCCTAACAGACTCTCTGAACCATCCTCCCCTATGGCATCTCCACATGAATATAAACTTCTGCTAGATGTTAGAATAAGGCTCTTTGAGCAGTGTGGTCATCCAGAGTTGTTTTTTGTATTAATGTGAAACTGTCTCTTCTCTAGTTGTGTGATCCAGAACCCAGAGCTTTATGGCACAAAGCATTATCCTTCTCCTAGAAAGGGGGTAAAATTTCTATATAATTTGCCCCAATCTCATTGCTTCAGATGAGACTCCTCAAGCTGAGGAATGAGGAGGTAGCTATTATCCTAGTACCTTAATTCTGGCAGAGGTAAGTGTGATTCCCCTGTGCTATGGGACATGGCAGTGATGTAGCTGCTCAAACTCCAGAACCAAGTTTACTTGTTATTACAGCACACAGGATCTTTATTCCACCTTGACATACTGTCACTGAATCTCCATGCTTGCCTCCTGAGGATACAGAGCTCTAAAGGCAGCTAGTTTTTTCTGAGGTGTCTGATATCCATCTTGCATCTAGAAAACCACTGGTCTGAATAACCTGCAGCCTGAAATGGAAGTGTTTCAGCATATGGTTTCTGGCCAAGGACCTGTTTACAACCATATGGGTCCTTGTGCAAACAGAATAGCAATGTAGGTGATTTGAAACCTTTATCTGACAATCAAATTCTCAGTGCAAAAGCTTTCAGACTCACACAGAGCCCTTCTTCAGGTGATGACAGTTTCTACAAAAACTATAATTTGTAGTCAGTGGCTAGTGCTACTGTACCTAATCCAGGGTTTTAAATAATTGATTAGCAGTTTTTTTCTTGTGACAATGCTAACTGTACAGAAAACATTTGTATAGGTTTTCTAGAAGTATTATGTTTGTTAATCACAGTGAGGTAAGTGCTATGCATTTTCATAATGTTTTAGAACTTTTATGAGCAAAACGCTAATCAATTTTTAGAGTTAAATAAAACCCTGTAATCCCAGCAATTAATATACACAAGATAGAGGAAATGTAAGGCTAAATGACAGGAGAACTGTTGGAAGGCATTAGAAGTACATCCAGTGTCATGCAATTTAACAGAGGACACAGGAGTCAGTGGAAACGGAAGGGGCGGGGAAGATACTATAAAAAGGGCACTGTAGTGCCCCTATAGTTAGGGCTGAGTAGACTGTTTAATGTTAAACCCTATTTGTTTCACCTTAATAACTTTAGTGTTATCTGATGAGAGAGCACAAAATTTGGCATGCACAGTCAGGCTGTCGGACTCTCAAGATATGAACAGTTTTGTGATGGTATTGTGTTCATTTTCTGAGATATGTGGCAAAAAAAAAACCACATTTGGTTTCCCTATACTTAACATTGGGTATTTTGTGCTCTCACCTACAGCCTAGATGGTGTGGAATTTTTAATGAAATTTTCAGGGTTGAAGGGCCAATGCCAAAGGTTTCATGAAAAAAATATTATTATGGTTTCAGAGCTATAAGAATTTTTGAGTTAACCAACAAATGTGAATGGTAAAAATAAAAACCCATCACAAGTGCTTATTTTCATGTTTTACTTGTCATGTGAAAAAAAGAAAAAGATCATGACAGCCACCATTATTTTTCTAAACTCACAAACATTTTAAAATACATAAAAATGATATATTTTTAAAAGCAAAGACCTGAACCTAGCTAAACAGGACTTGTATATCTAGATTCTGCTACTTGTTTTTACAATGATTGCCAAAAATACCTTTTCCAGGCACCCCCAAATCCAAAGTGCCTAGCTTAGTGAGAGGAGCTGTTCAGCTTTGTTCTCTGTATGAATACAGTGAGACTTTCTTGAATGCTGAAGCCACAGTTGCAGTTGTGCTGCCAGCTTCACTTCAACCTTGAGCAGCCCATTCCTTGTTCTCTTTATCTGTCTCTGTCTTTGGTCTGTCTGTCTCTCTCTCTCTCTCTCTCTCTATATATATATATATATTTGCCTCTCTTAAGCTAACCAGGGTGCTCACCCTGCCTGCACTGCTTCTTTCTACCCACACCTCTCCAGGTTGCTTACCTGCCCATCCCAATTTTTATATACATTTAGTTATATTAAATAAGTGGACCAAGCTGCCCACCCCAGTACCACTTGTTTTGACCCTCCTCCCCTTTAGGTTACCCCCTCATCCCACTGTGTAGGTGGCAGCACCAGGGTGCCCACCCCTGGTGCCACCAAATAGAAGCCTGACACTGGGGTGCCTAATTCCCCAGTGTCAGCTAAGTCCCCTGGAAAAAAAGAATACCATCCCTCATTGATTCTGTTTTTTTAGCATGCAAAAAAGAAAATGGTCCCTCACCAATCTGACCCCCACCACACACCCTTATCCACCCCACCCTGACCTTTCACTGAACACCTGCTACCCCCCACACACATCTTCACACACCCCTGAACATGTCCCACAGTGTAGATCCACTCTCCGATCAAAGACCTCCCTTCCTGCTGGAACCAGCAACTGTGATATGAAAAAATCAGTTAGGTGTGGTTTAATGAGTTTCAAAGGGGTTTTGAACTTTGATTTATAACTTTGTTATTTTTAAAGGTTTTGACCCCAGATTTTCAAAATTGTCTTTTTGTGACCCCAACATGTGACCAATGGTAGTAGAATTATGCAAATCTTGCCCAAAAGGTGATTTCATAGTCATTTTGTGAAATCACCTTTTGGACAGGAATTGAAAATTTTCACCACCATTGCTCATAAAGTTGGGTCATAAGAAGGCTATGGTTAATATTTGGGGTCAAAGTTTGTAAAAATGACAAAATTATGAGCGTACATTGAAACATTTCTATGCTTGCTTGTAACTTTGATAATTTTAAGTATTTTGACCCCAAATGTTCAACACAGCCATTTTTTCATCCCACTCCATGAACATGACAGCTGTCATTTTTCAAATTCTAGTCAAAATGCGTTTCTGCACCTGTGGCATGTAATGACATTTTGGTGCTGCAGAATGACACTTTGGTGGGGATTTAAAAATTTCCACCTACAGGGTTCGTGAAGTGGGGTAATAAGAAGGCTATGCTGAAAATGTGGTGTACAAAAATGATAAAATGTCCAGGTTATGAGTGAACATTGCAGTATTTCAATGTTCATTAATAACTCCACTCATTTTCAATATTTTTATTCAAAATTTTCAACAGCCATTTTTACTCACTACCGCGTAAATGTGACTAGTGTCATTTTTTTGAATCCTGGATGAGACATGTTTTTGCAATTCTGGTGTGAAATGATGTCTCAATGAATATACTATAAAAGTTACATGTCATGTTTATAAGGGGAGTCTTAAAACCACTACCTTGAAAATTTGGGGTCAAAATAAAAAATATATATTTAATTGTTAATAAGCTTTGTGTCTAGTGCCAGTCTTGACCCCAGTGGGTATGCTTTGTGATCCCATGCCAGTGAACTGAGTTTTGGGGTGAGCTCAGTGACTGGACCGTGTGAGGGTAGGGTGCTAGTGCTGTTATGTGACACCGCCCCAGCGAGGGAATGAAAGCTGCAGGGTTGTCCACATGGGCCCAGGTACCATATAGTGAAGACAAATGTCCTCTTGGAACTGAGCCCTACATTTCTGCACCTCTGAGTGGCAGAGGGCCTTGTGCATTGGCTAACAGATGGACGCTTTGCCCTGTGCATCTGTATCTATGGCCACATGGAAGTACAGGGTCCAGAGGGGCCCTGAACTTCTTAACTTTATCAGACAGCCCCATGATTTTTTTACATATGTTGTTGCATTTCTGTATGCAGATGGAGTCTTCCCTTGGCACTGGGCCCAAAGGGCCCTGCACATCTGCACCTGTTCATGCAGGTCCCTTGAGGATACCATTCCACTATCTCAAAAAGCAAGGAAGTTCTTTTCAAAAAACATCATTAATGCACCATTTAGGGTTCAACTTAACACCACAAACGTAGGGAAATGTGGCATTAGGGTTTTCAATTCTAACTCACCACCACACATCCCAAGGAACAAAAGGAAAAAACACTAGAGTTTTGGGTCTCTGGAGTCTTGGCGAATCAGTGTTGGTGTCTTCCTTGGGGATCTCCATCCTAATGCCCACCCCATTCCCTGAGCAAACAACTTCAGATGTGATCTCCTTTCTTCATGCAGGGCCCAATAGTGCACTGCTTGAAGAAAGGTACAACAGTAATTAGGGCTGAGCAGGGGTTCTGGTTCAAAATCAATTGGCATTCATCTGTATTCCCCTCCCATGGGTCATGCCTGAAAATAGGCAGAATTTGTCTAGTGCACTTACCCGGTCAACAAAAATTAAATAAATAAATAAACCTCAAATTTTGCACATTGATAGCTTCGCAACCAACCAACAGATTTGCCCAAAATTTTTCATGCGCATTCTTGGGGGTAGATCTCTTGATGTGCCAAGTTTGATTTCAGTCAGATGTGCAGATTCTGAGATGCAGATAACAAAAACAGTGGAAAAATCAGCATTTTTTTTTTGCTGTTTTATTTGTCATCACCTAGCGCCCAGTCAGTTTGGAATTTTGGTCCAAAAGTTTTAGGGTAGAAAGGGCTTGGGGCACAGTGGTGCCTTTCACTAGTTTGATGAAGAAATATTAATCTGTTCCAATTTTCCTACATTTTAAAATTTCAGTTCTGAGCGTGCTCAGTATGGTCTTTTCAATAGCTGCTTGGAATGAAAAAAAAAGCTGGTCTATATGAGAAAGGATCCTTTTTCATATGGAGTAATCCTTCTTTGTGAGGAAAAACATCAATTTTCGTATGGCCACCATCTTGTTTCCATGTTTGAAAACAATATATTGAAAACCCACAAAAATGACATCCTGCATACACACAAACACATGTATCTTTCTCATCAGGTCCCCATCAGGTGGATTATGTACTTAGTTGGAGGATAAATTACCCAGAAATGTCTTTTTTAGGCATTTAAAAATCCTTTTTTGTGAGTCGATTTTCTTTTTTCGTATGGCCATGTGAAAAAGGATTTGGCACGTACCAAAAAGGATCCTTTAATATGAACAAATAATTTGGAGTTAGTAATTTTCAGATTCTTTTTTCATATATGTATGTATTTATTTATTTATTTATTTATTGAAGGAATCGGATTACAACCTTTGAGTCAATGACTCCTTTGCAAAGGCTCCACGTGAGATATACATACATTACAAGAAATGACAAGATATACAATAATAAATATACAGAGAACACACCAGAATACATACATTGCAAGTTTAGAAACAGTGTATACAATAAGAAGTATACAGTGAAGACAAATTACAGTTCAAGGGTGGAATGGACCAACCCATGTCAAATCATTATACGTCCAGCATGTACAATAACAATATACAGAAATCAAAAGGTTATAGTCACAGGCAAGGGGGAGAAGTACTAAGCACAGTCACAGTTGGAGTGAGAGAGGATTTCAGCATGGAGTAGGTTTTTAAATGGGCCTAGTTGCTGTTCCAGGGTGATGGCCAATGGTATTTCATTCAACCAGAGGGGGGTGCCCTGTAGTAAAAGGAGTGTTGACCCAGAGAGGTCCTGCAGTGTGGGATATGAAGACATCCTTTTTCATATGAACAAAAAAAGCATATTAAAAATTATCCTTCATACGAAAAAAGAATCAGAAAAAAACCTAAGTCCATATTCTTTTTTTGTATGAAGGGATCCTTTTTTGTATTTTTTTTCATTCGTATGTAAAATGATTCACTCATATGAAAAAAGATTTTGGACTTAATTTTTTTTCTGATTCTTTTATCATTTGAAGGGTCCTTTTTGTGTGCTTTTTTAATTCATATAAAAAAAGATTCCCTCATATGAAAAAAAAAACATTTTAGACAGGATTTTTTTCTGATTCTTTTTTTTTCATACGGGGGGGTCCTTTTTTGTATGGGTGTTTCGTTCATATGAAAAGGGATGCCTTCATATGAAAAAAGATTTTGGAGTTATTTTTTTTTTCCTGATTCATTTTTCTTATGAAGACATCCTTTTTCATATGGGTCTTTCATTTGATACCAAAAAGGATCCCTTCATACAAAAAAAAATGTTGGGCTTAGTTTTTTTTCCCACATTTGAACTCCAACAAGCCGTGACTCCTTCAATGTTTGGATTTCTTTTTGCTACACTTTATGGTGCCAGTCCTTCTGAAGCTGAGCTTCCGATCCCTCCTGGACTTACCTGGCATGACGATCCACCCAGGCTTTCTCCCTATGGTCAGGGACACCTAGCAGGTGTGGTCCCCACTGAAGTCTATTCATAATTACCAGCAGAGGAACCCAGTAGGAGACCTCCCTGGCTTACCCCCTAGGGTGGGGCTGCAGGAATGAGCCATACCGATGGAGACTATTTGTGCAAGTCATCTGCCAAACATCATGAAAGGGTAAGAAGTGAGGTGGCATTGACAGAGCTTGCAGTGTCTTTTCAGTAGTAAGCTCCCAGGGAGGTACGGAATGCAGTGACTTAATGCATTAGTGTGTGAATGTCCGCACCTCCCTGACAACGCAGATCTGGCAGCTGTTCCCCCGGTCTCCACCATAGGTCAATCATACAATGGTCACTCTTCACCCCCCCCAGAGAAGGAGAGCAGTTCTATGGCTGCTCAGTTCTCCTCCTCCCGGCCAACTTTCTGACCTTCTAGGTCCACTCTCACACTCAGAATGTCAGCATCACAAACGGAAGCCCAGCCACTGCGATGGTGCACCAACCTTAATATTTGGATTTAAGGGACAATCTATATATCAAATGAAAGGTCTTAATGAGTACTACAAGAATAACACATAATCCCCCCCCAAAAAAAAGTTAGGGGACACATAAAAAAAATCTTAATTCCCATAGGTTAACACTGGAACTTTAATAAGCCGTACAATGAAGCAAATAAATTGCTGTTTTGGCAAACCCAAGCTCTGCACTTCCAATCAACATATACATATCCATCTATGGAGGGATGGAAGTGCAAGGCCAAGAGGGCCCTGTGCTCCCACAGGCAAATGAGGATATACTTATACTATCTCAAAAAGTAAGGAAATTCATTGCAAAAGACGTTGTTAATGCACCAGTAGGGTAACAGTGACAAAAGCAGGGAAATGTGGTGTTAGGGTTGCCATCCCTTAAACACCACCTCCACCCTATAGGCAGCAACAGGAAAAAACATTACAGTTTGACCTCTCCTGTGTCTTCGTAAATCAGATGTGGGGAGTACCTTGGAATCGTCATCCCTAACGTTCACCCCATTCTCATTTACAGTATTCTACATATTTCAGCTAATTTATTTATTTAGTTTTTGTTGACTGGGTAAGTGCACTAGACAAATCCTGCCTATTTTCAGGCATGACCCGGGGGAGGGGGATACAGATGGATGCCAACTGACCTTGAACCAGATGAAACTGTTGCAGTAGGAGAAATAACCTGTAACCAGGGAACCTGTAACCAGGGAACCAGGAAAGCAATTTACTGATAGAATAAGGTGAGCGTTAGGGTTGACAACTCCAAGGTACACCCCACACGTGGTCTGCGAAGATGCAGGAGAGTTCAAACCATAATGTTATTTTTCCTGTTGATGCCTGCAGGGTGGGAGTGGGGGGTTAGGATTGGCATCCCTAATACCACATTTCCCTACTTTTGTCGCTTTATCTCTAACTGGTGGATTCACAAAGTTTTTTTGGCAATGAAGATAGAGAGAGAGAGAGAGAGAGAGAGAGAGAGAGATAGACAGACAGACAGACAGACAGACAGACAGATAGATAGATAGATATAGATATCCAATACTTGTGAGGATATTTATGGGCACATATTGGTGATATTTTTACTCCCTCCATACCTAGAGTGAGAATATCAAAATATTCTCACTCTAGGTCCTTATTCTCACTCTAGGTCCCAATATCCTCCCTTTAGAAAATGGCCTAGATAGTATGAGCTCTCTGATTGGCTGAGAGCCATAGCAGGGGGGTACATTAACTTTTCATACACATCTGGTGAAAACATGTGCCAGTTTGGCGTGCACCATTACTCAGGGTATCACTGGACACCCTGAATTTTCAAAGTAAGTAGTCGCCATTTTTTACCACTCGTAAACTGAACCATAAACTATCTGACAGGTAGATTTTCCATCTTTTTTCCCCGCAAAAAAACATTCTTTCCAAACTCATTTTCTCAAGCACAATAAACGATAAACAAGTAAATCACAAGCCTTACTTCCTGTCTTGGTCTCTCCTCACCAGGTCATCCCACTTCACCCTGTTCCGCTGGCTGCCCACTAAATTAAATTTCTCAATGTGGAACAGCATCTTCCTCTGCAGGAGAATAATCAGCACAAATACCACTGCTGTAAGACCTCTTCAGCTAGTAAATCATGTTTGCACTACCCATCCGACGATGCTGGCAAAGTTTACCTGTACAGCCCTGATCTACTTCCTTACAGTCTCAGCAATGTGTCTTTTTTATTCCTTTTTTAAAATCCAGAACCGCGAAGACTACTACCATAAGTGTCGCATCTGTGTCTGACAGAGCTAGTGTTGAGCTATTACAGCATTTGCCTCCCTCAAAAAAAAAAAAAAAGCTTCACATTTTTTAAAAGTGTACCTCTTGTCAGCTCCATTGTCTCACTGCGCACATTACTTCCCTTTGAGATCCCAATTCAGTCTCAGCATCCCATTCAAACATAGCAAGGCAAGGGGGCAGTTGGGAATAGAGCGATCTCACAAAATGGAAGAAAAAAAACAAAAAGAAAGCAACTGTACTACAGTCCTGTGTGTGTGGGAGGGGAGTGGGTGAACAGTCATTTTTTTTTAAGGGTAAAGAAATGTAAGACACAGTCTATGTGTTTGGGGGAGAAATAACCTGTAACCAGGGAAGCAATTATAAAAGACTGTAAAGCCCTCTACTGGCCAATACAATAGATATAGGGACTACTTATTTATTTATTTATTAAAGTTTGGTAACCGGGTAGGCCCACTGAGCCCCGAAGGTCCATTTTTCAGGGGCAACCAGGATAACAGTGCAAGTTCAGACACAGAAAGCAAGACAAAATTACGTTCCAGAAATCAAGTGTACAAAGGTTAGAATGCAGGTTGCAGTCTTGGTTATCAACAAGTTACTGTACAAGGTAGAGATTAGTAAGGATGCAAGACATGAGTAGCAGATAACAAGTATACTGGTGAAGTGCTGCCAAGAAGAACAGTAGAATGGTCAAAGTAGAGGGGACCCTGACAGGGTCCCTAGGAGAGAGAAAAAGGGTAGGGGAGTAAAAAGTGACTAAAAATACATTTGTGGTCATTTTTTAATAGAATTACTTTAGGTTTTTTTTGTAATCCTATAAAAAAAGAGACATGTAGCCCATTTTCTAAGCACAGTAATACCCTCCAGTGTGGGTGGTATGTGCAATAATGGACCTTCCAGGAGCTATAAGATCCTCTGCCTATAGCGTTGGACCTCATTACACCCCTGGGCAGTCTGATATTGCCCAATACCACCCACCATGTTGGGTATTATTACTTGCATAGCTTCTGATTGGTAGAAGCCAGGAGCACAAGCAGTACAGTTCTAATTTTAGAACTAAAAACTTCAGTCACATGCTGGCTCCCACCAGTTTCATTTCTGGGCAGACATAGTAAAGTCACTTTTACTTTCTTCCCCTTCCTAGTAAACATGTTCATTTTCAAAATAAATAATACGTTAAACAAAACTCAGTTTGTGACACTCTTAGTGTCTCACCAACCAGTTTCATTTCTTGGCAGACACAGTAAAGTCACTTTCACTTTCTTCCCATTCCTACTAAACCTCCTATTCATTTTCAAAATAAATAATACGTTAAACAAAACTCAGTTTGTGACAATCTTAGTGTCACAGTACAACAAATGGCACCCCACCATCATTTCTGAGTCCCCATACCTCTTTCTATAGTGCCGAATATCCGTAGCCATTCCCTCGACTGGCACTCCAGCTCTGCTCTCCCCATTAATCAAGACACATTCCCTGGCTTTCTTTCAGCAGTGCCTGCTCCCACTTGAATCAGCTACTGTCATGGAACCGCCACTGTCACTCAACAGTAGCACGCGTGCACTGGATGCAGGGATGTAATGATGAATGCACACCATGCTTATTGCATATCCTTTTTGAGCTGCTTGGCCATCTGAAAATACTTGGAAAACATTAAAAAAACCATTACCAGAAACAAAAAAAGAAAAAACCAAAACCTACCAACAAGCGTTGGATAAATGAAATATGCCATGGCCCCAGGAGATATATCACTGATATTTCTCACTTATGCTGTTTGACCTTCGGCATCACTTGTGGCTTCACCACTCATTATGTCATAAGGTCAAACATCACTTGTGAAAAATATCAGTGATATTTCCCATGGGGCTGTGGCATATTCCAAATACTGTAGACAGATACTGTAGATAGATAGACAGATAGATAGATAGAGGTTGTTAAGATATTCATTTTGCTAAATGGATATCTTGGATTGCAACAAAAATTTTGGATTTCAAATAAAGGTACCAAAAATCCAGAGTCCTAAATGTTGGGATACCAAATTAGATATGGATTTGGAAATCAAACCTAATACAGCATCAGTTGTGAAAACATAACTCCTCCACCCTGTGCAGGCTCCCACACACTCACCCTGCAATTAATCACCCCCACCCAAAGCACCCTCTATCCCCCTACCTCCCCCCCCTCCTCCCAGTCCCTGAAGTATGAAAATAAATGTGGTACACTGAATACAGTCTTTTTCCTATAATAAAATTTGTAGCCTCTTACAGCATAATATTAAAACATCCCACCACACCCATGCTTAATTAGTATGCTGTCTCCAGCTCCTCCTCACTGGCACAATCAGACACCTGGAGTTTAATTCTCCCCCTGCCCAACACCTCCCCCACTAATCCCCACTTCCCTACTCCCCTACATCGCACCCAAATCCTTACCAGACTCTGTTTGGGTGGGTTAGAGTAGTGAGACTGGTCCCATGGTGGAGCTGCTGGCATAGGAGAGGTATGTTTTGAATGAATGTTGACATCCTCCTGCAGTAACACCTGACTGAACAATGCTTGTTACCCTTCTTAACCTATTAATTCAACTTGGTACTGTTCTCTTGGCCCAGAAGTAGTCTAAAATGTTCCATGTTAAAAAAGACGACAACTCCTCCTGGGAACTACTGTCTCATTTTGCTCCTTTCTGTCTGATGTCTGAGGGTTGTCAATAAAAGCAGGAAAAGGAAACAGCCTATTTGGTTCTTGAGGGAGGTGATAGAGGCAAAAGGTCAAAAAGAGTAGCCTTCAAAAAGTATAAAGGAGATCAGATAATTGAGAGCAGGCCAAACTGATTAGAGAAACTAAAGGCCAAGACAGAGACTGAACTCCAGATTGCAGAGGGAACAAAGGTTAACAACAGTGCCTGCTTTACATATGTTAGTGACAAGAAGAAGGAAACAAGCATTTGTCGATGCTGAAAGTTTGCCATTAGTATTGCAGTCGTACATACTGCGTTTTGCTGTTGTGCATGCAGTGTTTCTTATGTTCTCCCAACACTGATTACTGTCATCAAGATTCTGAATCCCACAACCACATTTGGAACCCAAGCAAGGCCCGCTCCATTACATCACTACTCAGCCTGACCACATCCCTGCTCCACAACACTGCTCAGTCCTCAGTACACATAATAATACCAACACAACTGACAGCCAACCTAAGTGACAGATTGAGGTAGAGAAAGAGGAGAGGGGGTTAATGTTAAAATAGGTAGATGAGTCAGCATTTCTCTCGTAGTTGCCTGACCAACCTACTTAGTTTCTGTGAGACAGTGTATAAAAACCTGAATATGGAGACTCCAGTTAATGCTTTGTTTCTTGACATTAGAATGACTTTTAGTATGGCTTCACATAAGAAATTGGTGCACAGTTTGAGATCAGCTAGGGGGCAGTATAGTCTAGAGGTTAGGGTAACAAGCTGTAAATGAGCTTGGTACATCCAGCAGACCTGGGGCTGATTCCCGTAACCACCACATGCATATTCTGTGATGACTCTAAGCAAGTCAGTTAATATCCCCAATGATCCTGAGTTGGCCCTGAAAACATGCACTTATGCCTAGCAGGCCTTAATGGGTTATCAAAGAAGAAAAAAGATAGGATTAATGGTTATGAAGTTAACTGTATTGTAAACTGTCTGTGGAAAAGAAGTCAGCAATTGAGAATTAATGGGTTTGTATCATGAGACTGGGAGGTAACTGATGGAGTCCTGCAAGGTTCTGTATTGAGTTCCCTGTTGTTGAGCAGCTATATAAAATAGTTCTGTGATAAAGTAGAAAACAAGATACTGAAATGTGTAGATGATACTAAATTTGGAGGGACTGAGGACAGTCAGGGGAGGACTGAAACATTTCCAAAGGTCCTACAGTAGACAGAGTGGTCATCTGGGCAGAAAGATGGGGCATGAAGTTTAATATGTGAACCCGCACTATCCTACACTTGGAAAGAGAAATATGCAGGCTCATACTGCTTAAATGGTATGGAAATCAAATAGGTAGATGAGGAGAGGGATGTGGGGGAATTATAACAAAGGATCTAATACATGGGCATGTGACGTGCCAGCAAAAAAAGGCATAACAAATACTGGGTTGTATTAAAATAATTTTATTAGTAGATCAAGGGACATCA
The DNA here is from genome assembly GCA_016271365.2 of Neoceratodus forsteri. Taxonomy (NCBI): domain Eukaryota; kingdom Metazoa; phylum Chordata; order Ceratodontiformes; family Ceratodontidae; genus Neoceratodus; species Neoceratodus forsteri. The sequence goes on from CM057458.1 coordinate 1,333,781,604, forward strand.
TGACTCCACCCTGTTTGTAGGACATTTGTGAGATCAAAACTTTTATTTATTTCATGATTCAGAAAGTGACCTTTGAGCAAAATGCTCTTTTTCAAAGGTTCCATGTCAAGACAAGGTACATGAACAATACAACAGTAACACCAACAGATATGATCGGTTTTCAGTTAACATAGTATGAAGGTACAGAAGGATTGCATAATAAAACTATACATGCGTTTATAAATTTCAAGCGCAGGATTAACATGTCAGCTGGAGAAAAAAGAATTGGTAGGAGGATGCAGTAATGTAGAGAAACATTGAAAGTCATGTTCATCCACAAGTCTCAGGATGCATTTGTTGAACTTACTAAATAGCAGAGGTAGGGCAGCCAGAGACAGGTGTCATTATGAAATACAAGAGGAGATGGAGGAAAGGAGGGGTAAGAGTAGGAGGTGTAAGCCAGTTTGAGATGCGGGCACAAGCACCCAGCAGATAACCCTGAAGGACCTGGTGACCTATCAGGCAGGCTAGGTGGTGTGGGGAAAGTTCAGATGGGGGGGGCACATTCTCCTGAGTCTAATTGTCTATTAGAGAGCAGTATACGTGGATTACCTACGGGCACAGGTGCAAGCGTCAGTAAGGTGCTGCTTCAGTAATGGTTTAAATGATGTAAGGCTGGTGTTGCTAGTTATGTGGGTGGGTGTCTCATTCAGCCAGAGTGGTGCTCTGTAGGCAAAGGACCTCTGCCCTAGAGAGGTTTTTCTGAACAGGATGGCTAGGGAATTTCTGGTCACACCCCTGATGTGGTAGGAAGAGTGACTGGCTTGCATCAGGAGTTTGAGAGAGGGAGGGAGGCGCTTTCCCCTAGCATGATTTTCTTGCCCAGTAGGCACGTCTGGTACTTAATTCTGTTGTTGAGGTTCAGCCAGTTGGTTTGTTCATAGAGTGAGCAGGTGTGTATCCTATTGTCAACTTCCAGGGTTAGTCTGCAGGCCTTATTGAGGACTACAATGATACACTTAAGTGCTGTATCCACTGCAGTCCCATAAACTACCGACCATAGTCAATAATAGACAGGATGGAGCTGGAGAATGCAAAGAGGAGGGCAGAGGGCGTTAGGTATTGTTTGTACTGGTGTAAAACACCCAGTTTGACATTGACTGCTTTGATGACATTCTCAATATGTTGAACATATGAAAGGGTATTGTCAATGTGAACCCCTAGGTACTTGAAGGTGTGTATCTGTTCTAGGAGGGTGGCCTTGTTGTTGACTACTGTCAGGTTTGGGTATGATTTCTTATGCTGAGAGCTAGAGAACAGCATTGTTTTAGTTTTCTTGTAATTCAGCAGCAATCTCTGTGTGCTGAACCAGTCTTCCAAGGAGTGGAAGGTGGACTGCAGCTCATTCTGTAGCTTAGCAAGTTGGTCACTGCTACACAGGATGATTGTGTCATCAGCATATAGAATAACTTTGCTCTTACAAGCATCAGGTAGTCTATTTAAGAACAGACTGAAGAGGAGGAGACCCAGGATGGATCTCTGAGGGACTATGAGACTGATTTCCCTGGCTGAGGAGATCATGGACCCAATCCTGACACTTTGGTATCACTCCGAGAGGTAATCTTTAAACCAGAGGGTAGCTTCAGGTGAGAAACCGAGAAGAAGTAGTTGTTGAAGGAGTAATAGGAGATTTATGGTGTTGAAGGCTTTAGTGAGATCTATAAATATAGATCCCACTAGTTTGCCATTGTCCAGGGCCTTGTGCACAGTCAGAGAATTCAACAGGTGCCATGGTGGTACTGTGACTCTTACAAATGTCATGCTGCTGCTGGCACTGGAGATCGTATTTCTGGAGATATTCAGTGATCTGATCAGCTACTATTCTTTCAGGGCTTTCGATAAGGGGAATTGAGTTGGGCTGATAATTGACTGAGTTGGAATGATCCCCACTTTTAAACACAGGTGTTACCAGAGCTTGCTTCCATGCTGTTAGGAATTTTTCCAGAATGAGAGATTTGTTAAATATTTTGGTGATAGTGACAAGCAGCTCCTCAAGTGCAACTGATACAAGCTTTATGTCAGCACTTGAAAACTTGAATACTGTTGTCAGTTCTGAGTATTTTACTGAAGAAAAAATATTGACAGACTAGAACGGTTCAGAAAACAGCTACCAAAATGGAAATATCACTTATGAAAATAGACTAGAAAGCTTGGGTATGCTTAGTCTGGTACACAGAAGGCTGACAGGAAACATAACACTTTCTAGGTTCATAAAGGATCTGAAGCTGTGTTTAACACTTGGTATCAGTCTAAAGGGAAAGAGGTAGCAATAAATGGCCATGATCGGCTACTCCTGGGTAGGAAATCTAAGAATGATTGAAAAAAGTATTACTTTTCACACAGGGTGGTGGAAGTAAGGAATAGGTTACCAAATAATGTAGTTAATGCAAACAACCTGGATAGGTTCAAGAGGGGCTAGACAATTATATGAGAGCGGAAACCATTAACAGGCAACACTAAGCATGTAATGGATTGTTTTGGGCTGAAATCTTTTTCTGTCTTATTCCTATATTGCTTTTATGCTTGTTCCACGTGACAAGGCTTCAGCATACATGACAGACAATGAAAAATACTACCTGCAAAAAAAATACAAAGCAATTCCAGCAACAATTTTATTTCACAATCCCAATGAGTTGCAACCTTCAGAAACATAGTAGTCTAAAATGAAAAACTACTCCCCCAAAAGACAAAAAAATCTACCAGTTCCACTTAGTGCAGAAGCTATACAGGAGATATCGGAAAATGAATGGCCTACAGTCTTAAAAAATTTGTAACATGGAATGTGAGAGGAGCTCGCACACCCAACAAGAGAGCCCAAATACTTAAACAGTTAGCTCTGCTGCAAGCTAAAATCTCCTTTATTCAAGAGACCCACCTCCTACTGGGTGAAGCTAATAGCTTGCGCAAACGGGAAGTGGGACAAGTCTTTGCATTGGGTATGTCGTCTGCATCTGGGGGAATAGCTATCTCAATTCATCGATCAATAGCTTTTCAAGCCAAAACAACCATTATGGATCCATTTGGGAGATACGTATTAGTCCATGGCCTTCTAGACCATATTGAGGTGGTTCTAGGGAGCATACATGGTCCGATTGGAGAGAACACCAATTTTTTTTTAGATTTATTAAGCAAACTACAGATGTTCACGTTCCTACCACTGATATTTGGTGGAGACTGGAATTTATCCCCCACCCAGGATTTAGATAGATCCAATCCCTCACTTAAACCCCTCTCCATTGCTCAGAGAGCGCTTTCTGACTTCATAGAATTCGCCGGGTTATGTGACCCATGGAGGCTACAGAACCCTGTAACCTGTACTTTTACTTTCCAATCCATGGTACACTCATCGTGGTCTAGATTAGACTACATATTACTCAACCATTCACTGCTGCATGGTATATGTGACTCAGATATAGAACCAATTGTTATTTCAGACCATGCAGCAGCTTGGGTCACCATTGCATTAGATAGAGATTTCCACAGAGACCCGGTCTGGCAGTTAAACACGCAACTTCTGAAAGAAGATTATATCATTATCAGAATCTTAGATTTGATTCGGACCTTTCTCAATCACAACCAGGACTCTGTTGCAAGGGCAGACCATGAATGGTGTGCACTGAAATGCTATCTGAGAGGTGAATTCATCAGACTAGCATCCACGCGTAAAAGGAAGAAAGAGGCCACAGCCACTTCGCTCCTAGCTCAAATCAAAGTGCTTGAGCAAACTCCCCCCTTCACCAGATACCCTGAAAACACTTTTACACTTAAGGAATCAATATTCCCTGCTACTACAGGAGAAAGATGAATTTGCTATACTAAGAATTCGTGCAAAATACATTGAGCAGGGTGAAAGAGCAAGTCATCTCCTAGCCCTATGGCTAAAGAAACTAGAAGCTTCCAGACTAATCACTTCCATTGAAGACTCTAATGGAGTTGTTAAAACTCACCCCAGGGACATTATCTCAGTACTTAAATATTACCTTTCCTCCCTATACAATAAAAATACTCTCTCTCCATCCCCAAATGAGATGCTGGACTATCTGACCTCATCTCCCTTGCCATCTCTTTCCCCTGGGTAGCAATTGCTGTTAATTGCCCCATCTCCCTTCAGGAAATACTGTCTGCTATCAGTGACCTAGCACCAGACAAAGCTCCAGGCCCTGATGGCTTACCTTCAAACTTCCATAAACTATTTGCTAAAGACTTAGCACCAAGCCTGCTCCGTCTTTACCAATATATGCTTTCAGGGCAAATACAAGAACCAACATTATTGGAAGCTACCATCATTCTCCTTCTTAAGCCAGGTAAACCATCACATTCTCCAGCAAGTTATCGCCCAATCTTCTTATTAAACTGTGACATTAAAATCCTAGCTAAAGTATTAGCTAAGAGGGTGGAACAAGTCTGGACTTCTCTACTTAGTCCCGAAAAAATAGGCTTTGTGGCTGGTAGAACCCCAGCAGATCACCACCGCAAACTCCAGTACATTATTAATACAGCGAAACTGTCCCCTGTTCCAATGGCGTTAATCTCGTTAGATGCAGAAAAAGTATTTGACAGGGTAGACTGGAATTTCCTGTGGACAACACTACAAAGTATGGGTTTCTCTAACCTATTCATAAGATGGATCCAAGCCTCATACTCTTCTCCTAGAGCCAGAATATACTGCAATGGAGTAATATCTGATGCTTTTCCCCTCACCTCAGGCACGCGACAAGGCTGCCCACTCTCCCCCTTTCTATTTAATTTGTATCTAGAACCCCTTATCAGATGCTTAAATTCATCCCCTCTAATTGCCGGCATCCCTATAGGTAATAATACCCCCAGAATTTCAGTTTAAGCTGATGACATACTCCTTCATCTCTCAAATCCAGTCTCCTCCTTAATAGAAACCCAGGCAATAATTGATAACTTTAGTAAATACTCGAATTATAAACTCAACATTAATAAAACCGAAATCTTCCCCCTCAATCATGTAACATATAGCTCAAACTTCAGTCAATTCGGTATGAAATGGGCATCACGCTCCATTAAATACCTAGGGATTTATATTACCTTGAACTCAACCCTATCACGGAAGCTTAATTTGGAGGACTTATGGCATAATATTCAACAAGATTTAACAAGATGGAAAAATCTCCCACTATCGTTCTGGGGTAGAATTAACACTATTAAGATGAACATTTTACCTAGATTATTCTATCCCCTGAACATGCTGGACATCTGGTTACCAATATCTTTTTTTCAATGTATTCTTTCAGGAATTAACTCGTTTATATGGCGCGATAAAATAGCTAGAAGATCCTACTCCAAATTGTCTCAGCCTAAGGACTTCAGCGGGCTTCGTCTCCCCAATTTTTTATTATATTACTTGGCCTCACATCTACATAAATGTGGAAAATGGTTATCTCTACCCGACTCTTTTACCTATCACGGATACACCCCATTATGGCTACAAATGGAATTAGAATTGCTCATGTCTCATAATATAGCCCCAGTATCTCTATTCTACATATTAAAAAAAATATACCCAAAGTTTTTCATTCCCTCCTGATTGGCACTTCCTTAAGGGTTCTCTCTCAGCTCTTCAAGCATTTTAAGGCATCCCCAACTTTAGACTTCTCCCAACCTTTATGTGCCAACCCGAACCTCCAAATAAGTAACTCCTTAATAACTAGAAAATGGTTACCAAATTTTCCCGAATGCACTGTCACTGATTGTTACTCGCAGGACCATATCCTGACTACAGAAGAGATCTTATCCAAATTTGGCTGGCCGCCATCGGCAGCTTTTAAAATTATTCAGCTTAAACATCTTCTAACCAAAATGTTTGGGTGTAAAACCAAAACCTCTCAATTCACCGAATGTTTTCACCAAATCTCTACCTTGGTTAATAAACCACATGGTATCTCAAAGCTGTATGGATTACTTCATACATTCCCCAAAACTTCGCCAGCTGCTGGTTCGAAAATTTGGCAAAGTCTCTTCCCGAATAAAGACGTTAATTGGCAACATATATGGAGGGACCTATATACATATTATACTCAAGATCGATATAGGATAACACAATATTGCATCATAAATAACCTCTACTATACCCCTATTTAACTGGTACAAATGAAACGTATATCCTCTGCTACATGTTCTAGATGTAATAAAAAAGAAGGCTCACTGTTACACATGTTATGGTCATGTGATACAGTATCTCCCTTATGGAAACAAATAGAATTAACTCTAGATCTGATGCTGGGGTTGCAGGGTCTCTTCTCTCCAGAGACTTGTATCTTTGGTGACTACTCCGAGATCCAGGTGAAGGAAAAAAGATATAATCTGGCTCTAATATCAATGGCAGTCAAAAAACTGGTACTCAGACATTGGAAGGATCAAACCCTAATATCATATACGGAGTGGCTGCACGAAATGTCCTTTGCACTTCGTGTTGAGCAACTAATAGCACAAGTGAATCACCGTCAATCCTCCTTTAAGAAGAAATGGGGAAAGCTATATGCCCTTTATCTGAACTGACAACTATACATGAGTTGGGTTGCGAGACTCTCCATCTCACTGGTTCCTCTTACTTGCTTCATCTCATGTTACCTCAAAAGAGAGGTATATCTTTTTACACGGTCACCTCTCCTTTCACACGCTATCTTTTGTGTCCTTTACTTTGCATATTAGTATAGCCCTGCGAATTGACATTTGTATACACCACAGCAGAGGAGAGGAGGGAGGGTGGGAGGGATGTTTAAATGGTTAAATTCAACTTTCTTGGATCTGCACTTAACCGGTCTATGGATTTTTCCCTCTTTTTCTTCTTCTTTTATCAGTATCTGTGATGCTATTATGGACAAACTGTCAATCGATTGCTTGTTTAACTATGTCATGACTCTGTTAAACAATAAAATAGATAAAAAAAAAAATGCCAAATATTCCAGAACCACACACCAAAACATTCAACAGAAATAAAGAAAAAACAGAACACATTTTAAGTAAGCATACTCCAGTAAGAGAGCTAAAAATATGATTGCTAAAATATGACATTCATTCCTTCCTCTTACTGCATGAAACAATTCTCTAAATCTGCTTCAGCACACAGACATCACAAAACATACACAGAAACACTTGCAAATGACTGCAAATGACAGAAACCAAGATTTTAAAACAGCAGACAAACTCAAAGAATATGGTAGCTGTTACTCCAATCTGAAACACTGTGCTTCAAATAGGAAGTGATGGTATAGTCACACCCTAAACTCAGAGTGACCCTGGCTCTTGATGTCACTGTACCATGCAAGATCTCAGTACTCACTGAAGCTGCCCTTAAAGCATCAGTACAACGAAACTGGGCAAAAAAAAATATATGACCCTTCCTTTTTTTCACTATAAAAGATTCCAGGCATCTTCCAGTATTATTTGGTAGTAACATTTTCTAGTTTCACCAAAAACTGAGTATTTTGTAAGTGTTTCAATTTTTTTTTCTCAAGAAAAAAATGGCTGCCACATTAGAAACACATTGTAAACTAGATAGCGGTTAGGAAAGGATCAAAAAAATGCAAAACAGGTATGGTCTGCAGTAAAGGAGGTATCTAGAAAAGTAGATTTGACCTTTATGCAAAACTTTTTTAACTGTAGCTAAAACTAGTTTTCTGGAAAAACATTTTTTACTACATTGCTGCTTTAAAACACTCACTTAATAAAAAAAAGTTTACAGTAAGTAGAATAGCACATCGCAGAGAAGGATTTATGGTTTACAGTATTAGTGATCATACTAATATCTCAGCTTGAGGCCTTGGGATATAAAACCAACATTCGGTATATTACTGTACCACAATTCCCTGACGTGTGTTGTTCCACACATATACTGTACATCCTGCCATTGTATAGATCACTGGTGAGGCAACACTTAGAGTACTGTGTATAGTACTGGTGCCCATACCTCAAAAAGGATGGGAGATTACTGGAGGGGGTACAGTGTAGGGCTACAAAAATGATCATGGGACTAGGGGAGTTGTCGTACGAGGAAAGGCTGAAGGAGCTCAACATGTACTTGTTGGAAGAGAGAAGGGAAAGAGGAGACATGATAGAGACCTTTAAGTACTTGAAAGGCACAGAGTCAGAGAAGGAGGAGTGTTCCGCTTAAAGGGGTAAAGGGTCACTAGGGTGCACAGTCTGAAGTTGGAAGGGGGAAGATTTAGGAAGGAGATGAGGAGGCACTACTTCACAGAGAGAGTGGTGGTGGGTTGGAATGCACTGCCAGAGGAATTAATCACTCAAAGGACAGTGGATAATTTTAAGTGGGGTTGGCATCGAGTCAAAGGCAGGGTTAGTACAGACAAGAACACAAGGGGGGGAAGGACTGAGAAAGAGGAGGAAGGAAGAAAGGGTTTTGTGTGGTAGTGGGAAGCTGTAGTGATATAAAACTAAGAGCTGCTCAATTGGGCAGACTTGATAGACCTGTGGGCCTTTTTCTGCCTGCAAGTTCATATGTCTGTATGTTAGTATACAGTAGCAGTGTAATACCTTAAGCCTGCCTCTTAGCTTGCCACTCTATAGTGTGATGCATTACCCTGCCTCAGCGTGTTGCCCTGCTGGCTAATTTTAAAGCACTTATGTATTTATTTTCATTATCATCAGGCACAATATGAATGAATTAGATAATCCCTTAGAAGTAGTAGTAGTAAATCATTTTTATTCAAAAGAGAATACTGGAGACATTCCATTGTGCAGAGTTAATTTTTAATGAAGTTCCAGGTCCACTAAAGTGCAAAGTCCCACATAAATTAGACAACACTTACATACATTAAACATAATAAATAAGCAATAAAAAAACATAAGCAACATCAACATATATGATCAGTAGATCGGACTTCAAAATACATTACATTGATTGCAAAGAAGAAGAATTAATTTTTCAGCCAAAATATTCCATCTGTGTGAAAGCACCAGTGGAGAAGAGCATGTTGGATTGTGAGGATGGAGGAGAAAAGTAAACCACTGGTTCACACTGGCCATTTCAGTGCAGCAGATCAAGACCTGTTGGGCAACCTTACTTTTGTGTTTTTCTGTTGACTGCACTATTTTATTTTACTATATATAATATTGTTGATTCTGGTTCGGTTACCAATTTGCCTGATCAAAACCATCAGGACCAGAAAACCCAACCAGCATACCACAAAACAATACATTACAGTGATTTTTATGTCTTGCATTTTTCATGCAAATGAATCACAGAAATGCTATACATGTGCAATTAAAGAGTTCTGTCATGCAGTAAGTTATACCACATGTATCTTTTAAAGGAAAACCACATTGAACTTGTAAAATCAATTGTTCCAGTAGCAGCTGAGTTTTAAATACTGGGTCCTGTTCTGTAAACACTGGGTCCTATTCTGTTATTGTTCAAATGTTATTGTCTTTTAGTATGCTCAGTTGGTGTTTTTGATTTATACCCTGGAGGTAAGGGCCATCTTTGGACAGTATGATGTAGTTCATGTCCCTTTTAGGTACAGAGTTCAATAGTAGAACATATATGCATTGTAACAACAATGAGAGGACTTAACTAGGACATGAGCTAATCATATGGTTCTTTTTTTTAAACTTTATTTTTGTCAAAGTTTAGTGGTACAGAGGAGGATATCTGACATCATAATCACACATTGTAAGCATTTTTATGCTTTATATTTAAGTATAAATTATATAAGCAATACAAGCTGTCTTCTATCTATGTGTTGCCTTCTAATTTATCACTAGTGAAGGGGGGGGGTGAGAGAGCATCAAGTGTCCCATTATTTAAACGGACCAATGGGGGCAGACCCTATAATCAGACATTAAGCAATGCCAAAGCATCTCTACCTATTAAGTAGAGAGAACGAGCTGACTGGACTTAACAACTCAGGTCCCCTATGTTAAGATACAAAATCTGGTTGGATCTGGGCTATATAGATAAACCAAACTGTCCACTTGTTCATACTCTCTATACAATATATGTCATATATTGTATCCTCCCAGTTCTTGATCATCAGGGGAGACGGCTGCAACCATAGTCTGATGATAACTTTTTTTGCCGCATTGAGGAGAATAGCAATTAAGTAAGCTTGGTGTCTCTGAGATGTCTGTTTAGGCAGGTGCAGCAACAATGCCATCTCTGGCATGAGGTTTCCTAAGTTGGGGAAGATATTTATCAACGTTCTTTCTACTCTCCTCCAAAAATCGGAAAGCACCAGGCAAGACCAGAAGACATGTGCATGTGTGGACACGTCACATCCACAATGTCTCCAACAAGAGGAGTCTCCAGTGGATGTGTACTTGGCTGTGATATATGGGGTTCAGAAGAATCTGATTGCCACCTTCCATCCAAACTCCCACCATGTATACGAGTTGGTTATTTTGTGTTGTCTCTGCCAGATTTTAAGCCATTCTGCTGGGGAAAGTTCTACCATCAGTTCTGCCTCCCAACTGGTTTGAACCCCTTCTGTCAGAGTACTTGGCATACCAGTCATAGCTTTGTAGAGTTGATATATCAATTGTCTTGGGGATGATTCTGCTTGTAACTGCACCAATAATGGACATAGTGGAGGGACGGTCCTGGAGGAGAAGTCCAGTTCTATGGTTGCATGTAAAAAGTGACAGATTTGTAAATATCTATAAAAATCAGTCCAGGGTAGGGCAAATTTGAAGTTAGGAAAAGGATTTTAAATACTACCCTTGTAGAATTGAAAGACATGGAATAAGCCCCTCATGCACCAACTCTGGAAACCATGGTCTAATCTCACTGAGGTGAATTTCCGATCAAAGACCGGAATCCCTGTCCACCTGGCACCCAATGCATTGTCTGGTTGACCCACAGAAGTGGACCAATGCTTTATTATTTCCCACGTATACAATGATGGAGGTTCTGAATGACCCCTATAATTTGTTTGAAATACTAGTACGTTTTTCAAGGGGAAGAGGGAGAGGGCCCGTTCCACTTGCATCCATAAGGGCTGTGACTCAGGCGTCCTCAGCCAGTGTGTCATATGGGTGAGTGCTTCAGATAAGGCATATTTGTAAAGGTTAGGTAAGGCCAGGCCCCCCATTTCTTTGGGTAATTGTAATTAACTCAAGGCAACCCGGGGTCTACTGCTCTGCCACAGAAAAGATATTATTATTCTATTGCATCGAGCCATCTCCCTTTCCGATGGAGGGAGTGGGATGTTGTGCATCAGATATAAAATCCTGGGAGAATATTCTTATGGATTGTCTGTATCCTATTAAAGAGTGATAGTGGAAGGTGGTGCCATCTTTGTAGGTTGGCTTTAACTTGTTGATATAGTGAGTTATAATTACGGGTCTATGTACTGTTTGGGTCCGTGGTAATATCTATGCCCAAATAGGTGCTATGGGATCGATTCCACTTAAATGAATACTTTTGCCTGACAATTGGAGAGAGAGGTTCCTGTATAACCAGGACCTTCATCTTGCCCTGGTTGATCTTATATCCTGTGGTCTGCTCTATAATAGCTAATTTATTTTCCAAAGCTGCTAATGAGGTTTCCAGATTTGTTATGTATAACAGTAGATCATCTGCATAGTACACACGTTTGTGGGAGTGTTCAGCTATATCATAACCCTGTATGTCCTTTGTTTGATGGAAGTATTGGGAAATAGGTTCTACATATAGGGCAAAGAGGTAGGGGAAAGGGGGCATCCTTGATGGGTTTCTCTTGATACTGGAAGACAGTCAGTGAGAGCCATTAACTTTAACAGTAGCTTCGGGATCAGTATATATTCCTTTTATATTGTCTAGGAACTTTTGAGGGAAGCCACATTTTATAAGGGAGGATTAAAGGAAAGTCCATGAGACCCTATTGAACGCTTTCTGAGCATCTAAGCTTAAAATCATTAATGGGTTTCAATAAGTATGGGTATGATTAATTATATACAAGGTCCTCCTAATGTTGTCTGTCATTTGTCATAATTTGATGAAGCCTGATTGGTCTGGGTGTATTAAACAGAGTAAAATATCAACGTCTGTGTGCTAGGATGCTTATGTAGATTTTATAGTCTTGATTTAGGACCGATATAGGTCTATAAGAGTTGCATAAATGGGAACGTTTATTCAGTTTTAGGATGACGGATATTGCCACCTGTCTCCAGGATGTGGGATAATCTGCTTTACTATGACTTTCTTGAAAGGTCTCTAGAAAGGGCTCTTTTATCAACTTGAAGGTACCTTTACAAAACTGTGCCCCAAATCCATCTAGAACGGAACTTTTCACACTTTTCAAATTATGAACAGTTTGATAGAGCTCCTGTAGGGAGATGGGGTGTAAAAGGTATTCTGCATGTTCTGTTCTGAGGGTTGGAAGTTTTAAATTTGCCAGAAAAGTAGAGATCAAGTCTATATCTGGGGGGGCAGGGTTTGGAATACACCTCAGTGCAGAATTTGTGGAAAATGGTAAGGATGTGAGATGTCGAATAGGCAAGCTTACCTGTCTGTGGATCCTTTATTTTGGTTATGTTGACATTTGGCTTTGTTTACGAAGATGGTAGGCAAGGACCTGTGATGTTCAGGCTCCCCCTTTATAATATTTCTAGTGAAGTCAGATCAGGGCCTGTTCTGTCTTTTTAGACAGGATCATTTATATTTCTTTTTGTGTTTGCAAAACCTGGTCCCCTAGTGTATGATCTCCCTGCATATGGGCATCCGGGAGGAAGTTGAGTTGCTCCATCAGCGCCCTATGAAGAGCTGCATTTTGTCATTTCTTCATTGATGCATAAGCTATAATGTAGCCCTGCAGAATTGATTTCAGGGTGCCCCATAACAGCTGGGGACAGGTGTAGGTGAGGAGTTCTCCCACAGAGTTTCAGGGATTTTTTTCTCCAATAAGGTTTTAAAGGTCGGGTCCTTCATTAAACAAGTGTTAAAATGTCAAAAGGTGTTCTTACGTTCCTGGCATATGTTAATTTCAGGGTACTCAGGTCATGGTCCGAGAGGTATATATTATGTATTTCTGTTTTGTACAGGGCATTGATATGTTCTCTACTGATACAAAAATAATCTAACCTTCAGTAATGTTTATGGGCATGGGAGTGAAAAGAAAATTGGTGCTTAGAGGGATTTAAGTGACGCCAAGCATCGATCAATCCCATATCCCGCAGCAATAATTTAAGGTGTTTCTGTCTCGAGGATTGAGATGAAGGTCTATCTGCTGAGGTATCCAAAGATGAGTTTAATATACAATTAAGGCCCCCCCCCCATTATCAGCATACCCTGTGTGTGTGAGACAATACTATCTATAATACACTGGATGGAGGAGGCATCATTACCCAGTGCAATATAAGTACTACGTACCATAAGCATCTGACCCTGTGTTGTACCCATCACCATTGCCAAGCACCCCTCGTTATCCACATACTGGCTACTGATCACAAAGGGAGAGGTCTTAGGGATCAAAATAACTGCTCCCTATGTCTGCCATGTCAATGAGCTGGTTCTATTATCTGGGTAAAACCAAATTTTAAAAGTTCCTGGTGCTCTGCCTATGATAGATGTGTTTCCTGTAGTAACAGGAGGTCTGGCTTATATTTCTTTAGTGCTGTTAAGGTCCTGTATCTTTTAATCGGTCAGGTTGGCCCATTCACATTATGAGATACTATTTTAAACTGCAACTCATTGTTCCAAAAAGGAAGGGCATGTCCCAGAGTATGTCTCACTGCCATGCTCCAGAAACTGAATATTTACATTTTGAAAGTGTAGTATATCATAGTCCATCTAACTTCCATCTCCTCTCGCATGGCTGCTAGGGTATTATTTCATAGATAGAAAATTAAAGAAGTAAATTTAAAGGCAATAACAATTCCTCTCTCTGTACCTGTAGCTAAAAGAAAGTATAAATAGGTTGGACAACAAACTTTGAAAACAAACCACAGAACACTGCCCTTGAACCAAACATAAATTGGTAACCTCAAAGGCCAACTGGTCCGAATACCATCGCACCCAGTGTGAAAAGATAAGAGTATCTCACTCACTGTGGTGGATAAGGAACAATGGAGTTGGACTTCCATTGGTCAAGATGTTAGCAGCAGCATCTTGGGCCAAGGCGGAAAAGAATTCCGTAGGGGAGAATGTCTAATCCCTAAATTAAGGATGTCTCCCTTGGGGTTCATCAGACACCATACTCTGGGAATGGGAAAGATAGGAACTACAAACCGTAGAATTAGTATTACAAACCAAATTAAGAGGGAAAAACTAAAAAAAGGAATTTGGGTAAGGAAGGGATGGGGAAAAAAGATGCGTCATCTCCTTATGAGTGCTCAGGTGTCCCAACCCCCCTCCATGCCACCCTTATTATTTTGTTCAAAGGTGAGAAGGGATTTAGCATTGGGATGAGATCTGTATTTTCTACAACACTTTATCATGGTTTAGGGTGGCCCCTAGTCCCCTAGCAGCCCCCCTTCATTACACTGTCCAACAAACTCATGTTTGATCGGAACACCAAAATATCTTTAATGTCCATGTGTTGAAGGCATATGTACAGTTTCCGTAAATTTAATCCTGTTAAAAGTCCAGCACTTTCCATTAATAGTCCCAGCAACAAGGTGGTTCCCAACGTCAAGGTCTCGTAAGTAACCCGCAGTCCCTGAACACCCCCCCCCTCCAAGGAGGAGCGAGGGCACCAATTATCCAGCACCTGGAGGGAGATAAAACCTAAAAAGTCCCTCTTCCCCAGATAGGGCAGGGAAGGAAAGTGATCCCTCACCTGGCCCTCCCAGACAGCCACCCCGGAGGCAGAGAGCAAACAGAGAAAGAAGGTCCCTGCGGGGCCCAGTCCAGCCATTCATTCCTGACTCCCCAGCCATCAAATCATGCTTTCAAGGTTCACCGATAGAAGGATATTCCATCCTCCCTTCCCAAGGCACCTAGGTGTGGCGGAGGTCCCAGCAGCTACTACACCTGACCCTCCTTTCTCAAAGCAGTCCAAATCATAGATGGGCCATCCTCTTCCAGGCCTAGCTGTATTTATTGGAAGCCTGGTACTCTGGTGACCACAGAGGGCAGGAGCAATCCAGATCCCACCCTCTGCCACTGCACCGGGCTTAAACCAACACTTTTAGCCTTATATTAGAGTCCAGTATGCAGCCTGGAGTTCAATTCTATTTAACGGGTATAACAGAGTTACAAACTTATGAAAATGCCAGCAGATACAGGCCTCATGGTCTATCGAGTCTGCTCAATTGTGCAGCTAGCCCCTCACCTTGCAGCTGCCCTCCCACCCTCCCCTCTTCATACTTACCCCTCACTCTATCCCATCCTCTTAAAGCCATCCACCACGCTACAGGCTACTAACTCCTCAGGCAGAGTATTCCACTTGTCCACCACTTTCTCTGTGAAATACTGTCTCCTGACTTCCCTCCTGAACCTTCCCTCCAGCTTCAGCTGGTGCCCCCTCATAACGCTCCCCCTTCTGATCTGGAAAATCTCTTCAGTACTAGTCCTGTTTGTCCCCTTTAGGTATTTAAAGGTTTTGATCATGTCCCCCATACCTCCTCTCCTCCAGGGAATAAATGTTCAGCTTGCCCAACCTCTCCTTATATGAATATCCCTCTAATCCCTGATTCATCTTTGTCACCCTATGCTGTACACCCTCCAGCAATTTGATGTCCTTCTTCAGGAATGGCTGCCAGAACTGCATGCAGTATTCCAGTTGCAGCCTGACCAGCGACCTGTAGAGGAGCAGGACCACCTCCCCTATTTCTAGAGGAGATTCCCCTTGCTATGCATCCCAGGATTCTGTTGGCTTTTGCTGCTGCCTTCCCATACTGAGCCGAGTTGTTCATACTCCCCATTATGAACACCCCGAGATCCTTCTCCTCCTTGGTGCATTCCAGCTGTATACCCCACTAGCTGATAGCTCCTCCCATAGTTCTTATCCCTGAAGTGCAGTACCTTGCACTTTTTGGTGTTAAAGCCCAACTAACATGCCTCCAACCACTTCTGTAGTTGTAGGTCCCGTGCACCCAGGCCTGGCACCCCTGGCTGTGGCGCACCTCCACCCACATAGTATTCTCAGACCAAGTAGTTTAGTCAGCAGAAAGGGGGTGGGCAGACCAGAGACTCCCCTATTTAACGGGGAGATACTGCCTCAGCTATGCCCCTCCCCCCACTGGCTACACCCAGTCTTCCGCCAGTGCTCTGCGGGAACCAGCTCTTACTCTGGTGACAAGCCACTGCCACCTAGGCCTTGCCACACCATCTGTAATCCTTTAGGGCCCCTAGGAAAGGAAGAAAACACAAAGCAACAAGGATGGCCAAGAAGCCTGAGCCAAGTCCAACTGAACTGTAGGACCCCTTAAAAAAGGACAATTCCAGCACAGACCCACAGAGCCCAAGCAGAAGACACCCCCCCCCAGGAGAGACAGACCTGCCAGTGCCCTGGGCTGCTGGGCTACTCACTGTGACCAAGTTAGCATTGAGATGTGACCACTCAGGTTTCTTGGGCAGAGAATTGCTGTAGTATTTTCTTGATCAAGTCCAAGGTGGATTGTTGCATTATCAGGGCCTGTGTAGGAGTATTTTCCTCAAGGCAGCCTGACATAGATCTCTGTGGTAAGGTCACTTGGGTTGGAATGGTAATACCTCTTCTTTTCAGGTCTTCCAACACTTCTGCTGCTGTGTTGTAAGTTTGTTGACCCATTGGGTATTGCACCACTAGCCTGGCTGGTTAGGAGGTGTGAAATTTTATCTTGTTCAGGCAAAGGATAGGAAAAATGGGTATGTATTCACGGCAACGTCTCATTGCATCTGGATCATAATCATTAATGATAAAAATCTGACTGTCACCATAAAAAACGTTGCCCTCAGCTCATGTCTTTCTCAATAGTCAGTCTTTAGTTTGGTAGCAGAGGAAGCATACCATAATGGACTGGAGGCAAGCATTCAAACTCAAAGGCTTAGGACCAGTGGCACGATGCACACATTCTGTCTCAAGCCAGAAATCTTGATCTAATATGATGGAGGTACGAAGGAGAATATCAATGAAGTCCTGTATGTCTGAACCCTCGCTGTTTTCAGGTACAGCATATATGCGGAGGTTGCGGCATCTATGTCTATTCTTCGTATCCTCCTGTTGATCTGTGGTGAGTTGGCAGACATGTATAATTTGTGCCATGGTGGTTTGTAGGTGGGAAATATGTCACCATTTTTGACTGTAGTGTCATTATCTTGGTTCTGAGAGATTCTTGAGATTCTTAAAAGTGTGGAACTCCTCCTTAAAGTCCTGGAGTTCAGACAGGATTCAGTCCAATTTGTGGTTCATTTTGTTTTGTTTCTTTGAGCCCAAGTTAGCAGGCTTAGAAGCAAGAGGGCGGGCTGAGCACCGCAAGTGAACTGAGGCCTCTGAATCAGAGATCTCAAAGTCAGTACCTTTGTCTTCTTGAGCAAGAACACTTAATTTATTAGTTTCACCTTTAGTCAGGTTGATAGATATTTCAGAATGTAGTATTTAAGTTGAAATTGGAGCAATAGTGTGGCTATTTTATCAGTTTTATGGGCGCACAGGAGAGGAGCTCGATCCCTAGGCAGCCATTAGCTTAGAGGCGGCACTGGAAGTCTCCAGTCATACAGTTCTAAAATGGTTCTTACCAAGGCTGATCAGTGGTGTACCACAGGGACTGGTACTGAGTCCTGTCCTCTTCAATGTCTCCATAAGTGGCATTGTTGAGGAACTGGAGGGGAAGGTGTGTCTCTCTGTGGAAGACACAAAAATCTACAACAGGGTGGACACTCAGGAGGGGGTTGAGAAAATACAAAGGTATCTTTTGGAAACTGGATGAGTGATCTAGGGTGTTGCAACTGGGGTTCAATGCCAAAATGTGCAAAGTCATCCATCAAGGGCAAGGAAACCTTGGGGCTATGTATAAGATGAGGTGGGGGTACTTAAAGTCACCAAGCAAGACAGGGACCTTGGGGTAATCATATTGGATGATCTCAAGGTGGCAGTGCAATGCAACAGGGCATTACGTAAGGCTTTCCAGATGCTGGGTTGCATAGGAAGGGGGATTTCTAGCAGGAGAAAGGAAGTGGTGTTGCCATTCTATCACTTACTACTGTTTCCAGTTCTCAAGGCCACACCTCTGCAAAGATATTGACAGGGTGGAAATGGTCCAGAGGAAGGCTACCAAAACGGTGCAGTGATTGCACAGGAAACCATGTGAGGAGAAGCTGCAGGAACGCAACATGTACTCTCTGGAAACAGGACAGCAAGAAGGGGCATGACTGAGATCTGTAAGTACCTCATAGTGGTGAAAAAGGTGTAGGAGGTGAGTCTTTTTCAGAGGCGGAGAACGAGATCATGGTGACATGCTATGAAGCTGGGGGAGGGTTAAAAGGGATCTAAGAAAATATATCTTCACAGAAATGTTGGTGGATGCCTGAAAAAGCCTTTCAGGTGAGATGGTGAGGGTGAAGACTCGAGCTTCAAGCATGTGCAGGATGAGCACATGGGCATAATAGGTAGAAAAAAGGTAGGAGAGAGGGACAGCTGTGACAGAATAGGGTCCAGGGTGCTTTAATAGGCAGGGAAGATAGAGCTGACTAGATGGGCCTATGATCCTTTTCTGCTGACACAGTCTATGTTTCTCTGTATGTGATTAGAAAACACAGGTTAAATTTAACCAAAAGACCAGTAAAGATAGAACAGTGACAGAATGTGAAGCAGCATTTGAAACACAACTTCTAATTAAACACAAGCTTGCTGGTTAAAGAAAGTTATTTTTTAAATTCCACACACCAGTGCACACAGTGCCAGTTTCTCGGGCAGCTACTCTTGAGTAGCCTCTGCTCGTATTCAAGAAATGTTTAGAACATGCTTTGTTATCCACCAGATGGCAGCAGTGGGCCACTTTTTATTTACCATAGGTTGAGCTAGTTAACAGAGATTTTGTCTGAATCACAGAATGCTGTAATCATGAAATTTGTAGCCACATGCAAACCTCACTTCAGGCAGTACTACCTTGGGACAAATCTAATTGCTAATGCTAATGTCTAGTAGGGGTATAATTCAATCCCAACCTTTAGAAGACACAGCAAATGAACAGCAAACACGATCAGCATGCAGCTAGATTAGGTTCATCTGCTTGCTGAACAGGGATGCTGCTGATGGTGCATACGGTTGTTGCTGATGTTTCAGCATTGATCCACAGAATGAGCTGCTACATTTGCTCTGTTAAGTAAACCCTAGAAAATCGGCAAATGTGCTGCAGTTCACTGAAGTCAGTCTTTTGGGTCTCTAATTTTGGATCGACCAATATTATACTTTCAAGTAGTTCAACAGGATTTCCCCTTTTCTTTTTGATGCCAGTGTGTTTAATGGGTTTAGTTTTTAAACTGATCAGTCCCAGTCAGTGCTTATTAATAGCTCCCTATCCCATATATCACTGCCTATTAAATATATGTAGGACTGTGTTCTAAGGCTAGGGATACTTTCTTTTCCTAGGATTCTGAAGGGTAGCATTATTACAAAATATGCTTCAAAGGCCACTCTCGGTCCTTGTTTAGTGCCAATGAGTCTTTTGTGTGGCTATTACAGCAACATAACTGACTGTACCAGCTAAAAGCATTTAATTTGGAAAAGGTTCAATGCAAGTCAAGCAAATCACCACTAAATTGAAAAGATAGCATGAATTAACTGGTTCACTCCTGGAGTATTTATATGAGTCAAAATATTCTTGGAGGCAGTATTAAGGGCACTGAGCTGCAAACCTGGAGACGAGGGTTTGAATCCCATCAGCCCCCACGTGCATACTGTGTGACCCTGAGCAAGTCACTTAACTTCCTTGTATTCCCAGGTGGCACCTGGAAACAAACTCTTGCTTTGTGTGCCTTTCCTGGTTAAACAATCCTCCCCACCCATCTTCCTATGCTCAACATTACTTAAAATAGCACCTTGAGCTGGGTGAGTTAAAGGAATTGTGCCTATTATGGGGAAGTACAGTAGAACAATTCCTTTACTGAAACCAGTACATCTGGTTTATTCTGATACAACATAACAGCAAGAAAAACAGCTGTAAGTGAATCTTCCAAAAATACAAATACATAAGAATTTTGAAAACCATAAAAGGTAGATAAATCATACTAACTCCTTGAAAGAGTAAATCTGTATAACATTCACAGAGTCAAGGCCCTCAAAGATTTAAAAAAAGGGGTAGTTTGCATATGACTTATTCAAACTTCCTAACAACCCACATAATAAAAGTATGGTCAAAATATTTGGTAAAACCAAATGTCATAAACCCAAAACTTTTCTTTCTCTGATGCAGTAGGTGGAATTGTGGTAGGCCTTGGTAGCAAAACATTTTATTGTATTTTAGATGTCTCTTTTGCACTGTATTGCAAGATGCCCTTTTCCCCAATTCTAAGTTTGCCGTAGATTTATTTTAAAATTTGAAACAACAGCGGCTGGCCTGATGGTATAGCTGTAGTACTGTCACTTGCAAACCTGTTGAGAATTAACCAGTCTGCCAAAGGGCTGGCCGGGGGTACATGGAGGCTGAGCTCCCCAGAGGAGGTTTGACTCCTATGGGACTGATCTGAATCTGGGATCCACAGAGTGAGCACCTTCTAGTGCATCTAGGGGACTGATATATCTGTGTCTCGGTGAGGGAGGAAGGGGACAATTGCCTAACATCTGTGCATGCCTGTTGTGTGAACATATTGAAGGCACATTGCACCAATGTCCAAGGGAGGAGGAGAAAACATGGAAAGAGTGGCCATCATCGGGATGAAGGCTGACCATCATAGGCCCTACACCACTGACTGGGCTTGCTTCTGTGTCACACTGGATTTAGACACATAAGATGTCTGGAGTCCAACCCAAAGGGGGAAGGGTAAGTCAAGGGGGCTCCTCAGGAGACATGGTAAGTATCAGACAAGACAGTGATGGTGCTGGGGGGTCAACCTGAAGCCAGGAGCATGGAGGCTGACTAAGAATGTAAAGATTTAAAAAAAAAAAAGATTTAAAAAATTAAAGCACTCTTAAATTGAGCTGTCCCCAGATTTTCATCATTATTCTCAGCTATTTGTGAACACTAATTGTTTGGCATCACATTTCATGTGACTACCTTTCTTGTGACTAAGGTGAACTGGCATGCAACCCATGCTGCACCGTGTTCTTATGCAGCAGTGCATGTTGAAACACAGCTGAGAATACTGAAGAAAAAGTGATGATAGCCGGAGTGCTACTTTAATTATTTTAAATCTAACAAAACAATGCTACAGCAGATTAAAATGGAGAAATGTGATACTTCACAAGACAGGAGAAAATGGACACTCTAAAGTAGAATACAAAGGTATATGGACACAGTTTTCATCATTAAATGACCTGCTGCTTTAAATCAGGTTTTCTTGAGATTTAGTGATAATTCTTAGACAGACAGTTTGGCTTGCATTGAACCCTTGTACAAACAAGTTACTTTTGATTGGAACAGCCACCTCTGTTCTGAAGTGAGGGTCTTTCACACTGGATCTTAGAAATACAAAACAGTGGTGTGTGTCTGTTAGGCTGGTCCAATGGTATGGTGAGAAAGTGCTACGATGCCACGCAAGAGTCATTTTTTGCATTCACTTGCACTTGTGCAAGGAATGTCTTGGGACTATACAGCATTTTAAAGGTGTGCCACTGCCAAGCCAATTACAGCTGAAACTGCATTTGGCTTGGCAGTGTGCACCAATGATCAGGCACTCTGGTCATGACAGTAGTTCTGCTTTGCTGACATGGCATGTCCTCTACTTGAAAGAAATGAACCGCTCCAATGAGAGAGTGCTTCATTTCTTTCTGTAGCTGTAACTCCGGCCATGTGCATTACAGTTGACACTAATGTGCATGGCCGGAGTTGCAGTTCTTGTTGGCTCCTGCCACTAGCTGCACTCTCTGTCCCCGGTCCTCTCATCTGCACCCCCCCCCCTTGCAAGGCTTCAGCATTAATTGCGGTGCAGCTTTACTACTTGCTGGCTACTGCCACTCGCTGCACCTTCTCTCCCCGGCCCTCTCATCTGACCACCCCTCCATGAGGCTTCAGTATTAGCTGTGGTGTGGCTTTACTACATGGCCGCTCCTGCCGCTCGCTGCACTCTCTCTCCCCGGTCCTCTCATTTGCTCTCCCTCCAGCTTCAGCATTTCTGCACACTCTCTCTCTCTCCCTGGTCCTCTAATCTGACCCCCCACAGGCTTCAGCATTAGCCAAGGTGCGGCTTTACTACTTGGCTGCTCCTGCGCTCACTGCACTCTCCCCCAGTCTGTCCTTGCTCCTCTGACCCCCCCACAGCTTACCCTTTAGTGTGGGCTACTTGGTGGCTCCTTCCACTCACTGCACTCTCTCTCCCCATTCTGTCCTCACTCCTCTGACCACCCCCAGACTTTCACATTAGCTGCAGTATGGTTTACCCTTCAGTGTGGGACAATGGGGAGCCCACTGCCAGTGTTTCCAGTCATGTTCACCGCAGCCAGCAGTGTGGGACACTGGGAAGCCCACTCCCAGTGTTCCAAAACATCAATTTGTGCTGTGACCCCTTTCCCTGTGGGACACTGGGGTGCCCACTCCCAGTGTCCCCTGATGCGTACCCACCAAAAACACTAGGACACTGGGGAGCCCACTCACAGTGTCCTGATATCTTTAGTAAAATTTAAATACCTGAAAAGAAGAAAACAGTCCCCCGACATCTTTTTTTTTTACCTGTAAAAATGAAAATGGTCCCTTGTTGTCCCCATCTTCTCCATCCCCATCCCCACCCTCCCACTGAGTCCCTACCTCCCCCCCACCTAGACTTACCTCCAGAGGTCATGCACTGTCATCTGCTGTGGACGGGACACGTCTGCACTCTTCAAAGCTGAACTGCATTGGGGCAGGCTTTTGGGGCTGGGAATAGCTCCAAGTGCTGTGGGGTGGCCTTATTAATAAGAAAATCTCTCCCCTTTCAATTTAAAAAAGAGATAAAGGACCCCAAATGAAGGTTCATTCTGGTTCAGGAGACTCTGGGTCACATTGAAATGGTATTAGGGAGGATTTATGAACTGAATTCAGATTCTCCTTCTTTTTTTTACCAATTTGACAACAGTTCTGGCCCCTCTTTCTCATCTCCCCATCATACTGGGTGGGGATTGGAACACAGTCTTTGGTAATGACTTAGGTCCTACCAGATGTCAGCAGGCCTTTTTCCTGGCCAGTGGACCCTGAAGGAATTTATAGATGATTTGGGTTTAGCTTATCCTTGGCAGGTGTTGTATCCCTCCGTAATTGACTTTACTTTTTATTCGCCCTCTCATAAGGTATTCTCCAGACTGGATTACCTCTTAATAAATAAGCAGTTACTGTCATATGCTATGGAAAGTAAAATCCATGCTAGGGTGATATCAGATCACTCCCCAGTTCAGCTGCTTCTTGAGATACCACATTTAACTCTACGACCCCACACCTGGTCACTTAACTCTTTACTGTTGAAGAATACTACTTTGGTCTCTAGATTTAAGATATTTATGCAACATTCTATTCAGGAGAACACAAACTCAGTTTCTTCCATGGATGTGCTTTGGGCTGCCCTGAAATCCATCTGGAGGGGAGAACTCATACTTTTGGCATTTGTTAGAAAGATTCCATGTGATAATGGCGACTGCGTAATAGCGATCACCATTTGGGCAAGTCTACATCACCGAAAATTAATTTTGGTGATGTAGACTCCTGATAAACTATAGAGGCGGTGCCAGAGACTTACATTTAATTTTTATGTGGGGGATGTCCCCCTTGGAGGCTTTGCCCTGCAACCACCTACTAAAGGATTCTCAACTCCAGGGGTGTATGTTGAGGGTGCAAAACTAAAAAAAAAAAAACATGTGACCTGGAGCAAAAAACATGCATGCCCAGAAATGAATCTGCACCCTCCCAACCCAGACTGCCACCAACCCACTGCACAGCCAGCTCGGCAACCCACCGCTGCACAACACCCCACAAAACCTTCCTTCTCTTCTCTGAAAGCTTGGCATGGTCCCTCCCCACCCCCATGTTGCATGTATACGTAATGACATCCTGTCACTGTAGTGCCAAACCCCCTATCCAGTTGCCCTCCCTGCCCGGTAGCCCTGTGTAAAAGTGCCATGATTGAGTCACCCTTTTGCACTCAACCGCGGTCACCTAATACATGGGATGCCATTAGGGTTAAGAGAAAGATTGCCCAATTAGAGAGTTGGTTACGCAGAATTTGTGCTATAGAAAGCTCTTTGTCTTTCTCATCCCCTGAAGGAGTCCACTTAGAACTGGCAAGACTTTGCTCACAATATGCAATTAATTTACTAGACCAGGTGGATGGGGATAACTCTCGTCTTAAAGTGACATATATAGGACAGGATGTGAAAGCCAGGATATTGTTGGCTTTACAATTGAAGAAATTGACTGCATCCAAGTGGATCTCGGCCTTAGAGATTCCCAACTCCACCTTAATCACTAGTAATGCTAAAGAGATGCTGCATATTTTTCAAGCCTACTTCCAAGATCTATACTCGTCCTCTGTTTTGCCTTGTACATCCGATCTTTCCATGAATGTCTTCTTAGATCGGGTCCAACTGCCCAGACTAACACTCGAGTAACCATCTCCCTTATTGGGTCCCATAACAATACATGAAGTTAGCCAAGTTATAGATTCCTTACCTTTAGATAAGGCTCCCAGGCCAGAAGGCTTTTCTGCTTTATTTTATAAAACTTTTAAGGAGCGTCTGCTTCCAATATTGGTGGATTTATTTAATTTTTGGGGTACATCACCAATTGGGGAGCAGTCTCTTTTTGAGGCCCGAATAGTTCTCTTACTTAAGACAGGGAAAGAGCCACTCAAACCTGAGAATTACCGTCCCATCTCCCTATTGAATAATGATGTTAAACTTTATGCTAAAATATTAGCTCTCTGGTTATCTAATGTGTGGTTATCACTCATTGGTCCTGAACAAACCGACTTCATTGCTGGCAGAACTGCCAGCGACCACTTCTGGAAATTGTTTTACCTAATTTCTGTGATCGGGGACCCCAGTTCTCATGTGGCTCTGGTGTCTCTGGATGCAGAAAAAGCCTTTGATAGAGTGGCCTGGCCTGATTTGTTTTCTGTCTTGCGATGTTACAACATACCAGATACATTTATCCAAATAATGCAAACCCTCTATCAGTTCCCCTTTGCTCAAGTATTTTGCAATAATGAGCTATCAGATTAAATATGGCTTGCTAGTGGGACAAGGCAGGGTTGCCTCCTGTCCCTGCATTTGTTCAATCTATATATCAAGCCTTTGATTTGGAAAATTAACCAGGAGGATGGGATTTCAGATATTTGGGTAGCTGGGACTCACTATAAAATTTCTGCATTTGCAGATGATTTATTACTTCATGTTACAAACTGGTGTTCCTCCCTAACTGTTTTATTTGACATTATTCATCAGTTAAGTGCTTTTTCAGTTTACAAATTGAAGAAACAAAATACTTAATTTTATGCCCTTTCCCAATCTTGCACTAAAACTGAGGTATTAAAAATGGGACTCCATTTGGAACCTAAAGTTCTCATCTATCTTGATTTACAACTTACTAAAGATCTGGGTCAAATAAAAACATTGAACTTAGATTCCTTACTCAAGACTCTTGAAGGTGACTTGAATCGGTGGTGCCACCTTTCACTGTTCTTTTGGGGCAGAGCAAATGTTATTAAAATGATGGTTCTCCTTCGTCTCCTTTACCCCTTATCTATACTTAATAGTCACCTTCCTTAAAAATGGTTTACAGCTATCCACTCAGTTTGTTCTACCTTTTTATTGGCAGAAAAAACTCCTAGGTGTTCCTACTCAGAATTATGTAGGTTGAGAGCAGCAGGTGGTCTCCAGCTACAAGAGTTGTATCTTTACTATCTGGCTATTCATGGAGCAAAATATTTCCAATGGGGTGTTATTAACAGGGTACGGGGTGGCTCAGTGAGTTGGAAACATATAGAAGAGACTCTGTTTCAGAAATACAAAATTCATCAAGCTTCCTTGTTGTACTCTGCAAAATCATGTTTACTGAAAGACTTTAAAGGTACCCAAACAGGATGGGACCTTGCAGCCCATCAGCTACTTTATAGGGTTTTCAATTTACAGTACGAAAAAAATATTAATCAATCCCTTTTTGGTAACCCTGATATATGCATTTCTGCCAAACCATTACCAAATACATTCTGTATGGATATGGTAGATTTCTCTCTTAGGGATATACTTGGAGTTGGGAAAATTCTATCAATACTGCAAATTATGACCAAATTTTCTTTGGGTGTTAATGAACATTACAAAAAAGTCCAGCTTAGGACCTGTGTTGCTCTCTTGGCCCTTTCCCAGGGAGTACCTTACTGGTGCTTTTTCATGATTTTATATCTATCACAGAAAAAGATAAATCCATCTCTTGATTATATAAGGAGCTGTGTGTGAAATCTTGGAGTCAATTTCCACCATTCTCCTATTATTGGAAGGCAGTGTTAAAAATTGACCAACCTGAATCTTTTAGGAGTAGAATCTTGTTAGTCATATATCGCTTAGTTAAGCAGGATAGGCCTTACTTATTATAGTTTAACTTGCTCCGGGACCTTTATTTTTCTCCTGTAAGGCTTTATAAAATGGGCAAACTGCTGTCACCTGCTTGTGATGTTTGGGGAGACATGAAGGGGTCTCTTTATTATAAGCTTAGGATCTGCCCTAGGGTTAAACATTTTTAGCAAATTTATTAAAGAAAAGACTGCAAGAATATTTAATTATTCAACTTTTTTATGGTTGACGTATGTTTATCAGGAGATTACTCTATTATCCCCTCTACCAACCTCAAGCATTATATAGCATTGGTGGCTCTAGTTACTAAACTTCTTACTTTACGGCATTGGAAGGGTACTTGGGAGCCTTCCTATGTGGAATCATTTCAAGATCTCCTAATAGCTATGGTGGCAGAAAGGGCTGTTGCTACGTTCAGTGGCACATGGACAAGATTTCAGGACATTTGGTCATCATTTTATGCTAATTTAGTGAACCCTCCAACATCATAGATTTATAGCATTGTAGGTATTTTACCCTCCTGTGTTCATCTGCTTTACTGGAGCATTGTAGTTTTTAGGGGTTCTGTATCTAGTATCTGTTCATAATGCAATTATTCACTAGGATGCTGCATGGGGTAGGGGACGGGATTTTGGGTGGGAGTGGAGGTGTGTGGGTCAGGTAGGATTGTGTTATTATGTATACTGGTTGTTTGCTTTATTTCTATACAATTGTTATTATGAGACTTTTTTTTTTCTTTTAATGTTTTCTAAATTTCTAATAAAATGTATTAAATTAAAAAAAAAAAAAATCTGAACAGCAAACTGATGAATCAAGGTAAGTGCCGTATAATGGCTGTTAATGGTGTTTTGAACTTACGTTGATATCTCATCCATTTTTAGGAATTTTTGCACCAAATTTTCAACATGGACTTTTTGGGACCCCACCTCATGAACACAGGTAGTGTCATTTTGTTACTCAGTCTCTAAAGGTGATTTTGTGGTCACTGTGCAGAATCACCTTTTGGGACTGAGTAATGAAACAACGGCACCACTGTTCATGAAGTGGGTTCCCAAAAGGCCCATGTTGAAAATTTGGTGCAAAAATACCAAAAAAATCTCAAATTACGTGCGGCCGTTGAAATTTTTCTATGCATGCTCATAACTTCGGCAGTTTTTAATACTTCCATTCCAAATTTTCAACATTGCCATTTTTCACACCGCCTCCTGAACAGTATAGCTGTTATTTTTGACATCCTGCCCAAAATGTGTTTTCACACCTGTGTCACAGAATTTTTTTTATTTTTTAATTTATTTGTTTGTAAGAGTTTAGGATTACAATTACCTTTTGAGCCAAGGCTCTTTTACAGAGGTTCCACATCAGGATGAGAACAAACAAGCAAGACATTAATTATTACAGGATTACAGGTTACAGTTGTTTATCATCACATGAGTACATTCAGATTAGGTGGTACTAGGGGCATGCAGAGGACAGGGATAACATTGATAATGAGAACTTGGTGAGACACGAGAAGAAGATGCTGCCAGAGGCAATTATCAAAACACACAGGAAGTGTAAGTGGAAAGTGCAAGTAGGAGGAGGGGGAAGGTAGAGGGGAGAGTAGTGGGGTGGATGAGAAGGGACAAGTGCCAAAAAGGGAACAGCAGGTTAAAGAAGACAGTTTCATGTGCTAGAGGCAGAGAGGAATAGGTGGAGGTTAGATTTGAATGGGCCTAGCTTAGGTAAGGAGGAGATGTCCCTGGTGAGACCATTTAGCCAGCTGAGAGCTCTGAAGGCAAAGGATCTTTGTCCCTGTGAGATCTGGCATCTTAGAATATGCAGTAATTGAGACTCAGAGCCCCTGGTGAGGATGGGGATTCTGTGCAGATTGTAGCAGAGCTTGAACTCCAGGGAGGAGCAAAGCCCATAAATGTTTTTTAGCCATTATGCATGTTAGATACTTGATGCAGCTTGAGAGTTGAAGCCAACTAGTTTGGGCGTATAGGTCACACTTGTGGGTGAGGCGATGGGATCCAGTGATGAGTCGGCAAGCTTTGTTCAAAGCCATAGATATGTGCCTGAGGGCGGTGGTGGAAGCGAAACTGTAGATGATGAGGCCATAGTCGATAGCTGAGATCACCGAGCTCTGAACTGTGATCCTTAAGGCTTCCGGAGTTAGGCATTGCTTATGCCTGTAAAGCAGGTCAATAAGTGTGTTAGCCACTTTGGCAACATTGTCAATGTGAGTCCTATACAAAAGATTACTGTCAAGACTGATTCCAAGGTATTTCAATGTTTGCACTTGTTCTAGGATTGCACCTAGGCAGTTTGCAATAGTGAGGGAGTGGTCCCGGTGCTTGTTTTGTGAGCTGCAGAAGAGCATGGACTTTATTTTTTTATAGTTGAGGACCAGTTTCTGTTTACTGAACCAGTTTTCAACTGAGGAAGATCCATACTGTAGTCTGTTTTGCAGAAGGTGGGGGTCCTTGTGGGTGAAGTGGATGACAGCATCGTCGGCGTATAGGAGAAGTTGCTCCGTACAGGATTTTGGAAGACTAGTTAGGAAGATGCTGAACAGAAGAGGCCCAAGGATGGACCCTTGTGGTACTCCAGAGTGCACTGGTCTGGCATCAGAGAGAAAGTCAGCTATTTTCACTCTTTGTGAGTGGTTTTCCAGGTAGATCTTAAACCAGGATGTAGAGTCTGGGGACAGTCCAGTATTTAGCAGCTGAGAGAGTAGTAGATGATGATGGACAGTATCAAATGCCTTCTTCAGATCAAAAAGACTGCCGCCAGCATGAAGAATGGCACATTTGCTGGAAAAATCACCTTTTGAGACCTGTGAACAAAATGACAGTGGCAGTGTTCATGAGGTGGGGTCCCAAAAAGGCCATTTTGAAAATTTGGTGAAAAAACTCTTAAAAATGGCAGAGTCACATGCAGTCATTGAAAGTTTTCTACGCACATGCGTAACTTTGGTCATTTTCAATATTTCCACTCCAATTTTTCAATATAGCCATTTTATCACACCACATCATGAACAATACAGCAGTCATTTTTCACATCCTGCCCCAAATGTGTTTTCTTACCTGTGACGTGGAATGGCATTTTCCCATGGATTTACAAATTTTCACCTATGGGGTTCATGAAGTTTGGTAATAAGAAGACTATGTTCAAAATTTGGGGTCAAAATACAAAAAAATTACAAAGTTATGCCCATTTGTTGTAATTTCAGTACGCACCCTCGTAATTGTGGAAATCTTGCATATCTTCACCCCAGATTTTCAACTTAGCCTTCTTATTACCCTAGCTTATATATGTCACTGCTGTCATTTTTCAAATCCTATCCAAAATGTGTTTCCACCTCTGGCACGGAAAGGCGTTCTACTTGCACAGAATTATGTCTTGGCACGTATTTGAAAATTTGTCTACTGCCTACATGTGCTGGGGTAATAAGATGGCTATGCTGATAATTTGTTCATGCATCTATGGAGGGATGCTGATGTGGCATGTTCTGTAGTTGAAAGAAATGAACTGCTCCAAAGAGGGAGTGCTTCACTTCTTTCATAGCCGTAACTCCGACAAAGCACAGTTACAGTTAACATTAATGCTCATTTCCAGAGTTAC
The DNA here is from genome assembly GCA_016271365.2 of Neoceratodus forsteri. Classification (NCBI taxonomy): domain Eukaryota; kingdom Metazoa; phylum Chordata; order Ceratodontiformes; family Ceratodontidae; genus Neoceratodus; species Neoceratodus forsteri. Next base: position 1,333,811,822 of record CM057458.1, read on the forward strand.
AGTTATTGTCAGCTCCTGCTGCCTGCCGCACTCTCTCTCCCCCAGTCCTCACTCCTCTGTCCCCCCTGGCTTCGACATTAGCCATGGTGCTGCTTCACCTATTGGCAGCTCATGCCTCCCAATGCACTCTCTCTCCCCCCTGGTCCTCGCTGCTCGCTCCTCTGCTCCCCGCCTTCTACATTAGCTATGGTGTGGCTTTGCTTATTGGCAGCTCATGCTTCCCAATGCACTCTCTCTCCCCCCCGGTCCTCGCTGCTCGTTCCTCTGCTCCCCGCCTTTTACATTAGCTACGGTGTGGCTTTACTTATTGGTGGCTCATGCCACCCGGCGCATGCTCTCTCCCATGTCCTCGCTCCTCTGCCCCCCCCCACCTTCTACATTAGCCAAGGTATGGCTTAATTTATTGGCAGCTCATGCCACCAGGCATACTCTCTCTCCTGGTCCTCGCTCCTCTGAACCCCCCAGGCTTCTACATTAGCTGCAGTGTGGGTTTACCTATTGGCAGCTCCTGCCACCCAGTGCACTGTCTCTCCCCAGTCCACTAAGGACAGCAGGGACAGCTTCTCTGACTACCATCTCCTTGCTGCATTTACAGTGCAGCTTCCACCATGCAGTACCTGCCGCTCTCACTGCTGCCTCCTCGCTCTTCTGAAGGCAGTACCAGTACCACACACCACTGCAAATACCTGCTAGTGAATGTTAGGCATTGACAAATGCTTGTTTCTCATCATTCTCAGGTCACTTGCCTTGTGAGCTAGCAAAGGATAGGCGTGTCAAGGAGGGGGTCTACTCATTTTCCATGTGTGTTTGTGGGGGGAGGTAGCTATGGTGCATTGCTCTTTAGCACACTTTGTTCAGTGGAACGTGGTAGGATTCCAGAGGAGCCACAGGGTATGGTCCTAGAATGTCGATTACCCCTAAAGGGGGATTTGTGGTTACTGGTAGAGGAGCGTCTCATGTAGAATATGGGCCCAATTCTAGAAGGGTGGCGCAAGTCACTGCTAAAGGTGACTTGTGCCATACCCCATTATGTCAAGGACCCTGCACCTGATTTTGTAAGGGGCAGGGTCCCCGCAGACAAGTTCTGTGACTTGCGACAATCCCACAGGTACGCACAACAAAGGGTGTACTTGCAGGTTATGTTGCAAGCCATAGCCGTGGATGTGCAGGACGTAAGTACCCCTCCATGCCACGATCCCCATAGTCCCAAAGGGCTTGATAATGCCCCTGATCCCCAGTACCTACACAGTAGCCCTGACCCCTGACCCCTGTTCCTGCAAAATATGCCCCGCAGGGCTGGAATGTGTCCTCGACCCTTTTCCTGCAAATTGTGCCCCACAGGGCTTGCCTGCACCCAGAACTCCTGCAGGTTGTGAACCCCCCACCTGACCCAATCCCCACAGTGTCTAAAACGTAACAAATCCCTGGAAGTCTAGTGGCCCCCCACACAGTAATGCCCAACCGCCCCACTCCCCACCCCATCTGATTCATGTCGGCGACTGGCACAGCCCCTCCTCTCACCACCGTGGCCAGCCACTGACTGAACAGTGAAGCATGTACATCAGTACTATACTGCACTGTTCAGTCTGTGGGCAACCGTCGAATGAAGATGCGTCAGTCACCAACATGAATCAGGTGAGAAGTGAGGATCAAGTGGTCGGGCACTACCAGGTGGGGGGGCCACCAGATTACCAGGGATTTGTTGCGTTTTTGAAACTGCGGAGATCAGATTCAGTGGGGGTTCACAACTTGAGGGGTTCTGGGTGCAGGCAAGCCCTGCAGGTTAAATTTTGCAGGAACGGGGTCGGGGGTACATTCCAGCCCTGCAGGGCTATTATGAGGGTGATGGAGTTGGGGGCATGCAGCAGCCCTGGGGGGCTTTAATGGAATGTTGTGGGTTGTGGGGGATGGAGGGCCTTCATGTGCTGGGGGATGGCCAGGGGGGCACATTTGCGCAACCTCTGGAAGGCGTAGGTACACTTACACCAGTTATATGCTGGTGTAACTGTACTTTGGTGGATGTCCTCCAGGGGTTGCTTGAGAATTGCAAACTGGGGGACTTCATTGCTGCCTTTCCTAAATAGGGCACAGCTGCTGCTGTAAACCCCCTAGTGCCATGTCACAGGGGGTTTATGGTTTAACTGGTGGCGTATGTCCACTTTGTCGCAAGCATCCTGTGGCATGTCGCAGGTTGCTTTGCAGAATACCACTTGTCGCAACTGCTGGTGTAACTTGCTACTTGCGCTATTTTTTTGGCATAAGTCAAGTAACATCAGGCGTAGGCTTTTGAGAATCGGGCCCTATGACTTACATTAGTAATCAAAGGAAGGATGCACTCATGTATATGTCCAAATCAATATTTATTTCATCCACCAAATTAGACCAACACCTGGTGGCACTTCCACTTCGTCATGGAAAAACGGTGGAACTTATTATTCAAGACTGAAAATTCACACTGTTACACCACACTGGTATACATGACTAAATCTGATATGTTAACATTCATGAACACTGCACATCACAGTTTGAAAGTCTGCAAAATGATCTTTTGGTGGTTGGGGAGGGCTGGGCCCTGGAGGGACAGTAGGTCCCAGGGCTAAATAGGGAATGCAGGCAGACTGGATGGACTGTGGGTCTTTTTCTGCCATCACTGTCTGTGTTTCTATGTTTTAAATGAGGTATTGGGCTCATCTGTAGCTGACAATAGTCCAGTGATACTGATGGTTAAGTCTGCCCCATATTGATAATACCCATGTTTAGAACCGTGTGATGTCACTGATGATGAAGATGTGCTTGACTACAATGCGGAAAATATAACTTAACAAACAGATCCAATATGTTATAATGAGAGCAGGAGAGAATGAAAACATTTCAGTGATGGCTGAAAAAAAACACATTCTCACTTTTTGCCAGATGCCCAGAGAAGGGAACATTTTTTTTCCAGTGTAGCAGGTGATTCTGGAGAGAAAGAAGGGATCCTGAAAAAGACATTCAATTGCTATTGGGAGAATCACGCAGTTAGTTAGCTTGCAATTACAGCATGAAATTTGGTAAGACAGCTGTACATATGCGAGTTAAGATTGTATTGGAACCCAAGAGGGGCAAGGGTTTTCAATAGGTCCAGCGACTCAATGAGCCCAGTAGCTGTGTAACAAGAAATCTTGGAGTCTGTAGGGAGAACAATGGGGTTGACAACATCAGTAAATATTCTAAAGGGAGTGCTGTGAACCCCACAGTCTTATAACATTGCATTAGAAGTAGGGACACCGGCACCCCAAACCAAATTTAACTAAAAGCATTTTTTTTCCTCACTGGCAATATATAGGAAAAAAAATCTTGCATTTGCATGGACAGGTACTGTCTCTTAAAACATCATTAAATGTTATCAGAAGCAGTGTGTAAGTCAGTTGTGCCACTCCAGAGATCCCTGTGCACCTAGGGATTGTACAGAAGAATGTCTGTGCCCCTCTAGTACAGAAAAGCAGCCATGCTGTTATGAAGATCCCAGTGCACCCCAGATTGATACAGAAGTACATTTGTGCTACTAAAGAGACCCAAGTGCACCAGGATTGGTATGGTGGAGCCTCCAATCCACTATGAACACTCCAATGTGCCTGAGATGGGACAATAGAGCAGCCATGCCACTACAGAGATCCTGGTGTATCTAGAATCAGTACAGAAGCATGGCTGTGCAACTATGGAGATCCTGATGCACCCAGGACTGGCACAGAAGAGTGTCTGTGCCCCTATAGAGATCCTGATACACCTGGGATTGGTACAGAAGAGCAACTGTGCCTCTACAGAGAGCCCAGTGTACCCAGGGTGGTACAGAAAGGGTGACCATACCACTCTAGGAATCCCAGTGCACAAAAGTAATTTTTATTCTTCAATCTAAAGCAAGTACACAGTGAAACAAAAACTAACCACACCAATAGAATGAAGGGGTGGAGACTGAAGAAGAAATGAGCAGAGGAAGACAGCTGATTGATCCAGTATGTACCAATTAGGTAATCTGATAACACCACTGATGTCTACAGTAGTATACACTGGTTCAACCTCCACATTGCCATTTGACACTTTAAAACATTGGGCAGGGTTTTCAGATATCCAAGTACATTTTATGGACACAGCCACCCAAGAGCCACCAAAATAGTTAGACCACCTACAAGGTGGTCTAACATCTGGATGTGATCACCCCGACTTGTGTCCAGAAAATGATGCATACATCTGCATTAGGCAAGGCAAGACAAAATTTACTTATAAATCACCCAATCCAAAAAGGCTCTGAGCACTGTACAAAGTAAAAAGTCGTATGACAGTATTAAAATAATATAAAATCAGTAAAGGTGGTACTTAATCTGTGAAAGCTTTACAAAGTAAATATGTTTTTAAAGAGGCTTTGAGGGCCTCCACCGAGCTGGCCATATGGATGTTCAAAAGGAGTACATTCCAGAGCAATGGAGCTGCCACTCCAAAAGCTCTGTCCCCAAATGATCTCAGCTTAGATGGGGGGACAATGAGCAGGCCTGCATCAGTGGAGTGGAGGGAGCATACTGGGTTTTAAGCAAACAGGAGCTCTTTTAAATAGTCAGGACCCAGACCTCATAAGACCTTGTATTTTAGCAAGCAAATCTTGAAGGTGATGTGCCACCACACTGACAGCCAGTGTAGTGCATGCAGGACTGGTGTGATATGCTCGCTCCATGAAGAGCTGACAATCATCATAGCTGCAGCATTCTGGAGCAGATGCTGTCATCACGTCAGTCCTCCAGAAAACCCTAGGTACAGAGCATTTACAATAGTTCAATCTTGATGTGTCGAAAGCATGGATGATCGTTACTAGGTCATCGGGAGCAAGGAGAGGCTTAATCCTGGTGATGTTTTGAAGACAATAAAAACTAGATCAGACAACCAATGACACCTGCTGTTAAAGCATCAATCTGCTGTCCAAAATGACTCCCAGGTTCTTTACTGTGTCAGTTGCCAAGAGAGGTCGGCTGCCCAGTAGGAGAGTTGTACCATCCCCAGCGGCCATGCCTCAGTGACCCGGCTTGATCAACATGACCTCTGTCTTGGCTGGTTTAAGACACAACCAGTTCAGAGCCATCCAGTCATAGATCACAGCCAAGCACTCACTCAGCACCGAGGCCACTATATCATCGTCAAGAGAACAAGACATGTATAGTTGGGTGTCATCTGCACAGCAGTGAAACCCGACTACTTCATACTATCTAATGATCTCCCCCCAGTAGCAGCTTGTACACAGAAAACAGCATGGGGGCCAGTATTGAGCTTTGCAAGACTCCACATGAGAACACATAGGCCCCCAGGTAAAATTCTCCAGGGCAACCTGTTGTGGCCTCACGACTAAGTAGAACTCAGACCAGTGCAAAACTGCACCAGAGAAACCCACCTACAGTAGTATGCAGGCAATCCAAAAGCACTCCATGGTCAACTGTGTCAAATGCTTAGGAGAGGTCTAAGAGCATCAGAATAGAATGTTGCCCTTGATTCCTCACTAGGAGGAGGTCATATGTCTCCCTAACAAGAGCAGTCTCAGTGCTGTGCCAGGACTGAAATCCTGACTGAAGAGGTTCATAGATGGAGAACAATTCCAGGTATTCTGTCAGCTGTTCCACCATCACCTTCTCCATAACCTTCCCCAGTAATGGAAGGTTAGAGCCCAGTCCGTTATTCACAAGAACATCAGGGTCCAATGATGATTTCTTTAGAAGGTGTCTAACCACTGCCTTTTTTAAAGCCATAGGGAAGACACCCTCCCTAAGAGACCCATTAACAATCTCAGTGAAAGCTGGATCCAGGAACTCATCACAGCTGGGAATCAGTCATGTCGGTGTGGGGTCCAACATACAGTTGGTAGGGCACAAGTTGAAGACTACCTGGACTACCTCAGCTTCCAAAACTGGTTGAAACTCATCCTAGGTAGGCAGATCTACATCACACAAGAAATGACCACTGCTGGCCCTAGCTGGTTCACTCAGGGAGATACTCAATCTAATGGCTGACACCATGTCAGTAAAAAATTGACTAAACTCCTCACATATTTTTGCAGAAAATATCCTAACAGACTGCAGACAGGGAGGATTCAATAATCTATCCACAATGTGAAAGAGCAGTGCTGGATGATTTTTCCATGCAGCAATGGAACAGGACAGGAACTTTGCCTTTTTCAGATCAATTGTCCACTGATATTCAGCATAGTGAATTTTCAGTGCCAGTTTATCCTCCATAGACCCAAATCTTCTCCAGAAATGCTCCAACCTCTGTTCCTTAGTCTTCAACCAACGCAGTTCAGCACAGTACCAGAGTGAATTATGATGGGTGGTCAAGGGACAAATGCAGAAAGGTGCAACAGAGTTCATAGTGGTCACGAGCGACGGGTTATAGTGCTCCTTGGCCACTTCTGGGTCTCATGCACAAACCAGCAGCAAACCCAAGACATCCAGTTCTTCCTGGAGTTTTCAAGGCTCCAATTTATGTTTAGGGTGATGCTGGATTGCCTCTGTGGGGGGTTATTTAAAAGGGGGACCACACACTGGAATGACACTGCATGATGATCTGACCATAAAACCAGATCAACCTTGTCAGCACCAACTTCAAGTCCCAATAAGAAGATTAGGTCCAATGTGTGACTGAGCTGATGGGTAGCAGCGGTAACGGCATGTGTCCGTCCCATTGAAAACACCAATTGAAGGAGCTCCTGAGCAAATTACAAGGATTCATCATTGATCCATGCATTGAAATCCCTCAGAACCAAGAGTCTAAGAGCTTCAAACATCTGTTCGGCAATGAAGTCTGCCCACTCCTGCAGGAATTCATTCCCACCCGCTAGGGGATGGTAGATGAGAATGATTCTGCTGTTTACATCTGAACCACATCTAGCCATCACACACTCAAAGAACCTGAAAGTTTGCATGGGGAATGCAGTGAATCCAGGGTGAATCTAAAACATATGGCCGCCCTGCCTCTCTACACTTCCTCCTTGGGCAATGTATCACAGAATAACCAGGTGGGACAGATGCCTCCAGAATAAGCTTGGAGTCAACACTCAGCCAGGTAAAACACTGGCTGGAAAACAGGATGCAGAGGGTAATAGTAAACTGGGTCCACAGTCAAGAAAGGGGGGTTAATAGTGGGGTGCAGCAGGGTTCAATACTGGGTCTGGTCCTTTTTAATGTCTTTATAAGTGACATTGCAGATGAACTGGAAGGAAAAGTATGTTTCTTTGCAAACGACACAAAGCTCTACAACAGGGTTGATACACAAGGTGGGGTGGGAAGGATGAGAAGGGATATGGCAAGGTTGGAGGAATGGTCAAATTTATGGCAGCTTAGATTCAATGCAAAGTGCAAAGTAATAAGTAATGCACCTGGGAAACAAAAACCCAGGGGAAGAGTACACAATGGGGGGTGAGAAACTGACAACAACAAAAATGGAAAGGGACCTGGGGGTAGTTATATCAGATGACCTAAAGGTGGGCAAGCAATGTGAGAAGGCAGTAAGGAGGGCTGGGGGGATACTGGGATGCATAGGGAGAGGCAACACCAGTAGAAAACAGGAAGTTGTTATCCCTCTGTACAGACAGTTGGTGAAACCCCATCTGGAGTACTGTGTGCAGTTCTGGAGACCCCATCTCCGCAAAGACATAGACAGGGTGGAGGCTGTCCAGAGGAAGGCAACCAAAATGGTGCAGGGTCTGCACCAGAATGCATACGAACAGAGACTAAAGGAGCTTAATATGTATACCCTCGAGGAAAGGGGGGGGGACATGATAGAAACTTTCAAGTACCTCAAGGGAATCAACAAAGTCCAAGAGGGTAGCATCTTTCAGAAAAAAAGATGTGCAAGAACAAGGGGCACAATTTGAAGATAGAGGGACAACTCAGAGATGATGTGGGAAGTATTTTTGGTAGCCCATGATGAGGCGCTAGGAAGAGGTGTTGACAATAATGAGCCCACTCCCAGCGCATTACGGAAGCAGCTCTGAGGGGATCACAGTGGCCAGATGGGGGTGGGCTACTATAGCGACATCCTATTGCTACACGTACACATGCGAGGGTGGGAACAGGCACACACAGCGAGGATATGGGGGCAGTGCCATGGTTGGTTGCAGTGATGACCATATGGTGTGGTGGGTGGGTTGCCAGCGTCAGTCAGCAGGGTACTGGGTTTGGCTCAAGCTGTTGTGTTTTGTTCCGCCCGGGCTGAATTCTTTTTTTTTTAATGTTTCCTCCCCCCACGACATGCACCCCTCTGGAGTTGAGAATCCTTTAGTAAAACTAAATCCCCAGCACCCATTTGCTGTGCATCGGGGTGTCAGAGTTCCAAAATAAATTTTCGGCACTCTTGACTTCTGCATAACGGCGATTGCCTTTAGGCTTTCTCCGTTATGACATAGATCCTATTTTTTCATGGAGAAGGTTGTGGATGCATGGAACAGCCTTCCTGAGGAGGTCATGGAGACAAAAACAGTGGGGGATTTCAAGAATGCATGGGACAGATATTAGGCAATTCTAGTGAGGGGTAGGAGGAAGTAGGCTGTTGGTTAACTAGGATCTGCAGCTTATCCATTAGGTAGGGAAATGGGCAGACTAGGTGGGCCAAACGGTCCTTATCTGTCATCAATTCTATGTTTCTATGTTTCTATGTCTGTGTGGTGAAATGTGATGCCTAGTGAAACTATGGTTTGACTGATTGCTTTAATGGAGGTTGAAATGGGTTTTCCATGACATATGTTTCAGAAATGCCTTTTGTATTACATTCTATTTAGAGAAACACTGTTAGCTCCCCCCTCATGGGCTGATTTAGCTTATTTAGAATTTTATTGTTTTAATGGAGGTTGAAATGGGGTTTCCATGACAGATGTTTCAGAAATGCCTTTTGTATTGCATTCTATTTAGAGGAACACTGTTAGCACCCCCCCCCCCCAAAAGGGCTGATTTGGGACACTCTTTATCTAAAATTGATAGCTTATTTAGAATTTGATGGCAGGAGACCAAATGTCCATCAAGTATGCCCTTCCTGTACTACTTCCCCTGACCTACTGCGCTGGTGGGCTGTTATACCCCCTTCCCCGGTCCCCAACCCTTAAACCTGCATGGCCCCCTTGGGATTATGAGTCTACTTGCCCTCTCCCAACTATGTTTACACCAGTTTGAGGACATTACCCCCACCACTTTTGCCAGCAGTCTGTTTCAGGGTTCCACCACCATCTCAGAAAATTAGAACTTCCTCATTTTTCTCCTGAACTGGCTCCCCACCAGTATCCAGTCATGCCCTCTAGTGATTGCATTCCTTTTCCTTACAAATAAATCTTCACAATTCATCTTGTTTATACCCCTGAGAAATGTATGTTTCAAACATCTCCCACTGCTTCTGCCTGGTGTCCAATTACATATTTGGGGCTTCCAGTCAATCCTCAAAGTATCCGCCCTGTTGACGCTGGATCATCTTGGTGACACTTTGCTGTCCTAACTCCAGTCTGTCAATGTCTTTTCTCAGGTGAGGACTCCAGAACTGGGTGTAGTACTCCAGGTTAGGCCTCACCAGTGATCTGTACAGTGGCAGAATCACCTCACTTCTCCTACTGTCTAAACCCCTCTCTATAGACCCCAGCATCCTAGATGCCTTTGCCGTATGTCTTGTTGCATTGGCTTGTTTGCTTGAGGGGGTAATTGATGATGACCCCAGGTTCCTCTCCTCTGTTGAAGTGGCCTGTCTAACTCCTTCCCTCCAGTATTCATTGCAGGGATTCCGTCTCCATAAGTGCATTACATTGCACTTCTTGGTGTTGAATCTCAAATGACAGATGTTAGACCATCTCTGTAGCTTCTCTAGGAACTTCTGGAGCTCCCGCATCCCTTAGTTGAGATGTGTTCTGCCACAAAACTTTGCGTTGTCAGTAAATAGACACAGCTTTTCCAAGATACCTTTCCCTGTGTTACTTATGAACATATTAAATAAGAGAGGTCACAGGATTGATCCCTGGGGCACTCGGCTTGCGTCCTTCTTGTCCCCTGATTTAGCCCCATTCACTACTACCCTCTGTTGCACTCCCCCAAAACCACCATCCTCCCCAAACCAACATAACTAAACCCCACTCTACTCCCAAGTCCTTCAACTTCCTCAGCAGTCTCATGTGCGGTATCAAATCAAAGGCCTTGCAGAAGTGGAGGTAGAGCAAATCCAGCACCTGTTTTTCATCATTTGCCTTGTGACTCAATAGAAAAACAGTATCAGGTTGGTCTGGCATGACCTTTCTGATACAAAGCCATGCTGCTTGCTGTCTTGCACTCCATTGTCCCAAAAGTAAGCCACTCTTTTTCCCTAGATTATGATCTCTGTCAGTTTACCTACAATGGAAGTAAGGCTAACAGGCCTGCAGTTGCCTGGATCCTCCCTGCCCCATCATGTGGAGTGGCACTGCATAGGTGGAATGCCAATCCACTGGCTCCCCTCCAGATTTCAGTGAGTTATTAAACAGATGGGTTAAGAGTACTACCAATTCTGCTGCCTGTTTCCTGAGTACCCATGGGTGCAGATCACTCAGGCCTGGCACCTTGTCTACCTTGAGAGCTTCTAGACCACTTTTTACCCTGCTATCTAGGATCTGTACTCCTTTCATTTCCTGAACCCCCGTATGGTGGCCTTGATACCACTCTGTGGTAGAGAACTGTTGTCTTCCATCATGAATACTGAGCAGAAATAATTGTTTAGTCTAGCCTAGTTACAGTATTTATTTGAAAACTGGTAGCCATGGCACACACACTATGCTGAAAATCATTTTCAGGTACGACTGGGGGAGTGGATTACAGAGGGTAGTAAGAAGTGTAATCAAAACAGGTAAACAATAATGATATATAAATATAACAAATTAAGTGACTTGATTGTGCAATAAAAATATGGGGTAGAGAGAATGTGGAGAAAAACAAATGCATAAATAAGCAATTACATATTCAAAAGGCAACTTTGTGCCAAGCAGCTGTAGCAGCAATCAATATAATTACAGTCAACAGGGTACTAGAAATGTAAAAGATATGAATTTGTGACTGAAATTTGTGAAGTTGGCAGTGTCATTAGTACAACATTAAATTCTATGTTTACAGCCTACTAAACAAGGTTTTGTTTTTTATAGAACTAATTAAAATTAGTATGATACTTAAGCACTATAGTCTGCTACTGGCATTGTTTATATGCAGGGACCGTACTCAATACAACTGAAAGGGATTCTTATTTGTTCTGTGATCACACCAATAGTGGTAATGGCAACCCTTTCCTTTTTATCATTTTTGTTTCAAAATTAATATTGTTTCAGAGATCTGGGACCAGATATTCAAATATGCGTAAAGTGGTACGCATAAATTTGCACTGCGTCTTGTGCTTGTCGGGGTGCCCAAAGATATTATATATTCAGTCTAATAACACACCAGTGCTATTCAACTGAATATAGGGTCAATATAGTCGGCCAAGCACTCAGCCACTTAGTGTTGCCCGACTGGGATCCCAAAGTATGCCACCAGAGTTGGTAGCACCGGAGCGCTATTTGCAACATTCAAAGAGTCCAAAGCAAATGAGCCCATTGGACATGCAAGGCACTAAGGAATCATTTGCATACCCAGTATGGGCTCATTTGCATGGGTAGTGAGGCATGTTAGCACTGCACTGACCCCCCTCCAATTGCCTGGTCCCAGACATGTACATATTTATGGAGCTAGTGGCCACCCCCCCATCGCCATCCCCATAAGTTGAATTAAATTCCCTAGTGGTAGTGGTGCCTTCCCCCCCTCTGACTGCCATCCCCATATGTTGAAATAAATTCCCTGGTGGTAGTGGTGCCTTCCCCACCTCTCATTGCCATCCCCATATGTTGAAATAAATTCCCTAGCGGTAGTGGAGCCCTCCCCCCCTCTGATCCCAGCCCCCTGTGCTGCAATAACATTTCTGGTGGTAGTGGTGCCCCCCACCTGATCCCAGCCTCATATGTTGAAATAACTTCCCTGGTGGTAGTGATGCCCTCTCCCCCTGATCTCAGCCCTGTATGTTGCAATAACTTCCCTGGTGGTAGTGGTGCCCTCCCTTCCTCCCTCCGATCCCAGCCCCAACATTACAGTTTGTATTCCTGATGAAAGTGGTTCCCCGCTGATCACCCACATGGAAGTACAAACAATCCCTCCATGGAGTCCAGTGGTCCCCCTTCCCCATGGCACCATTCACCCCCACTCACCTTATCCACATTGGTGGTGCAAGGAGTGCATACAGTGACTGGCACAGCCCTCCTCACACCTCCTCAGCCAGCGACTGTATGTACAGGCAGGGAGAGTGCCTCTTATTTATAGGACAGGGTGATGTGCTCAGTCCTATAAATAGGAGTCCCACCCCCTGCCTGTACATACAGTGGGTGGCTGATGAGGTATAAGGACAGCTGTGCCAGTTGCCGTATGCACCAGCAGGCACCACTGATGTGGATACGGTGAGTGGTGGGGGACCACTGGACACTGAGGGGGAGGGGTTGTTTGTATTCCATGGCTGGTGATCGGTGGGGGGCACTACCACCAGGGATATAAACTGTTACATCGGCATTGGGATCAGAAGGAGGTAGGGCATCACTACCACCAGGGAAATTGTTGCAACATACAGGGCTGGGATCAGAGGAGGGAAGGCACCATTACCACCCGGTAAGTTATTGCAACATACGGGGCTGGGATAGGAGGGGGAAAGGGCACCACTACCACCAGGGAATCTATTTCAACATACAGCAATGGTGAATAGAGGGCACTACTACCACCATGGAAATTATTTCAACTTATGTGGATGGCGATTGGAGGGGGAGGGAACCAGTAGCACCAGGGATAATGTTTCTTAAAGAATGGGCTGGCGATTGGTGGTGGGGGTGCCAGGAATCACAGGGGGTGGTTGTGCTCCCCCAGCAGCCAACCAGCTAAGTGGCTACATTACCACTGGCAGCTGCTAAGCTTGCCCAGAGTTAAGCCTTGATTTTGTTCAGTGGTATTTGTACTGTGCAAAGGGACCGCGGTAAACCCTTCTATGCAGCGCAAAGACACTGAATATGGGGCACTTCGCATATTCATGGCCACGCCCCTTCCCTTGCCCGCATGCATACATAATGTTTTGTGCAGGCTCTAACCCTCTTTGCCTGTACAACAGCCAATTTTGAATATGGGGATGCAGCGCATCTCTCTCTCCTGTGTCTGGTTACATTTTCAGTTATGAATTTAGTAATGAGTGGTACTCAAATATGCAATAATACCCGACATGGTAGGTAGTATTCTGCTATACTGGACCACACAGAGCGAGGGCCTTACAGCCCCTGGAAGGTCTGGAATAGTACATTACCCCCACTCTGGAGGGTATTATTGCACTTAGAAAATAGACACTGTAAAAAAAATAGGTTTAATAAAAAATTAGTTTAAAGTAAGTTTTGTAATAAAATAATTCCTATGCCTGCATTAGAATGATGTGTTTTTTGTTTTTTTTTAGCTAGGGACTTTTGTCCTAGTGGAGACTCTGTACTTAAAAAAAAAAAACAGTTGCTAATGGGGGCCTGCTGCACTATAGAACTGCAGAGGAGGCACCAATTTCAAATTTAGAAGTAAGACTTTGAGATTGTAGAAGGTAGAGAAAGCAGATGGAAAACCATATAAGGATAGTTTTGAATATCAACGCTGGACCTGCTAAATTACCTTCTTTTGTAAGTTGTCATTCTTACCTCCTCAACAGAAACACACAGGCACAGAGACCTTCGATTTTACTTGTTTTCCTGTGGAGAGTTTCCTGTCACCACCCACTCACACACACACACACACACACACACACGCGTTGTGCTCCGTGTTTTTCTCCTTAGTGGTGGAGTTCCATTTTTTTAACAAATGGTGGAACAGGAGAGGTAGAGGGTGAGCGGCCATGCTATGGAGCTACTTAGAGGGACGGAAGGTTGGGAGCTGAACAGCACGAATGAGCTGGCAGCAAAAAGAGATGTAAGGCTCTAAAAACAGGTAGATTGCTGTATTTTTGTTTGTGATTTTGTTATGCAGCATTGAGTGCAGTTACTTAGCAGGGCTACCAATTTATAGAAGAGAAGACTGGGAGAATTGGGTAGAGGAGCAGTGGCAGCACTTTTGTTAGTTGGAATCCCGGAGATGGAGATGCACTACAGGCTTGCAGCAGCTACTACAGTGGATTGTCCAGCCTTGGGGACAGCGGGGGCAGAATGTGCTCTCTGACACTGCAACACACTCCCATGGCTGAAAAGGTTTGTTTTATATATAATATGTGTTTTGTTTGCTACTAATGCTTTTGCAACACTGGGGGATAGGCTAACAAGAGAAAAACATGGTGGGTCTGATGTTTGAAATTACGGAGTACCCATTGACATTGGAAATGCCATTCGTTGGCACTGGCACTTTTTTGAACTCAGGCTCTGTTGTCTGATACATGCCCACCTTGCCAGGGGTATCAGCCAATCAGAGCTCAGAAATTTCTGAGCCCATTTTCTAAGCAATAATACCCAACAGGGTGGGTGGTATTGGGCAATACCCACCCATACAAACACCAGGGGCATAATGAAGCTTGATGCAGCAGGCAGAGGGCCTTACAGCCCCTTGAAGGGCATGTATAGGCCATTCTGCTTACCCTGGAGGGTATTGTTGCACTTAGAAAGTGGGTTCTAGTTGCACATTTTAAATGACTTGTAAAAATATTAACAAAACAAAAAAAGTGTAAAATTATTGTCTAGCATCATTTGATTACGATGCCCTCCCCTCCCAGTTACCGGAAAGAATGTACTGAATACTGAGTGACTGAAGTGTTAAAAAAAATGTGGTGATGCTTTCACGGATTTATTTGTATTGTCTACTATGTACTGTATGAACAGTTAAAAGGGATGTGGTTGCTCTGCATTTTACACTGGCAGTAGTTTGAATTTTCAAGTAGGGGAAGAGTAAGCGCAAGCTGTAGTGCTTGCTCAAGGATTGGACTACTGGTACTTTCTTGCATTTGACTTCTACAGATGGAGATGCACTGATGGCTTGTAGAAGTAAAGAAAGAGCGTGGATAGCTGGATTAGGGGGACACGATTAGTGCTCAGAGCTAAGAATGCCCTGTACTAGGGCTACAATATATTGTTTCAAAAGAATAAAATGTTTTGTTTGAAACAGTTTGTGGCACTTTATAAGTCCCACAGGTAAATCAGTGTATTATGCTAGTGGGCCATCTCTTGCTTGCTAAGTAGTAGTAGTAGTAGTAGTTGTAGTAGTAGTAGTAGAGTTAATTTATATAGGGCTCCTCTCCCCACAGGCACAGGATGCCGTTACAGCAAAAAGTACAAGCATACAAAACAATACAGAACAGTCAACATATAATACACAACATTTTTCATAAACACACTAAAAATCTGAAAAACAGACTGATTTCTGAACTGTCCGATGATCTCAATAACTATATCAGGTCCAAAAGGCCTGCTCACACAAGAAGGTCTTCAAACATTTTTTAAAGATCTCTACAGAAGGCTCCTACCAGAGGTATCCCAGCAAGGAATTCCAGAGGACTGGAGCTGCCACTTCAAACGTCCAGTCCCCAAAAGATTTAACCTTGCACAGGGGACCTCCAAGAGGGCTTCTCCAGCCGACCTGAGAGAGAGAGATGGGGCGTAGGGACGCAGGAGCTCCTTTAGATAGCCTTGACCCAACTTGTGTTGGGCCTTATAGGTCAGAAGATGTATTTTAAAGGTGATGTGCCAGCGCACCGGCAGCCAATGCAGTTCACATCACACCGGTGTAATATGACTGAACCTCGAGTGTCTAGTCAACAACCGGGCTGCAGCATTCTGCAAAAGCTGCAGGTGTTGCATTGCACCTCATCTGACCCTGGAATAGAGTGCATTACAGTAATCAAGCCTAGAGGTGACAAAAGCATATACCAGCTTGGCCAGGTAATCGAGTGGAATAAGGGACTTAATTTGGTCAATGTCCCAGAGATTGTAAAACCTGATTCAGACAACAGTTGATACCTGAGCATCAAGTGTCAGCTCACTATCTAGAACAACGCCCAAATTCTTTACCTTTACTGAGGCCTCCAGTTCGGTCGGGCCAATAAAAATCCCCAACCTATTGCCAGAAGGCCCCATTCCTCCTCTTCAACCCAGCTCAACCACCAGCACCTCGGTCTTCCCCAGGTTAAGTCCCAGCCAGTATGATGATGTCCAAGCCCAGATTTCGGACAAGCATTCATTTAGCACATCGACCATGTCTGATCTCCCGGGTGCAAAGGACAGGTAGAGCTGAGTATCATTAGCATAGCAATGAAAGCTCAGCTCATACCACCTTATAACCTCACCCAGGTGTAGCATATACACTGCGAACAACATAGAAGAGAGGACAGAACTTTGGGGAACTCCACAGGGCAGGTCCATTGGGTCTGAGGACTAATTCCCCAGTATCCCCCTCTGAGACCTGCTCCGGAGAAAGGACTCTAACCAGCTGATGACTTTGCCAGTAAGTCCTACATACTTCTTCAACCTGTCCAACAACACACCATGGTCCACAGTGTCAAACGCTGAGGAGAGATCGAGGAGAATGAGAATCATTTGCTCTCCTCTATCCCTCATCCTGAGCAGGTCATTTAACACCCTAACTAATGTGGTCTCCATGTTATGCAAGGCCTTAAATCTGGACTGGTAAGGTTTTTAAATTTGGAAGTCCATGAGGTGACCCTTGAGCTGTTCCACGACCAGCTACTCAAGAACCTTCCCCAGAAAGGGGAGGTTCGAGATAGGCCAGTAATTCACCAAGACCTCAGGGTCCAATTATAGTTTTTCTACTGTGGCTTAACAAGAGCCTGTTTACTAGACTCTGGAAAAACACCAGCTGACAAGAAACTTGCGACAGTCTCAGCAAAAACCAGATCCAGAACCTCGACGCAGCCAACCAGTAGTCATGTTGGGCACAGGTCAAGGTAGCAGAACATTGGTCTAAGCCCAGAGATCACCCCATTCACCTGATGGAACTCTCCCCAAGGAGACCGAGTGCATCCATCTACCCAAAGGGTACCACTGCTGGATGATGGTATTCTTCTAGGAGAAATCCCAGCCATCATGGAAGACACTGTCTGAGAAGGACCGAATGAACTCCTCACACTTGTGAGCCGAAACTGCTCTTATGGGTTCTAGACAGGCTGGATGTAATAGCCTGACTACAACCCAGAAGAGATGAGCCAGTTCTTCCCAGCTGCAATCATCCTAGACATAAGAGCTGCCTTTTTCTGGATGATTGCATTCTGATACTCATCATAATGAATAATCAGAACCAACTTGTCCTATGCAGACCTAGTTTTCCTCAAGCACCTCTCCAACCTCCACCTCCTAGATTTCAACACTCTCAGCTCCCCGTCAAACCATGGTGAGCTGAGACGAAAAACCAGGGGTGTACATGGATTGGCACCAGGCATTCCAGCGACTCGATGACAGCCCTGTTATAGGCCACCATAGCAATCTCCAGGCTGTCAGTACAAGCCTCAAGCACAGACGAAATGTCCAGTTCCACCATCAGTCCCTCTGGTTGTAAACTTTTCAAAGGGTCAAACTCAACTATTTCCACAAGGGAAGGGACATTTAAGGGTGCTCTGAAGCTGAATCTGATGGTGCAATGATCCAACCAAATGACCGGATCAGTCTTGATGGCATAAGTTTCGAGCCCCAAGGAGAACACCAGGTCAAGTGCATGGCCAGAGTGGTGTGTCCTGAGAGTGGTCAGCATGGAGAGGCCCAGATCCTCCATATTTGACTGGAAGTCTCTGGCCCCAGATGATGCCTTGACATCCAACCAGGTGTTGAAGTCACTGAGAATAAGCCACCTAGGTGACTCCAACACCCTCTCGGTGACAACGGCCAACATCTCCTGCAGGAAACTCTGGTCCCACCCGATGGCCAGTAGACCAGAAGAATCCTGAACTCCACTCCAGGATCCCCTCGCACCACCATGCACTCTAAAGAACTGGTGTCCCCCACTGGGTGCACCACCAGGCCCAGCTCTAACCTAAAACAAAAGGCCACCCCCCCCACCCAAGCATTCCTTTCTTGGGCAGTGAACCACAGTTAACCTGGCCAGGACAGATGCCTCTAGCACAGGGCCTGAAGCATCCCCCAGCCAGTTCTCCATAATGCACACCAGGTTAACCAAAGCAACAAGTTCCACCACTATAGTGGTATTGTTCACCATCAACCTTGAATTGCACAACACTGCCTGAAGAGGATGAAAGGCTGAGGCCAGTCTCTCAGCTACCTGCCCTCTCAGTCTGGAGGGTTCCCTTGGCAGGGAGACGAGACATGGAGGACTCCGCTCCAATTGTCTCCTCAGCCTAGGGCATCTCCTGGTCCCAACTACCCAAATCTGCTCCCCCCCAGCTGTGTCTACCTCCCTATTTCCTCCCCCTTGCCCCTCCTTGCAATATCCAACTCCTTACACTTTTGGAAAACTATGGCTTTAAGGGGTGGGTTGCAGAAGGGACACAGAGCTTTTAATGTAAATGGGAGTAGCATAACCCCAGGACCTGAATCAAAAAAAAAAAAAATCTCCTAACACTGCAGATTCTACTACTACAACCAGTTTAAAAACAGTTCAATAAATCACACACACCCCACCGCACTCACTCATCCAAACACTCACCCCAACAAGTTAACAAGCATTTGTCAATGCCGAATGTTGGTTGCATTGGTCCGTTGAGCTCGCTCACTGCCGCTCTGTCACTTGCTCGTTCTATTTCTCCCGGTGCTGCAGGCTGATGTTTTGTACTGGGCTCCTGCCTGCATTGGCACCCTTTTCTGTCCACAAAGAATTCTGCAGCTGTCCCAACAGAGCTCCATTGAGGTGGCTCACTCCCCATCTCTCACTCACTCATTCTGTTTCTCCTGGCACTGCAGGCTGCCCTTTTGTACTGGGCTCCTGCCTCTGTTGGTGGCTTTTTCTGCCCACAAAGAAATCTGCAGTAGTCCCAACACAGGTCCATTGAGCTTGCTCACTCCCCCTCTGTCACTTGCTTGTTCTGTTTCTGCCGGTGCTGCAGGCAGGCCTTTTGTACTGGGCTCCTGCCTGCATTGCCGCCTTTTCCTGCCCACAGAAAAATCCGCAGCAGTCAAGATTGAGCTCCGTTGAGCTCACTCACGCCTCCTCTCTCACTCGCTCATTCTGTTTCTCCCGCTGCTGCAGGCTGCTCTTTTGTACTGGGCCCCTGGGTGCATTACTCCCTTTTTCTGCCCACAAAGAAATCTGCAGCAGTCCCAACAGAGCTCCATTGAGCTCACTCGCTCCCCCTCCCTCACTCGCTTGTTCTGTGTCTCCCGCTGCTGCAGGTTGCCCTTTTGTACTGGGTTCCTGCCTGCGTTGGCTTCTTTTTCAGCCCACAAAGAAATCTGCAGCAGCCCCAACACAGCTTCATTGAGCTTGCTCACTCCCCCTCTCTCACTCGCTCATTCCGTTTCTGCCAGCACTGCAGGCTGGCCTTCTGTACTGGACTCCTGCCTGCATTGCCACCTTTTTCTGCCCACAAAGAAATCCGCAGCAGTCATGATAGAGCTCCATTGAGGTCGCTCACTCCCCCGTCTCACTCACTCATTCTGTTTCTCCTGGCGCTGCATGCTGCCGTTTTGTACTTAGCTTCTGCCTCTGTTGGCGCCTTTTTCTGTCCACAAAGAAATCTGCAGCAGTCCCAACAGAGCTCAGTTGAGCTCACTCACTCCCCCTCTCTCACTCGCTCGTTCTGTTTGTGCCAGCGCTGCAGGCTGCCCTTTTGTACTGGGCTCCCGCCTGTCTTGCCACCTTCTTCTGCCCACAAAGAAATCTGCAGTAGTCACGAAAGAGCTCCGTGGAGCTCGCTCCCTCCCCCTCTCTCACTCGCTCATTCTGTTTCTCCTGCTGCTGCAGGCTGCCCATTTGTACTGGGCTACTGCATTCATTGCTGCCTTTTTCTGCTCACAAAGAAATCCGCAGCAGTCCCAACAGA
Source organism: Neoceratodus forsteri (assembly GCA_016271365.2). Taxonomy (NCBI): domain Eukaryota; kingdom Metazoa; phylum Chordata; order Ceratodontiformes; family Ceratodontidae; genus Neoceratodus; species Neoceratodus forsteri. The sequence goes on from CM057458.1 coordinate 1,333,831,853, forward strand.
GCTCCACTGAGCTCACTCACTCCCCTTCCCTCACTCGCTCATTCTGTGTCTCCCACTGCTGCAGGCTGCCCTTTTGTACTGGGCTCCTGCCTGCATTGGCAGCTTTTTCTTCCCACAAAAAAATCTGCAGCAGTCCTGACACAGGTCCATTGAGCTTGCTCACTCCCCCTCTCTCACTCACTCATTCCGTTTCTGCCAGTGCTGCAGGCTGGCCTTTTGTACTAGGCTCCTGCCTGTGTTGCCACCTTTTTCTACCCACAAAGAAATCCACACCAGTCATGATAGAGCTCCGTTGAGCTCGCTCACTCCCCCTCTCTCACTCGCTCATTCTGTTTCTCCTGCTTCTGCAGGCTGCCCATTTGTACTGGGCCACTGCATTCATTGCTGCCTTTTTCTGCCCACAAAGAAATCCACAGCAGTCCCAATAGAGCTCCACTGAGCTCACTCACTCCCCCTCCCTAACTCGCTCGTTCTGTGTCTCCCACTGCTGCAGGCTGCCCTTTTGTACTGGGCTCCTGCCTGCATTGGCAGCTTTTTCTGCCCACAAAGAAATCTGCAGCAGTCCTGACACAGGTCCACTGAGCTTGCTCACTCCCCCTTTCTCACTCACTCATTCAGTTTCTGCCAGTGCTGCAGGCTGGCCTTTTGTACTGGGCTCCTGCCTGCGTTGGCACCTTTTTCTGCCCGCAAAGAAATCCACAGCTGTCCCGACAGAGCTTCATTGAGGTCGCTTACTCCCCCTGTCTCACTCGCTCATTCGGTTTCTGCCGGCGCTGCAAGCTGCCCTTTTGTACTAGGCTCCTGCCTGCATTGCAGCTTTCTTCTGCCCACAAAGAAATCTGCAGCAATCATGATAGAGCTCTGTTGAGCTCACTCACTCCCCCTCTCTCACTCGCTTTTTCTGTTTCTCCTGCCACTGCAGGCTGCTGTTTTGTACTGGGCCCCTGCATGCATTGCTGCCTTTTTCTGCCAGCAAAGAAATCCGCAGCAATCCCAACAGAGCTCCATTGAGCTCACTCCCCCTCGCTTACTCACTCATTCTGTGTCTCCCGCTGCTGCAGACTGCTGTTTTGTACTGGGCTAATGCCTGCAATGGCAGCTTTTTCTGCCCACAAAGAAATCTACAGCAGTCCTGACACAGCTCCGTTGAGCTTGCTCACTCCCCCTCTCTCACTCGCTCATTCCGTTTCTGCCAGCGCTGCAGGCTGGCCTTTTGTACTGGGCTCCTGCCTGCATTGCCGCCTTTTTCTGCCCACAAAGAAATCTGCAGCAGTCACGATAGAGTTCCGTTGAGGTCGCTCACTCCCACTGTCTCACTCGCTCATTCTGTTTCTCCTGGCACTGCAGGCTGCCCTTTTGTACTGGGCTCCTGCCTCTGTTGGCACACCTTTTCTGCCTACAAAGAAATCTGCAGCAGTCCCGACAGAGCTCCACTGAGCTTGCTCCCCCCCTCTCACTTGCTCGTTCCGTTTCTGCCGCCGCTCCAGGCTGCCCTTTTGTACTGGGCTCCTGCCTGTGTTGCTGCCTTCTTCTGCCCACAAAGAAATCTGCAGCAGTCAAGATAGAGCTCCATTGAGCTGGCTCACTCCCCTTCTCTTACTCGGTCATTCTGTTTCTCCTGCTACTGCAGGCTGCCCTTTTGTACTGGGCCCCTTCGTGCATTGCTGCCTTTTTCTGCCCACAAAGAAATCTGCAGCAGTCCCAACACAGCTCCGTTGAGCTCGCTCACTCCCCCCCCCACTCACTCATTCCATTTCTGCTGGCGCTGTAGGCTGGCCTTTGTACTGGATTTCTGCCCGCATTGCCGCCTTTTCCTGCCCACGAAGAAATCCACAGCTGTCATGATAGAGCTCAGTTGAGCTCGTTCACTCTCCCTCTCTCACTCGCTTGTTGTGTTTTTCCCGGCACTACAGGATGCCCTTTTGTACTGGGCTCCTGCCTGCATTGGCACTTTTTTCTGCCCATAAAGAAATCTGCAGCTGTTCTGACGGTGCTCCGTTGAGGTCGTTCACTCCCCCTGTCTCACACACTCATTCTGCTTCTCCTGGCACTGCAGGCTGCCCTTTTCTACTAGACTCCTGCCTGCATTGGCACCTTTTTCTGCCCACAAAGAAACCTGCAGTAGTTCCGACAGAGCTCCGTTGACCTCACTCACTCCCCCTCTCTGACTCGCTCATTCCATTTCTGCCGGTGCTGCAGGCTGCCCTTTTGTATGGGGCTCCTGCCTGCATTGCTGCCATTTTCTGCCCACAAAGAAATCCACAGCAGTCACGATAGAGCTCGGTTGAGCTCACTCACTCCCCCTCTCTCAGCCGCTTGTACTATTTCTCCCACTACTACAGCCTGCCCTTTTGTACTGGGCCCCTGCATGCATTGCTGCCTTTTTCTGCCCACAAAGAAATCAGCAGCAGTCCCAAAAGAGCTCTGTTGAGCTCACTCACTCCCCCTGTCTCACTCACTCGTTCTGTGTCTCCCGGTGCTGCAGGCTGCCCTTTTGTACTGGGCTGCTGCCTGCATTGTCTCCTTTTTCTGCCTATAAAGAAATCTGCAGCAGTCCTGACACAGATCAGTTGAGCTCGGTCACTCCCCCCCCTCAGTCATTCAATCCTAATCTGTCCCAAACACTGATTTCCGACAGCGACTGCGTTATTTTGAACCAGAAGTGAAAAAACACATTTCGGACAGGATGTGAAACATGACATCTGTACTGTTCATAAGGAGGTGTGGAAAAATGCCAGTGTTGAAAATGTGGCATAAAAATATTACTAATTTGCAAAGTTACAAGGGTATGTGGAAACTGCACAACGCACGCTCATAACACAGTCATTTTATGGAGTTTCATCACAAAATTTTCATCATAGGCATTTTAGGACCTCTGCTTATGAACAGTGTCACTGTCATTTTCATAATGTTTTTCGAACATGGATTTGCCACAGCAACCGCTCTATTCTGCGCCAGAACTGCAAAAACACATTTCGGCCAGGATGTGAAAAATTACAGCTGTACTGTTCATAAGGAGGTGCAGAACAATGGCAATGTTGAAAATCTGGAGTGAAAATGTTATAAATTCGCAGACTTATGAGTGTGCATGCAGACTGCGCAACGCACGTTTGTAAAACAGTCATTTTTTGGATTTTTTCCAGCAAATTTGCAACATAGGCTTTTTGAGAGCCCACCTCATGAGCACTGGCACTGTCCTTTCATTAATCAGTCCCAAAAGGTGATTCCATGCAGTGACAGCAAAATCACCTTTCAGGGCTGATTAACCCCATGACAGTGCCAGAAATCTTGAGGAGGAGTCCTAAAAAACCCATGTTGAAAATGTTGTGCCAAAATTCCAAAAAATGCCTGAGATATGCATCAAAGTTGAAAAAACCCTATTTATTCCATTATACAGCTTACCGGCACTTCCTCAGTTCACGGTTGGCTTTGAAGAGTGCAGACGTGTTCCCGGTCCACCGCAGATCATCCACGCCAGACTCTGGAGGCAAGTGTAAATTGAGGGGTGTGTGGGGAGGCAGGAGTGCATAGTGGGTGCAGCAGGTTGTGGGGGGCAGGGGAGACCGCAGGGACCGTTTTTTTGACAGGGTAAAAAAAAAACATTGCAGGACCATTTTTTTTTAACAGGGACATGTGGCATGCTGGGGCAGGCTTCCAGTGTGCCAACGGATTCTTTTTTTGGAGGGCAGCTGTAGCCAATGGGGGATTGGGCACCCCCATTGGCACACAACAAAAGGGGGGTTACATTATGCCAACGGGGATTGGGCACCCGTCGGTACACAACAAAAGTGGGGGTTACGCAATGCCCGATGGCGAGTGGGCTCCCCATCAGCAACATCGCGAGCACTGGAAACCAGCGGGATTGGAGCCCCGTCGACAAACAAACATGGGAGGGCACATGCTGTGGAGGGATTAGGGCACCTCGGCAGTAGAGGTGCTTAATATTGTTTGTGGACATGGCGGCAAGCCACTGCCATGTTCACAAACAATATCACTGTTACAAGGTTCTGCCCAGCAATGACAGGTCACCTTACAAGATTGTGGCATGCTGGCTGAACTAGTGTCAGCAGCAGCATGCCATGGTATTGGGGAAAGCGGGCCAAGCCTTTAAAGGCTGTGGAGGCATTGGCCACAACAATGCCATGCCTCCACAACCTGCTTCTGGCAACCTGCCACAATATGTTTCTTGTGCATGCATGCAATCAACATAAAAATAATCCTCCAAACCCACCCAACCCTCCCAGAAAACAAACTATATAGTAATTTATTTACCTTTATAGAGGAGTCCATAAATCTATGAGGTAGTTACTATAAGTTCTTAAATTAATGTCCAGGCAGTCTCTGTCACACAGAGCTGCCTTTCAGTTCTTTCTAAAGCAGTATCTTAAGTTCTAACGGAGGCAGTATCTTGAACAAGGGAGCACAGACAAAAGAAAGTTACCAAATCTTTCAAATCGCCCAAATTCAGGCTACCTAAGGACTCTCACTCCTAAGAATTTGGCTGTTTGAAGTTTAGCAGAACAATAAGGTCCTCGGCTCCTTTCACTGGTCAATACCCACCCTGAAAACCCCTCAGAGTCCAGTTCCTTGAATTTAGTTAAAAGCCCACCAGCAAACTTCCCAGTAAAAAAAATCTTACCCAGTGCTGATCATTAATAGTACGGGCTCTCTCACAACACGCACTTGCCAGGGCAGTCCACAGTCCAGCCCAAACATCAACAAGCCCAGAGAGCCACTGTCAGGCTTCAACTACAAAAGTAGTTTTCTCTTTTAAAGTACTCCTTCTCACCTCCAACAATTCAGGAGCACAGTATACATTTCAGGTCTGTCCAGGCCAGGAAAGACACTATCTCCCTGAAACCTCCACTGTGCCAATGACCCAGAAAATGTTCTTAATACAGAGACCCTGGAAAACTCCATACATGAGTCAAGTTCCAAAGGCTTTGGTGCACAACCCCCAAAGGACCTGATATGCCAAAACCCAGACAGCTTTGCCCCACAGTATCTCACAGTTCCAAACAACAGAGGCTCAGCCCGTAACTCACTCCCAGGTAGCCTCCTGATTTCCTCCAGATGATCCTAGGGCCAACCACAGGCAGCTCCTGAAACTCTGCTATCACTTCTCCGTAGCTCTGTTGTCACCACTCCAATGAAACAACAAAATGAACAGCCTGTATTGCTTTCCTACAGCTCCAATGGCTGCAGATTAGTTCACTACCTCACAGAATAAAAAAAAAAACATTGATAACTCCTACAGCTTACTCACTTTTATTCCCTCACTAAAACTCCAGTTTCCTAACTATTACCCAACTACAAAAATAACTTAAAATAACTTAAAAACAGGACTCTTCTCACTCCTTTTACAGACTGCAACCCAGCGTGGCCACCATCTTGGATTTTTTAAGTGAGAGGGAAAAAATGGAGAATAGTAATTTTAAAAATTCTACGTGGGCAGTAACATTTTTGGTGGTAAGGCCAGTTGCCAGAGGAATTTGTTTTAAGTGGTCATTGCTGTGCCATAAATGCTCACCTTGGCAAGGTCCTTAGCCAATCAGAGAAGGCTTGAACTGTTCAACCCATTTTCTAATAGAACGTCAGTGACTGATGACAATACAAAGTGAGGTTCTTGTTCATCCATTAGTCAGGCATATTATGGGTAGGGCAAGGCACTGTGTTATTCACTGACAGAACACTGACATTTAATGAGTGATGCATATTTCATGGGCTGAGAAATGCATATTTCATGGTCTGCTTCATCTAAATTAAGCCTTTATAAATGAATACTATGAGACATTAATATTGTGAAGGTGATGTGTTCATTTATTTAAAAATGATTATTCAGGAAAGGCATGTAAAATGAAAAACAATTTAGTTTCCAAAGCTGTCCTGAGATGGCAACAGCAGCACAGCAGAACTTTTTTTCTGAAGCTGGTAACAAGGAGAGAATCACCAAGTCCATGCTTTGTATGGCTACATTACAGTTGAGGAAGTGCAATTAAATTTACAAAGTCGCAGCTGTGTGAGAACAGGCAGCTGTGTTGTGAACAAGGATTTGACACCTAAGGAGTGGAAAGCTTGAGTGCAGATAAACATGAGGAAGTCTGCTACTAACACAACCCAGGTAGTAGAATTATACAGAATTTTACAGGTAGACATCACATGGAAAGGAACTTCTGCTTTTGAAAAGCTTTCCAGAATTTCTGCTATTCTCAGTGGAATTCTGAAAGTGTTTTAATTTGAATTATAGATTAGTTTCCACAATTTATGGGAAACTAATCCACATTTAACATAAACTGGGGAAAAGTAATCAGTTGTTTACTTAACCTGTGGAACACTAATCCACGGTTTATATACACTAAAAATTATTAATCCACATTTAAAAAAAAACTGATAACTGCTTTTGGAATTTCAGAATTGAGCCTCCAATGGAATTCTGTGGCATTAGTTGGAACTTCCAAAATCCATAGAATTCTGTCAGAGGTGGAATTTTAAAATTCCACACAGTTCTGCAAGGAAGGGTTGTGTATGTGAGATTATGATGGCAAGTAAACCAGGGGAGGCTAGCGGTAGCAGCAGAGTGGGAATGCAGTGAATTTTAAGGAATTTTTCAAGACATGAGTAGGAGAAAAGTGACGGATCTCAGAGTTCCCAAGGGAGATAAGTCTCAAAGAAAAGGCAGGCTGGCCAGCAGAGGTGTTACAGTGAGGAACACTGTAGGAGTGTGAATCCAGGGAGTATAGTAAAATGAAAAAAGGGATATATTGGGAGAATAGGTCAGTAAGGTATCAAGGGACTGAAGCAAGCCATTATTTTGAAAGGAAAGTGCACCATGACAGAGGCTCCAAGAAGTCAAAGAGGGGATGGAGAGGTTCTTTTTGAGGGTGCAGTGATGAATGCATAGAGTGGCTAGCTAGACCTGATGCACAGAGAAACCAAAAATAGTGAATTAGAGCTATTTAGTAGCTGTTGTCTTACAGAAACCCAAGTTAGCTTGCTCTCAGGTATCTGCTAAAATAACTGTTGACATTTGTGCTCCCTGTATAAGAACAGTTACAAGGCTCTGCTGTTGCTAAACTAATTTTAAAGAAGTACTCATGCTAAATCTAAGGGCATGGCTACATCACTGTCACATGAGACAGGGGGCATCATAGGAGAAAGAAAGCCAATAAAACTATTTGTTATGGAGATCCCCAGGGGTCATAAAACTACCGTACAGCTAGCAAGCTAATTTAGGAAAAACTCCTAATAGTAGACAAAGGTAAGGACACACTAGGATTTAACATACATATCAAAACACTCTATGTGACATATGTTTTTTTACACATTCTGGGTGGACTACTCCTTTAAAAAGAAAAATACACTTCATCACAAAATGTGCCCTCACTTGAACATGCATGATTTATCTGTAAAGACAATTAAAAAAATGTATTTCTCAATGCATTAGTAACAGCAATGCTTTCAAGATTTTAAAACTACTAAAAAGACAAACTATATATATAGATATATAGAATATGGTAAACACATACTGTTAATCCCAAAAGCTGAACTTTGTTTTTAGTATATAAATGTTTAAGAAATACCTGAAAGCTGTCTATTTTCCTTAGTTTTTAGACACTTCTTAGTCTTTCCTTTTGAGACACCAGGTGACTGATAATTATTTGTTCCAAGGGTTTTTAAGTCAGTTGGAAGGCATGTTAAGTATCTTCTGTTCTAGTCCTTAACAAAATGCAGGGACTCCAGACTTCTTGTTCTGTTCCTTGGTCCACATCCCAAACATGTGAGTTATCTTTCTGGATAATAGATCCATCTCATGCCCCTCCCACATGAATAAAAAAAGAGGTGGAATGGACCTTTTGGAGCTTCTTGGGTGGAGGTGGGGTGGACCTTACTTCCCCCAAAAAACTGTGCTGCCTCCCACTACTCAGGTTCCAGTTCTTGTACCACCCATTTAAGAAAGAAAATAGTACCCTGCAACCATTGACTAACATGAAAGTGTATTTATTTGAGGGTGGAAAACATTTCTTGGAGGAGGGTAAGGCAGAGGAGACTATTTACACCTTCAGTCAGTTCCACGGACAGAAAACATAACATCACTCCTTTTGTACATGCAATACTCCTGTAGGCTCCACCCACAGTCATAAAAATGACATTTGCAGCAGTGTCATCTATGGGCTCCAGGGCTGGTACTAGTAGTAAAAGAAAAGTTGGCCACAGTGTGGTGGCATCAGTGTGGCCAGATTTTTCTCTGCCACATTTGTGGCATGCATGTTGGTGAGAGCTAGGGGAGGCAATGGAATGAGGAATCATCCAAGAGGTTTCCAAATGTTGGCTCAGGCACAGTGGTTGATGAGGATGTTGTTGGCTTTCTTGTGACTCCTGGTGGTGGTGGTGCTGAGCCTAATCTCAGTGATAATTTCCTATTCCCCAATGAGAGTGTGGAGTGTGACCATGAGTCACAGCTAGGAGAGAGAGATCAGACTGCTGCACAGTCAGAAGAGACTAGACTAAAAAATGTGTCTCCAATTTAAGATGATGAGAGGGAGAGAGAGAGCCTGGACAAAGTGAAGATGAAGAGAACGGTGCTCTGGAGTGGGAGGAAATCAGCAATGGTGGTGATGATTTAGATCCTTTACGGTAACCAGAAAAGAAAAAGAAGGGTGATGCTGCTGAACATGTGAGCTTTGCACACCAATATATCATAGAAGTTCCAAAGGTCTCCCCCCCTAATACTGCAACAGTTGTTCATCTTACCTGTGTTGAGTCCATTACATTGCATGAGATACCCGTGTTTAAGTGCATAAATCATCCCAAATAACACTCATTTCCACCTCTCCCCATCCAACTCCCGCCACTATGTAAAATCAGTTGGTACAAAATCCCTAGTTTGGGGTTTTTATGTACTGGATGCAGCTGATGAAACAGTTACTATCTGTCAGCTGTATCAAGCACAAGTTAGTCAAGGAAAAAGGGCAGCCACCGAGGCACTGGTGACCAGCACACTCACCTAAAGTCCAGGCATCTGCTATGCTGCACTCAGCACCAAAAGCAAGCCAGTAAAGGCGTCCCTCTCCCTTGCTATCTGCATTTGCCATGGCATCAGGAAGTGGCAGGGAAATAGTCCAGGTGGGGGGAGAGTTGACTGAGGAAGACTTCTACAAAAGGAGTCTGTGGGACTGCCCCCAGCGGTCATAGTAGCAATGGTGGGTTGAGTACTAGCGCCCAGAGACTCAAAAGCACAGCATCCCAATGCAGAAATCACCCCAAATCAGTGTTTTCATTTGACCAGCACCTGTGAATCCCCAGGAATTAAATACTTCCCCACCAGCAGTGCCGAGTCCAGTTGTTTGGTAGCCTAGCACCCTAAAATGTCCAGCCTACACTGCATAGAATGTTTAAGTGCCATGCTAAATATCCACCTAGTCATGCTAATGCATGTGACCTGAATACAGCAACAACTGAAATGCTGGCAATTGATCCGTTGTCATTCTCTTTTGTATTCCTCCCAGAAGGTTGATGGCACATACCTGTACCAAATGGTAGATTCCTTCAAGAACTTACTTCTCCATTCTTTGCCATTCCTGAACTTTTTTCTACTGAATTAAATAACCAGATCCAAGCCAGACCCATGCAGCAACAGAACTGTTTCACCTAATGATAAATACCCAAAATGAGAGAAACAGGATCAAAAGATGGTTAGAAAGACACTTCTTTCATTCTCCCCTGCCCACATCCAAAAAGTAAAAAATAAATAATGACCTTTGCTGGTAGAACACACAAGCAGTGCTCAAAAAGCATCATTTAGATCTGCACCCCAGACAGGCATTATCATTTCATTAGAACATACCCAGAATTTGTGGTCACTACAGTTCATCAGGAGGTGCTGTGGTGGGAGACATGTACAGACAGAAGCCACATATTAATGCAGGAAACCCATCTCCTTTTGTTTCCTCATGTGAAAATTTCCAGACAGGAGAATTTATTAGAATGAGAATTTCTGGGCATTAAAGTTCTTCCCCTAAACTTCATTACAAGAACTGTATTGGTGGTACAGTGGATTCCATTGAAGTGCACACCTGTTTCTTAAGGACAAAATGTGCACTTAAGCGGAATGTGCATTAAAGCAAAATTCACCTGTCTCAGAACTGAAACGGCTAGTTATGGAAGCAAAGAGGCAAAGATATAAATACAGGACAAAAGTAAAGTACTGTACAATGCAGTTCTATACCCATCAGTTTATTTATTGTGCACACACCAACTAATACCGTAATACATTACGGCAAAGTAGAAAAAAAATTGAAATATATTTATATTTATTCATGCTGTACTTAATCACAACTGGAAGTAGCTCATTATCTTGCTTTGTTTTGTGTTCTGTACTGTGAGCTTATTCAGGTAGTGCTCAAACTCAGACAGTGCACTGAGATCGTGTTTCTCACATGCATGTGCAAACCAGCTGATTTTGTCCATTGCTGCAAGAGCCTCTGACAGGGGATACAGGATCATCTTCCTCTTCCTCCTTGATGTTTCACCCCATCGCTTAACTGTAGATTGCTGTATCATCAATCAGACCATCTGTTGGTATGGAATTATCAATGTCCCTGTACATTCTTAAGTTGGTGGAGGTCGTGATGGGACTCAGCTGTGGGGTAACAAAGAGCAGGTCATCTCTCTCTTTCCCTCTCCGTCTCTCTCTCTCTCTCACACACTCTGACTCTCACTCTCATTCTCTCCCCCCCCCAATAACAGCAGCGGCTTTATTAGCAGGTATGAAACCTGCCTTTCTGTTGCAGTTCACTATCTTGTACTGTTTAACACTTCTTCAAATGTGGTCGAGCATCCTGATGGCATTCAGCACAGGGAGTTTTTTTGCTATGGCATTTGCATTCACAAGGGGTCCCTCATCAAGGCAAAGGAGCATCTTTTCAATGACCTGCAAAAAAAAAAAGTGTAAGTTTTGTGTTTGAACTGTGTTTACAATGGCAAAGAAGGGTTATTACCTAAGTACGGAACTGTACGTGGCTATGATAAAGGTGTTTTAGATTATGAATTATGCCCATATCCATTGGCTGTATTATAGTAGTCATATTGGGTGGGTGAAAATCAGTTGAATGTTTAATAGTGTTACATTTAAATGAGCAGAGCAATTGTCCAAGATAAGTGCAATTTGAAACTGTTTTCTGCACATCTGAGCATTGACCTTTATAAGCCAGTTTGTAAAGATTTTGGCAGTCATACAGGCATTACAATTTCTTTCCCAGTCTGCCAGCAGGGCATCCACAGACAAATCAGAAAAACAGCATGTTTTTTTGCTTTACTAATAATCAGTGGCCTTAGCTTGTCTGTCCTATCCATGTTACAATATAGCAGTATGAATATTCTCTCCCTGCCCCCCACATTTAGCATCAGATTTAAATGCCAGTGTCCCTTTAGGAACTGCTCTAAAATAAATCCCAGTCTTGTCGCAATTGTACACAAGATGAGGGGGATAATCTTTTCAGAGTTGTCAGGATGCTATTTACCCATGTGTCTGCTGACTGAGAGTCTGCATCTTTCTTTTCTCCATGACACTTTTTGAAAACGATTCAGTTTCTCTCCTTCCATCTGTTTAGCCAGCCACTAGTGGGGGTGAATTTAATGCCCATATTTTCTGCTAGTTGTTTTGCCTTGGTTAAAAGAATAGGGCCATTAAGGGGGGATCTGCTGTTCTGGTAGCTGAGAACCATCTCAATAAAGCAGCTCCCACTTCCTCACTCTTGTCTACCCTCTGGTGTTTTCGGCCTTTATTTTCAGACTTTTCCCACTCTGTATGCAACTGCTCTTTGGCTTTCATTATACGGCATGCCATTGACAGATCTATGCCAAAATCAGCAGCAATATTTGACCTTTTTATTCTGGGAGTTTCAATATGCTGCAACACCTCGATTTTCTTTTTCAGTCCATTCTGATTTCTGATTTCTGTCAGCTCGCTAATGGGCTCCTAATGTGCTTGATAATACTTCTTAAATACAGGCAAACAGCAACTATTAAGACTTTGTATGCTAACCCAGAAAGCTAGTAACACGTTAAACATCAGACACCATCTTGAAAATATTGCACTTAGCTGAAAATTGCATTTAAGCAGATTTCTTTTAAATGAAATGTTTTACATGGGGCATTAATACAAAAAAAATGGGAAAGTAAAAAAGTGTGTTTATAAATGAAAATTGCATTAAACCAAATTGCTCTTAAGTGGTATCCACTGTATTGATACACAACGCGGCATCATAGGACGGAGAAACCTGACTTATTTTTTTCTTGTCACCGAGAAAAATGTTTGGAGGACAGATTTCCTTTATATTTTACCTGACACATAATTTCCCCTAAAGTGCATTACAAGAAGTGTGGTAAACAGGCAGCATGACTTGAAAAACAATGGGGCACCATGTAATAGCATGCAGCTGCCTGACATTTTTATTCTGGTAGTTAAACAAATTCTGGAAGTGCAGAATATATGCATATTTTGCTTTTTGCACCATTGTACCCAAAGTGCATTACAAGAACTGTGGCAGTGGAATGGAACTGACACACAGCACAAAACTGGTTGATGGCTATGTGACAAAGGGTGGTGGCAAATGGACCTGATGTGGGGAAGGGAGAGTGACCAGTGGGGTATGTCAGGACTTGGTACTGGGACCAGTCCTCTTTGTTGTCTTCATAAGTGACATTGTCGAACAGCAGGAAGGGAAGGTATGCCTCTTAGCAGATGATATCAAAATCTGCAATAGGGTGGACACTGCAGAGAGAGTGAAGAGAATGTACAGCACCTGAGAAAACTTGAGGAGTGGTCAGGAGTATGGCAGCTTGGTTTCAGTATGAAAAAGTGCAAAATCATGCACCTAGGGCACAGAAACTCAAAGGTGGAGTATAAAATGGGATAAGATGTATTTATTTATTTATTTATGTGAAAAAGTTTCACCAGGAAAGGCATACTGAGCTACAATAGTTCATTTCCAGATGTGTCCTGTGGGAGAGGGGAGAATGGGAAATAATTTGTATATAAGACACAAAGTACAAATGAGCTGAAAATAAAACAAAGTCATACAAGATACAAAGTTGAAACACGAAGGGCATAACAATTCAGACTTACAGATTTAGTTTAGTTGCTGTATTGTTATTTTTGTAAGATCTATGTTGATCCAATAGAAGGTATCAAACCATTTGCTTCTGGATCTGTCATAACAATTCAGAAAAATTCAAAAAATAATAAAACAATTACAATGACATAGCTGATAACAAAGAGGCTGATCCAAGCATTGTGTAGGATGTGGGTGAGAGTAGGTATGAGAAACAGGACAGAAGTGGGAGAAAAGAATGAAGTAGTGAAGGGGATAAGGGACAAGAGCCAGTTGCAGGATAGGGAACTGTAGTGTTAGAAAAGATAGGACAACAAACTAGAGGACAGAGTGGAGTGGATATCTAAGGGTGGGAGTTCCAAAGATTTGGGAAATGACAGGAGAAGGCAGCCCAACCTGAAGTGAGAGTTCAGGCAGGGAGGGCAAGGATCCTGTAGGGGGAGTTGTGGAGAGAGTAGGTAGGAGTAGGAGGGGTGGAGTGGAGATCATTTAGGTAGGGTGGAAGGGAGCCAAGCCAGAACTTCACAACTAATGAGGCACTATGGGCAAGGCATCTGGCCCCAAGAGGTGGAAAGAAGAGAGTGGCTTAGAGGTTGCAGTGGTGTGTACGTGGTGGACAGTTTAGGGCAAAGTGGCAGAAGGACTTGAATAGGGTGTCCAGTCTGGAGAGGGTGGTCTTAGGGGCAACACTGTAAACTATGTCTCCAAAGTCAAATATCAAGAGGATAATCTTTTTTATGATTTCAATATGGGACTGTGGGGGGGGGGTGCAGCCACAGTGTCTGTACAGAGCACCTCGTTTGGGATGAAGCTTTTTGTGGATAGCATCCACATGTCCAGAGAAGTTGACATTCCTATTGAGCCAGAGCCCAAGTTATTTAAAGGAGGTGACATCCTTTAATAGGGACCCTTTGAGGGCATGGAAGGTAAGAGTGGCTGTAACCTTAGTGAGCCTTTGCCTGGTGCAAAAAGGTCATAGAGACCATCTTCTTGCCATTGAGGGACAGTTAATTCATGCAAAACCAGCACTGGACATTATTGAAAGCCATCTGGAGGCTGGTCACCACATCAGTGGTGGAGGTACCAGAGGTATAAAAAACAGCATCATCCGTGTACATGTGGATATCAGCTGTTAAGCAGGCAGCAGGTAAGTCATTCTAAAATATTGAGGAAGAGTATTGGTCTGAGTATCGAACCTTGAGGGAATCTGGTGTTGCTGGGGAGAGGGAGTTGCCTATCCTGACAGATTGGGTCCTACACATAAAATAGGAATGGAACTAGCTAGTGGAGGTCTCTGAGAGACAAGCTGCTGCAAGCTTGCTGAGGAGAAGGATGTGGACAACTGTGTCGAAGGCTTTGGCCAAATCTACAAAGACTGCAGAGGTGATGTGGCCCTGATCCGTGCCAGAGAGAATGGAGTCAGTGAGCCAGAGAAGGGAGGTCATGGTGGAGTGGGTCTTACAGAAACCAGACAGGAAGCGGGTGAAGAAGGAGCAGGAGTCAAGAAATGGGGAAAGCTGAGCCAGTATCAAGTGCTCTTGGAGTTTTGCAAGAATTGGGAGTAGGGATATCAGGTAGTAGTTACCTGGATTTGATGAATCACCACCCTTATAAAGGGGGACAACTGTGGCAAACTTCTATGTGTCAGGGACAGTTGCCAGTGTGAAAGAGAGTTTCAGAAGGTAGGTGAGTGGGAGAGCAATAGTGTGGGCCGAGAGCTGCAGGAACTTAGGGTCAAGCCCATCCGGGCCTTTGCCTTGTGAGGATTAAGGGCTAGAAGAGCTTTTAGGGTGTCAGTGGTGGAAGAAAGAGAAACAGAGGGAAGGGAGGGGAGGAGGTGTGTGCAGAAGAAGCTGTTGAGGAAGGAGCTGAGGGGAGATAGGGAAGCAAGAAGGGTAGAAGCACAGATGGTGAAGAAGATGTTGAATTTGATAGTTACTGGGGGATTCTGAGATAGTGATGTCACCTACCTTTAGGACTGGTGTAGAGGACTGGGTTGGGGGGGGGGACTAGGGCATGAACTATCTTCCAGAATTTGGAGGGGTTGTTAAGGATCTCCTGGAAGATAGATGAGAAATATGCTGTTTTGGCACGTCTGATGGCTCTGGTGTAGGCATTTCAGAGAGATCAATATTTAAGCAAGTATCTAAGAATGCCTGAGGCCTTATATGTCTGCCATGCTTGGTCACGAGCATGCTAAAAAGCTAGCAGTTCGGCAGCTACCCAGGGGAGGTGAGAGTCTCAGACCCTGGTTTTCCTGATTGCAGTGTGCCAATCCCAAATAATCAAGAAATGGGTTTTGAAGTAGACCAGGGCTGAGTCAACAGAGGAGACATTTGTATTCAGAGACCAGTCAGTACCAACAAGTTCCTCATGGAGGGAGAACAAGTCTAAGGACCTAAAAGAGCGGAGGTGGAAGAAGTTTGGCGGAGCTTTGAGGCAGTGGATTTTACGCATGCAGTAGACCATGTGGTGGTCACTGAGTGCATCTGACAGGATTCCTGATGTAACTACCCAGTGGAGGTGTGATGCTAGCACCCAGTCTGGCAGGGTATGCTTACCTGACTTGTGGTTTAAATGGGTTGGTACAGAGATCAATTGTGTGAGATTCAGGGATGAGATGTGGTTACAGAATTTGGATTGTGGGCTGGAAGGCCAATGTATGTTGAAGTTCCTGAGGATGAGGAGTTCCCCTGTTGATGAGTGGGTAATGAGAGTAGCGATGAGATGAAGGGAAGCTTAGGCAGCAGTAGATACCACCTACAAAGATAGGTAGGGAGCAGGGGAGGGAAAGTTTTAGTAGTAGAAGTTCATAGGTAGAGGGGGAGGATATGGAGAGGCAGAGAGTATACTGGATGGATAAAGAGATGTATAAGGCCACCCCCCCTGCCCCTAGTTGACCGGTCCTGCCAAATAAGGGAATAACCAGGGATGGAGATGGAAGAGTCAGGGATTTTGGTGGAGAGCCATGATTCAGTGATGATCGGCACACTGGATTTTAGGCTAATCATAAGAGGCTGGAGTAGATCTATCTTTGGGAGAAGGCTCCTGATGTTTAAATGGAATAACTTTAATACTTTTAGGAGATCTATGGGGGGGGTGGAGATGGAGAGGCCCTGGGTTGGGTTCAATGTCACCCACAGTAAGGAGCAGTAAAATGGTAAGCAACTTAGAGAGGATGGATATGCACCTCAGAGATAAAGAGGTCTTATGAGATGAAAAAGAGGGGATATGAACAGGGGACTGTCTCTTTGTGGACAGTATGGAGCAAAGGGATGCTAAGTGGATACAGGGTGAGTGGGGGACGGAGGGTCCTAGGCACCATGGTGAGTGAAAAAGGGGGCAGAGACATGAGGATGGAATAGAGGAGGGGGAGGATTGAGGACAGGAGAGTGACATTGGCAGGGCAGGAAGGGAAGTTGGAGGGATAGATGTTGGGGTAAAAAGTAGGGGGAAGATGGCAAGGATAAGGAGGAACATATTGTGAGGAAAAGAAAGAGATGGAGCAATGATGAACAGTAAAAAGGGGGTAGGTAGAAGAGGGGAGGATTAAGGGAAATAAGTACCTAAGCTAGCTAGGAGGGGGGAAGAAGAAGAAGAAGAAGAATCAGCATTTATACAGCGCTTTTCATACACAGTGTATCCCAAAGCACTTTACAAGCAATGCTAGACTGGTAGTGAAAGTAAAGGAGGGGTAAAGGAGGGAGAGTAGTGAGGAGATAGATTTAATAGGAGACTGAAGGGCAAATCTGGTTAATATAAACTCATTCGAATGATTCAAAAAAGCCCTGGATAAACATCTGTTTGACAACGGGCAAATAATATGCACCCTGCAGGTGCAGGGAAGGTGGTCTCAATGGGCTTATGCCTTCTTCCACCTTCAGTAACTGAGAAATACAGAGTAAATAAGAATAGTACAGCATCTGATTTAACTGAACAACAGTGGACTAGATAACAGAGCACTGTTTTGAAGTGAACAACAAGACAAAACAGAAAAACGAGTATTAAGTACTGAAGATATAGCATAGTTCAATACAGCAATATAACTAACACATAACAACTAGGGCTGTGCGAATACCTTTTCCCGAATATTCCGCAGAATATTCGGTATTCGGGTCCCAAGTATTTTGCATTTGTTATTAGGTATTCAGCCAGAAAAGGTGTTTATTTAAGGAAACTTTAAAAAAGCACTTCAGCAACACCATTAATCACCCATTGAACCTGGTATACCATATGCACCTCAATGACACTTCAACCACCAACATAGAGCTCTCACTAACGCAACACAAGCTTCATGTGGCACACTCAATCCACCACACCACACACACACACACATAGCACTCTGAAAATGATATCAAGCATTGCATTGGGTCAGCACTAGAGGGTGTTCATGGTCACAGACACAGGGTAGAATGTGCTTTGGCCATGGGCATAGGAATAGTGGTAGCAGTGGCTGCAGTAGTGGTGACAACTGAAAAGGTGGCTGCTGCAAGAATGGCACCAGTGGTGGTGGGAAGCACATTGGCTGTGGATGTAGCAGCCATAGTGGTAGCAGTGGGAACACTAGTGGTGGTGTCTGCTACTTCCTGCACAAAGCATGTATGCTCTAATGCCCCACTCCTCTTCTGCACAACAGGATGTGACAGTGAGTGTACAGATGGAACAGGTGGTGACACTTGTACAAGTAGTACTGCTAATGGTATTAGTAGCAGTAGTACTATTACCAATGCTGCAAGGACTAAAATACTTGCTTGCGGAGAACAATATTTGAGCCCGCCAAATAAAGAGAGACACCTGTATGTCATTGTCTATGTAGTCTATCTCACCACCTTCTCTGGAATTGTATTATGTATCAGTAATATACAGTGGAGCAAGACAAGATGCAATTCAGTACTTTGCAGTAAATGACATGCCACAAAATATTGGATGACTAGAGGGCTTAATTGGCATGAAATTACACTGCTCCTTGCAGCATACTGTAGCATTTTGCAGAAATTTTGCAAGATACTACATTGCATACTGTCTGGCACCACTGTATGAACTGTTTTATAACCTTGATGCAGTGTTTCATCCTTGGGTATGTTAGTTGTGGATTGCTTTGTTACAAGGGCATCTCAGTAGCATTCATTTTAACTTCACTTTTTTATGATTTGTATTTCTTTAAGGGTTGTATATTCATAGTGTGTTTGTACATTCCCAACATGCACCCTGACAAAGACTAGGTTCAGGTAAAAGCACCAGGGCTCTATTGGTATCCTCCAGCCTTAGTACAAACAAATGTATTGGCAACTTTATGCTCCACTGCTCTCAACTGTATTTTGTTACTGCCCCCCCCCCCCCAGAGAGCTTCCTTTGTTCTACATAGATTGTGTGGGGGTTTGGCAGCCCAGGGACAACACTAGCAGTAACTGCCTGGTTGTGCTGTACGTTTGTAGGTCTATCATCCTGTCCCTTACGACTTGGAGCCAGCAGTGCAGATGCTTTGCTGGGGCTGGACCAAGCATGTTTGCAAGATTGCTAAAGACATGATGGATCAGGTCACTACTGGTTACTGGGTAAACACAAACCATTACTACGTAGTACCTGTGTGTGTGATGCTCTACTTAGTGCTTGTGAAACTACAGTAATACACCAACCTTTCCAGTTATACTGCACCACAAACAAGCATTTGTCAATGCCGAATGTTTGCTTGCTGGCATTAACAGTGGAAGTGCAGGAGTTAGACAGATGCAGTACAGAAATGGCAGTGATGTATTGAACTGACGCTAACTCCACCCCCACCAAGCAGAGATGGACAGGCATTGGGGTGTACCTTTGGGTCGACGCCCACAAGGGGTCACAACATTTCACCTCACCTACCCTGCAGACACTGACAAGTGTCGAGATGTGCCTTGGGGTGTTTGGGCTTTACACTCACCTCATTCCATAAGGAAATATGCTGAAATGGGTGTAGTATAGGAGAATGGTGTGAACTCTGGAGCCAAAGAGTCCAACGCGCACCTCAATGCCTATCACTGGCTGCAGGATGGGGGTGGTGGTGGAATGCCGTGAGCATCAATTCTTGTGGGGATTTTTTGTACCAGATTTTCAATGTAGGCAGTTTGGAGCCTTTGCTCATGAACAGTGTTACTGTGATTTTCTTAATCTGACCCGAACAATGATTTTCCACTACGAGCGTGCAATTCTGCGCTGGAAGTGTGAAAACACATTTCAGCCAGGATGTGAAAAATGACAGCTGTACTGTCCATAAGGATGTGTTGAAAAATACCAATGTTGAAAATCTGGAGTGAAAATACTACAAATTTGTGAAGTTACAAGGGTGCATAGAAACTGCGCAATTCATGCTCGTAACAGTCATTTTATGGACTTTTGTCACCAAATTTTCAACATAGGCATTTTAGGACCTTTGCTCATGAACAGTGTCACTGTGATTTTCTTAATTTGTCCCAAACACTGATTTCCCACAGTGACAGCGCTATTCTGCAGCGGAAATGCAAAAACACATTTTGGCCAGGATGTGAAAGATGACAGCTGTACTGTTCATAATGAGGTGTGAAAAAATGCCAATGTTGAAAATCTGGAGTGAAAATATTACAAATTTGTGAACTTGCGAGTGTGCATGGAAACTGCGCAACGCATGCTAGTAACACAGTCATTTTTGAGAATTTTTTCACCAGATTTGCAACATAGGCTTTTTGAGAGTCCACCTCATGAACAGTGACACAGTCATTTCGTTAATCAGTCCTGAAACATGATTCTGCGCAGTGACAGAAAAATCACCTTTCAGGACAGAATAACCAGATGATAGTGACTGAATTCATGAGATGGGGTCCTGAGAGCCCCATGTTAAAAATTTGGTGCAAAAATTCAAAAAAATGACTGAGATATGAACCAAAGCTGAAAACACTCTATTTACTGTATGCCATTATACAGCTTACTGGCATTTCTTCAGTTTGCAGTCACTTTGAAGAGTGCAGGCGTGCTCCCAGTCCACCGAGGATCATTGCACTGGGCTCCAGAGGTAAGTATGAGGTGAGGGGGGGTGTTGGGAGGTGGGATGTGCAGAGGGTGGGTGCAGGTTGATGGAGGGGGCACAAGAAACAGCGAGGGACCATTTTCTTTTTTCACAGGTTTATTTTTTAAAAAGACGATGCAGGACTTTTGCCATGCTGGGGTGGGCTTCCAGCATGGCACCTGGAAGCTTGGGAGGGGAAGTGGAGCCAACAGGGGATTGGGCACCCCCGTTGGCCACACAGTGTGGGGGAGCACATGATGACATGGGACTTTTGCCTCACTGGGGTGGGCTCCCAGCGTGAAGTTTGTTTTTTGGGGGGGCACTGGAGCTGACGCAGATTGGCACCCTGTCGGACATACAGTGTGCTTGGTGGGGTTGCATGTGCCAAGGGGGATTGGGCACCCCCTCAGCACACAACTAATGAGGCAGGGTGCATCATACAGATGCAGTGGCATACAGTTCGACTGCTAAGGTGGTGACATGTAGGCAATTTGCATACTGCTGATGGCAGGGCAGTATGCAAATTGCCTACACGTTACCACCGCTGATTGTAGCGGTTGTTTGCTTTCAACTGTATGCCACTGCATCTGAACTGCTGTCATAGACAGCTCAGACAGTCATTGGTGAGGTGGGGCCATGCCTGCAAAAAGGAGCAGGGCACCTGCAAAAAAGGAGCAGGGCACTGGAAGCGGGGTGCCACACCTACAAAAACTCATATGGTGGCACTTTGTTTCTTGCACATGTGTGCAAGCAAACATAAAAAGTAGCAGTAAAGAAAAACACTGCTACTGAGAAGGAAGAAGAAAAGGACAACCTATTTAGTCAAACATGGAACTGAGCAAGGAACAGACAGATGGCATACAGTCAACTCAGTGAGACAGGCCTGCCCCGCTAAGTGCAATGGTTTAATTAACAAAACAACAAACAAAAAAATGCATGTGCACAGCTGTATACACACAAGGCATAGACTCGCGGAGGGGGGCATTTTTCACAAGCACAGGTTAATTGTGAGCCATGGACTGTAGAAGTGGGGTGGGAGTCAGCCAACACATTCCTCATGTGTACAGGGATCTATCCCCGGAACCAGAGGACTAACAATAATAATTCAGTGAGTCAAGCCTGACTGGCTTAGAACTGAAGAAGTTTATTTCAAAATCTGTGTGCACACAGCTGTGCATACGTGTGGCCTTGCCTCATGAAAGAATATACTAAGCATGCACATTCATGGTGAAGCTTCACAAAATCAGATATTATGCACATATATAGCAAATCATAAGCAGTGACTTGCAGGAGGGGGAGTTAGCAGACACCCTCATCAGTCATGCAGGGAACCAAGCCTGGAATCAGACAACAACAAAAAAACTAAACACAAAAATAAAATGTGCTTCACCCAAAAAAATCACACTGGAGCTTTATCAGACAGCAGCAGAGAAGGGGTGTTAGTAGATAGCCCTCCTAGTACCTGTAACTGAGTACAGTAATAAGGACAAAATACCGGTCAGAAAGCCAAACATAACTTTTCTGACACTGATCAAAAAAACTATACTAACCGAAAAAAACCTGTGAAGCAAAAATCTGCTTCTTTTTTAGCAAGTTTAAGGCCTGAAAAGTACTGCAGAACAGCTCTCAGAAAGCACTGTATCCTGTCTACTACCAGCTCAGAGTGAGGAAGTCACATGGTGTGCTTGCCTTTAAGCTCAAGAAACAGTTTTTGATTGGCTAACAAAGCTCTGCGAGACTTGGAAATCTCACCGAATAGTAGTTCCCAAATAGTGGCCAAATAGTGAACTATTTGGAAAATGCATCCGAATATTCAGGAAGCCTACTATTCGTGGTATTCGGAAAATACTATCCTGCCCATGCACAGCCCTAGTAGCAACTGTCCAAGGTATATATCAAATTGCCAGACAAGAATTACTGTGGTAGAGGGGGCTGCAATGTAAATACAAATTAGGATTGACACTGAATGCAGACAGGTAGAAAGAGAGTGGCCACAGTGAATAGGACAGACAAGCCACTAAGCAGCCAATGTAAGTTACCAAATCAAATACACTTGAATTGCTCAGTTTAGAATTTTACTCGATAGTGTCTTAACCAATAAGGCAAAGTGATTAGATATAAGCCTAGAGATGTATATACAGGTAAGCTAGGCATGTGATATAGCGATATCTAGAACAATAAACTGAGCCACTGCATCTAGTGATCCCAGTTGTAGTGGCCAGTTGACTGGCTACCCATTAGATTACAGTGTTGACTTTTTTACATTTTTATTTCTGATCAGCTAAATAGCAGACTTAAGTATTGCAATTGAGGAAATTCAAATTTCAAAGACATTTAACAATTATCAATTACAGTCACTTGCTTAAATAGTTATCTAAGCTCATTGGTGTAGTGGGTGGGCTTATTCTACCCTGAGCCCCTCGTCCTTTTCTAGCCCTATGGATAGACCACCCTTGAGTTGTACATTTGTTTACCACAGCCTGTGGGCATTTAACGGATCATGGGGGCATGAGTGGGACTGTAGGCAAAATTTCAAAATGGCGCAGAGAGAGTCTGGTAATTACAGGAGCAGGTCTCCTGTACCGCTTACTTAATAAATACAATTAAAGTCTAATTTGTTGCAGGGGAGGGCAGCAAGTGAAATTAATTACCTACCCTCAGACCCCCAATGTCCTGCTCTGACTCCTGCAGTATTACTGGTTGAATGCCACAGACTATGAGCTTTTCAAAGCTCCAACCAAATGTTGGAAATGGCGCTTAAGGAAGTGGAATCAAAATTTCAAAATGGTGTAGAGAGAGAGAGTCCAGTAATTACAGGAGCAGGTCTCCTGTACAGATTACTGACATTACATGTATTGACAGTCACCAAATAGAAAAGGGGCCTTGGAGTAATCATATCTAATGATCTCAAGATAGTGATGCAGTACGAAAAGGTAGAAAGTACAGTAGGACCAGTGGGATGCGGGGATGCATAGGTAAGGGTATCACTAGTAGAAGGAGGGAGATGGTGTTGCCACTGTATAGATCATTGGTGAGACACCACCTGTACTGCTGTGTCCAGCTCTGGATACCACATCTTCGGAAGGACAGTGACAGGGAGGAGGCTGTCCAGGGAGGGCAACTAAAATGATGCAGGGGCTGCATCAGAAACCCCTTAAGGAGAGATCTTAGCATCTCAATATGTATACCCTCAAAGAGAGGAGTATGGTGGGATGTGATAGATACCTATAAATACCTAATGGGGTTGAACATGGTACTTGAGGGGAGAATTTTTCAGAGAAGAAGCTGCAAGACAACAAGAGGACATGCAATGAAGCTGGAAGAGGGAAATTTCGGAGGGATGTGAGGAAGAACTTCTTCACTGAAAGAGTAGCAGATGCCTTGAACAGTCTTCCAGTGGAGGTAGTGGGGGCAAAAACAGTGGTGGGCTTCAAACATGCATGGGTTAGGCACACTGGTATCTTGGTTCAGAAGCAGGGGGAAGATAGTTGGAGATCAGATAGGGTCTGCTGAGACAGTATAGGCAGGGACAAATGGGCAAACTAGGTGGGCCAAGTGGTTCTTATCTGCCATAAAATGCTATGTTTCTGTGTTTCACCTTATAGCAGCATGAAGCAGCTTGATGTATTTCTGAGAAAAATTCAGGGAGTAAGGAACATATGTATGTTTTTCTCACAATTTCCCCTAAAGTGTGTAGCAAGAACTGTGGCTGGGGGACTGACATACAGCGCAGCACCTTGTAGCAGCTTGCAGAAGCCTGAAGTATTTGTTCTGGTAGCTGAGAAAGATTCTGGGTTCACAGAATTTATGTATGTTGTGCTTTTCTCACAATTTTCCCTAAAGTGCATTACAAGAACTGTGGTGGGAGAACAGTCACACAGCTTAGCACCATTTAGCAACATGCAGCAGCTTGCTCTATTTATTTTGGTAGCTGAGAAAAATTCTTGGAGTATATCAATTACGTAACTTGGGCTTTTCTCACAATTTCTTCTAAAGTGTGTTACAAGAACTGTTGCAGGACTGGACACTCACCTTAGCACCATATAGCAGCATGCAGCAGCCAAAGATAGTTATTATGGTAGATGAGAAAAATTCTGGGAGTACAGAATTTATGTATCTTGTGCTTTTCTCACGATTTCCCTTCAATTGTGTTGTAAGTGTGGAAGGGGACTGACACACAGCGTAGCACCATGTAGCAGCATGACATATTTATTCTGGTACATGAGAACCATAGTGGGAGAAGAAGAAAGTGCTGATGTAAGGACTGCACAGTTGCACAAGAAAGAGAACAATTTACAGAGGAAATCAGATTATTTTTCTTTCGCTAAGCTGGAGGAGGATAGCTGGCAGGAGAATTCAGATAGATAAAATGAAGCAGTATCAGAAATCAGGATATATGGAATGAAAATATACACTTTTTTTAATTTTGTAACTTTTTTCTTGCAACAGGTTAAGATAAGAATAAATGAGAGAGTACGACAGTTAGCATATCTTCAATCATGGAGTGTAGAGAGAATACGGTTGTGGCCTGTGGACAGATGGTGCACTGCCACCACATACTGTAGTTTCACCACTCCCTCATGAATATTCTGTTGGTTTTGGAGTGATACCTTAAAAGTTTGTTTCATGGCACCAACTTGGTGGGAGAGCTCTCCTATCTTCCCATGCAGCTGAGCTAATTCAGTACAGATGGATGTAGGAGGAGGAGAAGGATCTGAGGCCAGTCTCTCAGGTGAGCCCACAGTACCTGAGTGTGGCTGCAGCTCCTTCTCCAAGTTTTCTCCATCCCCTCCAGTCCCTGTGCAGCAGGTGATGACCTGCCACGTTGCCTTTTCTTGCACTGCCCACCCTGCGACATGGAAGGAGCACTAGAGGTGCCTCAGCCTCCACCCCTCTCACCTATCTCAGTCTGTCTCCACTTCACATGCTCCTCCAAGTCCTTGTCATGCCTAACCTTAAGGAGGGGGTGCTGCCCCCCTGTGTCTAAATGACTGCCCCATTTCCCATGCCAAACAATAGTGACACAAAGTGCATGTCCCCACACTGTTGTCAGTGAGGTCAGTTACAAAACAAATCCCAAACCTGGGATTTTGCTGCTGATGAGGGAGGTGCCAAATGGTCCCAGGAAGGACTCCTCCTCCGCCTCCTCATGGGGCTCAGGTGGCAGCATAATCATGGGGGAGCACAGGGAAGGTGTTGCAGCAAACATTGGACATACTGGAGGAGGGTCAACTGGTAGTGGCGATGCCAATGCATGCTGCTTCTGGTGTTGTACTGTTGGAGGTGGATTCCACTTCCCAGTGCTCCTGGTACCAAAATAGGCCTCTTTAGATGGATGGAATGGTGTGCCCCATCTTTGGACTGCATCTCCCTCTCCTTGCTGGGACTGGTCCCAGTACCAGTGCTCTCAGTCCCCTCCTCACCAGTCACAGTCATTTTAAGTTGGAATAAAAACAGAGAGTACAAAAAAACAGAGTAAAACTAAGAAAAATAGAACAAATAAAAGTGGGGGCTATAAAGATAAAGCATTTGTCGATGCCAAGTGTTTGCTTGCTGGTATTAGCATTGGAAATGCAGGAGTTAGACAGATGCAGAATAGGAATGGCAGTGAAGTATTGAACTTCACGCCAACCCCACCTCCTCCCTGCAGAGGTGGACAGGCATTGGGGTATGCGTTTGGGTCATCGCCCATAACGTTCATGCCATTTCACCTCACCCTATCCTGCAGACACTGACCAGTGTTGAGGTGTGCCTTGGGGTGTTCAGCTTTACAGTCACCCCATTCCATAAGGACATACACTGAAATGGGTGCAGTATAGGAGAATGGGGTGAACTCTGGGGCCGAAGAGTCCAAGGCACACCTTGATGCCTGTCACTGGCTGAAGAGGGGGTTGGGGTGGAATGGCATGAGCATTACAGTCAGCAATCCAAAGGCACACCCCTGATGTCTGTCAGTTTGTACAGGGTGGGACGTTATGGTTAGAAACCATAATGCCCCTGGCGTTTGTTGGTATTTGCACTACAAATTTTCAGCATTGCCTTTTTGTGACCCCCACCTCATGAAAGCATTTGGGACCTCTTCTCATGAACAGTGGCACTGTGATTTTGTTATTGTGTCCTGAAATTTGAGTTCCCACAGCAACCGTGCCATTCTGTGCCACATGTACGAAAACACAGAACGGGCAGGATGTGAAGAATGACAGCAGTACATTCATAGGGAGGTGTGAAGAGAAGGCAATGTTGAAAATCTGTACCAAAAATATTAAAAATGCTGGAACTTCTGAGTGTACATGGAAACTGCACAACGCATGCACATAACAGTCATTTAGTGGAATTATTTCACCAAATTTTCAACATAGGCATTTTGTGACCTCTGCTCACGAACACTGTCACTATGATTTTCTTAATCTGTCCTGAACATTGATTTCCCACAACAACCGTGGTATTCTGTGCCAGATGTGTAAATGCATATTTTGGGCAGGATATGAAAAGTGACAGCTGTACTGTTCATAAGGATGTGTGAAAAAATGCCAATGATGAAAATCTGGAGTGAAAATATTACTAATGCGTGAAATTGCAAGGGTGTGTGGAAACTGCACAACATATGCTCATAACACAGTCATTGTACTGACTTTTGTCCCCAAATTTTCAACATAGACATTTTAGGACCTCTGCTCATGAACAGTGTCACTGTGATTTTCTTAATCTGTCCCAAACACTGATTTCCCACAGCGACAGCACTATTCTGCGCCGGAAGTGTGAAAACACATTTTGGCCAGGATGTGTAAAATGACAGCTGCACTGTTCATAAGGAGGTGTGTAAAAATGCCAATGTTGAAAATCTGGAATGAAAATATTACAAATTTGAGAAGTTACGAGTGTGCATGGAAACTGCACAATGCATGCTCGTAAAACAGTCATTTTTTTGATTTTCTTCACTAAATTTACAACATAGGCTTTTTGAGAGCCCGCCTCATGAACAGTGGCACTGTCATTTCATTAATCAGTCCCAAAAGGTGATTCCGTGCAGTGCCCGAAAAATAACCTTTTGGGACCAAATAACGCCATGACAGTGACTGAATTCATGAGGAGGGGTCACAATAACCTCATGTTAAAAACGTGGTGGCAAAACTCCCAAAAATGCCTGAGATATCCACATAAGTTGAAAAAAAAACACATTTGTGTCATTATACAGCTTACCGGTATTTCTTCGGTTCACGGTCAGCTTTGAAGAGTGCAGACATGTTCCCTGTCCACCAAAGATCATCGTACTGGACTCTGGAGGTAAGTGTGGGGTGAACGGCGTGTGGGGAGATGGGGGGTGCACAGTGGGTGGGCACAGGTTGAGGGAGACTCAACAAGGGACCATTTTCTAGTTCACAGATTTAAAAATTGTTTTTATAATGTCGTGGGAAGGTTTTCTTATTTACAGGGACTTTTCATGCTGGGGTAGGCTCCTAGCATGCCACCTGAGTGTTTTTTTTGGGGGGGACTATAGCCAGTGGGGATTGGGCACCCCTGTCAGCACATACCGAGTGTTGGGTGGGGCAAGAGCCGAGGGGAATTGGGCCCTCACTTAGCACACAACAAATGGGGGGGCCATTATGCCGATGGGGAGTGGGCTTCCCCATCAGCATATGAGCTGGGTTGGGGGCATGCCGACAGGGGGATTGGGCACCCCCATCAGTCGGCTTTCATGGGGCTCTGAGGTGGCAGCATAAGCCGCCACCATGTTTAGGGAAATGTTACACCAGCCAAAGTACTGCCTTGCAATGATGGGTCTCTCCCTCATTGCAGCGGAATGGCTGAGGCTGCAATGACGAGGAAGCCCCTCATTGCAGCAGCCAAATTGTTTCAAGTTGGTGGCACTTCTGCAGAACCAGTGTCATCAGGACACTGGGCCTGCATTGGGTGAACAGTGCCAAGCTCACAAATGCAGTGCCGGCATTGGCTGCCACAGTGCTGTACCTCCACGACCCGCTTCTCTCCTATGATGCCTCATAATGTTTCTTGTGCATGCGTGCAAGCAAACATAATAATACACCAAAATAATAACTTAATACATCCACACAAACTGCTAAGTAAATAGAAGATGACAAGAAATGTAAAATAAAGCTGTAAAAGTTATTTTTCTTTGTTTTTAAACCCTCTGAAAGAAGCAGATTTGACATCCTCCTCTAACTCACTCAGACTGCAACACAAAACCAAGGATCAGTTGGTATACAGCGAAGCAGCAGGTGATCTGCAGGAGCTGTTTTCATGTGACCTATAGGCACTTGATTATCGGAAGCCTTGATATGGGCAGACTTTGCCCAAATGTACCCCAAAGGTGAAGTTGCAGGCAAAATTAACAAAAGGTGAATTAACTAGTAAATGGCAAAAATTTATAAACTGATTCCTGAAGCCAAAGTTGATGACTTTGCTGGAACTTTGCCAGTGGACTAAAACTTTACAACATCTCCAATTACAACCTACTGTTTACCTCCTTTTGTTCCCTTGGTTTATTCAGACATAGTGATTTTTGGTTTTGAATTGTCGGGATATTCTGAGTGCACAAGAACTGGAAACGTTCCCCCTCTCCCCCCCCTTGCTTCATTAGATGTTGTTGTACTCCAGGCCATCATATTGGAACTTTTATTGTTTAGTTTATTTTTGAACACATTATCCTCAGTCTGTGAAATGACAACATACTTTTGTATGTCAGTAGTGCTGTTATTTACACTAGTGGCCCTAACATTTTCTCTACTGCCACCTCCCTTGAGAAAAGGTTTAATGATGTTTGATTCTGGTTTACTAGTCACAGGCTAATTTTAAATGTTTCTTAGACTAAAAAAAATTGTTTTTTCGTAATTCTAGAAAGAAGAACTTGGGTCCCTTTGAAATCTGCCTCAAATGTTTGGATGGCATTGAAATAAAGTAAGCCAAGTACTTGGGCCTCACTCTTGACAGTGCACTGTCCTATGATGAACCACACATTTCCGCTAGTAAAAACCATACATCAAAGGCTGGGAGCTCTTCGCCAACTGAACTCTGTTTTTACCAGATACTTGAAGACTATAGCCTCAAAGTTTTCTTCTCACTACCTTTGATTATGGATAATGTTCTATACTTCTGCAAATGAGGGTGCACTGTTTTGAGTGAGGGCACTGTACAATGAGACTGCACACTTTGACAAACAATTGCCCACTTGTAACCATCACTGCATTTTAATTTCTTCTGTACAATGGCCTCCTTTTGAACAGCATTTTCTTTACCAGGCTGGAATGCTTTTTTTTTTTTTTTTTTTTAAAGATCTTTTTGGATTTGGTAGTCCATTTACTTTCAGGCCATTTCTAGCCAGTTAAAAAAGAAGCATCTACCAGGTCTCTCTCTGAAAATCAATTTGCTATACCACATATGCTAATTAGTTATGGACAGAGATTCCTGATCTTCAGGGCTCTCAGGCCTTATTAAACATTGCCTTTACCTGTATTGAATTCGCCCTCTCTTCTTAATTTTTAATTGTTGCACAGATATTATTTGTTAGACAGCAACACTTGTAACTGTAAGATATTACATTATGTTATGTTAATGTTCTTATATGTATTTTTATGTAGTTTACATGTCCTTGGTCTTCTATAAAACAAATATGTGCTTTAGCTAAAGGGCCTACCAGGTTATGAAATATGAATCAAATGTAATGATTTTCAAGATTCAGAAATTGATTCAGTAGCCACTAAAGGCATCTGGGAGGGTACCAGCAGCTTGGATACAGTTGGAGGGAAAGGTGACAGCCCAGCTGATGAAGGAATGATTGGAGGAGTGAGGATCTGGGTGGGTAGCTTCAGTGATGACCCGAGAGAGGTTATGTGACTCAATGGCCTGACAGAGAGAGACATCTATGTAGGAGGGAGTCATTTTGTATAAAAGTCATAGAAACAAAGAATTTGGCAGCAGATAAGGATTGCTTGGCCCACCCAGTCTGCACATTTTTCCCTATCGACATTATCAAGGCAGATTCTACTTGATTTCTTCCTCCCTATTCCTTTCCACTATGGTTCCTCTGTGCTTATCAATTGCATTCTTGAACCTCACCACTTCCACTGGAAGGCTGTTCCAGGAATCCACCACTCTTTCTGTGAAGAACTTCCTTACATCTCTCCTGAATCTACCCCCATCCAGCTTCATAGCATATCCCCTTTAAAAATACTTCCCTCTTGTACCTTATTTGCCCCGTGAGGTATTTAAGGGTCTCTATCATATCCCCCTCTCCCTCCTCTCTTCCAGGGTATACATATTGAGATCTTTTTGTCTCTCCTCATACAGCTTTTAATGCAGACCCTACACCATTTGAGTTTCTTTTCTCTGGGCAACCTCCACTCTATCTATGTCCTTCTGGTGATATGGTCTCCTGAACTGGACACAGTACTCTAGGTGGGAGGTCTTACCAGTGCTCTATACAGAAGCAACACCACCTCCCTCTTTCTGCTGGTGATACACTTCCCTATGAACACCAGCATCCCACTAGCCCTCCTGATTGCCTTGTTGCACTGCCTAGCCACCTTTTGGTAATCAGATATGATTACTTCCCAAGTCACATACGACAAGGTGCTCCCCTTGACATAAGTAGTTAAGGAAGGAAAAAAGGAGGTGTGGGATGATTTCTAGTTTACTGTTGGGGGATAGGTAGATGATTCCGACTTAGAGT
This sequence comes from Neoceratodus forsteri, assembly GCA_016271365.2. Lineage (NCBI taxonomy): Eukaryota > Metazoa > Chordata > Ceratodontiformes > Ceratodontidae > Neoceratodus > Neoceratodus forsteri. The sequence goes on from CM057458.1 coordinate 1,333,862,667, forward strand.
GGAGAAGAATGAGACTTTACACAGGAGCAGTTCATTGGAGGAGGGAGTGCCCGCATGATGAACATCTTCACAGGAGAACTTGGAAGGATGTTCACTATATCAGGATGCCATCCCCTCTCTTGGCTTGATCCTGTCTATGGACAGAATAACCCAGGTTCCTGATTTTCACGTTACTGACTCTGGACGGATTAGGTTAAAGATTCAGTAAGCACTAGGGTATCAGAGCGAAATATGGAGACCCATGGTCTTCATTGACCCAATGTAGGTAGTAAGCCAGTAGCATTGAGGTGGAACATGCTGAGTCCCTTAGGGAGTGGGGAGGAGGAAAGGAGTGAGGTGGCCAGCCAGGGTTAACTTCAACAATGCCAAACAGCAGAAGCAGTAAGGCAATGGAGAGCATAAAGGAGTAGGATGTACAATGGCAAGGAGGCTTAGAATAGGAGGGACTGTGGGGGTGGGATGGGTATAGGAATAGGCACTGCACGACTTCAAAGTTGAGAGAGGTCAAGGTTTGGAGACAAGAAGGAGATGGTGTAGAGAAAATGAAACGGAGAAGTGGGGGGACTGGAAGTGCAGATAGGGGAGAGAAGGTGGGAAAGTAAGGAGGGAAGGGATTAAGAGACAGGAGAAATAGGAGTGGACAAAGCAGCAGGAAGATTGTGGGACACAGTGAGGGAAGCATGTTGGAGACACTTTTGGCAAATTGTATAGGTATACAATAAAAAGGTGAATCAACCCCAGAGATTAAAATAGTGAAATATACAGTATTCAAAGGAAGAAGAACTCTGACCAGCAGGTAGTTAATAACTGTGATGCAACTGTTTGGGAGGAGCAAGAGCACAACAGGAGAAAAACTATAGGCAATTCAGTAGCGACAAGGGCACTAGGGAAAAACTAATCTCGACAAATATCAAATAATTTCTTCAAAAGAAAAGGTAAAACCCAGAGTAGGTTGAGAACCGGGGGTAGTCAATGTCAAATACTACATGAAATACAGGAGCAACCCTGATGGGGCAAGGCACAGGTGACAGAGTCTTAGACATAGCTCAAAAATATAATCTGAGGAGACACCCAGAAGAGGTGGTCCCTGAAAGTCAGGAAAATAGGTGAAGTAGAAAGGGATTGCTGCTAAATTGACCACTACTGCATGAATAAAATTAAGGGACTGTGCAATTTGTCACAGGTAAATAAGAATAGACTATGATGCTAATCTAGCAATAAGAGTCAATGTAGTAAGAAGTTCATGCAACAGTAGTTCAGGTTAAAAGACAATATGTATAGACAAGCCTAATGAGCAAGTAGCATCAACAAATAGCAGGCAGACCATTTTAGTAATTTTAAAAGTAATCTCTTATTAAGTATTATTCTGAAGCATTTTTTCCTATGTGCTCATTAGAAGATTTTCTATCTAATAGTACTGGGTGTGATGTGAAAAGCTGTGGTTACCTGGAAACAGACATATCTAGTTTTGTTCCTTCCTCTTCATCATGAGCATGTGACCTCCCTCCTTGTTACATTAGAAGCTCTGCTTTCTGATTGGTAACATGTGCCACAAGTTACCAGTCAAAGAGCAGGAGAGTGGCTCTTCTTGGTTGCTAATGATGTCACAGACAGTGAGGTCACAATGCTGATGATGTATAGGGAGGAATAAAACTACTGTATGTCAGCCTTTGGGTGGACTGCTATTCCACACATCACACCTAATAGTGACAGGTAGAAAATGTTCTAATTAGCAAAAGATAAAAAATACTTCATATATAACAAGTGATAGTTGACTACTTCTGAAAGTTACTATTAATTCTAGTTAGTACAGTAGACTAGCTCTTTAATGTTACATATGAGTAAAATTACTGCAATTGATTGAGTAGGTTAAAAGTGAAATAAGGATACAGGGTTACAATCATTGTAAAACTGGTGACCACACAAGCGCAGTCTAATCAGACAATGAGAAACATATGACTATAATGTCCACAGCAGCTAAGGCAGATATCACAATGTCCAGGAGAAGAGAGAATCTTTTAGTCACTAAGTATTTTTTTCTTAAATGAAAAGCCTTCAATAGACTAATGCACAGGACTACCTTATTTGACTCCCACTCTAGCTGTGCCACTGATGGTGGATCTACTAACATTGGGATTGCTTAGTGGGAGGGAACAGGATTAGTCCAGGGGGATAGTTGCTCTAAAACATAATAGTCTCTGGCCAATCACATGACCATAATGGGTCCTCCTGTCACCAAACTTGGCATGAAGTTCAAAAGCCTGGCTGTGTTTGTCTGTGTTGGTGGGGGATGGGGGCTCCTTCAGGTATCCAGTCATGACCCCATGATGCAGAGCAACAGATTCAGGGGCATCTGTTTCTTACTTAGGCCCTGCTGGCCTAATAGTAGACTTGGCCCAACAGCAACAGGAGACATTCCTGTGCTCTAGGTGATGATTGGCTTCAGCCAATTATGTTACCCCAACAGGTCCTCTGAGCGATGAAGGCAGTACAAGCTGCAGAACCTCATGGTGTCCCTTTGTGTTGGTGGGGGGGCAGCTTCTTTTTTGCTATTAAATATGTTTTACTAATTTTCTTACAGAAAGGAACAACAATAAACAACACACATTATTAACAAGAATGTCCTAGTTTACAACAATACATTCAGCAACTAGAAACCAAAAAAGCACACAAACAAAAACAAAAAAACAATTACGCAGTTTATCCACCCTCCCACCTATCCCAACCCCTCCCACCCAGTCCACCCAACCTACTTGACACAGTACCATGCGGGGAATAACCTAGTATAGTTATAGCAGGTTGAAAATATCATCCAACTTGAGAGGTCTACCAACTCTGTGCAGGGACCTATTCTAAAAAAAAAAGTCTCTAATAAAAAGGGAGTGAATGATATTACAATTGTTGACATTGGGAGTAAAATGAGGACCAACGGCTCTGGAACTGAGCCAAGCCCCAGTAGCCCAGGCAACAGCCCTTTCTGCCGCTAGAGGCATTAAAAACTCCTGATACCATTCAGCGAGGGAAGGGGTCCAATCCCCCTTCCAGTGACACAAAATAAGGAGTTTTGTAACTGAGGCCACCAAAGCAATATAGTATTTGTGCTTTGTGGAAGATATCCCTGAGTAATTTCCCAACAGACAGATTTCTGGAGTAAAATATAAGGAGGAAAGGGCTAGGGCCTGTAATTTAGTTTGCACCAAGTTCCATAGGCTTTTAGCCTTCGGGCAAGTCCACAACTTGTGTACTAGGTAGTAATCTTGATCCCCACATACATCACAATTCGGGGACGAATTACAATGCATTTTGTATAGCCTGCAAGGCGTTAAATATAGGTTATGCAATACGTTAAATTGCAGGAGAAGAAGTCTATCCTGCTTAACATACTGGTTAAGATTAGACCAAATAGTGTGTCCAAAGGCTACTGGCTTGTCCAGCACTAAAACCAACCTCCAGTAGTAAGCAATGGGAGGAGTAGTTACTGTAGGTCGAGAACATAGTTCCCTATAAAGTCTTGAGATAGATTAAGGACAAGAAGCTAATTGGCTTAAATCATGAAACCAATCCCCGGCATGAGAATACCACGGGGACAGCCCCAACAATTGCACTACAGAAGACCGCAGTTGAAGCAATTTAAATAAATCCTTGGGGAGCAAAGCATATTTGGACCTCAGTCTCACAGGGGACAACACTTTATCATCCACAAACATATCTTGAAGGGTTGCCCCGGCTAAGGGTGGACAAAAAGAAGGAGAAACTGATTTCCCTACTATACATATATTAAGATTGTTTATTAAAGACTGAGACATATCCTTCTGAGGATGGATTCCGAATCTAGTACACAATTGCCCATGAGCTTTCAAATCTCATCCCCGTGGAGTATCTTTGAGGTTACTAGGTAAGGTTGAATAACTAAGGTAGGGTAAGGAGGTTGGAGCTAACTGAAATTTCTGAAAAAGGCCATCCTCAATAGTCTGCCATTCAGGTAAATAAACTGTCTGCAGTTCAGGAGCCCACCCCTTCAAAAACTTTGAGCTATAAATAGCCAAATGATAAAGGAAAAGCTCAGGGAGCTGCAACCATCCCATCTTTCTGGCCCTGGTCAATTTTACATAAGAATGCCTTGGAGGCTTCCCAGCCCATAGAAATCTGGAACAGAGGGAATGTATTCCCCCGAACCATTTGATTGGGAGTGGTAAATTTAACATAGAGCACGGATAAAGTATCCAAGGTAGAACTGTCATTTTAATATGATTAGCTCACCCTTACATCGAGAAAGGCATACTCTGCCATAGTTGCAGATCTTCTGTCAAAGTACGACTACAAGGTCTAAATTAAGCGCTGTAAGTTGAGACGGATCTTTAGCTATTTTAATGCCTAAATAGGTCAGAGCCTTGGGTTCCCACTGTAGGCCCAGCTCCAATACTTGGGATTTAGTACAAGAAGGGGATAACAAATATACCAAGGCCTTAGACTTGTTCAATTTGTAGCACAAAAAAGAACTGAATAGACTAATCAGGTCCCACACTTCTGATAAGGAAGAATCCCAATCTGCAACATGCAGTAACAAATTGTCAGCAAAGGCCGACACTTTATATTGTTGGTCTCCCATCACAATGCTCTTAACCCTGGTAGCCAGTTTTAATCTTCTTATTAGAGGTTCAATAAGATTGAAAAGATACGGGGACAAAGGACACCCCTGTCTTATCCAACTAGATAGCCAAATGATATCCGGAAGTTCATTATTACATGTCACCCTTGCTGAAGGAAAGGAAAGGAATACAAAACTAAATTTTTTTAATAAAGTCCTCTGGAAACCCAAATTGTTTTAGAACATGAAAAGATAGGGCCAGGTAACCTTGTCAAAAGTTTTTTCTGCGTCCAGGGATACCAGGGCCGCCTCCATCCTAGGGTCCCTGGATGCAGAAATAAGATAAAATAACTTGCGAAAATGGTCACTTGCATTATGACCAGATATAAAACCAGCTTGTTCAGGGCCTATTAAAGCGGTCCAAACTGAGGATAAACAAGAAGCTAAAATTTTAGCGTAGATCTTTACATCATTATTGATAAGAGAAATAGGGTGATAGTTCTTAGGTTAAGAGGATCCTTTCCAGGTTTGGGCAGTAAGATAATACAGACTTCAAACAGAGATTTCTCAGATACAAGGGAGTCAGTCCAAAAATTAGATAAATCAGTTAGAAGGGGAGTTAAAATTGACTGGAAAGTTTTATAAAAAAGGGTCATATAACCATCCGGCCCTGGGGCCTTATCTAACGGTAAGGAAGTAATGGCCTACTCTACCACCTGTTCAGTTATGGGACCCACAAGCTGAGTGTGAAGGTCTGGAATTAAAGAGGGTAACTGAGCCTGAGCAAGAAAATAAGTCATCCATTGATCAGAGGAATCATTAGAAATGTGGGAGGAAAATAGGGCCTGATAATAACTTCTAAAAACTTCCAATACGTCCTTCACATCACTCATTACCGTCTCTGAGTTAGGGCTTGTTAAAGCCAAAATCCACCTGGAAGAGCTATGCTGTTTGAGTCACAATGCAAATAACTTGCCTGCTTTCTCACCTTGGCCTATGTAAGTAGGTTTTAAACGTGAAGCTGCCCTGTCCACCTTATCCATCAGGTAGATTGAATAATGTGTATGAAGCCTTGCTAATTAATTTCTCTCTGCCTCGGATACAGATGGAGAAAGGGACTGCTCAAGAGTACGAATTTGCTGGAGCCAATTGTTAGCTTTAGAGTGGGTCTTCTTTTTGTGAACAGTTGCTATTCTAATTAACTCTCCTCTCCAGGTAGATTTCGGTGCCGCCCATAGAACATCCAGAGATCTAATAAAGTGTAGATTATATTGACTAGAATGGGTAATAAAAGCACGTTCCTGGTCCACTATATCCTGATTCTTAAAGAGAAGGTTATTTAAGGACCAAGTATGTGGGTGAAGTGTAATTTTTGGAAAATCAATTTGCATATAAACTGGGGAGTGATCAGAGATTACCCAAGGGTATATTGTACAGGATAGCACCAAGGGTAAAATGGGTTTACTAATAAGGAAGTAATCAAGCCTGGAAAGGGCCTTATGTGGGACAGAATAAAAAGTGTAATCCTTCTCGGCTGGGTGAAATATCCACCAGGGATCAACTAGGCCCAGAGTATCAACCCAGTCTCTCAGGGCTCTCTATGCAGGAGAAAAACCTGCAAGGCTCCTATATAACCTATCAATATCATTGGCAAAAAACAGATTAATGTCCCCACCCAGCAGATAGGGTAAATGAGAGAAAGATGACACAATAGAAGCCAATTAAAAAAAAAAAAATTGGGGAATCTATGTTGGTACCATATATAGTACCTAAGACTAGTTCAGTATTACCCAGGGTTCCTTGGACAAACAAAAAATGCCCTTCAGGATCTTTTATCTCCCATTTATATTGAAAGGGCACTTATGTATTAAGATAGCCACCCACCCCGCTGGGAGCTGGTCCCAGGTCCCAGGTTAATAAACTAAGCACCTGAGCCATAATCGTAAAATACTGACCCCCATAAAAAAGTCATTAGTCCCACTGGTACTGCACCACCTCCCACGATCCCCACCCTCCCCCCAAAAACAGACAAATCCCCAATGTAATAACCATAACAAGGTGAACCATAACTAATAATAATAATCCAAATAACCTCTACCCAGGCCAACTGCTTACTCCAACTCCCATAGCCCATGTACAGACTGCAGAAATCTAAAAGTCTCCCATCTACCCCAGAGGAGATTAATTAAAAGGTAATAGCAGCTAACAATTATAAGGGCAACTGCTGCTTCTCTCTCTCCTCTGGAAGGTTACTAAAACCACTATCCCAAAAATAATGGTGCATTACAGTATTATTAGCAAACATTGAAACTTGATATCTTAAATATAAGTAAATCTAGTACAGAGCCCTTCATGGAAAATAGGCTAAAACTATATACCTGTGTCCCCTGTAACACAAGTAGAAACTAAGGATATATCTTAACAAGTAGACACAAATTTATAACCTCTAAATTAACTCTAGCTGCAAAAGAAATCTGACTGGTGCTTAATATAAATGGCCTCTCATCATAATAAAGTATACAATGCTGCAAAAGTAAAACATGGCAGTCAGAAATATAGTATAAACTATAGTAAAGAATGGGTGCCACTAAAAAGAACAGTGCAAAAGCCTTTCAGTTGGCTAAGCACCTCAAATCTTCAAATGTAAGCCAAGTTCACATAGCTGTCCTGTTGCTACTCAATTAGCAGCCAGTATAAGTTGCAAAACAGTGTGACACAAGTCCAGCCATAAGGGGGAGCTCCAATCCTAGACATAGCTGAGAAAGCTAAACAGTTCAATGTACCAGGCAACATTCCAGAATAGTATAAACTATAGTAAAGAATGGGTGCCACTAAAAAGAACAGTGCAAAAGCCTTTCAGTTGGCTAAGCACCTCAAATCTTCAAATGCAAGCCAAGTTCACATAGCTGTCCTGTTGCTACTCAATTAGCAGCCAGTATAAGTTGCAAAACAGTGTGACACAAGTCCAGCCATAAGGGGGAGCTCCAATCCTAGACATAGCTGAGAAAGCTAAACAGTTCAATGTACCGGGCAACATTCCAGAAAGTTCCCCAAAAAGTAATTTCAAAAACTGTCAGATATTCAAAGAGGAAAACAATGATTCAAACAGTCTGTATGAGCAGTCCCCACCAGTTAAACAATGTAAAGGATTTGCAACAAGGATGGCAGTATCATGCTATACAAACAGTTCTCTGTAAATAAAATTAGTAAGACTGACTTCTTGCTCCTAACAGAAAACATTCTTCAGGTTTTAATAAATCAAGGAGAAGCCTTACAAGTTCAGCCTGGACACTTTCAGCAGAATCAAAGTGTTGGACCCCCGTCGCCAATGTCACTTCCATTCTAGCTTGATGCATGAGCTGGTGTTTTAATTGGGCTGCCCATAGTTTAGATAGAATGGGTCTGTAAGCTTGCCGAGCTTGACGGACTCTCAGAGTAAGGTCAGGCACAATTTTCAGGTTTTTTCCCTCCCATTGGACTGCTACTATTTTCTTAATGGATCGCAGCACACGATCACTGTCGAGGTAGTTAAACATTTGGAAGATAATAGGTCGTGGAGGATCCAGTGGGGGAGATTTTTCCTGTAAAGCTCTGTGTCCCCCTCTCGATGACATAAACTGGACCATGGGGGCTCAGGCCAGCGATTTTCACACACAGCTTCTGGAGAAAGTCCAATATGTTTGTCCCTACCTGCCACTCATGTAGTCCCAGGAGGACAAGGTTATTCCTTCGACTATGACCCTCCAGGTCATCCTCATTGTCCTCCAATTTCACCATCCTCCTATTAAGCATAATCAGGGCAGTCTGCTGATTTTCCAGTGAGGTGACTCTGACCTTCATGTCTCTGATCCTAGCAAGCTCCTTTAAGGTAGGCTTGATATCTTTTAGGACCTCCAGAATGGCGAATACAGCCACTTTTATAGTATAAAGTTCCATAGCAATGTGTGAATTAGAGACCACCTCAGTGTTGGGGCCTGAGTCAGGGAAAGGAACCTCCAAAGATGAAGTGCTCCATCATAGCCTCTTGGCTTCCAGTTTCGGTAATGGCTCATCACTGGGACCCTCAAAAGAGTGATGAATTTCCATCTTCCACTGAGATGGTTTCCATTTGGAATGATTCCTCCGACATCTCTGCCCATTCCAGAAACTAGGTGAGTCCAAAGCAAGAAATTATTTCCAAAAAAAGCTGATATTTGTTAGAATTTCTCAGTGGGAACTCGAGCTATGCAGAGAAGCTGCTACTCCACCGCCTGTATCACGTGACACCATGTTGGTTGGGGGGAGCTTTTGCCAGTATCCCCACATGACCACATGATGTGAGTAGCAGAGTTGGCAGCATCTGCATGCTTAGCTAGGCCTGACTGGCCTTGTAGATATCTGAGCCCAACGACAACAAGGGATGTTCCTTTCCTCTAGGTCATGATCTACTGGGCCAATTGTGTGACCCTGGTGGGACTTCTGAATGCCAAAGTCAGCACAATGTTCAAAAACCTGGCTTTGTCCCTTTGTCTTAGGAAGGGAGCTTCTGATGGTATCACCTCATGATCCCACAACGTGGAGCAGCAGAGTCTGCAGCATCTGTGAAATGCTGATGGTGTCTGAGAACATGGTAGTTGAATCTAATGCTAGTAGCTACCTCCTCAGATCATCTGGCCCAGACCTTGTAAAGGTCCACAGATCACGTACTAGGTATGGAAAGATGTCATTCTCATCTATGGCTACTAAGCTGTGGAACAAAATGCCCCAAACTGTGAGGCAAGAGCTAAGAGTTAGTACTTTCCAAAGTAATTTTTGAGCTCATATGCTGCAATACTCCCAATGTACTTGCCCATGACTGCTTACCCCACCTCCAGCAAATAGATGCCCTCAACTGCACATTATATGGGACTTAGTGCTTGGTACCATAGCCTACCTCTAGTGCCAACTTGACTGTATCTAACTCTGCCTAGCAATTAATCTGTTACTGTAATTGTTGCTGCATGTACTCTTTGTTATTTTCCTGTGTTTATAACAATCTTGACTGTACCTCTCGCCATGATACAATGTAACTTCTTGCACAACTCCTAATTCATTGCCAACTGTATGCACTATTAAGCACTCTCACAAAACTTGCACTACTGTTTTCTTAGAACTAAATGTACCTACTTGCCTTGTCCTTAATGGACCCTGTAATACCCTACTGTTGTTCTGTAACCGAGTATTATCCTGTTGTTTGTACTCTCCTGGGTCGTACCTGAAAATAGGAAAGCTACTGCATAGTGCACCCTACACAGTTAACAAAAACTAAATAAATAATATACAAAAAAAAAACAGCACAAGACATTATGAAATACCTGTAGTTCAGAGCTTTAATGGTCAATGAAAATCGAAAACATAGGTTATTCCACTTGTACAGGTAGCATGCACTAGCAGTGGAAATTGTATTTAAGTAACAAAAAAGTTCTTCAGATCTACAATGCCATGGGTTTGTGACAAAACATTCAGCACCTGTAACACCCCCTTCCCCCATCCAGGGGCACCTGGTGGGGAAATATGGGGAAGAGGGCCACAGACCACATGGTGCTACAACAAGATCCCTACCGGTGCCAAGGGTGGGATTCTGAGGAGAACAAGCAAGCCCCCCCATGAGGGGGGCTTACTCTCTCCCCCCACTTAAAACCCATTTCCTCCTGGAAATTGGGCCAGTGATTCCAAAGTGGACCCCAGAGTTAGACCAGGTAATGCACACTCCCCAGCCCCACTCAAGTGTCCACCCAGCAGAACTACACCCACCCCATCCCTACTCATGCCCTACACTAATCCAACAACCCTCTTAACACTAAAGAAAACTTTCATGCAGATTGTGCAAGGCTACTAAGAGGAAAGAAAGAACACATTTTATAAGCCTAACAATAATCTTTTAAAATCACATTATACAATTGAATCATTTGAATTATTATAAGCCTTCTAAAATTTAGAAATTACAACACACACACGCGCGCCCACACACACACTCTTTCACTCATCACTCATTTTACTTTTAACTATGGATTTCTCAGTCAATTTAAAAGTCTTAACAAGTCTTCCTGTGGAAAGCAAATCACTGCTTACAGCTAAATTTTTAAACATGGAAGAAAAAAAAGATGGAAACCATCTCTTTTTTTTCTTTTTAAAACAATTACAGGGTAGCTGACCACACTTCTACTACAGCTTGAATTTAGCTCAGTCCCTGGGCATGAATGCTTTGAACAGACCAGAACTTTCTCAGCATCAAACAGTCTAAAAAAACAACTTCTTGCTGTATCAGAAGGTTTTCTGTAAACCTGGCACAGTTCACAGCTCCATTCGGTGGGCTCTAGAGGGTGGGACCACCACCCGGTGGGAAGTAATAATCTGGATCAGGCTTCGTGGTTAGGTCCCCAAATAAATTATTGGTTGTAACATAAAACTTTGCTCGACAACCAGCCTCGTCTTTGACCAGGGCTAAATGTTTAAAGAGCATGAGGCCTTCCCATGGCCCAGTGTAGCCCATAGCCTGCACCTTTTGAATAAGCTGCAGGAGGTGTGGCCAGCACCTCTAGGTCAGGACTGCAACTTGTTGAGTGTCTCCTTGAATATCCAGTTACCTCTCATCTCCTCGATAATGTCCCATATCCTTTCTGATGCATATGGGTACTCCAGCTGGGGATATTCTGCTCGAAAACCTTGCCTTACTCAGCGTTCTGCCTGCGACCATTCAGGCAAGTCCCCTGACACTACTGCACCTTGCATTGCACAGATCCAACCACACACCAGTTCTGTACATGGCTTTCACAGGATCAATACTTAGCAGTCCATCCATCCATAACCTTCAAGCTTTTGACTATGCCACCAGGTTTTTGTCTGGCAACTGGATAGCAGGGTGGTGATAAGGCCTAGGTATGGTCTGCTGGATCTCATGATCCAAAAATCAGTAACACTTGAGGGATCCCTCAGTCATATTGGACTCTGGGTCATCCTGGATTTCTTCATACTCAATAGCTACTTCAGAGGCTCCTACCCGTATCACAGGGCAGGTGCTCACAGGTGGTGGGGCTTCTGCTGCAGCTGGTGTAATGGGTACACTGTCACCAAGCAGGGACCCAATAGGAGACCAACCTGGGCCCTGGGGGATTCCCCAATGGCTTTTGCAGGCCCCTGCCTCTGCCACAGGGACAGCTGATTGTCAGGGAAGAGGAGCTAGGCAGACAGCTATGCTCCCCCTCTCCGCCTTCGGTCACTTCTTCCACTGCCTCCATCTTAACCTCTGGGGATCCCTCTTTCACCTCCTTCTCAGCCTTGACACTCTCATGAAGTTCTAGCCTGGCACCAGTACCAATCCCCACACTGCTTTGCATTAACAATGATGCAGTGCCAGCAGACACACTAACAGGGTACTCCCAAGAAAAAATAAATGGTGGGCCTCCAAAAATGCCTCCAGTGACAGCACTGGAGCAAATTGTGCATAAGGGCAGTATTACAACTCCTTCCCCATGATATCCTCATCAGACACAATGATCATCTCCCTGCCCTCTTCCCACTGAATTCCATAACCATGTGAGCAGGGAGGCTAGAACCATTGCCTGAGGTTCCTCCTTGGTTGAAGCTCCCTCAGATATCTCTCATTTTGTGTACATTGGCCACATCTTTATCTCAAATTCTCTTCAAAGTTTCTGTTCTCCCAGTACCACTGCTAGTTGCTGAAGCCTCTACCTGTTGGTTTTGGTACTCTCTGGCCATTACCCAAGGTTCTCACAAAATGGCGAATCCACTTCACTCCCACCACCAGCACAACCACAGTTCAGCCAATCAGTGTAGTTTGAAGCAAACACATGATCACCCTTCTGTCACAGAGGTGCCAGTGAGACAGCGTAAACAGGCCTCAACACCACCACCAGGCCTCTCATCTAGACAACTGCACTACAAACTTTTAGGCCTGGGACAGCCAGTCCAGCCAACCCTCCTGGGACACAGATTCTTTTGGGGGGGGGGGTCCACTGCTAGGGCGCAGAAATCCCGGATGATCCCTCACATCTGTAATGCCAGGCTTCCCCCGTCTAGGGGAACCTGATGGGAAAAAATGGGGAAGGGGGCCACAGACCATAAGTGCCAACCTGAGAATCTCCACAATGGAATATATGCAAACATCCTTGATAAAACACAATAAAACTGAGACAACCTACCTTTTGAAGTCTTCAAGATTGCAGAGCACCTCTGAACCCCCCGGATGCCAATCTTTCAAACCCATAGCAGGGAAACTGGAAATGGAGCTTCCGATCCCAAATTCTCACTTCTCCAGGACCCAGGACCCAGATGAAATTAGACTATAGACCTGTCAAATGGCTATAGGAATGTCTTTTTTTAATTTTTATTTTAGTCTTTGGTAACTGGGTAGGGCCTACTAGGCACAAGTGCCTGTTTTCAGGGGCGACCTGGGAGCACTGGGCAGTTAAGTGACTTGCTCAGAATCACACAGTATGCAAGTGGAGGCTGTGAGAATCAAACCAAGGTCTGGTCTGCTGGATGTACCAAGCTCAATCACAGCTCGATACTCTAACCTCTAGGCTATACTGCCAGCCTTGAAATAAATAGAGTAAAAACAATGAATTCATTTGAAGCACTTCTTCACAAGTCACCAAATGGACACCAGAGTTACCCAAACAAGGAAATGTATTTCCTGGGGCACCACAATGATTAAGGGCCCAGGTGCTAAACTTCTCAAACTCTCAAAACAGCTCCATAGGGCTCACAAATTCAGTAACACAGAGAGGACCTTGGCAGCCCTTAGGCACCAGAGTATTTTCAGATTCAGTGAACTGCAAATTTCAAAACAGTCAAGAATCTAGCTGATAGAACCTGCACATTACGTGAATACCCAGCTTCTTCCACAGAAACCCTTTGTATTTTTTCATGCTCATTCCCAAAATTTCTTTTCCATTCCACATTTCCTCGGCAGAGGAGTGATTTACTCCTCTAGTGCCACCAGGGAGAAACAGTCCCTGGGGCAAAGAGCAGCCTAGCCTCCACGGCTGCTCCCAAAACATTAGATATCTACCTTCTTCCCTTCTGTACTGCCTTAGGTGCCCAAGATTTAGCAAATAACCCCACCTAGGATGGACTCTCACTGGAGCCAAGGGGCTCAAAACAAGCAGCACAGTGGCTCCCCTTCCTTTCATTCCAGTTTCCACAGAATATGGCCCTTAATATCCTAAAGATCCACCCCAGACATGGGCATGGTGAATCCGAGGGCCTACCCCAGATATGGGCATGACAGGCCCCATCGAGTCCCAGGCCATCTTCCTCCCTTTCAGCCTTACACCCAAACCAGTGTGCCATGTGGGTAAGAGCCCCCAGCTGCTGCCACCAACTGATGACCCCTGTTGTGGTCCTACCACCACCACAACAGCCCCACTGGCCCAGAGCTCCATACTTTAAAAGATGTCAGGGTCCCCAAGATTCTTACCACCTCCTGATGTTCCAGTGTCTCCAAAAGAAGGTCTCCCACATCTACTCCTACCCGGGAGTCAAAGATCCCTGAAATGCCAATCAACCACTACTGCCTGACTCACTCCCTCCCATGGAGCCCAACCCATGGACCGGCGCACCACCACTGTAGGCCGACCTGCCTAAGGCTGCGGGGGGGGGGGCCCTCCAGACACTGCACTGCTCAACCGCCAAGATGCCTCTCCCCATCCACCTGCCTGCCTCACCTTTTATGCTCTAAGTTGGTGCTTCCCTCCTACAGACAAACATCTAAAAAATCCCAAGGTGCCACAATAAGCTCCCTACCAGCACCGAGGGGGTGGATTCCGAGGGGGGGGGAAGCAAGCCCCCACCCTGTGAGGGGGAGCTTGCACACCTCTAGGCACATTTTATATTAAAGCTAAAATGTGGAAATGTTTTTTCCATATTCTGTTTATTCACTTTACATTTGGGTGGAACCTACCTAGTGGCCACCCAAGCCCTGTCAACAATCCAACCCAGGACTTACCTCCTATCTCTTGACTCTCCAGGGGTGGGTGGTTACCTCAATGGGTGCTGCAGAGTCTGCAGGTATGCTGCTGTTATCCTGTGTGCCCAAGTTCTTTTCCCTACAGCTTTTCTCCTCAGGCTGGCATGTGTGCTATGGTGTACACTTACTGCATGAAGACACAGTACACATCAGTGGCCTGCACCCAGTCAACCAGGTAAGTGACTGCTGCTATAAAAAGTATAAATAATAGCACTCCAGGAATAGCGTCAAATTTAAAAAATCTCTTTGAATTTATATTTTTTTAAATGTATTATTCAGTGAAAAAAAGTAGTGTTCAATAACACATAATTTAAACAGCAAAATGTGGGTTCACATATTACTAAAAGTACAGACCAGCACTTCGAGGTCCCAAAAACCTCTTCATCAGGGTTGTGGCTAACCTCCAAATCCCTTGTTTATATACTACTTTGTGTACAGGTGAAACACATGAATTAATTGGTCAATCACAACGTTGCATCATTTAACCACATTCCATCAAGACATTGATTCATTTTATGTAGTGTATACTAAAGTGATCAATAACAAAATCATTGACTCCAAATAGCAGTACAACTACTGCAGCCCAGTCAGCTGAAATACACCTCTGATTGTGTATATGTTATACATTTAAGGGAAATTACTCATTAATACATCTGTTCAGGGGTCACTGGCTAGGATGCAGCACGTTACCGTTTGGTTACAGAAAACAGTGAAATTGTTATTAGTGACCACCTATTCATTTGAAACATTCAGAATCAGAACACAAGGAAACCAACCTTTATTTTACAATTCTTATCATAACTTTCTTAATTTAAACATCCGTCCTACTGTACAACTATATAATTCAACTTTTTGAATTTCTATTACCTGACAGTATGCAGTGACTGCTGCTATCCTTTTTATCCTCCATGAGGTGGCGATCAAGCGGCAGTATAGCCAGTCCATCCTCCCTGAAGGAGGAAACCCATTGTAAGTCATTTGATCCTCCTTGTCCCGTTCAGCCTCTGAGCGACCCTAGTTTGTTCCCAAAGTCAGGTCTCCAGTGTGGTGGGCGGAGTGGCTCCCTACTGCAGCTTGCCATACCACTTGAGTAATTTGGAAATATTTTTAACCTAGTTTGCAATTTATAGTCCTACAAGCACCATGATCATGGAAATATTTTATAGCATTTCTTTTAGACAGCAATTTTTATGTCTTACAGTATAAAGATCCAAATGTCTTTTAAAAAAACAGGGAAGAAGAAGAATGTTTTCACATGATTGGTCAAAATGGATAACCTAACCATATGTTGATTCAGCTCAGTACATGTTATCTTGGACTTCAGCCTAATTACATAATGCTATGCCCCTGCAGTTTAAAAAAAACTGTCAGCCATTGTTTTCCTTGGTAAATGCATTGTGTAAATATTGTTTTAAAATACTCATACCTCAGTATCCATTGTCTAAATCCGTTGTAAAATATATACCCTAACTGAACTGAGAAGTACTGATCGTCTGAGATGTACACACTATTTACACCTCCATGTTCTGGCCCTGTTGGGACACCATTTGATTTCTGAACTCCCTTGCAGTCCTTCTCGTTAGTGGCAGTTTGATCTCAGACAGCAGCTGGATCTCTATATATAGCTGGACATTGCTTGCAAAATAGCCAGTGTTTTCTCAGCGTAAGACAATTTCTTGTTTATAATAATAGTTTGCTCATGTTGCAGAACGTGGCAAGATCGTACTAGGGTGAGCAAGTTTTCTTTTTTATGCGTGTATCGCTTTTGTTTATTTAGTGGAGATGGGGATAGGGACCTGTAGCTCCATAGTATGTTTCCTGTACTTTTAGTATGGTTCACTATTTCCAGTGACAGATGTATAAAAGAAATATATTTTAAATGCTATTCATGCAGTGACTGCTCCATTTTTTTTATGCAGAAATTCCTAGGTGCTTTTTTCTATTTCTGTAATGAGTTTAATACAGGAATTCCTACTGAAGGTGTTTTGTCTATTCCTGTAATAATGTAGGAGTGGTAAAATGTGTAGGGGACTTCCCTTTTGTTAATACTTTTTAACGTTCTGCTGAAAATTAGGTAATTAAACAAACAGTATTTATTTTACCATTTTGATAAGATCTCTGCAATGTATTTAGAGCTGATGTTTTACAGCTAGACTGGCCATATTGATGTGTGCACCTCAACTACATGGCTTGACTACACCTTTGGTGGAGGTGTACCTAATTAGCATATTTAAACACACATCAACTACACCTCCTGACTACACCACACATTGAAGTGTACACCTCACTGGGGTGTAGTTAGCATTTTTTTAAACACACACCAACTCCACCTAAATTTCTCTGTCAGTGCACTGTTGTTGAACCTCATGTACATCTCTGAGGTGGTAGTGCAGCTAGGAGCACACTTCAAGGTATACTGAGATGCACACCTCATTTAAACCTTAGCTACACATCAAATACATCTCAGCTGGGTAAAGGTAAAGCATTTCTAATATGTCCCAGAAACAGTTATTGCAATCTATATTTACTACAAGCAGATCTGAATCACATACTTGGAGAACACATGTGGTTTGTTTCTCACTGTAAAGTATTGAGCACAGCTGACTCTCTCATAACTGAATGCTTCTCACACTACTGCTCAGCCTAGTTTTATATGCCATCAGAATAGTGCAAAATTGTAATTTTAACATTTGCACAACTTTCCCTAAATTGTGCCAAAATCTAGCATAATTCAACAGCACATTTTTATTACAATATTGCCATTTTTCCTAACTGTACATTTTTAAAAATGGCATTTTTGCTATTAAACATTTTGTTGCTTTTAACACCTAAACAAACCGAATTATATAGAACAGGGGTAGCCAACCTGTAGCTCACGAGCCACATGTTGCTCTCGGGTTTGTCTATTATGTGTCAAGAACATGTCATAGTCTTTTAAATTTGAGAAAAGTCAAAGTACAGGAGCTGAAAAGTGCCATGAGTGCTAAACAAGCTACTTTTGCTAAGCCTGCAAGCAAATCTAAAGCTCCAGAGCTGCTATGAATAATTATTTTAAAATTACAACTATTTTTTAAAAATACTGCAACTTAATAAAACATGATTATTTACTACTGACTATGGCTATGTTAGTATTCTAACTCCTACATATGGGTAAATATGGGTATGGTAAGGGCCGCATGTTGGGTATGGTATGGGCTGCATGTTGCTGTGGCTCATGTTTTACTCAGAAATTTAGATGTGGCTCATGACCCTGAAAAGGTTGGACACCCCTGATATAGAAGAATATATACATAAACTATTGTACATAACTACTGGTGACCCAAGTGGAGGTGGCAGATTTCATTGAGGTGATCTTAGAACTGAAGCACATTTATTGTGAACTGGACCCAGCCCCAACGCATTTCTTAATGAGATGCGCCAGGACCGTTGGCCCAGTGTTCACCAGGATTGCCAGGTGTTTGATAGCGGAGGGGGTTTTCCCAGTGGCTTTGAAAGAAGCGCTGGTGAGCCCCCTCCTGAAGAAACAATCTCTCAACCCAGACATCTTGGCAAATTAGCGTCCTATATCCAACCTGCCATTTTTGAGCAAGGTTGTTGAGAAACTTGTGGCACAACAGCTCAAGGATCACATTGTGTCCTTTGATATCTATGAGCCATTTCAGTCTGTTTTTTGGGCCAGATATAGCACAGAAACAGCATTAGTTAGGGTGCATAATGATCTGCTCAGGGCTAGAGACAGAGGAGACAGGTCAGTTCTTGTTCTCCTTGCTCTCTCCTCAGCCTTTGACACTGTGGATCACTTTGTGCATCTCAGTTGGCTCTATGAGTATTGTTGACTCACCAGTGTTGTCATGAAATGGTTTGAGTCCTATCTGTCTGATAGGGTGCAACGGGTAGTGATGGGGAATTTCTCCTCCTCCCCAGTGCCCCTGTCATGTGGAATGCTCCAGGGCTCGATCTTGTCACCAATGTTGTTCACAGTTTACAGTATATGCTGCCCCTGGATGAGCTCATCCAGTAGTTCAGCATGGAGTTTCACTGTTATACAGATGACACCCAGCTGTATCTGTCATTTGCACCTGGAACATCTCATGCTGTACATGTGCTTAACAACTGTCTAGCTAAAATCAATGACTGGATTTCTTCCAGCTGGTTGTGACTGAACCCAGATAAGACAGAGGTACTGGTGATCAAGCTGGGTCACAGGCCTGATGGGTTGACACCTGGAGCCAACACAGGACTTTTTCTGGGGTCTGCTCCATTGGTGGCCTCTCCAAGGGTGTAATATCTTGGTGTGATCCTGGCCAGCAAATTGACACTTGAAGATCAGGTGTCTTCTGTTGTCAAAAGTGTTTTTTACCACTTGAGGAACATTGCCAGGATCAAGCCCCTTGTTCTGCCCAAAGATCTGCAGACACTAGTGCATGCCTTTGTTACATCTAAGCTCGAATACTGTAATTCTCTTTACTTCAGGGTCATGTGAGGGACCCTCTGCAGATTGCAGCTGGTGCAGAACGTGGTGGCGTGGTTACTGATGGGCCTATCTAGGTCCAGTCATGTGACCCCAATCCTGCATGCTACACACTGGCTGCCTGTCAGGTGGAGGATCCTTTTCCAGGTGGGTTTGCTCACCTTTAAGGCCTTGTATGGACTGGGGCCCTGGCTATCTGAGTGAGCTCCTGACACCTGCAACCTCTGTCCGCTCCATCCGCTCCTCATCAAGGGGCCTCCTGAATGTTCCCAGGATTCGGCTTAAGACATCAGGTGATCATGCCATCAGTGTCTCTGGGCCGACCCTGTGGAACTCACTACCATTTGCAGTCCAGGAGGCCCCCTTGATTGGGGTGTTCAAATAGAGGCTTAAGGCCCACCTCTTCCACCTGGCCTATCCAGAATAACTCTTCCCGCCCTACCGTTTGAGTAATTTTAATATATACGAGGAAGCTGTGAACATGAATTTTAGTTATTTATTTTAATATTTTTATTACTTGTGTTATTTTATTGTTAGGTGCCCAGAGCATCTGAGAATGGGTGCCATAGAAATAAAACTTGCCTTGCCCTTTTATCACATGGTTGACAGGCCTTCTTCAAACGCCGTAAAAAACGGAAAAACCGTTATTACAGCATTTTGCTTTAAGTCTCCTGCCAGTTCCACAGTGTTTTGTGTCACTCAACTGTAGCATGGCTCCTTATTGGCTCTTGGTTAGTGTGTGGGCAGGCCGAACCTCTCAAGCAACACAGCATCTCTGTTGCTTCACTACCAAGCACCCGGCTCGATTTTTTGCATCTCCCTGACATAAGCGGTACTTTATTAATGTTTCTCAACATCTGTCTGGTTGATCTTGCCCTTTCAAAGGTACAGATATAGCTGGTTGATCCTGCCATATTTACCCATCAAACGGGGCTTTGGGTCTTTGGGACACAGCGGCCCCACCGCAAACAGACTGCTGGTAAACATGTAACTGAACATTTTGTGGTTCGCAGAGCAATTAAAAAAAAACAGTATATGTCTTTGTCTGTCTCACAGCAGTGTTCCACTAACCTACTCGTGTGGAAGAAACAACTCCCTGCACCAGTAATTATAAAAAATAATGTTTGTGCAACTATTTTGTTATGTAATTTTTAAACACACTGTCTTTGTGTTATGACCTCATAAACCTCTTGATCTTCACTCTCGAGGTTTATGGGTCATCACACACCTCCGGTATGTAAAAAAAATTCGATAACACACAGTTGCATAGCCATTATTCTCTATATAATAAAAGGAACTCACTAAACACTCTGCTTCACTATACTGTACATGTCCAGGAAAATGTAATGATGTAAGGAGCACCCCCTACTCAATACATTTACCAGTTAAAGCTAAGGATGAATATTCAGTCTAGCAGGCAAAACATAATCTTTTCATGACATGAGAGTACACTGCTAAACTGTATACAATATATTTAGGCTAATGCCCACTAATTAATGTGATAAGGGTGAAAGGTACTCCTCTAGCAGTTCCTGGGACATAAGGTGGTTGTGCTGCAAATAGGAGGCCAGATCTGGTCCCCACACTGCATAATACTTATGTGACTGACATGTGGCTACATGGTTTAACCTGGCCTATCCTGCTAACACCCCCAAGCTTGCTTCACATGTGACAAGGTTTGGAACTTATAGAGATCTCAATTTAAGAAGTATGGAATGCTTATTCTCAACACTCACTCCCTCTAGCCAGTCTTTACCAGACAGATAATGGGACATTATGCTTGATCTATCCCCTATGAAACAATGGGATAGAGATTGGGACATTACCCTCCTACACCTTCTCAGAGACTTGGTGAACCCCCACCAGTATGGCATGATGTCCACGTACTGTATGCCCACTATACGTGGAGTAAGGCCCCCCATCTTCCCACCACTTCCAGCAGGTGTCCTGCTGTTGAAGACCAATTTGTTTAAGAAGAAAATGAATCCTATACCATCTGTGCAGGGTCTTTTTTTGTATGAGGTGACTATGGTTGTCTCTGTATATCCTATAAGCTCACTGCCAGCACTACGTCCAGACCAGATTCATAATAGCCATGCCCAGTTCTGTTTGCCAAGTTCAAAGAGCTTGATCCTGTCTCTGATACTTTTGTATATCTTCCCATCTCTCCCCTAGTGCCAGTCACCCATTCAGTGATCATATTGTCAGTCTTGTTGGAGGCCCTAAGATCTGGGGGTAGTCAGATGCACAGAGCACTTCTGAGTTGCAAATATCTCCTTAAATCTTGCTTGGGGAGATTATATCTACTCCTCGGACCTTCAAAGGATTCTGTCACCTTAGTCCATGAAGTAAGCAGATATTGTACCATATGGATGCCTTTGGTCTTCAACATCAGCTAGTTGACTGCAGATCTCTGTATCAGATCTGTTAGGTTGTTCATCAGTGGCACCTGGGCAGGGAGTAATAGGGGAGTCTGAAGTATGTTACTTCATGCCTTTCATGCCTCGTATGAGGCCACCATTGTTGGATGAGAATAAAAATGTGTAGACAGTGGAGAGTATAAATGCACCTATGGAAGGGTTCCCCTAAAAACTTCAGTTCCATATGCAACCAAGTGCGAGAAGACTCATTGCCCTCTAGAACAATGGGGAACTTTGTGTCCCCATGGAATCCAAACAATACCCCCACAGCTATGGGAGTCACACCCACCTCTAGAACTGTGCACCTAAAGTATAGACCTGCTGTAATGGGGGGTTGCCTTCCCACAGAAGGTTTCCAAATGATTTCTTCATTTGATGACACCACTTTGTTGAGACATTAATTGGAAGGAGACTAACTAGGCAAATCAGCTAGCCAAAGAAATCATTTAAGGGCTTCTATCTTCCTCACCAGGTACAAATGCATGTCTTCCAGTGGTTGCACTCAACCATAATTTCTGCTTGGAAGGGAAAGAAAGTCAGTACACATCTTCTGCCGAGTGTGCTCATATTCTTGACACACAGATATGTAATACCCTAAGGTGTCCATTTCAGACCTTGCACAGACAACAATTCCTCCTTGCATCCATCATTTAGGGTGGAGCACCTCCATTTTCCCACAACTGCCCTTGAGTCCAGAAGAGTGAGTGAAGACCCACAAGATTTGCAGAAGGCTTATTACACTGGACTCTGAATCCACCAAAGTGACAAATGGGTCATCCACAAATAGGCTAATGGCATAGTGTGTGCCCACAAATCAGATTCACATGATATCCCAAAAGTACAAATACAGTATCTGTAGCTAATTGCTCTGTCACCAACACAAATAATAAAGGGTACAGGGGACAGCCTTGCCTAATGCTTGTTTGTAGTGGAACTAAGGAGCTAAAACCTGACTCTCACTCTCATATCTAAATTCTGGTTCAATATGCTTCCCTCCTACCTAATGGAAAGTCTCTCTCCAAACTCCCGCTCCTCTTATGAACTGAGACACAGGAATGGGAGATTTTTCGCCTTGCCTCAATCTGTTTCCTCAGACGGCAAAGTTGCTTTTTCATACCAACTCCCCAGCTTATGGAACAATCTTTTCCCTCTTATCAGGAACTCTTCCTCCCATCTTGCCTTCAGACAACAACTTTGTCTACTTCCATCCCCCCCACCACTGCCATAACTAAACTACTCCTGCTCCCCCTATTTGCTTTCCTGGCTTCTGCCTCTTTAAGCACCTACCTAGCAAGATCCCGATGTTGCACACTTCACTTTGTAAATCCCTCTTGAAATGTATCATGCATCTTGTGTATGATTGAAACTGCATCCTGTATCTTGCTATTATT
The DNA here is from genome assembly GCA_016271365.2 of Neoceratodus forsteri. Classification (NCBI taxonomy): domain Eukaryota; kingdom Metazoa; phylum Chordata; order Ceratodontiformes; family Ceratodontidae; genus Neoceratodus; species Neoceratodus forsteri. The sequence goes on from CM057458.1 coordinate 1,333,885,546, forward strand.
TACAACTGCCCTATGAATTTGTTATTTGCACTACTATACCGATCTGCTGTTTATTTTTAATCATGTTGTAATGTGTCTTATTGTAACTCGATTATGCTGTACTCCTCTCTCCCCTCCCCCGGGTCACACCTGGAAATGAGCCTCAGCTCAGTGTGTCTTTCCTGGTTACCGAATGTTTAAATAAATAAATAAAATAAAAAATAAAACTCCATTTGTGAGCACGCATGCAGCTGGAGCATGCTACATAGTCCACAGCCGTTGCAAGGAGCCAGAGCCCATACTGAAGGCCTGCAAAACTGTAAAGAGATATCCCCCACTCCACTGAATCAAAGACCTGTTCAAAATCAATGGCCATCACCACCACTGGAGTGGGGCTGTGTTGTGAATGCCACATGAGGTTGATAAGAGCTCAGAGGTTGTCAGTACTCTATGCCTCCCTCCTGACAAACTACAGCAGGGACGTAAGTATCATAGATGGAGCAATGATTCCAGCCTAGTAACCAGGGCTTTAGCCAGGATCTTACAGTCAGCAGTGATAAGAATAATTGACTGATAACTCATGCAGTCTTACCTCCATAGGGGGAAACCTACAACCATTGCTTCTCTCATTGGGTCGGTGCATTTAAATGAGCAATGAGTGACTTCAAAGAAAGTCTAACAGGGGGGCCATGATATGTGGAATCAGCTGATAAAAGTCAATGGGTAAATCATCATCCTGATTATTTTCGTGGGTCGAGCCCTATTATTGCCTCCAAGATTTCTGCTAGTGTCAGCAGGTTATCTAGAGACATCTGCACAGATTCTTCCTATCAGAATCCTACTAGGGGCCCACAACAAAGCCCTCACAGTTGTGTCAGTGTACATCCCTTCAAAAGAGCAAGGGAAAGGTCTCAATGCTGTCCTGGACTTCATCCGAACCCAACCTTGAAGCTCCAAGTCAATCCTGCTAGGTGACTTTAACATTAATTGGCTTGCGCCTGAATCAGAGGGCCTCAAGAATGCCATCTCATTAGCAAACTTTGCCCAGCTGGTCGACTCCCTGACCAGGCACAACTAGAAAACAGACTGTAGTACCCTTCTGGATTGGGTTCTGGCCAGCAATCCAACTCGTATCTCTAACATCTCCGTCCTCCGGGATTCACTCAGTGACCATTCCCCTGTCATCTGCGAAAGGTCCAACAAATTCTGCAAGCCCCCTCCAATAGTCATCTCTAGCAGAGTCCTTCCTCGTGGGCAGTTGAATCACCTCAAATCCCATCAACATGATTGGAGTCCTATTTACAAAATGTCGGATGTCAACTTGGCCCTGGACTATTTCATCTTCACCTTTAATGCAGCCTGTGACTCTTATGCCCCCTTCAAAAAGCACAAAGTCAAAAGCCTTTGCAACCCATGGCTCTCTGCAGAGCTTATAGCACAGTTAAAAGCAAGAGACTGCTTCTGGCTATGGACACGGGCCACCAGTATGCAACCTGACATACAGAACTATAAACATGCTCGAAATTATTGCACAAATTCAATCCGCCTAAAGAAAAGTATCTATTATAGGGAAGCTTTCACTAATACCTGGGGAAATTGGAGAGCCTTCTGGAACAATATCAAAGAAGTTACTGGAAAGCATCCTAAAACTTCCCTTACTATGCTGGACATTGGTGGGACTACAACACTGGACCCTATGACTATTGCTAATACGTTCAATACTGCTTTCACAAACCTCAGTAGTGTTCTCCCCCCTTGAGTTTTTCAATGTAGATGACTCTCCAACTCACCCTTCCTGCCTTTCCCCCTTCTTCCAAATACCTGCCATTTTACTTTAAAGCAGTCAAGATGCACGAAGCCTGCAAATACATTAGTAAAGCAATTGCCAAGTCCAGAAATAGTGGGGACACACTTGACCTCAAACTCTGCTGTCCCTCACCCTCGACAAAGTACTAGGACCATTAACAAAGATCTTCAACCTCTCCCTCAGCCTCGGCCAGTTCCCTGACAGATGGAAATCTGCTACTGTTACTCTGGTCCACAAAAGTGGAGACAGATCCCTCCATGACAACTATCGACCGATCTCCATATTACCTCCCCTCTCCAAGGCCATTGAACACATAGTAGCAGACCAACTCACTGATTACCTGTACAAACACAATACCTTGTGCTCTCAACAACATGGGTTCAGACAAGGGCACAGCACCACTTCTGCCTTTCTGGAATTCACTGGAGCCATCCACAGTTCTCTGGATAATGGTCACCTAGCTGGGTCGGTCTTTATCGCTTTAACTAAGGCTTTCCACACCGTCCACCATCATCTACTACTTGAGCAGCTTCTGAATGCCGGGCTCTCTCCTGACTCCACAGCCTGGTTTAAAAGCTATCTGGAAAACCAATCCCAAAGAGTTAAAATTGCAGATGTCCTCTCTGATGCTAGACCTGTCTGCTCAGGAGTCCCCCAGGGATCCATACTGGGTCCCCTTCTATTCAGTCTTTTCCTGAATAGCCTTCCACAGTCTTGCCCAGAACAAATCATCCTCTATGCTGATGAAGCTGTAATTCACACCACCCATAAGGATCCCCAACCCCTACAAAACAATCTACAGCTAGGCTTCACTTCAGTTGAGAACTGGTTTAGTAAACACAAATTGGTCCTAAATTATAAAAAAACTAAGCCAATGCTTTTCAGCAGCTCCCACAACAAGTACAGGCTACACCCCATGACTATCACAAACTGCCTTAGAGCTGCTCTCGAACAGGTGCAATCTTTTAAATATTTTGGGATCTCTCTTGACTGTAACCTATCCTATGGTGCCCACATTGATAGTGTCACCAAATCTGCAAATACTCGCATTGGACTACTGTACAGGCACAGGCAACACCTTACTCCAGAAGCCTTAAGGGTCAATGTTCAGAGCTCTGTTGTCTCCATAATTGACTATGGCCTGATCATATATGGCTCTGCTATTGTAACTGCCCTCAGACGCATATCCACGTCTCTCAACAAAGCTTGTCGGCTCATCTCTGGAGCTCACCGTCTCACTCATACGTGTGACCTCTATGCACACATTGGCTGGCTACAACTCTCAAACTGCATAAAGTACCAAACCTGTATTATGGCAAAGAAAATAACCATGGGCCAAGCACCCCCCGGAGTCCAAGCTCTCCTTTGCCCCAGTAGTAACCCTCGCCACATTAGGGGATCCAAATCTCAACTCCTGCAGGTCCCTCACTGCTGTACCACCCAGGGACAAAGATCCTTTGCTCGTTGGGCCCCTAGCTGGTTGAATAGTCTCAGCAGTGACATCTCCTCCGTACCTAAGCTTGGCCAGTTCAAATCCAGGCTCTGCCTACTCCTCTCTGCCTCTAGCACCTGTGACTGTCTCTTTAATCTGCCTCCTTACCATTACCTAATCCTTGTTTCAGCTCTTTCTACCTAGCACTTCTATTATCTACCCCCAATCTCCTACAACCCCACCCCACCCTCTCCCCCCTCCCCATGCACCCCTCCACTGCCTGTTGCTCTGTGATGTGACAATACCTCTGGCTGCTCTTACCTTTTGTGTCCTTGCCATGTCTTGTAACACTATTTACCCCATCAATGCCTCTGGCTTTAGTTTTACCCAAATGTATGCATTCATATTCATGTAACTTATTGTTAACCTGTTATCCTGCCTTTGTTGCTTAATTGTCTTGTTTCTTTTTTATTATTGTACTGCAACTGATGTGGGACCTTTGTAAAAGAGCCTTGACTCAAAGGTACTTGTAATCCTACATTCAAATAAATAAATAAAGAAATTATCTGCATTGCAGCTAGGCATGGAATAGGTAGCTCATGGAGGGAGGACTCAATCAAATCCTGACCTGGAGGAGAAAAAAAAAGAGTACAGTTTCTCATTAAATGAGTGAAAAACTTCATTAATACCTGCCTGCTTAGTGCATATGGCTCCTGTTGTGGATTTGAGAACCCCTATGTGCCCCTCAGCCTATTTTCACAACCCTTAGAATCAGATCTTGCCTACCTGCTCACCTCCCTCCCAGAATTTATGGTTGTTACTGTGTGATTATAGCTATTTCCACCTTTCTTGTAAGAATGGTATTGTTTTGTAACAGAAGTCCCATGATGCAGGCTAGGTTTTGCTGAGATTTGTCCTGCCCTGACTTAGAAACCTGTTCCCAAGTAGAAAAGAGACCATCTAATTCTCATTACTCCCTTTGGCTGTCCTACTACCTATACAACAAGTAATCAATTATTGTCCCTCTCATGCAAGCCTTGAAGGTTTCCCAGAGCATAGACATACAGCCCTCTTCATTATCATTCATGCAAAAGTAGTTTTGGCTTCTTGTGTAACCCAAGTGTTAGGTCAGTGTCTTGGAGTAAAAGGAGGTCACGTCACCAACTGAGTGATTAAAGCAAAGGAAGGCCCACTAGGGAAGAAATAGTAGTTGGTGCATGGTCTTAATCAAGTATACTGTGGATGGCTGCATCCAGAATAGACTGAATGGTGGTGGGTGAAGTCAGCCAGAAATCAAGGTGACTATAGACCTGGTGTGGCATGGAGAAGAGAAGATAGTCATGTTTTTAGGGATGGAGCAGTCACCATACATCTGAGAATACTAAATGAGAAATTAACTGATGGCAAGAAGCCTGTGCTCTGTAGTGGGCCTCTGGTCTGCCAGAGGGCTGGTATAATAATTGCTCCAACACTAAGTTATAGTCAGCCCCTGATAGCATTGGGATGTTACTGGCTGGGGAGAGATCCGCAAGCTTTTGTGCCAGCCTTTAAAATGGGAGTGGTGCATCCTGTCAGGGCCCATAAAAATTAACCAGGAGAAGATCACCTTCTGGGGTATGCACTGTAAGCAATAATACCTGACAGGGTGGGCGGTATTGGGAAATACCGGACCACCCAGGGGCGTAATAAGGTCCAACGCCGCAGGCGGAGGGCCTTATAGCCCCTGGAAGGTCTGTTATTTCCCAATACTGCCCACCCTGGATGGTATTATTGTGCTTAGAAAATGGGTCACTGTATTGTATGCATTTTAAAATGAAATAAAATACTATAAAATAGTTTAAGTAGCGAGAATAGCATAAAATAGTTCCTTTCTTCTATGCTTATGTTTTATTTTTTACCTGAGGACTTTTGTCCTGTTGGAGCCTCTGTACTTGTAAAAAAAAAAAGTTTGCTGTCTCTTGTAATTGATTTTGTACTCAATTTTGTCATCTGGCAATGAGAGGGGCTACTCTAGAGTAAATAAAAGTGAAAGTATTGGGAATTGGCAGCGGGAATTGGCAGTGGGGGCAGTCATAGTGGGCAGGCAGTTCTGTATACTGAGGAGCAGCATAGAGAGTCGGGAGGTGCAGTTGAGGAAGGTCGAGTGAGCTATTTTTTTTTTAGTGGCAATGAGCAAAATGGACAGCCCGAGTAACTTTTGTACAGAGAATGTGAGGAAAGACCGTGGCAGACTTTCTTAACTTCCGCTCAGGGGACATGGAGTCACGTTACCAGCTCGAAATGCTTACTACCTCAGGTGGCTTTTGAGGGACCAGGAGCTGCGACTTTCCCCATCAGATAAAATGTCAGGTGAATGTTATGTTTGTGAGAAGTAGGCATTTTTTTTTCTCTTCTTTCAGTACATCTTGAAGGAAGCCAAGAGTAACGGGGAGCACACCGGCTGTCAACTCGCTCCGGAGATCACCGGTATTTTCTTCTTCTTCCATGCTGAATATGAGCTTCCATCTGCTGTAGGAAGATGTAAGAAAATACCGGTGCTCTCATGCTCAGTTTGAGGCTGACAAGCTGCTTGCAGGGAGATGTAATACAATGGCTGCTTTGTTGACCGGAAAGTGTGTATGTGCTTTGTATGTTACACTTATTTATTTGGACTGTGCAGTCTTGTTATTTTTGTCGTGAGAGACAACAGCGTGAGCGCTGAATACTGTTATGCTTTGCCAAGCAGGGCAAAATGGTGGCTGCATTTCATTAACATTCGAGGTGCACGCTAATTGTTTTGGTTATGGGGCACCCTGAATAGGCTTTCGTTTTTACGCGGGCTGTATCAGAAAAAATGAATTTACTGCCACGCTTTCACCAATGAGATTCGTTTATTTTCCGGTGCCATTTTCTAATTAGAAATAACCCACCTGCCCTCCTCATCCCCATAAGAGTTCAGTAAGGTCCATTTTAGTTTCTTATCAAGCAAACAGAAACATAAAAAGGAGGCAGGGGAAGGGGAGGTGAGTGGTCAGATGACTTCCTGGTGCATCAGCCATCAGGAACTTGGATAGGTTAGGGAGGATGGTAGGAAGGGAAAGGGGAACACGGGGTGCGATTGCATTTGGGTACCAACTATCTGGTGAACCAGTCTATACTGTATATTTATTTATTTTAAAAGTTTTGCCAGGAAAAACAAACTTAACTGGTAACAGCTAATTTTCAGATGTGTCGTTGGGGGAAGGAGGAGTACAGAACAAAATGTACAAAAATATGTAATAAATAAAATGCAATAATATAAAATAATATAAAAATAGCAAGTTACAGCTGTGTAGAGGCAAATGTAAACACAGAAAACAGTGCATTAGTAATAACCAATGGACGGGTGCAATGAATAGCAGATTCAGCACCAAACACATGCAAAAACTCAGACTAAGCTGGTGTCAAAGAAGGGGAGATTATTGGCGGGGTTGAATCCCAGGTCATTATGCAGTCAAAGGCAGTTACAGGAGTGAATAGAGAAGTCACAAAGGAGGGATTTGTGGGAGAAGAGGTATGAGGCAGAGTGGATAGCAGTGGAGATGGAAGAACAGAGCTTTGGAAACTGGAAGGAGAAAGTAGCTTGACCTACAGAAGATTTTATGTAAGGGAAGGAGAGGGATTGAGCATCAGAAAATTACTACTGAGACAGTGAAGTGCAACTTTCAAAGGCTGGAGGATGGATTTTTATTTATTTATCTGTAATTTTTGACCAGGAAAGACGCACAAAACTATTATAGCTTGTTTCCAAGTATGTCCTGGGGGTGAGTTGCATGAGCCTGTTTTACTGAGAGAGGGAATATTGGCCATGACACTGGGAAAACTCCTCTGCTCTTCTTTGATAAGTGCCATGGGATCTTTTTCTTCTACCTGGTCAGTGACCAGAGATGGGCAAAAGGAACCTCGGTTTAATGTTTCATCCAAAGGATTGAAGGCACACTCTGCTTCCCTGGCTTTTTCTGAGGTTCCCTGTATATGGGGTAGGGGAAAAGGGAGGAGTTGAGTGAGGTAGGAGGACATTAAGGAGTTTAATAGTTGGTTGAATGGATGGTATCATGAGGAGGGGTAACATTTTGTAAGAGACCGGGGGACTTATGGGACTAGAGGCTCTTCAAGGATGACAACCTTTGTCTAACAATAGAGGGGTATGGTATGCTTAGGCAGAAGTTTGATGCTTACATTGGTGGACATTTAAAAGGAGTGTAGGGGATTGAGTCTTGGGGAACCAGATGATGAAGAGCAAAAGGTAAACCTAGCTAGGACCCCCGAAAAAATGGGAGCTAGGAGCAGTGGGTATGGAAGCAGCAAGACAGAGCCCAAAATATGTTCAGAAAGAGTACCAGAAAGAGGGAGTCTCAAAGTTAGCAAGGAGCAAGAAAATAAAAAAAAAAACTAAGGATTGAAGGGGAGCACAAAGGTAGAGGAGCTGAAAAGCTGGAAGGCAGTCTACTAAATGATAGGGCCCTTGGAAACAAAATTAGTGAGCTGCAAGTAATTGTGCTGGATGTGGAATTAGATCTTGTAGTCATTACATGAACATTTGCCTCTGAGAATAATGACGGGGACTATTCAGTGCCAGGGTATGCTATAAGTGAGTTAGGGGTCAGGAAAAAAAGGTGGCATAGTTCTTTATGTCAAGGAAAGTATGGAGGCAGTAGAGAATGGTCTATAGGCTGCCAGAACAGAGGGGCGAGTTGTGCTTGAGAAAGGTTACTAAGAGTAATAGGTATAAGAGACAAATCTGGTACTCTAAGAAGGTGAGGGAGGTAGTGAGGGCCAAGAAAGTGGCCTTCATTAGATACAAGGAGAAAAAGGGGAAAAAGGAATACAGTGAATACAAGTAAGAATGAAGAAGGCCAAGAAGGCAGTCAGGGATACAAAAGTAGGCAGCACTTCATATTGCAGATGGGGTCAGTAAAGGGGAAAAACAGGTCTTCAAATACATTAGGAAAAAAGGAAGATGAGAAGGGGAATTGTAGGCTGATGGAAGGGGCAGGGTAATAGAGTAGGATAAGCAGATGGCATCCATTTTTAACAATTGCTTATGTTCAATATTTACAGTGGAGTATAGTGGGCCTTTGCCAGATTGCTGCAATGGGGATCCCAGAAATGGAGCAAAGGATAATAACAGGAGAAAGGGTTAAAAAAGAGTTTGTAGCACTGAAAATATATAAGGCTCCAGAGTCAGGTGGGATGCACCCACTGCAGTTACGTAATTAGCACTGGAACTACCTGAACCCCTACCATAGCTTTTCAATAGCTCACTACAAGCAGGAGTGGCTGAAAAAGATTAGAGGTAGCGGACATGATTTCACTTTGCAAGGGAGTGGACAAAGAGTAATGCGATAACTAGAGACCTATCAGTATTACCTCCATTGTGAGTAAACAGATGGAGACTTTAGTCAGAAAGGACCTAGTGGATTACCAGGAGCGAAATGGGCTTCAGGACAGTAAGCAGTATGGATCTGTGGGGGGGGGTCTTGTCAGATCAACTAGAAAGTATTCTTTGACTGGTTAAATAGAGCAGTTAATAAGGGACAAGCAGTGAATTTAATGTACTTTGACTTCAGCAAGACATTGGACTTAGTCAAAAAAATGTACCTCATTTTTGTCCCATTCAAATGTAAATTTTAGGTGGCCACTTGTACTGTTCAGATATTCAGTAAATTCAATGAGATTATGTTCCTTGCCAATCAAACAAGAGAAATGTCATCTATAAAGTGCTGTCATAGTGTTATAGATGGAAAAAAACATTTTGTTCATACCTCTTCCCATTCTCCAACAAATAAATTTGTCAAAATAGGAGTGATTGTTGTACATGTACTTGTTTCTTTCACCAGTGTATAGTATGGGCCAGATATTCAAACTGCGCTCAAAATGTGCGCAACAGCAGGAGCAAGCACAAATCAATTGCGCATATGCGCAACAGACGCGATATTCAAACATGGAGCAGAACAAATTGCGTAAGCAGCCAACGTCTGAATATCGCACAAACTGCGCCATAGTGCAACCAGGAAGGGGAAGCTGAGCAGTAAGGTTGCGCCTACACGCAACAAGGGCAGCCCAGCTGAGCAGTCCAGAGGTGCCATAGCTAAGCACAGTGCCCCCCCCCAGCAGAGCAATGGAACTGCACAACCAGGGAGGCAGGCTGGGGCCCACCGCCAGCCATGCCACACATGGGCACAGGAACACACTGCAGAACCAACAAGACACCTGCACACCCCAAGCACAGCATCACTGGGGGTGGGACGAGTGATCTACTGGCCCATGGGGGCAAGCCAACAAAGCACAGCAGAGCCATGACGCCCCAGCACAACCACTGGCAGGCTGAGACTGCCACACACAGGGTTGACAACCACAGTGCACATCAGCCCCTGCACGCACAGCACACCCGCATCGTGACCCCAAGACACCACCCATGTGCAGTGACTGGCACTGCAGAAAACACCATGCAGCCCCTGCACACGCCAACCCCTGCAGCAGAGAAGCATACAAGCCAGACCCATCATGTGCACCCAGCAGTGGGTGGCAGCAGATGGCAAGACCAACAGAAAGTCACTGCCATGCTGGAGATACCTCCCCATGCACACACACGCGCGCACACACACACACACACACACACACACACACCCAGGACCATACCACCCCAGATGGCATGCACACCACTGCAACTGAGCAACCATAGCCAGCTGCAAATCAGAGACCAACACAGTATTCATATAAAAATATAAATGTATTATAAAATTGTAAATCACAAAATCAACAACACCATAACTATTTACAAGGGGGTAGGGCAAGGTAGGGGTGGGCAAGGGGTAGGGATGAACAACTTGGAGAGGGAAGGCAGGGTGGTAGGGATGGGTGAAGTGGGAAGGGGAATCCGGCCTAAGGCCTAGCAGGCTGGTCCTCCTCCACCTGGTGCCGCTGTGCCTGGCCATGCCTCCTCCACAGGCCATGGCGCTGGATGTTACTGAGGATAGCTCGGTTGTCCAAGGACACTTGTGTCAGCTGATGCAGTTCCCGCTGTATCCTCCTGAGAACACTGAAGCCTAGGAAAATGGAAACACAGTCAATGGCTGTGACTGACCACAACCCTGAACACCACCCAACCTGCAAGCCATATAGCCCAATGTCCTGCACCTGTGATGGTATGCACCCACCCACAGTGAACATGCACATGGCCATCACAAACAGGCGGCACCAGCTATGTGCACCACTGCACACACACACTGCCCATGTCCATCACAGCACAAACAAGGCTGTCAAGTGACGTGGCAATGTGGTGCGATGCAAGTTACACAGCCATGTGCCCAGTGCATGCATGGACCACCAGTGATGCACACACAGACGTGCAGTGACACTGGACAGTGATGAATGTCACCTGTGTCGTGCATGGTTGTGTTGTGCATGGCTGGTGGTCATGCCCACCCCCTCCAGCATGCAATAGCATCCATGATGTAATGATACTCACATTCCGCAAGAAGCTGTGTCTGCTGGCTGCTGCTGTTGTGGCCCACCTCCTGCTGCACCACCGACTGGCACCGGGGCCCTGTCACGGCCCTCCTCAGCACGTGCCTGCATCCTCACAGCCCGGCCTGTGGGAGACATATGTTGAGAAAAACATCAGTGTGACTCCAAAGCAGACTGCCCCCTGCCCCAGTGAGAGTGCCTGCCCACACAGCCAGCCCCATGCATCTCACACCTGCACACACTGACACAGCCAACCATGTCAGAGCCATCACCTATGCACAGCCACCAAAACACACTCACACCCCACAGAGAATACAAGTGCATAGACGGTACACCCACCTGGCCTAGGCACCACGCCCTCCTGGCACGTGACCGTAGCCGCCATGCAGGTCAGGCTCTCTCCCGCGGAGGTCATTGTATCTGTGCCGCACTGCTCAGCAGACCGGCACTGCCCAGTGACCCCACCAGGTCACCGGGCCACTGCAGCCAGACCTGTGTCCTCAATCCATGGTGAGGGCACCACTCTGCAGTGCCCCAGTGGCTCCACCAGGGCCACCAGGTTGGCCACCCTCCACGGGCTCCATTGCACTGCCCTCCCGCGCGCTGCATGCTACCGTTTACAGCAGGCAATACGGCGCTTGCTGCGCGGCAACCCCACGTGGAGATGTTGAGCAATAGACCACCATAGGTTCCAATCGCGCTGTTCGCACAGCACCATCAGTCCACATAACGCTGTCACCAGCCAGCGCAATAGGGCTGTACACATGGCAGCCGAACAGCGCCAGGGGGCAAAGGTCGGACACCAGGTCAGGGGTCTATGATACAAGGCCACGCACAGCGCCATCTGAAGTATACACATCCTGCGCGACCGACCACCTGCGTGACAGTGCCACAGTGGACTATTGTGCAGTAGTGCCACAGCGCCATATAGTGCCCAGTGCTGTAGCGCCACTGGCACAATGGTGGCCATGGCCTGAATTGCCGATTGCGCACAGCACGTCATCAGTGCGGCAGACACCTGCATAAGCTACCTGGGCATGCGCAATGCAGTGTACCACACAGTCACAGATCTGCGCTTATTGGCTCAGCCGGATCAACCGCCTTGGCAAAAGTGCAATGGCGCGACATTCAGCCGACATGCAAATCATCTGATCAGCCATTCAAAGGCGCAGTGGCGCGATTTGCATCTCATTACAGTTGCTCCTCTCCTAATTTGCATGCATTGCACTATAAAAGTGCGACAGTGGGCTGTGCTGGACAGAGTCGGTTACTGCAGGTGAGAGGTGAGTTGCATGCTGTGGGATGTTCTGGACAATGGGCATGGGATAATGCTGTAGACTGCACAGTGACAGGTGTCCACTTACACCCATACAGATCACCATGACCGAGCAGAGACAAGGTGAGGGTGAGGATGGTGGACGAAGGAGGAGGTCCAACTTCACCACGGCAGAGACTGAGGCCCTCTTCCAGGCCTACCTGGAGGATGAGGCACTACTGCGTGGAAGCCGGGGCACCCCTTAGGCCCATGCGGCTGCATGGGAGGGGGTAGCTCAGGCAGTGAACCTGCACGGAAGCCACCAGCACTCCATGCAGGAATGCAAGAAGAAGATTGGGACAGACCAGAGGAGGGTGAAGGAGAAGGTGGCAGCCCTCAGGGCGGCACGCGCTGGCACTGGCGGGGGCCAGCCAGCGGTGGTGGAGCTGACCCCGGCTGAGGACCGACTGGCTGCAACTATGCAGTGCAGTGCTATTGAGGGCGTACCAGGAGGTGGATTCCAGACAGGTGGAAGCCCATCACTGCACGGTATGACATGGTGGTGGTGTTGGGGGGGGGGAGGAAGGTTGTTCACATGCACTCACATGTCCACTCTTTCTGTTGCAGATCTTGTTCATCTTCAGGAGACAGTGGTGGTGGGACCAGGCAGTGAGGATGACCTGCTGGACATGGAGAGGGTCCATCCACCTCTGTCACCAGCCAGCATGCACTGCACCAGCATGCACGCTGGGCTGCCAACTCTGGTGTCGGTGATTCGGTGTGGGGTGCATAGCCTGCGGTGTCTCAGCAGTTCTGGCATGCAAGCATGCCAGCATGCTGTGACTGTGGCTGTAGCACGTACCTGCACCATTGATGATGCAAGGACTGCAATGGGTAGTGTGACGGTGTGTGTCCCATGATGGACACACAGCAGGCCATCACGTGCCCTGGGCCTTGCTGGTTCCAACTTGTGCGCCAGCATGTCGGCACAACCCAGGCTGTGCCTGTCAGCACCAGTGGGCAGCACCGGTGGCTGTGCAGGTGTCTGGCACTTGCTGCGCTACAGCGGTGGAACGAGTGACTCTGTGGCACAGCGTGTTGAGGGCAGCAGCAGCAGTCACCCACCAGGTATGGGGGCACAGTGTCCAGCGGTGGCACATGCCCGCCGCCCTGTGATACGCCCTATCCTGGTCCTGGCAACAGCACCCACTCTCAAGGGTGTTGCATCAGGACCTTCAACACCTGGGGACAGGCTGCTGTTGTGGCAGAGTACCCATTGGACAGAGCACACCCGCCTGCTGCGGGAATCAGTACAGCAGCAGAGGTGGGTTGCAATGTCCGTGGAGGCACTGTGTGGCTGTGGAGTGGCACAGCAGGGAGGTGCTCTGGACCATGCAGATGGTCCACATGCGGATGGATGTGACCGCCGCCATTGACAGGCTGACCCAGGCAGTGGTCTCTGTCGTGGACGATTGGCACACAGTCAGGTGACCCTGTACCGCACACCCCACACAGTTCACGCTCCACTCCCCATTCCCGGCGTCGTGCGAAACCAGGCCTGTCGACGCCGGATTCTGCTGTGGGCATCCCGAGCACCCCTGGTGCAGGTGTGTTTGACATGCTGTAGACCCCTGTGCGGGCAAGGTCGCGTTCGCTCAGTGGGACCCCTGGTGGTCCAACAGTGCCACCCCATGTGGCCTCTGCTCAGACTGCCAGTGCTGTTGGGTCATGGCGGGGCCGCCCATGCATCCGCAGTGGCCATGGGACAGTGCTACATGACTGACCTGTCTCCCAGTGCGGGCCCTGTCTGGTGCTGCCCTGTGTCCAATGTGTGTCATGGTGGGCAGTGCACTGCTGGGTGCTCTGCTCAACACGCCGACACACGGACCACCTGCACCCCTCCCAACTGTTGTCCACAGGTGCGGTGCATGATGATGCCTGCATTGTACTGTACACCAAGGTGCAGGGTGCCTAGCATCTGACACACGTACTTGGACAGTACAGGTGGTGGGTGGTCGTTGTGCTGTGTGTTAGCAATGTCAATTCTGCTGTGCTGTGCATCTGCCCATGTACACTCTGTGCCTGGTGTGTGTATCCATAGAGTGTTCACCCTCCCTGATGGTGTGTTTGTATGCCTGGACCCTTCCACTCCCTGGCCGTCATGCACCCCTGGTGTGTTACCCTGTGTGCCTGTGGTTTGCGCATGGACAGTGTTGGTTGCACATGTCCCCTTGACTTACCTGTGTTGTGCATAGTGCTCCTCTGCGATGGTGTCCCGGTGCAGCTGGGCCTGCTGGATCAGTCGGGGGTCCCGCCGTCCTAGGGGGGGCTGCTCATCAACATCAACACCGGCGCCACTGGCGTCCCCATCGCTGTCCCCCTCTTCAACCTGTACGGCTATCCCACAGTCCTTGGCCATGTTGTGCAGGATGCAACAGGCCAGGAATATCCTACAGGCCTTTGGGGGCTGTACCTGGGCACCGCCCGGAGGTGTCTAGGCATCTGAAGCGTGCCTTGAGCATCCCAAACACCCGCTTTATGATGTTACATGTGGCAGCATGTGCCTCATTATAGCGTTGCTGTGATGGGGTCATGGGGCGCCTGCATGGTGTGAGCAGCCAGGACGGAGTGGGTACCGCTGTCACCTGTGTGGAGATAGTGGAGACAGTGTCATGTTCAGGTTCATTTTGCCCATATCCCTGTGTGCCACTACCATGGCACCTGTGGCATTCCCACCCTTGCCCCAAGTTTGCATTCCATACATGCGTACTCACCCACTAGATGTCCTGTGGGGATGTCCCCACTCTCAAATCAATGGCACAGTGCGGACTGATGCCATATGAAGGTATCATGTGCTCCACCAGGGTGTGTGGCACAGACATTGCTTATTCGCCCAGTGGCATCATACACCACCTGGCAGTTGACACTGGAGTATCCCTTTCGGTTCCTATACGCTGCCCCATCGGGGCCAGGTGGTGTGCGAATGGCCACATGGGTGCAGTCTATGGCTACTAGCACACCAGGCATACGTGCTACCCTGTGGAACTCCCGCATGTTTGCTGTACGCTCTGCTGCGGTGCTGGGGAAATGGATGTGCTCCACAGCATGTGGCAGCAGTGCGCTGAGGAACTGGGTGAGGATGCGTGACGTGGCCGACTGTGTGATGCCTGTGGTGTCCCCTGTCGGCCTCTGGAAGGTGCCCGTGGTGAGCAGGCACATGCAGGCTGTCACCTTGGTCTCCACTGACAGAGCGTGACTCCGTCGTGAGGGTGCCTGCATCACATCACTGCACAGCTCACAAAGCCACCTCAGTATTGCCCTGTTCAGGCAGTACCGGCCCACGATCTCTACATCTGTATACAGCTCATAGCTGATGCGGGCACGGTACTGCCTGTTGGGGGCGTACCGACCACGGGCTCTTCCACGGCCTCGTCCCCCTGCAGCTTGCATTCTCACCCCCCTCATTACAGCTTTCATGTGGAAGTTGGCACTGTCCATCTCCTGGCTTCTGCCCCGGCTGGTGTTGCTGTGTTACCCCTGCTGTCCTGACTGCTACTTCCACTGCACCAGGCACCCCCTGCTGGCCTCTGCAGCCTATTGCCCACAATGCTTGCCTTGCCTGCCCTAGCCTGTCACTGTCTGTCTGTCCGTCTCTCTCTCTCTCTACCCCACTTGGCATCCTTGTAGCGTTCTTGCGCCACTTCCTTGAGCCTTTTTATTTTGGCTCATTTCCGCTAGTGCGCAATTTCCGGCAGTTCTGCTCTTGCGCAATGCGCAAGTCTTTGAATTTCGCATTGCACTCTTTATGCATGGCTCCACCCCCGTCGGTTGCGCATGCCTTCCTTTGTATTGCGCTGTTGCTCAGCATGTTTTCGGTGGCGCAACTGCCTCCTGCTAAATATCGCAGAATGGCGCACTTTTGGTCTTGCGCAGGCGCAACCCTATTGCGCATGGCGCAACCCTTTTGAATATCCCACCCTATGTATTTTCAAATCAAGCAGGTCCAGGTCTTCAAGTGTCTGGGTGTATATACCCGTATGCGTCCCTGTCCTTTTCCTCTCATGTGGACTCAGCAGTTAAATGTATCAGCCAATATCTTGATTTGCTCTACAGAAATACACTAAACTTTATCAATGAAGGCTAGTTGCTAGTCTCATCATCTCAGTCATCATAGACTATGGTGCTGTGATCTACTTAACTGCTAATAACTGTACTGGAAAAAAAATCTGTGTTGCCTTCAACTTCATCTGCAGATTTGCATTTAAGTTAAAGACTGACACTCACCATTGTAACCTCTACGTTGCCTCTAACTGGCTGTCTTTCCACCTCAGATCATCTTTCCATTCGGCACTACTATGCAAAGGTTCAGTTAGGACAAATGCCCTCTGGTTTCCAAATCCTCTTCACCCTGGTTGGCAATAAATCTGCTACTCACTCTACTGGGACGATAGGCTGCCCATGCCCTCTAGGAAAGCTGTACTACTAAGACAATAATCATTTGTAGCTAAAGCTATTAAAGCCTGGAACTCACTGCTCCCAGAAATGACTGTGCTCACCTACTTTGACTCTTTCAAAGATCTTACATCAGCGTCTTCCCCAAGACATTAAACTGTAACTGCACTTGACACCCATCTCAGTTACTGTGCATTCTGTAACCTGTACTTGTATGCTCTATTAAATATGTTGGCACTTGTAAAATGTATGACTTATTTGTACTGACCTAGCTGATGTGACTTTACTATTTGAGTAACAACTTATGATTTTGACACATTCGAAAAAGGTCTCTTGAGCTCAAAGGCTTTCCAATTGCAATAAACAAACAAACTCACAAACAAACTTTTATTTTGAGTGCTGCCTTTTCTCTCTGCATGGCAGAGTTTGTGCTGTAAATATGAATTGAGTACAGCAGTAAACAGAGGCAACAGTAGAGCTATGTCCATGGGCATCTGCTCCTCTACCTCACGGCTGTGTCTAATGGAAGCAAGCTCAGCAAACCTCCCCTCCCCTGCGTTTGTCAGGATTTATAGAAAAAGTTATCAGTCAATTAGGTAATACTGCTAGGTCAGACATCACTTACCATTCATTCCTATTCAGACACTGAAGAGCAAAGATGCTTACTTCACAGCAGGATGGTTTTCTTCTTTACAGGACTCAAAGTAAAAACACTGACAGTGGGTTTGTGGGCTTGGGGTGGAGGGGTATTGGCTTGCAAGAAGGTAGAAAAGAAAGAAGGGATTTATTGATACAAAAAAGGGATGGAAGGGGGAAGTGGTGGGAACCTGGTTTTTCAGGTGAATGACAGCAACTGCTGACAATTTTGAAAGCACGTTGGGGATAGGCTCTCAGAACTAGAATTATTTTCCATGAGTTATCGAAGAATTAGAGGGGACTTATGTAATGTTACAAAGCTGTTCAAAGTGAGGACCTATGGGAAATCTTAGGACTGTGTAGGGAATCAAGTGCCAGATCTACTAGGTCACACTGTTTACAACTAAAGGGTGACGTCTATAGAACTAATAGGAGTGGTAACTGGTTCAGTCAACGAATTGTAACAATTTGGAATGCTTTACCAGAATCTGTTGTTTGAAGTGGTACCATGGACTCATTTAAAAAAATAATTCGATATTTTTATGGATAATGCCCAAACTAGTCATTTCCACTGATACATGACAAGTCTTAATAAAGCTGTTGCCAATCGACTTGTTTTTCCAACCTATGAATCTATAAACTTTTACTGACTTCACAGGGTCTGGGAATTAGAGGGAAGTGGCGGCATATCCAGGGGGTGGGTGGAGGCATATATTGAACAACTGCACAATGTGGTGGGAGAGAGGTGGCTGTCAATGACACAGAGCATGTGGGTCTTTCGTTTGTTTTTTACAAAAAAAAAAAAAAGGTCCACCACTTTGCCTAGTGTTTCATGAGCAAAGTACTGCTTCTCTCAGTGAAATAAACACTTTGCTATATGGAAGACTACATGAAGTAGGCACTTCACAAAGTCAAGAAACTCTGTGAAGTATTTCACAAGAGTCATTTTCTGACTTTGCACATCTCTATTACTGAAGTTATCTAGTAGGTGGTATGTAAAATGTTTGAGCAACACGATTGTAAATGGATTTTGCTTTCTCTGTCCCTACTAAAGGGCTACCACCTTTTCAGAGTGCTGTAGAAACACAAGAACCATCTATAGGAGGTGTCCACCCACAGAGGTGTTGCAAGGATGACATCCCTCTTAGATCAAAGGTACCTTAGGGAAGAAGGCCCACACTTTCCTTTGGAGGCAGTATAGCGCAGAGGTTTAGGGCTCTGAGCTGCAAACCTGGAGATCTGGGTTTGAATCCCACAGCCCCAACTTGCGTAGTGTGACCCTGAGCAAGTCACTTAACTTCCTTGTGCTCCCAGGTCACACCTGGAAACAAGCTTCAGCTTAGTGTGCTTTAACAGTAGGTAATGCTAGAGGGATGTTGGGGTATATTAGTAGAGGTTTCACAAGTTGTAAGAGGGAGGTAATAATCCCTCTTTACAAGACATTGGTTAGGCCCCATCTAGAGTACTGCATGCAGTACTGGAGGCCACACCTTCACAAGGACATTAACCAAATTGAGGCAGTCCAGAGAAGGGCAACCAAAATGGTTCATGGACTGCATCAGAAAACTTATGAGGACAGATTAACTGAACTCAATATGTATACCCTTGAGCAAAGGAGGGATAGAGGTGATATGATTGAAACATTCAAACACCTTAAGTGCATTAACAAGGTGAAAGAGTCTAACATGTTTCAATATAAGAAAAATAGCAGGACAAGAGGACACAGCATGAGATTAGAGGGAGGCCGATTAAGGGTAATGTGATGAAGTTCTTTTTCACAGAAAGGGTGGTGGATGCATGGAACGGCCTACCTCAGGAAGTGGTGGATATGAATGCAGTGCAGGGCTTCAAACATGCATGGGATAGGCATAAGGGAACAATAAAGATGAGTATGAATAGATAGGCCATTGACAGAGCAAAGGCCTATGGCACAATCATAAGGTAGAAAAAGAAATGGGCAGACTGGATGGGCCTTGCGGTCCTTATCTGCCATCAACTTCTATGTTTCTACGGAGAAAAGAGACATAGCTGGTGAAGTACACATCCTGGAGTGAAAAATCAGAATCAAGGAGGGAAGCAAGATTGAAGTGAATAGCCATCATTCAGCTCCAACTCTCATCAGAATTTTAATATGTACATAAAATTATGAGCTTCAGCACAGAGGAACCCCCCTGGCCCCCCCCTCCCCACCACCATGGAAAAAACTTTTAGGAAACCAGAGCCTTGGTCGCTATCTCTCTTGGCATGGGTTACTAGTATGATGGGCCAGATCACTGCTAAATCAGGAGTCAATTTCAAGAGAACAAATTGAAACTGAAGGTTCTCACTCTGTCAACATAACGAGGTAATGACACTGCTGCTGAGTCGATCTGCAAAGCTTGAGGAGTTGCCTCCTGCAAAAAGAGCCCCGCCTTTTAGAAATGAAGGTGAAAAGACTAGTATTTTGTGGCTGGGCAATGTCTGACCCCATTTCCATGAGGAATTGCCAGTTCCCTTCCTGGGTAAGACTTGCTTCAGTGTTTTGTCATTGAAGTTCTTTACTTTTAATTTTCTTTTCTATTTTGGGCTCACCATGACCTAAAAAAATGAGATCACGAGGCATGTTCTTTCCTCAAGCTAGTCTGAGATCACAGGAGACCCATACACCATTGCAGTGGTGAGTTATCTGAGCAGATTGAAAGAGGAAGGCTCTTGCTCTTTCCGTTTAACAAAGTACCACAACTACTGCTGAGTCAGTCTGAATCAAGATGCATTTTCACCTGCTGAAAGCTGCACTTATGCTTGTTCAGATATTATTTTGAGGCTGGCAGTATAGCCTAGAGGTTAGAGTAATGAGCTGCTGTGAATGAGTTTGATACATCAAGCAGATGTGGGTTTGATTCCCACTACCTCCACTTGCATACTGTGTGACTCTGGATAAGTCACTTAACCTCCACAATGCTCCTGGGTCACTGCTGAAAACAGACACTTGTGCCCTGTGGGCCTTAACCAGTTACTAAAAAGAATAAAGAATAATGGTAGCATAGAGGTTTTCTGACAAATTTACATAATTGACTGCCAGAGCGAAAGGGTCTGCCCATGTCATGGTTCAAGGTGCAGAGTGCTATAAAGTTGTTTGCAACATGGCATTAAAGTGAATGGGGAAATGGGGAGGCGCAATTGGTGGAACTCGATCATGTAGGCAAAGTCGGAGCGGGGATTAATCCAGCATACCTGCTGTGTCCAAAACTGCAGTACCAGGACCACCCAGACAGGTAGCTAAGCAGCACCGGGGAGAGATGACAATGAACTGTGAGAGAGATGCCAGTCAATGTTTTTACCACATCAGCATATTAAAGCTGTTCTGTAACAGGTTTTGCAAGTGCAGTAAAAACCTTATCCAAACAAACCGAGTCCCTGTGTTATGTTACTGTACCGATGGCAAATACATTCCTTGCAACTTTGTACTTGCACGGCCCATGTTACAAGCTCATTAAGCCACTCCGACGGTGGCATCTAATGCGATTAATGCATGGTTGGGCTATTGTTTGCCCTCGGCCTCGGGCCACAACCCTCCCAACCATGCATTAATCCAGCATTAGATGCCACCTTCGTCATGGTTTAATGCTTACTTCTTCACCTGACACTCTGTGGGTTTGAGCCTTTGTGAGAAACTGTGGCTACTGTAAAGACCAACAGTTGGCCACAACCAACAACAGCTGCTGATAGATAGATAGATAGATAGATAGATAGATAGATAGATAGATAGATAGACAGACAGACAGACAGACAGACAGATGCTTTATTTATAATCGCGCCTCCCCATTTCCTCATTCACTTTAATGCCATGTTACAAAAGAGCTTGATGATCCTCTGGGAGCGATCACCAGGGCTCTAGCATGCTAGGCAACAGCACAGCCTGATGAAGTGATCTTAAGGGCATTAAAAGCTTGCACACCAAAACTATTCATTAGCCTGATAAAGCTTTCATTACTGCCAAAGAGAAAAAATATTTTGTTTGCTTTGTGTAGTTTAGAATTCATACAGCATAGTTTCCACTTTGATCACTAGATGATGTTAGGAAACTTGCAAAGTGCATAAGTTACAAATTCAGTATAGTTACACACAGTAACTGCAAGCCCTTGACCTAAATTCTTATGACTTTTACAGATTTCCCAGAGAGACCCTATCATAATGCATGCTCTTTGTTACTGAGTTAGTCAGCAGTCGAGAGCTGCTGCAAAGAAGACCTCAAGCTAGGATTCCTTAAATAATACCTGATGGCTGTTTGCCAAAGAATCTCTTTGAACTTAACCCTGATTTTCCAAGTACAGTATGCTTAGCAGTACTGCTTTTCAAAGAGTTCACCAAAAGCCTTGTTGTTTTGCAGGAAGCCAGTCAATAAATAATGTTTTAATGAGCCTTGGATCCACTGTAGGTATTTATAGCCAAGGACAATCTGAATCAGAAGCTGGTGCTCTACCCACAGAATCTTGAATGTTTTTAAAAGAAAACTAAGACTACAAAA
Organism: Neoceratodus forsteri; assembly: GCA_016271365.2. Taxonomy (NCBI): domain Eukaryota; kingdom Metazoa; phylum Chordata; order Ceratodontiformes; family Ceratodontidae; genus Neoceratodus; species Neoceratodus forsteri. Next base: position 1,333,907,102 of record CM057458.1, read on the forward strand.
AAATAAAATAAAATAAATGGAATGAAATTTTGGTCTGATTCTGGATTTTTTTCAGTCAGTTAGGTATTTCCCTTTTCCTGCCAGTCGAATGTTTAAATCAGCTGAACAAGCTATCAATGTGGTTTTTGAATGGAGAGTCAAAAACCTTTTGTTTGATACAATCACAGAAACCCTCACTTAATACCCACTCTTAGGACACATGTCCCAGTGTGCTTTTCCTGGACAACAATTTATTTATTGTTTGTGGAGTACTGTTGGTGCTGTGTGGTTTAGGAAGGGCAATATTCACAGAGCATTAAGCAGCAAAGCATACTGTAGGCTTTGGAGCAAAATGGTGCAGCCAAGCAACACAATCATCATACTGCACAAATAGAAGACTTGCCTGTAGTTGCGCCCCTTGCACTATTTACACTCCCAACATTCAGTCCCTGCCAGTCTTAGCTGCTTTGTATGGTTGATTTCCAATTACTTTGGCTGTGTTTTTGGTCTTGCTTTTCTACATCCTTGTTCCTTATTTTTTTTTTATCCTGTGTATTTCCATCTTGCTCTGCCTGCACTTGTGTATTTTCTATTTTACTGCTGCCTCTTGAAGCACCGTTCCCTTCTTGTTTGTTTTCTACTTCCTTTGTCTGCTCCCTCACTTGTGTAGCCCCCATACTTAGCTCTGTTTCCAATTATCCTCTGTACTGTGCTCTCAGTGTTGCTTTGGCCTTTGCTTGCTTCCTGTTCCTGCACTCGGAGTTCCATTCCTGTGCTCTTGCTTCCTGTTTGTGCTTACTTGCTGTAACGCAGCAGCTTCTTGCTGGCATTTCTCTTTCCTTCTGCCATCAGCTTTTAGTCAGTGGTTTATGAATTACTGTGCTCCTACTGTTACCAGTCAATTTATCATTCATTGTGCCTGCTTCTATCCTTTGCCTTTAGGGGGCCCCTGAGTGCTCCCATTTTTGTGGCTGCAGTTGAGCAGAGCCTGTAGCCATTTTGCAGTGACTCTAAAAATGAGCTACTGGATTGACATCAGGGAACTCTTCCATTTTGGAGTTTTGGAATGATCCTTCTGCAACTCCAAAAGAGTGCGCTCACTCCCTGGCCCCCACGGGCACACTGTTTTGCCCAGCGGTAATCTTTATCATATAGCCTTCCTCCAATGTTCCTCATTATCAATTGTGTAATAGTTTTGTAACAGTTTCCCTGAGAGTATGCCCCTCACCATCTAGCCTCTGTTATCGGTGGCTCCTTGTGTCAACAAACTTCAGCCCTGAGAGAATTTCTCACTATTCTGTGCCAGGAAACCCAACATGAAAATAAGGCTATTCACACCCACCCCATGCTTGATTGACAGCTCTTCCAGCCACTCAGCAGGTTCTGTGGCAGCAGCAATTGGTTGAGCCCAATGAGGGTACAGGAGAGCTGGTCTATTATTATATTGTGCTTGGTTTTGGGGTTACCATGGACGCATTTAGGATAGCAACTGATTGGACATCAGAGACTGGCCACTGTGAGCGAGGGCTACAGAACACTTTGGTGGGAGCAGATTGTTGGGCAAGCATGCAGGGCAGAAGGACTGCCTTCAGGTGTGACACGGTGTGCAGTGAACGGTGGTGGTAGTATGAGTGAGAGCCGGAGGTTAACTGCAGGCTGATATAGCAACCTCAGGACTAGTGGTTCAGGGGCCTTGCCTGCTACTAATTTCCTGGAAGGAGGATGACACAGTGTTAACCTGTCCTGGGATATTATGGGCTTTTCGATTGTGCAATGCTGATCAAGTACTGGATGCAGGCACCACATTGCTCCACTACAGTTGCCAGCTGTTGACTTTTCTACTGCAAAAAACAAATTATTCAGGGCTGTACTAGCTTAGCTAGAAAATGTAAACAGACTTAGAACAAGTAAATAAAACATTGGGGCAATCCATATGCTGAGCTATGTCTGCCTGTATAGTGTTAATGGTGAACTAACAAGCTATTCCCCCACCCCAACCACCTCCAAACCATGGATTTATATGGGTAATGCTACTGTTTACTTTATATTTAGTAACAGTAATAAAACATATTGTTCTTCTATTTGCTTCATAACTATTTTTTCTGTTTTTTGGATTTTTAACTTTTTTTTTTCAAACTTACTATGGAAATTATTAGGGAAATGAAACACATTTTAATAATTTACTAACAGTGCTTTAACAATTCAACAACACCTGTAAAAACATTTTAGTACCTCAGAAAATGTCACAGTAGTAATAATAGTCCTCAAAAAGTCCATTTCATTAATGTGAACAGCATATTGTATATTCATTTACTTAACTACTGCTGCTGCAGCCCGTGGTTTCATCTCTGTTTCAGATAAAGATGAAAAATCAGTTTCTAGTCTGCTTCATCATTAGATTCCTTCTCATAATGGGAGCTAAGGAACATGCTGAGCTGATTGGTATCAACAAATACATATTATCGGCCTCTATGGGTGATCCTTAATTTAGCTGGTGCAAGTAACTAAAACTGACTGCAGTTTTGTTAGCCATTATGGTGTCTGTATTCAGCCTCTATTTGGATGACTTGGTGCCTCCCTGTAAAAAATCTACCTTTTCATTTAAGGCATGGAGTTACTTCATCAAATGTTTTCAACCGCCAGAGGACATACAGATTTGCCCAGTGAATCTCTTGTATTTTTAACCAGTGAGGAACTCTGCCTTGTGGGAAGATACAGAAGCCTCTAGTGGTTAAAAAATACTATAGACTCACTGGGCCAATCTATGGACCATATCATCAGCTGGATTGAAACATTTGACAGATGTTTCAATGCCTTAAATGAAAAGGTAGATTTTTTACAGGGAGGCACCAAGTTGTCCAAATAGAAACTGTACCACTGCAAATCCAAATGAATACAAGTTCAACACACCCACACAAAAAATGCAAAATCATGCATGTAGGCAGAAGCTACCCCAAGATAGACTATTGAGCAGGGGTTGTAAGGCATCTGGTAATGGCTGAGGAAAGGGACATGGGTGTAATCATTGCAACAACTGAAAGGTACAGGTGCAGTGTAACGATACTTATGGCAAGGCTAAAAGAGTGCTGGGCTGTATAGAAAAAGTGTTCTATGTTAAAAATAAGAAGGTGTGCCAGCCGGTGGCACTGAGGGTTGAGGCACTGGACACCACACCTCGAACCACGCTGACAACCCGTGTTCTGGAATGGGCACAGGCCACTGGAGGTTGGCAAGGGAGGAGAAGGATTGAGCATCTGGAGGACTGCTCTCCTTCTCTGGGGAGGGGGAGGGGGAGTTTCCTGGTGCCAGCGTTGGTTGCGCCCTGGCGGAGGCTGGGTGTCAGGGTGTTACGTCATAACATGGGTTGGAGCTGGGACGGACACCTTCCTGCTGGTGTCATTGCATGTTCCCAGCTCCAGGGTGACTGTACAGAAAAAAATTGCCGGCACCCGCGTATGAGCCACCTCAGTGCCCGACCATCCAGCCATCGCAGTTCTGCTTCGGTGGCCCCACTCGGGGGGGGACCTCCCCGGGTGAGGGTGAGGGTCACTGAGGATAGATGAGCCCATTCGTGGGGCTAGGGGTGCCGGTGGCACAAAAATGAATAAAAAAAAAAGAAATAAGAGTATGATCTGCTGCTGTTTAGATCCCTGATTCAGCTACACCTGGAATACTGTGCAAAGTTCTGGAACCCTCACCAGAAAATTCTAATCCTGTATTCCTTGGAAACCAGGAGAGAGAGTGAAGCATGAATGAAACTGTTAGATGTAGGAAGAGCCTCAACAAGGTTGACTACCAGCATCTGTTTAAGTGCTATGAGGGATACACCACTAGGGGGCATGGTTACAAGCTCATTTGGTGATTTTCAGAAGGAGTGTGAGAAGTAATTCTTTATTGAAGCTGTTGTGGGTAGTTGGAACAGTTTGTCTGGAGAGGTGGTCAACATGAAAATGGTGGAGAGCATCAAGAAGATATGGGGCAAATACAATGGACTGATTTAAGCAGAGGGTGTTCAGGAGAAAGAGATATGGCACTTCCACCAGTCATGGGTGATAAAATGCATGTGCAGCATTAGGCTAATGATGATGTGAGTTAGGTAGGAGCAGAACAGAGTGGATGGACCATTATATTTTTCTGCCTGAAAGGTTTCTATGTTTCTGTGTTTCTTTGTTTCTATCTAACAAACCATTTTGCTGCCATTGTGCTTGTGTTCTGTCTTTCTGAAAAATGTATGTTGGAGCTTTGGTTACAATACTTGCATTTAGTTACTCCCTGTGAATTAATTAGTTTGTGCTGACTGCTAAAGTTCATTTCTTACAGGCCATGTGTATAGCCACTTCAGCTGCTGTGATTAATATTATTGCTAGCCAAACCCGCTCTTATTACCTTCAAAGGCAAGACAAAGTTTATCTTTATGGCACCCTCTCCAGAAGGATAAGGGCACCTTACAAGAAAAGACAGGCAAATAAATACATTATAATTGGTAACTAAACAATGCAAATAATTTAAATAAATAGTTAAACTCACTGCATTGAACAAATGTTTTTTTTAGGAGCCCTTGAAGGTCTCCACCACGCAGGTAGAACGGACGCTGATGGGCAAAAAATTCCACAAGTGTGGCAAGGCCACCCCAAATGCCCTGACAGTTGGAAATGAGATCAGGAGACTCCTATCAGACTCACATAGGTGGAGCACAGAGAGAGCAGATAGGGGTGAAAGGAGACATGAGAAGCCCAATATTAAAACAACAGCACAAGAGCAGTGCAGCCATTTGTGCTGTGCTTGCCTCCGCGTACTGCACCTGTGATATTAAGACAGATAGCACTTGCCAACGGAACCACACTATCTAACTGAATATTGACCAATGTTAGTGCAGTACTAAGTGAATCTGGGATGCCCTGATGTAGACCGGGGCTGCATATGGCCCACAGGAAATAATGCTGCCCCAAAACAGGATAGTGCCAAGTCCCCTGTGGACAATATTCAGCCCAAACATGTAAATCAGACCATTACACGTGCAAGACACAAAGAGGCCACTTGCGTTCCCATTATGGGCTCATTTGCATGGGATGCAGCAGCCTCTTAGTGCTACTTCCTACATATAGAGACAACTCTGTTGTTCAGATTCCCTCATTTCTGACCCCACAGTATATTGTAACATATCACTCCCTGGTGTCTAGTGGTTACCTCACTCCCTGATTTCCCATCATATCATAATGCATCACTCCCTGGTGGTCCAGTGATCTCCCCAAACATCCCTCCTCCTGATCTACCCACTTACAGCATACCTTCCCTTACCCCAGTGTCTGGCGCACCTCACAACTACATATTGCAACTGGCACAGCCCTCCTCTCACCTCAGTAGCTGGCTGCTGTATGAGCTGTCTCCATATGTAGTTGTGAGAAGTGCCAGACACCAGGATAATGTGGGGTAAGGGAAGGTGGGATGTGAGTGGACAGGTTATTATTTATTTATTTGCTTTTTGTTAACCAGGTTAGCACACTAGACAACATGTCCCTATTTTCAGGTGCGATCCGGGAGGTTACAGAGTACATAAGAAACACACTACATAGTCAGGGTACATACGGGCCCACAAACAAGTTGGTGGAACAGCAACATGGTACAACTGTCTTTTCATAGTAAGGTAGGCAGTAAGTCAACAGGATACATAACAGCAATTGAGAGGTAGGTTAGCAACAGGTAACAGCATGACAAAGAATACATCAAAATTACATGAGAGTACATGAGCGCCTAACATGAGAGAGAATGCGCTTCAAACATTGTGCAGCTAGATGCAGAAACTGCTATGACAAGTGCGCCTCTCCCCAGGAGGGCTAAAAATGCCTTATGCTGGTTAACAGCAGAGATTAACAGCGGTCAGTGTATCATCCCACAGTCTCCCATAGTGTATCTGGGGGGAGGGAGAGACTATTCTGGAGCTATAGAGCACAAAGACAGGCAGAGGTGGTTTTGAGGACATTCCAGAGGGATGTTTTGAAGCAGGGATGGGAGGGAGATGCATGAACAAGGGCGGGAAGGGAGTTCCACAGCCTAGGCACATAGACGGAGAAGGCCCGGTCACCTTTGAGGGTGCGGGTCTTAGGAACCAGGCGGATCTGAGTAGCACTAGATCTTAGGTGGTAGGCAGGGGTATCATATTTGAGGGGAAGGGCAAGTGAAGAAGGAGTAGCCATTCTAACTATGTTATCAATGAAGTTGCCAAGGACAAATGCATGGTGTTTTTCAGGGGGGAGCCACTCCAGCCAGGAGTAGAGCTCACAGCGATGCATAAGGCGAGGTGCGGAGAGTGCGAAGTGGCAGATGTTGTAAGCAGTATCCCACTTTGCTAGGCTAGAATTTGGGACTGGGGAAAAGGCTACGAGCCCATAGCAAAGTGTGGGAAGGAGTATCCCCTGGCTATGGCAAGGCGAGCAGCTGGGGTGAAGCAATCTTTTGCCCTGTAGGCAAGTCCAAGCTTCCTGTTTGTGGCTTTATGGACATTCTGAAGGTGCATGGTAATATCCAGTTGTGGATTGAGGCTAACTCTTAGGTACTTGATGGCATCAGTGACCGGCAAGAGGGAGCCATCAGCTCCATATATCATTAGAGGAGTAGGGCCGGAAGTGGTTTTGGCCACAGAACAAAGAGCATGGCCTGGGTCTTATCCAGGTTGAAGGTGAGCTTAAGTCCCTCCAGCCAATTCTGGATAAGATCAAAGTCTGAGTTAAGTCAGGAGTTGATGCTAGAAATGTCCTGAGAACTGTACAGTACGACAAGGTCATCCGCGTATAGAGTTGGGTGCCCATAGGTAGCAATGGAGGGCAGCTCATTTATGAAGAGAGAAAACAGAATGGGTCCAAGGATGGATCCCTGGGGGACCCCACAGTTAATGGGGGAGAGGGCAGAGAGGGCGCGGTTGAAGGAGGTGTATTGCTGCCTTACCCCAAGGTAGTCGGAGAACCTGGCTAGGGCTCAGTGGGAGAATCTGAGGGAATGAAGATGAAGGTTAGGTGGTGTATTATTGGGGGGGGACCACTGGACCACTAGGGAGTGATGTATTATTATATACTGAGAGATCAGGGCTGGGGGAACCACTGGACACAAGGAAGTGATGTAACAGAATATACTGGGAGATGGGGGGCAGCTTAGCATGGGCTGAGTGGATGCAGTACAGCCACCCTGTCATTGATGTGGTGGGGGCACAGGCTTAGGACCCAGTTAAAGGGACACTGTCAACCCCCTTTGACTTCAGAGTATCCCTAGATTAAAAATAAGTGTCATGATTGCTCACATTTTACAGAGACTGCTGATGTAGCTGGTAGTTTGAGTCTCTTTTTTTTCCTTTTTAGAAGTAAAAAACAGACTGTCCATCATACTGGTGTTAATACACAATAATGTGTTTGTTTACATTCCTTTATCAGCTTCCATTGTGTCTTCCTTTTCTTTTATTATATCATTATATTTTGCAGATACCATCAACATATTTGGAGTTGTCCACTTAAGCTATTCGGTAACATTCGATAACATTTCGACATTAGAAATGTATACACTTCAGTCATCTCCAAAAATTAAATCGAGTCCACAAATAAAAAAGACAGAAAATACTAATATATAGCGCTGAGGCAGGTATCAGTCACAAAATTAATGAGTTCTGCCAGTTATCTTAGTCTGTAGTTTCTCTGTCCTCTTAACACATTATGCCCCCCCCAAGAAAAAAAAAGAAGGAATGTGAACTTATTTCCTGTAGATTATGGAAGAAAAATGAACTATTCAGTAATCAGAGTCTGAAATTAAGTCTCCTCTCTCTCAAGGAAAAGCATCTCCTCCTGGACATCCATGTCTTGACTGGAGTCAGAAATCTGCTCGGTTCTTTTAGCCTTTTTTAAGATGATATATTCTCTAAGTTGCTCCGGATCAAAAAATAAATGTTTCTCCTCCCCATGTGTCAGAATACATTTAGCAGGATGCAAAACTTTAAATGAATTGCCTAGATCAGTAAGGTCATCTTTGAATTGGAGAAATTGTTTACATCTTTTGAGAGTCTCTGGAGCTATATCTGGAAAAATATGGCATACAGCTTGCTTAAATTTTAAAGCCCCCTTCCTCCTCACAATATTTAGGATAAGGTCCTGATTTATGTCAAAAGCCAAAGCAAAGCTGATCATACTCTTAGGTCCAGCCACATTTTAAAAAATATTTGCAGTGGATTGTGCTTGGCCAAGGAGTGCAGCAGATTCGGGTGAAAGTAAACTAAAGCCAGTATCCTGATTGGCAGGATTTGTCTGATCATTCGAGTTAAATGTTTGTTGTCAAGTCAGTACATAAAAGGCTTAAGTCACAAAGGGCATTTTTTTTTCAGAAAGATTTAAGACTGATTTGAAAAGATCTTTGAGCAAAGCGGTTAAAGACTCGTAGACATTATCATACATGCTAGGGATGCCCACCAAATGCAAGTTCTTGTAGTGTAACAAATTCTCCATATTTTCAGTTTTTCTTTAATGTGATTATAGCATTAAGGTTTGCCATTGCTAGCACTGTATTAGTTGAAGTGTTTTGTTGAATTGCTGCAACATCATCTTGGATAGTTCTTTGCATAAGATGAATTTTCTCCACCTCAGTTTTAATTAATTTTACTTCCGGATCAAGAGCTTCTCATCTGTTAATTAACAATTCAAGTTTTTGATTAAATGAGGACATTAATGTAAATACATTAATAAAGGAAGCAGATGCTTCTTTGAGGAACTTAAACTCAACTTTGGCTGGGAATGAAATACTCCCAGTAGACATGCTAGGCAGGCTAGGAGAGAACAAAGGATCCATCTCAAATGAAAGCTTTTGGAATATAGTATCCGAGTTGATAGTTTCTCCCACCTTCACCCCAGCAGTGTTGTCCAAAATTCCCAGTTCATTAGTTGAGCTTGTACTGGAAAGAATTTGAAAAAAAAAACCTGCAATGGGTAAGTCACAACTCAATTTAGGGCTCTGTGTGTGAAGACTCGCAATTACAGTGTTAATTTTTCCCTCCTGGTTGAGGACTTCTAAGTCTCCCTCACCTGCATCCGTGGCAATCAAGGCATCAAAGTTCAGCCTTACTTGAGATCCAGTAATATAGCGATCCAGCAGGCTCTTGCGAAGTGGAGTATCCGTTTCAGATGAAGAAGAGTCCTTCTTTCGTTTCTGATGTTCCCTCGATAAAACATGCCTGGTTTGCTGAGACATAGACATGAGCAATAAAGAATTAAAGACTGCTTCTTCATAACCTGTCTTTTACAGCAGATAGTGAGTAAGAGCAAGAGCATCCTAACATGTCTGAATTGCCACCGCCATCTTTCCAGAAGTCCACCACTGTGTCTTGCCTTGACATGGGAATGCCCCAAACACAATCTTGCCAATCATAATGCTACATGAGGAGTGGAGACTATAGCATCATGAGTGGCTGCACTGTTTCAGTGGTGTTCTTAATGTTCAGGATGAATGCAATAAAGGTAGATCAATGATTTGAAGCAAAACAAGGTTTGGTATAATTGCACCATTCTCATGCATTTCAGTTCTGTTAAGAAAGGAGGCAGATAAAAAAACTAACTACTTCAATTAATTTTAGAGAAGGTAAGCAATCGTAAAATGTGGGTTTTCAACTAGAAATAATATGATGCAAAAAGGGTTGACAGTGTCCCATTAAGAGGAGGTTTTCAGTGGCGGTAAACAGTAAAAGTGCCACTTGAGGGGCTGTTTACTACCACTGCAAACCTTTGAATCTTGAATATGCCACTGCACCAGTATGCACATAATGATTACGTCATCAATAAATCTCTTGCATAGATCTATTTTTTCTAGGAACATATTCTGTTCCTCATTATAGAGGTACTTCTCTTTGCAATCAGCTGGTATAGGTTTGTGTAATTGCTGCCCCCATAGATGTTCCTTTCACTTGGTGGTATGTCTGACCTTCATATAAGAAAACATTCATTTTCAAAACCACCTCTGTAAGGCTTACTATCCACTCAGTAAAAGCATTGCTGTACCTGGTTTTTACACACATCATTTGCCTTACGGCCTCCAGTCCTCCCAATGCGGATTATTTGTGTACAGGGACTGGATGTCCAATGTGACTAAAGGCCACTCTTCCCCCATTTCTACATCATTCAGAATTTCCAGGATGTGCTTGATATCCCATAGGTACGCTCTTGTGGATTTTGTTACTTCCTTAATGTGTTCATCTACATATTGAGCAACTTTTTCCATTAGGGACCCAATACTCAAGACTATAGAGCTCATGGGTGGATTTTCCAAGTTTTTGTGTACCTTTGGTACCCCATATATTGCTGCCCTGACCGGTGTTTGCACAGTAAGGAAGTCACAAATCTCTTTTCCAATAATGCCTTGCAGCATCATCTCTTCTAAAATGGAATCTATCTGTTTTTTATACATCAAAGTGAGGTTAAATGTTACAATTTCTTATAACTTCTTATCAGAGAGATGTTCCAGCATAGTTTCCTGATACTTAACTTTTTCCATCACCATCAATGTCCCGCCCTTGTCCGTGAGTTTGATGGTAATGGATTCCACATTCTGCAGCTTTTTGAGAGCCTGCTGTTCTTTCCGGGTCAGGTTCTTTAGGTTCTTTCCACAATGGTTGCTTGCAGATCCCTTCCACATCCATCTCACAGGCACTCCTCAGAAAAGTCTGGCAGGTCATGTTCATTGCTGGTACATAGGATGACTTATTTTTCCACTTTTGGTTTGTCACCTTCTCTGGAGTACTTCCTTCATTCTCTTTGTTGGTATTATCTAAAACCTCACTCTGATTGTGGTCCCCACTTTCTTTTTTGTTAAGATCAATATGTAAATTTAATTTATGTGCAAAAACATGCAAATCTACTATGGTGTCAGATTCTTTTATGGGGCAAGTGGGCACAAAAGACAGGCCCTTATTCAGGACTCTCTCTTTTAAATTATTCCATGCGTAGTTAGAAATATTTATCACCAGATATTTATTGTTGTTATATTCAGTGTTCTCTCTCTATCGTTTATTTCCCCCTTCTCATTCTGTTGCTATATCCCCTCCTCCTCCTCCCCCTGATGTGTGTTCTCTGGGGGTAGGTGCTTCTCTTCATGTTGTTTTGCCACCTGCTGTCTTGGCCTGCCTCTTCCCTTCCCCTACTGCTCCTCCTTGTCTTTTGTCTTGGAATCATATCAGATGTGGACTGCTCCTGGGTGCTGTTTGTGGGAAAATAGGTAAATTTGGGTAGGGTATCCTCACTTCCCTGTGGGTCTAGGCTTGGTTCCTGGCTACAATTTAGGGTTCCAAAATTTGTTGGTTGGGTGGCGGGGTCTCAGCTGGGAGCATCAACATATGTGCAACGTTTGTATCTGTTGTTCCATATTTATGGGGTTCCCTGTATTTGTCTGTGGTACCCATAACAAAAAATGTTGTTGCACATTTATATTATTTATGCTGTCTGTACTGGCATTATCTTGACATTAACCTTGGGTTCTAAGCCTGAGGTACTGGTATAAGTATCTGTTTCTGGTGCTCTCCTCTTAAGATTTGACCTTAACTGCTCCTTCTTCTTCTGCCCCATTCAAAAATATTACCCAGCTCATAATCCCTCCTGTCCCTCTCAAACTTGCACAACTTGACTCTCTTAATTCTCTCATCCTGCCACTGTATACTGATTTTTAATTTATCTACATATATTTTATAAACAGAATGGGCACTAAAGCTTATAAATGTTGCCTCATTCTGTAACATTACTTGTTTGATTTCTGCCTATTGTTCAGCTGCATCATTCAAGATGATGTTGGTTAGACCAGCTCCAGATGTTAACAGGTGAACCTGCCAGATTTTAAGGAACTGCTTCCTGTTTTAGTTAAATGTTGGCTGCTTGACAAAATGCAGTCCTCTCAGCAGAAGGTTCACTTTCTGGTAGGCCTCTAGAGTAACTCTCTGCCAAAATAAGTGTCTAATTTTCAGAGCAGTTCTTTTAAGTCTTATGTATGCCTGTTTTATACTGCTCACAGTTTCTTTCCCACCTGCTGCTTCACTTTGTCTGTTATTTTCTCTATTAAATTCCAGCAATAATGGATTGTTTTCTCCCCATTGGAAGAACAGTTGATCATACACTCCTTGTATTACAACAGGTACAAGATTACTAATGAATGGATCTGAGCCTAAAATAGGGGGGTGCTACTTATGGCTGCAATTAATGTTGTACCTGGAGACGCCATATTATCTCCTCATGCTGTTCTCCTTTGTCCGAGCACGCTTGAAAATTGTGAAACACAATGCAACAGGAAGAGGGGTTGAGGTGGCTCAGAACACACAAAAAGGAGTTCACTGCAACTAATGGTTAATGTGTATCACATGATCTTAGGAGTGAGCCACAAAAAGCTAGTGTGAGTAGCTGATAATTAGCATCTTGATAAAGTGACGGTGAAGTCGTGAAATGTTGATGTGAGGGAGGGGGGTGCTATTCATGTTTATGGTGTGCCTTGTTCCTTTTAAAAGTATTCTTTCATTAAAGGTTCTTTTTTCATCATGACCTAGCAAGTGGTTATCGATGCTGTTCCCTTCGAATAGGTATAGGGAGAACAAAAATGCAAATGCAGAGGACAAGCAGCTGAGCTGGTTTGGGAGTTGTTCTCTGCTTGCTGGGAGAGGATAGGAGTGGCTTGCTCTTTTGAACTACGTAAAGTTTCCACCCAGCATGCAGAAAACACAGTCATGATCAACTTGGCTGATTATTGATCTGTTGTTGCCATGCTCTCTGTGGCTTGAGCTGCACTTGACCCAATTGTGACACACCTCTGAGACCCTGTTATTGTGACAAGATGTTCACTTCACTCTGCACATGCAAGCAAACATAAAAAGTAGCAAAAAGACAGTGTGAACACAACATCTTATTTTTAGTTCCATTGCAATGTTGCTCACATCCTAGTGCAGTACATTTTGTTATAACTGCAGTGGGCATAACCCTGCAGATGTCTTGCTATGACAGTAGAGATAGGAAGCTCTCCAGATACCCAAAGGACTTGATATAGTTAAATGTTTTGTAGAATCACTATGCTATTTGAAGCAAGCAGTCCGCTGTGTTCATTTGAACTGAACAATCTTGAAAGCACTAATTTGTTCAATGTGGGTAGAATTATTTTTCAGCAAAGTTTTATAGCTCATAAATATGTCAACTTAATCAGCTTTTCAACTGTTATTGAAATTGATATCTCCCTCTCTAACTTTTTCCTCCTCCCTGTGTTGCACTGGGATGTACAAAAAAAGGTGATTTCATAAAGGCACTGTGTAAACATGTTTCTGTCTGTAATTATGTGTTCATTTGTCAATATTATTTGTGAATATTCAAGCTTGCACTATTTGAACATGTTCTGTCGACAACTTTGTGTTGCACTGAAAACTTAATATCTGATCTATATGGTTTTGTCTCTCCCATTAATATCATCTAACTGTAACTCTGTTATGTATTTTTCCATATTACCATCAAGACACAGGCTACATACAACTTTATTTTATTATCACACCAGCATTGACCCTGCACTTCTTTGCATTGAATCCCAGATGCCATTCTTCAGACCAATTCTCCAGTTTTTAAGGTCTTCCCTCATTCTTTCAACCCCCCCCCCGGCATGTTCAACCTACTGGTTACCTTTGTATCATCTGTGAAGAGGCATACCTTACCCTCTTGTCCCTCTGCAATGTCCTCAATAAAGCCCAGATAGGCCACATCCACTGCACCTCCCTGGTCCCCTACCTTTTTTATCCAGCCATGCTGTAGATTAGTACAGTGAGTTAGTGCAAAACACAGTGCTCACCATAAATACAGTAAAAGTTAGGGCTGGATGTATAAGTAAATAAATGCCATATAAGGCAGTGTATGTGTGTTAGTGTGTGTGTGGGGGGAATGCTCTGTGTGTATGTAGACAGTGCACTGCTGTGCTATACTGGAATCTATATGCATATACAGTATGTATTAGTCAGTGTGCATGTAGCACAACAATTAGAACATGCAGTTAGGTGGCTCATTGGTTAGTGCAAAAATTGTTAGTCTACATTCCCCCACTATCTAGATCAGTTTCAGCCCTATGCATGTCATTGCTGATTTAAATGAGGTGTCTGGTGGCAATCCCCCACTTTCTGATGTCCCTCAGAGCCTGAAAAGAAGAAAACTGTCCCTCAATGTCTTTGTTTTTTAATCAGTAAAAATGAGTGTAGATAGTGCACTGCTGTGTTACACTGGAATATAGATGCATTTATGTGTATATGTATTAGTCAGTGTGCGTGTGTATCACAACAATTAGAAAGTGTATTTAGGAAGCTCACTGGTTAGTGCAAAAATTGCTAGTTTACACATTTCTCACTGCCCACAGGACCATCATTTTGCAGCCATATTGGCTCTTGCTAGAGTTTGTTCTGTGTACTGTTGCTGAATTCTTCTCTCAGCAAGTCCTGATATTTCCTGCTGCTCAGTTCAGGACATTATCTCTTAAAGGGACAGTCCCCCTTTTCTGTGCTTGTCTCATATTTCAGTACTGCTGCTGTTTCCTCTAGTCCCATCAAGTCTATGGTTCACAGCGTTTTTCAATACTCTGAGATCCAGAACCTGTCCACGTGACATTCATCCTCCTTTCTTGCATGCCTAGACAAAATGACTACTAATCAGAGCTTGCTCTGGGTGAGCTTTTTTTGCATGGCATTTTTTTCGTAAGATGGCTAGAACCTGGTAGACCTAGTTCTCATTCCTAATTACATTTCATCTCTACTGCTGTATGCCCCACTTTGTTGGTGTTTTTGGTCTCCAACTCAGCAGCTGTGGGTGTCCTAGCTATTTTGGTGGTACTAACACATCAGGACAAAGCTTTGTCATATCAGGTGCCAGCCTTCAGCTGCTGTATAAACTGGTCCCCTTTCACAGAGCCATGCTCAGGACACTGCAGGTATTCCAATCTATTGGAATGCAAGAGAGACAGCTATCCATGTCATGCAATTTCATCTACTCTAAAGTTCAAGCATATTCATCTCAGTGCCCTTCTGCACAATCTATATCTCTTTCAGAACATCCTATTCACCATTGTTGCATCCCAGTCCATTCATGTTCAGCAGCCATTCAGTGCAGAAGAAGAAAAAATAGGATCTGTTCCTTCAGTCCACTTGGACCCCCCTCACTCAGACATTTTAAAGCTACTTCAAAGACCTATTATACTATAAGAGACAGGATCATTCCTAAACTAATGCCCACACTGTGGGACATGGGTATTCTTTTTGTACATCTGCTAAAACCCAGGAACTCTATGCTCTGTATGTAATTGCCAATAATTTGAATCCTCTGAATCCTAATGCTCCATTCACTCCATTTCAAGTGCTCACAGACCTTATGCTTCAGATCCATCAGGATCTGTTATGCCAACTGGATCTGTTATGCCAGCAGAATTCCTTTGCTTCTTTGCCCCAAACCAAGATTGCAGCCATCAAAGCTCACCTTCTTCCTAACCCAAACCTTCTCAACCTTCCAAGCCTCCTTGTCGCATTGGTCAGCCACCTACACTAACTGCAATTATTGAGCCCCTGCCTCAACCTTCTCCAAGTATACCTCCATATGCACCAACTCCATCAGTTCATCTGACATCAGCCCCAGTCCCAGCAAGTCTACCTTCTATGCCACTACCACATACAGGTCCATCCACCAATCTTCCAGGTAGTCTGCAGTGACAAACACTCCTCTTAATTCCATTACTGCATGTGTTTGACCTATTCAAGTTGTTCCATCACATTTTTGGGAGGACATAATTGAAGGGGAAAAGATATGTGTCCAACCAATCATCTTCTCCCACCAAAATATGGAAAACAGCATTGTTTCCTGCAAGGATGCCTCCATTGTGCTTAAAGCAAAGGATACCAGACTCTCACAGTTACTGATCATAGTGGAATTCCTATCAGCATTCAGTATGCATCACAATATCTGCCTTTGCATCCAGACATGAAGAACCTGACAACCTGTCATCTATTACAGCTGATCTGTCTACTTGCATGTTGTGGTACCTTGTTTTATGACTATCACAAGTCATTTTCAGGGAAAGCAGCTGCAGCACTGTCTCACTTCATCAGCAGGATAAAATTGGCTTCTTTGGATAATGAACTGTTTTGCTGCCATTTCACCCACCAACAGCTTTAACTGGCTTAGTCTGGGTTTCATTTTCCCATTTTGCTTCTATATGCCCTTTAACAGTCTATGATTCAGATGCTTCAACTCCTCCAACTACATCGTCTTCCACTCCATCTGCCACAAGAGGAATATTTTATGCTCCCAAACACCTTAAAGATCTCCGAGGCCATCCTGTCATGTTCTCAGCTGGAAGAACCATCTATAATAACTTTAATGAATCTGACTTCAGTAGACCAGCATGCCACATGTGCCACATCTGCAGCTATTGCAGTGATGTCCACACCAAAACTGTGCGCCACAGGAAATCCAACTAAAGTTCCTTATCTGCACCCAAACAACAGTTGCAGCTTCCTTCAACTCCATGTCAATGTAATGCTTCTCCAGCTATTATTATCAGAAATCCCTTGTCTTCCAAGGTTGACTTTCTGATTAATGGAAATGTAAAATTACACATATCCCCATAATGCAAAACATTATGGGAACTACTGTATATGCAAATCACCATGAAAGAGTTTAGACTGATTCCACTTTAAGCAAGAATATTATGGTGCCTAATGGAATGGAGTCAGTCTAAACTATTTCACAGTGATTTGCATATACTTTCCACACTGCTTTATATTATGGGGATATGCGTAATATTACAGTTTCTTGAAATCTGGCTTTATTGCCAATGACCTTTCTTGGGTAACCCTTGCCTCAGTGCTTTTGTGCTGAGGTTGTTTGACTTTTGGATTACTTTCTGATTAATGTTCTATCAAACAGCTTACATTCTGGTATCCTAGAAGTGCCCACATCATCATTCATCTGTAAAAATCTTCAGTCAGTTCTCTATGACCCTGAAACTGTGGATCATCTCCCATAGAGGGAAGCAGACAAAAGATTCACCACTAGCCATTTTAGCCAACCTCCATTCCCAGCCTATCAAACCAGCCCAATTGGGGTTGCTGTTTGGAAATTCCATGGAAAAAAAGATTAATCATTGACTTACAGTATCTGCTCCACATTCATCTTCCATACCCAGTATCAATTCTCTCATAACCTCACAGGATGTTTCCTTGGATTATGTCAGGTTTGATGATGCTATACACTTCATCAAACTTGCAAGCCAAGGGGGCACAGCTTGTTAAGGCCAACATTTCAGATGCCTTTAAACTTCTTCTTATTCACTCCTCTCTCTGACATCTGGTTGGCATCTGTTGGAATGGGTTGTTTTACTTCATTGTTCATCTTACCTTTGCCTGCAAGAGCAACCCTAAGCTATTAGGCCTAATCTCTGAATCACTCTGTTGCATCCTGCTGAATAAATACAAGCATTCATTTGTGCTTTATTTGTTGAATGACTTTCTACTTGTTGACTCTCCAGGCTCCCTTCCTGCAGTTAGTATATCAAGCCTTACAGATTTATTCAATGTACTGCATTTCACATTCCTCCACCTTCTAACAATACTTTTGGCCCTCTCACTTTGCAACACTGATGCAAGACAAACTTACTGTGAACTGGACCCTGGCACAACATGGCTCTTGGTGTGCTGGGCAGCTGGGCCCAGTGTTCCCAGGGATCATTCGAGGTTCCTTGTCAGAGCAGGTTTTCCCCTGCAGAACTGAAAAGTGCACTGGTGAGGCCCCTTTTGAAAAGAAATGACTTTGGATTAAGATGTACTAGTGAACTACAGACCGGTCTCTAACCTGCCTTTTTTAGGCAAGATTATTGAGAAGGTTGTTGCATTATAGCTAGAGATTCACCTGGAGAACTTCAACATATATGAGCCTCTTCAGTTGGGCTTTGGTCAAAATTCAGCATGGAGACTGCTCTGGTTAGGGTGCACATTACACAATGATTTGCTCATGTCAATAGATAGAGGTGAGTGATCAGTTCTTGTTCTCTGGATCTCTCCTCAGCATATGACCGCTTTGACCATGGGCTGTTATTGGACCATCTCAAGGAATACATAGAATTCCAAGGCAAAGCCATTAGCTTGTTTGAGTCCTTCCTTAGGGGCAGATTCCAGTGGATTGTGATGGGTAATTTCTCATTGCTCCCAAGGAACCTGCACAGTGTGATGCCCCAGGAATCTGTCCTTTTGCCAGTACTGTTTTTGGTGTACATGCTGCCCTGGGCAGGATCATTAGACAGTAAGTTTTTTTTTGATATCTTGTTGTGCTGCAGTAGTGATGTCACTAGTGCAGCACAACAACATCATTATGTTGCTATTGCATGACAACAGAGTAATTCTAGTAACTAAGTCACATGAACAACAAGGCTCTCCCATACTCTATAGTTTTATTGCCCTATTGCCAACATATTGTTGGTCCTAAATTACCTTTTGCAATGTGTTTGACCTTCCTTAAAGGAACTTACGAGTTGTACAGTAGGTATAGTTCCTGAACTTAGTGAAATCACTTGCCTCTTTTGGAGATCATTGAAAGTACTGTCCAGCTGTATTATTTTCAGTTAGAATTGCTAGCAATACCATATTCACTACCATGAGGTGCTATGTGAATGTAATTTAAATGTGAGCAATGGGCAGACTGACTATTGTTCAGAACAAAATTATTCAGTTAGCTGCATTATATGTCTATAATCGTTTATAGCATTTTCCTTAAGTAGGTTACAATAGGAACATTTCTGTTAGTACTGATAACATAACCAGGGGGCATTTTTACCCATAGGGCAACCCAGTTATAATTTGCTGTTATAACCAGCTGGTTATAATGGTGAACATGCACCAGGTTTCCCTCACTCCACGCATGCATCAGCCGAGGTATTTCCTTCATCGAGCTGCATTTCACAACCTCACACAGTCAGACTCAGTGGTAAGTAAATATAAAATAAAGACAAATACAAAAAAAAACACTCTTGCACTTTTGGGAGGA
Organism: Neoceratodus forsteri; assembly: GCA_016271365.2. NCBI lineage: Eukaryota > Metazoa > Chordata > Ceratodontiformes > Ceratodontidae > Neoceratodus > Neoceratodus forsteri. Next base: position 1,333,926,127 of record CM057458.1, read on the forward strand.
ACTGCTTATAAACAAAATTAAAAGAATTAAACATTTAAACAGCAGCTTGAACCTGACCGCACTTGAACCTGACTGCGCTTGAACCTGACTGCCGCTGCACATTGATGTGTATCTATTTTCTATAATTGCTGTGTCAAAAAGAATGCTCCTCAGCAATTATATAAAATAATACATAGAGTGGTGTGTAAAACTAAAATTGTGCACACACCTTCAGTGTTGGATGCTTAAATATACCCCTCGAGCTTTGCTCTTGGGGTTTATGTAGCATTCAACACCTCAGGTTTGTGTAAAATTCTAGTTAAATACACCACCCCATGTATTTTTCTGTATTTCTAATGTATTATTATTGAAATTGCTGACTCTAGATTATTGTCTGTAGCAGTTTATCAGTTTGGTGTTGCTATGGTGTTCAGCAAATAATTTGTTTTCTTACATTTTGCACACCATATACTGGATGGCAGATCTCTATGACAGTATTTTAAAATGCATTTGTTTATGTGCAGTGATCTATTTATTTCTATTTTATAGATCTTGTGATGTGCACTGATAGAATTCTACCTTGGATTGATGGAATCCACTGCACTTTTTAGTCTATTGGTGAACTATATGGTGTTGTGCTCTGGGTTTGTTCTGCATTATTTTGGTGCCACTCTTTGATCTTTTTTAGTATTACATGATTTTAGGAATTGTATTTAAACTGAGACAATGAAGGGTGGTACCTCTGATGAAGCACTTGTGAAATGCTATGTCAGCTGTTGGGGCACTGGCAGTTATACTAGAAAACAGATTTTGATATTTGTATGTTTCTGTTGTAGCTCATTTTTTCATATAATAAAGAGACAACCTTAACACTTAAAGCTGGTGAGTGCATACTTTTCTTTTGTGGGGGTTGAGTGCCATCTCCTTGTGTGCATTGGAAAATCAGTAAACAGTTTCAGGCAGGGATGGGACAGACATATGGGCTTTGTCATAAGATGGGGAAGAAAGTAGGGGATGTGATGGCCACTAGGGCTTTGGCAGTATTGTCAGGTAGGGTGGACAGACTGGATGGGCCTGTAGCCCTTTTTCTGCCATCGAGTCTATGTACCTATGTATGGTTAAAGAATGGACACATGAAGTCTGCAAGATCCACATTACACAATGCCCCTCCCCACACAGTGAAAGAAACTACCTTTAATAAAAGGTCTCAGATAATTAGTCATAATTGAATTTAGAATGTGAATAGCTATGTTGGACAACTGGCAGTAGTGGTCTGAAGGAGAGCTATGTGAGCAGTAGTTAAATGATCTGTTGCCCTGAGCAAATGAGTGCCTCTTAGCTGGGAAGAGAAAAGGGTTTCTAGTCTGAAATAATAAAGTGGGCATGACTCAATGTGTAGAGGGCCAAAAGAAAAAGCCTACCACATCCTGGGATTTCTGAGCATGTGTCCTTTTTATGTTTGCATTCGAGCATGTGCAAGAAACATTATGTGACAGCTTAGGAGAGAAGTGGGTTGTGGAGGCATGGCAGTGTTACAACCAAGGGAGGCACTGCATTTGGGGGCTTGGCACTGGTCGACCAGTGGAGGCACAGTGTGATGGTGACACTGCTCTCCAAAAAGTGCACCAAGTTCTAACATTTTCATTGCAGCAATCAGGGGCCACCTCGTCATTGTAGCATCGGTCATTGTGCTGCAATGAGGGAGTGACCCGTCATTGCAGGGTGGAGCGTTAGCTAGCCTAATACTGTTTGTGAACATGGCGGGCGGCTTGCTGCCACCTTCACAACCAGTATTAGGCAGTCTCCCATGCTGAGGGGGTGCCCAATCCCCCTCGGCAGCATGTGCCCCCCCAAATGGTCTTTGTTGGCTGACGGGGCCCCAATCCCCACTGGCTTCAATGCCGCAATGTTTTATTTAACTGACGAGGGAGCCCACTCCCCTTCGACAAGATGTAACCCCCCCAGCCACTGCCGTTGTCTGCTGACGGGGGAGCCCTACCCGTCGGCATGATGTAACCCCCGGTTTTGTTGCCTGCTGACGGGTGCCCAATCCTCATCGGCATGATGGTTCTCCCCCATTTTCTGGTGTGCTGACTGGGGTGCCCTGTCCCCATCACCTACAGCTGCCCCACCAAAGAGTCCTTGGCACACTGGGAGCCCACCCAGCATGCCAAATGCCCTGTAAAATTGAAAACCATCCCACATTGTCTATTATTTTTCCCTGTAAAGGAAAAATGGTCCCTTGAAGTCTGACAGACCCCCCCTGCAACCCGCACCCACCCACTGCTCACCCTGCCTCCCCACCGCCCCACCTCATATTTACCTCTGGAGTCCGGCGTGATGATCTTCGGTGGACTGGGAACACATCTACACTCTTCAAAGCCGACCACAAACTGAGGAAATGCCGGTAAGCTGTATAATGTAATAAACAGGGTTTTTTCAACTTTGCTACATATCTCAGAAATTTTTTGGAATTTTGGCACCAAATTTTCAACATGGGGTTTTTGGGACCCCTCCTCATGAATTCTGTCACTGTCATGGTGTTAATCAGGCCCAAAGGGTGATTTTGCGGTCACTGTGTGAAATCACCTTTTGGGACTGATTAACAGAATAACAGTGCCAGTGTTCATAAGCTGGACTCTCCAAAAGTCTGTGTTGCAAATTTGGTGAAAAAATTCCTAAAAATGACTGTTTTATGAGTGTGTGTTGCGCAGTTCCTAGCACACTCATCAGTTTGCATATTTATAATATTTGCACTCCAAAATTTCAACATTGCCATTTTGTCACACCTACTTATGAGCAGTACAGCTATCATTTTTCACATATTGTCCAAAATATGTTTCCACGCATGTAGCTCACAATGGCACAGTCAGTGTGCGAAATCAATGGGACAGATTAAGAAAATCACAGTGGCACTGTTCATGAGCAGAGGTCTTAAAATGGCTATGTTGAAAATTTGGTGAAAAAATTCCTAAAAATTATTGTTTTATGAGTGTGCATTGCGCAGTTCCTATGCACGCTCGTAAGTGTGTGAATTTTTATATTTGCAGTCCAGAATTTCAACAATGCCATTTTACCATACCTACTTATGAGCAGTACAGCTTTAATTTTGCACATCTTGCCCAATATGTGTTTTTGCACACGTAGTGCACAGTGGTGCAGTTGGTGTGTGAAATCAATGTTTGGGACAGATTAAGAAAATCACAGTGACACTGTTCATTAGCAGAGGTCCTAAAATATGTATGTTGAAAATTTGGTGAGAAAAGTTCATAATGACTGTGTTACGAGCGCAGTGTTGCGTAGTTTTACACACGCTCGTACCGTCGCACATTTGCAATATTTTCACTCCAGATTGCCAACACTGCCATTTACCTGCACCTCCTTATGAACAGTACAGCTGTAATTTTTCACATCCTGGCCCAAATGTGTTTTTGCACTTCCAATGCAGACAAGCACGGTTGTTATGGGAAATCCATGTTTGTGACACATTAGGAAAATCACACTGACACTGTTCATTAGCAGAGGTCCTAAAATGGCTATGTTGAAAATTTGGTGACAAAAGTCCATAAACTAACTGTGTTATGAGTGTGCATTGCGCAGTTTCCATGCACACTCATAACTTCGCACATTTGTAATATTTTCAGCATCGCCATTTTTCCACACCTCTTTATAAACAGTACAGCTGTCATGTTGCACATCCTAGCTGAAATGTGTTTTTGCACTTCCAGCATAGAATAGCGCGGTAGCTGTGGGACATCACTGTTTAGGACACATTACAAAAATCACAGTGACACTGTTCATTAGCAGAGGTCCTCAAATGCCTATGTTGAACATTTGGTGATGAAAGTCCATAAAATGACTGTGTTACAAGTATGCATTGTGCAGTTTCCACACACGCTTATAACTTTACACATTTGTAATATTTTCACTCCAGATTTTTCCATTTTCCCACACCTCCTTATGAACAGTACAGCTGTCATTTTTCATATCCTGGTTGAAATGTGTTTTTGCAGGTCCGGCGTAGAATACCGTGGCTGCTGTGGGAAATCAGTGTTCAGAACACAGTAACAAAATCACAGTGACATTGTTCATGACCACAGGTCCTTAAATGCCTATGTTGAAAATCTGGTGATGAAACTCCATAAAATGACTGTATTACGTGCATGCATTGCACGGTTTCCACGTATGCTCGAATGTGCAAGCATTTTTAATATTCCCACTACACATTGTCAACATTGCCATCTCTTCATATCTCCCTACGGATAGTACAGCTGTCATTCTTCACATCCTGCCCAATCTGTGTTTCGTACATGTGGTGCAGAATGGTACTGTCACTGTTGGAAGTCAGTTTTCAAGACACATTGACAAAATCACACTGCCACTGTTCATGACAAGAGATCCCAAATGCTTTCATGAGGTGGGGTCACAAAAAGGCCATGTTCAAAATTTGCACTGTGAATACCAACAAATGCCTGAGGCATTACGGTTTCTAACCATAATGTCCTACCCTGTACAGACAGACAGGCATCGGGGTGTGCCTTTGGATTGCCAGCTGCACTGCTCATGCCATCTCACCCCCACCCCCCCAGCCACTAACAGGCATCGAGGTGTACCTTGTACTCTTCGTCCCAAGACTTCACCCCATTCTCCTATGCTGCACCCATTTCAACTTATGTCCTGTCTAACTCCTGCATTTCTAATGCTAATACCAGCAAACAAACATTCAGCATTGACAAATGCTTGTTAAACAGTGATCAAATGGAATTTTTTTCTCTTTTTTCACATCACAACACTGGGACACAAGACTGGGACTCGCAGTGTACCACAGAGGAAAAAAATGGCAAGTTTTGTAGGATTTGCTCTGTGCAGAGACTTCTGAGATCTTAGAGGGAAAAAAACATAGAATTAAAGTCGGTTCAGTCTGAGTTTTCCTACTGTGTGCTTTGGTGTTCAAAACAGTTTATTGTTTCCTAACGTGTGTGAGTGTGCATAATCCCTATTGCTTTAGTACTAAATATCTTATAAATGTTGTCTAAATATGAACTATTTTATATTAAATATATCTGTGACTGCAGTGTTTAAGTACAGGTAAACTATCTTCTGAGCAATTATTCAGTCCTTTCTTGAAAGGACACCCCCGTATCTGAGGAAGGCTGGGGTAGCTGAAGTGCCAGGGGAAAAGCTTGCAACACTGTAACTATGAAGGAAAGTGGGAGCACAGCAGAGGCCACTGAGCCATTGGAACTGCAAAAACTGCAGAGACTTTTCTCCGCCACAAATGTGGTTACTATTTAATTTGCCATTGCTCAAAATACTTTCTGCTTAAACTCCTACTGCAGAACTTATTGTTCTTTATTTGATCCTTTGCTTTTAAGCACACATCAAATCTACTTGAAATTGTAATTTACTGTTGTGCGCTTCAGTCTCTGTGAGATCTATCAGCTTTTGGATTGATTGTATCTGTATGGCTTGCTCCCCTTTTGATTAGCACTGCACCCTCCTGACAGTCACGGCACTCAGTGGAACTGTCCTTCTTGAAAGAGCATCACCAAATTAAAATTAAAGCAGCAGTGCAACAACATTTTTTTTCCAAAAAAGCTAGTTTTAGCTACAATTAACAACAATATTAGTATACCTGTCAAATGTACTTTTCTAGGTGCCTCCTGCACTGTGCACCATGAGTCTTTTTTTTATTTTTTTGATACTAATCTTGCCAGTTCTACAAATGCTATTTCTTTGTAAAATGTTGAGACTATCTTTTTTCTTGAGAAAAAATCATAATTAAAACATTTATGAAATACTTAAATTTTGGTCTAATTAGAAAACTGTACCATCAAATAAAACTGGAAGATGAGTAAAATCTTTTATAGCAAAAAAAAAAGGTAGAGTAGGGTCACATTTTTTGCCCAGTTTCATTGTACTACTGCTTTAAGTACCTCAAGTGACTAGATCCAGAAGCAAATACAGTCGTTTGATACCTTTTATTGGACCAACATAGATGTTACAAAAAGACAACAATGTCTAAGCATTTGGACCAACCAAGCCCTTCCTCGGAGTCTTATGACAGTTGTTCTGAGAGTCACATTCTATTAACACCCAGATCTTGCATAAGAAATACATAAAAAAAACAGAAAAAAAATCCCATTGGTTTAAAGTACCTATTTCAAAAAATCACAGATTTAAATGGAATGAACAGCATTCCATTAACTTGCTACTGCTGAGAATCTTGTCAAGGTCAAATAACATCCACAGCAGACAAGCTGAACACTCAAGTAGACAAAACTCTGACTGAAATTATTAATGAATGAGTGTGTTATGAGACAACATTCAAAATTAAAAGCAAGACCTTTAGATTTAATACCACAAATGTCCAAGTTAAAACTTGACAGTATTGTATGATAAAAAAACTGTACAACAGAAATTTTTGTATGGAAATAAAAGGGAATAAAATAAAATGTGTCATGCTGTCCATACATCAGGCAAGCACATGTAGAAGAATGATAAAAAAAATGTGGGGGCACATGTTATGTGAGGGGGGACCTTGCAGTAAACGTTCTTGCCCCCTCTACACAGCTGAAAGGAGTCAACAGGGGATGTTTCCCTTACACATATACATAGTTTCAGTCCTCTGAGATAGCATGGAGGATTACATGTAATTTCTGGCATTTTTTTAATTTTATGTATAATGTAGTTTCCCTTTAAGGAATACAGCAGTCTTTGGAGGACTGCCACATCTCATAGTCTCCTGCTTCATGTTGCTGCATGTGAAGCAGGAGATCCACTCTGGTGGCCAACCAGTGTATCAGATTAGCTACTCAGACTCTAGCCTTGTTGTACTCCTTGACACAAACCCTTCAGCCGTACGTTCACCATCTAATGTACATTGATGCTGTTGGAGACTGTAGATGGCAATAAGTACATCATCTTCCATGACTGCAGATACTGGATCTGCACAACAGATATGTGGGATTCACGTGCATCTAGGTTGTCACTGTGAATCAGGCTTTGAATGACAGCAAAAGAGAGAGAGTGAGAGACAGAAGGCTGAGATGTTAAATCTGTGCCAGATATTCTGCTTTTGTATTTTTTCCCAAAGCAAAGTGGGGGGGGGGGGAATAATTCATCAATTTATTTATTAATTAAGATATTTATTTATGTATGTATGTATGCATGCACAGTATGTGTTTACTTATTTCAAATATCACAAGGAAACATTGTTAAGGTTCACTGAAGAACAGGAGGGGCAGTGAATACAAATAAACAATTGAAGGTAAGTTAGAGAAATAGTTATAAATTATTGAGAAGGGGAGGAGTGTGTCAAGGAGGACCAGGCAAAAGCAGGCATCCTGAACAATATTTTTGTTCAGTATTCATGAAGGAAGGGGGATGGTGAGGGACCTCTGTTAAGTGGCAGGAGCATCAAAGAAAGGGAGGTGGACATTAGTCCATTTACAGAGGAGAGAGTCCTGTAGGATCTCACAAATCTAAAACAGGACAAGGCAATTGGGCCAGATGGGATACATCAAAGGATATTGAAGGAGCTCACAGAGAGGTGCTGGTTGCACCTCTGACAGTCCTGTTGAACCACTCACTTGAGATGGGAGTGGTCTTGGGGGGACAGGAGGAGAGCAGATATAATCCCAATTCACAAAAGTGGTAGCAAGGAGGAAGCTGGAAATTACAGACTGGTCAGCCTGACCTTGGCTGTGGGAAATGTAATGGAATCAATGCTGAAGGAAAGGATTATGGAATATCTTGATACCAGCAAATTATAGGATCTGAGACAACATGGATTCACCAGGGGGAGGTCGTATCAAACAAATCTGATAGACTTCCTTGACTGGTGACTGGCAAAGTAGATCAGGGTGGAGTGGTGGATGTGACCTACAGTAGCTAGATTTCAGTAAGACCATCCATTCCAAATAGGAGAATAGCAAACACGCTGGGCAGCCTGGGAGTGGGGCCAAAAGTGATAAACTGGATAAGGAATTGGTTGGGGATATCAGAGGGTTGTGGTAAATGGAGTTCTCACTGAGGAAGGGATGGTGACCAGTGGGGTGCCACAAAGATCAGTATTGGGACTGGTCCTTTTTAATGTGTTTATTAGTGACATTGCAGAGGGACCAGAAGGGATGTGTGCCTTTTTGCAGATGACACTAAAATTTGCAATAGGCTAGAGACTCCAGGAGGTGGGAAAAATGAATAGGGATCTAGGAAAGCTTGAGGAGTCATCAAGAATGTGGCAACTAAGTTTCAATGTGAATAAGTGCACAATTATGCACTTAGGGCATAGAAACCCATGAGTGGAGTATAAGACATGGGGAGTGGTACTGACAACCACTAAACAGGAAAGAGACCTTGGGCAATCATATCTGATGACCTAAATGTGGCCAAAAAGTGTGACAAGGCTGTGGGGAGAGCCAGTGGGATGCTAGGGTGCATAGGGAGGGGTATCACCAGCAGAAAGAGGGAGGTGGTTATACCACTGTATAAATCATTGGCGAGACCTCATCTGGAGTACTGAGTCCAGTTCTGGAGACCACATCTCTGGAAGGACATAGACAGGGTAGAAGCAGTCCAGAGGAGTGCAACAGAAATGGTGCAAGGTCTGCACCAGAGACCATATGAGAAGAGACTAAAGGACCTCAATTTATACACCCCAGAAGAAAGAAGGGAAAGGGGGGATATGATAGAGACTTTCAAATACCTCACAGGTATAAATGACATATAACAGGGAAGCATTTTTTTCAGAAACAAAGATGCACAAGAACAAGGGGATATGCTATAAAGCTGGAGGAAGGGTAGACTAGGGAGGAATACTGACTGAGCAAAGAGGTAATATTTTGCTTCCAATTAATTAACCAGTTTACTGTTGTTTCTTTCATTTTTTTAGGGCAACATTTTTAATTTCATTTTAACCTCGCCCCAAAACCAAACTAAACAGTTCTTGTCATTGCTAAAAAACAACAGGAGCATCAGATCAGATCACTAATGATTAGGAAGGCAGTAATCGTATGAGTGGCCGTGTTTCAGATATGCTGCCTGATAGGAAAACAGTCATGTGTGCTTTCTGAACTGTGTGTGCACTTCACAATATTCATCACTAAGTGGCACAAAATATTAATAATCATGAAAACAACTAGATAAACTCATGTTTTTTCCTCTTGAAAATATACTGTGACTGTCTTGAGACATCTGCTCATCCACCATAGCACATGAGTGGCTGTCATTGACATCACTCCTTGTCAGTCAGTCAGTCAGCTCAGATCGGAGACCAGAGAAAAACAGCATACAGAATTAGTACAGACAGTAGACATGAAACACTAAAAGGTGTCAATAATAGAAAGAAATGACACAAGACACACATCAAGTGGGGGTGTCTAGTGTATTTTTTATTAGAACATCACACACAAAAGCAGCTTATTTGATTTTATAAACATAGCATTGCCACTGATCTTTAAGTATTTCCCTGGTGTCTAGTGGCACCCCCACCCACCAACTGCAATCCCTGTTATAATTATTTCCCTGGTGTCTAGTGGCAACCTATACCCTCCAATTGCAGTCCCCATTACAATTGTCTGTCTAGTGTCTAGTGACAACCCCCCATCCTCTGATTGTCATTCATGTTATAATTCAGTATTTCCCTGGCACCCCACCCTCTGATTGCAGTTCCCCTTCTTATTTATTGTTTTCCTGGTGTCTAGTGGCAGCCTCCCCCATATTCCTAACTGACAGAAATAAATCAAACAGTCCCTCAATGTATTTTTTTACCTGAAAATGAAAATGGTCCTCACCGATCCCACCCCCACCCAGATCTCCCTCTCAGCACCCACCACCCCCAGATCCCCCATACATCCTCATTCACCTAAACAGGTTTCACAGTGAAGATCCACTGTGCCATGGGAGACACATCTGGCTGCTGGAACTGCTGACTGTGAAATGAGAAAGTAAGGTATGGTAAGTGCCATTCAATGTATTTCGGTGGGGGGATCAACCTTGGTGCATATCTTTTCCATTTTTTCATATTTCTACACCAAATTTTCAACATAGGCTTTTTGAGACACCACCTCATGAACAATTTTGGTGGAATTTCACAAATCCTGCTGGGAAGGTGATTTCATGGTCACTTGGTGAAATCACCTTTTGGGCAGAATATCAAACTTTTCACTGCTCTTGTTCGTAAGATGCAGTCATAAGAAGGCTATGTTGAAAATTTGGAGTCAAAATATATTAAAATGATAAAATTATGCTCATCTGTTGAAATTTGCCTACACTCCCTCATAACTTTCATAATTTAAAATATTTTCAATCCAAATTTTCAACATAGCCATTTCTTTATACCACCTCATGAACATGACAGCTATCATTTTTAAAATCTGGGCCAAAATGTCTTTTCATGCATCTGGCATGGAATTATGTGCAGTGGCATAGTATGATATTTTGGTGTGGATTTCAAAATTTTTAGTACCTGGTTCATGAGGTGGGGTAATAAAAAGTCTATGCTGAAATTTGGTTGCTATCATCCTGTGAATGGAGCCACAGGACCCCAAGGGCCCTCCACTTCCACATCAACATACATATACCCATCTAAGGAGGGATGGGAGTGCAGGACCAGAGGACCCTGTGCTCCCTCAGTCAAATAAGGATATGATTACACTATCTGAAAATGTACAGTTGGATGGAAGTGCAGGACCCTCTGGGCCCTGTACTTTGACAGGCAAATGAGGATACAAATATACTATCTCAAAAAGTAAGGAAATTCAGTTAAGGCAACATTTATGGTTCAGGCTAAAGTGACCAAAGTAGGGAAATGTAGCTCTAGGGTTTCCAACCCTGAACACCCACCCCCACCCATAAAACAGATCAGGAGTGCAGTCTTCCTTGACATTGTCAACCATAAAGCTCACCCCATTCTGTACACTCCACAAACATACACATCTAATGCGGTGCGCTTTAGGGTTGACATCACCAAGGAAGACTACACCCCTGATTTGTTTTATGTGTGAGGGTGGGAAACCCAAAAGCCACATTTCCCTACTTTAACCTGAACCCTAAATATTGCATTACAGGAATATTTTGCAAAGAATATCAAATATAAGCTTATTTGTGTCTAAGTAAGATTTTTAAAGCTTTCCTTTGTCACCAGGAGGCCCTTTAGCACAAGATACAATGACAGTTATGTATAGGTTCCTTTCATTGCACTGTACTAGATAGAAACATAGAAGTTGCTGGCTAAAAAAGGCCCAGTGATCCATTATATTTGCCCAGTCCCACCTGTCCAATCACACAGAGGCTCTTCACTTCCACTCTCCTCTCCCCTTCCATTGTTGATTCTGCCTTTACAAAATCCATATATCTGTCACACTCATGTTTGAATTCCCTACAAATTCTGCACAGACCACACCTGTTGGTAGCTTGCTCCATCCCTCCACCACCCTTTCTATGAAAAAATATTTCCTGCATCTCTTTAAATTTGCCATCCCCTCTGCCATCTTCATTAAGTTATCCCCTGGTGCTTGTGTTCATTCACACTTAGACTGAACAATTCCCTGATAGCCACAGTTTGAAAACAGAGCTGCTCTGGTGAGACCGGGTGTTCTGCTGACAGACTCACAATGGCAATGCATAGACAGTCACGGCGCTCACCCTCCTGAATCCTTGCTTTCAATGAACAATCTCCAAACAAGGCCTTGTTTCAAAATCCATGTGGCATTTATTTTCAAAGTGCATGGTGCAAAATGCAGACATCCACCACAGTGGAGAGCAGCAGAAAATCACCAGACATTTCACCAATTCCTGGCTTTTTCAAAGGTAGTGCCCTCTATAGTCAGGTGTCTTTTATAGCAGCCCAACAACATGTGAATTAACCAAATAATATACTACTTCATATAAATAAATTTAAAAGTGATATAAAGTGCTGCAATGTGATCAACCTTAATTTAAAACATCAAGGACACAAACATTTAAACAGTTTGACATACACCATAGGCTGCTGCACTTAATCCAATATAAGAAATACTTTTATCATTCTTCTATATGTGCTTGCCTGATGTATGGACAACATGACCTTAATTCATTACTGATTTCCTTACTATGGGTATATGCTTCCCAAAAAAGATATTGCACCCATTTAAAGATACATGTAAACAGACCTAATGTCCTTTTGGGAGTTAAAGGTCCAAGTGCCAGAAAGTTGGGGGCTAGAATAGAAGAGAGAAGGAGGGATATGTTCATATGGGGCAAGTTTGGATGAGACATCAGAGGAGAAGGTTTTCTGCCCTCCTCTAATACCATTTTGAAGGGGCCCTAAGGGTCCCTTAATATTTGTCAGCAACCTTCTAAAGAAAACTACAGGCATAGAGAAGAACAAGCATAATATAGGTAGGGTCAAAGAATCCAGATCCAGAAAGGATGTGCCTACTCTGTGCATTTGTGACTGAGGGCTTAACTTTGTTTCATATAGAATTCTTCCAGGTCAGGAACCTTGGAGACAGAAAAGAAACATCAGAGCTTATAAGACCTATGGAAAGAATCTGGAGCCTAGTTATCTACTAGAAAGGGTTCTATTTCAATTTGGTCATTCAGACCCTTTTTATGTGTACTGGCCCCCATTCTGTATATCCAGTAGTTCTACCTACTGCTCAGTATCAATTCCCTGTCTCCCCCTCATGCTCCAAGGTAGACTTGTTCCAAACCTGTAAATCTAAGGATGTGTTCTTTTTTATTTGTCACATTAAGCATGTGGACCGCATGTGGACAGCCCATACATAATCCAGATTCCCATTGTTGATGGCCCTTACATTCTCATCTATGCATTCCTTCCACTTGAGCTTGGTCCGCCCCACATGTGAAAGTCACTGAAAAAACACATACATGGTGTCACTGTTGATAAAAATGTGTCAGACAATTCATACTCCCATCATATTGGTTCTGTATCTGTGTGTATTCATTTATGTACTCACAGTATTTGTACCTGCCACAAGTTTTCGTAACGTTTGGAAAAGGGGGGGGACCAGTTCATGGGCCTAATAATGAGTTGGACTGCGTGAACTAGATGGTCTCTTAGGTTTTTAGCCCTCCTGTATGCCATTTTTGGAGGGGTCCTGGATGTTCCTCTCAGTCTAAGGTCTGCATCAGGCACATGCCAGTTACCATACAATATCTTTTTGATTTTCTATGAACCTACACTGTATGTGTAAGCAAAGTTCATCCTGCCAGGTGCATTGTTCTCTTGTACCTCTTTTTTACTTAGTAGTGATTCCCTACTTATATCATTAATAGCTGCTCTGGCACCTTCAGTTGCATTTTTTCCTTTCCCTCTGTTCAACAATCTTTTTTCCTGGTTTTCTGTCTCATAAGTAAAAGTTTCCTCCTTGCTACAATCCCTCTTAATTCAATAGAACTGGATTTTCAGGATATTATTCACTGTGTGGCATGGGTTGCAGCTACTGGCCCTTAAGACGGTGTTGCAGTCTGTAGGCTTCCTATACAGACTTGTGATAAAACTACCATCTTCCACTTTTTTAATGCGCAAATCCAAAAATTACACCTCTTCTTTACTGGCAGTACAAGTAAATTTTAGATTCTCATTACTTTTATGGGTGTATTCAATAAACTTCTCCAGTTCTGCCATGCTGCCCCATGAAAAGAGACTTGGGCATCATCATCACCGATGACCTGAAATCATCCAAGCAGACCTCTAAAGCAGTTGGTAAGGCTAGGGGGATGTTGGGGTGTATTAGTAGGGGTATCACAAGTCATAAGAGGGAGGTAATAATCCCTCTACAAGACACTGGTTAGGCCCCATCAGGAGTATTGCATGCAGTGCTAAAGGCCCCACCTTCACAAGGACATTAACCAAATTGAGGCAGTCCAGAGAAGGGCAACCAAAATGGTGCAGGGACTGCATCAGAAGACATATGAGGACAGATTAATGGAGCTCAATATGTATACCCTGAAGCAAAGGAGAGAGAGAGGTGATATGATCGAAACATTCAAACACCTTAAGGGCATTAACAAGGTGAAAGAGTCTAACATGTTTAAATATAAGAAAAATAGCAGGACAAGAGGACGCAGCATGAGATTAGAGGGAGGCCAATTAAGGGGGGATGTGAGGAAATTCCTTTTCACAGAAAGGGTGGTGGATACATGGAACAGCCTACCTCAGGAAGTGGTGGCTATGACTACAGTGCAGGGCTTCAAACAGGCATGGGATAGGCATAAGGGAGCAATACAGATGAGTATGAATAGGCCATTGTCAGAGCAAAGGCTGATGGCACATTTATAAGGTAGAAAAAGAAATGGGCAGACTGGATGGGCCTTGCGGTCCTTATCTGCTGTCAACTTCTATGTGTCTATGTAATATATCATCAATAAAATGTCTCCATACTCCCACTTGGGGCCAGTTTGGGATTCACATTCTTGTCCCATATGTATGCTTCCTCCCAGAAGCCCAGGTACGAATTGGCATAACTGGGGGAGAAACTCACCCCCCATTGCTGTGTCTTTCTCCTGGTGGTAGAACTTGCCCATTAATGCAAAGTAGTTGCCCTCCAGTACTGTCTTGCTTATTTCCACCAAGTCTGTGTCTGATTTTGCCTTCTTCCCTCTTTTGTTGAGGAAATTCCTTAGAACTTTCAAGCCCACTGCACGGGTATATTTTTGTAGAGATACTCCACGTCCAAAGTGACTAAAATGGAGTCTCTGTCCACCTTCACGCCATCTAAAAACCTAAGCATTTCCCCTGAATCCAAAACAAAAGAGGGCAAACCATATATCTGTGGTTTCATGTTGTCATCCATCAGTATTGCTAGGGGTTCTGCATCTGTACCCACACCTTATATAATGGGTCTGCCAGGTGGGCACTCTAAAGATTTGTGCACCTTGGATAGGACATAGAACTGGGCTCTTTTTTTATGATAGAATAGTTTTTATTGTTTTCATTTTTTTTTTTTTTTAACAATCCATTAGCACACAGGACAAATCCTATGAAGCAAATAATCTAGCAAGGTATCTTAAGGTACATTAGCTATTAATACAGCTATGGTAGCACCTAACAGTAAGAAGGCTAGCAAACTGCAATCTTATAAAGCATCTAAATTATTTAAATAGTGCTCTTCTATCAATTTGCAAATTTGACAGAAAACAGTTCAAGTCAAAACTTCACCAATTCCTAGCTTAACTTACAGACTGACCACAGTTGTCATTATCAGGTCTCTTAACTGCCCCTAAGGGCCAGACATGTCTCTAAAGTAAGGAATGACAGAGAGAGAGAGAGAGGAGTACAGTTGATCCTTAGTATAGCAGAAATCAGGGGGATTCAAGTAACTATGAACCGGTCTGGGTTAGTATCTCATCCCTTGAGCTAGACTGATGGTAGGTATCCTTTTGGTTATTACTGGGGTGGGAGGGTCCCGGAAAGGGGGGGGGGTTACTCGGCATAATGCTGAATTAAGGTAATCTCCCCATCTGCTGATGTAAATGGTGAGCTGTCCCCTACTGGCATAAGTAAGTCTCTCAAAGGTGGCCAGCCTGGCTATGACTGAATGGCAAAGAGCGGGAGAGGGAGGTTGGGGGTATCACCAGTGCATTAGAAGGAGCCATTTGGCCTCTAACAGGACCACCAGCACCCAGTTTTGCTGTTTCAGATCTAGGTGTGCCAAAGGAGCTCGATCCCCTAATAACAGCATGGGGTTGGAGAGATATATGGGATGCCCCAACACCCCAGAGCAGTCCATTTGTACAGCAGACCAGAAGGGAACTAAGTCTGGACACTGTCACAGGAGATGCAGGATGTTGGCAGGGGCATGCTTACACCTCCAGCATTGTGCATGCGGGAGGATCCCCCATTAATGCAGAATAGCTGGAGTACGATACCAGCGAAGAAAGATCTTGAGTTGTATTAGCTAGCTCTTAGAGTCTTTGTAAGTAGAGTGTGTTAAACGCAAGCAGCGGGACCAGGTGTCAGGTGCTATGGGGAGCCCCAAGTCCTTACTCCATGCCTCCCTGCAGGAAGCAGTGTGGTCAGGTTATGCCACACATAAGGTCATATAAAATCGACCCACCAGACCTCGGGAGGAGGGTTTGAGGTGCAGAGAAAGTAGCCGATGCCACTTCGAGTCCTCCAGAGCTGTCCAGTCCAAGGACGTACCACATCATGGATCTGTAGGAACTTCCAGAAGTCTTGGGACTGTAATGAGTAGCTGGCTTTAAGTTGCTCAAATGACATAATCGTGGTAGTACCTGGCAAGTAGAGGTCTTGTACAAGGCATATCCCTTTCCTCTCCCACAAAGGCCAGTATAGGGGTTTGTTGTCCACCCTTAGAAGTTGGTTGTGCCACAAACCAAGGTACCGAAAAGGTAGATTAGCACTCTGATTCTTGGTCTTAGCTGCCTTAATAAGACAGAACCACGCTTTCCTGGTTTCAGCCATGACTGGAGTGATCTTGGGAGAGGGGATGTTAATGTTGGTTAAGAGTAGACTTGGAGGGGTGTGCTACAGTATTTGCCTCTCGAGTTGTACCCAAGGTGCAGGAGGAGAAGCAGTAGGTACAAACCATTTGGTGGCCTGAGCTGCTAGGAAGGGCCAATGGTAGCCCTGTAGCCATGGAAGGCCCAACCCCCCCCCCCGAGACCAGTGGGCTTGTAATTTCTAGGTTACCCCACTGTGATCTTTTGCCTTCCCACAAAAAGCATGAGATCAACTTATTTAAAGAGTGAAAGGCTTTATCAGATAGAGCTATTGGTAAATTATTCAGCAGATAGGTTACCTTGGGGAGCAGGAGCATTCTGATCGTGGTGACTTTCCCTGGAAGGGAAAGATTAAGGCGTCACCAGCATGCTGTTTCAGTCGTCAGCTGGTTGAGTAATGGTGCAAAGTTCCTAGACTCAATCTGTTCCCAGTCAAAAGGTATTTGAATTCCCAGGTACGACAGAGTGTGAGGAGCCCAAGATAGCCCCAGACCCTGCAGGCATTCCTTGGAACAGGCCGAGTTCAGTGGGGTAACACTAGTTTTCTTCTGATTCACTTGGAGGCTGGCTAGATGGGAAAAGGTCTGCAGGGTATCTAGGACTGGGTGAAGAGACTCACGTGGGTGGGTGAGTGTAAGGAGTAGGTTGTCTGCATATGCATTTGTGAGATATGTATGATACCCTACCTGGGCGCCTTTAATCACCTTATTGGCCTGAAGTGCTCGGATAAGAGGGGTCCAGTGCTAGTAAGAATAAAAGTGGTGAGAGTGGACACCCTTGTCTAGTGCCTAGCTGCAAGGAGAAGGGCAGAGAGATGTCTTTGTTAGTGAATATTTTTGCCATGGGCATATTGTACAGAACATGGATCCATTGTCTAAAATATGGGCCAACATCATAAAGATTGAATACCTCGTGCAAGTATGGCCATTCAACTGAGTCAAAGGTTTTCAAGAAGTCTACTGCAGTTGCTGCCATGGGGGTGGAATAGTGAAGGGCTAGCCATTTCAGGTTCGGTATGAGATGGATATTGTCCATCACCAATCTGCCCTTGGTGAACCCAGCCTGGGAGTGATGCACTAGCAATGATATAACCTCTAGTATTCGGTTGGCAAGAATTTTGGCCACTATCTTAGTATCCACTGAAATTACTGATATGGGATGGAAGTTTGCACAGTTCAGTTAGTAGTCTGATTTCTTGGGGATAAGGGTGATAATCAATCAATCAATCAAAGTCTTTATTTAATCAATCAGAGTCTTTATTTAACCAGGCGATCACCATTGAGCAAGCTCATTTTCGAGGTGGACCTGGGTTTGTTAACAAGGAACAAGGGACAATATACATTGGATGCAACACACAAGAAAATAGTAATAATACAAATAAAGTGAGATACGATAATACAGTATTTACAAAGTATCAGCAGGTAGCATTGACAGTAGTATATGTTTGGAACAGAAAATACCGCTAGTTTTGGGTAGGACACAATTTTTCATAAAAGAAAAGAAATATACATAGCAGGTGCACCGAACACAAATAAAACCTAATATAAAAAGATATATAGTGATATGGTATGGAGAATTTAGAGCTGGAACCAGGGTCAAAGGGATGTGGAAGGGACAGATATGGGGGTAGAAAAAGGGGAGAGGGAAGAGTCGATTATAGATGTGATCAGTCTTTTTACAGTAGTAATTAGAGTGTGCTTGGACTTATAGGAGTCACTATTTAGGGTAGACAGGCCCAGGACTCCTTATTATGATGCAGATATAGAGATTTAAAGCTGCTAGGCTAATGGGGTGAGTTAATTTCAAAGTTGTTTGCAGCTTGTTCCACAGTTGAGGGAGCACAAAGCTGATGGCTGCTCTGCCATTGCAAGATTTTGCTATGTAAACATAAAGGTAGATATATGAGGTGCTTCTCAGGGCATACTTCCCCAGAGTGCACAAAGGTAAACAGATAGAGATATACTGGGGCAGTTTATTTGAGATAGCTTTGTATGTCCAAACTGCAGCATTTTTTTGCCATCTGTAAGCAAGGGATGACCATCCCACTGCCGTGTACAATGCACAGTGGTGGGTTGAGTATGGAAGATCTGTGATAAATCTTATGGCTCTGTGATAAAGCATATCGAGTTTGGCTAGGGTACCTGCAGGTCCCTGACTATATAGAAAGTCTGCGTACTCCAATAGGGAAAGAAAGGTAGTTTGAACTTTTTTCAGTTTAGCGTTTCTTGTGAGGAGATTATTAATCCTAATCCTAAAGAACAGAACAAGTCTTTGTCTAAGTTTCTTTGCCAGTTCTTCTAAGTGATCTGTGAAAGTAAGTCTATGGTCTAACCAGACCCCCAGGTACTTGAACTTTGGTACGTAGTCCAACTGCTCACCTAGAATGGTAGTGATCTGTGGGAGTGTCCTAGCAATTGCAGAACTTATTGCATTTTGAAGGGGTGAGAGGAACATTGCTTTGCTTTTTTTTTTGCATTTAAGAGCAGTTTCTGGTTTATAAGCTGATGTTGCAGTAGATTAAATTCATTTTGAAGGGCTGTACAGGCTATTTCAGGTGTGGGGCTACTAGCATAGAGGACCGTATCATCCATGAATAGGTGTATTTGTGCTTCTTTGATGGGGGCATCTACGTTGTTAATATAAATAGTGAAGAGCAAGGGACCAAGAATGGAACCTTGAGGTACACTCCTCAATAGGGGGTTTGGTGGAGAAACTTCCCCTTCTGCCTTTACTTGTTGAAGTCGTCCTGAGAGGTAGTTGGAGAAGCATTTAAGGGATAGAGAATCCAAACCAATGTTCCGGAGGGACGACAGAAGCAGTCTGTGATCAACGGTATCGAACGCCTTGCTTAGGTCCAAGAAAACTGCGCAGACAATCTAATTCAAGCTGCCAGTCATTTGTCACCTTGGCTAGAGCAGAGATTGCACTGTGCTGTGCTCTAAAACCGGATTGTAATGGGTTGAGCAATTTTTCTGATTCCAGGTACTTCCGAGGTTGGGAGTTCACTATTTTCTCCAGCACCTTTGACAGGATTGGAAGTAGGGAGATTGGCCTGTAGTTATTGAGGTCAGTAGGATCTCCTGACTTTAACAAAGGGACCACAAGTGCATTTTTCCAAATGGGCAGTAGGTCACCCTGGGACAAGGATAAATTGAAGAGATGAGTAATTGGGACTGCGATGACACAGTTACCGACCTTTAGGAAGTACGGGTCAATGATGTCGGCCCCAGCACTTTTTCTAGTATCCAGCTGAAGGAGAAGATCTTTGCCTTCTTTCAGGGAGGTAGGCTGCAGAGAGAAGGATGGACTGGGGATGGGTTTTTCTTATGTATCCAATCTAAGTTGTTGGCGGAGGATATTCGCAGGAGAGGAGTCAAAGGCTAGTGCTGCAGTGGCAAAATGATTATTGAGAGCATCGAGGATAGACGGTCTGTCGGAGATGACAGTATTGTCGATCAATAATTTAGTAGGTAGGGAATTTACAGTGGTGTGACCTTCAATGTCTTTGATAGTCCTCCAGAATTTGGAGGCATTTTATTTGAGGAGCTCTCCAGCTGAGAGCGGTAGAAATTAGCTTTGGCTTCTCTGACCATTTTGGTGCAGAGGTTTCTCACCCTTCGGAAAGAATTCCAGTCATTTATTAAATTAGTTTTCCTAGCAGTTCTGCAGAGTACATCTCTACTCCGAATAGCATCTTTCAGGTCTTCTGTAAACCACCGACAGGATTTGTTTCTGGCACAAACTTTTACTATGGGAGCATACTTGTTGAGAGCCCCTAGCACAATTTCTGAGAAAATATCATAAGCCGTAGTCAGGGACTTGGCTAGATAGAAGTCCTGCCATCGCATGGAGTCTCTTATGTCTGATATATACCCGTGGAGATCAAAGTTGCATATGCACCTTTTAAAGGAGAATTTTGATACAGTTGTGGATTTAAGAGTAGATCTTACACATGCGATGAAGCAATGGTTGCTAATATCAGAGAAAAAGACTCCCACATGGGAAGAATAAATGGGGTTTGTTAACTAAAATGATATCCAAGAGAGTACTGTTATTAGGGTTGAGCTTGTTTGGACGAGTAGATTTGTTTATTAGCTGTGACAACCCAAGGGAATCACAACACATTTTAAGTGGGGTGGATGCACTGGAGAGCCAGTCTAAGCTGAAGTCCCCTAGTATGATACACTCTGAAGATGCCGAACAAAGGATGTTTTAACAACTGTAGTCCAGCTGATGGAGGTCTGTAGCATCCTATTATACATAATGAGACACCGGTGGCAATTTCAATCTTTAATGACAAGCTTTCAAATTCTTTTGGGACAAAGGTTGAGTCAATTATGGAGGAAGGGAATTTATCCTTGATGTAAATAGCTACCCCATCACCTCTGGTTTGCCTATCATCTTTGAACAAAAAGTAGAAGGGGATTTTAACTCCATTGTTACTGGTCACTGGACGGAACCAGGACTCCGTAATCACCAGAACATCTGGAGCAGTATGACATACCCAGGTCTGAACAGAAGTGATTTTTTTTTAATAGGCAACATACATTAACATGCAAGAATGCAAACCCCTTGAGGTTTTGTAGCCCTGCTGGGGATTCTATGGGTGCCAGAGGGCCTGGATTAAGCTCAACATTTCCTGAGCATTGTAAAAGCAGGAACAAGAGTTTCCTGCAGAGTCCTAGGAGAAGTGTGGGTGGCTGGGTCTTCTTTTGGTTATGTGATTTGTCTGCGGCAGTATAGGGAGTTCTGAGACTAGTTCCCAGTTTTTCTGATGCTGCACACAATAATACCCTGGATAAGGATAAGGACCTCTTGCACAGTTGGTGGTAGGATGCCAGCCGAGTGTGCCTCCTGTAGGGCAGCTAGTAGTGGGGCACTGATTTCTGGGCTAATTAGCTGGTACAATTTGGTGGTCATGCCATCTGGCCCTGGGGATTTACCTTTAGCCAGCTGTAAAAGCACCAAGTTAAGTTTGGACTCTATAAGGGGCCTGTCCAGTGTGTCCTTCACTGTCTCTGGAAGTTGAGGGATGTGGGCCCCAGAACAGAAGTCCCTTAGCAAGCACCCTATCTGGCTCTGCTCTTGGGACATATGTGACTGATACAGCTACTGATAGAACTGTTTCATGCACTCATTGATTTGTTCTGGGCCAGTGACTACTTGTGCCTTGTCATTTCTAAGGGCATGGATGTGGGAAGCAGCTTGTTGCTTCCTTAATTGGTAAGCCAACAGCCTGCCACCCTTGTCCCCCCTTCCCAGTAGGCATGTTTAGCCCTAGCCATAATCCATTCTGCTTGTTGGTAAAGCATCGTGTTGATGCGGTATTTTAAGCCAACTAGCTCCCAAAGCTGTGCCGTATCCGGGCGTCCAGCTGTGGTTGCCTTGAACTTGGCTTCCAGAGTTGACAGTTCAGCTTGGAGTTGGGTATGCTCCACTCTCCTCTCCCTATTTCTTTGTGCTATGAATGCTTTACTATGCCCTCTGAGAACTGCTTTGAAAGCTTCCCAGATCATAGCTGCGGAGGTATCCCCAGGCCTATTATTTGTGAAGAAATCCTGAGACACATCCTTTACCATGCTTTGGAAGGAGGGTCCTTAATTAATAAGGGATTGGAATGCCATCTGGTGCCTGTGCCCCCTTGTCTGACAGGTGTGTATGTGCAAGAGATGGGGCGTGGTCTGAAATTAAGATATTATTTATTTTAGAGGATACAATGCCTTGTGCTGCAGATGCATTTGCAAGCCAGAAGTCTATGCGGATGTATTTGGCATGCACTGATTAGAAAAAGGAATAGTCCCTCCCGGTGGGGTGATCCCGTTGCCAGACATCAACTGTTTCCCATTCCTTAATGATTTCCTGTAGTATGCCCACTGCCTTGGGGTAGGTTTGTGGGGTGGGTTTAGACTTGTCTAGAAAAATGTCTGGGGTTAAATTGAAACCTCCCCTTACCATTATAGGGATGTTGTGGTGTCCCACTATCAGAGATTCCAAAGCATGGTTTAGATCCAGGAAGAGCTCAGGTGAGTCCACGTTGGGGCCATATACATTGGCCAATACTGCATGACCTCCCAGATAAGAAAACCTGACTACTATCCAGCTACCATGAGTATCTGAGACTACCTTGTCCACCATCCAGGGACATGTTTTCCTGATCAGGATAGCAACACCCTTGGATTCATTTGTTGCCGAGCTGGCAATTACTACCCCTACCCATGATTTTTTGAGCCATCTTATAGTTCTTGAAGTGAGGTGCTTCTCTTGAATCAGTGCTATAGTGACCTGCAAGGAGTGTAAATGCTAAAGAACCACAGACCATTTGGTGGGGTGATTCAACACCTTCACATTCCATGATATGAGTTTTATCCCCATTCTGATAAAAAAAAGCTCTGCTGTACTTAGGAGTGGAAAGGATAAGGTACTCGTCCACTAAATCCCAAGTAGGTAGGGTGATATAAGCAGACAGGATACCTGATATAGCTAATCAGCAAGATAGGTCAGGCTGAATGTGCTAGAGAATGACACAGTGAGATTGACCTAGTAACAGAGGAAAAGAGCACGAATATAAACGTCTATAAAAGACCCAGAACAATCAAAACTTGACAAGTTAACAAATGAACCCACTAATATATGGGGAAAATAGAGTAGATAATAATTTGCTGACACCAATAATTAACAGAGGCACTGTAAAGCGGTGTAAGCAGTAAGCTAGTGAGATTTGGTGTAAGCACAATGGTACAAATACTTTGCCAATGATGAGGAGAAGCACACAGCCATGCTGACCAAGTACCCATACAGAAGAAAGAGGAGTTGAGCCAATCAGCATCCTAGGGCTCTCTCCCCAGCCTTGCAAGGGCAATCATGTATTATCATGCCACCTAAGACAGTTAGGTGAAGCGTCCAGGTTTAAGCAGATAAAAACAAAAAGGGGGAGTTAGGTCTGAATGTCGTGGGGAGGATTTATCATCTGGCCTTCAGCTTGAATACTGAGCAGGGTGCAGTCCAGACACCAAAGATATCACACTTTGCCTCACCCCCTATGGGGGGGAGATGGGGTGGTACGTCTAGAGAAAAGCCCATTGGGTGATTTCATGTGTTAAGGGAGGATATCTCTGAGTGCACCTTGCCATGTCTAAAAGGGCATTAAAGAAAGGGGGGTGTTGTAGGAGGGGTTAGGCACATCGTGCCATATAGATGTGATGCTCTCTTTAGGGTGCCCTTAGTGCTAGGGCTGGCTAGGTGATGGGAATCAAAGCCAGGAGAAAAGGCAAGATGCTGCAGCCCATGAGTCCACCCTTACCCCCATGTGGGCAGGGAAGGAACCTGCACATTGGGGGGGTGTACTATGGTCCCTGAAAGAAAGGGGGGAGAAAAACCCAGAAAAGGACCCTGGGGGGTATTCAGTCTGGAGGAGTAGCTTCCTTGTGCAGGGTGGGATCAGATGCTGCACCCTGCGAGACTTGTCTGTCCTTCGACAGAGCTTCTGCAAATGTCATTAATCCTGGTTTGATTGGGAGTGTTGTGGTTACAGAGAGCTCGTCAGCATCAGGAAAGAAATCTGCCCAAGAGTCCATAGCTGCTGCGTCCATTAACATCTCGTCGGGTATATTCACAGAGTCTATCTGAGCAGAAGGAACTTCATCCTTCGTTAGCTTAGCTGGGGGTTCTGCCTCAGACCTTTCAAAACATGAGTCCAGTTCACTGTGGGATTGATGTCTTATTCTAGTTGTGGGGAGAGGCCACTGCTGAGGTCTGAGGGGGAGGCATGAGGAACCCCTGGTTGCCTTTTAGGTTCGCCCTTATGTAAAGCTACAGTTTGGGAAGGGTGGAATAGGTTATCCATTTATCTGCGGGACAGTCCAACTATTATTCTGGTCCCTCTGGAAGCTGTTGCCAGAAGATTGGTTCCCTCTATTGTTTTCCTTATGACCTGAGTGCCAAAGCTTTCTGGGCGGATGTAGTTTGCAGGGGCAGCCTTGGCCAGTGTTTAGAAAGCCACATCTCTACCTCCTGATGGGACTCGGCCATGATGTCTTTCCCTTCTCTGGAGACAAACAGGTAGGCTAATTGGCGAAAGCCATATTTGAAGTTATGCTGTGTCAGATGCTTTTTGATGGGGATAAAGGCCTTTCTGAGGGCTCCACCTCTGCCAAGAAATCTCTGAAAAAAAGAGACCATTACTCCATGACATGTTACTTTTCTCAGGTCTCTAGCTGCTTTTAGCACCCTTTCATTTGTAGAATACAGGTATTTGAGTAGATAAGCAATTATAGGTCGTGGTGATGGATTCGTGGGCCAAGGGCCTCCAGGGATCCTATGTACCCTTTCCACCTCGATCGGACCATG
Source organism: Neoceratodus forsteri (assembly GCA_016271365.2). Lineage (NCBI taxonomy): Eukaryota > Metazoa > Chordata > Ceratodontiformes > Ceratodontidae > Neoceratodus > Neoceratodus forsteri. Next base: position 1,333,950,922 of record CM057458.1, read on the forward strand.
CCATCTGTCCCCCAGCATTATCAGAATTTCTTCATTTAGAAATCTTTCAGTAGTCTGGGAGCACATTTAAGCCCATAATCCATTCTGGGCAGTTTGTTAACACCTAGTCTGGTAATGTTCAGGATCCAGTTTTATAGTTGGTTCATGTGGGTAGGTCCAATAACTGGTGGATATTTGTTGAGGAGACAACATCTTTATAGGGAGTAGATTCATGGGAAAGCCAATTTATACTGAAATCACCCAGTAGTATTACTTTGGAGTTTGAACGGTGATCAGCAAGGTAGTCATGAAATACTTTAAAGCCCTTGGTTTGCTCCTTAGGAAGGATTTACACTGAAATTAAGGTTAGGCTCTTACCCTGTGATCCAATCATTAGCTTTACAGGTAGTATCTGCAGGTTTTTGCCAGTATTTAAGTGCGGCAGGACTTTGCTCTGAAGATGATTTTTTATGTAGATTATGCGCAACCACCACCACTTTTGCCCAGCCTATCCAGGCAGAAGAAGATGTATCCTGTAAGTTGAATTTTGTTGTCTAGTGTCCTAGGCATGAGCCATGATTCAGCCACAGACAGGACATCCGGGTTGTGCAGATCAAACCAGGTTTGTAAGAAATCTAACTTTGGCAGGTGGCTGCAGATGTTGGTAGAGGCAATGGAGATTTTGTCTGACTGCTTTGCAAGGTTAGCATCCCTAGCAGTGGGGCTGGGGTTAGGATGGATGTTACTCAATATTAGAAGCAGCAGCAGGAGAACCCTAGTTGCCTGCAGTTTAAGTTGTTTTAATGAGGGTGATCTAAGACCATGAGAGGAAAATTGCCTTTCAGGTTTACTGGATACAGGAACAGTGCTGATGGTAGGCGGTGGGATGGGGTTATAGTAGTCCAAGAGAAATAGGAACAGTATGCCTGCATGCTGGCAATCACTAAATGTTGAGAGGGTAGGTGCAGATGAAGAGTTGGGGAAGCCATCCCTAATGAAAGTATTTGTTACCCTAGCATTACTGTTGGTTGAATCAGGCTGTTGGATGAGTAGTATCGAGCAAATAACAGGTGGCGACTTGTCACACAGCTGGTGTCTCAATGAACAACAATCATGTACTCCAACAGAAGTTGGGCAACCCAGCACAGTGAGCAAAAGAAACGACCTTTAAGCTAGGTCACATTAAAAAGCAAGTTTATTCAGTTATAAAACCAGCTATCAGACAATACAAGCCACAGCAGCACCCCACATGCTCACACAGATGTACGTTTCATGTCACAGACACTTTGTCAATGCATGATATCCAGTCCACATCACCCTCTTTTATAGTGTAAATCATTAAAGGGAAAGACCCTTATCGTACAATACAAGACAATCTCTACATAGTGCAATCATCTAAATACACACTCTATATAAATAATGACATTCCTAATTAATTTACAATAATATTAAATAGCAGCAATAATAAAAATTGCAGAAAAAGCTATTCTCTGCTCAAAGTAGAACTCAGTAGGCATGTAAAAAGAAATCATATGTATGTATATATAAGGAGAAAGCACAGGTATGCATGCAAGGGTGAACTGAAAAACCCTTGTCTTTAAGAAATGGTACAATACTAAACATAGCATTAAGCCCCTTTTCCCTATGGGCTTCTAAAAGACATTGCCATTTAGTTTCCATCTGTAATAATCTATTATCTCGGTCCCCCTCCCCCCGGATATTTAAAAATACCTTCTGCAGACCCTGAAATTTAAAGGAATGTACCAAACCCTTATTTATCACATGTACAGCTAAAGCATTTTTCAAATCCCCATTAGAAATGCATCTTAAGTGTTCTGCAACACAAGTTTTGAAGTTTCTTTTTGTCTTTCCAACATTGAAACTACTACATTGACAAACCGCTACATAGACTACATAAGTAAAGACACAATTAATAAAGTTCCTAGTCACATATTCTTTACCAGTCACTGGGTGTTGAAACATAGGGCCTGGCTCTAAATGGGTGCAGGGTCCTCATGGAAAGGTCCCACCTGGCAAGCTCCATGCTGTAGAGTCAGGATAAGCTTGAAAGTGACTATTTGTCACTAGGTCTGCTAGGTTACGTCCCTTCTTATACACCAACCAGGGAGGGGGGTTCTACTCCTTCCAAGGCAAGTCACGGTTCCAATTTGAGCATGTCACAGTGCTTTCTCAATATGTTAACAATCTGAAAACTATGAGATCTGTACTCTGTAATGAAATTCAGAGGGGGGTATGTGGTTAGTAATAATCATTTTAGGAACCCTTTCCAACAAACTATTCCTGTCCATTTGCCCCACTATCTCTTTTGTTTGTAATAGATCGATTCTATTATAGCCTCTATGTTCGAATTTCTGTATTAGATGTTTTACATCATTCTCATACTGAATGGGAGATGATGAATTTCTTTTAAGTCATATCATCTTCCCCTTAGGAATATTTCTAGGGATGTGACTGGGATGGCAACTATTATACTTCAGAAGGGAATTCCTGGCTGTGGGTTTTGCAAATAACTTGGTATCCAACCCCCCTTCCCCATTCTTAAAAATACATAAATCCAGAAATTCAATTTGTAGTTGTCCCACTTGTTTGAAAAAACACAAGTTAGAATTAGTGCCTTCCAGATATGGTACAAACCTATCAAAAGATGGCAAAGAACCTCTCCAAACAATAAATATATCATCAATAAAACAAACATGGAAAGCCAATTGTGTTTGAAATAAATGCTGATTTGAAAAGATTGATCTATTTTCCCACTGCATCAAATATATATTTACATAATTGGGGGCCAAAGAGGTCCCCATTGCTGTCCCTTTGATCTGGTGAAAACAAAACATTACTAGTAAGCACCAATTCAGTCAGGCCCAGCAAACACTCAATAAATGGATCAATAAACTCTGTATTTTGGCATAGTGCTTCTCTCATGGCATCTAACCCTTCACTGTGGGGAATGTTTGTACATAAAGCACTTATATCCAAAGTGGCCAACAAGTCCCCTTCCTTGATATTTAATGCATGGATGTGTTGGATCACTTGTGCTGTGTCTTTAACATGCACAGGCCAAAGAGGGACTAGATGCCAGATGTGCTGATCGCATACTGAGCCAAGGGTTCTGTAACTGACCCAGTAAAGGCTACAATCAGTCTTGCTGGTGGCTCCCAAAGATTTTTATGTATCTTAGGAATCCCATGAAATGTGGGACGCATGGAAAATCTACTGTTAGAACATCACAGGACTGTTTGGAAATGACACCATTAGAAAATATCTCACATAAATATAAATCAATGTGTTTCTTACAGTCTAATGTGGTATCTTTAGACAGTTTCAAATAAAATTCAGCATCACTAAGTTGGTTCAATAGTTCCTGCTGATACTTAACTTTGTCAAGGACCACTATTGATCCATCCTTATCAGCACTTTCGATGACAGTAGTCTCATTATTTTGTAATCCCCTTATAGCCTCCTTCTCCTGTGTGCTACAGTTGTTGAACCATGGAGTGGGATTTTCTGAGATAGGCTGTAAAATATCCCATTCACATGCTCTGTGGAAAATGTTCACCACACTGTTTTTAGGTGGTATATGAGTCGAAGGTTTTCTCAACTGGGTCATAGTCTCCCCTGTTTTCAATAACTTCTTCTTTATTGCCTTGATGAAACATCACACGTAGATCTAATTGTCTGGTGAATTTGTGCAAATCCAGCATCAGTTTATACTCACTCACATGAGTAGTAGGGATAAAACTTAAGCCCTTCTGTAGCACCTTTTCTTCCACATCAGACAGAGTATAATTGGAAATATTCACCACCAACAAATCTAGGGGTTGTATTGATTCCATTGTTTGCCCTTCCTGTTCTGGTATCCCTGATTTCATCCTCGGTTTCATCTGCCTTGGCACATATTTCCTCCTCCCCTTGCCCGTAGTTCCTCTCTGCATCATTCATTTCGAAATTGGACAAAGCACGGGCTCCTCCGTAATGTACCCTGTGTCTCTGGTACTTCGGGTAGGTTTGGATTATTGCTCCTACTGGCTTTCTCCTTCTCTACTTGGTTCAGTACCTGTACCAGCTGGGCCATAGGGGAAAGCAATGGAACTGTCGGGACTGTTAGACCTTGTTGATTGAGTGGTGGAGTATCTAAATCTCACTGACTGCTGGCTAAAAAAGGACATGATACATTCTCCTGCTGTACTACCGTACTGTCAATTGATCCACTGGCTCGGTTCAAATTTTCTGAATCCGAGCCTGAGCCACTAGGGGAAATATTCAAATTTCTTGAGCGTTCTGACCTTTTTAAGATTGATTTGGCTCTCTAAATAGTCTCTTCTATCACTTTCAAACTTTGTTTCTTTCAACTTTTTTATTCTGGTATCATATTTATGAATCACAGCATTAAGTTGTTCCCTGTAATAGGAATACTCCGAATCTTGATTAAATTGCTGCACCTGAGCTTCCTTGTTCAGGATAAGTGCTTTTACTTCTTTTTCCTGCTTATCACCATCTGCCAATATTATTTTGATGAGACCTTCTTTGAGCAGAGAATAGCTTTCTCTGCAATTTTTATTATTGCTGCTCTTTGATATTATTGTAAATTATTTATATAAAGAGTGTATCTGGATGTTTGCACTATGTAGAGATTGTCTTGTATTTATGATAAGGGTCTTTCCCTTTAATGATTTGCACTATTAAAGAGGGTGATGTGGACTGGATATCATGCATTGACAAAGGGTCTGTGATGTGGCACATACATCTGTGTGAGTACGAAGGGTGCTGCTGTGGCTTGTATTGCCTGATAGCTGATTTTATAAACTGAATAAGCTTGCTTTTTAATGTGATCTAGCTTAAAGGTTGTTTCTTTTGTTCACTGTGCTGGGTTGCCCAACTTCTGTTGGAGTACATGGAAGGGTAGTAGTGAGCAAGCACATGTTAAGAAGATGAGCCAGTAAACTTGGGGCTCCATATTTCAGAGATGGTTGGAGTTATTTTAGCTGATTACATATTTAACCTATCAAACAACATGTTATTGTATTGGATGTATGTGTCACAAATTCAAATAATTTATTTTAGAGGTTTCATATGACACAGTCATTCATTTAAGAGCATGCATGTGTCACAACCACACATTCTACAACTGGCACCGAGGATCAGTCTAAAGCTGCATTCACAATGCTGATGAAATCACAATAGTTGTCCTGCCCTAAACACAGCTGCTATTCTTAATGAGAAATAGTCAAACTTTCACAGAAACAGCTGATTAAAAAGGTATGACTTTTAAACTAATGTTATAGAAATTGAATACACAATGGCTGGACTAAAAAGAGGGTATTTAACACCATTTATGAGGAGGCAGAAGTTTTATAACTCACTCATGGGTTTACTACCCCTGTGTTAGGGCCCTGCAGCCCCTCACGCATAAAGATGAATTGTGTATTTTGAGTCATTACACTGTGTATCAATCAGATAATTAACATAAACATATGGTTAACTTGCATAAATCATGCTTGGCTTTCAGGGATTATATTGATATTCCACTTCCAAGTTTGTACTGTTGATTGCCTGTGAGGTACAATATATGGAAAATAATTTAGCAGCAACATCTAAGATTTTGATTAGACAGTAACCTGATGATTTATGGCTGCTGCCTTTTAAAAAAAGGCAAAATAATGCTGAAATTCCAGTCTGAAGGCAATGTACATTGGGCACTAAGAAATGAATAATGAATTGAAGACCACCAAGCAAGGTCAAGCCTGTAAAACCATAAGAAATACCAACTTAATCTGTGAGATTAACACTGGTTGCCACTTTGTATTCTCTTAAGGGGAGGTAAAATGGTTCTGAATTATTGAAGAAATTTGACTTACTATAATGAGATCTGTAGTGGTCAATTCATATGGATTATGGAGTGTGTGCCTCTACTGTACAATTTGCATTGAACTGTTATGTCACTTACTGTAGTTGATTTTACATTTCACATTAAGTTGCATAAGTGCCACTGGATCAAGCACAAAAAGCCCTCCAAAAGTGGTTGCCTAAGAGTTGCAACTCACTTTTTCATTGCATTGTGACAGAACTACAGATGTAGTCCAGATGAGTTGCATAACTATTTCACAAGTGTTGCTCTTCAGCTGGTTAAGTGATGAAAAATACAATTAAATACAAGGTGCCAAAGAATTGTGAACTAAAAAAACAATCTAAACCAACTGATTTGCATGCCTATTTAGTGGAACCATACTATATATTTAAAGAAGAACATTTAGGTATAGAGGCCCTCTTAGGTTAACAGCCCATGAACATTTTGTTAAAATGAGGTATTGGGCTTACCTGAAGCTGGCAGCTGTGTGGAGACATGCATTACTAAGTCTGTCCAATGTTGATACCATATTGCCACCATTGTTTGGCACCTAGGGAAGTCATACAAGAGCAAGCTGTGCATAACTTTGTGTATTACACTTTCATAAATATCCAACAACCTAAAAAAAGAAAACTTTTCTACTTCCCTCAGGTGGCCAGGGATAGTCTCATGGCCACACCACCCAGCATCATTTGTTATGGCCCGAATCCCACTTCATTGATGCTCCTTGCCACCCCCTGCCCGCCCACTGCCCAAGATCATCTTTTTTTTTATTTCTTCTTCCTTACCTGATCCCTCACCTGACCTTATAGTAAACATATGAAATAAAGGACCCTTTAGTATCTTACCGCTCTTTGATCCCTTCCCTGTTATGATGGGGATAACAAAGGAGGCCTTCCAAAATGCCCAGTGCACATGTTAACAAATATTATCTGGTTGCAAGCCCAACCCCTTTTCTGGCAACATTTGACTGCAATTCCCCCACCCACTGACCTTACCTGACCCAAATGTCCCAAAGGCCCAGTTGCTAGTCTCCTTGTTAGTCCTCATCCCATAGTACCAGCACTGACAGCTTTGAGTGTCACTGGAGGATACACATCTGTCTAGCATCACTAAGAGACACTAGACAGGTATACTTTATGACCAGAAAGGAGGAAAAGAGGTAAGGAGTATTAAAAGATATCAATGAGGGACACAGTCATGACCTATTTAACTCCACTATTCCTGTAAATGTGCCAGTACTTAAACTGGGTACAGTCACTACCAAGTGGCAGGAGGAACAGATAAGATGGACCCTAAGTCCCTTTTATCATCACAATACTATGTTACAGGGTATGGTTGCAAAAGCATGGTAGCTAAAAATCAAAAGCTATTAACAGATGTATAAAAAGAGTAAGAATGTAAGATGTAGAATAATTGTTCGTAGGGTAAAAGAGTTGATGCTAATGGAAAAGAGAAGACTTTAGAGAACGGATTTAAAAATTGTAGAAAATGAATAAATGCTCTGTTTTTGTATGAAGAGAGATGGGGAAGGGGTGGACTGGAGGGCACTGTTGCCGAAGCATGAGGAGTGTTGCAAGATGGAAGGAGAAGTATAGGTACAGAGGAACAAGGCCCGGAATTGATTTGAAAGTGAGAGTGGCAATTATTTATTCAGTTCTTTGCTGAACTGTAAATCAGTGGATGTCATTCACAATTGAAATGATGTTATCATACTTCCTGTTTAGAAGAGGTACCGTATTATGAATCAATGTCAAAAGAAAAAAAGAGAAGCAATTCTACAACTTCATTTATTTTTTAATTAAATTATGTTGTACTTGTGCTCCCCCTAATCTTTTTCATCTTTCTTTGGAGATGGTATGTTGTAGTGGTTAAGAGTACTGAGCTGCAAACCGGGAGATCTGGGTTTGAATCCCATTAGCCCCCACTTGCATACTGTGTGACCCTGAGCAACTCACTTAACTTCATTGTGCTCCCAGATCGCACCTGGAAACAAGCTCCTGCTTAGTGTGCCTTTCATGTTTAAACCCCCCCCCCACCCCCACCTTTCATCTGAGGAGTGTAGAGAAGATATATTTCATAAAATTAGATATAGTGGAGTACTTAAGAAAGGGGGAATCTCATGTGATAAAAATGACAGTGGTTATAATGTGATCAGTTTCTCCCAGAAAAAGTGAGTGATGCTTCATTTAAGTGCAACTTGTACCATAGATGCGGTTGTTAATGCTTTTGTTTTTTCCATGGCTTATATAGGTAAATGGTATTGATCTCCATGATGCTACCCATGAACAGGCTGCTGTGACACTGAAGGGGGCAGGGCAAACTGTGACTATTTTTGCTCAGTATCGACCTGAAGGTAAGACGTTGGTCTTTTAACTTGAAGGCAGGCATTGATACTGTATATTTATTAATAATACTCCTTATTCAATCTATTAATTAATAATATTCTCATTGAAAGATGCTTGGTTACATAATTATACTGTAGAGTTCCAGATAATTTTCAAGATTACAGGGTTAATAACTTTCTTCAAAATGCTTGGAAATAATTGCCTGTGCAGGCAAAATCTACATTATTTCAAAAGTAGCTTACGGGTTGAGCAATTTTTTTTTTAATTGTGCGTCTTCACGGAAAATGAAGTTTGCACATTGTATTCTGCACACTAGTACTACATTATGTATGCACAAGTAAAGTCTGTTAAACCATTGTTCTTGGATTTGTCATGGTGAATGTGATGCGTACATGCAGTGGCAGCCAATGATAAGTAGTGATATTTCTGGGTATATCACAATGAAATCCAAACAAAATAAATTGGATTTTGCAGTGGTACATCTAGATATATTGCTCCTGATCTCCTACTGCCACTGTATATGTTGAGAACTGTCATAGGACTGTGGCTTTCTAATAAAACATGAGATATGATCTGGATTTTAAGATTTGTATTGCAGGTAGCTGGTCTCAGCAGCCACAGCATAATTTTATTTTGAATCATTCTGCTCTTTAGTCTCGGAGTCAGCTGCAGTTTCACTGCTCAGAAGAAGCTTTTGCTGTTAGGGACAAACCTGAGTAATTGAATAATACTGTGGTAACTTATAGGGGACAAATGACTTCAGTAGTAAAAAATGTTTGCTTTACAAATAATTGGAACCTGATGTAATATGGCCTTACACAGAGAGCAGAGTGGTTAGACACACCCACAGCACCTGCAGGATAAAAGGATATGATTAGCTTTGCATTGCAACTGGCAGTGTGTCATTCAAGAGGGAAGTACCAAGTAGTTAGGTAGGTAACGTTTATTGTTATACCAAAAGGTATTAATATAAAAACACATGATATATAGAAAATTACATGTTAATTTAAATATTGCACAATTTGTTTCTGAGGTTTTACAGCAAAAGAAGCAAATGCAAACGTGGTTGTCTACTTTTTTAAAATATAACATTTTATTTGTTCTTAGTGTACCAGAGCAGTAAAGCCATTTTGACAAAAAGGGGTTAACCTACTTTTCTCTGGAGATTTTATTTTAGACTTCAGAAGATAATGAGATAAATATTCTTTGAAAATTATAAGCATACTACAGCTGCATGATATCCTTAATTTTAGGTGCAAAGTAAAATACATGACAGCTATGTTAAATCTTATTCTGGCTAATGCCTAGATTCCTGCAAAAATTCAAACAGTGTTCTCTGCCCCACACTGTTTTGAAACTCCGTAACTCAGATGTATCCAGTACACAAAACCAAAATAAGAAGAAGTGCATCAGCCAATCAATGCCAGAAGCTTTTAATCCATAATAATACTAATATCAACCATAGTAAAGGAGCCATGCTCTGTGGAAGACATTGCAGGGCCTTGAAATATGTATGGCCAAGTATTTTCTTTACTGATGGTGATGAAATTGTTTCTGTAACAATAAGATAGTGGACTGTATATACAAGGCAACAATCCCTTTGTTGAGTGGATAAAGTACCAGGCTAAAGGCTAAGTACATTTCTACAAGACAACCAGACTATTGCCTAGGATAGTTAACCCACTAATATTTTGTTGTAATTATGATACATACTGTATTTAAAACACACAAGAAAGGTTACAAACAGAAAAAGGTGAACCAAATATAATGCATTCATCATATTCTTCTTTCAGGATCAGGAATTGTGTGGTTGTGTGATGTTTTACTTTTGTTTGCATTGCTGCTGGGAGTGTAGACCAGTTAGAATGAAAATGGGATTATATCATCATCAGCCTTTCAATAAAACAACTGTGGAAATGCCACTGCAGTCATTTTATTTAGATTAAAATGACATTTGCCAGATTGCTGTGAAACAGATTACAGGACTGTATTTTCACATCAGGATTCTGATTGGATGATACCTATTACAGATAGTAGACTGCAATAGAACTTAAAAGCTTCTTACAATGATTCATCTGAGTGCAGTTCTGCTTGTTCTTTTTGTTTGCCTTTGGGCCATGTTGTTTTGGAAGATATTTCATTTAATTTGATTTATTTAGGGTTATAACCATCAAGTATATCTCATTTACAATGGTGACCCATGTAAGAAACATATAAAACATGATGTCACAAAACTGTGTAGAAACAATTACAACTTAAAAAAAATTGCACTGTTGCACATATAACATACAATCAGCAATATAAATACAAGTGATTACAAATTTAAAATAATTTCACACACAATCTAACATCTGTATAGACAGATTATACAGCACAGCAACAGGCTCCCTGAATTGAAATGGAGTACAAAAAACAATGTTTCATGGCTGCAACTGGGGAGGTTTTGAATCTAATAGTCAAAATTCTTGAAAATGTTGATTCCACAGAGTAGGTACAAACTGACAAAAAAAGTACATAGCTCTTATAGTTTTGGTTCTTGGACGACCATTACATGTAAACTCAAATTCCTCAAAGAGGAATCAATTTTGCTGTCAGATAATCTGTTACTCAAATAATCTTGAACTAGACCCAAAACACTTTTATATGCTAGCAGAAACTTGCGTAATTTTTTTCTATTACACAAGGATATCCACCCTTACCTGAGAGAGAGAGAGGCCACAATGATGAGTGTCTCTAGAGCACTTTAAAATTAATCTAGCAAGGCAGTTGTACAAGACCTCAAGCTTGTGTAACCTATCACCAGAAGCACAGCCATGTGAGAAGTCTCTGTATCAAACAATGGGAAATCCTGAATCTGGACTATTTTAATTGTTTCACAGTCCAAACAATTTCAGTTTCTATACAGCAGGCCAACTTTTCTACCCACTTGGACAATCAATTTGCCCACATATGTGTTGCCTGATCCTGATGCGTCTAATCAATTTCCTAGGTATGTATAGGTACCTATACATTTCAACAGAGTCCCATTGATGTCCCTAACCAATATATTTGTACAATTTCAAGGTCTTTGTGGTGTACTGGACAATATATGTTTGGTCTTAGAAGAACTGAGTTTTAACTTATAATACTTAAAAAAGGCCTGCAACCCATTAAAACTATACTGCAACATGTCTTGTACCTATAATATTGAGGGACATGATGCATAGACTATCATGTCATCAGTGTATAGATGGGACAATGAGTCCCCCACACGGGCCTTCAGACTTTTCAGATAAATCAAGAAGAGAAGTGGTCCCAGGATCGAGCCCTGGGTTACACCTCTGGAAATTACTAATTGGGAAGACTCAAGCCCATTTATTGCTGTTGTTTGGCATCTCTGCCGCAAGCAAGAACATAACCAGTTCAATACTTCCCTATTTAAATCCATCCCATATAATCTATAAAGTAGAATTTGGTGGTTAACTGTTTCAAAGATCTTGGAGCGGTCAACAAAAATATACTGTAGGAAACAAATGAAATACCTGACCATTAGGAAAAGGAGATTATACAAGACATTACATGGCTCTTTACATAATGTGAAATATTGAATGGTATCAATAATGTTATGTTTCACATTCATTAACCAAATTTTATACTGATGTACAGTTGTTTATGACAACATTATTGTGGAACAAGACATTTCCAACTCTGTTTAATTTTATCTGAACTTCCTACATTTCAGCTGAGCTGCCTTCATCTGTGATGCCATCTGCCTTCATCCAGTGAGAGAGGGTCCCACCCCAAAAAAATGTACACAGTTGTGTGTGTGTGTGTGTGTGTGTGTGTGTTTAATTTTATTGTTAGTCATTCTAACCTACTACCTATGAAGTGTTAAGAGACTGAGTCACTACCCTCAAAAGACCTCGTTGTATTTATGTTGTGTGATGTTTTATTTTAAATATTCTGAGTTATATTAATTATCATGTACTGACCTGTAAACAAAAAAGTGATATCACTTGGAACTAATTTGGATTTAGAAATGAATTTGTATGGAAATTTTCTAATTCTATTTTTAAATTTTTTTAAATATATATAAAAACAGACTGCTTTAAAGGTTACCAGCAATGATATTTACTACAGGGCTACCCCTCTAACAACACTCACCCTACTAGCCAGGTCTCCATTCAGATATAAAGCATCATTTTCTGTTTGGTACGTTTTGTAATTTATCTTTGCAAAATATTGGCAAATGTGAAACAGCAGACAGATCCCCTAGGATCCCAATCAAGCACCACTTAAGACTTAGGGAAAAAATCCAAATTCAGTGATGTAGATCCCACTATTGCTATAAAGAACACAGCAAGGAGTGGGCATTCATTTTAAGTTTTTATAGTGCTGGAAAGAGGGTTACTGTTTAAATGTATACTTACTGCTAATTTGAGATCTACACTAATTGTAACTATACATTTAAACATTAACCCTCTTGCCAGTGATATAAAAAATTAAAATGAATAACTGCTTCCTGCTATGTTCAATACAACAATACCAGGATCTATATCACTAAAATGGGGATTTTTGCATAAGTCTTAGGTGGCACTCAACTGAGTTCCTCGAGGAGTGGCATCTGCTTTCACATTTGCCATCATTCTGCAAAGTTAAATTATAAAATAAGTACCAAAACAGAAAATTATGCTTTCTGGCCAAATGAAGATCTCAGCTAGCAGGATAAGTGTTGTTAGGGGGCAGCCCTGTAGGAAATATTATTGACAGTCACATTTAATTCATTTGCTCTAAAATATCTAAGTGTGTTGTGTTTGTTGATTTATTTCAATATTTTAAATAAAAACAAATAGTTGCAGATTTCTAGCAGAGTAACCAATAAGGAAAATTGTTCTTGTTGAACCCAACACAATTGAATAAAAACACTTTTTCTTAAAATGACTACACATTACTGATGCTTGTCAACCCTAAAATAAACTATTTTTAACAGCACTATGTCAAGAGCCTATGTTTGTCGACTGATGCATGTCTGTTTACATAAGCTTGCTGAGTTTAAAATTAGAGCATGTCTAAGGTTACCTTGTACATGACTGGAAGACTAAAAATAACTACAGTACTTTTCCATAAATCTCTGCCATATAATCTCCTTTCTTGATAGTCTGACCTCCTATAGGGAATGCATGCTCACTGTTATTGAACAAGTCTGTTCAACCTTTGGTCTTGATATAAAGCAAAAGTCTGACACAAAATAAGAAAAAAATCTGCAAATTAGAGGGGCCAAGACCAAACATCCCAAATGTCAGGGCCATGAAAAAGTGAATGGAAGTTCCACCCCTTTGTACGTGATAACAAACTGCAAATTTTGAGTTTGGCCACTGTGCTTTGCCCACACAACATCAGTTTACTAGTTATACATTTTAAAACAGCTGTTTCTGTAAAGATGAAACCTTCTCTTGGTTTGAACTGCTGGCTTCAGTGTATCATATGGTTATTGTTGCTGCAGTAATTGTTGACGTAATTGAAATCTTGAAGATTAGTTACTAATCAGAAAGCCGCTTTCACAATGTTGATGTCACAATTAATTAATTGCTAAACCTAGTAAACTGATTTTATATAAATCGAATATTGAATAATCAGTCTCACAATTTGCAGTTTATTATCACTTTTGGCAAGGCAAGACTTTTATTGCTTACTTGTGATTCCAACTCTCATGATTTATGGTCCTGCCCCCTCACACCTGAAGGTCATTACATTTCCTATCTATCTATCTGTCTGTCTGTCTATCTATCTATCTATCTATCTGTCTGTCTGTCTGTCTGTCTGTCTGTCTGTCTGTCTTCTGTCTGTTTGTCTGTCTATGTATCTATCAACATATCTCACTGCTGCCTTCTTGAAAACCCTTCTCCTGACACCCAATACTCACTTTTGCTCCTGCACATAATCTTTGCCCTTGTCTCACCTTGCCAGTAGTATTTGTTATAAATGTTGGCACTGTTCATACTGTTTTTACTAATAAACTGTTGCTACTTTTTGTATGTGAATTACTCAGTTTGCTATGAAACTGTTTTATAGTATTATTTATATTAACTATTGCACCATTCCTATTGCATGTATCACTAACTGTTTATGAATTTTTTGTCTGCTGTTAAATTTCTGGATGTGTTTCCCTATGTCCACTGCACCAGGAAGCCTCTCAAAATAAGATGTTTATAACTCAGTAGGTATTTCCTGGTAAAACTCTTCCAATAAATTAATTATCTACCTGTCTATCTATCTATCTGTCTATCTATCTACCTTCTTTCATTGCACCCATAATCGGGCATCATAACACATTTCTTTGTAAAGAAAGAAAGGTAATAGGTGGATTTATCTGTTCTATTATTCTTATCTTGTATATTAATATATGGGATTTTGAAAATAATAGTATCCTAAAGCATACAAAAAATTATGCTAATATCACTGCTGCAAAAGTGATAGTACCACCGAAGCAGACTGATAATAGTATTGTTCAGAGCCCGTAATACCATTGATCAGAGCTCTGAATGATACTATTATCACTAAAACTGAAGAGCACAAGCACAGGAATCTCATCTACCAGGCTATGTCAATCAACCAACAGTGTCCTGTAGATTGAAAATGAGACTCATGATTATCCACTTTCTCTCTGTGGGTGGGCACAGCACTTTCAAAAACAGCCCTTACAGAAATATAAGTGTGCGGTGTACATGCAGAATGCATGCCACATGCTTAATTGTGCAATGTTTGCATGCAGTTCGCATACACAAAGTGATCCTAAGAGAACCAGGTCTAAAAAGCAAATAAGGTTCACATGCTGCAAGCTTGGCATGTATGCAGCAGGTACGCTGATCTGAACATCTTCTAAAAAATACATCAGATTCACGTGTTGCACACTTGACATGAGTGCAGCAGTTAAGCTGGTGTGAACATCATTTAAACATCACATTAGGTTCACATGCTGCACGCTTACCACATGTGCAGCAGCTGAGCTGGTACAAATCGCATCTAAAAAAATCAGTTTCTATTTCTTATACTACTGCTAGCAATTAAAGTCATTAAAATACATTTGTATTTAGATTCCCATAAAAAATAGGTAAACTCATTAATTCTATGCTTTTGCAAGTTGTTTAATGGCTTTTGATTTTTGTCATTAAATCACCATTAATTTGTAAAGTATTGTTTGCTTACTGCATTAAATGCCTATAACCTAGCCAGTCAACATCCCCCATTCCAGTTGTACAAAGAGGGGACTCTGTGTTGTAAAGCCTGTCCTGTTAGTTTTGGACCATGCAAATCCCTTATGCATATTTAGTGCTGCAAATGGATTTCTCCATGACTGTTTTCTCACTTACTTTCCTTTTGTCATTCTGTATTGAGCATATACACTATGGCTATGCTCAGCACTCTTTGTGCTGAATAGGGTATTGGAAGCATGCACCGTGCCTCACGTATTGTCACTGAAATGAGGGACATGAACACTCAAAATGAGGGACAATGAGGGACATTAACCCATATGATGATCAGGACACATCATGAAATATGGAGCTACAGTACCTCAGAACACAGTGGAAACCATTACCTTAGCACCTGAGAATAAATTTCTACC
This sequence comes from Neoceratodus forsteri, assembly GCA_016271365.2. NCBI lineage: Eukaryota > Metazoa > Chordata > Ceratodontiformes > Ceratodontidae > Neoceratodus > Neoceratodus forsteri. The sequence goes on from CM057458.1 coordinate 1,333,966,718, forward strand.
ATTAAACAGTGGTGCCATTTAGGTAGGGCAGAGGCAGTCCCCCCTCCCCCTCCCCCCCCCATATTTGTGCCTAGGTTGTTCTTATGGTGTGGCAATAATGGCATTAAATTTGGATTTAATCTTTTGCACAATAAGTGCCCACCTGGCCTGTGTATGCTCACGCTGCAAGTACTCTCCAGACTCGACAGTGTCTGTATTGTTTTGTCCACTCTCTGTCTAACTATTAGTGGCAACATAATCACATGTGATGTGGATGAACTCCAGCCAAGAAAGAACATGAGTCTTGCCAGTGTGACACTATCATTCCCACCACAGAGTAGACAGACTGCACACTACAGCTTGGAGGAGTCAATGAGGCACTGACCTCTCAATGGCAGTATTGTGGCAGCATATTTTTGTTGGTCTACTCTTAGAGAGTCTCCATCTTCCCCTGGTGGTTGAAGGGGCAGAGGGTGTGCTAGAAGCTAACTCAAGACTAGGCTACCTACTTACTCTACTAAGTTCACCATGCAAAAAAAAAATAGCACAGACCCCCATGGCAGCAAGCTAGGCTTAGCAGCAGTGGTGATAGTGGTGTGGGTGGTCTTCATAAGCCTTCATCAGTGTAGTACAGCAGCAGCCACAGCAGCAACCAAGCAAGAAGCAAGCAACCCAGGTTGGGTGGGTTCGGTTGGTGAGGTGACTTGGTCATGGAGCATGTTAAGGACCTGTGATGGTTGGTTCTAGCATCCAGCTTCTGTCAGAAGCAGAGAGGGGGAGCAGACTGAAAACTCGGCTGGTGGCACATTGTGCCAGGCTGAAGGTTCTGGCTACATGGGGATTGGGGAAGGAGGAAAGACTGAAATATTGATATGTTTTTCATGTTGGTTCACGTTTGGGTGGTTTCATGACCCACAGGGGATGGGTATTGAATGGAATGGAGTTGGGGAGAAAAATTGGGACAAAGTTCTTTTTTTTGGGGGGGGGCAGAATTTCAGCCAGGAAAAAAATGGTTAGTAACTGGGTGAGTTTAAGCCCAAATCTGATGCACTGCTCTGGGGCACATACAGATGAATCTTATACATTTGAATGTTTCCTGATTTGCATATCATTTTTCAGTCAAAACAAATAAGTTGTACCTTTTAGAGATGTTACAGACATTCTAGAGCTGTCCCTTGCATTCTCGGACTGTCGAGCGGTATGGTATGCACAGATTATTGAAGCCCCACTATAGTCAGGCTTATGCCCCCCCCAGTGAAGCTGACTTCCACATCCCCACACTCAGGCACATTATGACAAAGGGCAAAGGAGACTGCATGGGAGTGCACCATTGAAATGAATGGGGGTATTATTTTTATTACTATTTTATACATTATTGATGGAGAGTTGGAGATTAATGAGGGCCACTGCTCGACTAACAGGGGCCTTGTTAGTACAACAGTGGTCTTCATTATTCTCCAACTCACCATCATAATGTATAAAATAATAATAAAAAATAACTTCATTCATTTCAAGGGGGTATGCCCCAGCACTCTGACCTATGGACATCATCTCTTAAAGACTCCTGCCTCTGGCTCCCTAGTACTCAAGTAAGAGACTTATTACTTAGATCTATACTTGGTGGATTGTCTGTAACAGCATGGCCATACCCGCTACAGCGTATGTGCATGGGGCGGAGACTGGCCATTTGGGTGTGTGTCAAGTTATTGCAGCTTTTATGTTTGCACCTTAAAATCTGTTTGTGAGGAAGCACTCAACTCTATAGAGAGAAATAGTAAGAGTACAGGCCAGACAGAAGTAATTAAGTGGTTTTGTGGGTAAGTTTGTGTATTGGGGTGGGAAACCCCACATGTGTTTCCATTGGTATGTGTGCTACAGTTCAACTGTGAAACTGAGATGCGAGAGAGAAGAAAACTGAAAAGCATAACAGTGGCTACAAGCATTCCACATCCATGCAGATGTAGTCAGATACAGTATGTACTGATGTACAAGCAACCCATATGTGTGCAAACAGTATGGCTTAGTGATTAAAAAGCACTGAACTACAAACCAGGAGACTTGGAGGCATGAAGACCTGTGTTTGAATCTCATCAACCTCCACTTGTGTATGGTGTGGTCCTGAGCAAGTCACTTAACTTTTACGTGTGCAGTCATCAGTCCCACTTGCTTTTTGCATGCATGCCACATGCATACAGTCTTTCCCAATTTAACATAAAAATCATGGTTTCCACACCTGCTTGCTGCACGCATGCCATATGCATGCAATCAGTTCCAATTTAATGTTGAAATCATACTTGCAGCATGCATATCACTTGGATAGTTTTATGTGCGCAGCATGAAAACATTTCATATTATTATTTCTGTAAGGGATGGTGGCCGTCTCTTGCTTAGTGAGATTGTATCATGACCAGGACATTTCCCTGGGGTTTTTGGTTCTCTTTTACTCTTCATAAAAAATGGAAAAATCAGGTTGATCCTGAGTTCCCCAAGGAAGGAAAAAATGTAAGACTGCCTACCAAACTAAAACACAACTTTCCTAGTGTAGCCTGCTTATGGGGGGAAGGGGAGAGGAGCAACACAGTGCAGCAGTCTGCCAGGACAGAGAGAGTCCTTCACTGCAGTGGCCGACCGACCCTAACAAAGTAAGGAAAATAAATCTGATCCATATATTTAAAAAAACACAAATAGGTTGATGTGCATCGCAAGTGGGTAATTCCATCCTAAGGTTCCGGGGACATGGGAACCTCTTGATGGAATTACTCCCTTGTAATGCACACTAAACTATGTATTATTCTATTTTTATTAATAGATTTTATACTTGTTATTTTGGTCCATTGATCATATTGTGTCTCTCATTTTTCCATTCTCCTATCACTCAGGACACACCTGTAAATGAAGTTCCTGCCATCCCTGCATGTTTTTCCTGGACTGAGTTTTGTTTATACTCGGGTATAAGTCTAGTTTTTGATGCTAAAAATACACCAAGAAGGGGGGAGTCAACTTATTTGTGACATCTCCCTATCTGTAGGGTTTACATTAGTAAACCATTATTGCTACAGTGTAACCTGATTCTGTGTCTAGTTCTACCCACAAAGATTGATTCTTTGCCTAGAGTTGGTCACAAAACACATTTTCCTATCCAATTTGGGCAGCAACACAATGCTTGTAATTTTGATAACATTGACAATGTAAGGGGGAGTCAACTTATATGCAAGTGTGTATATATATATATATATATATATGTGTGTGAGTATATTATGGTAGCACGGTAGTGCTACCATAGTTAGGGTTGAGGAGCCATTTCTATGTTAAACCCCAAAACTTTGCACCTTAATAACTTTGCAACCGTTTGACAGATTTGCCGGAAATTTGGAATACATGATCAAGAACCATAGACCTTGGGATCTGCCAAGTTTCGTACTGGTCAGATATATGGCTGCTGAGTTATTAAGCGTGATCTGCACGCGCATTTACGCTTTTTCTGGAATTCTATGGTCGCACCTACAGGTCGTACGGTTTGTGCGACCGGCACAAAATCTTCAGGAAACTTGTGGCCGGGGTTCCCGATGTGCCTTTCGAAGATTTGGTGAAAAAATATTAAACGGTTCAAATGTTATTCAAAAAACAATTTCCCATGATAAGTCAATGGGAAAAGTTAACAAAAAGTTCGACAGTGTCGCAAATGCACTTTTTACTGTCGCAAATCCGCCATCTTGTTTTCAGTTAGTGATCAGAAAAATGCTTGGCATTTAAAATTGAGACCCTGTAGCAACCTAATTCTTTTTGTATTCACCTAGTCAGACCCTGAGGATGCTTGCCATGTCTTTATTTTGGGGTAAAACACCCCAGAAATATGTTTTTCAGATTTCTGGAAAAAGTACTTTCGCAAAGTAGTGTCGCATTCACAAAAGTGTCGCAAATTTTTTGCGAAAGCTTTTGCAAATTGTAACACTACTTTGCGACACTATGCCCAAAATAACAGTAATTCTTTGGCACTCCGCTGCAAAAGAATGGTTTAGAGTTTTGGGCTGAAATGTGGAGGGAACGCAGATGACATCTCACAGATGTGCCTTTCAGTGTTGTATTGAAAAAATATTACGCGGCGGCAAAGTTATGGCACTCCAAAGTTGACTTTTTTTCCCATAGGATAACATTACGGCGCCCGACGAATTACAGGAATCCTTTGGCATCCTGCTGCAAAATAACAGTTTGGTCTTTTTTCCTGAAATTTGGAGGGAAGACAGCCAACAGCCCACAAATGTGCCTTTCCATAGTTTGGTGAAAAAATATTACAGGGAGGAAAAGTTATGGAGCTCCAAACTTCTCTTTTTTCCCCATAGGATAACATTATGGTGTTCACCGAGCCTTTCAGGGCCCGTATCTCGGAAACGGTGCGAGATAAGGACTTTTCGTTGGAAAAATGCTTAGGCCCCTAATGGGGGCTAAGCATAAAACTAGCCAGGACAGTCATAAATCATATGACTTTTAAATTTTTTTCTACGTCATACGGTTCCTGAGATATAACCTATTTAGTATTCCAAGTCCTCATTTTCTGCTCCGATACCCATTATTATGCATACATTCTTTGTACTCACTCTCTTTCTCTATGTAGCTTTTGGGGAAAACCAGCCTGTGTGCTTACATTACTGTTACAAGCCCTTTCCGCTTGCAGTTCTGTACCCGTTTCACTTGCCGTTGACGTCTACGCCACCATGTGTGTTATCCTTTGCGTTTTCGTTTGCGCTTGCGTTTCTGTTATTTTTTGCCATTTGTGTCTACAGTACTGTTTCTCTTTCTGTTTCACTTTGCGTCATGATGCCCATTGACATTTCCGTTTGGAGGCACCATGTTACTATGTGACAACACATCACGTGGCAGACTGTTCCCGTCTAAGACACCGTGTGCGTTACCCTTTCTGTTCTCATTCACGCTTGCATTACCATGTGCGCCACTGTTAGTGCTTCTGTTTGCATTGCTGTTCCTGTTACTATGCCACAAGACATCACGTGGTGGTGCTCCCGCCGCTGCATTACATTCACTATTTCTCGTTATCATTCTCAAAAAGAAGGGAAATTAGAGGCGAAAAACTCTGTTTAATGCATTAGTTAGGGTTGTTCCAAAGCAACAAAAGTGAGGAAATTGTGTGTTGAAAACCCCTTGACCTCTTTCTTCATTTTCAATCGCATTGGTATGCGATTGGATCGCTGTCCTAACTCTCACCCCATTCTCCTATACTTCTGCTGCTTTACATGTCATGGGTGAGAGTTAGGCTGATGATCCCAATACGCACACCAATGCCGTTGGGGGTGGCTGGGGTTCAAGGGGTTTTCAACCCAACACTGAATTTCGCTATTTTTTCGCTGTGGAACAACCCTAACTAATGCATTAAATGGAGCTTTTTGCCTCTAATATATATATATTTATAAAATGGGTAAGAAAAAATGAATCCTTTGGTTGGTTGAAATACATCAGATGACCCTGCATATATCAGCCGTGACCGCACACCTGCACTTTTACCCCCTCCAAAACAATTTTGCCATTTTATAAGATAGATAACCCACTCTACGGTGTGATGTTGTGCTCTGATATATGCACACCTTGGGTGGTTGACACACTCGCCTGCGGCCTCATGCATATAACGTACACTGAGGTGTGCATATATCAGAGTGTGACTGCACACCTAAGAGTGGGTTATCTATTACATATATAATAACTGGTAAGTGATGATTATCAGCTGTGGACAGAAGCTGTCAAACTCTGTTATACACTGGTGATTATACAAGCCATGTATAACAGAGTCTGATTATACACATATGTGTATAACCACCCATGTATAACAGAGTTTTATGAAGCACCTTTTGCAAAAATGTTAAAATCACTCTCGTACTAGCACTACTGGCTCATTGCACTGTCAGATTGATTGTGCTAACCTCACTGAAATTGCTAAGTGGGAAGCTAACTTACGTGCGGCTCAAGAAAGACACATTTCTCACAGAAATAAAAAATAACTAGTGGCCTAATAATGTCTATCTACTCACCTAAAACATGGCACATTCATCACCATTTTAGCAACCTAGTGACTTAAAAAGACAAAAATTCATAAAACAGCAAGAAAATAGAAACACTCTAAGAAGAATCAAGACCAACATTAGGCTGTTCAACAATTACCTGTCTGACAAAAAAAAATTAAAAAATCAAAGGAACCAATTATTATAACAAATAAAACATGAGGAAGTGGGTATCAACTCAGATTTTAAGCACAGCCTCAGTGTGTGATGTCTTAATAAAACCCTCGAGCATTGCTCTCGGGGTTTATGAGTCACTGCACACCTCGGATGTGCATAAAATCCTCATTATGCACACTTCCCCATACATTATTCTGTATTATACACACACACACACACACACACACACACATATTTATTATAATGTTGTGGTAGTGCCTGTATAGTTAGGATTGAGTGCAAACTTCTGTGTTAAAGTCACATTTTAATCTCAAGCGGTATGTCTCTTGAAGTACCAAATTTTGTGTGAATCTGTTGTGAGGTTGTTGAGCTACAGAGTGTCACAAAATCCTAAATTTGTGGGGTTTTTTGCCATTTTTTTCCACAGTTGTGTGAAAAACGGCTTTAGGTTGTGGTCTGAAATTTTCAGGGTAGAAAGCCTTTGCTTCACATATGTGCCTTTTGAAGGTTTGGTGAAAAAAATATTAATTCATTCAAAAGTTATTACATTTTTAATTTCCCATTATTTTCTATGGGAAAAGTTAGATGTTCTGAACAAAAATACTTTTTTTTTGCAGGAGGTAGTGTATTTTTGCATGGAGGGTCAAATGGAGCCTAGTTTACTTTGGCAGAGCTCAATTACTTTCACAGGAGCTACTGTCTTTTTGTATGTAGGGTCACATAGAGCCTACTGTAGTTTCGCAGAGCTCTGTTGTGTCTGCCATCTTGTTTACTCATTAGTGAGAGACAGAAAATTAAGATAAGATGTAAAAATAAATGTTATACAAAAAAGAAGCATCATAATTTAACTAAATGGGACCCATTTAGCTAGATTCTGATTTTTTTTATAAATAGTGGACAGAAACATCTTTTGTAGGCCCCCAAAATCCCGGGTGCCGAGGTAAGCGAGCGTACCAGTTCTGCCACGTTCTATCTATGAGAACATCAGGATTTTCTTGACTTCTACAGCTGCAGCTAGAACTCATGCTGCTGGCTGCATGTTTACTTATCCCAGTTCTTTTCCCTTGTGGCTAGTGGTACCCCCACCTACCGATCACTGTCCCTAGTGGCAGCCCCCATGTATTCCCCTGGTGTCTAGTCACATCCCCCACCCTCCAATTACGATGCCTTTATTTAATCTAACACCAAGATGCCCACCCCTGGTGTCTGATGTGCTCCCCACAAGTCCATTGTTTTGTTTGATGACATCAGGGAGCTCAATCTCCATGTCAGCGTTAGAAGCCCCCTTCCCAGCAGTGTGGGACACTGGGGAGCCCACTCCCAGTGTCCTGAGATGGTTTTCTTTAAACCTGTATAGAAGAAAACCATCCATCAATGTCTTTTTAAATGTTTTGACCTAAAGAAAAAAGAAAGAAAACTGTCCCTCATTGTCTCTGCTGTCCCCTTCTCCATCCCCTACCTCCCACAGAGCACCCACCAACCCAACCACCCTTACCCTATACATACCTCCAGAGGTCATCTGCAGTCATCTTCTGTGGACTGGGACATGTCTACCCTCTTCAAGGCTGAATTGCAAACTGAGAAATCAGGGTAAGTACAGTATAATGTATTTCAATGATGTTTTGAACTTATGTTGCTATCTTTGCCATTTATAGGTATTTTTTCACCAAATTTTCAACATGGACCCTTTGGAACCCCACCTCATGAATTCTATCACTGTCATTTCATTAATCAGGCCCAGAAGGTGATTCCACAGTCACTGTACGAAATCACCTTTTGGGACTGATTAATGAAAAGGCAGCGGCAGTGTTCATGAGGAGGAGGAGTCCCAAAAGCCCATGTTGAAAATATGGTGAAAATATTCCTAAAAATGGCCGAGTTACACACATTCATTAAAATGTTTCTGTGCATGCGTGTAACTTTGGTAATTCTTTTATATTTTTACTCCAAATTTTCAACATAGCCATTTTTCACACCGCCTCATGAACAGTAAAGCTGTCATTTTTTACATCCTGCCTGAAATCTGTTTTCACACCTGTGGCCAGAATGGTGTATTGGCATGGATTTTAAACTGAAGCTATTTGAAGATATGGCAATACAGATTACTATATTGCTGTATTTTCAAAAAGGTCCGGTTTGGAGCCTACATGTGTTCATGCTATACAGAGACCAGGTACCAGCTGGCAGGGTGCCTGTCAGCTCAAAACTGGTCTCAGAATAGGATGGGATCACATAGGCTCAAAACTGGAGCTATTTGAAAATAGGGCATAAAAGTAAGCCTATGAATTAGCCCCGGCTCCTCTCTGCAGGATACGTCATACTAGGGACAGACGCAGTTGGTTGTGAGCACACCGGGGAGGGCTCTTACTTTTAAAATGGTGGCATGGAGGGTGCAGGATCAACCAGATACATTTTAAAATAATTTCTGCTACAGTAAGTTAAAAAATTACTTTTATTTATTGAACTGCTAATTGTGCCCTGCTTCACACAAAGGTAGGGCCGATCGAAGCTGGACGTTTTCCTTTAACATAGTTTTTTGATATATATATATATATATATATATATATATATATATATATGTACACATACATACAGTGGCAGTGTATATAACTACTTATGAAACTACACAGCTTATTACAAAATAATGAAAAACCTATTCTTTAACTATTACAAGCATGGTCACAACATATACACATTATTACAACACTACTAGCATGTGTACCAACCTCCTAAATAACACATGTAACAACTTTCTACTATGCACCTACATTGCAGCCCTAAAAGCCTGTCCAACTACAAACCTTTTCAAAAAAAAAAACAAAAAAAAGAAAAGAAAAGAAAAAGAAACAACCTCCTAAATCACTACCAACCACTTTTGTTTGTGCCTTCATATCACTTGAAAATCTAACAAGCCACATGGAAATCAAAGTTAAACTGTATAAAAAAGTGTCCCTGAGATGCAAACTCAGCCCCTCTCAAAATATCTACCAAGCAGTTTTACTGCTGCCTCCACATCATTTGCCAGACAAACAGCCCCACATGGAAATCAAAGTAAAACTATGCAAAACAGTGTCCCAGAAATACAAACTAAGCCCCCCATCCAAAATTACTACCAAGCACTTTTGCAGCTACCTCCATATAGCCTGTCAAATTAACAGACTCACATGGAAATCAAAGTTAAACTGTGTAAAAAAAAAAAAAAAAGTATCCTGAATCACTTATTAAACACAGTAGCTGCTCCTTTCCTTGCTGCAAACTAGTGCTATGTGGAATTTTCAAATTCCAGTGGAACAAAATTACTTGGAATTTTCAAAATTCCACCGAAATTCAACTGAATTTCACAACAGATGGAATGGTACAATTCCACAATAGAAAATATTTGCAAAATGATTTTCTGCAGAAAAAAATGTTGTTCCATGGAATATTATTCCATGGATCTCAATTTTGTCCTCAGATATTGTTGCAGAATAATTTTACATGGAAAACATTGCTTTTCTGTGGAATATTATTCCACAGATCACAGTAGGCAGAGTTCCACTGAAGAACCAGTGAAAATCCCATGGAAATTCTGCTGGTGGAATGGCCATTCCATGCTAATTCCACCAGCAGAATTCTGCATTCTGCACAATCTTTAAAAACACTGAAGGGGAAAAGCTGGAACCGCACCTTCTTTTATAGGAAGCCATTATGGAAGCCTTAAAGGGCAAAAACTATGCATCCTAAACCAGAATGTTTTTTCTTAAACCAAACAACCATTTTTTTTCTTAAAGCTATACCAGCATTCCTTTTTTTTGTTAAAGTCAAACAGCCCAACCTTATGTAATATGTAATACATCTGATAGGCATGTCCAGATATTCAAGAACTGTCACCATCTCAGTGTCAAACAAGCTCATAAAGAAATAAAGGCCACTCACCCTTTGGGCTCATGGCTTTTTGGCTTGTTTGACCCCTTGATGATGATATTTTCTCATGGCTGACACATACTTATCAGATATTCTCTCTCTCTCTCTCTCTCTCTCTCTTTCTCTCTCTGTACGTGTGTGTATATATATATATATATATATAGTTAGACAGACAGATAGACAGATAGACAGATAGACAGATAGACAGATAGATAGATAGACAGATATATATATGTACAGCATATATTTATACAATAGGGGTGAGCGAAAAAACTAATTGAATAAAAACATGCATTCTCACTGCAGTGGAATAAACCACTGAGATGATGTCACCACATGGGTTTATTTTCAATGTAGTGAAATAAACCACTATGTAGATAGATAGATAGATAGATACATAGATAGATATGTAAAGCATATATTTATACAATAGGGGTGAGCAAATAACTCATTGATTAAAAACATGTATTCTCACTGCAGTGGAATAAACCACTAATATGATGTCACCTCAGGGGATTATGTTCATTGTAGTGAAATAAACCACTATGGTGAGAAATAAACCACTGTGGTGACATCACCACAGTGGAATTATTTACATTTATTCAATGGCTAGGGGGCCCTATTGTATAAATTGCATAACTGATAGGCAGGACTGGAATATGGAAAATATCTACACTTGTGAAAAGTGACCTCAAGAACCATCACTCTTGGCTCCACTACACTCCACCACTCATGAGGTATCCAGAGGTCACTGTTCATTTATGCAGATATTTTCCATGTTCCACTCCTGACCATCATGATGTATCCCCTATATATACTGTATGTATTATACTGGCATGGCAAATATATATATATATATATATATATATATATATATATATATATATATATTAGAGACAAAAAACTCTGTTTAATGCATCAGTTAGGGTTGCTCCACAGTGACAAAAATGATGAAATTCGATGTTAGGGTTGAAACCCCTTTGCACCCTCCAGCCCACCCCCAACTGGAATCGGGTGCACATTAGGAATTGTCAGCTAACTCTCACTCCATCACATGTGGAAGGAAGCTGAGGAATAGGAGAATGGGGTGAGAGTTAGGACCGATGACCCCAATGTGCACCTGATTCCAGTTGGGGGTGGGCTGGAGGGGTGGCAAAGGGGCTTCAACCCCAACATCGAATTTCTTTGTCACTGTGGAACAACCCTAACTGATGCATTAAACAGAGTTTTTGCCTCTAATTCCCTCCTTTGAGAGATAATGAGAAATAGTGAATGTAATGCGGCGGAAAGGCCCCAAGGCCCTGCACGTGATGTCTTGTCACATAGTAACATTGTGCCTACAAATGCAAATCGAATGTGCATGGTGACGCAAAGTGAAACAGAAAGAGAAACAGTACTGTAGACAGAAATGTTAAAACAACGCAAACACAACCGCAAATGAAAACGCAAAGGGTAATGCACATGGTGGCGTAAATGTGAATGGTAAGTGAAACGGGTATGGAACCACAAGCGGAAACAGTATTGGTAACAGTAATGTAAGTGCACAGGCTGGTTTTCCCCAAAAGCTGTACAGAGAAAGACAGTGAGTACAAAGAATGTATGCAAAATAATGACTCTCAGAACAGAAAAATGAGGACTTGGAATAGTAAATTGCTTATATCTCAGGAACCGTATGACATAGAAAAACAATTTAAAAGTCATATGAATTATCACTTTCCTGGCTAGTTTTCATGGGGGCTAAGTATTTTTTCAACAAAAAGTCTGTATCTCGTACCGTTTCCGAGATATGGGCCCTGAAAGGTGCGGCGAATGCCATAATGTTATCCTATGGGAAAAAAACAGAAGTTCAGCGTGACATAACTTTGCCTCCCTGTAACATTTTTTCACCAGACAACTGAAAGGCACATCTGTGGGATGTTGGTTGTGTTCCCTGCAAACTGCAGCCCAAAAGACCAAACCGCTATTTTGCAGCAGGGCGCCAAACGATTGCTGCAATGCGTCGTACGCTGTCATGTTATCCTATGGGAAAAAGTGTCAACTTTGGAGTACTGTAACTTCACCACTGTGTAATATTTTTTGAACAAAACACTGAAAGAGACATCTGTGAGATGTGGGCTGCGTTTCCTCCAAATTTCAGCCCAAAACTCCAAACCATTATTTTGCAGCGGGGTGCCAAAGAATTGCTGTCATTTTCCCACAGCCTAGAAAAGTACTGTCACAATTTGCGAAAGCTTTCACAAAAATTTGCGACACTTTCGTGAGTGCGACACTACCTTGTGAAAGTACTTTTTCCAGGAATCTGAAAAATATATTTCTGGGGTGTTTTACCCCAAAATAAAGACATGGCTAGCATCCTCAGGGTCTGACTAGGTGAATACAAAAAGAATTAGGTTGCTAGAGGGTTCCAAATTTAAATGCCAAGCATTTTTCTGATCACCAACTGAAAACAAAATGGTGGATTTGAGACAGTAAAAGGGGCATCTGCGAAAGTAAAAACTGCATTTGCGACACTGTCAAACTTTTTGTTAACTTTTCCCATTGACTTGTAATGGGAACTTGTTTTTTGAATAACTTTTGAATCATTTAATATTTTTTCACAAAATCTTCAAAAGGCACATCATGGACCCTGGCTGCATGTTCCCTGAAGATTTTGGACCAGTCACGCAAACCGTGCGACCTGTAGGCACGACCGTAGAATTCGAAAGAAAGCGTAAATGCATGCACAGATCACGCTTAATAACTCCGCAGCCATATATCTGACCAGTATGAAACTTGGCAGGTCTCAAGGCATATGGGTCTTGATTCTGGATTCCAAATTTCAGGCAAATCCATTGAACGGTTGCAAAGTTATTGAGGTGCAAAATTTTGGGTTTAACATGTAAATGGCTCCTCAACCGAAACTATGGTAGCACTACCGTGCTACCATTATATATGTATATGTATATATATTCTTTGCAAAAAACTGTGCTAATGCATCATTTAGGGTTAAAACAAAAAAGTCAGGAAATGAAAAATCTTTAGGGTTGCCCCTCCCCCCACCCACCAATCATCCCCAGATTGACAGATGATGGGTGTGTCATTGGGGTCGGGAGACCTAAACATCACCCCATTCCATGTGTAATCATATTGAGAAAGGACAGCAAAAAAGAATGTGGTGACATTTAGGCCTCACAACCCCAATGACACACCCCGTCATCTGTCAATCTGGGGATGATTGGTGGGCAGGGGGAGGGGCAACCCTAAATATTTTTCATTTCACAACTTTTTTTGCTTTAACCCTAAATGATGCATTAATGCAGTTTTTAAAATAGATTTTCCTTACTTTTTGAGAAAGAATACAAAACTAAATACTGCTGCAAGTTGGTGGGAGTGCGGGCCCAACCTACCTACGGAACTTGGTGGGAGAGCGGGCTCTTTGGGCCCTGTGCTCCAACCAACTTGTAAACATGTGTACCATCAACACCCTCCAAATTTCAATGTAAAATACCAAACCGTGTCTGAGATATAACATGTAAAAGTTTGAGATTTTCATTCATCAGAGATGCAGAATTCCACACCTGTTAACATTTAACAGGCACAATGACTGAAAACTACATCCATGACACTAAGACTAGGTACCCTATCAATTTCAAGCCACCAGCACAATGCAAAACACTGTCCGCAACACATACATTGCATCACACAATATCTCCACAAAATAAATCTTCTCTGACACATAAACACCGTAATTCACATCTACAGGACATGCCGAGAACACCCTTCGAATTTCAAGTAAAAAGACCAAACCGTTTCCGAGATATAACATGTTAAAATTTGAGATTTTCATTTGTTGGAGTTGCACAATTCCACATCTGTTGACATTTTACAGACACAATAACTGAAAAGTGCATCCATGACACAAATGCTAGGTACCCTATCAATTTCAAGCCACCACAACAATGCAAAACACTGTCCTCAAAGCGTAAAGTGCGACACGCAACGTCTCAACAGAAAATATATTGTCTGATATGTAAACATGGTAATTGACATCTACAGGGCATGCCATAAACACCCTCCAAATTTCAAATAAAAAGACCAAATCATTTCCGAGATATATAATGTTAAAGATTAGTAAAATTGGCCTATCTAATGCATTAAAAAATCTGGCCATCTTGTCCCTATCTCACAATCAAAGATCGTGACCAAAGACTCTCATGATCAACGAATTTGCAGGCTCATGATCAAAGAATTTGCAGGCTCATGATCAAAGAATAAAAAATGCTGAAAATCAAAATGTTTACACAAATGCGGCAAACCACCACCATGGTCCAACAGAACGAAGCCCCCTAGGCTACCCCTGAGCTGAGAAAATTGCATTTTTCAAAGTGCCATCTCGTCCCTCGTGCACGATGCAAGATCACAATCAAAGAATCTCATGATCAAAGAATTTGCAGGCTTGCGATTAAAGAAATTGCACCTTCATGATCAAAGAATAAAAAATGGTGAAACTTGAGTTTTTAGCTGATTTAGATAAAACCACCACTATGCCTCGATAGAACGGAGCCCCTGATCAAAACCCACCCTCATGTGTCTTCCTAGGCCACCTCTGAGCTGAGAAAATTATATTTTTAGGTCACGATGCAAGATCGCGATCAAAGAATCTCATGATCAAAGAATTTGCAGGCTCGCGAACAAAGATCACTAGCGAGCCACGATCAAAGAATTTAAAAGCTTTTAACTCTATTTTTTTTACCATTTTGGATGAAACCAAAGGCATGGATCAATAGATTGGAGCCCCCTGAGTAAAACCCATTCAAATGTTACTTCAGGAGTGACCCCTGAGCTGAGATATTTGTGTTTTTACGATCGGAAATCTAAAAACAAGATGGCGGACCTCGCGATCAAAGAATTCTCGGGGACAAAGATTCTTGAACCATGAGGCTGCAAATTCTTTGACCGCCAGGTGGGACAAGATGGCCAGAACCCCATTCTTTGTTCGCAAAACATACATAAAATGTTCCCATTGACTTATAATGGGAACTTAAAAGTGGCATAACTTTTGAATGCCTTAATATTTTTTCACCGAATGAAAAGCGGCATGTTTGGCCACCAAAGCTCTTTCAAATGAGCCATCTTGCAGAACAGAAGACATAGACACGTGTTTCGTCCTACCAGGACTCATCAGTATGCCTCATCTGTTTGACACCCCAGTGGAATGAACCAGCTACCCTAAGATGGTCTATCTGGGTTATGTAGTGTCTATGTCTTCTGTTGGCACCCTTTGTAAACTGTGTGAGAGGCCTTTCAGCACCATGCATTTCTGCTTAAAGTTGAACCAGCATAATATTCTGTGGTGATTTGCATATGCAGCCCATGATGCTTTGCATTGTGGGGGGCATGTGTGATTTTGTGTGTATATATATATATATATATATATATATATATATGTGTGTGTGTGTGTATGCATATTGTATACTGGCACAGTTTAGTTACGGTGAAAGGTAATGTCTATGTTAAACCAGAGTTTTGAGCCTTTATAATTTTGGAACCATTTAACAGATTTGCATGACATTTGGCAAGCATAATCTCTCATGATAGGCCTCTTGACATGCCAAATTTCATGCAAATACATTGTGCGATTTCTGAGATAAACAGTGTTAAAAAAACAAGAAAATCTGTGTTTTTTTGCTATTTCTTTGTCCACCTGGATCTCAGAAATGGCTTTAGGTTCTGGTCTGCAAGTTTCAGAATAAAAAGACTACCTCACAAATGTGCCTTTTGAAGGTTTAGTGAAAAAATATCAATCCATTCAAAAGTTATTAAATGTTTCATTTTTCCATTAATTCCTATGGGAAAATTTATATGTCAGGCATGAAAGATTTGAATTTTCGCACAAATGATAATTTGTGCAAAATAAAGTCCCTTTTTTCACAAAGAAGGGAGGTATTTTTCATAAGTATCACAGTGGATTGATCTCAGAGACTCTGTTGTGTCTGCCATTTTGTTTTGCCCTTAGCAAGGCCCAACAAGTGTAGAAAATATGCAAAAAAAAAATGAAATATAAAAAAAATCAGAACCTAGCTAAAGGGGACCCATTTAGCTACATTCTGATGTTTTTTTTTCTGTGGCTCAAAGCAAGATTACTGAGCTTCAAAAATCTAGGGTGCCAACTTAGCGAGATGACGGCTTGTCTCCGGTTGTCTGTGTGAGAAAAGCGGTATTTTAATGACTTTTGTAGCCGCAGCTGGAACTCATGCTGCTGGTTGCAGAGTCATGTTTGAGATACTCTTTTTTCCTGGTATCTAGTGGCACCCCCCATTTTTTTTTGCCCTGGTGTCTAGTGGTACCCCCACCCTCCCATTACTATTGTATTTATGTAGCCACTCCCCACCCAGCAGTGTGGGACACTGGGGAGCTCACTCCCAGTGTCCTGAGCAATGTTACCCCTCCAAAAACAGTGAGGGACACTGGGGATCTCACTTCTAGTGTCCCAAGACATGCCCACTCCCAGTGTCGCCATATATACATTGTCACCCCCCCTTGCAATGTGCAACTGGGGAGCCCACTCCCAGTGTTCCCATAAAACTGTGAGTAAAGAAAACAGTCCTCCAATATCTTTTTAAATTTTAAACCTGAAAATAAAAGAAAATGGTCCCTCGTCATCTCTGCCCATGCCTCAGTTGCCCCCCCCTTGCCCTATACTTACCTTTGTAGGACATGTGCTGTCATCCTCTGTGCACCGGGACTGGATCACTCCTCACTATACTCGATATATGACTTTCATAACTATAGCATATGCGAGAATAGCTATAGCCTTTTATTGCACATGCTACAGTTGGGAAAGTAACATATCCAGATTGACAGTATGTTAACAACAGAAAAAGCAAGGTTGTTACTGTGCATCTCAGATGTCACAGAGGAGGTTGCACAAGACTTTGGATCTGAGGGTGCCAGGTTTGAGTCCAGTATCTTTGTATTTTTTCTATACCTACAATGCAGCAAAAATAACCTTATACCAACACTGGATTTGAACACTGGACCCTTGCCTCCACAGTCTTGAGCCCATTCCTCTACACTATGTGAGGAGCCAAGTTTATTTTTCCTGCATATTCTTTGTTTAACAATAATTTGAATATTTGGCAACAAGTGAGTTGTAAACATTTGAAAACATGGTATGTGCGAAAAATAGGCATAGGTTACTTTTCACTCATACCACAATCATATTTACCATCTACTTGCAGCCAAACATTGAGAGCACCAGGGGCTGCAAGTGTATGCTAGCCCCCAAACATATATCATCCCTCCTCTAATACTGTTTGACACTGGGGAGCCCACTCCCAGTGTCCTGAGTGATGCATTCCTCCACACCACAAAAAAAAAAATAGTGTGGGATACTAGGGAGCCCACTCCCACTGTCCCTATTTATGTCCCCCCAAACTGCATGGGACACTGGGGAGCCCACTCCCAGTATCCCCAAATATCATTTTGTATAATTCTGTAGTACCTGTAAAAAGAAAACCATCCCGTGATGTATGTCCTCCTCCCTGCAGCCCTAAGGGACACTGGGGAGCACACTCTCAGTGTCTCGGTGTATCGCTTCCCCTCCCTGCAGTGTGGGACACTGGGAGCCCACCCCCAGTGTGCCAAAATATTCAATAAATGTGCCTGTAAAAAAAGAAAACAGTCCTTGACATCTTTTTTCTCCTTAAAAAAAATAAAATGGTCCCTCATCATTTCCCTGTTCCACTCCCCATCCCAGACCTCCCACTGAGCAACCCACCACTCCACACACCCCTACGTCCTATACGTACCATTGGAGGTCACCAGCTGTCATCTTCTGTGGACCAGGACACATCTGCACTCTTCAAAGCTGAACCGTGAACTGAAGAATCAAGGTAAGTGCTGTATAATTGCTATCAATGGCAATTTCAACCTATGTTGATATCTGGGCCATTTTTATGTTAGCTTGCATGCAAGCACAAGCAACATAGAGGCACCATACGAGTTTTAGAGGTGTGCCGCTGCTCTGCCAATGCCTTGATCCATTTTGCAGGTGGGACCACACAGCACAAATAAATGGCTAAGCTGTCTATGACAGTACTTCAAATGCAGTGACATGCAGTTGAAAGGAAACCACTGCAATTTGCATATGGCCCTCTCCATCCTCATGGAAGCTAATGGGGGTGCCCAATCCCCCTATCGGTATGCCCCCTTCCCAGTTCCTTTGCCAATGGGGTAGCCCAATCCCCATCATCTTGATGCGCCCACCCATCTCTTGTGTGCCAAGGGGTACCCAATCCTTGGCTCAAGTGCCCCACACTGTATGGCCGATGGGGGTGCCCAACTTTGGCCCACTCTCCCCACAAACATTCAGGTGGCATGCTGGGAACCCACCCCAGCATGCCAAAGTCCCACTCTCTTTTTTTTATAAACCCTGTAAAAAAAAAAGAAAATGGTCCCTCATACTCTCTTGCCCCCTTCCCCAACCTGCGCCCACCCTCTGTGCACCCACCTCACCACATCCCCCTCACCCCATACTTACCTCCGGAGCCTGGCGCGATGATCTTCAGTGGACTAGGAACACATCTGCATTCTTCAAAGCCGACCGCGAACTGAAGAAATGCTGGTAAGCTGTATAATGGCATAAATGTTTTTTTTTTCAACTTTGGTGCATATCTTGGCCATTGTGGGGAATTTTGGCACCAAATTTTCAACATGGGGTTCTTGGAACCCCGCCTCATAAATTCAGTCATGGTCATCTCATTATTCTATCCCGAAAGGTGATATCACAGTCACTGCACGGAATCACCTTTTGGGATTGATTAACAAAATGACAGTGTCACTGTTCATGAGATGGGCTCTCAAAAAGCCTATGTTGCAAATTTGGTGAAAAAATTCCAAATAATTACTGTGTTACAAGTGTGCAATGCGCAGTTTCCACGCACACTCATAACTTCATAAATTTGTAATATTTTCACTCCAGATTTTCAACATTGCCATTTTTTCACACCTCCTTATGAACAGTACAGCTGTCATTTTTCACTTCCTGGCCAATATGTGTCTTTGCACTTACGGCGCAGAATTGCACCGTCACTGTGGGAAATCACTGTTCGGGACAGATTAAGAAAATCACAGTGTCACTGTTCATGAGGAGATGTTCAAAAATACCCATGTTGAAAATTTGGTGGAAAAAAATCCCAAAAATTATTGCATTACAGGTGTGCATTGCCCAGTTTCTGCACACGTTCGTAACTTTTCCAATTTTCCATATTTTTACTCCAGATTTTCAACATTGCCATTTTTTCACACCACCTCATGAACAGTCTAGCTGTCATTTTTTACATCCTGCCAGTAATATGTTTTCACACCTTTGGCTCCAAATGGCGCAGTTGTTGTGCAAAACCACCTTTCCGGATTGAGTAACAAAATGATAGTGCCACTGTTCATAACATGGGGTCACAAAAATCCCATTTTGCAAATCTGGAGTGAAAATAACAACAAAAGACCCAGGGCATTATGGTTTCCAACCATAACACCCTACTCCATACAAACTGACACCCAATGGGTGTGACTTGGGATCGTCGCCCGTAATACACACGCCATTCCACCCCCACCTTGCAACCACTGACAGGCATCGAGGTGTGTCTTGTGGTCATTGGGCCCAGCGTTCACCCCATTCTCCTGTACCACACCCACTTCAGTATATTTCCTTATGAAATGGGATGAATTGTAAGGCCTGAAGACCCCAAAGCACACTGTAACACCTGTCAGTGTCTGCAGGGTAGTGTGAGATGAAATGGCATGAGCGTTATGCCCAATGATCCAAAGGCACACCCCCAACACCTGTCAGTCTCTGCAGGGTGGGGGTTGGGTTGGTGTTAGTTCAGTACTTAAGTGCCATTCCTATTGTGCATCCCTCTAGCTCCTGCACTGCCAATGCCAGTGCCAGTAAGCCAACATTCGGCATTCACAATGCTTGTTTGGTATTTGTGTACCAAATTTTCAATATGGGCGTTTTGGTACACTGCCTCATGAACACTGGCACTGTTGTTTCATTACTCGGTCCTGAAAGGTGATTTTGTGTTTGCTGTGCAAAATGACCTGTTGTGACTGAGAAACAAAATGTTAGTGCCAGTGTTCATGAGGCGGGGTCCCAAAAAGCCCATGTTGAAAATTTGGTGCAAAAATACCCCAAAACACCCAAGTTATGCACAGTTATTGAAATGTTGCTATGCACATGCATAACTTTGGTAATTTTTAATATTTTCACTCCAAATTTTCAACATACTCATATTTTCACACCACCTCATGAACAGTACAGCTGTCATGTTTCATATCCTGCTTAAAATATGTTTTCACACCTGTGGCATGGAATGGCACAGTTGCTGTGCAAAATCACCTTTTGGGACTGAGTAACGAAATGACAATACCACTGTTTATGAGGTGGCATCCCAAAAAGGCCATTTTGAAAATCTGGGGTCAAAATTTCTAAAAATGGCTGTGTTATGGTCATTTCTTGCAGTCTCGCTATGCATGCTCATAATGTTGGAAATGTTCAACATTTTCACCCAATATTTTCAACAGTATTCTTAGTACGCCACGTCATGTATGCCACAGCTGTCATTTTTGAAATCCTGGCCAAAATGTGATTTCACACCTGTGGCATAGAATGGCATTGTAGTTGCACAGAATTATGTTTTAGTGGGGATTTGAAAATGTTCTATATTGGGTATATGCAGTGAGGTGATAAGAAGGTTATGTTGAATATTTGGGGTAAAAATTTTTTAAGATGGCACAGTTATGGCAATTTGTTGCAATGTTGCTATGCCTGCTTGTGGCTTTATGCTTGGAAGCAGGCCTCTGTGTTTTCAGAGTTGCATACATATACACATCTATGGAGGGATGGAAGCATAGTGCAGGATCTGTGGGTTACTGTGCTGGTGCTTGTGATACTGTAGCAGTGGAGGGTCTGATAGACCCTTCACTCTCACCCCTAAAGACACTGTAGTCCAAGGCCTATGGCCTACTGTGCTGGCACCTCAGATAATATGGGAGAGCAGGGCCCAAATTACATTACGCTCCCACCCCTAAAGTCATTGAAGCACAGGGTCTGTGGGGCATTGTGCTTTAGAGCCTGCACTCCCACCCCTAAAGATGCTTCCATAGCTACATACATATGTGCATCTATGGAGGGATGGGAGTGCCAGGTATGAAGGACCCTGTGCTCCCACAGTAAAATAAAGGTACTGTAATACTATCTCAAAAATTAAGGAAATTCATTGCAAAAAAACTGCATTAATGCATCATTTGGGGTGTGTACTATAACAACAAAAAGAGAGAAATGAGGCATTAGGGTTTCCAACTCTAACACCCCACTCATACCCCCACCCTAGACACTGACAAGAGTCCGGGTATGTCTTGGGATCTTCAGCACTAATGCTCACCCCATTCTCCTATACTGTATTCATCTCAGTTTATGTGATTATGAAATGGGGTGAGCATTAGGGCCAAATACCCCAAGGCATACCTCAATGCCTGTTAGTGTCTGCAAGGGGTGGTGGTGGTGGTGGAATGGTATCAGTGTTATGGCTGATGACCTCAAGGCATTCCACATAAGTGTGTCAGTCTTTGCAGGGTGGGGGTGGGAGGACTTTAGGGTTGGACATCCTAGTGCCTCATTTCCTTTCTTTTGTCATTATAGTACTCACCCTAACTGATGCATTAATGAAGTTTTTTGCAATGAATATATATATATATATAACCTTGTTAATGCATCAGTTAGGGTTGATAGCACAGCAAAAAAAGTTTGGAAATTCAATGTTAGGGTTACCACCCCTACCACCTTCCACCTCTCCACATACCAACAGATGTCGGGGTGTGCCATGGTGTCGTCAGGCCCAACTCTCAACCAATTCCATGTGTAAACAAGCTGACATGCTACAGTATTTGAGAATGGGGTGACAGTTAGGCCTGATGACCATATGGTACACCCTGACATCTGTGTACTAAGTAGCTGGGGTGAAAAATCCATATCTTACATCATTTTTGAGATACGGGTGCCGAAAGGCACCACGGGCACCACAATGTTATCCTATGTGAAATTTCTCTTTTTCAGAATGCTGTAACTATTGAACCATTGCTAATTGTTTCACCAAACCAGCAGAAGGCACATCTGTGGGGCAAGGGCTTGCCACCTTGCAAATTTCAGCCCAAAACCCCTAACCATTTATTTGCTATGAAGTGGCAAAAGAGCTGCAGTTTTTGGTGTGGTACTTTAAAAAATTTGCGATACTTTGCAAATGTACTTTTGCAAAAGTATCGTCCTTTCGCAAATTTGCAAACATTTTGCATAAGAATATTTGTGAAAATACCACAGTATTTGTGAAAACAGCTTAGTTTAATTTTCACAAGCAATGATTCATTTTTGAAAATGGCCATTTTCATGCTGAACACGTAACTTTTCCGATAGGAAATAATGGGAAATTTAAAACTTTAATAACTTTTGAACGGATTAATATTTTTCCACCAGACCTTCAAAAGGCACATATGTGATCCAAGCGCATTATACCTTGGAAAATTCAGATCCAAACCTAAAATCATTTCTGAGATGCAGGTGAACAAAGAAATGTAAAAATACTAGTAAATTTAGGATATTTTGATACTCTGTATCTCAGAAACTACATAAACAATTCACACAATATTTGGCAGAGCAAGAGACCTACCCCTAGAGATTATGCATGCCTAACTTCATTCAAATCAATTGAACAGTTCCAAAGTTATTAAGGTTCAAACATTCAGGTTTAACATAGAAGTTTGCATTCAACCCTAACTTGAGAAATTACCACAGCGCTTGCGAAAACAGCTTAGTTTCATTTTCACAATCAGTTATTCATTTTTGAAAATGGCCATTTTCATTCTGAACACTTAACTTTTCCTTAGGAAATAATGGGAAATATAAAACTTTAGTAACTTTGGAACAGATTGATATTTTTTCACCAAACCTTCAAAATGCACATCAGTGTTCCAAAGGCTTTCTTCCCTGAAAATTTCAGACCAAAACCTAAAGCTGCTTCAACCCTAAATGATGCATTAACTACATTTTTTGCAATTTATTCCTTTACTTTTTGAGATAGTATAATAGTATCTTTATTTTGCTGTTTGAGTGCAGGATCATTTGGACCCTGCACTCCCATCCCTGTACAGATGCAAATATGTATCTAGCTGTGGAAACACAGGGGTATCCAGCCCCTGTGCTTCCACACATTATGTTATGAGCAGGCTAGCAAAATTGCAACAAACAGTCATAACTGTGCCACCTTAAATAATTTTGACCCCAAATGTTCACCATAACCTTCTTATCACCTCAACTCATGTACTCAGTACAGAAGACTTTCAAATCCCTGTCAAAATGTATTTCTGTGCAACTGTAACGCCATTTTGCACCACAGGTGCAGAAAAATATTTTTAGCAGGATTTAAAAAATTACAGCTGTACCATTCATGAGGTGGTGTGAAAAATTGGTAATCCTGAAAATCTAGAGTGAAAATTTGAAAAATAGGTGAATTTATGAGTGTGCGTATAAACTGCACAATGCACACTTGTAACACGGTAATTTTTTGGAATGTTTTCACCAAATTTTCAAAATGGGCTTTCTGGGACCTCCCCTCATGAACAGTGGCACCATGATTTTGTTAATCCATTCCAAAAGTTGTTTTCGCACAGTGACTATGTCATTCTGCACCACAGGTGTTAAAACACATTTCTGGCAGGAAGTGAAAAATGATGGCTATACTGAGCTTCAATCAGTCCCGAAGCCACAGCAAACTTCACAAATAAAAAAAAAGAAATAGGTATTCCCTGAGATCTCAGTGATATCTTTTCTGGACCACACAGTGAACCTGGAAGCACAAAGCCACAGAGGGTAGCCCGTTAGTGCTCACACACAAAATCAAACAGTGTGTCAAAGTGTGCCTGCATGTCACTTTTTAAAACAACACGAAAAGAGAAACAAAGAAGCATGATTTAGTTGCAGGAATGAGGAGAGAGGAATTAAAAAAAACTGAATCATCACAGGGGGCATTACTCTACCTAGTAACAGGGAACTATTTTTTCTGACACAACAATTAATTCAACAAAAACTATTTAAAGAGCAAAAAAATGAATTTGCATTTAACTTTTGGGTACAAAAGGTGAAGTGGACCCTTGTATAATTGCAATAAACCACTCCAGGGTGTGGGTTATGCTGGGATTAACCCACTTCTGGTGTGGATTTGGTCACTCGGCCTGCAGCCTTGTGACAGAACCACACCAGGTGTGGGCAAATCCCAACATTACTCGCACCCTGTTGTGGTTTATTGCTAAAACAACCCACATTTGAAAATTTAGTGTTGTGGTGCATTCCCTCACAGATCCAGTCAAACAGAAAGAAAGTTTTTTGTAAACTTTAATTGGTCATTGGTGGAAGAGTGTGAAAAAAAATCCCTTTGTTTTATTACATTAGCTGAAATTGGAGTGCCCAATCCCCATGTTGGTGTTTTGAAGCCCCATTACCCAGCACTTTGGGACACTAGAGAGCCCATCCCCAGTGTCTCAAAATAGATTTATTGATGTATACCTGTAAAAACAGAAAACCACCCCAGAAGATTTTTTTGTAAACCTGAAATAAAGAAAACCATCCCTTGCCATCCCTGCTGTCCCCCTTCCCCATCCCAACCCTCCTACTGAGTGCTCATCACCCCACACACACCCTTACCCTATACTTACCTCCAGAGGTCATAGGCTGTCAGCTTCTGTGGAATGGGACACGGCTGCACTCTTCAAAGCTGAACTATGAACTGAGGAATGAAGGTAAGTGCCATATAATGTATTTCTTTTTTTCCCTATAGCTTTTTATCTCCCATGCCCCAGCTGCCCCCTTCTGGCAAACTCCCCCTGCCCCATCACCCCAGTGTTGCCGGGACATACCTTCTGCCCAGTCACTGGGTGCAGAGCCTGCGGAGACTCTGTCATCATCTGCAGCCAAAGATTTTTCCTCCAGTTTTTTCTCCCTTACCCATTGCTGGGGAGCACACACCAGATGTGCGTATGTGGAGGTGTGCACACATCTGCCGAAGTCCCACAGCACCTCCCTCCCTCCTTCCTTGGCACCCAGCAGACCTTCACCACTCTTGAGCCTCCACCTGGAGGCAGTCGTTCAGTGTGAGTATCAGTCCTCCCTCCCCAGGAGAGGAGAGGAGAGAAGTCCTTCAGATGCTCAATCCTCTTCCTCCCCAGCTGGCCCCTGGCAGCCAGCTCGCATCATGAACATGGGTCACTGGCATGGCAAGAGGTAAGACATGGATGCTTCAGCCCTCCATGCCACTGGGCCAGCTAACCATATAAGGTATTTCAATGGCATTTTGAACTTATGTTGATGTCTTTACCATTTTTTTTTTCAATTTTTTGCACCAAATTTTCAACATGGCCTTTTTGGGACCCCACTTCATGAACACTGCAACTGTCATTTTGTTAATCAGGCCCGGAAGGTGATTTTGTTGTTGCTGCATGAAATTACCTTTTGAGACCGAATAATTAAATTTTACCACCAGGGTTCATGAGGTGAGGTCCCAAAAAGATCATGTTGAAAATGTGATGCAAAAATTCAAAACAAATGGCCAAGTTGTGTGTGGTTCATTTAATTTTTTTTTACATGTGTACATAACTTTGGTAATTTTCAATATTTTGAGTCCAAATTTTCAACATAGCTACTTTTCCACACCACCTCACGAACAGTATAGCTGTCATTTTTCACATCCTGTCCAAAATGTGTTTTCAAGATTGTGGCATGGAATGGTGTTTTGGCATGGATTTGAACATTTTCATCCATGGGGTTTATGAGGTAGGGTCATAAGAAGACTAAATTGAAAACTTGGGGTCAAAATATGCAAGTATGCCAAAAATATGAACATTTATTGCAATTTCCTATACTCACTCTTAACTTCAGAAATTTAAAATATTTTCACACCAGATTTTCAACATAGCCTTCTTATTACCCTCACATCATCTATGTCGCAGCTGTTATTCTTCAAATCCTACCCATAATGAGTTTTCACATCTGTGGTGCAGAATGGTGTTGCAGTGGCACAGAATTATGTTTTGGCCAGGATCCAAAACTTTTCTGTACTGGGTACATGTTCTGATGAGTTCCATATAGCAGAAAGATGGGGGACTGAAAAAATTAAAATTCTCATATTATCTTGTCATATCCCGCCATTGAAATCGCATTTCTATAAGAAGGAGGCATGGATTAACCTGGTGAAACCTAATTTATAACATTACAATTGATTATCCAGATGCCTTATTATTGTTAGCTGGTGATTTTAATGCTAGAATAGGAATTTATGATGGATTTGCAGACAATACAATTATGCAGTAGATTTATCCCAATGCTGAACTTTATACCATGTCAACTAAGGACCCAAAACCATTATGAATGGCATCAACCTGACTGATATATTAAAGAAAAATTGGATTTTCCCTTAAAGATAGAAACATAGACTTTGATGGCAGATAAGGACTGCTTGGCCCACCCACTCTGTCCATTTCCCTACCTATTGGATGAGCTGCAGATCCTAGTTAACCAACAGCCTACTTCCTCTTACCACCACACAAATCGCTTTATGTCTGTCCCATGCCTTCTTGAATTCCCCCACTGTTTTTGACCCCAAGACCTCCTCAGGAAGGTTGTTCCATGCATTCACCACCCTCTTCATGAAAAAATACATCCTCATGTTACCCCTGAGCCATCTCCCCTCTATCTTCAAATTGTGCCCCCTTGTTCTTGCACATCTCTTTTTCTGAAAGATGTTACCCTCTTGGACTTTGTTAATTCCCTTGAGGTACTTAAATGTGTCTATCATGTCCCCCCCATATGTCCCTCCCCCTTTCTTTGAGGGTATACATACTAAGCTCCTTTATTATCTCTTTGTATGGCTTCTGGTGCAGACCCTGCACCATTTTAGTTGCCCTCCTCTGGACTGCCTCCATCCTATGTCTTTGCAGAAATGGGGTCTCCAGAACTGCATGCCATATTCAAGATGGGGTCTCACCAACTGTTTGTACAGAGGGATTACAACTTCCTGTTTTCTACTGGTAATGCCTCTCCATATGCATCCCAGTATCCCCACAGTCTTCCTTACTGCCTTTTCACATTACATGTCTACCTTTAGGTCATCTGATATGTCTACCCCAGGTCCCTTTCCATTTTTGTTGTTGTTAGTACCTACCCCCACATTGTGTACTCTTCCCCTGGGTTTTTGTTTCCCATGTGCATTACTTTGCATTAAATGGTAGACCTAAAGGGGATAAGGAAGGAAGTGGTACATATCTATCAACAAAAGGTATTTCAGTACTGGATTTGGTATGCTGGAGAGGCTCTATAGATTTCTGAAGTTGCCTAGAAATACCAATATGAACCGATAGTGACCACTTTCCTGTCTTGTTTTATACTTCATTTATAACCCAAAGCAGGAAGAACATGAGATGATTCTCCCTCAGTTGTTTGAAATAAGGTACACAAAAAGATTGTTATGGTCAGAACCACTAAAAGGTACACTGGCATCCCTTTCAAATAATGTTTTGTCTGCCATATATAAGATGGATTCTGAGATGTTTTATAATATTTTAAATATAATATTTTAATACTGTGCAGCCTATATTTATAAAGGGAAAAGACAGTATAGTAGGGTAGTGGTATGATAAGAATTGTAAGGCTCTTAAAAGGAAACTTAGTACTGCCTTGAAAAATTATAGGAAATTCACCAATACATGTAATAAGGAAAATTGAAAGTCACAAGAAAAGAATACAATATCATAATAAAGTTTAAAAAGAAACAGTTCCATGAAAAACAGTGGAAACTCATGCTATCTGTAATAGATAACAATGACAGCAAGGGATTTGGGTCACCAGTTGTGAAAGGTTGTAAAGGGCAATGGGGAGGAAATAATACATCATGTGGCACCAGAGGCATGGATAGGCTACTTCTCATGTGTAATGTTGGATATCCATGAAAAGAGCAATTGGCCAGCTCTAAATTTAAGTGTGAGTTTGACAAGCTGTCCTTATATTACACAAGTAGAAGTTCTAGAAGCAACATTGAGCCTAAAAACAAATAGATCACCTGGCCCTGACATAATAACGGGTGAAATATATAAATGCATGGGCCCTATGTGGGCCAAGGTGCTTGCAGCATTTTTTAATAAATGTACAGTATGTTAGATAACTTCATACCAAACTCATGGAATGGAGCAGTTATAGTCCCCATATACAAGAAGGGGGACAAATGCAATCCAGGTAATTATAGAGCAATACGTTTGATAGACATTATTGGGAAGATTTATGTGAAAATTTTATTAAATAGATTATTAAAGGATATAAATTCATTGGGTGGTCTCTCACCCTTGCAGGCAGGATATCGGAAAGAATACTCAGCCATGGATAATTGTTTTATACTTTTACATCTGTGTGAAAAATATGTCAAATTTCACAAACAGAAAATATTTGCAGCTTATATTGACTTTACAACTGCATTTGACACTATAAATCGAACCAAGTTATGGGATAGTATGGCCGAGTGGGGTATATCACCTATAACAACTAATGCAATAAGGCAACTATATTCTAATACATGGGCATAAGATAGAACAGATCTTGCAGGTAATCTTTCAAGGAAGTTTATGACAAACACAGGCATGAGGCAGGGCTGCATTCTTGTGCCTTTCATTGTTTGCCATTTATATAAACAAATTATTACTGAATTTGGATGCACCTAATTCAGACTCACCAAACACTGGCTCAGAATATTGCCCTGTGCTTGCTTATGCTGATGATATAAAAATAAATAAAATAAAAATAAATATAATTTTAGCATTGACTCCCCTTGGATTACAAAACAAATGAAACCTCCTGCAATCTTTTTCAAATGAAATGTCTTTAAAAAAAATAATATGAATGAGTCAAAGGTAATGACTTTTGGCAGTAAAGTAGATAGATTTAAATGGTATATAAATTCCATACAGCTGTAAAAAAAAAAAAAAATTAAGTGATTACCCACATTTGGGACTTGTTTTTTCAAAGAATTTGTTATGGAAATCTCAGTATGACATGTTAAAAAAGGTGACTTACACTGCGGTGGGACTATGAAGATTTGATTTTAGATATGGGGGATCTTCTATAAGAACATTGCTAAAGGCCATAAAGGCAGAATTAAATTCACAAATACTGTATGGAACAGAAATATAGGACCACAAATATGTAAGCCTGGTTGAAAAACCCAGTTTGCAATTACATAGGACAGTTCTAGGATTCCCAAGAACTATACCATCTACATTTGTACAAACAGAACTTGGACTAGCTATATTAGTAGCATTGACTGAATCATGTACAGTAGTTTGCTGGATAAGAATTGGTGGATTACTTAGAGATAGAGTAGCTAGAAAATGTCTGGACAAAAATCTTCATTGGCTAACAAATGGGTACTGGAAATCACCCTGGTTAATGAAGGTTGAAAAGATTTTAAAATCTGTAGGGATGAATTATCTTCTTAGACTGACACGGAAATATCATGAAGCAAATCATTATAAGAAATATATTAAAGATTTACTAGTGAACAAATATAACAATCAAGACTTGGATTGTATTAAAAATTCAAAATTTGCAGAGTTGCATAGTATAAATGATCAACAACACGAATTTAGAATCTATATAGATATCCTGGAAAATTTGTACTTAAGCAAAATGTATGCAAGATTTAGAATACAGTCTTTTGACTCTAATATACTATATGGTAGGTTTAAGAGATTACAGGATCCTGTATATTCGTACTATTTCTGTACAGGGAGTGAAAAGGAAGATTTAGTACATGTTCTACTTAGATGTCCATGGTATGACAAACCTAGAAAGAAGTGATTAGGCCCTATTATATCCTCACTTCATAACTGTGATGAATTTACCTTGCTCCAAACTTTATTATCAGTAGAAGATAAATATATAGTAGGAAGAATGGCTAACTATGTTGTGACTATATAGAAGATGAGAAAGATTATAACTAAAACAATTACGATGTAATGATTTGCATGTCAACACTTTAACATCATTGTGGCACTGTACTGATGATTTATATGTATTTATACTGTACTTTTTTAATATGGCTCCGCTTTTTGATCTAATTATGTTTTGTATTGATTTTATCTTTCTATATTGGAATAATCTTTTATGACCGAACAATAAATTTACTACTACTACTACTGAGTACATGCGGTGGGGTAATAAGATGGCTATGCTGATAATTTGTTCACTGTTGTCCTATAAATGGAACTGCAGGCCCCGGAGGGCCCTATGCTCCCAAAGTTATATATATCTATATATATACACAGTATATCTATATATATATAGGGGATATGACATGGCCTGACTGAAGATATCATATTTATCTTCACGAGAGGCCAATGATATCATGATGTCATTGGCCTCGAGTGAAGATAAATATGATATCTTCAGTCAGGCCATGTCATGTTCTGTTTATATAATGTATGTTTTGGGCTGCACTCAACAAAAGGTCCAGATGTCCACTTAATACAATCCCCTACATAGAGGTGATGGCTATTTCAACACAAAACTGCAGTATCTCTACCAACACAACAGATGCCATATGTTGTTAAAAAACTATATATGTGGTTGATCCTGCTACTTTAAAATTATTATTAAAAAATTGTTTGGTATTAAGTTTATGTAATCGTGGCTACCCCAACAACTCTCCATACCCCCCTGCTCCAAAACAGCAGATTACATATATTATGAAAACAAATCTGCTGTTGCCACTTTAAAATTATTTTCATAATACATATCTGGTTGATCCTGCCTGCATCTTTAAACAAATTAATTATTGAAAAACAAAGTTTATCTGGTTGATCCTGCAACTTTCTTTTATCCACCTGGCCAATTCATGCTCGCGCTTCTGTCTGGTGTTGTGAAGCTGCCATCTCACTCGTTCTTCCCTCAATACTGTTGGCAGCTTCTTTTCGCAAAATACAGGCAGCATTCAGAAAAGGAAGCATTTTCTAAGTTTTACAGCACAGGCTCCCTAATGAAAAATATCTTACAGTGCTTCACTTTTGAATCTGCCTAGCGCTCGGTCACGCTACATTTCAGGGCATAGCGCTCGGCCACGCTACATTACAGTTACAGGTGGATAAAAGAAAGTTGCAGGATCAACCAGATAAAGTTTGTTTTTCAATAATTCATTTGTTAGAAGATGCAAACAGGATCACAGAGATGTTTGTGTTGTGGGGTGGGGCAAGCTCATAAAGGGACACAGCAAAGATAGCTGGATGATGGAAAGTGAAACACTTTCACTTTCATTATGATGACATATAGGAGTGTGAAGATATCATTGATATCTCCATGACCTGGCAGAGATATTACTTTTTATCCTGCTATTTATCCCAAAACATACATTGTATAAATATATATATATATATATATATATATATATATATATATATACACACATATACATTTATACATACATACATACATACATACATGGAGGGATGGGAGCATGCTCCACAGTAAAATAAGGATACTATTATTCAGTCTAAAAAAGTAAGAAAATAAGTTGCAAAAAACTTTGTTAATGCTTCAGTTAGGATTAAAGTGACAAAAGTTGGGAAATGAAACATTATAGTTTCCCTAACACCCCACCCTTGCAAAACAGGCAGGAGAGCAGTTGTGGGGTGTGCCTTGGACTTCTTAAGCCTAACGCTCACGCCATTCTCAAAAAGTCTTAACATCTGACCTTAGTTATAGATGGAATGGGGTGAGCATTAGAGCGAAGCCCAAGGCACCACCTGCTCTCCTGCCTGGGTTGGGAGGGTGGGTGTTAAGGAAACCCTAACATCTTATTTCCCAACTTTTGTCACTTTGACCCTAACTGGATCATTAAAAAAGTGTTTTTGCAACATATGTAAGTCTAAAATAGTAGTGTCAATAGAGTTAGGATTCCCAGAGATGTTCTATGTTAAACCATTAACTTTGGCGGCGTTCAATTTAATTGCCCCAGATTTGGCAGGCATTGTCTATGGGATAAGGTCTAACTACATGGAAAGTTTCATTATGGTAACTTGTACATTTTCTGAGATCTATATATGTGATTTTTACATTAATGCCTAAATTCTTTCCTGTACTTAATACACATTTGGTTTGCTTTCACCCACAGCCTACATGGAATAGGATTTTTCCCCAAAACTTTTAGAGGAGATGTGACCTGTGTGAAGGTAGTCATTTCAAAGGTTTTGTGAAAAAAATTTAAATGGTTCCAGTGTTATAAGGATTTAAATGCTTCTGACCATGTTTAGTAGGGTTTTTGGATAACCCCCTGATACAACCTGAAAAATGTGGCGTCCAAGATAGCTTTTTGTTTTCTCACCACTTATTTCTCATACCCCAAAAAACAGCATCTATCTATCTATCTATCTATCTGTCTATCTATCTATCTATCTATCTATCTATCTATCTATCTATCTATCTATCTCTAATCTACCTATCTGTCTATCTATCTATCTATCTATCTATCTATCTATTTACCTACCTATCAGTATTGTTTATTCCCTTCCAGCTCAGCGAGCCCTCCCTCATTTTTCCATATCAGCGTAATTCTGTAAAAGAGGACTGATGTGCCCACCCCTTGTACTGTTGTGTTTTAAAAGACAGCACTGGTGTGCACACTTCCCAGTGTCAGATCCAGTAAAGTTGTAAAATATTACTGTACCTGAAAAGGAAAAACAGTCATTTTTTGTCTTTTTTGTTTTCACTGTAAATAAGAAAATGGTCCCTCACTGATCTGACTCCCCCAGACCTCAACCCACCCCAGCTGGACCCCCCACTGCACCCACCATCCCACCCCCTCATACCACCTCACTCACCTAGAGGTGTCCCACAGAGTTGATACACTCACCGATCAAAAACATGTCTTGCTGCTGGAACAATCAGCTGTGATTTGAAAAAACAAGATAAGCCTGTTTAACTCATTTCAGCACATTTTTTTATTATCTGTTTATTGCTTTCAGATCAAACAACACAGACATCAATCTCATGCAAAATAATTTTTTTTTCTATTTTTCCTGGCAGGTCCTCTGTCAGTCTCTCTGCCCTGGTCATGGCCCTTGGGCTCCCAACAACAGTCGATTGCCGGCATTCTCCTGGTCATCCCCGGCTTACCCCCTGGAGAAGGGGCCACAGCCCTGGTTCCACGAATTCCAGTGCCACGGAACCAGTAACTATTTAAGAGTGCTGGCAATGGTGGCTAATTGAAGCCCAGGAAGGGCTTCATGGAGACAGAGAACCCACCCCTCCTTTTTCCATTTTTTCCTTTCGGGAGGTGGGGATGTGCAATGACGTCCACCATCTGCCCCGCCTCCCTTACGTTCGAGTGCCGGTAGCTGTGCAACTCCCGGCCTCCACCAGGGGTCCATCCTGCACCAGGCACTACCCCACTGTGCCCCCCGGAGAAGGAGAGCAGTCTGTAGGATGCTTTATCCTTCTGCCACCGGCCATCCCTTCAGTGACCCCAGTCCATTCCTGAACCCGGGTCACCGGCGTCGCAAGCAGAAATCCAATCACTGCACTGATGGTCCAGCATGCAAGAGAATCTTAATATACTGTAGACATTTTTGAGTTAACAAGTTAAGCTCTCACATTCTGGCACAGTAGGATGTGGGGAGAATGAACTAAAAACAAAGGCACATTCATGCCTAATATAATTCGAAATGTCCATACGAAATGCCAGCCGCTTCATGGCTTAGGTCAAAGTCCTTAGGGAGAACATGAAGGGAGAATATATGCACTATCCTGGAGTGCTATGATACCTATAAACATAAATAACAGTAACAGAGAAATCAAGCCTATTTTGCTCTCTTTCTTCCCCCACAAAGTAGAAATGAATTTCTGTCATGTATAAATGCACTATGACATTTTCCAACTGAAGCTATCATAGTTTTATTTGATACACCACTCTCTAAGGAACAGTCACTCCTGAAGAACTTAATGAGGAAACTGGTAATACATGCAATAATAATAAAAAGGGTTTATACTTATCGAAAATCCAGCAATCCCAATCTCCCCGATAATGAGCACCACATCTCATTCTCTTAAAATAAAATAGAATAATCCTTCAGCAAGACTATTTTTTAAACAGCAGTAATCAAGTCCTTTGGATAAAGTCCCTCTTTCAGTCCCATTCTGACTCTGAACTCTCCAGCTCAATCATCTTTGGTTGTTGAGCTTGAAATTCAAGTTCAGTCTTTTTGGCCCAGCGACCTGCATCCCCAGGGATGCTAAATTGCCATGTCTGCCCTCCCCTACATTATTCTCAGGTGGGCTGGCAAGAGAAATGGGTGGACAATCCCCAAATGGCATAGTTTTTGGTGCACCGTGTTGAATTGTTTGTGGCATGCTCTGGTCTGGAAAGACAGGTCAGGGAAAAGTTTAACATCTTGCCCCTGTACATTTAGTGGATAGGCTGCCCAGTCTGCTGAGATCAGCATATCTTGTATTTCTGACCTGGCTGTTTTCTCCACCACTGGGTAAGGGGTCTCGGGTCTGAAGGCCTGACGCGTGGTGTAATGCAAAAGGCCTGTATTATGTCCAACCACTCAAAATGTTCAGGGGGACTAAGATTTTCAGTGAGCCACTGTTT
The DNA here is from genome assembly GCA_016271365.2 of Neoceratodus forsteri. NCBI lineage: Eukaryota > Metazoa > Chordata > Ceratodontiformes > Ceratodontidae > Neoceratodus > Neoceratodus forsteri. The sequence continues at coordinate 1,334,001,495 of CM057458.1, forward strand.
TAGAAAGGTGAGGAGATTCAGCCCTTCTACGCCCTTGGCTAGACCCACAATATGAATGTTTCCCGACCGTAGTGTATTTTTGATTGCCTTCATTCAGCCCCTCAGTTGCTGATTTTCTTAAGTAAGCTGGGCTGCTGTGGCTTGTGTTGAGAGGGAGCGCTTCTCCACAACAGCTACTGTGGAGGTTAAGGCAGTGATGGCAGCATCACGGGTTTCTAGCAACAAGAGTGTTTTTTTTTTATTTTTGCATCCATAGCATGCACTGAATTCAAAATTGTTTGCCATGGTGGCTCTATAGTGCTTGCTGCATCAGTCTGGTCTGATGAAGTTGCCACTACACTCGGTTTTGTGTTCAATATAATAGGCCTCTGGGATCCAGATGCTTGTGGCAATGCATTCTTATTGTGCCCCATCGCTATTTTGGTATCGCTGGATAGCTGGTAAGCTCAAGAGTTTGATGAGTCTGCTAAAATGTGCTTTTAGTGCTGTTAAATATCAGTAAATGTGGCAAATGTAGAGAGAACTGAGAAGAGCAATTAGAGGCATGTCCTGCCTCGAAGCTGAACATTTACTCATAACATTGTCATTTTTCATGATTTTTATAACCACATTTTCAACATGGTCTTTTTGGGACCCCACCTAATGAACAAGGTAGATGAAAGTTTTCAAATCCACCCCAAAAGGAGATTTTTGGGGTCACTGCACAAAAATCACCTTTCATGTGGGATTTGAACATTTTCACATACCGGCTTCATAAGGTGAGATTATAATAGGTTTTATAGGTATAAGCAGAGCAAAAAGCAAAGAAAACACTGATCCATACTGCTCGCCACATTCTTTCTATCTAATAATAATCTTGTATTCCATTTGCTATCAGGTACCATAAGAAGACTATTTTGAGAATTCGATGTAACAATATGGAAAAATTACAAAGTTATGAGTGAGTGTTGAAATATTTCAGTGCTCACTCATAGCTTTGCTAATTTTCAGTATTTTACCACTAAACATTCAACATGGCCTTTTTGGACCCCACCTCATAAACAAGGCAGTTGAAATTTTCCAAATATATTCTGAAAGGAGATTTTGCAGTCACTCCACAAATTAACATTTTAGGTGGGATTTGAACATTTTCACCAACTAAGTCCATCAGGCAGACTCATAAGAAGGTCATGTTGGAAATTTCATGTAAAAATAAGGTAGAGTGACCAAGTTATTAGTGAATGTTGAAATATTTCAAAGTTCACTTGTAACTTTGCTAATTTTCAGTATTCTGACTCCAAACTTTCAAGGCAGCCATTTTTTCACACCATCACAGAAATGTGAGGGGTGTCATTTTTCAAACTGTGGGTGAGATGTGTTTTCACACTTATGAAATTATGTTTTGGACAGTATTCTATAAATGTCACAAGGAGGAGTCATAAAATGAGTATCTACACTGGTGGGTGTCAAAGGGACCTGTGCTTTGGCTGAGAGATGAACTGTTTGTCCTGTGCACCTGTATGTGCAGCCACATGGAAGTACAGGGCCCAGAGAGCCCTGTACTTCTGCAGCACTTCTGCAGCACGCTAGGCAGACCCATGAATTATTGACATCCGTTGCTGCACTCTTCATAAACAGACAGAGTCATCCAGTGACACCAGGCCCAGAGGGCCCTGTGCATCTGAATATATTCACTTGGTCCTGAAAGGACCCACATGAATGAGGATACAATTCCTCTATCTCAAATAGAAATAACATTCATGGCAAACAACTGCATTAATGCACCAATTAGGGTTCAACTTACCACCAGAAAAGTAGGGAAATGTGGCACTAGGGTTTCCAACCCTAGCTCCCCACCCACAGTAGCCAAAGAACAAGACCACACAGGCAACGACAGATGGACATCTTCATGTAAGACAAACAACATTCAACTGTTTCCAGATGACACAAATGCAGTACCACTGATATGCTACCTTTGTGGATTTGTATCTTTGGCTACATAAGAACAGGTCCCATAGGGGCCTGGCCTTATGCAACCACACTTGTATGTGCATGTAGTACTGTGAGCATGAGCATGTGTGGCTGCAGAAGCACAGGCCCCATGGGGATCTTCACTTCTGCAGATCGAAGGCCCCATGGGGCTTGTGGCTTTGCAGACAGAGGTACATGTGCATGCTGTACTTGGTACCACACCAGAAGGGAATGTCCACTAGTGCATAGTTTTTCATATGCAGCTGCATAACTGAAAAACTGCTACCCTCTTGAATGATTTCTAGATCTGCTGCAGAAACCATAATCCCCACATTGCAGTAGCATTTTCAACTGCATAACTGTAGTCCCCACAGGGGTCTGCTCTTCTGGAGCAAGAGGTTGGTGTATGTCTTACACCTGTGGCTTAAGAGGCATGGGTCCCTCTGGGGCCTGCACTTCTGCAGATAGACATGCTGTTATAATTTGGTATCATGGATTTTGTGGCTTCTGTTCTTCTACAGCCAGAGTTTGGTGTGTATGCCTTACACCTGTGACTGCAGAAGTGCAAGCCTGTGAGGTGTGTGTATGTCTTATAATGTGCATGAATACCTGAGGGTACAGAAGCACTGGCCACATAGAGGCCTGAACTTCTGCAGACAAAAGAACTCTTGTAATTTGGGTATCATGGATTTGTATGTGAGTCTGCAGGGACCTGTGCTTCAGCAAACAGAAGCAGTGTTGTGATCTGAGTATCACGGATTTGTATCTGCAGTGACAAGTCAGTGTGTACTGCATGTCTTGTGGTGTGCATACTACAGATGCAAGCCCATGAAGATAGCACATCTGTGCTGTTGCATTTGTGTCATCCAAAAACAGTTGTATGTTGTTTGTCTTACCTGATGATGGCTGCCTGTGGTTGCTTGTGTGGTCTTGTCCTTTTGTGCTGGGAGGTGGGGAGTTAGGGTTGGAAACACTGACACCACATTTTCCTACTTTTGTAGCATTAAGTTTATTTATTTATTTAGTTTTTGTTGACCGGGTAAGTGCACCAGACAAATTCTGCCTATTTTTAGGCACAATCCAGGGGAGGGGGATACAGATGAATGCCAACTGATCTTGAACCAGATTAAGCAAATTAAGTTGAACTCAAACTGATCTATAAATGCAATTGTTTGAAAAGAATATGCACAAAGCATGAAATGAGACACAACCATCTTACTATTTTGTGTATGTATGACTTTAATCATAGTACAAAATGCACACAATGTTTTAGTCATCCATGTTATTAACGATTTTCTTGTTTTTCCACTTTAAACATTTTGTTCAAGTAGAATTTAAAAACTTTTGCCCAATAGTTATCTTCACAATCTTTATACTGCTTGTAGATTTTCAAAATCTGCATGAAAGATTTCTTTACAAGCATCCTGTTTAGTTAAAAATTCCTAATTGCCTAATAATTAAAACACACATTGTTTGTCTCAACATACCCCTCCCTTACAAACACTAACTTTTAGTATTTAATTAGTTATTGTAAATTAAAGTTTTTGTTCATGTATAATTTTAACACTAACTTAAAACCTTCACACAGCATATGCAGTATGTAAAAACCCTCTCCTGCCGTCAGGGAGAGAGGACTTGTTTACTAGTATGCCAGATCACCCAGCCTGCTGATTGATAAAGACTTTAAGAACTAGTGAGTGAAGTTCAGAAATCCAGTTGTTTGATGGCATGAGAAGAGTCAAGATGACAGAGTGATGGGTGTTATAGCTGGCCTTCTGTGCCTTCTTGGCTCAGGTCTCTTGTCAGTCCATCTGAGTAGGCAAGGGCCCTTCACTTTCTGTGGCATTCCAGGTATCCAGTGTGTAAAACAAGCTGAACTCATTGTCTAGTCATCTGCTGGTCTGTAAGAAAAGACACCAGGACAGCGATGATGACTTTGGGAACTTGGAGTCTGAATGCCATTATTTTAGATTACCATTAATTCTGGTGGGAGTGTATGGGGATCAACAGGAAGGAGTGCATATCCCAAGGTGCTGCTCCTCTAAGAAAGTACCTGGTGGCCTTATTACAGTATGTACAGAGGAACTCAAAGAAAGTGGAAACTTTAACTTCAGAAGGCAATTTTGATCCTGTCTGTGCTCCAGAAATGCTACCAGCTGTGCTGAAGAAGGTGAGAGATCTGGTACCAAAGACTGAGGTGTTGAAACAGGTAGGGAGTAGGCCCACTTGTTGTATGAGGAATTCTAGGACCCTCCTTTCTCTGCTGTTTTTTAACACACAATTAAGTCTATCCCACTCATGCTGAAAGCCCCCTACTGTTTTTATCTCCATCACTTCTGCTAGCAGTCTGTTCCAGGCATCTACCACTGTGTCAGTGAAGAAATATTTCCTCACATCTCTCTTAAACTCCTGCCAAGCTTCATCTCATACCCCCTGGCCCCCTGGTACTGGTGCTTATTCTCATTTAAAATAGACTTCTCTCCTGCATCCTGTTTACCCCATGAGGTACTTGTAGGTCTTTATCATGTTACCATTCACTTTCCTTTCTTCCATTGTGCACACATTGAGATCCCTCGGTCTCTTCTCTTAGGGCTCTTCTTGCAACCCCAGTGCCATTTTACTTGCCCTCCTTTGGACTACCTCCACCCTGCTTCTCTCCTTTCCGAGATGCATATTCAAAAACTGAACATAGTACTCCCTGTGAGGTCTCACCAATGAGTGATATAGAGACAGCACCACCTCCCTCCCTCCCACTGCTGGATCCACCCCTCATATGAGTCCCATCATCCCACTAGTGCTATCCACAGCTTTGTCACACAACCATGCCACCTTGAGGTTATCAGATATGATAACCCAAGGTCCCTTTCCTGTTTACTGACTATGAGTACCTCCCCCCATCCTATACTTAGTGTCTTGGTTCCTATCCCCTAGGTACATGATTTTGCACTTTTTAGCATTGATCCCCAACTGCTGTGCTTTAGACCACTCCTTAGGTTTCCCAAGATCCCTGGTTATTCTTTCCACCCTCTACTGAGTGTCCACTCTATTGCAAATTTTAGTGTCATCTGCAAAAAGGCGTAACTTCTCTTCCAATTCCGAAGCAATGTCACTTATGAAGACTTTGAAGATTACAGGACCCAGTACTGAACTCCATGGCACCCAGCTGGTTAACTCCCCATCATTTGAGGGAGTGCCATGTATCACTAACCTCTGTCTCCTGTACATTAAAAGTTTCTAACCCCATTCACCACTTTGGATGCCCTGCCTAAGCTGCTAAATGTCTTTATCTGCCTCCTGTTTGGCATAGTGTTGAAGGTCTTGCTAAAGTCTAGATAGGCCACATCCACTGCCATCCCCTGATCTATTTCTCCGCTCTCACAGTAAAAGAAATCCATGAGATTCATTTGGCATGACCTCCCCCAAATTAATCCATGCTTTCTGTGATCTTGAAGCCCATTAGTTCAAGATACTCAACCAGTCTTTCCATTAGCAGGGTTTCCATTTATTTCTCCGCCACTGAAGTAAGACTGACCGACTTGCTTATTTATTTAGCCATTTATTGAATTATGACATATTTTACCAGGTAAGTGAGTGGACTCTATGCGGCAGATTTCCAGCTGCGACCTGGGGAGGGAAGGAAATATCAGGAGACATAATACAAGCATTTCCAATATAGACAACATTCCAATATTCATAGACAAAAGAAACCTAAAAAAATGAATCAACACATAAATAATGTTACAAAAAACAAAGGCTATACAAAAACAAACATGAAATACTATAGTGGAGATTAAATGCCCTGAGAGTCGCAGATAATTCCTCACTCGCTATACAACAATAAACAGGTCAAGGACACATACAGACTTTGAAGAATTCAGATGAACGTAAAATGACAAGAAATATTGTGGGAACAAAGGAATAAACTAAACAGCAGAGTAAATTTTATGAATAGCAATGCTGGCAGTTTACAGAAATCCAAAGGAAGTACAGCAAAATATTGCAGGAAGGAGGTGGGACTACAACCTAAGGTAGATCAGAATGGCACCCAAGACCAGGCAACACACTTTGGACCCCTGAAAGAAGTTATTTTCTGCCACCTCTAGGCCAAAGTTGGCAGGTTTACAAGACCTTGAAATTATCCTTGAACTTAACCTTTGTAGACTAGAGACTTGAAATGGATGTGAATGAAGAAGGGAGTTTATTCCAAGTGTGAAGAAATCTATATTTGATTAAGGCTTGATCTACATTGTCTCTGCAGTGAGGTATTTGGAACTGATTTCCTACCTCTGACCAAAAGGAATAGGATACATTGGAGTCAGGGGTGAATATATATCACATAGTCAAGTACTGGAAAGAGGGAACATTCAACAACGGTTTTCCCTGTGCTATACAGAAGATTATTTTTTTCTGTATAGGGCCTTGGGTTTGGAGAAACACTCAGAATTTAATCAGTGTGAAGGGAGTAATCAAGCTGTTGGTCCCACATATTTATAAGAAGTTACAGAATCAATTATGACACCTGATAAGGAACATAATCTTCAAATTTGGGTGCTGGGGGGGCAGAGTGAAGCCAGTGGGCTATATCGGAAAGCATAGTTACAGTTTTTTCTCCTTCACTGCAATCTGATTTGCAAGGAACCATTCTTATATGCTGTCAAAGTTGACCTGATGTGTTTTCTCAACAGATGAGAATGAAGAGCCAGAGGAGAAGATGATAGTTATTACCAGTATACAAATGGGATTTACAAAGAGTTTGGGAGCTGGGGAGATCATTTATGAATACACAGAAGAGGAAGGAGCCTGGACGAACCCTTGTGGGACCTCTAAAGAGACATATAGTGGAAGAGAGATAGTTGACCCTAATTTACTTGATTAAGACCTGTCTGATACTGTAGGTAGGGCTTGAACCAGTGTAACAAAGAGGAAGAGACAACCAAAATTACATTGTTGGCCAGGAGAGGAGTATGATTTATTGTATCAAATACTTCCAGTTCAATGAAGATTGCTCTAGTCCCTTAACATGAATCCATGTGTGAACGCATATGTTCAGTGATTCTGAGAAAGGAGGTAGAGGCAGAGGCAGAGTGAACTTGATGGAAACCCTTTTGGAAGGGAGTAAGATTCCAGATTTGTCAAAAAAAAATGGTGCGCTGTCTACTGACTAGTCTGTCAAGTAGTTCAGAGAGAGAGAGAGGGAAGCAGAGATATTATATGGTAATTTGTTGGGGCATCAGTGGTGCCACCTTTGTAAAGTGGAAAAACTATAGTGTGTTTCCATTTGGAAAGGAAGGAGCCAGTGGCCAAGGAACAATTAAAAACATGGGTGAGTAGCTGGAAATCTAGAAGTCACCACTTTAAGAAAGGATTCAAAGAGAATAGTTCTCTGTAAATATTTGACTTAACGATTGGTAATAGGTCGAAACTCTCCAGAGTCAAAAGTGGTGGTGAAAGGCTCAGGGCAGATAAAGAAGAGATGAGCATCCTGGAACCATCGATGAAGAAACTGTTAAACACCTCAGTTGATATGAGGTGGCTACTATCAGCCTATGAGTTCAACAAAGAAGGAGAGGCATTACACAGTTTTCCAGAATTTGGAGGAATCTGAACCAGAGAATAGGATATGATTTTAAAAGTTTTAGCCTGACGGGTGGTGTTAGTGCACTAGTTTTAGAGTTTTGTAAAAGCTTGTTGATCAGATGGCATTCATGAAGCCTTAGTCCTGGCTCAGGCAGCATCTCTTAAATGGAAGAGGTAGATAAGATTGGATGAGACCCAGGGAAGGTGTGAGCCATGAGCTCTCGAACACTTGAAGGGAGCATGATTATTACAGACTAAGTTCAATATGTCAAGAAAATGAGTTAAAGCCTTTTTGGGGTTGGGCAAAGAGAGGGTAGGAACTCAAACACTCTGATGAAGATCTTTCAAAAATCTATCCAGATGAAAAGATTTTAAATGACCTAGCCAGAACAATTCTAGGAGGGTCTTTGGAAGTTCAGATGTTCCTTACATAACAGGTCATGTAACAATCAGTGAAATTATCTGGAAAAGTTGGTAGCCTCCTCCCTGGTGCTTCTCTTATGCAGAGGGACCATGTCAGCTCTTCTCCAGAACCAAACCTGTTTCCAGTGAGCTGAGCAAGGCTTTCAGTGGGGCAGATAGTACCTCCCTGAGTTCCACTAGAACCTTTGGAGATGTGTCCTTTCTGGTCCAATAATTTTGTCCACCTTCAGAGCTGCAAGCCCCTTCCAGACTCTTTATTCTAACAATGGACTTGAGCCACCTCTTTCCTCATTCTGGATATCAGAAACATTGGGCCAGAGTTTCAAAGGGTGGCACAGGGCTTGCGTGAAGCCCAGCACCACAACACTTTGAATCTGGCAGTGTGCCAAATGTGTTTGCCACAACTGCATCCGAATTTAGTAGCTTGGTTGCAGTTGTGACAGTTTACCTAATTTATGGCAATGTGCCCCAAATTTCTTACATAAGCACAGTAAAAAGGGTCCCCAGGAATGATGCAAGCCAGACCACAAAAAGCTGGTTTAACTTGCATCTTTTGCTGCATGACATAGAAAATCCTGTTATATTGCCACAAGCCTGGTGCACCATGTCTGTGGTGCACCAAGAGCTGGCAGCAATCCAGACCCTTTGAAAATCTGGCCCATTGTCTCTGGCAGAGTGCCAGGGGGTATTGCCAGCCACTGCCAGAAGGCAGTCTCAGGTACACAATGGTGCAATGGTGCTAAGCACACTGTCCAGTGAGAGAAAAACCTTGTTGATGTGCTGTGTTCTGAGCCAGGGTGACTACTATCCAGGAGTGCCTGCGAAAAATCTCTCCAGTGTTGCTGCCTCCTGCACACCAGCTGACTTGGTCCTGCAGTGTTATTGTAGTATGTGAGAAATGAGTGAACTCAAAGCACAGAGTAAAGTAATATCTGGCAAATTCAGAAGGCAGAGGAGGAAAAGTTCTGATCCAAGGCATAACGTCACCCACTGGTTAACTGGTTGAGTGAAATAGTACTTCCTCACATCCCTCTTAAATCCCCCCCCATCCAGCTTTATTTCATGACCTTGGTCCTGGTGCTTTTTTTCATTTGCAAGAGACTCACTTCCTCTACCTGTTTACCCAGGGAGGAACTTATAGATCTCTATCATGCACTAGCCTGCTCTCCTCTCTTCCAGAGTGTACATGTTGAGATCCCGCAGTCAAATGTATTATTAGTATGTAAACATTTGCTATATTATGTGATTGTCTCGACACTAACTGTATGTGTTAGAAGGCATACCAATCCTCCAGGAACAGGTGCCATACTAAATAAAATTTATCACTGCTACTACTATATGTCATTTTTGCAAGGTACTGCTTTGTATGATGGTTGGCTCTGCTGTATCTGGAAATAGCTAGAAACTCAGTGTATCTGACTGAAACAGAGAATGCTTTTGCTGAGCAGTTACTACCTACCCATAGATACAGAGTGTACCCCTAGAGCTATGCCAACCCCTTGTCTCTGCCCGATGCCAAGAGAGGGTTATTAAATGGTATCCACTCCCATCTAAAAGAACAGTGACAGCATCCAAAACTGAGTGGGATTCTTGGATTGCATTCCATCTTGCCTGGGAAATGAGGTGACCAGAGAGAGAGAGAGAGAGAGAGACAGAGGAAAAAAAGAGTGGGTTACACACACATTTTGAAAGCCATCATGTAGCACATTTATTTTGAAACTGTTACACAGTATATACTATATATTTCTAAAACCTTCATGAAGTATTTCTGTGTGAACCTTTTGTGAAAACTGTCATGCAGGCACACAGATTTTGAAAACCAACATACAGTACACAGATTTTGAAAACTGTCATGCAGCGGGGAGATTTTTTCAAAACTTTATTTTGAAAGTTCGGCACATCCAGCACAAGTCTGGATGTGTTTCCAACTTTAACACAGTGGGAAGATTTTGATAACCATCATATAGTTGTTCAAAATATTTTTGTGGCAAGCAGACTTTTAGAAAATTTGTGAAGGATTCCTATGAAAATGTTTCTGTTTTAATTAAAGATGTTAAACTACTAATTAAGAAACAAAAACATGTAGGCCTCCATATTTTTTCATGGTTGTTTGTGTCATGCCAACCAAAATGCTGCATTAAAAATAGCACATTGCTGCCAGGGATCAATATTCAGATAAATAGTGCACCTTGTCAGTCCTGTGCTGCCTGTCTGAATATCAATCTGTGATATAAGGCAATCGAATGTTATTTGATATACTGTGGCACCTCATCCCGAATGCTTGAAGTGTTGTAAATACAGTTTAATTTAATGAACCAAAAACATTTAAAACTTTTTTAAATCAATTTACAAGCATAGTGGAATCACCCTCATACATAACATATTTAAAATAAGCCCTTAAATTCCAGGGGAAAAAAGATGGGTGTCTAGAGTCATTTTAAAAATTTCAACAGAGATCTGGGTAAGCTGATTTGGTAAGGCACTTCATGTATTTGGGGCAGTCACTGAAAGGATCCTATCATCTGAGGATTTTGCATGGGCATGGAAAACCACCAGCAGGTTCTCCCCCTGACAAGCAAAGTGTCCAGACCAGAGTACATGGAAGAAGAAGGTCTTTTATATAGTCAGGACCCAACTGTTACTAGCGACATGCATATGTGCATCATCACTATAGCCCCTTGATTGTAAGAGGCTCCCAGGAGCAACGGGAGATAGAATGTTACAAAGGGGATAGTGCTTTTTTTTCTGAGTGTCATATTCAGAGGCCAGGATACTAATAACCTCATACTGCACAGCATACAAGGCTCTAAAGGGCTAACTGCCCTGAGAAGAAGCCAGAAGGTGAAGGAAGGAAACATATTCAATTCAGTGCTTCAGAGTAACTGGTAACTGGTATTTTTCCTTTAAACTTAGATTGTAGGCTTGTAGTGACACTATACTTTCTTTCTGTGTTGTCTTTACTTATAATTGTTTTTGGGCTGTTGAAAATTTAAAAAATAGTGGTGGTGTAATTCTGTGCTGTCTTTAATTGCTGCAATTGCTGCCCCCCACCCCTTCCCCAACTCTTAGTTATATGCCCTGATAAATCTGATTGACAGGAGCTAAACACAGGGTATAGTAAGAGGTGTGAAGTAGGAGGGATATAAGGGGAAGAAGACCACCTCAGCACGACAAGTGTTTTGACTCATTTATTTATTGGTTTCTTTTCCTTAAAAAATATATATCTGAGGATCAGTTACAGGATTTTTAATACTGTAAATAAATAAAAGAGAACTAAGAGAGCTTCAGTAGCAGATAAGTAGTGGAATTGCAGTATAATGTGGGAGTGGTGAAATGTAGTGGCTGTGGGGCAGCCATATTCAGGCAGACCTTCTGGACACTGAGGTGCTGCCCTATCTGCATGCATCTCTCGGGACTGAGGGATGAGGTAGCCAGACTCAGAGTGGAAGTAAACTGGGTCAGAGTACCATCACCCTGTCCAGGAACCACCCAGTCCAATGCAGCTGCCTCAAAGGATGCCAAGAACGAGGAGCACTTGGATGACAGTGGGCTCAGGAGGGTTAGAGCAGTCAGGCAGAGGCACATCCCAGATCCTATTCCTCTCAAGAACTCATATGCCACACTGGCAAATGAGGACAACCAAATAGAGGTACCCAGGAAGTGGAAGGAAAGGATGTGGAGGTTAGGCAAGGAGGTGACCTCAGTGGGAAAGCAGTGGACCCCAGAGGAGGAGGAAGTGAATCCTGGTGGGGGACTCCATCAAAGAGGGATCCAGCTAGGAACACAGGAGGGGGGACAGGAGGTGAGGTGCCTACCAGGTGCCATGGCATGGAGGGATGGAAGGAAGATACTGGGGATCACTGGGAAGGCAAGACAGGAGGGTGAGCTGGATGTCATTATCCACCTAGGTACTAATGACCTGGCAAATGGGGAGCCAAAGGAAGTTCAGGAAGAGTTTAGGAAACTGGGGAGGGGGTCTCAAGCAAGTAGCTACTTCTGTCACTTTCTCAGAAGTACTACCTGTGAGAGGCAAGGGAGAGCATAGGAGTGCATGCACCAGGAACTTTAACTCATGGTTGAAGAACTGGTGCTGTGAGGAAGGGTTTGGATTCATTGGTGACTGGGGACCCACCTGGAGGGATGGAGGTTTGTTCAAGCCTGACTGGCCTGCATCCATCCTGGAGGGGAATCCAAGCACTCAATGATAAGTTTAAATGCTACATTGACAAGCATTTAAACTAGCAAAGGGGGGTGGCAGGCCAGCAAGGATGGTACCTACTTGCTCACCCCCCACAGCTAGTAATGGAACCAGTGAACCAGAGGAGTGGCTATCTCTGCAAAGCAGTGTGCAAAAGTTGGAGATTAGTGTCCAAAAGGTGGATAAGCAGAAAAGGGCAAAATTCAGCAGAAGGGCAGACAGCAAGGAGAACCAGGGATAAATGACAACCAAGGAAGGGGCTGGAGTAGAACAGTGAAGCAGTCTAGGGAGGTCAAATCATGGAAAGCCATGTGGCAAATGCCAGGAGCCTTAGCAACAAGATGGAAGATCTGGAGGTGTCATGGTACAGTCAGACCTGGACATTGTGGCCATCACTGAAACCTGATGTAATGATAACCATGACTGGGAGATGGCACATACCTGGCTACAACATATTCAGAAAGAGACAGAGCAGGCAGGAAGGGAGGAGGAGTGGCACTGTATGTGAAAAATGACATAAGGGCCACACAGATCCAGGAGGAACAAAATGGGGAGAGATACTGTGGGTTAAGCTGGAAAGGAAAATGGGGCCAGCCATCCGCACAGGTGTGGTCTATAGACCACTAGCCCAGGAGGAAGAAACAGATAGGAGTTGATGCTAGCCATCCAAAGGATGGCTGACAAGGGTGAGGTAGTACTGGTTGGAGACTTCAATATACCAGATGTGGACTGAGCATCCCAGCAGCAGCATCAACTAGGAGCAGATTTATCCTGGACTCCCTTCAGGGTGCCTTCCTCACAACTGGTCATGGAACCAACTCAGCAGAAGGCAATACTGGACCTTGTGCTCACAAACAGGGACAGTGTGATGGGGGTAACAGTGGGGAGCACCTGGGTAACAGTGACCACCAGTCATTGTGGTTTGAAATCACAGAAAGAGCAGAACCAAACCACACAAAACACGTATCCTGGATTTTAGGGGGCAGACTTTGGGAAAATGGGAGATGCTTGAAAGAGGCATTAAGGGAATGGGACAGGGAATCAGGGATTGAGGAACAGAGGCAGTATTTAAAATGGGGATTATAAGAACAACAGAATTATGCATTAAGCAGGTTAGCAAGAGGAAAAGAAAGAGGAGACCATTATGGTTTTCAAAGAGGTAGCAAAGAAAGAAAGCCAAAAGACTGCATTCAGGCAATACAAAAAGACACAGGCAGAAGGATAGGGAGAAGTACCAGGAGAAACAAAGGGAGGCAGGAAGTCAGTAAGGAAGCCAAAGCTCAGACAGAAGAACACATTGCAAAATCAGTGGTTAAAGGGGACAAAACCTTTACAGGTACATAAGTGAAAAAGAAGGACAAAGGAGGGATAGTTAGACTGAAGGGGAGGATGGGAGCAGCGTGGAGGATGACAACAGTAAAGCTGACATATTGAACAGGTATTTCTGCTCAGTCTTTACTAAGGAAGAGGGGGTAATGGGTCTGAAGGAGTACAAGGTGAGAATGGTGCAGAAATGGACACAAGTCCCTTTACACAGAAAGGGTCCTGAAGGAACTGGAAGTAATAAGAGTTGACAAAGCAATGGGGCCAGATGGGGTGCACCCAGGGTCCTTAAGAACTAAGAGAGGTGGTGGCTGAACCTCTGGCTATCCTGTTCAGCCAATCACTGGAAACAGGAGGTACCCAAAGACTGGAGGACAGCAGATGTAGTCCCCTTATACAAAAGTGGGAACAAAGAGGAAGCAGGGAACTACAGACCAGTCAGCCTCACCTCGGTAGTGGGAAAGATCATGGAAGCACTACTGAAGGAGAGATTGAGTGGAACATCTGGTTGTCAATGGACTACAGGACCAAGGCAGCATGGTTTCACCAGGGGAGTCATGTCAGACCAACCTCATTGAATTTTGACTGGGTGACTAGGGAGGTGGATCAGGGGAGGGCAGTGGACATGGCCTATCTGGACTTCAGCAAGGCCTTGACACTGTGCCACATAGAGACTATTACACAAACTGGGAATATGGGTGTGGGCAGGACAGTAGTGTGGTGGGTAGGTAACTGGCTGGGTGACAGGACACAGAGGGTGGTGGTAAATGGCTGTCACTCCACAGAGGGAAGAGTGACCAGTGGGGTACCACAGGGATCAGTGCTGGGACTGGTCCTATTCAACATCTTCATCAGTGACATTGCACAGGATAGAGAGGCAGAATTTCACATTCGCTGATGACACAAAGCTCTGTAACAGAGTAGACACACCAGAGGGTGTAGACAGAATGAGAAGGGACCTGCAGAAACTTGAAGAATGGTCAAGGGTTTGGCAGTTGAAATTCAATGCAAAGAAGTGCAAGATAATGCATATAGGGCACAAAAACCCTGGCACAATATATAGGTTGAGGGGTGAGGATATAGCATGCACCAAGCAGGAAAGGGATCTTGGGTTGTCATTATCCTGATGACCTCAAGGTAGGGAAACAGTGTGACAAGGCATCAGGTAAAGCAAATAGGATGCTGGGATGTATAGGCAGGGGCATCACCAGCAGGAAAAGGAGGTCATAATTCCGCTATACAAGACACTAGTGAGGCCCCACCTGGAGTACAGTGTACAGTTCTGGAGACCATACCTACGTAAGGACATAGACAGGGTAGAAGGTTCAGAGGAGGGCAACAAAGATGGTGCATGGGTTTGCATCACAAATTCTATGAAGACAGGTTGAAGGAACTGAACATGTACTCCCTGGAGGAGAGGAGGGAGAGGGATATGATAGAGACATACAAGTATCTTACAGGGAGGAACAGGGTGCAGGAAAACACTATTTTTAAGCGAAAAAGATGTTTCAGGACTAGAGGGCATGGGATGAAGTTGGAGGGAGGACATATCAGAGGAAACATGAGAAAGAATTTCTTCACAGAACGGTGGTGGACAAGTGGAACACCCTGCCAGAGGAAGTGGTGGGGGCTGAAACAATCACAGGATTTAAGAATGCATGGGATAGACATAAAGGAATTCTAGAGGTCAGGGGTAAGGGGAAATAGACTTCTAGGAAAACAAACTGAACTTACAAGCTCAAATGGGCAGACTAGGTGGGCCATAGGCCCTTATCTGCCGACACTGTCTATGTATCTATGTCTATGTATCTATGTAACCGCGTGTCATTATATGTCTATTAGTGGCTCTGCACAATGTAACCATGTGCAATGTGGGAGATATTGTGCAGAGCCTCAGCCACCCTACCAGACCAGATCCTTACCTATCTAAGCCATCCTTAGCAGTCTTACAGACCTCCCTACTTCATCCAATCCTTGTCTGTATTGTAGAACCATACTAAAGATCTTCTCTAGAAATCAAGGGGATCACCTCCCTTATCTATGCTCTTAGTATAGTGAAACTTTACAAAAACACTTACCTGGCAGTCTAGTGAGCCACCTTCCTTCTTCTAGTCCAGTATTTTGGACATTTACTTAAGCCCATCCCTGGCAGTCTGCTGTTACCCCCCCCCACAGACCGTTGGTCAATCCCCCCACCCCTCACATCCACTGAGCACCCCTACCCAAACCCCTATTTGTATTGAATATTTTTTCTTACATAGCATTAGTAAAGGTTTGAATTCAGAAAAAAATATGTTTTCTACAACCGGAGTCTTTATTATTCATTAGTGTGATATTGTGTAATTACTGGTCACCATGGTCTTAAGTATGATTGTCTGGTAAATGCCGTGTTAACTGTTTAACTATACCTGATAACAATTCTTGATAATATATGCAATATCAGACTCAGTCCTACACCAGAAATAAACAATTCCCATAAAAATACATCAATCATTTAAAGTAGGTTAGTTTCACAAAAAGGGATCCATGGGGATTTACAAACCAAGTTTAGTTATTTAATTTTCTCTTTTAGGCAAAATCTGGGAAGTCTTTCTGTGTGAAAGCTGTTTATCGTGATCTAAGTTCAGTATTGGGCAGCATATGATAACTTAATTAAGTCCAGCTCAACTCTAATGAGAGGAGCAGGAACTGACAGTGGGAAGAATATCTTTCTTTTGTAAATTCTCATTCTAGATGATTTCATAATATTCAGGTTACTATTACTCTGAATTTCTGCCCCACACAAAGCTGTACTAGCAAGTTTTGCCTTACTGGCTTGAACAAGATTCCTAATGGAGTATCCCCTGTAAAGAGGATTAAACTGCAATAATGCATTTAACTGTTGTCTATGCTTACTGTTTTCATTTACTAAATGGTATGATCATGTCCCAAAACTTGAAAACATAGGGTGGGATATTCAGAAGGGTTGTGCATGGCACAACACAGGTGCACCATGCGCAACCCACTGATGTGCTCCAGTGTGATATTCAAAAGGAGAAAGTGCGTGGCACAAATCCAGATGCACCGGGGCGCATCAGTAATGTATGCGGCGCATGTGGAGGGGGCGTGCCCATGCATACTCCGCGCATCCCAATATTCAGCCTGGGATGTGCTGAGCAGATGCAGGAGCAACCCCTACCTGTGCCACACACAGCTGATCTAAAAAAACAAGAAGCAATAGCTGGCCACCCACAGGTGAGCTGCCGTATTGCAGGGCGCAACATGGCAGCTGCCAGCTGTGGGTGTCCACCCAAGCTCCGGCGGCACCGTTTGTCTTGGTAGCACCCCCCCACCTGATTGCGGGCATAGGTTGTAAGAAATAATATTCCAATATCCCTTGTGGTCCAGTGGACCACTCGCAGCCAGATCACAGGCAGAAGTATGAATAAAGGGATTAAAACCCATCCCTGGTGGTCCAGTGGACCGCTCACAGCCCGATCATGGGCAGATGTATAAAAAAAAAAGATCATATCCCATCCCTGGTGGTCCAGTGGACCACTCGCAACCTGATTGTGGGCAGATGTATAAAATAAGATTAAATCCATCCTGGTGGTCAGCGGTGCCCACCTCCCCACCTCACTGAGCCCACTACCCGCTCCCCTGGTCAACAGCGGTCAGCTCCTCACCCACATGCCATCTGGCTGCCCACTGACTGACTGCATACAGTACAGCTGTGCCCATTGGTCCTGGCGTGGGCCAATGGGCGTGCAAACTGTATTTGATATTACACAGTCCAGATATGTGAATGAATCCATTCACATATCTGGACTCGTGTATGGTATGGTTCATGCCTATTGGCCCACGCTAGACCAATGGGCATACAGTTATACTGTATGCAGTCAGTTGGCGGGCGGCTGGGTGGCTTTGCGGTGGGGAGCCGCCACCGCCACTGACCAAGGGGAACGGGGTGGTAGGACCCAGTGGGAGGGTGGGGGGGGACCGCTGGAACCACCAGGGATGGATCTAATCTTTTTTATACATCTGCCCACGATTATCCGTGCGGTCCACTGACCACCAGGGATGGGATTTAACCTTTATTCATACTTTCTGCCCATGATCGGGATGCATGCGAGCGGTCCACTGGACAACCAGGGATATAGGACAGTTATGTTTCAATACTTGTGCCCGCTATTGGCCATTGGGGCACTGTGCCGCTTGTGCAGCGGGCATCGCTCCCCGATGGCTGCAGCCTGGCAGGGCACCAGGCACAATTTGCTGGGGATTGGTGCGCCTGCATGCAAATGGGGTGATAGTGACATGCAAATAGCCACATTTGCGCCTTGCATGCATTATGGTTCCATTTGCATGTCCACCACAGAATATCATGGTTGATGCATCTAGCGCAATGGCATTTATGCTAGAGCATCCCCCTGCCCCTCTCTGGCCACTTGCACTGATGCAGTGCCACTGCGCCATGTGCTATGCAGGTGGCCATGGAGCGATATTCAATGGTGCTGAGCATTGGCGCAGCACTATTGAATATCACCCTGTCAGCGCCCTGGCACATCCCAGTTGCACTGCTCCCAGACTTGCGCCACAGCCTGGCGCTCTCTGAATATCCCACCCACAATTCCTAGACTAGTGTGAGTAGTGACAACATCTAGTTTCTCTTTATTAACAAACCAATTGAATTTCGTCTAGTGACCCCCAAAAATCAAAACTTTGGTTTTCTCAATTTGAAATACCAAGTTCATGTTGCACAGAGTTTATACAGGGCATTTGATTTACACTGTAATGTTACCAGTTATAGGGAGACATCACATTATTGTCTATATATGCCAATGTGGAAAGGGCATGTTAGCTATTTTAGATGAGTGACAGAACACCTTGTCCACCTGTAGCAATAGATTGCTAATACAGAGATTAAATAGTATGGAAGCAAAAATATAGCTCTCTGTTTTTATGATCATGAAAATGGGAACATGTAGTGTCATGTAGATTCTTAATCAACCCGTGGATGCCATGGTCCATTCCTCGACCTGCTTATCATTTTTTTTGTATTCTTTGGTAACCAGATAAGGCCCACTAGGCACAAGTGCCTGTTTCCTGGGGTGAACCATGAGCACTGGAGAGGTTAGTGACTTACTCAGAGTCACACAGTATGCAGGTGGAGGCTATGGGAATCAAACACAGGTCTCCAAGATCTACCAAGCTCACTCACAGCTCATCACTCTAACCTCTAGGCTATACTTCCAGCCTTGCATATACCAAAATATTGTCCTAGAAACAGAATCAAATGTGGAGCAGAAATTGATGAAGACTGTGAGGAGTTTTTGATTATGATTTACAACATACTTCTCATACAAATAAGACAGGGTGTAACAGTGGTCTACAGTACAGAAAATCTAACGGAAGCCAGCTTAGTAGGGTTAGCATGTAACAATGGTCTACAGTAGAGAAAATCTAATGGAAGCCAGCTTGGTAGAGTGAGGTAGTAGTTTTTGGTCATCCAATGCTCCTTTCTGTTTAAAATAACTGTTTAAAGAATTTTAGTACAATAATCAATCAAAATGATTGGTCTGTACTTCACAGGGTCATCAATATTACCTTTTTTGTGAATTGAAATTATACAGTTTCCTCACTAGCCATCTAGGATGTAATTGTAAGCAGTACATTGGTTAAAGAGTTTTGTTGGAATAGTGATCTACCACTAGGTGTTTGCTATATAGATGTCTACAGGAATCTTATCTTCCCTAGGGTATTTGTTTGCATGAAAGGAGCTGATTGCAGAACAGACCACTTTATGATTGAGAACTTGTAAAGGAGAAAGCAGTTGTAAACTGGAGAAATCACAAAAAGGATCTGTGATCTCTTTTAGGGGGTCAAAGAAGATTTTAAAATAATAGTTAAACCAATTATTTGGGTCTATATTCAAGGTACTCTGATTCCTCAGGTTACTTGTGCTTTTGGCAACAAGTTGCCCAAACAGATCAGTGTCCTGTCTCATTATTATCATGTACATCCTTTCCTAGGCTTTGATTTTAAAACCATATTGTTTAGATTTAGAAAATTCCTTTATTCTTTTCTAGCTTGATTTAAACTGTTAAAATTAATTCTAGTTGGAAATGCACAAGTGAAACAAATTATTTTTGATGAGGCTGTTTTTACTTGTTCACACTCCTTATCAAGCCAGTCACTAGGGACAGTTGAGACATTCTGTAATTTGTATGACTGGGGTGCCCCAGGGGTCAGTACTGTGACCCCTCCTTTTTAATATTTGCATCAGTGATATAGTGGATGGGCTGGAGAAAAGGGTGTGCCTATTTGCAGATAATATGAAAATCTGCAATAGGATGGACACCCCGGAGGGGGGCAGAGGCCATGAGGCAGGACCTGAAGATTCTGGAGGGGTGGTCAGAAACTTGGCAACTGAAATTCAGTGCCAAAAAGTGTACTGTGATGCACTTGGGGCATAAAAACCCACTAGCAGCTTACACTCTGGGGGAAGCAGATCAAAATAACTGAGCAGGAGTTGGATCTGGGGATTATAATATCAAGCAACCTTAAGGTAGGTAGCCAATGCAGCAAAGCTGTGGGGAAGGAAGATGGAATGTTGGCATGCACTGGGATGGGCATAACTAGCAGAAGGAGGAGTCTAGTGTACTTACCTGGTCAACAAAAGCTAATAAATAATGTACTGATGTTTCTTTACAAAGCCATGGTGAGGCCGCACCTGGAGTGTGGGGGCCAGTTCTGGAGACCGTACCTATGCAAGGGCATAGATGGGATAGAGGGGGTTCAGAGAAGGGCAACCAAGATGATGCACAGTATGCAGGGGAAGCCATATGAGCAGAGGTGTAGGGAACTGGATCTGTACCCATTGGAGACCAGAGGGGAGAGGAGGGACATGATTGAAACTTTTAAGTACATGAAGGGGATCAATAATATGAAGAAGGGGAGCTTATTTAAAAGGAAGGAGGGGGCTAAAACTAGAGGTCATAGGCTAAGATTGGAGGGCGGAGGATATAGAAGCAATGTAAGGGGGTGATTTTTCATGGAGAGGGTGGTGGAGGCCTGGAACAAACTACCAGTGGAGGTGGTGGGAGCTGAAATGGTGGAGGGATTCCAGACGGCATGGGACAGACATATGGGGTTGGTAAGTGGGGGAAAGGGAAGGACCATGGAAAAAGAGATGAGTAGGGGGAGAGGCAGACTCTATGGGCCATTGGGATTCTTTTCTGATGTCAGATTTCTGTGATTCTGCGTAAAAGTGGGCTAATGCACTAAGAACAAATTGAAGATTTTCAGAATTATTGCATGTAAAGGACTCTTGTGACATATTTACAGCCAAATGCTGCACTAGCTCAGCATTATATATTTCCTCAATCTGAACTGTTAGATTATAATCCCTTCTAGAATTTTAAATAAGCACATCTGGATGTTTAGATGCTTCCAGAGGTCTGCTGGATAGTTTTGCTTATAGTTTTGTTAATCAAAGTTAATTCCAAGAGAAAATTATTGCTTTCTGGCATAAGGATATTATATGGAGTGTGTGCTGAATCCATGGCAGTTCAATTACATTTAGTGCTGTGCAGAATTTTCAGATTCCAGCAGAATGAAATTTCATGGAATTTTCAAAATTCCATCAAATTTAGATGGGAACAGAATGGCAGAATTCCACAGAAGAAAAATTTGGAATGAGTTTTCTGCGACAATGTTTTCTGTGGAAATGTTTGCAGAATGATTTTCCATGTAAAAATGGTGTTCCACAGAATATTATTCCACAAATCTCAATATTTTTGAAAATGGTTGTGAAAATATTTTCCACTGAAAAAATGCTGTTCTACAGAATATTATTCTGTGGCTCGCAGCAGCCAGAATTTCACAGAAGAACCAGCAAAAATTGCAGCAGAAATTCTACTACCAGAATGATCATCCATGTAAATTTCAGCAATGGAATTCCACATTCTGCACAGTACTAATTACAGATACCAAAATCAATGACAGATATATCATTGCATGAACAATATGTAGTCTCCTTGGTTAAATCTAATTTCTTCCAGGCACAAGCCCAGCAACACAGTGGTAGTGCTACCACTCGCTCTACCAGTGACAAGGATTTGGGAATGGACTCAGGAAGCTTTGGGGCTGGTTGGTGGAGGGTCGATTGTGGATCTGAGGGCAGAGTTCCTTCCTCAGGGAGGAGGGAATGCTGCATCCTGCTACTTGACTGCCACTTGGTGGAGACAAGGGGGAAGCACAGTGCTAGCACTGAGATGGGGAGAAGAGCAGCAGTGAGAGATGGCTGGCATGCATGTGTATGCTTTATTGCACACCATCACCCTCAGGAAGAAAATAAGGAGCTGGGAGAAAAGTCCTGATCTGCCATTGTGCTGACATCCCCTGCAGGCTCATGCATAACCAGCATGGCAGGCAACCAATCACTATTGTGGTAAGGAACAAGTGGTGGATAACAGGTAAGTGCATGAGAAGGTTGGTGACATGGCTGGTGGGTATTGTTGGATGAGCAAAGAGGCAAGAAAATGCTGGATTAAAAAAAATTCTAAACAAAAATCATGTCTCTCCCTCCTATTAAGAATAATAGGATTGTTGATAACAAGTATTTCCCTTAGGGGGAAAAAAAATCATTAGTTTTCAAATTTGAGGAGCATATTTTGTGGGATTGGGCCTCTGTCTTAGAGGTATTTGCAAGGTTATCAGAATGTCCTAGCCTTGAATTAAAATCCCCTATTTTGATTAGACAGGTACCTTTATTAATCCCTAAAATTTCTGTGATATGTCTTCAAGAGCCGATGATAAAATGTTGTCATTAAATTGCTGATTAATCATGAGAATATGAACATTTCAGATAATCTAGTGTGTCATCCCAGAGAAGTGGTAAAAGTAAGATATCATCTTGGTTTTGGTGATATAGAAATAGAGAAAAATTATGCAGTGGTTTTAACATATGCTGGTAGTCCACCATTTGCAAGTATAAGTTTTAGAAGCAATGTAAGTAATATGGGGTATGCCAGCCCGGTGGCATAGAGAGCTAAGGTGCTGTAATGTGCTGAACCTCTCCCATGCTGGTGACCCGAGTTCAGGAATGAGCTTGAGTCACTGGGGTCAGCCAGGGGAAGGCTGGGTGAAGATAGAGCAGCCATCAGGCAGCTCTCCTCTCTTGGATTGGAGAGGCAAGCTTTCCAGGATATTGGCCACCATGGGGTGGAGGTCCAGTGGTAGCACCGATGCTTAGGGTGCTGGAATTTTTTGCAGGTGGATGGAGCCAGGCTGGTGGTTCAAGAGCACATGCATGCCTCCAAGCACATGCACTTACCATGTTGCCATAATCCCAGGGCATCAGGGGAGAAAACAGAAAATTGGTCTGCAAAGGTTACATCGAGCCCTGACTGCCTGCTTCTGTCCCACACCACCACCTGGCTACCAGACCACATCTGGATGACAGTCACCAGGTGAGGGGAAGATGGCCCTCCCCTTCCTGGCCCCATCACAGGGGGCAATCCGTGTGGGATCTCAGGTGCAGTGGTTCGGGGACATGAGCGCTGGGTGGGAGGATCCAGGGGCAGGACTCAGAGCTCACTTGCATCAACCAGCCAGGAGAAAAAAAAACTTCATGGAAAAAAAAAGGAAAAAGTAATACTGGGTATATCTATTAATCAATATGTTTGTTTTTTTCCAGTGGTAAGCCATGTTTCTTGGAAATAGAATTCCATAAAGGTTAACATAGTTATACCAGTCCTAATCTTTTCTGTGGATTTGAAGGTCAGCTATGTTTCAACTGAGCATTACCATCATTGGTACATCAGACATAAAGTTATTGAACAAATGTATATGGTTAACAGTAATGTTTTGAGTTATCTCAATGTGTAAATGTTCATTTAAATAAAGTCCCCATTTCCCAGAATGTCAAAAGGAATTGCTAATGGTATATTTATATTTTGGATACGTTTACCACTGAGGGGTAGTTGAGATTTTAGATATTTTCAATATTACCTTCATCAAAAAAAAACATTTCCCCAATCATAACTATTTGGCTTCTTCTGGAGTCTTTGTATTGGGTATTTACTACTTGGAATAGAATTTACAAGTTCTGTCTTGAATGAGTAGATTTACTTGTTCACAGTCATTATAACACTCATATTGTCTGACTTCCAAGATACCTTTCCTATCTATTGATATACCCATACAATTCTAAAACAATATAATGATTTTGAATAATAACTGGTCAGATTCTTATTAAGTGATAGGCCATGCAGAGATAGTATTACAGGATTTCTCTCACTTTGTTGAATTATCATCCTTACGAAGTTTTCCTGTTTCTTACTTTATTTATAATATTAGAACTTAGAAAAAGGGTCATTTTGGCATGAGTGAGATCTGTTATATAATTTCTCCAGAACCGTAGGGATTATTTATATTTTATGTAATGCACAATCACCCCAATTTATCTGTTCCTGCTGCTTCTATACCTCTAAGGCAGTTTTCATTTCCTTGAGAAACAGAATTAGACTTCCCTTTTCACTTACTCCTTTTTCATGAATTAGGTCGCCCATAAGTAAACGGATGCCCAGCTCCTTTTCCCTGAACATAGATGAATAACTCTTTTGGAGAAGAATTCTATTCATGTGATTTTTTTATACTTCTCTCTGTGGACTTTATCAATTTTGTGGTCAGTCAGTGGGCTGTAGGGTGGTTCAGTATTTTCTCCAGCTCCTTTTATACATACACCTACTTCTGTCCAATTCAATATTTTCTCCAACTCCTTTTATACATACACCTAATTCTGTCCCATACTATTAGTAGGGTTGACCTGTTCCACCATATTAACCTTTTTGTTATCAATTATAGGTTCAGAGTTTATAAGAGAGGTTTTATTAATTACTGGTAGAACAGCCTTGTAAATTGCATACTCCATCCTGTAGTTGAGAATCCTTTTTACTGAATTGAATTGGGTCTGTGAATTAGCTGGTATTTCTTTCCTTCTTTCTTTTCTTCTTCTTTCTTATTAATATAGTTTTTTTATTCTGTTTTTTAATACTCTTAGCTGAATTACAACATATACAAACTCAGTGACTTTCTCAATAAGGTTGCCATCATTATCTCTGAGAGTGAAATCAAAGTCGGCGACCTTTCTGACACCAGAAAATACCATAGATTTTATTTATTTATTTTTTTTTGCCATTGAGGACCAGTCTACATGTGGACAACCAGGAGTGTAGCTTGCTGAAGTCATGCTGGAGTTTGTCCAGGAGGGCTGAGGGACTCTTGTCTTAAAAAAAGAAAATGGTGTCATCAGCATAGAGAATTAGCTCAGTGTGCCCACATATCTCTGAGAGGGGAATTAACAAGAGTAAATAGTAAGGGACCTAAAACAGACCCCTGAAAAACTCTATATTTAATGGGACAAACTTCTGAGTATAGCCCCCCCATCATTGTTGTATGTGACCTTTCGTGCAAGTAGTCCCTGTTGTTCTTGTTTTGTTACCTTACTGCTTATTCATGTTCTTGCTACTCATTGAAAATTCAATAAAGCTTACTTAATTTTAAAAAATGCTACCAGTTATTAAGGTGCAGAAACCTGGGTTTAACATTAAACAACCTACTCAACCCCACTTAGAGGGTGATTTCCTACACTGTCTACAAAAAAAAAAATACATTCGCTGCTAATGAGTTTATTAATATGCAAAATCAGTTGCAAAAGTGCAGCCTTTACACACTGCTTTTACAGTGGATTATATGAGTTTGGTACAGTATCAGTTCCAAACTGAAGTGGTTGAATTTGCAATTTAAACTCTACCTGTTGCAGCATTATAGTATAATGAGCTAGGAAAGCAAGAACGCTTCCTTAACTGTTCAAGCAGTCAATAACATTGAGTACCTTGCAGCAACAAATAAAATCCTAAAACATGGTGAAAGAAACTTAAAACAGTAACTGATTGCCACTAATTTCTCACATGTTCTTGGAAAGCAGGCTGCACTGATCTAATTTTACTGTGACAAAACTTACCATGTGTTTTGTGTTCTGTGTTATGACATTATAGGTGCAACCAGGATATATTGCTAATGTGATAACTTATACCTGACTATAATCAACACTTGGGATCCCAGCACTAGACTATGTTCATGTATGATAGTTCTTGGTCAGGTGACAGCAGGTAGTATACAGAGACACTTTCTACAAATGATAGTTATGTAGTGAAAGTCATGACACTCTTCTAGGTGCCATGAGTCGAAATGTCTGGACTTAAGGATGAACTGTGCTGAACCTACAAGTCATTTTTCCCAGTAGAAGCTGTTTTTTTTAAATAATAATTCTAATTCTGTTACTGTTCCATCAATCTAGTCCTGTTAGTAACTTAGTTGGTGTTTCTGAATAACACTTTGGTGTTACGTGCCATTTTAGAAGTGTATGATGTAGTTTATGTTTCTCACAACCACCAAGTTCTGTAGCAGAACATTTATGCATTGTACCAACAATGGAAGAGCTGAGCAAAGACATAAACTCCATCATGCAGTTCTAAGGTGCTTACTACTTGTATGCAAATCATACATATCCATTAGGATAACTAGAAAGCCTGTGGAGCTTGGACAATGACAGAACTGGAACTAGTATTTAAAATCAGCTTCTACATGGGAAAATTAATTAAATGTTCAGTGCAGTTGTCCTTTAAATGAAGAGAGACCTAGGAAGAAGATGGGCAAGGGCAGGACACTCTGCTAGTTTAAAGGTTCTATCAGGTTTACAGTCCACACAAAAACAACATTTACAAAGAAGTAGGAGACAGGGTGAGCAGCTAGTTAGCTTCAAGGGACATGGATCAACCACCTTTGATGCCCTTTGAAGTTGGAGGAGCCTGGTGTGTAGCAAATTCACAGGTCCAGGTGCAGAGTTACCTTCCTAGAGGGATGCACTGCAGCAGCTAAGGACCATCTCCTCATGGGAGCCACTGGTAGAAGCAGTCCCATCACAACAAACACCATGGATCAGCTATG
The DNA here is from genome assembly GCA_016271365.2 of Neoceratodus forsteri. NCBI lineage: Eukaryota > Metazoa > Chordata > Ceratodontiformes > Ceratodontidae > Neoceratodus > Neoceratodus forsteri. The sequence continues at coordinate 1,334,027,959 of CM057458.1, forward strand.
AGAGATAACTTGCAAGAGGGAAGGCTGGAGAGGGAAGGGAATGTGGAATGGGCATGGGTGGATCCCCAGGTGTGGAAACCCAGAACGGCTCGCTCTACTGGTGGAGCTGGATCAGGATGATTACGCTGGGAAGGGAACAGCAGTAGATACCCCAATGAGGATGTTTTTTTCTAGCACAAACATACTGTAGGAAGGGATTCTGGGGAGGTAGAAGTAATAGGATGTGTGTCCTAGTCATATGGGATTCCACAGTCAGAGGGACAAAGAGGCTGACTGGCAGCTCAATACAGGATATCTCCAATGGGGTGAATAGAGTAAGAGTACTTCCCTAGTTACAGTGGCTAACCATTGCAGGGCGTTGAAAGCCAAGAGTTGTGAAACACCTAGGTAACAATTACTTGATGAGGAGCTGTGTAGAGAAGGTTAGAGGTAGATTCAGGTAATTAGAGAGTAAGCTAAGGGCAGTTTTACATACAGTAGCCTTCTTGTAAGTGCTGCCAGTGTCATGTGCCGGAAAGAACATAATGCCTAAACTAAAGTTTATTATGGGGCTAAAGGATTGTTATGAAGAGGAGAGGTTCCCCCACTTGGGGGACTGGGGATCCTTTTGGAATGATAGCTGGCTGCTCCCAAAGGATGGCTTGTATCTGATAAGAAGGGGAACCCATTGAGTTAGGGCAGAAGTTAGATGTTACAATTATTACGTTTTTAAACTAGGAAAAGGGAAGAGCAGTGATACTGCACAGGAGAGTGCAAAGATCACAAAGGCAGCCAGGATGGCTCTTCCCAGGTCAGAAAGGACAGGACAAATGAGGGTGTCAGGCAAAGGTATAAGTAGAAAAACATAGAAGCACAGAAACATATAGAATTTGTGGGCAGATAAGGTCTGCTTGGCCCACCCAGTCCACCCATTTAGTCCATGCCTATACTATCACCACAGACCCTATCGTATCTCCTGGTACCCTCCAATTTCCCACCAAGATTTCTTTGTGCCTAACCTATGCATATTTGAAACCCATTACTGTTCCAGGCATCCACCACTCTTTCAATGAAGAAATACTTCCTAACATCTCTATGAAACTTCTGCCTTCTAGCTTCACTGCAAGCCCCTTGTTCTCATGCACCTTCTCCTTTGAAAAATACTCCCCTCCTGTACCTTATTTCACCCCCATTAGTAATTTATAGGTCTCTATGATATCTTCTACTCCTTCTATTCTTCCAGGATATACATATTGAAATCCCTCAATCTCTCCTCATTGGATTTTAATGCAGGCCCCTACACCATTTTAGTTGCCCTCCTCTGGACAGCCTCAGCCCTGTCTATGTCCATCATAAGATGTGGTCTTCAGAACTGGACACAGTACTCCAGGTGGGGTCTCACCAACAATCTATTTAGTGGTAACACCACCTCTGTCCTTCTGCCAGTGATATCCCTTCATATGCACCCAAGCATCCCACTGGCCGTAGCTACTGCCTTGTGTTATAGCCTCACCGCCTTGAGGTCATCCAATATGATTACTCCAAGGTCCCTTTCTTGTTTAGTGACCGTCAATACCTCTTCCCCCAGCTTATACTCCACTCCTGGGTTTCAATGCCCTAGGTACATTTTCTGCACTTTTTCACATTGAAACCCTATTGCCATACCCTTGACCACTCCTTGAGTTTTCTTAGATCACTACACATTCTCTCCACTGTTTCTGGAGTGTCTATCTAATTGCAGATTTTGCTGTCATCTGTAAAGAGGCATGCCCTCCCTTACAACTGGACATAGTGGTAATCACCAAGATGTGGTACAATGAAAACCATGACTGGGAGGTAAATGTGTCAGGGTATGCTTTATTGAGGAGTGATAGAGAGGGTAAAAAGGGGGGTGCCCTTTTTTGTCAAGGCAGGTATAAAAGCAACAGCAGTGCAGTGTAGGCAGGGGAAGGCAGAGGCACTGTGGGTCACACTTGAGCCAGGTAGTGGCACAGCAGTTCACACAGTAGTGATCTACAGGCCTCCAGTAGAAGGGGAGGAGGTAGATAGGGCAATAGTAGAAGAAATACACAGGATGGCAGCCAATGGGGAGGTACTGCTGCTGGGCAATTTTAATATGCCAGACATGGACTGGAACATCCCAGTGGCTGCCACAGCCAGGAGCTGAGACGTCATGGAATCCCTGCAGGGGGCAGGCCTCTGGCAGTTAGTGATGGAGCCTACCAGAGACAAGAAGATTCTGGACCTTGTACTGACCAGTGGAGACAGAATCACAAAGGTCTGGGTTATGATCAACTAGAGTCTAGTGACCACTACATGGTGCAATTTTATACTGGTACAGTGTCAAGACAAGCTACATAAAGGCAAGGATTATGGATTTCAGGAGGGCAGACTTTATTGGGATGGAAATAGGGATCAAAGAAGCCCTGGCAAGGAAGGAGGTGGTGGGGGATGAGAAGCAGTGGGCAGTCCTAAAATGGAGCCATAGAGGAGGTGACCAATCAGTGCATTAGACTGAAAAGTAAGGGCAAGAGAAGAAACATACCACTATAGTTCTCAAAGAGGGTGGCACAGAAAGTGAGGGCCAAAAAGAAGGCTTTCAAAAAATATAAGGAGTCACAGAAGGATGAGGATAGGGCAGTGTACCTAGACAAACAGAGGAAAGCAGGGAAGGAAGTGAGGAGTGCAAAGGCACAAACAGAGCTAAGATTAGCACAGATGATAAGGAAAGGGGTCACAACTTTGTATAGATACATTGGTGAAAGAAGGAAGGTCAGGTGGAATTGTAAGATTCAAAGGGAAGGAAGGGATGAGTGTGGAGAAAGACCTAGCTAAAGCAACAATACTAAATGAATACTTCTGTTCAGTATTCACTAAAGAGGGGGAAGGACAGTGTCCACAACTAGGCATAAGAAAAATAAGGGGAGGGGGAGGTAAATACTGGCTGATTTATGAAAGAGAGAGTCCTGGAGGAACTCTAGAAACTGAGGATGGACAAAGCAATGGGACCAGATGGTATTCACCATAGAATACCAAAGGAACTATGGATGGTCCAAGAAGCACCATTGACAGCCCTGTTCAGTGAGTCATTCAATACAGGAATGGTTACAGATGACTGGAAGAGGGCACATGTGATCCCTCTTCACAAGAGTGGAAGCAGGGAGGAAACAGTAAACTATAGGCTGGTCAGCCTCACCTCAGCAATGGGAAAGATTATGGAGGCGCTGCTTAAGGAAAGGATTGTGGAGCACTTGGAGTCCAGCAGAGCACAGGATCCAAGGCAGCATGGATTCACAGCAGGAAGGTCATGTCAAACAAATCTGATAGACTTTTTTGACTGGGTGACAAAGGAGGTGGATTGGGGGGGGAGGGTGGTGGATATTGCCTACCTCAATTTCAGCAACGTCTTCGACACTGTTCCACACAGAAGACTGGTCAACAAGCTGGGTAGCCTGCAGGTGGGCCACAAAGTGGAGAACTGGGTTACAAACTGGTTGTGGGACAGGAAGCAGAGGGTGGTGGTAAATAGGGTCCAATCTGAGTAAAGTGAGGTGACTAGTGGGGTGCCTCAGGGATCAGTGCTGGGGCCATTCCTTTTCAATGTCTTCTTTGGAGACATCACTGAAGGACTGGAGGGAAAGGTTTTCGATTTGCAGATCACACAAAGATCTGCAACAGGGTAGACATTACAGAGGGGGTTGAGAAAATGAAGAGGGACCTAGGAAATCTGGAAAAATGGTCAGAGGTGTGGCAATTAAAATGTAATGCAAAAAAATGCAAAATCATGCATCTGGGGTGCCGAAACCCTGTGGAGAGCTACAGGATGGGGGGAAGTTACTGTCAGTTACCTGGCAGGAAAGCAATTTAGGGATACTCATCTCAGATGACCTAAAGGTGGCCAAATAGAGCACCAAAGTGGTGGGGGAGGGCCAGTGGTATGTTTGGGTGCATAGGAAGGAGTATCACTAGCAGAAGGATGGAGGTGGTGATGACACTTTACAAAATGCTGGTGAGGTCCCATCTGGAGCATGGGGTACAGTTCAGAAGGCCACATCTTCACAAGGATGTGGACAGGGTGGAGGCGGTTCAGAGAAGGACAACTAAGATGGTGCATGGCTTGAACCACAATATTTATGAGGAGAGATTAAAAGACTTCAATATATATACACTGGACGAGAGGAGAGAATGGGGGGATATGATAGAAACCTTCAAGTATCTAAAGAGCATAAACAAAGTACAAGTGGGCAACACTTTGGGTAACTACTTTGAGTTAGAACTGTTACTTGGGCTGTAATATTGTAATATTGTAACTTTTGAGGCTTGGGAACACTTGTTTGGCAGTGATAATTAGAGTGTAATTTAAATGTGATGTTTGCCTGGTGTTAGGGGGAAGGGAATTAGCAGAAATCACCTTGTCTTTCACTGTTCACTTGGGAACATAAGCAGGAGGCTGGTAAGGACAGAGGTCTGGGGTTATATTCTGTTTTAACTGAAATATTTGAATAGTTTTGTGCGTGAAATTAGTTCTATGTCTTAAAAATTACTACTTTGAGTTAGAACTGTTACTTGGACTGTAATATTGTAACTTTTGAGGCTTGGGAACACTTGTTTGGCAGTGATAATTAGAGTGTAATTTAAATTTGATGTTTGCCTGGTGGTTGGTAAGAGCCCTTCCACCCACCCTGTTTTGTAGGCTTTCTTAAATACTGAAAAGCCACTGGGGGTTGGGTTTGAAGGGCTGTGTATTTCTGTTTGGGACTGAAATTCCAAGCAACAGGAACTGGTGGGCCTGTGATATCATACGGTATCTAATGTCTGCATACACACACTGTTAATGGGACTGGACACACACTGGACTGTATGTGTTTGTGAGACGTGGGAACTTTATTGGTGGGGTTGAAATTGGGTTTGTAAATAACTGCAGTCTGTATAGAGAGAAACTGTATTCCAGGGGGGAGGGACTGAGAAAAAGGGGTGTGCCATTATAAACAGAGGGGGACAAACAGGGTGGCCATATTCCACCATGGCAGGCATCTTCAGAAGGGTTGTAGGCTGCACAGGCTGTGGGATGGCAATAATTCTCAATTGGGCCTGGAAAGAGGGAGGCTGCCCACTATGTAGACAGCTATCTTGTATCAGGAGTGAGGTATATTGGTTAAGGAGTAAGCTGGGGGGGGTGTCCAAGGATAAGGGGTGTGGATATGGGCAGCAGAAGGGTGGGTCTGAGGGGAGGCAGGGGTGACGCTCTGAAATTACAGGACATTATGTTACAGCAAGCAGGAGGGGGGATATTGGGGACAGAGGACCTTTAGATAGGGATGTTGACGCCAAGGGGAAAGCGTACGGGGTGAACATTCCAAATACAAAGAGAGTGGAGAGGAAAGAGTCAGGAGAGGCTGTTGTGGGGAAGCCTAAAACAGCAGACTTTGGGAACGGAGCTCCTAAGAAGAACAGAGCAAGAGGGAAAGAAGAGGGGCAGTTTAGAGGTGCAGTCAGGGGAAACTCGGGTTACTTGATGGAGGCTGACATAGACTTTCACAATAAATTTGAGCTACTAAGCAACCTAGAGGGGGAGGAAGGGGTTGGTGGAAATGAGGAAACTGATACAGAGGCCGGGGGGAGGGAGTCAGATACCCATAGGGCATCACAGACCGGCAATGGAAAGGATAGAAATAGTCCCAGAGGGAGAAGGGGAAACATAAATGTTAAGCAGATGGGGAGATGCAGCATATTGCAGACATGAGGGAGGGAGCATGACTGGAGAGAAACTGGAAGACAAGGAGGTGGGAGAGGAGCCCCCTTTCAGCAGGGGGGTCAGTACCAAGGATGGGGCCCTAGCTAAAGGGGACCCACAGAGAGCCTCTAGAGGCAGGGGTACTATTACAAGGGGGGAGGATGGCGGTGTGGGGGAAGGGGAAACCAACAGGGGCAGGATAAATGGTTCGGATAAGAGAGGGTTAAAGGGGACACCTATACAGAGGGGGTCTGAGTTAAGTGGGCAAAATAACGAGGGAGGCAGAAAGGGGAGGGTGACAAGGAGGTCTCTAATAAGGCAGGAAGACTCCCATGGAATTGATATCACAAATAAAGAGGGGGATGGGGAGGCTGAGAGGGCATAGTGGAGGTAACCATAAGGATGATGGCGGTGTTAAGGTTCTGTTATTGGGAGACTCGATGATTAGGGGTATCCAGTGGGAGGGACAGAGGGGTGGATGCCATAGCCAGGTGAAGGTAATGAGTATCTCTGGGCCGACAGTGCACAGAGCAAAGTTCATGGTGTATGAACTGGTTAAGGATTGTGGAGGGAAACCAGATTTCCTGGTGCATTTGGGAACTAACGATCTAGAGGGAAATAGCGTTTTGAAATCCAAGCAAGGTTCCAAGAACTTGCCAGAGTCTGTCGAGTTAATGGATGCATATTTTCTTTCGGAGATATTGCCAGTACCAAGGCCTCAGTGGAGAAAAAGTTAAGATCACAGAGGTTAATGACTGGCTCAGGAAGTGGGGTAAAGAGGTGGGTTGGGGTGTTAGAGAACTGGAAAGGAGTTTGGGAGGATAAGGGACTGTATGCCAAGGATAGGCTTCATCTTGCCCCATTAGGAAGGAAGTCTTAAACAGGGAATGGCTGACTACATTCAAGAAAGGTGGGGTTTAAACTTGTGAGGGGGGAGGATAAGGAGGGTCTGAGCAGAAGCCCTCCTCCAGACGAGGGAGTAGCCTTCAAACCCAAGGGGAGGGGAAACAGACTGGGGTGGAGGTTTCAGGAGGAGCAGAGGAGGATGGAGTATAAGGAACCTGGGTGGGGTTCAATAAAGGGATCAAGGATAAGGGGTTGGTGTTAGTAAATGCCAGGAGCTTGGGAAACAAGTTGCCAGAGTTCCAGGCCATGCTGTTCAAGGGGTGGATGTGGTGGTGGTCATGGAGATGTGGGCCAACAAAACCATGACTGGGACCTAAACATCGAGGGTACACTATGCTTAGGAAGGATAGAAAGGAGGGCAGAGGTGGCGTGGCTATGTTCATTAGAGATGACATAGAAATTGCTAGGGTAGAAGAGGCAGAGGGAAACGTGGACGCCTTATGGGTCACCTTACGGTCTCCAGCAGGAGATAAGGTCAAGCTGGGTGTAGTATATAGGCCCCGGGATGAGTGATGTTCTTGAGGATGGTTTGCTGGGCAACATCATTGCCCAGTGTGGACCAAAAGGGGAAGGAGTGGTGTTGATGGGGGACCTTAATATGCCAGGTACTAACTGGGGAACCATGTCCTCTAAGGTGGCCAAGGAGCAGAGGCTGCTGGACAGCTTCCAGGATGTGTTCTTAACACAGCATGTGATGGATCCCACAAGGGAGGGGCATGTCCTGGATGTGGTTCTGGAAGATGGGGATCTGGTAAGGGACCTGGTGTAGAGGACCCTGACTGGGAGTGACCACAATACTGTCTGGTTTCAAATAAGCATGGGAGGGGGATCTAGGACACTGGCAGTGGACTTCAGGGGGCAGACTTTGTGGGCATGGAAATATTCTCAAGGATCACTTGAAGGGATTACATCAATGACAAGTGTGGAAGGGAGATGGGAGGTCATAAACAGGGACTTAATGAGGCAGTCAGGATCTGCAGCTAAGTTGAAACGTGGGGGAGCAAGTCACATAAACCATGCTGGTGGTCCAGTGAGGTACAGGTGGCGGTCAGAGAAAGAAGGCGGCCTACAAAATATAAAACAACAAGAGGGATAGGAAAAGGAAATGTACCATCTTGCATCTAGAAAAGTCACCGGATGGTGAGGGAGCAAAGTCAGTAAAGAGCAGCGGCTGGCACAGAGGATACATGGAGGGTAAAGGGTTCTTCCCGGTACATTGGGAGAGGAGAAAATCTAAGGGCCATCTCAGCAGATTGAGATCAGAAGGAGGGTGGGTGGAAGAGGCGAGGGACCAGGCAGAGGTATTTAACGAGTACTTTGCCTCTGTGTTCACTAGGGAGGGGGATGGGATATCTACAAAGCAAGGCACGATGGGGATAGAAGTGGCAGTGAGTGGGATCAGGGGAGCAACAGAAATGGAGCAAGAGGGAGGGAGAGGTACCCCAGGGGTGTCACATCTGGACAAGGATAAAAAGGTCAGTAAGGTGGAGGGGACGGATGATGCTATCTCGCCAAAAGGGTGTGGTTAGCCCTCAAGGCCCTAAAGAAGGACACATCTCCTGGGCTGGATGGCATTCAACTGAGAGTACTATGGGAATTGGCAGACATACTGGCTGCACCCCTGGTGGAGGTCTTCAACAGGTCACTTGAGACAGAGAGGGTACCTAGGGATTGGCGAGAGGCACATGTGGTGCCAATCCATAAAGGGGGGTCAAGGGAAGTACCAGGTAACTATAGACCCATCAGTTTAACCTCGGTGGTGGGAAAATTAATGGAGAGTATACTAAAGGAGCGATTAGGGGTGTACTTGGAGGAGGTGGGAGGTCTGGATAGTCGGCAACATGAGTTTGTGCCAGGTAGATCATGTCAAACCAATCTTGTGAAGTTCTACGAATGGGTAACATCAGAACTGGACAGGGGAAAGCCTGTGGATGTATTATTCTTGGACTTCAGCAAGGCATTTGACTCTGTCCCCCACAATGGTCTGGTTGAGAAACTGATGGGGTTAGGAGTAGGCCCTTTGATGGTCAGATGGATTGAAAACTGGCTAGCTGGACGCACCCACAGAGTAGTGGTCTGTGGGGAGCTCTCGAACCCTAGAGAGGTTGGTAGTGGGGTACTGCAGGGCTCGGTCCTGGGTCTGATCCTGTTTAATGCATACATATCTGACATCAGGGAGGGTATAGGGTGTGAAATGAGTCTCTTCACTGATGACTTCAAGATGGGAGCAGTAGTTGAGGGAGAAAAGGGGAGGTTGGCCCTCAAGGGGACCTGGACACCCTGGAAAGCTGGGCTCACACATGGAAATTAAATTTCAATATCACCAAGTACAAGGTGTTGCATCTTGGGTGGGGAAACCCTAAACACAGGTACACCCTGGGAAGGGAGGCGCTGGAGGCCTCAATAGGGGAAAAAGACCTAGGGGTCATGGTGGATGCTTGTATGAATAACTCTGAGCAGTGCAGGAGGCGGCTAAGGCAAACAGGATGTTGGGATGCATCAAGGGGGATCACCTCTAGGAGCAGGGAAGTGATTTCGCTGTACAATGGACTGGTTAGACCACACCTTGAGTACTGTGTGCAGTACTGGAGACCACACTTGAAGAGGGACATACAGCTCCTGGAGAGGGTACAGAGGAGGGCTACTAAGATGATATGAGGGCTAGGGATTTGACGTATGAGGACAGACTTGAGGAGCTCTGCCTGTTTTCATTGGAGGAGAGGAGAGGAGAGACAGGGGGGACATGATTGAAGTCTTCAAGTACCTCAAGGAATAAATAGGGTAAACATGGAGGGATCTTTAGACTAAAGCAGGAGATATTACCAGAGGCATGGTTTGAAGTTGGAAGGAGGAAGGGTGAGGGGAAAGAGGAGGAGGTTTTTCACTGAGAGGGTGGTGGACCCTTGGAATGTACTGCCTGGCGAGCTGGTTCAGAGATCCACAGTGGAGGGCTTCAAGAGAGGGTGGGACAGACACAGAAAGTGGATGTATCAGATGATGGCATGTCCCAGGGGGGTGGGGATGGATGATAGGGGTTTCTGGAACACAAGGGAGGGGAGGGCCTCAGCACCCAACTAGGGATCTGAGGTTCGAGCAGACTCGATAGACCGTAAGGCCTAATCTGCTGGCAAATAGTATGTTAGTATGTTAGTATGTTAACATCTTCCAGTAAAAAAGATGTACAAGGACGAGCGGCATGATATGAGAGTGGAGGGGGGCAGACTAAAGGGAAATGTGAGGAAGGTTTTCTTCACAGAAAGGGTGGTGGATGTATGGAATAGCCTGTCACAGGAGGTAGTAGGAGCATGCACAGTGCATGGATCCAACGAGCATGGGATAGGCATAAGGGAATCATGGAGGTGGGAATGAGAAGCTAAAACCACTGGCCAAGTAGGGTCAGTGGCCAAGAATACATGCAGGAAATACAGGCAGACTGGATGGGCCTCGAGGTCCTTATCTGCCGTTAATTACTATGTTATTATGTAGCTCTTCTGCAATGCCACTTATAAAGACATTTATTTATTTAGTTAGTTTTTATGAACCAGGTAGGTGCACTAGACTAAAAATGGTTATTTTCAGGCATGATTCAGGAAATTACAAAGGCAACAATGCAACAGCTTAACATAAGTGCAGAACAACACAGAGAAACAGCATGTGTTCCAGAACAGATTCACAATGAGCAGGCAAGGATAAATCAAGCATGGATGAAACAGCAATGAGTACAGTGCAAAAGCAAGACAACAACCCAAAATCAATCATGCAATAAGTTCAGAGATAAGTACAATAAATGTTATAAAATGTAAACAAATCATACAGGATGTGATTATTACACTGCAGGAATACAAACTAAGAATCTAGTACAACAACATACATACTTAAGAAATTTTGAAGTTCTTTTTTTCAAAATGGAATGGGACTGAGATACACAAAAGTAAAGCCCTTTGAGAAAAGAGGGCAAATGCCTGCTCAACCATTTAAAGGAACACTTAGGAATTATCAGGAGAGACAAACCAAGAGGACTGGTCCCAGTACTAAGCCCTGGGGGTACCCCGTTGGTCACTCTCTCCTGCCCTCCCCCGAGTGAGTGCCGGTTAATACCACCCTCTGAAAAATGGGTGTTCAACAGTGACCAGAAAAAGTAGGATGAGATGTGATAAGGAGTACAGCTGGAATGTGACATGTATAAATGAAAGGAGATTATGGAATAAGCTGGAACAGCTGCACGTGCTAAGAGGTGAAGAGCTGATAGATATGGTAGACATAGCTGAAACATTAGCTAATTGGAATAATAGTAGGGACCTAAAAGTCCCAGAATATGCTTGATTTATAAAGAAGAGGAGAAATGCCAAGGAAGGGGGTGGCAGTGTATGTTTGGAAGTTTGTGAAGGTCTTGGAGGATAAAACAATTTTTTGGGGACAGGGAGTGGAGTCACCATGGTTTCAAGTGGCTGAAGAATAGGGGAAAGGTGCAGGATAGTAGAAATCTGTACACCACCTAACCAATGCTAATATTATTTTGAAAATGTACTATTATTCTACTGTATTTGTTGTGATGTATTTTGTAATTTGTGTAATGTATTGTTTGTGCTATGCCCCTGGGTTATCCCTGAAAATGAGTACTTGTACTATGTGGACTTACCTGGTTAACAAAAATAAACAAACAAACCAACAAACCAGAACAGCGATTAGGTGATAGAAAATGAAATTAGGAAGGCAGCAAGCCAGGGAAGAATTTTAATTACAGGAGACTTCAGCCTCCAAGGAATTAGTCGGAACACAAAGGATGCAAGGATACCAAAAAGGCTAGAATTTTGTGGAGGTTTTGCAAGATTGCTTTCTGACCCAATTGGTACTGGCGCTAACCAGCAGAAATTATATTCAATATTGTTATATCCAACCAGGACATTATTAGGGCTATCATAATACTGGACATAATAGGACAGAGCGACAATGACAGTGCACTGGTCAGTGCAGTGGTAGATGCCCAGAGATTGAATCACAGCACGGTGGTCCCTGATTTTAGGAAATACACTTTGAAAAATTTCAGAATTATACAAAGGTCAGCTGTAAAACATTCATGAGCTAGAGCGGGCCAAAAATGTGATCAACAGTAAAAAGGGGCAGTATTAAAAGTAACCCAAGAGTGCATTCAATGTGTCAGTAAGACAGAAAAGCACTGGAAACCAATATGGGTGGACAAACAAGTTAAAGATGCAATTTGGGACAAAAAGATGGCTTTAAGAGTCTACAAAGGAAAGCAAGATGAGGCCAATAGAAGGGTGTACAAGGAAAAGTTAGAGAAAAGCAATCAGCATATTAGAAGGCCAAATGCAGCCAAAGAGTTAAAGATAGCAGAAGGTCTCAAGGGAAATTATAAGACCTTCAGGTATATTAGGGAAAACGAGATAAAAGTGAAAGGATGAAAAGAGTGTAGATGAAGATGAAGGGAAAAATACTGATGCAGTGCTTTAGTTCTGTGTTTACAGTGGAAGCTGTAGGATCAGTACTGGACAGTATAATATAATTTGTTAATACAACTAGAGATGGAATTTATTTTGAAAGGAATGATAGTAAAGCATCTGAGGGATCTAAAGGTAAAAACGTCCTCTGGGCTGTACAGGATGTATCCAAAAATGTTGAGGGAGACAGATCAGGCCCTGGCAGCACCCTTGGCAGATCTATTCAATGAATCAATAGCAAAGAGTATGGTGCTGAGGAACTGGAGGGTGGCAAATGTGACCCCCCTGCAAAAGACTGGGGATATGGGGACTCTGGGTAATTACAGACCAATGAACCTGACATCTGTGGTTGGCAATTTACTAGAGGCAATCATAAAGGAGAGCATAGTTTAATTCCTGAAAGACAAATGGCTTATGAATTGGAATCAACATTGGTACATGAGAGGTAGGTCATCTCAAACAAACTTGATTGATCTTTTTAATTTGGTGACACAAATGTTTGTTACAGGCCAGGAAGCTGAATCCTGTACTTGGATTTCAGCAAGGCTTTGATTTAACACCCCACAGGTAGAGACGCAGTGAATTTAATTTCCACCGGCGAAGTGGCCAATATCACCACGCAGAGTAATTCACAAAATTTTCCACATTAGGCAGAATTTCGCCCAGGGGAAATTTTGCCTTTCATGGGTGAAATTTCACTGTAGAAGGCGGAATTTTGCCGTGGAAGATGACATTTCTCAGTGGAAGGTGAAATTTTGCCATTCTGCTAGGTGAAATTTCACTCTGTGAAATGGACAGAATTTCGCAGATTACTCCGTGAAGCAAATTTTCTTCACTTCGCCTACCACTACCCATAGGAGACTAGTGAAGAAGTGGAGAACCTAGGACTAGGGGAGTGAGAGCCTGAATTCTCACGATAGGAGGCAGAAGTGCTAATCCAGGAGACTGATGAGAAGCACACTCTCCTGATTGTCAGTGGAGGCTCCACTGAGTTAAGGTAGAAAGCCATTGTATGGCAGAGGTGCTGGAATGGGTAAATATGGTTAAAGATGCAGCAAAATTAAATTTTGCCAGTGAAATTGCAGCGAAATTAGCAATTTCACTGTGCAAAATGTTTCGTAAAATTGTGTCGAAATGGCAAAATTTCACCCACAATTTTGCACCCCCACATATCCCATTCCCATTATTTTGTAAAAATCTCCCTGGTGTCTAGTGCCCCCCCCAGGCGATCACTAGCTGTAACTGAATAAAGCCCCTTGATTGAGTTACCCTGGCCCCCTCATGTCCTTTTTTATTTAACAAAAAAAAATGAAAAACTCATACTCCCTAGTGTCTAGTGGTCCCCCAGCTAGTCACTGGCCAAAATTATTCTCCCAGGTGTCTAGTAGTACCCCTACAACTGATCAACAGCTTGAGTTACCCTGGCCTCCTCATGTCCTTTTATTAAAAAAAATAAATAAATAAAAACCACACTCCTTGGTGTCTAGTGGACCCCCCCACCCTCTCATCAATGAGACAGTGCCCACCCCACTCTTCCTAGTACTCCAATTAGGCCACTGGCACAGCCCTCCACTCACCTCCATGGCCAACAGCTCAACTGAGGATTTCAATGAATGAGTACGTGCTTGCACAAGGACACGCTCATTCATTGAAGTGCTCAGCCGGGCTACCAGCCATGGAGGTGTGGACCGATCAGGGTACTGGCGGGAAGTGGGGTGGGCACTAACTCAGGATGGGGGGGGCCACTAGACACCAGGAAATGTGGGTTTGATTTTTTTTTAATAAAAGGACAGGAGGGGACCAGGGTAACTGTGGGGGGTTTTATTCAATTATGACTGGTTATCATCTGGGGGGACCACTAGACTCCAAGGAAAATATTTTGGGCCAGTGAGCAGTGACACCATGGAGAGTTGGTTTCATTTCTTTTTTAACAGGACATGAGGGGGCCAGGGTAATGCAGGTGGGGTGGCTTTATTCAATTATGGCCGGTAATCGGCTGGTGGGGACCACTAGACTCCAGGGAGAATAATTTGGTCCAGTGAGCTGCCGGGGGAGGGCAAGGGGATCACTACACACCAGGCAGAACTTTGGCAACTTGAAATTTCACCGTGGCTGGAGAAATTGTGACCACAAGCGGTGAATTTTGCCTGTTTGAGGTGACATTTTGCTTGCTCCGGGGACAAAATTTCACATTTCACCCCATGAAATATTTCATGAAATGCATGAATTACATAAAATATTTCATGGGGCAAAATGTTTGGTGCCCCCTTCCAGCTCAACACCGTGACAGCTACACTTGGAAAAAGACCATTACAGTGACAGTCGCTGTAATGAGTGTAGCCATCCCCCAGTGTTATGCCCCCTCCCCAAAATAACTCTGTCCTGGAGTTGACTATCTTAAAGTCCGGGGTGTGTGGGGGGGCACAGACCCCCACAAGGGGTGTGTGGGAGATGCAGCCCCCCACAGAAAACACTCGTCATTCCAACAGCACAATACCTATGTTGGTATTGTGCCGTTGCTATGCGGGAGGTTGGCATTTTCACTGTTGACCTCCCTTGGTGCTTCCAAAATTTTTCAATTTTGCACAACACTAAACATGGTAGGATGGTCCAGCAGATCATTTTGTCCCATACAAAAGTGGTAACAGTAGAGAAACAGCAAATAAAGTAGACCAGATGCAGAACAGCAAACAAATGCCAGTTGGTTTACTGATACCAATACACTTGCATAAGCATGAGCAACATGAACCAATTGGCATTACTGTTGATGGTTTGTGTCTTCTCCCTATATGTCTGTGTCTGTTTCCTTTGCTTGCTCTTCTATGCAGTATGGATCTGCAGTACTGTTTTTCTTCAAACAATTCTGGGTGTGTCTGTCCACAGAACAATATAAGTCCTTTTAGACCAGCTTTACATTGGAGCACAGTTGTAAGTTTTAGATAGTAGCCAGAGTCCTTGGACCTCTGACTCAAACCCACTGTTACAATTTCCTACTTGCCAGTATTGATTCTCAAGGAATACCAAAACAGTCATGGCACTCAGTCTTTACTAAGTAGCAGCAGTTAAAAAACAACGTACAGACACAATAAATCTTCTCATGTTTCACCCAATCTTTGATAAAACCCATGATTGGGTGAAATGTGAGAAGATGTATTTTGTCTGTACATTGTTTTTTTTCTACTGCTACTTAGTAAATGTTTATTCACATCTACAACTGCCTTTGGACTTATATTTGGTGGTGAGTGGTGAGTTCCGTGACTGTTTTGGTATTCCTTAGGACTTTGAATCACAGAGCACCCGGTGTCTGTGTGCAGCTCTATCTTATTGGTTGAGTACTGATTCTCAGTCAGTTACTAATTATACAGGTTTATGTCCCACCTGTAGGTATGGAGTTAAGCAAAATTCTAATTTCCCCCCACTTTGTCTTTCTATATTGAATATTCTACAGTATCTTGTTCTGAATCTTCTCCCATCATATCCCAAACCTTGTCCTGAACCACTGTTTATCAGACTTGTATAGAATTCTGTGATACATTCTGTCTCAGAGATACTTAAAAATAAAATTATTGTATTGTTTTATAATAACTAGTGACCCCCTATAATGCCTGGATATTGACTCCTGATAAAATGTCATAATAGCCCATTGAATTCCATAATAATGTGATAGTTGATCGTTATGGTGTTTTCTTCCTCATGCTCTCACTTCACTGAAGTGTGAAAGAAAGCACATTGTATTTGCATGACTATGGTGACTGCTCAGAGACATGCTCGCTCACACAACTACACCTTACAGTTTTTATCTCTGTCATCCTTACACCAGTTATTATAAAAAAAAAATGCCTGTGCAAGGTCTGTGTTATAAGGATTTTTCACATACTTTCAGTTATGGATTATCACACATCTCAGGTGTGTGACAAATCCTCATAACACATACAGTATTTGCACAGGTGTTATTCTCTATGTATATCAAAAGACTAACACATACTGTTTTTGCATACGCTGATAACATTGGCACCTTTTGCTTTAAGTTGCCCCTGGATAAAACAATCATGTTTGATGAATTACTGCCATAACCCAGAAGATGCTTGGCCCTTCCAGGTACACAATTGTTTTTGATGTATCATCAGACTGCTATGAAAATCCTGCTTTGTTCCTGACTTGCCTGTGGATAAGTAGAAAGCTACTGTATGATTTCATGGCTGGGTACCCTCCATCCTTTGCCTTTCACGAATAGTAACTGCATCAAAAAGAAAAGGAAAAATATATTTTACAGTATTTTTTAGTCTATTAGTTCGATCATCACTTACCAATGATTCCCTGCCCTGCACTCAGGAGGGGGAAGGAGATTTGTCTGACTGTGACCAGGCTGCACCACAGGGGGGAAGCCATTGGAGACTGGGGGGGGGGAGCACTGGGGATGGAGAAGGTCAGGTGGGGAACATCTGGGGATAGGGTCAGCACCAGTGTCGTAGGTCACAATGAATAAATGAATAAAAAAATGCATAGTGCCTCTGGCATGGACATCTATGGGAAAAAGTTAGTTTAGAAGAAAGAAATAATTTATTACTGCTCGCTAAATCATATAGAAATAAAACAGTTGACTATATAGAGTCCATTTCTAAAACTGATCATTTTGACTTGCAACTTTTGTACTGTCATTTCAAAGGAAGCCTCCTGGGCATAGGGCAGTGTTGGTCTACATGTATTATCAAGTCAGCAGGGAATAGCTAAGATTTTAGGACTGGAACTTCTTAGGAAAACTTCTGTTGTAAGATTTATCAGCTGTCTGCACACTCCTCACTGTGGCTGCAGGTATTGCTCCCAGTGTTGAGTAAATGCACATTTCATGCATGACAAGGGCATGGAGGAAACTGAGATAGTTTGTTCTAGCCTCTTGATAAATAATACATGACCAGACTACATGAGTTGCTGCCTGACATCAATCACAAACTTTCCATCAGCCAAGAAATCAGGTGCTGCTTTCAGTATGGTGTAACCTTAACCTCAATACCAGAGGACTCTGGGATTTGCAAGGCAAACAACAGAAGCACAAGTCCCATTTATTTCAGAAAACATCTTATTCGTGGTTTTGCTAAAATACTTTTTCTGTTTTAATCAGTTTGAAAGTTAGCATACTTGAGTTTTTGACAGTCCAGAATACAGACATGCTCCACCATGAACATTAAAGGGCCCCTAAAGTCTCAAAACAGTTTAAAAAAATTCAGACACCATTCAGATTAGATTTGATATATTTTCTGGGCTCCCTCATTTTCATTAGAATTATGGAAAACAGAATCACTATCCACCAGGCGTCATTTGCTCTTGTTGCTTGTCTACACCTGCAATCACAATCCTCTGCCTGTAACACCATAATCATTATTTCAACAATAGCTGGCATTATAGCCTAGAGGCTAGAGTAATGAGCTGCCAGTGAGCTTGGTACATCCAGCAGACCTAAGTTTGATTCTCATGATCTCAACTTGCATACTGTGTAGCCCTGAGCAAATCACTTGACCTCCCCCGTGCTACTGGATCACACCTGAAAACAGGCCTTGTGCCTAATGGGCCTTACCTGGTTACTAAAGAATAAAAAAAATGACTGTGATGCCCAACCATTAGGTATTAGGAACAAGTTAGAGCAGCTGAAATCTAGGGGATTATAACTCTGTTTGCATATTCATAATGCGCCCCCCATTGCACCTGGAAATGAGCTCTAGCTCTGTGTGCCTATCCTGCTTAATAACATTTTAAAACAATCAGCAGATTAGGATGGCCCAAGGGAAATCAATTCCCAAGGGGTAGTGGGGAGTAGGGGCAAGAGGATCAAAAGGGATAGGCGGCTCAAGAGGTGGAACTAGGGCAAAGGAAGCTACTAGAAAGAGTGGGAAGAGGGAAGAAAAAAGGGTGAGGATGGTACCAGTGAAAAAAGAAGGCTAAAGGATGGACTTGAGAAGGGATAGCAAAGTAGGGGCAGCGAGTCACAAAGGGGTGTAGAGCCATGTGCATCAATGCAAGGAGCCCAGAGAACAAAATTCCTGACCTTGATGCTACGATTGTGGAGGTGGGCCTAGATGAGGTGGCCATAACAGAAAATGATGCAGAGACAACCACAGCTGGGAGGTAGCCACAGCAAGATACAACACGTTTAGAAAGGATAGTGCAAGGAGGAAAGGGGAGTGGTGGTTTTATATGTAAGGGATGCAATAAAGACTATGGAAATATGAGGTCACAGCAGGGAGAAAGAGGGGCTCGGAGTTCTTTTGGGTTGACTTGGACAGGATCAGGTGTCTTTATATGCAAGGGGGTGGTGTACAGGCCACCAACACAGGGGGAGGAATCAGACAGGGTTTTCAGAGTGGCCATAAGTAAAATGGCAAGCAAAGGGGAAGTAATAATTATGATTGATGTGGATGATTTATCCTCCTGATGTGGATTGGAGCATCCAGGCCACAGCCACAACTAGGAGAAGGGTCATCCTAGACTCTGTGCAAGAGACATTTCTCAGGCAGTTGGTTACAGATCCCACTACAAACAGGACAGTGCTGAATCTTGTGCTTATGAACAGGACAGCATTGGAGATGTCACAGTGGGTAGCCCCCTCAGTTCAAGTGGTCATCATATAGTGTGGTTTGGCATACAGTTTGGGCAGGAGAAACACCATGCAAGGATGAGGGTCCTGGATTTCTGGAAAGCAGATTTTAAAGAAGTGGGAGGCTGCCTTATAAAATACTTTGAAGGGAGGATAGCTGGGTGGTGGAGGTACAATGAAATAGAATAAAGGTGGGAATAACTAAGGTAACCATAAGCTGTTTAAAGGTAAAAAGCAATGGTAAGAGGGAAAAGATGCCACTGTAGGTCTCAAAGGAGGTGGCTGAGGTGGTGACAGACAAAAAAACAGCATTCAAAAAATACGAGGAGATCCAAACAGAGGCAGACAGGGAGGTATATCTAGGGAAACAAAGGGAGGAAAAAGGAAGGTCAGAGCAGCAAAGGCTGAAACTGAGGAAAGGATAGCCAAGGAGGTCAAAAAGGGGATAAGACTTCCTTCAGATACTGTACATGAACAAAACAGATGAAGGCAAGGGGTGATATAGTGAAGGTCAGGAGACCAAGACAAGGAGACTGCTCAGAGGAAGACCAAGTAAAAGCTAAAATTTGAAACCAATACTTCAACTGTGTCTTCACAATAAAAGGGGGGAGGGCGATCATGCATTAACAGGCACTGGGGGTAGTTGACACAAGTCCATTTATGGAAGAACAAGTTCGCCAGGTGTTGAAGCCTTAAAGGAAAACAAGGCAATGGGTATTCACCCAAGGGTACTGAAGGAACTGAGCAATGTGCTGGCTGCCCCTCTGGCAACACTATTTAACATCTCTTTTGAGACGGGGATGATGGTTCCAGAGGAATGGTGGATGGCCAATATGGTCTCTCTGCACAAGTACTTCAGCAGAGAGGAGGTAATTAATTACAGACTGGTCAGTCTCACATCAATGGTGGGGGAATTATTGGAGTTCCCACTGAAGAAGAAACTGATGGAGTACCTGGAGACACATGGGCTGCAGGACAACCACCAGCATGGCTTCACGGGGGTGGGGTGGGGTGGGGTGTTATGTCAAACAAATCTCATAAATTTCTCTTACTGGGTAGCTAGGGAGGTGGATCGGGAGGGCAGTGGATGTGGCCTACCTGGACTTTAACAGGGCCTCTGATGTTGTATGACATAGCAGGCTGATAAAGAAACTTAGCAGCCTGGGGATGGGGGAGAAGGTGGTGTGCTGGGTAACAAACTGGTTGAAAGATAGGAGGCAGAGGGTGATTGTAAACAGCAGTCACTTTGAGGACAGGAGGATTACAGCCTTGGACTCTTGGTAGGTAATTGTAGAGAGGGGAGGTGGAGGGTGCTAGTGGGGGTCAGGGTGGGGTGGGGGGTTGGGATGGTGGTGCAAGGCAACAAAGGACCCTTTTTTATTTCAGGTTTAAAAAACAAACAAAAAAAGAAAAAACATTAAGGGATGATTTTCTTTATTGCAGGTATCTTCTGACACTGGGAACTGTGTACCCTATTGTCAGTTTAATATTTGGGAGCACAAAGGATGGACACCCTGGTGTTCCCAACTGTTGGGCCAGAGGTTGGGATCATTTGTATGTGGAGCCAGGATGGGGTAGCAGTTGGAAGGGAGGTGGGATGTTTTGCAGCGGGTGGTATTTTTTTACAGCTGCATAATTTATGTGGAGCAGGTGCTTGGGCTGGGATCGGAAGTGTCGGGGTGGGGAAGAATATACAGAGGGAGGGAAGGAATGGGAAGTAATTTTCTGACAGATTAAGACCAAAGGAGAGTGGGATGTTTTGCAGGTGGTGGGATTTACTCTATGTAGAGCTAGTGATGGGGCTGGGAATGGAGAGGACTGGGGTGAAGAACACGCAGAGGGAGGGAGCCAAAGGTTTTTTTTTTTTTACATTGAAGAGGGATGGTTTTTATTTACACTGGGGAGAGGAAGCATGAAGTGGAAGGAGACAGAAAATGCACTGATTCATGTATACTATATGTGCTGCAACTCCACTTGGGGGACAGAGCATGGAGGAAACATAATGTGATGTGTTCAGTACTCTTTCTCTACCCCTGAGTAAGCAATACATCAGCATAATTCTCACTATGCAGCCATAAACACCAGGACACTAATTACAGGAAAAAATATTAAATACAAGCTTAACATGTCCAAAGGTATGCGTGAACATTTAAATATTTTAACACACCTTCATAATCTTTTTTTTTTAAATCCTGACTCCAAATTTTCAACATGGTTTTCTTATGACCCAACCTCATGAATCTAGTAGGTGAAAATTTTCTAATCCCACTTGAAATGTAATTTCGTTGAGCAACTGTGAAATCACATTTTGGGACAAATTTTACAAATTTCACCTACTGGGTTCATGAGGTGGGGTCTCAAAAAGGCCATATTGAAAACTTGGAGTAAAAATTATAAGAACAACCAAGATGGATTAAATTAAAATAACTGCACTTACCTGATTTCCTCAGCTCCCAGTCCAGCTTTGAAGATTGAAGACATGTCTCATTTCAGAGAGGATTACAGCCTTGGACACTTGCTAGGTAATTACAGTGTAGAGGAGGGAGGGGTGGAGGGTGCTGAGTGGGGGGCAGGGTGGGGGACAGGGTGGGGTGGGTTGGGAAGGTGACACAAGGCAGCAAAGGGCCCTTTTCTTTATTTCAGGTTTAAAAAACAAACAAAAAAAGAAACTAACATTGAGGGAGGATTTTCTTTATTGCTGGCATTTACTGACACTGGGGAATTGGGCACTCCATTGTCAGTTTAATATTTGGGGCACCGATGATAGTCATCCTGGTGTTTCCAACAGTTGGGCTGGGGGTTGGGATAATTTGTATGTGGAGCCAGGATGGGGTAGCAATTGGGAGGGAGGCAGGATGTTTTGCAGTGGGTGGGATCTTTTTACAGCTGCATAATTTATGTGGAGCAGGTGCCTGGGCTGGGAAGTAGGGGTGAAGAACATGCAGAGGGAGGGTGTGGGAAGTAATTTGCTGGTAGATCAAGACCAAAGGACAGTGGGTTGTTTTGCAGATGGTGGGATCTACTTTATGTAGAGCTAGTGCTGGGGCTGGGAATGGAGAGGGCTGGGGTGAAGAACACACAGAGAAGGGAGCAGGAGGGTTTTCACATTGGGGAGGGATGGGGAGGATTTTTTACACTGTGGATAGGAAGCAGAAAGTGGGAAGAGAGAGAAAATGCACTGATTCATGTGTACTATATGTGCTGCAACTCCACGGGGGAGCATGGAGGAAACATAATTTGATGCTTTCAGTACTCTCTCTTTATCCCTGAGTAAGCAGTGTATCAGCGTAACTCTCACTATGCAGCCATAAACACTAGGACACTATTTACAGGAAAAAATATAAAATAAAAGCTTAACATGTCTAAACGTGGTGGGCCCACATCTTGGATGTAAGGAGCAACCATCACAAAGGCACTGGAATTGTAAGTTGGTGGTGGTCCCTTGCTTGCAAGCACCTGGCCTTTGCTCAATGGAGCTTTAGAATCCTTCCATGGCAATGCACCAAAGTGGCAGGGTTACCATGCAAATAACATGCAGTGCCATTCTCAAAGGGTATGGTGACTCTACACCTACTAGTCACACTTCTGTAATGGACTCTGACAGCTAAACTGCTATTGGTTGCTTACTGGGGCATCGAAAAGTATGACTGAAACCAAAGAGCTGGCAGGAGACATAGACTGGTGCTGTACCAGAATGTTGGATGAGGCTTTTGAGTAAACAGGGCTAGGGATGAGGGATTCTAATGAACTAACAGGTTAATTTATTGGGCTGAGGTTAGGGAAGGGAGCCACAAGACTACCATGGAGAGAATTAGGGACTGATGGACAAGAAAGCTAATGGTGCCCACAAGCGGGCCAAAGCTATGGGTTGGTGAGGTGGAGGGCAAATTTGTGCAAAGCACCAGCACATACATGTACAGAACGTCCATAGCACTGCGCCATGTGCATATATTTGTTTGATGGCATTCTGCAACGTTACCTGTGCACAAACCATGTTTGCACACAGTAACATCTGAGCACCCTAATTTAAATATTAATATTTATTCTTCTTATTATAGCAATTTTTTTGTGTTGACAGAACAAAGATGAAAATTTTACCCCATTTTTAGATGTAAAACTTGGAACTGAGAATTGGGACTGCAGTTTCTTAAAAATGTTTCATGTGTGCTGGCCTGGTGGCGCTGAGGTTTGAGGCATGGACGCCACACCTCACACCATGCCAGCGACCCGGGATCGGGAACAGACTCGGGCTGCTGGGGGTCAGCAGGGGAGAGGGTGGATTGAGCATCCCAGGACTGCTCTCCTCTCTCTGGGGTGGGCTGGGGAATGCACGTCGTGCTGTAGTGGTGCCTGGCGATGGCTGGATGTGGCACAGTTGCTGTGCACAGCAAGGGGGGGAACATGACAAGACATCGGCTTATGCACAGACATCATTGCACTGTCGGCTCCTGGGGGAAAAAATTGGAGTAAAAATGGCTAGGCGCAACCGAGGCAACTTGATGGTCATGCTCTCGCTGATCCGGAGGGCTGTCGTGGAATCGAGCTGAGAGAGGCATGGGGAGGCCCTTCAGTGGGTTGGGGCAACCACACTGGACCCCCATCATGCGAGTGAGCCTGCTGCTCTCTGGGGTGGTGAGGGCTGGCGGCTGGATGCCCCTGCCGGATGCACTGCAGAAGGTGACAAATAATGACATGATTAAAAAAAAAAAAATTCATGAATCATCAGGGATTTTTAAATCCCTAATTTGATCTTTTAACTAATTGTCATATTCGTCTAATCATTTTTTTTTAAATAGAAGGTGCAGTTGGTCAAATTAAAATACATTAAATAGTTCAATTGCATAGACAGTAATTAAAGTAGAACTAAACTTTATAGGATCATTTTAAAGCTAAAGTTAATTTCTCTGGTGCACTTCTAAGATCCAAGGAGCCTTGAGGAATACAAGGGTAATTTATCATTGTTACTTCCAAAGAAGAGAAACAAATATTTTTATTTGATTTTGCTTTACATTTTTACTTTCATTCAAAAACAAACCAAAGAAAATAATTATATTGTAATATGCATTAAATATGTTTTGTAGCCTTTGGCTAAGGCTTCAACAGTATGTCCTGGAACTTGGTTCCATGGATTCAAATGTAATCAGTTGATTAATCTTGGCTCCACAAATATTGATACATGCGCTACTAGTTTCAAAAGCACTATGGTGTCCCTGTGGCCAGCAGGTTTCACCAAGAAATACATGAAATTCTAGGTTTCCAGCAGAGCACCCATTTTAAATATATGGCTGTCACTGTGGTCAAGTGATAAGAGAATCACTTTAAGAATCAGTAGATCATAAGTTCAAACCTGGCTAGACCCAGATACTTACTATGTGACATTGGGCAAGTCACATAACTGTCACTGCTCCTGTCCATCCAGCTATGGAAATGGGTAGAAACAAGACCCCACTGGAAACAAGATATAGTATATGGTTAGCCTCTGCTCTGTATGGTTTTCTATGTGTGCAATTTTCTTGTTGTAGGACAATTCAAATTTCACTAAAAGTTGTTATAGTGTACAGTGGAATGTTCTTCTATGCAGAAATCCATCCCTAGAGCAACACTGTTGTTCTGCAGTAGCTACATCACTTTGCTGTTGTGCTGCACTAGCTACATCGCTAGTGCAGCACAACAACATAAAGCATCTTTGTGTGTTGCCTTCATTCAAACCATGGCACCTGATGAAGCAGCCGTGGTGGTAAGAAGGCTAACCCTGGAAGTGAGCGGCAACTAAAAGAACTGCAATGGTCCCTAAGAACCTGCCCCCAAGTCCCACAATGATAGGGAAATTAGTGAAGCATAGAGGAGATCTTTTCTTTTATATGTGCTAGGTGCAGGCTAGCAGAAATGGTTTCTGATACACCATAAAAGATTGTATACAAGGAACTATACACATACAGGCTGAAGTTCAATCTCAAGGTTACCATGGTAACAAGAGACCTCTCGAGCTGCACTCTCAAGGTCCTCTGTTACTATGTAAACCTCTCGATTGAAACACAGCCTTGTTGTGTATGATTGCTCATGCACAATCAAAAGTCACAAAAAGCAGTTGTAGTATAATAGTGACTTCACTACTAAACTACAACTTTTTCCTTTTAAATTTATCCCAACAGTGTCTAGTTGAAGCTCTCCTGCCCCCACCCTCACCCGAAACACAAATCTGCCAACAAGATTGTCACCTAATCTTAGTGTTCTCAAGACCCATTATCATAATCCTAAGAAATCCATTTCAGAGTTTGACAGGGCAGCACCTGCCCAACAGTTTCCTTTATTTATTTGAGAATTAGTAACCGGGAAAGGCACATTCACCCAAGACTCATTTCTAGGTGTGACCCAGGGGAAGGGAACAGTAGGAGGACAGAAGCACAATACATAGTAGCAAAACACTGAATGACATTAGATAAGAAAAATAGTACAAAATTAGAATAAAATACAAAAACGTTGTATGGAAACAGTATTTGAGACCACTTTGGATAGCATTGGTGGAGTGGTGACTGCAGTATCACCGAGTGAAGTTTCTCCTCCGACCACAGCGAAAACAGCTGGCTGACACCCAAAGGTGGCCCTTAGTGATAGCAGTGGCTCCAGTGGCTCTAAATGAAATCAAACAAATGTTCAAACAGTTAATAACACAGATGAATCAGTTGGAAGTTTTCACACAAGGAAGTAATGCAGACATTGTCAGAATAAACCAGTTTGTAAATGTGGTGGAACAGAGAGTGATGGACATGCAAGACTACATGGAGCATCTCACCGCTCACATCCAAAACTAAGTCAGAGCCATATAACTTCTGTGGGACAAAGCTGAACATTTGGAAAATTGGAGGAAGTGGAACAACCTCTGCATCATTGGTTTCCCTGGAGGGATGTGAGGGGAAAAGTATGAGCCAATTTCTGTAAAAAGCTCTCCCTGATCTCCCGGGTGAGCAGTGCCCAGATGGCCTAGAAATAGACTGCTTGCACTGCTCGCTGACACTTCCAACCAAACCTGGCGAGAGTCCTAGGCCTATCATGGCCCACTTTCTGAAGTCACTGACATAGAAAACGTGATGGACTGGGCCAGGCAAAAAATACACTTTTCCTTAAAAGGGCACACTATCAACATCTTTCTGGACTTTTCACAGGCTGGAAGAAGGCCTACACTCTTGCTTGCAAGGCCCTTGTGGATCTCGGAGTCCACTATAGCCTCCAATACTCTGCAGATCTGCAAATCACAAAAATGACTTTTCTCAACAATTTGTACCCCTGAAGTGGCTAAAGCCTTTAATTCTGGCTATAAACTGAAAGGGCTAAATACAAACCACCAAGGAGGAATGGAGGAGGGGGCTTACTGCCTCAGGACATGGACACTACCCTTGCACTGGTGGCCCCATACTGTCCAAAGCCAAGATATGGCCCTCTGCTTTGTTCCCCTCTCATGGACAAAGATCCATTGTACCCCTCCAGTAAGCAGAAACATTGCAATAGGAAATAGAAGCCAGTGAAAGAAAGGTACCAGGACTACTCTCCTAGGTCCAGAAGCAGGAGTTACAGTGGAAGCAGAGGCACACCAGTGTCATTGGAGGCACAATCACCATCCTGAATGCAGCCGATTGATTTGCCCCCCCCCCAGCCCCACTTCAGCATGATGACAGTTCCTCATTTCCTCCAAAAGCACAGCAGACCACAGACTCACCAGAAACTATAGTGTGGCCCAAATTCTGGGCTAAAGTGCTGAGCCTGATTACGGCCATAACAGGCCTCCCCTCAAGTGAATCCTCCTGCACCGAAGACCCACACACTGTGGTCAGATTGATGGCGATGACTGAACTGACTGTACTCCCAGCTTGAGCACTAAATCCCTGCACATGTTTACTATATGAAAAAAATATGTGGGGTATTTATACTCCCTAAATCCACAGAACTGGGTCTGACATGTCTAAACATATTAGGAATGCCAATTGATTAAGATGACAAAGCCCTTAAAGGGGCAACAACCTATTGTATATCCTTGGTTGCACTAACACTCACTCTTTTTCTTTCTTACAGGTGTTGGGCTTTAACTATCTAGTTAGACTTCAGCAGAATTGCCTCTTTTAATTGCTGTTCTAGTTTCAAATTACAGATTATTTGTATTTCTAAGCTTACATGCACTGCCCATTGTGTTTGAGCAACTTCATGCAGTGTATTGCCACCCTTGAGATCGTTGGTTCTTTCCCCCTTCACAATTAGGATAGTGATGGTTCCATTACTCTATAAGGGGGAGATGTGTGGTAGAAAATTACTGAGTCTTCATGCTCTGTGAGTGCTAAAGTGCCTAGAGTGGAAAATTATCCAAACTGGGTAGGGCTGATCTAGAAAGGTACAGTGGTACAACCAACAACAGATAGCATGAATCCCTCTTCTTACCATGGCTAAGAACTTTCATTTCTACACGACGACTGCTCCCCCTTCAGAGGTGGGTGTAATACATACCAGCACCACAAGGAGCCACAACAAGAAGGCAGGAAATGACAGTGCTAAAGTCCACTCCTCACAAGTAGGTATGCCGCACTATCCCTCCCTGGCATTCTACTTGTATCTTTTTATATCTGTTTGCACATGGTGATGTTTCTTTTCTAAGATTATTTAATTGCTGGCTGATGCATACTGATAAAAACAAAAAAATGGAGCATACAAAATGAGGGGAAGGCTGATGATACCATTACCTGTTCCTCATCAAGATGGGGGGGGGGGGAGAGGGCCATCATGACCAAAACATTAATGGACACAGGTATATTATGAGTTTGATACCCATTTGGGTTGAACATGGAGTTATATCGCACCCTACCCTCCAGTTCAGGATCCCTCCACCCATCATGCAATCAGGGGGACTACCCTACAAGAGCCAGGGATGAGGCATCATCTAGCTGTACCACTGCCTGTATGGCCAAGGCTCACACTCACACTGTAAAGGATGGGGTACTTTTGGTAACATTAACAACATAAAATAAGTGCACCGTCCATCGCCAATAGTTTCTGCTGTGTTTTATTGCAAAAAATTCACAAAGCAAAAAAAAAAACATTGCAAGGTGCCACGTAGGTGCTCAGACACTCTAACAGGCCCGACCGGTTTCGTGCATGCGCATGAGCGCTTCCTCAGGGACGGCCTTGCACCTCAAGTGAATGGAAATAAATACATGTGCATTTAAAGTGCCAGTGTATCACAGTAAACATAAAAAACATAACCTAAGTGCATAAAAATAAAATAGCATAACAAGGTACAAGATAATATCTGAAACAGACTTAGCCTCTGTAATTGATTCACAAAAGACAAATGGTATCACTAGTCAGGTTGAGCCCCCAGTCAGCATCTATATCACCTATTATGAATTTGAGAAACTGACTTTGAGAGGTAGAAGAATTTATTGGAACTTGACT
Organism: Neoceratodus forsteri; assembly: GCA_016271365.2. Classification (NCBI taxonomy): domain Eukaryota; kingdom Metazoa; phylum Chordata; order Ceratodontiformes; family Ceratodontidae; genus Neoceratodus; species Neoceratodus forsteri. The sequence continues at coordinate 1,334,056,064 of CM057458.1, forward strand.
AGTTTAGAGGCCTACCAGAAAGTAGGCCGTGTACCACAGGGGCTAAGAGTACTGAAGTGGCCAGGATATGGTCTTGATCGGACTGCCTTTAAAGGCAATTGGGAAAACCAAATGCAGGCAGCATCAGAACTTTTTTCAGCTTTGCATCATCTGTGACTACAAAAATCAGCAGGCTGAGGTGGAATTGCTCTTGGGACATAAAGAGACAGCATTTTTCGTCTTTAAGGAGGACCCTGAGTTTCCTGATTTAGAGAAAAAATTATAAGCTGTGATAGCCCAACAGGACACACGCATACAAGCTGTGAAACTTGGGTAATTTGAAAGGGACAGACTTGATTATTTAAACAATCCAGTGTTTACCTGGAAGGGTTCCGAATTTACTTCAAGCCAAAATAGAGGCCAGAGAAAACAGAACAAAAGAAGTCACAAATCTATTCTTAAAAAGAGTAATACGAGTTTGCATTCAACATCAGAATCAGATAAATACTCTTTTCTTTCCCTCTTTTGCTTAAGTCAATGTTCTCCCTATATACTGCTTGCCTGTTGTCTCTCTCTTAACTCTAGTCCTATCTGTAGCTTAAGCACTACCTTGTGGGTTTGTCGGATATAAGCTGATTAGAAGCACATAGCTAGTGTACACCTAATGTTTAAATTGAGAGGTCTGTGCTGTAAGGTAATGCTCTATTGGACCTTATATTCCAGTATTTATCTACGTCCATTTAAAGGTTGCAGTAACTAGTATATTATTTCTACAGGCCAGGCCTCCTATCAAGGTTAATGGAGACATAGATGTTGCACAATAGAAACACAGTATGGCTGTAACCTGGTAACTAGGATAAGCTCTGTAAAATGGCAGTGACATTAGATATCCTGTAGTGTGGTGTCAGCAACTGAAACTTATTGTGAATATGTTGCTATGTGCTAAGTGAACTAAATGGAAAATTGAAAACCTCAATAAAATATTATATGTTAAAAAAATATGTGTCATTGGAAATGCAAACTGCCCAGCCTCCGTAAGTTGGGAGATAAAATTCACTACAGCTTTTTCTCACTCTTTAAAACTACATTGCAAATGTGACACAGTGAATTAATGATCAAGCTGACAACACTGTGGCTAGTGTAAGCCGTAAGTGGATAGTGTTACCAATGACCACATGACAGAACCTCTTGAAATTGGTATGGTTCTTTATGATGAAATATGGCAGAGTGTAATGTTTTTAACACTGTTTGGTGTGACACATCAGCACATTGTCACTAGTTTTATGTGCCAAGGAACAGCACTGTAACATTAAGGGTTCTGGGAATAAAAGGCCAATCTCAAGGACTATTCCTCAGTCTCTTGTCAAAATGCATGTGTGTGAAATGTTGAGATATCAGTGCATGCCTCTCACTGTGCCTATAGTGTGTTGTGGAGTGTTGTGCACCCTGTTTTTGGCAATCAACCAGAAACAACCTCAGCATGTGTCTCCAGCACGATTCCTACAGTTGGTGAGTAGTGCCAATTTTCCTTAAACCAAAAAAACATTGTCTGTGACCTTTGGTACCAGCCACAAATTGCTCAAGCTCTCAGGACTTCTAGGTTTCTCCACACTGGATGGCTCTCCCATTGAAGTGGTGCTATCCATCAAGTACCTCGGTGTGTGGCTTGACAGCAAACTTGACCTCTCAGCCCACATCACTGGATCCACATGAAACTCCACCCTAAACTGGGTGCCCTGTACTATAACAAAGACTACCTATCTCTGCAAGTCTGACATGAGCTGGTCACCAAAATGGTGCTCCTGGTTTTTGACTATGCAGATCTGGTCTATGCTACTGTCACCTCCTCTTCCCTAGCCAGACTGGACACCCTCTACAATGACTTTTGTCGCTATGCAACTGATTCCTTTCCTCATACGCACCACTGCTCCCTCTACTCCTCCTTCGCCATCCTCCCTCTACCTCACATTGTCAGTCAAAGTGCTCCTCCTCAATCTCTAAATATTGATTTGGTTCCCTTCCCTCCTATGTCTGCTCACTCCTCACTCCAGATCCCACTGCTCCATGCTAAATCTGCTCCAGAGAACAGAGAACTTTCTCCACTCCCCATCCCCATTCTACTGCTGGGCAAACTGCCTTCTCCTACCATCTGCCAACTTTCTGGAACCAGCTCTCCTTATCCCTCCACCACCACTCCATCTATCAAGCTCATTCAGGTGTTTGCCTCTATTGGCTTGGCCCTTATGTGGAAAATGGGACCACCATGCAAAAGTCACTTCTAACCAAAATACTGTTCTATACAGAAGACAATTATACAATTAAAAGGTTAGTAAATTGTCTTTTAATAATATCTAAGATTAAAAAGAAGACGATATTCCAGATTGGTACACATAATCCAAATTTTAATATTTAAATGGTGACAAAGAACTACAATCTTGAAACTGACTTATTCCTAGCTGTTCCAGGTTCCAGGGACCTGGATAAGTCAGGGTGCCTGGACGATAGACAGCATGGATTCATCCCAGGGAAATCGTGTCAGACAAACCTGGTGGAGTTCTATGACTGGGTGACAAGTGCCTTGGACCTGGGTAGACCAGTGGATGTCCTCTTTCTAGACTTCAGCAAGGCATTTGACTCTGTTCCTCATGTGGGCCTGTTGGATAAGCTAGGAGAAATGGGGTGGGAAATCAGATGATCAGATGGATAGGCAATTGGTCAGGACTGGACCCAGAGGGTCGAGTTGGTGGGATAGTCTCATCCCCAAGGAGGGTCATTAGTGGGGTCCCACAGGGATCAGTCCTTGGCCCCTTCTGTTCAACGCCTACGTATCTGACATAAGGACAGAATCAGGAGTGAGATGAGTCTCTTGCAGATGACTCAAACTGGGGCAGTGGTGGATGGGGAGGAGGAGGTGGCCCTGCAGGGACCTGGAGGCTCTGAAAAGATGGTCTAGAAAGTGGAAGCTGAGGTTCAATGCAGGGAAATGAAGGTACTCCACCTGGGGCCAGAAACCCAGGCCAAGTGTACACCCTGGGGAAATACTACAAGTCTCAATGGCTGAGAGGGACCTGGGGGTGGTGGTGGATGTCAAGATGAACAACTCTGAGACTTGTAGGAGGGCAGCAGCCAAGGCCAACAGGATGCTGGGATGCATCACTAGGGGATCACCTCCAGAAGGAGGGAAGTGATACTCCCTCTGTATAACTGCTTGGTGAGGCCGCACCTGGAGTACTGCATGCAGTTTTGGAGGCCACACTTAAAGAGGGACATTAACCTCCTGGAGAGGGTCCAGAGGGAGGCAACCAAATGATTTGGGGCTTGGGGGACAGGACCTATGAGGAGAGGCTCAAGAGCTAAATATGTACACATTGGAAGAGAGAAGGACCGGGGGACATGATAGAGGTCTTCAGGTACATGAAGAGGGTAAATAGGGAGGAACAGTCAGGGTGCTTCAAAGGAAGGAGGAAGGGGCCACTAGAGGGCATGGGTGGAAGCTGGAGGGGGGAAGATTCAGGGGAGAAAGGAGGAGGTGCTACTTCACTGAGAGGGTGGTGGAGCTATGGAATGCACTACCTAGGGGGCTGGTGGAGGCAGAGACAGTGGAGGGGTTCAAGAGGGGGTGGGACAGGTACAGGGGAAGGGTTCAGGAAGCAAAATCCAATGCAGCAAGAATATCCGGAACTGGGAAGGGAGAAGCCAGAGAAGGCGAGGGGGACAGCAAGGTCAGCACCCAGGGTGGGGGCTGACCAAACGAGCAGACACGAAAGACCGTTAGGCCTATTCTGCTGTCATTTTAGTATGTTAGTATGTTAGGTAATTTATGTATATCTATACACGTATGATTTGTAGAGTGTGTCTCTTTCAGTATACAGTATTACTAATGAATCGTTACTTGTGTAGGATTCTATCAATGATACCTATGGAGGACTGTATCCATTTACATCTATTTATAAATATGGTATTCCACTGATTAAGCAAATATGGATACCCTAAACAGGGTTTATGAACTCAAGTACACCTATAAATATAGGATTTGTGCAGTATGTGAAATGATATTTATTCGGGAGTATAACTATGTTAGTTATACAGCGCTGTTTCCACATAATTTTTATATATTTTTGTGTATTGCTATATTGAAACATAGAATTTGACAGCAGATAAGGACCGCATGGCCCACCTAGTCTGCCCATTTCCATACCAAATGGATAAGCTGCAGATCCTAGTTAACCAACAGCCTACTTCCTCCTACCTCCCACTAGAACTGCCTTATGTCGGTCCCATGCATTCTTGAATTCCCCCACTGTTTTTGACTCTACGATCTCCTCAGGAAGACTGTTCCATGCATTTACAACCCTCTCTGTGAAGAAATACTTCCTCACATTACCTCTGAGCTGTTCCCCCCTCTATCTTTAAATTATGCCCCCTTGTTCTTGCACATCTCTTTTTCTGAAAGATTCTACCCTCTTGGAGTTTGTTGATTCCCTTGAGGTATTTGAAAGTTTCTATCATGTCCCCCCCGTCCCTCCTTTCCTCGAGGCTATACATCTCAAGCTCCTTTAGTCTTTCTTCATATGTCTTCTGGTGCAGACCATGCACCATTTTGGTTGCCCTCTTCTGGACAGCCTCCACCCTGTCTATGTCTGTGGAGGTGGGGTTTCCAGAACTGTACACAGTACTCCAGGTGTGGTCTTACCAACTGTCTGTACAGAGGGCCAACAACTTCCTGTTTTCTAGTAGTGATGCCTCTCCCTATGCATCCCAGTATCCCCCCGGCCCTCCTTACTGCCTTCTCACATTGCTGGCCCACCTTTAGGTCATCTGATATGACAACCCCCAGGTCTTTTTCCATTTTTGTTGTTGTCAGTATCTCACCCCCCATTGTGTACTCTTCTCCTGGGTTTTTGTTTCCCAGGTGCATAACTTTGCATTTCTTTGTGTTGAATATAAGCTGCCATACATTTGACCATTTCTCCAACCTTGCCAAGTCCCTTTTCATCCTTTCCACCCCACCTTGCATATCAACCCTGTTGCAGATCTTTGTGTTATCTGCAAAGAGACATACTTTCCCTTCTAGTCCCTCTGCAATGTCACTTATAAAGACATTAAAAAGGACCGGCCCCAGTACTGAACCCTGTGGTACCCCATTAGTAACCCTCCTTTCTTCATTGTGGACTCCATTTACTATTACCCGCCGTGTCCTGTTGTCCAGTTAGTGTTTTACCCAGGCTACCACCCTGGGACCCACTCCCAGGCTGGCTAATTTGTTTATTAATCTTTTGTGTGGGACTGTGTCAAATGCCTTGCTAAAGTCTAGGTAGGCCATGTCCACAGCCCCTCTCTGGTCTACTACATTGGTCACCCAGTCAAAGAAATCAATTAGATTTGTCTGACATGACCTTCCTGCTGTGAATCCATACTGTCTTGGGTCCTGTGCCCCACTCTCTAGTACTCAACAATTCTTTCCTTCAGCAGTGATTCCATTATTTTCTCTACCACTGAGGTCAAACTGACAGGTCTGTAGTTTCCTGCCTCTGTCTTGCTCCCACTTTTGTGAAGGGGAATCACATCTGCCCTCCTCCAGTCCTCAGGTACCACACCATCCTCCCATGATTTGTTAAAAAGGGTAGTCTGTGGTGTTACTAGTTGTCCCCTTAATTCTTTTAGAATTCTGGGGTGAATCCCATCAGGCCCCATTGCTTTATCCACCTTCAGTTTTAAGAGTTCTTTCAGAACCCTTTCTTCTGTGAAAGGACTAATATCAACCCCCTATCCAGAGTGCTTCTATTGACTGGATTAGGTATCTCCCCTGCTTTTCCATTGTGAATACTGGACAGAAGTATTCATTCAGTATACCTGCTTTTTCACTGTCTCTCTCTGCCCAACCACCTTCCTCTTTATTCAGCCTCAGTATCCCTGCCTTAGTCTTTCTTTGCTCCCTAATGTACCTATAAAAGGTTTTATCCCCCTTCTAAATTGAGTTGGCTATCTTTTCCTCGGTTTGGGCCTTTGCTATTCTGACTGCATTCCCCACTTCTTTCTGCTTAATCTGGTACAGTTCTCTGTCCTGCTCCTTCTGTGTTTCCTTATACTTTCTGAATGCTATCTCTTTCTCCCTTACCTTCCCCGCTACTTCTTTTGAGAACCATAGAGGTTTCTTCTTTCATTTTGATTTGTTTATTTGCTTCACACAAAGGCTTGTTGCCTCTGTGATGGTGGTTTTAATGTTTCCCCATCGTTGCTCCACCCCACCTTCTTGCCTGTTTGCTAGTGCTTTTTTGAGGCACTCTTCCATTTTGACAAAATCAGCCCTCCTGAAGTACAGTACCTTCACTTTCGTGTGGCTTGACTCTACAGCTAAGTTTATCGTGAACCACACTGTTTGGTGGTCGCTTGTTCCCAGATGGCTACCCACTTCAAGATCAGAGATACTCTCTCCATCCCCATTTGAGAGTAGCAGATCTAAGATTGCTCACTTCTGAGTATTTTCCAAAACTAACTGTCTGAGGCATGCCCCCTGTAGGGCATCAAGAATGGCCCTGCTCTTGGATGTGGCTTCAGCAAAGGTGCTCCAGTTAACAACTGGCATATTCAGGTTCCCCATCAGCAATACCTCCCCTTTCTCTGCCATCCTAAGGATGCCTTATATCATTTCCTTGTCTATTTCCTCCCCCTGAGATGGGGGGCTGTATATGACCCCTGTGCAGATTCTGGAGCCATTTCCAGTCTCCATGGTGACCCACAGTGCCTCCTCTCCTCCCTGTTTACCCTTCAGTTCTGTTGCTTTGATCCCTTCCCTTACATAGAGAGCTACTCCTCCTCTTCCTCTTCTTCCCTCCCTGTCCCTTCTGTAGATTGTGTACCCTGGTATGTTGACATTCCAGTCATGGTTCTCTGTGTACCATGTTTCTGTGACTGACACAATATCCAGGCATCCCTCTTCCATCAAGGCCACCATTTCGGGGAGCTTTATACCTAGACTACGGGCATTGGTACTCATTACCCTCCATTTTTTATGTCTTTATTTCTTTTTGTCCCATCCCTGTCTTTACTGCCTTTGTCTTGTTCTCCATTTACCCCTGCCCTTCTCCCTATCGACTGCTCTGTCTTGGTGTTTACCTTACTAACTACCCTGATTTTTGGAGGGGGCTAGGATTTCCCTTCTCCTTTTCAGTGCCTTCCCCCCTTGGCTAGTTTAAATGCTTGCCAGTGAAGCATTTAAACCTATCACCTAGGATCCTGGTTCCCCTTCTGGATAGATGCAGATTATTGCACCTGAATAGGCCTGCATCCTATATTTTGTTTATATGAAGAAGCCACAAGGGGAAGGATCCAGATTCATTTCAGTGCAGTAACTGTTCATTGCTGTTTTTGTTTTAAACCCAGATTTGTGTGCTTTTAGTGATGCTGTTTTCCTTTTGCTGTCTTTACTTGGAATTGTTTTGGGGCTGTTGAAAATTTAAAATGTAGTTTGGTGTGCTTTTAGTGGTGCTGTTTTCCTTTGCTGTCTTTACTTGCTGCAAATTGTGTCTTGTCTGTCTTGCCCTGTAGTTTGGGGGAGAGGTGCTAATTGTCTGATCTCTGACCTCAGCTACATGATAACTGGAGGCGGGGCTAAGTCAGATTTGAGGTAGCAGGTTGATTTTTGGTTTCTCAGAAGAGACCAGAAGGAGAAGGATCCAGATTCATTTCAGTGCAGTGCAGTAACTGCTCATTGCTGTTTTTGTTTTAAACCTAGATTTGTGTGCTTTTAGTGGTGCCGTTATCTTTTGCTGTCTTTACTTGAATTGTTTTGGGATTGTTGAAAATTTAAAACATAGTTTGGTGTGCTTTTAGTGGTGCTGTTTTCCTTTGCTGTCTTTACCTGGAATTGCTTTGGGGCTGATGAAAATTTAAAACCTAGTTTGGTGTGCCTTTACTGGTGCTGTTTTCCTTTGCTGTCTTTACTTGAGCCTCCCCCACCCCCCACTCTTAATTATATGCCTGTTAAATCAGTTTGATGGGAGCCAAGCACAGGGAATAGCAGGGATTGTGGAGTAGGAGGAGCATAAGGGGGAGGAAGCCCCCCTCAGTATAAGTATTTTGACTAATTTTGTTGTTGTTGTTGTTTCCTTCTTTAAAAAAAAAAGTATCTGAGGATTGATAGCAGGATTTTCAGTACAGTAAATTAAAAAAACAGGAACTAGAAGGAGAGCTTCAGTAACTGACAACTGCTGGAATAGCAGTATAAGTGCAGTATAATGTGGGGAGTAGTGCAGTGCAGTGGATGCAGGGCAGCTGTATTCAGGCAGACCTTCTGGACGCTGAGGTGCTGCCTTATCTACAGGCATCTCTCTGGACTGTGGGATGAGGTAGGCAGACTCAGAGCAGAAGTAAACTGGGTCAGAAGTACCTTCACCCCTATCCAGAGACCATCCAGTACAACATCGCTGCCTTAAAGGATGCCAAGAACAAGGAGCACTTGGATGACAGTGGGCTCAGGGAGGGTTGCAGTGGTCAAGCAGAGGCACATCCCAAATTCTATTCCACTCCAGATCTCATATGTTGCACTGGCAAATGGTGACAACCAAACCGAGGTACCCAGAGAAGTAGAAGAGAAGGATGTGGAGGTCAACCAAGGAGGTGACCTCAGTGGGAAGATCAGTGGACCCCAGAGGAGGAAGTGAATCCTAGTGGGGGACTCTATTGTAAGAGGGATCCAGTTAGGAACACATGAGGGGGAGGACAGGGAGGTGAGGTGCCTACCAGGTACCACAGTGTGGAAAAATGGGAGGAAGATCCTGAGGATCACTGGGAAGGCAAGATGGGAGGGTGAGCTGAATGTTATTATCTACCTAGGTACTAATGACCTGGCAAATGGGGAGCCTAAAGAAGTTCATGAAGAGTTCAGGAAATTGGGGAGGGGTCTCCAGCAAGTAGCTACATCTGTCACTTTCTCAGAAGGACTACCAGTGATAGGCATGGGAGAGTGTAGGGGCATATGCACCAGGAACTTTAAGACATGGTTAAGGAACTGGTGCTGCAAGGAAGGGTTTGGATTCATTGGTGACTGGGTACCCACCTGGAGGGATGGGGGATTGTTCAAGCCTGACAGCCTGCATCTGTCCTGGAAGGGAATGCAAACACTCAATGATAAGTTTAAATCCTACATGGACAAGCATTTAAACTAGCCAAGGGGGTGGCAGGCTAGCAAGGAGGGTACCTAATTGCCCAGCCCCCACAGCTAGCAGTGGAACCAGTGAACAGGAGGAGGGGATATCTCTACAAAGCAGTGTACAAAAGATGGAGATAAGCACCCAAGGGGTGGACAGGCAAAAAGGAGGCAAAATTCAACAGAAGGGCAGACAGCAGGGAGAACCAGGGATATGGACAAACAGTGAGGGGGCTGGAGTAGAACAGCTAAACAGTCCAGTGAGTTTACATCATGGAAAGCCATGTGTACCAATGCCAGGAGCCTTAGCAACAAGATGGAGGATCTGGAGGCTGCCATGGTGCACTTGGACCTGGACATTGTGGCAATCACAGAGACCTGGTGTAAGGATAACCATGACTGGGAGATCGCCCTACCTGGCTACAACATATTCAGAAGAGACAGGGCAGGCAGAAAGAGAGAAGGAGTGGCACTTTATGTGAAAGATGGCATAAAGGCCACAGAGATCCAGAAGGAGCAAAATGGGGGAGAGATACTGTGGGTTAAACTGGATAGGAAAATGGGTTCAGCCATCTGCACAGGGGGTGATCTACAGACTACCAGCCCAGGAGGAAGAAACAGATAGGGAGTTGATGCTAGCCATCCAAAGGATGGCAGACAAGGGGGAGGTGCTGCTGGTTGGAGACTTCAATATTCCAGATGTGGACTGGAGCCTCCCAGCAGCAGCATCAACTAGGAGCAGATGTGTCCTGGACTTCCTGAAAGGTGCCTTCCTTAAGCAACTGGTCATGGAACCAACTCAGCGGAAGGTAAAACTGGACCTCGTGCTCACAAACGGGGACACTGCAATATGGGTAACAGTGGGGGAGCACCTGGGGAACAATGACCACCAGTAACTGTTGTTTGAAATCACAGAAGGAACAGAACCAAATTACTCAAAAACACATATCCTGGATTTTAGGTGGGCAGAATTTGGGAAAATGGGAACATGCTTAAAAGAGGCAGTAATGGGAATGGGGAGGGAATCCGGGGGTGAACAGTGGGCAATATTTAAAACGGTGATTACAAGGGCAGCAGAGTTATGCATTAAGCAGGGTAGCAAGGGGAAAAGAAAGAGGAAGCCATTATGGTTTTCCAAGGAGGTAGCGGAGAAAGTGAAAGCCAGAAAGATTGCATTCCAGCAATACAAAAAGAAACAGGCAGAAGGGGATAGGGAGAAGTACCAGGAGTAGCAGAGGGAGGCAGGGAGATCAGTAAGGGAAGCCAAAGCTCAGACAGAAGAGCACATCGCAAAATCAGTGGGTAGAGGGGACAAAACTTTTTATAGGTACATAAGTGAAAAAAGAAGGGCAAAGGGAGGGATAGTGAGACTGAAGGGGAAGAAGGGGGCCACATGAAGCATGACAACAGTAAAGCTGACATACCAAACAGATATTTCTGTTCAGTCTTTACTGAGAAAGAGGAGGGTAATGGGCCTGAAGGGAGTACAACGAGTGGGAACAGTGCAGAAATGGACACAAGTCCCTTTACACTGGAAAGGGTCCAAAAGGAACTGGAAGGAATAAGAGTCAATAAAGCAATGGGGCCAGATGGGGTGCACCCCAGGGTCCTAAAGGAATTAAGAGAGGTAGTGGTTAAACCTCTGGCAATCCTGTTTAGCCAATCACTGGAAACAGGGGAGGTACCTAAAGACTGGAGGACAGCAGATGTAGTCCCTTTATACAAAAGTGGGATCAAAGAGGAAGCAGAGAACTACAGACCAGTCAGCCTGACCTCGGTAGTGGGGAAAATCATGTAAGCACTACTGAAAGAGAGACTGGTGGAACATCTAGTTGCCAATGGCCTACAGGACCCAAGGCAGCATGGCTTCACTGGGGGGAGGTCATGCCAGACCAAACTCATTGAATTGTTCGATTAGGTGACAAGGGAGGTGGACCAGGGGAGGGCAGTGGACATGGCCTATCTGGACTTCAGCAAGGTCTTTGACACTGTGCCACATAGAAGGCTATTAAATAAACTGGGGAATATGGAAGTGGGCAGGACACTAGTGCGGTGGGTGGGTAACTGGCTGGTCAGCAGGACACAGAGGGTGGTGATAAATGGCTGTCACTCCACAGAGGGAAGAGTGACCAGTGGGGTACCATAGGGATCAGTGTTGGGACCAATCCTATTCAGCGTCTTCATCAGTGACATTGCACAGGACCTAGAAGGTAGAATTTCCCTGTTCACAGATGGCATGAAGCTCTGTAACAGAGTGGACATGCCAGAGGGTGTAAACAGAATGAGAAGAGACCTACAGAAGTCTGAAGAATGGTCAAGGGTTTGGCAGTTGAAATTCAATACAAAAAAGTGCAAGATAATGTATATGTGGCACAAAAACCCTGGGACAACATATCAGTTGGGGGTGAAGATATAGCATGCACCAAGCAGGAAAGGGATCTTGGGGTTATCATCTCTGATGACCTCAAGGTAGAGAAACAGTGTGACAAAGCAGCAGGCAAAGCAAATTGGATGCTGGGATGCATACGCAGGGACATCACCAGCAGGAAAAGGGAGGTCATAATTCCACTATACAAGACACTAGTGAGGCCCCCCCGGGGTGCAGTGTACAGTTCTGGAGACCTGACCTACGTAAGGACATAGACAGGGTAGAAAACGTTCAGAGGAGGGCAACAAAGATGGTACAGGGATTGCATCACAAGTCCTATGAGGACAGGACAAAGGACTTGAATATGTACTCCCTGGAAGAGAGGAGGGAGAGAGGGGATATGATAGAGACATACAAGTACCTTACAGGGAGAAACAGGGTGCAGGAATGCACCCTTTTCCAGTGAAAAAGATGTTCCAGGACTAGAAGGCATGGGATGAAGCTGGAGGGAGGGAGAATCAGAGGAAATGTGAGGAACAATTTCTTCCCGGAAAGGGTGGTGGGCAAGTGGAACACCCTGCCAGAGGAAGTGGTGGGGGCTGAAACTATCACGGGATTGAAGAATGCATGGGATAGACATAAGGGAATTCTGGAGGTCAGGAGTAAGGGGCAACAGACATCTAGAAAAACTTAAAGGGAACTTGCAAATTCAAATGGGCAGACTGGGTGGGTCATAGGCCCTTATCTGCCGACAGTGACTATGCATCTATGTATCTATGATTGTCATGAATGGTTGTTATGATTGTATTCATCGGGAATATAAAGTAGTATTTTAACTGTTCTATTTTTCTTCTTTTTAATTGTAAAGACTGTAATAGTTGATCAATAAAGAATACTACTACACATACAGGTGCATGTTAAAACTCCTCCCACTGCCCACTCATACCAGTTTCACATAGGAGGTCCCCCCAGTGATTACTGATAGCCCAGGGTGTGTGTTCTCCTTGCCCAACCTGATCCCTAGTTCACTGCTTTGGTTGCCTTTGTAATGTATTGGTTGTTCAATTTTAGGTTTACTTTTGTACTTGTATTGCACAATCATGCTGTACAAAAACTTGCACTTTAATCTGTTCCATAATTGTACCAGAGAAGTATTATTTACTGTACTGTGTCTGCACTTTTTGTTTTGTACCAAGTATTGTACTGGATTGTGTTTCACTATTTCACCTTTGTACCCATCCCCTGGGTAGCACCCGGAAACGAACCTCAGCTCAGTGTGCCTTTCCCGGTTTCCAGTTTTTAACTAAATAAATAAAATAATAAAATTTAACAAAATGGATTATATCTAAATCTGACAAGGCTCTGTGAAAGGTGAAGTGCTGGGGTGTTTGTGGACACCCCTATGTGTAATTCACTATGTTTCAATACTTAATTTGTTTTTAAGATGCAGTTCTTCTGCTTTTGTCAGTTTGGGATGTAATCCACTTTGTTGAACACCTAATTCACTGCCACTTGAGCACTAAAGCACCTTGAAAAACTAGCACTGTGGTTGTTAAGGCCTATGATTCTTTGGGGTCTACACACCAAGTGCATAATAAAGATTGTTGGTTGCACAATGGTTGAGTGGATTCGTTCTGTCTGCAGGTGGGTTCACTTAATTGTTTTTGACATTGTACTGCAGCAATACATGACTGCTGCATGGACATGCCCTCACACCATCTGCATATATCACCAGCACTGTCAATATCTCCTTCATCTGCATACATCTACAGTGTTGCCTGCATCTAACCTTCAATTTTTGGGAAAGGTTATTGAGAAGACAGTGGTTCTGCAGCTCGAGGCACACCTCACTATCTTTGACATCTATGAGTCTCTCCAGTCAGGAGTTAGGTCAAGGCACAGTACAGAAACTGCACTGATCAGGGTGCATAATGATCTCCTCAGCATTAGAGAGAAAGAGGAATGGTCAGTTTTCTTTCGAGTTGATCTGTTTTTAGTATTTGACACCGTGGACCATGGTGTGTTGTTGGATCATTTTAGAGAGTTCTGTGGACTCGCTGGCACTGTCATCAGTCGGTTTGAGTCCTTTATCACAATTAGGATACAGAGTGTGGTGATAGGGAATTTCTCCTCACTCCTGAAGCCCCTCTCTTGTGGAGTTCCTCAGGGTTTCATACTCTCACCAGTGTTGTTTGCACTGTACATGCTGCTCTTGCGGGAGATCATCAGATGATACAGTGTGAGATTTCACTGCTATGCAGATGACATCCAGATGTATTTGTCATTTGAACATGGGACACATGATGTGGTTGAGATGCTGAATTTATGTTTGGCTAAGTTATAGGACTGGATGTTCACTATCTGGAAGAAGCTCCATCTAGACAAGATGGAGGTTCTAGAAACTGGGCCTGGTCATCGGCAGGGTGCGGAGGTGGTAGGAGAGGTGACTGGCTTGGTGCTTGGCTCCTCTCCACTTGCTGCCTCTGCTAAGGTGAAGAATCTTGGAGGTCATTCTGGATGATAGGTTGACACTTGATTGAGGCTCAGGTGTTGTCTGTTGTCCAGAATGGCTTTTGCCATTTTAGGAATATCACCCGGATTACAGCCTTGATCCCACCCGATGACCTGCCCTCACTAGTTCATGCTTTTATAACTTCCAGACCCTTCTGCTATAACTCTGTTTCCCTCAAGAGTTAATGGAGGTGTCCTATGTCACCTGTAGTTGATGCAGATTGCAGTGGCCAGGTTGCTGGTTGGCTTTATAAGGTTCTGCCATGTAACCCAGGTCCTGCATGACCTGAACTGGCTGCTGGTGAGGTGGTGAATCACCTTCAAGGTTGGTTTACTGACCTATAAAGCCCTATATGGACTTGGCCCTGGCTATCTGAGTAACCTCCTGACTCCCTACTATACCCAGCATCCTCTCCACTCCTCCAAGGTGGACCTTCTAGTGGTTCACAGGACAGAGCTCAAATCATCTGGTGATCGAGCGTTCGAGGTAGCTCCAGCCCTGTGGAAATTGCTTCCAGGATTCTTGAGGGAGGCCCCTCATTAAAGGCCTTTAAAAGGGGCCTGAATTCATACCCGTTTAGGGAGGTCTTCCGAGAGGAGGCAAGGCATCTGACTTATTGGTTGCTATTCGGACTTGAAATTATTTATTTTGATTACTTAGTTTAATTTATATTGTCTTTATTTCATTTATTATTATCAGATGATTATTCAGGAGTTTTTATATTTGGAAATATTTTATATACATGTTGTTATGACCTTTATACATCACCCTGAGCCCCAGGGAATGGGCACTAAACCAACAAAATTTTACTTATCTGCTTACTAGTATCCCCCCTCCCCACTTGGCTGTTCCATTCAATTACTGTACCTGATAGCTACAAGTGCTTACTGCTGCCATACCTGCTTAGCATCTGACTGTGGCACTGACAGGATCGACTGCTGTCAGACCTCTCTGTGACATCGGTCCAGTACATGCCAAGGCACATGTATCCTTTGCCCAGAAGTACCTTTCACCACCATTCCACCAGCTCAGTTAGTCCAGCACTGGAGGCGACAAGCAACATTAACCCAGAAAACCAGGCCACACCAGACACTATCCCCCAGACTAAGCTGTCACTGCATATATCAGTAACAGGTGTCCAACACCACCACCACCACCAGAGTCCCTGTCAACATGTCAACTGTTTTTCAATCCCACCCATCACTGTTACTTCCCAACTTCACCCCACATAGACAACCTACCTGCAAAGACTGCTTGGAACATATGAAGGATGTGCCACTGTCATGGCAATCAATATGCTGTACTTATTCAGACACCAGATGTAGATAATGAGATGACATGCACATATTCACAACTAAGCCAATTATTTCTGCATTACACTGCAATATGTACTCAGGGGACAGGACAGATGCATATATGTAAGTGCTAGACAATCTGTTAGGTGGTCTAACACTTACATCTAGACAGCTGGCACTTTCAGTCGTGACCATCAGTCGTGTCCAGAACGTGCCATTAAGCAGGGCTAGTGGTTACAAAAAGACCACTTACTTGATAATAGCCTGCAGAACCACTGAGTGCATTCAGTTTGCCGCAGGTGTAGGCAGATCACACATTTGCATCTGTGGCAGACCTTTTTAAGGAGACAATATAGGGCAGCAGTTTAGGGCTCTGAGCTTCAAACCTGGAGACCTGCATTTGAATCCTACAGCCCCCACTTACATACTGTGTGACCCTGAGCAAGTTACTTAACTTCCATATGCTCCCAGTTTGCACTTGGTAACAAGCTTCAGCTTGGTGTGCCTTTCCTGGTTAAACAATATCCCTATCCCCCTTCCTTCCCCTTTTTTAACTCCTGGCCTAACTCCTGTCTAACTTCTTGCTTCGTAAGTCACTGTGATACTTTGTGTATAAAAGGGTATTGTATAAATCCATATTGCTTGTTCCCAGATTGCTGTGTGACAGTAATGTATGTCAACCTCTGTCTCTAGGTAACTACTGAATGAACTATGGTGTGTAAGTAATTGTGCAGATTCTTCCTTAGAGCTGTGCTGGGTCACCCATCACATTTATGATGTTTGATCTTTGCACTGCAATCATTAGGCAGGTCCTTGCTGTCATCCCATCTAAGCATTAAGATTATTATTGACTTCTCATGGCTGTGCACCTGAGAAAAAATATTTCTCCAAGGGATCAGAGTTCCATGTAGTCTTTTAACATACTCAGAGTGTTAACCAGTCCTGTCAATTGATCTAATTAAGCTGCAATTAATGAATGCTTTCCTTTCCATAAAAGCTGTTGCAAAGAGGTGACAGTAATTGAATTGCTTGAAAGATTTATCACTGATGTAGCTTCTTGCTGTGTTAATGTCATTCCTAGGGAGCACTGCATGTTGTGAGGTAACAGCTGGAGAGATGCTGCATTGCAGCAGAGATATCCCAATTATTAGTTTTGATACTGTAACTGTTATATCGCTTCTTATCTTCTTGACACAGGAACGTTTCAGGAAATATGAGACAGGATTGTTTTTTCTTCCTTTTATCTTAAGCCTTAAATGAAGATATTTCAAAGTACTTGCTGTTACAAAATGTTTTTCCATGTTTATTTTTGTTTCAGCATGTACTGTTTTAGTTTTACAGGGCCTGATTCTGAAGGATCCGCATAAATGTCTTATCAAGCATGAAACTGGCAGCTTGCAGCACATATCCTGCCACTGTTTTATGCACGTCCAAAATCTGGTATGGTCCCTGCGTTCAGGAAGTATTACCATACTTCATAGATGCATTGCATGTGGCCTCACCAAATGTTTTGCACACCTTTTGACTCTGCTATACGTGTTCTTATTACCTATCCTCTTCTAGGGTGTGTAATCTGACATCAATAACCATATAAAGGGGCATTTATGTGCACTCACTACCATGCCTTTGGATGAACATTAGAGCAAGAGTAAATTGTTCCTGGAAGATCTTGGAGATTGGAAGCTCACTTACCAGTAGAGAAAGCCAACCTGGCAAGGAAAGGAAGAAAGCCTGACAGTGCAAGTCCAACTACAACACAGAGATCAAGGCTCCCAAACAGTGCATTGTCCACCCAGTTTTGTGTTAGTTCTCTTAGAGGGACAGCACTATAGTAGCTGAAGCCCTTCAAAGAGATCCAGACTCCAATCCATTCAGCAGGCCAATCTTAGTGGAAGACAAGTGAGTTTAAGCATATATGCCATGAAATGTGCAATCATCTGTGAATAAGAAAGTTAGCCAAAGAAAGACAGCACTGGTATGTATCGGGGGGGGGGGGTCCTGTGAGATACCAGAGCATACAGCTAAGAAGGAGACAGTAATTGGCACCCTATCACAGGTTGCCATTGAGCATGAGGATGACAGAGCTGACATCTTTGAAAGTAAAGAGGAAATAATGCTGCCATGTTCTGATATTGGTCACAGGTTAGACAGGCTGTGCCAACATACCACAATGCCCACTGACAAATGTCTTCCTAACCCCTCAAACAGAAGCCACACTCATCAACCCAGGTGGCATCACCAGATAACAAGGCTCATGTGGATGGAAAACAGTACAACAGCCAGGTCAGCATTGTGACTGCCAGACATGAAGTTGGCCCTAGAGCAGTGCGTCAGCAGTCAGTAGTACCAGAAATCATACTCAACAATTGTCAGAAAACCCACTGTTTCTACTAATAGGTGTGCCCAAGCCTGCAGGCCTAAGAATATAATGCAGAACAGAGGATGGGAGAGAAAAAGGTAGCACAGCTTAAGGAGGCGTGCAGTCTCCATGTCAACATACACACCATACTACCAACTGACTACAGTGGCAAAACCCATCACAGATACCAGGGCATTCAGTGCTGCATCAGAGGTCAAAATGGAATGGCATTGCATGTGGATTCCACAGGAGGTGCAAAAAATACTTGTTCATTCTCTGCAACTGCCACAGCTAGAGACAGTACCCCATTAACCAGTACTTGTATAATAATAATCATAATTAGATGTATTTCAATGTGTGGGAATGCACACTGAGGTAAAGATGGTTTTAGCAGAGTCAGTGCCTGATGCATATGACCAGAGAGTATCTAATTGCCATCACCCTGGAACAAAAGAGGCTAAAGGCAACAAAGAATTTACATACCCATGTGGTCATGCAGGAGTATACAGTGGCAAAGCCATGGATGGGCTCGCCTCCAACCTGGCACAGTCACTGCAAAATCGTGGATTCATCATGTCTAGTGACACTGAGAATATAGGAGTATACTCTTTCACAAGTGCTATATTGAATGACCAGGCCATCAAGGGGAACATAAATTGGAACCAGCAATACAGCAGCCACAAGATATACCTCACAGCATCCTATTTCACTTACAATAAAGGATGGACTGCCAGCCAATTTGCAGCCATCTCTGACCCACATGCCACACATAACATGTTGGGTGTTATAGGTAATGGTTGTGACCATTGGAGAGCCCAAGCAATGTTGGGCCTGACATATTAGAGCCTTGATGGGATAGAGAATATGATGGCTATCTGCAGGTACCCACTGAGCTTTATGACTATACAATACACAGGAGTGGATAATTCCAGTACAACATCTTTATTTAAATATATAAGGCAAGAGTTTCAAAGGGATCCATGTAGGATCTGCCCTCTGCTACAGCACTTTCAAAAGCAGAGCCTGTACTCAAGGTTAAATCATCTAATTTAATAGAATGTATAACTCTATTTAACGTTTGGTCGGATTTGCATCTAAAATTATGCAAATTGTAACTTTTTTTTGCAAACAGATGCATCTTTTGAAAATAGCAGCATGACAGCTCAGAGGTAGATGCAGGTGGATCGTGTGTTTGCACCTGTGTTCAACACATTTGAAAATCCTACCCATAATGTTTGATGAAAAGGTTTGAGATATCTTAGAGATCATTGATCTAGAAATAAATTTTCAAAATATTGAAACAGTGGCATGGCACATATTTGAAAGGGCTAGCTGTTGTTAAAATAAGCAGTAGTATTCTCCACTGAGTGTGTTTCATTTTATTGGCAATGCACTTTCAGGATAATACTTGCTTGGTTCCATGTCAAAATAGTGACTGTGGAATGGCGACACATAATAACGGCACTGAACCAACAATGTGAACATGTCAGGAAAAGATTTTTCCCCTTGTAAGGGGCTTTGCCACCCACACACCCCTTACTATATATTCCAACTCTGGGTGGGGGCACCACCCAGGAATGGGGGGGTACAGTCAGTCACACAAAAGTGTTGGTGCTGTGATTCCATCGCTGTTGTGATGTTTCGCTGTTTTGCAGTCACTATCTTGACAGGCTACCTACTTGCTTTAGAGCTTTTGCACTAAAGGTAACTTACACCCCTCTTTGAGCTCAGCAATGACTTAGATCATTGATACCATCAGGTTGGTTCTCCCTTCCTCCTTCCAGGCTGATATACAGCTATGACACACTGATGAGTCCTAACAGGAAAGGAACATGTGCTGGAGGTCTCTTTTAGTCAGCTTTTGCAGATTGTTTGAAAGGCCTTTTGGCACAATGCAGAGAACCAATCCAGACAAATTTCCTTCCTGGTGATTTGCATATACTAACCATGATGCTTTTTTATTAGGGCAGTGTGAATAATTTTGCAGCACTACTGCTCTGCCGACACAACTGTAATAATCTGGATATTCTACATCATCAATTAAGCAGCATTGTTCTGTAGAATGTCAAGTGCCTTTATATACTTGTACCCTGGTATCAGTCTCATTCCAATAATTCCAGTTCTCCCATGGCCGACTCATATGCTTATCAAATGTTTTTTTCCCCAATATTAGTGCTCCCTCAGTTTACTCTCTATGGAGGGATGTAGCTCACATCCACCCTCCTAAACCAAGCTGACAGCCTGAGTACAAAAGGCAGGAGGAGGAACAGAATACACTTTCAGGAGTCTTACACATGCATATGGGGGCAAGAATGAAATTCACATCATGTACACAGCCCAGGCCATTATTTTCTCCTTGTCTACACCCCTTGGAAATGTTGGAAAAGGGCCTAAGTCACATTGCAGTATGCAGTGAGCCCCCCCCACACACACACACATCTCCTACTTTCTCAAGTGTGTGACTTCTGTTGAACCTGTTCTTGCACATACCAGTCTGGATCTCCGATGGCAGTTGGTTAACGGGAAGTATGGCTCATCCACTTAGGGATGGAGAGTATTCTTTGGGATATTATCCCACCACATCCTGCTGGCCCACTGTAATATTTTTCGTTCTGGTTAAAATGCCAAGACATGGATACATAAATTCATAGATTCTAATGGCAGATAAATATAGGATATGACATGGGCTGACTTAAGATATCATTCTTAAGCCAGGGGGAGACCACGTGATGCAGGGTACCGGGTAGTAGCTCCTCTTTGTAGCTCCAGCCTCCCAACTCAATATTTTCGGGTTTTGGTCACATAAAACTGCCTTAAACCCTCAGTAACTACTCTACAACTCTTCCTTACCACCCTGAGTATCTGCATGCTGGGTTGTTGCTTGGATGGATTTTCATATGAAGAAGGCGCCGCAGAAACATACTCCTTCGGCTACCCCTGAGAAGGTCCCGAAGAAATCACGGACCTCGGGTGCATCAGAAAAGCCAGAGCACTCGAACCTCGCCATGGATCAGGAGCCGTTAACCTTGAGCAGGTTTTTAGAGGAATTCAAGCCCTTCCGTGAAGAAATAAAGGATATTTCCTCAGAGCTAAAGTCCCTATCTAAAAAAATCGAGGCGGTTTCCACTACAACCTCGGATAATACAGCCTGAATTTGTTCGCTAGAGAAGCGGGTGGAGAAACTTAGACCCTGGGCTTGTAGCTATGTGGCAGAAGCTTTCTTGTCTTGAATTAAAGCTAGAAGACCTCGAGGGTCACAGCTGCAGGAACAATGTGGTTATCCTCGGGCTTCCAGAGGGAGAAGAGGGCCAGAACACCATTGAATTTGTTCAAAAGTTGGTTGAAAAGATTGCTGGCCCCTCTCCCTTTGGTGCCAAGTACATCATAGAGAGGGCACATAGGTCCTTGCGGCCAAAGCCTTCCCCTGGAGCATTCCTCGTCCCATTATCTGCCGATTTTTTAGCTTTCTAGAACGGCAGCACTTTCTGGCAAAGATAAAGGAATTGCAGGAAGTCAGATGGGAGAATGCAAAACTCAGGATTGCACAAGATCTACCAGGCTCAGTCAGGCAGAAATGCATAGCATTCCACCCTATAGTCTTGAGGATCATTGCCGCGGGGCTCAAGTTTAAGATGGGGTACCCAGCCAGGCTGCAAGTGCAAGTGGCTGGTACCTGGCTATCCTACAAAGATCCAGATGCTGCGCTTTTGGGTTTGAAGACAGCCCTGCCTGATTTATTTTGTGATCCATGATTCGTACCATCTGGGCTGAAAACGTCTGAATTGGAGTGATTCTGCTGCTCTTTGATCTGTAAGAGGGGGGAGAGTGACACTTTCCGTTCGGGATTAAGAGAGCCTGCTACTCAAAGCTGAAGGAACACTATGCTGCTGTGTTAATTTTGTTTCTTATAGTACTTAGCAGTCTTATATATTCTTGGAGTAGTTTATTCTCTCAGTGGACTGCTGCAGTTAAAGGACAGTCTTATTTGGGATATGGTTTTCCCTGGATGGTGCTCGATATGCGCATAATAACATGCGTATCAGGAGACTTAGGGTTGGGTCTGTTCAGGCTCTAGCCTTGGTTTCTTTATTTTACTTAAGTGAGGAGGATTTGCCATAGCTGTGTTTCTTCTTTTCTACACAGTGTATTGTTGTGCGCTTTGCCTCGGTATCGCTAGAGGGAGCTCCAGACATTCACCTAATAGCCTAGTGCAGTTAGATAACCTGGGAAGTTACTTTCCTGGCAGGATACTTTTACCAGATGCCTGGCATTATTTAGCATATTTTACACCAGGGCATGTGGTTTTGCTGCTGGCATGGCTCTGAGGTGGTTACGTTTTACTTTTTACTGCCTGCCATTTGCAGTACGCATTTACCCGTGCTTACTTGTTAGGTTACAAGCAATTAACACATTAATCCAGAATTCTATTTGGATTTCTGGTTTCCAAGAGCTGAGCATTTCCCTCTGGCTATCTGAGGTTTGTTATTAACGTGTTGTTGGTTGAAGCGTTGTATTCCCTGTTATATATATTTAACGGTTGCCTGTTTTTTATACGGAATGGTTATAGGATATGTTTGGGTTTATGGGGGTAATGTTGGGAGGCTGGGGGGAGGGGATGAAAAGCGGTAGTTTGCTGATCGTTGTTTGTGACAGTAGGGGAGGTAAGGTAGGTGGGGTTATGACCAGACCCAAAGGATCCGGCTTACCTATGTTATGTTATATGGGGGAACATAATGGGGGGGGATGGTATGGGACTAAGTCTGGATGAGAGGGAATGGGGTTGAGAGGGTGGTGCAGCAGTAATCATGGGGTCTTGGATCTTGGATACCCGTTGTAGTAATATCTGGACATTACACATGTGTTTGCTTATTATTAAATTAGATGGTTAGCAACATTAATTTTGCAACCTGGAATGTGAAGGGGATAAGGAAAAAGCCTAAGCAATATCAGGTGCTTAAACACCTGAACTTGTTGCGATCCCAGGTTATGTTTTTACAAGAATCCCACCTGTTAGACTCTGAAGCTTTACAACTCAGGAGGCAACAGGTGGGACAGGTTTTTACTGCCCCGGGATCCACTAACAGCTGTGGGGTCAATAGAGGTATTCCCTTTATTTCCACGCAGGTCTTCAGGAATCCGGGTGGTAGATATGTTCTGGTTCAAGGCACTCTCTGTTCCATGCCACTACGACTTTACAGCATCTATGGGCCCAACACGGATGATCCCGGCTTCTTTATGAAGCTTATTACCATTATTCTTCCCTTGCTTCCTATCGCAATCGTAATGGGAGGGGACTTCAGTTTTAGTGTCGGACCCTAATATGGACAAGTCTGGCAAGGTGTTGAGGGGACTTTCCCCCTGGGCAGAGAGCATTTATGGATTTATTGGATCAATGTGGATTATGCGATGTATGGCGAGTGTTGCACCCCAATACCAGGGAATACACTTTTAGTTCGTCAGTACATGGATCACATTCCCTCATCGACTATCTATTAATATCTCAATCGCTCTTGCTGGGGGTTTCATCTGCTTCAATTCAGCCAGGGCCCGTATCTGATCACTCCCTGGTGGTATGTAGCTTGGCTTTCCTTAATATCCCTAAGAAAGAGACCCGGTGGAAATTAAATGCACAATTATTAAAAGATGCTCGGTATTTCAACCAAATGAAAGAGCAGATTGATCTGTTTTTTTCCACTAACTCAACAGAAGGCATGGCGTCGGATATATTATGGGGCACTTTTAAGGCCTATATGAGGGGGATTCTCATCAGTCTAGCCACAAAGAGGAAAAGAACACAAGAGGCTTAACTATTATCTTTATTGTCCCAAGTGCGGTCCCTAGAAGCCAACTTATCTTCCAGTACCACGGAAGATGACAGGTGGAAACTTTTGGTAGCTAAAGATAGATATTTAGACTTGTTGAGGGGAAAAGGCAGAGTTAGCCATTATCCGCACTAAAGCTAGCTACACTGATCAGGGAGAAAAAGCGGGACGTTTGCTTGCTTTAAGGTTAAAACAGCAGGAGTCTGCAAGATTTATCTCACCAGTTAAGGTTCAAGCAGATGGGTCCTTGAGGGCATCCCCTTCAGAGATTGTGCAGGAGTTTGCGTCATATTATGAGCAATTATATAGGGATATGGACAGTCCTCCTCCCTTAGAGACATTGGAGGCTTATCTCCGGGAATCTCATCTCCCCTCCCTGTCAACTTCGCAGAAGAGATTTCTGTCCTCTCCTACATCCTTGGATGAAATTTCAGAGGTAATAAAAGCCCTGCCCTCAGACAAAGTCCCGGGGCTGAATGGTTTTTCCTCATTATTTTATAAAGTCTTTCGGGAACAGTTAGTGCCAGTACTTCATTGGCTGTATCTCCACATTCTCTCTGGAGTAGCCATTGATACCTATCTGTTTGAAGCCCTGATCATCCTTCTCCCAAAACCTGACAAAGATCCCGAGTTGGTACAGAGTTATAGGCCCATATCCCTTTTGAACCAGGATATTAAAATTCTCTCGAAGATATTGGCTGATAGGATAACTCTAGTCCTTCCGGATCTGACTGGCATGTCACAGGTGGGATTTATGAGGGGACATTCATCATCAGACCACCTATGTACCCTTTCGCATGTCTTCTCGGAGTCCAGGGACACCACCTTTCCTGCTGTGCTGGTGTCCCTGGATGCCGAGAAGGCATTTGACTGTGTGAATTGGAACTTTTTATTTCAGGTTCTCAGGGCATTTTCTTTTCCCTCCATGTTCATAGACTGGATTCGTGCTCTTTATCAGGCCCCTTCTGCTAGGATTTCAGGTAATGGGGCATTTTCAAAATCTTTCCTTTTATATTCAGGAACAAGGCAGGGTTACCCCCTTTCCCCTCTGTTATTCAGTTTATATTTGGAACCACTTATCCGAAATATTTTAGATAATTCGGAGATACAAGGCATACCAATAAGGAATAAGGTAGTGAAGGTTACGGCATATACTGATGATCTTCTTCTTCATTTGTCCCATCCAGTAACATCCATCCTGGCCATGTTAGCGGAGATTGCCAAGTTTAGTTCCTTTTCGAAGTATAAATTAAATGCCAATAAGTCGTCTATTTTCCCCCTTAACCATAAGGTCTTTAAGAATGATATTATCCCTTTTGGATTGTGTTGGTCACCCCGTGTTCTCAAATATCTGGGTATCAAATTGACAGGTAATCCTTCCTTATGGTTTAAAGAAAATCTGGAGCCCCTTTCCCAGGTGATAGTTCAGGACCTTGATAGATGGTCGAAGCTTCCTGTTTCATTATGGGGTCGTATCAGTATAATTAAAATGAATGTATTTCCCCGCCTTTTTTATCCTATATTGCACCTTAACTCATTTATCCCATTATCATGGTTTCAGAAAATACATAGAATTTTTACCAATTTTATCTGGTCTAAAAAACACCCCCGTCTGGCATACTATAAGCTGGCGGCTCCAAAGGTTGATGGGGGATTGCGGATTCCCCACTTGGCAATTTATTACTGGGCTAGCCATCTAGCAAAATATCTTAAGTGGGTGAATCCGGGACCCAAAGGCTTGAGGCCAGTTTGGCTTAACATTGAATTAGATTTTATCCAGGCTATGAACATGGACCCCCTGACCATGTTTTATGTTAAGATTTCTTCTGTACAAGAAGTCTGTAAATGTCCGACTCTTATGACCTCCTTAAAAGTTCATGCACAACTCTGTTCCTTTTTGTGTTATAATCCACATTTGGACCTGTCTCAGTCCATATGGAATTTCCCATCCTTTACTATAAATAAAACAGACGATCCCCCCATGTGGTTGCCCCAAGTGGGGGATGGGACGGTATCCACCTTCCTGGATGGAGAGGGGGCATGGTTCTCTGTAACTCAAATTATTCGAAAATTTGACATCCCAGTAGACCATCAGTTCAGGGTTCTTCAATTAAAGCATCTCATTACTACTCTGCTGGGTAATACCCCTCCCCATCCGCCGGCCTTCTCCTTGATATCCAAGCTTTCCTCCCTACTTGGACCCTCAAAAGTTATCTCAAAAATGTATCAAGTCCTGTTCCATTGGTGGTATGGGGGTTCCCATGGTCACACCACGTTTTGGGCCTCCTGTTTTCCCCAGCATACCTTTCAACTGGCCGGTACTATGGAGGTATTGTCACAAGTATGTATCTCAAGACAGACTACGACTTATACAATATCACATTTTACATAATATGTATTATACCCCAGTAAAACTGGCAAAATGGGGCCTTTTTGAATCAGGACTGTGTACCAGATATTCCTAGGGAGAGGGAACACTTCTTCATATGTTCTTGTCGTGTCCCAAGATAACCCCTTTATGGGATTCAATTAAATTGAAACTGGACCCCTTACTGGGTTTGCAGGATTGTTTTACTCCTGCAATTTGCCTGTTGGGAGACCTGTCTCCTATAAAGACTAAAGCTTGGAGATTTCACATGTCCATGATAACATTATCTGTCAACAAAATCATACTTAAGCATTGGAAGGATGAGGTTAGCCCATCATACCAGGAATGGGTTCATGAAATCCTTGATAATCTTCATACTGAGAAAGCTATAGCGAGTCTCTATAACAGGCTATGGAGCTATAAGCATATCTGGGATCCCTTTCACACCTTAATCATGGTTGGTTTGGATAAATGAGTTGGCAATTGTTTATCTCAGCTCAATCAAGGTTTATTGTAACATGGTATTATACTGCAATGTTGTAGTGTACTGCTGTACCGGGGGGAGGAGGGGTAGGTGGTAGGGGGCAGAACATGTATTGTTTTACGATTATGCTGTGAATGTTACTAATTCTGTCCCCTGTATTATGGAAAATCTGTTAATGAAGTTTGAATTGAAAAAAATATATATCATTCTTAAGCCATGAGTGAGATAGAAATAGTCAAAGAACAGAAATACTGCTGACAAGGTGAGTGGGGGTGCCTATTAGCAAACAGTAAAGTCATGAACTAGAAAAGCACACTGCACTCACCCTCCACGGTTACTAGGTGGTTGATCATTCAAGAATGCTCCATACTACCTAAACCCATTCAAAATTAAATTTATTGTTGAACAAACAAAAGATCATCCATTGAAAATGACAAAAGGTACAGTAGGCACAAGTGGTGCAAACCACCCTCTGTTTGCACCTACTGCAGCTTTTGTCATTTTTGACAGATGATCTGTTGTTTATTCTTCAATAAATGAAATCTGCATGTATTCAAGTAGTATGGACAATTCTTAAACAATCAGCTACCTGGTAATTCTGAAGAGTGCCTTGTGCTTTTCTAGTTCATGAAACAGCAATATTCCAATACCCCTCTTATTGATAAAAAGGCAAGAACCTTGTAAGTATTTTGACTGGTACAATATGTAAGAATATATGCTGGCACATGCAAGCTATAGCACGTGCACATTTTTTATTTATGAATTATATGCAAGGAATATGTAAGGACTGTGAAATTTTCTTTGCATCAAAAAATTCATGCAAGAAAAATTCCTTGCCAATATCATGAGAAGCAAGAACAATTGTGTGTGGGGATACTGCACTACAGAATTAATTTTATATTCCCTGATATGGGGCTACAATATACAACATTATGGCTATATAGAAGGGCATGCAACCTACTGAGCCACGGGCAACATGCAGTTTAAGTATCTTGCAAAAAAGTACTTACAAAGTTCTTGCCTTTTTCTTGGTAAGGGCAAAGATAACAAAATCTGGTTGGATCCACCACCACAGCTGCATAATGAAGTTAGTGAAGTTGTGTGGAGTTGTTAAGGAGGCATGGAGAAACAACACAATGATTTGCAAGTAGTAAACTTTGTTTAGTTTCTGTTCTAAGGAAGGCATACACATTATTAGGAAGATATAGGGAGGTGTACATTTTAATGGAAGGAATAGGAAGCTTACAAAAGAACCCCAGAGCAAATGCCACTGATGTATGTTTTATCCCAGGTATTATTGGCCAGACAGCCACATTTTAAATAAAACACAATTACACATTTCCCAATAATGCAAAGCATCAAGGGAAATATATGTAAATCCCTATTATGGTACAGAAGGTGGCAGTACATGAAAAAAATAATGGCTGGCATATGTTCAACCTTGGGATTATTTACGCAGTTTTTTTTTTTAAAGAGAAACAGGGTTTTTGTCCATGAGGTGATGTAAGTTATATTTAAGCAATGTGTTGATGTCAGGAAGTCAGGTGTAATGATGATGCACTGTTAGAGAAAATTTGATATTAACTTTCGGGGGGTCCCTTTTGATAAGGGCAAGGTAATTATGCTTGTAATAATGGGAATATTAGGAAAGTATGAGGTATACGCAGAAGTGGAGTACAAATGAAGTCAATGAAAGGGAAGGGTAGAAGGGAGGGGCAGCTGCAAAATAAGGGGTGCTAGCTGCACATTCGAGCAGACTTGATAGACCTCTAGGCCTTTATCTGCTGGCAAATTTCATATGTTTGTATGATCATAAATATGCACAGTTTGATAAGTATGTACATAGAGTGCAAGCAAATGTGATATGCAGGTTTGATTTAGAAACAGGTAAAAATAGTGATACATGGAATTAATAGAAAGATAGATAATTACATAGACATATATATATATATATATATAAGATAGATAGACAGTGAGAGAGAGACAGACAGGCAGAATAGGAATGACAGTGAAGTATTGAAATGATGCCAACCCCACCCCCACCCTGCAGACGTGGACAGGCATTGGGGTGTGCCTTTGGGTCATTGCCCATAACGCTTACACCATTTCACCTCACCCTACCCTACAGACACAGACAAGAGTCAAGGTGTGACTTGGGGTTTTCAAACTTTACGCTCACTCCATTCCATAAGGAAATATGCTGAAGTGGGTACAGTATAAGAGAATGGAGTGATCTTTGTGGCTGAAGAGTCAAAGGCACACATTGATACCTGTCACTGGCTGCAGGGTGGGGATGGGGTGGAATGGTATGAACATTACTGTTGACAATCCCAAGTCACACCCTGATGCCTGTCAGTCCCTATAGTGCAGGTTGTTATGGTCAGAAACCCTAATGCCCCGGGCATTTCTTGGTATTTTCACTCCAAGTTTTCAACATGGGCTTTTTGTGACCCCCACTGTATGAACAGTGACACTATCAGTTCATTAGCTGAAAAGAGATTTTGCACAGTGACTGTGCCATTTGGCACCACAGGTGCAAAAATACATTTTGAACAGGATGTAAAAAATGACAGCTGTACATTTCTTGCTTCAGTAACTGCTCAGCACATCTGTTGCATGACCTGCTAATTGACATTTTATATCTGCTATGCAATGTACTGCTGCTATGGCTGTATGGCTGAGAGGGACCTGGGGTGGTAGTGGATGTCAAGATGAACAACTCGGAGACTTATAGGACAGCTTCAGCCAAGGCCAACATGATGCTGGGATGCATTGCTAGGGGAATCACTCCAGAAGGAGGGAAGTGATACTCCCTTTGTATAATTGCTTGGTGAGGCTGCACCTTGAGTACTGTGTGCAGTTTGGGAGGCCACACTTAAAGAGGGACATTGAAATCATGAAGATGGTCCAGAGGAAGGCAACCAAAATTATCTGGGGCTTGGAGGAAAGGACCTATGGGGAGAGGCTCAAAGAGCTAAATATGTACACATTGGAAGACAGAAGGGATGGGGGGACATGATAGATGTCTTCAGGTACATGAAGGGGGTAAATAGGGGAGATGCAGTCATGGTGCTCCAAAGAAGGAGGGGGCAACTGGAGGGCATGGGTGGAAGTTGGAGGGGGGACTCAGGGGAGAAAGGAGGAGGTGCTACTTCACTGAGAGGGTAATAGAACCATGGAATGCAATGCCTGAGCAGCTGATGGAGGCAGAGACTACAGAGGGGTTTAAGATGGGGTGGGACTGGTACAGGGGAAGGGTTGTGGATGCAAAGTCCAATGAAGTGGGAATACCCTGGACTGGTATGGGAGAAGCCCAAGAGGGTGGGGGGCAGCAAGGTCAGCTCCCAGGGTGGGGACTGACCAAACAAGCAGACATGGAAGCCCACTAGGCCTATTCTGCTGGCATTTTTGTATGGTAGTATGTTGGTATGCTTACTACACCAACATCATGAACCATAAAACAGATGAGTGCCATAACTAGGGAGGCAGTTTAGCACAATGGTTTAAGGCTCTTAACTACAAATCTGGAGATCTGGGTTTGAATCCCACAGCTCCAACTTACATACTCAGTGACCCTGAGCAAGTCACTTAACTTCCATGTGCTCCCAAGTTGCTTCTGTAAACAAGCTTTCAGCTTAATGTGCCACTCCTGGTTAAACAAATGAAAGAATAAAAAAACACAATATATTATTTTTCTTGCTTTATTTTGCTACTACAAGCTTTGACTAATACATCCAACCTTATTTATAGTTTGTGTGTCTGTGACCTAGGGAAAACTACACTTAAAATCTCACACATAAATAAATTATCAGAATAGCATTTATTTTAGTAGTATCTCCTTCCTTTTCAGGTGTCCATGACACTATGTATATATATTTATATATTTTAACTTCAAAGAACTAAATCTATTCAAAAGCAAAAAACACAAGACTTTATTCTCTTCACACAATAGTGTTACATTTTAGATCCCAGAATGGCCATGAAACAATTTAAACTTCACTTTTGGATGCCACTGTCATGCCCACTTCTCATGCAAACAACAATCAATTACAGACATCCGTTCATTTCTATGCTATGCACTCTTACATCCGAGAGACATAAATCTTACAGAACTGCTAAAAAAACGAATTTATCAAGACTAGATTTCTGAATTAAAACCTGTTGTTTACAGTATCTATGTAAATAATAGTTTACTGGCTACAAATGATGCTACAGACATGGCATTAACAAAATTTCTGTTTTGCATGGAAAACATCCATATAATGAACTTGTCATACAAGATTTGTGACCTTCTGTCTGCGTGTATCTGACAAAGGAAAAGGCACCTGCTTGCTCCTTTTTTTCTATTTTATTTTTATGCCCAACTTGCCCACACTGTAACAGCCAAATATCGACATGCTTAGAGTTAAAAAACATAATAATGATGTCTATGTGTGTGTATGTTTGGGAGGGATATGCCTAGATGCAGTTTCAGGCACTCCTTAATTACTTCCCTAGGCAGCTCTGATAGTCAGTTGTTCAAACATGATAGATCCATCTCATGCCCCTCCCACATGAATCAAAAAAAAGGTGGGGTGGATCTTTAGGAGCATATATGTGTGTGTGTGTGTTTGGGGGGTGGGGATATGCCTAGATGCAGTTTCAGACACTCCTTAATTACTTTCACAGGCAGCTCTGATAGACAGTTGTTCCAACATGATAGAACCACCTCATGCCCCTCCCATGAAAATGAAAGCATAGTGCATGCAACAGACCTTAGGAACATCACATATTTAATGTCAGCTCTGATCTGTTCAGTCTTAATTTTTTCCTGGCTCAGTTTATAATATCAGTTAAAAGAAAGTAGGAAAAAAAACATCCAGCCTTTTGCTTCTACAAGTAGTTGTTAATTGCAGCTGGTATATTTTAGCATATGCAAGGCAACTCCACCCACAACTTCTGTAACACAGACAAACGGCATCAGTGCTCACTGATATGTTAACATCCTGTTTCTAGTGTCCCTGATAAAATAAAATAAAAAATACAGTGACATTTTTTTAATGTCAGCTCTGATCAGAATAGCTTTAAAAAAACAGTTGTTTTCTTGTTCAATGTTTTCTTCTCTCCTTTTACTGATAGTACATCATGAGTCATAGTTATTTCTTCCAACAATACATGAAAGAAAACCCTATGATATATATCAATGTTTTGCAAAATGTATCCCTTACAATTTTTTCTTATTTGCAAGACAGCATATATTTATCCTAACAAATCTGTCCTACTGCCACATTGATAACAATATCCCCTACCAACTTGCACATATAAACTCAATTATATAAATAAAAAAGATTCTAGGCACTTAACCATTATTCATTCCCCAGTCCCATTTTCAACACTGCTACACTTAAATATAATACATACTTCTCAAACTTAAAAGAAAAAATACACGTTATCATAAAAGGTCTGTGTTTACCAAGTACTGTGCCCATGATTAAAATAATTTGAACCCCCTCCCCCCAAAAATGTGCCCTCAATTGAAACGGCATGTTTAACTGTAAAGACAATTAAAAATGTATTTCTAAATGCATTACGAACATCAATGCTTTCAAAGTTTTGAAACTACTAAAAAGACAAACTCTCTCTTCTCTCTCTCTATATATATATATATATATATGTTACTCCCAAAAACTAAACTTTATGTTTTTAGTATATAAATGTTTAAGAAAAACCTGTGGCTCTTTTAACTTGAATCAGAATGCTGTGTCTATTGTTTTCCTTGGGAGCTGTAGTTTCAGGCACTCCTTAATTACTCTTTTCTTCTGAGACCCCAGGTGGCTCTGATAATCATTTGTTCCAAGGGTTTTTAAGTCAGTTTGAAGGCATTAAGTACTTCTGTTCTTCTAGTCCTTAATAAAATGCAGGGGCTCCACAACTCGATCACTCCACAGACTTGTTCTGTTGCTTGGTCCAGGTCCCAAACTAGTGTGTCTTGTTCCAACATGATAGATCCACCTCATGCCCCTCCCACATGAATCAAAAACAGGTGGGGGTGTATCTTTCAGAGCTTATGTGTGTGTGTGTGTATTTTGGGAGGGGAATATGCCTACATGCAATTTCAGGCACTCCTTAATTAATTCCACAGGCAGCTCTGATAGTTGTTCCAACATGATAGATCCACCTCATGCCCCTCCCACATGAATCAAAAAAAAGGTGGGGGTGGATCTTTAGGCTGTTCTCGGGTGGATGTGGGGGTGGATCTTACTCCCCCCAAAAAACTAATGCTGCCTCCCACTGCTCAGGTTCCAGTTCCTGTACCACCTATTTAAGAAAGAAAATAGTACCCTGCAACCATTGACTAACATGAAAGCGTATTTATTTGAGGGCGGAAAAAATTTCTTGCAGGAGGGTAAGGCGGAGGAGACTATTTCCACCTTCAGTCAGTTCCATGGACAGAAAACATGACATCACTCCATTTGTACATGCAAAACATCTGCAGGCTGTGCCTACTGCAGCCATAAAAATTATGTTTTAAATCAGCCCATGTCATACTAGATGTCTACAGAAGGTGTTTAGGGGTTTAGTGACAGAAAAAGTAAAAAGTTACAAAAGCAATAAGTACAAAATGTAAACTGTGTCCCTCTGTTCAATGACTCAGCATCAGAGGAGGAGGACACTCATTGGATCAAAAAGTAAAGGGCATCTCACAAGTGAGAATACATTTCTGAGCATGCACAGTATTGCCAAAATAAGTGAGATGAATTTCTGAGCATGCTCAGTGACCAACTTCATTTATTTTGCTTATGCTGCAAAAATGAATGGCTAGAGTCTCAAAGTTCACCGAGAATAAGTTCCACTTTGCAGCCAATGCTGCAGGATGAACTCTCCACAGCTGCAGAGTTTGATATTTTCAACCAGCTCAGCTGTGGGAGATGTTATACTTGGTCCCACCAGACATACGTTTTCCCCTCGGGTGCACTGAGAAATCAGCTGCAAACTGCCATAAATTGTGTAGCCGGTTGCAACACTGGCTCCACTTTTGAAAACAGTGCAGCTGCAGGAGCAACTGCGACAATACAAATGGAGAACCACTTGTGCCAGATTTTTCCTCGCAGCCTTGTGAATTTCAGGGGCTTTGAAGAAATTCAGTCCCCATATGTTTATCTTCACAAAGTTTTTTCAGACCTGTTGTAGAAAGACTCGTTATTCTATCCAGTCTGCCCATGTCACCAACATGTTCAGTGGTTCCCCAGCAGCTGCAATAATGGGATTACCCAACTTAAAGTGTTTAATAAAAACATTTTGTTGATCTGGTCCAGATACTATCATATATTTTGCAATATTACTGAAGAGAATCTCATTGGTGTGGCCTGTTATTGATACTGCAGATACACAGAAAACTGCTCTACAGAAATCACAGAGTTTCAGGAAATATCTTGACATGTCAATTGCTGCAACTGTCCCCATGTAGGGCTTGGTTCATTGACATTCTACTAAGTACAGTACAAAGGATATCTTTAGGGGGATCTGAGATGAGATGTTGTATGAAGTATTAACAATTATAGGTATAAACGCTCAGGTATTTCGTTATTTTGAAACAGCCCATTACAGGTAGTAAAATACTCTGGGTCCATGTAGTCTGCTGTGATTCTTCCTGCTGCTGCTCAAGCTTAGTGCTGAGTGGGCTTAGCCTGAGCCCTCTATAAGCAGCTCAGTCTGTTTTACAGTTTTACCTCCTCCTACCTCCCTTGCCACCACTGCTAGCAGCTACTTATGCCTGTCCCACCCCACCTTGAACTTCTTCACCATTTCAGCCTTCACCACTCTCCCTAGCAAGTTATTCCACTTGTTCATCACCCTCTCCATAAAGAAGTAGTACCCCACATCTTTCTTGAATCTGCACCTGGCCAATTTGTATCCATGCCCACAAGTGGAGTTCCCTTTGCTGTAGTTGAACAGTTGCTGACCATCCACCCTGCTCATACACTTGAGGTACTTAAAGGGACACTGTCAGGCTCGTATTTACATTTTTCTGGTATTCACAAAAGTGCATGCGCTCCCTGCAGCAGTCTATATTGTGATTCAGTATGCATGCCAGCAATGGATTCCTCCAAATAATATCTGTTTTTATAAATATTATTGAAAAATGAAACCTCATCGGCCCTCTCTTATTTGTTAGTGCCCAAAGTCAAAGCACACTCACATTTGTAAATGGCATTGAAGCACTGGAAGGATTGTCCATGGAGGAGTACTGTTTTTTTTTTACCAGAGTTCAGCTAAACACTGCTTCTAATGACAGAAATCAAGCTGAATTCAGAACAGTGCTTCATTTTTAAAAACAATCACTCTAACTTATGTAAATCATGGTTTGAAAGTTGAACTGTGATACCAAGCATGTGAATCAGCGCTTGATGCTGATGTGCATGCTTCATATCCTGGCTCAACTTACAGACTATGACTTACATAAATTAGAGCCCTTTTTCCTGAAGAAAGGTACTATGCTGAGTTCATCTTGCTTTCTGCTATTAGAAACAGTGTTTAGCTGTACTCAGGTAAAACAGACAGTACTTTAAAATTCAAATAAAGTATATTAAATTGCAAAACCACAGCACTCGTACATGGACGAACCTTCTGGCGTTTAGGCACCATTTACAAATGTGAGAGGATCAATGGGGTTTCACTTTTCAGTAAAATTTATAAAAATACATATTATTTGGAGGAATTCATTGCTAGCATGTATACTAACTGCATCACAACATAGACCACTTCAGGAAGTGCAGGCACTTTTGGGAATACAGGCACAAAAAGTAAGTAAAAGTCTTACAGTTTCCCTTTAAATGTCTGTATTAAATATATCCTTTCCTATCAAGTCTTGGGTGAGTATATATTCATCTTTCTCAGCCTTTCTTAATAGGCCTCCCTTGCATGGCACGTATCATTTTGGTAGCCCTCCTCTTTACTACTTCTTGGTGATCTCTGTCTTATGTGTATCTTAAGAGGAAGGGTCCGAAACAGAGCACAGTACTCCAGATGAGGCCTTACCTGAGTTCTGTAGGTAGGAAGGATCACCTTCTGGCTTCTGCTGGTGAAGCCCCTGTCAATGCAGCCCAGCATTCTCTTGGCCTGAGCACAGGCCACATTGCATTTGGCTGATGTTTTGAGATTGTCATCAACGATTACCCCAAGGTCCCTTTCCTTCATTATTTGACACACTGTGACACCTTCTTTCAAGTTCTCCATTTTGGGCCCACTGTCTGTGACACTTTCTATCCAGTTCTCCATTTTGGGCCCACTATCTGTGACACCTTCTATCCAGGGTCCACTGTCCATGATACCTTCTATCCAGATCTCCATTTTGGGCCCATTGTCTGTGACACCTTCTATCCAAATCTCCATTTGGGGCCCACTGTCTGTGACACCTTCTATCCAGTTCTCCATTTTCAGCTTCATTTTGACAAAATGAATAACCATGCTTTTTTCACATTGAATTTGAGTTGCCACATCTTAGACCACTTTTCCAGCCTCTCCAGAGCTTGTCTCATTCCTCTAATCCCCATCTGCATACCTAACATGCCACATAATCTTTGTAACATCTGCAAATAAACTAATCTCCCCCATATGCATTTTCTAATGTCACATGTGAACATATTTCAGTGTACCAGTCTATGGAAGAAACACAGTGGTAATATGCCCTCCCTGCTCTACCTGAAGCGTGACCTCTCCCTCTCCACCCCTCCTTCATGCTCGGTCCTTCCACCTCCTAGAAACCCAGGGTACTGCTTCTCATTAGCCTTCACACTCTTGTCTGAATGCCTTCTGCTTATCCCTACCCTCCTCCTTTGATTGTATCGCTAATGTTGCACTCTCCTTGCACCTTATACCCTTATTACTGCACCCTATATCTTTCAATATTGTCCCAAATGCCTGCTTGTCATATTTAAACTTCTAGTCATCTGCCTCCTAAATCGTATCACTGTAATCGAGCGCTGTATGTACCTTATCTCCTCATTGTATAATGTCCTAATCCTGTATGCCATATTTAAATTATTTTATGTGTAAATGAAAACTCTATGTACCTATGTCCACACTGCATAATGTCTATTTCTGTATGATGTATTTAAATTGTCATTCTATTTACCTTTATACTCACCCTTTCCCTTCTCCCTGGGTTGTACCTGGAAATGAGGCTTGGCTCAGTGTGCCTCTCACAGTCACAAACTTTTAAATAAATAAATATGCTCATCACCTTTCTACTGCTTGAATGAGTTCCAGTAACCACCACACTCTGGTTCCTTCCCCCAGCCAGTTGCTTATCCAATTGGATAAACACTCCCCCCTTTCCCAGGTCCATCAGCTTCTTTACTAGCCTCTTGAGTCAGTGAGTCAACAGCTTTGCTGAAGTTCTGGTAAAGGATATCCACAGCCTAGCCACTGCATGTGATGCAACACTGAGTCAAATAAGGTAATGAGGTTTGTCTGGCATGACCTCCCCTCAATGAAGCTGTTCTGCCTTTTATCCTATTATCCTATAGGTCATTTGTCTCAAGGAATTCCACTACCCACTCCTTAATGATAGGCTCAAGCAACTTCCTTGATGATAGAAATCAAACCAACTGGCCTACAGTCGCTCGGGTTTCCCTTACTCTGTCCCTTGTGATCTACCACTCTCTGGTCCTCTGTGATCACCCCATCATTACTTCATTCACATATTTGGGACTGTTTAGTACAGTATGACCTGCAAGCCCATTGGTCCACACTGTGGATCAATGGACTTACAGCCCATACTGTACCTGTCATTCGGCGGGCAGCCGGGCAGTATGCAGGTGGTCTGCAGCCTCCTACCAATGATGGGGGCAGGGTGGGCAAGGGTTCTGTGTGGGTGGGAGGGTGGGGGTGTCACTGGATCACCAGGGAATTATCTTATGGCGTTCTACTGCTATCACAGCAAGAGGCAGGGGGGTACCACTAGTCCACCAGGGCTTTAATTTATGGGGATTTACCAGTGATCGGGGACACGGGAGGAAGGGGGTTACCACCAAACTACCAGGGATTTATATGATGGATGCTTTACCACGATCAGGGACACAGGAGGGGGGTACCACAAGACTACCAGGGAATTAATTTACAGGGATTTACTGGTGATCATGGCTACTGGGCAGGGGATGCCTCAGGACTCCAACTGTGCATACATCATGCTGAGCAGGGCACCAGGCACAATTCGTCGGGCTGCCCTGTGCTAGGAATGCAAACGGGGCCATAATGACATGCAAATGGCCCCGTTTGCACCTTGCAAATATTGTAACCTCATTTTCATGCCCTCAGCTGAATATCATGGGTGATGCACCCAGCACAACTGCGTTTGTGCTGGAGCATACCCCTGCTCCCTAGCTGTGGCTTGCGCCAGCGCAGTTCCACTGTGCCGTGTGCAGTGCCACTGCACTGTGTGCGGTCCATGCCATATTCAACGGTGCTGCACCATGGTACATCACTGTTGAATATCATCTGGTCCTGGCCCCAGTGGATCCCAGTTGCTCTGCACCCACGCATGCGCCAGTGCCAGGCGCAGTCTGAATATCTGGGCAACAGGGAACAGACAAGTTCTTAAATTACAGTTGCAACTAATATCTAGACATTGTTCATTACTGACTGTGTACGTGCACAGTCAGGCCCTTGCGGTAGGTTTGGGGACTACTGTGGGAAGGAGAGGAGAGGAAGTTGTAGGAGGGAGAGAGGAGAGGAAGGCAAGGAGACAAAGGTGGCAATAGGATGGCAGACACATGAGCGGGGGGCAATCCTGCTATGGAATGGACCCCCTGGAGGATTTACGCAGGGGGGAAAAGGGAACCAGGGAGGAGGGTAGTTATGCTAAAAGAAAGCTGGCCGCAGGGGGAAAAGGCAGCCAACGGGTTCCAAGAGTGTTAGTGCAGTATACTTTGCCTCAACATTTTCTGCCATTTTTTGTAAAATCCCACAAATCTGAAAAATAGTATTTCATGGTAGGAAATAGTCAACAACACAATACTATTGTGCAGGCAAATGAGTGACTATATAGAAGGATAGTTAATTCACTATTGCCCAGTTATCTAAGTTTAAAATGTTAGACAGTTGGCAATCCTAGCTGTAATTATTTTTTAAAAGTGTTCACTAAGGGTAAAGACAGAATTCAAGAAGGTCTTTCTGACTTCTATTTCACTTGTTTGCCATGTAATGTTTTTATAGAACAGACTGAAAATATTTAAAATTGAACATTTTATGGAGGATTTTCAAAGAAATCTGCCATGATTTTAATCAATTTTATGCAGTTGTGGAAACTGTTTTCCTAGAGCACCTAAAATGTTTTCTAACTCTTGAAACAGTTGCATGTAATTGTGGCAGAAATGGTGGCATTTGCATCACAAAAAAAGACCCATGTATCATTTTATTGATGCAAGCTGCTGAAAGCCACAGAATCTGTTTGCAAAAACATGAACACGATTGAATGTACTGCAAGTCACTTGTATTTTGGCACACTCTGGAGGGCACTAACTGATGCAAAAATTGGATATGTATCAGCATCCTTAGCTTTTGAAAAGTCCTGCCTTATATCTTTATCTCTTTAATAAATACAAATAAAAAAATTTTGTTTATAAAGTATTAAAAAAAAAACAAGACTCTGTTCATTAGTCATTCAACATTCATGATTCTATATGTCTCAGCCAGGTGTAAAACATTTTCAATTTTATTGAATGCCACGGGATCACAAGATACCAGTTGAAAATTCTGCAGACTGCAATGAGAGGTTATTTTTATTTGCTCCTTACCCTTGACCCCTGACACCCCACTCCTGTAAGTCACTCAAAAGATACCCAGCTGCCTGGCAGAGTCCAGCTTATCTGTTATTTATTTATTTAGTTTTTGTTGACCGGGTAAGTGCACTAGACAAA
Source organism: Neoceratodus forsteri (assembly GCA_016271365.2). Classification (NCBI taxonomy): domain Eukaryota; kingdom Metazoa; phylum Chordata; order Ceratodontiformes; family Ceratodontidae; genus Neoceratodus; species Neoceratodus forsteri. Next base: position 1,334,095,298 of record CM057458.1, read on the forward strand.
TTCTGCCTATTTTCAGGCATGACCCGGGGGGAAGGGGATACAGATGAATGCCAACTGACCTTGAACCAGATTAAGCTGTTAGTGGTATTTTTGTGAATGCGGGGAGCTTTGGCCACGACACTGTGGGAGAAGTTCCCCTACTCTTTTCAAGAAGTGCCATGGGATCTTTAACATCCACCTGAACCACCACCAGTACAGGCAGATGGGACCTCGGGTTAACATCTCATCCAAAAGATGGCACCTCAGGCATGCAGCACCCCCCCCTCAAGCTGCACTACAGTCACTGCTCCCTATCATTTCCAGACTCCCCATGTCATCCAATGGAATTCTGGCTGTCCAGCATATCCCTGCCAGGGGGGCAGGGCCCTACTGCCTAAGGAAGGATGTGTTTCCTTTAGGGCAGAGTCCTCATTTGCAGGGGATGAAGGCAATGGGCTAGATGGTCAGTTGGCATGAAGTAGGGCACAGATACTGTCACAGAGCATGCTATGTTGTGTGGTGTTTCTGATTTTACCTCCTACTCTTCCTCCTTCCTGATAACACATTGAGATGCAGGTTATATGGCATCCTGAGGGGATGTGCGGTAGCATGCTATCACCCATACATCCATTGCATCTCCACCTGTTGGCCACTAGGAGCCCCATTATGAGTGGTGCGCATGTCAAATCCTTCTGCTAGCCTCTGCTCCTATTGCCCAAGGCTGTGTGATCAAACCCAGACCCCCAGCATGCTGAGCATATTTCTGTGTTTCTCCCAGGTGACACCAGGGAGCCATAACAGCAGATTTTTTTAATAAAAATTAAGAATACATTGTGTGGAAAGTTAAGTTACAAAAACTAGAAATATGTTATGAAAGTCTTTAATCACTTAAATTAGTTATCTGTGATGTATACGAATGTATGCAATTAGTTAGAAAAGTTTAATTTTCTGATGTCATTAACTTTTTTCTGTTTTACTGAGGCTCTTAGGTTTTTTATCAAATTCAGCTGAAAGTGTCAAGTTGTTGTGACCTAGCTCCTCATAGCTTGCCTCAATTATCTTCACCAGAGGAGGTAATGATGCTTTAATAAAAGTCAATTTAAATCATGCTATTTAGACTGGCTGCTTAATGTAGCTGAGCCAAGTTTCTGCACTGCTCAAGTGCTTTTAACCACAAAAAGTAGTTCCTTTATGTTGCTTCCAAGCATGAAACTCATTATGAAATCCTGAACTGAAATACATTATGAAATACTGAGCTGAAATTCATTTTATACATTAAAAAGTTGCACTTTGAACAACAGACGTTTAACAGTAATCCTGTGTGATTGCAAACCAGTTGTGAAATAAAAGAATTGTCCTTTATGCTGTCGAGTTGTCTGATATGCCAGTTATTGTTGATTTTTTATGATAGCCTATAAAATAGTTTGTTCATGTCTTATGACTGAGAATTTCATAGAGCAAGGTTTTCTTTAATGAGGGTGGGGGAATTTTCTCTACCCCAGGATACAGTCCTGTCCTTATCATTAACAGAGAAAAAAATTAGTTCAGTACATACTGCTGACTTTTTTTTGTAAACTTCTCAGTGCAGGCAAGAAATGAGCAATCTGGGACCAGCATTTTGCCAGTTGTTATTAACTTTCATTTACTGAATGTGGCTGAAAGGACCTTTGATATTCTAGTTACTTTAATGACAATAACCTAATCAACATGTGACCTAATAATCTGTGAAGTACACAAAGAACATCAAAAGAAGGGTAACCAGAGAAGAATATGCATAATATGCACAAGGATAAACTAAAGAGTTGCATATGGTGGGCAAGGGCTGAACTACCCTCAGTGGGAGACTTAACATTGTATTGCAGTTCATATTCTCAGCAGTCAGGATTTTCTGCATAGCAGATGAAACAACAGTTGCATCTAAGTTTATTATGTAACCTAACATAAACTAGTTATGCAATGCAGGGTGATATTTTCAAAAGTGCTGACAAATCACATAGATGTATCAAGACACAAATTTGCATCACCCACATGCAACATATAGCTGTGCCATATTTCTATAACTATGTCACAATCTGTACATATTCCTTGCATATTATTCTTATATAAAAGTTACATGAATACTTGCATGTAGTTTCCATATGCCATCATATATCCTGGCATGTTGTAACAATCAACATGCTTCAAAAGTTATTTTTTTTGGTAAGGGTGAGTCTACCTCAAGAAAAAAAAATCACCTCACGTATTGTATTACTAAGCCCACCCACCTCACTTATCATACCTAAGACAGTTAGCCACATTTTATTGATTAGATTATCATCACAGGCCACCTGCCATATTGTTAAAGTGGTTCCCCTCCAAGGGGCGTTCAGCAACTGTGTGATAGGGCGCAGTGTATGTGGGTGGTCATATAGAAAAAATATCTCACCATTCCTTGTAAATATTTCAGTTTTAATTCATTCTTCTCCAGACGTTATTTACAACAGAATAGTTTCAGTCTGGTATAGTACTTTTCCCATCTTATACTTCCATTCGGACAGCAGACATTAAAGCAAATGGCATCATCTGATATTTGTAAGTCTTCTATGTGAGGCAGTAAACAGCAAACAGAATATTCTGGTAGTTCTAAGTCTTCAAATTCGGAGCATGAAATAACACGGTTTATCAAAAAAAACTCCACAGAGCACTTTTCAACAGCATCTAGAGCATACCTCCAGGCCCACAGCAAAACAGAATCTGCCCTCTCATCCCACACAGTCTAAATTTATACCCCAAAGGAGTCATGTGATTATTTAACTCCACCCCAGCATATAATTATATACTTTAAATCTTTATTTACTATACATTTATTTTATTTATAAACACATTGCCCCTTTAAATGGTCATAACAAAACATTTTCATTCCTATAAACAATTTAAACCCTTTTTAAACCTAATTTCTAACAACTAAAGCACCTCCCCTTCCTATATTTGATAAAAGGAGAGGAAATGAGGCCAGCCGGTTCCTAAAAGAGAAAAAAAGCTGCCAAGACCCGAACTCGGAACCCCACTAACACCGCAAACACCTTCGTTTTAAAGAGACTCCGGAATCAACTCCAAATCTCCCCACTCTACCTCCAGAAGGTTTGTAAAACACAAAACGATTATGCTTTGATAATATAATCCGTTTTCAGGGAAGGTTTTAAAAGTAAATATCTTTGCGATAGTGCGAACAATCGCACTATCGGGAAGAAGCTCAGCAATATATACAAAAGCCGAGAACATCTTTTCAGGGAACACTAACACACTATAGTTGTGTTACCAACGAAATAGGCGTTCATATACCTCTTCAAATCCCATTTATTTAGATTGCTTTGTTTTTATTGTATTATTTCAAATGCACTCTGCACGAAACACAGCGCAATATCAGCGCCTTCATTCCTAGTGTCCAGCTACCCAATTCTCTTATCACCACAATCTCAATCAAAAGGCCACTAACTAAATTTCAACATACAACTAACAAACAGACTTTCCAGCTTTGAAACAGAATGGACGGCCGGCTCTTAAGGGCAAACTGAATCAGCGGGAGCGAGGAACTATAATTGAAACCTAGAAATGCCAGAAAAAAACCGACAAAACCACCGCCCAAATCAAACACCCAAAAGAGCACAAAATATCACCCTCAACCACTTCATCGTTCCACGGTATGTCGAAATTATATTAAAGGTTTTAAATCATCACAATACAGTTAATAAAGGGCTGCAAGAAGGAATACCTGATCAACGGTGCGTACCCTCACACAGTAATTCTACCGGCAATTCATGTTGCCGCCTGGAATCTCAGCAGGGTTCTTATATAAAAACAAACACATTCCTCTGTGCTCTTATTAATAATATTTAACAGAAAACAAAATAAAAAAAATCGATGCTCACAAATTTTCAGGGTCTCTAGAAGATACTCTCGTTTACAAGTGGAACTTTAAATCCCCAGAACCCTGAACAAAACACCCTAAGCTTTTCTTTAATAGCCCTCAAATTGAAACAAACGTAATTAACATACTCAAACCAAAAATACTAAAGATAGTAAAAAATGCCCTGACAGAAATCTCTGGATTTGAAAGAGAACCAAAAGGTTCTCAACACTATTATAAAGCTTGCAAACCACAAGCCAGCCCATTTCTCGTCGGCTGACATTTCAGCCCGACGGCATACATTTCAATATATCATTTTCTTCTAGGGAAACTAATACACCCCAAAATATAACACCAGCTAACTATTTTGCTACAGCTTCCAAGCATCGGCCAGAATATATTTTTAAGCTGCACGAGCGTGAATAATCGCACAGCCGTGCCGCTGTAAGGATCGTTCCAGGTGCCACAACAACAGGAAAAGCTACTCGAAGAGGGAAAATTAATAGAAGATTTTCTCCATTGCCTCCTAGGGACTATGTTACAGAATAAAATTTTATAGAACGGAGAAAATAATTCTATTAAATTACCTCTCACCAAATCTCACAGAGCTACTCTGTGACAAACTGTCATATGGTCAACAACATGCACAGCATCCCTCAACCTAAGGTACCCCTAAGAGAAATCCTTGCACAATCTTTCAACAACATGGATAAGAATCTGCACTCAGGATAGTAGCCCAGGGTGCTTAGAAAAGGTAGCAAACCTAGCAGTATCAGAAGAAAGGTTCAGCACTCCAGAAGTTTCAGTAATGCAATATTTATTGTGAAAAGGAAGGTGTTAGCATGGAGAACACGCCAATGCCAACAACCACAAACTCCAAATTACTACATTCAGAAAAGCAAATGTTGGAATAAAAACAATAGGAACTGGACATATTTTAGCAATTAATGTAGCAATGTAAAAGTAAAATGTTCAAATAAATTCTTATAACTTCAGAATTTAGTTATTGCATTATATAGAGAATAAAGTATGGGACAGGATGTGTAACTAAAAGTTTACACACAGCCAAGGTGTTAGATGCTACATAAACCCTGAGAGTGAAGCTTGAGGGGTTTATGTATAGCATCTAACCCCGAGGGTGTGTATAAACTTCGAGTTTACACACTCCGACCCATATTTTATTTTATATAATTGCTGGGTCTTCCTTTTTGGCCACAGCAATTATATAAAATAAGAATAGAGCAGATAGATATCCGAGCATGACTCCTGTGTGGCCGCGGCCTGCTTTGGTTCTAGAGCATGGTCTGCAGCCATTTTTTATTTATTTAAATGTTTTCTAGGTTTTTTTTTTTTGTGCTGTGGCAGGCAAATGTTTTATTTTGTTTCCCTGACTTTCTGCCGAGTCCCAGTGGTGTTTTGTCTCTTCACAGGATGCGGTCAGTGGTTGGCAGTCTGGAAGGAAGTGCTGTGGCGGCGCGTGTGGAGACCGAGGGAAAACCGTGCGCATGTTTGCTATAAAAAACACTCCTTTATTATGGCAAATAATGCTACTGTTTTCCTTCGGTAAAAAGGAAGACCCAGTTATTATATAAACTTAAATCACACTTTTTAATACGTGAAGAAATGAAGAGAATCAAATGAATACTAATAATTGCCGATTTGTTGCCAATACAGATTATCACATTGCCGAGCCATTATTATTATGAAAAATTACAATTAAAGTTATTAGATAATAAAGATAAGCTGATCTCATAGTAATAAGTAGGGTACCATTGTAAGAGACTCGGGTAATGTGAAACTGGCATTTAGGTGGACAAAAGTTAGTACCTAATTTTAAATTGTAAACAATATTCGATAAAGGTACATTGTTTACATATATTGTTCCTAATATTAACCTTTCCAGTTATATCAGTGAGGTCCTAAATTATTTCCTTTAAACATTCATAGCTACCTGGGACAAGCATGCCCCCTTTACAAAACCTGTGTCAGGGGTCCTCACTCCTCACCTGACCTGGGTTTCAGTGGAGCTCATTGTCCTTTTCAAAGCTCAGAACTCCACCTGATGCTTGTATAAGGCATCCAGCCACCCTGATTACTTAAATACTTTACATGCAGTTTCAAAATGTCTATATCAAGGCCACCACAGCAGCTATAGTAAGCTATTGTGTCTCTTTTGGGGACTTTGAGGTGGGCTGTAAAAGGGGGCTTTAAAAATATGCTGTTTTAATGCAACTGGAGCCAACATTAAAAAAGTGGGGGAGAACAGGGGGGTTGACTGGGGGGAGGGCTTCAGACATATACCCATCCTTTCTGTAGTATGGCTTACCTCCATGCCAATTACTACAGTACAATTGCCTGATTCTATACCAAATTTTGTGGCTTAGAAAATCCATCACCTTGTGTGCAGGAATATATATAAGGATGGCATGTGACCTAGTTTGTTCAGTAAGAGAGCAATATTTGTGGTGGTTATCGTGACCCATTTTGTAATGGAGGAAATTATCTTTATCATCCATGTCCTCTTCACATCCTGTAGTTATATCTATTCACAATTATTCTACCTAAATGGGCTTCATCCCCACCCACACACATCCACCAATTGCCTGTAAATGCCCGTGGTGGTCCTCTTTAAATTTAATAGAAAGTAATAACTTCTCACATTAGGCCTGATATTCAAAATGGAGCACAAGCACAGCACAGATATCTGTGTTGTACTTGTCCTAGTGCCTGACCTGGTGGCTGCTGTATTCAGTCAGATAGTCGGTGGTACTGTCTGACTGAATAACAAACCATGTTGATGCAGCTCTAAGTGAAACTGCACTACCCTGCCATGGACCTGGGCTATATATAGCTCTCAGGGACTAGAGCTGCCCAAAATGGATAGCACCTAGATCCATGTAGGCTATATTTAGTCACAACATGCAAATGAGCTCATTGGGCATGCAAGGTACTTATGGGAAATTTGTTTGCCCATTAGGCACTCATTTGCATGATGTGCAGTAGCCCATTAGTGTCCATTCTGTAGTTGACTGATGAATTCCCTGGTGTCAAGTGGCACCCCACCCCAATCTCCCATTTTGTTTGATCAGAGCTATCCCTGGTGTCTAGTGGCACCCCCCCACTCCCTATTCACCTCTTCTACAATGTTGAACTCATCCCTGGTGGTCCACTGGCACCTTCGGTCCTGATCATCTCTTCTACAATGTTGAATTCATTCCTAGTGTTCCAGCAGTACTCCCCCACCCTGATCATCTCTTTGTTTTTTACCTTTTATTTATTTATTTTAATCATAAAACATATAAGAGATTATCACAAATACATAATTGTTTGTGATCATCTCTTCCATAATGTTGAACCCAGCCCTGGTGGTTCAGTAGTACACCCCATGCCCACAATTGCTCATTGACAAATGTAAAAAGACTCAGTAGTGGTCTGGTGTTCCCACCACTCATGCTACCTGCTCACATACCACCACCCCACATCCCCTTTACCTAGGTAGCTGGTGACATTTGTCGAACCCTGATATGATGACTGGCACAATTTTCCTCTCAACTCTTTGGCCTGCTGCCATATGAACTGTCAGTGAGCATGCTTACAGTATTGTATGTGTGCTTACTGACAGCTTATATGGAGGCTGGCTGAGGGGATGAGAGGAAGGCTGTGCCAGTCACTGTATTGGGCTTCGTTAAAGGGTGCCAGCCAACCAGGTAAAAGGAGAGTGCAGGATAGCAGTACATGAGTGGGTGGCATGGGTGGGGAGACACTGGACCACCACTGAGATTTTGTACATTTGTCAACAGGCAGTCAGAGGGTAGGGGTACTGCTGGACCACCATTAATAAGTTCAACATTGTAGAAGAGGTGATCGGGGTGGAGGGTAGAGCTGGATCACCAGGGATGAGTTCAACATTGCAGAAGAGGTGATTGGGGATGGGAGATACTACTGGGCCACCAGGGATCAGCTCAACATAACAGAAGAGATGATCAGGGAGTGGAGGTACCACTAGCTACCAGGGATAGCTCCAATAAAATGAAATGGGGGATCAGGAAGTGGGGGTGCCTCTAGGCACTAGGGATAGCTCTGATAAAATGAAATGGGCAACTGGGGGAGAACACAAGATACCAAGGATAACTGTACCAGGATAGAATGGGTAGTCGGGGGCATGAGGCTGCAGTACAGCCACCTTGCCTTTGGGGGTGCTGGGGGCACCCCATCAAGAGGTGATTTTCAATTATTGTAAATAGCATCAATTTGGGGGCTGTTTACCACCGCTGCAAACATTTGAAAATACCGCTGTGCCAATATGTATGGGGGGACTTCCTCATTTGCATATGCGCAGCAGTATTATAGTGCTTTGGTGCTGCGGGTTTGTACTGGTGTTCCCAGGGCTTCTAAATATGGGCTGTTCCAGAGTGCCACTGCAAATCCAGATTAGTGCATCCACTAATCCTATTAGCAGGTGTGCTAATATTTGAATATCATCCTATATATTAATAACAGGACATTTCTAGATCCAAATGACAGAAAGACTCAGCTACACACTATAAAATATGTCATCAGGATATTTTGCCCATACATGGTAAGATTTTGTTGTTTTGTTCCCCCATGACTTTCCTGTATATACTATATCCAAGTATTGTCAATAAGGCGACATGAGTACGGTAGTAGACTGGAGTGCCAATGGATCAGACAGTTTCATGTTGGTTCACTGACTTGGACTTACTTTTAGCATTTATATGAGTTGCCAATATACATAAAAAATTTAAAAATCCAGGTTACTCCTCTGTTTTGTATTTGTGGGGGGGGGGCTGCAACACATGAAACTAGAGTTTCTCAAGGCAAATCCTACAGTTCATAAAAACAATGACGCTCCAGTTTATCTGAACACAATAAACTTCATATGTGATCAGCCGCAGCAAAACCTGACACTGCAGGGAATTTAATCTTCTAACAGTGCCAGCTCATATAAAACAATGAGTGAGAACCTCCCCAAGAGGTCATAAATGTATTATGTTTGTTAGAGTTTAAATTTAGGTTAAGAGTGAGCTATTAGATTAAAAAAAATGTATATTGGTAAGCCATAATCAACAGATGATAATGCTGTGCTGCCTGTGGCCAATTTGAGGGCCGCAGGTGTCATAGAGTGCTTGTTTCTGTAGAGGATGCCCAGTTTCATGTTGGTGGTTTTGGCAAGTTGATCAGTGTGGTGGGAGAAATTGAGAGTGTCATCAAGGTAGACACCCAGATGTTTAAAAGAGGAGAAGTGTTCAAGTGTATCGCCCTTATGGTTCAGAATCATAAGGGGGCTGAAATTCCTTTTATTCTGTGGGACTGAGAACAGCATGCTTTTGTTTTTTTTATGGTTTAGTAGCAGTTTATGTTGATAGAACCAGGTTTCAAGTTTGATGAAACTCTCGAGTAGGCCTTCCTCGATGGTCAAGTGGTCCCTTCCTGGGACAGATATAATGGCATCATCTACTTATAAAATGATGCTAGCAGGGCAGGCATAAGGGAGGTGGTTAATGAACAGGCTGAAAAGGAGTGGTCTGAGTACGGACCCTTGCGGTACTCCAAGGGCCACTACCTTAGGGTCAGAGAGTGAGTCGCCAATTCTAACGCGTTGAGTTCTTTGTGTCGGGTAGCTACGAAACCAGGAGACTGTATCAGGGGCCAGTCCCATGGACAGCAGTATGTTTAGTAATAGCTGGTGATTAACTGAGTCAAACACTTTAGTAAGGTCAATGAAGACTGACTCCACCACCATTCCTTGGTCAAAGGCATTGTAGAATTGGGTGGTGTAGTCCACCAGTGCAGTTATGGTCGAGTGCTGATTGCTGCAGAGTAGCTGGTGACTGTCGAGGAAGTCAGTAAGTTGTTCAGAGACTATTCTCTCAAGAGCTTTGGAGAGGGGTGGGAGGATGGATATTGGCCTATAATTGGCAGTGAGTGTTTTATACCCGGATTTGAAAACTAGTGTAACCAGGGTGGATTTCCAGGTGTCTAGGAATACACCAGATCTTAGTGAGGCATTGAAAACCTTGGAGATTGGGTCTGCTAGAACATCAAGCATAATGGCAACCAACTTCATATCGATCAGATCACTCCCCTTTCTGGTCTTTCCGAGAACCCTCTTTACTTGTTTGATGATTTCAGATATAGAGACTTGCCTAAAATAGAATAGTGGCAGCCCTTCCCTTGCTGAAGAGGGTATGGTGTTTCCGTGAGGTTGGTTATTTATAGGGTTTAGGAACTCACTTGGAAGCACCCCTGACAGATTAGTGAAAGAAATATTAAACTCAATGGCAATCAGTCGGGGTTCCTGGAGAGACCCATAGCCCGTGGTTAGTAGGTCCGGTGATGCCCTAGTGGTCCTACCAGTAAGGGATTTTAATGTGTTCTAGAACCCTTTTGGAGGACCCCCAGTTTTTGTTGAGGAGGTCCTTGAAATAGCTAGCTTTTGCCTAGCGAACAAGCCTGGTATAGGAGTTCCTTGCAGCTTTGTATGCAGATACATCGTGCAGCTTTCCAGAGTCCTTAGCTTCATATAATGTAATATATGGATCATGAAAATAATACAACTGAAAATGTTTAAAAAAAATCCTTGTAATACATAGTAGCTCCCCATAATTGAACACTCCACTCGCAATAATACTACACTTCACTCCCAATGATAATTTAGTTCTGATAAAAGATAGTATTATCACTCCAGCGCTAAAGCGCAAGTGCATCCGGCAACCTCTCACTCAGCACGAGCCACCTTCTTCACCACTCAGCTGGAACAATTTAAAAAACAGCTCTGCGTGAAATGAGCATACACAACTTTCCGTCAAGATATTGTCTCACAAAAAACTACAACAAAGGCTCTATCAAAGCCACAAACACTTACCGAAACCAGGCTACAATTTATCTGTGACCAGGAAAATCAAAACGCCTTAAAAAAAAAGAGCCTTCGACTTAAAACTTCGTAACAACTACCTCATGAACATAGGTGAGTCACGGCCTATACAAACCATTCAGACTGAAGAATTAGACAGTATCTTAGCCGATTTCATATTTCAGTTGAAAAAGCAGGATGGTGCAGAGTACGAACCGAGCACAATTAGTGGAATACTGGGCAGCATAGACCGACATTTAATTAAACATAATTACCCAGACTCAATCTTCTAAAGTGCCACAGTCACTTTCAAACAGACCCACAGCATGCTCATAGCCAAACAAAAGTACCTGAAGAAGCTTGGCATGGGGAATCGACCAAAGCAAGCCCAGCCACTAGCAGAAACAGAAATTAACTAGTTGTACAGCACAAGCACCCTCGGTCTCAACACACCAACAGCTCTCCTTCATCTCATGTTTTTTAACATAGACCTACACTGCACTCCAAACAAGCGAACAGTACTAACTGCGCTGGGGTGACATTGTCCCAGGCAGAGATACAAGGGGAAAGAATATCTAGAATACCATGAGTGAGCCACTAAAACAAGAACAGGAGCAAATATCTGAGATGTCAGACCAGTGGCATCCAGGCTCTATCAAAATACACAGTGCCCAGAACAAGATGTTGTAGCTGCATACCATATAGATGCTAGCAAGAGACCCCCAGCAATGAACAAAGCTAAAGCCCCCTTTTACCTCGCACCAAATCTAAAGCTCAAACCCTCAAGCCACTGGTACAGGGCAATGTCAATAGGCAAAAACAAGATCCAAAGTATAATGAAGCTTCTACAGCAAACAACAGGACTTTCCCCAGAAAAAAGAATTACGAATCATTTTACTAGAAAAACTGCGATCCAGATGCTCATTGATTCCAGCATAGCACCAACTGATGTTGCTCAGCTCTCTGGGCATAAAAATATTCAGCGTATAAAAAATTACACTACCTTGTCAGAAACAAGGCAAAAGAAAATATGTTTAATCCTGTCATTCGAGCAGCCTTCCACCTCTCGAGCCCAGCAAGAAGCTACATTTCCAAAATCCACCTCAGAGCCTGCTACCGCTGCACAAACTGTCGCACAGGAAATGACAGCAGCTCACACTCTCCCCAATAAAATTTCCCAGTTTTCTTGAATGTCCAGCAACATATTCGGATCCCACTGCAACTTTTTTGGTAACGTCGCGATCAACATTCAGAAGTCTCCTTAGCCCAAAAAGAGAAGATATGTGATCTACTCAGACTCGGAGTTTGAGTGGAAACCACAAGCACAAACTTTACCCTGTTGAGTTACGCATTCATTAGCTACAATCATTGGCTATTTCTTTACAAAAGAAAATGTAAAAGTTATATGTTCCATCTAAGTTTTACTACGAACTTTTAGCTGTTACTCTTACGAACTGTTACGAACTGTCTCCTGCACTTTTCTGATGACCTCTTCAGACAACTTCCTGATGCTGTGTTCAACCAATCACTCAGCCCACACAACATTCAAACAGGTAAGACCTTGCCACCTTCTTGCATCCATTTATTACAAAAAAAAAAAATAGGTTACAGTGATTTATTCTGCTGAAATTCGATTTCAAGGTTCTGGGGACTCATCTATGTCCCCAGAACCTCTCGATGAAATTACAGCCTTTTAATTCACTGTAACCTATCTATTATTTTATTTTTAACAGTAACATAGTATTGTAGTAGCAGAAGTGACCTAGAGACTGTGCCTCTCCCACCCTTTTGCAGTTACTGTACCCAACTGGAGTATGGACACACATCAATGATTATCAGCTAGTGAAAGTTATCTTTACCCATTTGTTTGTTTGTTGATTTATTTCAAAGGCTTTACCAGAAAAGAGATACAGAGCAGATAACTACTCAGTCTTCACTGAAGATATCTCCTCTACTGGGCCACACAATTGGAACTGTAAGCCATCAGCATCAGGACCTTCTGGAATCTTTTGCCTAGCTGGGGGCTGCCCATGATAACATACAGAGTCAATGCCTGTAAAACATGGGCAGGCCCCTCACTCCTCAGTTCTTTCTTTCACCATCGACATGCTCATTGGTCCAGCAGAAAAACAATGCTGGTGCTTTATTGCATCACTGTTTGTTTTATTAGATTTACTTTCTATTGATCTTGTCCCTGCAGGCTACTGTCGAGAGACTTTTATTTTGATTTTGTACCTACGGTTACAAGATCTACAAGTATGACGCTCACACTCTATATGTTTGTTGTTTGGGCCTGTCCCACAGTCAGTGTTGGGTAAGTTACTTTTCTATTACCTTCTATTTCATTTAAAAACTTGATCCAGGAAGCTCTGTGAAGTCACTAGCAAGGATGGAGATGTACTAGAAAAAGTAATATACCTGACAGTTACAGTTACTTATTTCTTTTTATACAAAAAAAAATACAAAAATACTAAAAAACTGTAACAGATGACATTTATTTGAAAGTAATAGGTTAGTTACTAGTTACTTTCAAATAAATGTGACCAGTAACAGTTACATATTACTTTTGTATAGAAATACATAAGTAATTGTAACTGTAAGGTGTATTAATTGTTCCAGTACTTCTCCATCATTGCTGGTGACTGCACAGAGCTTTCTGGAAAAAGTTTCCAAAAGTAATAGAAAGTAATAGAAAAAGTAACTTACCCAACACTGCCCACATTGTGAGGACCTGCAAGATCTGCCAGGGATTTAACCTGACCACAAGGAGACACCAGAAGAAGGCTTTAGAAACTTTCATCACCATTAAGGCCATGGAAGCCCAGATGATGACCACAGGATCCAAACCAGCTTCTCCCTCTCGACCACCGGCTCTAGGTAAGGAGGTGCACCAATGGTTGTCAACTACATAACTGCCATGGTCAGCAAGGACAAAGAATAAATCCAAAGAACAAGAAAAATCATTGCGACCCTCCTTCTCTACCAGCTGCCAGAAGAGTAAAGAGAAACATGCTTCACCAGTGAGGTCAAGGTCTCCATTGACATAGGGTAAATCCTTGCTGATGTCCACTCCAGCAGTGTTGACAACAGCTCCCCAGTCATCATTGAGACATCAAAGTCAGAGCCTGGCTCTGGCACTGTCGTACTTTCTACAGATGGTATGCAGCCAACATTGATGGGTTCCAGCCTGTTGACATCTATAGTCATGACCCCAGGCATTGTCTACTCACAGGTTATGCTGGCATCATTCCCAGAGATGTTAGCATGCCTTTTTTCATTTCTGCAAGTGATGGTTCCAGTTCCATTGACAGGGCCTTCTCTATCAGCACAGTCATCATTCACAAAGCCAAAAAGTGTACCTGTTACAGTGGAGGCCACAGCCAGGAGCTGAGACATCTTGGACTCCATGCAGGGGGCATGCCTCAGGCAGTTAGTGAAAGAACCCACCAGGGGAGGGAAATTCTGGATCTAGACCTAACCAGTGGGGACAGAATCACAGAAGTCCATGTGGAAGGTCACCTTGGGGCCAATGACTACCACACAGTGTGGTTTAACATAGGTACTGGGTCACAGTCCAGCCACACAAAGGCAAGGGTTTTGGATTTCAGGAGTGCAGACTTGCTAGGATGCGAATGGATATCAAATAAGCCCAGGAAAGGAGAGAGGCAGGAGGGAGGGGTTGAGGAGCAGTGGGCAAACATAAAAGGAGCCACATTGAAGGTGACAAACAAGTGCATTAGGCTCAAAATCAAAGTGAAAAGAATGAAGAAACCACCATGGTTCTCAAGAGAAGTAGCAGAGAAGGTTAGAACCAAGAGGGTGGCTTTTAGAAAGTATAAGGGGACACAGAAGGAAGAGGATAAGGTGATGCACCTGAATTATCTGAAGGAAGAAGGGAAAGCTGTTAGGAGTGCAAAGGCACAAATAGAGGAAAGAGTAGCACAGACAGTGAAGAGAAGGGATAAAACATTCTATAGGTACATCAGTGAAAGAAGGAAGTCTAAGGTGGGATTGTAAAGCTCAGAGGGGAAGAGGGGGAGTGAGTGGAGGGGGACCAGGAAAAGGCACCAGTGCTGATCAGATGCTTCTGTTCAGTATTCACTGAGGAAGTGGAGGGACATGGGCCACACCTAGGTAACAAAAACAAAGTAGGTAGGGAGGTGGACACCAGTCCATTTACAGAAGTTAGAGTCCTAGAGAAGCTCACAGAACTTAAGGTATACAAAGCAATGGGACCAGATGGCATACATCCCAGGATATTGAGGGAGCTAAGGATGGAACTAGCAGCACCACTGGCAGCCATGTTCAATGAGTAACTCAGCACAGGGTTGATTCCAGAGGACTAGAGGAGGGCACACGTGGTCTCCCTACACAAAAGTGGCAGCAGGGAGGAGGCAGTAAATTATAGGCCGGTCAGACTCACCTCAATAATAGGGAAATTATTGGAGACATTGCTAAAGGAGAGGATTGTGGAACACTTGGAATCCACCGAAGCGCAGGACCCATAGCAGCATGGATTCACTGCGGGAAGATCAGGTCAAACAAATCTGATAGACTTTTTTGACTGGGTGACGAAGGAGGTGACCCGAGGAGGAGTGGTGGATTTTGCCTACCTTGAGTTCAGCAAGGCCTTTGACACTGTTCCAAATTGGAGACTGTTGAACAAGTTGGAAAGCATGGGTATAGGACACAAGGTGGTTAACTCAATTGCTCCCGGTGGCTATTTTGGGTCAGATCCAGCAATGGATGGTTCTGATGCTATGTGGCATCTATGGGAACAAATGAGTTAAATTACAT
Source organism: Neoceratodus forsteri (assembly GCA_016271365.2). NCBI lineage: Eukaryota > Metazoa > Chordata > Ceratodontiformes > Ceratodontidae > Neoceratodus > Neoceratodus forsteri. The sequence goes on from CM057458.1 coordinate 1,334,110,834, forward strand.
GAGTTAGAAGCTGGTTAGAGGATAGAAAGTAGAGGATGGTGGTAAATGGGATCCAGTCTCAGGAAAAAGGAGTGACCAGTGGGGTACGGCAAGGATCAGTCCTGGGGCCAATCCCTTTTAATGTCTTTATTAGCAACTTTGCAGAGTGGCTGGATGTAGAAGGTTTGCCTGTTTGCAGATGACACAAAGATCTGCAACAGAGTAGACACTCCGGGGTGGAGAGAATGAGTGGTGACCTAAAAAAACTGGAAAATGGTTCACAGATTGGAACTGAGGTTCAATGTGAGGAAGTGCAAAATCATGCACCTGGGCCACAGAAATCCTGGGGAGAGCTACAGGATGGGGAGAGTAACTGACAGTCACCAGGGAAGAAAGAGATTTGGGGATTATTATCTCAGATCACCTAAAGGTAACCAAGCAGTGTACAAAGGCTGTAAGGAAGGCCAGTGGCATGTTGGGGTGCATAGGAAAGGGTATCACTAGCCAAAGAAGAGAGGTACAGTACAAGTCACATTAAACTGTTCCCTCAACTCACTGGTGTAGCATTGTTCAATGAGTTTCCTAATCTGTGCAGTGTTTAATTAAATGAATAAGTAAAAGTTTAGTATTGGTTTGCAACTAGCTGTTAGGACTATAAGCTTTATTTTCAGCTGAGTGCTTATGAGTTTCGTTTCAGAAGGCAGACTAAAAAACTCTTAAGGAATGCTGTGATATTTATAAACAATGCCATGAAAATGCATTGCATAAACACTGCAAAACAGCTGCTGGCATATCACTAAACAGGTGCAAGTGAGTTGAATAGGCAGTGAAGAATGGTTGGAAAAGAATTAAAAGCTTCAACAATTCAAGTTTCCACTGCAGTAGAATCACACAAAAAAAATGCTACACCAGTGAGTTGCTGGAACAGTTCTATGTGACTTATACTGTAGTGATACTACTATACAAAACATTGGTAAGGCGTCATCCGGAATACTGTGTACAGTTCTGGAGACTGCATCTTCGGAAGGACATACACAGGGTGGAGGTGGTCCAGAGAAGGGTGAGAAAGATGGTGCAGGGCTTGCACAAGAAGCCATATGGGGAGAGATTAAAATACCTCAATATGTATACACTGGAAGAAAGGAGGGAAAGGGGGGATATGATAGAAACTTTCAAGTATCTTAAGGGCATAAACAATGTGCAAGGGGGCGACACCTTTCAATATAGGGGGCACAAGAACAAGGGAGCATAATATGAGGTTGGAAGGGGCAGGATAAGAGGAAATGTGAGGAAGTTCTTTTTCACAGAAAGAGTGGTGGATGCATGGAATAACCTACTGTACCACAGGAGGTAGTGGGAGCATCCACAATGGGAGGATTTAAACATGCATGGCATAGGCATAAAGGACCCTAGAGGTGGGAAGAAGAGACTAAAGCCAATGACCAGATAGGGACATCGGCTGCCAATTAAGGTAGGGAATTTGGGCAGACTGGATGGGCCTGGCAGTCCTTATCTGCCTATGTTTCTATGCTACACTGTCAGTTCAGCTGCCACCTTTGTCACCGGCTCTGTTGATTGCCCCCATCATTATAAGAGATGAGGAGGAGGAGTACAATACTGACATCCTAGAAATGGTGGAGGAATTAGAGGATGAATATGGGGATGAGAGCCCTATCAAGGGGGTTTCTCTTCCAGCTCAGCCTTCTAATTATGCAGTGAGGACTCTCTGGTATGCAACCCCAGGTCCCCTCTGGAGGATCCATCCTTCCAGGCATTGTTTAAACAAATACAAGACATGATGTGATTTGAAGGTGAAGCAGAAAACTCCAGTAAAAAGAATGTAATGGAGTACTTAGAGGTATCAGCGATCTCACTATTGTGGTGTCACCTGAAGGTGCTATTCTGCCTGGCATAGACCTGGTACTCTAATAACAGCCCCCAGAAAGGCAGACAAACAATATCCTGCACCATTTATCAACCCCTATTATGCGTCTCAGCCTGAAATTGACTCTTTAGTTATCATGCTAACCATGACCACTGTAGGGCTCCATGAGTGATCAACACCCTGCCTCCTGACAAGGAGTCCAGAAATTTGGATGTAATGGGGAAAAGGACTTATGCCTTTTCCACTCTGGGCCTTCTTATTGCAAACTACTAGGCATATATGACAAGGTGCTAGAATAGCCTCTGGAAGTCAGCTGTTGCTGTGGTGCAGACATTGCCAGATAGCCCTGCAAAAGGTAAAATTGATTAGGGCTGCCTCTGCTGGTCTGGATACTGGTAAACTTTTACTATGGTCAGCATATGATGCATGAGATGCTGCAGCTAGGTCACCTACCTCTGATATATGCCTCAGAAGGTACTCCTGGCTCAGTGTGGCAGGATTTGCCTCAGATGTGCAATAGGCCATGCTTAATGCCCCCTTTAGAGGTTCCAAGTGTTTCAGCCATGATGTGGATAAGGCATTGAAAGACATACAACCTTCCAAAATGACTCTGTAGTCTGCAAAGTCCCTGACTCCCAAACAACTTATAGGCATTGTAGTAATGGTGATTTTTGGAAGCCTGCCAGTCAAGGAGGCTGTAGCTTCTGTCAGCCCTACCATGGTGGAAGTGATGTTCTCCCAGCAGGGCCTGCTGCCCTGGGTGTCCATTCAAAGGGTTTCACTTTAGTCAGCCCTGCTGACCCCAGCACCTCCTAACTCCCCACTTCTTCTTCCTCAATGGCTGCCTCCAGGAGTGTAAGTAAGGGATGGATCTCCCTTCATCTACAAAAATGTAGGGAGATCACCACTGATGAATGGGTCCTGGAAATAGTGGAAAAAAGGCATGCACTGAAACTACTTTCAAAACCTCCAGTGCTTCCTCCACCCGCTTCTCATGACCTACGGGACATCTGTCCATCTTTTTTTTTTTTTTGCAATGGCGGCTCTTTTTCTATGCTAGTCCAGAGGTGGCTGCTCAGCCATAACCCCATTACATTTAGTCAGCCACCATCCTAGCCAGGACCAAACTCAGTAGGAAGTTCTATGAATGTTCCCTCATGGCAGGGCCAGATGGAGGAGGGCCATCCTCCCCCAACCCCCAATTGACATATCCAGAGCATCTGAGGCATTGTCCCAGGTTATATTGCAGACTCAGGCAGATCAGGCAGGGCTTCATGAAGTGCCCAACACTTTTCCACTTTTTCTCCGTGCCCTGCAATAGGATGTCCAGTGCATGTGTGGAGGTACAGATGCAGAACACTACTTGAAACAAAGAAAGGGTGCAATACACACAGGATTATGCTCCAAAATCACAATGAATTTTATTAGGACATACAAAAAAGTTTCCCTGGTGCTTCGGGGGCAGAATCCTTCTTCAACAGCAGGATGGAGTCACATAGTTACAAACACATTTAAACACCTTAGGAGAGCAGTGACATTTTTCAAAAAATTTGAAAGTGAATAATGAACATTGTGCTGCCATAGAAAACATAAAAAAAAACACCTCATGGTATAGAAAACCTAAATATGTACAATGGCACCAATAAAGTACATTACTTAAATATCTGATGTATGCATATTGAACACATACGCCAATAAATACACAGCAGGTTCAGTAAAATGTCAAATTCATAATATTAATATTTAGGAGCCAATTGGCTAAATATAGAAAAAATATATATGTTAAAGATAACACATGAACCAACCCATTAAGGTAGAACTATTCTCCCAGAGAAATGAAAATGCTCCTTGGCTCCCTCCCTTTGTGCCACCCCCCATCCACTGCACTACCAACAGGCCTCCACCTGGCAGCAGTCGTAGGCTGGGCTGACATCCCTCCCATCACCTCCCCTGAAGTGGAAAGCAGTCCTTCGGATGCTTGATCCTCTCCCACCTTGACTGAGCCCTGGCAACTCAAGCTAGTTCTCAGACAAAGGTCACCATCATGGGAAAAGTAAAGAGACACGAAGCGCCTCTGTCCTTTGCACCAGCAGCTCAGCTTGGCATCTGTCCCTCTTAAAGGAGATGGAAAATTATTTTTACATAGTTAACTGCCCTTCCATCTTCCTTTCCATGCCAGTTATGTATTTTGATATGCAGTGACCAATGTTTGATAAATAATCTAGCTTTAGGGTGCCCTCTGATCCACATAGCGTCCCACTGTCCTCACCAGCTACTGCTCTTTGGTTTCATATTTGTACGACATTCTATGACATCAATAACACTATTCCATGCTATTCATCTGAATGGCCTGGAATGGTGTTATTGATGTCACTGAATGTTCAGGCAGTGTGAAATGAGAGAGTAGCAACTGCTGAGGAGAGAGGGATTCAGGATAGTTAAAAAGGCAACAAAATTAGAGTATTCATTTAATAAAAAAGGTCAAAAACATGTCACAATATTGGGTAGACAGTAAAAGAACAACTGGAGGGTATCTAGAGGTGTAAAAACTGTTTCCTATCACCTTTATGAGAAGAAGTTCAGTCTCTGCATCAGAAAAAAGCCATAGAGCTGGTTGCTCACAGAGAAAGGAACAGGCAGATTTACTACAAGTACTTTCTGGTCCCAAAATCAATGGGAGACTTACATCTGGTGTTGGACCTCAGAGTCCTGTACAAAATCAATTAAACACAAAAACTTTCAGATGGTATCTCTTCAGGATCTCATTCACCTGACTTTGCACTCTGGATATGAAAAACGCATACCTTCTTATCAAATCAGAACATGTCACAGGTTCACTCTGGAAGACTGCCATTATCCATTCTGGGTCTTGCCCTTTGTCTAATACTCAGCACCTCTGGTATTTACCAAATGATTTGCAGTTGTGACTGGGGGGGGTGGCTTTATGTCTTCCTCCTTCTGGAGAACTGGCTCCTGCAGGGCCCATCAAGGGAAGTGGCTCAGCACTGAAGTTTCTCAGAAACAGCAATTGTTTGAGGACCTGGGTATCATAGTCAGTGTACCGAAATATGTTCTCACTGTGGGCCAATGCCTCCAATATATTGGAGCAGTTCTGGACATGGCAATACACAGTGTATTCCTGTCCCTGGACAGAGCTGCAGCCCTGATCTCTCAGGCCTGTCTCATGCACAGGAGTCACTATGTGCCTGCTAGGACTATGCTTCACCTCCTGGGCCTGAAGACAGCTGTCATTGTATCCATCCCATTAATATGCCTGCATAAGAGAATCCCCGCAATGGATCGGTGTAGTGGGAAAACTGATGGATGAGTTGAAGCATATGTTCCTCATCACATCCCTTTTAAGAATGCCTCTGCTGTGGTGGTTGCAACCCCTGTACCTCCTGAAGGGTGTTCCCTTTTCTTTTCCATGCCAGAGCACATCATTATGACAGATGCCTCTAGGAAGGGATGGGGTATCCACCTGAGTCTGTACCAGACCCCAAAATTGTGGGCAGACAGGGATTCAGATCTCCACATCAGTGTTCTGGAGATGATCAGTGCTGCTCTTTTTGAGCTCCAGGCCTTTGAAGAGCATCTCTCTCTAAGTACCCTGTTGATAAGAATAGACAACACTGGTGTGATGCACTATATCAGCAAGCAAGGTGTCACTCACTCATTCTCCCTGTGCAGTGAGGCAACAAGACTATGGCATTGGGCACTCTCTCATGTGTCTAGGTCAGTTTAGTATGGCAATAATCGTGTGGTCAATTACCGCACAGACAAACTGCATCAGCAAACATCGCGTGTGGGAAACAGTGCAAAGTCATGACTACACATCCGGGGGAGCTGAACTTGGTGGTGGGAGGGAGAAGCTCGGGAGGGGGCAGAACTTAGGAGAGGAAGAAATTCGGTGTAGTGGGAGTTTACTGTTACAAACTCGGGGCAGGAGAAAGTTGGTGGGGGGGGGTGATTTGCTAATAGTAATCCCTGTAGGGTGACAGTCGTGAGAAGTGGAGCGATAATATCCCAATGCTATTTTATCTCTTTGGCTATTTTTTTGTGGTGTGATTTTTGTGGCACAATTATTGTCACACTAAAATGACCAGATACCCTCTCTCACAGCCTGCAATTGACAGCGTTTTTTCTGTCAGGAGTCCAAAACGTCTTAGCACATCATTATGATAGATGCCTTTGGGAAGGGATGGGGAACCCACCTGGGCCTGTACCAGACCACAAAATTGTGGGCAGACTGATATTCAGATCTCCAGGTCAGTGTTCTGGAGATGTTTAGTGCTGCTGTTTTTGGGCTCCAGGCCTTTGAAGAGCATTTCTCTTCAGGTACCCTGTTGATACGAATAGACAACATTGGTGGGATGCACTATATCAGTAAGCAAGTTGTCACTCACTTGTTCCTTCTGTGCAGCGAGGCAACAACAGTATGGCAATGGGCACTCTCTCATTTGTCTAGGTCAATTTAGTATGGCAATAACTGTGCGGTCAATTACCGTGCAGACAAAACTGCAACAACAAACATTGTGCATCGGATACACAGTGCAAAGTCATTACCTCACATCCGGGGGAGCTGAACTCAGTGGTGGGAGGGAGAAACTGGGGAGGGACTCGGGGGGCATTTGGTGGTGGTGGGATGATTTACTAATAGTAATTCTGGGAGGGTGACAGTTGTGAGGGGCAGAGCGATAACATCCCAATGCTATTTTACCTGTTTTGCAATTTTTTTGTGGTGCAGTTTTTGTGGTGTGATTTTTGCGGCGCGATTATTGTCATACTAAAATGACTGGATACCCTCTCTCACAGCCTGCAATTGACAGCGATTTTTCTCTTAGGAGTCCAAAACGTCTTAGAACATCATTATGATAGATGACTCTGGGAAGGAATTGAGTACCTACCTGGGCCTATACCCAACCCCAAAATAGTGGGCAGACAAGGATTCAGATCGCCAAGTCAATGTTCTGGAGATGATCAGTGCTGCTCTTTTTGGGCTCCAGGCCTTTGAAGAGCATCTCTCTCTTCAGGTACCCTGTTGATACGAATAGACAACATTGGTGGGATGCACTATATCAGTAAGCAAGGTGTCACTCACTCGTTCCCTCTGTGCAGCGAGGCAACAAGAATATGACAATGGGCACTCTCTCATGTGTCTAGGTCAATTTAGTATGGCAATAATCGTGTGGTGAATTACTGCACAGACAAAACTGTAACAGCAAACATCGCGCATGGGAAACACAGCGCAAAGTCATGATCGCACATCCATGGGAGCTGAACTCGGTCGTGGGAGGGAGAAAATTGAGGGGGACTGCAGTGGGGATTTTCATTGCAAACCCGGGGATGTTGCTGGGGGGTGATTACTAATATTAATCCCAGGAGGGTGAGGGGTGGAACAATAACATCCCAATGCTATTTTATCTCTTTTGCTATTTTTTGCAGTGTGTTTTTGTGGTGTGGTTTTTGTGGCGCGATTATTGTCACGCTAAATTGACTGGATACCCTCTCTCACTGCCTGCGCTTGACAGCCATTTTTCTCCCAGGACTCCAAAACATCTTAGCAGACAGGTAGAGTTGGTCCTAGTCTCAGGTACATGAGTGAGAATTACTGATCTCTGTGGTAAATGACCTCTTCATAAGATGGGTTGTCCAGAGCTGGACCTTTCTGCATCCCCACTTAATGTAAAACTGCCATATTTCTGCTTGCTCGCTCCAGGGCGTAAAGTTTTTCTGTGAGACGTGTTGTCCCTCTGATCCTGCTTATTCTGACAGTCCTTATAATTTTGAAGGCAGATAGAACCACCCCCACTGACTGCCCCCCTCTGGCCTTGCCAGATAGGGTTTCCACTTCCACAGCATCTGGCAGTGGAACCACCAATTCAACCGTCCCTGTGTTTTGTGTCTACTGTCTCAAAACGGGGGACCTGGCCCATCCAGACCTCAGGTCCCTCCGTCTGCACACTTGGCTTTTGTGGACATAGCCATTGTATGTTTTGGAGTGTCTACCCACGTGGCTAAAATCTTGCTGGTGGCCCGGAAGTCCTCCACCAGATATACATATTTCCTAAGGTGGAAACGGTTTGCTATTTGGTAGCACCTGGAAATGAGCCTCAGCTCAGTGTGCCATTCTCGATTACCAAATTTTAAATAAATAAATACATTTGGTATGCTCCTGCTCTGAGGACTCTTTTACACATCCTGTTAGCAATGTACTTGCCTACCCCCTGTCTCTATCAGACTCCAGTCTGAAGTACATCTCTATTAAGGTGCATTTGGCTGCTGTGTCAGCTTTCCATGCCCCTATTGATGAACACATGGAGGCACAACTAGAAGTGTGCCTTACCTTCTTGAAGGGTATTAAGCACATGCACCCCCCAATTCATAAAGCGATTCTGCCATGGGACCTTAATTGTATACCTGTACTTGAAAAGTTGACTCTGGCTCCTTTTGAGCCACTGCAACTTGTGAACTATACTTCCTTTCATGGAAGGCACTTTTTCTAGTTGCTATGACTTCAGTCAGATGGACTTCTGAGCTTAAAGCTCTCAGAGAACACGGGGGGGCAGAGGTACTGTGGGTTACCCCAGATATGGGGAATGGAGGCACTTTTTGCACTAGCATGATCTATTGACCTCCAGCAAAGGGGGGGGGTAGATAAGGATCTGAGGGAAACCATCCAAAAAATGGCAAATAAGGGGGAGGTGCTGCTGGTGGGGGACTTCAATCTGCTGGATGTAGATTGAAGCCTCCTAGCTGTAGCTTCAGTGAGGAACAGGGATATCTTGAACTCCCTACAGGGAGCGTTCCTCAGGAAACTGCAAAGGAACCCACTTGTGATGCAGCAAAAATGGACATTCTACTCAGTAATTGGGACAGGGTTGCAGACATCACAGTGGGTGGTCACCTGGGGACCAGTAATCACCCTATGATGTGGTTCAATGTAAGGACTGTGGCAGAATCAAACCACACTAGGGCTAGGGTTCGTGACTTCAGGAGGGCCAATTTTAATAAGATGGAGGAGTATCTGAGGGATGCCCTGGGGGAGTGGAGGAACAGTGGGAGAAGCTAAAAGGGGCAAAAGTGAAAGCAGCAAACCTCAGAGTGAGGCAGGTAAGTAAAAGGAAGAGGAAAAGGAGACCCCTGTGATTCACAGAAGAGGTGGCTGAGAAGGTAAGGGCAAAAAAGTTAGTATTCAGGAGGTATAAGGAGATGCCGAGGGTTGAGGAAAGTAAGGGGAGGAAAGGAAGAGGAGGAACGGAAGGTGTATCAAGAGAAACAGAGGGAGACAGGGAGAGCAGTTAGGAGTGCAGGGGCACAAATGGAGGGGAAAATAGCCCAGGCAGTGAAGAAAGTTGACAAGACATTTTTCAGGTATATTAGTGAAAAGAGAAAGACCAGGTGAGGGACTGTAAGGATGAAAAGGGAAGGGGTGGGAGGGGATTGTGGTGAAAGGAGACCAGGAAAAAGCAGACATCCTGAACAAATACTCTTGTTCAGTATTCACAGAGGAAGGGGAAAGCAAGGGACCACAGAAAAGAGACAAGAACATCAAAGGAAGTGAGGTGGACAGTAGTTCATTTACAGAGGAGAGAGTCCTGAAGGAACTCACAAACCTGAAAGTTGACAAGGCAATGGGGCCTGGTGCATCCAAGGATATTGAAGGAGCTCAGACAGGTACTGCCAGCACCTCTGACAGTCCTGTTTAACCACACACTGGAGATGGGAGTGGTGCCAGGAGACTGGTGGAGGGCAAAAGTGGTAGCAGGGAGGAGGCTAGCAACTACAGGTCAGTCAGCCTGACTTCAGTGGTGGGGAAATGAATGAAATCACTACTGAAGGAAAGGATTGTGGAATTTCTTAAATCCAGCAGCCTACAAGATCTGAGACAGCATGGATTCACCTGGGGTGAGGTCATGTCAAACAAATCTGATAGATTTCTTTGACTGGGTGACCAGGCAATTAGACCAGGGTGGAGCCATGGATATGGCCTACCTAGATTTCAGCAAGGCTTTCAACATAGTTCAACATAGGAGACTCATAAACAAGCTAGTCAGCCTAGGAGTGGGTCCAAGGGAGGTAAACTGAGTTAGAAATTGGATAGGGGATAGGCAACAGAGACTGGTAGTAAATAGAGTCCACTTACAGGAGGGGAGTATGACCAGTGATATGCCACAGGGATCAGTGCTGGAACCGGTCCTCTACAATGTCTTTATTAGTGACATTACAGAGGGGATGGAAGGGAAGATTTTCTTTTTGTGGATAACACTAAAATCTGCAGTAGGGTGAGGGTGGACACTCCGTGTGTGTGTGTGTGTGTGTGTGTGTGTGTGTGTGTGTGTGTAAAAAATGAATAGAGATCTAAGAAAACTGAAAGAGAGGTACAGGGTATGGCAGCTAAGTTTCAACAGAGGTATAAAGTCATGAACTTAGGGCAAATAAACCCAAGGGTAGAGTACAAAACCAAAAGCAGAGTACAAAATGGGGGGAGTGGTTTTAATAGCCAACAAACAAGTGAGAGACCTGGGGATAATCATTTCTGATGACCTAAAGGTGGCCATACGGTGTGACAAGGGAGTAGGGAGAGCTACTGGGATTGTAGGGTGCATAGGGAGGGGTATCACCAGCAGAAAGAGGTAGGTGGTATTGCTGTTGTACAAATCACTGGTGATACCTCATCTAGAGTACTGTGTCCAGTTCTGGAGACCACATATCTGGAAGAATATAGACAGAGTAGAGATGGTCCAGAGGAAAGCAACTAAAAGGGTGAAGGTCTGCATCTAAAGCCCTATGTGGAGAGACTAAATGACCTCAGTATGTACACCCTGGAGGAAAGAAAGGAGAGGGGGATATGATTGAGACTTTCAAATACCTCAAGGGCATAAACAAGATTCAAGAGGGAAGCATTTTTTGGAGAAAAAAAAAGATGCACTAGAACAAAAGTTAATGCTATGAAGCTGAAGGGGGATAGACTCAGGAGAGATATGAGGAAGTACTTCTTCACAGAAAGAATAGTGGATGCCTGGAACATCCTACCAGAAGAGGTGGTAGGGGCTAAAATGATAATGGAATTCAAGAATGCATGGGATAGGCATAAGGGAACCTTTGCGGTAAGGAAATGGGGGTAAAGCCAGAGATCAAGTAAGGGCAGGGGTGTTACAGTAGGCAGGGAAAGATGTGCAGACTCTGAGGCCAAGAGGTCCTTATCTGTTTCTACGTTTCCATGTGCATCCACCCATACCTAAGTCTTCACAAGGATAGGGTGGTTTTGCATATGAATCCTCATTTTTTTGCTAAGATGGTGTCTGATTTGACCATGAATCAGACAATTAACTGTCAGTGTATTATCCTGAGAATACCAACAAAGGTGCAGAATTGCTCCATATCCTTGATGTTCACAGAACCCTGCATTTCTATCTAGAGCACATGAGGACTATAGAAAGTCCTCTCTGCTGTTTGTCTCATTCGTCAATCTCAGAGAGGGCATCTCAATGACTAAGCACTGCCTGTCCCAATGGCTATGCTATGAAATCTTGACAGTCAAAATCCCCGATGCTGAAAATCCCGAGTCCAATATCCTGACATGATAATTGCCTGATGGACCACCATCTCGATGACCGAAAACCCGGCACTGGACTTATGTCATATTTGTGGGCTGAAGGGGGGCTCCTGTTTCTCGCAACCCACTTTACAGGAGACTTTGCCCCCTCCCACACACCCCTAAATTAATATAATAAACTCCGTGTCGTGGCAAGTTCCAGTGTTAGGCTTCCAGTTATCGGGATGGTGGTCCGTCAGGCAATTGTCATGTCAGGATTTTGGGCTCAGGATTTTGAGCATCGAGATTTTGACTGTCGGCATTTTGAAATACTCACATTCCAATGACTGGCTGTGTCATGTTCCATTATAGAATTACAGTAAGAAACTTTCTGGGGCTGTTCTTGGCCATGCTACTCTTGGTATGGCAACCTCTGTTGCCTGTTTCCAGTGTGTGTCTGCTACTGACATTTGTGCTGCTATCACATGAAACACTGTTCAAACTTTTACTAAGCATTACAGTCTGGATATTACCTCCCACAGACATGCTGGCTTTGGTCTTGCTAGCCTGATTAACTATCAGACTTTACCACACCTTCCCTGGGTAAGTTTTTAGTGCTTGAAAGTCATTCCAAAGGTGTGGCTAAATGGAGTAGATATCCTTGATGAAGATAGAGCAGTTACCAGCAACAATAGATCTATGAGAGAATCTCCTCTATTAGGCCACAGTGTACCCACCCACTTTTCCCCCTTTATGAGATGACAGCTGGTTTGCTGTCCCACTGCCTTTGTGGAAGGTATGGTTATTTGTGCTTGATATGTCTTCTGTCACCAGTCCCAGCCTCTCCTTGTGTGCCTGGTCCAGTTGTGGTTTCCTGGTTCTTCTTGGTGTAAGAGGCCTTCCAAGTTATGTGTGGTGTGGAACTGAGGACTGAGGGGGTCACTAATGTTTTATAGGAGCCAGCATTCTACATCTTTGTGGACAGCCCCCAGCTAGACCAAAGTTTCTGGAAGATCCTGATGCTGGTGGCTTACAGTTCCAAAGCTGTGCTCCAATGGAAGAGATTCTCAGGAAGATCTACTGTTACTGGTAAGTAACCACTTTTTTCCAGATGCATCCTGGATAGAGGAGAAAAGGGAGGAATGAGGTATACTAACAACTATAAATACAAATACAGTTAATACAAATAGGTAAGTAATCATTATAAATAACAATTGTGCAAGGACACAGATTCTGTGTAAGTAAATCACACTACAGTACAATAAAGTGCTGGAGGATAACAACATTTGCAACGTGCAGAAGGCAATTCTGAGTTTAGGGAGGGGGCCAATGGCTGTGGGAAAAAGAGGGTAGACAGCACTAATGTAGATGAAGGGCCAAAGGGGGAGCGACAAAGGGAACAGGGGTTGGAGGGTGAAGGGCAATAGCCCTGGATCCAGTATCAAGGGCAGCTTCAGGTGTGAGTAGAGAAGTCACAGAGTAGAGCGGTGAGTAAGTGGTGGGAAGGGACAGAATGAATGGTAGGGGAAGAGAACCCCAAATTTTGGAGAACTGAAAGGAGAAGGCATCTTGACCAGCAGTGGATTTCTTTGAGAGAAGTATGACAGCCAGAGTTGCAAGGGGTAGGAAGGGGTGGGGAGGGAGGAGGAAGCAAGGTAGGAGGGGAGGAGCCAAGCCAGTATTTGGAGAAAGGAAGCACAATGGATGTGGTGTCCGAACTCAAGGGATGGGAAGGAAAGGAAGGAATACAGGGAGCAATGGTGGATGTGGGGGGGGGGGACAGTCTATGGCAAAGTTGCAAAAGGAGTGAAAGAGAGGAGTCAATCTGGCCATGGTGGACTTGACAGAAGAACTGTATACTATGCCACCATAGTCAAAGATGGGGAGTATCATCTTCAGATGATCTCTCTGTGGGCAGGTAGCTGATACATCCTTTATTCCTGTAAAGTGCACCACATTTGGGGTAGTACCTTGGGTGAACGGCAACCATATGCACAGAGAAATTGAAGTGTCTGTCCAGCCAGACATCTCAATTTCTCTGTGCACGTGGATGAGGAGACATCCTCAATCACTGCACCATTAATGGTATGGAAGGAGGGTAGGATTTGAGCCTATTGAGCCTCTGCCAAGTGCCAAAGGTCAAAGATATTGTTTTCTTGGCACTAAGGGACAGCTGATTTACAAGGAAGCTATCCCAACCCAAAGCAGTTGTGCTGCAGTGAATACCAGAGAGGTGCAGCTGAAAGGGGTGGCTAACCCCACAGCTGAAGTCACAAGCAAAACAAAAACTCGGCTGCACTCGGAGACAGGATCAGTGAAATCAGCATACTATATTTTTAGTGCAGGTATTAAATTTTTTTGCTCTAATGGCACGCAGCAGCATATATGAAATGTGCCCTTTACACTTAGTGGAGGTTCAACTACCCCAGTGCTTCAGCACACATGGCTTCATCAGGGGAAACATACTGTAGAAACATAGAATTTGATAGCAGATAAGGACTGCTTGGCCCACCTAATCTGCCCATTTCCCTACCTAATGGATAAGCTGCAGATCCTAGTTAACCAACAGCCTACTTCCTCCTACCCCCCACTAGAACTGCCTTGCATTCTTGAATTCCCCCACTGTTTTTGACTCCATGACCTCCTTAGTAAGGCTGTTCCATGCATCTACAACCCTCTCCGTGAAAAAATACTTCCTCACATTACCTCTGAGCCTTCTCCCCTCTATCTTCAAATTGTGCCCCCTTGTTCTTGCACATCTCTTTTTCTGAGAGATGCTACCCTCTTTGACTTTGTTGATTCCCTTGAGGTACTTGAAAGTTTCTATCATGCCCCCCTCCCTCCTTTCCTCGAGGCTATACATATTAAGCTCCTTTAGTCTTTATGTCTTCTGGTGCAGACTCTGCACCATTTTGGTTGCCCTCCTCAGGATAGCCTCTACCCTGTCTATGTTGTTGTGAAGATGGGGTCTCCAGAACTGCATGCAGTACTCCAGATGTGGTCTCACCAACTGTCTGTACAGAGGGATAATAACTCCTGTTTTCTACTGGTGATGCCTCTCCCTATGCATCCCAGTATCCCCCCCAGCCCTGCTTATGGCCTTCTCACATTGCTTGACCACCTTTAGGTCATTTGATATAACTACCCCCAGGTCCCTTTCTATTTTTGTTGTTGTCAGTATCTCACCCCCCATTGTGTGCTCTTCCCCTGGGTTTTTGTTTCCCAGGTGCATTACTTTGCACTTCTTTGCGTTCAATCTAAGCTGCCATGCATTTGACCATTCCTCCAACCTTGCTAAGTCCCTTCTCATCATTTCCACCCCACCTTGTGTATCAACTGTGTTGCAGATCTTTGTGTCGTCTGCAAAGAGACATACTTTTCCTTCCAGTCCCTCTGCATTGCCACTTATAAAGACATTAAAAAGGACTGAACCCTGTGGTACCCCATAATAACCCCCCTTTCTTCACTGTGGACTCTGCTTACTATTGCCCTCTGTGTCCTGTTGTCCAGCCCATGTTTTACCCAGGCCACCACCCTGGGACCCACTCCCAGGCTAGCTAATTTGTTTATTAATCTTTTGTGTGTGACTGTGTCAAATGCCTTGCTAAAGTCTGGGTAGGCCATGTCCACAGTCCCTCCCTGGTCTACTACTTTGGTCACTCAGTCAAAGAAAATGATTAGATTTGTCTGTCATTACCTTCCTGCTGTGAATCCATGCTGCCTTGGGTCCTGTGCCCCACTGGCCTCTAGGTACTCAATAATTCTTTCCTTCAGAAGTGATTCCATCATTTTCCCTATCACTGAGGTCAAACTGACAGGTCTGTAGTTTCCTGCCTCTGTTTTGCTCCCACTTTTGTGAAGGAGAATCACATCCATCCTCCTCCAGTCCTCAGGTACCGCACCACCCTCCCATGATTTGTTAAAAAGAGTAGTCAGTGGTGTTACTAGTTGTCCCCTTAGTTCTTTTAGAATTCAGGGGTGAATCCCATCACACCCATTGCTTTATCCACCTTCAGTTTTAGGAGTTCTTTCAGAACTCTTTCTTCTGTGAAAGGACTCGTATCAACCCCCCTATCCAGAGAGCTTCTATTGACTGGATTATGTACCTCCCCCTCCTTTTCCATTGTGAATACTGAGCAGAAGTATTCATTCAGTATCCCTGCTTTTTCACTGTCCCTCTCTGCCCAACCACCCTCCTCTTTATTCAACCTCAGTATCCCTGCCTTAATCTTTCTTCACTCCCTAATGTACCTATAAAAGATTTTATCCCCATTCTTAACTGAGTTGGCTATCTTTTCCTTGGTTTGAGCCTTTGCTTCTCTGACTGCCTTCCCCGCTTCCTTCTGCTTTAACTGGTACAGTTCTCTTTCCTGCTCCTTCTGTGTTTCCTTATACTTTCTGAATGCTATCTTTTTCTCCCTAACCTTCCCTGCCACTTCTTTTGAGAACCATAGTGGTTTTTTCTTTCATTTTGATTTGTTTGTGTGTTTCAGGCTTGTCACCTCTGTGATGGCAGTTTTGATGTTTCCCCATTGTTGTTCCACCCCACCTTCTTGCCTGTTTGCTAGTGCTTTTCTGAGGCACTCTCCCATTTTGACAAAATCAGCCCTCCTGAAGTCCAGTACCTTCACTTTTGTATGGCTTGGCTACAGTTAGATTTATCGTGAACCACACTGTTTGGTGATCACTTATTCCCAGATGGCTACCCACTTCTAGATCTAAGATCCTAGATTTGAGATCCTCTCTCCATTCCCATTTGAGAGTACCAGGTCTAAAATTGCTCAATCCCGAGTGGGTTCCAACACTAGCTGTCTGAGGCGTGCACCCTGTAGGGCATCAAGAATGGCCCTGCTCTTGGATGTTTCTGCAGCAAAGGTGCTCCAGTTAACATCTGGCATATTCAGGTCCCCCTTCAGCAATATCTTCCATTTCTCTGCCATCCTAAGGATGCCTTTTATCATTTCCTTGTCCATTTCCTCCCCCTGAGATGGGGGTCTGTATACAACTCCTGTGCGTATTGTGGTGCCATTTCCATTCTCCAGGGTGACCCACAGTGCCTTCTCTCCTCCCTGTTTACCCTTTAGTTCCATTGCTTTGATCCCTTCCCTTACATAGAGAGCTGCTCCTCCTCTTCTACCCTCCCGGTCCCTCCTGTAGATTGTGCACCCTGGTATTTTGACACCCCAGTCATGGTTCTCTGTGTACTATGTTTCTGTGACTGCCACGGTGTCCAGGCATCCCTCTTCCATCAAAGAGGGGGATTGTGTTATGCATATTTCATTTATGCTGAGCTGATAAGGAGTGGTGGGGGAAGGGGCAATGGACTGTCCCATCTGGATAACTTGAAACCTGCCCTCAAGGTAGGAGCAGAACTATCTAACTGAAGAGCCAGAGAGCACTGCTGCCTTGAGCTTGTCCAAGAGACAGGGGTAGCCAACAGTGTTGAAAGCTTTGGCCAAGTCAACAAACATGGCAGAGGTGGCTGGGTCCTGATTCATGCCACACAGAATGGAGTTTGAAAGCTGGAGCAGGGAGGTGGAGGTGGGTGTGCAACAGGACTTCTGGACTCCAGAGTGGTACATAGTGAAGAAAATGAAAGCATCAAGGAAGGGGGAGAGTTGGGATATCATAAGGCTTGGCCGTGGTAGAATGGAAGGGTGTATTATACAGAGTAACCCTCAATGCTATTCATCCTCAGAAATCTGTCTAGTCCTACTTTGCCAGAACAGTGCTAAGTTTCACAACCTTGCCAGGTAGATTAGTCCCTGTTAACCACCCTTTATGCGAAGAAATGCTTTATAATTTATTCCCATGTCCAGCACCCCATTAGTTTGTGTTTTTTTCTTGTTACTTTTCTGCTTCCACACACCAACTCAAACATTTGTGTATATTCCAGCCTGTCTATTCCCTTTAGTATGGGTTGGAACACCATGATTATGCTCCCTCTTACTCTTAGCCTCATTTGAGTATGCCCATTGTCTCCTTATTGCCTTTGCTCATTAAGCAGGTCACCAGCTTGGTGGCTCTGTGCTGGACCTTCTCGACTTCTACAATGTCATTTGTGTACTGTGCTGGATCTATCGGGGTTTCCAAATGCAAGCATGGGTCCAGGCAATCTGCTACTAGTCTGTAATAGGGCTGTGATGGAGTCTCTGTATTCCATTGCTCATGTCTGTGTTCATCCCCTCACCCTTCGCCCTCGGTCCCCTTTGTTTGATGGGGCTTTGAGGGAGCTGCAGTGAGTGGGTTGAAGGTTGGAGCATTGCTGGTGAAAATTGGGCCTTGATGCTGACAGAATTAGATTGATGGACCATTATCAGGAATATCAATCGGCTGACTCTTGTAAGAAGGCAGAGTTCCTGTCCAGGGAGATAGCTGCAGCACAGAACCGACCAGCTCAGCTCTTCCGAATGGTGGATAGACTGTGCAATCCAGACTATCTGCAGTTATGGAGAGTGTTTTCACAGGAAAAGTGTGATGAGTTAGCTTGATTTTTTGCTGATAAAGTGGCTGACATCAGGTCTGAGATTCAGCCAGCTAACTCCAATGGGTGTGACAGTGGATGGTGGGTGGTTACAGTTCCCCAGTTTAAATGGTCTGACTTTGACCAGTTGGAGATTATAGATGTCATACAGATTGTCCAGAGTATGCTGCTGACCTGCTGTAGTTTGACCCGGGCCTAACCCACCTCATTGTAGGGTGTGTTGAAGTCATCAGCCCGGTCCTAGCAGAGATAATCCGGTGTTCACTGGAGACAGGTGAGTTTCTGGACTCCCTGAAAGAGGCAGTAGTGACCCTCCTCCTTGAAAAATCTTCTCTTGACCCGGATTGTCCCGCTAACTATAGGTTGGTCTCTAATCTTCACTTTGTGGGGAAGATTATTGAGAAGGCTGTGGGGCTGCAGCTGGAGAATCATCTTACCATCCATGACATCTATGAACCTCTCCAGTCAGGATTTCAGAAGAGGCATAGCACCAAGACTGCCCTTGTTCAGGTGCTCGATGATCTCCTGATAGAGAAGGATCAGAAAAGTTGTTCCATCTTGGTTCTTCTCAACCTCTCTGCAGCATTTGACACTGTTGACCATGTGGTGCTTCTGGAGCACCTGCAGGTGATATGTGGCCTGTCTGGTACAGTCCTCAGATGGTTCCATTCTTTTCTCACAGGCAGATCTCAGAGGGTAGTGTCTGGGATTTATTCTTCTGACTTATTCTCCCTGCTGTGTGGAGTCCCGCAGGGCTCTGTGCTGTCGCCCATGCTGTTTGCTGTGTACATGCTGCCATTGGGAGACATTGTAAGGCGGTATGGGTTGGGTTTTCATTGCTATGCAGATGATACCCAACTCTACCTGTCTTTTGTGTCTGAGCAGGATAGTGCAGTCTCGGTTTTTAATAGCTACCTCACTGAGATCCAGGACTGGATGAAAGCCAATTGGTTGAAGTTGAATCCGGACAAGACTGAAATTCTTGTGGTGGATCTGGGTGGTTGGGTAGAAGGGTTGGTGGCAGTTTTTCCTTCTGGGCTGTGGCTTTGTGGTAACCAGCTGTTGACCTCTGAATGGTTGAGGAATCTGGGCATTATTCTTGATGATGGGCTGATGCTTCTCTGTCAGGTATCGGCCTATGTCAAGTCCTCTTTTTACCATCTGAGGACTATCGCCTGGATTAACCACCTTGTTCCGTCTGTTGACCGTCTGACTTTGATCCAAACTTTTGTGACATCCTGCCTTGACTACTGTAACTCCCTGTACCTAGTGTCACCTGGTGTTGATATCCGTCACCTGCAACTGGTGCAGAATGCGGCAGAAAAGCTGTTGACAGGGCTGCCTCATTCAGATCATGTCACACCTGTGCTCTGTAGTCTGCAATGGCTGTCAGTTCAGTGGTGGATCACCTTTAAGGCCAGTTTGCTGACCTTTAAGGCCCTACATGGACAGAAGCCGAGTTACCTGCAAGAACTCCTGTGTCTCTACTGCCCCCGCAGACTGCTCTGCTCCACCAACGAGGGATTGCAAGAGATTCCCAGGGTTCGGTTGAAGACATTTGGGGCATGAGCCTTCTCATTTGTGGCCCCCACCCTTTGGAACTCTCTGCCTCATCAGGTACTTGAGTTCCTGACTGTGGAGAGTTTTAAAAGTGTTCTAAAAACCCACCTGTTTGAGCTGGCTTTTCCAGACTATTGACTTCGCTGTAGGGGCTGGATTTACTGCATTGTATGGTATTTTGATATGTATTTTAAGATTATATTTGTTGAGTTTTAATTGTTAAGTACTATGATCAAGGTGAATAGCGCTCTATAAATAAATCTGATTGATTGATTGAAGATCTGTATCCTGTACTCCAGCTGCTGTCTAACTAAGGCTTGTATAGGTGGAGGATTACCTTCTTTGACCTGGTCCAGACCCCCTGTTAGTGGATCCCAATGTTGCATTTGCTCTCTTGACTGCAGCAGTACATCGCCTGCCTGGTTTCAGCTTACTGTCTGCACTTACCATTAGAATCTTTTCCCCCAGTTCTGCTATGCATATTTGCACCACACAGAGTGTTTGTGACACTTAGATTCCTCAGCCCAAAGTGTAGTACATTGCATTTCCTCATATTAACACTTTCCTACCCTTCTTGTTTCATACCTGTAGCATAAGCGCATCTCTCTGTGGTGCATCCCTCGTCCCACCCCCCACCAACTCTGATTAGCTCATGGAGGTCCATTGATTTATAATTTACTAGTCATGGGTGCGTAGTAAAATACCCTGCCCTAAACACTACCTGTGGGTACCTCCAAACTACTCTAATGCAAACCAGGTAGTTGATTAGGGTAGGGCTATAGGCTAGTTACTTCTCTGATTTTTTACTACCCTGTCCTGTCCATAGCCATATGAACACAGAGACATCCTGTCACCACGACATGTGCCATGCTGAGGTACATTAATTAATGTGCCCACACTCTGGGGTAGAAATCACAAACACCCATAATCCATGTGTGTAAGCTCAGAAAGAGCCTGAATAATGTCTCTTTATAGGGTAGTTTGTTACAGTCTGAAATAATATACAGTACATAAGACCTTTATTAAAATCATTCATCGTAACTAGATATTCACAGTTCACTCCTGAGACAAAAACCACGCACAGTTATTTAACATAACAATGAAAAATCTTTCTTCACGTGTTGTCACATGAAATGACAGGATATTACCTTGGGTCTATTCACAATCTCATTCAAGTGGCTTACTTAAATAAAAAAGTATACTTAATCTGATAAACAAATGAATTGCCTTCATACATTTTTAAAGAAAAGCATCTTGTTCTAATGTTCTTTCACAGCACTGTGTATAAGTATAAAGCTTCAAGAAGAAGAAGAAGAAACAGAAGGAAAATCAGCATTTATATAGTGCTTTGCATACACATTGTATCCCAACTTGCTTTTCGAGCAACATGAGACTGATAGTGAAGTAACTGAATGTGTAGTGGCAGCCATTTCACACATGAACACCCGCACACAGCCTTGGAAAATTGCAGGAACCAGTTTTATGGGAAGGAGAATGTTGGCCAGGACTCTGGGGGGACAATCCCCCAGTCTTATAAAAAGTGGCTTTGGTTCCTTCACATCCGCCTGCATGCCCACTAGGACAGCACCAGAGATGGGTAGAAGGGCCCTCAGTTTAAGGTCTTGTCAGAAGGATGGTACACCTCAACATTACATCTTCTTTTTCATATCCAATCTTCCTTAGCCCCCCCCCCCATGCAACACCCCTGTCCATTTACTCGGCAGTACTAGAGCACTTAGATGGCCCAGTTTCCCTGCTTGACCCACAAATGAGCATCCACCATGAGAGACATATAGAATAATGCATGGAGAAGTGTGGTTTATGGGGATTTTATGCACCTCCAAGGTGTGTGATGCTCCATGAGCCCCGAGGGCAAAGCCCAAGTGGTTTATATGGGCATCACACACCGAGGGGGTGCATAAAATCCCCAGAGAACCACATTTCTCCATGTTTTATTTATTATATTTATTGTTTTTGTTTTTTTTTGTTTAAATTGTCTTTTTTTGTCACTTTGTGAGGGTAACTGTCACTGCTGACAAGCATGCCTTGCGCTGAGTGACCAACTGTGTAGCGCTTGTGAATGTCCAGTGTGAGGACAGCTTGTTCTGCAGTTTCTCTGGTGATGTTGCGGTACTGTTCTGCCTGTGGTTTATGGAGCTCTATAAACCATATATGTGGTTTATAGAGCAGCAGGGCACTCACTGGCAGTGATTTATGACCACTAACCACTAAATATTGTACAGCACTGTACTTCAAATAAAATGGCACTCTGTGACAACAGACAGATAAGGCCTGGCAGCTTGTACCAGTAGCAGTGTAGCCATTACTGAATTTGAAGACCTACTCAAAGAAATTAGTGTTACTGACCATTAGTACTCCTAGTTAAAACTCCAACCAGTTTTTTTTTTCTATGCAAGGGTTTCATTCCTCTAAGCTGCACAAGACCAAGTGTGGCAAGAACAATTTATTACAAAATGCCAGAATTCAAAAAAAGTGCAAGGCACGCATAAAGTGTAAAAAACACACATATAGGTAACAGGCCCCAGGTTTGGCCTGCTCCATTTCCAGGGGCCTGGTACCTTTATGTCTCTGATTTTTATACTTTATGCACATCTTGCACTCTTTTGAATTTTGACATTACTGCAGTAAACTGTTCTTGCCACTCTTGGTCTTGTATGCACTGTTTTTGTTTTCTTACATTGCCTAAGGGTCCCCCGTCACCACCTCAGGCACTTGCAGAACTTCAGAATCCACCAGCAGTTACATGGGTGTCCTCTTTCCCTTCTTACCTTGTGGCACCCGGGCCAACTTGCCCATGCTGAGAGGCAAGCAGTCCACCACCATCTGTCCTCCCTCTTCAGGCACCACATACTACTGCACTACTGCTGCTGGGCTCTTCCACTCTACTTCAAGGGTACTCACCTTCTGGCCATAGTTCTATCCATCCTGAACATCTGGTCATTCTGTGGCAGCTCTCTTTAACCGGCCTCAACCACTCCCCAGTGGCCACATCCCCTTCTCCTTCCAGCTCAACAGCTGACTCAAAGTTTGACAGTTCTAACTGTTCTTCACTTAGATGCCACAACCCAGCTGACCCAATTGATCACCTACACTGCACATGCATGTAGCACAGATAACTATGGTTAGTCGAGGGGGAACATGATGAGAGCTGAGCTGAGAGCGAGTTCAGTAACCCACGAGATGGCAAAGTGCAATCCGCCAAATCAGAACAACTGCCACCCTGATCAGGTCACGCAGGCACTGTATGGCTTCCAATCAAACTCAAACCTTCACCCAGTGAAGCTATGCACCAACTTACAACTAGCTGGCTGACAACACACAGTACTGCTCAACCCAATACCTGACATGATTACACTATACTAAGCCAGGTAGGGTAGCACATTACATGAACTACCCTACCTGGTTTAAGCAGTTGACTACCTGATATACCTGACCCAACTACCCACCAGGTAGCCCAAACCTACAGTTTACTGTATTTGCCTCTTACTGGAACTCCGTTAAGCCCTGTATAGTTCCAACTTTTAGAATCATCTGTTAAGTTTAGCCTTAAAATTGCACTTCAGGTGATTTTAACTTAAACCTAAATTTTGGAAGTGAATATCTTTACCTGTATATCTTCACAGTTATTGCTAAGAAGATAATTATCTTCCACTGAATTGATGATTCCAAGACAATACTGAAAGCATGGGAATTGGGATTTAACAATTTTCTGAGAATAAAAAAGTGTTATTTTGGTTTTAAAAACCAAATAATTTTTTTTATATAGAATTTGGTGAACTAGCTACATTTATAAATCTCTTGTGAGGTTTTTGAGGACTATCATGAGTGAGTGGATACTACCTCTTCCTTAGACCTATTTCAGCAATTGTTTCATTCAGTTCTGTATGTTTTTTTTCTTTGTGTCTCTTTAGTTTATATCAGTTGGACTATCTTTGTTTAGTTTTGTGTACTGTAACTTACTGTATTTATGAAAAAAATGAAGAATTTATTGCAAAGAAACAACAATCCCTGGGGTGCTTCCATCAGAACATTCCTCTACTTTTTTTGTGACCATCTCTACCACCATTCTCTGCTTCCTACCTGTCTTCCAGTTTGCTGTCCATTTCCTGTACACTTTGTGGACTCTATATTGCATCACTTTCTCCATGAGTTTCTCATGCAGTACAGTGTCAAAGCCACTTCTAAAGTCCTGATAGACTACATCCTCCACCTATCCACTTCCTTAGTTAATACACCTCCTTCAAGAAGGCAATCAGACTGGTTTGACAGGATCTAATTGTGAAGCCATGCTGTGTGCAAGGGAACAGTTCGTTTTCAGCCATGTGCTGAACCACCACATTGTTAATGATGGTCTTAAACCCTTTGCCAAGCATTGAGTAAAAGCAAACAGGTTTGCAGTTAATTAGGAACAACCTTGCCCCTTCTTGAATAGGGCAGTAATGTAGGCTATTGTCCAACCATCTACTGCTATTGTAATCTGTAAAGAGACCTGAAAGATTCCAATGAGGATCATAGCCAGATTCCCTTTTAACTCTACTGCTTCCCTCAGGTACTGCAGATACCATCCAGGTCTTTGGATTTTCCAAGGTAGTTACTCACTGGATACTTACCTACTAATTCTGACATGGCCAGCACTGTCTATTTTTTGTTATTTACTATGCTTTTACGTTTCTACTGCTCTTCTCCAATAATTGCTATCACTAGCTGGGTGGGCACCCTGTTTTTATGGCTCAATACTGAAACAAAGATATTTTGCAGTGCGTCAGCTATTGCTCCTGTGTCAATCAATGGTTCTCCCTTCCCAATGATTAGGGGCTATAACTTATCGCTGGCAATCCTTTTGTTCCTTACATTTTGAAAGGGGTTTATTACTCTCCTTGATCCCCTGCACAATCCTGCCTTGGCCTGTGAGGTCATAGAAACATAGAAGTTGACGGCAGATAAGGACCGCAAGGCCCATCCAGTCTGCCCATTTCTTTTTCTGCCTTATAAATGTGCCATCGGCCTTTGCTCTGTCAGTGGCCTATCTATTCATAGTCATTTGTATTGCTCCCTTATGCCTATCCCATGCCTGTTTGAAGCCCTGCACTGTATTCATAGCCACCACTTCTTGTGGTAAGCCATTCCATGCATCCACCACCCTTTCTGTGAAAAATAATTTCCTCACATTCCCCCTTAATCGGCCCCCCTCTAATCTCATGCTGTGTCCTCTTGTCCTGCTATTTTTCTTATATTTAAACATGTTAGACTCTTTCACCTTGTTAATGCCCTTAAGGTGTTTGAATGCCTCGATCATATCACCTCTCTCCCTCCTTTGCTCAAGGGTATACATATTGAGCTCTGTTAATCTGTCCTCATATGTCTTCTGTTGCAGTCCCTGCACCATTTTGGTTGCCCTTCTCTGGACTGCCTCAATTTGGTTAATGTCCTTGTGAAGGTGTGGCCTCCAATACTGCACACAGTACTCCAGATGGGGCCTAACCAGTGTCTTGTAAGAGGGATTATTACCTCCCTCTTACAACTTGTGATACCCTACTAATATACCCTAACACCCCCTAGCCTTACCTACTGCTTTAGAGGTCTGCTTAGATGATTTCAGGTCATCAGTGATGATGATGCCCAAATCTCTTTCTTCCTTTGTGACTGCTAGCAACTCCCTCCCAGCCTATAGGTGGCTTCGATTTCTCTTCCCTATGTGCATGACTTTGCACTTCTTTGCATTAAATCCAGTTGCCACTCTTCTGACCATTTGCTAGTTTATCCAGATCTCTTCTCATTCTGCCCACCCCATCTGGATCATTTACTCTGTTGCAGATCTTGGTGTCATCTGCAAACAGACAAGCCTTACCCTCTAGTCCATCTGCAAGGTCACTAATGAAGATGCTGAAGAGGACTGGCCCCAGAACTGATCCCTGAGGTACCCACTTGTGACTTGCATCTCTTCTGACTGTATACCATTTACCAGCACTCTCTGTTTTCTGCCCGTCAACCAGTTTGCCACCCAGTTGACCAACTTGACACACCCGAGCCTACCCAGCTTATTTATCAATCTTCTATGTGGAACAGTGTCAAAAGCTTTGCTGAAGTCAAGGTAGGTGACATCAACTGCTCCCCTTGGTCCACCACTCTGGTTACCCAGTCAAAGAAATCTATGAATTAGTTTGACAGGAACTTCCTTTTAAACCCATGCTGTCTTGGATCCTGTGCCCTATGGATTCCAGGTGTTGCACTATCCTTTCCTGAAGGAGTGCCTCCATAATCTTGCCAACTACTGAGGTAAGACTGACTGGTCTGTAGTTCCTGCCTCCTCCTGCTACCACTCTTGTGGAGCGGGATCACATAAAGCCCTTCTCCAGTCTTCTGGGACCTCTCCTGTGCTCAGAGACTCACTAAACAGTTCTGCTAATGGCTCTGCTAGTTCCACCTTTAGCTCCTTAAGTACCCTGGGATGTGCCCATCAGGTCCCATTGCCTTATCCACCCTGAGCTTAGCAGCTCTTGTAGGACCCTTTCTTTTGTGAAGGGAGTAGTGCTCACCTCCCTTCCCCCTGTGTCCATGATGCTAAGCTGTGGGCCCTGCCCTACCTTCTCTTCAGTAAATACTGAGCAAAAGTATCTATTTAGGATAGATGCCTTTACAGGGTCCTCCTCCTCACATGCTCCCTTTTCTCCATTAAGCTTAGCAATACCCCCTCTGGACTTTCTCCTTTCACTGTTGTATCTATAGAAAGTCTTGTCACCTTCTTTTACTGTTCGTGCTAGAGTTTCCTCAGTTTGGGACTTTGCCTGCCTTACTGCCTTCCCTGCTTTCCTTAGGGCAGTTTGGTATGCCTCCCTATCTTCATCCCACTGTGTTCCCTTATATTCCCTGAAGGCCAGCCTTTTGGCTCTGACCTTTTCTGCTACTGTATTTGAGAACCAGAGTGGTTTCCTTCTTCTTTTGCACTTCTTTTTCTGTCTAACACAATGGGATGTTGCTTCAAGTATTGCATCCTTAATGCTTGCCCACTTTGCCTGTACCTCCTCACCTGTGTTTCTTTTTGCCAGGGCTAGCTTAACTCTGTTGGCCATCTTATCAAAGTCAGCTCCTCTGAAGTCCCATATTTTTGCCTTGGAATAGGATGATTTAAATGTAGTAGCCAAATTGAACCATACCATGTGATGGTCACTGGCCCCCAGGTGACCTTCTACCTGGAAATATGTGATCCCTTCCTTGTTAGTCAGTACTAGATCTAGGATAGCCCTGTCTCTTGTGGGTTGCTGTACCAGTTGTTTGAGGCCCTCCCCCTGCAGGGAATCCACTATGTGTCTAGTTCTGGCAGATGTTCCTGCTGATATTGACCAATCTGTATCTGGCATGTTGAAGTCTCCCATTATCAGAACCTCCCTTTAGCTGTCATGTTTTGTATATCTTCTAACAGTAATGTGTCTATGTCCTCCCCTGGTCCGGGGCCTGTAGACAACCCCAGTTCTTATGCGTCCCATTTCCTGTTTCCAGGGTGACCCACAGTTCTTCTGGCTCCTTATGTGTATTCTGAATTTCTGTAGCTTTGATATTTTCATTGACATACAGAGCCACTCCTCCCCTTTTTGCATCTCGGTCTCTTCTGAACAATACACAGCCAGGTACTGAAGTCTCCCAAGTGTGGTTACTGGTAAACCACATCTCACTAATTGCTACTATGTCCAGTTTAGCCTCTGACATTATTGCCTGCAGGTCTGGGATCTTATTTCCCAGGCTGTGAGCATTTGTGTACATGATTTTCCATTGGCCAGATTTTGGTGTGTTAGTTGTTGGGTGAGGGTTGGCATTACCCCTGTGCGTCGTATGGGGAGACAAACCTTTTTTCTTACCTGGTAATGCAAATGAACTGCAAACATGCTGAATCCCTGTTTGACCACTAGCTGAGGGGGGAGGGGTGTTCTTCCCATTCGACGTATGGGGTACTGCACCCCTCTCCCCATTTGCTAGTTTAAATATTCTGCAAAGACATCAAACTTCTGCCCCAATGCACAGACTCACTCCTTAGTCAGATGCAGTCCATCAAATTTAAAGAACTTTCGCTCCCAGAACTGTTGTCAGTTCCCTACAAATCTATGTCCTTTTTCCTGGCACCAGCCCTTGAACCACGTGTTTAGCTCCCCTATCTCCCCTTCTCTGACCTTCCGTCCATCTGCTCCCCTCTCCCAGACTGGCAGGATCTCAGAGAAGGAGATGCCGGATGAAATAGATGATAGTTTGTCACCCAGCCTGGTCAGGTGTTCCTTGGTCTCCACAACTGACCAGCTGGCAAGATCATTAGTCCCTATGTGTACTAGGACATCAATGTTTTCTCCTGCTTTGTGAACAATTTTAGCAATGCGGTCAGTGTCTCTCCATGCTGATGTACCTGGGAGACATCTGACCATTACCCCTGGCTTGAGATGAGTATCAACTCCCCGAATCATGGAGTCTGCTATGATCAGAAGTTTTTTGGATTTCCTTTTTGCTTTTTTGTTTTGGTTCCTGATTTGGGTGAGTTTTGTTGTGCTAGCTCCTGTGCTGCAGTGTCCTGATCTGCAGTGTCTTCTGCCCCTTTGTTTGATTTCAGAGATAGAGGCAGATACCTGTTTATAGTGTTTATATAGTTTTTAGAGGTAATATGTTGGAGAGCAGAGAGTGATGGGGCACCCGATTTGCCCCTCCTAACCACCTGCCAACCTCCTGGACCAACTACCCTCTGCGGTCGAGGTTTTTCTGTTGAATGCTGGGGAAATGGCAGGTGGTTCTTATAATATATTTCCTCTTGAATATGAAATTTGAGGCGTGCAATCTCTGCCCATGCTGCCTGGAGCTGAGCCCTAAGATCTCCAAAGGCCCAGCATGTAGGACAGTGTCCAAAATCCTGTAAGACTGTCCTTCTGAAAATTGTTCCACAGTACCTGCAGTTAATGATATCCATTCCAGGTATATTGCTGGGTTTATAATCTAGTCAGAGTAATGAGAAGGAAAGAAAAGGGAAAAAAATGCAAGTAATGGTTTGATTGTGTTTTGTTTAACTTGTTATAACAAGTTAAATTACTAGTGCCCCTGTAAATGCGCTCACCTTGTGGAGGCCCCACTGATCCACCCCTTCCTGCTCTGCCACAGGAAATGTCACAACTGTGGTACCCTATAAAAGGAGTGTAGTGTGGGGTGGTTGGGGATGGGGGTGGGTGGCTGGGCCCTTCCCCTGCCAAAAAAGAAGAACTACGGATGAAAGAACAAGGAGGTAAGAGCAGAAACAATCAGTCAACAACAAATGCAGTAACCCTGAAAGCTTATCCTAATGTTAGATAAAACTGTAAAACCTGTAAAGCACCACCTGTAATAATTTCTGAGAAGATATACTGTAAGAAACACTTTGCTACAGAGAAAAATAAAACAATGAAATGTTAGCAACAAACAGTAGCAATCCTGTGAGTAAAAATAAAACAACACCACACAGTAAATCTGCTTAGCCAAAATAAGTCTTAATCCTTTTCCCTTGCTCTGGTAAGTTTCTCTACTCTGCCTTTCAAGCAGTCTTAGAAGGAAAGAGCTCAGGTGAAGCTAGGTGCCTTGGCCAGCAAACCAAGTCTTCTACCCCTACATTTCTTCTCTAATGCCTTGTACACTACTCTTCTTTGTCCTCAGAATCCTTCCATTTATCCTGCACTCTCTTTTTCCTCATTAACCTCTCCAAGAGTCCCCTGGACAACCACAGAGGCCTCAGCCAATCTCTCCTGCTTGTTGTTCTTGGTGATGTATATAGCCATTGCCACCAACGTATGTCAGTTCAGTGCCATTCAGTTTGCATCAGCACTCTCCTCAGTGGTGCATCCACCAATTCAGCCACAATCGCCTCTCAAAATTTATCAGAAACAGCTCTTGCGGAAGATTAGCAGCTTTCCTCTTCCCCTCAAACTCAGTACAATTATGGTCACCCACCAGCTCCCCTACCCTTAATGCTCTGATGGTGTTGTCCCCCTACTCGACAGCAGATCAAAAACCACATCTTGCATCTTCATGTGCCTGACATGCTGAAGGAGGAAATAGTACTCCACTGCTAGCAAGACATGTTCCCTGCTTTCACTTGGGCACTTCCCACCTCCAAGTTAAAATCCCTCTATGAGAACTAAGGACCCCAAGTTCTTGACATTTTAATTTGATTTAAAATTTCCATCTCATGATCTCCTGTACTACATGGCAGAACAAGACACAACCGACATAAACTCCCCAGCTCTTCCAACCACATCACTTCTTCTTCAGGGAGCTTTCTGATCAGAAATGTTCCACTTGCTATCCACTCCAAATCACATAATCCCAATGGTCCAGTTGTGCCCCTTCCTAAATCTAAATAACATTTCTCACCACTACTGCATTGCCCCCACCAACTCCCCCAGTTGATTACATCCCTTGTAGGCCAGTGGGGTTCCCCCAAACCCTGGCACCCTAGCTTACCCGGTGGTCTAGTAGTTTTCCCATGCCACCAAACACATCATAATCCTGAACAAAGTGCTTTACCCCTATTAACCAAGGGAAGACACAGTTATGTGCAACTGGGCCTGCAAGGCCTACCATGTATTTTGGTATGGCTCCTCATAGTAAAGAGAAACAGAATTACACTTATATTTTTACCATACTGCATCATGTATAATTTATGGCATCCACTACAAATAAATCAGTGGGGTAGCTAGGAAAATAACATTTCTAAGACAGATCCCTTATGTACCTGTTTGACCCTCCCCCCATTGTAGATATGCCCATATTTGTTACTCAGGACTCTTGTACAGCCCATATAGCACTTCTGGAACTGCATAACCAGAGCAAAAATACAGAAGTACTTAGTTTTATGCATTTAACATTATGTTTAATAGAACTGGGGGCACAACATTCAAATTATAACACCAGTAGGGGCAGATATCAGATAGTAGGAATAACATTAATCAGTGATCAGGGACCGGAATGCTGCCCCTCCTCCCATCAAATTGTAAGCCATAGCTTCCTTGGAGTATGCGTTCCTACACAGGTAGAGACATTTTCTTTGATATTGCTGCAAGAAGGGACTATAAAACAAACAGCAATTGTTGAAACAAGAAACTACGTGTGTGCTTCTTTCTATGACGCATTAGTAATTGTATATGTTTAATAACAGTCCATCATAGGGGTTGGGAAAGTCAATAATACAGTTTCTAAATCACAGTAAACTCAAAGGAGTAATGTATTGAACAGGAAAAGTCTTAGGGACAACTGTTGGACCAGCAGAAGCATGCTATGCTTCCTTGCCAGCTACATAGGTTTAGGAGTGGACTTGGGGAGCCAGCACTGTGGTGATCAGGCTAGGAAGTACTGCCAAACATAGTGCAAGTGAACTTGGGGAGAAAGATGGCTGGTTACTGCCATCCCAGCAGCCTCTCGTGGTAGGCCAGTGAACCCGATCCTTCACTTGGGGGGGCACCTTTATATGGTGTGCTGTGACATGTGTGTTGCCAGCCAACAAGTTCACTGAAAGGTTTTGTGTATTGGAATCACACATAGCAGAGTGCCTACATTGAAAGGCCTGCTTACATCACAGGTGTCACTAGTCAATCAATTGGCTGTGGGTGGGGTTTCATCACTGTCCTGTCTTAGGCATCCTTCACAGTTAGAAGCCAGTCAGACTGACTTTGATTTGTCTGTTGGAAGCTGAGAACCTTGCTACACTGCAAAGAACAAACTATAACTCCGTTTAGGACCTGGAAACCTGGTAAGGCAAAATATTGTTGGGGACTTGTTAAGAAGGGGAGCTACACTTTCTACAAAAAGTTTATTTTTTTTTCCTTATTGGCATTAAGCAGAGAATTGCAGGGTTCCATTAAAAGTGTAGTAATTTTATAACTAGAGGGAGTGAGATACAACTGAATTTGCTTGATTCCTGGGCTTGAGACCTAGGATTTGGAAGGATATTTTTGCAACATTTTAAGTGTCCTGCTGGCTGAGGAGTGAGTTCATTTTTATCCCTGGACTCAGTAGAGTGGTTTGTGTAGGAGCAGTGGTCTAGTAAATTGTGGAGTTAGTTGAATTACTATAAAGGGCAGTACTCACCAGGGTGGTGGAGCAGTTGTGTATTTGATTGTTTCTAACAGTCACCAGTGGCTGTGGAATACCCCCACCCTTCCACACCCCAGGCGTGGCATTTCCTTTACAGCCAAAGTTCTGACATCACTTCCTCAACAGGTCTTGGGGCAGAACTGTCATATTCTTAATAACCCAGCACAGTGCATAAAGGGTAGGTACACACTACAATAATAATCATATATATATATATATATATATATGCATATTGTATATTATAAGGGAGATGGACATCTGGGGAGTGGTACAATGCACTGGCTGTGGGGCAGCAGTTTTCCAGGAGACATTCTGGAAACTGCATTGCTATCCTATTTGCAGGCAACTGTCAGCTCTGAGGGAAGAGATTGCCCACCTCCAGGCTGAACTAGCAAGGACTAAGGAGGCTCCCCCACCCAAAGAGAACCACTGCCACAGCCACTGCCTCAGAGGTTGCCAAGTATGAAGAGCAGTTGGACCACAGTGGGTTCTGGGAAGGTGCGGGTGGTGGACCAGAGGTGAAGCCCCCTAGTTGTACCTCTACACAAATCATATGCCATTCTGGCAGAGCAAGGTTTCTCTATGATGGCACCCTCAGTGGAGACCCAGAAGAATGCTGAGGACATCCACAAGGGAGACCCACAAAAGGGTGGCAAGGGACACCACAGAGGAAGGAAACAGCTTCTGATAGAGGACTCAACTGTTAGGGGGGTAAAACTGGGGAAGGGAGAGGAGAAGGAAGTAAAGTGCCTGCCTGGTGCCATGGCTTGGAGGGACAGGAAGCGAATCCTCAGGATTGCAGAAGCAGCATCACAGGAGAGGGAACTAGATATCATTGTCCACCTTGGGACAAATGACCTAGCTAGGCATGGGATCAGTGCAGTGCAGAATGAATTTGTGGAGTTGGGGAGGGGCTTCAGATGGGTAGCAAGCATGGTAACCTTCTCAGAGGTGCTGCCAGTCCATGGCAGGGGTGAGGCTAGGGTACTGCACACCATGAAGTTTAATGAATGGCTGCAAAACTGGTGCAAAGCACAGGGCTTTGGCTTCATTGGGGACTGGGGGTCCACCTGGAGAGATAAAGGACTATACTGGCACAATGATCTGCATCTGTCCACAAAGGGAACCAAGTTCCTAGGTGACAGGTTTAAATGCTTCCTTGGCAAGCTTTTAAACTAGCCAAGGGGAGAGGTGCTGATAAGAGGCAGGAAATTTCAAGCCTCCCCCCACAAAACATGGCAGGTAGTAAGGTAAACACTGAGGAACAGAGCTCAACACAGGGCAGGACAGGGGTAAATGGAAAAATAGACAAGGGCAATTAGAGCAGGGATAGGGGAAAAAGGATAAAGGTGACATTAAATGGAGGGCAATGAGTACCAATGCCCGTAGTCTGGGAAACAAGCTTCCTGAGCTAGTAGCCCTGATGGAAGATGAACAATTGGATATTGTGGCAGTCACAGAAACATGGTACACAGAGAACTATGACTGGGATGTCAACATACCAGGGTACACAATCTACGGAAGGGACAGGGAAGGTAAGAGAGGAGGGGGAGTAGCTCTGTACACAAGGGAAGGGATCAAAGCTACAAAGCTAAAAAGTAAAGGGGGAAGAAAAGAGGCACTCTGGGTGACCTTGGAGACAGGGAATGGCATCACAATCCGCACAGGGGTTGTATACAGACTCCCATCTCAAGGGGAGGAAATGGACAAGAAAATGATAGAGGAAATTCTCAAAATGGCTGAAAAAGGGGAGATACTGTTGCTTGGGGACCTGAATATGCCAGGTGTTAACTGGATGACACGTACTGCAGCCACATCAAAGAGCAGGGTCATACTCGATGTCCTGCAGGGGGCAGACCTTAGACAGCTAGTGTTGGAACCCACTCAGTAGGGAGCAATACTAGACCTGGTACTCTCAAATGGAGAGAGGATCACAAATTTAGAAGTCTGTAGACATCTGGGAACAAGCGACCACTGCACAGTGTGCTTCACAATGAGCACAACCATGGAGATATGCCATACAAAAACAAGGATACTGGACTTTAGAAGGGCTGACTTTGGCAAAATGGGTGAATACCTGAAGAATGCACTAGCAAATATCCAAAAAGGAGGGGTGGAAGAACAATGGAGAAAAATCGAAACTGCCATCACAGAGGCCTTTGTGTGAAACAAATAAAGAAAACAAAGTGGAGTAAAAAACCACTAGGGTTCTCAAAAGAGGTGGCAGGGAAGGTTAAGGAGAAAAAGGCTGCATTCAAAAAGTATAAGGAATCACAGAAGGAGCACGACAGGGAACTGTATCAATTAAAGCAGAAAGAAGTGGGGAAGGCAGTCAGAATAGCAAAGGCCAAAACCAAGAAAAAAATAGCCAACACAGTTAAGAAGGGGGATAAAACCTTTTATAGGTACATTAGGGAGCATGGAAAGGTTAAGGGAGGGATAGTGAAGATTAATAAAGGAGAGGGGAGGTGGTCAGAGGGAGACAGTGAAAAGGCAGAGATACTGAATGAATACTTTTGCTCAGTATTCACAAAAGAAGATGAGGAGGAGTTACCTAAACCAGACAATAGAAGCACTCTGGGTAGGGGAGTTGACACCAGTCCATTCACGGAAGAAAGAGTCCTGAAAGAACTCCTAAAACTCAAGGTGAACAAAGCAATGGGGCCTGACGAGATTCACCCCAGAATCCTAAAAGAACTAAGGGAGTACATAGTGACACCACTGACCATTCTTTTTAACAAATCATGGCAGGATGGGGTGGTACCTGAGGACTGGAGGAGGGCAGATGTTATTCCCCTTCACAAAAGAAGGAGCAAGGCAGAAGCAGGAAACTACAGACCTGTAAGTTTGACCTCAGTGGTAGGGAAAATGATGGAATCACTTCTGAAAGAAAGAATTGTTGAGTACCTAGAGGTCAGCGGGACACAGGACCCAAAGCAGCATGGATTTACAGCTGGAAGGTCATGTCTGACGAATCTAATTGATTTCTTTGACTGGGTGACCAAAGTAATAGACCAGGGAGGGGCTGTGGATATGGCCTACCTAGACTTTAGCAAGGCATTTGACACAGTCTCGCACAAAAGATTAATAATCAAGTTAGCCAGCATGGGAGTGGGTCCCAGGGTGGTAGCCTGGGTAGCAAACTGGCTGCACAACAGGACACAGAAGGTAATAGTGAATGGAACACATTCCGAAGAAAGGCGGATTACTAGTGGAGTACCTCAGGGCTCAGTACTGAGTCCAGTCCTCTTTAACATCTTTATAGGTGACATTGCAGAGGGTCTGAAGGGAAAGGTATGCCTCTTTGCAGATGACACAAAGATCTGTAACAGAGTTGATACACAAGAGAGGGTAGAAAAGATGAGAAGGGACTTGGCAAGGTTGGAGGAATGGTCAGACATATGGCAACTTACAATGCAAAGTGCACCGCAAACAAAACCCAGGGAGAAATCTAACAACAGCAAACATGGAAAGGGACCTGGGGGTAGTCATATTAGATGACCTAAAGGTGGGTAAAAAATGTGAAAAGTTGGTAAGGAGAGCCGGGGGATACTGGGATGCATAGGAAGGGGTGTCACAAGTAGAAAAAGGGAAGTGGTCATCCCTCTATACATACAGTTGGTGAGACCCCATCTGGAGTACTGTGTGCAGTTTTGGAGACTATGCAAGGACATAGACAGGATGGAAGCAGTCCAGAGGAGGGCAACTAAAATGGTGCCGGGTCTGCAGCAGAAACCATATGAAGAGAGACTGAGAGAGCTTAATATGTATACTCTTGATGAAAGGAGGGACGGGGGACATGATAGAAACTTTCAAGTACCTCAAGGGAATCAACAAAGTCCAGGAGGGTAGCATCTTTCAGAAAAAGAGATGTGTAAGAACAAGGGGGCACAATTTAAAGATAGAGGGGGGACGGCTCTGGGGTAATGTGAGGACATTTTTTTCACAGAGAGTGGTGGATACATGGAACTGCCTTTCTGAGGAGGTCATTGGGTCTAAAACAGTGGGGGAATTCAAACATGCATGGGACAGACATAAGGCAATTATAGTGAGGGGTTGCAGGAAGTAGGTTGTTGGTTAACTAGAATCTGCAGCTTATCCAGTAGGTAGGGAAATGGGCAGACTAGGTGGGCCAAGTGGTCCTTATCTGCTGTCAAAGTCTATGTTTCTATGTTTCTATGTAATATTGGCATGGGCTGACATCAGGGGAGGAGGAGAAAGAGAGTAAATAAAATGGAATAAACTCCATATCATCATAAAGATTATGTACAGTAACAGCCTTCTGCCCTCCGCCCTGGATCTGTTAGCATTATCTGGGTTGGTGGAGCCAGCAAGGGACTGGGTTAAGGTGGTTGCCATATGGGTATGCCTCCAAGCCTGATGACTAAGTGGAAATGTGGTGTGGAATAAAAAAGTAAATAAAAATAACTCGGTGCCAAAGCATGTTATCTCACCAATCCTGAATAAAATCTTAACCCTATGACTAATTGCAATGTGTTCCACTTATCAAAGGAACTCTCCATTCCTAACTCCCTTCAGCAGCATGTTCAGTCACACCTCTGCATGAACGTGGACTGCTAGTAATTGTATACATATGAACATACGAAAATGTCAGTAGAAGAAAGCCTGAAGATCTATCAAGTCTGTGCACTTTGGAGCTCATGCATGCTTGCTATGTGTTGTTTTACCCCCCCCACACCCCTGTCACCTTTACTGTTCCCTTGAATCTATCCCAAGCTGTTTTTTAAATACCCCAATTGAACTGTGATTTACTACCCCTTCTGGTAATCCAGTCTGCCACCACCCTCTCAGTGAACAAGTGTCTTCTGGCCTGTTTCTTGTACCTCTCACCACTAATTTGAAGTCATGTTCCTGGGTGTTTTTGTTCTCACATCTGCAAAATAATCCCCTATATTGACCTTGTTAATGCCTTTAAAGAATTTGAAGGTCTCGATCATATATCCCTTCTATTCTCTCCTCCAACAAGTACATTTTCAGGTTCACCAGCCTCTATTCATAAGAGACATCCCGTTGCCCCATATCATCTTTGTAGCCCTTCTCCACACTGCCTTCAACTGATATAATGCCCTACCTGAGGTAGGGGTTTCAGTATTGCTCATAGTACTCCAGAAGTGGATGTATCGCAGACCTGCACAAGGGAAGGCTGACCTCCTTTCTACTGTTGTCGAACCCATCTCGATAGACAACCCAGCATGCTGTTCACCTTTCTTGCAGTCTTTTTGCATTGCATTGATGGATTCAGGTTGCTTGTGATTGCTATCCCTTGGTCCTTCTCCTCCTCCTCCGACAACGCTATCTTCACACCTTCAAGTCTGTACTCAGCCCTGGGATTCATGCTCCCTATGTCATTATCCTGCATATTTTTGCATTGATACCCAGTTGCCAGATTCTAGTCTGCCTCTCCAACCTTGCCAGGTCTTCACACAGGTCCCTTATGTCTTCCATAGTGTCCACCCTCCCATAGAGGTTGGTAATATAAGCAAAAAGGCATATCTTTCCTTTGATGCTGTCCCTAATGTCATTAATGAACACACTGAATAGGATTGGGCCAAGCAGTGACTACAGTGGGCTAGTAACTTCTCTCATCCTAGAGTGCTCCCTCCCTTACACCATTCACTGCATTCTACCCTCCAGCCAGTTTGCTACCCACGTGATTAGTTTCTCCCCGTCCCCATATCTGCCAACTTTTTGATCAAACTCTTGTGGAGGACTGAGTCTAAAGGCTTTGCTGGAGTCCAGGTAGAGCATGTCTACTGCCTGGCCCCTGCCCACTGACTTAGTACCCAATCAAAGAAGCTGACCAAATTTGTTTGGCCTGACCTCACTGCTATAAACCCACTTTGCCTGCTATCCTGGAGCCCTTTTGCCTCAAGAAACTTGACCAACCCTTCCTTTAGGATGGTTTCCTTCATCTTTCAAACAATTAACATCAAGTTGACCAATCTATAGTTCTTCAGTTCATCTTTTGGTCCACTCTTATTCAAGGACATCCCATCAGTTGTCCTCCACACCTGCAGCATCACATCTGTGTCCAGAAAGAAGCTGAATAGGTCAGCCAAGGGAACCGTAGAGACTGCTGCCAGCTCTCTCAGCATCCCTGTGAGTGTGTCATCCAGCCCTGGTGACTTGTCCACCTTGAAGGCCTTAAGCACTTTGAGGACTCTGTCCTCTGTTTTTGCTTTCTCTATCATCTCCACTGTTCCCTCCCTTATATTTCCTGTGGAAGTGACCCATCTTTATTCTTTGTGAAGACTAAGCCAAAGTATTCATTTAGTACTTCTGCTTTCTTACTGTTTTTCTCCACATACTCTGTTCCAAGTTTCAGCTTCACTAAGTCTTCTTTTGTTGTTCTTTTCTCAGAGATGTATTAGAAGAAGGTCTTATCACTCTTTTTGACCACTTCAGCTTTTCTATGTTCTGTCCCTGACTGTACTGTATGTAATCTTTAATAACTGTTTATGACATGCATATACTGTATCCTAATCTGTTTATAATTTTCTGCAGTTCAAGCAATAGAGTGAAGACTATGCAAAACATATATTGGCATTAAACCAAACTTTAAATATTTTAAAGTTTAGCTTTGCTGGTAGTATGCTTTTTGTCTATCCTTTGACCTCCTAATGGTATTCTATTAATGTTTTTGATTTAATAATTCAAGTTCCTCCCAAGTGAAGCAAAGAACAATAGCAACAAATATTAGGATCAAGACAAAAGACCACAATATTAGGTTTTTAAATGTGCTGTGGTTTACACTTTGCAAGTAATTGGGAAACGCACATAACTATGTTGTTAAATAACAGAAACACAGGAAGTGAAACACAGTCTCTGAGAAACAAAGTACGTGTTGCACAGTGCCAAGAACAGTTCAGGTCAGCACTAGAAACAGTTCTGAACAGTTTTACATATATATATATATACTGTGTATATATATATATATATATATATATATATATATATATATATATATATATATATATATATATATAATTTTATTCAAGCTCAGTTGTACTTTCCAGTGATGTGCGTAAGTTTACTGTAGGCAAATTTTAAAAAGCATACCACACCCAAGAACATCCAGGCAGGTGGGTAAGTCTACATATCAAATGCTTTAGATAGGCAGCTACCACATAGGTCTTACATCACTTCACACAATGCAAGCCATCTTATATCAAAACTCTGCTAAGATGCTTTAGCTGAGAAAGCACATTAAAGCTAATCGACCATCCTTGCCAACAACTGCACACTGTCGTAAGTCATGCCTTTGACATTGCCACTCCTAGTCCTTAATAAAACAAGCATTTATCAAGGCCGAATGTTGTATTGCTTGCATTGGCATTGGCAGTGCAGAAGTTAGAGAACCTCTGTGCGCAAACACTGAGTCAAGGGTTACCCCAAAGGGCATTTGGCTGGGAGGACAAGTTTCAAGAAAATACAAAATCACACTTGCTCTCACAATGCAAAGCATCATGGGCTGCATATGCAAATCACCACAGAATGTTATGCTGGTGCAACTTTAAGCAGAATTGCATGGTGCCGAAAGGCCTCTCACACAGTTTGCAAAGGGTGCTAACAGAAGACATAGACATAGAAACATAGAAACATAGAAGTTGACGGCAGATAAGGACCGCAAGGCCCATCCAGTCTGCCCATTTCTTTTTCTACCTTATAAATGTGCCATCAGCCTTGCTCTGTCAGTGACCTATCTATTCATAGTCATTTGTATTGCTCCCTTATGCCTATCCATGCCTGTTTGAAGCCCTGCACTGTATTCATAGCCACCACTTCTTGTGGTAAGCCATTCCATGCATCTACCACCCTTTCTGTGAAAAAGAATTTCCTCACATTCCCCTTAATTGGCCTCCTCTAATCTCATGCTGTGTCCTCTTGTCCTGCTATTTTTCTTATATTTAAACATGTTAGACTCTTTCACCTTGTTTATGCCCTTAAGGTGTTTAAATGTCTCGATCATATCACCTCTCTCCCACCTTTGCTCAAGGGTATACATATTGAGCTCCGTTAATCTGTCCTCATATGTCTTCTGATGCAGTCCCTGCACCATTTTGGTTGCCCTTCTCTGGACTGCCTCAATTTGGTTAATGTCCTTGTGAAGGTGTGGCCTCCAATACTGCATGCAGTACTCCAGATGGGGCCTAACCAATGTCTTGATTATTACCTCCCTCTTACGACTTGTGATACCCCTACTAATACACCCTAACACCCCCCTAGCCTTACCTACTGCTTTAGAGGTCTGCTTGGATGATTTTAGGTCATCAGTGATGATGATGCCCAAGTCTCTTTCTTCCTTTGTGACTGCTAGCAACTCCTCCCAGCCTATAAGTGGCTTCAGGGTTTCTCTTCCCTATGTGCATGATTTTGCACTTCTTTGCATTAAATCCCAGTTGCCACTCTTCTGACCATTCTGCTAGTTTATCCAGATCTCTTCTCATTCTACCCACCCCATCTGGATCATCTACTCTGTTGCAGATCTTGGTGTCATCTGCAAACAGACAAGCCTTACCCTCTAGTCCATCTGCGAGGTCACTAATGAAGATGTTGAATAGGACTGGCCCCAGGACTGATCCCTGAGGTACCCCACTTGTGACTTGCATCTCTTCTGACTGTATACCATTTACCACCACTCTCTGTTTTCTGCCAGTCAACCAGTTTTCCACCCAGTTGACCAACTTCTGACCCACCCGAGCCTACCTAGCTTATTTATCAATCTTCTATGTGGAACAGTGTCAAAAGCTTTGCTGAAGTCAAGGTAGGCGACATCAACTGCTCCCCCTTGGTCCACCACTCTGGTTACCCAGTCAAAGAAATCTATGAGATTAGTTTGACAGGACCTTCCTTTTGCAAACCCATGCTGTCTTGGATCCTGTGCCCTATGGATTCCAGGTGTTGCACTATCCTTTCCTTAAGGAGTGCCTCCATAATCTTGCCCACTACTGAGGTAAGACTGACTGGTCTGTAGTTCCCCACCTCCTCCCTGCTACCACTCTTGTGGAGTGGGATCACATGAGCCCTTCTCCAGTCTTCTGGGACCTCTCCTGTGCTCAGAGACTCACTAAACAATTCTGCTAATGGCTCTGCTAGTTCCTCCTTTAGCTCCTTAAGTACCCTGGGATGTATGCCATCAGGTCCCATTGCCTTATCCACCCTGAGCTTAGCAAGCTCTTGTAGGACCCTTTCTTTTGTGAAGGAAGTAGTGCTCACCTCCCTCCCCCCTGTGTCCATGATGCTGAGCTGTGGGCCCTGCCCTACCT
The DNA here is from genome assembly GCA_016271365.2 of Neoceratodus forsteri. Classification (NCBI taxonomy): domain Eukaryota; kingdom Metazoa; phylum Chordata; order Ceratodontiformes; family Ceratodontidae; genus Neoceratodus; species Neoceratodus forsteri. Next base: position 1,334,151,678 of record CM057458.1, read on the forward strand.
TCTCTTCAGTAAATACTGAGCAAAAGTATCTATTTAGGATAGATGCCTTTACAGGGTCCTCCTCCTCACATGGTCCCTTTTCTCCATTAAGCTAGCAATACCCCTCTGTACTTTCTCCTTTCACTAATGTATCTATAGAAAGTCTTGTCACCTTCTTTTACTGTTCGTGCTAGTGTTTCCTCAGTTTGGGACTTTGCCTCTGCCTTACCTGCTTCCCTTAGGGCAGTTTGGTATGCCTCCTATCTTCATCCGCTGTGTTCCTTATATTTTCTGAAGGCCAGCCTTTTGGTTCTGACCTTTTCTGCTACTGTATTTGAGAACCAAAGTGGTTTCCTTCTTCTTTTGCACTTCCTTTTCTGTCTAACATAATGGGATGTTGCTTCAAGTATTGTATCCTTAATGCTTGCCCACTTTGCCTGTACCTCCTCACCTGTGTTTCTTTTGCCAGGGCTAGCTTAACTCTGTTGGCCATCTTATCAAAGTCAGCTCCTCTGAAGTCCCATATTTTGCCTTGAATGGGATGATTTAGATGTAGTAGCCAAATTGAACCATACCATGTGATGGTCACTGGCCCCAGGTGACCTTCTACCTGGAGATCTGTGATCCCTTCTTTGTTAGTCAGTACTAGATCTAGGATAGCCCTGTCTCTTGTGGGTTGCTGTACCAGTTGTTTGAGACCCTCTGCAGGAATCCACTATGAGTCTAGTTCTGACAGATGTTCCTGCTGGTATTGACCAATCTGTATCTGGCATGTTGAAGTCTCCCATTATCAGAACCTCCCCTTTAGCTGTCATGTTTTGTATATCTTCTAACAGTAATGTGTCTATGTCCTCCCTCTGGTCTGGGGGCCTGTAGACAACCCAAGTTCTTATGGCTGTCCCATTTCCTGTTTCCAGGGTGACCCACAGTTGGTTATAGGCACCAACCACTAGGGGTCACTGCACTTTCCACTCTAGCTCCTCTCTCTTCTCTATATCCCTCCTAGCTACTGCTTCACAGCTGTCCCACTAGAGGTCACTGCATTTCCCTTGGATTCCTTCTACTACCTCCTTTCTGCTCTCATCCTTCAGCCTATCTCTAAGCAACTGCTAGTATCAAACCTGGTACCCTTCTCTCTACGTTCTACTGACTATCCTCTGAGCCAATGAACCAGGACACGTGTTTCATCCTACCAGGACTCATCAGTATGCCTTGTCTGTTTGACACCCCAGTGGAATGGATCAGCTGCCCTTAAGGCAGTGCGCCTTGGATATATTGTGGTGAACCCATTAAAATAAAAAACTATTTAAAAGATAAAGAACCTCTGTGCGCAAACACTGAGGCAAGGGTTACCCCAAAGGGCATTTGGCTGGGAAGCCAAGTTTCAAGAAAATACAAAATCACACATGCCCCACAATGCAAAGCATAATGGGCTGCATATGCAAATCACCACAGAATGTTATGCTGGTCCAACTTTAAGCAGAATTGCTTGTTGCCTTAAGGCCTCTCACACAGTTTGCAAAGGGTGCTAACAGAAGACATAGACACGTGTTTCGTCCTACCAGGACTCATCAGTATGCCGCATCTGTTTGACACCCCAGTGGAATGGACCAGCTACCCTTAAGGCAGTGTGCCTTGGATATATTGTGGTGAACCCATTAAAATAAAAACTATTTAAAAAAAAAAAGAACCTCTGAGCATAACACTGAGGCAAGGGTTACCAAAAGGCATTTGGCTGGGAAGCCAAGTTTCAAGAAAATACAAAATACACATGACCCCAATGCAAAGCATCATGGGCTGCATATGCAAATCACCACAGAATGTTATGCTGGTCCAACTTTAAGCAGAATTGCATGGTGCCGAAAGGCCTCTCACACAGTTTGCAAAGGGTGCTAACAGAAGACATAGACACGTGTTTCGTCCTACCAGGACTCATCAGTATGTCTCGTCTGTTTGACACCCCAGTGGAATGGACCAGCTACCCTTAAGGCAGTGTGCCTTGGATATATTGTGGTGAACCCATTAAAATAAAAAAAACTATTTAAAAGACAAAGAACCTCTGTGAGCAAACACTGAGGCAAGGGTTACCCCAAAGGGCATTTGGCTGGGAAGCCAAGTTTCAAGAAAATACAAAATCACACATGCCCCCACAATGAAGTTAGAGAGATGCATAATAGGAATGGCAGTAAAGTACTGAACTGACACCAACCCCACCCCCACCCTGCAGAGACTGACAGACATTGGGGTGTGCCTTAGGGTTGTCAGCCATAACGCTCATGCCATTTCACCTCACCCTACCCTGCAGACACCAACAAATGCCACCGTGTGTCTTGGGGACTTTGGGCCTCATGCTCACCCCATTCTATAAGGAAATATGCTGAGATGGGTGCAGTATGGGAGAATGGGGTGAAATTTGGGGCTGAAGAGTCCAAGGCACACTTCGATGCCTGTTAGTGGCTGCAGGCCAGGGATGAGGGTGGAATGGCATGAGCATTACAGCTGGAAATCCCAAGTCACACCCCTGATGCCTGTCAGTCTCTACAGGATGGGGCGTTACAGTTGGAAACCCTAACACCCCAGGCGTTTGTTGGTATTTACATTCCAAATTTTCAACATAGGCTTTTTGTGACCCCACCTCATGAACAGTGGCACTATTAGTTCATTAGCCAAAAGGTGATTTTGTACAGAGACTGCACCATTTGGCACCACAGGTTCAAAAACACATTTTGGGGAGGATGTGAAAAATGACAGTTGTACTGTTCATGAGGAGGTGTAAAAAAATGGTAATGTTGAAAATATGGAGTGAAAATATGAATAATTGGTGGTTACGAGCGTGCATAGAAGCTGCACAACATACACCTGTAACATAATTATTTGGGGGTTTTTTTAACCAAATTTTCAACATAGGCATTTTGGGATCTCTGCTCATGAACAGTGGCACTGTGATTTTGTTAATCTGCCCCTAATGTTGATTTCCCACAGCGACTATGCCATTCTGCATCAGATGTGTGAAAACACATTTCTGGCAGGATGTGAAAAATGACAGCTTTACTGTTCATAAGGAGGTGTGAAGAAATGGTAGTGTTGAAAATCTGGCATGAATATATTAAAAATTCTCAAAGTTACGAGCATGCATGGAAACAGCGTAATGCACACTGGTAACACAGTTATTTTTTGGATTTTTTTCACCAAATTTTCAACATAGGCATTTTGAGACCTCTGCTCATAAACAGTGTCATTGTGATTTTCTCAATCTGTCCCGAATATTAATTTCCTTCAGGGACCGTGCCATTGTGTGCCAGATGTGCAAAAACACATTTTGGGCAGGATGTGAAAAATGACAGCTATACTGTTCATAAGGAGGTGTGAAAAATGGCAATGTTGAAAATCTGGAGTGAAAATATTAAAAATTCTTGAAGTTATGAGTGTGCATGGAAACTACTCAATGCACGCTCGTAACACATTCATTTTTTAAAATTTATTCACCAAATTTTCAACGTAGGTATTTTGTGATGTCTGCTTATGAACAGTAGCACTGTGATTTTCTTAATCTGTCCCAAACATTGATTTCCCACAGTGACCGCGCCACTGTGTGTCACATGTGCGAAAACACATTTTGGGCAGGATCTGAAAAACGACAGCTATACTGTTCATAAGGAGGTGTGAAAAATGGCAATGTTGAAAATCTGGAGTGAAAATTTTAACAAATTCTTGAAGTTATGAGCTTGTGTGGAAACTGCGTAACGCACTCTCATAACACAGTAATTTTTTGGAATTTTGTCACCAAATTTGCAACACAGGCTTTTTGGGAGCCCACCTCATGAACAGTGGCACTATCATTTTGTTAATCAGTCCTGTGTTCAGCCTCTCGCCATTCTCATTCAGCCTCCCTCTGGAACTCCAGCTCCATTCTGCGCAACTCAATCTGCAGCTTGATTGCTTCTGGCTCCAGAATGCTGGTGACCTTCCCCTGTTGCTGTGGCCCTTTGCTGGCACTGGCCCTGCTGTCATCCTCAGTGGATTTGGACATTGCACTGGCCGCTGGCCCCTCCACACCCATGGTTTGGTCTTTTACAGTCACAGTCTGTGACTCAATGCTCTGGGCATCTGCTGCCATCAGGGCATCCACAAGGTTCAATTTGGTGGCTCTCACCTCATGCAGGACTCCTCTCTCCTGGTACAACTGCCTCAAGTAGTCTACAGTGTGCCCACTGTAGTTGGAAGCCATCTTCTTCCCTAACTATGGCTACTCTAACTTGCACTTTAAAAAAAAAAATAAAACAGGTAGGAACTTGACTGTAAGCAAAATTATATAGTTCTGTTTCCTTTTTAAAAATAAATCACTGCCTTATTTTGCAAGTGAGCTGTACAGTATTAAGCTGACACACTGAACAGTTAAAGCTTGTGTTACCAATTTTATCCACACTGCTGCCAACCAAATCTGTCACAAATGCAGTCAGCAGGTCATGCCTTCTGCTCCCACAGTACCAACCTCCAAAGTGCAGTAATGTGAGCAGGTAACAGACAGGGTAACCCTTCTGTCTGCTTGTGGGTCCAAATCACCTTTAGTCTCAAGTTCTGTGGGGATTCAAACTGTGAACCTTATGCTAGTGTACCCAAATGTATAGGTGCAGATAATCTTCTCTGCAGGGAGATGCAAGATATCTTTTGGCTAAGGGCAGCTAACCAGGTATCAAAAATCAACTCTTAAAACTCTATAAAAGACCTTAGGTATATTCTTACCTTTTCCCAGTTTAGTAACACCATCAAGCTTTGAACAGTTTTTGTCAGTCTTAACACTTAATACATCACATGTAAAAAGAACTCTGAAGACACACCCAGGCAGACTTTCAAAATAATATTTTTACTAAATGGATAAAAATATGTAAAACGTAAACACAGAACACTATATCAAAAAGCATACAATCACTTAAAAGAAAACAAAGGAAATCTACAAACTCCTACCAACATACAGTTAGACTTTTTCTATCTAATGTATTACCTCTGTAATACTTATAGTTAGATCTTGTTTCTTAAGAGCCACAAAAGATATGTCACTAAGTTCAAATACAGAATACAGTTTAAGACTCTCTGTTTCAACACTCCGTCTATGATGTCAACTAGCTCCTCCTTTTAGAATATAAAAAAATATATAAACAAGATGTTATATCAGGAGGTATATTAAATAAGGAGACATCAGCAAAACTAATTTCCCAAATTATGACAGTCTTTAATCAAACCTTTCCTCTTTGTTCTTGAGCAGTTCCTGTTTTCCCAAGGAACAAAGGTTTTTTTACAACTTTAGCACCATGGTGGTATAACATGTTTTTCCTCTAAGATGTCATAAAAGTTTATGAGCCCTATACCCTGGCAGTTGGGTCAGGTCTAATTAAGACAGGAAAACAGGAGACCCTTAATTAAGACCCTTCATTAGGTCTCTCTAGTATTTTAATTACCTCCTGGTTTCAGGTAAATATATCACTTCACTGACCTGGGGGGGCAACCATAGCACAGGATGTCTCATATGAGACACTCACATACCACATTATATTTTACAAATATCATAGAACAATCATAATCAGCTGGCCAAGCATCACAACTGTGAAATCACCTTTTGGGACCAAATAACAAATTGACAGTGACTGATTTCATGAGGCGGAGTCCCAAGAACCCCATGTTGAAAATTTGGAGCCAAAAGTCCAAAAAATGGCTGAGATATCCACCTAAGTTGAAACCTCCCCCATTGATGCCTTTATACAGCTTACCGGCATTTCTTCAATTCACGGTTAGCTTTGAAGAGTGCAGACGTGTTCCTGCTCCACTGAAGATATCAGCACCAACCTCAGGAGGTAAGTATGGGGTGAGGGGAGTGTGGGGTGATGGGAGTGTGGGGAGGTGGGGTGCACAGAGGGTGGGTGCAGGTTGGGGAAGGGGGCGTCCTGACAGTGAGGGACTGTTTTCTTTCTTTCAGGTACTTTAAAAAAAAAGGAACACTGCAGATGGTTTTCTTTCTTTACAGGTGTAGGAAAGCAAATGTTGCACACACTGGGGTGGGCTCCCAGTGTGACACACAATGGGGGTGGGGCAGGGGCAGGAACATGCTGATGCGGTTGGCTTCCGAACACCATGGAGGCACACTGGGGTGGGTTCCCAGTGTGCCACACAATCTGGGGGGGATTAAAGATGCTGACAGGTGGATTGGGCTCCCCCAAAGTCAGCTTTCTAGGGATTGTGAGAGGTGGATGGCATGAGCCACCAAGTTTATTGAAAAGTTTTGCCAGGCAAGGCACATAAAAGAGGCACGTCATCTGTGCCACTGCATGACGAGCTTGTCTCTGATTGCAGCGGCAAGTTTGTTTCAAGTTGGTGGCACTGCATAAAACTTGTGTCACTGCTAGCATGCTCACTAATTGGCAAATGAGGGATGCACCTTCTAAAGCGTGCCCTGTATTTACCTAACCTGACACACCTCTGCATTTCTCCTTCTACCATCTCCTACTGCCATAAAATGTTGCTTGAGCATGCGCAAGACAACGTAAAAATATACCAAAAGGTCAGTTTCTTATGTTAAAGTGTACTTGTGCAGACAAACTGAATTTTGAACAAGGGAGCTGTGTTATTTGAAAGCAAGAATTATAGAAGGGACCATGTAAGTTCAGCATACTACTATGAAAACAAATGGACAGAGACACAATTCTGAAGGGAAATCAGCATACACATAGACTGACTGAGCAGCAGGTTGGCTGGCACCCCACATTTGAGACACACAATAGTCTGGAGGCTGCAAGGATCAGTGTGGTAATAGAAATTTTTGGTCAGTACTAAATGCAGACCCTAGACTGAGAGCATCACAACACAAACCTTGAGAGAGGCATACTGAAGAGGACACAATATGAAGGACATGCTTGTGCATTCTATTTTACCAAAACAACCAATGGAAACATGGCTCCAACCACCACCTGCAGGTAACCACAGATGCAAACACTGTAGTGCTTGCTCAGATATCTAAAATAAAAGTTATTTTGTCCACCCCAGAACTACAAAACAGTTTAAAATAAACCAATTCATCAGCTGCAGCTCCACAGGTGTTATTTACAGTATGTTATATCTTTCCCCTGTAGTCTTCTATATGTGGGACAAACTACGAGAAGTTTGGGGTGTATGGCATCAGACCCCATGGCTTTGTTTATGTTTACCACCTTCAGCATTCTTTAAACCCCCTTCTGGTGTCACCCATGTGTCCTGTAGCATGTCCTGCTTCATTAACTGCATGAAAAATGCTATTTCATTCCCAGTTCTAGTCCCTTCTGTCCTAGCAACAGGAGGATGCTTGAAAATATAAACTGGAAAATGTAATCATTAAGGCAATTAAAATGCAGAAGGGTATTCATTTTTATTTTGAAAAAAGAAGCAAGTTTGTCCTGCAGAAGAAACTCTTTGCAGAAGACCATTAGGGACAGGAATCCTGTGACGAATTTCAATTTTTATTAAGGGTAACTCAGCAGCTGGTATCAACATCAATCTAAAGAAAGGTTTAAAGGCAAAATAAATTGTGCTAATTGCATTAATGAGACGATGCTCACAGTTTCTTATTCATTAAATCTAACTTATTAGAATATAACCTTCAAAATTTTCTCTTGGTCTATGTTGAAAGACAAAGAGATAGAGAAGAGAGAGAGAGAGAGAGAGAGAGAGAGCAGTATCTGGCTGTACTATCCTCTCATATTAATATGTAACTTATTACATCAAGTTTATGTTTATTGGGGTGTTATCTATCGAGCCTAGGCTTATTTCCAGTAGTGTCCCAGTTTGGGGTTTATCTGCTCACTGGCAAGTGCATTTCATCAAGCTGGTAGAATGTTAAGATAAATTGCAAAATACAATAATATAAAAGGAATGACAAGATTAATGGATTGTGAAAAACAACTAATTTGCACAAACAAACTCCAGGATATGTGTCACTGTGGGCTATTCACACTTTTCTGGTAATATATGGCATCGAAAAGAGTAAGGGGAATTTCCCCGGTGCCCTGGCCAAATTTTCCCCCATTCACTAAAATACCACCAACAGCTTAATCTGGTTCAAGGGCAGTTGGCATTCGTCTGTATCCCCTTCCCCTGGGTCATGCCTGAAAACAGGCAGAATTAGGCTAGTGCACTTACCTGGTCAACAAAAACTAAATAAAACATAGAAATATATAGAAACATAGAAGTTGACGGCAGATAAGGACAGCAAGGCCCATCCAGTGTGCCCATTTCTTTTACTACCTTATAAATGTGCCATCGGCCTTTGCTCTGTCAGTGGCCTATCTATTCATAGTCATTTGTATTGCTCCCTTATGCCTATCCCATGCCTGTTTGAAGCCCTGCACTGTATTCATAGCCACCACTTCTTGTGGTAAGCCATTCCATGCATCCACCAACCTTTCTGTGAAAAATAATTTCCTCACATTCCCCTTAATTGGCCCCCTCTAATCTCATGCTGTGTCCTCTTGTCCTGCTATTTTTCTTATATTTAAACATGTTAGACTCTTTCACCTTGTTAATGCCCTTAAGGTGTTTGAATGCCTCGATCATATCACTCTCTCCTCCTTTTGCTCAAGGGTATACATATTGAGCTCCGTTAATCTGTCCTCATATGTCTTCTGATGCAGTCCCTGCACCATTTTGGTTGCCCTTCTGGACTGCCTCAATTTGGTTAATGTCTTTGTGAAGGTGTGGCCTCAATACTGCATGCAGTACTCCAGATGGGGCCTAACCAGTGTCTTGTAAAGAGGGATTATTCCTCTTACGACTTGTGAATACCCTCTACTAATACACCCTAACACCCCCTAGCCTTACCTACTACTTAGAGGTCTGCTTAGATGATTTCAGGTCATTAGTGATGATGATGCCCAAGTCTCTTTCTTCCTTTGTGACGGCTAGCAACTCCTCCCAGTCTATAGGTGGCTTCAGGGTTTCTCTTCCTATGTGCATGATTTTGCACTTTGCATTAAATCCCAGTTGCCACTCTTCTGACCATTTTGCTAGTTTATCCAGATCTCTTCTCATTCTGCCCACCCCATCTGGATCATCTACTCTGTTGCAGATCTTGGTGTCATCTGCAAACAGACAAGCCTTGCCCTCTAGTCCACCTGCAAGGTCACTAATGAAGATGTTGAAGAGGACTGGCCCCAGGACTGATCCCTGAGGTACCCCACTTGTGACTTGCATCTCTTCTGACTGCATACCATTTACCACCACTCTCTGTTTTCTGCCCGTCAACCAGTTTGCCACCCAGTTGACCAACTTCTGACCCACCCTGAGCCTACCCAGCTTATTTATCAATCTTCTATGTGGAACAGTGTCAAAAGCTTTGCTGAAGTCAAGGTAGACGACATCAACTGCTCCCTGCTGGTCCACCACTCTGGTTACCCAGTCAAAGAAATCTATGAGATTAGTTTGACAGGACCTTCCTTTTGTAAACCCATGCTGTCTTGGATCCTGTGCCCCTATGGATTCCAGGTGTTGCACTATCCTTTCCTTAAGGAGTGCCTCCATAATCTTGCCCACTACTGAGGTAAGACTGACTGGTCTGTAGTTCCTGCCTCCTCCTGCTACCACTCTTGTGGGCGGGATCACATGAGCCCTTCTCCAGTCTTCTGGGATCTCTCCTGTGCTCAGAGACTCACTAATACAGTTCTGCTAATGGCTCTGCTAGTTCCACCTTTAGCTCCTTAAGTACCCTGGGATGTATGCCATCAGGTCCCATTGCCTTATCCACCCTGAGCTTAGCAAGCTCTTGTAGGACCCTTTCTTTTGTGAAAGGAGTAGTGCTCACCTCCTCCCCTGTGTCCATGATGTTGAGCTGTGGGCCCTGCCCACCTTCTCTTCAGTAAATACTGAGCAAAAGTATCTATTTAGGATAGATGCCTTTACAGGGTCCTCCTCCTCACATGGTCCCTTTTCTCCATTAAGCTTAGCAACTCCCTCTGGACTTTCTCCTTTCACTAATGTATCTATAGAAAGTCTTGTCACCTTCTTTACTGTTCGGTATAGTGTTTCCTCAGTTTGGGACTTTGTCTGCCTTACTGCCTTCCCTGCTTCCCTTAGGGCAGTTTGGTATGCCTCCCTATCTTCATCCCACTGTGTTCCCTTATATTTCCTGAAGGCCAGCCTTTTGGCTCTGACCTTTTCTGCTACTGTATTTGAGAACCAAAGTGGTTTCCTTCTTCTTTTGCACTTCCTTTTCTGTCTAACACAATGGGATGTTGCTTCAAGTATTGCATCCTTAATGCTTTCCCACTTTGCCTGTATCCCCTCACCTGTGTTTCTTTTTGCCAGGGCTAGCTTAACTCTGTTGGCCATCTTATCAAAGTCAGCTCCTCTGAAGTCCCATATTTTTGCCTTGGAATGGGATGAATTAAATGTAGTAGCCAAATTGAACCATACCATGTGATGGTCACTGGCCCCCAGGTGAACTTCTACCTGGAGAGCTGTGATCCCTTCCTTGTTAGTCAGTACTAGATTTAGGATAGCCCTGTCTCTTGTGGGTTGCTGTACCAGTTTGCCCTCCCCCTGCAGGGAATCCACTATGTGTCTAGTTCTGGCAGATGTTCCTGCTGGTATTGACCAATCTGTATCCGGCATGTTGAAGTCTCCCATTATCAGAACCTCCCATTTAGCTGTCATGTTTTGTATATCTTCTAACAGTAATGTGTCTATGTCCTCCCCCGGTCTGGGGGCCTGTAGACAACCTCAATTCTTATGGTTGTCCCATTTCCTGTTTCCAGGGTGACCCACAGTTCTTCTGGCTCCTTATGTGTATTCTGAATTTCTGCAGCTTTGATATTTTCATTGACATACAGGGCCACTCCTCCCCCCCTTTTTGCACCTCGGTCTAATCTGAACAGTACATAGCCAGGTAGTGAAGTCTCCCAAGTGTGCTTACTGGTAAACCACGTCTCACTAATTGCTACTATGTCCAGTTTAGCCTCTGACATTATTGCCTGCAGGTCTGGGATCTTATTTCCCAGGCTGTGAGCATTTGTGTACATGATTTTCCATTGGCCAGATTTTGGTGTGTTGGTTGTTGGGTGAGGTTTGGCATTACCCCTGTGCGTCATATGGGGAGACAAACCTTTTTTCTTACCTGGTGATGCAAATGAACTGCAAACATGCTGAATCCCTATTTGACCACTAGCTGAGGGGGGAAGGGTGTTCTTCCCATTGACGTATGGGTGCCACCCTCTCCCCTTTGCTAGTTAAATATTCTGCAAAGGCGTCAAACTTCTGCCCCAATGCACTGACTCCTCCTTAGTCAGATGCAGTCCATCAAATTTAAAGGACTTTCGCTCCCAGAACTGTTGCCAGTTCCTACAAATCTGTGTCCTTTTCCTGGCACCAGCCCTTGAGCCACATGTTTAGCTCCCCATCTCCCCTTCTCTGACCTTCCATCCATCTGCTCCCCTCTCCCAGACTGGCAGGATCTCAGAGAAGGAGATGCCGGATGAAATAGATGATAGTTTGTCACCCAGCCTGGTCAGCTGTTCCTTGGTCTCCACAACTGACTGGCTGGCAAGATCATTAGTCCCTATGTGTACTAGGACATCAATGTTTTCTCCTGCTTTGTGAACAATTTTAGCAATGCGGTCAGTGTCTCTCCATGCTGATGTACCTGGGAGACATCTGACCATTACCCTGGCTGGAGATGGGTATCAACTCCCCGAATCATGGAGTCTCCTATGATCAGAAGTTTTTTGGATTTCCTTTTTGCTTTTTTTGTTTTGGTTCCTGATTTGGGTGAGTTTTGTTGTGCTAGCTCCTGTGCTGCAGTGTCCTGCTCTGCAGTGTCTTCTGTCTCTTTGTTTGATTTCAGAGATAGAGGCAGTTACCTGTTTGTAGTGTTTATATGGTTTTTGGAGGTAATATGTTGGAGAGCAGAGTGTGATGGGGCACCCGATTTTCCTCCTAACCACCTGCCATCCTCCTGGACCAACTACCCTCTGCGGTCGAGGTTTTTCTGTTGGATGCTGGGGAAATGGCGGGTGGTTCTTATAATGTATTTCCTCTTGAATATGAAATTTGAGGCGTGCAATCTCTGCCCATGCTGCCCGGAGCTGAGCCCTGAGATCTCCAAAGGCCCAGCATGTAGGACAGTGTCCTAAATCCTGTAAGACTGTCCTTCTGAAAATTGTTCCACAGTACCTGCAGTTAATGATATCCATTCCAGATAAGTTGCTGGGTTTATAACCTAGTCAGAGTAATTAGAAGGAAAAAAAAGGAAAAATGCAAGTAATGGTTTGATTGTGTTTTGTTTAACTTGTTATAACAAGTTAAATTACTAGTGCCCCTGTAAATGAGCTCACCTTGTGGAGGTCTCACTGATCCACCCCTTCCTGCTCTGCCACAGGAAATGTCACAACTGTGGTACCCTATAAAAGGAGTGTAGGGTGGGGTGGGGTGGTAAAATTCAGCTTTGCTTGGTGCACACCATCCAAGGAGTATCGGTATGTAAGCACTAGGACACACAAAGGTGTACATTTGTACTGGATGTCTTCAGTACCTTATGAGGAACTGGGTGAAGCTTAGTGCCTTCATCTACATAAGAAGTCTGAAAAACCAGTATCAACATACACCATGGCCTGCGTTAATGAATTTATAAAATGGCTCCTGAAAGAAAATAAACTGAAAAAAGCTATTGAATAGGTCATGCAAAATGAGGGTCTGGATTTTCAAAGGTTGGTGCAGAGCTTGTGTCAAGCCCTGTGTCAAACCCTGACATTGATGCAGCTGTGCTATTCCTGGTTGCCACAACTGCTGCACAATTTTCCTCAGGCTCCGGCGTAGTTGCAAGAGTTTACCTGCTTTACAGAATCTTGAGCCACATCTCAGGCGCTAGCTCCATGTCAGTTGTCCCAATCAGTTATACACACTAGACCATGAGTAGATAGCCTAGTGGGTGTTGGAGAGATGAATGGGATATAATCCATTGGTAGCGAGCCACAAGTCCAGTGCATTCTATCTTCAGTGCACCTGGAACTTTCAGCAATTTTGGCCAGCTGAAACTCCAGCTTGAGTTTTTTTTTTATTATAATGACAGTTTTATAGAAGAAATGCAAAACAAGAACAAGAAAAAACATAAAATAGCAAGGAACAAATGTATGAACAACTATCACTAATATTAACACAACACAAACTCCTGTAAAGACACAATATAAAGTGGAGTGCAAGAAAACTATGATAACACTTCACAAGCAATAGACATTGTCTATTACATGATAATGAGCAAAAAAAAAACAAAGATTATGATAAAATACTAAAACACTGTCAACCATCAAACCTGGAACAAGTTCAAGGCAGGGCATGGTCTACAAAACCAAAGATCAAAAGCTGAAAGTATTGAACCCCAGGGAACACTGATGCCCCATAAAAAAAAAGCACAAACTTAGGAAAAAGTAAATAAGAAGGGAAGATCAAATCAAGGGATGAGAGCTGAATCTGATTGAACTTTGTAAAGAACCCACTGTCTCCAGATCTCCTCAAAAATTGGCTTACAATTTAAATAACCAAAACTACACCATTCTTGTCTATTAATAGTATCAACAGTAGCTATCCACTGTGTGACTTGGGGTGGGGGGCTGCAGTTTGAGCCACAATCTTGTAATGATTTTTCTGGCACACGTCAAGAAGATCAATAACAACCTAAGCTGTCAGCCTGTTATCAATACATCAGCAGGAGGGATATACAATAATGTCAGTGATGGAGATAATGGTAGTGATAAATCAAACAAAGAAGCAATCACTTGAGAAATGGCTGACCAATATGAGAACAGATGCAGACATGCCTAAAACACATGCACATGGTCTGCCTGCAGCTCATCGCAAGCCCTCCAACAAGCACCAGCCTGGGATCCTAGATAGAAAACAGAATGAACCAGGGTCTTAAAGAATCGCACCCTGTATTTCCAAGTGAATTCATTAAGATATGGGGCCATAGAACTCTTATATGTAGCGAAACAATATTTCTCCCACTCAGCAAAGTCGCAAGAGAGTTGCATATCAGTTTACCATTGGTTAAAAATAGAAAACAGGGACTCTATAGAAAAAGATCAAAGCGAAGTGTAAAGAGTACTCATTAAATGATCCTGGGGTCTGCCCTTTTGATGAGAAATAAGTAAAGCGGTAAGCACTGATAAAGTATTAGGAAGGCACCTCCCCAAAGGGGGTAGAGATTGTAAATATGTTTGAAGTTGCAAATATCAATAATAATCCTATCTAGGTAGGCTATAAGTGGTTTGAAGGTCAGTAAAGGAGCAAATTCCCCTGGTATCTAAAACCTGATGTAGGTAAAGAAAACCGAACTGAGCCCACCGATGTAAGAAAAAATCAGAGGTGTTCAATGGATTTTGTTGATTCCAAGCCAAAGCCAACAAGTATTGACTCTCGTCCCTCAATAGACTCCTCCAAATTTTATGCCAGGTTCATAACATCTCAACAGTAAATCAGGTGAAATTGGAAAAGGGTAAGTAGCCTCAAGGAGAAGAATAAAGAATGCGTCCAACATCATGAAGGTCACTTAATGTAAACTCTACGTCCTTCCAATGGGTCTGGTACAACGCTGCAGTACAGAGAAAAAGTACATGAAGCTGACAGGCTGTAGCATACCAATGAATGTTTGGAAGATTGATCTCCCCTTGAGCAGGGGGAAGATGCAATAAAGAAGTTCAAAGTCTAGGTTTGTGCCCTTTACAAATAAAACAGAGAATTAACTGGTGCCATTCATGAAAATAGCTTCTAGAAGGAAGAAGGGGCAGTGTCTGAAGAAAAAATAAACTTCAGGGAAGGACGTTAAGTCTCATAATGTCCACCTGCTGAAAAAAAGAAAAATTGAAAGATGACCAACGGTTTAGATCTGCTATTATGTTAGCTGTTAGTGGCGCATAGTTTAACAAATCAAGATGTTCCAGAGCCTTAGTAATTGACACTCCTACATAGTTCTAAAAATTCCAGTTCCAGCAGACTGGTAATAATTCCAATATGGAGGAGGATGGAGAATAAGAAAAGGCTGAGAATTCGGTTTTACTTTTATTCAAATGAAATCTAGCCAACCACTTAAAAGTGTCTAGGAGAGAAAGAACCACAGGTAGCAACATAGAAGGGTCCAAAATAGTTAAAAGAATGTCATCAGCAAATAATGCGATCTTATAGTACTGGCACCCCAGAGAAATGCCTTGAATAATAGGCGAATGTCTAATACAGGACCCAAGTGGCTCGATATAAAGAGCAAAAAGCAGTTAAGAGAGAGGATATCCCTGAGGGTGCCACTTGCTAAAGAGAAGGAAGTGGAAAGGGATCCATTAACTGAACCAAAAGCCTGCAGTGAGTGATATAACTGCTACAACACAGTAATAAGATTTAAGGGAAAGCTGAAAACCCGCAATGTTAACCAAAGAAAAAGACATGACACATGGTCAAAGGCCTTCTCCACGTCCAAGCTGGCCTGGACCAGAAGTATTGAATGCTGACAAGCATAGTGTAAAAGCAACAAAACACAATGCATATTATCATGGGTTTGGCAGCTGTACACGAAACCCGCCCGGTTCCAGTTTAGCAGAGTGAGGAGAAGACCCTCGAGTCGATGTGCCCAAATGAACATAAAAAACGCATAGTCTGTTTTCAAAATAGAAATTGGGTGATATGAAGCAGGGAAAGTAGGATCCTTTCCTGGTTTCAATAAAGGGGTAATAACTGTGTAGCGCCAGAAAGGAGGTGGAGCTTGCCTATCTTGAAGAGAATGAAAAAGATGAAGTAGAATTAGAGTCAAAGAATCTCGAAGGGAAGGAACTTTATGAAACCCATCTAATCCTGGGCACTTACCAGCTTTAGCCACTTGAATGCAATCATGCAGTGAAGCCACAGAAATAGGAGAAAGTAAAAGCTGGGCTTGCTCAAGAGAAATAGAGGGGAGATGGGCTTGGTGATAATAAATTATAAACCTGCTTATCCGAAGGGGGGTAGGGGCATCTGGAGTATAAAGAGAAGAAAAATAAGTTTGAAAGATTGACCAAATCTCAGCTCCCTGGGAGGTAGGGGCACCCAAATCAAGGTAACACAATCTAGTACTGTAGCCACAGTTTGGTAAACCTGAAGCCAATGAGTCAGATACCATGCCCCACGAGAGCCCCCTTCATAATACCAGTGCTGGAGGTAAAAGACAGTCTTTTTCACCTTCTGGTCCCGAAGCTATTGAAATTGAGCCTGAATTTCCAAAGGTTTCAGATGAACGGTAGTATCTCCCTGCATCTGAGCAGTTTGTGAAAGACAAAAAGTATTGTGTAGTTCCTGAACTTTGCCCTCTTTGGTTTTATGAATGGCTGACACATGGGCAATGATAGTGCCATGCAAATCCGCCTTGAGAGTATCCCAAAGAATACTAGGGGGTACAGTCCCATCATTGTTTTCCTGAAGAAATTGAGGGATCTACTGAGTTAACTTATTGAATAAAACCTGATCCCACAAAAGGCCCAGATGCTAGCTCCAAGGAGTGAGATGGAGAGGTTTACCCAAGGAAAGACAGAGTAAGAGGGGAGCATGGTCCAAAAGATCAAGAGGGCCATAATCAGTGTCTGAAATGGAATAGATATGCTCCTTGGTAGTAAAAAAATAATCTGATCAAGCATAACTACCATATCAAGGTGCATAATGTGTATAAACTCGAGAAGACAGATGGAGAAAACACCAGATATCCCAAATCCCAAGATGTTGAATGTCTTACAGATACATTTATGGGCCAAAGAAAAATGATGTGCCTTAGGATAGGAAGAGTCTAAATCCTGGTTTGGAGTAAGATTTAGCGCCCCCTCCCCAAGAGACGTTGACCCTACAGATGATCTAACAACAATGAAAAAAGGAAGCAAATGCCCATTGTTCTCTACCAGGGAGGAAATACGTGTTAACCGGCATCAGAGGGTGAGCATAAAGAGTACCAGTTGCAAAAATATATCTCCTGGACCCATCACTAACACTAGTGCAAAGCTCAAAAGGAAACCCATGTTAATATAATATTAAAACTCCCCTCCTATGCCCTGATTTGTATGATGAATAAAACATGTGCTCAAAGCCAAACTTTGAGAATTTTAGATGTTTATCTGGAGACAGCTGTGTCACTTGCAAAATAAGGGGACAAGTACCTTGCTGACAAAAATATTGAAGGAGGTGTGAAAGTTTAATGGGGTTATGGATTCCATTTACATTGTAAGATATAAGAAGCCATACCCCCCCAAAAAAACAAACAAAAAAAACTAACCAATAACAGAAGCAGTCTTCTGCAAATGATAAAGGTGAAGGGAGCCAAAAGCCCCTTCAATGCCAAAGAGATCATGCCATGCCCTGAACACTGATATGATGCCTTAAATCCCAGGAAAAAAACAGAACACACGCCCATTATAATAATGGCGAAGAAACCGAGTAAAGTATTACGGTAGTATTCAAGCATGATAAAAGAAAAATAAACAATCAAAAACTGAACAATTACTGCACTGCAAAAGGTAATGAAGAATATCCCCAAGGAAGATGCCAAAGAACCATGCATAAAAGGCAACCAAGACAAAAAGAATCAATAACAATGTAAAAGAAGGAACCCACCAACAGGGTGGATGGACATTTCCTCAACCAACCAGCACAACAGGAAGCAGAAACAGGGGGTAGGTGAAACTCCCAAGGTGGGGAGCCAGAAATACAGCATGACTCCTAGGTAACGTTAAAAAATACTTTATCATTACAGAAGGTAAAATACAGCAAAGCCAAGGGCCCCCAGGTTCACAAAGAACCAAAAACCACTGAGAGATGGGCAAAATCACTAAGAAAGCAAAACTTAGTTGGCCGTCTACCCAATAAAAAAGCATTGAAAAGTAGCAAATAAAAATGGGCAAGGGGTAAGCTCAAACTGCAATACAATGCTGGGCTGAACAGCAAGATATCAAGAAGAAAAAAAAAGGGGGTGGGGGGGAAGGATAATGATAATTTTCATATCCCCACCCTAAGGCAGGTTCACCAAAACAACTAACACAAACTAAAACACAGATTAGGGCAGACAGTAGCCATAATCCAGGTCCACCACAGGCAAGACAGACTGAAGAAACTGAAGCCACTACCCAGAAATGATATCCCCATCCTGAAAAGAAATTTACACCACTAATTCCACAAGTAACAAGGTGAAGAACCTATATATGTGTGTGGCTAATATAAACCAATTAACTTGCCTCTAACCACCCCCATCCCACACAGACCCACAAATGTAACAGAACTTTTATATAAAGAAACACCCTTAAAGAGCAAGATAAAACAAATGAAGGGCATAGGAACCCAAACAAAACCCAAGAAGAGGACAAGGGGAGATGGCTGCAGTCGGCCTCATACAATATAATGAAAAAGAGAGAAGCAAAATTAAAATAGAAACAATGCATGATTTAAATTCAAATACCAAAACCTCCACGGGCTTATTAAATCACATCTAAAAAAGAACTATATAAAATGACCTCCATACCCAGTATGTACCCCCCAAAGAAACAAAAAGGTGATAAGATAAAGATCCCATCCCAGTTAAAGTATGCTGCATCAAGAAGGAAACTGTTTTGACAGTGTGGGGTAATCACCCACCATCTCCCAGTTCCAAATGCACAAGAGGCAAAAGATGAAACAAAGGGAGATGGCTCAAGACAACCGCACACCAAAAAAGGATACTAAATTAAAACAAACTGTGAGACTCCAAACCAGTCAACCCTATTGCCACATTGGGGAATGGGTCTGGAAAAAAGCAATAAGAGTTATGAACAGTTCCAAACCCAAAGTACCTATCATAATCAGCTGTAAGCATCCCCACATGAAACTAGATAAGTTGTTGTAAACTCAAAAAAGAACCAAAATGAATGGGGGGGGGGACAAGAAAAATAGCCTATAGAACATAAAAGGAGCCCCTTAAGAAAGGCAGCAAAAAGAGCAGAAGCAATTACTATTAACAATCAGTGCATAAAAGAAAATACCAGAATGCAGAACAAGGAAAGAAAAAATCTGTGAGTAGAATGGTAAAATCCAGACTTTAAAGCAATAAGGAGAACACTACAGATAACTAAAGAGATAAAACAGCATCTGACAGAATTTGATGTAAAGAAGCCGCCAACAAGGATGCACCATTTGCAAGAAAAAATCCCCAAAGAAAACAGTATAAAGGGGAAGAAATATCAAAACCAGACAAAACCATTTGCGCCACTAAGCTAAGAAAAAGGTCACCCACCCTACAGCAAAGAAACAGAAAAGGAAAATGAAAGAAAAAAACAACAAGGTAAAAGAAAAAAAAATAGAAACTAGGAGTATTCCACAGAAACAAAAAACAAACTCCAAAGCCCAACAGCAGCCTGGACCCAATCCCTCAGAGCCCTCACAAATCCAACTAAGGTAATAATACCATCAAAACACTACAATGAAAAGTGGTTCAGGAGCAACTTCGAGACCCGCTCAGCCATCCACAAAAATGAGTACTTGGCTAGTCTGGCCATTAATGCTCAAAAAAATACAAATAAAGTCAATCTAAGTAAAAGAAAGCAGCAGACATATAAATCAGGTAGAAGCAACTGTAAGGCAATGAACAATGCCACTAAGATGATTTTTCCCAACAAAAAGTTTGAAGAATCATCTTAATTTCCTGAAGAGCTTCCTCTACTAGACGTTTCTTACTGTGGGGCAAAACTCGAACCCAAGTATCCTGCTGTAGGGCTCTCTTATCCCGAATGTCAGTAGAGTCCATAGGTTCAGCAGTTTGGTCCAGATTTCTGGCCCATTGCTCCTGCAAGGCTGAAACAGGATCCTAGAAGATTTTTTGACCAGTGGGGAAATTAATACGCAGGCGGGCCGGATACGGAGTAAAAAAGCGAATATTGTTCTTCAAAACCCGCAAAATAGGAGCATAGGCGTGGCATTTCATGGCATAAGCTATCTTCGTTCTCGAGGTCAACAGCCATAATAGTAACCACTCGGGTAAAGAATAGCCTTGTTGTGAACGAGAAGCCATACACTGTTCTTTATAGTGTATGGACATTCCCGATAGGCAATAAAAATTACAAACTCAAGCTCCACTAGAAATAGCAACAGAAGAGTTTACTGTACTGAAGCCTGACAAGTATACAAACAGATTAGTAGCCAGAAAACATCAACATGCTAACAAACAGTCAGTTGCATATTTCATCACTCTATCACTGGTAAATGGCAACTTAGCAGCTGCTGCTCGATCTCGGTGAAGACAAAAAAACATTAAATAAAAAAACAAGGGTAGGAGGCTTTTAGCAAACTTACTGTACTGCTGCTGACTGTTCAAAACAGTTACAGTCATACACAGTCTCAAGCAACACTGAGCGCATCACGTAACAGATCCAGCTAACTACACAATCCACCACTCAGTAGAATACCACAACCTCCCCCATCACTACATCCCCTTTTGGTGTGCAATTTAAAAAAAAAATACTTTTGTTTGTTGGTGAAGTGTCTTGTTATTGTACTGTGACTGGTTGCTACGTATTCTAAAACACTTGAGGAAAAGGCAGTGTGATGTCCATACTGAAGCAGAATGAAAAGTTGTTCTGCTGCACTACGGACATCATTACTGCAGCAGAACCACATTTTTGAACAGATTGATTTCGGGTTAGAACAACGTTCTAGCATACACTATAGCAAAGTTGTAGAAGTGGATCACAACAGAACATGGATAGGCAAGAGCTCTATCATTCTATAGGTAAAGAACAAAGATCATTGGTGTCCAAAATGGAGGGCAAACATCCTTGCAAAAATGAAACTGAATCTCCAGTGCCCTCCTCATCCTCTGGCAAACTGTAGTTACAAAGGTTATTCAACGGGAACAATTTTTCAAGTCTTTGTAGTGCTCAGAGAGAGATTGGCAATCTTGTAAAAGGTGAACAATAACACATTCCATCCTGTCCACCCTAGTATTGGTGTCAGCAGTTTTCTGTGTCAGGACCCCACTTTAGTTTCTAGTGCTGCTACTTTAGTATTAAGCTCTATATACTAAGAGAAAACGGTTCCAAAATGGTGTTGTGATCGGCGTTATAGGGGAAAGCTTTGGAGCGCTTTTCTGTATTCTTTGATCCAGTCTTCGATTAATTAATTATTCTATTGCATCTCTACTTCTGCCTGGAACTTCACTATTTTGAGAGAAGGTAAAGAGTGCATTGACTGACCGTTGGGTGTACTGAGAGAACCTCAGCTCAGAACTTGCACAGTTCCTGGAGGATGGCCGCATTCAAGGGTTCAGGCTGCGTCAAAACCCCACTTGTTGCCATCGCCTGCATAGGTGAGTCCCCAAATGACGCACAAATGATGCAGCAGTCCCTTTAACAGATGAATCCTAGTCCAGCTGTGAGGATTTAGTTTTCTTATCCTTGCCCATAAGCTCCAAAAGTCCCTCCGGGCCAACGTCAAAGAAATAAGAATGAAAATCCCAAAATTTCAGAGGTTTATCCAAGGGAGAAGGCAGAGCTCTTTGTTTAGCCTGCCATCTCACTCGGTGATGTCACAAGAAGTCCAGCCTGAGATGTTTCATTGTACCAGAACTATTCCAAACCTTTGAAATCCTGCTAACCAATCTGATTGCTTCATTTTCCCTAGCCATCTTATGAGTACAAATATTAAACCTGGGTCCTACTTGAATTCACATTTTCATCTGGCTTGCTCCTAAGGGATCTGTTTGTGGGCTTTTAAACAACCTCTTTAAATAACAAAGGAAGCATAAGGACAAAAGAATTTCACATCCTGTACTTGAGTAAGTATGCCCCAGGCTATCAATGTAATGGGGCTGGGGAGTGCATGCCTGAAAGCTCTTGCATAGCCAAAGCCTCTTCTCAAATCCCTGCCTAGCTGTGACCCTGGGTGACCTCTGTCATGAATTGTACCAATAGCCCAGGTGGCACAGAAAGAAATCAGACTGTGCATTTCTGTGTTTGTTAGCTGTGTCAGCAGCGGGGGAGTGGGTCGCAGTCAGTGATCAGAGAAAGGACCTAACCCTAACCCGGTGTCACCCACACGCAATCTCTGACAGGGAAGTATGCATCCTAATGCTGAAACTGCCTCCATGCATCCCTTATTAAAAGGAGAGCTGTGAATATTATCACTCAATATAAACAGCCTCCTACCTAAGTTACCCCAGATACAAGCATGGGTGGAACAGCTAAAGCCGGACATCATTGCCTTTACGGAGACCTGGCTATCACCTGAAATCACAGACGCATCCTTAACATTGGAAGGTTTCAACTCTTTCCGCCAAGACAGGCTCACCAAATGGGGTGGAGGCTGCCTAGCTGGCTTATATCTTACGCATATGGTTACCCTTCCCACCAGGCATAACTACAAAACACGCACCAGTACACTCATTGACTGGCTACTCTGCTCCAACCCGGATCACATATCAGATGTTAAGGTTCTGCCTGATAGCCTCAGCAACCACTCGCCAGTCATGTGCACCTGGGCAAACAAGTTCACAAAGTGCCTGCCAAAGATCACTACCAATTGGGTGCTGAGACCTGGACTACTAAATGATTTCAAACTCCACTTATCCCTGATCGACTGGTCACCACTTGACCATGCAACTGATGGCAACATCGCCTTTGGGTTCTTCCAAAATTCATTTACTGGGGCGTGCAATATTTTTGCCTCCATAAAAAAACCAAAAAGTCAAAGGAACCCACACCCCCTGGCTTAATACCTCAATCCTAGATCACATGTGTAATAGAGACAACCTGTGGCACAA
Source organism: Neoceratodus forsteri (assembly GCA_016271365.2). Lineage (NCBI taxonomy): Eukaryota > Metazoa > Chordata > Ceratodontiformes > Ceratodontidae > Neoceratodus > Neoceratodus forsteri. The sequence continues at coordinate 1,334,174,449 of CM057458.1, forward strand.
AGGTAAGTACTCAGGAAAGCCACACAGTGTATCCACATACAAAGCTGCAAAAAACTCCTGTACCAGGCTCATTCGCTTGTCAAAAGCTAGCTATTTCAAGGACCTCCTCAAAAAAAACTGGGGGTCCTCTAAAGGGTTCTGGAACACACTAAAATCCCTTACTGGAAGGACCTCCAGGGCATCACTGGACCTATTAACCACTGGCTATGGGTCTCTCCAGGAACCACTAATGATTGCCAACGAGTTCAATACCACTTTCACTGATCTATCAGGGGTGCTTCCCAGTGAGTTCCTAAACCCAATGGATAACCAACCTCACGGAAACACCATACCATCTTCAGAGAGGGAAGGGCTGCCACTCTTCTATTTTAGGCAAGTCTCAATCTCTGAAACCATTAAGCAAGTAAAGAGCGTCCTTGGAAAGATCAGAAGGGGGAGTGATCTGATGGATATGAAGTTGGTTGCCATAACACTTGATGTACTAGCAGACCCAATCTCCAAGGTTTTTAATGCCTCCCTAAAATCGGGTGTGTTCCCAGATGCCTGGAAATCCGCCCTGGTTACACCAGTTTTCAAATCTGGGGATAAAACACTCACCGCTAATTATAGGCCAATATCCATCCTCCCATCCATCTCCAAAGTTCTAGAGAGAATAGTCTCTGAACAACTTACTGACTTCCTCAACAGTCACCAACTACTCTGCAGCAATCAGCATGGTTTCTGCAAAAATACTCTCCCATCACCGCACTGGTGGACTACACCACTCAGCTCTACAATGCCTTTGACCTAGGGATGGCAGTGGGGTCAGTCTTCATTGACCTTACAAAAGCATTTGACTCAGTTAATCACCAGCTATTACTAAACACACTGCTCTCCATGAGACTGGCCCCTGATACAGTCACCTGATTTCGTAGCTATCGGACGGAAAGAACTCAACACTTTAGAATCGGCGACTCTCTCTCTGTTCCTAAGGTAGTGTCCCTTGGAGTACCGCAAGGGTCTATACTTGGACGGCTGCTTTTCAGCCTGTTCAATAACCATCTCCCTGAAGCCTGGCTGGCTAGCATCGTTTTATATGCAGATGATGCCATTATATCTGTCCCAGGTAGGGACCACTTGACCATCTAGGAAGGCCTACTTGATACTTTCCACAAACTTGAAACCTGTTTCTGTCAACATAAACTGCTACTAGACCATAAAAAAAAACAGAAGCATGCTGTTCTCAGTCCCACAGAACAAAAAGAAGTTCAGCCCCCTTCGAATTCTGAACAATATGCATAGCAGGGTCAGACTCTGCCCTAAACAGGATACAAAAACTCATGAATAGGGCTTGTCGTCTGGAACTTGGGGCAGATCGATGGACTCTCACCTGTGCACTCTACTCTGAGAGGAGTCATCTCCCACTGTACCAAAGAGCCCAATATCAAACATGCCTGATCGTAAAAAAAGCACAACTAGGCCTCATGCCAGAATCCATGAGCGTTCTGTTCAAGAAAGCTGAGCACACTAAACAAACAAGAAATGCGACAAAAGGAGGACTACAAGTCCCTTTCAAGCACACATCACTGGCCCAAAAATCCATTACTTTTAAGGGTCCCAAATGGTTTAATGAGTTGCCCGAAACTCAGACAGGAAACACAAAGCTGAGTCTGTTCAAAAGGGGGCTATGGTCCCACCTTAAGAAGGTAACCACCTGTAACTGCAAGAAAATAATTCAACATATTCCTCCTGCTTTATCCCCCACTTCCTCACCTCTTCCCCTTCCCACCTCCCTCCTCCTTTGACTTACAACCCCCCTACACCACCTTTCCCCTTTACTTCTGTCCCACACTACCTCTAGCTACTTTGTAATGCCAATCTGGCTGCTTACCTTTCCCCCCATCATCCCCAAAGCTTAACACGGACCTATTATTGACATGTCTCACTATTCCCAGTGTATCCCTACCCTGCAACAACTTGATGTAATGTAATTTATTCTATTTTAAGATGTACCTGAAACTAGCAAGTCTTGTACCTCATGTGCCATTTTAATGTTCATGATGCCTACCATGTTTTTCTTTTTTCACTGTTATCTTAATTTGTACTTATTGTATTGTATTTGTATTGCTCTGTTTTGTCCCTGACTTGGAACCTTTGAAAATGAATCTTTGACTCAAAGGTATTAATCCCAATCTAAATAAATAAATAAATAAATAAAAAGAAATAAAATAAATAAATCTATACTAATTATTCATGAGGCCAATTAAGTTTCTCATTGGCTGTTGTATTGGGCTTTAATCTCCTCAAAATGCTCAGTACAGCTATAACAAGGAGACGTGTTAGTTTTCTCTTACTTAACTTTTCAAAAAGCAATTTCTTGAATTTATTAATGTGATTAGGTTTATAATCGCGATAACACCCTTTCTAACTGTACCTCAGACCATCAACACCTCCTGCTGTATATAAATCCCCAGGAAATGTCCATTTGCTGTGGTGTTATTCCTTAAATAATAAACGGGTCTCCGTTTTTCCCATTGGGAAACTGTGGCGTAATTTGCCGTTATAAAGGAGTGTTTATAACAGCAAATACGCACATGATTTCCCTTGCTCAGGCAGCAGCACAACCAGTCGAGACCATTCACTGCTTCCATGTTGCCCAAAACAGAACTGCCACAAGAACTCAGTGGTAAGTCCTGTTCTTTTTGTTTTCCCCCCATATACCCTGGAAACACACAAAGACCTGCAGAAAGGGAAAAAACAGTTTTAATATACGAAAATCTCGGCACCGGACTAAAAGGAAACTGACCATAGGATACACTGGGAGCTGTTTATTTTATATAATTGCTGAGGTGAAAAAGGGAAACCCAGCAATTACATAAAATAAAAAATGGATTGGGGGTCAAACTCAATTTTACACACACCTTCATTGTGGGATGCTTTTCACAAACCCCTCGGGCTTCGCCATCAGGGTTTATGTAGCATCCCACAACTCGGGTGTGTGTAAAATCTCGTTGCACACCCCGACCCATACTTTATTCCATATATAATACCCACTAGGGTGTACAGAATTCTGTAATAACCCCATCCTTGGGTGGGTTGTGAGACATGAGGCAAAGGAAAGGGCTTTCAATCATGCTTCTTCAGGGGCCCCTGCAAGTGAGCTTGGTATGTGCACTGTTTTCTTTCTTTTTGCATTGACTTGGTGTTGCAAGCTGCATATTTTGGGGTTTAACTGTGCACTCCACTTCCTATATTTATTTTTTTTATTTACATTTTTTCCACCAGGCTTAACTCCCACCCCCTCAGGTGGACTCACCCCTGTCTTCCATGTCTCTGCCGCTTACCCACATGGTCTTCCAACCCCATGAGCTTGCCCTCTTGTGTGGGGGACCATCCAAATTGGTACCAACCTTCCATCTCCTCCAGTGCCACAGAGGTGGAGGTTCCCTTGGTGTCCCCAAAGAGGTGAGTGGCTGGGATGTCAGGGCTCAAGTGTGCAGGAGGGCATTGTGGATGAGCTGTTTTGTCCCCTTTATGCCCATCTGTGGGACATCTGCATACCAGGTGGCCCTAGCATATGCACTCAGCGTATGCTTCTGTGGGTCACGGCTGATGACCCTCCCTCCCATGTCCACTGCATTGTCACCTGAGTCACCCAGGTGGCAGTCTTTCAGTGGTAGCAGCTGCCATTCCTCCCTAGAGGAAGAGAGCATCCTCTGGAACATGCAATATTCCCCCCCCGCAGCCAGCCCCCAGCAGCTTGAACTCATTCCCACACTTGGGTCGCTGGCATCACAAATAGTTCCTCTACTGTTGTGCTGATGGACCACACTTTTTACATTTCTGAGATATAAAAAGTCCTGCATCCTCAGAAATGATGGTAAAATGCATATTCTGAGCCAGAGAACTGCATATCCAATTTACACAATATCTGTTTACTAGTTTAACTTTTTTTTATCATAGAAGATTTTATTAAGATTTTCCAGGTTTTTTTTTTGTTTGCAATACACTTCCATATTCATTCCTCTCATATGTGTAGAAGGATCCTCATGATACAAAGTATTACAGTATACAGTATTTTACACATGGCTAGACATATATACTCTGTGCATGTACATTCATATATAAATACAGTCTATCCTTCTTATTTGTAGCTACTCATTTACTAATGGGCAACTAGGGTAAGTAATGCGGTCTACCCAATTGCTGGTGGGGGGGAGAGCTGCACATAGAGGAGGAGGGGCTTTACACAATGATGAGTTGAGATAAGAATCCCATTTTTTATGGAAATGAACCACTTTACCTCAGTGAGCATAGGTCAATCTTTCCAGTAGTGCTAATTTGGCTATAGCTGCATGCCATTGTCTTATACTTGGACTGTTAACTTGTCTCCACTGCATAAAAAGGAGCCATTTGGCCTCTAACATGGCCCCCATGACCCATTCTTGAAGGGCCTTTGGCAGTGTAGAAAGACTAGACATATCTCCTAGCAAAAGTTTAGGGTCTAACTGGAGGTTCCTTATACCTAATACTGAGCAGCAGTCTTGCCTAATTGCATCCCAGAAGCCAGAGAGCTGTGGACATTCCCACAATATATGAAACAGGCGGGCTCCGGGTTGTTGGCATCTCCAGCAGTTGGAATGTGGCATTAATTTTGTTGAACATAGAGCAGCCGGAGTTCTGTAACAGCACAGCAATATTTTTAACTGTATTAGTTGGCTTTTGGAGTCTTTATACAGTTTATGTGCATTTTGGAGACATTTAGCCCACGTAGTGCTAAATATATTTATCCCCATCTTGGCTTCCCATCGAGTTCTGCAAGTTTCTGTGGGATCTTGTTGGGAGTCCCTCACTATAACATAGAATTTGCTTATATGACCCCTTGAGGAAGTTTCCTTATACAGAGTGGTAAGCCACTTCCATTTAGTATCTGGTCTTATTTGGGCAAAGAGGGCACAGACAAGGCTGCATATTTGGAGATATTGCCAGAAGTCAGTATTTTGAAGGTTAAATTTATCATTTAACTGGGCAAAGGATAATTATGTATTGGTGCCCGGCATCATAAGGTCTTTCACAAAGTGAATACCCTTTTTTTCCAAACCAATTCAGTTAAGAGGTTGCCCCTCTAGTGTTATAAAGGTATTGTGCCACAGCCCTGCATATTCCAGGGGTGGGGCACACTCATTCTTGGGAGTATGGAAGAGGATCATAATGCAACACCAGGCATATTGGGAGTGACATATGACCGGAGATAGGCCCTTTCCTGTAGAGCCACTAAAGCTCAGCAGGGATCTAAGTGGGGTTGGGGCCGCTATGTCTATTTCAAGGCCAACCCACACTGACAAGGTGTATTGGGTGGCACAAACCATCTAGTTTTTTTGTGCTGCAGTACATGCTAGATGGTAGTTCAGAAACCAAGGGGTTCCAAGGCCTCCTTTAGTTCAATGAGCCCTAAGTTTGTTTTTCCTCCATCTATGTGCCTTTTTTTCCCATACTAGAGTAGAGACCATCTTCTCAAGGGTAACAAAAAGTTTGGGAGATATTCATATTGGAAGATTATTAAATAAATATAGCACCCTCGGAAGCAATAGCATTCGCACTGCTGCCACTCTACTCATCAAAGATAGTCATAGTTTTTTCCATCTTTCTATTTCTGCATTTAGTTGTTTTAGCAGGGGGAAAAAATAGCTGATTCAAAGTTTGCCCAGTTAAAAGGTATGTAGATCCCCAAATAGGAAAAACCTTGCGGAGCCCATTTTAGTTCTGTGCCATGAAGACATTCCCGTGAGCAGAGTGAGTTCAGTGGGGCCAGTACAGTCTTTCGCTGATTGACCTGCAGGCCTGATAAAGCCACAACGATTTTAAGGACCGAGAGAGCTATTGGTAGTGAATCTTGGGGGCAAGATAGGGTAAGCAGCAGATCGTCTGCATAGGCTGCTACAGTATAGGATTTGCTGTGTGCTGGTATACCTGTAATCCCTGCCGTATTATCCAAGGCACGAAGTAGGGGGTCTGGGGCAATTAGAAAAAGAAGGGGGGGATAGGGGACAACCTTTTTGGGTGCCTCTATGTAATGGAAAGGAGGAAAAAATGGTGGAGTTAGTGAGAATCTTGGCTTTTGGAGAATTATATAGGGTCAAGACCCATGAGCAGAATTAGGGGCCAAACCCATATACATGAAGGACCTCATGGAGGTAATTCCATTCTATGGAATCAAAAGCCTTTGCGAAATCCACTGCTAGAGCAGCCATAGGAACTTTAGCTCTATGCGCTAGCCATTTTAAATTCAATAGCAATCTGGTATTATCTGATTCCACCTTTCCAGGCATAAAACCAACTTGGGATGGATGGATAATTGAACCCAGGTTATTCTGCAGTCTGGTAGCTAATATTTTAGCCAGGATTTTTGTGTCTACTGGCAATAAAGAAATGGGGCAAAAATTAGAGCAGTTCAGGGGATCATCAGATTTTTTAGGTATTACTGTAATTAAGGCCTCATTCATTGTGGTGGGGAGGGAACCTGAAGAGTGGGCATATTGCAGATCAAGCAACAAGGGGTTCGCTATTTCCTGGTCCACAGATTGATATAGCTCCACGGTCATTCCGTCTGGCCCTGGGGCTTTCCCTTTGGCCATTCAAGACAGGACCTGTCGTACCTCCGTCTCTGATATAGGGCAGTCTAAATGGTCAACTTGTTCCTGAGTTAGTGAGGGTATTGCAAAATTTTTACAAAACTGGCACAGCTTGTTTGAGAGCTGTTCCTTCGTGTCTGTGGATTTGGATTGGTACATGGTCTGGTAGTAATTTTTCATAGTTTCATTAATGCCCTTCAAGTCGTTAACTACGGAGCTTGTGGGGGTGCAGAGGGCATGTATTTTGGAGGATGCTTGCTGCTTTCACAATTGGTAGGCAAAGAGCTTCCTCCCCTTTATCTCCTCCTTCCCAGTATCTATGTTTAGCCCTAAGCAAAGTCCATTCTGCCTTATGACGTAAAAGTGAGTTTATTCAATATTTAAGTCCCACAATACGCCTCTTCAGTGAGGGGTCACTGGAAGCAGTGGTCTGAGAGGCTTTAAAACAGCCCTCCAGGTCAGTAAGTTCCGATTGCAACATCGCTCTCTCTCTTTTCCTGGTTTTATTCCAGTTTGCCGCAAAGGCGATAATGTGGTCTCTGAGAGTGGCATTAAATGCCTTCCAGACCATGCCTGCCTAGACTTCTCCAGCCTTATTAAACACAAAGAATTCCCAAGCTACTTTCTGCATTTCTTGTTGGAATTCAGGGTCCTTGACTAAGAGAGGGTTACTTCTCCAACTTGTACCAGCATTTCAGTTCTTAGGGGTGGTATAGGTAAATGACACCGGTGCATGGTCTGATATGATTATATTACCTATATTACTGTTAGAAATATCACTCGAGGCTGGTTGGTTAGCTAATCAATAATCAGTGTGGCTGTATGTGTCATGTGGCGAGGAATAGTACGTGTAGTCATGGCCTGATGGATGATCCCGCCTCCAGACATCCACTAGATCCCACTCTGCTATCATTTCCTGCAGGGCTGCCTGTGCCTTCATGTGGGTTTTGGGGGTAGCACGGGATTTTTCCAAGAATATGTCTGGTACCAAGTTAAAATCTCCTCCTATTATCAGAGGAATAGTGGAGTCAGACTGTACTAGCCCAGCAATGGATTGGCTGAAATTTGGAAAGAACTCTGCATGATCCACATTTGGAGCAGTAAAAGTTGCATATTATCAATCTGTCCGGGCCAGATTTTAATTTAACTATTACCAACCACCCCTGTTTATCAGCACGGGACTCTTCTATTGTCCAATTGCTCGATCTCCAAATTAATATGGCTACTCCCCTTGATTTGGAAGTTGCTGAGCCAGCATGTACAGAGCCAACCCATGATTTCTTGAGCCAAGGAGTGGATTTTTTGAGAAGATGTGTCTCCTGCAAGACAGCAATGTCTGTGTGCATGGATCATAAATACTGAAGAACCTTGGTTCTTTTGACTGGGTGGTTAAGGCCCTTTACGTTCCATGACACTAGACGTAGGCCCTGTATAATATCTGGAGACATAGTAATGAGTATGGCAGAAACCTCTAAGTTTCCTTCAGTATGTTCTAAAGGATTAGACCTTTAATACCCTGTTTGAGAGCTACTATTTACTATATCTACTGTAATCTGTTCTTGTATACCTAGAGGATTCTATGCTCTAAGCCACAAGAGAGGTTATTAATTGACAGTAATAGTCACAAGAAGTATATATGCTAACACTGGTATCTAACCCAACTAAGACTGATTACTAATAACAACAGACAATCTACAGTACTCAGGCTTAAGTGCACTATTCTATAGCCACAAGATGATTAACCGCTAACTGCTACAGACGTTCTCAGGAAGAGGATAAACAAGAACTGTATCCTCAGCTCCACCTACGCCTGTGCTCAGCGGTATCAGTGAGAGTCACCACCCAACTGGGCTTATCCACCCTCATCCGAGGAATAATCCTAAGGGAGAGTATAATCCCGGGGGGGGGAAGTATAGTAATGGGGGGGCAAGGGGGGGTAATAATAAAAAGAAAAGGGGAGGGAGGGAGTGATAGGGAACTACCCCAATCGAGCACATAGGGCCAAGCCCACTATAACATATGCCTATATAGTACTGGTTTACTACCAGTTCAAAACGTTAAGCAATTTCCAACATTATACTTCCCAGATCTAGACTAAGCTTAGGGGTTGGTGGTATGGGGGAGGAAGGGGAGGGAAGAAGGGCTGTGGGACAGGAAAAGAGGGGGGTAAAGACCCTTCTGCATCTGGGCACTTTATCGCAGAGGGTATCAGCCACCACAGAGAGGAGGAAACTTTATCCTGACTCTGCGTTAATAGTATGCCAAACAACAATAAAAAAGGAAAAACATCAGACAGTAAGATATTGCAAACTGTGGTGAGAACAGTCAGAGTTCAGCCAGGAGGTTCATCTCGACTTCTTGCTAGTTGAAAGCAGTTACTAGGACCTGGGACTTCTGCAGAGGTTACCGCTGCTGCGTATGATTTAATTCCTGGTTTGACCTTGCTAGAAATGTCCACCACTTCCAATAGAGAAGACTCCAGAATATCAGCCCAGTCCATGTGGTTTCTGTGGTTAGGTGAGGAAGGCACCGTTAAATCCTCATTATGATCTGAACAGGACTCCAACGGCTCATCTCGAGGCATTTTTGCAGGTGGGGCTGTTTTCTACAGCTCAGGAGAAAACTGTAGACCACTCCTAGAGCTCTGTTGCTGCCTTGAAATCAAGCTGGTGTGTCTAGGGGGAGAAGGGC